>OY390716.1:56783536-59468066 GCA_959613365.1 Balanococcus diminutus | reverse complement strand
GTCTCGATCAGGAATGTCAGGTTCGTTCATCTAAAATGGATTTAGAAAATGTTTTACCAATGATGGAAAAGTTCAGCAGTCTAACAAATAGATATTCCGCTTTCTTACAAGAAGCACTACGTCGACACTGCGGAAGAATTCACAATAAACCGGTGGATAAAATGATTAGGCTGGTTTGCGTCATGAACAAATATCGGTACTGGCAGAATAATTATGGTAAATGTAAACCGTACGAAATTGAGCATTACCTGGAACAAAATTTCGACAAATTGAATATCGGTCAAATAATTATCTTGATTCAAGCTCTAACACAAGCGAATAAATCAATCGTAAACTTCGAAACGAAGAAAAAACTCTTCCTATACGTTGTACAGAACTTCCATACGATGAACGATTACCACCTACACACCTTTCTAAATTTATTCTGCGTAAAGGAATCTTTCATCATGAATATGCTCTCGTTCACGCCCGAATTTCTCCACTTATTGGATACTTGTGACGAAAAATTTGATTCCTTTGCTTTTCATAACGTCGCCTTAATAGGTATGCTGAGTACCAAGTTTCTCGTGCATAAACCTAATTTTCTAGATAAGCTCTGTCGTAGATTCCTCGTAGGAGAAAAGTGCAGTAGAAGTACGATCGATAATGTCGTATATACGTTAATGTTTTTCAATTACCGTTCCAAAGACGAAGACGTGTACTCCAAAATGCTACAAATTATCACCGCCGATTCTCTCAACGTTGTTTACAAACATACCAGACGATACTTTCGATTGATCAGTTGGTTCTGCAACGTGGGCGTTTACGATTACAATATTATCAACGAAATACTAGACGAGAAGTACTTGCAGAAAGCGTACAGTAAACTTAGTCGATTCTGCGTTTATCCATATCCACTTGTGATTGATCTCAGCGTCGAAATCGAGTGTCCCGATTACGCAGGCAAAAGGTTGAGTACGAAGCTGAGAGAGGATTTACTTCTATTTCACAACTGCGACTTGGTTATGGCGAAGGTGAACAAAAACAAATCGCTCGACGCTTGCGGTACTGACCAATACCAATTGACCGACGATACGAAACAGTACGACTGCAAACAAGGTCAAGATTTACCATATTGCGATATTTTGAAAGAAATGAGTTCGAAACTGAATACGCTGTTCGGCAAAGAAATCACTCATTTGGGTTACGTACTTCCTCACATGCCAAGAACGAACTTAATCTTTTGTTTGGATGAAAGTGGACAACTCCAGGATTTAGCTTACCTCAAAGATAATTTGATCGTCGATTATAAAACTTTGGATTCCAAGTACGACTGGTTCGTTGTAACGGTTCTGATACGAAATACAGTTTTACCAGATACTGCTGATGTTGCACCTTGGGGTATGGAGATAGTCAAGTGGAGACAGTTACAGAAGCTCAATATTAAGGTTGTCGCTGTTGTGCAAGATGAATGGATGACTATGAGCGAAGAACAGAAAATTAAACTTTGTTCCAATATTGTGCGAGCAGAGACCTAAGATTGTCCTACCTATGTTTAGAATTTAGATACGTTTACTTTTGTACTTACTCGTTTATAATGAAATATTGTGGTCGAATAAGTCAATCTGGTTCTGTTATTACATATTGGAAACACCTTTTGATATTGTAGCATGAATTTGTCGGTTAAATCGAAATTTGAAAAGTAAAAAATGCGCAAACTAAGCTTGTTTCAATTGTGTACTGCGCATGCGCATTGAATATTTGAAAAGTAATTCAGTTTCTTATCAGATTTTAGTTTTTTTAGCCAATTTTTAGCTCAAATTCAAAATTGGAAGGGAGGGAAGGGACCAATCGAAATTTTTGTAATAACTAAAAGTATTTGTAAAACTTCAAGCTACAACTTTTGTTTGAAATTTTTTTTAATTGGGCTCCTTACCTCCCACAGTTTTTAATAATGTATTTTGAATGAGTGTGAATAAGTCATATTACTCAAAATTGGTGGGGAAGGAGAGGTCCGATGGAAATGTTTGTTATAACCAAAATTATTCCTAGTACTTCAAGCTACAACTTTTGTTTGAAAATTTTTTCAATCGGACCCCTTACCTCCCCCCTGTTTTCAATAATGTATTTGAATGGGTTGAATTATCCAAAATTGGAGGGGAGGGAGGGGTCCAATCGCAATTTTTGTAATAACCAAAATTATTCCTAGTACTTCAAGCTACAACTTTTGTTTGAAAATTTTTTCAATCGGACCCCTTACCTCCCCCCTGTTTTCAATAATGTATTTGAATGGGTTGAATTATCCAAAATTGGAGGGGAGGGAGGGGTCCAATCGCAATTTTTGTAATAACCAAAAGTATTAGTGGAATTTCAAGCAACAACTTTTGTTTGAAAATTTTTTCAATCGGGCCCCTTACCTCCTCCCGTTTTTAATAATGCATTTGAATGAGTTGAATTATCCAAAATTGGAGGGGATGGAGGGGTCCAATCGCAATTTTTGCTATAACCAAACGTATTAGTGGAACTTCAAGCAACAACTTTTGTTTGAAAATTTTTTCAATTGGGCCCCTTACTTCCCCACAGTTTTTAATATATTTTGAATATCAAGTGTGAATAAGTTATGTTACCAAAATTGGTGGGGAAGGAGGGGTCCGATTGAAATTTTTGGTATAACCAAAATTATCCCTAGTACTTCAAGCTACAACTTTTGTTTGAACATTTTTTCAATCGGGCCCCTTACCTCCTCCCGTTTTTAATAATGCATTTGAATGAGTTGAATTATCCAAAATTGGAGGGGATGGAGGGGTCCAATCGCAATTTTTGCTATAACCAAACGTATTAGTGGAACTTCAAGCAACAACTTTTGTTTGAAAACTTTTCAATTGAGCCTCTCTCTCTCCACTTATTTTGCATAACACTCCCAAAATACTAACTAAAAATTGAAAGGGGAAGGGTCCAATTGAAAAATTTGTGCAACAAAGTTGTAGCTCAAAATTTTAGGAAAAATTTTGATTGGACCCCTCCCTCCTATCCAATTTTGGATAATCCAACTCATTCAAATATATTATCAAAAACTATGGGGAGGTAAGGGGCCGAATTAAAAAAAATTTCAAACAAAAGTTGTAGCTTGAAGTTTTACAAATACTTTTAGTTATTACAAAAATTTCGATTGGACCCCTCCCTCCATTCCAATTTTGAATATTAAGTATTTATGTAGCACTGGACTTGGTAAAAAATTCAAGGTGAGCAAATGAATCAGCAAGGGCTCTCCGTAAAAATAGCCGATCGTAAATTTACGTTTCTCTCCAAACAGAATATCTTATAATTATAAATAAATACCATCAGTATAAAATTTTATTGCATAAATCATATATCACCTTTGTAAAAAAAAATCAGCTGCGAAAATCACTGAGATTGCAAATTATTATTCTTATTGGCGAAAAGATTGCCAAAAATATTTGGAATATTTTTCCGAATATGCTTTCGAGTAATATGGGAGAAAAGATTACCTTTTTGATAACATTTATAATCGCAATAAGGGCAAAAGAACGGATCACCGAGTCTAGGCATCTGCTTACCACACTCGAGTTCCTGATGCAAGAACAAATGCACCTTGTGTTTGTAAGATTTTCCACATTTCGGACACATCAAATTTTTAGGACCGTACAATTTAAAGGAAAATGATCCCGTTCGACTGCTCACAACCATGGTACTATTTGAAGATTCTACAACAGAAAAATACATCAATTGGTATCGAACGATATAATGGCAAGTGCGACTGGAGCTGGATAACCCTTTACCATAAACCACGAACATTAGTAGGTTAGTAATGAAGCCAACAATTTCCTCAGCACTTACCATCAGTTTCGCAGAAGATTCCAACACCTTCCAAAAATGCAAAATAATTGAACGAGAGGCTCGTTAACGAGGTATATGTATATATTTTTAAACAAATAACTGTATTTGTTTATTACAAAAAAAAAGAAGAAAAAAAATTGGAATTCCGTCATAATTATAGTTACGTATAAAAAATCCATAAAAATAAATCTTAAAGTCGAGATTGCAAATAAAAAAATAGGATTGTCAACTATTACCGTTGCAACTTTCCCACGCGAGGCGATTTCTCGCGTAAGCCAATAAATCGTATACAGTACATAAGAATCTTGGAAAGTTTTCGTGTGTGCATACTATTAACATAATATACAAATTTATAATATTTAAAAAAAATTACAATTACAATTCACTCTAGAAACAAAAGTACCGCGGAATCGTCAATTTATTATAATATATTTTTCCAAAAGTTTTTTCTTAAATAGATGGTTGATGAGATCCTTTTTTTCCATAAAGAGATTCATTACATATTAATATGTTTCGTATAGTAAAATAACCAAGTCGCGAACAGAGTGACGATAAAAAAAGGATCGAAATAATAAGTAATAAGGACTATACCGAAAATAAATAATACCGAAAACATCTGCACTATAGTTACGAGTACATAAATTATAAAATATAACATAATTTGTAACCAATCAAACATCCTTCAGGATAATCATCCGTTCTTCAAAAGTATATTATTCAAAACAACGAATTTCCATCATCTTTTGTACAAACATTTACAAACAAACATAAATCTACCGTACTTAACACCAATCAGCACGAATCCAATTATATGTACCATTTAAAAAAAAAATTACATGTTTCTCGTTATAATTGCAATAAAAAATTTTATTTTACAAATTTCTTATTAATAATATACGTGTAATATATAAACATAATACGTACATATAGAAAACTAGTCGTTCGCAATTTTTTTTTTGTTGTTTTTTTCGTTTGCGATATCAGAATACAATATTTTTTTTGTTTTTTATTATTTTTCTTTATTATACTTATTTAAAATAAAATAGAAGCAAACTTATTGCTTTGATCATGGTTTAGTTGATTGGTATTTTTTTTAATGAGGTAGAATCATCACACTAGGGAAACAAATTTTCATACGATCTCGATCAAAAGAAGATCGACCTTTCTGTATCAATTTTTTCACTTCAAAATTTTTCGTAAAAAAAAAAAAAAAAAAAAAAAAAACATTAGGTATAATTATATCAAGTAATTTTAGATTTTTTTCCCTTTTATAAACTTCATCTCAATTATAAAATTTTTATTTAAAAAAAAAAAAAAAAAACGAATTTCACGATTGATTTGTAATTTAGAAAAAAATATTTCTTTGAAAAATGAGGTAAAGTTTCATTTTTCTGAAGCTCGTTTTTCGAGCGCCCCCCCCCCCCCCGGTCGTCAAAAATCTCCATACATGTGTACGTAAGACCCCAATTGAAGAAAATCCAAAAAAAAGTTGTCGATTGAGACCCTAGGATTAATTTTGGTCATCACAAAAATTCGATTAGACTCAGGCTCTCCTCTAATTTTGCATAATACGTATGAAAGTCATTAATGCGAAATTGAAGGGGGAAAGATGGGTCAAATCGAAATTTTTGTAATGACCAAAATTATTCCAAAGATCTCAATCTACAACTTTTGTTTGAAATTTTTTTCAATTGAGGCCTTAGGTACAGAGTTAGGATATTTTTTGTTGTGGTGTGAACTCTTGAAAAAAATATGTATCGAAAGAATTAATCGAGAGTAGAATAAAATATCAATTTTCCTAATAAAATTCTCGTTTAAAAAAAATTCCGTTGATTGATTCGTTCTCGAACAAATTGTACAAAAATGACTAGGTCGCTCGCGAACGATTTACTCAACCGATACAATGCAATTGCACACGCCAATCAACTAGCCCAAAACCAAACCTTATCCGTTTACCAATTCCAACCCTAATCCTAATCCTGAGTAGATATTTAAACCATGGCAAATTCATTCGTCAAGAATACCGGAGCTTAAATAAAAAAAATAATAGAAAAAAGCACAGAAAAAAAAAATTAAAAGAAATTAAATTAACAAAATTCATGAACACTATGAAAGTTTTCAAAGTAAAACCATCTTTTCGTCTCTAGTTAAGCAGCTTGCACTCGGATAACATAAAAGAAGATGAAAATAAATAATTATCTCAATAAACTACGAGTATTTGTTGCCGCACTTAAAAAAAAAAATTAAGATGAATACGACTGAAAGTAAAAGCGAAAAAGAAAAATCGTAAAAATACGTAAATAAAAAACACCCTGAAAATTAATAAAGGAAAATAAAAAATACACATAAGAAGGAGATGTGAAGTGTATGAACACATAGCGTTTGCAAACTAAAAAAAAAAAAAAGTCTTACGAAAAAAATTACTTTTTTAAATAAAAAGAGACGAAATAGAAATTGAAAATATTCTGCACAAGTGCATTCCATTTTGGGAACATAAAAAATCATGCGAGGTCAATTCGTCATCGTAATTCGTAATTTCTTCACGTCATGGAATCTGATTATTAATAATGATAAAATGAAAAATAAATAAAAAATAACCTAAACATTAAAAAAACTGTTCTGTTCGGGGATGCTTATAATACTGAAGTTTTGAACACATCAATGAATAAAATACGCAAAAATAAATAAAAATAAAAAATAAAGAGAAAATAAAAATAAATAAAAAATCCCTACCGAATAAATCAAAATACGTAGTAAAGTAAAAAGGAAACGTAAAATAATAATTAGGCCACCCTGCACAATAATACGGTTTATCCGGTGTAAAAAGTTCAACGTCGTGTCGAGTCTTTAATTAATTCAGCCCATCGCTGGAAGACATGAAAACATCAGAAGGAGATATTGCGTTAGAAAAATTCTCAGTCGACTGTTTCAAAAAAAAAAAAAAAAAAAAAAAAATAGCAGGAACTTAGAAGGAAAAAAAGTCAATTCGTTCGATGAGTGAAAAAAATTACTCTGATGAGGAAGATGAGAGATATAGAGAGTGAACCATGATGAGAGGAAAGTAACACCATTCTTATAAGATATGAAAAAAAATAAAAATAAAAACGAAAAAATTGAAACATGGCAGATATCGACAGTCTTGTACAAATTCCTAAAATTGTGGACATTTTAGTATAAATACATGGATAAGTATAATATAAGAGACCTGATTGCAAACTTAGAAAGATTTTTCTGCGAATATGTCAATGATCGAACTTAAAAAATAAATTAAAATATCCTAAACTAAAGAAAAAATTCCTGAGTGTACGTCGAATAGTAATTTCCAAACGAAAAAAGCGTTAAAAATACGAATTAATCTAGGAAAAAAAAAATCAATTAAAAAATAAAAATTCCACGTAACGATACAAAAAGAAAAAAAAAACATCTCAAATGTATTTTCTCGAACGAAAAATTTCTCATTGGTTGGCACGCGTCATAAACGTTGGAAAAAACATCAATTTTTTTCTAATCTATCGTCGTAAAAATTAATTAAACCATTCGATCGTTAACGATGATGTGGCTTTTCTTCCTATTTTATTATCGTTTCGAAAAAAACGAACGTAATTTCAAAATTTTCTACAAAAACGACGAGAAAATACATTTTTTCTTTTTTTTTCGGTCTTAATTCTAAGCAAGTATTGTTATGATACAATATGTTTGTTCGTTGGGAGAGAGGGGCGAATTCTCGTAGGTATTTTGTATCGTCTTAATAATTGAAAATATTAATTTAAAAAAAAAAAATTGGTCTCGTTAGGACTCGGAACTGGGATAAGTAGGGGGTTTGATGTGAGAGTCTTTAAGATTATCAAATCTTTTCAAATCAATTTGTATGAACACATTTCATAATAAAATTCGGGGTATTTCAATTCCTATTGATCGAGAAATACATCAAAGAGGCGAGAAAAAATACCTTTAAAAATAAATTAATTAATTAAAAAAAAAAAACTCCTATAGGAACAATTACGAGTCATTTCGCATGCCAAGTACAATTTTACAACAAATACGAGTACGCGTCATATAAAATACAAATTTTTCAATTTCAAACCTTAAAAAATAATACTAAGGACACTTGTAAAAAAATTCTCTTCTCCACAGAACATCCTGCGAATACGAAGGCAAGGTTAAAAGAGGATCTAGTCGTAAATCGTGCCTTGTATTGCGCTTTTAGGTACGTGCGTGCATCTCTGGAAGAATTTTGACGATGGGGCCGGCTACGAAAAAAGTAATTCGTCGATGGACCGACTGACTGGACATAGGTATAGTTATTTTCAAACCCAATGAACAAGTTTAACAGACTAGAACGGTAAAGAAGCTGAATGAGATCAACGTGTATTAAATATGAAGGCAGCATGGCTCGAGCTGGTCGACGAAAATTTCATTTTTTTGGCCCGCCAAATCGAACACCAACAAGATGTGGTATCTCGTCGAAGCGAGAGTAAATAAAGGACCCCTAATGGGCTACCGGTGTTCCCGGTTCCTAAGTACAATAAAAGACAAAAGCAGAGAAAAACAAGGAATCCCTGAAGCGAAGTCGTCGTCATCTTTCTGTACGAGATCATTAACAAACTCTAATATAATATAAAGGAAGTGATTTTTCTTACATTCAAAATTTACTCGACGTCGACTCGACTTGACTGATGCGTTCGTTTCCACTTTTACGTGCGAAGAATTTCGTCGTCTGTACGAGTACGACGGTCACCAGACTGCCTACCTCTTGCCCCCTCTTCACATCATGTCCAAGATACACGATGTTTTGAAATTTTATCCTCGGTAAAATGCCATTCGTACAGGTAGAGAAGGCTTTAGGTGTGAGAAATTCGTTTCGTAGCAGGAAAATAAGTGTACGAGAAGTGTACCTAGGTAAAATTACGTCCGAAACTGAATCGACGAATCGACTGCTGAGTCACCTAACACGATATTCAAAACTCGTCGATTTTTTTTATTTTTTTATTTTTGGAAAGTCTCATTTTTTTTACCACTACTCTTCCAAAAATAATAAAAAATAATCCATGAACATTTTTTTCTTTAAAAAAACTTCGAAATAACGACTCGATGAATTTTTTGAAATTTTTCACATCGTGTTTTTTTCGTCGATACCTGAACATCAGACGTTTGGGAGCAAGAAAGTGGCAAAGGAGGGGAGGGGATTAGTAACCTACGAAGAATCCTCCCAAAAAGTATTAATTAATAGGTACAAAAAAAATCTACGAAAAAACGGTGAGAAGGGGTGAGCGGGATTAGAAAGTTTTTGGGTGGAAAATCACTCGATTAAAAACCATCGGTCTGGTCATTGTTTTGGGCTCTTTTCACAGATCAAAAGAGTTGAGTTTTTGGAATCATCGATTGAGAAAAATCTAAGCTTCCAAAATCGACCCTTTTTTCAAAAAAAAAAAAAAAAAAAGAACTGAATCTTGTGTGAAAAATTTCAACTCGAAAATGTCTACCTAATAATCCCCCCCACCACATCCTGGAGATCTAAAAAATTATTTTCACTGAAAAAATCATTCGAATAAAAATTGGTCAATTTTTTTTTGGTTATTTTTGGAACTTTTTCAGGAACTAAAAGAGTCAAGTTTTTGGAATTATTGATTGAGAAAATTTTAATTTTTCAAAATCAACACCCTTTTTTTAACCTGAAATTTTGCATTAAAAATTTCAAATGGAAATATTTTTACCTGACACCCCCTCCACCTGTTTAGCCTTCAAGACCATAAAAAAATCGTTTTTTCTGGAAAATCACTCAAATTTGATTTTCTGTTTAGTAATTTTATGGACTTTTTTCACGAATCAAAAGAGTCAGGTTTTCGAACCCATCGAATGAAAAAAAATTGAGCTTCAAAAATCGACTTTTTTAAAATCTGAATTTTCGTACCAAAAAGTACAACTAAAACATTTCAAAATCGACTATTGGAAATATTTCTAGCTAATTACCCCCCCCCCCCCCCCCCGGCGCCTTCGTGATTCACAAAAATTTAATCATTTTTAATGAAAAACCATTCGAATAAAAATTACCCAACTTCAATTTTCAGTTTGATCATTTTTTGGAATTTTTTCAAAGATTAAAAGAGTCAAGTTTTTGGGATCTTCGATTCAAGAAAAATTTGATCCTGCAAAATTGAGACTTTTTTTTTCAAAAAATCAGAATTTTCATGTAAGAAATTTCAAATGGAAATATTTTTAGACCCCCCTGCCCCCTCCCAAGTCGTCAATGTCAAAAAAAATCGTTTTTACTGGAAAATCACCCGAAAATTTTTTTTGGGGATTTTTTTCAGAGATCAAAAGAGCCAAGTTTTTGGAACCATCGACCGAGAAAAAAATTCGAGGTTCCAAAATCAAGACTCTTTTTTCGAAATTTCCGAATTTTCGTATCAAAAATGGAAAATTTTGTAATAAGATATTAGGTAGAAATATTTCCAACTTCTGAAAAAAATTCCACCTGACCCCCCCCCCCCCCCCCCCCAGTCAATATTACAAAAATCTATTCTCCAGATTCGATTTCAGTTCCGAAATTCGATCCAAAGATGTAGATTATTTTGTAAAATGAATCTCGAGGGAGGGGGAGGGCAGGGGAATTTTTTAGTGCAGCTATAATCAACTTGGTTTAATAAAAATTTGAGACTTTTTGCTTTAAAAAAAAACCTGAGAATAAATCAATTTTTGTAACTGTAATTTCGACTCTATTGAAACTACACCCCTTCTCACCCTTGCATTTCGCAGCTTCCTCCTCAAAGATATTAAAACTACTAGGAACTGTTGATAAAAAATTAAAAAACGTGGGTTTTTTGCACGTCTACGATTCGAATTAAAAAGCGATGAAAAATATAAGCCAGTCAAGGTCGAACAACTCCGTTAAAAAACCCACTAATAATACTCTTCTCCTACGAACGCCTAGATATTAATTTAAAAATCCGAAATAAAACCTAAAAAGAAGACAAAAAAAAGAAAAAAAATATGGGAAAAAAATCACCGACACCATCGTCATCGATTTCCACATTCGAGCTACAATCGCACGTACACTCGTCACCTACGAAACTTAGAAATATAATCGAGAAGAAGTAACCCCCGGATGAAGAATATAAGTATGTCAAAAAAGACGTAAAACCTCGAGGAAGGGCGCAGAGTGCTATCTTAAAAACCTATACACTGAGTCACGTTGATATTTAAAAAAAAAGAAGGGAGGGGGGAAATTGGAAAACTCAATAACGAGCACTGGGACTTTTAAGAGTACGAGATTAGATTCAACTTTCGTTGACTTGGCACCCAAATCAAGACATGCTGTGGCCAACGAAATGCCTCGGGTCGCTGTGTTTCTTCTTAATGTGCACCTGCAGATTGCCCTTCTGGTGCGTCTTTAGCGGGCAAAAAGGGCACTGAAAAGCGGGCTCTTTGCCACACTCGAGACGCTTGTGCAGGCTTAGGCTAGTCTTAGAACGATATCGTTTACCGCAATCCAGGCATCCGTATATGGGCTCTTTTTCTCTATTATGTTTCCTCGCCGAGCACAGCGACGAGTGCGAGTTGTTGTTCGTGTTGTTTTGCGAGTTCATGGAATCGTTGAGGCCGCTTTGATCACCACTGACGACGGACGTGTCGGAGCTCGAGTCGTACATGTCGCACGACGACGAGACCCAATTTTGAGACGGCGACATTCGCAGGCAGGTTAGCTTGTTGAGATAATGCTGCGAGATGGCCATCACGTTCGATGCGGCGTTGGAAGTTGAGTTTTGCATGTAGTTATTTGTAGTACTCAATAGCGCGAACGTCGTCAGGTTCTGAAAATTCAGCGGCTTAAGGTTTGGTATGTCCGACCGTACTCTGATGATAGGCGCAGCGGGTTGTACTGCTGCAGAACATCGACCAGATAAAACAAAACAAAAAACAATCGTTAGTCGCCTGTACATTTACAAAGGATAAAAGATTTCATTCAAAAAAAGCTAATATACATATATATATATATACGTCTCTTTGGCAAATGCACAGCCAGAGACGTCCTCGATAGACAGATAAACGAACAGATGTACGAATAAAAGCATCCTAACGTAAAACAACTTCAACAATTAACCCTTAAACCTATTTAAGATAATCATCAGCGTGCTCGTGTGTCGTATATTTAAATACAGCGTCAACGTATCAAGCTCTCCTGCCCCAAGAGGCAAGTCATGCTTGTCTTAATACGCTCGTGATTATCGAGGTGGTCCAGTCGATGGATGAATCAAATAGATCTTTGGCTGAATAAATTCGTAAGGTGTCTAACGAAATTTTCTTAGCAAGAAGTAGCATTTCTACATGACTCTGGGCTAAACTTACAGAAATTTATTGAAAAAAAAAAGTTTAAAAATTGAGGAAAATTATTGAATAAAAAATATAAGATTCAAATAAAAAATAAATGATTTTTTTTCAAAATGGCCAGAATAAAAATTTAAAAAAATGTTGAATAAAAAAAATTAATTAAATTTAAAAATCCAAAATTAGGAAAACTGAAACTTACATAAAAAGAAAAAAAATCCAACGGATAAAATTTCATAAAAATTGATCAAAAATCAATAGAAAATTGAAAAAAATCAAAAACTTTTAAAATTGAGAAAATGAAAATAAAAGAATGAGAAAAATAGAAAAAAAATGTGTGGGTAACTTAATTTTTTTTTTTTGAAAAAGAATAAAAAAACTGAGAAAATTTATTTTTCAAAATTGAGGAGTAGTCGTGGAAAAACGTAAAAATTGAAAAATGAAAAAATCGAATAAAAAATTACCAAAAAATAAAAAAATTGAAACTTGAAATATTAGAAAAAATTTGCAATTAAAAAATTGAAAAAAATTGGTCAAATAGAACTAAAAAACTCATACAAAATTGAAACTATTTTTTTTTAAATCAAAAAATTTCAAATTGAGAATAATTAATTTTAAAAGATTGCAAAAAAATTTTAAAAAAATAAAAATTTAGAAAAAATTGAGTAATTTTGAAAATTTTTGGCATAAAAAAAATGAAGAATTTAAAATAAACAATTTTTAGAAATCTTTGAGATTATAAAAAATTAACAAAGTCAGAAAAAATTGAAGAACTAATCGATTGAAAAACTACCAAAATTAAATAAGAAATAAAAAAATAAAAAATAAATTTGAAAAAATCTGAAAAAATTAAAACCAAATAAAAAATGGTTCGAAGCTGAAAAAAATTATTAGGAATTTTAAAAAGTCAAAAATAAGCAAAAAATTCAAAATTTTCAACATTGGGAAACATTTATACATTAAAAAAAAAAGGAACTAAAAACAACTAAAAACTCAAAGAAAAAGTAAATTAACAATAAGTATTTCAACTTTAAAAAATCAAAAACTGATGACTGAAAAAATTTCAACATTGGGAAAATTAAAAAAAAATCAAACAATCAAAGTGGAATTAAAAAACTCATAATTAAGTAAAAATCAAACATTCCACAATTAGGAAGAATTTAAAAAAAAAAAGAAATGAGAAAAATTAAAAATTAAATTATTTGAATTCAAAATAATATAGGCCTAAAGCTAACAAAAATTAATAAAATTGAAATTTTTTAAAAATTGAAAAATTGGCGAATGAAATAAAATTGAAGTTGAATTTTTGTTTATAATGAATAATGATCAAGAATTCAAAACAAAATCATAATTGAATCAAAATTGATCAAAAACTGAAAAAAAAAATAACAAAATTGAAAAAAATAAAATACGAATGAAAAAAATTTCACAATGAAAAAATGACGAATCTTTTTCAGAAAATGGGCAGGGATCAAAATTTATGAATGAAAAAAAAATAAATGAAATTTAAAATGATCAAATACTCTCCAAATTTCAATTTTCAAAAAATTGAGGAATAACAAAAATTGAAACTAGATTTATTAAAAGTGATAAAGAATTCAAAACAAAATTAAAACTGATCAAAAAAAAAAGAAAAAAAACGAAAAATTATGAATGAAAAAAAGTTTTAATTCAATTGTTATTTAATGACCAAGAATTCAAAAAAAAACATATCTAATTGAATCACAAAGGATAAAAATTCACGAATACAAAAAATGAAATTAAATTTAAGAACAACGAACAAAAACTAAAAAAAATTTCAAAAAATAAAAAATTTGAGAAATAACAAAAATTGAAACTACATTTATTAAAAATGATCAAGAATTCAAAAAAATCAAACCTGATCAAAGTATTAAAAGTCGAAAAAAATGAAGAAAAAATTAAAAATTATAAATGAAGAAGAAGTCAAATTAAAAAGTGACTTTAGTCTAATTTCTTTTTTTTCAAAATTAGGAAAAATTATCAAAGTACCTATCTTGGTAAAAAAAAAAAAAAAAAAAACTTAATTAAATTAAACTAACCAAGAGCTGTGAAAAAATGAACGAAAAATTGGTATTGAAATTAAATTCAAAAAATAATGCAATTTGAAAATATTAAAAATTTGAAAAAAAATTATAGAATTTTTCAAAAATGAAAATCGTATAAAAAAAGACCAAGAAAAATTTGAAAAAAATGGCTACTTCGAAAAAAAGAAACATTTAAAATTTGAGTTTATCAAGCAAAAAGCAAAACATTCGCAAGACAATTAGACACCCCAATTAACTCGAAGTACGAACAAGGTTTAAAAATCAGCCAAGTTCGTCCCTTTTCGCCAATTTACTCTTGCGAAAATCTACCTCATCCGCTCACCAACCGAACCAAACAAAAAAGAACAAAGTTAACGCTGTAAATATAAATATTGAAAATACACACGTTACCCCCGGCGCTTTATCCTAATTTCAGTCGGCGCCTCTAGAAAAGACAACATAGAATAATCTTTAAATTAAAGACAGAAAAAGAAGAAAAAATAGACCAACAAGAAACGAAGAAACCTATTGATATCTTCCAATTAAACACTTACTCATACGTTCTATAAATACGATAAAAAAAAATATACGCTTATCGAGTATTAATAATATTAGATTAAACAGGTACACAAGAGCAAACTGGTTTCTCTAACCAATTTTCGTGTACCTCGTGTGTACGTACAACATGCTACACACGCGTAGTACCTCCAACATCGTCATCTTCGCGCGTATTTACCTCTTCAACGGTAAAAACGCTAATTTCGGCGCGAATGAGCTTTTAACCGACGTTACGTCAGCGTATCTCGCTCTGCCGCCTTCTTCGGTATTTTGTACCAATGAAAACTAATCAACGTGCGTAAAATGTATTTTTTTTTCGCAATTTATACAATAATAAACGAGCAAGAGCAAAAAATACTCCGGACTGCAGTCTTCGTGAATCTGACCTTCGCGTTTTGCTTCGTCTTCTTTTTCAGCGTCATCGACTTCGTCTGAATCATCATCTCTTGCATTTTTTCTTCTCGGTCTGCTCTGGTTTTTCATCTCTGGAATGGATCTGGGATCTGAAACAGAGATAAATGTGAAGTTATTAGTAAGTCGACGATGGTAGGGTGGGGCCCCTTCCCTTCATCCCGATCCTAAATAATGATAAACTGCCGTTTGAGACTTGGAAATTCAACTGAGTTGATTTTTTTCCTCATTACTTCTCAATCTCCAAATTCTTTCGTACTCATCTTACAAGCTGACAAAAAATATTCACCTTTTGTTCTCACACCTGTGTCTCTCACTGTTTCATTTGCCATTCAAACAAAAATTTGGCTCCTTCATTCGTTAAAAAAAAAAAAAAACAACAGGAAAAATTGAATTGGAAATAGGAGTTAGAGCTATACTGATAGGAAGGGAAATAGTATGAAGGAGAAAAAGTATGAAAAAAGGGAAGAGGAATAATACAAAAAAAAAATCAAAGAGGAGAATAGGAAAGTAAAATAGTGAAAAGAAGAGGAAGCATGAAAAAGGAAAAGAAAAGAAATACAAAAAAAAATTAAACTACGAAAATCAGAATCTATCAAATAAAATGAAATGAAAAAACACCATCGTTCGAGTACCATCGCAGACGGACCAGATGACCTAGAGGCAGTGGAAGGGCAAGGGGAGAGAGGTCATAAAACGATTGTTACCAACTCTATAATCATCGAAAAAATTCCAAAACTAAGATAGTACATTTTTGATTCTAATGCTGATATAAGTAAAATATTGTAAAACGGAGGGGGAGAACCTTCTTAGACGAGGATTCTCCTTCCCCTCCCCTTCAACCCTTTTCAATCAGCATTTGAAAAAATACACCTCAATTTTGTCCCCACCTAGATGACTTCAAAAACCTAGCTCCTAGTTTGTTATGCTAAAATCGAGATCCCTCTTAACATTTCGAATGTTTTTTGCCAAGTCCAGTACTACGTAGATACTTAATATTCGAAATTGGAGGGGAGAGGAGGGAGGGGTCCAATTGAAATTTTTGTAATAACTAGAATTATTCCTCGTACTTCAAGGTACAACTTTTGTTTGAAAAAAATTTCAATTGAAGCCCTACCTCCCCCAGTTTTTATTAATATAAGAATTTGAGTCGTATTATACAATATTGGAGGGGAGGGAGGTGTTCAATTGAAATTTTTGTAATAACTAAAACTATTCCTAATACTTCAAGCTACAACTTTTGTTTGAAAATTTTTTCAATTGAACCCCCCCCCCCCCCCCCCCACCTACCACAGTTTTTATCAATATAAGAATTTGATTCGTATTATGCGTAATTGGAGGGGAGGGAGGGGTCCAATTGAAATTTTTGGAATAACTAAAATTATTTCTAGTACTTCAAGTTACAACTTTTATTAGAAAACATTTTCAATTGGCCCCTTCTTCCCTCACTTCTCTAATTTTTAATTAGTATCTTTGGAGTGTTAAACGAAATAGGTGGGGAGGGAGGGGTCCAATTGAAAAAATGTTCAAACAAAAGTTGTAGCCTAAAGCCCTAGGAATAATTTTAGTTATTAGAAAAATTTCGATTGGACCCCTCCCTCCCCTCAAATTTTGAACGCCAAGTATCTATGTAGTACTAGACTCGACAAAAAACACTCGAAATGTCAGCGAGCTCCCGATTTCGACAGACCAAACTAGGAGCTAGTCTTCAAAAATCGACAAAGATCGTTTCTACCCCCTCCCCTCGCATCTTGACGGCGGCTTCTTCCGGCGGTACTCGACGTACGACGTGTTCTTCTTCATTTCATCCGATTCAACGACCTGTTGGACTTCTGCCTCTGTTTAGATTCTCTCGCGAGAAAATGAATCTTATTTTCTTCGTATTCCCATCGATACTTTTACTTTCGCAGAAGAACCTGTAAAACGACCATAATTAATTCATCAACACGCCTACGCGCGCCATCAACTCTAAGAGGAAAAACAACAGCCGCGACAACATCACTACATCGAAGTCTTACAAGCTAATTTTGGCCTTCTCTACGCAAAATAAAAAAAAAAAAACGCTTCTACTACGCAAAGGCTCGATGAAAAAAAAGGCAAAAATAAATAAAATAAAATAACTGTCAAAACCAAAAAAAAAAAGGCTTTATAGGGGAAAAAAGCTTATTCACGCTTTACCGCTCTAATAAACGACTAATAAACCTGAAGAAATATCACGTTTATTACCAGGTGAGTTACACATGTTTTTTTTTCAAATGTTTTAAAACTACTACAAATTATACATTACACATCGAAATACGATATATCTTTTTATTAATACTATTAATTGCACGTAATACTATATTCGAATAATTCCTTTTTTCTTATTTTTTCGTATATTTTTTAAATAATAGTTTACAAAAGAGCGAAGGGGGAAGCACGCGGAGAAGAGAGAAAAACAGTTTGGCGAAAATAAAGAAAAGAAGAAAAATATAGGAGGAAAAAAACTTACTAGCACGTAAACGAATTTATACGAAAAATATAAACTCGTCCGCGAAAAAAAAGGGAGAATAAAATACGAATAACAACAAAGTAAAACAAAACAATGGTAGTTAACAGAGTAATAAGACAATATATAAATAATGAATAACAATGATATAACATGAAAAACAAATTATGCATAATGAATTTTTAATTCCTTACTATTCCTATTTAAATATGTACGAATTCTAATTACTTTTTTTTTTCTTAAACACATTTTTTGTTTCCCTAAAAAATATATCATATTTTATATTATATATGCTGACATATTTAAAAAAAAAAAAAAAAAAAAATGTAATAATAATAAAAAATAAATAATAACGTATCTATCATAATAATTTTATCAAATAAATTCAACGTGTACTTTTTTTCAAAATGTTGGTAACTGTTGACGAAAAAAAGAATAGAAAAATAAACCTGAACACAAGAAAAAAAGTTACTTCAAAAAATCACGGGGTTCGTAAAAAACAGAAATGAAATATTTCTCGGTATACAATTAAACTTTTCATTTAACGCTTTAAAAGCTGTTTGTGCGGGGAAGAGAGAGAGACAGGGGAAGAGCTTTTTCGAAAAAAGATATAAAAAAAAGGGAAGGAGGAAGAAAAACCGGATCGTATAAGAAAAGTAATTTTTTAAACTAAAAAGAAAAAATAATCATTATCATAGTACGAATATAAAGCTTTACACAAAAATATTATCTTCAATACACGCTACATCTTTGGTCATAATCTCAGTGCAAATATAAAACGTAATAATTAATTAACCCATTACTATATATACTACAAATAAATTAACTGTTGTTTTTTCAAACACTACAAGCAGTCCGCAATACTGGCATAATCGTCGTATACGAGCTTTCCCGACAAAACGTCAAAAAAAATCATTTAAACGCGTTCGTAACAAAAAGAAACAAACAAAGAAAAAAAAACAATAAAATAACCTATACAACATTTTCAAAAAACCTAACTAAACTAATTCGTACAATTTTTCAAATCAAATTCCCTCCAAAAGTCTCGAAACCAAAAAAAAAATGTAAAAAAATTGGACGAGTAATTCGATACGAATTTGTTTGGACGCAGAGAAGAAAGGAAAATTCGTCAAAAGGCAAACAAACGAGCTCAACGCGACCATAAAATCCATGTAATTTTTTTTTACCGTTTTTCCGCCATCGACGATGATTAAAGATGGGAACCTGATTAACACCACATTGGCAGGCGACAAGAGTCGGCCAGCAGGGGCCAAGGGAAGGGGGGCATATTAACGGTAAACGTTACGATATGAAACGTATGGACAGCACCGCCACCGCCATCAAGTCCCAATGTACACCAAATGCAACCACATCACAAACGACCAGAAACCAGTCGAAATTTTTTCTACCTAAAGGCGTTTAATTGGAGTACTCGAAGGAGGAAAAAAATACCGCGTTTGTGGTGATTTTCTTCATCAAAAGTACAACGACGTGATCGCCATGTTGCCAAATTTATACGCCAGAGTATATTCATTTTTTTTCTCGAAGAAAATAACAGCGAAGTGACGCCAGAGTATTATGATTTGGAGCATACGCCTCGAGCAGCGTCCACTCTCGCAATAGAGTACGTGAAATTTTTCACAAATGAATTTTCTTTTCGTTATTTTTCTTTTTTTCACGCGAAAATAAGGCAACACTGCGACGTAATCGTACGTACTGTAGCCTAAGTTCGATTCGTCACGCACCGTTGATGGAATTCCAATGACATCGAATCATTTGTTTGAAAATTTTTTCAATTTGACTCCTTCCCTCCAATTTTGAAAAAGTATCTACCAGATGTAACGTGAAATCGGAGGGGAGGGAGGGTCCAAGCGAAAATTTTATAATAACCAAAATTATTTTTACGATCTTAATCTACAACTTTTATTCGAAAAAATTTCGAATTGGCCCCTTCCTCCCTCACTTATCTGATTTTTAATTAGTATCTTGGAAGTGTAAAACGAAATAGGTGGGGAGGGAGGGGTCCAATTGGAAAAATTTTTCAACAAAAGTGGTAGCTTGAAGCCTTGGGAATTATTTTGGTTATCACAAAAATTTCGATTCGACCTCTCCCTCTCCTACAATTTCGAATCTCAAGTATCTACGTAGTATTATTTCAACAGCAACGATCCACTTGTATGTTAACAAACTGAAGTAAACTAGACACTAGTGCATTATTCAAGGCATCACGTGGACCAATGAAACGATCAAAGGAGATTCGTGATATGATTGGCGATGGGGGCCGTAGTTCGGGACAATTTAAGCCAAAAAATTTAGAAAAAAAACTGAGAACCAATACTTTAGAAATTATAAGGAATATCTCAATTCCAATCGTGTCGAAAAACGTTCACCAGAAGAAAACCAAAATTAAACCCATGTTATAATTTGCCTACATTCTTCATTAAAGGCCCTACCGACGTAACCTTTTCGAAACACTAACTAAAAAAATCTGCTGGTGACATTTATTATTATTACAATGTCAGGTGGCACGTGGCAACAAGTACTTGAAGAAATGTTTATCTTAGATTCGCGTCAACAAGTTAATTCAAGTTGAAATGAGGGCAAGGGCGATGAGGGGAAACAGAATTGG
This sequence comes from Balanococcus diminutus, assembly GCA_959613365.1. Lineage (NCBI taxonomy): Eukaryota > Metazoa > Arthropoda > Insecta > Hemiptera > Pseudococcidae > Balanococcus > Balanococcus diminutus. Next base: position 59,447,773 of record OY390716.1, on the reverse strand, counting down.
CGAATAAAAATGTCAATATAAGAAGCCCAATCTTCCGTATGATTTCATTCGAAAGTACAAAAATATTCCACAGGAATAGTAAAAATATACCAACATTTCAGGGTGAAAAACTATAATCAAAAAATTGTACAATTTTTCAAAAAAAATGAAAATTTGAAAAATGTTGGTTTATGAACGACTTTGAAAAAGGGGAAGAGGTTTGAAGAAACACGAAAATAAAATGATTTTAAACAAAACTTTAAAAAATAATCCTCATCAAAATTTAAAGAAAAATCATTTTAAAAACAAAACTGAAAAGAAAGTTCTTCAATTTAAAAAAAAATCACAACAGAACAGACTGAAAAAAAATTACGAAATGTTTTTTAACAAAATTTAAAACAATATTACTATTCAAATTTCCAAAAAAATTGTTTTGAAAAAATAAAAAAATCATCAAAAATTGTTTTTTCACAGAATTAAAAAAAAACTTTCAGCAGTGTGAGAAAATTTTTAAAAAATGTTTCAATTTAAACATAGTTTTAATCTTTTTTATAAAACAAATTTTTCAAAATTAAAAAAAAAAAAAGTAAAATATTTTTAAAATGTCATTGAAAAATTAATTTTTTTTTTGCATTTAAAAATGATTTGAAAATCTAAAAAAAAATTACTAAAATTTTCGAGAATGTCGTCCTTAGACAAAATTCTAAAAAAATAGTTGAGAAAAATTAAAACAATAATAGTCTAAATTTTTTTCTTTAAATGAACATACTTTTTGAAATTTTTTTTGTAAACATTTTTTTTTCTTATAGCTATTTTTACCAAAGTTTTCAAGAAGTAGTTTTGTGGAAAAGTTTTGAAAAAAATGTTTTTAAAAAAGTTTCATTTTTTTTGCTTGAAAAACAATTTTTTTTTGAAATTATGTTGAAAAACGGTATTTTGAATTTTAACGAAATCTGAAAAATTAAGGGGAAAATTTCTAAAAAATCATTTAAAAACTTCTTATTTTTTTAAATTAAAAAATTGAAGAAAAAATGTTTCAAAATTTTTTAAAAAGTCGTTTTTTGGAAAACAAAGGTATTTGATTTCTTTAAAGCAACGAATTTTTTGAAACTTAAAAAAAAATGAGATTTTGAATGAAGTTGAAAAATTGACTAATAAAGACATAAAAAATTTTTTTAAATTGTTTTTTGGCAAAATGTTGGTAAATTTATGTTTGAAAAAAATTTTTAAAGAAGTTTTTTGACCAAAATTGTGAATAATCGAAAAAAAGGTCGTTTATCAAAATTTTGAAAGAAGCGTTTTAGTAAAATTTTAATAGTTAAATTTATTTTTTTTTTCAAACTGGAAGATTATTTTTGACAAAAATTTTTGAAAAATCAAACAAAATTTTTTTTTTGAAAACTTTAAAGAAAGTTATTTTTAGGAAAATTAAAAAAAATCATTTTTGAAAGAAATTTTATTTATGAAAAAAAGGAAGTGCTTTAAAAAAATTTTGGAATAGCTTTTCTTTTTCTTTTTTCTTTTTAATTGAACAATTCGTGTTTGTACTAAATTTTTACAAAATGCCAAAAATCATATCTAGGGCAAAATTTAAAAAAATAAGTCTTTGAAGAAAATATGTATAGAGAAATGAATAAAATAGAATTTCAGGTTTCAGAAAATCTTGAAAAATAAATCTTTGCACAAAATATGAAATAATTGCCTTAAAAAAAATGCGGGCAAAATTTGATGAAAAAATCAATCATGTTTTGCAAATTTTGGGGCATTTACCTTTGAATAAAATTAGAAGAATTTTCAATAAAATTTTTGAAAGAAAACATGTCAGATAATCTTGAACAAGATTGATCTTTCTTTTTTGGGAAGGATTGATTGGCAGGTCCGTCTAGAGCCAAAGTGGGCCCGGGGCAAAAATTATGTGATTTTTTCAATTCAAGCGGAAATAATCCACATTGGGCCCCCTAGCAAAACTCTGGGCCCGGGGCACCTTCTCTACGGGCCTGTTGATTGGGAGGGCCGGGAGGGGGGGGGGAGGGCTCACCATATGCGTATAACGAAAAATTTTCAAACTTAAAGCGACATAATTTTCATCAAAAATTGGAGTAAAATTACAATGTTGCCACTTGGGATTTTTAAACAAATTCAAACACCGAAATTTTACTCGATCATTTTACATCGTAAAATTTGGCATCGTGGCATCGTAAAAAAAACTACTAAAATAGAAAGTTTAAACTTTTAAACTCGTTTGCCAAAAAAAAAATCCACATCGCCTAAATGTTAAAATGTTGATTCACCCTCCAACTTGAAAAAAAAGGTCAGTTCCCTACTTTTTTGCAACCATCGTCGATCTACATCACGTGACATCACATTAGGTATATTTTTTATTACAATCGAAGCACCAAAAAAAACCACTAGAAATCGTATCGAAATCACTCGTCGTCATCCTCACACTCGATCCCTTCCACTGCGTGAAACCAATTCGACGCCATTTCCTCGAATCAAAAAAAAAATTGGCATTAAAGAAAGAAATAAGAAGAAAAAAAAACAAATCAACTCCTAAATAATAATTTTTGGAAGACTAGCGCTAATTGCTCTATGTATACTAGACGGTAGGCTATGCTATCTATTATATAACTTGGTATCGTAAGAATGGACGGAATTATACAATCGAATGCACTCTATACCGCGAATAAACGGGTTAGGATCTTTTTTAAGGCCTCTCGCGACTCGTGTGCAAAATTGCAAATACTGCACCGAGACCTCTCCGGCACTTAGGTATTTAATTACAACAATTGTTATTGTATAAGTGTGTAATGGTGTATACCATCTACCCTAACCCCTCTTAGAAAACTATACAGAAAAAAAAGGTCGTCCGTTCGAATACAACGCGCTGCTCGAGCCGAGTTGCTCTTTTTTTTTACGTGTAATTTTTTTTTTCATCTCTAGAAAACTCTTTTTTCAATATTTTTATGTACTACGAACGTGTTCCTTATACGAATAAAAAAAAAAAAAAATCATAAAAATACATTATCACATAAGTCTTAGCAAATAGTTGAAATGAAAAGAAAGAAAAGAAAAAAAAAAAAAACGCGAAAATTCTACACTACGAATGCCATCTCGTTATCTTTTTTCTCCTTCAATTTTTTATGTACACGACATCGACACAACAACATATTAAAAACCTTATGTTATAAAATACGAAAAAAAACCCTAGAGAATAAATTATTTGTACATTAGCCAATTTAAATGGTCGATAGTATAATTTCGTTCGAAATATGTGTAAAAAAAATACTCCTTTGATAAAATACTGAATTTTATTTTGCTTTGCGCGCGATATATGGAATGAGTATTGTTCAAATGAGTACTTGTATGTAATAAGCATGTAGTATGTGTTATGTTATGGGAAACAGAGATATAAAATATCATGGCATTGTTGGCGAAAAAAATTCTCTATCCTAAAATGCAGGTAGGTACGTACGAAAATTATTGTCTCGAGTAAAAAATTTCAATTCGTCAAATTTTATCACAGTAAAAAATCTCGCGGCGATGGAAGACCCTACAAAATTATATGAAATACCCTGCAAAATATTCGTTAACTTTTATAGCAATAAAAAAAGAAAAAAAACTTGGAAGACGATTTTCGAAAGCACCACAAAAAAAGAAAAACAACGATAAATATTTATAAATTACGAGAGTAAAAAAATCGAGTTAAGTGCGAAACAATTTACAAATTTGAATACCCCGATATCCCATTTGAACTTAAAAAATAAATTAATAATTTTAAAAACGTAAAAACTAGAAAAAAAAGAATATCTTCGCGTCGAAAAAAATATCTATGACGTATTTGGTTGCTACTACAATAAAATTGTTATTATTATTACCTTGAAGGCAACTCGTAAAATTCGGATTTATTTTAAAAAATTGCACCTTGGTCGAGAAATAAGTAAAAATATTGCACGCCTATTAAATCTTTTTTTTTTAAAGAGAAAAACTTTTTTTCTCGTTTTTTCCTATTTCCTTTCTACACAACTTAGCATCATGTTTTAAATATAAATACTTTACGAGATCCATTTTTTTTTCGTATGTAAGGTATATAGCATTATAACTTATTATCATTATAAATTATTAAACAACAAAAATTCACTTAAATACTGCCTAAGACAGGTTGGTGCTTATTGGTGGGAAAGGGCACATTCGCCCTTAGGTATTCGAAGGGGATTTTTTAATTTTACCAATGACGCGTCTGTATCAAAATTAATAATTGCTTTGTTATCAATTTGTAAAGTGATTCGTCAAAATTTTCATCGTTTTTAGGGTCGTCTAGCTCTTTGGAAAGAATTTGTGGACTATCAAAGGGGGCATTCCAAATCATCAATATTAAGCCCAACAATATGAAAACGACTAAAAATGTGAAGGGGAAGGGGGAAGGTCAGCTCTAAAAAATCTCACAATCAAAAAATACCAGTCGTAAAAATATTCAAGATTTTTTTTCAAAGACAAAAATTTAAAAATACATTTTTTTATTTCAACTGTAAGGATGAGGGCAGGGCAAGAGGGAGGATTCAATTCCCTCAAAATCTCTCCACACTCATCACGTTTCAAATAATATTTTCTAGAAAATGTATAGCATTTTTTTTCTTCAATATAACAAAAATCAAAGATTAAAAATTATCAATTTTTTTAATTCAACTGTGAGGGTGGGAGGGGGACGAAGTCAGCTCAAAAAAATGTCAGAATCGATAAATTCCGGTCATAAAAATTTCTAGATTTTTTTTTCAAAAATAAAAATTAAAAATCCATTGTCCTTTTTTCAAATTTCAACTTCGATGATGGGGAGGGGCAAAGTGGGAATTCAATTCCCCCAAGAACCTCTACATCCATCATGTTCAGATGTAAAAATATTCTAGAAAATTTATAGTTTTTCGAGAAGAAAAAAATCAAAAATTCATCAGTTTTTTATTCGTTTGAACTCTGCTGGTGGGAGATTAATCTCTCTCCGAAAACTTTCTCACATACTATTGACTCGAGCTGTGAAAATTTTCAGAAAATTGAAAAAAACAGGACAGATGAAAAATTATATACAATTTTTTATGACGGCAACTGAGTCTCCCCCTCTCATCACAGAACGTTTCAGTGATTCAAACTGATAAAATCGCGAAAATAAAAATAAAAATTTCAATCATAAAAATCAAAGACCATTCAATTTTTTCAATATTTCGAATTTTAATAATGAGGAGAGAATTGCAATTGTTGAAAATGATAAATAATTTTGAAAAAAAAAAAAAAAAAATCATAAACCAATAATTTTTTTTAAACATTTCAGATTTTGATGAGAGGAGTACGTCTCTTCAATCCAACCACGAAAGTTTCATTTAATCGAATTTTTGAAATTGTAAGAGTTATTTAAAGTTTTGACCCGGGGGGGGGGGATCTCTTTCCCCTCCCTAAACTTTTCATTGATTACAATTTTCGAAATTTGGGGGTAATACGTAATTTTTCAAACAATCAAATAAGTAATCATTTTTTGAGTAGTGAGGAAGAGGGTAAATTTTCCCCTCCCCTGCCTGAATTTTTCACTGATTAAAAATGTTAAATAAATGAAAAATAATAATTTTTCCAAAAAAAATCAAAAACATGCGAATTGTTAAAATTGCGAGTACTAATTTAAGGGGGGGGGGGGCTTGTTTTGGAACATTTTTTGTTAAATGCATAGCGTTGATTAGCGGAATTTTCTAAGACCTTTGCATGACGTCATTTTGATTTTTCACCTATGAAGTTTTGAAGAAAAATTGGAAACTAATTTCAAATTGTTTCTTTTTACAAAAAAAATTAATTTTTGATTTTTGAAAAATAAAATGCATAGAGTTCTCAAAAAAAGAAAATTATTTTCATATTGCATTTTAATTGTGTCATTTTGTAGAAAATGTTGGTAGATTTTCAAGGTCAAAATTGGAGAAAAACGCGATTTTTACTTCAGGTACCGTTTCTAGGAAAACTATGCAACCCACAAAACTTTTTCTCAGAATCTTTTTTATTCAGTAGAGTCTTGTCTATAATTTAACGAGAGGATTTTGCAAAATTTTAATTTGTCAACTATTTCTTTCGAGTCGACTGGAATACTTCCGAGGAAAAACTATGAGAGGGTTTCATAAAATAGGAGAGAAAGTACGAGTTTTGCAAAATCCTCTCGTTAAATTATAGACAAGACTCTACTGAATAAAAAAGATTCTGAGAAAAAGTTTTGTGGGTTGCATAGTTTTCCTAGAAACGGGACCTAAAGTAAAAATCGCGTTTTTCTCCAATTTTGATTTTGAAATTTGTAATTTTCCAAAAAATCTACCAACATTTTCTACAAAATGACACAATCAAAATGCAATATGAAAATAATTTCCTTTTTTTGAGAACTCTATGCATTTTATTTTTCAAAAATTAAAAATTAATTTTTTTTGTAAAAAGAAACAATTTGAAATTAGTTTCCAATTTTTCTTCAAAACTTCATAGGTGAAAAATCAAAATGACGTCATGCAAAGGTCTTAGAAAATTCCGCTAATCAACGCTATGCATTCAACAAAAAATGTTCCAAAACAAGCCCCCCCCCCCCCCTTAAGCGAGCTTCTCCCCTTCCCCCTTTCCTCTTCGAATAATTCACAGATTCAAACAAAAGAAATATTGAAAATAAAAATTTTCCAAACATATTATGAAGAAAAATTGTTCAAAACGTCAAAAAATGATTTTTTTAGTATAAAAAATTATCGATTTCTTGAAACAGAAATTTTTTTTCAATTTTTTGGAATAAAAAATCTTTCAATTTTCTTGGAGAAAAAATGTCTCAATTTTTTAGGATTTTTTTTCCATTGTTTTGGATTGGAAAAATTTCTCATTTCTGGTGTAAAAAAAACCTTCCATTTTCTTGAAATGGTGAAAATTTTTTCAAATTTTTTAGAGTGAAAAATTTGCCAATTTTTTTGCAGTAAAAATTTTTCAATCTTATTGGAATTGAAATTCCATTCAATTTTTCAGGATAAATGTTTTGGAATGGAAAATTTTTTTCATTTTTGGTGTGAAAAAATTTTCCATTTTTTTGAAATAGAAAAATTACTAATTTTTTTTAGAGTGAAAAAAGTTTCAATTTTTTTTATAGTGAAAATTTTTAAAAATTTTTTGGATTTAAATTTTTTCAAATTTTTTTAGAGTGAAAAATTTTCAAATTTTTTGCAGTAAAAAATTTCTCAATTTTTTTGGAATTGAAAATTCATTCAATTTTTTAGAATTGAAAATTTTATAAATTTTATGGGTGTTTAATTATCCATAGATATGCCGCCGGAATCGAGATATTGAATAATACTTAAGCGTCATCGAGAAGTGCATGGATTGAACGTGAGCCAAAAAAATTTACCGAAACAATCGAGCATCAGTTTTATTAATTGTCTGCGGTAACTTTCCGATGAATCATGTGTAAAGGACGATTGGATTGAAATGTTTAAATGCATCGATTCGTTGAGATGAGGGGGAGGGGGGGATAACCAGAAAATAATTATCAAAAAAAGAAGAAAAAAAGTCAGATTAACGAGAATTTTGATAGTATTTAAATGGGAAATTTTTCCAACACTAGTTTGAGATAAGAAGACAAGATACACTTATGACATTAAAAAAAAGGCATTATGGAAAAAAAAACTGCACAGCAGTCCATCCTCCATCGTTATCTTATCACTTATCAGCCAACTTATCAAATCCGTTATTCGTCGAAACTAATCGAAACGTATTCCAAACAGATAGATTATTGTCTTATGGGGAAGTCCTTACAAAATAGTGGAATGTTAACGATGTACGAGAAAATTTTTTTTTAAAACAAAAGCTCTTTGAGCACAGAAAAAATTTCGCCGTTTCTAAGGAAACTCGTCGTGAGATAAAAAAAATTTACCGGATTTCCGTTTTCCTTGATTAATTCTCGGTAGAGAAGAATAAAAAGTGGCGTGAAATTGTCTCGTGTATAACGGAGCTTCGTTATCGTAATTTTATTGTCGCCAACGCCGTCGACGTCGAAGCTATTAAAATCTACGAAACTTTGGAATTCCCCATTAACGCGATCGTTATACGATTCATTCGTACCTGCGATAATATGCATTTGGATGTAGAATGATAACACAGTGGGGGTAAATCTGAAGGGGATGCTGATTGGTAACCAGATGTCGACCATGGAGGTCCTCTCATGTGACTGAGTGAATTTACTCACATTGCGTAATCTACAGACGGTTATTTCCCTCAGAGAACTTTCACATGGGTACGATCGATTCGGGAGTCGATTCGAAGACCTCTATACAGGAGTTGGCAATTAATCAGGTCGTTGTCTAGATTCATAAAGTAGGCATTTTACGTGATCGGAGTTCGACTTCGCTATGGAATATTTTACTCGCATCATTTTCAATAAATGAAAATTCCATTTGATGACGTGATCGATCGATCGATCGATACACAGCCATGGGCATACGTTCATTTCTGGAACTGGGCCTGGGTCTAGAAATTTCTCCGAATAATTCGCAGTCTACAGCCAACTGCACCTTTTTTTAAAAATTTACTTTTGGAATTAAATCTGTATCATAATTCGAGTTGAAAAAATAATCAAACGAGGGGAAAATATTATAAAATGACGATCAAAAAAATTAGTAAAAAATTTTCAAGAAGGAACTTGGGAGGCATTTTTTTTTGGTTCAATTTTTTTTTCAATTTTTACATAAATCGAAATGACGAGCAAAAAAATTATTAACAAATTTTCAAGAGGGAACTTGGGTGGCATTTTTTTCCTTCAATTTTTACAAAAATCTAGTACAATAAACTACTACAAAATGACGAGAACAAAAATTGGTCAAAAATTTCATAGAGGGGAATTGGTTACATTATTTTTTTGGTTCAATTTTTTTTCAATTTTTAAAAAATCAAAATGATGAGCAAAAAAATAGTAAAAAAATTTCAAGAGGGAACTTGGGTGACATTTTTTTTGGTTGAATTTTTTTTTTTCAATTTTACAAAAATCTAGTACAATAAACTATTACAAAATGACGAGAAAAAAAATTGGTCAAAAATTTCCTAGAGGGGGCTTGGTGACATAATTTTTTTGGTTCAATTTTTACAAAAATCAAAGTGACGAGCAAAAAAATTGGTAAAAATTTTCAAGAGGGAATTTGGGTGGCTGTTTTTTTTTGGTTTATTTTTTTTCAATTTTCACAAAAATCTAGTACAATAAACTAGTCCACCATCTATTCTGAAAAATTAAATATAAAATTTGGCGGGAAATTGCACAAATATTCAGTGGATTATTCGACGAAACGAATCAACGTTTTTCTAAGCTTCAAAAGGACAATTTTAAAGCAACGACGAGAATTTGAAAAATTCAAAAATAGGAAACTTGTTTTTCTAAACTGAAAATGGAAATGTAAAGGTCTGATTCAGACGTAATAAATTTCAAAAAATCTGTCATTTAGTGAAAACCTGCGATCGACGTACATAAAATAATTTTATATCACGACGAAGTTTTTTATATAAGCTCAGCAAAAAAATTGAGCACCTGTTTATAGTCACACATATGGTATTTGAAAATACAACTGTGCGTATGCCTTGTGACTGTATGAAATTAACGTAATAAATACTAAAAAAGAATATCTTTGGTTGGGGAATAATCCTTAGAAACGACGAAATTCTATTCACATACACATTTTTAACGTAGTCAAACTACGAAACGAGTTGTTTCTCGAAAAATAATAATTAAATATCGGCGAAAAAATGAATCTTAAAATAGACGGTTTAGTGTACCATTAACACGATAAATCCGAGACACAGTTTTGTTTAAACAGAGTTATACTACAAAATGCTCGATAACTTTTAGTTTTTTTTTTCTTTACAGTGATAACGTCAGCATAGAGAACAACAATTTAAAGTCGAAAAAATATGTCACGGGTTTTAAAACGCCCGACGACACACAGAAGACGAAAAAAAAAAAAAAAAAATCAATAAATTAAAATCACGAAAGGAGATTAAATCCCAATCGATCGTCGAAGTCGAACGATTAAGTGACGTAAGTCTACATATACAAACACACACACTGGGTAACGAAAGGAAATTTTTTTTTCGTCTCGAAGAACAACACGCCATCGTTAAATAAAAATCCCGATTTCATAGGTTCTTAAGATGAAAAAAAAGTTTTGTACTTAGCACATTATGCCTTCGAAAGGTCTATAGATTGCAGCCAGAGAGGCGTACTCTCAGGTCGGAGGTTGGTTATTATTGTTAGGGTGTTTTTTCTTAATATGTATCACCATATTGCCTTTCTGGTGGCATTTCTGAGGGCAATACGGGCAATGAAACATTGGTTCCTTACCGCATTCCAGTCGTCTGTGCATCGCTAAACCTCTACTGTATTTGTACCTTTTACCACAACGGTCGCATTCCCAGCGCGATTCTTGCTTGGAACGATCACGATGCTTGCGAACTGATGTAGGATCCAAAGGATGCGGATACAGGCCGGGAATATGCTCGAATCTGCGCTCTTCTTCGTTCCAATTCATGGCCGCTTGTCGGTATAGAATGTATTCGGCCAGCAGCGTTCGTCGTTGATAATCAGCCCACGATGCGTCCGATACTATAACAGGAGGTCGAATTATTTCTACAAAAATAAACACATCGATACAGCATTTTTTAGCCGATGATCCGAGCAGATCAACCAAAAAAATGCTCTAAAACCGTAGCCCAATGTGTGCCAAAGCCCAGCTCAGTGATTAAAAAAAAAAAAAAAAAATCAAAAAGCAAATTTACAACTTATACGAAGCGAAAAAAAGCATACAAAAGCTAACTTATAAATAAAGGAACGTACAGGAAATTGAACAAAAAAAATAATAATGGAAATAACGAATATAATCGTCGACGAAATAAAAACAAAAATATTCGTTTCACCGCGTATATTTAATGCTACTAAACTACATAATGGAAGATCTTATATTTAAAAAAAAAAACGTTTCTCTCATCAGAGTGGCTCGCTTTTGCAACCATTTCGGCGACACATCGAGATCACGTTCCCCACAAGCTACTTCAAAACTACTGATTTTTCATCAAGCTAAGCTCATCTTGATCTTGCATCTGTGTTTCTAAATCAACAATACGCATTACAGAAAAAAACAAAGCTTTCGTGCTTCTTCCAAGAAACTAAAATGCAAATGAAAACAAACAGGCATAAAATCTGAAAAGCAATCGTATTTGTAATTAAATTTCATTTCAAATTTACCGGAATCGAATCAGATAATGATAATTCCAATAAAAACACTTATATAGTATCGACCAACTCACGTGAATGGATTTTCCTCACCTTAATTGGACGCAGCTTGAGGAAACACAGGCACCGTACACAGATCAGGGAGTAGACGCTCGTATCACAATACTGATAAAGGTGTTATTAGCTGTCGCATAATTGCATCGTAACGTCATATTTTTCAGAGAAAATCGTATTCTATCGTAGACCCGAGTTAGTTTACCATTTCAGCATTACCGTCGATGATAAAAAACTATACGGTATCAAAAAATACTACATAACCGTGAATTACGCGTTAATCATTCTCCTTTATCGTGCATTTGGTAATAATACACATATTATTATTTTTTTGTTTACAAACCAATACCTTTTTATATAAATTTACCGAGATGGGTTTTTTTCGGCGGTCAAAAAATTCCAATCCTTCGCCATGAAGTGTGTGTGTTCTTGAAACGAGCGAAAATTTACAAACACAATTTGGTATTGAAAAAAAAACACCCACATAATGAAATATTTTCGAACACGCGATTATCACACGAAAATATTATTGGTAAATTGTGTTTTATACGAATACCTTTCGATTTGGAATCAAAATAATATAGCGAATTTAAACGATACACGATATATGATAAATACGGAAATGACATCGCGAACGATAATTTTTTACAAAGCAATTGAGAATTTGAAACAGTAAACAAATAACAAGTCGAAATTAAAAAGAAATTGCATCACAGAAACAAAACATAAACACTGATTTTTCACATGCCTTTTGTATTTACGTTATTTATCAAAAGCACTAAATTTGACGAATTATTACTTCGAATTGGAAAATTTTACACAATAAATTTTAGAAAACGTTAATTCTTCGTCGCACACAAAGGTTTCAACAACATGTAACGCTTTAATTATGTTGAAAAAAAATGAAAAAAATGGGAAGGGGAAAACGAAAACAAAAGTCTTGTCCACAAATTTCCAGACCAATCGAAAATGATCAAAATTTTACAAAATTATAGGCGATAGGCCTATTACAAGGTTACAGATTACAGAAATAATTTTACCAATGGTGAAAAACGTCAAAATTTAGTTAGTAGGTAAAACGCAATTTGCATTTTATTCGTTCACAGAGCGAAATGAATTTTCAAATTATCACGTCACCTTAGTTACTTTATTACAAAAGTAAATAAATCAATAAAATTGCTATATCGATTAGGAATAAATTTTAATAAATAAAAATTTAAAATAAAAATGTAGGAAGAAATTTTTTACCGTCATAAAAATTGCGAAGGTCGATGAAACAACAAGGTTGGATTTCGAATAATTTCGTCTGTGACACCGCGTTTTCCGGTGCTTCGTTTGTGTGAAAAAACGGGTCGCGGTCTTTGGCGGGAATTATGACGTCATAAAATGACACCATTTTGTTGGTTTTTCTTTTTTTCTTTTTCTCATTTTTCCATTATTTTTTGGTTTTGAATTCGAGTGAAATTGCTGAATTTTAGTTTTTGGCGAGCATTTTTCTCTTCGTTTAATTGTAAAGTACTCGGTAAGTAATTTTTGTATTACCTAATTGACTCCATTAACTACAATATGTACTTTTTTATGCAATGAAATCAGTGTCTGACTGAAACATTTCGACGTAATCTTCGCTCTTCGCTCATTGATTTCTGTCTTCTTGTTCTTGAATTGATTTCTAATTTTGTTCTTTTGAACGGTTTCAGATTAGTTAAAGTATGAAGATGTTATATCTACCAATTGACAACATTTGCATTCTAGAAGACACAGTGAACGTATAATACTGTTCCAAATGAAAATTCCAGATGAAGAAATCCGAAGCCTCGAAGGTAAATTTTATCCCAGGTATTTACGTTTATTTATTTGAAAAATGAATGAAATACCTATCTGTAACAGTGGAAGGAAGACAGGAGTCCTACGATCATTTTACTTCTTGCTTAAATAATTGTTTTAAATTGGTACTTGCCTAAAAACAAACCTTATACTTTGTTGATATTTCTTGGCAAATTATTGATCGTAGATTTTCGGAAGCTGTTCTATTAATTAGGGATTATCATCAATTTAGCTGTGTACTGCATAACTACAGTGTAAGAAAATTCTAGCAAGCTCTCAAAAGGGAATTCGTAAAAGTTTACCTGGCTGAAAGTTGGAAATTACGAAATTAGAATCACATGACAGTGTGATATGTGTGATTTGCAAGGTGTTTTTTGTTTGGTTTAACCTTTACAGTACGATGCTGTGATCACGATTAAAGATTAATATTAGCTCCCAGTGAATATACACTAAAATAATTTATTAATACCCAACCCCCATTTACAAAATTAAAACGAAGTTTGAGTGGAATGTTCCCAAATTATTATTTATGTAGAATAGTTAGTTCACTGAAACAGAAAGTATTCGATTCATTCTTTCGTATGATGCGTATTTATTTATTTTTTAATATAATCGTGCAACCTTCGAAGTGTAACGTATTTTACGCTACATATTTTTGATTTGATTTTGTACTCAATTCGGAATCTAATTTTAAATTCGAATTAGAAATTTCTGTAGATCCAAGTAAATAGAAAAAAAAAAAAAAAAAAAAAAAAACGAACGTCCCAATATGGCGGTCGTTCCGGTCGAGGCACCGGTTAGCGACACGCGAACCGCGGAGGTCATTTTCCATAAAAGTAGGCTTGTGGTTCAAACTTCAAAATCAAAGTTTTGGATGTTTTTTCGAAAAAAAATTTGATATTTTGTTTTTCAATCGTTAAAAAATTTTCTGTTTTATTCAAATTGATTCGATATATCGGGTTATTTATTACCGAAAAATAATTTTTTCCTCATTGTAACGTGTTTATAGATGTGCTACACTTTGAGCGGCAATCCACAACCGTATGTATGCTGGAAGTGATAAATTTCGCAAAAATTCACACTATCCGAAGAAAATCCGTCAAAACGAGCGAAATTGCGCCGAATTGTCCATCATCGACTCGGTAAATTGGTGAAATCACGAAAATCGGTCGCCGACATCGATAGATTTATGTGGTTGCTCGACGAGCTTCTGATATAACACTCTGTTTTCTGTCAACTCAATAGTTACAACTTTATTGCCGACGAACGGTTACATTTGTTCTAAATATGAATAATATGAACGTAGATTATGTTACGTTACACTATCGATCTGTCCTGAACGATTTCTCGAATCAGTTCCTAAATGAAGAATTCTCCGATTGTATATTGAACGCCGAAGGAAGAAGTTTAAAAGTTCATAAGGCGATGCTGTGTGCTCAAAGTTCCTTCTTAGAAGTACGTATACTATTCGCTCAAGTAATCTTATATTATCTATTCAGTACCTAACTAACCTCTCCGTAACGTTTTAATTCGCAGAAAATGATTCTCGAGCATCAGAATATCGGCGATTTATGTTTCATCATAGAAGGAGTATCATTCGACGATTTGAAATCAGTAGTGCAATTCATGTATCACGGTTCTGCTAAACTATACAAACAGAATTTTGGATCATTCCTAGTGGTCGCCGAATTACTCGGAGTAAAATGGCTAGATCGTATACAAATTCTCAGTGATACCGAACCGTCGTCGGAAGCAGTTCCGAACGTAGAATCAGACCAAGCTACGAAACCGGTGAATATGGAAACACCACAACATATCGCAGTCTTCAAAGATATCACCAATACCTTAGATACGAAAGGAATCAAACGTAAGAAGCATATGAAAAGTAGAAAGCACTGTAAACGATCCAAGTGCGCCAAAGAAGATCATCGAAACGATTGCAAAAAGCATAAAGTCAATGCCTTCAGACACGGCGAGAACCGAGGTAAAGAGACTCATCTCGCCGATATGGATGAAAATACCTTCTGTACGGCTTTGGGACTGAAGAAGAACGAAATTCAACCGCGAGAAAATTCTAAACCGGACAGTGCTTCTAAGACTGACGTTAAAATTTTTGCTAAAAGTAAAAGTGTTCCTCCTTTGATTAAAATCAATCGCGAAATCAAGTCTAGCGTCGAATCGTACGAAACTCGCGACTCTAATATGTTCGTATCCGAAATTAATACCGTTTATATCGAAGATAAAAATTTATCCTTTTTGAATATCGGTGCTAACGAATTGTGCATTCGCGAAAATAATATCGAAATCGAGTGCGATGTGTTAGACGCGACTTCCTCTCAATTCGTCATCGACAAAGAGCCTGTTGCGAATATCGTCGAGTTGAGAGAGGGTGAGTTTCTGATTTTTTTTCACCTATATTTTTCAATTTATACTATTTTTTGCATGCATTTTACTGGTGGTAATTTTTGATTTCTTTTAACGATTTCTCTAATCGATGTTTTTCTTTTTGTTTGTTACAGAAAATATTATACAGGCTGAATATGTTGATATTAATACAGGTAGGCCCTGAGGGGTTCTTTTAAACGTTTTGAATTCGTACTACTGACGACGTAATGAGCTAAACTCCGCATTATGAGCAAACTAGACGATAGATCGGGTAAATTATAAACATTTTTATGGTGAAATCTTTTTCAAGAATTTTGTAATTTGTGAAATGATTTATTCTTTCTGTGTTGAAAATTGTTTATTTTCTAGTTTATTAGTTACTTTTTCATTCGGAACGTACCTCTGGTCTTGAAAAAATAGGGAAATTCGTCAATAATCATTTTGGAAATGAGAAGTTATTAAAAAAAAAAATGAAAAAAATTGACAGAACTTGATTTTTTTTTTAATTTCACATAATATTAAAAATACTTAATTAATTTTAAATTACGAATATTTGGTAACGTATAATTTATTTTTAACCAAATGAGCTCCTGAAAATGAAAAATTATTATGTACCTCGTAACGAGCTTTTCAAAAAAATCTTTTTTTGGGGGTTCGTGTGTTTTTAATAATTATTATTTATTTGGAGAAGCCATTACATCGTCATCTAGTACTTAATTTAAGTATTGCTAGAAGATATTTTATGCACTTTTTCTTGAAAGAAGACATCGTGGAGCTGCAGATAACGAAATATTCAACATCGTTCAACGGAGGTTTGTCGTTGGTATAGTGTACGATCGTAGAATAATTTATTTTATTCGTAATTTAGCCCAATTTTTCTACAAAATTTCAATTTATGATATGATCTGAATTTCTTTAGTTGATACGAAATATTTTCATAATCAGAAATGTATCGGTGAAAAAAACTGGGCATTGAAGATGGGATTTGAAAATCCTCAGTAAATTTGTAGTTGATTTTATATTTAGTCCAATTTTTCCACAAAATTTCAACTTATGATAATATGGTTCGTTGATCTGAATTTTTTTAGTTGATAGGAAATGTTTTCATAATCATAAAATTATATGTATTGGTGAAAAAAAAACTGGACATCAGATGGGATTTGAAAATTCTCAGTAAATCTGTGGTTTATTTTGTATTTAGTCAAATTTTTCCACAAAATTTCAACTTATGATAATATGGTTCGTTGATCTGAATTTCTTTAGTTGATAGAAAATATAATATTTTCATAATCAGAAATGTATTGGTGAAAAAAAAACTGGGTATTGAAGATGAGATTTTAAAATGCTCAGTAAATTTGTGGTTGATTTGGTTACAAAACATTTTACTTGTGTTTTTTTTTTTTTTTTTTTTTTTTCAAAACAGCAATGATTTATTTTCAAATTATTATGCAACTGAAATTCAAAATTGGTATCTAACTCGATCGAAAAAATAGTCAAAAAAATTTACTGTACAGATAAAAAAATTATTAAAGAAAAATTGGGCTAATTAATTTGGTATGTAATTTAATTTGAATCCAGGCGCGACGAATTGATAATAAGTTGAACTTCACGTGTTTTCACACCGATGAATTAAAATCACGATAAATCACTGATATCGAAAGAGAAGAGAATGATAAATTATTTTTTACACATTACGAACTACATCCTGGCTCCACAAATCACACGTCCTCTTATTATTTATTTCCTCCTAAATTGCGTATGGTACGTAATTTATTCACGTGGCTGAGTCAATAATACTTTCAATCGTTTCTGTTTGGTATTTTAATTAATTAACCATACTCATTTTGTTGAAATAAGATTTTACCAGAGTGTTTTTTTAACCTAGTCATTTTTTTAAATGATTTGCTGATTCATTTTTCATCTCCCAGTTTACGTTCTACCATTCGACAATTTTTTCGTTCTTTTTTATTGCCCGGATTCCATATAATTTTACGTCGTAAAGACGTCATTTTATCGATACTCTCCTCTATATTTGTATTTGATATGATGACATGGAATGTTTGAACTGAGCAAATATTTATTTTTTCGGTATATTGCGAATGAAAGGTGTGAAATTTGCCCGATGATATTTGTGGAAATTTTTCCATAGGAATGCGAATTTTTTCGCACATTTCAGTTTTGAATATTTCGTCGAACTTGGTTTCTTTTAGTTGTTTTGCTCCATTTTGTACATCTCGATGGAAATTTTCTGAAATATTTTGCATTTTGGAAATTCTGCCCAAGTTGTTGAGTAGATGGGTACTCATGGAGTGTACTTCGATCATATATTATTATGATCGAATAATTTTGCACAAAAATTGTGTGTCCTGTTATATTTTTCGAAATATTATTGCCCATTATAATCGCAGACTGAATTCGTTTCAACGATATTCATTTCTCTTTTTTGCTCGAACATCAAGTTGCTACATATTATACGCCTTCGAATTGAAGTTTATGCCAAATCGTCATGACGACGTTATAGAATATATTTTTTCAGAGATAGGACCTCTTACGTAGATTTAGTGTTACATAGCGTTATATATTTAGATACTTTTTCGGTAGTCAAAAGAGAATGAATACGTTACAAATTAACACAGTTTCCAAACAAATCACCAAATCGCACACCATGAACGCAGCAGGTGGGGGTGTTTGAATGGATTTCTCGAATACATCGTAAGGTGTTTTCGTTTATTTTTAGATTCTTTTTTCCTGAATGCGCGGTTATTTCTTTTGAAATTGTGAATTCGAGTAGCTGTAGATTTTCTAAAAACTAGATTCGGTCAATTTTCTCGAATTATTTGCAGGACGAATGAAAAACTGGTGAATTGGTTGAACGACCTGCGTAGTTGTGTAGTGTTGGTGGCGTTGGGAGCCAAACTTTTTAAGGCAAGAAGAAGATTTTTGATGAAATTCTGTTTGGATTTGGTAAATGAGTGAACTGGAATTTTTTTGTGTGTGAGAAAATTGAAGTGTGCAGTTTTCAAAAAAAAACTCATTTTTCGCTGTATTGGATTATTTTGTGATGGGAGGGTGTATTCATTCTCTTTTAAGCATTTGTAAATTAATTATCGATGATTTTTTTATCTATTTTTTTGGTGCTATGAGAAGTCAATTTTTGGTCATTGCGTTTCTTCAAAAAAAAAAGGAATACGATATAGTTAAAATTTAATTATTTTTTTTATAGTTTTTTTTGAGAAAAAATTACTACTGGGTAATAAAATTTGGTAATGACAAAACAAAAAAATCTGAAGTAATGTCTTGAAATTAATTTTTTTGGAAGTTTTAATCGAATAAAAAAATTGTATAAACGAAGACAGTTTTTCATAAAATTTGAATCAGCCTGATAATTTATTAATTTTTCTTACTTGATAGAATTTCAATGATGAAAAAAAAATCACAAATTTCACCAATTTAGGTATCGATAATTTCTTCGACATCAATCACTTTGAATAAATTTTTTTGAAAAGAATGAATTTTTTGATTGATCAACAAAATGTATCTCAAATTTAAAAAAAAAACGCCATTTGATAATTTAATGATAGAAATAAAATTTAAAAAATATTTAAAAAAAATAGAAATTGATTCAATTTTGGTCACAAAAGAACAGAAACTTGTTTTCTTCTTCTTCACAAAGTCAAGTATTGCAGGGGTTTAAAAAATTAATCATTTTTTAATGTTTTGTTAATTTTTTGTTCTTTGGGAGTTTTCATTCAAGTTTTTAATTTTATTAACTAGCTATAAAAAAACTGATAAGGTCTGAATGCTGTTTCGAGAAAAAGCTTCTCTCAAACCATATCTTATGGGGGAAAAAATGATTACCAACATTCTTTGTCACAATTTTTTTTTCAACTTACAAAATTAATAGAATTGTTTGACCCTTTTAATTGATATAAATTTTTAATAAAATTCTTATGTATACTTTTTTGGAAAAAAAATTCTTGAGTAAAAGAAAAAAAAAAATCAGAAAATTATTCATTAAAAATTCTAGAAAAAAAATTAAAAATTTTAGTTTTTAAAAAATATTTTTGAAACAAAAATTGAAAAAAAAATTTATTGGTTTATTTTTGCAGCAAAAATTCTTCAAAAAGAACATGAAAAAACATCAAAGTGCGGTTCCTTCGAAGTACCTAACTTTGTTAACTAAAAAGTTGACCAAAATTCAAAAAAAAAAAAAAAAGTTAAAATTGAAATTAAATGCCTTGATACACATTATTATAGTTTGAATGATTATGAGCAAAATTTGAAATTTTAATAATTGTTAGACTTCAACCATATTTTAAAACGGCTCTTGTTAATTTAATGTGAAATTTAGAAAAATTCTATTTCGATTTGAGTTTAGGAAACAATTTGAAACACTGCTTTTACGATTTTTTTTTCATAAATCAATAAAGTATTTTCAAAAGAAACTTAAAAAATTGAACTCAATTTTAAAATATTTATTTTCAATCAAAATTTTTAAAAAAATACAAGAATTTTTTTTTTCAACTAAAAATTGAAAGAAACATTTTGTTTCAACGAAATTTTAACAAGTTACGTTAAAAAAATTTTCAATCAGTAAAATTGCAAAAAAAATTAATTTGCAGTTATTTGAAAATAAAAATTGAAAAAATTGAACGAATGAGAATTTTTTTTAGCAAATTTGAAAAAAATCAAGAAACTGCAAGAAAAGTATACCTATTAAAAAATTTTCCTAATCAAATTAATTTACAAAAAAAATATATTTTTTTGTTTGAATTAAATTTAAAAAAAATTTAAAATCTACTTTCGAACCAAATCTTACATAATTTGCATTTTAACGAAGTTTTGATTTTAAACATTCTAAAAAGTGCGTATTTTTTGGAAGAAAAATTGTTGACAAAAAATTTTTTTAAAAATGTTTTTAAAAAAAAAATAAAAATTCTGTTTTTTGGCAAAATAATATTTAAAAAAATGGTTGAAGTCTACCCTTTGAAATTTTCACATATTTAGTTACTTTTAAATTATTCTTATTGACTTCTTGTAGCACCTTTTTTTACAGGATTATAGGACAATCAAGAATGGAATTATGGAATTCCCAGGTAACACAAGAAAAAGTGCATAAAAGTGCGAAAACGTTTCCGAAGTTGTATTTAATTTTAAAAAAAATGTAATGATGTATTTAAATCAAGCAGCCATCCTACTTGGCCATTTTTTGACATTATTTTGGGGAGTGGATTTTTTTTAAATAAATTTTTCTTCACATCATTTCAGATGATTTTTGAAATTTTTGAATATTTTTTTCTTGAAAAATCAAACAATTTATTGTGGGAAAGATCGTTTCATCTAACGTTGAAAAAAAAAATGAAAATTTTCAATTTTATTTCTTTACTGAAAAGACTTAAGTGGGTTGCTTCGTATTAATTAATTTTTGCAAGTTTATCAAGATGCAAATTGATCATGAATTCGAGCCTCCATTGATATTAATTACAACGATTAATTTTAAATTTTTTTTTGATGTTTTATCGAATGATATCGATTACAAAATCATTCAATTTTACTATTCTATCGACCATTTGATTTTTTAAATTTTTTTATTTGATATTTTTGATCTTATTTTCATATAAAAAGAAACGATTCTAGCGTCTTCTAGCAATTGTTAATTTTATAAATGCATGCATGCGCACGAATAAAGCTTTCTATCAAACGGTGTGCCTCGATGAGATAAAAATTGAGGCACACTACTTACCTACATTTCCGTATTGTGAATGGGTATTTATTATTTATATAGATTGACGAAGTTGACGATTTCCAATTACGTGTTATGAAAAAAATTACTAAAAATCGTTCGTATTGAACTGAGACCACAATTCTTCGCTTTTGCGTGCGTCCTTTACGTGGTGACGACTACCAAAACAACCTACTCGTACAGTTACCGTTTAAACTACCAGTGATTTTTCTTCATTTTTACAATTTTTTATTTTACCAAGTTGTGTTTGAAATATTTTTTAAATATTTTGTATTTATTTATTTTTCACCGTTGATATTTTTTATTATCATTACGCTGATGTAAAAGAGTATCTTAAAGAGTGCTTATCTCGGTTTAAAAGTACATAAGCTTACTTTTTCAAGAATGTACGATCTAAAAGCAACGCTTTTCATATAATATAATTATTGGTGAGTATTTTGAGCAATGTTTATGTAGTTTTAAACTAGTATACTACATAGGTACGATAGATTATTAGTTTTTTATTTATTTTAAGGTGTAGTTAGGGACCGTCGAACGTTTGTAGGATTTTTTCGCAGCATCGATCAGGTCCTCGCATTCGACGGAGCACGTCTTTTTTTTTTTTTTTTTTTTTCTCGTAGTAAGCAGGCTCGAAATATTGTTCGACAACTTTTGAATTGTTTTTTTGGCTAGATTGAGTATAATCTACATCGAATGTGTATCGTGTGGATTCAAAATTCATTCTAAATTTATTTTCGATCGATATTTCGAGACTGGGTGGCGGTGGGCAAACGTGGTTCCAACTGGAGCCATGTGAAATAATTCGAACGAGATTCAAATCATTTGGAATATTTCTTTCAAGTCGAATCGAACCTCTTCAATGTAGGTTTGATTTGACTCTCTTAGGATATTTTTAAGCTAGGTAGTTGGTTTTATTTTTTAATTTAAAGCTAATTTCTTTTTTTGTTTTGTTTCAGAATTGGAGACCTAAAGAAATTGTTGATCGAATCAGTAATGAGGTATTTTTGAAGGAGAAATGGTTTCTTTTTTTTTCTTCAATTTTATAAAATAATAAATGAATTATCTTTATTTTTTTTTACCTTTTTTGGGAGAGGGAGGGAAGGTTGGGACGTTGGGAATGATAATGGAGAAATTCCTAAAATGTCGAATTATTTTTTTCGGAATGGTGTAATATTTTTGCTATTTTTATTTTTATGGCCGTTGAAATTTTAATAATTAAAAGAGATTTGTTCAAATTTTTTGAACTTGTGAGTTTTTGCTGCTTTTAAGAATTTCTGTGCTCGGAAGTAGTCAATTTTCATTTTAATGTCACGATGATGGGAGAAAAACTCTTGAAAGAACCTATTAAAAAAATGATAAAAAAATTATAGAAAAAATCATTTTAGGCGAATAATCTCTTGATTTTTTTTTCTATGTCCCAAAAAAAGTGCTGGGTATGTAGTTCAATTTATTGAAATTTTTTCGAAACATTATTTGAAATTTGAGAAAATTCTCCCCAACAAATTTTGTGGAAAAAAATTTTGGGTTATGATTTAAAATTTTATAAATCATTTATGTATATTTTTTGAGAAAAATTAGAATTTGGATAAAAAAATTATCTTGAGGAAAAACAGCAAAAAAATTATTATTTTGTAAATATCTTTTAGAAAAAAAAATCTAAAAATTATCCTTATGGAAAATTCTTTAAAAAAGAAGTGTTAAATGAGTTTTCCTAACAAAAAAAATTTTAAAATATTGAATATTTTTTTGAAAATATATTTTAAGCTTTGTTTTGAAACACATTCCTCAAGAAGTAGTGTAAAAAATTCTTCGTAACAAGTTCTTGGAACAAAATTGTAAAAATTTTTGAATTCTTTATAATAATGATTTTTTTTTTTTCAATTTTTCCAAAAAATCTTGGAAAAAAATCTTCTGTACAAAAAAAAATTGAAAGATAAATACTATGTAAAAAATTGTGTCTGTAAAAAATTATTCATTTAAAAAAAGTCTGAAAAAAATTTTACTTACTTACTTCCCTATAAAAAAATTTAAATTAAGAATTTTTTGAGAAAAAAAATTGAGTAACTATTTTTGAAAAACATTTTTAAAAAAAAATGATTTTCAAAGTTCGTTTTAAGAACTTCTCACAAAAGGGTTTACGAGTATTTGGAGTTAAAAATCAATTTCAATTTCACAAAAAATAAAATTCATTAAGAAATTGTACTTTTTGGCCAAAACTAATCATTATTTTTAAACTGGTTTAATCGATTGTCATTGAAATCAGAGCACCTAAAATAATTTCCGAGCACTTGAATTTTCAAGTTAATTTTAATTGAGGCATGTACTCTCAAACTTTATAAATTACAATTTTTTAAATCTTGGCCATTTTTTAACCATTTTGTGTGTGTGTTTTCTAAAGCTTTTTTTTTTTTTTTTTTTTTTGGTTTGTTGAAAGTTTACGTTGATAGTTTTTCTCTTCCTTGTTACATCATTTGGTTTTCGTAGGTGTGCTCCCTCTCCCGTTTCTCTCGAGCTTGACCCAATAAATAACAAAAAAAAAAAAAGAAATTGAAATTTTTTTGTTTTTAACTTGAAAAAAAATTGAATTCAACATTGGTGTATAAAATAATTCAGACTAAAATAATCTTCAGTTTGTAGTTACTAATTTTTTAAATTTCAGATAAACGGTTTGTCCCTCTAACCCCTTTCGACTATATTCGGATTTTTAAAAAAAGAATTCGAAAGTCGTTATGATTCCTCGTGGTGATTCTCGATTTCGTAACACCTCTTCCCCTTCCCAATACCTTTTTGGTTTAATTTTTAATTGAAAATTCGTCAATAAAACTTCGCCAATCTGTTAAAAGCAGTGATGAGGCGATATTTTGGCAAAAAAATCAAGTATTGAATTTGAAAAATCATGAAAAAAATTATTCCAAAAATTCTTATTCAATTTTCCCTCGGATTTTTTGAGAAAAATATAATTTTTAACCCTGAAAATTGAAAGGTTAAAAATTTTACTTATGGGAAATCTAATTTTAAATGTTTTTTTTCGAAGCAATGTTGCTTTTTGCAAAACAAATGAGAATGAAAACTTCTCGAAATATTTTGGGGAGAAGTTCGAGAGTCGACTCCTTTTCTCCTGCCCCCTCAAATTGAAAATGCCCATCATGATTCGTTTCACTGGTGATACATATCGCCTCATCGCTGGTTCAAAGTCTGTACTTTTGAATAAAAACAAAAATAAGTTTGATGAGAGAGTTTTTGCGCGACATTCGATAGCACGTTTCGCGACCAGGGATTTTAATCGCGTCGCTTTTGTTTTCTGTTTGCTCGCTCTTTTTCGGCGACTGTTGCAGCTTGCGTAGAAGACTCCTCGTCGTACTCGGACTCGACGACCCACGAAAGCGTTACCAGTCTAGCCGGAAGCGTGTACAGCGAGTCGGGGCCCAGCTCCGGAACCTGTGCACTACCGTCGTCGTCTTCGTCGACCCAAGGAGTGCGCAAATCGTCTCGACCCTGTCGCAGAAAAACCTGTTCGGCGTTCGCTGCGGCGGCGGCGGCGGCTGCCACCAGCACGACGTTGATCACCAGCGCTGGCTCGGCCAAGAAGACCAGCAGCAGCAATAGCAGCACCACCAGTAGCACGACCATCGACAAGACGTACCTGGAAGGATCGACTCTGTTCTGGTGCGACGTTTGCCAAAGAACCTATCACACGAAAACCGGACTCAATCAACATAAACGCTACGAATGCTGCAAGGAACCGGCTTTCGCCTGCCCCAGGTGCGAGAAACGCTTCAAACGTAAAAGTTCGCTGGTACGTCATGCCATCACTTTGCACGACGAGGCCATTTTTCCTACTCGTACTAAACTGCTTAGCAAACTAACCGGCCAGGGAGATAGGAGCATACTTACCATCGGTGGTAAACGTGCTTCGGTGTAGGCAGCGTGCACGTGGAGGGGTCGCACTCGCATATGCTCGAGCAGGTCTTCTCGGACTTTCTTATCATTAAAATTTTCAAATTCGGAAGGGTAGTTGCGAAATGTATGAAAGGTATTGATTGAAAATCGAAATTAAAAGTTGCTTCTGTCTTTCTTACGATTTAAAAAAAAAATGTTTATAGGTAAACAAAAAAAAATACTTGGACGGTTTAACGTTACCCTTTTCTTCTTTTTTTTTTTTACACGTGTACGCTTCAAAAGCGGTTAAAATTTTCGTAAATTATGTTACCTCGACTCTACTTAGCTATATTTTGTACGAAAAAAGAGGAAGAGTTTGAATGTTGGGCGAAAATTACACGCTTTAGTTGAAAAGCTGACTTGAATTTTGTCTATGTCTATTTTTTAACATACGCTTGAAAATTATTCTTATCGATACGTGATGTTTTTTTAATTAACTTCTTTTTGTCTCGGGTGTATTTTCTTGTCTTTTTTTTTTTGAATATGATGTATAACTTTTGTGTGCTAATTTTAGTGATACCTACGAATAACTCGCTTATTTTTGTATTGTGATATTACTCGTATAAGGCACGAAAATTTTACCAATTATGGCCAAATGTTTGCATGTTGCCAACGACAAAGGTTAACGTTACCATTTTGTTATTGTAACTTGATTTTTGTTTCAACGAGCAAAATTAGTTATACTTTTTCCCGGTTTGTTTTAAATTTAAGTTTTTTGTTTTTTCGTCTCGGAATGAATAGCTCGGAATGCGAGGCCCTTGAATGATATTAAATTTGGTGAATTGTGATCTTGGTGGTGTTCTTTTGTGGTGTTTTGTGTTTTTTTTTGTCGATGTAGCATGAGGCATTGAGGCATGTTGGATAGGGATATTCTCATGTGCGATTGCGCACAGATTATGTCTGTGGTATTCCTATTAAATGAGTTGATGAATCTTTTGACTGGAAATAATTAAAGCTTATGAAAAAAAAAAAATCATCTCAGATGATGTCAGCATATTATTTTTCCTAATTATTTTATTTTATTTGAAAACTTTTTCAAATTTTGTTTCCACGTAAATTTTTTAAATGATGATAAATTTCTTTATTTCAATTTTTTAAAATTTTCCTTAATTTTTTATTTCTGTTGAAAAGTTTAATAAAATTTTCAGAAGCATTTTTTTGTTGAAATTTTGATGAAAATTATTCATTTCAAATTTCATTTTTTAAAAATTTTTCAAAATTCTGTTCAAAATTTTTTAGCCAATTTTTTTTTCAAATTTTATTGTTCTATATTATTAAATAGTTTAAATTAGAAACAAAACTCTTCGAAATTTTGATTCTTTTTTTTTTCATTTTACAACTTTTTAATATTTTTTTGAAAAAATATTTTTCATTTTTTTTTAAATTCTTTTTTTAGATTTTTTTTTTAAATTATGATTTTTTTCAAAATTCTATCTCAAATATTTTTTTTTTGTTGAAATTTCGTTTTAAAAATTGTTTTTAGAAATTATTTCAATGAGAATTGATTTTTTTGAAGTTTAAAAATTGTGAACAAATCTTTTATTCAACTACCTACTTCATCATATTCAAACTGTTAAAATTTGTTTCAAAAAGTGAATCAAAGAAAAATTTCAAAAACAATTTTTTTGAAATTTTTATGAAATTTATACCTTTTTTGATTTTTTTTTTTTTTTTTCAAAAAGACAGTTTTCTAGAATTTTGGTGAAAAAACAATTTTTCAAAGTTTTGTTCAAAATGATTCTTTTCAATTGTGTTCGAAAATAATCATATTTTTGAAAGTATCAATTGTTTTCAATTTCAAAATGTTGTTTTTTAAAATTTTGTTTTGAAAGAAAGATTAATTTTTTTATTTCAGACAATTTTGTTTAAAATCCAGATTTTTTTGTTAGAAGCAATTTTTTGAAATTTTTCCTAAAACTTGATGAAATTTTCAGAAGCATAATTTTGATGAAAATTATTAATTTCAAATATTATTTTTGAAAAACTTTTCAAAATTCTGTTCAAAATTTTGTTCTTAATAAATAGTTTAAATTAGAAAAACGTTCTTCGAAATTTTGATTTTTTTTTTTTTTAATTTTACAACTTTTTAATAATTTTTCATTTTTTTTTAAAATTATTTTTTTAGAGTTTTCAAAAAAAAACAATGACGATTTCTTCAAAATTCTATCCCAAATAATTTTTTTTGGAAATTTCCTTTTAAAAATTGTTAACAAATCTTTTTTTCAACTACCTATTTCATCACATTCAAAGACAGTTTTCTAGAATTTTGGTGAAAAAACAATTTTTCAAAGTTTTGTTCAAAATGATTCTTTTCAAAATCATATTTTTGAAAAGTATCAATTTTTATCAATTGCAAAATGTTTTTTAAAATTTTTGTCAAGAAACAACTTTTTAAAATTTTGTTTTGAAAGAAAGATCAATTTTTTTTTATTTCAGGCTATTTTGTTTAAAATCCAGATTTTTTTTGTTTAGAAGCAATTTTTTGAAATTTGGGCGAAAGTAATTTTTTTCTGTTTTGAAAATTGGTTTTTCAAATTTTGGTAAAAGCTTCTTTCAATTCAAATTTCAGTTTTTTTGAATTTTGTTAAGAAACAATTTTTCAGGCGCATACTTAAGAGATACCTAGATATATTTTCTAAATTATTTAGGATCAAGTCTTTTGACAATTTTTTTTTCAATATTCTTCAATTTACAGATTTTTAATCTTTGGAAATAATTAATCCTTATGAATTCTGTTCGAAATATTTTTTTTTTTTGGAAATTTTGTACGCGAACAAAATATTGTTTGAAAGCAATATGAAATTTTAATAAAATTTATTCTTTTGGAGAATTTTCCTCAAAGAACAGTTTAAACAATTTTGTTGAAAATTCATTTGCTAAAATTTGTTCAATAAATTTTTTTTTAAATTCTTCAAAATTTTGAAATTTTGTTTTTAGTCACTTTTTATGCAAATATAAATCACGTTTTTCAAACTTTATTAAATCTTTTTTTCTCATCTAAAATTTGTTCGAACATGAATTCTTCTCTCGCATTTTTTGAAAAGCAAAAATTTTTGAATTTTTTGAGCTCCAAAGAAATCTTGAAGTAGGCCCTACTGCCTAGTTTGGGTGCAGATTGCTCTCTTTTCCTCTTTGAATTTGAGAATTTTTCCAGCTTTTCATTTGAAGATTGTGAAGGAAATGTCTGAAAAGGCTAGTTTCTCATGAAGAGGGAAGGATTGCACTTGAGAGTTGAGGAAAAGTGCATTTTATGTGCAGTATTTTTTTTTCAAGCTATTAAAAATTGATAGAAAGTAAGATGACACCTTATGACAATTCTTGAAAATGAATGAGGCGAAATTGCTCGAAAAAATTAGGTTATTTTCAATCTACAGTCGGTCAATCAATAAAACGTTCAAAAGATGGAGTAGAAATTGCGTTGATTTTTTAAAATGGTCATTTATTTGTATTTTGCTCAAAAAAAAAAGAAAGAAAAAAAAAGAAAGTGGTTAACTACGTAAAA
Organism: Balanococcus diminutus; assembly: GCA_959613365.1. Lineage (NCBI taxonomy): Eukaryota > Metazoa > Arthropoda > Insecta > Hemiptera > Pseudococcidae > Balanococcus > Balanococcus diminutus. Next base: position 59,419,090 of record OY390716.1, on the reverse strand, counting down.
ATTAATGGTTGACTGTCCATTACAATATAGGTATTTAATGGTGAAAAAAAAAATCAATCGAGTACATGCACACTCTGATGGCATTTGTACGAACTAACCAAATTGCTATGCGGTTTTCTCGAATAGAATTGGCAACCTGGGAGTTTCGGAAATAAGTAATCTAACGGCTTTCTTATGCAGTGAAAACAGGGTCAGCGTTCGTTCAGTTGTTCCAACTATGCACCGTTCTGCTGTTCGTGGCAACTAGACTCGATATAGGAAACGTTTCATTGCGTCAGTGCTTTGTTTGTTGGTCTCGTTGGTGTGCTGTGAATTTAATAGTTCGGAATTTTGCATTAAACTGTTTGTAGAGTCAAAAATAGTTGAAAAGAATTGTCTCTGTATTGCGTGTGGATGATTCAGTGACGTTGATTATCTCTTTTCGTACAAATGTTAGTCATTGTGTCGCAAATTACTCGAGCTTTCGATCGAGTCCATTAATTTATGATGCGCTTAGAGTTGTTATTTTTGCAGGATCGCGGTGTCTTCCAAAAGTGTTCGAATTAGTGTAAATTTGTTTCAGATTTTAGCTCACAAATGGGTACAACAAGGCACGCTGCGAAGAAAGTTTTTTTTTGTTTTTGGTTTTTCGTTTGTTTTGTAGGTTCCTAATGATGGACAAGAAATAGATGGCTGTTTATAGCAATTGTCAACAGAAGAAACGAAACTGTTGAAAGAATTTGGAACGAGCACGAAATCAATTGCTAATTTATTCTAAGTTTGTAATTCAGGCTCTTTTTAATAAAATAATGTATTCCCCACGATTTCTCACTTTTTAAACCCATTTTATCGACGAAGTAAGTACACGGAATTCATTTTTAAAGCTCGTTTGCATGCCATACTATGTTGAACGTGTAGTTCATAAAATCCTGTCATTGGTTTTGTAGCTTGTTTCATATTTTGCTTTCTCGTGTAAAACATACCTAAAACAGATTCGTGGCCGAGTGCTGCTACACGGATAGTTATCTTTTGAATGTTTCTTATTGCAGAACGTGCTGTGTTGAAGGACGAACCAAACGACACGAAGGAGAAGTCTTCTGCATTGATGTTGCAATTAGACAATTCCGACTGGTCTAGTTCGCCTGAGGACAGCAATTCGTCAACGTATGATGGCATATTGACTCCTGTCAGTTATCACGATGCTTCTTTTCTTCAGGAAGACAACTCTGCAGATGAAGCAGATCATTCTGCAGCAGCTGAAGTCAACGATAGAACAAATTCGCCTGTTACTGGTGTTTCTGACCAACCTGTTGTAGATGTTACCGATAAACCTGTTGCAGATGTTTCTGATGAGCCTGTTGCCGATGTTTCTGATGCACCTGTTGTTGATAAAGCTGTTGCGTGTGTTTCTGAAAAACCTGTTGCAGATGTTTCTGATGAGCCTGTTGCCGATGTTTCTGATGCACCTGTTGTTGATAAAGCTGTTGCGTGTGTTTCTGAAAAACCTGTTGCAGATGTTTCTGATGAGCGTGTCGCCGATGAACCCGTTACAGGCGTTTCTGACGAGCCTGTTGACGATATTTCCGACGAACCTGTTACGGATGCATCTGCTGCACTTAATATCGACAATGCAACAAACGAAAGAATTCCTATTGCCGTTGACTGTGATACTGCAGTATCTGAAAATGATTATGAAAGTGAGCAAGAACTTCCTGCGATTGATACCAATGCTGACCAAAGCCCAGTCGACGATGTTGAACCGGATTGTGAAATGATTTCTGAAAATGGTCTCGATGAAGTGAACGAAAACAATGTTGGCAACACTGCAGAAAGTTCAGCCATCGTCGATGAAGAATTTTTAACCGATGAAAATAATTCTTCCCAAGACGAACTCGACGTGATTCCTCGCGAATACGGTGCCACAAACGGTTTAGACTATATCACCCTGTCCTCAGCATCTCCATCTCCTTTATCTGACGAAATCGCCGATCCGTACGAACCCCCAAAACATATCGAAATCGTCACACTCGACGAAAAAGAAACCGAACTAGACTGCGGAGTTCAACCACTACCAGATTTACCCGATCTTCCTGTAGAACTTCCCTCGCAACCTAGTCCAGATCCTATCATCCCCTCACCGCCTCGTCCACGTATCGAACCACTCCACCATTCTGTTACTACTGCGCCGCTGGTCGCGAAGAAAATCCATAAACCAATCGAGTCGATGTCCACAGCTCCGGAAGACGTGGCCAAACAAGGAACGGTTATCATCAGACATCGTGGCAAAATCTTACGCAAATCTTCTCGTACCAAAAGGAAACGAACCACGCAGCGTAAAGACAGTTTCCAAGACTACCTGGTGAAAACTTTCGAATTGAAATCGTTCGTCATCAGATTGGATAAGTACAAGGTTGGCGACGAGCCGAACGAGACAGAGAAGCTGGATTTCTTGTCGAATTTGAACCTGAAAAAGAAAGGAGTATTTCCGCTGTACTCGGAACACGCGTACGCCTTGTCGGCGGCTCACAAATCTCCTCGAAATAAACGTACTTTCAAAACTCCGCAAGGCGAACGTTCTAAATTCAGAAAAGTAGATAATAAATCTAAAGTTATACGTAAGAAGAAACAACAACAAACCGAATTAACGAAATTTAATTTCACCAGGAGCATCAACACCGTTGAGATCGAACGTTTGGCCGATGACGTTTATTGCAGAGAAGCCGATATTCGTGAAGAACACAATTATAACTTCAGAGAGAATGAGCGAGAATTGACCAGCGAATTCTCTCTGGTAGTATAACTTTTACTCGATGCTTGATAAACCATACGTAAGTTTGAGTCAACTTGGACTTGGGTATGGATGTTGTAGGCTTTAATTATCTGCTCGCTGAATCGCCATTTTTTTTTCTTCTTATTATTATCGATATACTTGTACGTTAACTCGAGGAAATCGACGAATGGTTTGTTTTTTTATCTCTTATTTTATTCATTTTTTCTTGCATTTCTTGATTTTTACGTATTGTAAAGTAGTTGTATACTTTTATAGACTTACCCCTATTACCTCGAAATTTTTTAATATTTATGTGATATTTGGATAACGGTTGGTTTTTCCCCTAACTGTTTTCCATATTTTTATAAATGTGTCCCTATCGTGGCTTAGGGATACTCGTTGTGATAACTGAAAATAGCTATATTAAAGAATAAGTTTAAGTTTACCGTTATCATTAATTTTTGTTGCTTAAAAAGTTGGTATTTACATATGAAATTTTCCTAAAGCGACGTTGCAACTTCAATTGTACAAAAAATAAAATAAAATGGTTGTTCAATTAATTAGTCGTACCCTACACCACTTTTTGAAAAATATTTGGTGCCTACCTAAACTATCACGACGAAATGTAAAAAAATCTTTGCATTCCACTGCAACGTCACTCCAACTAAATCGTGCCTTCTGGATCGTATTTTATTTCCTTTTTTTGTTTTTTGTTTTTTTTTCTTCTCTAGGAGTACTTGAGAATTATTGCAGATCGGTGTTATTTATATTTACGTTTTTTTCCTTTTTGTTTCAAATAATAAATTTTATTATTAGATATCATATGTGACCCTGCCTCAAGAAAGGATGCTTATGACTAAATTTTCAATTTTGGGAGATTGATGGTTTCGGACACTTCAGACCTTTCTTTTTCTATGAAAGTGGTCCCAACTTTCTATCTTCAAAATTGAGTGAAATATAGACAGTTAAAGATATCACCTTATGTTTTTTATTACTTTTTATGAAGTTTTTGTAGCTTTTATCCCTCATAGGAAAGGAATACCTTGAGCTAGGGTATTTTAAATGTGATTTTCGAATTCAGCAGGTCAAAATACCCCTATATCACCAAGTTGAAAATTTTTTCCATCACAATTTCATTTTAGTCATTTTTTTGCTCCTCACTGCGGCACCACTGATATGGAGGTGAAATTAGTCATAAGCATCCTTTCTCGAGGCAAAGGTCAAATATAATTTTTTTTTAATACCCCATGAGCTCTCTAATAATGATACAATGTTTATAATTATAGTTTTAAGATAATAATTCACGCTGGTGGATTAACGTTGGTACACTCATGTTTATTATACAAAGAGGTAAATATTTTGATTGATAAATTTTCGAGTTTTAATTTTTTTTTTTTTTTTCATTTAATTTACATAGAATATTGATTCAACATTTCTGTTGGCACATTTGATTTATCGAAGTTCTTAAGTTGATATGTTCATTGTGTAAAGTATAATAAAAAAGTTATACTTTTGAATTTTATTTAAACCAGTCTTAATTCATCCTACGATGGTCTTCGACCGGTTTAATAAATTTTGGTTAATTGCTTATAGTTGATGTGAAAGGTGTGTGATGCAATTTCCTGAATAATGTTCATGCTGAATTTTTTTTGTTATGGTTCTCAAGTTTGGATGTCCCGCACTCGTAATCTGAAGAACAAAATCCAACATGTACTAATTTACTGATGACTGGTGCGGACGACCACCCTGCTCTCAATGCAAGAAGTTGAAAGTTAAGATGGCAACGCTGCAATCGATCTGACGCAATAGCACTGGCTGAGGTTGCGGCAAAGCGACAGCGTTTTCAAGATATTATTGTAAAATAATAGGAGTTGGAGAATTTCTGTTTGTATTGTAGTATCTGTCTGACATGCGTGGAATAAAGTGTGCGCAGTATCATGTGATTTCAGCCAGGTTGTGGAAGTTAGATGAAGATGCAGGTCGTTTTGTATGATCGCAGTGTTGCCATTTTTATCATCAGTTTGCAAAATCCGTCTAGAGACGTGAAAAATCAAAAGTATGATGAAAATTACAAAATTATTTAGATTTCTTTTTTTTTGTTGAAAAGTTGGTAGGGAAAATTGTTGAAAAATTTCCAAAACTGTTATGAAAGTGCTATTTTTCCAAGTCAATTATTTTAAAATCTCATGAAGACCTGACTGTTTTTCATTTTTTTTTTCAAATCAATGTTTGAAAAAATAATTCGTGAACCCGAATTTTTCACATTCCTAAATTGAAAATTATTCACCATTTTATTCAAGACCAATTTTTTGAAATTTTACTTTGTTCAACTGGTTTTGTTTAGATTCATTATTTTATTTGGTTTAAATTTGAAGTTTTGGAAATTTTCATCAAACACTTCTTTTTCAAAAGTTTCTTAAAAAGGAAATTCTTCAAAACTTTAATCCTAGTCAAGTTCAATAGATATCCTAAAAATTTGTCCAAACTTCATTTTTTGAATTTTTTATAAACATTTCGTATAATTATAATTATTTCATAAAAATTTCTGTTTAAAATTTTTTTTGAAATGATTTCTAAACTAAATTTTTTGAAATTTTGTTCTTAACTGTTTGTTTGACTTGTTTTCAATTTTTTATGAAAACAAATTTTTGAAGGATTTCTCAACTAAAAAAAAATATTCATCATTTCATTCTTAATATAGGTAGATACTAAATTATTTTGTTTGAATTTGTAATTTTTAAAATTTTGTTTAAAATTCACTTCTTGAAAATTTTGCTCTATCAACAATTTTTTCAATGTGAATTTTTTTAAGATGCTATTCAAAATCAATATTTTAGAAGTTCGTTTCAAAACTTTATTAAACACAGACTATTAAAATTTCTTAATTAATTCTATAATTATTTAAAAAATAATTTTTCCTCATGCTTTGTTCAAAAGTGATGTTTTTGAAAATATTGTTTGATTTTAAATCTCTTGAAAATTGTATTTATAAAAATTTGATTTTACTTGAACTCGATTTTTTCTTCTTCAAAATTCTCTATGAATGCATTTCTTGAGATGTTAGGTTGGTTTTGCATGTAATGTTCAGATCATCTGATTTTGAAGCAGTTGAAACCAGTCGACTTGGTTTTTATTGCAACGTTTCACGTGTAATGTCCAATATGACCTGACTGTGGAAGCAGTGTGAACCAGTCAGGTTGGTTTTCGTTGCAAATAAACACCCATTACGTTCAAGGTCATCTGGTTTTGGAGCAGTTTGAACCAGTCGAATTGGTTTGTTGCAACGTTTCACGTATAATGTTCAATAGGACCTGGGTGTGAACCAGTAGGGCTGTTTTTCATTGCGAATAAACACCCATTACGTTCAAGGTCATCTGGTTTTAAAGCAGTTTAAACCAGTCGAATTTGTTTGTTGCAACGTTTCACGTATAACGTTCAATGTGACCTGGGTGCGAACCAGTAGGGCTGGTTTTCATTTCGAATAAACACACATTGAGTTCATGGTCTACTGATTTGGAACGATGTACGTATTTGTAACGCAATCAATATCAAAATTTAAAATTTAATTTTTAGATATTTTCTTTAAAATACAACCATGATTTTTTTGACTTGAAAATTCTTCGAGAAGCTCGATAAAACTTTTTTTCTTGCAATCTTGTTAAAAATTTATTTTGATTTTTTCGAAGAGTTTGTTTAATACTAATTTACTCTGAAAACTTTTTTTTTCAATTTTGTTTTACCCTAATTTTTGCCAAAAATTCATGATAGAAAATTCTTCAAAATTTCACTCGGTTTTCAAAATTTTGTTTGATAGAAACATATATTTTTAGAACTTGAAAATAAAATTTGCACCAACCTTGATTTTGAAAAATTTCAAGGGATAATTTTTCGGAATTTCATTCAAAATCATTTTTTTAAAATTTTATTGAAGTTCAGATTTTTAGTAATTTTATTTACCTAAATTGAAATATTATTTTGAAATTGTGTTAATTTTCTTGATTTTTTTTTTTTTACTCAAGAACAAAATTTTAAATAACTTTTTAAAAAGAAAATTATTCAGAATGTTGATGCTGTTCAAAATATATTTTTTTCCCATTTTGTTCAAATTAAAATTTATTTTTTGTTTTCAAAATTGAGCCCTTCAATTTTCTTAAAAACTTTTTTCAAATTTTTGAATTACAAAATTTTATTTAAAATCTTTTCTTGAAATTTTTCTCAAACAAATCGAAAAAAAATATTTTTAAAAAATTTAATGCAAATTCAATTTGAAATAAATTAAATAAAAAATTGTCTGAATTATAATTTTTTTATTTCGATACGTATCAAGAAATATTGTAATACTTGTCAAATTTTTTGATAGGAATTTCTCTGAGGATTCTGCGACGATGAACGTACATATTTCCTAATCAAGAATTGGTCGATTCGATCTGGTGTGTATGTAATATTATAAATTGCCTGGCCATCTTGAGGTAGGTCACGGTCAAGCGGGAGAATTTTTTTCATCGATTCACAAACGACCCAGCCTTTCTCTGACGAAATACGAATGGTCTGTTTCAGATGTTTCGCGAGTATATTCTGAGAGATACCTGTCATAGAATCTGCGCGTAGTCGTGAAGATGAAAATATCGATATCTGTTACCATCGCATCGTTTTAATAAACACTATCACGCTGCGTACACGTTTAATCGAGACCACTTAGCGTATATGTAATTGTGCTTATAAAGTCGCTACTACTTTACTAACATTTCGCTTAATGCATGGATTATAAGGAGGTGTTAACGGATCGCTTTTCTATTTTCGATGGGTAAGTTTTAGGACAATACAACGGGTGGTACCTCGTGTCCATTTATTAAATACTTGAAAACTTTTTCTAAAAAAAAAAAAATCTATTTAACACTATCTCAACACTAGCTAACACTTTTTGGGATCTATATGTTCGTTCTAACTATGGAAATTACTCACACACTTATTAGTATCACGGAGCTGGGCGGTTTTCTCTGCGAAGAAAGCCGAAAAGTGTGACGACCTTCTGAAATGGCAATTTATTCTGTACTTTCAGCTGGATTGATAGCCGGAGCTTCGGGCGTAGCTCCGCTCTATTCGGTGGTAAGAGCGGCAGCCGCGGCCGCAGACTCGCTCACCCAAGAACGTCTTCAGTATTGGACTCGGTTCGATCCGTTCTCATTTTCGGCCGTTGCTCCAGCCACTCCGGCCGCCGCCGATGGACGATTTTTCTGCCCCAAGTGCCCTCGAAGTTATCGTAACAAGAATCATCTCTATAGGCATATTCGTTACGAATGCGACCGCAAGAAACAATACAGATGTGGCATTTGCCTGAAGGACTTCTACAGACGCGATAATCTCAAGACTCATATTAATTATAAACACGCAGCTTTTCTCAGGAGTCTCAAAGCTGAGCCTAAAGCTTGACTCGAGAAATCCAAATTGACAAAGGAGTGCAATACTCGTCAACTTTCATACTTTCCGAGTATGGTATTTATTTTCCAAACGAAACGAAACGTTTATTTTAGGTATATAAATTATAGAGATAAGTCGACTCGTTGGCGCATATTTTGGCTCAAAATACATTCCAAAATTAGGCCGAAAAACCTTGACTGAATTTTGAGTACACGTCTTATTGTACCCAGACTCAATTTTTTTCCTATTTTGTAATTCGATTTTCGAACACGTGTAACCTTTTTATATTCTCATCGAAGGCGATCGCCATTTTTTTTTTATCAAATTACCTCTTTTCGCAATTTATTTTGTTAGTTTTTTTTTTTTTTCATATTGTTACGAAGTATTTGTACATTGGTTACCATAAATATTCTCGATTTTTAATGTTGTGCAATATAATTTGTGCTTCCAATGTGCAATTTGATTGTTAACAGTGTTGTCGAAACGATAATGCCAATTGTATAATTTTTTAAGATATTCTAGGGTTTTGGCTGGTTATTTTTTTTCTCTTATTTTTAATTTATTATTTTTTCTCTTTTTTTTTTTGTTATGTTAATCAGTAGTTCAGTACTATACGTTAGACGTAATTTTATTAATTGATGTACTCCAAGTTTATCGTACGAGCCAAATTATTCGACAGTTGAAATTTTCTTCCCGAATTAAAAATTACCTAGGTTCGATTTAATTGTCAATTGTGATCCGAACATTCCGTCTATTGTCGTAATTTTTTTCGCATTCATTCCGAATTCTTCGAAGAATGAGATTTTTTTTTGAATATAATTCAATTTTGAGTTGGTATTTCAGGGTATTTCTGTTTTTAAGATTTTTATTGTATGTTTTTTTTCTTCCTTTTTCTAATATTAACTCGATTTTTTCTCTTCTCTTTTTCGTTGATAGGTTTTATTTTTATGGTATTATTTTTAAAAAAGAGTATTGTGAAAGTACTTAATGTATTATTAAACGTTTATTCGAGGTTCATCGTTCGTTTTTTTGTTGTTTTTTTTTTGTTTTTGTGGTTGGTTTGTGGTCATTAACGAACTGTATAAAAGGATGTTTGGGATGGCAATGTTTTGAACTTGGGATTTCGATGTAGCCAAGTTACTATGAAAAAGAAAACAATGTATACTGGCTGCCTATTTTTGTAAATGAAGGCGTAAAATAGCTGTGAAAATTGGAAATTCTTCAAGCAACCGATTGGCAACCCAGCATTTCAAAAATTTACAACATCAGCAGTACAATCTAATTGCCATCGTCAAGTCTTATTACATATTGTATGATTTATTTTTTTTAAAATCAAAATTCTTTTTTAAAAAAATCTTGAAAAAAATTGAATAAAACTCTTTAAATTTTTTTTAAAAAATTTCATTGAGAAAAAATTCTTCATAAAATTTCTTGATGAGAATTGAAAATTGTTTGGAAAAAATATCATGAAACTGTGTTAGAAACGTCTCTTGCATTTTTTGTTCGAAAAAAAAAATCATAAAACTTGAAAACCCCACATTTTAATTTTTTTTTTCAAATTTTATTTTGAGACAAGATTCTTTTATATCAAAATTTGAAAAAAAAATGTTTTTGGAGAAAATTATAATTTTTTCAATTTTATAAAAATTCTTCCAGAAAAAAACCTTACTGCAAAATAAGATTATTATAATTTTTTTTAAATATTAAAAAGAATTTTTCAAAATTATTTCTCTTAAATCCCCACTTTCTTTGATTTTTTTTTCTGTTGAAAATTTTCCTCTTTAAAAAGTTGAAAACATTTTCAAAAATCTTGAAAATTTCAAAGGTTTTAGATTTTTGAAAATTTTATTTTGAGAAAAAATTATTGAATATTTTAAAACGTTAATTTTATTTATTTATTTTTTTCATTAAGAAAAAAATTGTGAAAATTATTAGATACCTACTTTTTAATTCTAATAAATTCTCCCTGAAAAATCTTTGGAAAAGAATCCATAAGATTGGATTTTATGAAGAATTTTTCGAAACAATTTCTATTTTAAAAATTCTCATCTTTTTTGAAAGTTTTTAAAAAAAAAAAATTCGCTTTAAAATTTTGGATTTTTAAAAAATTCTTCAAAGTCTTTTTCTTAAAAACATCAAAAGAACCGAAATTCTCTCATAGAGAAATTCTCCTTTAAGATTCTTATTCACAAAAAAATTTTTGTACAAATTTCTTTTTTGAAAACCACAGAAAACGTGGTTTCTAAAAATATCGCATCTCTCAATTTATTGGAGGGGAGGGGGTGGAGGGGGCACAACTCAGGCATGAAAATCACAAAATTCTGACCAGAAAATGCATGTAACGGGTGTAACTTTTTGAGGGGCACAAATACATAAAATTAATTGGAAAATCTACATATCTTTGAAAATGAAGGTACCACAGAGTTGTGAAAATAAGTTTTCGGAAAATCATGAATTTTTCAAAGTTTGATGTTCTGTAGGGCCTTCATTTTCAAAGATATATTTTTTTTTACAAAATGTACCCCTCAAAAAGTTTATCATGGCAGAATTTGGGGAGACTTTGTAAATCAATGCCCCTTTAAAACGGAAGTTAGACATCACTCGACTGTATTCAATTCTCATGTTTTCACTTCCTTGAACATCCTGTGTTGGATTAATCTACGTAATTTTTTTTTTTTTTTTTCTTGGTTACATGATCATTTTTTGACCAGCATGTTGATGAAATGGCAAAAAAAAAAAAAAATTCTATCGTTTGCTCGAAAGCTCAAAGCTTTAACCGTAAATTTGAAAGCATTCGTAAGAATAAATTGAATAATAAAGCTTCGTACAAACGTTATGATCCAGAATGCCACTTTCAACTAATTACTTTGCTACTAAATTATGTTCCAGAGTCTGAGAAAATCATAGGCGAAGTCGTCGAAAGAGTTTCGTTAAAGGAGTTCGTGGAAAATTCGACTTTCGGAATCGAGAACGTGATGTTGAACGAAGGGAACGAGTTCAAAGAAGATTTGAGCAGATATTTCTCGTGTCCTAATTGTAATCGGTGTTACAAGCATAAGCGAACTTTGCAAGCTCATCTGAGGCTCGAATGTGGCGTCGCTCCCCAATTCAGATGCTCAGTCTGTAACAAAAATTTTGCCAGAAAGAGATCGTTGAGGGTGCATTTGAGTTGCATACATAATGTAACGATGGATACTTGAGCAGAGCTGTGATTTTGAATTGATGGTCGAAGATGTTACGTTTATTATTTATAGATTACTAGGTATATTTTCTTGTATCTGGAGTGCATTTTTTTTTTTTTTTTTTTTTTAATTCGCCTTATACATACTATTTTTTTTATATGTACAAGTACTACATCACATACCTACTCGAGTATTCGCTTTTTTGTTTCTATACTTTGACTACAGCGATATACTTACGTTTTATTACTTATTTAATTTTTTGTTTCGTGTGTTGTTTTTGCTACATTTTACGATCTTTATTTACTTGGAAGAGTTTGAAAAGACAATAAATACTGAGAAGAAATGCGTTTCTTAATGATAAAGGTGTTTGAATTTTACTTCGGGTGTTGTTGTTGTTCTAAAATAAAGAATAGGCTACAATATTTTTTGAATCAGCGTGTTTCATAATGTACGAATTTTTTTAGATTTCAATTTTCCAAATCTAAAGCCAAGTACTCGTAAATTCTCTGCTGACGAGAAAGGCCTACCTGATATGACGATGATGTGTCCTCGGTGTGGTAAAACATACAGTAATAAGAGTAATTTAGGAAAGCATTTACGTTTTCAGTGTGGTATCGAAGCTCAGTTCAATTGCCCACATTGTCCACATAAGAGTAAACACAAAGAAAATATGAAAAGACACGTTTTATTAAAACATAGCCGATTAATATGAGACTGAATTTTTTCAGTAGATATTTCTTTATATACTAAACTCGAATTAAATACTACCTACGTATAATTTTTTGTAATGGAATTTTTTATAGTTGAAGACAATAAATCGTATTATTTTCTTTGAAGTGCACATTTTGTCTCGTTATAGGATGTTGCTTAGATTTCAAAATTTTCAGATCGTAATTTTTTTTTTCGTTGCAAAATTACTGGGGTTATGAACTAGTGTCTGGTTCACTCAGTTTGTTTACGTGGAAGTGGATTGTTGTTGAATTATACCAAGTCCAATCCAATATCACATAGAAACTTGATATTCCAAATTGGTGGGAAGGAAGGGAGGAGTACAATCGAAATTTTTTTAATAACCAAAATTATTTATAGAACTTCAAGCTATAATTTTTGTTTGAACATTTTTTCAATTGGACCCCTCCTTTCCCTCCCATTTTGCATAACACTACTTTTTAAAAATTGTGAGAGTGAGGGAGGGGGGCTCAATTGAAAAAATTTTCAAACAAAAGTTGTAGCTTGAAGTCCTAGAAATAATTTTGGTTCTTACAAAAATTTTGATTGGACCCCTCCCTCCCCTCCAATTTTGCATAATACGATTCAAATTCTTGTATCAATACTAACCGGGGGAGGTAGGAGTGTTCAATAATTGAAAAAGTTTTCAAACAAAAGTTGTAGCTTGGAGTCCTAGAAATAATTTTGGTTATTACAAAAATTTCGTTTGAACCCCTCCCTCCCCTCCAATTTTGCATAATTCGATTCAAATTCTTGTATTAATACGAACTGGGGGAGGTAGGGGCCCAACTGAAAAAAATTTCAAACAAAAGTTGTAGCTTGAAGTCCTAGGAATAATTTTGGTTATTATAAAAATTTCGTTTGGACCCCTCCCTCCCCTCCAAAGTTTTCGAACAAAAGTTGTAGCTTGAAGTCTTAAGCATAATTTTGGTTATTACAAAAATTTCGATTAGACCCTTCCTTCTCCTTCAATTTTGAATATCAAGTATCGATGTAGTATTGTACTCAGTAAAATTCAACAACAACAATCCACTTCCATCTAAACAACCTGAGTAAACTAGACACTATGATGGGTTATGAGGCAATTTCTTGTTGAAAACATATTTTCATGAATTTTGAATTTTTCTAGATTCTCGAAGAATTTCTCGTCCTAGCAGTTGTAACGCTGAACGTGGCACTCGTGATAGTGAATTTTCGTCCAAAAACGAAGGGGAAACTAGTGTGGCGTGCCATCGATGTCTTAGAACTTATAGTTGTTCGAGCGCTTTAGGAAGACATTTGCGTTACGAGTGTGGCATCGAACCTCGATTCGTTTGTCCTCATTGTACATACAAAAGTAAACAGAAGATCAATTTGAAAAGGCATATTATCGTGGTGCATGGCATATACTCGGAAATGTAAAGTGAGATTTTCTTCTTCTTTGGCTGGTTCAATTGTCCTGATGTGAATCCTACTGTCTTATTAATCCTTCAAAAGTTCAACTTTTGGACGAAAACGTACTAATTTTTTTTTTTTTTTAATTTTAAATTTGAATTTTTATTTTTGTTGAACTTTCAGTTTGATTTTAATTTTTGACAATTTTTCGAATTTTTTATTTCATTTTTAGTTTTTTTTTCTTCAAATGTACTTTTTAATTTTTTTTTTACTTATTTCTTCATTTTTTAAATTTGTTTCATGTTTTATTTATTTTTTTGTCAAAAAATTGACTGAGGTGACTTACGAGTACATGTTTTCTTCATTTCAGTTTTTTCCCAGTTTGGTAATTTTTTCCTAACCTTCCCATATTGCTAATTTTAGAATTTAAAACAAAAAATTTTGAATTGATTTTTTAAGTTTTCAATTTTTCCATTTTTTGTTGAAAATATATATTTTTTTTAAATTTTCAACGTACTTATTCCAAATTTCCCTCGATTACTACTTTTTTTTCTGTTTCAAGAATTCATACATAATTTTTTTATTTTTTTTTATTTATTTATTATTTTTTTTTTAGTTTTCAATTTTTCAACTTTTATTTTTATGTTTTCAATTTGTTATAATTTTGTGTCAAACGTGATAATTTTTTTCTGATTCTTCAAACTTCAAGTTTTCTGTCAACTTACTTTCTCCTCATTCAGTCCTACAAATCTTGCCTAGTCCTATGAAAGTTCTATTGATTTTTGGTGGGAAAATTGGGAAAATTGCATTACATAAATACTATCTTTGCATATTTGTTTCTTCTGTTATCATGTTAGATGGTAATTTTGTGTGATTTTTGTTCAGAATATGTTTTCTATGACAATAAAATATTTCAATCTTTTCTCTAGGTCTGATGTTTGAGTTTCGGTGTTACTAAGTTTTAACTTTTAACTAACGCTTTTGTAGACCAAGCTAGACATTTCATTGATTTGAAATTTTTCTAGATGCTCCCATTAGGAGAAGGTTGTCATTCAAAGGAAGAGAAAAATCTGGCAATTCATCGGCCAAATCGGAAAACGAACGTGTAACATGTGATCGATGCTTTAGAACTTATCATTGTATCAGCACTTTACGAAGTCATTTACGTTTCGAGTGTGGCGTCGAACCCCAGTTTTCTTGTCCCCATTGTTCGTATAAAAGTAAACAGAAGCAAAACATGAAAAGACATATTTTCACGGTGCATGGAAAATTCATGACCTGAGGTTAGGATGAAGTCTATGAAAAAATACAGTTTTCTATTCTCGAGCCAAAGGACCACTCGTAAATCGAATACCAAAAATGAAAGGGTAACTGAGGCTGTCACTTATGTGCGCAGCGTTCAAGAAAGTTATGGTAATTGGGTTTCTAATGAAATAAAATTTGGAGGAAAAAAATTGATAGGATACATGTTTAAATTTTCTATACCAAAACTATTCCATCCATGGTGAACTTTTCGCTCATATTCTTCCTCCATTTCGAATGTTCTAGATTTCGTCGAGAAATTTAATGTTAGCAGTTCTCAAGCCATACGAAGATTCGTTAGGTTTGCTACTACTAAATCGTCTGCCAAAAATGAAAAAGAGTCTCGTGTAACGTGTGGTCGATGCTCTAGAACGTATCATAGTATGGGTAATTTACAAAATCATTTACGTTACGAGTGTGGCATCGAACCCCAGTTCTCTTGTCCTCATTGCCCGTACAAATGTAAATTAAAAGGCAACTTCAAAAGGCATATGTTTATAAAACATGGCTTAGTTACATGAGGTGCAATTTTTTGTGTATTTCTTTTTCTTAATAATTCATCTACATTTATAGCAAATTGTCTTTGTAACCTGGTGTTTTGTTAACATCAATAAATACCTATTTGAGAAGTATCTTGGTTCTTTAATAATGCATGATGAATGGTTTTTTTTGTGTGTGTTTATTGAACGATGGATACTGAATTTGGGATTTCTTTTTCAAATTTGTGCACAAATGTTGGCAATAGTTTTCGACTTGAATGAAGTTGGTAAAGGTGTCTAACCCGATGCTGAAAGTGCTGAAAAAATCATCAAATTCACAAAGTGGCACTGAAAATCGAAAAAGGTGCTGATTTTCGCTCAAAGGTCGGTTTGTTTCATTAAAATTGGAAATTATTTTTTCTCCTTCAATTTACGTTTCTTTTCATCTGTCAATTTTTCAAGTGCTTTGAACTGTAGGCATTCATTTTTTCAAATTTTTATAATTGAGGGGGGGGGGGGTGGGGAGGCTTGTGAAAACATCCTCCTAAAGATGTTGAAAAATGCTGAAAAAGTACCTACTGCAAATAGGTGTTGAATAAGTTCTGATTTTTGATTTGGAAATTTTGTCAAGACACCCTGTGGATCTGCTTATTTAATTTAGTTATTCAGATTTTTTAAAGAAAAGGGAGGGGCCTAATTGAAAAATGTTTGAAACAAAAGTTGTAGATTGAGATGTGAAGAATAATTTTGTTCATTACAAAAATTTTGATTGGACCCCTCCCTCCCGTAAACATTTTAATACTACATAAATACTTATATTATTCGAAATTGGAGGAGAGGGAGAGGGTCATTTGAAAATGTTTTCAAACAAAAGTTGTAGATAAAGATTCTGAGAATAGTTTTGATTATCAAAAAATTTTTGATTGCACCCCTCACATCCCTCCAATTTCGAATAGTAAGTAAAATTAGACGAGAGAGAGGGATCCAATTGAAATTTTTATAGTGACCAAAATTATTCTTCAGATCTCAATCTATAACTTTTGTTTCAAACATTTTTCAATTAGGCCCCTCCCTTTTCTTTAAATCACATCGCTTTCATTTTTGTAGAAAACTATTTCAAGTCCTTCATGCAGTAAGATGACGTCATGTTGCTGATGCTGAAGCCAAATTCAGATGGCTTCAGCAACATGACGTCATCTTACTGCATGAAGGACTTGGAATAATTTTCGACAAAAATGAAAGTGATGTGATTTAAAGGAAATGGAAGGGCCCAATTGAAAAATGTTTGAAACAAAAGTTGTAGAATGAGATCTGAAGAATAATGTTGGTCATCGTAAAAATTTTGATTGGACCCCTCTCTCTCGTCCAATTTTTATAATACTGCATAAATACTTACCTATATCATCGAAATTGGAGGAGAGGGAGAGGGTCAATTGAAAATTTTTTCAAACAAAAGTTGTAGAATGAGATCTTGGGAAATAATTTTGGTCGTTTTAAAAATTTCGATTGGACACCTCTCTCTTCTAATTTTTATTTTTTACTATAACAATACTACATAAATACTTATTATTCGAAGTTAGAGGGGTATGAGGGGTGCAATCAAAATTTTTGTGATGATCAAAATTATTTTCAGAATCTTAATCTACAACTTTTGTCTGAAATTTTTTTAAATTGACCCTCTCCCTTTCCTCCAATTTTGAATAATATGAGTATTTTTTAGTATTATACAAAATTAGACGAAAGGGAGGGGTCCAATCTTAATAATTTTCATAACGACCAAAATTATTCTTCAGAAATCAGTCTACCATTTTTGTTTCAAATATTTTTTAATTGGGCCCCTCCCTTTCCTTTAAATCACATAACTTTCATTTTTGTAGAAAATTAAAAAATTATTCTAAGTCTTTTAAACAGTAAGATGAAGTCATGTTGCTGAAACCATCATCTCTGCCATCTGCATTTAGCACGATCCCGTAGGGAGCAGTTTGTCTGATTTTTTGGTCTTTTTTTCAACAACAAAAGTAAACAGATTTCGCTTATTAGTGGTAGTGGTGTACTCATTGGAATGTGAAAGTAGAATCATAATTGAACCTCTATAAACGTGTTTCTTTGACATTTTACGAATTTTGAATGTTTTTAGATGTTAATGGCGAATATCAGAATAATCATAGATCGTCTACCATCAATGAAGGAGACTCCTGCGTGACGTGTGCTCGCTGTTATAGAACTTACCGTAATACGGCTAGTTTAAATGCTCATTTACGTTTCGTATGTGGTGTCGAACCTCGATTCACATGTCCTCAGTGTCCTTACAAAACTAAAACGAAGGTAACCTTGCAAAGGCATATGATTTATAAACATGGTCAAGTACTATGAAGGTTTATTTCTCGAATAGTTATTGCAAGGTTCTAATTTTCATATTAAAAAAAAATTGTTTGTAAATACGAGTAGTTTTTTATTTGCAATTTTGTACATTGAGGTGGTTTTTCCATTTTAAAAATAAAGAATTTTTACAATTCTTGCTGGCGTGCTTCTTGAATATTATGTGGCATATGGCATGAGACATTGTGAAATGATGAATGAGCCTTTGAACGTTTTACTTTACGGTTTATGAATTTTCAATGCTTTTAGATAGCAAACGAAGTATTCGTAAATCTTCTGCCAGCACTGGAGAAGAGTCAAGGCTGACGTGTGCTCGATGCTTTAGAACATACCGTCATATGTCTTCGTTTAGCAAACATTTACGTCACGAGTGTGGTGTCGATCCTCAGTTCTCATGTTCCCAGTGCCCTTACAAGAGTAAAAGGAAGGAAAATTTGAAAAGACATATGATTACTAAACATGGAAGGTATCCCTGAAGTTCCCTACGTGAGGTTCCATTATTTTCATTGGAGATTCTTTGTAAGTATCCTTTGATGCGATTTTATACCATGTTAGGTTTATTTTTTTTGTGTAGAACGTGTCACTAATATTTTGACGAAATCCTTGAATGTTTTTCTCTAACATTGATTAATTTTGAATGTTTTAGAGGCTGACAGCAGTGAACAAAATATTCATAAATGGTCTACCAGGAATGAGAAGGAACCAAGGCTGACGTGTAATCGATGTTTTAGAACTTACCGTTATACTAGCGGCTTGAACCATCATTTACGTTTAGAATGTGGCATCGAACCTCAGCTCGCCTGTCCTCAGTGCCCGTATAAAAGTAAAAGGAAAGAAAATTTGAAGAGACATGTGCTTTTACAACATGGAAAGTTGTTATAGAGTGTTTTTTTTTCGAACAATTTCTGAGACATTTTGATTATAATTTTGTTACAATTTTGTACGATGATCTGGTTTTTAATTTTGAAAATAAATGTGTTTTTTTTTAACGGTTTTCACTAACTTGCATGTTTAAAGGCATTCCCTGGGTCTCTTCGGTGTTTTACTGCACTTCATTAGTCCAGGAAAATTAGTGTAAAAATCTGCGTTTATTCTGACAAATAGATACAAGAAATTTTTTTTGGAAATGGGTAGTACTCGATTCCCTCTTCAATATTGTATTATGACGCGATGTCGTAGGACGCGTGCTTCGCGAGCTAGGGGGTGGAATTCACCCCCACGCGGCGTTTTTTACGATTATTTCCAAAAATATGTCCTTTTTTGAAAAAATGATAATAACATAAAACATTCTACATACAATTTCCTACGAAAAACGTTCTTATAATTTTTTTGTAAAACGTACCCTAACGCCCCTATGGGGATAATGCAATTTTCAAGCGTTGTATAAATTCCAAGTTTTACAGACAGATAGACCTAGATCAAAATGAGATCAAATGTGACCCAAAATGTCACTTCTGATGTAAAACGATCCCAAATTTTTTTGGAACCCCCACCCACCCCCACTCCTGACTTATGAGGGATTAAATAGCGAAAATTTGCTATTTAATAACAATGGAGGGGGTGATGCAAAAATTTTTGAAAATTTCAAAAATTAACTATGTACTTATTTCCAAAAAAAAATTTCATGTATCAATTTGTCGGGATAAAATTTGTAATTTTCCTGGACTACATCGTGAATTTTGATTTTTTTTTCTAGATACTCGTGACTCGTGTGGCAAAAATGGAGCCAAATCTGGTCTGGCATGTGCTCGGTGTTTAAAAATCTACCGTAGTGCGGGTGCGCTGAAAAATCATTTACGTTACGAATGTGGCATCGAACCTCAATTTGCTTGTCCTCAATGTCCGTACAAATGTAAACAGAAGGGAAGCTTGAAAAGGCATGCGGCTATAAAGCATAGTAAACTGTTATGATCTACTATGTTCTGTGAAAGGTTCATTCGATTATAAAATAAATTACCTAATTTTATCTCAATTTTATCAAATAAGGTAGTTTTTCATTTTGGGGAATGAAGAGCTTGAATGTTTGGGACTGGTGTGCATGTTTGAATGGGCTGCTAATGCTACGACCAGGTCGTCTGCGTCGGAATTTTTTTACTGTAATTTTTCACAAATTGCCTTTTTTTTTTTAGATACTCGTGAATCGTCTGTCCGAAATGCAGCAGAAGCTTGTGAGACGTGTGATCGGTGTTTTAGAACTTATAGCTGTATTGGTAATTTACAGAGGCATTTACGGTACGAGTGTGGCGTCGAACCTCAATTTCCTTGCCCCCATTGCTCGTACAAAAGTAAACAGAAAGGAAGTTTGAAGAGACATGTGGCAATAATGCATTGAGCTCTTTATTTTGTTAACAATTCAGTCTCAGTTTTTTTTTAAATAAATGACTTAATTTCCTTACGAGATGGTTTATGTTTTTCAATTCCCAAAATAATATGCCTGATTATTACGTTTTTTTCTGCGATATCTCTGACGAGTTTACAATTTTTCTAGATTCACAGTCTCGTAAATCGTCTGTCAAGATGGAAGGAGTAGCATGTGTGACGTGCGACAAATGCCTTAGACCTTATAGTTGTATGAGTGCTTTACGAAGACATTTACGTTACGAATGTGGCGTCGAACTACAATTTTCGTGCCCTTATTGTACGTACAGGGGTAAACTGAAAGAGCATTTGAGAAGACACGTAGTCGTGAAGCATCGCAAAATAATGTGAAGACATTTTTTCGCACCTGTTCTGTTTTTTTTCTTCATAGTTTTGTGTGATTTTTATCTCGTTTTGTTTCGCTTATAAAAATAAATCTTTTATTGTTTTTTTTTCCAATTCTTTTATTTTTCTGCATGTTTCGAAGTTAAGATTTCTTAAGACCACCGAGCTAATTTCCTAGTTCAAGCATTTGATAATTTCGAATTTTTCTAGATCCGAATATAGAAAATGTTATTTGCAATCCTCGAGCTAAACGAAGTTCTCGCAACAAATCTAAATCTTCCGCCGCAAAAAGTGACGAAGGTTTCGTATGTGAACGGTGTTCCAAAAGTTATACTATTGTGGGTAATTTGCAAAGACATCAACGTTTCGAGTGTGGTGTCGAACCTCGATTCTCTTGTCCTTATTGTTCACGCAGGACAAAACGTAAAGATGACTTGAGAAAACATGTTTTCACCCTGCATGGTAAAATCATGACTTAACGCCTCAATATGCTGGTGTTCTTTTTTGTTCATTACCTATCTCATTGTTATTACTTTTGTCTAATTTTGTAACCAGATTAACGAAAATAAATTGTTTTCATGTCGTTTACTGGTCTGCATGTTTAAAACGATATATTGCACGATGGGGACATTGTTTTGGTTCGCACGTTTCACCAATTTACACATGTTTCCAGATCCAAGTAGTCAAGGCAATCCTAGCAGAGTTCTACGATCCAAGCAGAGTACTGGTAAATCGTCTGCCAGTGATGAAAAAGTATCAGGTGAGACCTGTGATCGGTGTATGAGAAGTTATAGTTGTACGAGTGCCTTGCGAAGACATTTACGTTTCGAGTGTGGTGTCGAGCCTCAGTTTCCCTGTCCTCATTGCTCGCATAAGAGCAAACGGAAAGAAAATTTGAAAAAACATGTTTACGAGAAACATGGACAGTTTATGTGATATATTATTATTTTAGTTTGTAATGACAATGAGTTTTTGATTAATTTTTTTAAGTTTTGTAATGAACTTTTTTTTGGTATAATAAACCTATCGTGCATTGTATCTGAGTGTATTATTTTATCTAATTGATTTTTACTTTTAAAAGTGGTGTCCATCCAACGATGGTGTCCATCACAGAATTTTCAATGCCTGTTTCTCCAATATTCGATCACTTCATGAAGAAAATGAATAGGACATTTTTTGTCACAAATTTAATTTGCTTCAATTTTAGTTATGATCATTTTTTTGTTTCAACGTCTGGCTGAAGAGTTATAAGCTAAAAACAACGATGAACCGCTTTTGGTCAAGTTGTAGGGACTTGGTGAAGAGTAAGCTTTGAGGACTTTTGGCGGTTAATCACTATTAATCAGGTCACTGAAAATCTTACAAGGGAACCTCGCCAACTCGTGACCTCCGATTGAGCTAAAATTTGGCTCACTGAAAAAGCATGCCACTCAGACCTCACAACTAAATTTTTAGCTGCCGAAGTCGATTTTTGGCAAATTTTTAAAAATGGCTAAAACCCCCTCAAAAAAAACATTTTTTGAAAAAAAATTGTGAATTTCAAGATAGAATCCTGAAAATTGGTTTGTACACTAAAGTCGACCTCCCGAGTCGATTGGCACCCTTTTCGAAGCGATCTGGAGCCTCCAGAAAAAGTTGACTTTTCTCCAGCACACTGGAATCTCTCCAGACAGCAAAAACCAACATTTTCTGGAGGCTTCAGGTCGCTTCGAAAGTGATGCCAATCGACTCGGGGGGGGGGGGGGTCTAGTTTAGGGGGTATACAAAGTTTCAGATGATATGCTGGAGAAATTGATTATTTTGAAATTTTTAAAAAATGCAGAATTTTCAAGTTGTCAAAAGAAACACGTGCGAACTAGTCATCTCGGATTTTGGATTCAACTACGTCAATCGATAAATGGCATCATACTAATGCTAGGATTAAATTTTCAGCTGCCTAAGTTAATTACAGTAACGTCTAGAGCTATTCTAGTGCGCTGGAGAAAAGTCAACTTTTCCTAAAAGGCTTCAGATCGCTTCGAAAAGGATGCCAATCGACTTGGGAGGTCGACTTTAGTGTACAAACCAATTTTCAGGATTCTACAATTGGTTGTTTGGAGGCGGTTTTAGCCATTTTCAAAAATTCGCCAAAAATCGAAAAATCAACTTCGGCAGCTAAAAATTTGGTTGTGAGGTCTGAGTGGCATGCTCTTTCAGTGAGCCAAATTTCAGCTCAATCGTAGGTGACGACTTGGCGAGGTTCCCTTGTTAGCTCATAAAAAATACGATTCCATTATATTTATCTGGCTAGAGACCTTATTTCTTAACTTTACAAACTCCTTAGTGTTCAAATTTCCTTTGATTATTCACATTAGATTTGTTTTCTTCAAAAATGAAGTTATAGAGTGCATTACCAAAACTGTCGTCCGAAATTTCATATAATGGGAATTTTTCTAGATCCGTACGGTATTTGTAGCAGTTCCTTAATCAGCGGACCTCTCACATCTATCAAAGCCGAACAGAATACTCGTACATTTGTTGCCAATGATAGTTGCAGTTTGAATCTCACCAATGGCAGTGCTTCTCAAGGCAAACAGAATACTCGTAATGTGTCTGCCACTGCCATTGATGATTCCGGTTTGAAAATCACCATCAAATGCTCCACTCAAGGCAAACAAAAAACTCGCAAAGTATCCACCAATGATGAAGGGGCACCTGGTGTGACGTGTGCTCGGTGTCTGAGAAGTTATAACTATATAGGCAGTTTACAGAGGCATTTGCGATACGAATGCGGCGTCGAACCTCAATTCTCTTGTACTTACTGTCCACACAAGAGTAAGCGTAAAGATGAATTGAGAAAACATGTTTTAATCCGGCATGGAAAAATTATAACTTGATGTTTTATACTTATCTATATTCTTTTGTTTATAATTTCGTGAGTCGGACGATTTTTAGTTTAATTTTGTATCGAGCTTAGCGAAAATAAATTGTTTTTATGTTATTTTTACAAGTTTGCATGTTTGAAGATTATTTCACACAATGAAAAAAAAATTGTATTCATGAATTTTGAAATTTTTCTAGATCCACATCAACAAATAAACATTAACGGAGTTTCCCAAGCCAGACTGCGTAATCGTAAGTCATCTGCCAGTGAAGAAGATGTGCCTGATCTGAGATGTTTTCGGTGTATGAAAATTTACAGTTGTATGAAAAATTTGAATGCTCATTTACGTTTCGAGTGTGGCGTCGAACCTCAGTTCCGTTGTCCTCATTGTTCCCACAAAAGTAAACGGAAAGAGCATTTAAAAAAACATGTGCTAGCCAAGCATGGCTCGCTCATCTGAGATTTTATTTGTTCCTGAGATTTTTTTCAAAAGTAGTTAGTTTTGTGTTCGCTGTTACTTGCATGCTGCGATGTGTTACCAAAACCACAGATGAAAAGGATGGAAAATACATAGAAAATTTTCGCTTCAATGTCGCCATGCAATTGGAATTTTTCTAGATCCACACGATGTTAGTAGCAGTTCTCAAACCAACGTTAGAAGACCTCCCCAAGGGAAACCGAGCGTTTGTGAATTGTCTGCCAGTGATGGAGGTGCTCTCTGTTTCACGTGTGCTCGGTGCCAGAGAAGTTATAAGCATATTAAACATTTGCAGAGGCATATACGATACGAGTGTGGTGTTGAACCCCAATTCTCGTGCCCTTATTGCTCTCATAACAGCAAGCATAACTCTCATATGAAAAGACATATTCTCTTAAAACATGGAATGGTTGTGTGAAGCTCTGTATTTTCATCTTCTTCTGTTTACAATTGAATTATGTTTTGAGTTTGTGATGTGAATTGTTGTACAAATACTACTTTGTTCGGTGAGGTCCTGTGAGGTCCAATTTCTTACTTTTCCTTTTTTAAAAATTAACTTAGGTTCTAATTCTGTTTGATCTTATGAGATTTTTTTTCTTTGTTTTTTGCTGTTACATGAAAACTTGTGTGTCAAAGAACAACTATTAATTTATATTCAACTTGAGCTCTAATATTTCATGCAGTCGAAATTCTTCTACTTCCTTTATCGTCGTGAGACTTCTTCACATTAGAATGATCCAATATTTTTCACATTTTTGAAATCTATTTAGCTATATATTAGTATGTAAACCAAAATGAAAAATACTGCTAGAAAAGATTTTAAAATATCTGACGAAATATTTGACTTCTGATATTTTTAATTTGAACTTAATTTGTTTTTTATTTTTTTGACAGCACGCTTAAAAGATATTTCGCATGATCATTTTTTTTCTTGATCGAACTTTCATAAATCTTAAAATTATTCTAGATGGAAGTAGACAAATCAACATTGCCGAAGTTTTCTCAGTCAAGCAAAGTACTACTTCGTTTGCCGATGATAAAAACAGTCGCAAGTTTTACATGTGAATGCTTTGCAAAAGCATTTGCGTCTCGAGTGTGGCATCGAACCTCAGTTTAGTTGTCCTTATTGTTCTCATAAAAGCAAACAGAAACCTCATTTAACGAAACATATTCTCGCTAAGCACAGCTTACTTATCTGAAGTGTTACTCTTTCGTTTTGTTTTAATTTTTAAGTTGAATCTTTTGTTTGTTTGATTGTGATACAAAGTATTATTCAATAATAAATTATGGTACTTTGTGTTACTCGCATGTTTGAATTATCGATATGTTACCATAACTATGATTACAAATTCGAAATTTTCCCTCTGACGTTTTTCATGCGGTTGGAATTTTTCTAGATCCGCATAATATCATTAGCAGTTCCCAAATGAATATTGCCAGAATTTTCCAAGCTAAAGAGAGTACTCGTGAATCGGCTGCCAGTGAACAAGGGGTCTCTGGTGTGACGTGTAATCAGTGTCTGAAAAGTTACAGCGATATGCGTAATTTAAGAAGACATTTACGTTACGAATGTGGTGTTGAACCTCAATTTTCTTGTCCTTATTGTTCACGCAAGAGTAAACGTAATGCTGATTTGAGAAAACATATTTTGATGGTGCATGGAAAAATTATGACGTGATGTCTTATATTTTTCTGTTTCTTTGTTATTGTTTAGTAGTCTAAGTGGTGGGACTATTTTGTTTGATTTCTGTAAGAAAATTAGCAAAATAAAGAAGATTTATTATTAGATATTTTTTGGTAATGCTTGAAAGATAGTTTGCTCGATGAAGTTTTTTTTTCATTTTTTTTTTTTTAGATCTGTGCAGAATAATCGACATTAATGGAGTCTTCCAAGGAAAACTCTATTCTATTCGTAGAAAATCGTCTGCCAGAGATAAAGGTGTATCAGGTCCAGGTGTGACTTGTGGTCGATGTCTGAAAACCTACGCTGCTAAGCGTAGTTTAAAAAATCATTTACGTTTCGAGTGTGGCGTCGAACCTCAATTTCCGTGTCCTCATTGTCCTCATAAAAGCAAACGAAGAGAACATTTGAGAAAACATGTTCTCACCAAGCACGGCTTGATTCTCTAATGTCTCATTTCTTCATATTTTCTTGTTGTTGTTGTAATATTTAAATTATGTTTCAAATTTGTTTAATTTTGTTACAAATTTTTTTTCTTTCTAAAATATATATTTATTTTTTGCTTCAACTTGCATGCCGGAGTGTGATACCGAAATTATAGACACAAGACACACAATCAAAATTTTCCATCTGATGTCTTCATGATGTTGGAATTTTTCTAGATCCTCTCAGTATCATTAGCGGGTCCCAGATCAACACTAGCAGAGTTCTTCGAGCCAAACAGAATGCTATTAGATCGTCTTCCAGTGAGGAGGAGGCACGTGGTGGTGGGACATGTGCCGAATGTTTGAAAACTTATAGTACTAGGGGTAGTCTGCAGAGGCATTTGCGTTATGAATGTCGCGGTCCCCAGATCAAAACCAGAAGAGATCTTCAAACCAAAGAGGGTGTTCTCGAATTGTCCTCTGGTGAGGAGGATGCACGTGGTGAAACGTGTGCTCGATGTCTGAAAACGTACAGTTGTAAAGGTAGCTTACAAAGGCATTTGCGTTACGAATGCGGTGTCGAACCTAAATTCTCTTGTCCTTTCTGTTCTCACAAGAGTAAACGTAATGCTGATTTGAAAAAACATATTCTATACATGCATGGAAATGTTACCTGTTGATATATTATATTGGTGTTTTGGTTCTCTTGCTTATAATTACCCAAGTCGTGAGATTTATTTCGAATAATGTAAGAAGAATAACAAAATAAATCGTTTTTCAAAGTTCTTTTTTGGTTCTACCTGCTTGAAAGCGATGATGATTTTTTTCCTCAAAGGTTTCAAGTTTCATAGATATACTTACTTGATTGTTTTATAAATTTTCCAGATCCAATTGAAGAAATTTACACAAGTAGACCTTCCCGTTCCCATGGCAAAAAAACACTTCGCAAAACACCGTCCTTAATGATTGATGATGAGGTGTTAGGTCCGACGTGTGCTCGATGTATGAAAAGTTATAGTGATATACGTAATTTACGAAGACATTTACGCTTCGAATGTGGCATCGCACCTCAGTTTCAGTGTCCTCATTGTTCTCATAAAAGCAAACAGAAAATTCACCTGAAAACACATATGCTATCAAAGCATGGTTTGCTCATGTGATTTGCAATTTCTTACTTTAGTTTTTCGTCTTTGAATTTTGTTTGACCTTGTTTGATGCATAAGATTTTTATTCGGTAATAAATTTTTATTTTTTGTTCAAATTTGTATGTTGAGATGCGTTCCTTGTGCCGTCAAAATAAGTAGCATTTCGATTCGAAATTTTCATTCTGGCATTTCTCACGCGGTTGAAATTTTTTTTAGATCCGCAAGGTGTCAGCAGTTCACAAAATAACAGTTTTCAAACCAATGAGACTGCTGGTAAATCATCGGCCGTTGTTGAAGTAAAACCTGCTGGAACGTGTGCTCAGTGTCTGAAGAGTTACAGTACTATGAGTCATTTACGAAGACATTTACTTTACGAATGTTGCGTCGAACCAAAATTTCC
Source organism: Balanococcus diminutus (assembly GCA_959613365.1). Lineage (NCBI taxonomy): Eukaryota > Metazoa > Arthropoda > Insecta > Hemiptera > Pseudococcidae > Balanococcus > Balanococcus diminutus. The sequence goes on along the minus strand of OY390716.1, from coordinate 59,391,783 downwards.
GTGTCCTTATTGTTCCCGCAAATGTAAACGTAAAGATACTTTGAGGAGACATGTTTGCATGGTGCATGGAAAAGTGATGACGTGACGTGTTCTTTGTGTATTTTTGTGGTAATTTATTTTTAAATAACTAACAAGGGAACCTCGCCAACTCGTCACCTCCGATTGAGCTGAAATTTGGCTCACTGAAAGAACATGCCACCCACACCTCACAACCAAATTTTTAGCTGCCGTAGTTGATTTTTCGATTTTTGGTGAATTTTTAAAAATGACAAATTGTTGGATTTGTATTGAAATGTTTTGCTAAAAATAATTGTGTGTGTTTTTTTGGTTGGTGTGCATGTTTGAATGTCTTTCCTACAAAATTAATATGATGAATTTATTTTTTGCTGAATTTTGCGCATGCTCAATTGTTTTAGATTTCCAAGGAGAAATTAGTAGCAGCAGTTGTAAAGTTGAAAAACCTTCATGTAAATCTTCTGCCAATGAGAGGAAATCTAGTGTAACGCGTGCTCGGTGTCTTAAAATTTATGGTTGTATGAGCGCTTTGGGAAGACATTTGCATTACGAGTGTGACGTCGGACCCAAGTTTTCTTGTCCTCGTTGCCAGTATAAATGTAAACAGAAGGATCACTTGAAGAAACATATCCTCAATAAACATGGCATAATTATGTGAGATCCTAATTTTTCCTGTTATTCTGCTGACATTCCAATAATTTTTTTCGTTTTGTAACGAAGTGTTACTAACAAAAATAAATTATTTTCAATTTTTACTGATGCGAGTGTTTGAATGAATGAGTTTTTTGCTGAATTTGCAAATTTTCAATCTTTCTAGATTATCGCCGATTTAGCAACTGTAAGCTTGCAAAGAAATTTGGCTCACTGAAAGAGCATGCCACTCAGACCTCACAATCAAATTTTTAGCTGCCGAAGTTGATTTTTCGATTTTTGGCGAATTTTTGAAAATGGCTAAAACTGCCTCCAAAGAACCATTTTTCGAAAAAAATTGTAAATTTCAAGATAGAAGTATGAAAATTGGTTTGTACACTAAAGTCGACCTCCCGAGTCGATTGGCACCCTTTTCGAAGCGATCTGGAGTCTCCAGAAAAAGTTGACTCTTCTCCAGCACACTGGAATCTCTCCTGATGGAAAAGGTCAACATTTTCTGGAGGCTCAAGATAGCTTCGAAAAGGGTGCGATTCGACTCGGAGCTTTAGCGGATAGACGAAGTTTCGGATGATATACTGGAGAAATTGATTTTTTCGAAATTTTTAAGAAATGCAAAATTTTCAAGTTGTCAAAAAAACATGTGCGAACTCGTCACCTCGGATTTTGGATTCAACTACGTCAATCGATGGATGGCATCATACTTATGCTAGGATTAAATTTTCAGCAGCCGAAGTTGATTACAGCGCCGTCTGGAGCTATTCCAGTGCGCTGGAGAAAAGTCAACTTTTTCTGGAGGCTCCAGATCGCTTCAAAAATGGTGCCAATCGTCTCGGGAAGTCGACTTTAGTGTACAAATCGATTTTCAGGATTCCATCTTGAAATTTACATCTTTGTTTTTCAAAAAATGTTTTTTTGGAGGCAGTTTTAGCCATTTTTGAAAATTCGCCAAAAATCGAAAAATCAACTTCGACAGCTAAAAATTTGGTCGTGAGGTCTGGGTGGCACGCTCTTTCAGTGAGCCAAATTTCAGCTCAATCGGAGGTGACGCTTTGGCGAAGTTCCCTTGTAAGTATTTTGCTGGGATATTTTGTGTGATTTTGATATATACGATTAGAAAACAGCTTTTTCTTTCAATTTTTTGTTCGTTCGTTTCATGGATTTTGAAAGTTTTTCAGGCTCGATTGAACATGTCAACATTGGAGGAGTTTCCCTTGCCAAACAGAATTCTCTTAAATCAACTGCCGGTGATGAAAACCCATCAGATTTGACATGTGCTCGGTGTTTAAGAAGTTATAGATCTAAGGGTACTTTGAACGCTCATTTACGTTTCGAGTGCGGAGTCGAGCCTCAGTTTCAGTGTCCTCATTGTCCTCACAAAAGCAAACAAAAAACTCATCTGAAAACACATCTTCTCGCAAAACATGGGATACTTATGTGATATGTGATATCTTCGGTTTTTATTATTTTTTTGTTTTAGAATTAGATTCAGTTCCAATGTTTTATTTTGATGTAAGATTTTTTTTTTCCATAATGAGTTTTTGGTTTTTTTATTATTTAATATCATGTATTTGTTGGTATATGTTACTCGAGCTAATAATACAAATACAAAATTTTACTTCTGATGTTGATGTAGTTGGAATTTTTCCAGATCCACATGGTGTCACCAGCTCACAAAATAAGATTTTTCAAACCAACGAGACTGTTGGTAAATCATCGGCCGTTGTTGAAGTAAAACCTGCTGGAACGTGTGCTCAGTGTCTGAAGAGTTACAGTACTATGAGTCATTTACAAAGGCATTTACTTTACAAATGTTGCGTCGAACCACAATTTCCTTGTCCTTATTGTTCCCGCAAATGTAAACGTAAAGATACTTTGAAGAGACATGTTTGCATGGTGCATGGAAAAATGATGACGTGACGTGTTCTGTGTGTATTTTTGTGGTAATTTATTTATAAATAACTGACAAGGGAACCTCGCCAACTCGTCACCTCCGACTGAGCTTAAATTTGGCTCACTGAAAGAGCATGCCACCCAGACCTCACAACCAAATTTTTAGCTGCCGAAGTTTATTTTTCAATTTCTGGCAAATTTTTGAAAATGGCTAAATTTTACCTTATTTTTTCAAATGGACCCTTCGCATGCTCCCTCCGAGCCCCCTTCACCTTTCAATATAAAAATTACAAATGAAAATCGTTCATTATTTGTGTTCTCGATCATGGAAGGTGGAGGGGCTCAGAGGGGGCATGCGAAGGGTCCAATTGAAAAAATAAGGTGAAATTTGTGTTCAGCACCTCCGAAAACATGCCATTTTATATGTCACACTATGGAATTATTCTTTTGAACTTTGACCAAAGGTGGGAGGGGTGCGGGGGACTTCTGGTAGGATCCAATCGACGAAATGAGGTCATATTCATGCTGAGCACCTCCGAAAATGTATCATTTCGTGTGTCGCATTACTGAAATCATTTTTTTGAGTTTTGGGCAAATTAGGGGGTGCTGGTGCCCTTAGGTGGGGTCTAATCAAAAAACTAAGATCATATTCGTGTTCAGCACCTCAAAAAAACATGTCATTCAAAGTATCACACACCTATATTATTTTTGAATAATTTTTTTGAGCTTTTTGCCCAAATTTGGGGGGAGCTATCCCCTTTCCCTCAAGAGTCTCCATCTTGGAAATGCTCTTGTTCGAAATACCATAAAAAGCTACGTGTATAGTAATTTTTTCATAATTTTTGACTATAGCTCCCACTTCCGGCGCAATTTTGAAAGTTGAGCTTTCAATTCGAAAGTTCAAAGTTCAACTTTGGAAAACTTTTATGAAAGTTACTGAATCAAAATTCAATGCCCTTTTGAATTGTGAAATCAGTTTTGAGCTAAGTATCATAACGGTGGAGTTGTACGCCACATAAGTTTAGTACTACTTGATTTTGCAAAAACTAGCAAAGCCCCCAGCCCCACCCCGAAATCGAAGGACATGAGGTCGAAACCCTGGCAGAATTGATATGGAATGACCCCGAGGTTCCCTTGTACACATTGAGGGGATATTTTGTGTGCTTTTGAGATACGATTAGAAAACATTTTTTTCTTTCAATTTTTTGTTCGTTCTTTTCATGGATTTTGAAATTTTTCCGGGCTCCATTGGACATATCAACATTGGAGGAGTTTCATTTGCCAAACAGAATTCTTGTAAATTATCTGCCGGTGATAAAAAGACATCAGGTTTGACATGTGCTCGGTGTTTGAGAAGTTATAGATCTAAAGGTACTTTGAACGCTCATTTACGTTTCGAGTGCGGAGTCGAACCTCAGTCTCAGTATCCTCATTGTCCTCACAAAAGCAAACAAAAAACTCATCTGAAAAAACATCTTATCGCTAAACATACCATAATTATGTGATTTGTTATTTCCTCGTGTTTTTTGTTTTTTTTTGTTTTAGAATTAAATTCAGTTCCAATGTTTTATTTTGATGTAAGATTTTTTTTCCAATGAGTTTTTGGTTTTTTATCATTAGACATAATGTACTTGTGGGTATAAGTATGTAACTCGAGCTAATGATACAAATACAAAATTTTACTTCTGATGTTGATGTAATTGGAATTTTTCTAGATCCACATGGTCGTGTAAGTAGCCAGTCCCAAATCAGCATTTTCCAAGTCCACGACAGTACTCCAAAATCATCCGCCTGCAATGAAGGGATACCTGATTTAATGTGTGCTCGATGTCTGAGAAGTTATAGTACGGCGGGTCATTTGCAAAGGCATTTAAATTACGAATGTGGCGTCGAACCTCAATTTTCTTGTCCTTATTGTTCTCGCAAGAGTAAACGTAGAGATAATTTGAAAACACATGTTCTGATGGTTCATGGAAAAATTATGACGTGATGTAACTATTATTTTATATATTTTCCTGTGGACCTGTTCTCTTCTTTACAAGTTTCCCGAATGGCGAAATTATTCTGTACGACTTTACAATAAATCGTGTTCAATCTTTATTGGTCGGCTTGCTTGAAAGATATTTTGTACGATAAGATTTTTTTCCTTTCATTAATTTCATGAAGTGAAAATTTTTATAGATTCGAGTGGAGAAACAAATATTACTGAAGTTACCCATGCTGAAAAGAAAACACGTAAAGCATTTGCCATTGCCCTTAGTGATAAGGGACCTCAGGATCCAGGTGTGACTTGTGATCGATGTTCCAGAAGTTACAGGTATTCGAGGAGTTTGCACGCTCATTTACGTTTCGAATGTGGCGTCGAACCTCAGTTTCCTTGTCCTCATTGCCCGCATAAAAGTAAACATAAAAAACATTTGAAAAAACATGTTCTAAACAAACATGGAATAATTATGACGTGATTCTTATATTTTCTTGTTCTGTTCTTTATACTATAATTTCCCAAGTCGATTGTATTGTTGTGTAATTTTGTAAGAAAATTAATCAAATAAATTGATCGTTTCTTTTACTGGTCTGCATGTTTGCAAGATATTCTCCGCGATGAAATTTTTGCCACTCGCTCGTTTCAAGAATTATGATTTTCTTTTTAGATCTCATTGGACAAATCCACATTAACAGAGTTTTCCAAGTCAAACAAGAAACCGATCCATTGTCTGTCAGTGATGAAGGGGTAGCGGGTTTTGAATGTGCCCGTTGCCTTAGAAGTTACAGGCGTAAGAACGGTTTGCAAAGACATTTGCGTCTGGAATGTGGCGTCGAACCGCAGTATCGCTGTCCTCATTGTTCTCACAAAAGCAGACAGAAAATTCATCTGAGGAAACATGTTCTCGCCAAGCATCGTGCGATTATCTAACGTCTGTTTTCTTCTTTTTTTCGCGATTGTCAAATTTGTTTGATTGTGATTTGATTTTTTTTTTCAAAATTCAATTTAAAACATTCCATAGAAGATATAAATTTGAAAAATTTTCTCTTCAGTTTTTCTCATTCAGATGGTATTTTTTCAGATCCGTTTGATTTCAGTGGCAGTCCTCGATCCAATATTTTTCGAGCTGAAGAGAGTGCTTGTAAATCATCTACTGGTGAAGAAGTGATGTTCGGTGTCAAATGTGCACAGTGTCTGAGAAGTTATAGTAATGCGAGCCATTTAAAAAGACACTTACGTTACGAATGTGGCGTCGATCCTAAATTTTCTTGTCCTTATTGTCCACGAAAGAGTAAACGTACAGATACCTTGAGAATACATGTTTTAAACGTGCATGGAAAAATTATGAAGTGATGTTTTAATATTGTCATGTACCTATTTTTGTTTGTATAATTGGGTCCTAAATTGTGAATTTATTTTGTGTTTATATCAGAAGATTAACGAAATAAATTGTTATCATTTTTTTAGCCTGCATGCTTAAAAGATTTTTTTATTCCATTCATTATACAAATTTTGAAATTTTTCCAGGTATGAGTGAACAAGTCAACAATAGCGAAGTTTTCCAAGCCGCAAAGAGTGCTCTTGAATCAGCTCCTAGTGACAGAAAGGTACCCGGTGTGACGTGTGCTCGGTGTCTGAGAAGTTATTCTTCTACTGGTGCTTTGAATTATCATTTACGTTATGGGTGTGGCGTCGAACCTCAGTTTTCCTGTTCTCATTGTTCTTATAAAGCCAAACAGAAAGGAACTTTGAAGAAACATGTTCTTGCAAAGCATCGCTTGATCATATGAGTTCTTATTTTTTCATTTTTTTTGTCTAGTTTATCAATGAAATTACCTACAATACCTATTATGTTTAATTTTTGTTTGATTTTGATAATTATGATCAAGATTTTTTATTCAAAAATAGATCATTTTTTTCCAAGATTTTTGCTTTGATATCTCATTTGATTGGCATTTTTCTAGATCTTTGTGAATCGTGTTGACAGCAATTACTTACATGTGCGAATTACGAAGGCATGAATTTGAATACATTACGAGCGGGGCATCAAACCTCAATTGCCTTGTCCCCAGAGGCGGTTCGATTGGGAGGGGGGGGGGGTCACACCCCCTCCAATATTCTTGAGAATTCGGATTTTGTCGGCAAAAAAACCATTTGTCGGCAAAATCGTCATTTTCGGCAACATTAACATTAGATATTGCAAAAAAATAGAACTCAGTAATTTTAACAATTCAAATTTATGCTAAAAGTACAGTTTTTTCGTCAAAAATCATATAGATACTTTTCAAAATTTTCGCCCTCGCTTCGCTCCAGCAATGCTCGAGCAATATTAATTTTCTCTTCTAAATTTTGAAAATTTATACAGCAAATGGAAAGAAAGCATATTATATTTCTTTAAAAAATTGAATATTTTCAAAATTTTTGACCTCGCTTCGCTCGGGCAGCATTTTCTCTGCTCTTTTTCGATAAGTACCTATTGTATGCTAAAAATACAATGCATATTTTTCCTTTAAAAGTCCAATATTTTTCAAAATTTTCGCCCTCGCTTCGCTCGGGTACCTTTTCTTTAACACTTTTTAAGTATCGATAGTATGAATTGGAAAATTTCAGTTTTTCAAGTTGAAATTTATAATGATTAAACCCCCCCCCCCCCGCCTGAAAAATTGCTTCAGTTCGTTCCTGATCGTCGGCAAAATCATGATTTTTCGTCGGCAAAACAGAGAGTTTCATCCCCCCCCCCCGAACAGGATGCTTTCAATCCGTCACTGCTTGTCCTCATTATTCTCATAAGAGCGAACGGAGATCGAATTTGAGAGCACGTTAGGCATGGCTTGGTTGAATGAGATCTTATTTTGGCAGTTTGCCCTCTGTGTAATGAAAATGACTACATTCTGTTCCAAATGAGAATGCAAAAGTCTTATTGAGTAGATGGGCTAGGGGAGAGTGGAATAAATACAGATTCGACCAGCAAAACTATTCCTAGCAATGGTTGAATGTGTTGTTGATTTATTTATTTTGATTTTCCTCGCCTAAAAGTGAGTTATGATCAAGTGTTTTTTGCATTCTTATTTAGAATAGAGAGTACTGCATACTCGTGTAATTTTTTTTTGCTTTTGATATGAGATTTTTTTAATCCAAAAACGAATGTTTTTTTGCTGCAAGTTTTGTTCTTATATTTCATGTGATTGGAATTTTCCAGATTTCTACTCGTATGATGATGACAACACTTCTCAAATCAACATTATCAAAACCCTCCGAGTCAAACGAACTGCTCGTGAAGCGTGTGCCACAGATGAAGAAATACCAATTCTGAGGTGTAATCGGTGTAATAGACGTTACAAGCATATTAGATCTTTGAACACTCATTTGAATTACGAGTGCGGCGTCGAACCTCAATTCCCTTGCCCTCATTGTCCTCACAGGAGCAAACGGAGATCAAATTTGAGAGCACATATCGTCGTTAAGCATGGCTTGGTTCATTGAGTACTTACTTTCGCATTTTTCTCTATCTGTGGAATAAAACTGGCTGCTGTGTTTTTTGATGTCCTTCTGTTTGATTTTGATATGAAATATTTTTGTAAGGAAATAAATTTTTATGCCTTAATTTTTGCTCTGATATTTTATTTGGTTGGAATTTTTCTAGATCTCTATGGTGTTCATAGCTGTTTCCAAATCGATTTCAGAAGACCTCGCCGAGGCCGAGCTAAACGAACTACTCGTAAATTATCTGCCAGTGATGAAGAGGTGTTGGGTCTGACGTGTGCTCGGTGTCTGAAACGTTATAGTGATATACGTAATTTACGAAGACATTTACGTTACGAGTGTGGTGTCGAACCACAGTTTACCTGCCCTCATTGTTCTCATAAAACCAAACGAAAAGCAAATTTGAAAGTACATATTCTCGCTAAGCATAGTTTGATTTCACACATATGAGTTTTTTTTCTTCATTTTTAAAAAATGATAATAAATTATGCTTTAATTTTCGTGCAATTTTTGTAATATGAAACTTATTTTCTAATGTAACTTGCATGTTGGTGTGTTTTACCACAGCTACAAGATACAAAAATGAAATTTTCCATCTGATCTTTTTCATGTTCTAGATCCCCGCAGTATTATTAGTTCTTCTCGAATCAACATTAGCAGAATTTTTCAAGCTGAAGAGCGCACTCTCAAGTCGTCTGTCGGTGGTAAAAAGATATCTAGCTTGACGTGTGCTCGGTGTCTGAGAAGTTACAAGTATTTGCGTAATTTACAAAATCATTTACGTTACGAGTGTGGTGTAGAACCCAAGTTTTCCTGTCCTCAGTGTAGTTATAAAAGCAAACAGAGAATACATTTGAGAAGACATGTTCTCTCTAAGCACAGTTTGGTTTTATGAGATCTCATTTGTTACTACTTTTGTTTCAGTTTTTCTTTGAAATTATCTAGATGTTGTAGTTTTGTTTGATTTTAACGTGGAATTTTTTATTCAAAAATAAATCATCGTTTTTCACCAAAATTGTTGCTCTTATGTTTCATGAGATGGAATTATTCTTGATCTCTATTGTGTTGATATAAGTTTTCAAATCGACATTGGCAGATCTCTCCAAACCTAGCAAACTACTTGTAAATTCTTTGCCAATGATGAAAACAAGGTATTGTGTCAGACGTATGCTCTTGCTGTCTGAGAAGTTATGAGCATAATTATATGTGGTTCCTGTGAAGGAGTGTGGCATCCGAATCTCGATTTCTTTGACCTCATTGTTCTCATGAGAGCACATATTTCCATTAAGCATGGCTTGGTTGAATAAGTTCTTATTTCTGCATTTCTCTTCATTTATTCAATGAGATTGACTATTACTGCATGTTCAATTGTAATTTTGTCATGTATTCTTTTATTTGTTTAAAGAGAAATGAATCATGTTTCAATGTTCGTGTCTTTTTGTGTTGTATGTCATGCATGTCGAGTTGTTACCACAACTGCAAAGTACAAGACGCAAATACGAATTTTTCTCTCTGATCCTTTTCATATTGTTGAAATTGTTCTAGATCCACACAGTCTTAGTAGTTGTTCCCAAATCAACAAGCGAAGAGTTACAATTGCATTTACATTACGAGTGTGGCGTTGAACCCAAGTTTCCCTATCCTCATTGTCCTCATAAAGCCAAACAGAAAGGAAATTTGAAGAGACACGTGCTCGCAGTGCACGACTTGCTTGAATGAGACCTTGTTTCTTCACTAAGATCAACTACTATTATTTCTTATTTTGTTTGGTTTTCACACGATACTTTTTATTTCAAAAATAAATTGTTTTTCAATACAATTTTTGTTCTGATATTTCATTTGGTTGAGATTTTTCTAGATCTCTATTGTGTTAATAGAAGTTTTCAAATCAACATAAGCAGATCTCTCCAAAGCTAACAAACTACATGTAAATGACAATTGTGATGTCAAACCTCGTTTTCTTTTTTTTCATTGTTCTCATAAGAGCAGAAAGAGATCAAATTTAAAACCACATATTTTCATTAGGCATGGCTGTGCTGAACGAGTTCTTATTTCTGCAGTTTTCTTCATTTGTTTAATGAGGTTAACCACTACTGTAACTTCTATTGTAATTTTGTCATGACGGAATTTAATTTCAAAAGTAAATTTTTATCGTGCTGTATGTCATGCATGTCGGTGTGTTACCACAACTGCAAATACATGCAAGATGCAAATATGAATTTTTCTCTCCGATCTTTTTCATATTGTTGAAATTGTTCTAGGTCCACATAGAGTTAGTAGTTGTTCCCAAATCAACATTTGTGGAATACATCAAGCTGAAGAGAACCGTCATAAATCGTCGGTTGGTGGTGAAGGGACAGATCGTTTGACATGTGCTCGGTGTCTGAAAAGTTATAAGTATGTACATGGTTTACAAAATCATTTACGTTACGAATGTGGCGTGGAACCCCAGTTTCCCTGTCCTTTTTGTTGTCATAAAAGCAAACTCAAACATCATTTGAAACGCCATCTTCTCGCAAAGCATGGTTTTGTTCAATGAATTCCTTTGAGGACAGCCTTTTAAAGCCAAACAGAAAGCACATTTGAAAAAACATGTGCTCTAAGTGCACGGCTTGGTTGAATGAGCTCATATTTCTTCATTCTTCACGTTTCTTACTAAGATCAACTACTATGTTCCTATTTTGTTTGGTTTTCACTCGATACTTTGTAATTTCAAAAATAAATTGTTTTTCAATACAATTTTTGCTCTTGATATTTCATTTGGTTGAGATTTTTCTATATCTCTGTAGTGTTGATATAAGTATTCAATTTCAAACCAACTTTAGCAGATCTCTCCAAATTTTACAAAATACTTGTAAATTCTTTGCCAATGATGAAGACGAAGTATCATGTCTGATATGTGCAGGGTGTGTGAGTAGTTATAAGCATGTGTGATCTATGAAGGCATGGAAGGCATGCAAGTTACAAGTGTGATGTCAAGTCTCGTTCTCATAGTTCTCATAGTTCTCATAAGAGCGAAAAGAGATCAAATTTGAGATAACATCTTTTTCATTTTCTGCATTTTTCTTTATATTTTGTTTAATGAGATTACCTACTACTATGTTCTATTGTAATTTTGTTATGTGTTCTATTATTCATTTTAAGAGAATTGAATCATGTTTCAATGCTTGTCAAGTGAATTTATGTCGTGTTGTATGTATATGTAATGCATGTCATGGTGTTACCACAACTTCAATAATACAAGATGCAAATATGAATTTTTCTCTCTGATCCCTTTCATGTTGTTGAAATTGTTCTAGATCCACGCAGTATTAGTAGTAGTTGTTCTCAAATCAACATTTGCGGAATACTTCAAGCTGAAGAGAGCGATCATGAATTGTCAGTTGGTAGTGAAGAGGTGAATGGTTTGACGTGTGCTTGGTGTCTTAGAAGTTAAAAACATATGTGTACTTTACAAAAGCATTTACATTACGAGTGTGGTGTTGAACCCCAGTTTCCCTGTCGTCCTCCTTGTTCTCATAAAAGCAAACGCAAACATCATTTGAAAACCCATCTTCTCGCAAAGCATGGTTTGGTTCAATGAATTCTTATGAGGACAGCCTTATAAAGCCAAACAGAAAGCACATTTGAAAGAACATGTGCTCGTAGTTCACGGCTTGGTTGAATGAGCTCATATTTCTTCATTCTTCGCGTTTTTCACTTAGATCAACTATTAAGATCTTATTTTGTTTGGTTTGCACGCGATACTTTGTAATTTCAAAAATAAATTGTTTTTCAATACAATTTTTGCTCTGATATTTCGTTTGGTTGAAATTTTTCTCGATCTCCATTGCGTTGATAGAAGTTTTCAAATGAACATTAGCAGATCTCTCCAAACCTAACAAACTATTTGTAAATTCTTTGTCAATGATATTGACCACTACTGTATGTTCTATTGTAATTTTCTCATGTGTTCTATTATTCGTTTAAAGAGAATAGAATCATGTTTTGTAGTTTTGATAGGTATGGCATTCACTTTCGTAAGTGAATTTATTCAGTGTTGTAGTAATGCATGTCGGGGTGTTAATACAACTGCAAATGCATACAAGATACAAATATGAATTTTTCTCTCCGATCCTTTTCATATTGTTGAAATTGTTCTAGGTCCACACATTGTTAGTAGTTGTTCCCAAATCGACATTTGCGAAATACTTCAAGCAGAAAGGAGCGCTGATGTAGATGGTTTGACGTGTGCTCGATGTCTGAGAAGTTATAAGTATAAACGTACTTTACAAAAGCATTGGCGTTACGAGTGTGGCGTTGAACCCAAGTTCCCCTGTCCTCATTGTTCTTATAGAGCCAAACACAAATCACATTTGAAAAATCATGTGATCGTAGTGCATGGTTTGGTTGAGTGAGTGCTTATTTCTTCATTTTTCACGTTTTTTAATAAAATTATTTACTATTATCTTCTTTTGTTCAGTTTTCATGCGATACTTTTTACATTCAAAAATAAATTGTATATAAATAACATTTTTGTTCTGATATTTTAATTGGTTGAAATTTTTCTAGAGCTCTATGGTGTTGTTAGTAGTTTTCAAATCAACATTAACAGATCGTTCCAAACTCAACAAACTACATAATTAATTACGAGTATATGTGCTTCCTGTGAAGCAGAGTTGAGCAGATCCGGATCCTGAAATTTGAAAATTGGATCTTAAGATCCAAAAATTTGGATCTGTTCTAAATCAGATCCTTCAATTTTGAAGAGGATCTGATCTGGATCTTTAGATTCCTGAATTATCGAAAAAAACAGTTCCAGATCCAGAAAAAATGTTTCTATGTACTTACTCATCACATTTTTGATTTTTCTCGGTGAATTGATTATTTTTCATGTGTGCTCAATTTTTCAATATTTAATCTGTAAAGGAAGCCAAAAAAACCTAAAAACTTTCGAATGTCCGGCTTGAACCAGATACTAAAATTTGGAAATTGGATCAAAAGATCCAAAGATCCAAAATTTTGCATTTGATCTAGATCAGATCCCTTAACATTGAAGGAGATCTGATCTGGATATTTTGTAGACCCATCTTGACAAAAGATCTGGATCTGGATCTATATCCTTTTATGAGTGGATCTGTCCAACTCTGCTGTGAAGGAATAAGTACGTTACCAGTGTGGCATTGAATCTCAATTTCCTTGACCTGGGTGTTCTTATGAGAGCACATATTTTCATTGAGCATGGCTTGGTTGAATGAGTTCTTTTTTCTGCATATTTCTTCATTTGTTTTTCGAAAATGAATGTATGCCGTGTTGTATGTAATGCATGTCAGGGAGTTACCACAACTGCAAAATAATACAATATGCAAATATGATTTTTTCTCTCTGATCATTTTCATATTGTTGAAATTGTTCTAGATCCACGCCGTATTAGTAGTAGTTGTTCTCAAATCAACATTTGCGGAATAAATCAAGCTGCAGAGGGCGGTGATGTAGATGGTTTGACGTGTGCTCGATGTCTGAAGCGTTATAAGTATATACGTAGTTTACAATTGCATTTACGTTACGAGTGTGGCGTTGAACCTAAGTTCCCCTGTACTCATTGTTCTTATAAAGCCAAACAGAAAGGACATTTGAGAAGACATGTGCTCGTAGTGCACGGCTTGGTTGAATGAGCTCTTATTTCTTCATTCTTCGCGTTTTTTTTACTAAAATTAACTACCAAGTATGTTTTTATTTTGTTTGGTTTCCATGTGATACTTTTTTTATTCAGAAATAAATTGTTTTTTCATACAATTTTTGCTGCCATATTTCATTTAATTGAAATTTTTCTAGATCTCTATGGTGTTGATAGCGGTTCCCAAGTCAAGGTTAAAAGAAGGCGAAATCGTAAATCGGCTGTCAGTAATGAAGACATACTGGGTCTGACGTGTGCCCGGTGTCTGAAAACTTATAAGCGTTTATGCGATTTGAGAAGGCATTTGCGTTACGAATGTGGCGTGGAACCCCAGTTTCCCTGTCCTTTTTGTTCTCATAAAAGCAAACGAAAACATCATTTGAAAGACCATCTTCTCGCAAAGCATGGTTTGGTTCAATGAGTTCGTATTTCTGCATGTTGCAATCTAATTTTGTTCGTTTTTCATGTGAGACTTTTTATTCAATAATAAACTTTTTTTTTTGCGTTGATATATTTTCATTTGGTTGGAATTTTTCCGGTACTCTATGGTGTTGATAGCAGTTCTCAAATCAACATCAACAGACTTCTCCAAGCCAAGTGAACTTCTCTTGGAAATCATCTGCCAATGATGAAGAGGTACTGAGTTTGTCGTGGGCCTGAATTGATGTCTGAGAAGTTATAAGTATTGTAGGACGAGAGGTCCTACTAAAGAAAGGGTAGGTGAGAAGGGTAAGTCGACGGGTGCGACTGTATGCCTACCTATAACACTCTAGGAGCAAGGCGACGCCACAAAGCTACACTACAGGAAGACTGTAGACCAACAAAAACACATAGTTACGAGATATCAAAAAGGGTTGGATGGTCTTCAATTACATTCGGCTCTGGCTAGGGCTTAAGTACCGGTTTCTCCATAATTTATATGTGAGTAGCAAAGTACTACGTTTATAGACGCGTTTGGAAACCGAGCACTACAGTATATTATGCGTGATTTAAGAAGGCATTTACTTTTTTCGAGTGTGGTGTCGAACCGAGTTCTCCCTCCTCATTGTTCTCATAAAAGATAACGGAATGGTCATTCAAGAACACTTATTCTCGTTAAGCATGGTTTGGTTAAATGAGCTCTTATTTCTTCATTCTTCGAGTTTTTTAACGAAATTAACATACTATGTTCTTATTTTGTTCGATTGTCATACGATATTTTCAAATTATTATTATTATTTTTTTTTTTTTTGATACAATTTGTACTCTGAAATTTCATAAGATGGAAATTTTTCTAGATCCGCCCTGTACTTCACAGATCAACATTAGCGAACTGTTCCACGTCGAACAAAGTAAATCGTCTGCCAGTAATGAAGGGGCTCACACGTGCTTTCGGTGTCTGAAAAATTATGGTAGTATGCGTAGTTTACAAAGGCATTTACGTTACGAATGCGGTGTCGAATCTCAATTTCCTTGTCCTTATTGTTCCCATAAAAGCAAACGCAAAGAGCATTTGAGAAAGCATATTCGTAACAGGCATAAAAAAATGATGTGATTTTTTATACTTTTGTCTACAATTACCCGAGTGATGGGATTATTTTGTTTTGATTTTGTAACCGAATTAACATAAATAAATGGTTTTTTAATTTTCTCGTCTGCATGTTTGAAAATTTCTCCTGTCTTATCGTATTCGCACGTTTTATGAATTTTGAAATAATTTTTCTAGATTCGCGTAAAAAAACCAACATTACCAGACTTCTCCGTACTGATAATTTGCTTTCCAACGATGAAGTGTCGCCTCCTGAACTGACGTGTACTCGATGTCTGAAAAGTTATAGCTGTATTAGTACTTTACAGAGGCACTTACGTTACGA
This sequence comes from Balanococcus diminutus, assembly GCA_959613365.1. NCBI lineage: Eukaryota > Metazoa > Arthropoda > Insecta > Hemiptera > Pseudococcidae > Balanococcus > Balanococcus diminutus. Next base: position 59,376,251 of record OY390716.1, on the reverse strand, counting down.
ATGTGGCATCGAACCGCAGTTTTTTTGTCCTCATTGCCCACACAAATGTAAAATAAAAAGCAACTTGAAAAAACACATTCTCATGAAACATGGAATGGTTATGTGAAGTTCTGTGTATTTAATGTCTTCATTTCATGATCTTGATCATGTGTGGTCTTATTTATTCGTTTTACTGTTTTTAATTAATTAATTACATTCCAAGTTTGTTTGATTTTATTACTTTTTTTTTTTTTTACAAGAATATGAGTGTGAGTTTGTGACCAAAGTATTAATATAAATTAGATTTTTGCTCTACTATTTCATGTAGTTAAAATTTAGTTGGTGGAAAATGAAATTTAGAATATCTTCTCACCAAAAAGAATACATTTATAATTATTGCTCTTTGTTTATGTGATTAAGGAATAGGCTGCATGCTTGATACGTATTTGGTGTGATTCAAATTTCATTTTGTCAGCACATTCATGAATTTTTGGAATTTTTCTAGATCAAAGTAAAAAAGTCAACGTGAGCAGACTTTTCCATAATGGTGATTCGATTGCCAATGATGAAGGGGAATCGGTGACTTGTGTCCGGTGTCTGAAAACGTACAATTCTGTGTATAATTTACAGAGGCATTTACGTTACGAATGTGGCGTCAAACCTCAATTTCCTTGTCCTCATTGCCCTCATAGGAGTAAAAGGAAAAATCATCTAAGAAGCCATGTTCTAAATAGACATGGTCGATTAATGTGATGTCCCATTTTTCCATTTTCCTTTGTTCATACCTACCTAATTAAACTATGTTTTAATTTTGTAATGACATTTTTCTGCTTAGTTTTTTACCAAGTCCAATTTAATTTTTTTTTTTTTTTTTTGTGTGTGTGTAATATGTGCATGTTGGAAATACGTTGTCATAATTACCCATATAAAAGCAATTTTCGTTTTTGTATTTCATGCAGAATGGAAATTTTTCTAGATCTATACGATGTGAGTAGCAGTTCCAAAATCAAAACTAGTACACTTTCACATATCAAACAAAGTGCACATACAGCATCTAATAGTGATAATGAAGTTCAGGGTTTCACGTGTTTTCGGTGTTTCAGAACTTGCACCAGTAAGGGTAATTTAGGAAAGCACTTACGTTTCCAGTGTGGTGTAGAACCTCAATTCTTTTGTCCTCAATGTCCTCACAATTGTAAAATGAAAGGCAATTTGAAAAAACATATTCTCATGAAACATAAACTTCTCATGTGAAGTTCTGTATTTTCATAATCTTTTACGTTTTCGATAGAAATATTTTTTTTATTTTGTGATTAGACATGAATTCTTATTTATAAATATGATTTTTGGTTATGTGATTATACATTATTTTTATTTTTTAATTAAATTACGTTCCAGTTTTGTTTGATCTTATTATGAGATTTTTTTCCTTCGTCTGTGGCTGCAAAATATATTTTTTTTGTGTCACAGGACTATTTATACAAATTAAATTTTATTTTTTCACGCAGTCGAAATTTCAATAGTTTCACTACAGCAGACATTTTCTCGTTGGGGAGAGGTAGAGGCTAATAAGAGTACCATTTAAATTTAGTTTGTGGAAAATGAAAAATTGGGAATTACCAGCATCAAACTTGTTAACTTTTTTAGTTCCCTAGGGAGGGGGGGGGGGGGGGGTCACGTCATCACTTGAAATTCAGTTTGGGGTGAAAACAAAGAAATAATAAACTAGTTGTCTCATTAAAAAAAAACAAAAAAAACAATTGGAGGTGGATTTGAGACATAAAAAAGTAACATCACGTATAATGAATTATGAACCCCCTCCCCCTCCTATCTACATGTTCCTTAATCGATCTTGTATTTTTATCTTCTTTCATCTACCAAAGTCACTTATGTGATTGGGTGTCTTGTCTATTTTATAATGTAATTGTGATTAACAAAAATATTTTTTAAATTTTCGTTCACAAGGTTGCATGTTAGAAAGACATTTGCACCGTGAAAATTTCTCTTTGCCAGCACTTTTCATGAATTTTGAAATTTTTCTAGATCTAAGTAGAAAAAGCAACGTGAGCAGAGTTTTCCATACTGGTGATTCGATTGTCAATGAAGAAGGCGAATCTGTGACTTGTGCTCGGTGTCTGAAAACGTATAGTTCTGTGGGTAATTTACAAAGGCATTTGCGTTACGAATGTGGCGTCGAACCTCAGTTTTCTTGTTGCTTTTGTTCGTACAAATGCAAACATAAGACCAACTTGAAAGTACATGTTGTTAGAAAACATAGTCAGTTCATATGAAGTTCTGTATTTTCATTTTATGCTCTCTAGTTTACAGTTGAGTTATGTTTTAATTTTGTGATGATTGTATTTTGCTTGCGTCTATAGACACTACGAATGTGTCACATTTACTCTCTTGAATTTTACCAAGTCCAGCACTTGTCACTACATAGATACTGGATATCAAAATTGGAGAGGAGGGAGGGGTTCAATCAAAATTTTTGTCATAACTAAAATTATTCATAGAACTTCAAGCTACAACATTTGCTTGAAAATTTTTTCAGATGGACCCCTCCCTCTCCACCAAGTTTGGATAATGTAACTTGAGTTAGTCAAAATAAGTTACATTATCCAAAATTGGTGGGGAGGGAGGGTCCATTTGAAAAAAATTTCAAACAAAAGTTGTAGCTTGAAGTTTTATGAATAATTTTGGTCATGACAAAAATTTTGATTGGACCCCTCTGCCACGACCAATTTTGGATAATACAACTTATTTTGACTTACTCATGTTACATCATCCAAAATTGGTGGGGAGGGAGAGGTCCACCCTGAAAAAATTTTCGAGCAGAAGTTGGAGCTTGAAGTTCTATGAATAATTTTAGTTATGACAAAAATTTTGATTGAACCCCTCACTCCTTTCCAATTTTGATACCCAGTATCTATGTAGTGACAAGTGCTGGACTTAGTAAAATTCATGAGAGTAAATGTGACACATTCGTAGTGTCCATAGACGCAAGTTTATATTTTGAAGTATCGTACAAACAAATACGTCTTTGTTAGTATTTGAAGTCTATTTTTTCCATTTTCTTTGTTAGTATTTGAACACCATTTTTTCCATTTTCTTGTTTTTTAATAAAATTACGTTCTAGTTCTCTTTGAGCTTATTATGAGATTTTTTCTGTTTTTTTTTTTTTTTTTTTTTCTTCTTCTTTTTCTATAGCATGAATATATGTGTGTCACAAATCTGCTGATATAAATTTAATTTTAGCTCCAATATGCCGTACTTTTTTGCATTAGATTGGTCCTTATTTTTTACTTTTGATTTTTATTTTTGGTTCAACTACCTCTCTTCAGCTAATTATTCATTTTTATGAGAGAATGGTTCCAAATTATTTGTTTTTCCTTTCAACAAAATTTTATAAGGAAATTTGTAAAATTTTATGAATTATAGGCACCACTGTAATTCGGTTTGAAGGAAATGAAAAATTGAAAATCATTTTCTTGAACGTGCTCGATTTTTAGTTTTTGATTTTTTTGAAGAAGTTGGAGGGGAAGGGGCTTCAAGACATTACTTGAAATTTAGTGAGTTAGGGGGAAAACAAAGAAATAAGAAATTTGGTTTTTCATTTTAAAAAATAATCTGAGGCTGGCGGAAATGAAAAAAAAAAAAAAGGAAAAGAATTCATTATGCAAATAATTTGAAAACTACCCCAGAATACCTTGATGTTCCTTAATTAATCTTATATTTTTGTCTGCTCCTGCATATCTAATTTTAAGAGTAAGTCACTTATAGTATACTAGGTATTTTGTCTAATTTTGTTATACGTGATTAACGAAAATAATAGCTTTTTTTTGCACGAAGAATTTTTTTTTTGTCAGCACTACTTACCTATGAATTTTGGAATTTTTCTAGATTCACGTAGAGAACGCAACGTTAGAAGACGTCTCCATACTGGTGATTTTATTGCCAATGATGAAGGGCAACCTTTGACGTGTGATCGATGCCTGCGAAGTTACACTAATTTGCGTACTTTACAAAGACACTTGCGTTTGGAGTGTGGCGTCGTACCAAAGTTTCCTTGTCCCCATTGCTCTCACAGGAGTAAACGAAAAGATGATCTAAAAGTCCATGTTCGCAGAAAACATGGTCTACTTCTTATGTGAAGTTCTATTTTACCATTTTATTTTAATTGTTTACATTTGAGTTATGTTTTGATTTTGTAATGAAATATTTTTCATATAAAAATACTGCTTAGTAATTTACGAGATCTTATTTCCACTTTTTTATTTCATGCAGTGGAAATTTTTCTACTTCCACTATCATTAGAAGACTTTTCCACATTAGGATGGTCCATACTTTCTACTTTTTTTTTTCTTATGGTTGTATATTTTTTATAAGGAAATGATGCTCAGTTTTTCATTTTTTCTCCTCATGAATTTTATGAGGAAATTTGTGGACATTTTTGAAAAAACAAAGAAAAGTAAAGAGTCAGTCGTCTCATGAAATAGCAGAATGATGGAGAGGAGGAGACATTGAGTTGAAAAAGAAAAACTTCACCAAGTGTAATAAATTATGGACCACCTTGGAGTATCCGCCCACATATGTTCCTAAATCGATCTTCTATCTTAAGTCTTCTTTTGTTTAATTAAGTCACTTGTAATTAGATTAGTATTTTGTCTAATAATTTTGTAATGTGATCAACGAAAATGATTTTTTAAAATTAATATGCTAGAAAGGTATTCGCACCGAAAAAATTTCTTTTTGCCAGCACTTTTCATGAATTTTGAAATTTTTCTAGATCCAATTAGAAAAAGCAGTGTTAGGAGACTTTCCCATAATGATGGTTCAGTTGACAGTGGTGAAAGGGAACCTGTGACGTGTGCTCGGTGTCTGAAAACTTACACTGCTGTGGGTAATTTACAAAGGCATTTACGTTACGAATGTGGCGTCGAACCTCAGTTTCCTTGCCCCTATTGCTCTCATAGGAGTAAACGGAGAGGTGATTTAAAATGCCATGTTCTCAGAAAACATGGTCGGTTAATGTGAAGTTGTATTCTTCCATTCTCTTTTGTTATTAATTAATTAAACTTTGTTTTTATTTTGTGTTGAGATGTTCTTCTTATAAAACTCCTGCTCAGTTAGGTGTTTACGAAGTTTGATTTTTTGCTTTTTTATGTGGTTTTTTTTTGCGTGTAACGTGCATAATACAATGGAAAAAATATACCAAAGCAATTTTTTCGCTGATATTTGATACAATTAAAATTTTTCTAGATCCACTTGCTGTTACTAGTATTCTCCAAGTCAACAACATAGACGGACCTCGACGAAGCAAACGAATCACTCGTAAATTGTCTGTCAGCGATCCAGGAATAGTTGATAAAGTGACATGTGATCGTTGTTTAAGAAGTTATAAGCTTATACGTGATTTAAAAAAGCATTTACGTTACGAGTGTGGCGTCGAACCTCAGTTTTCTTGTTCTTTTTGCCCGAAAAAATGTAAACTGAATAGCGAATTGAAAATTCACATTAAAAAAAAAACAAGTCGAACCTCGATATTCTTGTCCTCATTGCCCAAAGAAATGGAAATTGCAACGCAAATTGAAAAAACATGTTCTCATGAAACATGGTTTAGCTATGTGAGCTATGAGTTTTAGGTACTTTTTCATTGTTTTTTTTTTAATTTTAATTTTTTTATTTATTGTTTACAATTGAATTACCTATTGTTTTGATCTTGAAATGAGATTTTTTTAGAAACACGGTTCGTTTATATGAGGTTTTTAAATTTAATTTAATTTTGTTTTTCAATATTACATTATTTGTTTTTTTTTTTTCATTTGAATATATGATTTTTGTATGAGATGTTTTTAATTTTTAATTTTTGCTGTGACATGAATATTTGCTGGTAAGTATGTCATCAAACTATTGATATAAAAATATAAATAAAACTTTTGAACTGATATTTCATTGCAGTTGGAATTTTCTAGATTCACATAGTAGTAGCAGCAGTGTCCTCATCAGAAGATAAAACACAACTTGAAAAAACATCTCATGAAACACGATATGGTTCTGCGGGGTCCTAATTTTTCATGTTTTTTCAGCTCACAATCGACTCACTTTATTGTTTTTGCAATGAAATGCTTCACTAACAAAAATAAATTGTTAATTTTTGTTGGTGTACTGTTCGAATGTATTTCATACGAATACGATGAATTTATTTTTTGCTGAATTTTGTGAATTTTTACTTTTTCTAGGTTCCCAGCGAATTAATAGTCGCAGCAGTTGTCGAGTTGAACCAGCCACTAGTGAATCTTCTGCCAAATATGAGAAAAAATCAAGTTTGGCGTGTTCCCGGTGCCTGCGAAGTTACAGTAGTATTCGAAATTTGAAAAGACATTTGCGTTACGAGTGTGGGGTCGAACCACAGTTTTCTTGTCCCCACTGCCCGCATAAATGTAAAATAAAACACAACTTGAAAAAACATATTCTCATGAAACACGGCGTGATTATATGAGGTTCTAATTTTTCCTGTTTTCTTATTCTACTAATAATCCAGACATTTTTTTAAATTTTGTATAATGAAGTGTTTTCCAAAGAAAAATATATTGTTTTTCATTTTTGCTAGTGTGCTTGTTCGAATGTGTGTCTAATTCGTGTGATGGAGATGGATTGATAAACGTACTTTTTTTTGACGAATTTCGTGAATTTTTAATTCTTCTAGATTTCCACGGATTTGTCGGAGGCAGCAGTTTTCAACTAGAACCAGTCACTTGTAAATCATCTGTCAAACATGAGAGGGAATCCAGTGTGCACTGTGATCGATGTCTGAGAAGTTATGGTAGTATTCGTAGTTTGCAGAGACATCTGCATTACGAGTGTGGTGTCGAACCAAAGTTCTCTTGTCTTCATTGCCCGTACAAATGTAAACAGAAGGTCAACTTGAAAAAACATGTTCTCATGAAACATGGCGTAGTTATGTGAGGTCCTAATTTTTCATGTTTTTTTGTTTGTTCACATTGGAATGATTTTTCTGACTTTGTAATGAAATGTTTTGCTAATGAAAATTGGTTGTTTTTTTTGCTGATGTGCATGTTTCAATGTCTTTCCTGCAAATATGATGAATTTATATTTTGCTGAATTTTGTGAACGTTTGTTTTAGATTTCCAAGGAAAAATTAGTAGCAGCATTTGTAAAGTTGAACAAACCTCTTGTAAATCTACTGCCAAATATGAGAGGAAATCGCGTGTGTTGTGTGCTCAGTGTCTGAGGAATTATAGTAGTATGAATAATTTAGATAGACATTTACGTTACGAATGTGGCGTCGATCCTAAGTTCTCTTGTCTTCATTGGCCATACAAATGTAAGCAGAAGGTCAACTTGAAAAAACATGTTCTCATGAAACATGACATAGTTATGTGAGGTCCTAATTTTTCATGTTATTTTGTTCGTATTGGATTTGTAATGAAATGTTTTGCTAACAAAAATTGATTGTTTTTTTTTGCTGGTGCCCATGTTTAAATGTTTTTCCTACAAAATACATATGATGAATTTATTTTTAGCTAAATCTTGTGAATGTTTAATTGTTTTAGATTTCCAAGGAGAAATTAGTAGCAGCAGTTGTAAAGTTAAACAAGCCATTTGTAAATCTTCTGCCAAATATAAGAGGAAATGGAGTGCAACGTGTGCTCGGTGTCATAAAACTTATAGTAGTGTGAGCGCTTTGGGAAGACATCTGCGTTACGAGTGTGGCGTCGAACCACAGTTTTCTTGTCCTTATTGTCCATGTAAATGTAAACAGAAGAGTAACTTGAAAATACATGTTCTCTCGAAACATGGCATAGTTTTGTGAGGTCCTAATTTCTCACGTTCTATTTTTCTTATTGGAATAATTTTTTTTGGATTTGTAATGAAATGTTTTGCTAAAAATAATTGAGTGTGTTTTTTTTTTGGCTGGTGTGCATGTTTGAATTTCTTTCCTACAAATATAATAAATTAATTTTTTGCTGAATTTTGTGAATATTTGTTTTAGATTTCCGAAGAGAAATTAGTAGCATCTGTTGTAAAGTTGAACAAGCCACTAGTGAATCTCCTGCCAAATATGAAAGGGAATCGCGTGTGACGTGTGCTCAGTGTCTGAAAAGTTACAAGTATTTACGCTGTTTACAAAGACATTTACGTTACGAATGTGGCGTCAAACCAAAGTTTTCTTGTCCTTATTGCCCGTGTAAATGTAAACAGAAGAGTAACTTGAAAGTGCATATTCTCTCGAAACATGGCATAGTTATATGAGGTCCTAAGTTCTCACGTTCTATTTTTCTTATTGGAATAATTTTTTTGGATTTGTATTTAAATGTTTTCCTAAAAATAATTGCTTTTTTTTTTTGGCTGGGGTGGGTGTTTGAATGTCTTTCCTACAAATATAATAAATTAATTTTTTGCTGAATTTTGTGAATATTTGTTTTAGATTTCCGAAGAGAAATTAGTAGCTTCTGTTGTAAAGTTGAACAAGCCACTAGTGAATCTCCTGCCAAATATGAGAGGGAATCACGCGTGACGTGTGCTCAGTGTCTGAAAAGTTACAAGTATTTACAGTGTTTACAAAGACATTTATGTTACGAGTGTGTCGTCGAACCACAGTTTTCTTGTCCTTATTGTCCAATAACTTGAAAGTACATCTTCTCTCGAAACATGGCATAGTTATGTGAGGTCCTAATTTCTCATGTTCTATTATTCTCATTGGAACATTTTTTCTGACTTTGTAATGAAACTTTTTGCTAACAACAATTGTTGTGTTTTCTTTTTTTGGCTGCGGTGTGCATGTTCGAATGTCTTTCCTACAAATATGATGGAATAATTTTTTGCTGAATTTTGCGAATGTTTAATTGTTTTAGATTTCCAAGGAGAAATTAGTAGCAGTAGTTGTAAAGTTGAACAAGACATTTGCAAATCTTCTGCCAAATATAAGACTGAATCACGTGTGACGTGTGCTCAGTGTCTGAGAAGTTATCGTTTTATGCGTAATTTACATAGACATTTGCGTTATAAATGTGGCGTCGAACCACAGTTTTCTTGTCCCCATTGCTCTCATAGGAGTAAACGAAAAGATGATTTAAAAGTGCATGCTCGCAGAAAACATGGTCTGCTTCTTATGTGAAGTTCTATTTTACCATATTCACTTGAAAACGCATTTTCTGTTAAAACATTACAAACTTAGATATGTGAGGCCCTAATTTCTCATGTTCTATCATTCTTTTTGGAATACTTTTTCTGACTTTGTAATGAAACATTTTGCTATTAACAACAATTGATTCTGTTTTCTTTTTTGAGTGATGTGCATTTTTGAATGTCTTCCCTACAATTATGATGAATTCATTTTTAGCTGAATTTTGTGAATGTTTGTTTTAGATTTCCATGGTGAAATTAGCAGCAGTTGTAAAATTAAACAAGCCATTTGTGAATCTTCTGTCAAATATGAGAGTGAATCAGGTGCGACGCCAACGTGTGCTCGGTGTCTGAGAAGTTATAGTTGCATGCATAATTTGCAAAGGCATTTACGTTACGAATGTGGCGTCGAACCACAGTTTTCTTGTCCTTATTGCCCTCGTAAATGTAAGCTGAAAAGCAATTTGAAACAACATATTCTCAATAAACATGGCAGAATTATATGAGGTCCTAATTTTTCCTGTTATACTGCTTACATTTCAATAATTTTTTCATTTTGTAACAAAGTGTTTTACTACCAAAAATAAATTGTTTTTGTGAGGTCCGATTTTTTCATGTTCTCTTATTGGAATAATTTTTCTCACTTTGTAATAAAATGTTTTGCTAACCAAAATTGATTGTGAGTTTTTTTTTTTAGATGGTGTGCATGTTTGAATGTCTTTCCAACAAATATAATGAATTAATTTTTTACTGAATTTTGTGAATGTTTGTTTTAGATTTCCGAGGGGAAATTAGTAGCAGAAGTTGTAAAGTTAAACAAGCCATTTGTAAATCTTCTGTAAAATTTGAGAGAAAATCAGGTGTGGCGTGTGCTCGTTGTCTGAGGAATTATAGCAGTATGGGTAATTTACAAAGACATTTACGTTACGAACGTGGCGTCGAACCACAGTTTTCTTGCCCCCCCCTCCCCCACTGCCCACACAAAAGTAAGCTGAAGAACAATTTGAGAATACATATTCTCAATAAACAATTAAACATGGCATAATTATATGAGGTCCTAATTTTTCCTGTTATTCTGCTGACATTTCAATAATTTTTTCATTTTGTAACAAAGTGTTTTACTAACAAAGATAAATTGTTTTTAATTAATTTTTACTGATGAGAATGTTTGATGTGTGCTCTATTTTTACGAATGCGTTTTTTCTTTTTTCTGAATTCACAAATTTTTAATTTTTCTAGATTATCGCCAATTTAGCAGAAGTAAGCTCAAAGTTGAACAAGACACTCGTAAATCATCTGCCAAACACGATAAGGGATCAGGCGTGACGTGTGCTCGGTGTCTGAGAAGTTACAGTTGCATTGCTACTTTACAAAGACATTTGCGTTACGAGTGTGGCGTAAAACCCCAGTTTTCTTGTCCTCATTGCCAGTATAAATGTAAACAGAATGTTAACTTGAAAAAACATGTTCTCTTGAAACATGGCAGAGTTATGTGAGGTCCTAATTTTCCTGTTATTCTGCTGATATTTCAATAATTTTTTCATTTTGTAACAAAGTGTTTTACTAACAAAAATAAATTATTTTAAATTGTTACTGATGCGAGTGTTTGATTGTGTACCTGATTTCTCAAATTTTTAATTTTTCTAGATTATCGCAGATTTAGCAGCAGTAAGCTTAGAGTCGAACAAGTCACTCGTAAATCATCTGCCAAACATGATATGGGACCGGGTGTGACGTGTGCTCGGTGTCTGAGAAGTTACCGCGTCATTGCTAGCTTACAAAGACATTTGCGTTACGAGTGTGGCGTTGAACCAAAGTTTTTATGCCCTCATTGCCCACATAAATGTAAATTGAAAAGCAACTTGAAAAAACATATTTTTATGAAACATGGCATAGTTACATGAGGTCCTAATTTTTCATGTTCTGTTTGTCGCTCACAATTGAATCGTTTTTTCTGATTTAGTTATGAAATGTTTTACTAACTAACAAAAATAAATTGTTGTTCATTTTGCTGATGTGCATGTTTGAATGCCTTACCTGCTGGTATGATAGATGCATTTTTTGCTGAATTTGGTCAATTTTGATTTTTTTTTTTAGAATCTCAACAGATCTGTGGTTCACAAGCTAAACGAGCCACTTGTGAATCGTCTGCCAAATATAAGAGGAAATCGGATGTGACGTGTGCTCGGTGTCTTAGAGCTTATAGTTGTATTGGTGCTTTACAAAGACACTTGCGTTACGAGTGTGGCGTCGAACCCAAGTTTTCTTGTCCTCATTGCCCATACAAAAGTAAACTTAAAGAAACCATGAAAAGACATGTTCTTGTGAGACATAAAATGTTAATGTGAAGTTTTATTTTTTTCTTATTATTTGTTTTATAACAGAATTATATATTTTTTTCTTTTTTTGATTTTATACCTAATGAAATATTCTATCAACAGACAAATAAATTGTTTTTCATTTTTTCTGGTGTGCATGTTTGATTGGCTTACCTACTAATACCTCGAATGCAATTTGGCTGAATTTTATGAATTTTGAATGTTTCTAGATTGTCATCAAATTGGCACTATCTGCAGTTCTCAAGTTGAACAATGTAGTTGCAGTAGTTGCAAATCGTCTGCCAGGAATAAAGAGATGCCTGGTTTGACGTGTGCTCGGTGTCTGAGAAGTTTCAATTACATGTTTAGTTTGAAATCTCATTTACGTTACGAGTGTGGCGTTGAACCAAAGTTTTTATGCCCTCACTGCCCACACAAATGTAAATTGAAAAGCAACTTGAAAATACATATTTTTATGAAACATGGCATAGTTACATGAGGTCCTAATTTTTCATCTGTTGCTCACATTGAATCGTTTTTCTGATTTTGTTATGAAAAATGTTTTACTAACTAACAAAAATGTGAATGTTTGAATGCCTTACCTGCTGGTGTAATAGATGCATTTTTTTCTGAATTTGGTCAATTTTGATTTTTTTAGAATCTCAACAGATCTGTAGCTCACAAGCTAAACAAGCCACTTGCAAACCATCTGCCAAATATAAGAGGAAATCGGGTGTGACGTGTGCTCGCTGCCTGAGAGCTTATAGTTGTATGGGCGCTTTACAAAGGCACTTGCGTTACGAATGTGGCGTCGAACCCAAGTTTTCTTGTCCTCATTGCTCCTACAAATGTAAACTTAAAGAAAATATGAAAAGACACGTTCTTGTGAGACATAACATGTTTATGTGAAGTTTTATTTTTTCTTATTTGGTTGATAACAGAATTGCCTTTTCTTGTTTTTTTTTTATGTTATAATGAAATATTCTATGAACAGAAATAAATTGTTTTTCATTTTTTCTGGTGTGCATGTTTGATTGCCTTATCTGCTAATGCGATGAATGCTATTTGCCTATTTTGCTGAATTTTATGAATTTTGAATGTTTCTAGATTGTCATCGAATCGGCACTATCTGCAGTTCTCACGTTGAACAATGTAGTTGCAGTAGTTGTAAATCGTCTACCAGAGCGAATGAAGAGGTGCCTGGTTTGACGTGTGCTCGGTGTCTGAGAAGTTTCAATTACATGTTTAGTTTGAAATCTCATTTACGTTACGAGTGTGGCGTTGAGCCTCGGTTTCCTTGTCCTCATTGTTCCCATAGAAGTAAACGGAGGAATGATTTGAAAAAGCATATTCTCGTAAGACATGGGGAGATCGTTTGAAGTCCTATTTTTCCATTTTGTTTTGCTATCGATCTAACTATTTTTTGTTTTTGTAATGGAATGATCTTACAAAAATAAATAGTTTATCAATTTTGCTGGTGTGCATGTTGGAATGTGTTACTAAAACTGTGCGGGAACACTTCGAGTGTTTTGAATTTTTTAGATCCTCAAAGAATCAGTAGACGATCAGCATTCCTATCTGTGCTGACTTGTTCTCAGTGTGATGTAACTGTTACCATTAGAAGTAATTCAGGGAAACGTTTTACATGACGTGTGTGGCGTCTAACTTTAGTTTCCCTCTCCTCATTGACTATAGAAGTCAGAGTTGGGCAGATCCACTAATAAAAGGATTCAGATCTGTTGTCACGATGGATCTGCAAAAGATCCAGATCAGATCTCTTCCAAAGTTGAAGGATCTGATCTAAAAATTTTGGATCTTTGAATTTTTAGACCCAATTTCTACAGTTTAGGATCTGGATCTGCCCAACTCTGATAGAAGTGAACCAAAAAATGATTTGAAAACGTATATTTTCTTGATGTATGGCCTGTGAAGTCATATTGTTTCATGTTCTTCGTCGTATCGTTGAATTATGATTAAGATTTTTATTTTTACTAGTGTGCAATGTGCATGTTTGTATGTGTCACTAAAATTATACTAATGCTGTTGTTGTTGTTGTTCTGATATTAGCCTAATAAAGTAGGGAAATGAAACTTTATTTTGGATGTGCTATAATTTTTTGATTGGAAATGCCCCTTTTCGTGTCCGGATTAACCACAAAGCAGTTCCTGAACCTCACATCTAAGAAAGACTCATGAATGTGAATCTAATTTGACGCAATCTCTTTGTTTTTTTTACAATTCTGTAAATATGCGTTTAAACTAAAAAATTGTCATAACCAAAATTAAAGCGCATAAAATTTCCAACAAAAAATGTCCCATCGATTTTTTTGAGAAGTGCACGGATAGCGCAAAAACAAGCTTTGGAATATACAGGGTGCAAAAAATTGAGGTTGCAATTTCCTTACAGTGAATATGATACAGTTTCGGAGAAAGAACCCCCCCCCCCCCTTTCTTCAAATGTTTGCAACACTTCAGCGGTGTCCTGAATCAAAAAAAGGTTCAAATTACAGAGTTGGGCAGATCCGGATCCTAAATTTGAAAATTGAATATAAAGATCCAAACATCCAAAAATTTGGAGATCAGATCCTTCGATTTTGAAAAGAATCTGATCTGGACCTTAGGTTCTTAAATTTTCAAGAAAAAAAAAATAGATCCAGAAAAAAATTCTACTATTGATCACATTTTTCTCAGTCATGTGTTTTCAATTTTTCACTATTTAATCTGTGAAATGAATGAAAAGTAAACCGTAAAGGAAGCCAAAACCCCTAAAAACTTCTGACTGTCCGGCTTGATCCGGATCCTAAAATTTGGAAATTGGATCTAAAGATTCAAAGATCCAAAATTTTGGATCTGATCTGGATCTTTTGCAGATCCATTTTGACAAAATATCTATCTAGATCCTTTTATTAGTGAATCTGCCCAACTCTGTCAAATTAACATTAAAGCACGTGCAATTTCCTGCAAAATTGCTTCATTTCTTTCATTCTACGTACAAGTCAATGATGACACTGCATCGTATTCATAATCTTCAGCTCAAAACACCGAAAGGAACATTTTCTAATCCATCAACCCTTCGCTTACCCAAAATACAATTTGCTCTATTATCATGATACTTGTTTCGCTGGGCTAATTTCAAGGATTTTGAATTTTTCTAGATCCATACAGTGTCAGTGGAAGAAGTACATCGGTGTCTGGTCTGACGTGTTCTCGATGTCTTAAAACTTATACTACTAAGAGTAATTTAGGAAAGCATTTACGTTACGAGTGTGGCGTCGAACCCCAGTTCGCTTGTCCTCATTGTTCCCATAGGACTAAACGGAAAAATGATTTGAAAAGGCATATGCTCATGAAACACGGCATGTTTATGTGAAGTCCAATTCTTTCACCTTCTTTTATTCACCGACTTTGTAATGACAATGAGATCTGCTTACAAAAATAAATTGTTTTTCATTTTTGCTAGTATGCATATATTTGAGTACGTTACTAAAGCTATATGCATGTAAGTGCTGTTTTCATTTCGATATTTCAAGGATTTTGAAATTTTTTCTAGATGTGTACAGTTTGAATAGAAGAACTTCATTCGGGTCTGATCTCACTTGTTCTCGGTGTAATCGAACTTACACCAGCAAAAGTAACTTAGCAAAGCATTTACGTTACGAGTGTGGCGTCCAACCTCAGTTTCCTTGTCCTCATTGTGAATATCACAGCAATCGGAAATATAATTTGAAGAAGCATATTTTAGGCAGACATGGCCGGTTTACGTGAGATTTTCTTTCGTTGTTTAATTAAAGCTTTGGTTAGTTTGTTTTCATTAACAACAAATTAATAATTTCTGATTTTACTCTCAATGTCACCCAAATTGCAATGAACGAATATCACTTCTTTTTTTCTAACATATTTCGCGTATTTTTTATGTTTCCAGGTTCGTTCAATGTCAATAGCAGTTCCCAAAGCAAAAGACGTCATGGTCAATTTTCTGCCAAAAATGAAGCTGTATCTAGTGTGACGTGTAATAGGTGTCTGAGGAGTTACCGTAGTACAAAGACATTGTACTACCATTTACGTTACGAATGTGCTGTAGAACCTCAGTTTATGTGTCCTCATTGCTCGTATAAGTGTAAACGGAAGTATAATTTGCAAACTCATATTATTAGGAAACATGAAAATCTTTTGCAACTTTCTATTTTATGATTCCTTCGCTTAAATTATACTCATGGGCCAGTTTTTTACAATTTTTGTTGTGATATAATTGTTTATCAATTTTTTTTTACCAGAACAAACGGTTTGTGTTTCAATCACACACAAATGTACTCCTATATTTGATTTTTTTAAAAATATATTGTGGTACATGGCTCTCTTATTTGAAGTTTATTTTTAAATTTTCTATGCCTTTCCTATTGTATGACAATTAATAAAATGTTTTTTCGAAGGCATGTGACGAGTTGTTTTTAATGAATACGATTTTTTGAACAGATTTTTCATAAAGTTGATTTTTTTTTTAGATTCATACGAAGCAACTACTCATGGCAGCAGTTCTCAACCGAAACAAGATCTGCTTTCTTGTCCTCATTGTCAGCATAAGACCAAACAGAAACACAATTTGAAAAGACACGTTTTTTTAATTCATGGACAATTTTTGTGATGGCATTAGCATTATTTTCCTCTCGTTTTGTAACAGAATGTTTCTTCAACGATACTTAATAAAAATATTTTTGAGTTGAATGTTCTGGTTTGCATGTTTGAAAAAATGTCGTAATTGTACTGTGAAAACTTTTCCTTCAAATTATTTCATAGATTTAAAATGTTTTTTAGATTCACGTGAACAAACTCATGTGATGATGGGAAGTTCGGCAGCTAAACAAAGTACCCGTAAATCGTGTGCCAAAAATGAAGACGTGCCTGGTGTAAGGTGTAGTCGATGTCTGAGAACTTACCACAGTACGGGTACTTTACAAAGGCATTTACGTTACGAATGTGGCGTCGAACCGCAGTTTCCTTGTCCTCTCTGTTCGCATAAAAGTAAACAGAAAGAAAATTTGAAAAGGCACGTTTTGGCCAAACATGGCATGATTTTTTGAACTTCTCTTCTCGTCTTGTAAGTTTCGATTAAATTACGTTGTAGTAATTCTCTGTGTGATAATTTTCATGTTTTTTTAGTATTACGAAAATAAAAAGGTTTTTATGGGTTTCTTCTTTCAATGGTGTGCTTATTCGAATTACCTCGCGAATTGACCAATGCATTTTTCGCTAAAATATTTCGTGAATTTTTGAATTTTTCTAGATTTTCACCGTATCACTCGTAATAGCCGGTCGAAAGTTGAACAAGCTTCCAAATATGAAAAGGACTCCAGTGTGACGTGTGATCGATGTCTTAGGACCTATAGTTGTATGAGCGTTTTACGAAGACATTTGCGTTTCGAGTGCGGAGTCGCACCTCAGTTCTCTTGCCCTCATTGTTCCTACAAGTGTAAAATAAAAGGCAATTTGAAAAGGCATATTATTACCGTACATGGAATAATTTTGCGAGATGATAGTTTTTTGTGATATTTTTTGTTCCTGTTTCTTATAATTAGCTATGTACTTAATTTTTGTACTATAATGGAACAATTTTTTGTGTGATTTTGTAAAGGATTTTTATTTTCAATAATATTAACTTAGTATTTTTTACTGGGATGTGCATGATTCGAACGTGTTACCAGAATAACGAATATATTTTTCATGAATTTCGAATTTTGTAAATTCAATCTATATTTTTTTTTGTCATATATAACATAAATGGAGAGTTGAGATAGTGAAGTTCCTCAACAAAATGTCACGAACAAAAATTTTCTAAAATGATTTGTTAATGAAAAAAATTGAATGTTTGAATACACTTGGAATATTTTTTCAAAAAAATTAGATTTAAAAAAAAATTGGAATATTTTTTCCAAAAACAAAAAGAATATACGTATTTTCTCAACAAAATCAAAAAATAATTCAACTAATTTTATCCAAAAAAAAAAAAATGAAATTTTTTTCAAACAAAATTAGAATATTTGTTTTTAAAAAAAGTACCTGGGTAAAATATTTTTTCCAAAAAAATCGATTATTTTTTCCCAAAAAATAGAAAATTTTTCCACGAAAAATGGAATGTTGTTTCCAAAAAAAAGGAATGTTTTTTTCCCAAAAAATGGAATGTTTTTCCAAAAAATGGAATGTTGTTCCAAAAAATGGAATGTTTTTCCAAAAAATTGAATATTTTTTCAAATAAAAGTAAAATATTTTTTCCACAAAAAATAGAATGTCTTTTCCAAAAAAGGAATGTTTTTTCCAAAAAATTGAATGTTTTTTCAGAAAAAAGTAGAATATTTTCCCCAAAAAATAGAATATTTTTTCAAAAAAAAGAATATTTCTTCAAAAAAAAAAAAAATTTTTCCAAAAAATGAAATTTTTTTTCTTCAAAAAAATTGATTGTTTTTTCCAAAAAAAATTGAATATTTTTTCCAAAAAATTGAATATTTTTTCCAAAAAATTGGAATGTTTTTTCCAAAAAATGGAATATTTTTTCCAAAAAAATAAAATGTTTTTTCTAAAAAAATTGAATATTTTTTCAAAAGAAAATTGAATATTTCTTCAAACAAAACAGAATATTTTTCCAAACAACATAAGAATATTTTTTCAAAAAAATACCTAGAATAATTTTTCAAAAAAAAGGAATGTTTTTCCAAAAAAATGGAATAGGCTAGTGGTATTTTTTCAAAAAAAATTTTTTCTTAATAAAATTACTGTTTAGGTTGAAAAAAATTTCATCAATCAGCTAGTTTTCAGATTGCTGTAGAAGTAGATTTCAATAGTAAAACAGTTTAGTTGAAAATAAAAAAATTAACAATGAAAGAAATAATGAAAAATTCTCAATTTTTTTCAACAATTCAATTTTTTTCTCTGAAAAAACAATTGAAGATGCTTTCCATCCGTGGCAACTCAGTATTATGAGACAATTGAGAGGCATTCGTCTTTGTTTTCCTCATTTTTTTATTTTTTTATTTTTTTATTTTTTGCTGAAATGTTCATTGTTTATGGTTAATTAGTTAACAAAAATTATCGATACAAATTCAATTTTCATTCTGATATCTGATACAGTTGGAATTCTTCTAGATTCATTCGGTGTTAGCTCCCAAATCAACCATACCAGACTTTTCCAAGCCAATTCGAGTATTCTAAGATCGTCTGCCGGAGATAAAGAGGTTAACGGTTACACGTGTTCTAGATGTCATAGAACCTGTACCAGTAAGAGCAACTTAGGAAAGCATTTACGTCTCCAGTGTGGCGTCGAACCTAAGTTTGCTTGCCCCTACTGTTCGCATAAATGTAAACAGAAAGAAAATTTGAAAAGGCATGTTTTGGCCAAACATAGCGTGCTTTTATAAGCTTGTATTGTAAGTTTTTTCTCTCGTTGTCATTATAAATTACAGTATAATAATTTTACGTGATGTCTTATTTTTCTTGCAAAAATAAAAAGGAGTTTTCATTTTTGATTTTATTTGCATGCCCGTTCATTAAGTATGCCACGTTTTCTTTTGCTAAACTATTTCGTGAATTTTGAATTTTTCTAGATCCCCACCGGATCGTTCTTAGCAGCAATTCTCGAGTTAAACAAGCCAATTGCAATTTTAAATCGTCTGCCAAGTATGAGAGAGCACCCGGTGTCACGTGTGCTCAGTGTCATAAAAGTTATAGTTGTATCGGCGTTTTACGAAGACATCTACGTTACGAATGTGGCGTAGAACCTCAGTTTTCTTGTCCTTATTGTCCGCATAAATGTAAACACAAAGTTAATTTGAAAACGCATATACTTGCCAAACATCATAAAGTTGTTTGAGAACTTATTTTTTATACTTTTTCGTTTTAAAATAAAACAATTTTAATTTAGATTGTTCTTTTCTTTTTTTTCTTATTTTTTGTCGTTAGTAAGAGTTTTTTCCCCCAATTTCAACTGCATGCAGTAGAAAGATTTCTTCATTCTTCATTTATGCCCACTGTGCATGTTTAAAATGTGTTTCTGAAAAATTTTGATATTTTTTTTTTAGATTTTCGCCGAATTACTTGTAATAACAGTTATCAATTTGAACAAGTCACATGCAAATCGTCTGACAAGGGTAAAGGCAAATCTGGTGTCACGTGTTCTCAGTGCTTGAAAACTTTGAGTTGTATGTTATCATTGCAAAGACATTTGCGTTACGAGTGTGGCGTCGAACCTCAGTTTCTTTGTCCTCATTGCCCGTACAAATGTAAACGAAAATTCAACTTGAGAGTCCATATAGCTGCGAAGCACCGTTTGATTGTTAGTTGATTTTCTAATAATTATTCTTCTAATAAATTGAATACTTCATTTTCGATTTTAATTTTTTTTTTGTAATAAAGGACTTTGTTTTTCAACTGCACAAGGACAATTTTTTATTTTTTTTATTGTTGCTCAATGTGCTTGTTAAAAATGCATTTCTGAAAAAACCCGATTCATTTATAACACAAATATTTCTCAAATTTTGAATTTTTCTAGATTCTCGCCGAATTACTTGTGATAGAAATTCTCAAGTTAATCAAGTCATTTGTAAATCGTCTTCCAAGTATGAAAGCAATCCCGATACGACTTGTGTTCGGTGCCTGAGAACTTACAAAAGTATGGGCGGTTTACAAAGACATTTGCGTTACGAGTGTGGCGTCGAACCTCTGTTTGGTTGTCCTCATTGCCCATACAAGTGTAAACAAAAATCTAACTTGAAAGCCCACGTTCTTGTGAAACACAATTCATTTGTTTGAGATCCTATCCTATGTAATTTTTCGTTTTCAAATATATTTTTTGAAGGAATGCTTCATTTTAAATTCTAAAAAAAAAAATTCTTCTTTTTCAACTGCATGAGTGCATGCCCAAGAACGGTTTCTTTATTTTTTATTGGTGGGCACTGTGCATGTTCGAAACCAACGTCTAGTTTGATAGTTTTGTTTACATTCATGTGAAGGACCTACGATGAATTTTTTTCCAAGTCCAGTGCTACTTAATACTTTGTATTCAAAATTGGAAGGGAGGAAGGGGTCTAATCGAAATTTTTGTAATAACTAAAAGTATTTGTAAAACTTCAAGCTACAACTTTTGTTTGAAATTTTTTTAATTGGGCCCCTTACCTCCACACAGTTTTTAATAATGTATTTTGAATGAGTGTGAATAAGTTATATGACTCAACATTGGTGGGGAAGGAGGGGTCCGATTGAAAGTTTTGTTATAACCAAAATTATTCCTAGTACTTCAAGCTACAACTTTTGTTTGAAAATTTTTTCAATTGGACCGTTTCCCCTTCCCCCTTCAATTTTTAATTAGTATTTTGGGAGTGTTATGCAAAATAAGTGGAGAGAGAGGGTCTCAATTGAAAAAGTTTTCAAACAAAAGCTGTAGCTTGAAGTTTCACTAATACTTTTGGTTATGACAAAAATTGCGATTGGACCCCTCCCTCCCCTCCAATTTTGGATAATTCAACTCATTCAAATACATTATTGAAAACAGCGGGGAGGTAAGGGCCCGATTGAAAAAATTCTCAAACAAAAGTTGTAGCTTGAAGTACTAGGAATGATTTTGGTTATAACAAAAATTTCAATCGGACCCCTCCTTCCCCACCAATTTTGAGTAATATAACTTATTCACACTCATTCAAAATACATTATTAAAAACTGTGTGGAGGTAAGGGGCCCAATTAAAAAAATTTCAAACGAAAGTTGTAGCTTGAAGTTTTACAAATACTTTTAGTTATTACAAAAATTTCGATTAGACCCCTTCCTCCCTTCCAATTTTGAATATAAAGTATTATGTAGCACAGGACTTAGTAAAAAATTCATCGAAGGTCCTCCACATGAATGTAAACAAAACGATCAAACTAGACGTCAGTGAATGACTTTCTGAAATGACCAATTCACTTCTAACCCAAATATTTCGAAAACTTTGAATTTTTTGTAGATTCCCGCCGAATTTTGCGTAATAGCAATTCTCAAGTTATTCAAGCCACATGTGAATCGTCTGCCAAGTATAAAAGCGAACCCAGTTTAACGTGTGCTCAATGCCTGAGAACTTATAGTCGTCGTGGAGGTTTGCAAAGACATTTGCGTTATGAATGTGGCGTCAAACCTCAGTTTTCTTGTCCTTATTGTCCGCATAAATCTAAACAGAAATCTAACCTGAGAGCCCATGTGGTTTTGAAACACTATAAACTTAAGTATATGAGATTTTATCTTATTACCTTTTTATTTTCTAGGTAATATTTTCCGTTGAGATGCTTAATTTTCATATTTTTTTACGATAATAAAAGAATTTTTAACTGCACAAGATTCATATATTTAAAAAAAAAAAATTGGTGCGCACTGTGCATGTTCAAAATGTATTTCTAAAGAAACAAATTCACTTCTAACTCGAATATTTCGCGAATTTTGAATTTTTCTAGATTCACGCGGCATTACTAGCAGTTCTCAGGATATTCGTAAATTGTCTGACCAATTTAGGGGCACATCTTGTCTAGCATGCGTTCGATGTCACAGAACTTACAGCAATGCGAGTAATTTAAGAAAACACATACGTTTCGAATGTGGCGTCGAACCACAATTTTCTTGTCCTCATTGTTCGTACAAGTGTAAAATAAAAGGCAATTTGAAAAGGCATATTCTTAACTTACATGGTTTAATTATGCGAGATGATGCTTTTTAATAAATATAAATTTTTAAAAATTCTTTTATACCTGCGTCAAGTGCGTATTTTATTCGAATTACGTAGTAATAATTTTGTGTGATTTTGTAATAAGGTTTTTTATTTTCAATAATAAATGTTTTTAAATTTTTATATAACTGGGATGTGCCTATTTTCAATTTTTTTTTTAAATTTATTTATTCGCATGTTTATCATGAATTTCGAATTTTTTTAGATTCCCTCTGCACTAGTAGCAGTTCTCAGATTACTGGTAGATGGTCTGACAGAAAGGAGAAGGCATTTGTTGTCACGTGTACTCGATGTCTTAAAAATTTTAGAACTAAAAGTAGTTTGGGACTTCATTTGCGTAATGTGTGTGGCGTCGAACCTCAGTTTTCTTGTACTTCGTGTCCATACAAGTGCAAACAGAAAGGAAATTTGAAAAGGCATATTTTCTTAATGCATTGTCAGTCGATGTGAGATTCTATGTTTTTCCTATATCTAATATTCTTTCGTTTTCTATTGAATTCGGGGTTAATTTTTGTACTCATTTGTATCAAGTTATTTATTTTTTATTTTTTGCAGAAATAAATAATTTTTGATTTTCAATGTCTTATGTGTTTATGTCTGAATCCAAATATTTCAAGAATTCTGCATTTTTCTAAAATTTTGGTTCTTCGTATTCTTTTTAAATTTTTGTTAAGCAGAAGAAAAATTTGTGAAAAAATATATTAATAATTTTCCAAAAAATTGTATAGTATAATTAAGCTTCTAGTTTGCACTGCGTAGGTTGTGATTGAGCTGAATTTTTTAAAGTCCAAATATAAAAGCCTAATATGCAAAATTAGAGGGGAGGGGAGGGTCCAATTTAAATTCTTATAATAACTAAAATTATTTCTGGGATCTTAATCTACAACTTTTGTTTGAAAATTTTTTTAATTCAACCCCTCCCTCTCTCCCATTTTTCAATATTTATAATGAATTAATGAGTGTCGCGAAATTAGGGGAGGGAAGGGTCCAATCAAAATTCTTATAATAACCAAAATTATTTCTAGGATCTTAATCTACAACTTTTGTTTGAAAATTTTTTCAATTGGAACCCTCCTTCCTTCTTAATTTTTCATATTAATACATGCATAGTCCTTATTAAAAATTGGGGAGAGGTAAGGGTTGAATTGAAAAAAATTTCAAATAAAAGTTGTAGATTAAGATCCTAGAAATATTTTTAGTTATTATAAGAATTTCAATTGGACCCTCCCCTCTCCTCTAATTTCGTCATTATTGAAAAATGGGAGGGGGAGGGAGGAAGGAAGTGAATTGAAAAATTTTTCAAACAAAAGTTGTAGATTAAGATCCTAACAATAAGTTTTGTTATTATAAAAATTTCGAGTGGACCCCTCCTTCCCTTCTAATTTCGCATATTAGGTGTTTATATAGTTTTGAGCTTGGAAAAATTCAGCTCAATTACAACCTCCGCAGTGCAAACTAGGAGCTAGTATATTTATCTATATAGTGTTACTATAGTGTTTGCATCTGCTCAAAAAAAAAAATATTTATCAATATTTTTAATTTTTTATGATGAATTGAAAAATTATTTTCTACATTTTTTAAAAAAATTATTTCAAACCCAATTCCTATAGTTGAAAAAGAACTACAGGAAATTTTGAATTTTTTTTTTTTTTTTTTTTTCTTAAATTTTGTTTAGAACAATCTTTTAATTTTTTCAATATTTTGATATAATTTTTGTCATATGTTCATCTTTTTTTTCCTCCAATAATGGTAATAAATAATCATATGTGATCTCTTTTTCTACTTTTCTTCCTTTATACTACATACTAAAGTGTTTCGTATTGTTCTGTTGAAAAAAAATATCGTCTATTATTGCTGTGTAATTTTTCATTTTTGTGATAAATGTTTGTTTTTCCCATTTATGGCAATAAATAACCGTTTGTTTCACCGGTGTGCTTGTTTGAGTGTTATTTCACGTGCCTTCATTGTCATTTCATACATTTTGCACCTGGTATTTCATGCATTCCGAATTTTTCTAGATTCCCATAACGAAACTAATACTAACGGCAGATCTGCAGCTAAACGAAGATCTCGTAAATCCTCCACCAAGAATAAAAGTTTTACATGTCATCGATGTTCCAGGACATATCGTTTGAAGTTTTCATTGAGAAGACATTTACATTACGAATGTGGTGTCGAACCGCAATTTTCTTGTCCTTTTTGTCCTCATAAGAGTAAATTGAAGGAAAACATGAAAAAACACATAATGAGGCATGATAAGACCGTGTGAGATTGTTTTTTACTTTGTTGGTTAATTTCTGTGATTTTTTATAAATATTGTATTTTGGAAAAATGTTTTGTGAAAAAATCTCTGTAAAAAAAGTTCACGGGTGATGGGGCAAGATTTTTTGGGATGTAGATATTAGGTAATATTTTTTTCTATGTTATTGAGTTAATTTTATAAGCACCTTTTTTGTGAGATTATGTTACGAATTATTTATCCCAGTGTTTGATGTGATCTCTTTGTCTATGTTTATTTCTTCGTTTTGTTCTGTTAGTTAAATATTTATTAATATTAAAAACGTTATTTACGAGTTGCATAAAGAGTTATATTTTTATAAAATTTAATAGTGCAGTTTTGGTGAAATTAATTAAGTAGTACTCGAATGAAAATCTCGTGAGTTCCATTAAATGAGCAATTTTGATTGAATTTTCAGATTCAAACGATAAAAAACACGCTTGCACTCGTTGCGATAGACGATACAAACACCGAGCCCATCTTCTTCGTCATATAACCTACGAATGTGGACAAGAAGGGAAATTCGTGTGCCCTCATTGTGGTCATAGGAGTAAATTGAAGGAAAACTTTAAGAGACATGTCCTCGTTAAACATAATGTTTTAATGTGATGTGATACTTTATTTTTAAAAATATTTAATTTCTAATTTGTTATTTGATTTTGTATTTAGTGGATCTTTTCTCGTTTTTATTGCAAAAATATTTTTATTCATTACTAATTTTTTTTTAAAAGTCATTTGCAACTTATTTTCTATCACTGTCCTGGTATTTCATTAAAATTGTCCATTGAATATGCTTGATCGAAGCTTCAATCTAATATTAACCACTCACTCGATCGCATTTTCAGATCCAAATTATACTTGTACCAACTGCCATAAGCAATACAAACATCGAAGGACTCTAATTCGTCATCTAACCTACGAATGCGGACAAAAAGGACAGTTCGTGTGCCCTTATTGCAGTCATAGGAGTAAATTGAAGGAAAATTTCAGAAGGCATGTCCTCGTTAAACATAACGCGATAATGTGATATTTTTTTTAAATAATATTTTTAAGTGATTTTATTATTTATTTTTCCTTATTTTTATTACAAAAATATCATTATTACATATTTAAAAAAAAAATTGTTAGAAGTACATCCTGCTACTTCCACCTTCCTTATATCTTGTACTTATTAGAAGGTTATTTAATAACCAATCATAATCGCATTTCCAGATTCAATTTATACTTGTATCAATTACCAGGAATCTACGTCGTCGTGAAAAATTCGAATGTGGAAAAAAGGACAATTTTTATGTCCTTATTGTACCCAAAGAAAACTTGAAAATCATGTCCTCAAAAAACATGACAACATTTTATTTACCTATGTGAGGTGTTTTTTCTCTTTTTTTATCTTAACTATAATTTTAGAGTATAAAATATGTCGAGTGACTTTGAAATTTGTCATGCATTGTTTTTTCTTCGCTATGAAATATTTATTTTATTCCTTCAATGTTTTCTTTTTTCATTATTTTTGCGAGCATTTTCAATATTTTCTATCTACATGTTGCCTCAAACCTTGAATTATTTATGCCAAGTGACAATCGACATCGAATAACCATTTCTAATTGTTTATTTTCAGGTCCAAAAAGCTCAAAACATCGTTGTAACAGTTGCCACAAACAGTACATTCATCGAAGCCATCTTCTGCGTCATGAAAGATACGAATGTGGAAAAGAAAGACAATTCTCGTGCCCTTATTGCCCCCACAGATGTAAATTGAAAGAGCACCTCAAACGACATGTGATTTTGAAGCATGGTCAAGTCATATAAAACGATTTATTTTTAATTTTTATCCGTGTTGATACTTTTTTTTTCTAATAAAAGAATATAATTTAGTGATGTGGATTTTTTTTCACGTACACTTCTTCGAGTAGTGGTTGATTTTTTTATTTCTCGATACTTTTCGCAAGTACTGACTTTTTTGGCGATTTTTTTTGCCCTTAGAATTCGCTCTAGCTCCGCGAAGAGAATATTGCGAAAAATGCGGACGTTCATATTCGAAGAAGGCCAATCTGGACAGGCATAAGAAATACGAATGCGAAGTGGATCGTAATTTTTCATGCCCCGTGTGTACTTATAAAGCTAAAAGAAAGGAGCATTTGAAAAGACATATGATTTTTATACATAATGTTATACTCCAACCTTCTGATAATCCGCAGGAGTTGGTTATGCATCATATGAGTAATTTGTGATTTACACGTGTATTTTTAAATTTCGTCTAATTTATTATTTCTAACGATAGGTAGTTTTCTATTTATTTCGTTAAATTTTGTACGATTTGTTATTCTTATTAATCTACTTAGTCTGCATCTGATCTAGTTAAAAATTTAGCCTATATTTCGTTTGCAATTATTAACTATTATAAATAGTAAACTTGACTGAATTATTGTCAGTGATACTGATTTGGTTTCACAACAGGATAATTTTGATGGTAAATTATCAATTTTTCATCATCAACTTACAAGTAGATCTTGTTTCTTTTCTATTTTTTTTTTTTTTTAAATTAATAAAAAGTCTGTTTTTTCATTCTTCTTCGACGTAGTTTTTATTTCAAAATGATATTTAGGTACTTCAATATCAATGATCAAATTACTACAAAATCCAATCTACACAAAAGAGCCGCATCTGAGTGTCTCAGGGAGTGGTGCCTTGATATAATCTGGCAGCCTTCATGGGACACTTCAATAAAAGGCAGAAACACTTATAAATTTATCCCCCAAATTAAAGCGTTTTTAAACTCTGAAATCGAACTTGATTATCATTCTGCCCAAATTTTCTCAAGTCATGGTAATTTTCTTGAATACAAATTTTCCAAACTGAAAAAATCTTCCACTCCAAATTGCAAATGTTCCCAACCCGAAACTTCTGTACACCTTATTTTTGAATGTATAAATACTGAACATATAAGACAAAAATATATCAACCAAATTGACTTTAATGATACGCTTACTTTCTATAGTAAAACTTTCCTCGCATTCTGCAATGAGATAATGAAACACCAGTACGAACAGTATGGTTTTCCTTAAAATTACTACGCCTTAGATATAATTTTATAATTTCAAATTTTTTGCAAAGATCCTAAATATTAACTTCGGATACTCTTTGGCATATTCTTTGGTTGACAGTTACTTTTAAACAATAAATATAATAAACATGTAAATAATCACCTTCTCTTTAAAATTACTACTTTGGCTATTAAAGAAATTGTTAGGTTCTGTTAAAACGTCTTATTTCTGGAACACAAAAATTCAACACACCGTATAAACCGTTGGTATCGGTGTGTCAAAATTAGTTAATACTATGATGATAAATTCCCTGCGGAGAATTCCTAGGGTTTGAACCTACCCTTGGTGAGGTCACCCAAGTGAGTTACCGCTGGGTCTGAGTATTAAAATAAAAAAAAAAATAAAAAAAATAGGTACTTATTTATTGGGAAGATTTTTTTTTGTGTACAAGGCTATCATCTTCACATCTTGTAACTTGCATGTTTCAATTCCCTAAAAAAAAGTCTCTAACCATAAAATTTTGAGAAATAGACTCTAGAAAAATTCCTTATAAACGTTTTTTGAGAAGAACTCGAATTTTTCTATTAAAAAATTATCTTTAAAAATGAGAGAAAAAAAAAGAAAAATCTTAGGTATGAAATACTAATTCACAGATTTCTTTTTTTTTTCAAGTTCTCGCGGATCTTTTATGCATCACATTTTTCTTCAGATACTTTATTATTAGGTATTATTTTTTTGAAAATTTCTTTTAAAAAACTTGAAAAAAATCAAACCTCTTGAGAAGTTCATTTCAAAGAATTCCCTTATAACAATTTTTTGAAAAATTCTGTTGGAAAAAATTTTATATTTGAAAATTTTTTCTCCAGAAAATTTCTATAAAAATTTCTGATGAGAATTGTGATTTTCTCATTGAAAAATTCTTCCAGAAAAAACCTTATTTCTATTTTTAGAAAAAAATTATTTCAACTCACCAGCAAAATTTTGTGGTAAATTTTAAGAAAAATTTATCGCATAAAATTTCTTTTCAAAAATTCGAAAAAACTTGAATAACTGGTCAAGTAATGTTTGTTACACATCCAGCATTGAAAAAAAGTAACTAAGTAAGTTCAGTCAATTTTTAAGTAACTATCTTACTGTTTCGCATGTTGGTCACTTTTTGTCACTATTATCCCAAAATGGTCATGGAGTCACTTTTTCCAGTTTTTTTCGTAGATGTTTTTTGAAAACCAACAAAGGAATGAAAAATTTAAAGAAAATTTTTTCAGAAAAAAAAAGTTCTTTTACTCCACAAATTGTTTTTTTCCCAATAATATGGGACAAATATTATTTTTTTGAATGAAAAAATCCTCTCTAATAAAAGAAATTGGCCGTTTTTTTTTTCTGATTTTACTCAGAATAATTTAGCAAATTTTTACTCCAAGAATATTATCTACGAGTTTTTCTTCTTCAAAAAATTGTGGAATTTTTTTGTCGAAAAAATAGTAGATTTTTTCTTGTCCAAAACATTGAAAAATTTTTTGCTTGAGATTTTATTTTTTTTTTTTCATAGAATTTTTTTTGAAAAAAAGAAAAAAATCTTATGAAACTTATTCTCAGATATTTTTTTAATAGAAATTTTCTGGAGAAAATTTTTTTTCAAGTATAACTTTTTTCAAAAGTATTTTTCAAAAGTATTTTTCAAAAAATTGTTGAGTATAAGGGAATTACTTCTCAAAAGGTTTGAATTTTTTTCGTTTGAAAAAATTGAGAGAATTATGTCTCCAAAAAATTGTGAGATTTTTTTACACCAAAAAAATCAAGTTTTTTTTCAAATTAATAAAGACCGAAAATTGAAATTTTTCCTCTAGAAATGAAAAAAATGTATAAAAAAATAAATAAAATTAAATGAAAGAAAAAGAAACCGAGATTTTCTTTCTGTATTTTAAAATTTTTATGACGAAAATTGTTTCTTCGTCGAAATTCGAAAAATGAGGAGTTTTACTTCAAAAATTCGAAAAATTTTTTACTACCAAAAAATTGAGAGGTTTCTTCAATTTCAAATAAGTTTTTTTTTCAAAAAAAATTAAGACCAGAAATTGAGATTTTTTCATTAATGAATAAAATTATTAAAAAAATAGATGTTTTTCTGCTACGTCAAAAACTTTGAGCCCCCCCCCCCCCCCGACCCCTTTTAAATGAACAATTCTATTCTAAGACGATTTTTTTTTCTTCAAAAACATAAGAAGTTGTTTACTCTATAGTAAAAATTAAGAGATTTGTCTTCAAAAAAAATTTAAAAGATTTTTTTGCTCCAAATTTTTTTTTTTCATGAAAAAATTAAAATCAATACTTAATTGAAAATATTTTTTACTAAACGTTGTAGTATTCCTTCCCAAAACACAACAGAATAAAATCTTGGGTAAATATAAAGAGATTTTTTAGTGTAGGTAGTTTTTTTTTTTCAAAAATCAAAAAATCAAACATTTCTGTAGTAACTTTATTAATTTTTTTTTTAATGACTGATAGATTCAGCGTGCCCGTCTAAAAAAAAATTTGCTCGAAAAACAAATTGAAAATTATTCTTAATTTGTATTTTCTATTCAAATCTGCAACTTTTTGTTCATACAGCGCCAGACGTTTGTGTTAGTTATCTTTAACCATATTGAATTTTGTGAAGTTTTTTCTAATTTTTACGTTTTTTTTTTTTTTTTTTTTTTTCAATTTAATTTTTCTTTATTGTGATGAATTTTTTTTACAACTAGTGGAGGGAGCTTGGGCCTTTCCCTCCCATGAACCAGTTTTAATCTTTGAATAACCAGACGCTACTTCTTTGCAATGATGCCAACATGATGATTTCTGGTGAATGATTTTTCTCAAAACTCAATTGGCAATCAGTTTTTTGTATGTTTTTGTTTAGTTTACATAAAATTAACATTATTATGTTCAGTAGAAAACAGCTTAGAAGAAATTAGGTTGTTTTTTTTTTGCTAGATTTTGGTTATGTATGGATTTGTGAACCTTTAGCGAATATCATTCTTTGAGAAAGTATTCATTAAATTTACCAGATATCCTAGATTCCACGTTCTTGATCCTTTGAAGAGATCTTGGACAATGTTTATTTCGCGAAGGACTTAATTTTTATCGTATTTCTAACGAATGAAATGTTGATTTTATTTTGTTCACATCATACAAGCATTGAAGACATTCCCATTGATGTTGAAGTTGAACCAAAAGGGAAATATCTTTGTCCTTAATGTGGCCGAACATACAAGCATAATTCACATTTCAACCGACATATCAGGTTGGAATGCGGAAAAGAACCTGCATTTTTTTGTCAGCTGTGTGGGTTCCGGACTAAACAAAATCATACTCTGAAAAGGCATATAAAACTCGTGCATCTGAATCTAAGAAACTAATTTCTAAAAGCCAGGATCAGTTGACTGGATCACTTGGTGCCTTTATCTTTTCATTTTCTATGTAACAGTTCATATTTCGCTATGTTTTTAAATGAAATACATAATTTTTTCATTTCTTCGATTATTCTGTTTGTAGGATACGAGTTATTTAGATACTTATATCGATTGAATTTTTAAATATTTTTTATTGTATTTTTTGTATTCGTAAATTTTGATTGAGTTTTTAATTTTCAGAAGTTATCGACAGTGTATCGGAAACGCACGTTTTGTATTTGGATGAAAGTGGAATCATAGGTGATTCGATCCTCTTTCTGAGTTAAATTCCATTTCTTTAAATAAGTTAATAATTTACTAATGTTTTATTTCGCTTTTTGAAGGTGATCCGGAATATGAAGACCAAGAATTCGATTTCCAGCCAACTTCCAAAAGGAAAAGTACTCCTGGGTATCCGAAAATCGATTTAGGAGTCGTTGTACCCAGTAGCATTGATTTACCTAGTAATCCGAATACTAGTGCTTTTACAATTGAACGTGTTGAATCGAGTAGGTGGAATTTTTTTTACGATTTCGAATTTCATAATTTTTTGGTTAAGTAGATATTTTTTAACGTGTTTTTTTTTTTGTTTTTTTTTTGTTTTTTTTTTTGTAGTTATGACTCGACCATTAGCTTACGAAGTGAATAAAGATTTCCCCAGATGTTCAATTTGTGGAGATAAGTCAATTGGCAAGCAGTATGGAGCTTATACTTGCGACGGATGTAAGAGCTTTTTTAGAAGATCTGTTCGCAGCAAAAGCGTATACACTTGCATGTGAGTGAACTTTTATTTTCCTTCAAAAATTGAATGAATGACTAAAGAAATCTGACATTACAACTAATACATTCATCTGAATTTCGGTAGAAGATATTTTTTTACAACATAGAACGGATATTTCTGTTTTAGATTTGGAGGAGGTTGTAGTATAACTACTGTCAATCGTAACCATTGTCGATATTGTCGTATGATGAAATGTCTAGAAGTTGGCATGCGTGTCGAAGGTAAGTTCACGTGGTAAATTTTCGAATTTCTATCACATATTGGTGGGTGGATCGTGCTAAATGCAGATAGCTGCAGCAGCATGACGTCGTCCTACTGCATGAAGGACTTGGACTAATGTTCTACAAAAATGAAAGCGATGTGATTTAAGGGAAAGGGAGAGGCCCAATTGAAAAATGTTTGAAACAAAAGTTGTAGATTGAGATCTGAAGAATAATTTTGGTGATTTTAAAAATTTCGATTGGGACCCTCTCTCTTCTAATTTTTATTTTTCATAATCACAATACTAAATAAATACTTATTATTAGAAATTGGAGGGGGTGTGAGGGGTACAATCAAAATTTTTGTAATGATCAAAATTATTCTCAGAATCTTAGGCTACAACTTTTGTTTGAAAATTTTTTCAATTGACCCTCTCCTTCAATTTCAAATAATATAAGTATTTTGGTAGCACTATACAAAATTAGGCGAGAGGGAGGGGTCCAATCAAAATTTTTATAATGACCAAAATTATTCTTCAGATCTCAATCTACAACTTTTGTTTCAAATATTTTTCGATTGGGCCCCTCCCTTTCCTTTAAATCACATCACTTTCATTTTTGTAGATAATTATTCCAAGTTCTTCGTGCAGTAAGGTGACGTCATGTTGCTGAAGCCATCTGCATTTAGCACGATCCTTGATGGATTCGTTAATTGAGTGAAACACTGGTTATTTGTTGCAGCTGTTCAAGAAGGCATTGCGAAGAATAAAACGACAGCGAATTAGCTACGTCTGGATTGACTTTTTTTTTTCATTTTTATATGTTTTACCGAGTTCGAACACGTGTTCGATTTTTAACGACATCTGAAGCGAAAATTGAATTATTTTTCATAATTTTTACGTATATTTTTCAAGTACCCAGTACGTATGACTTCTGATTAGGTATTTTCTACGAATATTTGTAGGTACTTTGTACTCGCGAATTATATTTTTCACCTTATATTAAATTAGAAAGTTACCTCGTGTACCGATTTGTGATGAATTTTTATGGTAATCTTTCGATTTGGTATTACTTACTCGTAAATTTTATTTCCATCGATCGTCGTTCATTATATTTTATAATTTATTTTTATTCGTATTTTTAGATTATTATCATTGTTTTGTATGTTCGTAGTTTTCAGTCTTTATAGGGTGATTTCACTCCATACTGATCTACCAATTGTTTTATCGATTCGAGTCGTAATTATTAAAGTATATTTTGTAGTCCTTGATGGTAAAAAAAAAATTGTTTTTTACGGATATAACGCCAACTAGATTGGCCATGATATTTTTAAGATTTGTTTTAATGGTTCAGTATGTCGGGGTGTTATTAAAATTATTAGCTTGAAAGTTGGTGTTTTTTTTTCTTTATCTATTACTTGGGAATTGAGGTTATCAAGATAATATTGACAAATTTATTTTGGTAATAAAATAAAGCAGGATTCCAAGTGTTCAAAGTAGTCTTATAAATTTGACAAAACTTTTTTTTTTTTTTTTTTAATTTTCCCAGATTCTATTTTCTGGTAATTAAAATCCTTCTTTCCTTCAAATTCACCAATTTTTGTTTGATTTTATTTCTTCTGTTATGGGGGTTAAGTATAGGCATCTCGATTTGTATTTTTTCGATTTTATTTTTCATTATTTTATTTTCAACTCAGGAACTGTTGATATTTTCAATTTTCCTTGCTCTTTAATTTTTTATTTATCAATTTTCAGATTATTTAGATTTCGAAATTTTTCTTAATTTTTAATTTTCCTTTTACAATTTTTATTTCTCATTTTTTTTTGATTTGTAAATTTTTCATAATTTTTAATTGTAATTTTTTTCAGTTTCAAATTTTCCTCAATTTTGAGTCATTTAGAATTTAATTTTGTATTTCTTTGTTCGTTGACTTTTTTCATCCTCAAAAACTCCCTAACTTTTGATTGCTTTCATTTTATGTAATTTTATTTAATTTTTTGATTTTCTTCATTTCTTTTTAAATTTATAATTTTTTTCAGATTGCATTTTTTTCATCAGTTTTTTTTTTGTCATCTTTAATATCTGAAATTTAATCTTTTTTGATTGTGAATTTTAGAACATCTTCAATATTAAAAAAAAAATTCAATTTACCTAAGTATGGTACTAATTTTCCATCCGCCCAATTTATTGAGTCTTTTGCTTCTTGTCAACCTTCAATTTTTTTCTACTTTTTAAACAGTTTTTTAAATCAATATTCGTGAATAATTAAAAAAATCAAAATCCTGTTTTTTTTTCTATTACAATTTTTTTCCAAGTTTTTGTCATATTTTAAAGTTTCTTAAAAATTGTCAACCTAAATAATTTTTTTATTATATTGATTTTTTTTTTCTGATTTGTATACCTAGTTACCTACCTATCTAATGCAATTTTTAGATCGTGATTTTTTTTGTAACAATTTCTTCCATTTTTTTTTTTCAATTTCAAAATTGTTTTAAAATTGATTTTGAAACTTTTTTTATTTAAAAACATTTGAAATTTTGTAAAAAAAATAATTTTCTTCTTTTACTTTATTTGACAATTTTTTCTTCATTTTTCAAGGAGTTCGTAAAATTTTTTCATTGTAATTTTTATATTTGAATTTTTCCTAAATTTTTAGTCATTTCTATTTTTTTTTCATCAAAAAATTTTGAATTTTTTTGGATTTTTAATAAGTTATTAAACAGTTTATTAAATTTTTTTGTGTTTCTTCAAATTTACAATTTTTTTCCATTTTTTTTTTAATTTTGTGTAAACTTTTTGAAATTTTGAAGATTTTTTTCCAATTTAAATTTTTTTAGGTAGTTTTTAGCCTTTTAAAAAAAAATTTCAACTTGATTTTCTGATTTTTAAATTTATCAAATACTTCTTGGTTTTGTGGTTTTCCAAAAGTCCTGATTTTTACTGGGAATATTCTGTCAAGAGAGACATTCTGCCATGATGATGATGATGATGATGATGATGATTCAACTGGAAAATGTAAAAAAATACCCAAATTGATTCAATACTGTCGGATTGAAAAATTCAAATTACTTTTCAGGTAAAAGTTTAATCAAACATGTTCGAAAAGTGAAAAACCTCTGCACCTTGAAAATATTGTGTTGTTTTATTTCTGCAAGCAACGCCTACGAATATTGCCTCGTGATGAAAATTTCAATACTTTGTCCAAAATTGTGTTGTTTTTTTTTGTCCGCAGGCTTCCAATGTGACATATGCCATAAATCGTACCAATATAAACGTAACCTGCAAAGGCACCAGAAGTACGAATGCGAAAAAGAAGCTCAGTTCCATTGCCCCTATTGTAATTTGAAAACCAAAAGGCCGGAGAATTTTAAAAAACATTTAATTTTAATTCATCGTTTGACAACAATTTAGTAGTATGACGAATTGCGTGAATTTATTTTTTATTTTTTTTACCAATCTGTGCTGTATCTAAATATATTTGTTTTGTTTGAGAGAAGTTTTGATATTTTTTGCAGAGTGTTGAGAGCGTATCGAGGGTTCTGAGGCAGCGCAGGATTTCCCCTGGAGTATTTAGAATTTTTTGTAATGCTTCAAAGTAACCTTTGAATTTTTTTAGGTTGGAGTTTGAAAAGGAATTTCCAAACTGTACAGTCTACATATTAATTACTCTGGGTTTCGGTAAAATTGTGTTGAGATGTATGATTCTAAAAAAAAAAAAAGTTTGGGAATGGTCTGTGTCGTAGTGTAAATACCTAGGATCGCAAATATCTGGTAATTGAACTCAGTAATACGATTGCTTCATCATTTTCATCTATTCTGTTGCAGGGTATACAAATTCTCACACGTGCCCAAAGTGTGGTAAAGCCTACACCTACAGGCCTGGATTACTGCAGCATTTGAAATACGAATGTGGCAAAGAACCCCAATTCCAGTGTCCGTTTTGCCCTCAAAAAAGCAAACGGAGATCCAACTTGAGAGTTCATATTGTCAACAGACATCCCGAATGTGTGACACAAATATAAACCGCGTAGGCTATTTCTAAGTAGGATTATGTTTTTTATCATAATTTCTTTTTCAAAATCCATTTAACAGCTCTGGCCTCGTATTAATCTGACAATGGTGTGGTTGCAAGCGAATAATTTTTCAAACATTTTGGTTCTAATTTAGGCATTTTTACGTTCTGTTGTTCAGGTTATTCGAGAAGACGTAAGCATCAAGATGCCTTGTTTCATTGCCCGAAATGCTTTAAAGCTTATAATCGTCGAGATTCCATGACAAGGCATAAGAATTACGAATGCGGAATGATCTTGCCTAAATTCAAGTGTACCGTTTGTCATAAATCGTTCAAAAGAAGTGATCATTGTAAGTCACATTTGAAGATGGTTCATTTTATCGAGATTTCTGATATAGACAGTATTCGAACCAAGTTTTGAATTTTTCATTGTGATAATTTTTTTTTACAATTATTATTTATTTTTTGTAGCAAAAATTTATTTAAAAAACTTTATATATTTTTTATTTATTATTTTTCATTGAATTAAGATCTTATGTACTTTTTATTAAATTTTTTGTTAAATTTTCAATTAAATCATTTTTTGGTTATTTTCGAGAAATAATTCTTGAGATGAGTTCAATTTGTCGAGTAGGTACTTTTTTACGAGGTGAGTGATGGTCTAATTTGTAAATTTGGGGTAAATTATTCGTTAAGATTTTTAAAGGTTTGGATTTTCAAAAAAGTAAGTTCCCTTCTTTTCAACTTTCTCGAAAAAAACCATCTTACCTGTATCATTCGATAACATTTCAAGTTTTTTTGTTTCAGATTTGCTGGCAGATGGCACAGAATGGCTCAAAGAATACGTCTTCCCTTCTACTTCCAATAAACCCAAGCAACGTTCTAGAGTTGTCGAAAATACCAAAGAATACAAACCTTATAAATGTTTGACTTGTGGTAAAAATTATACCAGAAAGTATGGTCTGCATCGACACGTAACTTACGAATGTCTCGATTCTGTACCTCTCTTTCAGTGTCCCATATGCCCTAAAAAATTCAAGAGGAAGGATGTCCTCGATAGGCATCTAGTTTTGATGCATTATGATGCTAATTCGTAGTAAATTATAATGAAAAAAATTTCTCTTTAGAGAAAATCAGCTAATTCATTTATTTTTTTCTCGTTTAAAAATTGTTGTTTGGATTTTTGAACTTTCTAATAATACATGATTCGTTTTGTATTTTTTTTATTGATTTTTTTCCTGCGTAAGAAATTGTTGTGTATATAAAATCAGCTTTTCGAAGTTTTGGATTAAAGATTAGATTTTGAACTGGTGTACTGGTCTAACCGAATTATAAATCGAGTAACTGACTAATGAGAGTGATAGAATACACCTTTCGTGGAATTATAATTACATAAAATGCATCGTCTAATTTCAGAAGAAACATGGTCATCGATTGTCGACCCCTCATGGTCAGTGCAGCCTTCACCAAGTAGCGGAGAAACCGGTCGGTTTTTTTGTAAAAATTGCCCTCGAAGTTATAAATATAAACAGGATCTAAAACGACATGAAAATCTCGAGTGTGGCAAAGAGCCTCAGTTCAGCTGTCCCTATTGTCCGAAGAAATGCAAGAGGAAAACTCATCTGAGGAATCATGTCGTTAATAAGCACAACAGCATTTATGTTGATTCTGCCTCATCCTTAGAAGATATTAATCATAATGTGTGATTTTTGGGTTTAATATTAACTATTCATTATTTCGATTAATTTTAATTTTGGAAATTGGGATCAAAATTTTTATCGATTTTTAGACAATTCATTTTTTTTTGTCTTTCATTAAATTTAATAATTATTTTTGTAATTTGTATTTCGGTTTTCTGCATATTATTTGGACTCGTTGGTCTTTTATTCGTTTAATTAATTAACACGATTATTCAGACTTAAATTTTTGTACATATCTGGACAATTTTTATTATTTTTATTTTGGTTGATTTTTTTCTTGTTATAAAATTTTTTCGTTTCGTTTGTTTTGTGTTTGTTTATTATTTTTTTAAACTGTGTTTTTTTTTTTGAATTCTTTGCCTTATTCAGTCCTTTAAGTATCAATTTTTTGGAAAGGTGAATACTTGATTTTGATTTATGAATTGACTTGAATTTTTGTAAGTTCATTGCTTTCATTTTTTTTTTTTCATCGCCTTGGTTTTGGTACATTTTTAATGCACTATCACTTCTTCTCAGTCACCTTTTTTTACTCAAATACAGGTGTAGGATTTCTTCCTTCCATCTCTGTCCTGTTGAACTTGAACTTACGCCATTTAAATGACTTCTATAATATTTTTAATATTGATTTCAAAGCTTGTTAATCTCCACTAATAATTTTTTTCAATCGATTATCGAATTATTAATTTCAGATCAAAAACTAACCACGACTGAAATCATTAGAGAAATATTGGTAGTGGATGGTAATTTCGTGTGCCCAAAATGCGGTAAATCGTACCAAAGGAAATATACGGCGATTAGGCACTATAAATTCGAATGCGGCTCTTCGCCGCAGTTTCAATGTTACTTGTGTTTCATGAAGTTCAAACGTTCAGACACACTCAAGTCACATATGTATTTTAAGCATAAAGTCATTTCTACTTGATCGAACAAGTATTTTTTATCTAATAATTTATTTACTACGGCTGTGAAGCTATTTTAGGAGTTCGATTTTTATAGCCAGTGAATAAAGTTGATCTGTTTTTTAAAGCGATTGTTTTTTTTTTTGTTTTTTTTTTTCAATTTGTTATTCTGAAAACGTTTTTAAAAAGCTAGAAGTGGAAGAGACATATTAAAGATTGTAGTTTTTCATTTCAAATCTATTGTATTTCGGTGGAGTTGAAGTCAATTGTAAATTTGTTGCTTTAGCATCCGGTGTTTGTACATTTTTAAGCCTTGAGTGATGATCTCGAGGGAATCTCCGCTCAAGATACCAACCTGTAGATAGACCTGCGGTGATCACAGCGTACTATGCATAACACCCTCTATTTCTTCATCGAAGAAAGATATAAATACCCAAAGTTGAGTTATTCCAAGTTGAGAAATTGACTCAAATTTTGAGCAAATTAAAAAACCAATACTATTCACTTGTAGAAAATTGAATTTCTGATCGAAAATGTTCTTTTCACATTTTGCCTATCTTCAATATTTCAAATGTTATTCAAGGAAAACTATTTTCACTCCTTGGAGAAAAAAGTGTACTTGTGAATTTTTTGATTTTTTTTTTTTTTTTTTTTTTTTTTAAGCTTTTGTAATACTGAAAATAGGCAAAAAATTGAAAACCTTTTTGATTGGAAATTGAATTTCCTGCAATGTATTAGTCTTCATTTTTTTTAATTTTCCCAAATTTTGGTCAATTTATTGTTTCAAAAAACAGCTTTGGATACGCCTATTTTCAGGGTGTCTAAAGGGCATGAAAATCATGAAAAAGTCATGAATTTTTCAAAAAAATTACTAGTTCAAGAAATTGAAGTCATGGA
This sequence comes from Balanococcus diminutus, assembly GCA_959613365.1. Taxonomy (NCBI): domain Eukaryota; kingdom Metazoa; phylum Arthropoda; class Insecta; order Hemiptera; family Pseudococcidae; genus Balanococcus; species Balanococcus diminutus. The sequence goes on along the minus strand of OY390716.1, from coordinate 59,336,834 downwards.
TTTTTGATAATATTACCCGAGCAAAATAAAATTGTTTTTGAAGGAAGAGATGAATCTATTATATATATTTTTTTTGGGGGGGGGGGGACCTAATTTCATAGAATGAAAGAAAAATGAATTTTTTGAACCAAAAAATTTTAAAAATTGTTTTGGAATAAAAAATATTTTTACGCCACTAGCCTTAGATAGTTGCTGTACAAAGCGTTTAAAAAATTCTCAATTTTTTTTTAGGTGACAATTTTTTTTCAAACGGTGGTGAAAAAATTTTAATTTAAAAAAAATCAAAAATCTGAATTTTATCGTTTTGGAATTGAATTATTTTGAAATAAAAATTCTTTTCTAACTCTATAGAGTAAAACATCTCAATTTTTTTTTCAATTTTCTGAAAAAAAAATATTTAATTTATTTTGGGAGGAGGGCCCTTGTTTTTTTGAAGAAAATTTCATAGAAAAAAAATTAAAACTTACGATTTTTTAGGTTCAAGAATTTTTAAAAATTGTTTTGGAATAAAAAAAATTAGGTACCTATAATTTTTTTTTAAATAGAGGAATCTCAAATCTTCTGGAGTATAAATTTTTGGGAGGAAGGAATTTCAGGATTTAAAAAAAATAAAATACCTACGTAAGAATTTTTAGGTTCAAGAATTTTTAAAAATTGTTTTGGAATAAAAAAAAATTCGGTATCAATTTTTTTTTAAATAGAGGAATCTCAAATCTTCTGGAGTAGAAATTTTTTTGGAGGAATAAAGTTTTCTTATTTGTGAAGATATTTTTTAAAATTTTAGTGGAAAAGTTTCTTAATTTTTTCTTTTTGAAAAAAAAAATTTGTTTAATTTTCGAAAAAAAAATGGAATTTTTTTTCGAACAATAATTTTAAAAATTCTTCTGAAATAAAGAGGGCCCCTGGAAATGTAGAAATATTGTTCATGAAAAAAAGTCATGAATTTTCCAAAAAAAAAAAAAAGTTTGACACCATGATTTTCCTTTAACGAAGAGGTGCAAGGCCCAGCACAGCTGTCCCACCCAACCCCCTCCCACAATTCAGTAGGGCCTGACTAGAAGAATAATGCATGAGTACTTCTTCTCAGCCACTTTTTACTCAATTGAAAATTTCTTCCACTCACCTCTGTTCTGTTGAACTTTTGTTTTTTGTTCAACTTTCATAGTTCTACATTATTATATTTTAATATATTATTTCTAAGATTGTTAATCGTCTCTGATGACCAACACAATCGATTATGGAATTGTGATTTTCAGATAAAAAACTAACTGCGAAGGAAATCATTAAAGAAATAATAGTGAAGGATGGTAACTACATATGTCCAAACTGCGATAAATCATATCAAAATAAATATTCAGCAATTAGGCATTATAAATACGAATGCAGCTCTGCGCCGCAGTTTCAATGTGATCTATGTTGGATGAGGTTCAAACGTGCATACACGCTCAAGTCACATTTGTATTTTAAGCACAAAGTCATTACAAATTAACTCTTTTATTACTTTATTTGTAAGAGATGTGAAGCTATTTTAGGAGTTCGATTTTTACAATCGACGAATAAAGTCAATCTGTTCCTTATACCGATTGTTTTTTTTCCATTCGTTATTCTCAAAATGTAAGCAAAGCCAGAGTAAGTGGAGAGAGCAAGGAGTCATTTTAACGGTTATACTTTTCCCTTTCAGATCCACTATACATCAGTGGAATTGGCGCATTGGCAGAGGAATTGAAGCCCGCCCTTAGTGACGAAGAGTTCAGGCAGTTGACTACAAAACGAGCTTTTGAGTGCCCGAATTGCCATAAGTACTATTTGTATAAAGGTACTTTAATGAGACACTTGAAATTTGAATGCGGCTGGGATCCCCAGTTTCAGTGTCCTTATTGCGACCATCGTTGTAAAAGGAAAGAGAATTTGAAATGCCATATATTTCTGAAGCATCAGCATTTAAACGCAGGGTCGATTGAGTCGAAGAAAACGGAGTGAAACAAATTCAAAATGAATTGGTCTTCCTGTGGTTTTATGTAGTTTTCATCAGGACTTGCTTGCATCGAAGAGATTATTATTTTTATCGAGTCGAAAGTTATCGTTTGATATAAATACTTTCTTATTTATATACTTACCTTTCTAGTCATATTTTTTGTATTTTCGTATCTGACTAAAGCGAATTTCATAATAAAAATCTAGCATTTTGAATCGACTAATTTATTTTCTAAAAAATTCTACGAGTAGGTAGATGTTTGTTTCATACCTATATAAAAATTTCGAATTTGAATTGAGGTAATTTTTTTTTCAATTCCTAAGGTGGTGGAATGTTTCGAGTATTGATGAAGAACGTTGTCAAAATACCGATACCAGCTATTCGAGGCAATGCTACCGCAGCAAATCCATCTCAGAAAGCATTTGTGTGTCACTGTGGCAGAGGATACAAATACAAGGGCAATTTGAAGCAGCATCAGAGGTTCGAATGCGGTGTAGCTCCTCAGTTCGAATGCAGCGTTTGTGCTAGACCTTTTACTCATAAGAGTACGTTGAAAACGCATATGGGTATTGTTCACGGACGAGTTATGTAGCGCAAGGGGGCAAAATTTGAGTATTTGCCCCCTCAAATTTTGAAGTTTGACTTTTAGGCACTATCAGTGTTTTTTTTTCTTCTAAATCATGTAGATTGATCCAGTTTTATTTTTTTGTTTGGATAGTTTTATTTTGTTTTATTAGGTACCTACTTGAAGTTGTACTCATATAATTATGGAATAATTATAAATATGCGGAATAAGTATCTGTAAAATTGAAAAATTTATAGAGTTTAGACTATTGATTTGTTACTTTATTGTTAAATTATTATTTTTAAAATTAGACGTTGATTTGTACCTACCTACGTATAACCCTTATAGTTCCTTTTTGAAGATCATATTTTTGTTAGCAAATTTATCAAGCTTTGTAATTTTGCAAATTATTCGAATACTCAAGAAATTAATTAATTAAACGAGATAATATCAATTTGTAATTAATTTTCCTTCTTTATCCATAACTAAGTGCGTACTGCGCCTGCATGAAACGTGCGCATCTGCAGTGCACATGTCAAGTGCGCATGCGCGAACCAACGCGCAGCATCAGTACTCATATCAGTGCGCATGCGCGTAGCAACGCGCAGCTTCAGTACTCATGTTGTCTGCGCATCTGATTCGCGCATATTTTTTGTTCATTCACTGTTTCTATATGGAAGAATTGATTCACATTTCATTATTTTGTACACTTTTTTCTAATCCATGCGTTTTTATTTTACCAGAACAACAACTGTTGAAAAATTTGTGTCATTCAGTTTCCATTGACAATGATATCCCGAATGAAACTACCAATTCTAGATTGTTTTACTGCCCTAATTGTACGAGAAGCTATAAGTACAAGAATAATTTAAACGTGCATTTAAAATTGGAATGCGGAAAGTCACCTCAATATAAATGCGATATTTGTGGGAAAAGTTACACGAGACGTGGGACTTTGAAAACTCATATGGGCTTGGCTCATGGCATCTTAATGAATAAATAATTTTTTTTTTTTTTTTTTTTTTTTTTGCTTTGAAGCAAAAATTACCATTGTTATATTTTTTTGTTTGAATTTTATTGTTTTAATCTAATCAAGTGGTCAACATAATTTTATATCACGATAATATAAGTACATTTGTTAATTGACATATACGCTTTTCATTTTCTTTTCTCTCCATTCAAATATGCGAAATTGATGCAATTTTCAAGAGAGTATTCCCATATTAACTTTTCAATACTCTTCGAAGCCTGGAAAATGACATTCATACAAAAATACAATTTTTGCCCCACTTTATACAGGACTGATGGCTCAAGATTTTCAAGTAATCACCCACAGCTCGCCATACATCACCAAGGTTCCAATTTCAACATTCAGGAACCAACCAGAATTAACGATGAAAAGATTCCAGTGCACAATTTGCCAAAATCTGTTTTCTCAAAAGACACATCTGAAACGTCATTACATATTAAAACATCGCACTATCCCCGAAGGAAATATTATCTTGCAGGTGTCCAAATAAACAGGTCAGTTGCATGAAAATCGCATCCATTGTCCGAATTTAAACTAACCAATTTTTTTTTTGTACAGATTCCGAATTCCCTTACGAATGCCCGAACGCATGTGGACGCAAGTACAAGTATAAAGGAAGCCTTACTGCTCATTTGAAGATCGAATGCGGAAAAGATCCTGCCAATCAATGTCATTTGTGCGATCGCAAGTTCAAAAGGTTCAATAGTTATAAGAGGCATTTGATCATTTTACACGGTATTGTACCGGTATCGTCTTCGAACTCGACGATGGAAAATTTTTAGTTATAGTTTTATGCGTTAGATATAGTTATAATTTTTTTTTTACATTATTAAGTACTTAGTTCGGAGTTGACAAGCTCGAGGTTTTTTGTTGGATTTACATTCGATGTATTTAATAAAAATTTTTGCGTTATTTTGAAAAATTGGAATTAATTTTGATGAGTGAATGTAACTGTTTTCTGAGTTGGTTGAAATCTTTTAGATTTCTAGAAGACTGTACAGTGTACATAAAGAAACTGGCTTGCCTGAATTACAGATTAAGGTGTATATCTTTTGCATGCATTCTTTTCTATTTTAACTATCTAAAGGATGAACCAACGACGACTGAAAATGCACACAATTGCCTTAATGAAAAATTACATGATGTAATTGGTGTTGTAAGTGGCAAAATATTTTGTACTAACCTGGGAATGAAAATTCTCGTCAAAAATGTATTTGAGAGAAAAATTTTAGAAATACATTTTTGTGGGAAATTTCAATAGAAACAACTTTTGTGAAAAAGATTTTTCCATGCAGTCAAAATAATATCAACAAAATGCCTCATTCCTAAAAAAAATTGAAAAACACAATTTTTAAACCTATTTCCAATTATTTCAGGAGAACTATCGTTATCAGGGAAAAATTCTTCAAAAAAAATAATTATTTCTCGTCAAATTTCCTATCAAAATGATTTTTCATTTTTTTTTTTTTTTGTAATTTTTTAGGGAATATGAAAATTACAAAATTTCTTCAAAATAATACATGAAATAGGTGTAACTTTTTGAGAAAAGCAGAAATGTTATTTGATGGATTTGTCTATCTTCGAAACTGAAGGTGCTACAGAGATTTGAAAAAAACTATTTTTTTTCCTTCAAAGTTTCAAGTTCTTTTTCCTTCGTTTTTAAAGATAGACAAAAAATTGCCAAGAGGAAATAAGTTATTTTTAGTACTATTCATAATATACCAATCCAAAAATACTAGTGTCTAGTTAACTCAATTTTTTTTACATGGACGTGGATTGTTTTTGAATTTTATCAAGTCCAAAATAATATGAATTTTGAAACATCAGTTTTTTCAAAAAATTTCAATAATAAATCTGTAAAAAAATATAAATATTTCATAGATTAAAAAAATTGAGATTATATTTATTTTGATTTCTAACTAAATTTTATATAAAAATTCAATTCATTGGATATTTTGGAAAAAATGGCCTCTGAACAAAATTTTGGAAAATTATTTCTCTAAAATTTTTTCAAACATTTATAAGTAAGTATTTATTTTTAGAAAAATATTTTTTTTTAGGTTCTTCACTTAGGTGAAAAAAATTTATTTTGTAAAGAAATATTGTTTTTTTTTTCAAAATTCAGAAAAATAATTCCTTTGAAGAAAAAATGAAGAAAAATTCGGTTAAAAAAATAATTTAATTTGTAGGATCACTTCATATTAAAAAGACATAAAAATTTAATTTTCCCTTAAAAATTAATTTTTGAACAAAATTTTGAAAAAATAACCTAAGTACAATTTTTTTTCAAAAATTAATTTTGAACAAAATTTTACAAATTCATTTCATGTTTTTTTTATTTATTTGAGAAAATAACTTTATTTTTTTTATTTTTTGGACAAAAGTATTGAAAAAAACATTCCTTGAAAAAAATTATTTTTCAACAAAATTTTTTTCTCGAAAATTTGTTGCAAACATTTTTTGAAACTATTTCATAGTTTTTTTTTCGTAGGCAGAAAAATCTTGAAAAGTGATTTATTCGACAAAATATATCAACATTTTGTTTGAGTATGGTTCAAATTGGAGGGGAGGGAGGGGTGCAATCTAAATTTTTATTATAACAAAAAAATTTCTAGGACCTCAATGTACAACTTTTCTTTGAAAATTTTTTCAATGGGGCCCCTATCTCCACCAATTTTTAATAATATAAATATTCAAGTCATATCATGCCGAATTGGAGGGGAGGGAAGGGTCTAATCGAAAATTTTATAATAATATCAAAAAGTACTTCTAGAACTTCAATCTACAACTTTTGCTTGAAAAAATTTTCAATTCTACCCCTTCCCAATTTTGAAAAACTGTCTACCTGGTGTTATGTGAAATTGGAGGAGAAGGAGGTATCCAATAAAATTTTAACTTTTATTCGAAAATTTTTTCAATTTGCCTCTTCTTCCCTCCCTCCTTCAATTTTTAATTAATATATTTGGAGTTATATGCGTAATAGATGAGGGGGGGGGAGGGGTCCAACTAAAAAAAAATTCAAACAAAAGTTGTAGCTTGAAGTCCTAGGAATAAATTTGGTTATTTTAAAATTTTCGATTAGACCCCCCCCTCCCCTCCAATTCTGCATAATACGACATAGATCATTACTTATCATGTATATTATTAAAAATTGGTGAGGGAAGAGGTCGAATTGAAAAAATTTTCAAACAAAAGTTGTAGCTTGAAGTCCTAAGAATAATTTAGGTTATTATAAAATTTTCGATTAGACCCCTCCCTCCCCTCCAATTCTGCATAATACGACATAGATCATTACTTTTTATGTATAATATTGAAAATTGGTGGTGGGAGAGGTCCAATTGAAAAAAATTTCAAACAAAAGTTGTAGCTTGAAGTCTTATGAATAATTTTGGTGATTACAAAAATTTCGATTAGACCCCTCCCTCCCCTCCAATTTGAATATAAAATATCTACGACACGTAGTGCCTTTTACGTTGTTTGTTCATCCTGCATACTTTCTTTCATAAAAATGCTAATCTAATTTTTCATTTTGGATACTTGCAGCATGTGCAAGTGCAAGCCAAACGCGATTCAGCTCATCACTAATAAGCGATGCAGTCGTCAGCAATTAACATGCTAATACGGATGTGGCGCTACCAATAACTCGCTGTGCACACTATTTTGAGAAAAATTGCAATTTTTGATTTGTTTTCGTGTTTTTTTTTTCACCTTTAGATGGATCATCGGGAGTACGAAGTTTTACCTGCGAAGATTGCGGCAAATGTTATAAGTACAAAAGAGGCTTAACCGCCCATAAGCGTTTCTATTGCGGAAAAGAGCCCCAGTTTCAATGTGACATTTGTTCGAAACGATTTGTCGAACGAAAGTCATTGCATAATCATTTAGTCTGCATACACAAACTACTCATCAAAAGGTCGCAAGCCGAATTGTTCCAAAGGTCTTTGAAATCCTACCGACATTCTATTTTGAATTAAATATTTTTTTACTACGCGACGTGTAATTTATATCTATAACAATTTTGTTTGTTATTAATTTTATTCTTGTGCGGGTTCGATGTTTTGTTGGGAAAATTTGCGTAACCTTGGTATTTGATTAGCTTTATTCGATCGTAAAAGGTATACGATGTTGCATTTCCTCTCTCTCACATTTTCGGGTGATTTACTATATTATAGATGAAAAATTATCGCCGGCGGATAGTGCTCAAAAATTCACTTGTACCAAGTGCGGAAAATCGTACAAATATCGAGGCGGCCTTTCGCAACATTTACGATTTCATTGCGGCAAAGAACCACAATTCGAGTGCCAGTTTTGCGGACGAAAGTTCGTTCAACCCGGAAGTCTTAAAACTCATCTTGGTCTCATACACAACGCCATCTTGTCTAAAAAATAAAGGCAATTTTGTCTTAAACTTTGAAATTGTAAAATTGTTGAAAAAATTCGATAATAAATTTTGATTTTTTTACTTTCGTATGTGCCTAGCTAGTGTTTGAACGTTAAAATGATCATCTATGTTTTTAGCTGTTTTTTTTTTTTTTTGTGGGTATTTTTGGTACTAGATTTTAATATACAAATGGTATTTTTTTTTGTAGATTTAACGAAAGAGCCATATGATTCGATTTTGGAAACTGATTCGGATAACGTATCTTTTCGCTTGTTTTACTGTCCAAATAATTGCGGTCGAAAGTATAAATATAAGACTGGTTTAAGCGCTCATTTGAAATTCGAATGCGGTAAAGAGCCTCAATTTGGGTGTAGATTTTGTATGAAAAAATTCACGCTCAAGGGTAATCTTAAGACTCATTTGGCACTCGTTCATAAATACGTTATGCAGTAATTTTTTCTCTTTTTAATAATTTTTTTCTCGTGTTTTATTGTTTTTTTTTCTAAATTTTTTCTATGGAGTTTGATTACTATTTTTACCTATTTACTTGAATATTTAAAATCACCATTGTGTTGAATTTATATTTGTATCTTTTTTGTGTACCTATTAATAAAATTTTTGATGTTTTTTGTATTCGTGTTTTGAGGTTTTATTTTTCCTATTTCTCATCGTGTGGGTGTGAGTTTGTATTTTCGGTTTTTGGTACGAGTGACTTTGATTTTGGAGTAATCTGGTCCACTGAGTGTATTTTAATGTGCTGAAAATTGTTGTGCAGTTGGAGAAATTTGTACATTCAAATTTCGTTCTACCTTAATTTCTCAAAATTTTGTTGAAAATCAATTATTTCTTCAAATTTTATTCGAAATCTTCATAAAAATTTTTGGTGAGGACCAATTCTTTAAAATCTTGTTGATTTTCTTTAAAAAAAAAAAAATCAATTTTTTTGATGAAGTACAATTTTTTCTACTATTTCACGTAGAATCATAATATTTTTAATTGAATTTTTTTGGTACAATTTTATGTGTAATTTTTTGACAATTATTTTTTTTTTAAATTTTGAAATGATTTTTCCTAATTTTCTTCCAACATAAATGTTTAAATCTTCTTGAGAATAATTTTTCAAATTTCCTTCCCATAATTATTTTTTAAATTTTATTTGAAAACAATGTTTTCGAATTTTCTTTATTAAAAAAAAAGTTGTTGAAGACAAAAATCGGTTAAACTAGTACTTTTTAATGAAATTTCTCAAACTTGATTTTTTATAATCTTATTACAACTTATTTTTCAATTTTTTTTTTTTGAATAATTTAGTATATTTTTTGACAATTTTACCAAGTATGAAACTTTTTTTTAGATGTGATCTTAAAATTTTTTCGCTTGAGTTTTGTTGAAAATCATTTTTTTTAAAAATTGTTTTATTCAAATTTTTTGTAATTTTTTTCAAATAAGTATTTATTTTTTACAATTTCATTTGAAAATTTGAAAATTTGTCAACACCGACTTTTTCAGCTGTTTTTTTTTTCGTAGTTAGTTTTATTCATTCACTACCTAACATTTATTATCGTAGATCAAAAAACAATTTTTTTTCAATTTTTCCAGCCTTTGTCAATCCTGAAACAGATTTAATCCGCAAATTGCGATTAAAATTACCTATCTTTTCCTTATGTTGAAGGTTCAAATAAACAAAGGTACTCGGCAATTATGACGAGCAATTGGAGGAACGAAGCTTACGAAGCCCTAGAAGAGTTACTTTTCTATTGCCCGAATAGCTGCGGACGTAGATACAAGTATAAGCATAATTTGAGCGCTCATTTGAAACTAGAATGTGGCAAAGAACCGCAATTTAATTGCATATATTGTAATAAAAAATTCTCCCATAAGGGTAATATGAAATCGCATATTATAAGAATGCATCTTTCCGCGAGATAATTTATAAGCTTGTTTTTTTCGTTCGTTTTTTAAATTGAATTGAAATTTTTCTCTTGGTATTGTTAAATTATAGTTGTTCTTACGTTAAATATAATTTTAAAATTCTTACAAATTTGAATAACTAGGGTGTTTTTTCCCCTCAACAAAGAAGTAGGTAGTTGGTAGCGTAACTGGATCTATACCTACCCCTCTATACCCACTCAGAACATTTGCTCGTCGAGTACCCATACCCACTTCTAACGATATTTTTTTCTTCGCTGTTTATAATTCGTCCCTTTTTTTAAAAATCCAGGTTATCGATTTATCCAAAAAGGGGAACTAATCTAACCTGTACCATGCGACGTCGTTGACCTGCGAGAATTAATATAATTTTATACTTTTCAGCTGTTCAGTTGCTGTTTCAAAATTTCGAAAAGCCTTTTATGTGTAGATGTGGCAGGAGATATTCTTCCAAAGGCATATTAAATCGTCATATGAAATTCGAATGCGGTGTCGAACCCATGTTCCAATGCACCGTTTGCAGCAAAAGGTTTAAACGGGTGTCCCATTTGTCTACTCATATGATTTGCGTTCATAAGACAGCGCCGCCGTAGTAAGCAGTGGAGTTTTGTGATGCGTGCGCACAAATTATGTTTCAAGTTTTGTTTGGTAGAATTTTTTTTTTTTTTTTTTTGAGGTTCAATTTCGTTATATTTTTTGTTTCAAATTTGATGTAAAAGGCTACAGCTGAAATTTGTGTGTCAATTGCGCATGCGTATCTTTTAAAAAGTTTATTCGCGCATGCGCAGTTTTGATAGAATGTTTCTGCGCACGCGCAATTCCGAAAGATGTTATCTGCGCATGCGCATTTTGTGTATAATTGAGTTGCAGCTGCGCATGCGCGATTCTAATAGATTTTATTTGCGCATGCGTCGTTTGTAATCATTGTAAGTGTGTTCATTCGCATTGAAACACGATCGGCTAAATTTCACACTTCCGTCTATTTTGCAATCTTCACCTTGACCTCATATTTCACATGAAGGTGGGTTGTTGTTAAATTTTTATTTTACCAAGTCCAATACGACATAGATACTCAAGATTCAATGTTGGAGGGGAGGGAGAGGTTCAGTCGAAATTTCGGTGAAGACCAAAATTATTCCTAGGACTTGAAACTATAACTTTTGTTTGAAAATTTTTTTAATTGGACCCCCCTCTCCACCAGTTTTTGATAATATACAAAATAAGTAATAATCCAAGTCTTATTATGCATAATTGGTGAGGAAGGAGGGGTCTAATCAAAAATTTTATAATAACCAAAATCATTCTCAGGACTTCAAGCTACAACTTTTGTTTGAAATTTTTTTCGATTGGACCTCTTCCCCCACCAATTTTCAGTAATATACATAATAAGTATTGATCTATGTCGTATTATGCAGAATTGAAGGTGAGGGGAGGGGAGGGAGGTGTCTAATCGAAAATTTTATTATAACCAAAATAATTCCTAGGACTTCAATCTACAATTTTTTTTGAAAATTTTTTCAATTGGACCTCTCCCCCCACCAATTTTTAATAATAATAAATAATTATAATAATGTAAGTCGTATTATGCTAAACTTGAGGGGAAGGAGAAGTCTAATCGAAAATTTTATAATGACAAAAATTATTTCCAAGACTTCAATCTGTAATTTTTGTTTGAAAATTTTTTCAATTGACCACTTCCCCTCTCACTCCTCTTAATTTTGAATTTGAATTAGCATCTACGAAGTGTTATGCAAAATCAGAAGAGAGGAAGGGGTCCAGTTGAAAACATTGTCAAACAAAAGTTATAGCTTGAAGTCCTACGAATAATTTTGGTGATTACAAAAATTTGGATTGAACCCTTCCCTCTCCTCCAATTTTGAATCTTAACTATCTACGTAGCATTGGGCTTGGTAAAATTTAACAACAGTCCACCTCCATGCGAAATATGACGTCAGGAAGTGGTGAAATTTAGCCGATCGTCGATAGAACCTTTATTAGATTTACTTTTGTACCTTCTGTGATAATTATTCATTTCTATTTTTTTTTCAATTTAACCATAAGTTGGGTATTTACATTGAATGACAGATGTTTCCAGAAAACATTATTTCAACGTTTTGTTATTAAACATTTGAAAACACTCGTAAGATTATTTTTGTTCAATTTTTTCCTTTCATCAGTTCATCACCAATCGATGTACTCTCTCCTTTGAACCATTCACGTATTCTAACCGATTTCGTGAATTTTATTTTACAGATCGAAGATCAAGCGACTGCCTTTTGACGTATTTAAACGTTAGTGAGTTTACTTTCACCGATGCTGAAGGCGTATTGAAATTCTTCTGCCCAAAAGCGAACTGTCAAAGGATGTATAAAAACAAACACCACCTTATACGACATTTACGTTTCGAATGCGGCAAAGAACCTCAGTTTCAGTGCAGCGTTTGCATGAAAAAAATGAGATACCGAACATCATTGAAGAATCACATGATCTTTGTTCACGAGATGAGGTTACCTGATGAAAAAGGAGGTCCCAGTGGTTGATCCACAGTCGCTCAAACGGACGTAGATTTATTCACACTGAAACTGAATGTCAAAATGATGCTAGAAATTTGTACATTTTCTAGTCCATTTGTTTCCTATATGTAATATCCTAAGTAAAATAGTTTTAAAAATATCAGTGAGGATTTTTTTTTCTCTCTGAATTTTATGTCAATCTCATATACTCTTGTAACCAGTGTTATTATTACTATATTTCGTTCAATTTTAATGATTTGATTGTTATTTTTAAGTTTTAGTCGAGGTTTGAAATTTTGAATTTATCGCTTAGATGGAACTACATAATATATTACCTAATTTGTTTGATTTATTAATTAATTTTACTAACTGTAGAATCGACATGTTTCGAATGTAGACTTTTATTGTTGTGATAACGTATTTTTAATATATTTTATTCTTCCATAATTTTAGTAAAACGATGTGTGAATTATTGAGCTTCGACTTTTTAAAATTTTGTTTGAGATCAAAAAATTACCAATAAATTGTCGAAACTTGGTTTTTATTCAATAGAAAAAAAAATATTGGTTATGATTTTTTTTTTCTTTGTGAAAATATTTTATAACAAAATATGAGCTTTGGATACTCTCATCTAATCTATTGCGAATGCTTCGTTTTTGTCGCAGAATAATTATTAAACATCGAGTGAATTTTTCAGATACCATGCCCTATTCCAAGATGCCAGAGCAAACGACATTCGGAAAAGCTTACCCAACGAATCAGCACCGTTGTGAAAATTGCAACAGATGTTATAAATATAAATCAGGCTTAGCTCAGCATTTGAAATTCCAGTGTGGAAAAGAAAAGCAATTTCAGTGCTTCGTATGTCAAAAACAATTCAGTTTTAAATTTTTGTTAAAGTCTCATTTGGGTATTGTTCACAAAGTGATCTTACAATAATTTTTATTTTGTAACAAATTTTGTCGATTAAAATTATTTTTCATTTTTTTTCCCTCATTGATTTTCTTGAATATTTTTTATGAAACTCGCTTGGGCCAAAATAAGAATTCATTTGTTCTTTGCGCTCGTCTAACGCTATTTTCTTCTAACCAATTTTACTTTTCTAGTTTCAGAAAAAGAAGCAGTCGACAAGAAACCGCTCATTATGCCAATGTATCCCAATTTTGTGGATTGCGAAGACGTCAAACCGTTCGACGCTTTGAAGGACGACGAAGGCAACATGATCGATATTTCGACAATCTCCATAGGCGAAAGTGGCTCGTTCGATTGCCCGAATAAATGCGGAAGATCGTACAAACGCATCGATACGCTAGTCCAGCATTTGAAATTTTTATGCGAAAAACGTAAAAGATTCGCGTGCTCTTATTGTGATAGAGAATTCAGCCAGAAGACTTGCCTCAAAACGCACGTATTCGTGGCTCATGGTTTACGCCGGATGAAAAGAAAATTAGCTTTGAGTATAGTTCCGCATAGTAAAGCACTTGGTTAGAGCGGACTCTGCGGCCGAAACTAAGTGCAAAATTTTCAGTGTTCATTTTACGCAAACGTGTAGCTCGTTTCGTGAGAGGAGGTTTCTTTTTTCTTTTCCTTTTTTAAATTGTTTCGCGTTTTAATTTAACTTTATATGAATCATAAATTTTGGTCGAGTTGTTTTTGATTTTTCGACGTTAAGCTCGTTGTTGAGAGTTTAAATATACGAGTACCTATTTTTTTTTTCTAGAACTAATACCGTTATGTTTTTATTAAAATTAAATGTTTGTACCTCATTGTGTTTTTTTTTTTTTTTTTTTTTTTGGTATGTATGTGTGTAATAAGCATACTATAGTAGGACTTCTTCCACACACATTGCTGTACCTTAGGAGGGCATTTTACCTTGGTCGGACATTTCGTGGTGTCCTACCAACGTTTTGTCTTAATAGCTGAGCCATTTCAAGTATGATGCATCTGATACTGCACTGGTAGAGTCAGTGAAGAGTCCGTTTTTCGTATATCTAAGTTAAATTAGAATATTTCAAGTCGTATAGGAGTTATGGCATGGTTGAGAGGACATTACAAACACTTCACGAATTTAGCTAGACGTTGGGCAGACGTTAGAATTTTTATAAACGTTGGTAAGACTTCATAAGGTTGTTTCAAATCGAAAAAGTGGAGTGTTAAGCGTTACTATTGAGTGTAAACAAATTTTTGTCAGATTACTTGGTAATTTTTTCAAAATGAAGAACATTTGTAATGTTACTATGATTAAAGAATAAAAAATTTTGAGGTCCGCCTATGGTATAAAAGAAGTCAAGTGTCCGCCTATGATACCAAAAACACACATGGGTGTATGTGTGTGATGTGATAATTTTAGGTATGTTTGTTTTGAAATTTTTAAAGGATTTTGATTTTAACCACATGATATGAAGGTGTTCAGGGAAGAACATATTCCAAGGTTTTTGCTCATTTGAATAAATTCTAAAATTTTCAATGCAAAAATACCTTAGCCCAGCGAAGAAATCATTTAAAATTTTTTCTTAGTTTGACAAATACTGAAATTGAAAAAACAAAAAAAAATGTACAAAATTTTTATGAAAACAAGTGAATATCAAGGAATCAGTTTTTGAAATTTTTTTGTATTTATGTAATTTTACATATCTACATAAAAATAAGAAAAAAAATATTTTGTATAATTTTTTGGGAAATTAGTTTTTTTTTTAAATAAAAAATAAAATACTTACCCACATCTATTTCATAATTTAAAAAAATGCATTTCTAACAAAAAAAATTGAAAAATAATTTCATTAAAAAAAATAAAACCCTACCTACCTAAAATAAAAAATGAGAAAATTTCCCCTACAATTTTTTTTTTTTTTTTTTTGAATACCTAGGTAAATATACTTAAATATTTTTTGAGAAAAATCAAATATTGAAGAAATCATAAAAATGGACATGACTTCTGTAGTTTTGTGCTAAATTTTGAAAAATTGTACTTATTATGTTTTTTTTAATTCAGAAATTCAATTTAAACAAAATTAAGCTTTAAAAAAATAAAAATTAGAAAAGCAACTCCAGAAAAGTCGTAAGAAAAAAGTCACTTCCCTAAATAATTCTTTTAAAATTTGTTTTCGAACAAAATCAAATCGATTAATAATTCATTTCTCTATTTAGCGAGAATCATTTTTTGGGAATATTATATTTTATTTTAAATGAAAGTGAAAACTGAAAACAATTATTTTATACTGATGTGTCAAAATTTTGAAAAATTGGTTTCTTCAAAATTTTTTAAATATTTGGTTTGTAAGAAAATTTTGAAAAAAAATCCTCTTATAATTTTGAAATGATTGTCTTTGAACAAAATTTTGAGAAAAAAATTGAAATCCATTTGAACAAAATCCCCCCCCCCCCTCCCAACCCAAAAAAAGCATGAAAAAATTGAGAGTGAAAATTTATTCTCTAAAAAAATTGAAAATTAAGTACAAATATGTATTTGAAAATAAAAATTCAATTTCTGAAAAAATCATGAAAACAGAAATATTATTTTTATTTGCACGAAATTTTGAAAAATTGGAAAAAATGTTCCTAGAAAAAACAATGGCAAAAATTACTCCCCTAAATTAAAAAAAAAATACATTTCAGCAGTATAAAGGAATTGTTTTTAGAGAATGTAATTTTATTTTACATAAAAGTAAAAAAAACAATAAGAAAATTTTGAAACGTCAGGTTTTTTTTTCAATTTTTGTTTTTAAATTTCAATATTTAATTACTGTAAAAAAAAATATATATTATTTTCATAGATTATTAAAAAATAGCGGCTGAATAAAATTTCATAAAAATAGTTCTCAAGAATTGTTTGAAGTTTTATTTTTTTAAAATTACAATTCAAAAAATTATTGAAAAAGTGAAAATTATAATTAAAGACGGTGGCCGAATAAGGGACTTCGGTGCTCGAAGGCCCTTATTCCTTAGAATCGCGTTTCGGAAACCTTGAACCTTCGACTATCCATTAAAAGTGGTGGTAGTTCCCAACTCGACGTATAGAGGTCGCTAGTGAGTTTTTAACGCACCAAGACATTGATTTTATGGGATTAAGATTTCGGTTTCTCAAAAATTTCAAGGCACTTATATGAATACTTGTTGCTGGTGTTGTTATCATTGCATCCGCGATCTTAATCGATTAGTTGAACGTATTTTTCATAAAATTTTGGTTTTGTGTAACATTTCGATTGTTAACATTTTCAGGTTCAATTACAAGCAAATTTTTCTTTAAAAATATGCATATTGAAAAAGGGCCTTCAGAACAACTTTATCAAAAGCGAAACAGCGATATTTTTGACATTTGACCATTTTCAGATTCGATTAGAAAATTTTTTTTGTTGAAAAATTTGGATATTGAAAAAAAAACTTTGAAGCAACTTTTTCAAGTGAATGTAGAGGGGGGAAGGAATGGTTTTTTTTTCAATGTTTTTTTTAACGAATTGTAGCGAAAGAGTTGCTCTTTCTAATGAGACAAAGAGCAACATTGTTGAATTTTTTTTCGCTGAGTTATATCAAACTAAACTTTCAAATGCGATTTACTCAAAACGAACTTTTCGCGCGAAGGCCCTTATTCGGCCCTCGCCTTCAATTATTACATCTCAAAAAATTGAAAATTTGAATTTGAGCAAACAAAAAATTGAGATTATATTTATTTTGATTTGTAAACAAATTTTATGTAAAAATTTAATTCATTGGATATTTTGGAAAAAATGGCCTTTTAAACAAAATTTTGGAAAATTATTTCTCTAAAATTTTTTTAAACATTTTAAATAGGTAGCTAAGTATTTTAGAAAAATATTTTTTTTTTAGATTTTTCACTCGAGTAAAAAAAAATATTTTATAAAGAAATTCTGTTAAATTGGTTGTTTTTTTTTTTACAAAATTCAGAAAAATAATTCCTTTGAAAAAAATGAGTAAAAATTCGATTTAAAAAAATTATTTAATTTGTGGGGTAGCTTCATATTAAAAAGACATGAAAATATTTAATTTTTCTTTAAAAATTAGTTTTTGAACAAAATTTTACAAATTAATTAATTAATTGATTTTTTTCATTTGAGAAAATAACTTCTTTATTATTGTTTTTTTTTAAATTTTCTGACAAAGTATATTGAAAAAAAAAACATTCATCAAAAAAATTATTTTATTATTGTTTTTTTTTAATTTTCTGACAAAGTATTGAAAAAAAAAAACATTCATTAAAAAAATTATTTTTCAGCAAAATTGAAAAAATTATTTTCTCCAAGATTTGTTGCAAACATTTTTTAAAACTGTTTCGTGAAGTTTTTTAAAATTCGACGGTGGTCACAATTGGAAGGGTGGGAGGGGTCCAATTGAAATTTTTATAATAACTAAAATCATTCTCTAGACTTCAAGGTACAAGTTTTGTTTGAAAATTTATTCCATTAGACCACTCTCTCCTTGTCGGCTTTGCATATCACTACAAACGTATTTATTCAAGATATTCAATAAGGAAGATGTTTGAAAATTTTTGCATGATCAAAACAAAATAATTCGAGTTTGTCGTATTTTTTTTTTTTTTTTGAAAAATCGATTTTTAATAAAATTTAAACAATTATATTTGAACAGGGTTTTTTAAAAAATGTGTTTCAACCAAGTTCCAGTTTTGTCTTGATCTCTGAGAAAATTCGATCACAGATTTTTTTAATTGTGTACCTGTCGAATTTTAATTTTGGCTATATTTTCTTTGAGTTGATTGTAAATAGAAGATAAATATGTACAACGTAGAACTCTAGAACTCCTGAAAAGTTAAACCACCTGCCATCCTTTTTACTTTTGTAATGCCCTAATACCCTTTTCATTTTAAGAGCTTCATATCACAACTAATGAATAATTGAAATGTTCGTTTTGCATTTTAATTGTTTGAGAACAATTTATTTATGTTGGATTTTGCTTTCCTTTGATTTTTTTTTTTTTTTTTTTTTTTTTTTTTTGATGCCTTTGTGTGTTCGTTCAATAGCTACGTATAGAAAATGATTTACATTTTTGGCGATTTCATTAGCTTGGGTAATTTATTACCTCTGTGGGCTCTCTTGCCTCCACCGTCGTTCTCTTGTACCTATTCTATTCTGTTCATTTTCTTTTTCATATTTTTAGCCCTCCAATTTTTCTTACCTCTGCTTTCGTTTCTCATGAAATATCGATTTGCCCTCCTCTCCTATTCCCCCTCCCTTCACACATACACCAAGTTCCATGTTGGCACATCGTTTTTAATTTTCTTTGAAAAATTGATTTGAATTTATTTTAAATTAAATAATGCTTCGATTCGAGTCTAGAATTGTGATATTAAAATATGAAATTTGTAATATTTCAGAAGATATGCGTTTCATGTTGACTTTATTCGAAGGCAAATCACCCAAAATGAATTCCAACTTTGTTTTAAACAAAAACGGATTCTACGAATGTCCGAACCGTTGCGGACGATCGTATAAACATACGGCTACCTTATACCAGCATTTGAAATACGATTGCGGTAAAGAGAAGCAGTTCAAGTGTGACGAATGTAGTCGTTCGTTTTCACGTAAAAATCATCTCAGAGTTCACGTATTCAATGTCCATAGAAAATTGCTGGAATAATTTTCTTTCTTTTTATTATTGAATTATTTGTCGTTGTCGTCGAATAAACCTTTATTATTAATTATCGTTCATCATATTTTTGTTTTCTTTTACCGCAAAACACGGTTAGGAAAAATTTCGACTATTTTGCTGTATTTACGCTTCGACATTTTAATCGTTTTTGAGTCGTATTGCACATATAAAATACGTTTATATGAAAGTAATCCTTATTTTATATATTAACTAGCTCGCCATTTCAATTATTATTAAAAATAACCTACTAACATAAGTCTTTTCGTCTGTGTTTCAGTCCCATTCGAACTGGGAGGATTCATGTACATGTCGTCGGCCGAAATGAGATCGAAAAAGTCAACCTTTATCATCACCGAATCAGGCTACGGCTGTCCCCAGTGCGGAAACAATTACAAGCACAAAACCAGTCTGTACAAACATTTGAAATACGAATGCCAAAAAGAGAAACAATTCCAATGCTGGTATTGCCAAAAGAAATTCGCCAGGAAAGGCCATCTACAGAGCCATTGCAAGTATGTCCACGATATCAACATATCACGATTAGCGGTCGATATTATCAAGACTGAGAATCAAGGGTTTTCAACGACGATGTGACGAGAATAAGTAGGTAGGTACATGAAACCTGATGCGAGATTACTGATTTTTATTTTATTGATTTTTTTTTTTTTTTTTTCTAGAAATTTTTTGAAAATGTTTTGTCCTTAGGATAATATTGTTATTCATTAACTTAAAACGTAAATTTGTAACAATTTCATTCGTTGTTGGCGTATTGTACGTATTTTTATGAAGTAATTTGTAAGTTATTTATTTTATAGCACTGTCTGCGTATTAATAATATAGCAAATGTATTGTTTTGAGTTACCTTATTATACTTACGTATGTTTTATTAGATTTAATGCGATGTTTCATGTTGTTTTCCCATTATTAATTTACTTTTTATTGTATACGTGTAATGTGTATCCGTGAAGAGGTTTTTGAAATTGGAATTTTATTTTATCGTGTTTATTTTGTTCGAATTAAACGATTGTGGATATGAACTATCGTACGAGTTGTTTATTTTTTTATTTTTTTATTTTATTTTTTTTGTGAAAGCGAATGTTGTAAGAGTGAAATCAATGGAGGGTGGTCTTATAATAATAGAATAATACAGAATTTTTCTTCTTTTTTTTCTCAACTTGGGCAGAAAATTTTACATTGAGAGGTCTAACGTAAGATTATTTAATAAAAAATGGACAATGATCTCGAGACGAGGGGAAAGCTTCAGTTCAGCTAAGAATTCGTCTCAAAAAAAAATTTAATTGTTAAACAAAATTTTTAAAATTTATGTCAACATGAAACAAAATTATTTACTATTGATCAAATTTTTTCAAAAAATTTAATATTTTTGCCCAGATTTTGAACATTTGTCTTTCTTCTTCTCTTCAAAAAAAAAAAAAAAAAAAAAAAATCAAGAAAATTTTTCTTACAAGTTTTGAAAATTTTGAAAATTGTTTTTTGAAAAAGTTTTAAAAATTACTTTCTCACAAAAAAAAAAAAAAAAAAAAACATTTTCAACGAATTTTTGAAAATGGCAAAAATAACCCATAATTAACCAAAAAAAAAACCGTAAATTTTGAGATGAATTTTTGAAAATAAGTTTATAGCCTCCCCCCCAGGTAGATTTCGACTATTTTGGAAGCAATCGAATCGAACAGTTGACAGTTACCTATTGTTTTTACTAATGAGATATTTTTTCCATTTTGAAAATTTCGTTGAATAAATGGAAACTTCAGAAGCTGAAAATTTGGTTCTGAGGTCTAGGTTACATTCTAATTCAATAAGCCAAATTTCAGCTCAATTGGTATTGAAAAGTTGTCAAAGTTCCCTTGTTGGGGGGGGGGGGGAGTGATTTGTAACAATTAACAATGTTTAAAAATCTTTATTTCATAGAAAAAAAATTAAAAATTATTTTTTGATAAAATTGGTTTGTAATAAAATTTTAGGAAATAATTTCTCTAACAAAATATCGAAAAGTTGAAAATCTGAAAAAAAAAAATTATAAAATTGAATGAAAATCCTTTTAGAAAATTTTGAAAAATTTTTTCAAAGAGTTCAGAATTTTTTTTAATTTTGAAATTTTTTTTCTTGAAAGAAAATTTATTTGTTACAAAATTTTAAAAATCATTTCATGGAAAGAGAAAATTGATTTTTATCAGAATTTCAGAATATTATTTCTCCAACGAAATATCAATAATTCCTTGTTGGAAAAACCAAAATTTTTTATAATAATGTTTACAATATTATTTAGGAAAGGTTCGGTTGGAAAATTAAAAAAAATATAAAAATATTTACTTACCTGGGACAAAAGTTATAAAAAAAAATTGTTTCAAAATTTTAAAAAAACGATTTTATGAAAAATTCATTGAGCAAAATTTTAGAAAATTACTTCTAAAACAATTCAAAAAAAAAAAGCTATTCAAAACTTTGATTTTCAAGAAAATGGAAGGCATTAAACTGTTTGTGAAAATTTTTAAAAGAAAATTGGCGAAATGTTAAAAATCGTTCTCTTAGAAGGATAAAAAAAAAGATGTTCTGTAAAAAAATCAAAAAGTTTTGAAAGTTCTTTTTTAAAGGAAAACGTGATATGACACAAATTTAAAAAAAATATTTTTTTTAGAAAAAAAGCTCGATTCGTTAGAAAATTATTTCTCCAATAAAATGTTAAAAATTCAGAAAATTCAGGATATTTTTGAAAAATATTTTACAAATTAATTTGTACAAAAATTGAGAAATTTCAAGGAGTACCTAGGTTAAATTTCTTTTAAAAATTTGATAAAATTTACACATTCTGATGATTTTTTTTTTTTTGAAAGATTCAATTTGTTTAGTTGAATGCCAAATTTTTGTAAAAAAATTTACATGATACTTAAATTTACCTACTTGAGATATATTGGAAGAAATATTTAATCTGACCCATACTTCTAATTTCATTCGGCCCTCTCTACTCTTTCATTTTAAAATAAAATTATCTAATGTTTCAGTTACGTATTCTTGCGTTCTGAAATTTTCACCAAAATCTTCTGTGAATTGTTTTCCCCTTTTCCTTCTCCTCCTCACTCTGCCATCATCCATATTCTTCTTATAATAGATAGAGTCATTATTAGGAAAAGCTAATTCGGTGTTTTTTTGACGTTGGGAATTTCTAAGCCCATACTTTAGTAGAATCGAAGGGTCAAGATTGTAATAGGTATTTTATATTCGACGTATAATTAGGTACATGTTTACAATTTCAATTTTCCGGAACCCTCTGATAACGACTGTATTATTGTTACTGTTGCCAGCTTGTACGACAGACGAAGAAGGTCCGAGCGAAATATTCAAAACTCACGCTGTTTTCTTGAAATCCAATTATTATGCTAAGGTCAACAGCGGAGATATGCCAATGGCTTGTCCGAACCAATGTGGTCGAATTTATCATCTGAGGAATTCCTTGTACAAGCATTTGAAATTTGATTGCGGAGTTGAAAAACAGTTCGAATGCTCCGTTTGTCATAAGGCTTTCTCGAGAAAAACTAGCATGAGGAATCATTTATTAGTCAAGCATCAGATTGTTCAGCAATGATGACGATGAGTATTGAAAAGGACTCCAGGTGAGATGTGTTTTTTGTGTTCTGTTTAATGTACTCGACTACAGCTTACGTACAAATGCTGATTTATTTTAATAGGTACCTAGTGTGTTTTTTTAAAATTTTTATTTAAATTATTTCAATTCATGTAATATAGTTGTTGTCTTGTCTTGTCTACAAAACCAAAGTAATTAAAATATTTGTACAATTGTTTGAATTTTCTTCTCAAAATTCTATTACGACATAGTTCATATAATTATGCTCGAGTACGGGGATATTTTGATAATACCTTAACTAGGTGTAGGTATAATATACTTTGTTCGAAAATCTACATCACCTGTTACGATCTATGTGGTGTTTTTTTTTTCAGGAATTTACCTAAATTACGGATCCGACGAAAGAAACCGTATCAATTCGAGAACATACGGAGTGATAAAAATCACCGACGAAGGACACGTTTGCCCGAAAAATTGTGGAAAAGTATACAAACATATCAACACATTGTACGTGCATTTGAAACACAAATGCGGAAGAATCAAAAAATATGCTTGCACATGCTGCGGTCAAGAATTTGACTCGCGGTTTAAATTGACCAGCCATGCCAGTATCGAACATCAAATATTACACCCTTGAATTTGGTTCCTAATTTCATCTGATCTGATTACATACTCGATATCTACTTAATTTTTGGTATTAGCTTATTACGATTTCGAAGAAATTGTTTGCATTTTATTTGAATAAATATTTAGTTTTTTTTTTTACTATTTTCTTAAATCGTTCGAGATTTTTTTCGTATGATTTTATGATTATGTACTTCGAGTCCTGTCGCAATGTTTATTTTTTTTTAAATTGGGAGACTGAAAGTAAATTATTTCACATTTTATGACGATTCGATCAGTCTAGTCGTGTAAATCGAACCATTACTCATGTAACTAACGAAAAATTACGAATTATTTCAGATATCGAAACCACCCTCGGGTCACTCCTCAGTATACCAATAGAAGACAACAAGAAAATACTCATCGTGAAAGACAGATATGTTTGTGCCAAATGTGGCAGATTTTACAAACACAAAGAGTCAGTTTATTCGCATATAAAGTACGAATGTGGAATTGAAAAGCAGTTCCAATGCTACATTTGCAACAAACAGTTTTCCAGAAAGAATTATTTGAAATCGCATTTGGGTATTGTTCATCAGACCATTATGCCATAGACCAATTTTTTTTATTTAGGTTACTAATTTTTTCCAAGACTTATTTATGTTCTCTTTTCCTTCAAGCATACTTAATTATTTATTTTTTATATTTTTTGTCATAATTTGTTAATTTCTATTGCTTATTTAGAATTATTTCCTATTATTTGTGATCAACATTGCATAATTAGTATAGAGATAAATGTTTCGTTTCAAAGTTATTAAATTTTTATTTAGGGTATTCCTCACTTATTGAGATGATTTTTAATTTTGTAATGCGGCTTAAAGGATTTAAAATGTCCAACTGTTCTGCAAATTTCACAGAAGTACCTACTGCTTTTTGCGGGTATTCATTTGAGGGACCCAAAATGACCATCTCGTTGTTTTTCGCTTATAACTCTTCAAATATGTGTTTGAACAAAAAAATGATAAGAATTAAAATTAATTTACATGAAATTTGCAGCAAAAAAGGTGATATTAATTTTTTTGAAAAGTGAACGTGTGACGCAAAAACAAGCATCTAAATATACAGGGTGCGGAAAATATGAAGATTTCTCATCATGCCCATTAATAAGATTCAATGTCTCTATTAACTTGCAGAAAAAAATTAATCAAGTGATTTTGTAAAAAATTTCACATTTTGTTGGAAAATTTTTCAATTGGACCTACTATCTCTCATCAGTTTTTAATGAGTATCTAAGTCATATTATGTAAAATTGGCGGGAAGGGAAAGGTCTAATCGAAATTTTTATAATGACCAAAATCATTTTTAGGATCTTTATCTACAACTTTTATTAGAAACATTTTTCAATTGGCCCCTTCCTTTCTTCCTCCTTTAATTTTTAATTAGTATCTTCGGAGTGTTCACCAAAATCGGAGGAGAGGGAGGGGTCCAATTGAAAAAATTTTCAGACAAAAGTTGTAGCTTGAAGTCCTAAAAATAATTTTGGCTATTACAAAAATTTCGATTAGACCCCTCTCTCCCCTCCAATTTTGAATATTAAGCTTACTTATATGTAGTTGAATAATATTGAACTTCTGAAACAGTAAATACGTAAATGAAGTAAATTTCTACTTTTGATAACTAAACCAAGAAAAAAAATTTTTTTAAATTTATTTTTGTCTGTGGACCCGGAATTTAATAAGCAGAGCTTACCTCTAAAAAGTTTTCACAAAATCTCTCGTTCTGAATTTTCTTGAAAATGAAATAAAAAAATCATCAATTTTTTTAGATTTAAAATTTGCATGGTTTCCAATTTTTTTTAATTTATTGGACAAAATATCGTCATTTTTAGAGAGGAAATCTCATACTTTTTTGTCTCAATTTTTTTTTTTTTTTTTTTTTTTTAAATCTTACAATTTTTTCGAAGATAAATTTCACAATTTTTTCAGAGAAAAAAGTCTAATAATGTTTTTGCGTAAAAATTTTTGTCTCAATTTTTTAGAGAAAAAAGCTCAAGTTACTAATATAATTTTTTTTTGAGAAAGAGGTATTTTGTTTTTGAAGAATAAAAAAATCTCAATTTTTCCTCCAATATTTTTGAAAAAAAATCCAGTTGTTTTTAGAGTAGAAAAATCAGTTAATTTTTTTGAAGTAAAAATATACCAATTTTTAAGCACAATTTTCTTTTGTTTTGTTTTGAGGAATAATTACCTTTTCGAGAAGAAAAAAAATATTTAATTTTTAGTCCCGATTTGTTTGGAGAAAAAATAACAACATTTATTGAAATAAATTTCTTTTAAACATCTTAAAGTAAAAAAAAAAACCTTTTTTTCAAGTTTTCAGTAAAAATAATCTCTAAATTTTTGGGATAAGATTTCCGGCCTCAATTTTTTTGAAAATAAGAATCTTATTTTTTGGAGAAAAAAAATTTCCAAAATAATTGCAGTGAAGTAAACACCTCTTGGCAGGGCCTTTGGGAAAAATCCAAACCTGATGCAAGTGAACTTTTTGCACCCCCTCTCGCCTTCTCTCAGGGGTGAAGTGATTTTTTTTGTGTCATATTCTCAGAAATGGAGAAGGCAATCATCATTTTTTTCAACTTGTATATTTTGACGGTTGTTTATGCGCCACCTGTTCATTTTTCGAAAAAAATTGTTAGAACCTTTTTTGATGAAAATTTAATGAACTTCAATTTTAGTCATGACCATTTTTTCGTTTGAAGGAATATTTGAAGAGTTATAAGCAAAAAGAATTTAATAAAAAAATCATTGTCAACCCAAAATGCAATTTTATTTTTTATTCATTTTTATTTATTTTTTGAAGTTCTTTGGTATGATATAAACACTGAGAGGAGTTGGGGGGGGGGATCAAGCTGCGAACAAAATGAAAAACTTCATCGAGGTAAATTAATTTACTTCTTCGAAAAATTCACAAACAAAAGTCACTGGGAATGAACCAGGTGAGTCGTGTTTCCCTCATCGTGTTGTCTTTCAGTAACAAATTTACAAATCTGTTCGCCAAAATACCTAAATCCTCAAAAGATATATTTTTCACCAATCCGCAATGATAACCATAATTTATTCGCGGACAGCAGCTGAATAAACGATTGATTACAGTTTCTAGATGGCCGATATCGAGGTACAAATTGAAAGGTCGTTACGTGTGTCCAAATTGTGGCAAAACCTACGGTCATCGGCCAACACTGGGCAGACATCTCAAGTACGAATGCGGACAAATACCTCAATTCACGTGCCACATTTGCCATAAATCGTTCACGAGGAAACCTAATCTTAAATCTCATCTGGGTATTGTGCATCATGTACTGGATGAGCCTGATTTATGATTATCTATATTTAGTTTGTTCAGTCGTATACTTATAATTCGATATCTATCTAGTACACTAATGACTTTTAGTTTGTGATTTTTTTTTTCAAATCAATTTAAATTTATTTTGGTTTGATTGTTGATTGTTGATTAATATATAATATTAGTATCGATGTTTTATTTCGTAGTTTGACAATCATTGGTGTATTTTCGTTGTCATCGTACGTAGATATTACTGAGAATGTTCGCCAGGTTGGTAGTTAGGCCATTATAATGAGGTATCTTAATTAACCAGTATTTCATTTTTTTTTGCAGTACTATGTGTTGGAAGTATCGTTTACCTGGGATCTGATAAATCAAACAATGGTGTCGATCCAAATATCATCATTCCGGCCAGTGATACCACCACCACCAACACCACAGCCAGATTCACGTGTCCTAACTTATGCGGAAGACATTACACCTGCAAAGGATCCGTCAATAGGCATCTTAGATACGAATGTGGTGGCAAGAAACAATTCATTTGTGACATTTGTAGCAAAATGTTCGCCCATAGGTCTGATTTGAAGAAGCATATGGGATTGCTTCATGAAACCATCATGATTTAATTTTTGCTCTTAGTTTTTAAAAAAAAAAATTTCCTATATTTTTTTCGAAATAATTTAATTTGTAGGAATTGTTGTTGAAAATTTTCGAGTGATGGACTGCGAGTATTAGTTAAAACTATTTCTTTTTTTAGTCATTTTTATGCATTTTGTTTTATTTTTTTAAATTCGAAGTATTTTTTTTCGACGTTGACTCGATGTACGTATATTTTTATAATGAAACACATTTTTTTTCTATTTTTATTTTTTATTTTTCTTGATTCTCGCTTCGTTCAACGTGATCATCTTGTACAATCGATGCGAATTATTTTCATTCCATTTTTATTCATTTTTTTTTTTTGAAAATGATTCTAATATTTTTTTGAAATCGATCTTTCCAAAGGATATGGGTCCATTGACAACGACGATGATAAAATGGGCTTCGAGTGTTTTAATAAATGTGGACGAGTGTACCGATACAAGAGCAACGTATACAGACACTGTAAATACGAATGTGGAAATAAAACTAGGCAGTTCACGTGCGAAATATGTAATAGTCAGTTCATACAAAAGGTTCACTTGAAAACTCACGTGGCCATGATCCATAATCGAAGATTGCTTTGATACTGGTATTATTTTTTTCAAAAGTTTATTTTTTGTTACCAATTGTGATAAAATTACTGACGATTATATTTTGTCGTAGAACTTTGTTTGTTTGAATTTTATTTCCTTAGAATTATTTTGGAATGAGAATTTTCGAAGGATTTTTTTTTTTCTTAGGAGAGGGCTGAGGCAGGGTGTCTAATGGTCATGAAAATCATGAAAGTCGTGAAATTTGAAAATGGGTCATGAAAGTCAAGGAAAAGTGATGAATTTTTCAAAAAAAATCACTAGGTCAAGAAAAGTCACGAATTATTGATAATATTACCCCTGTAAAATTACAAATTTGCTTAAAAGTGAATGTTTTTCAAAACTGTTGCATCTTCTCAAAAAAAAAAAAAAAAAAAAAAAAAAAATGTGATAGGTAGAAAATTAATTTTTTAAATTTTTTTTGATTGGGTGGAAATCTCAAATTTTTTTTAGAAAAAATACCCATTTCTTGAAATGGAAAAAAAGAATTTCGTGGATTAAAAAAATGAATTTTTTGGTTGTTTACAAAACATTTTAAAAATTATTGTTTTGGAATAAAAAACATTTTCACGTCACTAGCCTTTGGTAGTTGGTGTACAAGACATTAAAAAAATTCTCAATTTTTTTGAAGTGAAAATATTTTTAAAACTTTTGCGAAAAAATTCTCATTTAAAAAAAATCAAAAATCTCAATTTTTTGGATTTTTTTTTCAATTTTCTGCGTCTCTGTTTTCTGCAGAAAAATTCTATTTTTGGAATATAATTTTATTATAAAAAAAAATTGAAAACGAATTTTTTGGTTCAAAAATGTTTAAAAATTGTTTTGAAATAAAAAAATTACTCGTTTTTTTTGAAATATAGAAATCTCAAATCTTCAGGAGTAGGAATTTTTTTGGAGGTAGAAATTTCAGGATTTTTGGAATAAAAAGTAGGTATACAATTTTTTTTTTGTGAAAAAATGTTATAAGATTTTCTATATGTGAAGATATATTTTTTAATTTCTGTGGAGAATTTTTTTAATTTTTTCTTTGTGAAGAAAATTCGTTTCATTTTCAAAAAAAAAACTGGGATTTTTTTTTCGAACAATAATTTAAAAAATTCTTCTATTATAAAAAGATCTCAATTTTTTGGGGATCCTTTTTTTTCTTTGATAGTAAAATATTTTTAAAAAAATGATCTGGGGTTCCATTTTTTTGAGCCCCCCTTCCAAAAAATTTTCACATCTTTTTTATTAAAGCTCCAATTGAAAAAATTTTCATATAAAAGTTGTAGATTGAGGTCCTTGGAATAATTTCGATCAAGACAAAGTTTTCGATTGGACCCCTCCCTTCCCTGCAATTTTGAATAGAACGTATGAGTATCGCCGCAGATCATTTTCATACATTTTATGCAAAATTGGAGGGGAGGGAGGGGTCCAATCGAAAATTTTGTCATAACCGATATTATTCCAAGGACTTCAATCCACAACTTTTGTTTGAAAAATGTTTCAATCAGAGCTTTAGGTACAGAGATAGAAAAAAATAAAAATGGCAGGTGGGACCCTCAATAAAGGGAAAACATGGAAAATGATATTTTCTAAACTTTGGAACGAAAAAAACACAGAAAATTTTTTCTATTGAAAAAGTTGTTCAAAAATTTTTTAGGAGAATTTTTTGCGTGAAATTTTTTTGTTTCTTCCCAGGAAAAAAATCATTACAACACGAAAACAATTTCAAGCTTCCACCTTTTAGGGAAGAAATCGAATTATACCCTTGAAAATTCCAAGTGTATTCATTCAACTTTTTTTTTGTTGAAATTGTATAGATTTTTTGGTTACAAAAAAAAGGGGGTCTCGGAGAGCATAGACATAACTTGGAGGGGGGATCAAGGGGCATTCGCCCCTCCTTCAATAATTTTTTAAATAGCTATAGGTATACCAAAAAATATAGGGAAAAATAAGGGGAATTTTTTTTCTCTTTCATATATTTCTTCCAAAGTTACGTTTATGCCGGAAGGGACCTTTGGAAATGTGGAATTTTTCATGAAAAAGTCATGAATTTTCAAAAAAAAAAAAAAAAAAAAAAAAAAATGTTAGGCACCCTGCGAGGAAAATACTCTTCTACTGAGCAAGTTTTTTCTGAAAAATATTTTCAGCACGAACTCTCTAGCTGGTCCTATGGGAACTGAGAAGATTTTTTTCGACCAACAGGTTCATCATTTGTAAATATTTCATGTTTCACCTGCAGCTTTTTGTTCTAATTTTTTTCTCACCAATTTTCACGTTTCTGTTGTAGATTTTCTCACATCATCTGGAAATTCTAAACTCCTCTCGTTTAACAATATTACGTTCTTTGGAGAATTTCACTGCCCTAATAATTGCGGAAGAAAATACAAATATAAATACAGCCTTCATAATCATCTCAAATACGAATGCGGAGTGGAGAAAAAATTCAAATGTACAGAATGTGGCAGAGCATTTACTCAAAAAGGAAACCTTAAGACTCATTTGATAACCGTTCATAAGAAAATATTTTTCGAAATTAACCCTTAATTAACAAATTGTGTCTAAATGTAAAAAAAAAAAAAAAATGAAAATAGTTGATGAACAACTTACCTTGGAATTATTTCAATTAACGTAACTAACCATCGCGAATGCGCTGCATGTAAATACTCGTAGTACCTAATACACTTGTAGTATTATATAATTCGTGTATTCACATACTTTCGTAGTCTACGTACGTATTAATCAATTTTCTTATCGTTTAGAGCTTTTTCAATCTCACAATCAGCACCAAGAGGAGTTATCGTCTGAAGAAAACGAAGCCTTGGTACCTTGTCCGAATAATTGTGGAAGGAGGTACAAGCATAAGGCGAATATAAATCGACATTTGAAATACGAATGTGGAGTCGAGAAAATGTTCCAGTGTCCCGATTGTCGCAGGAAATTTTCTCAAAAAGGAAATCTCAAAACTCACTACATTACTGTTCATAAGAAATTCCCCGGTGATAGAAATTTCCCTCTTTTCCTCGCTTAATTTTTACGAATTTTTCTTCCGCAAAAATGGTGATATTTTTACTCGTGTGATTTGTTCGATTAATATGTTGATTTTATTGCATTTTTTTTTCTTCTAATTTTCAAATGAAAAATAAAATGTTTCGAGTTACTCGAGTTATAAAAACTATACATTTTTATTGGGTACATAGATTTAATGCTGAGGATGCGAGGCAACGAATGTGATGGCTTTTGCACAAATTTTTTATAAGATTTTGAGGTGTTCCATTTGTCGTACTATGCTCGTTAATTATGTGAATTAATTCTGAAATCATTTATATTTTCGCAGGATACATACTGCTTCCTAATAATACCCTGGAGAAGGTTTACTTTTGTCCGAATAATTGCGGTAGGAAGTATAAACATAAGCATAACCGAAGCAAACACTTGAGGTACGAATGCGGAATTAAGAAACAATTCAGATGCGAAATTTGTGGCAAATTATTCGCCAGACCAGATCAAAGGAAATCTCACATTATTATTGTACATAAAGTTATTTTGTAGTTTTAAACAATTCACTCGTGAATGTCGAATTCGTTGACCGAATGTTTTTCGTTTATTTAAATTATCTGTTTTTATTAATTATTCATTTAATTTTTTTTTAAAAATATATAGCGAAATAAAGTTCCATCAGTTTGATTGATGTTGTAGTTTTTTTAAAAATTATTTCTTAAATGCAAAGATGTGAGGGGATGGGAAATGTTTACTCGAGTGCCTGTACTTTTTTCCTACTGGAACAATTTTTTTCTAAGGTTACCATTAATTTTTTAGATATTTTCAACTATTCATTTTTTCATTTTTTTTATTTTTTAAATTTCATTTTTTTGATTATTGATTTTTGATTTCATTCATTTGCTTTTCAATTGCCAATTTCTAAAAAAATTTCTTATTTTTTTTGTAGTATTTTCAATTTCTCCAATTTTTATATCTCCAAAAATTTAATTCAGTTCTTAATTGATCAATTAATTTTACAATTTTTTGAAAATTTTCAAGTCATTTTTAAAATTTACCTAATTTGATTTTTTTTTTCAATTTTTATTCATTATTATTTTAAATAATTGATTTTTTCAAACGACAATTTTTTCAAATTTTGGATTTATTAATTTTTGAGTTTTTCAAAACCTAATTAGGTATAAGTAAATTTTTACTTTAGATGATATTAATTTTTTTTCAAATATCTATTTTTTTTAATTTCAATTTTTCAAAAAATTGTACCAATTCATTTTTCACCAATTTTCAATTTTTTTTAATCTTTTCTCTTATTTTTTCCAATTTTAATTTCTACAGTTTTTTTGAATTGGGTATTTCATTTGATTCATTTTCAATTAAATTATTTCGATTTTTTCAAATTTTAAGAATTTTTAATTCTTTTTTTTCTTTTTTTAAGTAAGTAAATTGTACTCAATTGAAAGAGCATTTCAAAGCCTATTTCTTCATTATTTTGAATTGATAAATTGATCCGTTTAAAGTAATTTCTAAATTCATTTCAATTTCATTTTTTTCAATTTTTAAAAAAATTTGTTTTTCTCTTAATTTTTTTTTGCATTGCTCAAATTTTTTCAATTCTCAATTTTTCAAAAAGAAATTCTTATTCCATTCTTAGTCATTTCGAATTAATTTTGATTTTTTTTGTTAGTTTTTTCCAGTTTTCAATTCCTCTGATTTTTAAAAAATAATGGATTTCATTTTATTAAATAGGTACTTTTTTGTAGAATTTTTTCGATTTCTGAAAAAAAATATTTTGCAATGTGTAATATTTTATCCAATTTTCAACTTTTCAAAAACCAAATTCAAATTAAATTCTCAATTTTTTCTCCATTTCGTTGTTCTGATAATTCCTTCCAATTTTTAGTGATTTTTAATCAATTTATTTTGATTTTTTTTTCAGAAAACATTTTTATAAAATCATAGGAATTTTTGAATTTTTAAAAATTTCATATTTTTCAGTTCTTTCCGTTTTCTTCGAGATTATGTAATTTTTTTTGCTGTTTTCAAGTTTTCCCTTGTTTCATTTTTCAAAAAAAAAAAAGTAAATTTTTACCGTTTTTAGTTTTATTTTTTTCAGTGAATTTATTTTTTTTAATTTTAGGAATTTTCAACTACGAGTATTTTCAATTTCTATTTTTTTAAATAATGATTTTATTTATTTTTTGGTTTTTCAATTTTATTTTTTCATTTTTACCCAATTTCAAGTCAATTTTTTGTTTTTTTGGCCTTTTATTTTTTAGAAAACTTGGTTCAATTTTCTATCATTTTTATTCAATTAATTAAAATATGTACCTACCTAATTAATTTTTTTTTCAATTGACTTTTTTTCAAATTTAAAAATTTTTCATGTTTTATATTTTTTAAACAAGCAAGTATTAGCAATTTCGAAAATTTTCATAATGAAATTCTCAATTTTTTAGATTTGTTCAATTTCAAGTGAATTTTTAATTTTATATTTATAAATGTACGAGTTCATTTTTTTTAAATTTAAAAATTTTGAATTTTCAGTCATTTAATTTTTTTTTAATCGACAATTTTTTATTCTATCACTTCTTTTTATTCGATCTCAGTTTTTTTTGTCATCATTTTTTTGATTTTTGAAATCTATTTTCAAGTAATTTTCAATTTTTTCAAAATTTTATTTTTCGAA
The DNA here is from genome assembly GCA_959613365.1 of Balanococcus diminutus. Lineage (NCBI taxonomy): Eukaryota > Metazoa > Arthropoda > Insecta > Hemiptera > Pseudococcidae > Balanococcus > Balanococcus diminutus. The sequence goes on along the minus strand of OY390716.1, from coordinate 59,303,374 downwards.
AAAATTGAAGTTTTTTGTAATTTTTGGTAATATTCAAATACTTAATTAGATAGGAAATTTAGATTTTTTGAAGTTTTGCCTTCATTTTTTTAAAATCAAAAGTTATTGATTCATTTTTATGTTTGTTCAATTTCAATTTTTTTTTCATTTGAAAAAATCTGTTAAATTTTTGATCATTTTTCGAATCATACGCAATGTCAATTTCAATTACGTACATATTAATTAGCTACCTAATTTTGAAATAATCATCGGCTGTAACTTGTGGAAAATGTATAGGCGGGGGGGGGGGGGGGGTGTGTTAAAATTTTTATTAGGCATTCTGAAATCTTCAAGTACTGAACCAGTTTAATTTCTTCAAAGTTGAAAGTATAAATTTTCACCTCGTGTTGATTTCCAGTTGATGTTGATAAATTTGGGTATTTTTCTCAACCGCGAAATAGCACACCCCTATCGTGAACTTTACTAACCATTTACACGAATTTTTTTGTAGCTTCTGAAGATCTCGAATGTGGAAATTGGAACTGGTCTTGGAATATGGCATCTAGTCGTAAATTCGCCTATCCAGCAGACGGTCTGTTCTGTCCTAACAACTGCGGTCGAAAATATAAACACAAGCATCACTTGAACAGGCACTTGAAATACGAATGCGGTGTTCGCAAGCAGTTCGAATGCCACGAATGTGGTAGATCATTCGCTCACAAGTGCAATCTGAAAAATCATTCGATCATCGTTCATAAAAAATTAATCAATTAAATCGTGTTTTTCAAATAATAAATTATTACTGTTGCGTTTATATACATTCGTTCATTTCATGTAGAGAATTAGAGATATTAGTCTGGCTAGGTTTAGATCTAGGCTATACATGGACGCGATTACGTATGTCGCGTATTTTCTAATTTTGGTATTTATTTGACAGTGCCATTCGAAGGCCATTTTGGCCATTTTATGTATTGGGAAGCTTTCGAAGGCGGCCGAGAACTCGTTCTTGCGAACGGACCCAAAGTATACGATTTGAATAGCGCACTTTATTGTCCGAATAATTGCGGTAGGAAGTATAAACATAAAAGGCATCTCAATCGACATCTCAAATACGAATGCGGCGTCTCCAAACAGTTCAAATGCGAAGAATGCGATAAAAAATTCTCCCATAAGTATAATTTGAAAAATCACGCCATTATTGTGCATAAAAAATTAATCTAGGTACGTTTATGATTTTTATGATTTTTATGATTTTTTTAATTAGAAAATATTTACGTACCTAGGTATATTTTCAACGTTGTAGTCAAACTCGGTTTACCATATTTAATCAAATTAATCGTAGTCAAAGAATTGTGACCAGTTTTATCTTAGGTGAATATTTTATTTTTAAATCAATGTTTTTTTTTTTTGTTTTTTTTTTTTTAACGCCATATACAGCAACTAAGGCCAATGTTTTAATTTATAATAACAAACGTGGATCTTTTTTTTGTTTTTTTTTTGTTTTTTGTTATACCTACATTATACTCAATTCTCATTTTTGTATTGTTTATAATTTCGAAAATTGTTACATCGAATGTGAAATATAATTTTTTTTTTTTTAATATTAAGTAGAATTGATTTCATTTTGTCGTTTCGTCTTTTTTTTTGTCCTATTAGTGATAAGCCCGCGTTGTTTAATTTTAGCCAAATTCTTGTCAATATTTAATAAATTATTTCTAATTTTATTCGTTGCAATAAAGTACTGCTTTTTCTTAGTTTTTTCGATGCAGTTTGTTGTAAAAAAATACACGAAAAGGGAGGAGGACTCTTCTATTCTTGAAAAAAATGTGAGGAGGAAAAATTTCAAGGGACAGAACAAAAATCGAGCCTAGAAATTGCAATATCAGAGTGACCAACTGTCTTGTAAATTGAACCAAAATCCTGTTACCTATTTTTTTTTTATTTTTCATTTTGTTCAGTTATAACATTTTTCCAATCTTTAGTAATTTTTAATTTTCACAATTCACAATGTTTTGCAATTTTCAATTTTTTTCCAATTTGGGTGTGTGTGTAGTTTTATTTTTTTTTTAGTTACGAATTTTGAATTTTTTTAAGTTTGATTTCTTTCAATTTTTGTTGTAATTTTGGTTTTAAATTTTTTTTTTTTTTTTTTTTTTTGTTTGGAAGTTGGAATTTCCAGTTGATCAAATTTTTAACTTCCCGAGCAGCACACTCGACAAATTATCGAAATAAAAAATCGACAGAATATCGAATTCGATAAAGTGTCGCGTTAGTTCCGCATAAATCGTGAAATTATCTTTCGATATATAGATAGATTATCGACGAATTATAGTTAATAAAAATTTCGAGATGATAGTAAGATATTTTATCGATAATCTATCTATAATATCGAAAGATAATTTCACGATTTAGGCGGAACTTTCGCGACACTTTATCAAATTCGATATTCTGTCGATTTTTTATCGATTTTTTATTCCGATTTTTTGTCTTTTACTAGCTTTTTTCTATAATTAAAAATCATTAATTAGCATAATTAATACATTAAACTTTGCCTAAACACATTATTCATGTTACGGTAAGAGGATAATTTCAGAAAAAGTCAAAAAAAAATTATAAAAAATCTGCCACCTGTGGGGCTTGAACCATCTACCTCCTGCATGGTAATCCTCTTCCTTACCCACTATGCCATACCTTATCGTTGAGGAATTAGCAATAAAACGCTTATAATAGGCAGTTTAGTACTTCCAGACGTGTTGGACTTAGAAAAATTTTCACCAATTTGGAAATAATTTCAAATATCGTCACAAAATCGTTGAAAAATCGTTCGACAAATTTCAGATTATTTGTCGATAATGTAGTTTCAAATATCGCCACAAAATCGTTGAAAAATCGAATTCGAGGAATTTCATATTACGTGTCGATAATATAGTTTCAAATATCGTCATAAAATCGTTTAAAAATCGAATTCGAGAAATTTCAGATTACGTGTCGATAATAAAGTTTTAAATATCTTCACAAAATCGTTAAAAAATCGAAATCGAGAAATTTCATATTACTTGTCGATAATATAGTTTCAAATATCTTCACGCAATCGTTAGAAAATCGAATTCGAGAAATTGCATATTATGTGTCGATAATATAGTTTCAAATATCTTTACAAAATCGGTAAAAAATCGGATTCGATAAATTTAATATAATCTGTCGATAATATAGTTTCAAATGTCGTCAAAAAATCGGTAAAATATCGAAGTCGAGAAATTTCATATAATCTTTCGATAATATAGTTTTAAATATCTTTACAAAATCGTTAAAAAATCGAATTCGATCAATTTAATATTCTTTGTCGATAATGTAGTTTCAAATATCTGCACAAAATCGGTGGAAAATCGGAATCGATAAATTTAATATTCTTTGTCGATAGTATCGTTGACGAATATCGTCATAAAATCTTAATAATATCGAATTCGATAGTTTTTAGATTTTTTGCCTATGAAGTTGTACCGATAAATCTTTATAATATCGTGAGAACATCTATAGATTTTCAAACGATTTTTTATCGATACGTTACATCTTCCGATATTATCGATCGAGTGTGCCGCTCGGGTTGGATGGAAGATTTTCATTTTTGTTCTTCATTCCTTCTTGGAAGAGGGGGGAAAGGAGGGTTGGTAAACTATTTTTTTTCAATTTCAAGTAATTTTTAATCGACTTTTGTTTCAGGTATAATAATTTTTTTTAAATTGTATTTTTTAAAATATTGCCTGATTTTTAATTTTTCTAATTTTTTTGAAGTTTTCTCCGATTTTTTTTGGTTACTAATCTTTGTCATTTCATTTTTTTTTTCAACTGCTTATTTTATTTTTTTGGTCAAATGGTACAAAAAAACCATTTTTGTTTAACTTAGGAAGGGGGGGGGGGAGAAGGGTTGATTAACAGCTAATTGTAACATTAAATTGAATTTTAATTTTTAGCGTTTTAATGTTTTCTCGTTTTCAACTTTTTTTTTTGGAAATTGAATCTTAAAAATCTTTCCTAAATTGTTTTTTTCAATTGTCAATTTTTTCCAATTTTTTTTTAATTCTTTTTTTTTAAATATTAATTTTTTTTTTCATGTTTTATCCATTTTTTTGTGGCAATTCTGGTCATATTTTAAATTATTGATATTTTTTCAAAAATATTTTGAATGCTAAATTGATACTTCAGAAATTGATTTTTGTTCAACTTTAGAAGAGGGAGAGGGATTGGTGAATTGTTTGTAACATTTTCCCAATTTTCAGTCATTTAAAATTGAATTTCAATTAATTGTTTTTCCAGTGTTCAACTTTTAAAAAATATTTTCATCTTGAACAATTTTTCTGACATATTCTTTTTCAATTTTGAAATTTTTCCAATTCTTATTATTATTTTTAAATTAATGTTTCAAAAAGTTTTATCAATTTATTTGATTTTGGTAATTTTGGCAATTTTAAATTACCTATATTTTTTCAAAAAAAATTTAATACTAAATTTTTGGGATTGGCACTTGAGATATTAATTTTTGTTCAATTTTAGAAGGTCGAGTGAGAGGTTAGTAAACTGATTGTTACATTTTCCCAATTTTCAGTCATTTTAAAATGAATTGAATTTCATTTTTTTCTGTTCTTATTTTTTTTTCAGTTTTAAAATTCTTTAAAAAACTTGTATTTTTGAACAATTTTTCTGACTTCTAATTTTTTTTAATTGTAATTTTTTTTAAATTTCAATTTTACCAATTTTCATCATTTTAATTTCATTTTGGTTTATTTTTAAGGTATTATTTTTTTTCTTAGTTTCTTTTCTTGATTTTTTTCTAGTGTAATTTTTTGAAAATTTTTAATTTCATTATTTTCAATTTTCAATTTTTTTTTTCAAGTTCTATATAATTTGAAGAAATTAATAGATTTTTTGCATTGATACAAAATATAAATTTTTGTTCATCTTCAGGGGGGGGGGGGGCAGAAGTGTTGGTAAACTACAAACATATTTTTTTGAAGAAATTTTGAGTGAATTTTGTTATGGACACTTTGAGTAGGTATATTTCCTCGCAAATACAAGTACGTATTAAAAAAAAATTTCAAAATGATTATTTAGTTTAGCTCACAACATAAATTAAAAAATAATAATTTCGGTATCTTCCACTTGCGGGAATTATTTTCTATGCTAAATTAACTCGTAGAACAAAGGTAAACGGATTGGGACTTCCTTGGTGTATCATTACTCCTAAAATTTCTCGTTCATTATGAATTTATGGTCTATCGAAGCTAATACTCGACAATGATTATTTTTACAGCCTGGATTAACCAAGACTTGAATCGAAAAAGAGCACGTAAATTTCAAGTGGAAATGTTCTTCGATCAGGACGGCGTGGTTAAAATATTCTGCTGCCCTAATGGCTGCGGACGCAAATATAGACATTCCAGTAGCCTTAGCAATCACCTCAAGTTCGAGTGTAGCGTCGAAAAACAATTCAAATGTACACTTTGTGACAAATCTTTCTCCAGGAAGCAAAATTTAAGATTGCATCTCGTCAATAGGCATAAAAAAGTGTCCTAAGAGTAATTAGAAATTGGCATTTATTATATTTTTAAATGCCTTATTTGTAATTAATTTCATTTAGGCTCGTGTTTCTAAATTTTTTGTATTGTTAATTATTTTTTTTTATTTTTTTTTTATTTTATTTTTTTTGTATTTTAAGCGAATAAATTTTTTAAGTAGTTAAAGGTATGTTGATTTTTTAAGCTGTGACGTTTTTTTATTTTTATTTTGTTTTATTTTTTTAAGCCATAGGTAGGTATTCCATGAGTGTGGAGAAGTTTTCAGAACCTTCGTTCGTAAGTTTAATTATTTTAAATATTACATCGCTATTTTGTGTCTGTCTATGGTCTAATATTAAAACCTCTGTTCACATCTGTTTTCTAACCTTCGATTTGCAATTAATTTTCAGGAAATTGGCTCAGTTCGCTGCTGCCAAAAAGAAGATCCAGGTTGCATTACAATTCACCGAATAACTTTCCAGTTTTATCGATGATGAAATTATACTTTTGTCCAAACAACTGTGGTAGAAAATACAAGCACGAGACTAGTCTGAGTAAACATTTGAAGTACGAATGCGGCGTTGCGAAACAATTCAAGTGCATGGAATGCGGTAAACAATTCACTCAGAAGCCTCATTTGAGGTCTCATCTCATAAATATACATAAAAAATTATTTTAATACGATTATCTCCTGTAAACTAGGTCGATATCTTTTTACCCTGGTTGATAATAAATTTTTTATTTCGTTTGGTTAATTTTGAGTATATAGAAGTAAATATTTATATCTGGTCTCATAATATCCTTTGTGTTCAGGTGCACGTATTTATTTCCTTTTCCTTTTTTCTTGAATTCGTATGTCACTTTATTCATTTCAATTTTTTTTTTTACCAAATATTGCAGAAATGAGAATTTCAAAGATGTTCTATCCGTGTCCAAATAAATGTGGCAGAAAATACAAACACGAGTGTAGTATGATGAAACACTTCAAATACGAATGTGGTGGTAATAGGAAATTTCCATGTCCACTGTGTGGCAGAATGTTCTCTCAAAGAGGTTCTGTGAAGTCGCACGGTATCGCAATGCACGGAATAATATTGTGATATTTTTTTGGCGTCTCGAGTAATTTTTTGTTACCTATTTTTTTTGAAATTGGTGTTTTTGTTTTCATCTTTTTTTTGGAATAAATTTGACTTTTCAATATTTCCTCTTCGTTATTTTCAGTCTTCGTAGAATTTTACACGATTTATCGACAGAGTCTCGTATCCCATAAAATTCTCCATTAGATTATTAGAAAAAATTTTCGACATAATAATACTTATCTAAGTTTGTTCATCTTGTAGAATTAATCGAGTACCTTACATGTCCGAATTTTTCATTTTGTGGTCGAAGATATAAACGCAAGTGTCACCTGCAACGACATTTGAAAAACGAATGCGGAGGCATGAAGAATTTTTGTTGTAATCACTGTGGCAGAAGCTTCTCTCAAAAAGGAACATTGAAAAGGCATACCTTCCTAATGCACGAATCTTTTTAATCGTTATTTTGTTACCTGACAATAATATATTGATTGGAAAATCATTTCGTTGAATCTCTTTCATCTTTTGTCTATTTTCCTATAGTTGAATCGAAGCTCTGGCACCGATAACCCAAATTAGGCCTGTGTTGATTACCACTTTGTTCTGACCGATGAAATTTTGTTTTTCCAGCTATGCGTTTTTGCTGCCCAAACTATTGTGGCCGTAATTACAAACGTAAAGGCGATCTAACCAGGCATGTGGAATTCGAATGTGGTATGGAAAAACATTTCCAGTGTCCTCATTGTTATAAGTCGTACGTTCGTAATTCTTCGTTGAAAATTCATTTATTTAATGTTCATAAAATTAATCAGAATCTGTGATATTGTAACTAATTTGACTTACCTACTTGCTAAGTGTTTTGTGACACGTTGAAAAAAATACGAAATACATCGTTTTTCTCTAGTTTTGAAGTGATCTGAATGTTTTTGGTATTGAACATTTTTTTTTTTTTTTCATTTTTCTATCTTCCTTATTAAATAGGTTTTTTGAAAAGGTTTCTGGCAGAAGTGGTAGATTGAGATCCTTGGAACAATTTGGGTTGTTACAAAAATTTTGATTGGACCCCTCCCTTCCCTCCAATTTTACATAATACGTATGATATAATGATCGGATAATTTTATTATGCCGAATTGGGGGCGAGGGAGGGGTCCTATCGAAATTTTTGTAATAACTGAAATTATTCCTATGATTTCAATTTACAACTTTTGTTCGAAAAATTTTTCAATTGGGGCCTCCGGGGCAGAAATAAATTGAGACAGGCTTGAAAAATTGACAAAATCTATTTTTCCCTTCTTGATGACTGCAGATTGTGCAAGTCAAGTTTGAGGATCGTTTTATGTAAAATGTGGGTGAGGAGGGGGGGGAGAGAAGTACGATCGACATTTTTGTAATAACCAAAATTATTCCAAGGATCTCAATGTACAACTTTTGTTTGAAAAAATTTCTAAATACATACTTCCTTGGGAAGGGAGATAGGTGTCTTTAAAAGGAAGGGAATCCATCCTCAGAAAAGGGAAGCCTTGAAAAAAAAGTCTGCTGGCTCATTTTTTCCCTTTATTGACTCTAGATTAAGAAAAAATTTACTTTCAAGAATGATTTTTTTCAAGTTATGGATTTATTTCTACTGATTTTGAATTTATCAGGTTTTGGAGAATTTTCTACGTAATTTATTATTTGAATGAGGATTTTTCAAAATTTTACCTACTAGGTGAATTTTTGAAAATCTTCATTTATTAGAATATTGAATTTTGAAAATTTATTCGGTTTTTAGTTTACAGATTTTTTTTCATTAGTTTTTATAGTTTTTTTTTTTTATTTATTCAGTTATTGTGGATTTCTGATTTTTTCTAATTTTCCTACATGTTCCAAAATTTCAAAAATTTATTATAATCTTACAATTAAATTTTTTCTCTTTTCTCAATTCATCGTATTTTTACCAAATTTTCAATAGAATTTATTTGTATTTTTTTTAGTGACTTTTAATTCGCTCAATTTTAGAAGATTTTTCGATTTGAGTATTCATTTTTTTTTTGAATTTTTTATTCGTTGGGATTTAATAAATTTTCCAAATTTTAAGTTATTTTTATATTTATATATTTCGATTTATTAAATGAGTTTTTTTTTAATGCTATTGAATTTTTGAAAATTTGGATAAGTATTTTTTTTAATTTACTTGAATTTTCTCACAAATTTTATTCTTGAAGAATTTTTCGAGATAATTATAAAAAAAAATGTTGGTATAATATTTGAAAAAAAATATATGAAAAATTATGCTAAAACAGAAAGTAGTCAACATAAAAATAAAATTACCTATCCTAAAAGAACTTCTCAGAATTTTTTAAAAAAAATTTTCACACGCAGCCCTTTTTATGAAAAAAAAATCTCCAGAAAAAATTCTAAATAAATTCTAAAAAAATATTTTATGGACTTCTATAGAGAAAAAATGGATCAAATTATTTCAGCTAAAAAATTTGGTTTTGATAAAAATTTCTCTTGAAGTGCCTATAATTTTTTTTTTAAATATTAAATAAATTGTCAAAGTCCGAACCCCCCCCCTCCCTTTTTTTCATCAGATTTACTCGTCATTAGTTCTTGAAGGAGGGTGGGGTAGGGTGAGGTTAAAATCAATCTATTCATTTATGTCATTAAAATCGAACACTGCGAGTGAAAAGTTGAAAATTTTCGAACTATCGAAATAATTTTTAAAAGAATTGACAAATAGGGTCCCAGAGGTGCATTTTTATTATAATTCTAAATTTAAAAAAAAAAATGCAGAATTCTAAAAAAAAATTAAAAAATGAAGTAATAAAAGCAATTAGACTAAAAACTAGTCGTAACTAGTCGTGTTTAGTTATACGAATTTTATTCATATTGGAAAGTGATTAAATTAATTTTTCAGCATATTACGTTTCTTGGAAACCTGCCAATCTTGAAGTAAACCACAAAAATAAAGTAGAAAAATCGAACTCTTTGTATAGGAAAATTATTTTAATCAATTTTTTTATATGTGTCGAGCTCACAACTTTGGTCACTATTTCTACGACGAAATCTTCGATACATAAAATCGATTTCCTTAATAACCTAGTAATTTTTTATTTCAGTGGTCAATATGGAAAGTTTGTTGAATTTCGGCCTGGCCCAAAAATCGCGCAAGAATTTCGTACTCTGTCCAAACAACTGCGGACGAAAATACACTACCAAGTATCTGCTGAATAGGCATTTAAGATACGAATGCGGAGGAAGCAAACGTTTCTCTTGTCAAGATTGTGGAAAATCTTTCACCCATAATTTCAACCTGAAAAGTCACGCTGTCATGGTGCACAAGAGGATTCCGAGCTAATTTTTATAAAAATTTATGTTTATCTTTAACTCGTTTTCAAATCTCGTTTAAGTATTTATTTTTTTGTTGTTTCGATTTAATTAATATTTATATATATTTTTTAATAATAAAAATATTTCTCCAGTGAGAAGTTGTTTTTAATCTACCCATCTTCTGTTGGCTTGTGGCTTTCTCTTGCTTTCTCTGTTTGTCTGTCTGTCTGTGTAAACACGATTACGCGAATATAAGGCTATTAGCATAAAATTATACTGGTATGGTATACCTAGGTGTACCTTGAATTAGTGTACTGGTTCGATTAACTGGTATGTACTATTTTTAGCGACTCGAAGACATGGTGAAGTTCATTCATGTGTTCGGTGTAAAAAATCCTATAAGCATGGATACGTATTGAACCGACACTTGAAATACGAATGCGGAGTTGAAAAACAATTCCATTGTACTTATTGCGGCAAATCATTCGCGCAGAGATCGAACTGGAAATCCCATGTTTTGCATATTCATAAAATGCTAGTTACGTAGTATAAGTTTCCATTTGTTGCTGATGGTAGATTGAATTGCTGTGTCTTTTTTCTAAAAAATTTTGCTGCGAAAGATATGCCTATTTAATTAAAAATCGCATTCGTGTTGATATTCTAGAAAACTCGCAGAAATTGAAAAGATGGAACAACGCTGTCAATCAGTCTGTCTACTTAGATCAGTACTATTATTGTCCGAATAATTGCGGTCGTAAATATAAAAGGAAGTGCCATCTGAGGAGGCATTTGAGATACGAATGTGGCGTAGGGAGGCAATTTCATTGCGTTCTGTGTAAGAAAATGTTCACTAGAAAGAGTACGCTCAAGACTCACATGGCTATGGTTCATGGCATGTTATTGACTGATTAGTTTTTAGAGTAGTTGCCACCTAAAGGATTGGTTAATTTGTAAAATTCCATTGTGATATTATTATTTACTTAAGTATCGTGTCGATTCTAGTTAAAGATTTTAATAAAATTATTTATTGTGTATATATTCATTTTGATTTTATTCAAAATATAGTCCAGTAATAGACCACGAGAGTAGAGCAGATTGGCAGATTGCATTTTGAGGATGAGCAAAGGTTTTTTGATTTTAAAATGTTCCTTTGGTTGAACTAATTGGTTAATAAAAGTCCACAAACTTCAATTCTTTAGACCTCCCCCCTCCCCCCAATATGAATCCAAAATTATCTTTCTGTTGTTTTTTGCCTGTAAATCTTCCAATATACGTTCAAAGAAAAAAATTATGACTGAAAAGCAAAAATTTTACAGGAGAATAAAATTTAAATATACTTAGGATGCTTTCTCCTTCTATTTATCTGATCCAGTTGATTTTTGGACCATCATTTAGCCACCCAAAGTGAACCCAAAACCACTGCTTGGAGTGATCGAAAAAAATTTGTAGGCAGTGTTACGTTTTTCAAAACAAAAAATTTCCAATTTAACAAAAGTTTCAAATTTTCAAGTCGAGATATTGGCTTAAATTTTGAGCAAATCAAAAAACCAAGACTATTACATGACAGGAAATTGAATTTCCAATAAAAAAGATTCTATTCACTTTTTGCCTATCCTCAATATTTCAGGAGTTAGTTTTATTACTTTTTTTTGATTTTCTTAAATAGGTACTTGTATTCAAAATTGGAGAGGAGGGAGGGGCCCAATCGAAATTTTTGTTATGACCAAAATTATTTCTAAGACTTCAAGCTACAACTTTTGTTTGAAAATTTTTTCAATTCGACCCCTACCTCCCCCAGTTTTCAATAATGAAAATATCTTATTCATATTATGCGCAATTGAAGGGGAGGTGAGGGTCCAATCGAAAATTTTATAATCACAAAAATTATTTCTTTGACTCCAAACTACAACTTTTGCTTGACAATTTTTTCAGTTTGACCCCTACCTCTCCCAGTTTTCAAAAATGAAAATATCTTTATCATATTATGCGAAATTGAAGGGGAGGGGAAGGTCTAATCGGAAATTTTATAATCACAAAAATTATTTCTTAGACTCCAAGCTACAATTTTTATTTGACAATTTTTTCAATTTGACCCCTACCTCCCCCAGTTTCATCAATGAAAGTTTCGAAGTCATAGTATGCGAAATTGAAGGGGGGGGGGTCTAATTGGAAATTTTATAATCCCAAAAATTATTTCTTAGACTCCAAGCTACAACTTTTGTTTGAAAATTTTTTCAATTTGACGCCTACCTCCCCCAGTTTCATCAATGAAAGTATCGAAGTCATAGCAGTATGAGAAATTGAAGGGGTGGGGAGGGGAGGGGAGGGGAGGGTCTAATTGGAAATTTTATAATCACAAAAATTATTTCTTAGACTCCAAGCTAAAACTTTTGTTTGAAAATTTTTTCAGTTGTACCCCCCCCCCCCCAAATTTTGAGAAACTATCTACCTGATGTTATGTGAAAAGGGTGTGTAAGGAGGGGTCCAATTGAAAAGTGTTGTAGGTTGAAGTCCTGGAAATAATTTGTGTTATTACAAATATTTCCTTTGGACCCCTCCATCCCTCCATTTTTGAATATCAAGTATCTGTGTAGTATGGGACTTTGTGTAAACAGTGAAATAACCACCAAAAGTGCCACTAATATCAAAAAAAAAAAAAAAAAAAAAATTGGGCCATAATCTGGTTTTCTTATGACAGGTCACATATTCATTGAGCCCCAGATATGCCCCACCCATCATTCATCCAGAATCATCTCATATCTGGTCACTTTATTAAAACTTCTTTTCTAAAAATTTTAATAAAACTTCAAAATATTTTGAAGCTTGTTTTTGCGCCACCCGTTCACTTCTCGAAAAAAATTGATATTACCTTTTTTGTTACAAATTTTATGTACTTCAATTTTCATTATTATCATTTTTTTGTTTGAACTCTAATTCAACGAGTTATAGATGGAAAACAACGATAGAGTGTTACTGTGGGTCCATATTTGGTGGACCTCTCGAAGTGTGAGATTCGAGAACTTTTTGATGGTTGATCAGGGCTTTGACAGGAACATAAAAATATGAAAAAAACCTCGCTCAGCCAAAATGCAATTTCATTTCCTCACTTTACTGGGCTACTATTAGTTTCAGCTTTCCTGGAACTTACGATAGTTTCCTGCTAGTGAATAGTTATGGATCTCGCGTAAAGTATCATATTTTTTGGTATGCTTTAAAATTGGCTTCAATGAGCTAATCTAAGATCAAGATAGTCGTGGGAAATAAGGGGGAAAAATTGGTGATAGCGAAGTAAATTTTACTCGGCTCTTCGAACGCTTTAATTGTGAAATTTTCTTTTGTCTGCTTTTATTGACGGGGTTTTACTTAGCGATCGATATTTTCTCTCTGACGTCGACTTTTATTAACACCACATTTCGTTTCATTTTATAGCACTTCCTTTAGAATTCAATGCGACTTGCACCCATTGTGGAAAAGATCTCTGCGTGGCAGATATTTTACGAGACTGCTTTAGCACATTTTACGGCGAGTTGGCTAAAATTGGTAAGATTTCTCTCGTACAGTATGATTAACGAGTTGATGAAGAAAAATAATTCAACGTAGAATCTTTTTTTCTTTTTTTTTAATTCCCCACAGAAGCCAAAGTAGACGCAATAGCTTCAGTTTGTGTGAACGACTCTTGTTTTAGTAATCTAGCCAATAGCAGATTTAATAACTTTCTCAAGATGAATTTACCCATTCAAACCGAAGATAAACTTGCAGAGTTGAATAAAAGCTTGGAATCTGTGAAAAATAAGTGCCTATTTGTAAGTATCATTTTGTAGACAGAAATGCAATATTTATATGTGATTTTAGACTTCATCCAGGACATATTTCTGTCTGCAGAAGTCAGTCATCGAACGCTTAGGTGGACGTGACATTACCTCCAGTGTTAGTTACATAATGAAAGCTGTCATTGGAAACAATCTAGTAACCAAAATCAGTATGACAGGTCGAAGTAACACATCGGGTGGAGATTTACTCAAATTTGGGGACACCAATGTGGCATTCACGATCACTGGTAATGTACAGAAAATTCATAAAAATAAGTTTGAGAGATTTGATTTTAATAGAGAACTGTTTCGATTGCAGAGGTTGTCAAAAAATTGTACGATATTAACGAAGACGTTATTAAGAAGCAAATGGGATCTTGGATTCGTACCAGGAAAGATAATATCAAAAGGAATCGCATTACCAATGCTGCTGCTCTGGCTGCTTCTAAGTAAAATCTTAAAAGCAAAGACCATTTTCACAAGTTGTTTTTTTTCCAATTTTTTTTACGTTATTTTCATCCAAAAAACAAAAAATTTTACCATTACGTAATTTTACTCGAAAAAAGTTTTTTCAAAAGTTCATTCGCGGTTCAGAAAATTTGTTACTGTATAAAAGTTATTTATATTTGATTGAGAATTGATTTTTTAAATTTTATTCTAATCTCATTGAATAATATTTATGATGGTTGATTTTTTTTTTTTTTTTTTTTTTTTTTTGAAAGCAGTTTAGCAATTTTAAAAATTTATTCAACTTTGAAAATCCATCTTTTATTTTTTATTTTTTTGAAAGTCTAGTCGAACTTTTAAAATTGATTGAACTTTGAAAATGTAGCTATCAAAATTTGGAAATTAGATTAAATTTGCCCAATTTTGAATTTTCATTAGATATTGACAATTTTACAAATTTTGAAGTTTTAAAAAATTTAATAAAATTTTGAAATTGAAATAACCAAATTTCAAGGTTTTATAAAATTTTCAAAATTTTCTGACCTTTGAATTTCAATTTTTTCCAATTTTCAAAACCTTCAAAAAAATATTTCAAAAAAGTTATCTAATTTTTAAAATTTCAAAAATTGATCTCACTTCCAAAATTTATTGGAATTTTTAAAAATTACCAAATTTTAATTTTTTCTTACCAAATTTTAAAGAACGACTAATGTAAAAATTTTGCGAAAAATTTTAAAATTAATACCTAACTAAAAATCAGCTTATTTGATGTAGTTGCCAATGTTGGAGGTATTTATAAACATTTTTAATTCAATTTGAAAACATTTTATCGAAAAAACAAATCTTGAAGAAAAATTCCGAATTTGTGCTATTTCAAATTTTTTTGGAAATATGCCCTGTTTGCCACCTACCTTGATGACTCGGTCGATTCCTCTGATGAATAAGCTGTGCGCGCGCATATCTGACATGCGCGGTCAAGTATGCGCGCGCAGAACTGTTGTTTGTTCCGGCGCATGCGCATTCGAGGATGCGCAGTGCATATATCAGTTGACATAATTATGTATTTTAAACATCGTCTCGTATTATTGTTTTTTTTTCCCTTTTAAAGTAAGTACCTAAGTATTTGATAATTATTCCTTATCTTTATTCGTTGAAAATATCTATAATTTTATTTTTTCTTCAATTTGTGAGATATTATAAGATTTTTCTTGTTTCCAATATAATAATAAGTATGAAAACTATTCATATTTTCAATGAGTTGTGATATAAAATAATATAAATTTTATACGATGATTTTAATTCTTTTACTAGTCTAGCATGAAGTTTGAACCAATTTCAATAAAAAAGTAGATACCTTGTTAATTACCTACTAATCAATTTGGAATGAATTATTTTTCAGATGACTGCGATCGTGTGTTTGCTTGCCTGAATCAATGTGGAAGAAAATATAAACATAAATTTTTAATGAACAGGCATTTACGTTACGAATGCGGAGTAGTGAAACAATTTAGTTGTAAATTATGTGGTAAACAATTTTCGAGGAAAACCAATCTGAAATCTCATTCTATAATTGTTCATAAAATTATTCTCGACGATTAACGATTAAATTCTGCCTCAAAATCTTTCACTTATCACCTTTCAAATCTTATTTTAGCTCACATAGAAGTAATTTAGCTTATACGTATGTCGTGTGTGGTATCATTTTTGTAACAGGAATTCGAATTTTTTGCAGCTTTTTATAATTTTTCGTTTTTGAACGCTGCTTCGAAACGAATGATGAAATCGTCAAGGATCGATGGGCCCATGATAGCTTGTCCTAATAATTGTGGAAAACAGTACAAACATAAGTTTAATCTCAATAGGCATATCAGATACGAATGCGGAGTCGCCAAACAATTCCGATGCAGCGAATGCCATAAGATGTTTTCACAAAAAAGTAGCTTAAAATCGCATCTTGGTATAATTCATGGAAAATTATTAACGTGACTATGTCACTGATTTTTTTCTCCTATTTTCTATTCAATTATTTATTTATATTTATTTTTGTTTCATGTGACAAAATTGTTGAAAATAAATTACAAAATCTTGAAATCTTTATGAAGAGTTTTTTTCAAAAAATTATATATTTCTTACCACTTATATAATATATTTTACCCTGCACAAACATACTATTTTTTTTATACTTGTAGGAAATATGATATTTAAATTAATTTTTGATCCGAACATTTTTGTGATATTTTGCTCAAATTACAGCTTTTTGTAATTTTTCGAATTCCAATACGGATCCCAAACTAATGCAGTCGTCTAGAATCGATCAGCCCATGATGCAGTGTCCTAATAATTGTGGAAAACAGTATAAGCACAAGTTTATTCTCAATAGGCATCTCAGATACGAATGTGGAGTTGCTAAACAATTTCGATGTAGCGAATGCCCCAAGGAATTTACTCACAAAAGTAGTTTGAAAACACATCTCGGTTTAACTCATGGCAAATTTTTAACTTGACGAGTATTTGACTGATTTTTTCTTATTTTAAGTATATTTTGTTGTTTTTTTTTCAGAAGATTTAAAAAAAAAAATTTCTTTGTTAATTTTTTACTTTGGTCGAATGTAAGAAAATTTTTGAAAATAAATGACGAAAATTATGGTGTTATAAAAAGTTTTTTCGAAGGAAAAAATAATAATAACCTGTTCAATACTTTTTAGTTTTTACATTCAATATTAATTAGTTTCGTTTGCAAAAACTTACTATTAGCTTGATGTAGTTTTTTTAGTTGTATTTTGCCCAATTGGAAATAATTTATAATTATTTTGATTCGAACATTTTCATGATATTTTGCTCAAATTGCAGCTTTTTATAATTTTTCGAATTCGAATATGGCTCCAAAACTAATGCAGTCGTCGAACAACGATCGGTCCATGATACAGTGTCCAAATTGTGGCAAACAGTATAAGAAAAAGTTTATCCTCAATAGGCATCTCAGATACGAATGCGGAGTCGCCAAACAATTCCAATGCAGCGAATGTCCTAAGAAGTTTGCCCAAAAAAGTAGCTTAAAATCGCATCTCGGTATAATTCATGGCAAAATTCTTACTTGACGAATATTTGATATTTACCATTTTACCTATATAATTTTTTTCTGAAGATTTGTTTATTTTTTGTTAATTTTTCACTTTGGTCAAATGTTATACAAAATTATTGTTGAAATAAATTACGAAGTCGTGACGTGGTTACGAAGTGTTTTTTTCAATGAAAAAAATAAATAAAAATAAAAAAAATAAAATTAATACCTAATATTTGTATTTAATAACAACAACGTGGTCGTTCAATATTTTTTCCATTTAATAAGGTATTATTTAGTTTCAATTGCACAAACATACAATTATCTGGATACATTTAGTTATTTGCATTTTGATCAATTGAAAATAATTTACATTAATTTTGGATTCGAACATTTTCATGATACTCGTGTTTTGCTCAAATTGCAGCTTTTTATAATTTTTCATACTCGAATGTGGCTCCAAAACGAATCAAATCGTCGAGCATCGATCGGCCCATGATGCAGTGCCCTAATAAATGTGGCAAACAGTACAAGCACAAGTTTCATCTGAATAGGCATCTCAGATACGAATGCGGTGTCGCCAAACAATTCCAATGCAGCGAATGTCCTAAGAAGTTTGCCCAAAAAAGTAGCTTAAAATCGCATCTTGGTATAATTCATGGAAAAATTCTTACTTGACTGATTTATTTTTTATTTTTTGAATTTACTTACTTACCTAGGTATATATTTTTTCAGGTTTGTTAATTTTTTTTGTTTCATTCTTACTTTGGTCAAATTTAAAAAAATTGTTGAAAATAAATGACAAAATTGTGACATCGTTATGAAGTGTTTTTTCAAAAAAAAAAAAAATAATAATAATAACACCCTGTTCAATATTTTTTACTTTATTAATATTAATAGGTATTAGGTACCTAGTTTCTTTTGCACAAACATACTTACTTACAATTAGCTTGATCTACCTACTTAGTTATTTGTATACTTAATTTGAGCAATTGGAATTTATTTATTTTTTTGATTCGAACATTTTCATAATATTTTGCTCACTTAGGTCTTACTCCTACCGATGATGGCGTATATCCTTGCCTGAATAATTGTGGACGTGTGTACAAAAGTAAATCCACTTGTATCAGACATTTGAGATACGAATGCGGAATAGAAGTTACCCGTAGACTTTTTGGTTGCCCTATTTGCTGGAAACGCTTCAGTCATAAATTTTTGGTCAGAAAGCATCTGATTATTGTGCATGGACAATCGAATTTAGACTAAAAAGTTTAAATGACCTTAAAGTACCTAACTATATAGTTAATTTTTTGTATGTATTTTTGCCATTTTTTTTTTTACCTACAAGTACTTTTTCGAATTTTTGTTGAGTAATTTTTTTGAATAAATTTTTTGTTGGTAGTTACGTATTTTGCTTTTTTTCAGTAAGTAGATTATTGGTAAAGTTGCTAGAAACCCTGGGAATGAAGATGAAAGTGCAACTCATTTCGAAAATTTGAAACAAAATCTGGGAAAATTTATTTTAAAATGAAAGTTTTTTTTTTGAACGACATTATTTTAAAAACAAAATTCAAAATTGAAATTATTTAAAAAATTAATTCTCAAAATTAAATATTGAGATTTATTTTTGAATTTTTTTCAGGCCTTGCAAATTTATTTTCTTTCAAATTATCTTCAAAATGAAATTTCACGTTTGTTCATTTTTCAAAACATTTTGTTAAAAATTTTATTTTCATTTATTTTAAAAATATAAATGAGTTTCTGTATTTGAAAAAATTCAAAAATCAACTAGGTAATCTTTTTTAAAATAAAAAATAAAAATGATTTTTGCTTTTTTTATTTTTTTGAAATCCCATCAAAAAAATTGTACCTAATCATTTTTTTTTTACAAAAAGTTCTCTTTGAAAACTTTTTTTTTGAGTAAAATTCAAAAATTCTCTCAAAACATTTTCTTGGAAAATATAATTTGTAGTTTTTTGAAAATTTTCAAAAATCCAATCAAAAAATTAAAAAATTAAATTTTTTTTTGCAAAAATTCATTTCAAAAAATTTTATTTAAAAAAATTGATAAATTTTTTCAAAAAATGTTGAAAAGTTTGTTTAGATGGGTACAAAAAAATCAACGAAAATGAATTTTTGCAGAAAGTACTTCAATACTTTGAAAATTTCCCTGGAAAAAAATTATAAATCTAATTTTTATACAAAATTCTATTGGAAAAAAAATGATTAAAAATAATTCAACGTATTTAAAAATGAAAAATGAAAACAAATTTTTTTTTTTTTGCAATTTCATCAAAAAATTTTCTTGGAAAGAAATTTACATGATACGTTTTTTGAAAATTTTCATTGAAGTTTTTTTGAAAAATTTCAAAAATACAATTAAAAAATTTAAAAAAAATTACTTACATTTTTTTGCAAAAAAATTTCTTCAAGTGAGTTGATTAAGGAAATTTATAATTTTTTCGAAAATTTTTAAAAAATTTGTTTAAATAGGTACAAAAAATTTCAGAAAATAAATTTTTTCAGAAAGTACCTCAATAATAAGTTTAAAAATTTTCCTGGAAAAAATTTGAAAATCGCTTTAAAAATTAATTTTTAATTTTTACAAAGAATTCTATTGAAAAAAAATCAACTAAATAAAAATAAAAAATGAAAAGAAATTTTTTTCAAACTTCTATCAAAAAAAAATTTTGGACAAAAATTTACATAAGACGTTTTTTTGAAATTTTTTTCAAAATTTTCAAAAATGCAATAAATTTTTTTTCAAATATTTGCCTACATTTTTTGCGAAAAAATTTCTTCAAAAAATTTTATTTAGGTGATGTGATGAATTTTTCGAAAATTTTTGAAAAATTTATTTAGATACCTATACACAAAGTTTCTGAAAATAAATTCTTGCAGTAAAATACCTAATTATTTTGAAAATTTTCCTGGAAAATATTTAAAAATGTATTTTTTTCGTATCTCTTGAAAATAAAATTTTGGGAAAAATTTAACAATATTTTTCCAGAATGTTTGAAAAATATTCGTTGGTTTCTTAAGTAGGTAGAAATATCCTTTGAACAAGTTTAAAATTTTTCCGAAAAGGCTTCAAAAATCTTTTTTTTTAATTTGATATTCTTTCCTCCCAGATTTTGTTTGAATTTTTTTTTCAATTTTTTAATATGAAATTTCACGTTCAATTTTCTTCTTTGAAAATTGACCTTTTAAATTTTATAAAAGTTTATCTGATTTTTGATAAATGTAGCTATGCACTTGTATACCCAATACCCATTGAACTTGAGATTTTTATATCTCGATTAATTTTCATCCAAGTACATCATTTTCATATTAAAAAATTCCGTGTAAAAATTTCATTCCTCAGTCGAGCGAATTTATTTGCTCATCTTCTCTTATTCTTACCTTGTTCTCATTGACAAAATAATTCATTTTTCAATTACAGAACTGTTATTCCATCACGATCCAACGAAAAGTGATTTTAGACAACTTCAACGTGCGAGAAGTGACCCAGCCAAGTGGTCAAACAACGCCTTCCCCTGTCCCAACTGCAATAGCAGTTTCAAGCACAAAAGTAGCTTGAAAACTCATTTGCAAGCAGATTGTGGCAAGAAGAAATTATTCGTTTGCGACGTATGTTTCAAAGAATTTAGCTACAAGTCTAATTTGAGAACTCATATGGGTATTGTACATAAAGTGTTACTCAAAAAGTGATATTTTTCTATCTATTTTGTAATTTGTAGTACCTTACACTGTCTTATCTATTACCCACTCTTGTCTGAATTTTATTGTGTTCGGGTTGCCATTATATTAAACGTTGATCTGCAATTCTTCGCTCGTGTTTCATTTTTCTTTTTCAAAAATGTCTACGAATGTGCATCTACACCTACTCGACTCGGTTTTGAAATTTTTTTAATAGTTAATGGAAAGAAATCATTCTTAGTTGCAGGAATTCTGTATTCAGAATCTGGACTACCGCCAGGGCCGATGGAAGAAGATGAAAAGTCGCGAGATCAAGAGACATTCCCATGCGATAAATGCCCCAGTGTTTTTAGACATAAACGTAGCTTGCAAGCGCATTGGAAAGTCGGATGTAATAAAATAAGGGCGTTCAAATGCTACGTGTGCGCTATGACATTTACATATAAACAGAATTTAAAAAAGCATATGATTCTTAAGCATAATATGTTATCCTATAAGTGAAGTATTTAGTGTTCTTTTCGTTGTTTGACTTTTTGAAAAAAAAAAAAAAAAAAAAAAATCATCTAAAGGGTCAAAAAACTTTTCCTTCAATGAGTCTATAGTCTATTATGTGAGATTATTTCGTATTTTATTAATCAAACTGTTTTTAATAATTTTTAAAATAAAAAGTTTTCCATTAAAATGAACCAAAAAGCTCTTCGTTCGATGAGTGTATTTTCCTGGCACAAAATCATCTTTGTCGATATCGTCGTGCTTCTTTTTTATTAACACTTCGATTAATTTTTCCAGTTACAGAAATGATTTGCCTTGGCGAACCTACCAACTCCAAGCCAACATTAAAACTGCATTCAATAAAGGGCCGCAAGAAATCACAAGACAGCTATCCATGTCCTAATTGTGACACCATTTTCAGAAGCAAAAGTGGCCTTTCTGCTCATTTGACAGCAGAATGTGGCCGCAAGAAGTTCACCTGTGATATTTGTTTTAAGCAGTTTGTTTATAAGAACAGCTTGAAATTGCATATGGGTCATGTTCATAAAATATTGTTCAAATAAGCGGCGTGATTTTATTATGTGTTAGATGAGTGATTTCTTTATTACAATTTGTTAATTTTTTAGCGTGTAATTTATTTATTGTCTGTTATTGGGAGGGAGGGAGGGGTCTAACCGTTGGTACCTTGCCTTTTTAAATTATTTTTCCGAATTTTTCATTTTACTTGATTTTTTTTTTTTTTTTTTTTTTTACAAATTCAATTAGTTTTGATTTGAATTTAATTTTTTACAATTTTTTTTTCATTTCTAAATTTTTAATTTTTTCCAATTCGTTTTTTTTAAACAATTTTTATTTTCATTCCTAGAATTTTAATTTTTTCCAATTCGTATTTTTCAAATTAAAAGCGCCCAAAAAAAATTAATTTTTTTTTTGTATTAGAAAATAAGATCAATTTTTTCAATTCCGAGACTTTTTGGAAAAGTTTTCTTTTTTCTTGTAGAATACCTAAAAAAAATCTTAAATTTTTGTCCTGATTAAAAAAAAAGTAAAGAAAAAAATTATCTAGGTACAGTTTTTTCAAAAAAAAAACTCAAATTTTTGGGAGGAAGCAAAATCTGTTAAAAATGAATTTCCCAATTCTTTGTCTCAAAATTTTTTGAAAAAATTTCAATTCTTTTGGAGTGGGTATAGCGAGTAATATTTTTTTTGGTGAAAAAAATATGATTTTTTTTTGTTGGAAAAACCCTTTAATTTTTAGTCAAAAAAAAATAGCTTCCTTTTTTAATATTGTTTTTAGAATGAAATCGTTTGTTTTTGGAGAAAAAAAATCATCTCTTTTTTTGTCTCAAATTATTTTTAGAGAAAAGTTACCGCAATTTTTGAAATTTTGAAATTTCTGGTCCTTCAAATTTTTAGTTGTTTTAAATTCAATTTTAGTTTATTCTTCAATTCTCTAAATGTGATTTTTTTTAGTCCTTTAAATTAAATTTTAATACCTCGTGGTGAGTTAGGTACTAAATTTTAAAATGTATTATGATTCAATTTTAATATTATTATTTTTTTTAAATTTCATATTTTTTCGACTTCGTATTTTTTTCAATTTCCAATTTTTTTTATCTGATTTTGATTTTTTGCAATTAATTTTATCTAGGTGGTTACTTCTTGACTTTAATTTTTTTTTCAATTTAATTGTAATTTCTTACAAGTTTTTTGTTTCTCTCAAACTTTCATTTTTAGATTTTAATGCATTTTGCATTCAATTTCAATTCTTTTTGAGCTTTCTAAATTTTTATTTTTTCTGCTTCTTATTTCGTTTTTTCAAATTTACATCCATTTTTGGTTTGATTATAATTTTTCACAATTTTTGTTTCCAATGTTTCTTTTTTATTTCAGTTTTTTTGGAGTTTTTAATTTCACTTGAATTTTTATTCTATTTTTTTCGCAATTTTCAATCATTTTTGATTTGCATTTCATTTTTTATAGTTTTTAATATTTTTTTCAACTTTCTAAATTTTTATTTTGTATGACGTTTGTTTTCGAAGATTTTTTTGAATTCTTCTCACTTTTTTAGTTTTTTGAATTTTTATTGAATTTTTTCGTAGTTTTTCAATCGTTTTGTACCCATTTAACTTTCATTTTTTTAATTTTTTAATTCGAGTACAATTTTTTTTTTTTAATTTTGTAGATAATTTTTATTTGATTTAAAATTTGTTCTATTTATTTTATGCTTTCAATTTTTTTATTTTTTTTTTCTCAAATTCCAATTTTACCTGATTTTTTTTTGCGAATTCTATTGATTTTGATTTAATTTTGATTTAAAAAAACATTTTTTTTTTTTCTATTTTTTAGATTGGATTTTTTTGCTTTTTTTTGAAATTTTTAGCCTTGAATTTTGATTTTTCATAATTTTATACCTAATATTTAATATTTGATTTTTTTGACATTTTAATTCCATTTTTTTTTCTGTTTTTTTTTCTCTTCTTTGATTTAAAAAAAAAATCAGACGTGTTCAATTCAATTTTAAGTTTGTAAACGGTTGATAATATTTTTAAATAACGAAAATACTTCTTTTTAGTTGCAGAAGTTCTACTCCAATATCGAGCTGATCAGCAAGAGCAAGATATGCTTCAATGTCCCCGATGTAAATCCACCTTCAAGCACAAAAGTAGCTTGACGACTCATTTAAAAGCCGACTGCGGCAAGAAAAAATCATTCGTATGCGACGTATGTTCCAAAGGATTCAGCTACAAGCAGAGTCTGCAGACTCATATGGGTCTAGTTCATAAAGTTTTACTTTAATCACATGAAATTTCTGTTTGTACGTTCGTTAAGAGATATAAAAATTATCACTATTACGAAGTTTTTTGAATTTTTTTTTTTTTTTTACCAAAAAAATCAGCCTTTTAATGTGTATTTCTTTGATTAGGTAAATTGACCCATTTTATTTAGATCACTCGATGACGAAATTTTTTATTTTCAATTGCAGAGGGCATATTCATGTATCATGGCAATGAGACGAATTCTGATTACAGACAACTCGGATGGGTAAAATCAAACGTGACGAAATCGCAAGATCTATTTCCATGTCCTAATTGTAGTAGCGTGTTCAAATACAAACGTAACCTGTATACTCACGCCAAGACCGAATGTGGCAAAAAAAAGTCCTTCAAATGTGAACTCTGTTATAAAGGATTTAATTACAAAAAAAGTTGGAAAATGCATTTACTCAATACTCATAAAGTATTTTTTTAGAACAATTGTAACATAAATTATACCTACGTTTGTTATAATGTGATAAAATTTACCTTATTAAATTAAATTGTTCGTTTATTCGATTTTTTTTTATAAAGCTTATTACGTTTACTTATTATTATAAGTATTTTTTATTTTCCTTCACAAGTTTTTCTATTATAAACTATTTTTTTCTATCTCATATCGTTGGTAAATGATTTTTCATTGACTTGGTATTATTTTCAATTGCAGAACGTTATCAAAGGCAAAGATCATCGGCAAGTTTATCGGAAAATCCAAATAGGTTTCCATGCCCCGATTGTAATAGTGTATTTAAGTATAAAGGCAACTTGACGACTCATTTAAAAACCGAATGTGGCAAGAAAAGATCATTTATATGCGAAATTTGTTACAAAACGTTCACTTACAAGCATAATTTAGAAAGGCATGTCGTTCTTATGCATAGATTACTTGTCCATAAATGAAATTTAAATTTTAAACATTGATATGATTGTGATAATACACGTTTTTAAATATTTCTATTTTTTTTTCTACCAACGATTCTTTGGTTAAAAGGTTTCATTTTTACCTCGAGATATTTATAGTTATTTTTGTAGTTCCATGCCCAATTTACCCTCCACCTGCTTTAAAAAATTAACTGTAAATTGACAAAATAATATTTTCATTTGCAGACTTTTCATTTCATCATCTGGAAACACAGGTCAACTTTAAGCAACCGGCGTGGCTTACGAAAGGCGTCGAAAATTCACCACAAGGGTACCCTTGTCCCAAATGTGGTAACGTTTTTAAATACAAACAGAACTTGGTGCCTCATATGAAAGCCGTATGTGGTAAAATAAAGGCGTTCAAATGCCACGTATGTGCTAGAGAATTTAGCTATAAGCAAAATTTAAAAACTCACATGGGTCTTGTGCATAAAATTTTGCTTAAAAAATGAAACCATTTTGTTATATACATATAGGTATTGACTTTACGTACTCGTTTTCATGTTCGAATGTTTATAATTTCTCAGTCTGTATAAAATTTGTGTTGATTGTCGAATTGAGTTTTAATTTTATTGTAGTTTGACTTTTTTTTTTACCCCTTTTGAGATACGTAGATAATTGGTCTAAGGCATTTTTGTATTCTACGAATATGCATAATGATCGAGAGTATTTTTAATTGCAGAAATTCTATACCAGAATCAGAATGAAATCGAATTTAATTTCGCACAAAATGCATGGAAAAAGGAGTACTCGGCGCAGATACCACAGTTATTATCGTGCCCAGATTGTGGTAGTTTGTTCAAGTACAAATGCAACTTGACGACTCATTTGAAAGCCAAATGTGGCCAGAGCAAACCGTTCAAATGTGATGTTTGCTTCAAGACGTTCGGTCGTAAACATACCTTACGAAGGCATATCGGTTGTGTGCATAAATTGTTACCTAGAAAATAAACTTTCATTACGTGTGCAATCTTGTTTGATTTCAAATTAGTGCATTTTCATTGGCTATTTATGATTTTTTTTACCGACATGTCTGGTATGTTTGGTGAATTGATAAGGGCTCGATTTTATGCGGTGCTTATTCTGAGCGGGTTTTTGAGATAATCCAAGTTCGCAGATTATAATTACTTCGGTATTTGGAAAAATTTCTTCTCAAACTAGTATAAAATTCGCATTTGCATGAAATAAATGTTACCTAATTATTATAGAAAAATACTTGATAAGTAAAGAAATTTTTTTCTGAAAAAAGTAGTAAAAATTCTGCTTTTTCTTGAAAAAAAAAAAAAAAAAAAAAAAAAATCAAACTTTGTTTTTTAGAGAAAAATCAAAAATTTATTGTTCAGAAAAAAATCCCAAAAAATTGAGAATAATTGTGTTTAAATTGAAGTTTGTCACATTATTTGAATAATTTATTTTTTTGATGTTTTATATTGTGGTAGGTGCCCGTGTAGCAACGTCGATGCTAATTTCGATATAAATGTCGACACATCAAAATCGGTCACTTTTCGATCGTACATGTCGACACGATTGTGGATGGTTTGTCGAGCTTATTATCGACATGTTTGTCGACCGTCCAAATATGTCGATAATAAGCTCGACAAACCATCCACAATCGTGTCGACATGTACGATCGAAAAGTGACCGATTTCGATGTGTCGACATTTATATCGATATCCACATCGACATTTGCAATGATGAGATTTTGAAAAATATGCCAAGTTCAAATATTCAATATAAGTATATATTAAAATTACACCAAAAATAGTGTTCAAGCCAACATTTCGACATTTTTTGTCAAATATGCGGCATTGAAGCCACATTTGTAGCTGGACACATGCGAGTGTGTCCAACTAACATAGAGATGATTCTTAGACCGTATGTACTAATTCACAACACACTTTATCTGCGAGTATCACAATCACCCTCAAGACGTCGATATTCAAGTCGATGCATTATTCGACCCTCGACAATTAGATCGACATTAACTCGACTTAAAATTCCTCTGGTCAACACTGTCGACGGTTAAGTCGATGCATTATTCGACCCTCGACAATCACATCGACACTATCTCGACTTAAAATTCCTCTGGTCGACACTGTCGACAGTGAAGTCGATGCATTATTCGACCATCGACAATTATGTCGACAATAACTCGACAAGTAGTTGTATTATTCAAAACTTTAAAAATAAGAAAATTTTGTGATTCTTTCAAAAATTATTTATTCCTGAGCTTAAAATGTTCCTATTAATTGTTTTTAGTTCTTTTTAGATATAAAATTTGTAAATTTAATTGGCAGAAATTGTCGACATAAATGTCGATGCGTTTATCGAGTATCGATTTTTACATCGACTTGTCTACTTAGAAAAACAACGTTTTCTAAATTATAGGAAAATACTGAGAAAAATTCAAAAATTTTGATTGAACAGTTATGTTTAACATAGAACATTACTTTAAATCTCAAATATCATTTTTAATTCATCGTTAACCGAGAAAAAAATGTGTCTGAATTTTGTCGACATAAATGTCGATGTCGACAATTGCTACACGGGTGGGAGGGGGTGTTAAAATTCGTATGGTAGAAAAAAATTAAAATTCGTTTATTTATATAACTTTATTTTTCGAAAAATTGAAAAAAAAAATTAACGGAACCAAAAATTTGTTACCTCGAATTTTTTTAAAATTGTGTTTCGACAGAAGAAGTTTTCTGAAAAAAATTTAAAAAACAGAACCAAAAATTTGTTACTTCAATTTTTTTTTTAATTGTGTTTTGACAGAAAAAGTTTTCTGAAAAAATAAATTTAATTTAAAAAACCGTTCATTTTTAATTTTTAAATTATTTTACATTATTTTTTCACAAATAGCTTGAAAAATTGTTTTTCCAAATTTATATTTCAAAAAATTGAAAATTTTTTAAAAATTATTTGAAAATTGTTTTTAATTGAAAAATTTATTTCTTCAAAAAACGACTCACTTTGTTTCAAGAGAATCGACAATTTTTTCAGATTGAAAGAAAAGTTTCATGAAAAAATTGAAATTTCTTTTTCTGTTTTAGAAAAGTTGGAAATGATGCTTTTAAAAAATTTGAAAAAATTGATTTTTTTATGAAATAAAAAAAACTAGGTTTTGGCAAAAGGATTAACGTACCCACTCATGGTAAAAAGTTTTGTTTTTCTAAAAAAGCACTAACAAAAAAAAAAAAAAAAAAAAAAAACTTAGAAAACTTGGAAATTTTATTCATCTTTAGAAAATTTTGTTTTTTATAACTTTGAAAAATAAAATTATGATTAATTTTTGAAGAAAATTTTGAATCAATTTTTTTGTCCATTGTAAAAATTTTATTTTTTAATTCCTTTAAAAATTTTATTTTTTTAGAATTAAAAAAAAATATTTTTGAAAACAATTGAAAATCCGTTTTTTGATTATTGATTTTTTTTTTGTTGAAATTTGTCACTTTTTAAGAAAATTGTTTTCTGGACATTTAAAAAAAAATTGAAAGTAAAGAAAGAACACGAGTGGTTGACCGCAGTATTGTATATTTTTGGTACAGTTGAAAAATTTACAATTTCAAAATTCAATACCACATGGATACTTGATATTCAACATTGGAGGGAAGGGACGGGTCCAATCGAAATTTTTTTAATAACTAAAATTTTTCCTAGTATTTCAAGCTACAACTTTGGTTTGAAATTTTTTTCAATTGGAGCCCTACCTCCACAAATTTTCAATAATGTATGTCATAAGTAGTATTGTGCGAAATTGGAGGGGAGGGAAGGGTCTAATCGAAAATTTTATAATAACAAAAATTATTTCCAGGACCTCAATCTACAACTTTTATTTGAAAAAATTTTCAATTGACTGCTACCTCCCTTCCCCCCATCCACCACTAATTTTTAATTTGTATCTTCGGTGAGTTATGTAAAATAGGCGGGGAGGAAGGGGTCCAATTGAAAAGTTT
Source organism: Balanococcus diminutus (assembly GCA_959613365.1). Lineage (NCBI taxonomy): Eukaryota > Metazoa > Arthropoda > Insecta > Hemiptera > Pseudococcidae > Balanococcus > Balanococcus diminutus. The sequence goes on along the minus strand of OY390716.1, from coordinate 59,274,254 downwards.
TTCAAACAAAAGTTGTAGCTTGAAGTATTAGGAGTAATTTTGGTTATTACAAAAATTTCGATTGGATCCCTCCCTCCCCTCTAATTTTGAATATCAAGTATCTATGCAGATTAGAGATTGGACTTCGTAAATTTTACGACTGTGCCAAAAAAAAAACACCTATTGCGGTGATCCAGTCGTAAAAGAACCAATCTTTCGAAGTTTGTCTTTAAAATTAAATTAGAAAAATCTCTTCTTATAAAATTAAAAAAAAATAAATAAATAAATGAAAAAGAAATAAAATACCTAAGTATGGTAAAAAATTGTTTTTTCAAGAAAAATTTTCTGAATTTTTTTTTCAAAAACTACAGAAATTTATTTCAAAACATCGTGTGGTTTGAAATTTTTTGAATTTTTTTTTTTTTTTTATGAAGGGACATATTTTTTTAAAGATAATTTTTTTTAAATACTCTGTTTAAAAATGAAATTCTCTCTTTGAAAAAAAAATGTACTTATTTGTACAAAAATAAAATAAATTGATTTGAAATTTTTTTTTCAATTGTTAAACTTTTTACCTACATTTCTAAAACTATTTGTTTTTATAAATTGTCATTCAACGCTTGTTTCCAGAAGTTGTCAAGATTCTGGGTTTATGTTACTTAGTCAAACAAATTTTTAAGAGATCATTTCTCAATTTTGGAACTGCATAGAAATTTTTTTCTTATGAAAATATAAATTTTTTGCTCATCAAGTCAGACATCTTTACTTTGAAAAATACCAAGTTCACCCTTCCTTCGTCCGAATTATTATATTTCCTCAAAAGAAGAGTTTGTTTTGTACGCGTAATTTTGGTACGTTCTTATTAATTAAATTGATTACAAATTTTAACTCAATACTTGATCATCTATACATGCTCATTGCTAGTGCATTATTTTTTTTATTTGTTCACTGATCGTGTATTCTATTTCTAGATCCATTAGCGCTCATCCCAACTGATATCAACTATTACAGAAAACGATCGTGGATTCGAGACTGCGAAAACTTACGAGACGTGTTTCCATGCTCCGGTTGTCGAAGCGTATTTAAGTACAAACGTAACTTGATAGCTCATTTGAAGACCGAATGTGGCAAAAAGAGATTATTTAAATGTGACATATGTTTCAAAGAATTTACCTATAAGCACAATCTAGAAAGGCATATGGGTATCGTGCATAAAATAATTTTGCAAAAGTGATATTTACCTGTAGTATTTGACTGTTTTGATTTATTTTGTTTTTTGTAACTCGATCAAACTGTACCTACCTACTATTTAATTGCGAGTAAATTATTTTTTGCATCATTTTCTCGATTTTTTCACCAGCATGAAATATCTCTACATGTTCTTTGGCCAACTTACCTCTAAAAATCCTTCAATGACGAAACGATATTTTCAGTTTCAGAAGTTCTACGTCAACACGATGATGCGAATTTGCATTACAGAAGATCGCAGCAGTGGGAAAGCGGTAGCTTGGAAAAATCACCGGATATGTTTTCGTGTCCAGATTGCGATCGTCTTTTCAAGTACAAACGTAACTTGACAGCTCATTTGAAAACCGAATGTGGCAAGAAAAGACTGTTCAGATGTAATCTGTGTTTGAAAGAATTCACTTATAAGCATCATTTGAGAACGCACATGGGTCTCGTGCATAAAAAGATATTGACTAATTGAGGAGTTTGATTTTTTACTTATTTTTTATTGATATCGATGTGTTGAAAATTTTAATTTTTAATATAGTATTTTGTCGTTTAATCAATTCTTATAATGGTTATGATCAATCTACCTGCATTTTTTCGCCATTTTCTATTATTATAAATTTTGTTATTCGCGAAAATAATCGTCGGTCGAATAAATTACGATATTTTCAATTACAGGGGTTCTAAAAACGAATAGTAGTATTCATGGACCACTACTTTGGGCCAGCGAACCTCGAGAAAAATCGCCAGAAGTTTTCGTCTGTCCTAAATGTAACAGTGTATTTAAATACAAACATAACTTGGTACCTCATTTGAAAGCCGAATGTGGCAAGAAAAAGCTATTTAAGTGCGATATATGTTTCAAAGAATTCAGTTATAAGCAAAGTTTGAAAACTCACATGGGCCTTATACATAAAATACTTCTTAACCAGTAAGAATTGGGTGTTGTTATTTCCACCAGCCTGGGTGAGTAGTTGCTCGGATTTGTAGTGAACATGAACGAAATTGCTCACACTTCCTACTTCCATCAGTTCAGATTCTGGACTTGAAAATTTCTTTCAATTAACATGTAATTTATTCGAAATTGAAGGGGAGGGACGGCTCCAAGCGAAATTTTCGTAATAACTAAAATTATTTCCAAGACTTCAAGCTACAAGTTTTGTTTGAAAATTTTTTCAATTGGACCTCTACCTTCACAATTTTTCAATAATATAAGTGTCCAAGCCATTATGCGAAATTGGAGGGGAGGAGAGGGAAGGGTCTAATAGAAAATTTTATAATAACAAAAATTATTTCTTGGACCTCAAACTACAACTTTTGTTTGAAAAAATTTTCAATTGGACCCCTTCCCCAAATTTTGAAAAAGTATCTACCTGATATTATGTGAAATTTGAGGAAAAGGAGAGATCCAATCGAAAATTTTATAATGACCAAAATTATTTTTGGGATCTTGCTCTACAACTTTGATTTGGAATTTTTTTTATTCGGTTTCTTCCTCGCTCATTCATCTGGGATTTTTAATTAATATCTTCGAAGTGTTGTGCAAAATCAGTGGGGAGGGGGGTCCAATTAAAAAAAAACTTCAAACAAAAGTTATGGCTTGAAGACCTAGGAATAATTTTGGATATTACAAAAATTTTGATTGGACCCCTCCTTCCCCTTCAATTTTGAATAAAAAAAATGTCAATCGAAACTGGAATGAAATATTCCAAGTCCAGAGATTCAGTTGATTCATTTTTATGAACTACTCACCCAGGCTGGTGAAAATAACAACACCCGTAAGGATTCGACGATGTTGATAATTTCTCGAATTTTGCCTTTCTCCAATTAACCTCTCGAACGGTTCGTTTTTTAATTGCAGGCGTTCAACGTCGTCCAAATGAGCCGAAGGAGCAATTTCAGTGGGTCTCGGGCGGCCAAACGTTGGGCAAGTCGCCAGAGGAGTTGAGATTCCCATGTCCTAACTGTAGCAGTGTTTTCAAGTACAAGGGTAACTTGACGACTCATTTGAAAACCGAATGTGGCAAGAAGAAATCGTTCAAGTGTCAAGTTTGCTTTAAAGGATTCAATTATAAGAAAAGTTTAAAAACTCATATGGCTCTTGTGCATAAAATATTATTCTTACAGTGATAATTATGTTGTTACTTTGTGTACTACTTACATCCTCATAAATTATACTATTTTTCATGTTTTTTCCCCATTCATTTTGTGGTCATTTGATTGTCAAGTTTCATGCTGTAATTATTTGTCTGTTCTGATTAAGTTGTTGCCTCATTTTCTGTATGACTAACTAAGTATAGTACTTACGTGTTTAATTACAGATTTCCTGTATCAAAATGAAGATGAAGAAAGGACTACAGCAAGTGTTGCAAATTCACTCGATAAGCCCAAATGTCCCAATTGTGGGAATATTTTTAAGTACAAGCATAACATGATTGCTCATTTGAAAACCAATTGTGGTAAAAAGAAAGCGTTTACGTGTGAAGTTTGTTTGAAAACATTTGCTTATAAACATCATTTAAAAACTCATATGGGTCTTGTTCATAAAATTGTGTTGAAGGTCTGAATAATTATTCGAGGTAGTGGACATTTTTTTATTATTCATAAGCTCGTATACGATTTTATTTTTTGAGATTGTTCGAATTATTATTTTTTTTTAAATAATTTTTTGGTTGTTTTAAGATTTTATTTTGTTCATTTTTTTTCAGCAAAGACTTTTTGTTTTTACTTTTTCTTTCAAATAATTTAGTACTTTGTGTTTTTCTAAAAAAAAATACATTTTTTTTTCATTGAATATTCTTATGTATCATCATTTGTTTGTTCGTTTGTTTTTTTTTTTTAAATTGTACGTACTTGATTTTTTTTATTCTTTCATTTCTGATGTTATTACAATTTATTTCCCAATTACTTAACTCCCAAAATATTTTAATTACAGAATTTCAGATTGGTTACGATGAAAATGAAACGAATTCTGATTTTCGATTACATCAGTGGTTAGCAACACTTCCTCCCAGGTCTTCAAAAGGCTATCGATGTCCTGGTCCTGACTGTAATGGTAGTTTCAAGCACAAAAGTAGCTTGGTAACTCATTTGAAATCAGGTTGTAACAAAAAAAGGTCATTTACGTGTGAAGTCTGTTTCAAAGCATTTACTTATAAACATCATCTAAGGACTCATCTGGGCCTAGTACATAAAATTTTATTGAATCCTTCGAATCGTTGAAATATGTAAGTGAATCTGTTTCAAAGTGGTGGAAATTTTTCATTTTGTAAGCTCGTTTGTTTGATGTTATCTTGTAAGATCGTTGGAAGTTTTTTTTTTTTTAAATTTAATTTGTTTTTTTTTCAACTACCTACTTCAGTGTGTATTTAAAAAAAAATATATTTACATTCCATATTATTACTTATTCAATTATTTGAATATTGTTTTGTATTCTAATTTTTTATTTTTCATTTCCCTTCTTTCGTTACAATTTATTCGGAATCAACTTGGGAAATAATATTTTAATTACAGAATTTCTGATTGGGTGCGATGAAAATGAAACAAATTCTGATGTTAGATTACAGCAATGGATAAAAACCCTTCCTGCCAAGTCTGCAACGGGGTATTCGAGTCCTAATGCTAATTGCCGTAGTATTTTGAAGCAGAAAAGTGGCTTGGTGAGACATATGACATCAGAATGTGGCAAAAAATGGTGTTTCACTTGTGAACTGTGTTTCAAACTATTTACTTATATGAACATCATCTAAGAAATCATCTGGGCCTTGTACATAAAATTCTATTGTATTCTTTCGAATCTTTGAAATATGTAAGTATGTTTCAAGGTTGTGGAAAATTTTCATTTTGTAGGCTTGTATGATGTTATCTTGTGCGATTGTTGGAAAGGTTTTAGAAATTAGTTTGTTTGTGATTTGTTTATTTAAAAAAATTTTTTTGTTAATTTTTTTTTTCAGATAAGTACTTCAGCGTGTATTTTTTTGTAAATATACATAGTGTTTCATAGCTGACTGAGTTCCTTCCACCAGGCGAATGGGCAACCCGTAAGGAACAAATAGTGTTATATAAAAATGTTGCCTATCTTGAAAATTTAAGGGATAAGAGAAAATTAAAGCGAGAAAAAATAATTTCTAATTGTGCCAATGAATAGTACTAAAAAAATGTAACTTTTTTTGTTCCAGGCATTTTTTGCCTATTTTTGAAAATGAAAGCGCAAGAGAGCTTTAAAGTTTGAAAAAACGGGGTTTTCAGGTTTTTTAATTTTCAAAGCTCCGTAGCTCCTTCATTTTCGAAGATAGGCAAATTCACCACATAACTTTTTTTGCTTATCTCAAAGAGTTGCACTTGTTTCATAAAACATCTTAACAAACTTTGCAGTTTTCATTTTCCAATAATTTGAAGCTCAAATTATCAAGGAGAACGAATGAGACATAAAAATTGCAAAATTTCGTCAAGATGGTACATGAAAGAGGCGTAACTCTTCAAGATAAGCAAAAAAAGTTATGTTGTGAATTTGTCTATCTTCGAAAATGAAGGAGCTATAGAGTTTTGAAAATTAGAAAATCTGAAAAACCTGTTTTTTCAAAGTTTGAAGCTCTCTTGCGCCTTCATTTTCAAAGATAGGCAAAAAAATGTCTAGAACAAAAAAAGTTTATTTCTCTAGTACTATTCATTGGCCCAATCGGAAATTATGTTTTCTCAATTCAATTTTCCCTTGTACCTTCAATTATCAAGATAGGCAACATGTTTATATGATATTTTTTGTTCCTTATGGGTTACCTATTCACCCGGTGGAAGGAACCCAGTCAGCTATGAAACACCCTGTATATATTATTAAATATTTTTTATACGATGTTTTGAATATTCCTTCGTATTCCAATTTATTACTTTTATTTTGCTTCTACTGTTACAATTTATTCGCAATTAACTTGAGGAATATTTCAATTACAGAATTACTAATTTGTTACGATGAAAATGAAACAAATTCAAGAGTACAGGAATTGATGGCAGCACTTCCTAGAAAGTCTTCAACCGGGTTCCCATGTCCTAACGTTAATTGCACTAGCATTTTCAAGCACAAACGTAGCTTGACGACTCATTTGAAAACAGAATGTGGCAAAAAAAGGCCATTCACTTGTGAAATCTGTTTCAAAACATTTACTTCTAAACATAATCTAAAAACACATCTGGGAATAGTACATAAAATTTTATTGAATCCTTCGAATCGTTGAAATATGTAAGTATATTTCAAGGTCAAGGGAATTTTTTATTTTGTAGGCTTGTCTGATGTTACCTATGTTGTGAGATTATTGGAAACTTTTTAAAAATTATTTTTTTTGTAATTCGATTATTTAAAATTTTTTTTTTAAATACTTTAGTCAGGCATGAAATTCAGTCACTTTTAAGATAACTAAGTTACTGTTTTGCATATAGGTCACTTTTTGTCACTATTTGTCCAAAATGGTCATTAAAGTCGTCGTCAATTCTTCTTGAAAACCAACAAAGAAACGAAAAATTGAAAGATTGTTTTGCTTTAAAAAACTGTTATTCAAGGTTTTATTTTTTTTCTTGAAACAATAAGATTTTTTACTCCATAAAGTTGAAAAAATTTTTTTTTGGAAAAAATAAGAGATTTTTTCACACCAAAAAATTGAAAGATTTTTTTTCAAAAATTATGAAAATCTGAAATTGAAATTTTTTCAAAAAAATTTTAAGTTTTTTTAGGACCAAAAAGTTTTTTCCACCAAAAAATTAGATTTTTACTCCAAAAAAATTAAGAGGTTTCTTCAACTACAGACAAATTGAGTTTATTTTTTCAACAAAAAAAAAATTAAGACCAGAAATTCAGATTTTTTTCCTTTAAAGACGGGGGGGGGGGGAGGGGGTTAAAAATATGTTTCTGCTATTTCATCTCACAAAATTTAGAGATTTCCCCCCCAAACATTGAATGATTTTATTCTAAGACGATTTTTTTTTCTTCAAAAACATGGGAAATTGTTCACTCTACAAAGTTGAAAATTTTTTTATTCTAACAAAATTGAGAGAAACCTATCTTCAAAAAAAATTATAAGATTTTTGGCTCCAATTTTTTTTCAAGATTTTTACTAAAAATTATAATAGTTTTCTTTTCAAAAACAACAAAACAAAATTCTGAGTGAAAATCAAGAGACTTTTTAATGTAGTTTTTTTCAAAAATTAAAAAAATCAAAAATTTCTGTTGTCGTTTTATTAATTTTTTTAGTCAGTTTTTGAACAATTTTTGGCTATTAAAGTGCCTAAAAAAATAAAAATAGTGGATTTCATGTCTGTTTAGTGTGTACTTTCCTAAAAATATATACTTATACATTGAAAAATTTTTAAATTCAATGATTTGAATACCTACATTTATTTCGTATTATAATTTTTTATTCTTTTAAATTTAATTTATTTGTCATTTGATTATTTTTAAATTTTATTTTGTTAATTTTTTTTGTCAAATACTCAAATGTAAATTTTTCTAAAAATATTTATATCCAATTATATTAAATATTTTTTTATTCAATTGTTTCGTACTTTAATTTTTTAATTTTTATTTCGCTTCTGTCGTTACAATTTATTCGCAACTAACTTGAAATATATTTTCATTTGCAGAATCTCTGATTAATCACGAAGAAAATGAAACTATTTCTGATGTTAGAATACAGCAATGGATAAATACACTTCCAGCCAAGTCTGCAACGGGGTATCCGTGTCCTAATGCTAATTGCCGTAGTATTTTGAAGCAGAAAGGTGGCTTGGTGAGACATTTGATATCAGAATGTGGCAAAAAAAGACCGTTCACTTGTGAAGTGTGTTTTAAAGCATTTACTTATAAACATCATCTAAGAACTCATCTGGGCCTTGTACATAAAATTTTAGCGAATTCTTCGAGTCTTTGAAATGTGTAAGTATTTTTCAAGGTTGTGGAAATTTTTCATTTTGTAGGTTTGTTTGTGGTTGTTTTGTGAGATTTTTCGAAAGTTAAAAAAAAATATTTATGATTCCATGTTTCTGAATTTCATTTTGTTAATTTTTTTCCCAATACTTTGATGTGTACCTACTTTTCTAAAAAAATATATAAATATATACCTATATTCAATATTTTTTAAATTCAATGATTTAAATATTGTTTTGCATTATAATTTTTCAATTTTTCATTTTTGTCGTTACAATTTATTGGCAATTAACTTGGAATCTATTTCAATTACAGATTTTCTGGTTTGTTACGATGCAAATGAATCGAATACTGGAGTACAAGAATTGATAGCAGCACTTCCTGCCCAGTCTTCGAAGGGGTATCGATGTCCTAATGTTGGTTGCAGTAGCATTTTCAAGCACAAAGGTAGCTTGACAACTCATTTGAAATCAGGATGTAACAAAAAAAAGTCATTTACGTGTGAAGTCTGTTTCAAAGCATTTACTTATAAACATAATCTAAGAACTCATCTGGGCCTTGTACATAAAGTTTTATTAAATCGTTGAAGTACGTATCTAAGTGTTTCATGGTGGTGGAAACTTTTCGTTTTATGAGATTGTTTGGAAGTTTTAAAAAAAATTTGTTTGTGATTGTACTGTTTTTAAACATTTTTATTTTGTTAATTTTTTTTAATATTTCATTGTGTACTTCTTTAAAAATATAAAAATATTCGACATTTTTTTTTATTCGATGATTTGAATAATATTTTTTGTGCTATAATTTTTTTATGTTTTCGCTTCTATCGTTACAATTTCTTCGCAATTAACTTGGAAAATATTTCAATTACAGAATCTCTGTTTAGTTACGATGAAAAAGAAACAAATTACGATCTTGGAGTACAGCGATTGATGGCAGCACTTCCTGCCCAGTCGTTAAGAAAGTATCGATGTCCTAACGTTAATTGCACTAGCATTTTCAAGCATAAACGTAGCTTGACGACTCATTTGAAAACAGAATGTGGCAAAAAGAGACCGTTCAAGTGTGAAGTCTGTTTCAAAGCATTTGTTCAGAAACATCAATTGAAAACTCATCTGGGCCTAGTTCATAAAATTGTAATGAATCCATTGACTTGATGAGGTATGTAGGATTGTAGGTCTTTGGTCGAATGTTTTTCCATTTTTATTTTGTTAATTTTTTTTTTTTTTTTTTTTTTCATTGAAGATTTTTGTTTTTTCTTGAAATTTTTGAATACCTACATAAGCATGTATTTTTCTAAAGAAAAAAATACATTTTTGTTTAAATCAGCGAATTTATCATTTTTTTGCATCATTTGTTTTTTTTTCAAATTTCCATTTATTTTTCTTTAATTTTTACATTTATTTTATTAAAATTTATTCGCGAAAATTAACTTTGAAAATGTTTCAGTTACAGAATTTCTGATTGGTTGCAATGGAAATGGAACGAATTCTAATTTTGATTTACAGCAATGGATAAATACACTTCCTACCAGGTCTCCAGCAGGGTATCCATGCCCCAAAGTCGATTGCAATAGTATTTTGAAGCAGAAAAGTGGCTTGGTGAATCATTTGAAATCAGAATGTGGCAAAAAAAGGCCCTTCAAATGTGAAGTCTGTTTCAAAACATTTGCTTTTAAACATCAATTAAAAGCTCATCTGGGGCTTGTTCATAGAATTGTAATGGATCGATAATTTGTTAAGATATGTCGATAACTAGCTGCAGTGTTCTTTCAAGGGCTGATCAACAGTTTTTATTTTTTTATTTTGTCTAAAAATGAAAAAAAAAAAAAAATACAAATGTTTAATCAATCAATATATCATTTTGTAACATTATTTGGAATTTTGCAAACTTTTTTCTTTTTTTCCTCCCTAAATTCTTTTGCTTCTGTTATTACAATTTATTCTCAATAATTACCTAACTTGAGAAATATTTCACTTATAGGATTCCTGAACGTACCTTGACAACTCATTTAAGATCAGAATGTGGCAAAGAAAGTCCGTTCAAGACGTTCAAGTGTAAAGTCTGTTTCAGACTATTTGCTTTTATACATCCCTTGAAATCCCATCTAATGCTTCCTTGTTCATAATATTATGAAATAATTGAATTGTTAAGATACGAACTATGCACAAACCTTTCAAGGTCTTCGCTCGAAAGTTTTTTTTTTTTTAAAGAGCCTTTCCTGGTAAGATGGTGAAAATTACCCCAGAACCGATTTCGACGAAACTCACCCAAAATGATGTAAAACCACCCCAAAATTTTTTTTGACTTCCTAGCCCCACTCCACTCTGAGATATTGCCTCCTATTGGTCGAAAATTCAACATTTTTTATTTCAAGAAAGGGGTACTTCAAAATTTTTGAAATTTTTACAAAAAATTGATATTATATAAGGGCATGCGTGATAATTTTTTCAATTTTTTTCCTCTGTATTTTCTTGGTTTTCCAGGGGCTTGAAAACTTCAACAAAAAAAAAAACTGCACTCAAATTGCTCCTATTAATGCCAAAAAGTTATTTCGATAAAAAAAGTTGTTTTTTTGGGGTGGTTTTACATCAATACTAACATTTTGGGCGAGTTTCGTCGAAATCGGTTCTGGGGAAATTTTCACCATCTTACCAGGAAAGGCCCTTTGTTCATCTTCAGTATAAATACGATTTTTTTTTCTTAAACAAAGAATTTGTTTCTACCTAGTTGATTTTTTTAAATACCTACTTTAAGCATGTATTTTTCAAAAAAAAAAAAAAAAAAAAGAACTTCTGACAATTGGTACATTATTTTGTAGCATAATTTGAGTTTTTCTAAGTTCCCCTATTTTTTCCGCTAAATTTTTCCTCGATAACTACCTAGCTAACTTGGGAAATATTTAATTACAGGATTTTCGATTGGTTGCGATGAAAATGAAACGAATTCTGATATTAGATTACAGCAATGGATAAATACACTTCCTGCCAAGTCTTCGACAGGGTATCCATGTCCTAATGCTAATTGCAGCAGTATTTTAAAGCACAAAGGTGGCTTGGTGAAACATATGAAATCAGAATGTGGCAAAAAAAAGCCCTTCACTTGTGAAATCTGCTTCAAAGCATTTGCTTTTAAACAAACGTTGAAAACTCATTTGGGCCTTGTTCATAAAATTGTAATGAATCCATTGAATTGTTGATGTGCAATTGTGCATGTCTTGGTATGTTTCAAGGTCGTTGATCAAATTTTAATATTTTTATTTTGTTCATATAATTAGGTACCTAGTATCTTTTTTTTCAATGAAGATTTTTTTGTACTTGGAAATTTTTAAAATACAATTTATGCTTTTGTAAGTATTTAAAAAAAAATACATATTTTCTAATCAGCGAATATTGGCAACATTTTTGAGTTTCCTCAAACTTCTAATTCTTTTCCATAAATTCTTTCGTTTCTGTACTTTAAATTTATTCGCCATAAATTAACTTGTAAAATATTTCATTTGCAGAATTTCTGACTGGTTGCAATGAATACGATACGAATACTGATTTCGGATTACAGCAATGGATAAATACACTTCCTGCCAAGTCTTCAGCAGGCTATCCATGTCCTAATGTTAATTGTGGTAGTATTTTGAAGCACAAAAGTGGTTTGGTCAAACATATGGCTACAGAATGTGGCAAGAAAATGGCCTTCGTGTGTGACGTTTGCTCGAAAAGGTTTTCTTATAAGAGTAGTTTGGAAAGACACGTGTTCTTTATCCATACTCGTAGAGCATTGCTAAGACAAAATAAAGTTTGAATTTTTTTTTTTTGGCGTTGGTTAATTAGTTGATCGGTTTTTTATTTTTAATACGTCGATTTTTTTATGTATCATTAGTTCATTACCTAGTTCTTTCAATTTTCCAAACATTCGAAAAGGGGGAGTCGGTTTTAAAATTAAATTATTCTTTCAAGAGGTTCCCCTAAATTTGAATCTGAAGAGACCATCTTTTGGTTTTTTGCTTATAACTCTTCAAATATGTATTTAAGTGAAAATATCGTCAGAACTAAAATTGAAGCTCGTGAAATTTCCAACAAAAAATCTCATATTCATTTTTTCTGAAAAATGTACAGGTGGCTCAAAAACTGGCAAAATAAATGATTGGTGTAAATTAGACCATATTTTCGTTTTTTGCTTTTAACTCGTCAAATACGCATTTAAGCGAAAATATCGCCATAACTAAAATTGAAGCTCGTGAAATTTCCAACAAAAAAGCTCATATTCATTTTTTTCCGAAAAATGAACAGGTGACTCAAAAAATGGCAAAAGAAATGATTGATGTAAATTTTTTTTTCAACTTTAATTTATAGAGTGATTTTTTTTATGCCTATTAAAAAATAAAATTGTAGGTTACTTATTTTTCAAATTTTTAGATTTTTAATTTTCAACACTTTTTGAACATTTTTATTATTTAATGTTTGTAGTTAATTTTTTTTTCAATTTTTTTTCAATTTTTTTTTTTTTTTTTTTTTTTTTTTAAGTGTTGGTAATTTTTAGTTTTTTGTATGATTTCTCAATTTTCAGTACTTTCAAATTTACTTCTGATTAGAGATTCCTTAATTTCTTTTATTTATTAAAAAGTACCTATTTTAATTGAATATCAATAAAAATGCATGATAAAAATAGAAATTTCACTATTGAAGCTTCTGGATGCTGAAATTTTTTCCTTCGCTCGGTTACCATTACTGCGACTTTTTAGCATGAAAATCTCTCGAATTAATTTTTATTATCGTTTAATAACGTCGTGACATTTCTATTTACAGTAATTCCTCTTCGTAAATCTAAAAGACAGCAAGAAAAGTCAACAATACATGCTGAAAAATCATTACAGCAGCGTTCTTTTCAATGCTTCACTTGTAGTGATACCTTCGAAAATATAAAAAAGTTGATACTACGTCATTTACGTATATAAATATCACTTAAAAACCCATACTTTGTAAGAGTTGTAACATTATGTGCGATTTTGAATATTTTAAAATTCGTTTGATATAATTTTCTTTATTACTCGAATGATTAAATTTTTCAATTTTTTTAGCTTGTTTTTTTTTCTGTTTTCTTTATCGAACAAATTTTTCAAATGCTTATGTCTACCTACCTATATTTTATCAAACACAACTTACAATTATTTTACCTGCTCTCCAATAACGATATGATATATTTTCAATTGCAGAAATTGTACGCCGTTTTCACGAAACGAATAATTTTAAATCGTCACGATGGGTAAATGCACGAGATGAAAAAACACAAGATTGCTTCCCATGTCATAAATGTAATAGCGTCTTTAAATATAGATATAATTTATCGGCTCATTTGAAAACCGACTGCGGAAATATTAAGCCTTTCAAATGCAATGTATGTTTCAAAGATTTTACTTATAAACAGAATTTGAAAAAACACGTCGGTATTGTACACAAAATAGTATTTCAAGGGTGAAATCTCGCGTCGAAGAAGAATTCTAATCGATGTTATTTTGTGATTTGAAAAAAAATTAATCAATAGTTAAGCTTTGTATCGTTTGTTGAAATTTTCATTTTTAAAAAATATATTGTGAGAGATATTTCGTTTTAAGTTTATTTGATTTTGATCATTTTTATTAAATATGTAATTTAATATAGGTCTAACACCAGACAATGCATGACGTAATATGTACCTACTAATTCACCTTGTGTTCATTTTTTTTTTTTTACGAATTTTTATTGATTAACGCTATCAATATTTGTGTAGGAGCACTAATGGACGACAGAATTAGGCCAGAACAATTTCGAGGATGGGGCCCTTTTCAGTGCCCCGATTGTGGTCGAAAGTATAAACATAAAAGTACCCTGACTTCGCATTTGAGAAATGAATGTGGCGGTAAGAAAAGCTTCCAGTGTCCTCATTGTTCGAAGAAATTCGCTCAAAAAAGTAATTTCAAAACACACATGGGTATTGTTCACCATACTCTTCTGTAGAGCTAATTTACTTATTTTTAGTGTTTTGTTACGTGATGAAATTGATCGTGGTTTCTTTCTTTTTCTTTTTTTTTATTGTTGACAAAGTTGTATTTTTAATTTTGAAGAGTAATAAATGTAATTTTTAATTGTGTTTGTGTTGTTTTTAATTGTTATTCCTGTAAAATTACCTAGACGAAAAATAGACCAATTTCCATTAAGGAGCAATTAAGATTTTTGGATTTTAGGAACTTCTTTGTTGTTTTTGGCTAATAACTCTTCAGATTTGTGTTTAAGTGAAAAAATTGTCATAACTAAAATTAAAGTACATGAAATTTCTGACAAAAAAAGTTATATCGATTTTTTTTGAGAAGTGAACGGGTGGCGCAAAAACGAGCGTTAAAATATACAGGGTGATAAAAATTAAGATTTCCTCATTTTCTTGGTCTCCTGTTCACATCTCGAAAAAAATTGGTATAAATTTTTTATTGCAAATTTTATTTACTTCAATTTTAGTTATTACCATTTTTTTATTTTAACGCTTTTTTGAAGAGACTAGAGTTCAGTTTGATATATTATGTAAATACTTATAAGTTATAATATTCAAAATTGGAGGAGTCCAATCGAAAATTTTATGATTAACAAAATTATCCCTAGAATTTTAAGCTACAACTTGATTTTTTCAATTGGACCCCACCCTCTCCTCAGATTTCACATATCATTATGTGCATGCTTTTTCAAAATGAAGGGAGGGGTCCAATTGAAAAAATTTTCAAACAAAAGTTGTAGATTGACGTCCTAGGAATAATTTTTGTTATTATAAAATTTTCGATTAGACCCCCCCTCCTCCTCAGATTTCACATAACATTATGTGGATGCTTTTTCAAAATTAGGGGAGGAGTCCAATTGGAAAATTTTCAAACAAAAGGTGTAGATTGACGTCCTAGGAATATTTTTTGTTATTATAAAATTTTCGATTAGACCCCCCCCCCCTCTCCCCAGATTTCACATAACATTATGTGGATGCTTTTTCAAAATTGGGGAGGGGTCCAATTGAAAACATTTTCAAACAAAAGATGTAGATTGACGTCCTAGGAATAATTTTTGTTGGAATAAAATTTTCGATTAAACCCTCCCTCCCCTCTAATTTTGCACAATATGACCTGTATTATCAAAAATGAGTTGAGATAAGGGCCCGATTGAAAAAAACTTCGAATGAAAGTTGTAGCTTGAAGTCTTAGAAATAATTTTGGTCATTTCAAATTAAAAATTTCGATTGTACCCCCTTCTCCCCTCCAAAAATTGGTTGATCAGAACACCGAAAGGAACATTTTTGATTTTTGAAATCAATGAAATTTCATCATTCGTCCAGAATACAATAATTTTATTCCTTTATCAGGCATTTTATGTTAATTCTTGATTTATAAAAATACGCTTCGAATGATTATCAATTGTTTATATTGGTAATTCGATTTCGTTTTTTGACTTTTGAATTAAGTTTACAGCTTTTGCACGATGTCCAGTCTGTCACCGATATTATAAAGATAAACCTGCATTGGCCAAGCACTTGAAACTAGAATGCGGACTTAGTAAATTTTTCATGTGTACACAATGTGGCGAATCTTTCTCTCAAAAGCCCCTTCTGATGTCGCACTTGAGTTTTATGCATCAATTAATCTGAACGTTAATTTCTAATTTTTTTTACAATTTTAATAAAGTGTTAGTTTTTCTGTTTTTCGATTGTTTTTTTTTTGTTTTCGGGGTTAAAATACAATTTTTCGATACTAACTTAGGTGTTTGGAAAAATTCCTCGTGTCGAATTATTTTGTAAATCGAGTCGATTATTCTGTTCCAGTTCGTCGAATCATTAGCTATAAAGAGGCGAATTTTACCAGACACTCGTGCCATAATTGTGGACGAAAGTACAAGCATAAGCAACACTTGACGTTTCACTTGAAATACGAATGCGGAGTCAGTAAAAAATTCAGGTGTAGTTTGTGCTTTAAAGAATTTGCTCAGAAAAGTAATTTCAAAACACATTGCGTTATTGTTCATAAGGTAGTGTTCAAATAATATTATTAAGTTGGAATTTTTAAGGTTTTTGTTACTGCAGTGTATAATCTTTTTTTAATCTTACCATAATAAAAATGTTATTGTTTTTGGAATTTTTTTTTCTGTTGGGTATATGGACGATATTATGTAAATATTTCTTCCATCAATTAATACCACAAAATAATCATTTTTTTTTTTTTTTTTAATGAAGTGATATAAATGGAGTTATGTTGTAAAAACAATTCACCTACTTTTTTTTTTTTTTTTTTTTTTTTTGTAGGACTACTTTCTTCGCAATCTTTGAACAGAATATACAGAACAAATAACTTAATCGAGAATGATGAATATCAATGTCCCAATTTATGCGGTCGCAAGTACAAACATAAATCTAATATGATGAAACATTGGAAAAACGAATGCGGCCAAGTGAAGCGATTTCAGTGCTCTATTTGTTTCAAAATGTTTTCACAAAAGGGTCATTTCAAGACTCATATGGGTTTGGTTCATCGTCTTATAACCAAATGAAGGTTCGGTTCAATTACTGAGCATTTAGATTTATTTTTTTTACAGTATTTTGTTATTTATTTATTAATTTTTTTAAAGTGATAATCACGAACGAAATACATACTCGTGTGAGTATAAGTATATTTCATTTCTATCCAATATAGACTTTTTTGCAATAAGAAAGGAAGTGATATTTTTACACGTAAATGTACTCATTTTAATTAAGAAGGTGAATGGGGTGAATTATACTTTTCAAAGTAACGTTGAAATAAACTCTTCTGTTTTCTGCTAGAATTTAATTTAACAAAAAAAAAAAAAAAAATGGGAAACCAGGAACCTTTTCATTACAAGTCATTACTTACGTACATAAGTGTACAAACTTATGAAGTTTTTCACTAACGAATTACATATTTTCTTTGCAGGTGAACCATTTCAATCAACTTTAAAACTTCTTACTTCCGGTATGCGATACCATTGTCCGAATAATTGTGGGAAAACTTACTCGAGCGAGGCAAGTGCCAAGTATCATTTCAGATACGAATGCGGTAAAGAGAAGGAGTACCAGTGTTCCATATGTAGTAAACGTTTTCTGCGCAAAACCACCATGAAAACACATTTCATTTATGTTCATAAATCGATCCCACCTTGAAGATTGGTTTTACCTGGATCGAAATTAATTTTCGAGATTTTTCCAAGAGATGTGATTTTTTTTTAAAAGTTTGAAATAAAAACGTTTAATCGATGTTTTATTTTTATTTTTTTATCTGCATACGAGTATTGGAATTTTTTTTTTGGGGGGGGGGGGAATTGGTGTGGTTGAGTGTAAGATCATTTTCACATATCTGTGTTTTGAAAATAGAAATCCTGCTTTTTTAGCTCACAGGATTATTTTTCAACTTGAAACAAGTTTTTTTCCCCCTTGAAATACTTATTGCTACTTCTTCTTAATTTTTTCCATATTTTTTTAAATTCAAAATTCGGAATGAAAATTTATAAAATTTAAAATATAATTTGGATTACTTACAGTTTTTTTTCAGTTTTAGTAATTTTTAATTTTTGTTCATCATTTTTAAAATGAATTTTCTCTTTTCTTCTATTTTCATCACCCCCCCCCCCCCCAATTTCAAACTTTGAAAATGGAAACTAATTTCACGAAGCCTTTTGCCAATTTGCATTTTCATTCTTACCTAGGTGGGTAAGTATTCCAAAGAAAATTTTGCTACAGAAAATTTTTTCTTTTTTTCAACAATGAAAAGTTACGAAGTTGTCGTAAGAGTTAATTTTTTCATCTGTTGCGAGGAAATTTTCGGGGAATCGTAGAAAATTTTTAATAAAAAATAATTTCAAAAAACTTCTGCGAATTGCCACGAAATTTTAACAAATTTATAAAATTTTCAAAGAATTCTTTATAGAATAGTATACGTATATTTTTTCACATAGAGTATTTCAACAAAATTTGCATTCAAGAAAAATTTCAAAAAATTTTAAAGAATTTTGACGAAATTTTGGTATTTTTTTAGAAAATTTTTGAAAATCTTAAGAGAACTTTTCAAGCAGTTTTAAAAAATGGAAAAAAGTAATAACAACTTTTTTTAAAGGTCTAAAGGAATTTTCACAACCCGAGCGGTACACTCGATCGATAATATCGGAAGATGTAACGTATCGATAAAAAATCGTTTGAAAATCTATAGATGTTCTCACGATATTATAAAGCTTTATCGGTACAATTTCATAGGCAAAAAATCTAAAAACTATCGAATTCGATATTAATCAGATTTTATGACGATATTTGTCAACGATACTATCGACAAAGAATATTAAATTTATCGATTCCGTTTTTCCACCGATTTTGTGCAGATATTTGAAACTATATTATCGACAGATTATATTAAATTTATCGAATCCGATTTTTTACCGATTGTGTAAAGATATTTAAAACTGTATTATCGACACATAATATGAAATTTCTCGATTTCGATTTTTTACGATTTTGTGACGATATTTGAAACTATATTATCGACAAATAATCTGAAATTTCTCGAATTCGATTTTTAAACGATTTTGTGAAGATATTTAAAACTTTATTATCGACACGTAATCTGAAATTTCTCGAATTCGATTTTTCAACGATTTTATGACGATATTTGAAACTATATTATCGACACGTAATATGAAATTCCTCGAATTCGATTTTTCAACGATTTTGTGGCGATATTTGAAACTACATTATCGACAAATAATCTGAAATTTGTCGAACGATTTTTCAACGATTTTGTGACGATATTTGAAATTATTTCCAAATTGGTGAAAATTTTTTCAAGTCCAACTCGTCTGGAAGTACTAAACTGCTTATTATAAGCGTTTTATTGCTAATTCCTCAACGATAATGGTTAAGGAAGAGGATTACCATGCAGGAGGTAGATGGTTCAAGCCCCACGGGTGGCAGATTTTTTATAATTTTTTTTGACTTTTTCTGAAATGATCCTCTTACCGCAACATGAATAAAATCGATAAAAAACCGACAGAATATCGAATTCGATAAAGTGTCGCAAAAGTTCCGCCTAAATCGTGAAATTATCTTTCGATATTATAGATATATTATCGATAAAATATCTTACTATAATCTCGAAATTTTTGCTAACTATAATTGGTCGATAATCTATCTATATATCGAAAGATAATTTCACGATTTAGGCGGAACTAACGCGACACTTTATCGAATTCGATATTCTGTCGATTTTTTATTTCGATAATTTTTCGATTGTGCTGCTCGGGAACTTTGAAAAACAATTTCATAAGACTTAAAAAGAGAATTTCTGCAAATTTTTCCAAAATTTCAGAAAATCTTCATAAAAAATTTTCACAGAGCTTCAGGAAATCGAAAAAAAATACGAAGTTCTATAGAGATATTTTCACTCGAGCTCAAAATTTATTTTGCAAAATTTTAAAGAATTCAGAATACATTATCACTAAACTTCAGAAATAGAAAAAAAAAAAAAAAACTTTACGAAGTTGAAAATAAATGTTCTACAAAAATTAAAAAGAATTTCATATTTTTCAAAAAATAACAAAATTTTTCAGAAAAAATAAAAAAAATTGTTCACAATATTTCAGAAAAATTTTCCTGAAACTTCAGAGGATGTTCACAAAACTTCATAATTTATAATATAATAATAAAATAATAAAAAAAAAAAAATAGCTAGAAAATTCATCTCAAAACTTCAGAGAATTTTCAAAATCTCATTTACTTTTTTTTCACTTTTTTTTTTACAAAATTTTAAAGAAATACTTTCAAATTTAGGAAATGATTTTACATCTCAGAAAAATCATCAAAAATTCATCGAAAAAAATTTCAAAGAATTTTCTCGAAACTCAGAATTTTTTTTCAAAATTTCAGAAAATTTTTTTAAAAAACTATCAAGCTTTAAAAAAATTAAACAAAAAAATCTGAATACTACACAAAAATGTCAACGAATTTTTTTACAAATTAAAAAGAAATAATCCAAAAATAACTAATTCGGGGGAATAATCCTGAAAATTTCAGAAAAGCCCCGTTAAATTCATTTTCACAAAGTTGTCGAAAATTCATGACAAGATTTCAGAGAATTTTCACGAAATTCAGAAAATCTCTCACAAAATTGCATGAAAAAATTTATTGAGCCTAAGAAAATTAAAAATACAAAAAAAAAGACTAAACTTACTTCAAAAAATAATTTCAGCAAATTTCTTTTGAAGAAAATTATTTTTAAAAATTCAAAAAATAATCCTTTAATTTTAGAAAACGACATTTTTTTTTACAAATTTTCAGTGAATTCTTTTCTAAATTTTCAGAAAATTTTTCACAAAGTTAAAAAATATTTTTACAGAAACTTTTGAAATTTTTCTCAAAAGTTCGTGGCAAACATTTTTTATTTTGGATTAAAAAATTCAAAGTTCTTACCAAAAGTTTCAACCTGAAATTATCATTCATTTCCAAAAAACTAGAAATTAGAAATAAAAATTATTTCTGCCATACCTATACCTACTTTTGCCTAATTTCTGGTTATATTTTGGCATCCAAATGTATACAATACCCTATAATTAAAAAATTAAAAAAATTCATAATTTCCTGTATTTAGTTGGGTTTTTTTTTCAATTTCATTCAATGTTTAGTATCTCTTTACCTCAATTTTTTTCAACTTGTAATTTTTCATCTGTTTGTAAATTTTTTATAATGTTTTATGTTTATCGATTTTTTTTTTATTTTATCAATATTTGCTAACCACTCATTTTTCTTGCCATTTTCAACTTTTTTTTCTGATTGAAATATTATTACTGCGAAAGGGGTTTGTTTATTTGTATACGTAGAGCTTCTGACACTAATTGTGAGGAAGATTTTTTCACCCAGCATTAAATTGAAATTTTTGTGCAGAAATGAAACTGATATGTCCGTCCAATTGCGGAAAAGCTTATTCCAGTAAAGGAAGTTTGAACTTTCATTTTAAATACGAATGCGGTCGAGCCAAAGAATTCAAGTGTGAAATTTGCGCCAAATTATTCACCAGGAAGACCACGCTCAAGTCACACCTTGGAATAGTCCATAAAGTTATTTTAAGTTGATCAACGATAATATACTTATTGTAATATTCGTATTGACGGATAGGTACGTGTGTTTTCGAGGCTGTGATGACTAGTTGAACTTCGAAGGTTTTATATTATTAATACCCCAATTTTTTATTATTTTTTTTTAGATAGATTAAATAGTTTTTTTTTTTTTTTAGGTACCTACCTACATATTTTGATTATAATATTGATGACTATATTTTCATGTAAACTATTTTCAAATGCTGATAACGTTATCAAAAATTTTATTTACTTATTCGCAAACAATAATATTTCATCATTTTTTCTTAAAATACAAATTACCTTAAGTTTTTAGCAGTTTTTTTGTGAAATTCAATTTTTAATTAAAATTTTATTATTTTATAATGAAATAGTTGAACTAGATATTTTTTTTATATGCGAAGAACGGTGAAAGGGGATTTTAGATTAAATTCTAATCAAAAATAATTTGTTTACGTTTCATAGACTCACCTTTGGACAAATTGTAGGTAATTCTGTCAAGTCATCAAACTTTCAACTTTTATAACCAACACATTTTCCTCCCCATTTTTCAGGTATCATGCACATTTTCAACGAAATCACCCCCAAAGACGTGGAGAATACCTCGCCCAAACTGGAAGTATACCGTTGTCCTAACAACTGTGGCAGAAAATACAAGTACAAATACAACATGACCAAGCACTGGAAGTACGAATGTGGTCAGAAGCAATTCCAGTGTCACGAATGCCTTCGATATTTCTCTCAAAAAGTTGTCTTGAAGTCTCACACGGTGTTAGTGCATGGGAAAATTCTCGATTAAAATTGTACCCATTTATCAATTTCAAATCGTGTATTTTTTTCTTCTTCATTTATTCGCACATTATTATTTTTTAATTTTTTTAAAAATAAATTTTCTTCAATCGAACGAAATTTTCTTATTCGCATGTAACCTGTGATGGTTTTGAATGTAGTAGTTACCAGTGTTCCAGTAGTTTGCCTGAAATGACGTTGGCAATTTTTCAATTTATTTTACATTACGTGTAAATACAACCTGTTTCAGAAAACTATATCATTAACTCGGTTAAAAAAATGGCAGCAGCGGTCGACTTCAGAGTTGAGAAAAACTCGCCACTAAGTCGCAAACTTCACCCATCCAATGACTTTTACTACCCTAGTGCGTTTAGCTTACCCGTTTTCGATGTCGTTAGTCAGGATTCTAATAGCATTGCCGAAAGTAGAAGAAGATACCCTTGCGGAATGTGCCATCAAACATTCACCAGGAAAGATAATCTTAAAAGACACATGGGGAAGTTGCATAAAAATTCGTCGCGTTAATTTCATATTTCAAGCAGACACTTCGATTTGATTTGAACTGTTTTTCAAAATTAACTAGCCATAAATGCGAGTCGTAAATTTTAATTTTTTTTTTATTTATTTATTTATTTTTTTTAATTTTATTTTATTGTATATTTTTACGTGGGTATTTTAATTTTTAAGTCAACTTTGTTCCTATATTTTCTCTAAGGTTTAGTGATTTTATGAATTCTTGTCTGATTTAAAAAAAATTTATTTATAGATTTGTGAGGGAACAAATCAATGTGAACGAGTTTTATTTACTGTGATCTCATTAGGATGTTCTTTTTTCTAATATTTTAGAAGTACTACGTAGTACGTCGACTTATGATTTATTTTGATTCGGTTTTTGTCGAGTCTTCCTATTTAATTTCGAAACCGAACCAATTTCCAGTCAATTTATTTTATCCTCGAATGGTATTCCTATTTAATGATACACTTAGAATAAGATTCTATATTTCCCCTTTTTTTAATGTGAGATGGAGAGGAGGGTTCTTTCATGTTTGGGTTATTTTTTTAGTCGAGAATTGAAGTCATTTTAATTTTAATTTGTATTGGGTCGTAAGTTTGTTAAGTTTAACGAAATGTGAATTGATTTAGTCTCTAAATATATCATTTGTGAATTTCCTTGTACCATTTTTCGGATTTTTGTGAAAATAGTTTCCCTTCATGGACGAATAAAATTTTAGAAGTTGATTCTGGGAACTAGATAAGTGATGCTTATACAGGGTATTTCAATCGATGAAGAACAAAAAAAATTACACGACGTGATGCCTATTTTGAAAATTGAAGAGGAAAGGGAAAATAAAATTAAGAAAAAGTATTTTTTGGTCGGGCATATGGATAGTACTGAAAAAATAAACGTTTTTATATTTTACTTACTGCATTTTTACCTAGATTTGTTTCTAATTTTTCATTTTTTTCATTTTTATTTCTATTCTTGATAAAATTGAATTAGGTACATTTTTAGTTTCTTTTTTTTCAATTTTTAATTGTTACTTATGAATTTCTAATTTTGTTTGCAATTGAAAAAAAAAAATTATGGATTATTATTTCTACGATTTGAATCAATTTTTTATCTACATTTTTAAATTGTTTTTGTTTAATTTTTTGCATTATTTCGAAAACAATATTTTTGTCTTAAAACTTTAATCCAAGAATGACTGGAAATTTTTTTCAAGTTTTGAACAAAAAATGAAATTGGCTGATGGTCCACAACGGTGGAATTTTTTTAAAAAACAAAAAAATTATGTTGAAAATCTATTAAAAATTTTTGAAATTTTTTTTAAAGGCCCCAATTGAAAAATGTTTCAAGCAAAAGTTGTGTATTTAGACCTCAGTAATAATTTTGGTTATTACAAAAATTTTGATTGAACCACACCTGCTCCTTCAATTTTACATTATACGTATGAAAATCGCAATAATCCAAAAATTTTATACGTTTGTACGTGTAATGCAAAATTGAAGGGGAGGGAGTGGTGCAATCATAATTTTTATAATAACTAAAATTATTCCAAAGACCTTGATGTACAATTTTTGTTTGAAAAATTTTTCAATTAAGGCCTTAAGTAAAGAAATGGGAAATTTTTTTGGAAAGTAGGGCCGATCCAATTTCCAAAAATCACCTTATCTCTGTACTTGAGGCCCTAATCAAAAAACTTGTCAAACAAAAGTTGTATATTGAGGTTCTATGAATAATTTTGTACATCACAAAAATCCTGATTGGACCACTCCCTTCCCTCCAATATTGCATTATACGAATATACCTACATGAAGTAATTTTTCATTGTAAATGAAATTTGGAGGGAAGGGAGTGATCCAATCAAAATTTTCGTAATAACTAAAATTATTCCTGAGATCGAAATACACAACTTTTATTTGAAACATTTTTCAATTGGACTTTTGGATTTTTTTTTAAATTTAAAATTTGCAAAAAATTTTCAAGTTCTTGAATTATTTTTCAAAAAAATACTTTATAAAAGTTTCCATTGAGATTTAAAATTTTCTCAACAAAAAATTTTAGAAAACATTTTGTGAAATAATATCTTCTTTTTTTTTAATAATCGCGAAAAAAAATTATAAAACTTTTTTGCATAAAATTATTTTCAAAAATCCCCAAAAAAAAATTTAAATCTCCTCAAAGTCCTGATTTATTGGACAAAATAATATGTATTTGGTAAAAAAATTAAAAATCACTTCAGATTTTACTCACCAGGGAACCTCGCCAACTCGTCACCTACGATTGAGCTAGAATTTAGACTCACTGAAAGAACATGCCACCCAGCCTCGCAACCAAATTTTTAACTGCCGAAGTTGATTTTTCGAGTTTTGGCGAATTTTGGAAAATGGCTAAAACCACCTCAAAAAAAACATTTTTTGAAAAAAAAAAGTAAATTTCAAGATGGAATCCTGAAAATTGGTGTGTACACTGGAGTCGACCTCCCGAATCGATTGGCACCATTTTCGAAGCGATCTGGAGCCTCTAAGGAAAGTTGACTTTTCTCCAGCGCACTGGAATAGCTCCAGACGATAATTAACTTCGGCAGCTGAAAATTTAATACTAGCATTAGTATGATGTCATCTATCGATGACGTAGTTGAATCCAAAATCGGAGGTGACGAGTTCGCACGTGTTTTTTTCACAACTTGAAAATTCTGCATTTTTTAAAAATTCTCCAAAAAATCAATTTCTCCAGAATATCATTCGAAACTTAGTCTACCCCTTGAAGTCAACCCCCGGAGTCGATTGGCACCATTTTCGAAGAAATCTGGAGCCTCCAGAAAATGTTGACTTTTGCTGTCTGGAGAGATTCCAGTGTACTGGAGAAAAGTCAACTTTTCCTGGAGGCTCCAGATCGCTTCGAAAATGGTGCCAATCGACTCGAGAGGTCGACATAAGTGTATAAACCAATTTTAAGGATTCTATCTTGAAATTTACAATTTTTTTTTCAAAAAATGTTTTTTGGAGGTGGTTTTGGCCATTTTCAAAAATTCGCCAAAAATCGAAAAATCAACTTGGGCAGCTAAAAATTTGATTGTGAGGTCTGAGTGGCATGCTCTTTCAGTGCGCCAAATTTCACCTCAATCGGAGGTGACGAGTTTGCGAGGTTCCCTTGTCAGAAAATTTCATTTTTTTTAATTTTTGGAAGTGTAGTGTTGAAAAAAGTTCTTGCAAAATAAAAAACATCTCGATTCATTTCAATGCTTTAATCTGGACTACTTGTATAGATCAGCGTCGGGTACGAAAGGCCGGAAAGGGTTAATAAAGAATTGTTTCAGCCAGAATCAGAATCTCAAGGATACACCAAAGTGAAGTCATCTGAAAGGAAATGTTATTTTTGTACTCAATTTTCAATTTTACTCGTGTAGCTTTTCTAGCTGAAATTGTATTATGGTGGCGAGCTTGCACAGCGATGAATATTCTAACGGTGTTAGTCTCACCTTTGTCCCACCTCTAACCCGAAAACTTATTTATTATAATTTATATGGCTCGAGTTTTTATTTCTAAAATAATTTTTATGATTTTCAGTAAGATTCAAAAATGGATATACGGTCGATCGATACTACGGAAACGTTAAATATTACTCGTGTTTGAATTGCGGAAAAGCGTACAAAATCAAAGGCAACTTGTCACGTCATTTGAAATTCGAATGCGGCGATTTGAAACAATTTTCGTGCGAAATATGTCGTCGAAAGTTCAAAAGGCCTGATCATTTACGCGAGCATATGATTGGTGTACATTCTAATCTAAACAAGTAGATTTGAAGAGTTAAGCTAGCTACCTATTTATTTTTATTTTATTTTTTTTGAAAAGTTATACTCGAATAATTACGTATGTGTAAATTTTAGTTTATTTTATTTTGGTGCTAGTTATTTTACGTATAAGAGATATGCAAGTACTAAAGTACTTCTCATGTACTCCCTTGAAAGCTGTAAACCAAAAAAAAAAAAAATATTTTACTTGTATTCTCATATTATATACTCAGATTATTTTACTAGAATGTTCTTTGTTTATTTTTCTTTTCTCTTTGATCTGAAAAATAAAACAGTATTTTTCTTCGAGTAGGTTATTTATCTATTTATTTGTACTTCATCCTATTTACTTTTTCACTAACAAAATCACAATTTTATAAAATCGATACTACATATTATTTTAACTTGATTCGAATTTATATTATTTTTCCATAGGATTAGTTTACAGCAACGGTGACCGAACCGATATCGTTGGGAATTTCATCTGCCCCAATAATTGCGGAAGAAAATACAAATACAAAGGTAACCTGAGGAAGCACATGAAATACGAATGTGGAAGCGAAGGAGGTCGTTTCAAGTGTAAAATCTGCCAAAAAACGTATACTCAGAAAGCATCTCTCAAGACTCATATAGGACTTGTGCATGGAATAATTGATTCGAGTGCTTTGGCATTCATACCCTAATTTTTAAAATAAAAAATGTTATTATTAAATCACCAAAACTATTTACAAATATTTATTTATTTATTTTTGATTGCATGATTTTGTAGATGATGCTTTTCGTGTGTTTGTTGTGTCCTATTTTTATGTAAGTACTTCACATGAAATTTAAATACGCTATGAATTTGTATGTATTATTTTTCGTAGGATTACTTTGCAGAAATAATCGACAATTAAAAGAGGAGAATTTTTCCTGCCCTAATAATTGTGGAAGAAAGTACAAATATAAACGTAACTTGTGGAAGCACGTGAAATATGAGTGTGGAAATGATCAAGGATTTTTCAAGTGTACACTTTGCCATAAAACTTATACTCAGAAAATATCGCTCAGAACTCATATGGGCATTGTGCATAAATTGATTGAGTGATTTACGTGCTTTTGACTTTTGTAATTCTATTATTTTTGTTATTTTATTACCGGTGGGAGTTTTTTTCTAATTTGTTTTTTAAATAGTTTGTTACTTATTCACGTGTTTTCTGAAGTTAAGAAAAAAATATATGTTTTGTATATTCTTTCGTATCTGTTTTATTTTTAATACTTGTATGGAGTTGGTTAAGTGCATTAGAGTGGTACAATAAGGAAATGAAATTTCATTTTGGGTCACAGAAGATTTTTTGGTTACAAAATGTGAGCCCTGATTAACCACCAAAAATTCCTCGAATCTCATCCTTCAAAATGTATTCCAAAATGTCAACCTAGTGTGACCCCTTCGGTTTTTTTCGCTTATAAGTCCTCAAATACGCATTTAAACAAAAAAATGATCGTAACTAAAATTAAAGAGCATAAAATTTGCAACAAAAAAGGTTATATTGATTTTTTTTGAGAAGTGAACGGGTGGTTCAAAAACAAGCGTCAAAATACACAGGATAAAAAAAATACACAGGATGAAAAAAATATATATTTTCTCCAATTTCCATCAATACTTATGATACAATATCGCTATTGGTTCATAAAAAAAAATTAATGACGTAGTTTTGTGGGAAATTGAATGTCCTACTTCAACTTTTATTGAAACCTTTTTTTTGATATGAGGCACCGATAAAAAAAGATCAATCACACGTGTCCACCTATGAAATAATTTTCAAGAGAGAAGGGGTAGGGTTTGTGGTGGGCTTATGGTTAAAAACCATTCCCATTTACGAGCCCCCCCCCCCCCGTGAAATCGTATCATATTCAAGAAATTTGAGTTCAATCTTCATTTTTTTCATCTTGTATATTTTGACGCTTGTTTTTGCGGCAACCGTTCACTTCTCGACAAAAATGAATATAACCTTTTTTGTTGGAAATTTTATGTGCCTCAATTTTAGTTATGACCATATTTCTGTTTAAACGCATACTTGAAGAGTTATCAGCAAAAAACAACGAGGGGTGAGGTTTGAGAAATTTTCAGTGGGTTATCTGGACACTAGGGTGGCCCTTATTTTTCGAATTTTGGAAATGTTGTCGGGACCGGGGGTCAATTGGTGACATATTGATAGAAAATAATTCCCTATTTTTTATTTTTCCCCTAACTGAATTTTAAGCCGTTTCTCAGGGGCCCCCAAATTTGAAAAAATCAAAAAAATAGAAAAAATAGAACATTTTGAAAATTTTTGAAAATTTTTAGCAAAATGGTCATAGGGATGGTATTTCAATAAGGCAAGACCATTTTCGATGATTTCTTATTTTTACCCCCCTTTTCATGGGACATAAAAAAATGTCATTTTTTACGTTTTTTAAAAAATTTGAAAAAATGGCTAAAAATTTTAAAAAAAAGTTTTTTTGCATAAAATGGTTACAACATACATGTTATTACCCAAAAAGGTCATTTACGGTGATTTTTCACCACTGCCGTATCAGTGAGAATTTTTCAAAAACTATCAAAACTTATCAAATATTGAAAAAAAATGAGGTTCCTAAAAATGAAGGTAAGGATGAAAAATCGCCGTAAATGACCTTTTTGGGTGATGACATGTATGTTGTAACCATTTTATGCAAAAAAGTTTTTTTTTTAATTTTTAGCCATTTTTTAAAATTTTTAAAAAAAACGTAAAAAATGACATTTTTTTCATGTCCCATGATAAGGGGGGTAAAAATAAGAAATCATCGAAAATGGTCTTGCCTTATAGAAATACCATCCCTATGACCATTTTGCTAAAAATTTTCAAAAATTTTCAAAATGTTCTAATTTTTTTGATTTTTTCAAATTCGGGGGCCCCTGAGAAACAGCTTAAAATTCAATTAGGGGAAAAATAAAAAATAGGGAATTATTTTCTACCAATAAGTCACCAATTGACCCCCGGTCCCGACAACATTTCCAAAATTCGAAAAATAAGAGCCACCCTACTGAACACAGGTGCAATTATTTTGAAATTTAAAAAATCTTTTGCGCCTTAAAATGTAATTTGATATATTTTTCGTGGTCATATGGTCTTCTTTAACTTTTCCCTTACCCTATTTTAAGCTGTAACATCGACATTTGTGATATTTTATTGACAAGGTAATGGTAATTGTTTTGTTTCAAAAATTCCTAAAATTTTACAAAATTTAATATTTTTTCAGGTAATAATTTCAGCTTGGAAATTGAATACTCGTGTCCGAATAATTGTGGGAAAAAATACAAACATAAATCGAGTGTTTATAAACACGTCAAATACGAATGCGGAGGAAAAGCTAGTTTTAGATGTCACGTTTGTGGTAAAACCTTCTCTCAAAAAGTATCTTTAAAAACACATTTGGGATTGATGCACGAAATATTGACTTGAAATGTATATTTTTCACTGTCTCATGTATAATAAATTATTGTTCTACTTATAGATTTTGATTTTTCTTTCTCAAACCAATCGTATGCGGTGTTGTCGCTTATTGGGTTAAAAAAAATTCGTCGCCATTTTTACCAATTTACTCTACTGAAAATTTACACCTATTCTGTTTTAGTCTTCAATGAAAAAATCAGAGCTTTATTTTACGAAAAATTTGAATGGTATTTGAAAAAAACAGACAACTCGATACGAAAACCCTGGTACCAAGAAAGGGTAACCAAATCGATAGAAGAAATACTAAAAGCTCGACGCGTCGACCAGAAGAGAACCAGCTTGCAGTACCACTTGATCAGTAAATTCGAGCTGTTGGAAGACGGAGATCATATTCGACTAATCGAACGAAGGAAATCACCCGACGATCCGATAGTCTTAGTCACGCCAATCGAGCACTATTACGATGTTCTGCTGGAAACACATTTGAGCACTGGGCACGGTGGTCGAGATAAGATGCTCAATGCCATTAAACATAAATTCAAAATACCACGATCCGCTATCGAAATATTCATTTCGTTGTGCGAAATTTGTTCTTCGAAGAGGACCAAACAGAGATTGTGGTTTTGATGTGATTTTTACCAAACTAAACCTATACTTTTTTGAGCTGTTTTTTGTTGATTAGTTTGTAGAGATTTGTATTTATTTTTTTTCTCTCGTTGTTCTCTCTATACATTTAACATAACAAACTACAGGCAGAGAATCAAGGAGTAATTTATTTATTTTTTTTTTTTTTGATCAAGTTCGTCTGAAACGAATTTGAAAATTTTATTATCCTTTTTTTCTGTCGAATTAAATATTTTTATATTTTTTTGTTGAATTTGATTTTCATTTTGATGTGTGATCGAGCCAGCTGGCACGATTCAATTTATTTTTTAACTTTTTTTTTGAAGAGTTCTTTCGCGAACTATTGATTCATTAGGAGGAGAGGGGGGAGATGAGGGGTCACAGTTTATTTAAAATGAATTTTTTGAATTGAATTTGGAAATTATTGCAGAAAAAAATATTCTGATTTTCAGTCAAAATTCGTGATTGAAATCAACTTCTATGAAAATGAAAAAATGACGACCCCCCCCCCCCCCCCCCCCCCCCGGAAAACCAGTGAGAGATTTTTTTTTTTTTAGTTTTCCCAAGATTTTGAAAATAAATTTTCAACAGAAAAAAATCTGAAATAAATTAAGATTTTATTTTTATTTTATAAAAACGTCGAAAAATTTAAAAAAGGGAAATTTTCCGAGTAAAATCATAAATTTGTTTTTATTAAATATTATTTTGTCCAAAGAATCAGGACTTGTGGAGATTAAAAATTATTTTTTGGAATTTTTAAAAATAATTTTATGCAATAAAATTTTCATACCTAAATTTTTTTCTCAAAAAATATATTATGCCACAAAATTTTTTCCAGAAGAATTTTTTATTGTGAAAATTTCAAATCTCATCGAAATTTTTCATAAAGTATTTTTTTGAAAGATTTAATTCAAGAACTTTTGCAAAAGCAAAATTTTAAGAATTTGGTACATTTTGTTTTTAAAAATGTTTCTATTCTCTTGAAAAAAGAAAAACGTTATGTGATTTTTGAAAAATTTTTCCAGCATAAATTTTTTCTCATGAATGAGTCTTTTCTGGGAGAATTTTTCATGATGAAATTTTAGTTTTTATCGAAATTTTTATGAAAACATTTTTTGAGATTTTTCATCTGAACTGTTTTCTTTTGCAAATTTCTTTTAAAAAATCGTAAAAATTCAAAGAAATCTTATCAAATTTTTTTCATAATTTTTGAGATATTTTCAAAAAAACTTCAAGTGGGAATTTTTAATTTTTTAAAAGAAAATCTGAAGAAACGTGAAGGATTTATGAAGAAAACTATTTTTACTTATTAAATTTCATTTTGTTGGAAAACATTTTCAAAGGAAGAAGTTTAAAAATAGTCTAAAATGATGCAAAAAATTTTTTCAAAAAATTTTCTTTCGATTTTTCGTAGGTACAAAATAATTGATTTTTAAATTCAAAAATTTTTGAATAAATTTTTCTCAGTTTTTTTCCTAGAAAAATGCTTGAAATTTTTAGTGAGAAAATTTGAATTCTCATCTATTTGGACAAAATCTTCGAAAGAATTTTTCTAATTTAAAAAAAAATTTATTTAAATTTTTTTTGTTGAAAATTTTGCTATAAAAAAACTGAAGCATGCAATAACAAAACATGACGATGAAAATTAGACTAGTGAAATCAATTGAAAATAAATTATGAAAAAAATGCATCTGATGATTTGCTCCCTCAACGATTCTCATAAAATAATAATATTACAATATAAATGATTCATACGTGCATCCTCCTCTTTTCTCACCTTCTCAACTATAAATAATAATCTTTTTTTGTAGGCCATAAAAGAACCTTTACAGTAGCTCGAGAAGGCTCAGATTGGATATTTATGTGCCCAAACAACTGCGGACGAAAATACAAACACAAATGCAACCTGTACAAGCACCTGAAACACGAATGTGGTAAAGATAGGCAATTCGAATGTCCAGTTTGCCTGAGAAAATACACCCAGAAGGCCTCCCTCAAGACCCACATGGGGCTTGTGCATAAAATAATCGCACCGAACTCATGACTCGTATAATTGTATAATTAGTTATTCATTTGTTTTAATTTTCCATTATTTCAATAAACGATTTTTTTTACTTAATCGATGAGTTATTGAGTCGCTTTTAATTTTCCAAATCCTATAATTTTACCATTTCTTACTTTATACAATCGATGATACTGAACTAAGAGTACCAAAGTAACACTGTACGTATTTTGTGCTTTTTTAGTTGAAATTTTTCGCGGTCGAGGCCGAAAAATGTACTATTACTCGAGTTCGAGCGGCTCTTATTATTGCTGCGCCGCTTGCGACAAAACTTACAAACACAGATCTAGTCTTTCGAAGCATTTGAAATACATCTGCGATGGTTCCAAGCAATTCCAGTGTGAGGTATGCCTCAGGGAGTTTGCCAGGAAAGACGTACTAAAAAGGCATTTAATGAAGATGCATAATTTAATTATTTAATCCGCGCATTGTCACTTTCTTGTTTGCTGTTTGAAATAAATTATTATATGTACCTACGTTTTCATGTATTTGTTTTATTTTTAATTTTTTAATTTTGAGGTGGTAACGATTTTATCGAATTATTGGTTTAACGTTGGAATTTTAATTTACAGATATTTGCCAAGTGACCATCAAAACCGAACCTGGGGAATATCTTGTGATTGAAAATCCAACCGAGACTGGGAGAAAGGCTGATTTCTGTTGTAAATATTGCAGGAAGGAATTTTTCGACGAACGAGTGTATCGTGATCATGTTCAAGAGCATATTGTTTTTTATTGACGATCATAATAATGTATACTACTAGAGTCTAGTTCACTCAGTTTGTTTACATGGAAGTGGATCGTTGCCGTTGAATTTTACCAAGTCTAATACTACATACATACTTGATATTCAAAATTGGAGGGGAGGGAGGGGTCCAATCGAAATTTTTGTAATGACCAAAATTATTCCTATGACTTCAAGCTACAACTTTTGTTTGAAATTTTTTCAATTGGACCCCTCCCTCCCCACCAATTTTGTATAGCATCCTGCAGAAGATACTAATTAAAAATTAAATTTCGCATAATACAATGACTTTGATACTTATATTATTAAAAATTGGGAGAGGGAGGGGTCTAATCGAAAAAATTTTCAAACAAAAGTTATAGCTTCAAATCCCATGAATAATTTTGGTCATTACAAAAATTTCGATTGGACCCCTCCCTCCCCTCCAAATTTAAATATTAGGTATCTATATAACATTGGACTTGGTAAAATTCAACAAAACCGATCCACTTCCATGTGAACAAACTGAGTAAACTAGCCACTAATATGTATACTTACTTGGTGTACAAATCAGTCTCAATGTCAGTTAAGTCTTAGGTACTTTTATACGTACAATTTCATAAAGGTTGTTGATCTGTTTTTATTTTCATTTTCTATTTTTTATAGATACGAGTTATCATTATTGTAAGTCGATCCATTGTTTATTTCATTGTTTAATGTAGGTATATGTCTGTATAAGTTTTTGCAAGTAAAATTTGGTTGAATATACGAGAATCGTTTTCAATAACTCGATAATTTTGTAAATTGACTTTTTTTTTTCTATGGTTATGAAACACAGGTCAGTAATTAAACGTCAATAATCAATATTAACCTAGTTTGTCGAACCAGGATTGTAATTCTTCTCATACTAATATCATCATTCTATATTTCAGTTGTAGACCACATTTCAAAACTGGGCGACGTAATCCAATCATTGAATACGAGGATTCCTATTATGAATAACGTGTTCATATGCCCGAATGGATGCGGAAGGCACTACAAATACAAAGGAAACCTTACTCAGCATTTGAAACTGGAATGTGGCAAAGAGAAGCAGTTCAAGTGTCCGTATTGCGGAAAATGGTTCTATCACAAGTCGCACATCAAGAAGCATATTATCGTCGTTCATCAAATGATTTGGAATCCTAATATGAATGTTTGAAGAGATTGCTCGAGGAACAATAAAAATGTGAGGTAAAATATTTCATGTGATGAAAGCAGTGACGAACAAAAATACTTACTTTGTGATTAGGGAGTTAATTAATTTTTGTTTAATTTTTATATTTTTAAAATACAAATATAATCGTGATGCCATTTGTAGCTGATAATACGATGTCGAGAAGGAATTTTTTGTTGGTATGCACTGTCAATAAATAATTATGTATTTACCTGACTAAAAATTTTTGTAATCAATAAATTTATTTGGTTTTTGTATTGAAGTACTTATTTACCTTCGTGATAGATTCTGCTTGGTGAGGAGAGGTTCAAGTATTTTGTTGGCGAAAAAGAGAAATATTGGACAATAAAGTTCATTTGAACTTGAAATTTCAGTTTTGTTCGAAATGAAATTTTCAAATTTTTTGAAATTTTATTCTGATTTTTTTTTTTTAAATTTTGTTTGGGATAATTTTTTTCAAAACTTTGTTCAAGTTTCAAACTTTGCTTATATTTTAAAATTTTAATCAGAGTGATTTTTTTAGATTTTGATCAGTGATGAATTTTTTGAAGTACCATTCGAATAATTTTTTGAACAATTTTTTTTTTATTCTCTTCTAAATTTTGAAGAAAAAAAAATTGAAAATACGACTTAACATTAAATTTGAATGAAATCTAAAAAAAAATTAAAAAAATAATTTAAACAAGAGTTAAAAATACTTATTATACATTTTAAACAAATTAAGTAGGTACTTACCTATAAAAAAATTATCCCAACAAAATGGTAAAAAAAATCGTTTTTCATTTTCATACATTTTCTTAAATTTTCTTTAAAATACGTATTATGTATAATTCAAGAGAATTTCTTTCCAAATAATTTTTTTTTGAAATTTAATTTTAAAAGAAAATTGTTTTTTTTTGAATTTTTCCATTTTTAAAAAATTTCGTTCTGAGCTCAGTTTCTTGACTTTTCTTACAAAAGTACATTTTTTTGAAATTTTGAGTAAATAAGTTTTCCAAGTATTTTGTGTAAAGTTGTATTTATCAAAATTTTGTGAATAAAAATGGATTTTTCAAAAACATTGTTCAATTTTGTTTATGTTTTCCACTAAAAAATTCAACTCTTGAAAATTTTCTTCAAGTTGAACTTTTTGTAATTTTGTGCAACTATTTTTTTTTCAAATTTTGTTGAGAATAAAAATGGATTTAAAAAAAAATTTTAGATTTATTATTGTTATTTTTTCAATTTTCTTGCAATGGCCTTTTAAAGGTTCTGTAGTTCTGCTCAAAGTAAATTTTTTTGATATTTTGTTTAAAATATAGGCGTTTTCAAATTTATTTCATAATAAGAGTGGGCCTTATAAAAACTATACTCTTCCCCCCCCCCACCTGGTCCCCAATTCAACTCTTCAAAATTTTGTTCAAGTTACTTAATTTTTTTTTCAAATTTTATACTTAGATTTTCAAAAAATATTGTTTCAATTTTTTTTTTCAAATCGAATTTTTATTTCGAAAAATTGTTTTTTTAACCCCCCTCCCCCCCCCCCTCCAAAAAAAAGTCAACTCTTCAAAATTTTGTTCCAAGTTGAATTTTTTGAATCCTTGTTAGGTATTTTTTTCAAATTTTGTTGAGAATAAAAATAAGTCATTCAAAAGTTTTGTTGTCAAATTTTTGAAATTTCAGAATTA
The DNA here is from genome assembly GCA_959613365.1 of Balanococcus diminutus. Taxonomy (NCBI): domain Eukaryota; kingdom Metazoa; phylum Arthropoda; class Insecta; order Hemiptera; family Pseudococcidae; genus Balanococcus; species Balanococcus diminutus. Next base: position 59,238,176 of record OY390716.1, on the reverse strand, counting down.
TTTTTTACCATTTATATGAAGAAAAAAATAGAATTTTTTAAAAATTTGTTCAGAATAAACTTCTTGAATTTTTTTTTCAAATGTTCAATATTTTGAAATTTTCTCAAGATTTTGTTCAAAATTGAACCAGGTTTCTGTTTCAAATTTTGTTGAGAATGGAAATTATTTTTTTTTTAATTTTATACATTCTCATTTTGTTTAAAATATCTTTATTTTTTTCGAGATTTCGTTTGATTTGTTTTTGTTAAAAATTTCAAATCTTTAAAGTTTTGTTGAAAACAATTTTTTCGAGATGTTTTTTCAAGATTTAATTTGTCTGGAAATTCACTCTCTTGAAATTTTTTTGGAATAAATTTTTGAACAATTTTGTTGAAAATATTTTTTTTAAAGTTTCGTCCAATATATATTTTTAAAATTTTGTCCAAGAATTCCATTGTATTAAATTTTGTTTGAATTTTTTTTCTTTATTTTTAATCAACTTTTTAAAAATTTATTCTTGAGTAAAATTTAGTAGGTATTCGAAATTTATACTTAGTTTGTAAAAGAAAATTAAATTTTATTTAAATTTTTGTCAACAGCATGTTTTGAAAATGTTTAAATTAATTTTTTCTTTCTAAATTTTTCTCAAATAATTTTTTTCTTATTTTGTTCGAAATTTTTTTTTTTTTTAATTTCGTCTGTTATAAAAATTTTTCTTACTTCGAGTACCTACTTTTTTTGATAGCTTGTTCAAAACAATTTTTTTGAATTTTATTTTCAGTAAAAATTTCGTTTGTTCGAGGTACAGATTGTAAAATTTCATTTTAAAATATGCTTTTATTTATTTTTATTGTTTTTCCCCCCAATTTTTGTTGTGAAGTCGACGTATTTATTGTTTTTTCATCTACCTTTTCGACTTTACTATTCTTCAATCAGAAAAAATCATTGACAATTTGCAGCATGCATAAGATTAGCCATTAAATAAACGACGCTAGGTATAAATGTACAAGTTGTGTACTCTGTAGTAACTTTGTTGGTAGCGGATCTAAATTTCGTTTCGAGTATTTTTTAGCTGATTTTTTTTTTTTGGAAATCAGCAAAAAAATTAATATGGAATTTTATAGGTAACTTCACATCCGTCGACTCGTATTCGTGCAATTTGGATAAGACTCACAGCTGCGTTAACTGCGGAAGATGTTACGTTTCGTTGAGTAATCTAAACAGACATCTTAAATTCCAATGCGGAGTGCGCAGAAAATTCAAATGTCAGCTATGCAATAGAAGATTCGTCCTTAAACAGCATCTAAAATCACATATGATCAGTGTTCATAAAACCTTATTATAAATAAATACCTACATGTATAATTAATCCGGTTTCACATTTTTTTTAAATTTAAACGTAGGTATAGGTAGAAGAGGTACCTACTTGCGATTTTTTTTTCATTTTCATATCGATCTGAATTAGCAGTCTTTTTTTGATTTTCTCTGTGCAGGTCGAACTATATCCAATCCGAGGTGCAAAAAAAATTACGACTTCGAAGTTGATTGGGATGGGTATTACATTTGTCCCAATAAATGCGGACGCAAGTATAAAATAAAAGGAAGCCTTACCAAACATTTTACTTTAGAATGTGGAGTCCAGCCTCAGTTTCGTTGCGGAATTTGTTCGAAATCGTTTAAGCAAAAAGTTACGTTGAAAGCTCATCTCGTATCTATTCACGGAAAAGTACCAAATTAATTTTTTTTTCACCATCTTTGATCTGCACTGATGTAAAAAGTCTACATTTTATTCACCTTTACTCGTATATTTTTATTATTGTGCTATGGTACTGTTGTTACTATCCAAATTTTTAAGAACTTTTACTCCCATATCTTTCTTTTTTGTACTCGAACTAGTCGTATTATTTAATAAGCTACAAATACAAGGAGACACGTAAACTTTCTTTATGTTTTTTTTTTTTTTTTTTTTTTTTGTATACATTAGATTTTTTTTTTAAATTCTGGTCGAATACCAAATATTATTTTTTCAATTTTATCAAAGTGTTGTTTTTACAATTTGTTTGTTATTTGTACTTAATTAAAATTATTTTGTATGTAATTTCAAAGTTTTTTATTTGAGGAATTGATGAGGAATTTTTGCAAATTTTGCAAACCACTATTGCCCTTTATCAATCATAATGTTTTTTAATATTTTTAAATATCAACTTCCGAATTTAGCCCGATAAGTTAATGAATTTCTCGTAATTTAGGGGGAAATGCTGGTATCCAGAAGCACGAGGGAAGCGATTCGCTCAGTTACTACATCTGTCCCAATAATTGTGGTCGAAAATATAAACACCTGGGAAACCTGAGGAGGCATTTGAAATTGGAGTGCGGTGTCGAACCTAGATTTCAGTGCATCGTTTGTGGAAACAAATATAGGCAAAAAGTGCACGTACAGTCGCACATGCTGATTCATTTTCGGCCAAGTCGATGAAAATTTTTCTTATCATGTTGTTGTTGTTATTTTTTGTTGAGTTTTCTTTATTTTCTTTTATTTTTATACTCGAAGAGGTAATAAAATGTTGCTTTCGTAAAATAATAATTTTTCTTACCATCGATTATAGTGAATTTGTCTACAAACAATTTATTTCTCTTAAGACATCTCATAGTTCATGATCTAGGGCATGAATTATTGGTTTTGTTTCATTTTCCTATTCACTTTCCTACTTTGTTATCTTGAGAATATTTTACTTACTTACGCCATCGAGACTCGAGAGTCGACCTTCTCTGTTATTTGTATTAATTCGTTTCTTATTATTTAGGAACGCTTCGCAACTCGAACATTTACTATCACCTTTGCCCCAACCGATGTGGTCGCCAGTATAAGTACGCTAAAAATTTGAGACAACATTTGAAGTTGGAGTGTGGCGTCGAGCCTCAATTTCAGTGTCAAATTTGCTGGCGAAAATTTAAGCAAAGGGTGCACATGAAATCGCATTTGTTAACTCATGCAAGGCAAGAGTTGATGAAAAGATGAACTCTACTTCAGTTTCGTTTTTATATGTTGTGTATTTTTATATTTAAAAAAATTGATGGATTTCTTGAAATAAAATTTGTTGATGGTTTGAGGTCGTTTTACTTCAGAAGAGATGATATGATAAAAATAGCCCTGCAAAAAATTGGATCAATAAAAATTTTGTAAATTGCAGTTTGGATGGATAAAGACTTTCTGGTTTTAAAATGTTCCTTTAGGTGTCCTACCCAATCCTTGAAAAATCCACGAACTTCTTTCCTCGAAAAAAAAAAAACCAAAAGTTGACTGAAGGGACTACCTCGTTGTTTTTTGTTTTTAACTCTTCAAATATGTGTTAAAATGAAAAAATTATCATAACTAAAATTGAAGGACATAAAATTTGCAACAAAAAAGGTTATATTCATTTTCTTCGAGAAGTGAACGGGTGGCGCAAAAACAAGCGTCAAAATATACAGGATGAAAAAATTGAAGAATTTATAAAAATTGGAGGAGAGGGAAGGGTCCAATCAAAATTTTTGTAATGACCAAAATTATCCCTAGGACTTCAAGCTACAACTTTTGTTTGAAATTTTTTTTAATTGGACCCCTTCCTCCCCGCCGATTTCACATAACACTCAATTTTTTTGTGAAAGAAAAATTTCGTTTTTTTTCGAGTAGAAAATCTCAAATTTTTCGAAGTCAGTAATTTTATTTTCTATTTTTTCAAAATAAAAAAGTTGAGAAAACATATCTTGATTTTTTCTGAAACAAAATGTTTAAATAGGTATTAAATGTTTTTGGAAAAACAAATTTTTTAATTTTTTCTGAGAAACAAAATTTTGAATTTTTTGGAGACAGAAATTTTTTAGATTTTTTTTTGAGATTTACAAGTGACGGTTGCAACCCCCCCCCCCCCCCCCCCGCTCACCAAACGCCAAATATGCCAATATTTAACATGACTCTGGAGCTAAGTTTGTGCAGATCCAAATTTTTCTTAGAATAGGCCCTGGAAAAAATCTCCTGTCCACTTGAAATGTAAGTTGCTCTATGTTTATAGTCAAATTTTTCTGGGTTCTTCGTGAAACCCTCCAAATTCCTGTGTATTTTCAAATACTACGTAAAATTCCTCTCAGTGTCTAAAAATCTCCCTGGGTAGTTACAAATTCCTATCTACCTCGAATTTCTCTGAATTTGTGCATCGAACGAACTCATTTCAGGAGTTCAGAAAATCATTTCACATTAAATTGAAAACACGAATTACCAAAGGAAAAACTCGATTGATAATTTTAAAAATATAACGCAGAAATTGTGATGAAAATCGACCTAGATTTTCCATCTTTTGTAAATTTTTTCCAACCTCTTTCCTTTCTCTAAAACAATTTTTTAATTTTTCAGATCCCAGATCATTTCTCTTCCAAAACTTGCTGGATCAAATGAAAATATTCGAATGCAACAACAAATGCGGCAAAACGTACAGATCCAAAGGTGGCTTGATAAATCATCTGAAATACGAATGTGGAAAAGAGCCCCAATTCCAGTGTAAACTCTGTGGTCGTAGATTCAGGCAGAAGGGAAATTGCAAAACTCACGTATCTGTTTTTCATCATTTTAATCATGCTGCTGGTCGAAAAAATCAGATTCCTTCGTAATGGACGAACAAACATCGAATTTTTAGATTACGTATTATGTAATTCCTTTTTTTTGTAATGGCATCGGGGATATTGTTTTTTTTTTACGTTATTTCAAATTATAGCTTCAAGCCTTTATTTTTATGGTTACTAAATTCTTCTTATTTTTTTTGTGCATCTAGGTATGCATTGATATTTGCGATCTCATCATTGTAGACTATTTAGCTTTGAATAATCAATAGGTGTAGGTACAAATTATTATAATTTATAAAAACTTTCGAAATAAAAATAATGAAAAGTTGAATGTTTTTATTTCAAATTCTTGGGGTAAGCATTCTCCCTCCTACATTCAGTATTTATAATTATTTGCTGCACCCGCACTACAATTATAAGTCGCTTTTTAAATCCCCTAAATCGTATCAGTTTCACGTATTTTATTTCTAATCCAAATTGATCTTTTAGATTTCAGCAAAATTCAATGGTCCGAGCAAGATCTGTTCATTTTACCAAGCAGAATTCCTTGCAACGAGTTCAACGGATATGCTGACGTTGGAGTGGGCGAAGGATTCGACGGATACGGTATATCCTGCCCTAAGGGATGTGGAAAAACGTACAAATACAAGAGCAGTGTTCGAAACCATCTCAGGGAATGCGGACTCGAGCCTCAATTTATTTGTCGAGTATGCAAGCGCAGGTTTACGCAGAAAGGCAACCTGAAAGCTCATATGATTAAAATACATTCTCACATTGAAGTTATATTATAAGCATAATAAATGCTTCAGTGTTACAGAGTAATTTGGTATTACGTAAACAGTTACCTGTAATAAGTAATTTTAATTTTATTCTCATTTTTAATAATACTTAGTTACTATCGATGTTTTTTTAGACTCTTGATACTCTGAGAAGTTTTTTAATTAATTTATCTACTTGTAGATTTTTATAGTTTTAAGTTTATTTTGATTATTGACAGGTACATAATTTTATTTCATTAAAATTTGAGACGGATATAATTTGATGTCATTTGTTATTTTTTTCGAGGATGTTCCTCGAGTTGAGAAAAAATTATTTCTTCTGGTAATTTTTATGTGAATTTGAAAAAAGAAAAAAAAAGAAGTTGAAAATATCAAAAATTTAAAAAATTGAAAAAATCCAAATCGATTAAAGATTTTTGAAGCTTATAAAAATTAAAAAGTCACGCTTTTATTGAAATAGTTACAACTTCAAAAAATAATACTTACCTACTTAAAATATTTCACAGATCTGTAATACTTTTTTTTTCATTGTAAAAATTATTCACAAATCATGAATAATTTTTACAACAGAAGAATTGGCTTCATGGAATATATTTTCTGGTTTTTTGTATGTCTATCTCATTTTTGTGGTATATTTTTCTTTTTCTAGAACAATTAATAGGCCCTTTTCGCTGCCCGAATAAGTGTCGTCGTCAGTATAAATATAAACAAGGACTTATGGCCCATTTGAAGTACGAATGTGGACAGGCAAAACAGTTCAAGTGTAATAAATGTGGGAAAAACTTTGCTCACAAGTCCAGCTTGAAAACTCATCTACTTTCTGTTCATAAATCATTCTTTAAATAAATTGATACGACTTTTTAATGCGTACGAGTGTCTTTTTTTCGACTTTCAAAGCGAATAATCAAGTTTACGTGTTTCTTCAACTTGTTTCTGATCTCTTATCTTATTACTTATATTTTTTTTCTCTCAAGTTTTTATCATGTGTTTTTTTTAGTCACTAAGGAGAAGAGACAGCGAACTTATTTTCAATATTTTCACTGTATTTGTCCGAAAATGTGTACAAATCTGTATATGCACCCGCATCAATACGTACGCATCGCTATATGCGTGCGCATCAATGCGTACGCATCGCTATACGTATGCGCGCGCACCAATGAATACACATCTCTATATGCGTGCGCATCGCTGCGTGCGCATGTTTCGTGGGCTTCACATGTCCGTTTATCATCTGTAACCCAAAGATCTCCAAGTCCAGATCACTAGTGTTGAGTGTACTCAGTTTGTTTGTATAGAAGTGGATCGTTGTTGAATTCAATACTACATAGATTCTTAATATTCAAAATCAAAGGGGAGGGAGGGGTCTAAATGAAGTTTTTGTTATGACAAAAATTATTTCTAGTACTTTAAGCTACAACTTTTGTTTGAAAATTTTTTCAATTGGATCCCTCCCTCCCCACCAATTTTGCATAACACTCAGAAGATACTAATTAAAAATTAGACTTCGCATATTATGACTTTGATACTTATGTTACCTATTGAAAATTGGGAGAGGTGGGGGTCCAATAGAAAAAAATTTCAAACAAAAGTTATAGCTTCTAGTCCTAGAAATAATTTTGGGTATTACAAAAATTTCGATTGCACCCCTCCTTCCCCTCCAATTTTGAATTTTAGATATCTATGTAGTATTGGGCTTTTGAAATTCAAGAAAACGACCCACTTCCATGTAAGAAAACTGAGTAAACTTCCTAGGACTTCAATCTACAACTTTTGTTCGAAAATTTTTTCAATTAAACACTTTTCTCCCATCCCAATTTTTGATAATAGCTAAAAAAACATAGTTTAGGTATCTAAGTGTAAAATTAGAGTCAAAGGAGGGGTCCAGTCGAAATTTTTGTAATGACCAAAATTATTCTTAGGACTTGGAGCTACAACTTTTGTTTGAAAATTTTTTCAATTGGACCCGTCCCTCCCCACAAATTTTGCATAACACTCAAACGATGCTACTTAAAAATTAGAGATTTCGCATTTATGACTTTGATACTTATATTAATAAAAATTGGGAGAAATAGGGGTCCAATAGAAAAATTTTTCAAACAAAAGTTGTAAATTTCGACTGGACCCCTCCCTCCCCTCAAATTTTGTATATCTGGTATCTATGTAATATTGGACTTAAATTCAACAAAAACGATCCACTTCCATGTAAACAAACTGAGTACACTTCCTAGGACTTCAATCTACAACTTTTGTTCGAAATTTTTTTCAGTTGAATACTTACCTCCCCTCCCAATTTTTGATAATAACTAAAAAAAACATAGCTTAGGTATCTACACGTGAAATTAGAGTCAAAGGAGGGGTCCAATCGAAATTTTTGTAATGATCAAAATTATTTCTGGTAGCTCAACCTACAACTTTTGTTTGAAGAATTCTTCATTTGGGCCATCCCTCTCTCCTTCCCTCTCACATTTTGAAGTACGTACTTATAGTTGAGTCTCAAACTGAAAAATACTGCAATAAATGATAGAAACATGAAAGTTCATAAATGATGAACATTTTAAGACCTTGACAAAATTTTAAGAACTGGAGTCTTTTTCATTCTTACTCCAAGGTCGAAAAAAATTGGTCAAAAGTGAGGAATATTATACAACATTGGAAGGTAGGCAGCCAGAAAGTGGTCCAATTGAAAATTTTTAAATTGAAATAGTAACTAAAAAGAGACGGATCAAGAGATTTCTGAATCACAATTTTTTTTTAATTTTTGATAAAAGACCATAATCACAACCAAGAAAAATGTATTTTTAGATCTTATGAGAATAAATTAATTTTGTACAATACCAAGGTAGTGATTTTCTGTAATTGTAAACAAATCGTTATTATCAATTCGGAGCTGGTTTCATAACTTTCTCATTGTCAAACCTTAACATATTCTTCAACGTACCTATTATTTTTCTCCAGGACCTGGTATTGGACTCGGTACTCCGAATAAACGCCACAAAGACGCCGAAATCATATATTTCTATTGCCCTCATCGCTGCGGAAGAAAATACAAATACAAATGGAACCTAAATCAGCATTTGAGATTCGAATGTGGCCAAGAGAAACAATTCAAATGCGTCAAATGTAGTAAAACATTCGCTCACAAGGGTACCCTAAAATCTCATCTCGTTTCTGTTCATAAATGTTTACTAAATACTTTGTAACGTAATCATTTTTACTAACAATTTAGCAATTTTTTATTCGTCAAATGTTATTTCGGAATTTTTTTCCTCGTCTTGTTTGAATAATAAATTTCACGTGATCGTTGCTCTGTTTGATTGTTTCGTGTTCAATGTTTTTATTGTCTGCAAATCTCACCAGGTCAATTTTTTCATCGTCTTGGTTGCATTTTTTTTCTTGTTCTAGAACGAATTAGTGGTATGTTTTATTGTACCAATGTTGGCTGTAATCGGAAATACAAGTATAAAACCGGCCTTTGGTCGCATCTGAAGTACGAATGTGGACGCGAGAAACAGTTTAAATGTGGAGCGTGCGGTAAAGCATTTCATCATAGAAGGGCGATGAGAGCTCACGAGCAAAGGGTGCACATAATGCTCGAATGAATTTTTTTCACATTTGGCATGGCTTTTTGTTCTCGAGTAGAGTACGAGTATTCCTATTTATTTTTCTCTCCCAGTGTATATTACTGTGATAATAATTGTTATGATCGTTTTTTGTTTGTTTTTTTCGTTGGTTTTTTGAATTATTTTGTAAACGTTTTGATATCGGTATTGCATTTTTTCTCCTTATTATTGAATAATTTTCTACTTTTTCAGTCATTATAGCACTTTATTATGGTTATCGTTGGGAATTTCTAAATACAAGTTTTTTGAGATCGTTAGCGAGTTTTTTTTCTTTTTTCCTATTTTTTTTTCTTCAATTTTTTTTTTTTTTTTTAAACAAAATGATGAAAATATGTTCTCTTGTCCGAATTTGAATTTCTGCGGTTGGGTGTATAAATATTCACGAGGGAGCACCTGAAGTACGAATGTGGTCGCGAAAAACAATTCAAATGTATGGAATGTTCTAAAGCTTTTCATCGTTTTGGTTCTCTAAAAGGTCATTTAGGAGAAACAATTCAAATGCGTCAAATGTAGTAAAACATTCGCTCACAAGGGTACCCTAAAATCTCATCTCGTGTCTGTTCATAAATGTTTAATAAATACTTTGTAACGTAATCGTTTTTATTAACAATTTAACAATTGAGGGGTCGTTTGCATACTTGGGCAAGTTCGCCAAAAAAACGAACTTCGTTCAGTTTACGTTCATTCGCTAAAAAAAAGGACTTAGTTCACGAACTTTTTTGACTAAAAAAATCGAACTTCGTTCAGTTCAAGTTCGTTCAAAAAGTGAACTAAGTTCGCGAGTTCGTGAACTTAACTCAGTTCGCAAACTTAACTCAGTTCTCGAACTTCGAGTTTGCGAACGTGAACGTGCCCAAGTATGGTCGTTTGTAGAACCCACCATAGTCAATAAATCAAACTTTATAGGAGATCAAAAAAACATACTCAACAAGTTTTGAGGAACTAAAATTTGAGTAAATTACTTATGAACATTCTCCAAATATCTACTAATTGAGGATACAACATTCATATAATTTTTATACCCCCTCTTAATCCAATAAATTGAGATCAAAATAATCAACAACTTGACTATGGTTGTTTTTACAAAAAAAAAAAAGGTCTCAGAAGAAGTAATATATCAGGATTTTGTTGTAGAAACAATTTTTTTTTTAATTTTCAATTTGTCGTGGTGAAAGATAATTTTAGAGCGTATCGGTGATCTTCGGCCTTGCCCCCGGGGGCTGGTGCTTCGAAATACATTACTTTAACCTTAAAAATGCAAGCTTCGCGAGGGCAATGTTGGGAAATTTTTTCAGATTTTTCCGACCGCTGAAATGACCTTGAAAATGTAAAATCGACTTGGGAGGCACAGTTTGGGAGCTAACAAGCTGGAATTTTTTCCCCTTGTTTTCCAAACTATTTTACAGTACTCAGAATTTTTTCAGATTTTTTCCGGGGTGGGGGAGATTCATATCTAAAAATCCAAAAAACCAATAATATCTGTCATTTTATTGTTTTTTTTTTGGGTTTTTAGATATGAATCCCTCCCACCCCGACAAAAATCAGAAAAAATTCTGAGTAGTGTAAAATTGCTTGGAAAACAAGGGGGGAAATTTCCAGTTTGTTAGCTCCCAAAATGAGTCTCCAAGGACGATTTGGTATTTTCAAAGTCATTTTCAAGGTTATTTCAGCGGTCGGAAAAATCTGAAAAAATTTCCCAACAACGCCCTCGAGTACTTGTACCTACATGCCAAGTTAGGTGAAAATCGATGAAAAACTCACAAAGCTGAAATTTTTAAGGTTAAAATCAGGTATTTCGAGGCACCAGCCCCCGGGGATAAGGTCGAAGATCGCCGATACGCTCTAAAATCATATTTTACCACCAAAAATCGAAAATCAAAACAAAATTTAAAATTCAGCTCTGGGTCTATGTTTTTAAAAAAAAAACATATTCTGACTATGGTTGTTTTTACAAAGGTACTCTTTTTGGGACCCCCTCAAAAAGTGATGACGGACTTGTTTTTTTTAAAAATGAATATCACCATCATTTTTCTTGTAAAATTTACTTCCAGAAAATAAAATTTAAAAAAATTCGAAAATTTTGACAATGGTGGTTTTTACAAATAACCCCTCAATTTTTATTCGTCAAATGTTTTGGAAATTATTATCTTCGTCTTGTTTGAATAATAAATTTCACGTGATCTTTGCTCTGTTTGATTGTTTCGTGTTCAATGTTTTTATTGTCTGCAAATCTCACCAATTCTATTTTTTCATCGTCTTGGTTGCATTTTTTTTCTTGTTCTAGAACGAATTTGTGGTATGTTTTATTGTCCCAATGATGGCTGTGATCGGAAATACAAGTATAAATCTGGCCTTCAGTCGCATCTGAAGTACGAATGTGGACGTGAGAAACAGTTTGAATGTGAAGTGTGCGATAAATCATTTCATCATAGAAGGGGAATGAGAGCGCACGAGCAAAGAGTGCACAAATTGCTCATCGAATGATTTTTTTTTCACATTTGGCAAGACTTTTTGTTCTCGAGCGGAGTACGAGTATTCCTATTTATTTTTCTCTCCCTGCGTATATTACTGTGATAATAATAGTTATTATTGTTTTTTTTTTTTTTTTCGTTGGTTTTTTGAATTATTTTGTTAACTATTTGATATCGTTATTGCATTTTTTCTCCTTATTATTGAATAATTTTCTACTTTTTCAGTCATTATTGCACTTTATTATGGTTTTTTTGGGAATTTCTAAATACAAGTTTTTTGAGATCGTTACCGAGTTTTTCTTCTTTTTTTCTATTTTTTTTCTTCAATTTTTTTTTTTTTTTTTTTTTTTTTTTAGGACATAATGATGAAAATATGTTCTCTTGTCCGAATTTCTGCGGCTGGGTGTATAAATATTCACGAGGGCTTAACCAGCACCTGAAGTACGAATGTGGTCGCGAAAAACAATTCAAATGTATGGAATGTTCTAAAGCTTTTCATCGTTTTGGTTCTCTAAAAGGTCATTTAGGCAACGTTCATAAAAAAATTGTACAACACGAATGATTTCTGTTTAAAAAATGCACGAAATGTTTGTTTTTACTAATTTGGGAATTTCATAGGAAATATTATTCCAGATTTGTAGCATATTATTATTTTTTTCGATTATTGGTATATTTTGTTTTGATAATTTTATTACAGGATTTTTTGCGTGTCAAAATGAGTATTGTGGTCGTAGGTATAAGTATAAACGTGGCCTTAAACAGCATCTAAAGTACGAATGTGGACAGATCAAACAATTCGTATGTACCGAATGCTTCAAAGCATTTCATTATAATTCCACTTTGAGAAAACATCTTCTTATTGCTCATAAAGTTATCATATCATAATTTTACTTACCTATCTACTTTCATTAGGTACCAAATTTGTTCAATTTATATATATTTTTTGAAATGGAAATATATTCGTTTGATTTTTTAGTAGATTTTTTATGGCATTGATCTATTCTCTTAAAAATCTCGTCTACGTTCATTTTATATTTTTTTTTTCGCAGAATGCTTGGGAATTTTGATTCTTCTGCCAGATTTTTTTATGTCTTTATTGTATTTCCAAATGGTATTTGTTTTTTTTATTCTTTTTCAACTAGATGAAAGCGCCGAATGGTTCTACTGTCCGAATACTTGCGGTCACAAGTACAAGTATAGGCAAGGGCTTCATGCACATTTGAAGTATGCGTGTGGAAAAGAAAAACAATTCAGATGTAACCAATGTGGCAGATATTTTGTCCACAAGAGTAACCTAAGAGCACATTTGGTGAATATTCACAGTTTTATCGACCCCGATGAGGCGAAATCACGTCGTCGTCGCCGATCATCAAAATGACATCGTTGTGCTCTGGCTATGTTGATTTTTATTATTTCATGTTTTACGAAAGATGAATTCGTTCTTGTGTATTTTTTTTTCAAGTTAGGGAAGTTTCAATGTTTTTGTTTTTATTCGAATAATAAAATTTTATTTGTTGAGCTTTTCTGTTCCCTTTCATTTTTTCATTTTTTTTTTTTGCTCGTTTCATTGCATTTTTTTTTTATTGTGATAGGTGTATTTTTACAACGTATTTTTTTCTTTCAGAGCAACTTACTGATAGGTATGTTTGTCCGAATGCTTGTGGTCGTCGGTATAAGTATAAACAAGGACTTCAGCGACATTTGAAATACGAGTGCGGATGTAAAAAACAATTCAAATGTATTCAATGTGATAAAAAATTCGTTCACAACAGTAGTTTGAAATCTCATCTGATTTCTGTCCATCAAGCAATATGTCTTATGTAATTTATGCTTCGTAGATAACATTCGTGAAGTTTAGGTAATCTAGGATTTTATACTAGTGTCTAGTTTACTCAACTTGTTTACCTACATGGATTTGGATCGTTGTTGGATTTTACTAACGTATAAGTACAATATTTGATATTCAAAATTGGAGTGGAGGGAGGAGTCCAATCGAAATTTTTGTAATGACCAAAATTATTCCAAAGACTTCAAGCTACAACTTTTGTTTGAAATTTTTTTCAATTGGACCCCTCCCTCCTCGTCGATTTTGAATAATACTCCGAAAATAATGATTAAAAATTAGAAGAGTGAGGGGGAAAGGGCCAATTGAAATTGATATTCAAAATTAGAAGGGAGGGAGGGGTCCAATCGAAATTTTTGTAATGACCAAAATGGTTTCAAAGACTTCAAGCTACAACTTTTGTTTGAATTTTTTTTCAATTGGACCCCTCCCTCCCCCCTGATTTTGAATAATACTTCGAAAATATTGATTAAAAATGAGAAGAGTGGAGGAGAAAAGGGCCAATTGAAAAAAATTTCAAATAAAAGTTGTAGATTATGATCTAAAAACAATTTTGGTTATTATAAAAATTTCGATTGGAGCTCTCCTTCTCCTTCGATTTCACTCAACATTGGGTAGATAATTTCTCAAAAATGGGGGATGGGTCTAATTGAAAAATTTTTCAAACAAAAGTTGTAGATTGAACTCCTAAAAATGATTTTGGTTATAACAAAAATTACGATTGGACTCCTCCTTCCCCTCCAATTTTGAATATCAAGTGTCTATGTAGTAAATTGGACTTGGTAAAATTCAACAACAACGATCCACATCCATGTAAACAGATTGAGTAAACTAGACCCAAGTGATTTTTAATAGAAATGTTCTATATTCAGATTTAACTAATTTGTTCTTTTTTATTTTTTCAGGTCCCTTTACCGAAATGTTCGTCTGTCCGAATGCTTGCTGCGGTCGTCAATACAAATACAAACAAGGTCTTACGAAACATATCAGATACGAGTGCGGACGTGAAAAACAATTCAAATGTTCCCAATGTTCAAAGCCTTTTCGATATAGAAATCAGTTAAAAGCTCATTTTGGTATCGTGCATAAAATAATATTATAATAAAGTTTGTTGGTTGTTTCTTTATATTTTTGTGGAAATTTGATTTCAATACTCTTCAGATGATTTTTTATTAATTTTTTAATTTTTGTACCTTACCTACTTATTGAATTTTTTGTTGCGAAATAAAATAATTTGGATGAGAGTTTTCAATTTTTTTGGTGAAGTTATTTATTTATTTATTTTGTAATTAATAAATTAGAAAATTGTTTGTTATTTGGTGTGAAATTTTTTTTTAGCCCTGTAAAACTGCATGTTGGGTGAGCAAAGAATTTTTCATTTTGAAATCTTATTTTCTACCTACCTATATCTTGATTATAATTATTCAAAAGCCCTTAAATCTCACCCCCTCAGAAATTCCCCAAAACATTGATCTAAAATGACCATATATCGTTGTTTCTCACTTAAGTATAGTTCTCGAAATATGTGTTTAAATTTAAAAATGATAATAACCAAAATTGAAGTACGTGAAATTTGGAACAAAAAAGTTTAAATTCATTTTCTTCGAAAAATGAACGGGTGGTGCAAAAATAAGCGTCGAAATATACAAAGAGAAAAAATTGAAGATTGACCTCCATTTACTCGAATAAAATATAATTTTTAGGGCAACCGCTTATATGTACTATATAAGAATGATAATACACGATATAACCAAAAAATTGTCTCTTAATTGGAGACGTGTGAAAGTGAAACACCTCTTTTTTAAAAATGAACTCTTCAGCATTGCCCAGATACTTAGTAAATAAAATGAAAAACTGTTATCATACCTAATTCAAATTTCAGAATAATTTTGTATAAGTTGCTCAATCGAATATATTCTTTTTCTAGAAACCGAAGTCAAGCATGAAGTGTTAGTGGTCAAAGGACGAGGACGATGCGTTCTATGCTACAAAATACTTACATCCTTAAAAGGGAGATTGGAAGCGTCAAAACTCTCTTTTATTCATTATCGTTGTTCCGTATGTGTTGAAAAATTCCTCTGCTTGAAGTGCTTCAACCAAAGACATAATTCGATACTTCTCCAGTAAGAAGAAGGATACCCGAAAATCGTGTTTTTATTGAAAAATGACGTGTAACTCGAAAAATGTTATTTTTTTGCTAATAAATAATAAACCTACAGCGTTTTTTGTAATAATTTATAAAATTATCTACTCGCTGAATTTTTTAAGATTTTTTATGGGCTTTGAATTTCTGAAAGTTGGAATTTTCCCAAAAAAGTTCATCTTGCAACTTTTGGAACCTTCAAAAAAATCACTAGGTCATGAAAAGTCATGAATTTTACTCTTCGAAGTCATGATTTTTTGATAATATTTACCTGGTCAAAATTACAAATTTGCTTGAAAGTAAAATTTTTTCAAACTGTTGTATCTTCAAAAAAAAAAATGCATAGGTAAGATAATTCATTTTTTTGAAGAAGAAAATTAATTTTCTTGAAGATTTTTTTTCGAGGGGATGGAAATCTCTATTTTTTGGAAAAATCTCCATGGAATGAAATTTTTTTTTTGGTAGGTACAAAAAATTTAAAGAATTGTTTTGGAATAAAAAACATTTTCACGCCACTAGCCTTGGGTAGTTGCTGTACAGGCGTTAGTAAAATTCTCAATTTTTTTTAAATCAAAATATTTTTTTAACTTTCGAAAAAATTCTTTTTTTTTTAAAATCAAAAATCTGAATTTTATCTTTTTGGAATTGAATAGTTTTGAAGTAAAAATATTTTTAGAACTCTAGAGTATAAAATCTCAACTTTTTAGATTTTTTTTTCAATTTTCTAAAAAATGAAATAGTTTTATTTTTTGGGAGGAGGGTCTCCGTTTTTTGGTGAAAAATTCTCATTTTTCGGAATAAAAAAAATTAAAAACGAATTTTTTGGTTTAAAAATCTTTTAAAATTGTTTTGGAATAAAAAAAAATACTCAATTTTTTTGAAATATTTTTCGAATGAAGAAATTTCAAGATTTTTTGGAATAAAAAATATCCAAAAATTTTTTTCCTTTTTTCCCCTTTTTTCTCCCTTTTTTTCTTAGAAAAAAAATGTTTAAAAATTTTTTATGTGAAGGTATTTTTTAAAATTTCTGTAGAAAAGTTTCTCAATTTTTTCTTTGCAAAGAAAATAATTCGTTTCATTTTCGAAAAAAAACTGAATTTTTTTTTTGAACAATAATTTTAAAAATTCTTCTGAAATTAAAAAATCTCAATTTTTTGGGAATCAATTTTTTTTTCCGAAGAAGAAAATTAATTTTCTTGAAGATTTTTTTTCAAGTGGATGGAAATCTCCATTTTTTGGGGAAATCCCCATTTTTTGGAATGAAAAAAAAGAATTTATTTTTTAAACGTTAAGACGAAAGAAAAACAGGATTTTCTATTGAAAAAGTTGTTAAAATTTTTTAGGAGAATTTTTTGCGTGAAAATTTTTTGTTTCATTACCAGGAAAAAAATCATTCTCACATTACAACATGAAAAAAATTTCAAGAATTCAACTTTTAGGGAAGAAATCGAATTATACTCTTGAAAATTCCAAGTATTCATTGAACTTTTTTTTTTAAATGTATAGATTTTTTTGGTTACAAAAAAAGGGCGTCTTTTGGAGAGCTATTCACCACAAAATATAGGGAAAAAAATGAGGCAAATTTTTCTGCCCTCCGCTCAATATTCATTCCAAGTTACACTTATGCTTGAAGGGGGCTCCTGAAAATGTTGAAATATTTTTCATGAAAAAGTCATGAATTTTCAAAAAAAAAAAAAAAAAAAAATTAATCTAGACATACTGGAAGAGTTATAAGCGAAAAACATAGAGACCAGGTCTCTTCAGGTTCATATTTCAGAGAATCTATGAGGTAAAGTTTGTAGGCAAAGAAACGTTTGAAATCAAAAAATTTTTGCTCCCTCAAAATGCAAAATTGCAAATTATTGCTATTCGTGTTTCATTTTATACTGGGCCAAGTAATTTTTTTTCTCGTTTTGATTTTTTTATTATGAATTTTTGTAAGTAGGTATATCTATAGTGA
The DNA here is from genome assembly GCA_959613365.1 of Balanococcus diminutus. Taxonomy (NCBI): domain Eukaryota; kingdom Metazoa; phylum Arthropoda; class Insecta; order Hemiptera; family Pseudococcidae; genus Balanococcus; species Balanococcus diminutus. The sequence continues at coordinate 59,220,785 of OY390716.1, read as the reverse complement.
ATTTTTATCCTGTTTTGTTTATTTTATTATTATATTTTTTTTAGAACGTTTTTCCTGTCCAAATGGTTGTGGTCGCCAATACAAGTATAAAGCAGGACTCTACAAACACTTCACTTACGAGTGTGGACGTGAGAAAAAATTCAAATGTCCTCAATGTGATAAAAATTTCGCCCACAAGTATTCCATGCAGTCTCACCTCATTACTGTTCATAAATTGTTATTTAATTGATAAGATTGTCCAGAGTCCACTCGTACGTACCGTTGAAGATTTTTTTCACTTAAGTATAAGTAGATTAGAAGTGGTTTTCTAATTCCTTTTCAGTTTTTCCTCATTTTCACGATTTCTTCGTATTACTTTGTTTTTAGAAGTATGGACCGAAACGTTCATTTGTCCCAATACGTTTTGTGGTCGTGCATATAAGTATAAAGGAGGACTCCAGAGACATTTGAAGTACGAATGTGGTCGAGAAAAACAGTTCAAGTGTACGGAGTGCCTTAAAGCTTTTTGTCGTAGCGATCAGTTGAAGGCTCATCTTGGTCTTGTACATAAAATAATCGTATAATGATTTTTTTACAAGTTTTGATTTTCAAATTTTTGTTGTCTGATTTTTATTATAATTTTTTTTTTGATTTTTGTGAAGAAATAAATTTTTAAAATAATTTTCAATTTTTTTTAATGCATAAAAATTGTTGAAAAATTATATAGCAGGTAGGTATTTTTTAAATCGTCTTAAACTATTGTCATGTCGTTGCTTTATTTCATCGATATTTTTTTTCTTTTTCAAGATCAATTAGTAACAATATTAATTACCTCTCCCCTCTCAGTCAAATCATTGCTGCTCTTTTATTTCACTGATGAGTTTTTATTTTTCTAGAACAATTAGGAAACCCTTTAAGCTGTCCGAATGCTTGTGGTCGTCGTTATAAGAACAGAAAAACACTTTGGGCGCATTTGAAATACGAATGCGGACGCGAGAAACAATTTCAATGTACCCAGTGTGGCAGAAGCTTTGCCCACAAGAGTCAATTGAAAACTCATCTAATTAACGTTCACCAATTAGTACCTAATATGATATAATTTCGTAGGTAACCACTAACCAATACAGTAATTTATACTAGAGTATTCATTTTGAAATTAATTTGGGCGCAGTAACGTATTTCTAGAGCATTTTTCTGGTTCAGTGTGTGTCCAGTACGTTTTTACTTTCCGAACAGCGCGTAGCGTTGTAAGGAAAGTATTGTTTTCGGTGCGAAATGCGTTTTCACGAATATTGCACTTAGACAAATTTCGACTTCGTACAAATTTGTTTTCAACAATTTCCAGATGATGTTCCGTATGTATGTATGTGTGTGTGTGTGTGTGTGTGTGTGTGTGTGTGTATGTGTGTATGTGTGTATGTGTGTGTGTGCAGAAAAATTTGTTAACACGATTCTAATCGCCCTAATTGAGATATCTCGTTGAAATTCGGCGATGAGAAGTGGTTTATATAAACGAAGGCTACGCAAGAATTTGGGGCCTTTACGTTGAATAGAAAAAATTTTACGAGCGTTTTTTGCGAAAAATTTGTTAACACGATTCCAACCGCCCTAATTGAGATATCTCGTTGAAATTCGGCGATGAGTAGTGGTTTATATAAACGAAGGCTACGCAAGAATTTGGGGCCTTTACGTTGAATAGAAAAAAATTTACGAACGATTTATGCGAAAGATCGTCGAGTTTCACATTTGTCGCGTTTTAGATGTCGATAAAGGGAACGGTTCAAGTGTTTATCTATATCCGGACATGTCCGCGGGTGTACCGGTTTGCTCTCCTTTCCCTAACATGCGCATTGAGCAATGCTTTGCATTTTTGTTATTCATGATAAGATGTACGGGTATTCGAATGGTTGTTTTGTTTACATCATCATGATATTTTTTCACGATTAATAATAATGGAGCAAGTGTGATTTTGCCGAATATTTTTGTGTCATGTTTAACGTTTTTCAGTGTAATTGCTGACGTTTTAAATATAAAAAATTTTTTATAGTCGATTTTTTCACAAATATTCGATAATCAATTTTTTTTACATAATATTCGATGACCGATTTTTTTACAAATATTTTTTTGTTAATATTTTTTAAAATACTTTTTGATTCGGAAAGTTCGTGATGCTTGCATCACTGTTTATTTACTTTCCGAACAGCGCGTAGCGTTGTAAGGAAAGTATTGTTTTCGGTGCGAAATGCGTTTTCACGAATATTGCACTTAGACAAATTTTGACTTCGTACAAATTTGTTTTCAACAATTTCCAGATGATGTTCCGTATGTATGTATGTGTGTGTGTGTGTGTGTGTGTGTGTGTGTGTGTATGTGTGTATGTGTGTGTGTGCAGAAAAATTTGTTAACACGATTCTAATCGCCCTAATAGAGATATCTCGTTGAAATTCGGCGATGAGAAGTGGTTTATATAAACGAAGGCTACGCAAGAATTTGGGGCCTTTACGTTGAATAGAAAAAATTTTACGAGCGTTTTTTGCGAAAAATTTGTTAACACGATTCCAACCGCCCTAATTGAGATATCTCGTTGAAATTCGGCGATGAGTAGTGGTTTATATAAGCGAAGGCTACGCAAGAATTTGGGGCCTTTACGTTGAATAGAAAAAAATTTACGAGCGATTTATGCGAAAGATCGTCGAGTTTCACATTTGTCGCGTTTTAGATGTCGATAAAGGGAACGGTTCAAGTGTTTATCTATATCCGGACATGTCCGCGGGTGTACCGGTTTCCTCTCCTTTCCTTAACATGCGCATTGCGCAATGCTTCGCATTTTTGTCTTATTCATGATAAGATGTACGGGTATTCGAATGGTTGTTTTGTTTACATCATCATGATATTTTTTCACGATTAATAATAATGGAGCAAGTGTGATTTTGCCGAATATTTTTGTGTCATGTTTAACGTTTTTCAGTGTAATTGCTGACGTTTTAAATATAAAAAATTTTTTATAGTCGATTTTTTCACAAATATTCGATAATCAATTTTTTTTACATAATATTCGATGACCGATTTTTTTACAAATATTTTTTTGTTAATATTTTTTAAAATACTTTTTGATTCGGAAAGTTCGTGATGCTTGCATCACTGTTTATTTACTTTCCGAACAGCGCGTAGCGTTGTAAGGAAAGTATTGTTTTCGGTGCGAAATGCGTTTTCACGAATATTGCACTTAGACAAATTTTGACTTCGTACAAATTTGTTTTCAACAATTTCCAGATGATGTTCCGTATGTATGTATGTGTGTGTGTGTGTGTGTGTGTGTGTGTGTATGTGTGTATGTGTGTGTGTGCAGAAAAATTTGTTAACACGATTCTAATCGCCCTAATAGAGATATCTCGTTGAAATTCGGCGATGAGAAGTGGTTTATATAAACGAAGGCTACGCAAGAATTTGGGGCCTTTACGTTGAATAGAAAAAATTTTACGAGCGTTTTTTGCGAAAAATTTGTTAACACGATTCCAACCGCCCTAATTGAGATATCTCGTTGAAATTCGGCGATGAGTAGTGGTTTATATAAGCGAAGGCTACGCAAGAATTTGGGGCCTTTACGTTGAATAGAAAAAAATTTACGAGCGATTTATGCGAAAGATCGTCGAGTTTCACATTTGTCGCGTTTTAGATGTCGATAAAGGGAACGGTTCAAGTGTTTATCTATATCCGGACATGTCCGCGGGTGTACCGGTTTCCTCTCCTTTCCTTAACATGCGCATTGCGCAATGCTTCGCATTTTTGTCTTATTCATGATAAGATGTACGGGTATTCGAATGGTTGTTTTGTTTACATCATCATGATATTTTTTCACGATTAATAATAATGGAGCAAGTGTGATTTTGCCGAATATTTTTGTGTCATGTTTAACGTTTTTCAGTGTAATTGCTGACGTTTTAAATACAAAAAATATTTTATAGTCGATTTTTTCACAAATATTCGATAATCAATTTTTTTTACATAATATTCGATGACCGATTTTTTTACAAATATTTTTTTGTTAATATTTTTTAAAATACTTTTTGATTCGGAAAGTTCGTGATGCTTGCATCACTGTTTATTTTCTCTTATTGGTACTTTGCTTGTAGGTGGATTTCCTGGATCATTTGTTTGTCCGAATGATTGTGGTCGTGTGTATAAATACAAGCAAGGAGTTCAACGGCATTTAAAATACGAATGTGGACGAGAAAAACAGCTCAGATGTTCTCAGTGCCCTAAAGCTTATTATCGTCTGGATCAGTTGAAAACTCATCTTGGTCTAGCTCATAAAATAATATTATGACATTTTTTTTTGTTTGAAATTTTTGTTATCGAGTTTATAAATTTTATGGATTATTTTTTAATGAAATGATTTTTTTTTAAAAGAATTTTTTCATTTATTTCTGATATACCTACTTACGTGGAAATTGTTGAAAAATTAGTGTTTGAATCGAGATGGATTTTTTAAAATTATTTTCCCCCTCAAATTATCACATCTGTCTTATTTGAGTGATATTTTTATTTTTCTAGAACAATTAATGTATCCTTTTTGCTGTCCAAATGCTTGTGGTCGTCGTTACAAGAATAGAAAAGCACTTTGGGCACATTTGAAATACGACTGCGGGCACGAGAAGAGGTTCAAATGTATCGAATGTGGTAGGAGCTTTACCCGCAAGAGTCATTTAAAAACTCATCTAATTAGAGTCCATCAATTATTACCCAATTTGATATAACTTTGTACGTAGGTAACTGGAATAAACATATTATTTTATCCAAGGGTATTAAAAAAAAAAAAAAATGTGCGGAGTGTTGTGTTTCTGGAGCATATTCCAGGTTCAATTTTATCTCCAATTTCTACACGATTTTTCTTTAAATTTTGTCTATAGGAGGTGGATTTCCAATTTATTTTGTCTGCCCGAATGGTTGCGGTCGTGTGTACAAATACAAAAGAGGACTACAGCGACATATGAAGCACGAATGTGGACGAGAGAAACAGCTAAGATGTGCCCAATGTCCCAAAGCTTATTATCGTGTTGATCAGTTGAAAACTCATTATGGTGCCGTTCATAAAATATTTTTATAATTTTTTTTCCAAGAGCGAGAGTTCGATTTTTAAAAATAATAATTTCTCAATTTAATTTAATAGTTATTGAAATGTTTTTTGACAAAATAAAACGTTTTTATTGTTTTTTCTTTATTTTTACAATTGAATTGTAATTTTAGGGGTGTTGTTATTTCCACCAGCCTGGGTGAGTAGTTCCTAGAAAAGAATCAACAGAATCTCTGGACTTGAAATATTTCTCTCAAGTTTCGATTGACATTTATTTTATTCAAAATTGTAGGGGAAGGAAGGGTTCAATCAAAATTTTTGTAATATCCAAAATTATTCCTAGGTTTTCAAGCTATAACTTTTGTTTGAAGTTTTTTTTAATTGGACCCCCCTCCCCACTGATTTTGAACAACACTTCGAAGATATTAATTAAAAATCCCAGATGAATGAGCGAGGATGGTGCCGATTAAAAAAATTTTCAAATAAAAGTTGTAGAGCAAGATCCTAAAAATAATTTTGGTCATCATAAAAATTTCGATTGGATCTCTCCCTTTCCTCAAATTTTACATAATATCAGGTAGATACTTTTTCAAAATTTGGTGAAGGGGTCGATCCAATTGAAAATTTGATCAAACAAAAGTTGTAGATTGAGGTTCAAGAAATAATTTTTGTTATTATAAAATTTTCGATTAGACCCTTTCCTCCCCTCCAATTTTGCATAGTGGCTTGGACACTTATTATAATTATTAAAAAATTGTGATGGTAGAGGTCCAATTGAAAAAATTTTCAAACAAAACTTGTAGCTTGAAGTCTTGGAAATAATTTTAGTTATTACAAAAATTTCGATTGGAGCCATCCCTCCCTTTCAATTTCGAATAAATTACATGTTAATTGAAAGAAATTTACCAAGTCCAGAATCTGAACTGATGGAAGTAGGAGGTGAGCAATTTCGTTCATGTTCACTACAAATCCGAGAAACTACTCACCCAGGCTAGTGGAAATAACAACACCCAAATTTTAGAGGGTAAAGTCTTGTCGTGATCGATATTTTTTTCTTTAAAAATTTTATACTTAGGAAGTTGATTCTTGAGGCACTATTCTGATATCACTGATGAATTTTTATTTATTTTTTTTTTAGCACAATTGGGCTCAATAAAATCTTTTTGTTGCCCAAATGCTTGCGGTCGTCGATATAAGTACAAACAAGGAGTTTATCAACATGTGAAGTACGAGTGTGGACAGGAAAAACAATTCGAATGCTTTCGCTGTGGTAAAAGATTTTCTCGAAAGGATAATTTGAAGGCTCATCACGTTACGGTTCATCGATCATTAGTTGTAGACTTTTAGGTAGAACTAGATACCTACTTTGGCATGAGTATTATTTTCAAATTGCCAAAAGTGTAGATTTTCAAAATGTTTTGTTGCGAAATAAAATTTTCTTTTGATTTTCATAATTTTTACCAGTACTTTGTGAATCCATGAGGGTTTTTTGATGATCTTTATCGAATATGTTTTTTATAGGTTTTCCATATTAGCTATCACTTCTTTCTGATGTGTTTTTCTTTTTCTAGAAAAAATAGAGTCTTTTCGCTGTCCAAACGCGTGTGGTCGTCAGTATAAGTATAGAGCGGGACTATATAAGCATTTAAAATTCGAATGTGGACGAGAGAAACAGTTCAGATGCTCTCAATGTGGCAGAAACTTCACTCACAAGTGTACCTTGAAAAATCATCTACTTAGTGTTCATCAAATATTGCTGGAATAAATCTATAAATGTATTTATTCTTATGTACGAGTGTCTTTTCTTTCTTTGATTTACAAATGGGCTCATGTAGTTTGTGTTTCTCGAGCATGTTCCTAATTTCCTGTCTTGAGAACTATTTTTTCTTTCTTAATTTTTATTTTTATTACTTTTGATCATCATGACTTTGAATTTGTATCTTTTTCTTTTTGTGAAAACGTGCGCGCGCATCCCACGTTTAAAATATGCGCACGCACCCAACCTCCTAAATATGCGCGCGCATCGTACCTTCCAAATGTGCGATCTCGTTGTTTATTCCTATGTTATCTATAATCCGTAGGTCGTAAGTTCAATCCTGGTTGGAAGAAAAATTTTTTGTAAATTTTTTCATCTATATTTTTGTTTATCGTGAAAAATGATTTTTAGAAAAATAATATTGTTTTTACTTTTTCCTTTTTTTTTGTATTTTTTTGTATTTTTTTGAAAAAATTACAGTTTTTGGAAATTAATTTTTACGAGTTATTCAATACAAAAATGACTTTTTAAAAAGCTTTCAAATTTTATTTTTTATTTTTTTATTAGGTACAACAAGACGTAATTTTATTCCTTTGTTTTTGTTTCTAGACCAATCTATTGGAATGTTTATTTGTCCGAATGCTTGCGGTCGACGATATAAATATAAACATGGCTTGAAACGACATTTAAATTACGAGTGTGGTGTAGCAAGACAGTTCATTTGTACAGAATGTACTAAAGCATTTAGTCATGCTGATCAATTGAGGATCCATATGGCACTTAAGCATAAAAAAATAATACGCAGTGATTCCCTCACTTCTCTTTTATAAGTTCTCAATTTTTTTTATATTTTTTACCTATATTTCAAATTAAAATATAATTTTTATTGTTTTGCTATTGTTGGGTTTGTTTTCTTGGCCTTATTATTCGTTAGGTATAATTTTGATAGTTTCATTTTTTTTTCTTCGTTATGGTATCGTTAAAGCTTCTACGTTTGTGTATTTCTTGTTTTCTAGAACAATTTCAATTTACTAAACCATTCGTTTGTCCGAATGGTTGCGGCCGTCAGTATAAATATAAACATGGACTTCAGGCGCATCTGAGATACGAATGTGGAAAGGAGAAGCAATTCTGTTGCAGTCAATGCTCGAAAAGCTTTCGTCATAGAAGTCATTTGAAAAATCATAATATTGTTAAGCATAAAAAAATAATATAACGAATGATGTTATCATTTTTTTCAAGACGTTTTGTTGTACTTAACTCAAAATGATCCTATTGGAGTCTCGTGTCAGAGTTGATTGAATGAGTTGAAATTCTGATAGGAGTGTAATGGCTGTCCTGAAAATTTTTCCCTTTTTAACCCCCTTCCCCCCAAAAAAAACCTGTTATAAATCCTCTTTTTGATTCAAATGAATTTTTGTGAAAAATATCATTATAGGTACATTCTATTTTTTTTTAAATATTCAAAAAACTTGAGAAATTAAAAAAAAAAAAAAAAATTATCTTCCAAAAAAATAAGAAAATCCATTACAAAAAATGAAAAAATTTCTCACCTACTCCAAAAAAAATGAAAAAATTTTTATTCAAAAAAATAAAATTACCAAAAAATTGAAAAAAATACAAAAAATTAAAAATTTTCATTCAAAAAAATGAAAACATTTTTTAATCCAAAAAAATCAAAAGATTTCTTATTTTTTAAAAAAAGAAGGAAATTTCATTCTACAAAAAATCGAAAAAAAAAATACAAAAAATGTAAAATTCATTGTTTTACCTATTAACAAATACAGAATTTTTTCAAGTGTTAAAAAATTTTTTACTCAAAAAAAAAAAAAAATCAAAAAAACACAATTGAAAATAAAAATTGAACGATTTCTTATTTCAAAAAAATCTAAATAAGTACAATTTTTTTCAAAAAAAATGAAAAATTTTTATTCAAAAAAACTTGAAAATTTTTTATTTTTATTCCCAGAAAAATAGTAATTCTTTTTCTATAAAAAAATTGAGAAATGTGGTTTTTAATAGGTTAGGTAATATTGAGAAATAATTTTTGTTTCCAATAAAATTGAATGGCTTTTTATTCAACGAAATTTAAAAAAATAAGATAGGTGATGGAAAATTATTTTATCTATTTTTTTTCAATTAATGAGAATTTTTTTACCAAAAAATTAATGTTTTTGCAATAAAATTGATGTTATTTTTCCTTTCAATAAAATTGAAAGACTTTTTAGGCATTCGAAAAAAAATGGTAAATGGAAAATTGCTCTTCCTGAGAATGATTGTGAGTACCTATTCCAAAAAAACGAGATTTTTTTTTTAATTTTCCAAAAAATTGAAATTACAAAGTATGTCAAATTATTTTCGAAATATTTGAGATTTCATAGTTCTTCGGAAAATTCAGCTTTTCCGCCTCTAAACTTCGGTAGAATTATTTTCATCGTTGAAGTATTTTCCAAAATCATCGATCGTTGTTGTATCTAGAGTTTGAGACCTACTCTTTTTTCAATCTTTCATTACAAAAATTTCGTTTATTGGTAACACTAAACTGATCATTTTTTTCATTTTTTTTTTTTAGAGCTATTCGCTGAAATGTTCATTTGTCAGAGAGGCTGTGGCCATCAATATAAACATAAAAGGAATCTTCACAGGCATTTGAAGTACGAGTGTGGACGAGAGGAACAATTTCAGTGTTCATTTTGCACCAAAGCCTTCAGGCATAAGAACCATTTGAAAGTGCACAATTTCAACATTCATAAAATACTCCTGTAACAAATTACTTTCATTTTTTCAAGCTTTGGATTTTTTTTTTCGAATCAACTTATAAGTTTTTTTAATTTTTAATTTTAGAATTTTTTAATGCGTTTTATGTTACTAAATAAATAATCGTTCGTTGAGATTTTCTCGTTTTATTTATTCGATGGAATGGCCTAGTTTTGGACAATTTTTCAATCGATTGATATTTTTGTAATTTTTTTGTTTTAGAACACTACTCAAAAATGACCGATTCGTTCATTTGTCCGAATGCTTGCGGTCGTCAATATAAATATAAACAAGGACTTATGGCACATTTGAAGTACGAGTGTGGACAAGAGAAAAAGTTCAAGTGTCCCGAATGTCATAAGCGTTTTCACCATGGAAGAGTTTTGAAAAATCATTTGGGTATTGTACATAAAAAGATAATGAAGTTTAAATGACTGTAAAAATGGCAGAAAATGTTTTATAATCCTTTCTACATTGTTTTATTTTATAATAAATAAATTGAATAATTTTTCGTTGTTTTTTTAATTTAATTTAATTTAATTTTAAAATAAAGCTTTGCATCCGTATGAAATAGCATAATATGTAGGTATTTTGGTTGTAGGGCTGAGACAGAATCCCATCGCTTTTGAAAATAATGATTATTTTGCCCAAAGATGTTCATTTGTTCTTTGAAATAACACTACTTTTTTTTTAATTTCTAGATCTAATCTCCCAACGACACAATTTTGGCAAACTCTGGATGAAGTTGCCACCAAACTTACACCAGATACAAATAATACACGACGACGGACAAATCCTAGATGGTGCCCACAAAGGCTACTACTGTCCCAATGGTTGCGGTCGTAAATACAAGTACAAAGGCAACCTATCCCAGCATTTGAAAAACGAATGCGGCAAAGAGAAACAATTCGAGTGCGAAGTGTGCAATAAAAGATTCACTCACAAAAGTACGGTGAAGAAGCACGCCTATTTGTTGCATAACAAAATAATCGAATGCAGCGATATCAAACGAGTTCCTGACGTGAACGTGTGAATTTTGTGATAAGCTTTTTTGTGCCTTGAGAATTTCTCCTTGGAACCTATAAAATGGTTCCAGATTTTGTTATTATGGTAATTTTTAGGCTAAGAATGTATATATACTCGTATTATACATAAGTATTATGTTGACGATAATTTATAATTAGTTACTTTGTTGTAGTTTATTTAGGACCAAGTTAACTTATTTTGTATTTTCTAGTCTGATTTTTTCAGATTTGGCAACATTGTATCATTTTTTTTATTCAGTGAAATTTTCAGTATTTTATATTTTTTAATTTTTCCTCCTCCGTGTGCGAATCTTGTTAAAAGTATATTTTATTTTTTTGGAATTACTCAGTGTCAGGTACTTTACTTACGTGTGTGCCATGTTGCCTATAGTACCTACCCACAGTGTTAAATAATAGATAGGTACGGATATTCCTAAGTTCCTCGATACGTTTGTCTTAATGTGTAACTTAAATATTGAGTAGTTATTCTTAATTAAGTTTTTATTGTGCCATTATTCGTTTCAACGGTTGTTTATTTATCGAAAAAAAAAAATCCATGTTGAACATAAATACCTTGATTTTTTTTGTATGTTTCGATTTCTAATGTTTAGGTTAGTTTCGTTCGTTATGATTTGCATAACGGATTTTCTCAAGTTTAATTTTTCTCATCTAGTGTTAGTATTATTCAGTTAGAGATTTGGATTCAATTTGCAGGTTTGTAGAATCACGAGAATTTATACAAAAAAAAAAAAAACAACTCGATGTTTCAGTTGTATACGAATTGGTTTTGATTTTGTTTTGAATTTGCTTGTTGTTCAATTTTGGCAATTAACATCAGCCATACATTTGACATTATTTTGTGGCATTTATAAAATTTCCTTTGCGACTCCTCAATCTGTAACTGATCCTATCAAGTTTTAGTGTTTGTTGTGTTGTAGTTTTTTGTTTGATTTTTTGACTGACTTTTGTGGTGGATGTTTGAGTATCAAAATAAATAATTACACGATAAGATTATACTTTTAATCATTCCTTAGATTAACGTGTCGTTACCTGTGTTAGTGTTGTTTTAATTGAATAAAACCTATATCAGGAATATCTAATTTGATCTCGGGTTTGCATGAAGTGGTGCTCGAGTGAGCTTGTGGCCTTGACTTGTGTATTTTCTAAAAAAAATTCTTTCTTAATTTTGAAAAATGCGATGAAGACTTGATGAAAATAGAGTATTTAAATTATACTGAAATTGCTTCTCTTTTGATTCGATTTTAAAAAAATTTTTAATTATCTTGAATTTAATGAAAAATTTCAATTTTTCTAATTTTCAATTTAATCTCAATTTTATTTTTATTTTTTATCACATTTTTTCTTAGTTAAAAGTCATTAATTTTTTTTTCAAGGATACACTTTTTCAATTTTTCACAATTTTGAAATTTTTGAACTTTTTTATTTTTCACCATTTTCAGATTTCTCAACCTTTTTTTGATTTTCTCATTTTTTTTTTAAATTTACAGTCATTTAAATTTTTTTCTCAACTCCAAGTGTGAATTTTTCAAAATTTATTGATTTTCATTTGTTTTTCATGTTTTCAATTTTTAGACATGAAGTGTTTTTTTTCAACTTCGAAATTCTCCAATTTCATTAATTTTAGATTTTTTTTCTCATTTTATTCTTTTCTGTTTCAACTTCGTATCATGACTTTTTCAATTTTTCCCCTACTTTTTTTTAGTTTTCTGTGAAGTATGATTCAAAATTTTATCCTAATTTCATTGTTTTTTTTTCAATTTTTAACTTGTTCTTATTACAGTCGTTTCACATTTTTTTTGGACTACAAATTTTTTCAATTACATTTCAATTTTATTTTTATTTTTTTTATCCAATTTTTTCGTAGTTAGAAGTCATTATTTTTTTTCAAGAATATTTTTTTCAATTTTTGTAATTTTGAATTTTTTGAACTTTTTTATTCCTCTCCATTTTCAGATTTTTCAACCTTTTTTTGATTTCCTCATTTTTTTTTAATTTAGGGTAATTTAAATTTTTCTCAACTGAATTAATTTTGTTAGTGTGAATTTTTCAAAATTTATTGATTTTTTTTTCATTTTTTCAGTTTTCAGACATGAAGTTTTTTAAAATTTTTTTAAAATTCTACAATTTCAATTCATTTTTGATATTTTTTCAACTCTTTTCTGTTACACAACTTCGTATCATGACTGTTTCAATTTTTCTCCTACTTTTTTTTTTTTTTTTTTTTTTTTTTAGTTTTCTGTGAAGTGTGATTCAAAATTTTATCTTAATTTCTCTGTTCCTTTTTTTTTTTTTTTTTTTTTTTTTTAGTTTTCTGTGAAGTGTGATTCAAAATTTTATCTTAATTTCTCTGTTCCTTTTTTTTTTTTTTTTTTTATCTATTTTCAACTTTTTCTTAGTTTACAGTCATTAGTCATTTCACATTTTTTTGGGCTTAAATTTTTTTCAATTTTATTCATTTAAATTTTTTAAATTTCATAAACATTTTATAATTTTTCTCATATTTTCTCATTTTCATTTTTCGAAGTTTTATACGTATTTTTAGGTAAACGTAATTAAAAATTTTTTCTAGATAGGTACCTATAAATTTTTTCAATGTTTTTAATTTTAGATTTTTTTGAATTCTAATGTTTTTCAACTTTTTATGAATTTTTCATCCTTACTGCATATTTCTTCATTTTTAACTCAATATTCTTTTTTTTATTTTACAGCTATTTTAATTTTTTTTTAATCATAAAATTTCTCAATTTCACTGATTATTATAATTATTTTTGATTTTTTGAATTTTATAAACTCTAATTTCACTTACAAAAAAAATCAACTTTTTTTAGTTTACAGTATTAATTTTTTCAAACTGTCGATGTTTTCAGTTTTATTATTAATTTTTACTTTTTTCAATTCTGAACTTTTCTTTCTTTGCTGAAATTTTTTTATTAAAAACTGTTGTTGGGTCAAGGAAAACATTTAACAAAACTGGAGCATTTCTGCTCTTTTTATCGACCCCCGACTGCACTATAATTTTGCAACAATTTTTAATTGATACCTTTGTCTTTTCAATTTCTAGATGATTCTGCGACGTGCAAAGATTCTCACACATGTCCGAATATAGGCTGTCGACGGAAATATAAACGTAAACACGGCCTTCTGCAGCATTTAAAATACGAATGCGGCGTCGATCCTCAATTCCATTGCACCGCTTGCGATAGAAAATTTGTGTTCAAATTCGCTTTGAAAAAACACCTTTTGCTTCAGCATCGTCTTCTGTTACAATAAGATTGAAAAAAAAAAATTGTAATATGAAATGCTAAAAGTGTGATATGGTTTCGTTTTATAGATTTGGGAATTGATAGACGCTCTTCATCCGAGTCAGTGTTCCAATGTCATCACCAGCAATGTGCAAAAGTTTATAAACATATGCATCATTTGAAGTATCATTTAAAGTACGAATGTAGATTCGAAGTGGAACCTCAGTTCGAGTGTGACTTTTGCAAAAAGTTGTTCCGCAGGAAAACAACTCTCAAGGTTCATTTGTGTATGGTTCATCATAAGACTATGAACTGAGTGTGTGTGACTTTTTTTTTAAAAAAAGTTTCCATTTTTAATATTTTAAATATTGTTTTACTTATTATATTTTCAATGTTTTATGAAATAATTACGATCGACGATCGAATAAAGTTATGTTTTTTACAAAAGCTGGTTTTCATGTTATTTTGTATGGTAAATTATTTTTTTAGCATGGTCAATAATTTTATTAGGTTTTGGGTGTGGCGATTAATTATCACTTTACAGAAAACGAAAATAATCCAATTTACTCAAAACTAATACCTTCATCGCAAAGCTCATGCATACATTTTTTTTCTATGGTGGAGTTTTCTTCTGTGTACGTATCACTGCATTTTTTTGCATGCTTATCTTCGCGTTTCATTTTTTTAACCAACTTCATATGTTTCAGGTGCAATGAAAGTTTACCAGTGCAAGAATTGCCATCGTTCTTACAAACATTACAGCAGCATGTCCAAACATTTTCGTCTCGAGTGTGGCAAACCTGCGCAATTCTATTGTGAAATATGTAACAAATATTATCACCAGAAGGTTAATCTTAAAAGGCATTTGTTGCTGATTCATAAAATTTTATGAAAAAGGTTTCGGGTCGTCTTGAAAGTTATGAAAATCTCATCTTTTTTTTTACCAAGTTTGAGTCGAGATTTCAATTCAAATGATTCGAAGAATTTGTATTTTTTTAGTCGAGAATAATTTTTTTCTAATTCCATTTCTTCGAAAGGTTACTCAGGCTGTGACTTGGTATTTTTTTGGGGGGGGGGGGGGGTCATAGGAAAATTGAAAATATTAATTCTGCAATGAAGAATTATTCTCAAAAAAATTGAGGAATTTTCTTCGCCAAAAAATTATAGAATTTTGATGGTCAAAAAAAATGAATAATTTTTTCCCAAACTTTGTTCATCCAAAAATATTCAAGATCCCCCCCCCCCCCCCAAAAAAAAAGAGAAACTTTTTCCCCTACAAAATTAAGGAATTTTCTTTTCCAAGAAATCAGAGTTTGTGACCAAAAAAATGAAGATTTTTGGAGGGGAGGGAGGTCTACGTAATTCCAAAATTAATATTTTTCAGCGTTCTGCAATTTTCATCCCCGGATAGAACTTTTGTGATAGTGAGAAGTAATGTTGTCAGTTTATTAACATGGATTTGGATTTTTTCAAGATGGCTGCATTGAATAAAACCTTGTTGTTCATCTATTTATACCTACATAATTATATCTATTTTATTTATTTTTTGAATTCTATTATTTGTAGTTTTTGATTAAAAGAAGTGATCAACTTGTTTCGAAAATTTTTGATTTTTGTGCCTAATTTTTTTTACCTCGAATTAGGTAAATCAGGCCAAAATTGGCCATCGAAATTATGCTTAGTAGAATGTGCTCTTTTAAATTATCGCATGAATGTTCTTCCTTATACGTATTAACACCTGTGAATTTAAATTCTTCCTGGAATGCTGTCGATATGAAAAAAAAAATCCATGTTGCATGAAGACTCGCGATTGACCATCCTTGCTTGAAAATCTCGAAAGGCGTGAATCTGTCACTTCCCATCTCGATTCACAGCATGAAATCCCACAGAACGAAGGAAATTCACATTCGACTTTCTTGCAGTGATACCTTTGCTAAGCCAACGAGGCAACGAACTACTTCTCGTCAATGGCTACAAATTTACCTTCGATAAACCTCTGACTGGCGGATTCAGACGATGGAAATGTGCTGACCGCTCGTGCAAATGTTCCCTGAGGACCAGTCCAGACTGCAGCTTCGTCGAATTGAGGAACCAACATCATCACGACCCGTGCACTGATAAACAACTCGGCAGGTTGAAGTTTGTCAGCGAGCTGAGGAAGAGTTTGAATACTTCGAATTTTAATCAGAGTTCGAATGCCATTTTGAGAAGTCATTTGGAATCTGACGAGTGGTTCAATTCGACGAAGTTGTCTCCGAATGATTTTGAAAGCTTGAAAAAGTGTGTTCAACGTACTAGACGTAGTTTGTTACAAAAGTTACAGGGTAATTCTGAGGATAACTTGTAATATCGTAATTTGATTCCTATATTTTTATTCATTTTTTAAATTATTCAAGTAAAATGTTTATAAATGTATTTTGGATTTAATTTATTTCACGAATTATGGATTGTGGCTGAGAGAACATGACCTGATCTAACTTCAAGGTGAATTTTTCGTCAAACCTCTGTCTGCTTGCTTAAAATTTACCAATTCCATATTAAATATGTAGATATACAGGGTGTCCCATTTAAGAATAACATCCTTCAATCTGGAAAGAGGGCAACTCATTTCAACAACGTGTAGGTATATTTGCATACCCTTACTATTGAAGGGGCTGAGATACTGCATGGTGAAAAAATTATTTTTCATTTTTTCACTTGAAATTAAAATTTTATTTTATCTGATTGGAGACAGATAGAAAGATGAAACTTGTGGGAAATAAAGTAGGATAGTTGTAGTAATGTCTGAAAATTTTTTCATCAAAATCGATGCAATAGGGTGTTCAACAAATTTTTTTTACCAAAAAAATTGGTTAAAAAAATCGAAATTTTGCAATTAAAAAAAAATTGCATTATTAACCTAGTATTTTTTGTCAGCAGATGATTCCCCTCTACTTCCTCTACAAAATGTTCCTCAGCATCATCTTCCTATCTCTTTTAGTTTTTGAGTTAGAATTTTTCTAATGACAAATTCATAAAAATTTGACATTGAAAATTTTAAAAATTTTAACCTGCATGTCGACTCATAAATAAATTTTTATCTCAAAAACCAGTAGAGATGGGAAGATGATGCTGAGGAACATTTTGTAGAGGAAGTAGAGGGGAATCGTCTGCTGACAAAAAATAACTAGGTTAATAATGCAAATTTTTTTAAATTGCAAAATTTTGATTTTTTTTTTTTACCCAATTTTTTTGGTAAAAAAATTTGTTGAACACCCTATTGCATCGATTTCGATGAAAATTTTTTCAGACATTTCTACTAATATCCTACTTTATTTCCCACAAGTTTCATCTTTCTATCCATCTCCAATCAGAAAAAATAAATTTTAATTTCAAGTGAAAAATTAAAAATAATTTTTTTCGCCATGCAGTATCTCAGCCCCTTCAATAGTAAGGGTATGCAAACATGTACACGTTGTTCAAATGAGTTGCACTCTTACCAGATTGAAGGAAGTTATTCTTAACTGGGACACCCTGTATATCGAGTATCACTCGATGTATATTTTTTTCATCAGAAAGTATGTTTTTTTTGAAATTCCATCCCTCCCCCACACATCAAAAATTTCTTCAATTAACGTGTGAATTTTTTTCCATGTTCACAGTTCATTCTTTTATTAGCAGATATATTTCGATGCAAACTTTCAACGGAGGATTCTTTTGTCCAAACTGCTCCAAACGCTATAAAGATAAAAGTAAACTGATGAGGCATCTGAAATACGAATGTGGTGTCGAGAAACAATTCCAGTGCCAATTTTGCCAACGAAAATTCTCCAGAAAGGAGCACCTCAAAGGGCATGCTGCTCGGATTCATCAGAGTATTCTCGATATTTAAAGTGTTCTTTTTACATTTTTAGAAAATTTTATTACCTATTTAATTAAATCATTTTATAATAGAATTTGCAGTTTTTTTTACTCGAATTTCTCTCGATGCCCCTTCACCCCTTTCATATTGCCTCTTCACCCCTTTCATATTATCATGAAAAATTCTTAGAAAAAAATTTAGAAAGATTTCGTGAAAAAAAAGAGAAAGCTATTTTCTTCTTCAAATTGCTGATACTAATTTTTTGTGTTTTAATAATTTTTTATAGATTATGACATTATGTTTTCTGAAAACGGATTTTGGAACACCATGGACCAATCTTACTTCTGCCCTAATGGCTGTGGTCACAAGTACAAGTACAGAAAAGGTCTCCAGCGTCACGTACAATACGAATGTGGAGTTGAGAAGCAATTTGTATGTATCATATGTGGCAAAGCATTTTCCAGGAGAGATCATTTGAAGACTCATTTGATTTATGTGCATGAAAGAACGAGTGGATTGAAGTTGAGAAAGAAAAGAGAGGATAATGTCAGTTTTATTGATTATTATCCTAAATTTAATTGATTCGTGTTCGATGTGTTCTTTTTTTCTTCTTAATGCTTAATTTTTTGTAAAAGAGATTATTACAAGAGACGAGAAATTTTGTTGGTTTTTTTTCAGATTGTTTCTAGTCTGGTATTGATCTGAATTATATTTATAGGTATCTACTTTTATTTTTCTGTAATTATGCATATCAAAATTTAAATGATTAGGTAATATTCTAGTTAGCTTTTGTTATTACTTATCTAGGTACGATGTTTTTAATGATTTATTCCTACTTTTAATACGTATACCTAGTCATTAAAAAGACTGTGTTTGTTGTTTACCTGTAATAATCGCTGGATCCCAGTTTTGGAATTCCTAAGAGATGAAAAAAGTTTGATGTTAATAAACACAAATGTATAATTTGAATTTGAGTTTTTTCCTAATAAATCGAATGTAAATTTTCTTCCTTTCAAATACCTTAGAGAAGGTGTACATTTTGTAAGAAATAATTTTGTTAAATTCTAACTTCTAGGTGTTGTTATCCATAAATTCATCTGTCCAAATGGTTGCGGTCGTTCGTACAAATATAAAGCCGGATTAACCAGACATGTTACCTACGAATGTGGCAAAAAGAAACAATTCAAATGCGACATATGTTTTAAATCATTCTCTCAGAATGAGAATCTTAAAAGACACGTTGTTATTTTGCACGGAATAGTTTACTTGTGAATTCTTATCGTATCTGTATTAATGAAATTAGTGGGTATAAAAATGAATAAATATGATTCTAAATCAGTAATCGCAATCGTTTAATTTTTAAATGATAATTTTGGGCTAGTGATGAAGATTATTTAGGTATTTTTTTATTTACAAAACCAAAATTTTATTACTCATTGATCTAAAAATAAATAAATATTGGAATTGGTTATAAGCTCAGTACAATAGGCAATCAAATAGAGCAAATTCTACTTTGGATTGCAGAAGATTTTTTTCATTTTAAAATATTTTTTTGAGTTTCTTGATAAACCACCAAAAAGTCTTCGAACCTTGCTCTTCAGAAGTCTTCTGAATATGGATCAAAAAAGACCCTCTCGTTGATTTTCGCTCACAACTCTTGAAATATGCGTTTAACCAAAAAAATGATCATAACTAAAATTAAAGTACATGAAATTTGCAACAAAAAAAGTCATATTCATTTTTTTCGTCGGGTTAACGGGTGGTGCAAAACGAAAGCGTAAAAACAAACAAGGTGGAAAAATCATAACTTTCTCCATTTCCATGAGTACCTAATAGAATTTCAGGGAGATCACATCTATGCAAATAATTATACACTTCCGTCCTATCCCTCCCTCCCAAAAAAAAAAACACCCTCACACTTCTTCAGACACAACTCATTAAATTCTAGACTCACTAGGGAACCTCGCCGACTCGTCACCTCCGATTGAGCTGAAATTTGGCTCACTGAAAGAGCATGCCACCCAGACCTCATAACCAAATTTTTAGCTGCCGAAGTTGATTTTTTGATTTTTGGCGAATTTTTGAAAATGGCTAAAACTGCCACCAAAAAAACATTTTTTGAAATATTTTTTTTTGTAAATTTCAAGATAGAATCCTGAAAATTGGTTTGTACACTTAAGTTAGCCTCCCGAGTCGATTGGCACTATTTCCGAAGCGATCTGGAGCCTCCAGAAAAAGTTGACTTTTCTCCAGCGCGTTGGAATAGCTCCAAACGACGCTGTAATTAACTTCGGCAGATGAAAATTTAATCCTAGCGTTAGTATGATGCCATCTATCGATTGACGTAGTTGAATCCAAAATCCGAGGTGACGAGTTCGCACGTGTTTTTTTTTTTTTTTGGCAACTTGAAAATTCTGCATTTTTAAAAAATTTCCAAAAAATCAATTTCCCCAGTATATCACCAGTCGACCTCTCGAGTCGATTGGCACCATTTTCGAAGCGATCTGGAGCCTCCAGAAAATGTTGACTTTTGACGTCTGGAGAGTTTCCAGTGCGCTGGAGGAAAGTCAACTTTTCCTGGAGGCTCCAGATCGCTTCGAAAATGGTGCCAATCGACTCGGGAGGTCGACTTTAGTGTACAAACCGATTTTCAGGATTCTATCTTGAAATTTACAATTTTTTCTCAATAAATGTTTTTTTGGAGGCGGGTTTAGTCATTTTCAAAAATTCGCCAAAAATCGATAAATTAACTCCGGCAGCTAAAAATTTGGTTGCGAGGTCTGGGGGGCATGTTCTTTTAGTGAGCCTAATTTCGGCTCAATCGGAGGTGACGAGTTGGCGAGGTTCCCTCGTCAGGAATAAAATTTTCATTTGATATTTTTTCCTTGTTCAGACGTTATTAGAAGCCAAAATTTGTTTAATTTATTTTCAAATTTTGGGCTTCTAAAACCCTCACTTATAAGTTACAACCCAACTGTCCCATCTGAACCCCTTTTTAAGTAGAGCCCACTCCTCCCCCTCCTTTGCTTGTCTCATTTGTTGAGCATATGAACTCCTCTTCGATTATCAATTCACATCAAAAAATTATTTTAATAAACTTGGGAAATATCTTCAGCTTTTTTTCATCCTGCATACTTTGTCGCTTATTTTTGCTCTACCCCTCCACTTCTCAAAAAAAATTATTATAATATTTTTTGTTTAAAATTTTATGGTCTTTAATTTTAGTTATACTCATTTTTTTATTTAACGCATATTTGAAAAGTTTTAAGAGAAAAACAATTTTTGGGTCTCTATTGGGCTTACATTTGGAGGACTTGCCGAAAAAATGACGTTCAGGAACATTTTAGTCGTTAATCAGGAAACCGAAAAAACATTTTCAAGCCAAAAAAATTTCTGTAACCAAAGATGAATTTTCATCATTTCACTGACTATGTCTTTGAAGTTGATATTTTAATAAAATTTGACTAACTTAATGATATTCATTGTAAAATTCATTTTTCTATTTCACAGCTTTCAGAAAATTCATCTGCCCCAATGCAGGATGTGGCCGAGGTTACAAATACAAGAATGGTCTAAGGAGGCATATGAATTACGAATGCGGCAAAGAAAAACAATTCAGATGTGATATTTGTTTCAAAACATTTACTCAAAATGAACACGTCAAGAGGCACAGTATCAATGTTCACAGGGTCATACTACATTCGAGTACATGATGTTTTGAGGAAACGTGTGAAACATTTTATTAGTTATATTATTTTTATCAAAATGACGTCTAAAATAAATTGTGACTTGTTTTTCTAAAGTTTTGAGTATTTTTTTACGATAGTACTGGGTGAAAGTTTGATTGACTTGTGCATGGATGATTGGACACATGCGAGATGAATTTTTCTCTATGCCATCTTTCTCATGAAATTTATTGTTTGCAGGTGTAGAAAAATTATTCATCTGCCCTAATGACGGCTGTAGTCGAAGTTACAAGTATAGGAGTGGTTTGTATAGTCATATAAACTACGAATGTGGCAAAGAAAAACAGTTTCAATGTAAGGTGTGTTTTAGATGCTTTTCTCTTAAAGGACATCTCAGAAGGCATAACGTTGTTGTCCATAAAATAGTTCTGTGATCTTGTTCATTGTCCAGTTTTATTGGGCAAAATAATTGTATTTTTTCTTATCGTTTTAAATAAATTATGGATTACTTATCAAGTTTTTTCCAAATGGTTGCTGGTATTATTGTTTGTTTGTCGCCAAATTTTATCTACTTACAGAATCAATCGTATATTCGATGAAATCTGATCTAAGTAATTTACTAAAATTTTTCCTCAATGGCAATTTGCAGATCTGTGATGAAATTTGAAATTCTTGTTCACAGATGGAAATAAATTCATCTGTCCGAATAAAGGCTGCGCCAGAAGTTACAAGTACAAAATGAATTTAAAAAGACATTTATCTTACGAATGTGGCAAAGCGAAACAATTCCAGTGTGACGTGTGCTCAAAATGCTTTGCCCATAATGATCAACTCAAAAGACACATGGTCATGTTACACGGCATGCTCCTTGTTTGATTTTACAAACTCAATGTTCCTCAAATTATCCAAAGAATTTGTTTGTCAATTTGTTTTTTTAATAAAGTAATTTATTTTTGGTACAAATGGTCATTTATTCGACTTCTGCGCGCATTTTTTGTATTCTAACGTATGCGCATGCGCGTGGATTGATGAGCATGCACGTGGATTGATGCGCATGCGCGTTAGGGTGGGCCGAAAATCAAAAATTTTTGATTTTCAAAATGTAATACCGCGGAAAAGTTGCGTCTTGGTGAGACATGAAAAATAAAAAAAAATTAATAAAATCAAATAATATCTTCCGATTGCGCAAGAGCCCTCAAATTTTTGAAAATTTGCAAAAAATCTAAATTTGAAAAAATTCCAAAATGTTGCAGAATGGGTTTTATGCCTTTGGTTGGCAAGTATTATCATCGTTATAGTTTTTGAAAAAAAAAATCCGGAATTCATCATATCATCGCATTTATGAAACATTAAAAAAATGTCATTTTTTACTTTTTTTTTTAAATTGAAAAAAATAGATTAAATTTTGTGTAATTATAATGGGGTCAACATACATAGTTTCGCCCAAAAAGGCAATTTACGGGGATTTTCCATCTTTACCTTCATTTTCAGGAACCATAATTTTCCTCATTTTCTTCAATTTTTTGTAGTTTTTGAAAAATTCTCAAGGGTACGAAAAAGATGAAAAATCGCTGTAAATTGTCTTTTTGGGCGGAACTGTGTATGTTAAACCCATTTCAATTACAAATTTTTTTTCCAGTTTCTAATCTATTTTTTCCAATTTAAAAAAAATATATAAAAACTGACATTTTTTTAATAGCTTTGTTTTTTATCGCGGATTATGCACAATCTGGATTTTGGATTGTGAGGGTTTGTGCGAATCCATTTAATAATCTGCTCGATGAGCAGATTATGAAAGTGGATTATGGATTTTACTGTGTTCTTTTGTTTTGTTTTTGATAAACCTTTCAGAATAATTGATCAGAAAATTTCTAAACCTTTTTTTAGGAAGTAAATGTTAGAATCCATAATCCAGATTCTGCACAATCCGCGATAAAAAAACAAAGCTAATGTCTCATAAATGCGATGATCTGATGAATTCTGGATTTTTTTTTTCAAAAAATATTATTAACGATGATAATACTTGCCAACCAAAGGCATAAAACCCATTCTGTAACATTTTGGAATTTTTTCCAAAATTTGATTTTTGCAAATTTTTAAAAATGTGAGGGCTCTTGCGCAATCGGAAGATATTATTTGATTTTATTAATTTTTTTTTTAATTTTTCATGTCTTACCAAGACGCAACTTTTCCGCGATATTACATTTTGAAAATCAAAAATTTTTGATTTTTGGCCTACCCTAATGCGCGTGGATTGACGCGCATGCGCGTATACGGTACAGAGTTGCGCGCGCCACTTTGGATGCGCAGCGTGGTATGCGTCCCTACGTTTGCATACGCGTTTAAATTTTTTTTTCTCGTGGGTAAGTGAGCTTTGTTTTAAAAAAAATAGATTTATATTTCATGTCTTCTATTTTTTTTCTCTTACTAACATGTTTTTTTTTTTCTTTTTCAGTTCTGTTCAACATGGATGGTAACTTGGATGAATTCTACACCGGCACATACTACAATTGTCCAAACAACTGTGGCAAGAAATACAAACACAGGGCCAGTTTGAGCAATCATTTTAGATTCGAGTGCGGATTAGCCCCCCAATTCGTCTGCAAATATTGCGACAAGAAGTGCGCCAGGAAGTACACGTTGAAGAGCCATATGTTGAGTGTCCATAAGAAATTTTCTTCTATGTGAAATAAATTCGTTTATTAATTTTTTTTTTCTTCATTCCTCAGCGATAAGCGAGTTTAAATTTAAGCATATTCGAATAATAAATAAATGTTTTTTTCGTCGTTATATTTCATTTGTGTGCTTGTTTTTTCGAATGTGTTACGTGTACATAAATTTTTACTAATACCTGCCATTTTTCACGTGCTTCTTAATTCTTTGTAGTGTTAACAATAAAAAAGTGACTTTGAAATTTTGCCCTTTTTATCGAACATTCGACTAATGAAATAGCTTATTTTTTCTAGGTGAAGACGGAGACATCGAACCGACCACCTCATTTGCTGATCTGCTGGAAGCCAATCAAGAGAACGGATTTCTCTGCCCGAATCGTTGCGGACGTCGGTACAAGTATCTGAAAAACGTGTACTGGCATTATCAGCACGAGTGCGGAAAGGATAAATCGTTGCTGTGCGACATTTGCAAGAAATCCTTCACACGCGAAGCGTCTCTCAATCTGCATCGTACATTTGTACATAAAATAGTTAAACGAACGCAGCTTTGAATTACTTTATGTGATTCGAGCTGAATTTGTCAATGTAATTTTATCTCTTTTTTTTTTTGAAAAAAAAAAAAAAAAAAAATGAAACAAAAACAAAGAAAACTAATACAATTTTTGGCCTTCACTTTACCATGTCCTTTGTTTATTACTTGCTTGAATGGTGAAGTCGCTATGTAAATATACGTTAACCAATTTATTACTACTGAAAAGTTAAACGCGATTATCTATACATACTAATTTTACGTGTAATTTTTTTACAGCATTTTATTCTGATAATGTTGCTCTTATAAACACAATTTCAAATTCGTCGAAAAAACGTACAAAAATGCGGCCAACATCGCCAGGAGGTACTAGTTACCTTTGCCCAAATAATTGTGGTCGTAAATACAAATATTATCGCGGTATGTGTACTCATTTTAAATACGAGTGTACTGTTACGAAGCAGTTCGGATGTCAATTTTGTGAGAAATCGTTTTCGAGGAAAAGCACGTTGAAATCGCATTTGGTCGTTGTGCATAAGATTTTACTCTAAATAGGTATACCTACTTTAACGTTGTATGTTATTTTACTTTGTGATCATACTGTGATAGTAAGATGTAGTTCGACTCGTTATAATTCAATTGATTCGTTTAAGAGAGCATGATTTATATTATTCTATATTAATTTATACTACGAACTTGCTATGTTTTAATTTTTGTTTTCCTGATAATTTAAAGAAATAATAATAATTTGGAAACTTTTAAATTTAGTGCACTACACGACACGACGAAATGTTTACGTTTAATTTATGAATAGTTTAAGTTTAAAAAATTGATCAAAGTTTGCTTATAAGTTGTAGTTTATTTTTATTAAAAGGAGATTCATCTGTAGGTAATTAAAGTGGTAAAAAATTGATGTAATAGTTGGAAAAAAATTCAAGTGTCATTGTTTGTGATTCGATTTTGCTTTCATTTTCATTTTAGAGTGTTGATTTGCAGTTTGTTTTAGCACTTTTGTATGTTTGACCTAATTTATAAAACAATGAAGTATGAAAAGGAAGTCAGATTTTGTTGGTATGACTGATTTTTAAAGTGTTTTGGATGTGTGCAAATTTTTATAATTTTTTTTTCCTAAATAACTTTTTTTACCATTTGAAAAATTTTATGATTATTATTATTATTTTTTTTATTTATTTTTTTTTTGAATCTACCCCACTTGAGTTTAATGAACAATTATAAGAATAATGAACTTCTGATTGTAACTTGATGTATTTGAGATATATTTTTGATAAATGTCTAGAATACCATTTTATTTTCGAATTGAAAGTGTATATATGTATAACCCTTAGTTTAATTCTTAGCTGCAGTTACAGAGTAAATCATTTAGGTATTTATTATTTAACGGTTTAATTTTTTTTTTTTTTTTAAATTAGTACCTAATTTTATTTTTAGGTGGTCTTCCTGTCTAAGTTATTTTCTCAACAACAAAAAAAAATGTTTAACAAATTTGATATTATTGTAATAATAATTATGCATGTTTTTGGTTTGTATAATCTAATCTTCACAATGAAGTAAATTTTTGAATTATGGAATGAATAAAAAAGTTTAAAATAATTTCGTGTTTATTTTCATGCATGTATGAGAGTGAAACTGAGGGAGTGGTGTGAAGGTAGGATGTCAATCTGTCAAATTGTCCAGGTAATTGTGTAAATTATTTTCTTCAATTTGTATTTTTTTTATATGAATTTTTTTTTCAATTTCATTGAATTTTTTCTTATAATATTTTGAACGTTGATTTTTTGAAATTATTACAATTTCCTATTTTTCCTCTTTTTAAATTTTTAATTCTTTTAAATTTTATTTATGAGGGAAGTTTGGCAAATCATCAATTCCGATTGGGTTGAAATTTGGCTCATTGGAAGGGCATGTCACCTAGACCTCAAAACCAAATTATTAGCTATCGAAGTTGATATTTCGATTTTGGCCGAATTTTCAAAAATCGCGAAAATACCTAATTGGTAAATAAATTTTTTACAAAAATTGTAAATTTCAAGATAAAATTCTGAATATCGGTTTAGTTGAGTCGATTGCGACCATTTTCAGAATTTTATTATATCTCAAAATTTATAATTTTTGTAAGAAATTGATGTACCAATGGGATGTTTTCGTCATATTATTTTTTCTTATACCTACCTAAAATATGTATTTTCAGATTATTTTCAATTTTTGAATTATTTTTTAAAAATTTTGACTAATCTGTTTTAATTTTTCCAATCTTTTACTTTTTTTTCGATTTTTGTAATTTGCTGTTTAGTTTCAATTGTTTTCCTATTTAACCCATTTTTATAGAAATTCATCATTTTCCCTCTATTCTCATTTTTTCAGGTTTTATTTTTTTTTTAAATAATTTTTTTCAATTTTTGTATTGCTTGATTTTGTACGATATTTCACATTTTATTTATTTTTTCTTATTAACTATTTTTGATTCTTTTAAAAAATATTACCTGTTAAATTTTCTTAAATAATTTCAGTTTTACCAATTTCATTTTTTTCCTGATCAAGTATAATTTTTTCTTTCTTTCCTGTTTTTTTCTTCTTTTTCATTTTTGATCCAAACTTTTTTCCAATAATTCTATATTTTTTTATTTTTTCTAATTTTTTTAACCGATTCTTACATTTTTTTCAATCATTTATTGTTCTACATTTTTAATTTTTCTCATTTTTTTTATTTAATTTTTTTTGAAATTGTTTTTTTTTTTGTTTATTTAATTTCTTGAATTTATTTTAAATTATTTTTTCTCAACTATTCATTTTTCCCGTTTTGTTTTTTATTTTCATTTTCTTTTTTTTTAGTTCATTTCTTATAATCATTTTCACTTGAGATTTCAGTATTTTCTGGTTTATGTTTTACTCAATTATAAATTTTTTTCTTCTTTTAATATAACGTTTTTTTATTCCATTTTTTTTCTTCTACAAAAAAAAAAAAAAAAAAACAGTTGTTATTTTATGCAATCTGCCATTTTTGATTTTTTTTTTTCAATTTGAACAATTTTCGATTTTTTTCAATTACTTTCAACTTCGAAATTTTTAATTTTTTTCAATAATTTCCCTTCATCAATTTTTTCGCAGTTTTGTCAGTTTTCATTTTTTTTTCAATTCTTAATTTTTCTTGATTCATAATTTTTTTTCAGTTTTTAATTTGTTTTGTCTTACACTATTTTCTCCAATTAACTTTTTCCAGTTTTGTCAATTTTCAATTTTTTTTTTAATTCTTAATTTTTCTTGATTGATAATTTTGTTTCAGTTTTAAATTTATTTTGTCTTACACAATTTCTCCAATTAATACATCTTTCATTTTATTCAATTTTTACTTTTTTTTTTGAGTTTGGTATAGGTATTTTTTTTTTTTTTTGATTGCCAATTTTTTAATTACATGATTTAAAATATTTATATTTTTGTATTTTGCATCGTATGTACTATGTAATATTTTTTTCTGATCTGTTTAAGTACATGAAAAGAGAAGGGAATAGTAAATTGTTGGTTTGAGAAATAGATATTGGTTATATTTTCTTTTCACTCTGAACGTCTATAAATTTTCAATGTTGTATAGTTATGATTATGAAACTTAGTTAAATTTTTAAAATAGACAAGTCTGGATATTTATTTTAAAAGCTGCTCATTTTCCCAAAACTTTTAGAATTTTTCAATCGACATTTTAATTTTATGTTCTCTGCGTCTTCAAATCCAATCAACTTTACGTTACTTTTTGTAGTGATTGCGAATGATTTCGTCGAAATTGGAGCTTATTACTGTACCAACGGATGCGGTAGAAAATACAAGTATAAACAAGGTCTGAAGCAGCATATTCGTTACGAATGCGGTAAAAAACCTCAATTTTCTTGTATATTTTGTGCGAAAGCATTTTCAAGACGAGAAGCTTTGAAAGTTCACCATGGTATGGTGCATCAACATCACCTCGTATAACCGCAGCGAGAAAAGCTAACGATATATTGTCAATTTGTAATCATTTTATTGAAATATATTTTGAAATTTTCTCGACTCGATGTTGAATTTTTTTTCACGAATTGTTTCGAAGGCAAAATTTCGATTCTGTTGAAAATTTGTCTACCTATTCAGATACGTGGGTAGGTAGGATGTGTATAAAGTTATGAATACCTATGTAGATACATCGATAATTAACACGTGGAAAGGTTTATCTTCAGAGGTAAAAAAAAAACGTAGCACCGCAATGTAATGTAACAAAACAGCTGTGGAAACATAAATTTAGTTTTTAGTACGTTTAAAATGTTCTGACACGCCGAACGTATGATGTACCTACGTCTATTACACGTTTAATAACGATTCGATGGAATAAATGATTTTGCAATGTTAAGATAGTTAATGATTTCGGCTTCTTTTGACTCTTTTTCGCATCATTCATGTTTTGTTTGTGGATACGAGGTGGTAAACGTTCCAATATGTGCTCCTTCCAAAAAAGAAACAGAACCCAGATTTTCTTTCTGACTTTATTATGGCTGGTAGGATTACTCGTCTTTCTTCAATGGCGTTCCTTGACCTCCCGTTCCCATCGCAGTTTCTCTAGTCGACTCGGATTCGCAGATTGTGAGTATGTTGAACATTTTTACCAATTTTTAAACCGGTATGATCATCGTGGTGTGATTTGGCAGCCATTATCGAAGGTTGGGAACCAGCCAAAATTCGACCAACAGCTAATTACGTCCGTCCTACCGAACAAACGGCTATTTTGACGGGTGAAAAGACATGCCCCAAGGAACCTATCCCGACCCCGAAAGCTCTCATTGTTGTACATTCTGAAGCTCCGAACCGCGAACAGAGATTAGCTATTCGGAATACTTGGGCCATGGATGCGTTCAGCAGTCGCAACATCGTTGTGGTATTTTTTCTCGGATTATCTGACGATGAACAAGTCAATGTGAGGTATTTTTAAATATCCAAGTTTCATCCAATGTGCCTCTTTTGAGCATTTTTTTTGTTCCAGAATCAAGTTCATGTTGAAAATCAGGAGTTTAACGATATTATCGTGGAGAATTTCAAAGACGTTTCTGAAAATGCCACACTAAAATCAGTGTTGATGTTGAAATGGATCAACGACAGTTGTAATCTTATTCCATGGATTTTGAAAGTCGACGATGATGTATTCGTAAACGTGCCTAATCTTGCCAAACTCCTCAATGATCCATCTTTCCCGCAAGAAAAGGCTTTGTATGGGGCGTTGAGATCAAAGGAACCAGTTTTAAGGGATTCCAATGCTGAAAGGTAACGTGGTTTGAGTTGTTTTGAATTTTGGATCAAAAAATAGAGCAAATTGTGTGTTAGACTGCAAAGATTTTTTCATTTCAAAATGTTTCTTTCGGTTTCCTGATTAATTTCCAAAAATATCCTGATTCTCACCTTCTGAGAAGTTGTCCAAATGTAGACTCCAAGAGACCTCTGTTTGTTTTTTGCCTATAACTCTTCAAATATGCATTTAAACGTGATAATGGTCATAAATGAAAATAAAGTCCATAAAATTTTCAACAAAAGAGGTTATATCCATTTTTTTCGAGAAATGAACGGGTGGCTCAAAAACTAGCTTAAAAATATACCGGGTGAAAAAAATCAAAAAACAGAAAAAGGCTCTCTTTGGGCCTATATGAATTTTGGGTACTTCTCGAAGGGTGAGGTTCGTGGATTTTTTGATGGGTAATTTGGTCATCAAAAGGAACATTTCAAATTTCGAAAAAATGTTTGCTGATCCAAAATACAATTTCATTTTCTTTCTCTACCGGGCTAATTTGTACAATTTTTAGCCGAATTTTTTTTTTATTTGATAGGTTCATGCCCAAATATATGTACCCTTATCAGCTATACCCAGATTATTTGGCAGGTGCTGGTTACTTGATGTCAGTCGATGTGGCTCGAGCACTTTATGATAAAGCTTTAAAAACTTCCTATGTTTATTTGGAAGATGTTTTCGTCACAGGTGAAATTTTTGAAGTCAATTTTTATTATTATTTTTTGTAGCTACCTAATTTTCTATTATTTTGTGTAGGACTTTGTGCCGAGGCAGCAAATATCAAGAGGTCGTACGATTTTCGATTTTATTACCTCGAAGGTTCCAGCCCTCAGCATAAGTTTGACTGTTCGGTGCTGTATCAGAAAAGTTTAATCGTCCACAGTCGTCATTTGACTCCACTTCTTATGTTCGAGAATTTCGACGAGTACAAGAAATGTTTTTCGAAATCGTAATGATTTGATAATTTTTTTCCTCTGTGGACAATAATTTTGGACTGATCTCTGAAATTGTGAGAAACAGTAAAAACACAGATTTTGGCAACTTTTCAAAATTTGATAGAAATTTAAAAATTGGTAATATTAGATAATATTTTAATAATTTTTCAATGGTTGGCCAATTTTTGAAATTTAGGTGAAACTTAGAAAATTTTTGATGAGTTAATTTTGAGAATTTGTCAGTTTTTTGAAAAATTTGGTATTTTGAGATTCAGTGCTTTCTTAGTTTTATAAAAAAAAATTTAAATTGAGCGTTTTTTTTTTTTTTTTTAATAATAATTTCAAATATGTCTAAGAGTTAATTTTTTAAGTATGACATTATTTTTTGTGTGAATTGAAAAAATAGGCAGGTATGTTAATGAAAAATTTTCAAATCAAACAAAAATCAGATAAAAATCAAAAATTGAAAAAATCGAATTCAAACTTGAAAAATTCAAAAATTGTCTCGAATCCATAAAATTATTTTAATGTTTGAATAAATTTAAAATACTTTTCATTTTTCATCAAAAATTTTTTTTAAAATAAGAAACTAACCAAAAAATTAAAATTTTGAACGCTACTCTTCAAACAAAAAAAAATTTAAAAAAAAAAGGTAGTTACCTAAATAAGAATTTTTCTCAAAAATATTTCGGTGAAAAAAATGAAAATTTCATACAAGTCGAAAAAGAATTAATGAACAAAAAATAATTAGGTACGAATCGATGAATTTTCTCAATTTTTAGCCATTTTGAATTATGTTTTCCAATTTTCGTATTTTTTCTTTTAATTTTTTTATCCATAATTTTTCTCAATTGTTCACTGTTTCCACAATTTCCATCATTTTTTCCAATGTTGAACGATTTTTAATCTAATTTTAATTTTATGTAATTTTAACTTCTCAATTTAAATTTTTTCCATTTTTTTTTTTTTTTTTTTTTGTTATTTTAGTTGTTAATTAGAATTACCTATCTAATTATCGAATATTTATTATTAATTGGTGTCCCTATTTTCTTTAGGTATTTTTTTATTCTCATTCTGACCAAATTGTTGTATTTTTAAACTAATTTGGATGATCCACCACTTCTTTTTCACTTTTTTGTTGATTTTTCAATAATGCTATTGTGATGGATTTTCTTTTTCCAGCTAAAAATGAGCTTCTTTTTTTAAATATATATATATTTTTTTTGATTATCTACGTGTTAACTGTTTATATTACATAAGTATAAAGTTACTTTTTTTTTGTTCGTGTTTTTTTTTAATCTTTGTTTTCAACATCAAAGCTAATTTTTGTTTGTAGGAAGTTGTGTAATACCTTTAATTTTTTTTAGAAATTTCAATCAAATCTAATAATTAATAAACAAATACTCGAATTGAGTATTTTGTGAAATTAAAAACAAGAAAAACCCATTTTTAATCGAATTTGAGAATTATTTCTTTTTTGAAAAATTATTCAACTGATTTAAAACGTACCTACCTACATCACTTCCTTCAAAGATGAAATTACGTACAAAAAATTGTATAGGTAGAATCTATTCTGTATGAAATTTAGCGAGGAACAATTTTTATTTGAAAAATTTTTCTCTAGCAATGATAATTTTTCTGGAATAATTGAAATTTTTATAAAAATATAATCTTTTTCACTTTTTTAGGGGCTTTTGAAGATAATTTTCCCATTTTTTGATTGGATGAAAAAATGTTTCATACAAAAGTTGTTCCTCTTTAAATTTTCTGCAAAAAAGTATTCTTAAATTTTTCTCTCAGAGGCATTGTTCCGGAGAATTTTCAATCCAAATGCTAAAAAACTGCAAGATTTGGCACATTTGCATACTATATTATGTGAACAATTTTATACACCAACATTCGTCTAATCTCCTGAGTTTGAGGTTGTTAGACATCATCCAAATAAATTTTCAAAAAGTTCAATTTTTCCATAGATTGATAAGAAAAAAAAAGAAATACTGATTTATCAACTTATTTGTCAAATCAATTTTTTTACATCACCATTGAATGATCTTGCTGGTGTGACTAGCTCGTTTGTGTTGGAATATTTTTATGCTTAAATGTGGTCGGCTTACAATCTATATGGGCACTGGGTAGTCCTTTTAGGACCTTTATCTTACGATTATTTCATTTGTTACAGATTTTAGATGGCTTTTGAATCAGTCCAGCGAAGATAACGCGAGCATTTTCCCATGTCCTAATAACTGCGGTCGTGTTTACAAGTATAAATCTGGCATGACATCTCATCTCAAACTGCAATGCGGCCAAGAGCCTAAATTCACTTGCCGCTTTTGCAATAAGAAATTCTACTATCGTAGTAATCTAAAAAAGCACGTTATCATCACGTGTAAAAAAAACAAGCACAAAGAAATGACGAATTTTTGATTTCAGTCAAACTGATGAATTTCGTGTGTGCTTTCAGATTCTGCCAAAAGGGTGTTCTCTTGTCCCAAGGGTTGTGGCAGGAAGTATGCCCATAAACGAAGTTTAGATTTTCATATTAAATACGAATGCGGTATCGAACCTCAATTCGAATGCGAAATTTGTTTCAGAAAGATGACTAAACGAAGTTCGTTAAAGAATCATTATTTGTATATTCATAGCGTTATGATTTAAGTAAAATAGGTCTATGTAGTTGATTTTTTATTGTTTTGATTGTTATATTATGGAAATACAAATAAATGATTACATATGTTTTGCATTATATGTTGTTTTTTTCAACTTTATGGCCAGTTCTGGCTTCAATCAGAGGCGCCCAGAGGTTTGAAAAATACTATTTCAGAACTTATAAAGGGTTCCCAGATCTTCTTCAAAAAGGCACCGAATTTTTCTTCTCTTGAGAACAAAAAACTTTATAATTATAGAAGTTTGCTTAGCTACTCAAAAAAAAAAAAAAAAAATTGGAATTTTTTTTTTTTTAATTGTAAATATTCTTTAATCCAAAAATAATAGAAACTTAAAAAAATAAGAAATTTCATTCTGCAA
Organism: Balanococcus diminutus; assembly: GCA_959613365.1. Lineage (NCBI taxonomy): Eukaryota > Metazoa > Arthropoda > Insecta > Hemiptera > Pseudococcidae > Balanococcus > Balanococcus diminutus. The sequence goes on along the minus strand of OY390716.1, from coordinate 59,186,930 downwards.
AAAATCGATGAAAAAATCCAAAACATTATTGTTTTATTCCTCCCAAAAAATCCAAAATTTCTTTCAAGTGATCCAAAAAATTGAAAGTTTGCTTAATCAAAAAAAATAAAATTGAAAAAAAATTTTATTAAAAAAAAACACGATAAAAAAATTTAAAACATTTATTACCTATTTCAAAAAATTAAAAAATTTCTTTCTTCAAAAAAAAAAAAGAAATTAGTTGCATTCTGCAAGAAATTGAACAAAACAAGTCTAAAAAAATTTAAAATTGTTTTATCCCTCCTCCAAGCCCAAAAAAATCTAGAATTTTTTCCAAGTGATCCAAAAAATTAAAAAGTTGCTTACTCCAAAAAAAAGGAAAAACGTTTTATTAAAAAAAAATTAAAAACATTCATAAGGTAGTTCAAAAAAATTAAAAGATTCCTCATTTTTCAAAAAAATTGGAAATTTTATTCTGATTGTGAGAAAAATTGAAAAAAAAATTATTGAAAAAAATATAATTAAAGAAATTGAAAAAATTCTTCGATCACAAAGAAGTAAAACGACCTCTCATTTCAAAAAAAAATTTAATTCTGCAAAAATTAAAAAAAAAAAATCCGAAAAAATTGAAAAAAAAATTTACTAAAAAAGACACAATAAAAGAAAGTTACAACATTAGATAATTATTCCCAAAAATTGAAAAATTTCTTGCTACAAAAAAATAAGAAATTTCATTCTGCAAAAAATTGAAGAAAAAAAGGTCCAAAAAATTTTATAATTGTTTTACCCCCCCCCCCCCCCCCTCCCCTCCATAAAAACTAGAACTTTTTCCAAGTGATCCGAGAAATTAAAAATTGCTTGCTCCAAAAAAATTGAAAAAAATTTTATTAAAAAAAAAAAATAAAACATACATTTTAGTTCAAAAAAATTGAAAGACTTCTCATTCCCAAGAAATTATAAATTTCATTCTGAGAAAAATTGAAAAAAAAATTATTGCATAAAACATATTAGTAGGTAATTTAAAAAAATTTAAAACATTCTTTAATCATTTTTTTTTAATTTCTTATTTTTAAAAAATCTAGATTTTTTCACAAAAAAAATGAATTTTTTTTTATTAAAAAACCTGAGTAGATAGGTAGTTTTTATTTTCATTTCCAAAAGAATAATACATTTTTTCTCAAAAAAAAAAATGAAAAATGAAAAATTTTCTCTTTAATAATAATTATTGAGAAATTATTTTACTTTCCCATAAAATTAAAAGACTTTTTATTCAAAATAAAAAATGAAAATAAAAATAAAAATGGAAAGTGAAGAATAGCGCTGGCTGGATATTCTAAAAAATGAGAATTTTTTTTCAAATGTTCCCAAAACTTGAAATATTTTTCATTCCACAAAAAAATTGAGGATTTTTTTTTTTCTCGAAAAAATGAATAATACTCTTGAAAAATTGAGAGATCTCTCCCTGGCCTCTCCCTCCCCCAAAAGATGATTTTTTAAAGGTACTCAAAAACATTGAAAACAATCTTTACTCCAAAAAAATTAAACAATTTGTCATTCAAAAAAAAAAAAAAAAAAAAAAAAAATCGAGAAAAATTACGTTTTTTAAAAAAATTAGAAATATTTTCTCTCAAAAAAATAAAAAAAATTCTTTCTCTTAAAAATGAGGAACTTTTTCAAAATGCAGAATAATTGTTTTAAATGGTTTACTTTTGTCCGCCAATTTTTTTAATTTTAGCATTTTTTTCATTTTTAAATGATAACATTTGGGGTCTCATCTTGGACTTAGTGTCTCAATAACAAAAGGACCCTATTTCTGCTGCAATACTGCTACGCGTTTCTGGGCGCCTCCGGCTTCAATTTCAAAGGTCATCGCCTCATTATAATTTTTTCTCAACTTATGCTTGTTCTGGCTTCAGTTTCGAAAGTCATTTCACTCATTGTATGTTTTTTAGCACTTGTAAATTTATCGAGTGTTTTATCGCACAGAATAATACCTATCGAATTGGCTGAAGAAAATACATACTTACCCTTGATGATTTTTTGAAATAGTGGTAATATTGACCCGACGATATTTATTATTTGTTCGTAGGTTCAAGCGAATACCCGATTTCGGATGTATTTGGCTCAGACACTTGTGATAATCGTAAAATAGCTAAAAACCGTAGAGTAGGTTCATCACGTAACTTACCAACTCCGTTTCACTGTCCAAATAACTGTGGTCGATCGTACGCTCATAAGCAAAGCTTGAGCTTCCATCTGCGTTACGAATGTGGCGTAGAACCTCAATTCGAATGCGACCTTTGTAACAGAAAATTCACGAAACACAGCACATTAAAGTCTCATCGTGGATTAGTGCATAGAATTTTACCTCAATGATGTTGCGTAGTGTTTCTTACTATGATATTGGTCTGAAATAATATGTGATGTGATATTTTAGGTTCTGGTAGAAGGAGAAATATTAATTCGCAATCGTCGAACGCGTTCGCATGTCCTAATAATTGTGGTAAAACGTACAAGCATAAAGGAAGTGTTACTTTTCACGTCAAGTACGAATGTGGTAAAGAGCCCCAGTTCGCTTGTACGATTTGCGAACGAAAGTTCACCCAGCCCGGATCGTTGAAAAGTCATTTAGGAGTCGTGCATAAAATTATTTCTAAGTGATCAAATTGTTTCGTGTTATTTTTTTTTTTCAGTTTTTTCTCAATTTGATACGAATATACTTGATATTAATTTTTTTTAAATGTTTTTGTAGTAGATTTTAGTATTTTTTGTTTCCTAAATGTACCTTACTGATTTTGTTAAATTTTTTGTGAGAATAAATGTTTTTAGATTGTAATTTCTTTATTTTCATCGCTATTAATTTTAGAAATTTTAAGCAGCTCGTCAATTATTGATACATATCACTCACTTTCATTCGAATCAGATTTTCCCCGAAGCTTGGTATTTCATTCTCCATAAGTTGTTCCATTTCATAATTGATTTTTTTTTTCAATTTTCAGACTGGATCACAGAATTTACATCACCGAATAATGACTCGAGACGCAAATCCAAAGGCGATCCCGGCGACTTGAATTACCCTTACCCCTGTCCAAATAAAAGTTGTAATAAGGTTTATCAAAAAAAAGGTAGCCTTAATCTTCATCTGAAGTACGAATGCGGTAAAGATCCACAGTTTCAATGTACAATATGCCCGAAAAAATTCAAAAGGCCTGATTCCTTGAGGACGCATATGGGCATCGTACATAAAGTTGTCGTCTAGACCAATCAGAAGGACTCTAATTTGAATATGACATGGTCGACGTATCATAGATGTGCGCCAATTGTAAAATATGATTTTATTTTTTTGAAATTAAATAACTATTTTTTATGGTTTTCCTTGGGAATTTTTTTTGATTTTATATATACAATATATATATTTTAGAAAGTACTAAAGCAATTTTTATTTACATAGTATATCTATATACAAGGTGTCTAACTGTTCTGCGAATCATATTATTAATAATTTTGAATTTTCTATGATTTTTTTCAATTTTCAATTTCATTTTATTTTTATCAGTTTTTAGCTATTTGTAATTGGGGGTTTTCCGATTGCGTCCCAAAGAAATGCGTACGTGCAGAATGGGCTACTCCGATTGCGTCCCAGTTCATTTAGCGTTACTCAGGGTATACCACGTGGAGGCGAACTGGTTTATACCCCAAAAATATTGTTTGGTTAAACTTATGTGGGGAAAGTCATAGTCTTGTGAGAAAATATTTTTGGAAAAATTACTTTCAAGAAATTTTTAATATAAAAAACTCGAAATTCATTCATACTCCCCCCCCCCCCCCCCCACAAAATCCTAAAAAAAGTAATTTCAAACGAAAAATTTGAAGGCAATGACCGAAAAATTTGATTTTTTTTAATGTGATATTTATAAAGTGAATAAAATAATTTTAAAAAATCGTGTTACTGAATCAAAATCCAGAAAAAAAAATTTAAAATAAGTTTTACATTAAAAATTGAAGTCACGAAAAAAGAAAAGTTATCATTTTAAAAAAATGTTCCAATAAGTAGGTAAATAGTCTGAAAAAGTCGAAATTTCAAATTCAAAAAAACCACATTAAAAATTAATACCTACCTATAAAAGCTTGAAAAGAGTTTTAAAATAATTTTAAAAAAATTTGTGTTCAACAAAATTTGTAGAAAGTTTATTTTCCACAAAATTTTAAAGTGATTGTTTTTAAACTTTTGAAATTTTTTTTGAACGGGCCGCAATTGGACTATTCAAATATTGTGGGACGCAATCAGACTATCACCTGATTCACGTACCCATTTTTTCGGAACGCAATCCGACTACTCTTTTCGTCACGTACACACATTTGGGACGCAATCGGGCGATCCCCTTGTAATTTTATTTGAATTTTTTCACCTAAAAATAATTTCTTACCAAGTGTTATCTTTCTTCCAACATTTTACTTTCGAAAGTTAGAATTAAACTATTTGGAATTGACTATTTCCACACTAAGTATGTCCTTATGTTTTATTATTTATTTCGTTATTGGTGTGGATCTTGTTGTATTTTTTAAATTAATTTTTTACAAAGTTTTTCTTTCGAAAACTAGGTACTTGATTTTTTTTTTCAATTTCTTTTGCTTTTTTCGAACAATTTTTCTTTGATAAATTTAAACATGAATGAAAAAAGGGGTAAAATTTTGTCAACAATTGATAAAAAATTTTATTAAAAAATTGAAATAAAATTTTTTTATTAGAATTTTGGTAATCACTTAATCAGTATTTTAATTAGCGATAATTAAAATTTTTTTTAAATTAGCGGAATTAAGAAAACAAAACAAATTAATAGCTGATTTGAAAACCCAGCTAAACAACATTGAGGAAAATTATTGAAAAATTTGAAAAAAACTAAAAACTTTAACGAAAATTTGGGGAAAAGCTATGAAAAAATTAAGACGAACTTGAATAAAAAATTCAAAAAAAAAAAATGAAAATCGTGGGAAAATTTTTCAAACTCTTCACCAAATTGTTTAAAATTTGTTTGATTATACTCGTAATTTTTAACAGTTTAAAAATTAGGAGTATAATCAAACAGATTTTAAAAAATTAGGTGAAGATTTTGAAAAAAAAATTGATGAAAAATTTGGAACAAAATTTGACAAAGATTTTTAAAAATCGTAATAACATTTTTTTAAGTAGGTAAGTATAGGAAAAAAATATATTAAAAATTTATTGGAAAAATTTGATGAAAAATTTTAATAAAATTAATGAAAATTTCGAAAAGTTTAAGTGAAAAGTTTAAGAAAAATGTTCGAAAAATAGTACAATTTTGAAAAAATTTGTATGAATTTTGACCAGAAAATTGGCTAAAAAATATATGAAAATCATTAGAAAATCTTCAAAAAAAAACACATTTAAAATTTTACCCTATAAAAATATTTTGAAAGTGGAAAAATGGAAAAATTGTTTCGAAAAAATTGACAAAATGTTAAGAAAAATTCACGTATACAAAATATGTAGGTGAGGGAAAGGTTTAATGAAAAATTTGGGAATAAATTAACTTCTAGTGAAGTACTGATGAAAACTAACAGAAAATTTTAATTTTTTTTTTTTTTTTTTTTTTTTTAATAACTATTGAATTAAAAATTTGAGGAAAGACTATTTTGGGCTTGATAAACTGTTGGAAAATTTTTCAAAAATCGCCATTTTTCAGATTGAAAAAATTCCAAACAAAGGTAATTGGAATTTTTTCAATCTGAAAAATGGCGATTTTTGAAAATTTTTCCAACAGTCTATCAAGCCCAAAGTTCAACTTTTCATTCATATGAAAAGTTCCAAAGCTCATTAAATTTTCCTTTTGGAATATCATCAAAAATTTTGAGCAATTGGAATTTTTTTCCAAAAAGAAAAATGGCGATTTTTGAATAGTTTTCCACCAGTCTATCAAACCCAAAGTTCAACTTTTCACTTATATGAAAAGTTCAAAAGCTCATTAAATTTTACTTTTGGAATGATGATATAAAAATTGTTTGCTAAAATTTCATTTGTCTTTCCCATTTTCCAAAATGAATTTTCCAAAAATGGGGAATATGACGTCGTACTGTTCTGGATGTATACTTTCCCAAGGTATTTTATGGAAAGAATGTATTTTATTTCTCATAGACAAATAGGGTCATTTGGGCGCCCGCTTTTTCACACATTTCTCCCTTTTTGTCTCCTTCAATACAGAAGAATGGCAATAGAAATTTTTTTTTCGGATTGTAGTGTATATCTAATGGCCTTATGTCATCTTATGTAAAATTGAACGAAGTTGAATCTTTTTTCCTTTTGGATTTCCGTGAAAACGGAAAACAGGTTTCTGTTGTTTCCAAAAAGGTTTTAAGGGGCAGGTAGGCAATCAATGGATCATTGTGATATTCATACTTGCCTACATTCAGATATATGAAAAAATTTGCGGTATCTCATCTGAATCTTCTTGGGGGTTTAAGGGTTAATCAAACATATTTTTAAAAATTAGGTAGGTGAAGATTTTGAAAAAAAAAAAAAATGAAAAATTTGGATTATGTAGGGGTAACGGCCCAGTTATGTTTACCTCCCTCCGGTTTATTTTACTCCCTACTTATTTCTGAAAGTATTCATGTTAAAAAATTCATTTCTGTGGGAAATGATCAAGAAAATTACGCTGATTCCAGGAGCTATTTAATTTTTTTCTAGCTTCATTAGGTCGTGAGTTACGTGGGGGGGGGGGGGGGGTAAAAAACCTGCGGAATGGCGATTTTTCGAAAATAAATTTTTTTGAGGGGCAACCTGAAAAGGTTGAAAAATTATTTTCTATGGGAAATTATCAAGAAAGTTGAGCTGCTTCCAACGAGCTATCTAACGTTTTTCTAGCTTTATTAGATTTGGAGTTACATCGAAAAATATCGAAAAAAAAGGTTAAGGGGGTCAAATAACTGGGCCGTTACCCCTATAATTTGACAAGATTTTTAAAAATTTCAATAAATTTTTTTTAAGTACCTAGGACTAGAAAAAAATTTTAGAAAATAGGAAAAATTTGATGAAAAATTTGGAAATAAATCCAACCAGTATTTCATTTGAAAACAATTTGGAAGAAAAATTTTAATAAAATAAATGAAAATTTCGAAAAATTCAACTGAAATGTTTTGGGGAAAAATTTCGAAAAATAGTGGAAATTTGTTAGAAATAACTTTAAAATTTTTTTGAAAAATGTTCTGACGAAAACTAACAAAAAAATTTGAAAAAAATTGATCATCGGAATAAATTTAGAAAAGTTCGAAAGTTTGGAGAAAATTTGATGATGGTTTAATTAAGAAAATTTTGGTAAAATGTTCGGAAAAATTTGAATTAAAAGTTTAAAAATGTTGATAGCATTTTGAAAAAAAAATACGTAAAAGAAAATTATTGGAAAAATTAAGATAAAAAATTAGGCAAAATTAATTTAAAAGAATATTATTTGTGGATGTGAAATAAGTTTAGAAAAAATTCGAGTTGTTGTATGTAGATAGATAGGTATATCAGTTTTCAACTTTTGAATCGAAAATTGGGGATTTGTTAATTTGTCGTTCGTGATTCTTAGTTATGTTGAAATGGTCAGTTCTTCTTTCATTCGTTTTCTGTTATTTTTAATTCAATTATTTTTTTATTTCGCAGTTTTTTACAATTTTTTCAATGTTTTATTAAATTTAGAATTTTTAGATTTTTTTTCTTACTTAGATTTTATTTTATTTCATTCAATTTTCAGTTAATTTTAGCACATATTTTTTATTCAATTTTATTTTGTAATATCTTTACCTACCTAGTTTTAATTTTTTCCTATTTTCATTGTTTTCTTTTTCTATTTTTATTTGTGAGAAGATGATTGTTTTCCCTCAATTTCAGAAACTACCTGCATATTTCTGGAAATGTTTCCATTAATTTTACATGTAAAGATCTGTGAAAGTCGACCAGTTTTTTGTTGAAAAAATGTTAGACACCTTGATCTAAGTGATGATTTATTTTTTTCAAACAATTCTACTTATTAAGTATCATCACACGAGCTATAAAATAAATTGTTATTTTTTTTTCTCCAATAAAAGGGTTATCGTTTTTATTCGATTTTTTACCTAACTCGATTGTTTCTGCACAAATATTGAATTAGTTTTAAAAAATCAATCAAGTTTAATACAATTACTCGAAAATAAAAAACTTTGCCATTGTAATTAATGATTTGCTTTAATTTAGGAGGACTTCGCGATGCCATGTCCGTTGACCAATTTATCAACATGTCTTCGTTGGAATCGCCATCATCATCATCTTCGCAGTCCTTTAACACGACACCGGCTAAACGTAAGCAACTTCGGAACTACGAAGAACAGCCGTATCATTGTTTGAATAATTGTGGCCGAACTTATAAGTATCGACAAAGTATGATGTTGCATTATAAAGCCGAATGTGGCAAAGAACCCCAATTCAGATGTACCTTCTGTAATAAAAAATTTGCGCATAAAGGAACGTTGAAAAATCACATGGGATTGGTTCATAAAGTGCTTACGTCTGGTTGAATATTTGTATAAATTTCTGTACTTATTTTTATTTTGCCATTTTACGTATTTTTTTTGAAAGTTATTAATAAAAATTTTTTTATTTCACGTTGTTGTTTATTCCAATTTCAGGTCGAATTTCATCAAAGTACTGTGTAAATAAATTTTTTTCTTCGAGGAGGTTGAAAGTAGGTATCTATCTTTAATCTTCCTACACTACCTAAATTAGGGGTCACTTCGTTTCATGATGATTTTATTCTATGGCAATAAAACGTACTATATTTTTCAAGAGGTAATATTGATTTGTAATTATTTTTCCCTCACAGGCAATTGCTCATCTGAAAATTTGAATCAATCGATCGAGGGATGTTTCAATTCGTTAAAGTCACAAATACCATTCATGTTGAACAATGCTGGTTCTCCTTTAGGAGGCTACGTCTGCCCTAATAATTGCGGACGAGTATATAAATACAAAGGAAACATGATGCTGCATTATAAGCAAGAATGTGGCAAAGAGCCAGCCTACGTGTGTAAATTTTGTATGAAGAAATTCACGAAAAAGGGAAACCTCAAGACCCACTTGGGATTAATTCATAATAGTTTGGATCTATAACAATTCGAGAAAATTGGGAACAAATCTAGAAATTTTTCAACGAGTAATTTACCTTGTGTACAAGTAATTTTTTTTTTTTTTGTTTTTGTGTATCCGTTTTTTAAATTTGTTTCACGTATTTTATTTATTTATTTATTTATTTTTTTATTTATTTTTAATGTGGGTTTTGTGGACAAATTAATAAATGTAATTACCTATGAATGAACTGAATTGATTTTTTACTTTCATTTTCTCAATGTTATAGGCGTAATAGCAGATTATATCAAGTTTGCGTCGGCACTATCTACTTTTCTGAAGAAATTCTCAATTTTCTTAAAATAAAAAATATCTCAATGTTTTGGAATACAAAACATTTCTCAAATTTTTCAGAAAAAAAAACTTTTAAATTTTTTAGAGGAGAAAAATCTTAATTTGTTGTTTGAATTTTTTAAAATGAAAAAATTCTCAAACCTTTGGAGAAAAAATTGATAATTTTCTTGGAATAAAAAATAATGCTCATCTTAATTTTTTTGGAGTTAAAATGGAATTGAATTTAAAAAACTTGTTGAATTAAAAAAAAAATGTGAGAAAAAAAAACTTTCAATTTTTTAGTGTAATAAATATTTAAAAATTTTTAGGAAAAAAAATCTTTTCAATTTTTTAGAGCAAAAATTCTAAATTTTTATAAAATTCAAAATTATTCTTAATAATATCTTAATTTTTTTCGGAATCTGCGTAAAAAAACTTCTTCAATTTCTTGAAATTAAAAAAAGTTGGTAAAAAATCGTTAGTTTTTTGGGAGAGAAAGACCTTTTAATTTCTTTGGGTTTTTCCTTGTTTTTTAATTTTGTAAAAGTCACTCATTTATCAAGAAAAACATCTCTCATTTTTTTGAGAAAAATTGCCAATGTGTTTATCTTTTTTTTTCTACTTTTATGGAATAAAAAGTGTTTTTAGGCCGTTTTGGGGGGGGGGGGGGTCGAAAAATCTCTCAATCTTCAGGGGGAGCGATTTCCAACTTTTTGAAGAAAAAAAAAATTTGGATCCTTCATTTTTCCTTTTTTTTTTGTTGAATATTTTCCTTTGAAGTTTTGGAAAAAATTATCAAAATTCGAAAAGTTGAAAAAAAAAACATTTCATGAAAACTTTCTTTGAGAATTTCGCTGGAAAAAAATATTTTCTAAAAAAAATCTCAGTAAAAATTCTTTATGAAAATTCACCAAGACAATTGAAATTAAAAATTATGAAAAATTGTTTAAAATTTGGCTTAAAAAATTGATTTTGTAAAATATTTTCTCGAAAAAATTATCCATAAAATTTTCTGTGCTGAAATGTTGAATTGGTTCAAAAATCTCATTTTTTATGTCTGACTAAAATAATAGGTACAAGATTTCTTTGACACAAAATTAATATTTTTATAGAAAATCTGCATAATTATTGAAATTTTATTCTTTTTGTTGAAATTTAACTTTTTTTTTAAATATCATTTTTCTTTACACTTTTTTTTGTTGAAGTGTCACCTTTGAAATCTTGGGAAGAATTTTCAAAAAAACTCAATCGCTTTCCAGGATGAAAATTGTCTTTCTTTAATGTTCAAAAAATTTGGTTTCTTAGTTGTTACGCATCTTGTCTTTAAGAAAAAGTACGTAAACTTTTTTACAAAGCCAGACTGTTTTTTATTCTTCTTAAATTTTCATTTGCCTTTTTCCTTTCATTTTTCTTCTTTCATCCCAAACTGAAATAATTTCGTATAATGGGGAAATGTTCGTAATGATCACAATCACTAACTGATTGATATCTAATTTTGAATTTTTTGCTTGAACAAAATAGATATTGAGCCAGCAGATGGGGATGAAGATCGAGCCGAAGGAAGATGTTCATTCTGCGCTTCGAAGAAAAATCGAAAAACGAAGACCAGATGTTATCAGTGTCGTAAATTCATCTGTAGAAGTGATCATACGATTTCGTTTTGCAAACAATGTTCTTTTGTAAAGTGATAAAAAGAAATTTTGATCGTGTCTACAGTTTAAGCTGCGAATTTTATTTAATTTTATCATGTATAAATGCATAGTTTAAGTAGGTAAACAATTCTTATTGTCTGGCGTAATATAATATACCTAATTATGATTATTTTTCAAAAATCTTTCAATTTTTCCAAATTGCTTTCTTAATTTTTATTTCTGCATTCGTTTCAATTTTTATGCACGTAAATTTGCTGTTCTTTGACTATATGACCGAGTCTTTATTATTATTTACAGGATTATCCCAGTCTCGGTGTGGTTTTGAAGAGAAAATATTTGCTTGCCCCAATAAATGTGGAAAAAGTTACAAACATAAACGAAATATGGTTTTCCATTTTCGTTACGAATGCGGACGCGAGCGTAGATATTTCTGTAAATACTGCTCCAAAGCGTTTATTAGAAACGCTGCTTTACACGCCCATGTAATCGCTGTGCATAAATCTATAGATTTTTAATTTCTCGCGTGTAAAAGTTACCTCAGCGTATCGATATGCTATAAGTAAGCCGAATATATTTTCACTTTTTTATTTTATTTGCACGTATCGAGTCGAATGTACCTTCGAATTGAAGAATTTTGCGCATTGTTTCCTTCGTTAATTTTGTCGAATTCTATTTTTTATAGGTTTCTTTGGTGAAATACACGTTCCGCCGATGGATTTTCTCAAGGAAAAAAAATTAGAATGCGTTGCCTGCGGAAGACGTTTCATACTTATGAAAGATATGCTAAATCATTGTAAATTCAGTTGCGATAAAAGTGCTACGTTTAAATGTAAATTCTGTAGCAAGAGATTTATACATAAGGTGTCTCTGCGAAGGCATACATTAACTGTTCATAAAACTCCTGATTATGCATAAGTTTTGTTTGTCGAGTTTTTTTTTTTTTTTTTTTGTGAAGTCTTTCTTTTTTATCCTAATTTTTTAATATACTTGAATATTTGTTTGAAAATTTGTTTTATTTTTAAATTTAATTTTGCTATCAAGGGAACATTGCCAACTCGTCACCTCCGATTGAGCTGACCCAGACCTCACAATCAAATTTTTAGCTGCCGAAGTTTATTTTTTCGATTTTTGGCGAATTTTTGAAAATGGCTAAAACCGCCTCAAAAAACATTTTTTGAAGAAAAAAATTTTTAAATTTCAGGATAGAATCCTGAAAATCGGTTTGTTCACTAAAGTCGACCTCCCGAGTTGATTGGCACTACTATTTTCGAAGCGATTTGGAGCCTCCAGGAAAAGTTGACTTTTCTCCAGCGCACTGGAATAGCTCCAGACGGCGCTATAATTAACTTCGGAAGCTGAAAATTTAATCCTAGCGTTAGTATGATGCCATCTATCGATTGACGTAGTTGAATCCAAAATCTGAGATGACGAGTTCGCACGTGTTTTTTTTGGCAACTTAAAAATTCTGCATTTTTTAAAAATTTCCGAAAAATTAATTTCCCCAGCATATCACCCGAAACTTCGTCTACCCCCTAAAATCGTCCCCCGAGTCGATTGGCACCATTTTCGAAGCGATCTGGAGCCTCCAGAAAATGTTGACTTTTGACGTCTGAAGAGATTACAGTGCGCTGGAGGAAAGTCAACTTTTCCTGGAGGCTCCAGATCGCTTCGCAAATGGTGCCAATCGACTCGGGATCCCGAGCGGCACACTCGATCGATAATATCGGAAGATGTAACGTATCGATAAAAAATCGTTTGAAAATCTATAGATGTTCTCACGATATTATAAAGATTTATCGGTACAATTTCATATGCAAAAAATCTAAAAACTATCGAATTCGATATTATTAAGATTTTATGACGATATTCGTCAACGATACTATCGACAAAGAATATTAAATTTATCGATTCCGATTTTCCACCGATTTTGTGCAGATATTTGAAACTACATTATCGACAAAGAATATTAAATTTATCGAATTCGATTTTTTAACGATTTTGTAAAGATATTTGAAACCATATTATCGACACCTAATATGAAATTTCTCGATTTCGATTTTTTAACGATTTTGTGACGATATTTGAAACTATATTATCGACAAATTACCTGAAATTTCTCGAATTCAATTTTTTAACGATTTTGTGAAGATTTTTAAAACTATATTATCGACACGTAATCTGAAATTTCTCGAATTCGATTTTTTAACGATTTTGTGACGATATTTGAAACCATATTATCGACACCTAATATGAAATTCCTCGATTTCGATTTTTTAACGATTTTGTGACGATATTTGAAACTATATTATCCACAAATTATCTGAAATTTCTCGAATTCAATTTCTTAACGATTTTGTGAAGGTTTTTAAAACTATATTATCGACACGTAATCTGAAATTTCTCGAATTCGATTTTTCAACGATTTTGTGGCGATCTTTGAAACTATATTATCGACAAATAATCTGAAATTTGTCGAACGATTTTTCAACGATTTTGTGACGATATTTGAATTTATTTCCAAATTTTAAAAATTGGTGAAAATTTTTCTAAGTCCAACACGTCTGGAAGTACTAAACTGTCTATTATAAGCGTTTTATTGCTAAATTCTCAACGATAAGGTATGGCATAGTGGCTAAGGTAGAGGAATACCATGCAGGAGGTAGATAGTTCAAGCCCCACGGGTGGCAGTTTTTTTATAATTTTTTTGGACTTTTTCTGAAATGATCCTCTTACCGTAACATGAATAATGTGTTTAGGCATAGTTTAATGTATTAATTATGTTAATTAAAAGACGAAAAATCGGAATAAAAAATCGACAGAATATCGAATTCTATAAAGTGTCGCGAAAGTTCCGCCTAAATCGTGAAATTATCTTTCGATATTATAGATAGATTATCGATAAAATATCTTACTATAATCTCGAAATTTTTACTAACTATAATTCGTCGATAATCTATCTATATATCGAAAGATAATTTCACGATTTAGGCGGAACTAACGCGACACTTTATCGAATTCGATATTCTGTCGATTTTTTATTTCGATAATTTGTCGATTGTGCTGCTCGGGGAGGTCGACTTTAGTGTACAAACCAATTTTCAGGATTCTATCTTGAAATTTGCAATTTTTTTTTTCAGAAAATGTTTTTTTGGAGGTGGTATTAGCCATTTTCAAAAATTCGCCAAAAATCGAAAAATCAACTTCGGCAGCTAAAAATTTGGTTATGAGGTCTGGGTGGCATGCTCTTTCAGTGAGCCAAATTTCAGCTCAATCGGAGGTGACGAGTTGGCGAGGTTCCCTTGTAAGTGTGATGTTGGTAAGATTTTTACAAAATTCACCAAGTTCTTCGGAACATTTCACCAAAAAACAAAGAATATGAAGTAAAATGAATTCTTTTTTTATTTCAACCAATTGTTTAAAAAAAGCATTTATGTTTCAAACTTTTTGTGTTCAACTAATGAGGGATCTAAGCATGTTCTCAGGGATTGGTGCACGACGGTCGTGATTTGTGTCATGCTCAAATTTCCTAAATCCGCTCGCAAAGTCACTCGCTTTTTTTTTGTATTTCAACTGTAAACACACTAAGATTTGGCACCAATTTCGTTGACTTCTTTGACACATTGACCAGACATATTCTATGTTACAGGATTAAGAATTCCATTTTCAATGGTCAATTCCCAGAACGGAAGTGGACCACAAGTTAAACCATTTCCATGTCCGAATGGTTGCGGAAAAAGCTACAAATATAAACAAAGCGTAGTATTGCATTTCCGATACGAGTGTGGCCAAGAACGCAGATTTATGTGTAAATATTGCAGTAAACGTTTCGCAAGAAACTCTAGCCTACAATCACATGTCGTTGCTGTACATAAAGTTCTTGATTTTTAACCTGTCTTTTAATTATTTCCTATTAAAAACTTACCTGTAAAAATAACCGAGTGAAGGTGACAATGATTGGTTTCCAACCGAAGTTTGAAATTTTCATGTATTCTACAGCGTCTTTCAACTTTGATATTTTTCAGGTTGGATTTTTACCAGTAATGCTGGTAGTGATAAAGTGTTCGAATGTTTGAATAAATGTGGCAAACGGTATAAGTACAAGCAAAGCATGCTGTTGCATTTCAGAAACGAATGCGGCAAGTCTCCGGCGTATCAGTGTAAACATTGTAGTAGAAAATTTACGCAGAAAGTGCATCTCAAGAGTCACACTGTAACCATACATAAAACTTTGGATTTCATTTGATGGTTTCGTTGTTTTGTAAATAGTAAATTGTTTAATTTTTATTTGAAAAATACACGTGTTTTGGTACTTTTTGTACAAGTGGTGGCATTTCTTTTCATTGCATAATATTTCAAATCAGAACTTGAGCCTGTGGTAAGACTGGTTCACTCTTTTCTTTAATTTGAATATAACCTGTCAGAGGTGAGGACCTTTTTGATTGGGAATCAAATACCAAATAAAGTCACTGTCTTATGTTTTTGATTGAGGCGGGGAGGGGAACTGGTTTGCAGATAGTGTGTTGTGTTTGCTGCAATGAGAACTGCTCTGCTTGCATGTAAAACTGCCATATCTACCATCTCTGGGAGGTTACTATTATTTTATTCCTAATACAAGTAAGAATCTACCTACTAATTCGAGTGTACGAGATCGATAGAAGACTCTATACTTTTGTCTTAAAAAGGGACCTTCGCCAACTCGTCACCTCCGATTGAGCTGAAATTTGGCTCACTGAAAGAGCATGCCACTCAGACATCACAACCAAACGTTTAGCTGCCGAAGTTGATTTTTCGATTTTTGGCAAATTTTTGAAAATGGCTAATACCAACTCCAAAAAACCATTTTCTAAAAAAAAAAAAAATTGTAAATTTCAAGATAAAATCCTGAAAATTGGTTTGTACACTGAAGTCGACCTCCCGAGTCGATTGGCACCATTTTCGAAGCGATCTGGATCCTCCAGAAAAAGTTGACTTTTCTCCAGCACACTGGAATCTCTCCAGGCAGCAAAAGTCAGTATTTTCTGGAGGCTCCAGATCGCTTCGAAAATTGTGCCAATCGACTCGGGAGGTCGACTTTAGGGGGTAGACGAAGTTTCGGGTGATATGCTGGAAAAATTGTTTTTTTGGGAATTTTTTAAAAATGCAGAATTTTCAAGTTGCCAAAAAAAAAACACGTGCGAACTCGTCATCTCGGATTTTGGATTCAACTGCGTCAATCAATAGATGGCATTATACTAACGCTAGGATTAAATTTTCAGCTGCCGAAGTTAATTACAGCGCCGCCTGGAGCTATTCCAGTGCTCTGGAGAAAGTCAACTTTTCCTGGAGGCTCCAGATCGCTTTGAAAATAGTGCCAATCGACTCGGGAGGTTGACTTTAGTGTACAAACCGATTTTCAGGATTCTATCTTAGAATTTACAATTTTTTTTTTCAAAAAATGGTTTTTTGGAAGCAGTTTTAGCCATTTTCAAAAATTCCCCAAAAATCGAAAAATCAACTTCGGCAGCTAAAAATTTGGTTGTGAGGTCTGTCTTTCAATGAGCCAAATTTCAGCTCAATTGGAGGTGACGAGTTGGCGAGGTTCCCTTGTTAGCAATTGTGGCTGAATTAACAATAGCGGATGAAGCACAATGTTACATTACAAGAAATAATGAGGCAGAGGATTTCAATATCGCGTACTGCGCATGCCCAAAATCATCTGGTGTGTTCTGCGCATGTGTATGAGTCACATAGGATGTTCTGCGCACGCGCTTACTGACTATATGCAGTCTGTGTGTCCACATCATTGCTGTTTTGCAAAAAATTTACCAATTGCGCATGTCCCAGAATAATTTAATATGCACGCTTATACTCATTATCCTCGATAACTTTGCAAATAACTTATTTTGATGAATATTCAACTTGATCTACATCAGACTTTTTTTTGTAGCCGTTGTCGTTGATCCAGCTCGGCCATTCAATTGTCCCAATAATTGCGGGAAAAGGTATAAACAAAAGATTGGCGCCATGCAACACTTTCGTTACGAATGTGGAGTCGATCCTAAATTTCAGTGTAAATATTGTGGACAAAGGTTTCATAGATGGTATTCTTGCAAAACTCATATGCTGATGAGGCATCGTGAAATTGTTAATTGAAATTTTGAATATTATTTTATGTTATATTTTGTTAAGTTTGTGAATTAAAAATTAAAGAGTGAACGTTTTTTTGATCATTCAAAATTGAATTTAAAAATAAAAATTGATCAAAATCATACCTAATACCTTATGTTTTGTTTTTATTATTTTTCTTCATGTAACGAACTAACGATATTCAAACTTTTCGCTAATTTCTAAACACATTGCCGAGAAAGTTTTATATCAGTTAGAAACTCGTGCGCATGCGCACAAATAATCTATATATACTGCGCATTCTTTTTGCACCTTGCATTTTTCTCAAAGAATTGTCGAAGTTCCGCGCTGACTTTTGATTTTTGATGTCAGATGTTGGCGTTCCTTTCCGGCCATTCTGGTGCCCGAACAATTGTGGCAGAAGGTATAAACAGAAAGCCAGTGTCGCGCAACATGTTCGTTACGAATGCGGTAAAGAGCCAAATTTCCATTGTATTCGGTGCGGAAGAACTTTCCATCGGTCGTGTAATTGGAAAACACACATGTTCAACGTTCACCGTGAACTCGTCTCTAGCTACTCGCAGCATTCCCCAGTTAAATAAGATCAAGATCCATTTTATGTGAAGTTTTTTTTAAAATCCTAATTGAAAAAATGGCGAGCGTTGTAGCAAAAGTTTCTACCAACAACCTTACTTACGTCAGAATTTTAACCCTGTTTTGACTGTAAAATCCCAATAAAATAAGAATTGTTTCAGAATCAGAATTAACATAATGATATGTTCATCCTTCAATATAGCTAATTTTTACACCAAATAATATGATATTTATTTTGCCTGGAACCAAGCACATAGTTACTCAATTGCCACTGTGTATAAAATTGTCTTCATGTACTTAAGTAACTCGATGATCGTGCAATTTTATTTATTTAAACTTTTTTTTTCGTACCAGTCTTAGGATATTCACCTCGTCCATTCAGTTGCCCGAACAATTGTGGGAAAAGATATAAACAAAAAACTGGCGCGATGCAACATTTTCGTTACGAATGCGGTGTCGAGCCTAAATTTCATTGCAACCATTGTGGCAAACGTTTCTACCAACCTTGCAACTGGAAAAGTCATATGCTCATTAGACATCGTCAAATTGTCTCCACAAGAGATATTATTAACTCGTAGTACTGATTTTTATTTCAAATGCTTTTGATAGAGTTATTTTGTAATTTTATTTTATGCAACGAAATATAGTTTGAAATGGTTTCATAATTTGATATGATTCGCTGCGTTGTGTGGATCTTGGAATAATTGGCGGGGTTGCGCGCGCACATTCTATGTTGCTTTGTTACTATTGCGCATGCGTTCAGTACCGTCGATGCGTATGACTTTCTTGTACAATAATTCACGTTGAGGTTTTTCTCGTAGTATATCCTGATAATTTGCGTGTTTTTTGAAAAATTGATTAATGTGTTCTTTTCGTATCAGCTTTAGGACAAGCAGCTCGCCCATTTAGTTGCCCTAACAATTGCGGAAGAAGGTATAAACGAAAAGCTGGTGCCATGCAACATTTTCATTATGAATGTGGCGTCGAACCAAAATTCCATTGCAATCATTGTACCAAAAGTTTCTATCAAGCCTGCAACTGGAAAAGTCATATGATCAATAGACATCAAGAAGTTGTCTTCACAAAAGACATTAATAAATAATATCCACAATTTTTTTCAAATTTTTTCTTCTATCAAGTTATTTTGTATTTTTATAAAGTGAAATATACCTAATTTGAACTGGTTTATGTTTCGAACTATTTTCATTGTGATCGAGTCCTGGTGCATTTTGCGCATGTGTGTGGTAGCTTGGTTATTTCTACACAAAGGCAAATGCATCCAATGTCTATTTTAAAATAATTATATGTGTTTCTTTATATTTATTATTGTATTTTTTTCACATTAGCTTCAAGTTCAAGACATTCATCTCGTCCATTTGGTTGCCCAAACGATTGTGGAAAAAGGTATATACAAGAGAAAAGCGCAATACAACATTTTCGTAACGAATGTGGTAAAGATCCTAAATTTCATTGCAAGTATTGTGGCATAGATTTCTACCAACCTTGCAACTGGAAAACTCATATGCTTGCCAAACATCTCGAGGTTGTCTCCACAAAAGGTATTTTCTTGAAAGTTTTGTCATAGACATAGAGTCATTTGTATTACTATGCAGCAGAGTTGGGCAGATCCAAATCCTAAAATTTAGAAACTAGATCTAAAGATCCAAAGATCCAAAATTTTGGATTTGATCTAGATCAGATCCTTTCATTAGGAAAAAGATCTGATCTGGATCTTTAGATCCTCAAATTTTCAAAAAACCCAGATCCAGATCCAAAAAAACTTTTTCCCTTCAGTTCATCATTTTTTCTCTATGAAATGGACTTTTCATTGGTGTTCTCAATTCTCCAATACTTAATCAATGAAATAAATGAAAACGAAGAAAAAAAACTCCAAATTTAAGATTCTTGGCTTCCTTTTTGGTTTATTTTCATAATTTATTTCACAGAATAGTCTTTTTCAGGGCTAAAAATTTCAAATTTTCTGGATTGTTTACCACCAAAATTGGCTGAAATAAAATTAAATTCGAATGACATTTAAAAATTCTGAGTTGTGTTGATTAATTTATCAAGAAGATAATTAATTAAAAATTTGAGAGAAGTTGAATCGACAGTTATAAATCGACATCATAGAAATAATTCTGGTTATTATAAAAAAGTTGCTTGGATCCCTCCCGAACCAACAATAACAAATTGAACCAAAATCTTGAAGTTGATTTTATCTGTTATCAATTCATTTCATACTTTACAGACAACAAAAGAAAGAAAAAAATCGAAAACCAACACCCCCTCCGTCAAAAAAGAATCTGGAGGATCTGATCTGGATCTGGATCTTTTGCAGATCCAATGATGCAAAAGATCTGGATCTGGATCTAGATCCTTTCACTAATGGATCTGCCCATCTCTGCTATGCAGTGATGCTTAATTTTAATGAGTTTTGTTCACTGATTCTTTGGGATCAACTCGTGGTAATTTATTGCTCAAGTCCTACTACGGATTTGGTGGATACTTTTTGAGATTTGAATCAAATATAGGTAGACAAACTAATAAAAAAAAACTTCATGTGCATACACACGGTGCAATTATTTTCAAGTATTTTGAGAAGGTAGTGATTTCCAAAAATTTCAAAATTCCGTCAAGATAATGCATTCTGCTTTTCTGCATGAAACAGATGTGACTTCTTGAGAATAGCAAACGCATAGTTATGTCCAAAAGTTTGTTCATCTTTCAAAATGAGGATGCTACAGAGCGTTGAACTTTGAAAAAAACAATTTTGAAAGTTATAATGAGGCATATTCATTTTCAAAAATGGACTAATTTTTCACATAAGGAACTGGTTTTGCTCATTCCAAGAAGTTACACATGTGACAGAATTTTGAATTTTCGATGTCTCCTTAGTGCCCTTGAGAAAATTTTGGAAGACAGGCATTTTCGTATGATCCGAACTTCTTTTGAGTTTCTTTAGTACTATCTATTTCCATTAGTGAGGTCAAAAACTTTTTGGATTCAGTGTTGCCAATCGATTTTGTTTAAAAAATTCGTACATAGCCTAATCAAATTACTTATTTACGAAGGTAGGCATCTTGCAGAGTTGGGCAGATCCACTAATAGATCCAGATCCAAATCTTTTGTCAAGATGGATCTGCAAAAGAACTGGATCCGATCACTTCCAAAGTTAAGGGATCTGATGTAGATCAGATCGAAAATTATGGATCTTTGAATCATTAGATCCAATTTCCAAATTTTAGGATCCGGATCAAGCCGGAGAGTCAGAAGTTTTTAGGGGTTTTTGGCTTCCTTTACGGTTTACTTTTCATTCATTTTACAGATTGAATATTGAAAAATTGAAAAACACGTGAAAAATTATCAATTCATTGAGAAAAATGTGATGAATAGTACTTTGGATCTTTAGATCCAATTTTCAAATTTTAGGATCCGGATCTTCCCAACTCTGGCATCATGTGTACTTGAAGTTGTTTGTTAGTTTGACTCACAATCAGTGCATCATTTTTTAGGCAAATAATCAGCTTTACAAATTTTTCCAACGTGCTATGACAATTTGCATTAAAAAAATATTAATATAGACATGTACTTTTTCTGTGGCAGCATCTGGCCCAATCATTTGTCCGAATAATTGTGGGAAAACATATCTTCGAAAGAGAAGCGCAATGCAACATTTTCGCTACGAATGCGGTTTCGAGCCTAAATACCATTGCTATCATTGTGGCAAAAGTTTCTACGCACCCTGGACTTGGAAACGTCATATGCTCAAAACACATGACGAAATTGTCTCCACAAATGATACTACCGCATAATACTCGTTTTTATTTCATATTTTTTAAATAGACTTATATCTCAATTTGATGGAATAAAATAAAACTTTAACCAATTTTACACTCTGATTGAGTATTTGGAACGAAATGGTGGCGCGTTTTGCGCATGTGATTGATGGCTCGGTTAGTTCTGCGCATGCGTTCAATGTCACAGGTTGAATGCTGCGCATGGCTTGTACTTTTTTAGGGTTATGGATCATTTTGGAAGTTTTCCAGTTTGGAGCAATGATTTTTTTTTGATGTGTAAATATATTTATGTACTTTTTTTTAGAGCCCGACTCAAAACATTCATCTCGTCCATTCAGTTGCCCGAATAATTGTGGGAAATGGTATAAGCACAAGACTAGCGCCATGCAACATTCTCGATACGAATGTGGTGTCGATCCTAAATTCCATTGCGACTATTGTGGCATAAGTTTCTCCCAACCTTGCAACTGGAAAACGCATATGCTTACTAAGCATCTCGAAGCTGTCTCCACAAAAGGTATTATTACTAAATATACCTACTCGATATTAATTTTCATTTGGAAAATTTTCAATTGAGGGGTCCTTCGTAAAAACAACCACAGTCAATAAATCAAACTTTATAGGAGATCGAAAAAACATACTCAACAAGTTTTGAGGTACTAAAATTTTAGTAAATGACTTATGAACATTCTCCAAATATCTACTAACTGAGGATACAACATTCATCTCATTTTTATCCCCCCTCTTGATCCAATAAATTGAGATCAAAATAATCAACAACTTGACTGTGGTTGTTTTTAACAAAAAAAAAAAATAATAATTGTCTCAGAAAAAGTAATATGTCAGGATTTTGTTGTAGAAACAATTTTTATTTTATTTTCAATTTGTGGTGGTAAAAGATGATTTTAGAGCGTATCGGCGATCTTCGACCTTACTCCTGGGGGCTGGTGCCTCGAAATACATGATTTTAACCTTAAAAATGCAAGCTTCACGAGTTTTTCATCGATTTTCACTAAACTTAGTATGTAAGTACAAATACACAAGGGCAATATTGGGAAATTTTTTCAGATTTTTCCGACCACTGAAATGACCTTAAAAATGACTTTGAAAATGTCAAATCGTCCTGGGAAGCTCATTTTGGGATCTAACGAGCTGGAAATTTTTTACCTTGTTTTCCAAACTATTTTACACTGCTCAAAATTTTTTCAGATTTTTTCCGGGGTGGGGGGAGATTCATATCTAAAAATTCAAAAAACCAATAATATCTGTCATTCTATTGGTTTTTTGGATTTTTAGATATGAATCCCTCCCACCCCGACAAAAATCTGAAAAAATTTTCTGAGTATTGTAAAATTGTTTGGAAGACAATGAAAAAAAATTTTCCAGCTCGTTAGCTCCAAAATGAGCTTCCCAGGACGATTTGACATTTTCAAAGTCATTTTCAAGGTCATTTCAGTGGTCGGAAAAATCTGAAAAAAATTTTTCAATATTGCCCTTGGGTATTTGTACCTACATACCAAGTTTGGTGAAAATCGACGAGAAACTCGTAAAGCTGGAATTTTCAAGGTTAAAATCAGGTATTTCGAGGTACCAGTCCCCGGGGATTAGGTCGAAGATCGCCGATACGCTCTAAAATCATCTTTTACCACCAAAAATCGAAAATCAAAACAAAATTTGAAATTCGGCTCTGGGTCTATGTTTTAAAAAAACCATATTCTGACTATGGTTGTTTTTACAGAGGTACTCTTTCTGGGACCACCTCAAAAAGTGACGAAGGACTTACTTTTTTGAAAAATGAATATCACCATCGTTTTTTTTCTCGTAAAATTTACTTTCAAAATCTGAAATAAAAAAAATAAAAATTTTTTTGACGATGGTTGTTTTTACAAAGGACCCCTCAATTGATGCCTATTTTCTATTTTTATGGAGTGAAAGATCTTTCTAATGAATTTTTCAAATATTTATTTATCAATGTTTTTCTGTATCAGCTTCGCAAAATCCACCACAAATTGGTCCAATCGTTTGCCCGAATAATTGTGGAAAAGTTTACGACAAAAGGAAAAGTGCCTTGCAACATATTCGTTATGAATGCGGTGTCGCGCCTCAGTTTCATTGTAGTCATTGTGGAAAAAGTTTCCATCGTCCATGGAGCTGGAAAAATCATATGCTTACTCATGGGGAAATTGTCTCGATAGAAAAAAATATTGAATGATTCGCTCATTTTCATTTTTTCGATACAGTTAATATTTTGTATTTTTATTGAGTAAAATATATTTTGAACTAGTTTCACAATTTAATATGACTCACTATTTGTAGGGATCAGGAATGAATTTCCTAGTGCACTGCGCGCATGTATTCTATTGCTTGGTTACTACTGCGCATGCGTCTCATACCATCGATCTATTTTACTATAGATATTAATTACATGATATTCTGTTCTCTTTTTGACCACCTTTAGGAGATTCGTATCGTCCATTCAGTTGCCCGAACAATTGTGGAAGAAGATATAAGCTGAAAGCTAGTGCTATGCAACATTTTCGATACGAATGTGGCGTCGAGCCTAAATTCCACTGCAATCATTGTGGGAAAAAATTTGCCCTACAAGGAAATTGGAAAAGGCATATGATTATCTGTCATCAGGAAATTGTCCCCACAAGAGTTATTATCAAATAAGCGACCACTTCGAAGGTCATTTTTATTTTGAATAGAGCTATTTTGTATTTTTATGGAATTAAGTAAATATACCTAATTTGCACCAGTTCTTAATTTTCGTTGACTGTTTCATGAGGATCAACCAGTGAGTGGTACATTCAGCATCACGACTATGCTACGTAAATCTCTGGCTCGTAAAATTTTTGGCATACAATTAACTTTGATTTTTTTTTTTCTAATGTGGCGTCATAATTTATGTGTTTTGTTTGTACCAGATTATCATGAGTCAGCAAGACCATACAGTTGTCCTAACTTTTGCGGGAAAACCTATAAACAAAAGAGAGGCGCAATGCAACATTTTCGTTACGAATGTGGCGTCGAACCCAAATTTCGCTGTAGTCATTGTGGCAGAAAATTCGCACTGCAAGGCAATTGGAAAAGGCATATGATAATTAAACATCAACTTGTTTGCAGTGAAATATGATCAAATGAGGCAATTTTTTAATGCATTGTTCGTCAGATTTTTTATTTACCGTTTTCTTACTTAGAATTATCAGTTATCTTGTATTTTCACGATCGGCTATTTTTACGGAGAGGCCTTGCTGTTTCATTTTTGCTCACCTTGATTTTTTTACCAAGTCCAGTGCTACATAAATACTTCATATTCAAAATTGGAAGGAAGGGAAGGAGGGGTCCAATCGAAATTTTTGCAATAACCAAAAGTATTTTGTAAAACTTCAAGCTACAACTTTTGTTTGAAATTTTTTTTAATTGGGCCCCTTACCAGTTTCCTCCCCACAGTTTTTAATAATGTATTTTGAATAAGTGTGAATAAGTTATATTATTCAAAATTGGTGGGAAGGAGGGGTCCGATTTGAATTTTTGTTATAACCAAAATTATTCCTAGTACTTCAAGCTACAACTTTTGTTTGGAAATTTTTTCAATCGAGCCCATTGCCTTCTTCCTGTTTTTAATAATGTATTTGAATGAGTTGGATTATCCAAAATTGGAGGGGAGGGAGGGGTCCAATCGCAATTTTTGTCGTAACCAAAAGTATTAGTGAAACTTCAAGCAACAACTTTTGTTTGAAAACTTTTTCAATTGAGT
Organism: Balanococcus diminutus; assembly: GCA_959613365.1. NCBI lineage: Eukaryota > Metazoa > Arthropoda > Insecta > Hemiptera > Pseudococcidae > Balanococcus > Balanococcus diminutus. Next base: position 59,161,610 of record OY390716.1, on the reverse strand, counting down.
CCCTCTCTCTCCACTTATTTTGCATAACACCCCCAAAATACTAATTAAAAATTGAAGGAGGAAGGGGAAAGGGTCCAATTGAAAAATGTTTCTAACAAAGTCGTAGCTCAAAATTTTTCTGGTCATGACAAACATTTTGATTGAACCCCTCCCTCACCTCCAATTTTGAATAATTCAACTCATTCAAATACATTATTAAAAACAGCGGGAAGGTAAGAGGCTCGATTGAAAAAATTTCCAAACAAAAGTTGTAGCTTGAAGTACTAGGAATAATTTTGGTTATAACAAAAATTTCAATCGGACCCCTCCTTTCCCACCAATTTTGAGTAATATATAACTTATTCACACTTATTCAAAATGCATTATTAAAAACTGTGGGGAAGTAAGGGGCCCAATTAAAAAAATTTTCAAATAAAAGTTGTAGCTTGAAGTTTTACAAGTACTTTTAGTTATTACAAAAATTTCGATTGGACCCCTCCCTCCCTCCCTCCCTCCCTCCCTCCCTCCCTCCCTCCCTCCCTCCCTCCCTCCCTCCCTCCCTCCCTCCCTCCCTCCCCTTCCCTCCTCCTTCCAATTTTGAATATTTATAAAGTATTTATGTAGCACTGGACTTGATAAAAAAATCAAGGTGAGCAAATGAATCAGCAAGGGCTCTCCGTAAAAATAGCCGATGGTTGTATTTTCATCGAGTGGAATAAACTTTGAACTGTTTTTATATTTTTGATTGATTTGTTATTTTGTGGAAATTAACACCTGGTGTAGCATGTTGTTGTTTGATTACTACTTCGCATGCCGTCACTATCACATTATTATGATTGTGTTTTATACACAACAACACAACTCTTAGTCTTTTCGAGATGTAATTTGTTCGTTTTCTTACACCAGAATTTCAAGATCTTGCAAAACCGTTCAGTTGTCCGAACCATTGTGGGAAAAGATATAAACAAGAGAAAAGCGCATTGCATCATTTTCGTAACGAATGTGGCGGCGAGCCCAAGTACCAATGCAATCATTGTGGAAGAAGTTTCTATCAACTGAAGTATTGGAAAAACCATATGTTTATTGTACATGAAGAAATCTATTCTCAATTAAAATTAGTCCAGTGACATTTTTTCCTATTAAAAATTACACGTTTGTATTTTTTTTATTAAAATTTTAGTATCTTCCAAAACGTTTCATAATTATTTTCGTAATCGCCCAAGACCTTATACTGCTCATGTTTTCAATACCGCAGATATACTCGTATTTCGTATATTTTGCTAGACTCGTCCAAGTTTTTTGGTGGATTTACTTGAAAATTTCTTTATTAGTACCAGGAGAAGACTAGAAGTCGAGAGAAGTGACGTAAAGGAGGGGGATGCAAATAGGGCACTTGCACCTGGCTCGAATTTTCCCCCAGGGCCCGACCAAGAGATTTTTATATTATTAGTTTTTTTGAGAAAAAAATCTCTAAAAAATAATTTTTTACTCCACAAATTGAGACCAAAACTTGATATTTTTTTTTTCTAAAAGTAAATTTCTTTATAAAAACAACAATAGCAACATAAACAAATTTTTTAGGATAAAAATTAAGAGACTTTTACAACAAAAAAAATTGCTAAAAATTTTTCATTCTCTAAAAAATTGTGAATTTTTTTTCTCAAAAAAAAAAAAAAACTGTAAGATTCTTTTTAAAAAAAATTAAGGGATTTTTTCCGCAAAATTGAAAATATTTTATTTTATTTTTTTTAATTGATAAGACGAAAAATGATTGCATTTTCTTCAAAAAAAAGAGTACTTTTTTTAATAAGTACAATAAGTTGAAAGCATTAGGAATTCTTTCTCCAAAAAAATTAGGAGACTTTTTTAATAGAAAAAAAGTTCAAAAAAATTTGAATTTTTTTCGAGTAAAAATCAATAGATTTCAGTATTTGCACTGCAAAAAATTTAGAGATTTTTCCTCAAAATTGAAAGATTTTTTCTTCAAATGGGTACTTAAATAAGAAGAGTTTATTCACTTCAAAAAGTTGAAAAAATATTACTCCAAAAAATTCAGGAATTTTCCCCAATTAGTTAGAGATTTCCCCTTCCCGGACCAAAAACAATTGGGATTTGCTAAATGCACGGACTTTTGTCCGAAGTCGAATCAGCCGATCTGTAAATTGGAATCGTTTGCCATTCACCATACATCGTGTCTTCGTTTTATTATTTTTTTTTTGCGTGAATGAGTGTTCTTCATACTTTTGTGCGATGCAATATTTCTTCTAAATTTTGTTTGACCAAGAATACGAAAAATTTTCAAGTATTTTTAAAATGAACTTTGAACTTTTTCAGAAATAATTTTTTTTGTTGAATTTTATCAAGTCCAATACTACGTAGATTTTTAGAGCATTCAAAATTGGAGGGGGGGGGTCCAATCAAAATTTTTGTAATCACCAAAATTATTTCTAGGATTTTAAGCTACAACTTTTGTTTGAAAATTTTTTCAATTGAACCTCCACCTCTATCCCTTTTTCGTAGTACAAAATATTAGTATCCAAGTCATATTTTGCCAAATTGGGAGGGGGGAGGGTCTAATCGAAAAATTTTTGATAACCAAATTATTTCTAAGATATCAATGTACAACTTTTGTTGGAAAAAATTTTCAATTGGACTCTCCCCAATTTTGAAAAAGTATCTACCTCATGTGAAATCAGATGAGAAGTAGACGGGAAGGGACCGAATCAACAATTTTTTAATGAGTTGATATGCCCAAAATTATTTTTAGGATCTTAATCCACAACTTTTATTTGAAAAAATGTTTAATTTGCCACTTCCTCCCTCACTCCTCTATAAATTTTAATTAGTATCTTCGGAATGTTATGCAAAATTGGCTGGATCCAGATGAGTTTAGGTTTGACCTATTCGGAGGGTTTTGAGGTGTTTTCACTCCTTTCAAAAAATACATTTCGACCAACTCCTCGAGAGATACAGAGTTCGATAGGGGATGAGTTTAGGTTTGACCTATTCGGAGGGTTTTGAAGTGTTTTCACTCCTTTCAAAAAATACATTTCGACCAACTCCTCGAGAGATACAGAGTTCGATAGGGCCTTGGTGAGTTGTGAGATATCATAAGCTTTGTGAAGAAAAAGTGGCCCAGTTGAAAAAAACTTCAAACAAAAGTTGTAACTTGAAGCCAAAGGAATAATTTTAGTTATTACAAAAATTTTGATTGGATCCCTTCCTCTCCTCTAATTTCTATAATTCGTCTTATTAGTAAAATTTAACAAAAAAAATCATTTTTTTACTGAGATATTTCATAAGTTTATTTAAAAAATGCTTTAAAGTTATTCGTATTCTTGGTTTAAATTTTTTTGAACGAACGAAATTCACATAATGCGATGAAGAATTCATTCACGAAAAAAAAAAATTAAAATAAACTTGACCCATTGAATGGTAAGCGTTCCTAAAAGTGAACGGTTTAATTTCAAAAATACGTAAAATGAAATAAGAAGAATAATAAAAAGACTTGGGTAGGTATAATAAAAAATTATGTTTTTTTTTTCAAAAAAAAAAAAAAAAAAAAAATGAGGATTGTTTTCAAGTTGATTTTTTTACTCTCAAAATTTAAGGATTTCTTCCTCCAAAGAAATGAGATTTTTTCTACGAGATTTCAAGAAGTAGGTAACTGGGTATTTTTATTATAACATAAGAAAAAAATTTTCACTTTGAGAAAATTTTTATTTCAATTTAACCCTTTCGGACCCAAGGTCGAACTAGCCCGGATAGAAGCATTATCTTTTAATATCCATATAGTATAAAATATTCTAAGGCCCGTATTTTAAAAATTTCCTTATACTTAAGGCGAAGCGTTCTTACACAGACCAAGTAGTTTTGTTTATTTTTTCCATACAAATAAATGGCTGCTCGATGTAAATTGACACGATACGTGTGAAATCGCCTCGCCTTAAGGTCAATGTTTGCTTGAGCAAATTTTTAAAATACGGGCCTAAGACCCCTTGATTTTTTTCAGCCCACTACCCTCAATACCCATATCGAAAAATCCCTTTCTTAAAAATTTATGAAAATGCGTTATCGACTAAACTATATGGATTTGGAAATTGAAAATTTAGTAGAAGAGTGGAATTAATTTTTAAATTATGGTAATTAAATGAAAAATGGATTCCCACCAAATAGGTATGAGAAATACCCAGTCAAAAACATAAAAAATGAAAAAAAGAACGAATTAGTGCGCCGTTTTAAAAATCCAATTATTGAATGACGGGAAATTTCTTTAAATTTTTGAACAACAAATGGAATTGTCTGAATGGCTACGTGGGTTTTTTTGGAAAAACGAAAAAATGGTGTCGAAAATGCACTTTAAATTTTTGACAAGTTTTTGAAAAAAAAATTCGGCTCCAATTGAAAAATGTTTCAAACAAAAGTTGTGTATTTTGATCTCAGAAACAATTTTGGTTATTACAAAAATTTTGATTGGATCGCTCCTTCCCCTCAAATTTCGCATTTTATGTATGAAAATCACATGGAGAGTGGGTGATCCCACTTTTCCTTATATCTGTACCTAAGGCCCCAATCGAAAAAAATTTCAAACAAAAGTTGTTTATTTCGATCTCAGGAGCAATTTTGGTTATTACAAAAATTTTGATTGGCCCACTCTCTCCCCTCCAATTTTGCATTATACATGTTCATGTAGAATAATTTTTCATTATACGTACGTGATTTTCCATGTGACTTTCATACGTAAAATGCAAAAATGGAAGGGAAGGAGTGATCCAATCAAAATTTTTGTAATAACCAAAATTGTTCCAGAGATACATAACTTTTGTTTGAAAAATTTTTCGATTGGGGCCTTGGAAGAAATTTTATAACAATATTTATTTGTCAAAAACTTTCAATTTTTCAATAGATTTTCGACACCAATTTCTCGTTTTTCCAAAAAACCCCACGTAACCATCCAGACAATTCCATTTGTTTTTCAAAAATTGAAAGATATTTTCCGTCATTCAATAATTGGATTTTTAAAACGGCGCACTAATTCGTTCATTTTTTCATTTTTTATGTTTTTGACTGGGTATTTCTCATACCTATTTTGTGGGAATCAATTTTTCATTTAATTACTATAATTTAAAAATTAATTCCACCCTTCCATTAAATTTTCAATTTCCAAATCCATATAGTTTAGTCGAGAATGCATTTTCATAAATTTTTAAGAAACGGATTTTTCGATATGGGTATTGAGGGTAGTGGGCTGAAAAAAATCAAGGAGTCTTAAAATATTTTATACCTTATGGATATTAAAAGATGATGCTTCAATCTGGACTAGTTCGGCCTTGGGTCCGAAAGGGTTAAACAAAAAATTAAGGTTTGTTTTTCTCTGCAAAAAAAAAAAAAGAAAAAAAAAGGATATCTTCTTAAAAACAGACTTTTTACTGCAATAATTTTTTTTTTTTGAGAAATACCTTCGTATATTTGAAATTTTTGTGAGAAAATTGGAATACATTTTGCAAGACTTGCGTATTGCGCATGTGCTTTGTTTCACGTTTGATGATGCGCATGCGTTTCTTCCTCTGTTACATATTGCGCATGCGCTTCGTTCCACGTTTGGTTCCGCGCATGCGCAGTCTTTTCTGGCATCAGAGTATCAGTAACACGTTTCCTAAGGTTACGGTGAGAATAAATGAAATACATTACGCACATTTTTAATATTTTCACAGATGGATCTTCAATTGGAAACCGATTCAATTGCCCGAATAACTGCGGAAGATGGTATAAAAATAAATCCGGGGCTAAGCAACATTTTACTTACGAATGTGGGCTCGAACCAAAGTTCACGTGTCAAGAATGTGGCAGACGTTTCTTTCAACCGGGTAGTTGGAAACGACACTTGGTGACTCAACATAGTATTGTTCTTTCGTAGTCGTGTCCCATACGTCCTTAAATTTGTGATACGTACAAGTTCCATTGGTTATACCTACCTACTTAATTGTGTAAAAAATTATGTTGTTTTTAAGTACACCATTTTATAATAAATTGCGATGATTTACTTTTACTGTACACTTTTTCTCACTTGTGCCAGACGTAGCCTGTGCTTGAAATTTCCTACTCGAGTTTGCGAATATGTTTTCAATTTTTCATTTTATGTTTTTGCGCAGATTTATTCATAAATGCTGAAGCTGGCTGGATATTTATCTGTCCGAATAACTGCGGACGTAAATACAAGTACAAGAAATGCCTGAAGAGACATTTGAGATACGAATGCGGCACAGCACCACAATTCAGATGTGAAGTATGCGGCAGATGTTTCACACACAATGTCACTTTAAGAACGCACTTAGGATTGGTTCACAAAATGACTCTAGAAAAAAGATGAAATAAACATTCTTTGTATGTACTTGTACTTATTCTTGTACATTTTATTTTGTATGAATTGAAAACTTTTTTTAGTTTTTTGACTTTTACCCTGTTTGGGAGGGTATGATGTACGTAATTTCTCGCGTAAAACAAATAATAGGCATAGGGACATATCGAGTTATTTTTTCGTTTAAATTACCTAACGTGATCGTGTGTACTTTTGTTTAGATTATGTGAACTGGTGTGACCAACCACGTGTTCCCGAAAGTCGACGAAAATTAATTAATGGATTCGTTTGTCCGAATAATTGTGGCCGTAGGTACGATTACAAGAGGAATCTGCAGAGGCATTTGAAGTACGAATGTGGAACTGATCGAAAATTTGATTGTAATTATTGTGCTAAAAAATTTGCGCAGAAAATTTCGTTGAAAACTCATGTACTTTTGATACATAAACTTCCACCTGAAATGTAACTATTGAATAATTCCAGTGTAAATTTTTTTTTTTTTTTTTTTTTTGTGTGTGTGTGTATGATTGAATATATTTTACCAAGTGTTTTGTTATTTCGATACCTATTACGAATTTTTCTAGTAGAATTGATCGTGAGCAGTGGAATCATTTTTGTTCGAAAATGAACGAATCTTCTTCGAACGAGCCTTTAGAACCTGATGAATTTTCACAGAAGAATTTATTCGAAATTATTTTTCAAAGAAATTATTTTCTCAACACATTTTGCTAACTTTTTCAAATGGTTAATTTTATTAAAATTTTTAATAACTTGGTTATTTTTATTTTGATGAATGTTTTTTCTAATTTTGATGAGTTGGCATTTTAAAGAAGTGTTAACTTTTTTCACTTATTGATTTTTTGAAAATTTTGTAATCGTTTTTTAAATTTTGATGATTTTTCCCCAAATGTTAGGTATCATTTTTTCATTTTGATTTTTTTATATTTTTAAATAAATCGTCATTTAATTAATTTTTTTTTGAAGTTTTAGAAATATTTTTCCAAATTACGTACGTTCAGTCGGTATTTTTTATAGATTTCTTTCCAAGTTTTGTTGACTTTTGTTAGCCTATTTCTTATTTTTTTTTTCAATTGACCATTTTTTCGTAATTTTTCACTTATTTGATACATTTTTTTAAGAAAATGATATTTTCCAAATCTCGTTGAAAATTTTTTTCATTTGTCAATTTTTCTTTTGAATGGAACTTTTTAAAAATTTAGATAAATCTTCTTGGGAGCTTTATTTTTTCAAGTGTCATTTTTTAAAGATTTTTCAAATTGACTGTTACTTTTTCATTTGTTGATTTTTTTTCCAAAAATAATGTCCAATTTTTTCCAAATTTCGTTCAAAAATTTTTTTAATTTTTTTTTTATTCTTTTCAACTTTGCTAATTTTTCAATTTTTTTCATTAATTTTTTACAAAAAATTGGTATTTTTCCGGATTTTGTTGAAGTAAAAAAATTAATTTTTGAATTTCTTTAATAGAATTTTTTTTATTTAGTTAGTTAAGTAGTTTTTTTTATGAATTTCACTTTATTTTTTGGCTGATTTTTTTCCACTAAAAAGTTGAATTTTTTCCAAATTTTATTTTATATGTTTTTTTTTGTTTTTGAACTTTTTCTTAATTCTGTTACTTTAAAAGAAATCTGGTTGTTGAAGACTTTCACCAGAGTTTTGTTGAACTGTTTTTTTCAAAAAAATTACTTTTGGTTAATTTTTTTCGAATGGTATTTTTTTAGATTTTTTTTATGTCGTTACTTACATATTTTCGATTTGATTAATTCCCCTAAAAAAAATTCAACTTTTTTTTTTAAATTTTATAAATTGAAAAAATATATTTTTTAAAATGTTGATTAATTTTTCTTTCAAAATTCCATTTTGTTTAATTTGTTATTTTTACAGATTTCTTTATAAATCGATGCAAAAATTTGTTGAAATTTTTCTTCAAGTTTTGTTCGTTATTTTTTAAAACATCATTTAGAATTTTTTTTCTCATTTTTTCTAAAATTTTGTCATTTTGAAAGTTCTGTTATAAGCCATTATATCTTTTATTTTGATTAATTTTTTCAAAACATTTCTGTTTTTTTTTTCAAATTTCGTTCAGTATTTTGAAAAAAAATCTCCTTATCGGTAGAACTTTTTGGTAATTTTGTTAATTTAAAAATTGAATTGTTTTTGAAATTTTTGTCTTTTTTTATATGATTGTCTTCATTTTTTATTTTTTTGGTCAACTTTTTAAAATCTTTTTTGAAATTTTTGTTTCCAATATTTTCATCGAGTATTTTTCATCTCAAATTTGTTAGATATTTTTATTATTTACCTACCTATATTTTTAATTTTTTTGATTTTTGGTCTTGTTGATTTTTTTTTTGTTATGGTTTTCAAAACTTTGGTGATTTTTTCCAATTTTAAAAAAATACGAATTTTGTAGATTTTTTTAAATCTGACATTTTTTAAAAATTTGAATGTTTATAAAAAAATTGTAATTTTTTTTGCTTCCATTGTGTAAGAACAACACCTGATTCATTTTCAAAAAAAAAAAAAAAACAGCACGTATACTCCCACTTTTAAAATAGTAGCTTGCTCTCTTCTAAATCTATCATTTCTGCTCTTAAGCTTTCGTTAATTTGATTGGTGGGAGGATGATTCAAACACATCGCTGATATATTTTCGTTTGTGAATGTACAACGAAGTACAATGAAATATCTTTCACCAACAAAAATCATTCCTGAGCTTTCACTAACGAGTTCTTTTCTTTCAGTAATTTTTCGCTCAGGCATTCACCAGGGTCAATACAGCGATAATTTTTCATTCCCGTTGCAAAAAGACGATCAAAACCGACTCATATGTCCGAATCTGTGCGGTCGAAGCTACAAATACAAAAAAGGATTAATCCAACATACGAAACTGGAATGTGGTAAAGAACCCCAGTTCGAATGCCAAGTTTGCGATAGAAAATTCCATCACAAGTCGTCTTTGAAGGCTCATTTGATACGACACGGGATCCTTTCATAACATTTTATATGATTCGAATGATCTTATATGTATGAAAATGCTGAACGTTTAAAATAAATACTTATTTACGTTTGTAAATTGTGTTTTTTCAAAGATTTCGAATTCACTTGTATGTACCTACTTGAATTACTTCGCCACGTAATCGCGAAAATGTATCTATATTTTACAGAAATGAAGTTTTATTCGTGCCAAGAACCATCTTCGACAAGTTATAACGATAACACGAGTAGGCATTTTTCATGTCCGAAAGGCTGTGGCCGAAAATACAAATACAAAGCAGGAGTTTACCAACATTTAAAATTCGAATGCGGCAAAGAGCGCCAATTCCAATGCGATATTTGCTCGAAGAAGTTTTCTTTTCGTAATAATTTGAAAACTCATTACATTAATAAACATGGAAGTACACATTATACCATGTGCTCCCAGTAAATTAATATCGAATTGTCTACTTTTGAGTTTATCGATGTATCTTAATATGTACTTGACAAAGAATCGTTGTTTGATGGTGTGTTAGTCGTCTCTGGTCTAATATAGTTTCATTTCATATTTTTGTGTAGGATACCTCGGTGATAATTTTACCAATTTATTCTGCCCCAATAACTGTGGTCGTAGGTATAAATATAAAGGCAGCTTGATTCGTCATCTGAGATTAGAATGCGGAGTCGAGCCTAAATTTCAGTGTGACTTTTGCGGAAAAAAATTCGTCCAACGGGTCCATCTGCAGTCTCATTGTTTAAGGAAGACTAATTGTAAAGCTCTGATTTGATTGTACCTACGAGATTATTAAAATTTGTACTTTTACGATAAAATGTTTTAAGGAAGACGTATACTTTTATAAGCTTTACTATTTGTGTAAATGTTAATTTTGTATACTTGAAATAAGTTTATTTTTTTATTCTTTGAGGAATACGTAATAAAATGAATTCAGTATGGTCAAATAGGCTTCTTATTCGCTCATCTGCGTCATTTCTACGTCTTGTTATATTTTTTGTTGAAAAAAAAAATCACCAAAAAATTTTCAGAAAATATAATATCTTTACAATTTATTTTGGAAAAAATCTTTCCAAAATTTTTGTTTAAGAAACTTTTTTCTGAAAAGAAATTTCTCCAATAAAAAATTAGGTATTTATAAAATTTCTCGAAGATGAATGAAATTTTTTTTTTAATTTTCAGAAGAAGCTACCTATTGAAAGATTCTTGAATTTTTCCTGAAAAAAGTGCATGCTTTTTTCCAACTTCCTATGTTTCTTCAGTTTTTTTTTTTTTTTTTTTTTTTTGAAAAAATAAATTGTGAAAAAATTTTTACCTATTAATAATAATTTCTGATGCGAATTGAAATATTCTCATTGAAAAAATCTCATTGCCGAAAAAAATCATTTTGAAAAAAATCGTCAGAGGAATTTTTATGAAAAATGTCTTGCCTAAACTCATTGAAATTTTAGGAAAATTTTTCAAAAATTGTTATAAATTTTGTTTGCGAAGTTCTTTCAATATTTTACATTTTCTTCAAAAAATTCAGTATAATTATAAAAAAAATATATATTTGAAAAAAATTCTCCTGAAATTTTTCCTACCTAATAATTATTATAATTTTTGAGGTTTATGAAAATTCTGTAAGTAAATATTTGTTCATCAAAAATTTTGGTTTTGGGTAATTTTGGAAAAATTTATGGATTTTCTTTTTTTAATCTTATATATTTTTTTATGTTTTTTTGATGAAATTTTCACAATGGAATCTTGAAAAAAAATCTTGAACATTTTGAAATTTTTCTATTGAAGAAGTTCTTGCATAAAAATTTCTTCAAAAGTTTGTTGGATACAATTATTAAAAAAAAAAAATGTGCATATAAAAATTATATAAATAAAGGAGTTTCTTTTAAAAATTTCCTTTTTTCAAATATTTTTGAAAAATCTGGATTTCAGTTTTTTTTTTCCAAATAATTGATAACCAAGAATGTCAAATAATTACTTGTAAATCTTTTTCAAAAAATCTTTCAATAAAATTTTTCTGTAATTTTTCATCAAAATTTTGCTTAAAGAAAAAATTGCCAAAAAACCTGTTGAGAAATTTTCATGAGATTTTTAGAAATCTCACATTTTTCACATTTTTTTCTTTGAAAATTTTGCATTGAAATTTTGAAAAAAAAAACTGAAATATTTTAATTTTTTTTATTACCTAAACATGTTTTTAACAATTTTTTGTTTGAAGAAATTATTTTTGAAAAAATTTTCTTCAAAACATTTTCTATAAAAATTCATGATAAAAGTTTCGAAGTCATTTAGAAAAAAATTGTAGGGAAATTTTCATAAAAAATTTCTTGCATATATTTTTTTATATCTGAGCCACTTATAAAAATATCATTTTCCTTGAAAAATTAAAAAAAAAAAAAAAAAAAAAAAAAACTCACATAGGTCATTTCATGACTTTTCCATTTTTGTTTAAATTCTTGGAAATTTTTTTGAAATTTTTGAAAAATTTTCAAAAATACTTTTTGATAAATTTTATTTGCAAAGGTTCCTACGATTTCTTATTTCGATTTCTTCAAAAAATTTGGTTTACCTACCTATAAAAAGTCTTCAATTTTTTTTTTTTTTTGAAAAAGTTTCCATAAAAATACAAATTTTCTCATCTAAAATTCTTCTATTGAAAAAATCTTGAAGAAACTTGTTGAAAATTCTCCAATTTTTCTCTTTCGTATAAATCTAAAAAAAAATTAGTCATTTTCATATTAGTTTTTTATTTTTTTTTTTCAAAAAAATTCTTTCATAAAAAATTTATTTTAAAATAAAATATTGAAAAAAATTATTTAAAAAAAATCTCCATGAAAATTCCTGATGAAAATTCAATTTCTTCCTGAAGAAATTTTTCCGGAAAAAATTTCATTGCTAGAATAAAATGTTTTCGTAGAAAATTCGTAAAAAGAAAATTTTATGAACCATAAAATGGCTGGATCAATTTTTTATGTGAATCTCTAATTTTTGTTCAGATTTTTTCGTTTGAAAATTTAACCCTTTTAATTGTTTTCGGAGAATCTCTCAATAGTTTTTAAAAATTTTCTTTGAAGGAATTCCTTCAATTTTCTCCTAATTTTGTTCAAAGAAATTACCTTAGTTGAAAAAATCATTTGGGAAAATTTTCCGTTATTAGAAGTTCTGGTAAAAAAGTTCATCCGTGAGAAAAATTTTTCACATGAAATTCTTTCTTTCTTCCTTACCTACCAAAAATTTCTTCGTGAAATCTCTTTCTTTAAACGAAACGAAGAGCATTATTAAAATAACCTTGATAATTTTGCTTAATTCTAAATGTAATGTTCAAGTGTAGTGTAAATATGTAGGTAATTATAATGTTTGTGTGTGTGAAGTATCTTGTTTTTAATTTTTGACCAAAATTGTACTATTAATGAGTAATAATTTGTATCTGTGATGTACCTAAGTAAAAAATTCATCGATCTTAATTTTTGAAAATTTATTAATAAAAGTTTCTTAAAAGTTGACAATAATTTATTTTTTTTGCATTGACTAAAAAAATATAAAATTTGATCATTTAGTTTCGATAACCCTTTGGATTTACACTTGAAGAATAGGAAAAAATTCAATCAAGCGTAGAAAATAGGTACCCACTTGAATTACTCATCTCTAATAATATAATATTCGTATGTATTTTACAGGTAATAAAATTCCTCCGATGAACATACCGAGTGAAATTATCAACGGATTTTTCATCTGTCCAAATAACTGTGGCAAAAAATACAAATACAGACAAGGGTTGCAGAGGCATTACCAGTTCGAATGCGGAAAAGAGCCACAATTCCAATGTAAACTATGTTACAAAAAATTTAGTCAAAGTACAACGTTGAAAGCGCATTACGGTATCGTGCATAAATTAATCGTGTCTAAACAGATGAAACTATAATTCAGTATGTAAATATTTCTAAAATAAATCGTCTGTCGCTTTCGCTTCATTGTTTCCTTTATATGTACGGGTTGGATCGTGCTAAATGCAGATGGCTTCAGCAACATGACGTCATCTTACTGCATGAAGGACTTGGGAATAATTTTCTACTAAAATGAAAGTGATGTGATTTGAAGGAAAGAGAGGGGTACAATTGAAAAATGTTTGAAACAAAAGTTGTAGATTGAGATCTGAAGAATAATTTTGGTCATGATGAAAATTTTGATTGGACCCCTCCTTCTCGTCTAATTTTGTATAATACTTACGTAATAATTATATTATTCGAAATTGGAGGCGAGGGAGTGGGTCAATTGAAAACGTTTTCAAACAAAAGTCGTTGCATGAGATCTTGGGAAATAATTTTGGTCGTTTTAAAAAATTTTATTGGACCCCTCTCTCTTTTATTTTTTATTTTTCACAATCACAATACTACATGAATACTTATTATTCGAAATTAGAAGGGTTTGAGAGGTGCAATAAATTTTTTTTTTGATGATCAAAATTATTCTCAGAATCTTAATCTACAACGTTTGTTTGAAAAAATTTTCATTGAACCTCTTCCTTTCCTCCAATTTTGAATAATATAAGTATTTATTTAGTATTATACAAAATTAGACGAGAGGGAGGGGTCCAATCAAAATTTTTATGATGACCAAAATTATTTTTCAGATCTCAGTCTACAACTTTTGTTTCAAACATTTTTCAATTGGGCCCCTCTCTTTTCTTTAAATCACATCACTTTCATTTTTGTAGAATATTATTTCATGCAGTAAGATGACGTCATGTTGCTGAAGCCATCTAAGTACCGGTTTGCTTTGATAAACTTACAAGCTTGGGAAGAAGAGACCGCAGAATGAGGAAGGTGATACCTAATTTATGGATGGAGACTTTTTCAAAATTGAAAAATCTTAATTGTTTGTTGCAGTTGGTTCGCAGATCTTTGCATTTCCGGGGAATGTGCTACCTCCACCTCCCCCATATATCTGCCCCAACAGCTGTGGTCGCCAGTATAAGTACAAAAGAGGTCTCGATCGTCATATAAAATTCGAATGTGGCATGGTGCCCCAGTTTCAATGTGAACTATGTTTTAAAAGGTTCAGTCAAAGTACGACGTTAAAAACTCATTACGGTATCGTGCATAAAATCGTGTTATCTACGTCGTCGATGAAATTATAAATTCGGATTGTTGTACATGTTTGGAAAAATAAATATTATCGCTTGAGCTTCATTATTGTGCGACTTGACTGAGAGGTATGCATGGGTAAAATTGGGCTTAGGTGACCAGAAGAAAGGGTTGATTTATAAATTGAGATTTTTCTACGAAATGTTTTACTAATTGTTTGTTTCAGTTCGTTTTCGGGGTGTGAAATTTCCAGGGCCTCCGTATGTCTGCCCTAACATTTGTGGTCGACAATATAAGTACAAGAGAGGTCTCGACCGTCATTTAAAATTCGAATGTGGCAAGATGCCCCAATTTCAGTGCGACATATGCTTGAAAAAATATCACCATAAGACTTCGCTCAAATCACATCTCGGTGTCGTGCATAGAATCATTATGGATCATCATTTCAGATAAAATGGGCAAGATTTTCCCCCTTCTAATGGTTTGAAAGAATTATACTTATCAATTATATTACGTATAAAGTTCGAAGGAGTCATATTTCCATTATTCTAACTTAGTTAATTTTTTTTTTTAGGATTCTCGTATTATCCGCAGCATCAGACGCAAATTCCATATTCCCATCAAAATGATCAGCACTTTTACTACTGCCCGAATAACTGTGGAAAGAGGTACAAGTATAGGAGTGGATTGCATATGCATACGAAGTACGAATGCGGCATCGAACCTCAATTCGTATGCGAAGTTTGTTGTCGCAAATTCACCCATAGGTCTCATTTAAGGAGCCATCGACTGAAAAAGCATAAATTAGTATAGTTTTACCTATGTAAGGTTATCGTTTTTATTTTTTATTCAATTTTTAGTCAAATTTTGTTCGTTTTTGAAAATGATACTGGTGTCGATGTCTAATTTAATGAACAAAAATTATTCGAGTGTAAGTTGTGCGCTGGTTTTAGACTGTTGGTAATTTATTTATTTATTGCATTTTTTTCGATGATTTATTTCATTTAATTTTTTGTAGATCTCGTGTTATTTTTTCAATAAATAAAATTTCATTTAATTTGTAACTGAATTTTAAAAATGGTCAATTCTGAATCCGATCTGTGACGTCGCAGGTCGTCATTGAGCATCTTGGTCTTGAATTCATGAATAGAATAACAATTATTTTAGAGACAGAAAGGATCTTGAATGTTATTTAAGAACAAAGTGGAGAATTGAACGAAAGTTGTACCCAAGTTGGTTTTGTTGTAAAAATATGGTACGATTTAAATTTTATCCGAAAAATGACAACTTGATGGTTTAGACATAAATTTTGCAAAATTAAAAAAAAACAAAAAAAAACACACTTCTTTTTCTATATTTACCTATTAAAAACTATTTTCAAAAATACATAAATATGAAAACCTTTTCTTTTTTTTCTTTTTTTTTCATTTATGTTTAAAAAATGTAATTTGAAATTTAAAATTAATAATTTTTTTTTAAATTTCGGTTCAACAACAAATTTTGCAAAATTTTGAGGAAAAAAATTGAAAAAATGATGTCCATGATTTTTTTTTATTTGTTTATGAAATTTTTCTTGGGAATTCTAGGTATATGAATAAATGTCAAAAAATTTGCGAATTTTTCGTGAAAAAAGTTAACATAGCATTTTTTAAGAATATGGTTTAGAATTTTTTCTGATTTCATTCATAAAACATTTCATAAAATTTCCAATCATTTTGTGAAAATAACTTCGAAAAAGTTTTCCAAAATTTTGTTCAAAACTAAAATTTTTTTTTTTCCGGTTTCGACGAAGAAAAAAATTGTACTTAACCCTTCATGTCGAGCTTCGTAAAATAAGTGAATAATTATTGATTGATCGAAAAATTGTCAATCATGTAAAAAAAAATGAATGGCTGAAATTGAAGAATAAAAGATTTTATAAAACAATTTTATAAACTTTCATGCTTGAACTTCAATTTTAAAACTTTGTTTTTCATGAAATTGTTTCTTTCTTTATTAAAAGTGGAAAAATTATTCTAGAAAAAAAAATTAAAATTTCAGTTTTGAACAAAATTTTGTAAAAACTTTTCTCAACGATTTTCACAAAAATGAATAGAAATTTTTTGAAATGTTCAGAGAATGAATTGTTCATCAAAATAACTGAAACTGAAAATTCTTTAAAGAAATTGATACTGAAAATAAAATTTTTCAGAAATTCAGTAAGGGTAGGATTTTGCATTGGGTCAAATGGTAGCCTTATAATTCAAAAAATGCAAATTGTCATTTTTTGAAATTTCCTCTACATTAAAATTTTTACAAATTCAGCCAGAGGAGGATTTTGCATTGGGTCTTAGGGTAGCTTTTTTCAGTTTTTTCATTGATTTAATGCAATTTCTCATTTTTTGAAATTTACTAAAAATAAAATTTTTAAGAAATTCAGCCAGAGGAGGATTTTGCATTGGATCTTAGGGTAGCTTTTTTCATTGATTAACGCAATAATTTCTCATTTTTTGAAATTTCCTGAAAGAAAAAATTTTCATTTTGCGAAATTTTTGGATCAATTTTTTTTAAATATATTTCCACGAAAATTAGTGAATTTTTCGTTTTTTAACACAACTTGAAAAATTATTTCTTTGCAGAAAAATAAAAACATCGATTTTGGAAAAAAATTTTTTTTGAAAATTTTCAAGAAGAGAATTGTAAAAAAATAAAATGAAATGACTTTAAAATTCTGCCCTCAAAAAATTTCAAAAAAATGTGTCTCGAATCTAAATTTTTAATTTTTGTAAACATAATAATTTTTCAAATTTTATTGAAAAAACGAAAAACTTACGAAATTTTTCGGAAATTAAAAAATAATGATCCAAAAATTTTACAAAATTTTGCTCAAAGTTTTTTTTTCAATTTTTTTCTAATAATATTTTTTTTCGGTTTTGATGAAAAATTCATTCTCAAAACATTCCAAACAATTTATATTCATTTTTTGAAAATCTGTTAGAGTAATTTTTGCAGAATTTTTTCAAACCTGAAATTTTCAGTTGTTTTCTAGAATAATTTTTCCAGTTTTAATAAAAAAAATTGCCATTTCACGATTTTTTTTTCAAAACTGAAGTTCAAACTTGAGTCTTATAAAATGGTTTAAAACCCGTTTATTCTTCAATTTCATTCAATTTTTTTCATTTTACAAAATTTTGTTCAAAATCGACATTTAAATTTTTTTCAAAGAATAATTTTTACAGGTTTTGTTAAAATAATAAATTTATGATTTTTTTTTCTTCAAAATTTTGATTCAAAAATTTGACAAAATTTTTAAAAAGTTCTGTCACCTTTCAATCTCATTTTAAATTATTTTTTAACATTCTCTTTAGGGGTTTTCTTCAACTCAAAATAAGTATTTTGTAAAATTCTCATCTCAAAAATTTTTACAAAATTTAATTCAAAGTTGATTTTTAAAATTTTTTCTACGATTTTTTTTTTAGTTTTGTTTAGAACAAAAAATTCATGAATTGTTTTATTTCAGATGTACCTACTTATGTTTCTGCAATTTCACAAAACTTTGTTGAAAATATAAATTATTTTTCAATTTAATTCCAAATTATTGCATTAGTTTTTTTTTTCAAATTCATACGAGTGAAAATTCTCTCCAGTTTTTTCAATTTTATGAACTAAATATTTTTTTTCTGTTTAAAAAATTTCACGAAGTTGAATTTTTCATTTTTTAATTAGAATTATTTTCAAGTTATGTTGAATAAAAAATGTGAATGATTTTTTTGTGAATAACTTATATTTTAAATTTGGATTCAAAATAATAACAAATAATTTTGTATAAAAAATATTTCTCTTCCATTTTTTTTAATATGAAATTCTTTCCACATTTTTTTTTTTTTTTCAAATTCACCTTTGATGTTTTTATGTAAATTGCGGTTCTAAAATTTTTTACAAAATTTTGTTCAAAATTAAATTAAAAATTTTTACTTGTTTTTTTCCTTCAATTTAGTTGAAGAGAATAAAATAACATGAATCTTTTTTTTTTTGCTAATAACAAATTTTTTTATGGTTAAAAAATTGTTATAAAATTTTGTAGGTATAAAAACTATAATTCTATATTCACTTGTAACCTCGAAAAAAAAAAATTTGCTCCGAATCTGAAAATTGTACGTTTTAATTTGCAGGATTCTTGCATCACCTGTCATTTAACCAGAGTATCATTCCCTCGCAATATTACTACTGTCCCAATAATTGTGGCAGAAAATACAAGAATAAACGAAGTGTTAACGTTCATACAAAATACGAGTGTGGTCTCGAGCCTCAATTCCAATGTGATATTTGTTTTAAGAAATTCCATCAAAGGTGTAATCTAAAGACTCATTGTGTCTTGTTGCACAAGTCGACGAAGTGATTTATTTATTTATTTATAATAATTCATGTTTCGAAAAAATTTTCATTTGTTTGTACTCGTATAGTTATGTAAGAAGTTTCTATAGTTTGTTTTATGTTTTTTGTTTTTTTTTTACTCAAAATAAATAATTTTTTATATACGTATTATTTTATGTCCTGATTCTTTAAAAACTCCCTTCTACATGGGTTATTATTTCGATATAATCTGGAAATGGGTAGAAAATATTTGGGATATCTATTTCTAATACACTTGTACTATTTTCACTTTACAGGATACAGGAACCCATTTCCGAAAAAAGTCGACCCCGATGGAAGTAATACTTCGGAATACCACTCGTGTCCTAACAATTGTGGCCGAAAGTATAAAAATAAACGCAGTATTTACGTTCATTTAAGATACGAATGCGGCGTAGAACCTCAATTCGAGTGCAATATTTGTAATCGTAAATTCAGCCAACCGGTTACATTGCGAAATCATCGTGTCATGGTGCACAAAGTTATTTAAACCAAATTACCTGTACTAGAGTAAAATTGACAAAATTTCCAAAGTATTATTATTTTTAAACAATAAATTAATTTTTTTTTCAAATTCTGACTGCTTTTTTGGGGGTACATTGTTTTGAACTATGCTGATGGATCTCCTGAGTCAATTACCTTCCGGCTTCTTCGTACGCTTCTTCTTGATAATTTTGCATGAACGATTTTGGAAGGTTTAACTAACTTTAATCAAATTATTTAGATTTTCTAGATCAATGCCAGACAATAAATGTGATCGAATTACGACACCATTATTGCCCGAATAATTGCGGAAGAAAATACAAATATGCCAGGGGTCTTTCTGATCATTTGAAATACGAATGCGGTCAAGAACGCCAGTTCCAGTGTAGTATTTGTCCCAAGAAATTTTTCCATCGGTCTCATCTAAAAAATCATCTACTTACCGTTCATAAGACGATTGTTTAATGCGAAAGAGCAATTTTGAAATGATGTAGCCTGATGAGATTTTTGCAAAGTTGTAATAAATGGAGAATATTTTTCCAAGTGACAAAAAGGTCAAGGGTATGAAATCCATTTAATATGTAGAAGAGGATTTTCACCTAGTTTTCCTTGGCCTTTGACTCATGTTAATTGCTGTTACTCGTATGTGTATTGCTCGGCCCTGCTATTCTCAGTTTCTCAAATTTTAGGAATTATTTTAGGAATTTGAAATTCGAAATAAAAATTAAATGATTTGTTTGGACAAATTTTGGAAAAAAATTCTGAAAAATATATATATTTTTTACCAAAATTGGAAAAAAAAATTCTAAAAAATATTTTTTTTTGTTAAAATTAGAAAATAAAATTTTAAATAAAATTTTTGAAATTTTTTTTGGAAAAATTTTTGAAAAATTGTTTTTTAACAAAATCAGTGTTTGGGAAAAATTTTAAAAACATTTGTGCTCCTTGGAAAAAAAATGGATTGGTGCATTTCTTAAAATTGAAATTTGATTTTTCATAAAATTTAAAAAAATTGTTTTGAAGCCAAGTTTAACACTTTCGAACCTAAGGCCGAACTAGCCCAGATTAAAGCATCATCTTTCAGTAGCGTAGCCAGGCAGGCATGTAAGAGGGGGGGGGGGGGGGGGTCTGGACCAAAAAACAGACCATCAAAATGCTGAAATTTCGTCATTTATTCAACTTTTTCTTCGTCAAGGGGGGTCTGAACCCCGTTGACCCCCCCCCCCCCCCTAAAACACGCCACTGTCATCTTTTAATATCAGTATAATATAAAATATTCTAAGACTCCTTGATTTTTTTCAGCCCACTACCCTCAATACCCATACCGAAAATTCCGTTTCTTAAAAATTTATGAAAATGCATTATCGATCAAACTACTTAGATGGTTTTGGAAATTGAAGATTTAGTAGAAGGGTGGAATGGATTTTTAAATTATGGTAATTGAAAGAAAAATTGATTCATTCCCAGTCAAAAAAATGAAAAATGAAATATAAAAAAATTAGAGCGCGATTTTAAAAATTCAATTATTGAATCACAGGAAGTGTCTTTCAATTTTAGAACAAAAATGGAATTATCGCCCATGTGGAGTTTTTTGGAAAACCTAAAAAATGATGTCAAACATCCACTGAAAGAATAGAAAGTTTTTGAAAAATAAATATGTTATAAAAAAATTTCCAAGGCTCTAATCGAAAAAATTTTCAAACAAAAGTTGTGTATTTTGATCTTAGAAACGATTTTGGTTATCACAAAAATTTTGAGTGGATCACTCCTTCCCTTCCATTTTTGCATTTTACGTATGAAAATCGTATGGAAAATGACGTTCGTAATGCGAAAATTATTCTACATGAACACGTATAATGCAAAATTAGAGGGAAATGAGTGAGCCAATCAAAATTTTTGTGATAACCAAAATTGTTCCTGAGGTCTAAATACACAACTTTTGTTTGAAAATTTTTTCGATTGAGGCCTTCGGTACAGATATAGAGAGCAGGGCCTATTCTAACGTGCAGTTCCGCCCATTTTGTGGAATTTCAAAAAAAAGTGGGCAGTTCCCAAAAATTTAAAGCAATTTTTTATTTTTCCAGTTTAGTAGTGGAAGGAAACAAAAAATAAAACACGCTTTGAAAAAGTGCAAAAATGAAGACAAAATAACTAATCTAGTTTCTAAATTTCAATTAAGCAAATAATAAAACCACGTATAAAACAAAACAAAAAATTCTTCAATTTTTTTGTGGAAAAAAAAACTTGTGTTTTTTTCGAGTAGAAAATCTCAAATTTTTCGAACTCAGCAAATTTTATTTTCTATTTTTTGAAATTAAAAAAGTTGAGAAAAAATATCTTAATTTTTTTTGTAGAAGAAAAAATTTTCTTTTTTTTCTGAAACAAAATGTCTAAATAAGTATTAAATGTTTTTGGAGAAACAAATTTTTTCAGTTTTTTGAAGAAGTAAATTTTTAAATTTTTTCTGAGAAACAAAATTTTGAATTTTCTTAGAAAGAAATTTTTCTGATTTTTTTTGTTGAGATTTACAAGTGACGGTTGCACACCCCCCACCCCGCCAACCAGACGCCCATTACACCAATATTTAACATGGCTCTGGAGCTAAGTTTGTGCAGCTCCAAATTTTCCTTAGAATAGGCCCTGATAGAGAGATTATTTGGAAAAGAGGGATCACCTCTCTCTCCGTGCGATTTTCATACGTAAAATGCGAAATTGTAGGGGAACGAGTGATCCAATCAAAATTTTTGTAATAATCAAAATTGTTTCTGAGATCAAAATACACAACTTTTATTTGAAACATTTTTCAATTGAGGCCAAAAAATTTTTTCTTCAAAAACTTGTAAAAAAATTTTAATGGTTTTTCGACACAATTTTTTCGTTTTTTTGTTTTTTAACCGCTTAGGAATTCAGACAATCCCATTTTTTGTTCAAAAATTGAAAGACATTTCCCGTCATTTAATAATTGTATTTTTGAAACCGTGCACTTTTGTTCTTTTTTTTTATGTTTTTGATAGGATTCTCATACGTACTCAAGGCGTCTTAGAATAATTTTATATCATAAGGATATTGAAAGTTAATGATTTAATCTGGACTAGTTCGGTATTGGGTCCAAAAGGGTTTTAAGAATTGGGGTTTTGAGAAAATTTTGAAAAATTTTTAAAACACGTTTTTCAAAAAATAATAAAATTAATGATGAATAAAAATTTCGTGCTTGGAATAAAAAATTTGTTTATTCCATTTCAACAAAAAGTAAGAATTTGCTTGAATGAGAATAGTGCTATTTTTATTCCACGAGTCCACAACTGATTATTTTTACCTTTATCCTTATATTTTTTTGTACTTATTAATTTTTTCAGGCTGAACTTTTATTTCATTTGTTTTTACTTCTCATCCTTATTTTATTTTGTTTTTTATATTGAAATTATTATTTTATTTGATTCAATTTTAAATAAAAAATTTTCAAAAGAAATAAAAATAATTATTTCTTCGATTATTTCTTCAGGTAATAGAACCATATAAAACTTTTTATGCTCAAACTTTCATACAACTTCTGAAACTCTTATATTTTCTCTCGCCCACCAACCACAATTCACATCAAACTGGTTAATCAAACGATATTTTAATTTTTCAGAAATGATTTCTAACAATTCAAGGCACGAAAATAATCAACGCAACCTGGCCAAAAACTCAGACTACCATTATTGCCCAAATAACTGCGGCAGAAAGTACAAATACAAAAGCGGCCTATCTCTGCATTTGAGATACGAATGCGGCAAAGAGCGTCAATTTAAATGCGACATTTGTCAAAAGAAATTCGTTCATCGGGCTCATTTGCAAAGTCATCTTGTAATCGTGCATAAAATTATATTGTAAATAAATTTCGAGGCTTGTTTTCATTTTTCGTATTTTTTTTTTTTTTTTTTTTTTTTCGGTAGATATACGAATGTAATTAGAGTACTTGCCTGTTGATTGTGTGAGGCATTCCATTGACGAAGTACCTATTATGTACCTACTCGTACCTTCCTTGGGTCATTTTTTAACGATTTATTTTCTTTCGTAGGATTCCCTTTCGTAGCATTCCGCAGGCCTACAAAGGGTAAGCGTACAGCTGTGGCATTTCTCGAGGGATGGGATTCTCCCAAAACTTATATCTATTGTCCAAACAATTGTGGCAAAAGATATAAATACAGAAGTATATTACTTTCGCATTTGGATTACGAATGCGGAAAACCGCCCCAGTTCGAGTGTGCAACTTGTGGTCGTAAATTCTCTCGTAAAGGTCATTTGGTGAATCATTCCAGATTTTGCCCAATACATTAAATTATTGTTGTTGTTTTTTTGTAGTACCTATTATTCAATTGCGGATGTAATTTTAATTATTGCAAAATATATATCTATTATTGTTTGTTAACTCTTTGTGTGCTTGATTGAAGAAGCATTAACTCGTAATTCGTTCTTGAAGTGCTTATTTATGTATGTATTATATGGATCTCTACAAACATGATCATCATAAGTAATGTAAATTTAATTTTCATTTTTTTTTGCAATTTGATTTTTTTCTAGATCTTATTCGTAAATTTAGCGAGCAAAATAGTCAAGTGGATTATCATTACTGTCCTAAAATGTGTGGCAGAAAATATAAAAATAAGAGGAGTATTTATTTGCATATTAAATACGAATGCGGCGTTGAACCTCAGTTCCAGTGTTATCTGTGTAATAGGAGGTTTAGTCAACCTTCTCATTTACGAAGTCATCGTGTTACTATTCATAAAATTGTCTAGTTGGCGTATTTAATGTTTGCATGATTTGTGATCACGTTTGCATTTGATGGTTTGGAACGATTTGGTAACAGAAGGAAGTTTTCATTTTAGTAGAAATAACTTTTTTTCAATTTTTCAATTTTATAAATGATTTTGTGGTATTTGTTATTATTTTATTTTTTTTTCAAACAAACGAATTGAGGTAAATTCGTTTGAAGGTGAATTTTTTAAATTTTTGTTTGAAAACATTTTCTTTTTAAAAGTTGTTGAAAAATTATTTTTTGATTTTCGTTATATTTTACAAAAAAAAATTTCAACTCGATTTTTTCAATTTTTCTCTAGAACAATTTTTCAAAAAGATTTCGAGTAGGTAGTAAAAAAATTTCAACATGAATTTGATAAAAAAAAAACACAAAATTTCAAAAAATTGCACACATTAAATTTTTTTTGAACACACGAACTCTTTATAGGGAAACTTTTTTTCAACTCAAGTATTTTTTCAATTTTTTTGAAACCAATTTTTATAATTGGAAAATTTTAAAAAATTTTCTCAACATTTTTTCAATTAAAAAAAAAATATCTTTTTCAAAAAATTTTGTACCTACCCATTTTTTTGAAAATTCTTCCTAACTCCAATTCTTAATTTTTTTTTTTTTTTGAAAACTAGGTATTTTTCAAAATTTTAACAACAGTCTTTTCAAGTTTTTTTTTTTGAAGTTATTTTTTCCAAAAATAAATTTGACCCAGACTTGAAGGGGAAAAAACTTGATCTAAAGAAATGAAATTTTTAGAAAAAAAAATTGACATACACTCTTTCTAAGGAAATTTGAAACTATTTTATAAAAAGTTCCAATAAAATTAAAAAAATTGAAAAAATTCTGAAAAACTCGTTTAGTGGCAAAATGATTTTTATGAAAGTGATTTGGATTCTGCGCCAGGAGCAGTGAAATGAAATATCAGAAGGGAATTGTTTCAAAAGTAAATATTCATGACTTTTCAAAAATGATCCACGAATATTCAAGATTTTCCATTATTCATTTCTTTGGAAAATAATTTCATCAGGGATGTTCCTTTTCATGTGAAAGAATTTCCATTCTTCTAAACTCAGTTCCTTCAATTTTTTGAAAACAACTTTTTCAGTTTAAATTTTTTTTTTAGAAAGGGTTTTCAAATTTTTTGAATTTTTTCCAGTGTTTTTTAAAAACAAAAAGAAAATGATGCAAATTATTCAAAAGAATAATTCAATACAAAATTATTATCAAAAAATTTAAAATTGTTCTAATGAACATTTTTTCTCACTCTATTTTTCAGATTTTCCAATTTTATTATTTATTTTGAACTATAAATTAGACGCAAATGTGAGAAAAGTATTTTTTTAGTGTGCGTAAGCACACTATTGGTTTCAGTCTTGAAATATAAAATGTTGAAATAGGTTTATCGAGGTTAACTCACTAATGATGGGATGGATTTGATTCAAATTTTCAAGGAATGTAGAGTTCATGAAGGCGGAGGGCCAATGAGATTTGTGTGTGAATCTAATGAGTAATTATCGAGATAATTTGCAATTTTCACTTGTAAAAAAAAGGGAAAAGGAAACTTTTCTATTATTCATATCTTATCTTATCTTGGGGCAATAAATTTAAAGTGTTCAAAATCGAACAATGGTCACGTCACAACGCAACGTCCTCTTTGTGCTCTGCCGTTTTATCTTTATTGGGGCAATAAAATTTCAAAATCAAACTTTGTAATCTAGGGCTTATCAGGCGGTATCAGCACAGCAGGTGGTAAAACATTTTTCAGCACAGCAGGTGGTAAAAAATCAGATATCACGTCTCAGGCTCAGGGCAATAAATTCAAATTTTCAAAATCAAACAATGGTCAGTGTCTAGTTCTTATCTTATCTTTGCTTAGGGCAATAAATTTTGAATGTTCAAAATCAAACAATAGGTCGGACTTGTGGTCTGCAGTCTTATCTTTTTTCGGGGCAAAAAATTTAAAATGTTCAAAATAAAACAATGGGTCAATTTCAAAGATAAATACCATTGTTCTATTTTTTTTTTTCATTCACTGAATAAATTTTCCAATAGAATCGTGTGACAAGTTGTAGGTATCTATCTATTTCAAAGCTACGCACACTGTTAGAGCTGCGCTAGCGCAGGTGTCTAGTTTTAGTTTCATCCACTTGATCAAATTTTTTGAAAAATCATAATTTTCATTTTTTTTCTTCCGTTACAATTTTTCAAAAAGTTGTTAAAAATATATTTTTCTCTTAAAAACAAACTAAAGTGGCTCAATTTGCAAAAATTACGTACCTAACCAAAAATTCTAAAATTCCAAAAAATTCAGCACGAAATCTTTTTTTTTTTTTCAATTTTTCAACCATTTTCTATAAAAATTATTTCAAATTATTTTTTTGGAAAATTAAAACAATTTTCCAGTTTGAATTTTTTTTCTAAAATATCAAAAAACATTTTTCAATTTTTTTCCAAGACAATAAATTTCTACTACGACGTAACAAACAATTTAAAAAATTTATTCAAATGTTCAAAAAAGAGTATCCAATTCAACACAAAGTCCTTCTACAATATTGTTTTGAGCAAATTTTTCAAAAAATTGTTATCTGATAGAAAAAAAAAATTTTAAATCATTTTAACCTAAAATTTTGTAAATAGGGTTACCAATCGTTTTTCATCAATGCAAAAAAGTGATGGTTAATTTCGATCAATTTTTTTTTTCAAGTTTAGCTAATTTTTTACGTTCCTTTATCCAAAGTTTATCTTACCTATTATTGTTTTGTGAAATTATTCGTAAGTTTTGTTAATAAATTTGTTCACAACGAATTTTTCAATTTTTCTCCTCAAACTCTAATTTTTATGATCCTTCTGTTGTGGAACAAGGCTTTTCCTAAACTCCTGTTTAATTCACGTTTTCATAAATTGACAATTTTTTCTCTCAATTTTCCAGGTTTTGATTTCGGCTCGTACGACATGAAAACCATGATGCCCAACACTTCACCTCACTATTGCCCCAATAACTGTGGCAGAAAATATAAACATAGACGAAGCATGAAGTTGCATTTGAGATACGAATGCGGTATCGCACCTCAATTCCAATGTGAATTTTGCCAAAGAAAATTTAAGCATCGTGCTAATATGAAAACCCATTGTTTGACTATACATAAGATTATTTGTTAACATGCAAAAAATTAAAAATTGTTTGTTTCATTGTCTTCTTGCTTCCTTTTCTTTTTGTAGGCTGTATTCGTATTGCGGTAAATTCAAAAGTGGTGAAAAGAAAACCCAAAGTCATGGTATATGCCTGTCCTCATAATTGTGGAATGAAGTTTTTGACTAAAAAGCGTATTTATCTGCATTTAGAAGGCGAGTGCAGCATTAGACCAGAGACATGGTTTTTTAGATCATAACATCTTGTTTCGATGATTTCTGTACAACGTGTGTAAAAATGTACCTGCTTCTGTTGTTTTTTATTTTTTTTATTTTTTATTCATTAGAATTTTTTATTGACGTTTTATTCTAGTTTTGGATGAATTAAATTTTTCAATTTTTAAATGGTTTTTATTTTTTCGAGGGTTGGTACATATGTTAATATTATGAAATGCAACTATTCTGTCACTAATCACTCATAAATTACCGTTTTCCTCGAGTAAAATTATTATTTAGGTATTTAATTCTGATTTTTTCTTAGGAATAACATATGTGGAATCAGATCAAGAATATTTCTACTGCCCAAATCGATGTGGCAGAAAATATAAACACAAGTGCAGTTTGAGAGTTCACCTCAAGTACGAATGTGGAATTTCACCTCAGTTTCTTTGTGAAATATGTAACAAGAAGTTTTATCGTCCGTCACATTTGCAGAGTCATCGTGGATTAGTTCATAGAATTGTTAGTTAGGTGATTAATCCAACCCTAGGTAGGATTGGTTAGCCCAGTAAAACCATAAAAAGTGAAAAAATTGCATTTTGGGTTGCAGTAGATTTTTTGATTTCAAAATGTTTTTTTTTTTTTTTGGTGTTCTGATTAACCACACCAAAAAGTCCATGGCTCTCAGATAATGACTCTGTGATCGAGACCCCTCCTTGTTTTCGTTTATAACTCTTTCAAAATGAGTTTAAACGAAAAAATCATAAGAAGTAAAATTGAAGTGCATGAAATTTGCAACAAAAAAGGTCATATTCATTTTTTTGAGAAGTGAACATATGGTGCAAAAACAAGTGTCGAAATATACAGGGTGAAAAAAATTGTTCCTTCCATGAATATGATACAATTTTTGGGAGCACGGGTATGCAAATTATGATACACCATAAATCCTCCCCCCCCCCCCCTCTCAAAAAAAAGCAACTCCTATCTGAACTCTGTGGCAACAAGTCTGTAGATGTAGATACTTAGGTATTCAAAATTGAGGTGTGAGGGAGGAAAGGACCAATTGAAAAATTTTCCAAACAAAAGTTGCAGACTAAGGTCCCAGAAATAATTTTGGTTATTATAAAAATTTCGATTGAACCCCTCCTTCCTCTCCACAGCTTTCACATAACATCATATAGACAATTTTTCAAAGTTGAGGAGGGTTCGATTGAAAAAATTTTCAAACAAAAATAGTAGATTGAAGTTCCAGAAATAATTTTGGTTATTACAAAATTTTCAATTAGACCCCTCCCTTTCATCCAAATTTGAATAATATGACTTACAAGGGAACTTCGCCAACTCGTCACCTTCTATTGAGCTGAAATTTGGCTCACTGAAAGAGAGCATGCCACCCACACTTCACAACTAAATTTTTAGCTGCCGAAGTTGATTTTTCGATTTTTGGCGAATTTTTGAAAATAGGTAAAACCGCCTCCAAAAAAACATTTTTTGAAAAAAATTGTAAATTTCAAGATGAAATCCTGAAAATTAGTTTGTACACTAAAGTCGACCTCTCGAGTCGATTGGCACCATTTTCGAAGCGATCTGGAGCCTCCAGAAAAAGTTGACTCTTCTCCAGCACACTGGAATCTCTCCAGACAGCAAAAGTCAACATTTTCTGGAGGCTCCAGATCGCTTCGAAAATGGTGCCAATCGACTTGGGAGGTCGACTTTGTGGGGTAGACGAACTTTCGGGTGATATGCTGGAGAAATTATTTTTTGGAAATTTTTTAAAAATTCTGAATTTTCAAGTTGTCAAAAAAAAGACGTGCGAGCTCCTCACCTCGGATTTTAAATTCAACTACCTCAATCGATAGATGGTATCATACTAACGCTAGGATTAAATTTTCAGCTGCCGAAGTTAATTACAGCGCCGTCTGGAGCTATTCCAGTGCTCTGGAGAAAAGTCAACTCTTCCTGGAGGCTCCAGATCGCTTCGAAAATGGTGCCAATCGACTCGGGAGGTCGACTTTAGTGTACAAACCAATTTTCAGGATTCTATCTTGAAATTTACAAAAAAAAATATTTCAAAAAATGTTTTTTTGGAGGCGGTTTTAGCAATTTTCAAAAATTCGCCAAAAATCGAAAAATCTACTTCGGCAGCTAAAAAGTTGGTTGTGAGGTCTGGGTAACATGCTCTTTCAGTGAGCCAAATTTCAGCTCAATCGGAGGTGAAGAGTTGGAGAGGATCTTTTGTTAGAAGATTATAGGTATTATTAGAAAAAGGGGGGGTAGTAGAGGAACAATATTGAAAAAAATTTCAAACAAAAGTTGTAGCTTGAAGTCTTGGGAATAATTTTGGTTATTATAAAAATTTCGATTGGATTCCTCTCTTCCCTTCAATTTCAAGATTTAAGTACTATGTAATATTGGACTTGGTAAAATTTAACAACGCAAACTTGACACTAGTTTTTCAGATAACTTCTGGGGTGATGAGGTTAAAGGACCTTTCTACTGGTTAATCAAACTATTGGAAAACAAATTTGAAATAAAAGAATCTTCTGCGACAATGAAATTTTATTCCTTAATTTTACTGGGTCAAATGTAGAGAAAGAGAAATGTAATTTCTAACGAAGCTTGGTACAAACTTTGTAAAGTGTGTAATTTTTCAATAAATGTAAAATATTTTTCTTTTTTCATTAGCTCGTAAACAATATTTCATTTTGCCCCTCCCAAATCTAATAATACTACCGCCCATCTTACGCCCCATATGTAAGAACTCCCCCCATTATTATGCTAGTTCCACCTCCAAATCACTAATTGTACCGCCTATTTTACCCCTCCGATGTAATACTCCACCCACGTATCTTCCCGCCTCCTGCAGTAGAATTACAAACGCAGTGGGCGTGGCAGTACTCTGGCTCCGCTCATTTTCTCCCCAAGTGCATGCAAATAGGCGGGGCTTATACTTACACAATATCTTATCTTCATCGGAAGTACCTATACCTTATTATTTCATAATTCTACCGACTCACAATCAGCATTATTTGTTGAAATCAGGTAAAATTAACGAAGAATCACAATTTCATTACTGTCCAAACCAGTGTGGTCGAAAATATAAGTATAAAGGCGGTTTATCTCAGCATCTGAGGTACGAATGTGGCGTCGAACCCAAATTCAAATGTGATATCTGTGGTAGGCCATTCCTACATCGAGCCCACTTACGAAGTCATCGAGGATTAGTCCATAAAGTCTTGTGATATGTCATTCATTACTATAAAAGTTGTAAATTTGGTAAATAAATTTTTTATTGAGTTTCACATTAAGCTATAGTTTTGCTTTTTTTGTTTCCAAATTTCGGAATTATTTTTATTACTTTTTATTACCTACTGAAATACTCTCATAATTTTTCTTGTTACAATTATTGATGGAATGTTTTACTTAAACGTGATTTTACGAATTAGGTGGCTCTTCGGATGTCGCCGGATGTTATATTTGTCCCAATCAGTGTGGACGAAAGTATTCCTATAAAGGCGGTTTAAGCAGGCATTTGAAGTACGAATGTGGAGTTGAGCCTAAATTCAAATGCGACATTTGTACCAGGAAATTTACCCATCGAGCTCATTTGAGAACTCATCGTGGATTGGTTCATAAAATTATCTAAAAAAGTAATTTTAACGACGTTCGTGCGTTTGATTTTGAAATTCTTTAACTGCCTGTAGATAGCTCGAGATCTGATGTTGATAGTACTTATCTAATTTTTTCGGTTGCATGAATTTTTCCTAGTTTTATTTTTAATTTTCTTTCTCAATTACCTACTTTCACCTTAATACTTACTCATGCTTTTTATAATTTTTCTAAACAGGTTACAAAATTATTGATAAAGATCCTCTTGAAATTTTCATCTGCCCGAAGCAATGTGGACGAAAGTATTATTCCAAGGGTCCTTTGAACAGACATCTGAAATACGAGTGTGGTGTTGAGCCAAAATTCACTTGTTCTGTATGTGCTAAAAAGTTTAACCATAAGTCACAGTTACGGTCTCATTCTGCTTTGATTCATAAAGTCACATTGTAATTTTATATGAGTGTAAATTTTATTTTGACAAATACACATTCTGTGATACATATTTTCGAGGTTTATTTTTCTCAAACCCAGATACCCACCTACTTTTCATTTTTTTTTTTTTTTTTTTTTTTTTTTTTAAGAAAGGAAGAGATAAAAATACCTACCTATTTTATAATTTTTTTTCTCATTTAGTGAACTTACTCATTTATTATCTTGAAAATCAGGTGGCAGTTCGTATTCAGAACGTGTTTTTTACTGCCCTAATCAGTGCGGCCGAAAATATAAATACAAAGGAGGTCTGAACCAGCATTTGAAATACGAATGTGGAAAAGAGCAGCAATTCGCTTGTGAAATTTGTCATCGAAGATTTGTGCATCGATTTAATCTTAAAAAACATGCCATTATTGTTCATAAAATTCTGCTTTAATTTCCTGCCTTCGTTAATACAAAATTAATTCGTTTTGTTTGTTACTTCTTTCCACTTTTGATATAAAACGAATATGGAAAATGGGAATTCATTTTTACGAGCAATTTTTTTTTTTGTTAACTTCAAGTGCGATTTATGTTCCAGTTATTTCAAGGAATAAGTCGTTCTTAGAAGTATTCGTGTGCCCGAATAACTGCGGCCGAAAATATAAATGGAAGAGTGCTCTCCAACGACATTTGAAATTGGAATGTGGCATCGAGAGACAATTCGAATGTAAAATTTGTTCCCGAAGGTTTTCCCAACGTGTGTCGTTGAGGTCTCATTGTGGAGCTAAGCATGGAGTAATAATTCCATAATTTTTTTTTTCAAATTTTTTTTACGATTTTTACTTAATTAATTTTTTATGTATGAGTTGTTTTTTTTTTGGTGAATTTAATTTTTTTGTGTGTATTTTGACAAAAATATAAATTTTTTGTGTCATTTTTTTTATTCCATAGTCTCATAATTTTGGCTAAACCAAGGTGAAAGTACGAGTAGTTACATTGTTGAGGTGCAGGCTCCAATTCCCAACTGCTATTTAACCCGCTTCATTTATACCTAGATGTAATTACTTCACCGGTGTTTGAATTGTAAAATTTTATCGCCTGCAACGATTTTATTTCATTTGCAGAATGGAAACATTTCATCGACGTAGGAAAGAAATACGTTTACGTTAAAGAAGGCGATTATTACATTTGCACGAATCAATGTGGAAAGAAATACAAATACAAGCAAGGATTCCGAAAACATTTGTTGCTCGGATGTCAGGCAAATTTTTCATTTTCTTGCTCATTCTGTGGCAAGAGATTCTGTCGGAAACGAGAACTGCAAATGCATTTCAAAACCACTCATCGTATTCCACACATGAAATTTATGTGATGTTGAAGAACTGTGATGTATAAAAATGGTGGTTTGGGTTTATATCTTTAAATTATTCGGATTTGCTTACTTTTAAAGTTGAGTCATTTTTATATAAATATGGTACACTTTGAAGAGGCGCTTTAGATTGGTTACCTACGATTTTTCACCGAGCTGGTTACTTGGAATTTGCTGAGGTGTAGTTAGCTCGATATTTTCCAAAGGGGTGATGAGTTAACTTATTTCACCCAAAAAAAAAAAAAAAAAATTAGGCAGTTTTACCTACTTTAAAAATTCTAAAAAAACGTTCTTCAAAAAAATGAAAAAAATTTTCTCAGGGAAAAATTTTTTCTCCCAAAAATTGGGAATATTTTTTCAAAAAAATCATGAGATTTTTTTTTCTTTAAGAAAATTGAAAAATTTTATGCTCTTTAAAATTGAGAACATTTTCATTGGAACCATTCAACTTCGAAGGATTTATTTCTCAAAAAGAATAATTTCGAAAACTTATCGACGTGTCTTAATCTATTATTTATTTTAGAATTGTTAAAATGAATAAACGATTGTATTTGTTTTTTATTTTATTTTATTTTATTTGAAACTGTATACCTACTTCCTATCTATTTGGATTATGCGTCTATATACAACAAGCATGCTTAATTTTTATTTCATTATCATTTGGTAAGAATTAATAAAATTGATCGATTTATGTTAAATAATTGCTACAGGTGAATGGAATACGTCTTTACCTTCGAAATCAAACGAAAAGATCGTATTTGTGAAGATCGGCGACGTCTACCCTTGTCCTCTAAATTGCGGAAAACAATACAAACACAAAGAAAGCGTTAGAAATCACGTAAAATTTAATTGCGGTAAACCTCCTCAATTTTCCTGCACCCATTGTGGAAGATGGTTTACCAATAAATATTCGTTGAAAAATCACGTCGGAGTGATACATAAGACGATCATGTGAATGTGATCGGATTTCAAATTCGTTTTATACTCGTATATGTTTTAATTGTTTCACCTATGATTCTGTTTTTTATGAAAGTTGTTAGCTTTTGTGTAGTTTGTCGTTGTCTCGAGTTAGCTTTTTTGTAATTTTATTGATCTCTGATCAGCTTAGGTTTATTCGAAGTACCTAAATAAGAATGGGCTTTTCGGGAAATGCCCACTGTATTTGGTGGAGTTGTATAATTATTCACGATACAATTATGCTTACAGGATTTTTCGATAGCACAGTGAGTGCTTGGAACCTACCCGATATCAAATCGAAACCAGAATATTACGAATGTCCTAATAAATGTGGCCATTCTTATAAATATAAATCAAATGTGTATCGACATGCTAAATACGAATGTGGTAAAGAGCCTCAATTCGCTTGCGAATATTGTGGCAAAAAATACACTCAACGGAGTACTGTAACTTTTCACATTATCAACGCTCATAAGCAGTTAAATAATTCTAAAAACTGAATGATTAAAAAAAAAACGAGTAAGTTGTGTACAGACTTATTAGGATTTTGATTAGGTTACCATTATTTTTTATTAGAAAAGTTAAGACTAAAAATTAGAAGATTTATTAGTTTTATTTTATCGCATTTTTATTTCGTAAATTTCCAAGTTTCAGTCTCAGGTTTTTAATTACAAAGAATATTATTAGGTATTCTTTGAATCGAAATTTTTTGTAATTTGTCAATGAATTGAAATTTTTGTTTTTCTAGAATACCTATGTGCGGTTTTTACTTATTTATATTGTTCAAATTTCCTTAATTTAAATATTTTTTGCCTAAATAAATTTTTTATCTACTCATACCTACTTATTGTGCGAAAAATTGAAAATTAATGAAATAATAAAAAACTCTACCGCAGCCTCTGCGGTAGACAAGCTGATTTTTTATTTCATTTCGAAAATGACCGATTCATTTAGTCAGATCGTTTGTAACGTAACGACTAATTCATGTGAGGGAATCGTTCAGAAACGACCAATTCATTTTAACGAATTGTTCGGAAACAATTGATTCATTTGAACAAATCTTTTGCGAATGACAAAACTTTTTTTTGTAAGTTAAAATTTTTTGAAATTTTCCAAAAATCAATAAAATATTTCCAGAACAATCAATTTCAACTCATTTGAACCAATCGTTCGCGAACGACCGATCCATTTAAACGAGTCGTCCGCTAATGACTGATTCATTTGAATGAAACAATATTGGGAACGACCGATTCACTTGAACAAATCGTTCGAGAACGACTGATTCATTTAAACAAATCGTTCGCAAACGACTGATTCATTTCAACAAATCGTTTTTATCAGATTCCTTTCAATTTTTTGCCAAAATTCTTTGGATATTTTTCAAAGATTTTTTGCCAAAAAAATTTCATGTTTTTTGTCAAAATTCACAAAAAACCAATTTCAAGATTTTTATCTCAAATTTTTGGATATTCTTTGAAAATTTTTCAAAGATTTTTTGTAAAAAAAATTATTTTGAAAATCTTAATTTTTTTATCAAATTTTTTGTGAAAATTCACGAAAAGTTTGATGGATTTTCAGAAAATTCCAAAAAACACCTTAAAACCATCGCAAAAAAATCCTCGAAGGAAAGTCAAAACAAAATAATTTCATTGTCAAAAAAATTTTTTGTCAAACAAATATTATTATTTAAAGATTATTTTCAAGTTTTTGTCAAAATTCACGAATAACTGATTTCAATTTTTTTTTAATCAAAAATAAAAAAATTTCTGGATATTCTTTGAAGATTTTTCAAAGATTTTTTGTTAAAATTTTTTTGAAGTTTTCTATTATTTTTTGATCAAATTTTTTCAATTTTTTTGTGAAAATTCAAGAAAAATGGTTTCTTTTCAACAAATTGTTACGCGAACAATTCTTTCATCCGAAATTCAAATCAAATCAAATCAAATCAAATCAAAGTTTATTTTATATGAGATCCCTATGCGCAATGCGCGAACGGGCTCATAGATTATTGAAAGAACAACATAAGAAAATAATTAATTGAACTTTACAAACTTAAGCTAACAATATAAAAACAAAACAATACAAAATACAAAAACAACAATTAGGTAATTTTATTCCTTTTTTACTTGGAAATTTTGCAGTAATTTTTTTACAATTTTTGTTCTTCACAAAGTAATTTTTTTAGTGAATTCTTGAAAGATTTTAGGGATATTTTATTTTTAACATTTTCAGGAAGTTCATTAAATAAACTTGGGCCTACAAAAGCACACTGCTGTCTAGAATGGGTTTTATACCAATCAGGTACCAGTGCAACTTGGGTTTTTGCTGAGCGAGTTTTTCCCTCCTTTCTTCCAATTTTAAATTTCTCAGTATTCTTTTTCACATATAGGATAGTATTCAATTTTACCAGGTTTTCAAGCTTGAGTAAATTTAGTTCTGAAAACAGATTTTTTGTAGATATTTTTGCCCCTACTCCACAAATGTTTCTTATCGCAAGTTTTTGTAACACTGTTATACTAGAGAGGTGGTCTTTAGCCGAGTTTCCCCAGATTGAAATTCCAAAACTTAAAACTGATTCAAAAAGTACTTTATAGATTACCAAGAGGTGCTGTTTATTAAAAAATTGTCGCAAATAATACAATAGATATCCTAATTTTGATAATTTTTGTTTTAGGTATAATGTATGCTCCCCCCACGTTAATTTTTGGTCTAAATATATTCCGAGATATTTCATTTTTTCTACCTGTTCAATATAGGGGCAGTTACACATCGTGTCACATAGGGGTGAAGAATGTAGTTTAATACAATTTTGAACATTGATTATATGTTTATACCCGAATATCATAATTTTTGTTTTTTTCCCATTTAGTTGTAATTTATTAAGATGGTACCAAATGGTAATCTTTTTCAAGTCAGCGTTTATATTTCTCAATAGGATTTCTCGATTTACCGCATTGTGTACAATTGCAACGTCATCTGCGAAGCAGTAAATTCTACCTATTAGTTCCATATCACATAGATCATTAACATAAATTAAAAATAACAAAGGTCCTAGAACACTACCTTGTGGTACACCACAGGTTATTTTTACATCTTTACTTTTGGTATTGCCTATTTTAACCCTTCTTACCCTACCTTTTAGATAAGTTCTGAACCAGTCTAATATTTTCCCTCTAAATCCACATTGTTCCAATTTTTTTAGTAATATATTTAGATCAACTGTATCAAAAGCTTTAGAAACATCCATAAAAGTAGTTGACACCACATGTTGAGAGTCTAGGCAGCTGGTCAAATCTGTTATATAGTCATTTAGGGCACTTTCGATGTCTTTGTTGGGAATAAACCCATACTGCTTTTTACTAAAAAAATTTTGTTTCATAAGAAAATTTATTGTGCCTGATTTGATTATGGATTCAAAAATTTTTGAGATGGTGGATAGAACAGAAATAGGTCTATAGTTCCCAATTTCAGTTTTTTCCCCTTGTTTATAGATTGGCACTACTTCTGCGATTTTTAGGATCTCTGGAAAAACACCATTTTCTAAAGATAAATTAAACAAAAAAGTTAGAGGGGGGATTAAATGTATTTTATATTTTTTAAAGATGTCTATTTGTAGATTATCTGACCCTGAGCTCTTTTTATTTTTTATACTACATATCGCTTCATTTACATCATCTTCTAATATTTTTGCCACAAAGAAAGATTGTATACTCTGTTTTGGGGATGAGACGGGGCCTATGTTTATTTCATCGAATGATTTTGCAATATTTTCTACCAAAGTTGAGAAATATTCATTAAAACTATTTGCAATGGTCTCCTTATTATCTTCAACACTACGTAGGGTTCCATTTATGTTTATTTTTTGTATGCTGTTTATTTGATTGCTGCCTCTAACTTTGTTTATTACTTCCCAATATTTTCTTGTGTCATTTTTAAATTTATTTAGCAAATCATCATAGTATGTTTTTTTATCAGACCTTCCAATTTTTTGTACTAATTTTGAGACAATTCTAAATTCTTTCTTTAAATTTTCGTCATTTGGATTTTTTTTAAGCGCAAGATACAGTTTTTCTTTGTTTTTAGAAAATTTTATGAGTTGAGGGGAAGCCCATGGGTTTCTTTTACTTTTGCGTTTAGAAATTTTTTTAGTAACAGTGGCTTTAGTTTGTATTTCTTGTATTGTCTCTATGAATCTTTCGAATGCTACATTGACATCTCTTTCACAATAAATTTTGGTCCATTTTTCATCTGCAATTAATTGCTCAAACTTTTCTTCATTTATTTTACAGAAGTATTTAGTCGATTTTTGACTTTTAATCAAATCAATCCAAGATACATCAATTAGAATACCTTTGTGGTCAGTAAAAGAGGCATTCACCAACTCATAATTTAATAACATAGGATTATTTTTATTTTCTATTCCCTTTGCCATTACATGGTCAATACAAGAGTTTTTATGTATACCTGATCTAGTTGGCTCATTGTTGATACTTTTATATCCCTTCATCTGTAAGAAAGCCAAATATTCAATCGCACTAGGTGAATCCAAAATGTCAATATTTACATCCCCAGTTAGAATCGTATTTTTTTCACATTTTTCAAGCATGTTTCCTAATTCAGAGACAAATTTAGTATTATTCATTCCGCAATATTTGTAGATCCCAATCAGATTGATGATTTTATCTACATTACGAAGAACACATTTAATTGCACCAAAAGTAGATTCAGTAATTTCAGTTATCTCATGTGACAAAGTTTCATTAACATACATCACTACCCCTCCTGATCTCTTTCCTTCTCTTTCTTGTACATACATGCAATAGTCATCTAGATGATATCTACAAGATTCACTTTTCGATATCCATGACTCTGTAAAAATCATAATGTCAAATTTTGTTTGAAGGCTATCTAAGAAAAGTAACATAGAATCAAAATTTTGCCTTAAAGATCTAACATTCAAAGATAAGATTTTCAAGGACATATCTGGTAATTTCTACACAAGAACAAGTAATAAAAACAAAAACGGAGACACAAAAAACTACAAGAAATAAAATAAAGAAATTAGAATACAAAAAAGTGGTTTGGTTATCAAAGGCAATGAATTATAAGATAATAACACAAAGAAAAATAATACAGTAACACAAACGATTTTTTTTTTTTTTTTTTTTTTTTTTTTTACTTATTTTCTTCGGAATCTAGATTACGTAGCTTCGAGATCGACGTAATCTTAACTGCTTTTGACTTTTCATCTTTACGAATAAATACATTGCAGTCTTTGGTCCATACATATTTATAACCACTTTTCTTCAATTTCAGGGCCTCGCTGAGAATTTCAGTATTCTTGGTAGTAAGATGCTCATTTATGTAGATATTTTGATTTGATTTTCCACCAATTTGTCTCGATGTTATTCTATTTTTCTTGGCTGCGTAGTATATCTCTTCTTTCATCCATCTGTTCACGAATTTTACGATGATCGGTCTGTCAGCTTCTTTGTTTTTAGATGGGAGTCTGTGGCATGTTGATATGTCAGAAGAAGTCAGTTTGATTTTCAACTCTTTTGCAATATCAATCAGTTTTTTATATAGATCTTCTTGCTGTCCTTCTTCTACTCCGAATATCTTTAGGTTATCTCTCCTACTGTACTGTTGCAAGTCTCTCAGCTCATTTATAGTATCTTCTTTTATCGCGTTTATAGTTTCCAAGCTTTGGCACTTCTGTTTTAAATCATCGACTTCATTTTTCAAGGTACTCAAATTATCGGATAGTTCATCAACTCGTTTAATCACAGGTTCAACATACTTTGCTGCAAAGTCTTGAAAAGCTTTTCCAATGGCAGTTGTTACGTGCTTTTCGATTGCTCTTTCGACTGCTTTTTCCACTGCATTTTCCACCATTTTTTCAATTGAGTCGCACGTATCATCGTTCTGGATCTGGTCATTATGATAATCACCATTTTTCATCTGTTTATTTTCTTTACATTTCTTGCATTTCCATTCCTTTCGAACAGTACTGCTCATTCGTTTCCATGTAGTAGTGGCTATTCCAGCACACTTGAAGTGCAATTCGGCTTTACAGGTTCCACAGATAGCATTATCACCATCTGAGGGAAGGGGATCTTTACACGACTGATCGTCACAGTTTTTTGTCATGTTATTACGCGACAACTTCCCGAAAAACGCATTTATAGAACACGACGTTGAACCGACGTTGACGCAATGATAACGCGAGATAGTACACAACACAACTTGTTACGTGTAACAGTTTCTTACAGTTTCTTATCAAAGCATGCGTTATTTCAATTATTTTAATTACCGATTTTCTTAATTAAAATACTATTTAAGAGTTTACTTCTTATGTCGATTCATTCACCATCACTAACTACACTTCACTAAACAATTTCTTGGCTTTAAAAACTAATTTGACCACTAAGAAACACCCGCTGATATAGGAGCGGACCAAAACACGTCTGTCAAGTTCAATAATAATAATATAATAATAATAATAAAAATGAAAAAAAATCAGCTAAAAGAATAAAAGTTACATTAACTTTATGGTAACGATTAGAAATACCGAAAACAGCTTTAACATTACAGTAACGTTATAGTAACGTCGTCAATGAAGCGTTATAATGATGGAAATCTCACACAAATTGTGAATACGTCATGACAACAATAACATAAGTTCAAAAACAATAAAATATCGTTACTGTAACGTTATTGTTGCGTTTTTTATTGAATCTCAATCACTGCTGCGGAAAAAGTTATGAACAAATTCTTTCTAACCCAAAACGAAACAATAACGTTACAATAACTTTATAGAAACGTATTGTAGTAATGGTATTGATGAAATATAACAAAAAATGCAAAAATAACGTTACAGTAACGTAGTGGTAACGTTATTATAATAACGTTATTGAAGCGTTATAATGATGTTTTTTCACACAAATGATAGATACATCATAACAACATTAATACCAGTGATTAGTAACGTTATTGTTGCGTTTTACAATGATATTGATGAAATATAACAAATAATTCAAAAATAACGTTATAGTAACATTATTATAGATACATCACAAAAACATTAATACCAAATTAATAACGTTAAAATAACGTTACATTAACGTTACTGAAACGTTATTGTTACGTTTTTGGTTTAATCTCAATTACTACTACAGAAAAGATTATGAACAAATTTCAGCCATCTGCCATATTTAGGGAGCTAAGGAGCTTTGAAAATTTTGATCGCGGATATCTCGCGAACCCGCGAACCGATTTCGCCCAAATTTGGTACCCTGATAGATCTTGAAGAGTACTATAAAAAAGGTTATGTGCAAAAATCACGTACATACATAGCTTATTTGCGAAGTTATCGAGTTTCGAAAATTTCAATCGCGGATATCTCGCGAACCCGCGAACCGATTTCGCTCAAATTCGATAGGCTTCTATTCCCAATGACCCTCTACCACACATATAAATTTCAACTAATTCCATCAATTATAACTCAAGTTATCACACCGACAAATTTTAGTACATACATACATATATATATAAAGAAATACCATTTTGCGAAATTGGTGCCAATCGTCATATTTTGTCATAAAACGTCGAGAAATATCACTCCCATCCCCCACTGTTACCAACGGGTCAATTTTAATAGCTGATTTTTTTCGGAGAAAAAAATCAGCTAAAAATTGATTCTTCTTTTTTGAATATTGGTACACGTTTGATTAGATGTGTATAATTATATGGAATTGAAGATGCAAATTGATGATGATGGATTCTCAAGTGGATTTGAACTTTGTAATCGATCGAAATCAAAGAAAAAGTGGCGAATGTAATAAAATAATGAATAATTCAATTCAAAAATTCAATAATTCATTATTTAAAAAATAATTATTTTCATTTACGTGTTTTCAAATCATATTACAAACGCCAGAAAGCGTATAAGCGTACTACTCGGATACGTAACGCGTGCATACTGGAATAATTGTTATTTTTCCAACACTGACATAATTATGATGCGAAATTTTATTTTAAATTTTATGACATTTTCGACTATTTGAGAAAAAAAATGAACAAAATTTACAAATTTGAAAATAT
The DNA here is from genome assembly GCA_959613365.1 of Balanococcus diminutus. Taxonomy (NCBI): domain Eukaryota; kingdom Metazoa; phylum Arthropoda; class Insecta; order Hemiptera; family Pseudococcidae; genus Balanococcus; species Balanococcus diminutus. The sequence goes on along the minus strand of OY390716.1, from coordinate 59,119,713 downwards.
GTGGCGTGGTGGATTTTTTTCAAGTTTCCAATTTCTAGTAGTAAAACATGATCTTAGAAACGATTGGATCCCCGCTGTAAGTCTAGGTACTGATTTTTTGGCACCATCGAAAATTTGCCAAGTCCAAGAACTTCGTAGATACGTAAATTCAAAATTGGAGGTCAGGGAAGGGTTCAACCAAAATTTTTATAATAACCAAAATTAGTCGTAGGACCTTAAGCTACAACTTTTGTTTGAAATTTTTTTCAATTGGACCCCAGGGACCCCACCTTCTCCAAGAATTTTGCATAACACTCCGAATATACCAATTTTAAAAAATGAAGTAGTTGAAAGTTGGTGGAGGTAGGGGTCCCATTGAAAAATATTCCAACAAAAGTTGTAGTTTGAAGTCTTAAAAATTTGATTAGGTATTACAAAAATTGGGATTGGACCCTTCCCTGCACTTCAATTTTGAATTTACTAGACTTGGAAAATTTTCGATGGGGTCAAAAAATCAGTACTGCGGGGTAGTCCAGGAAAATTACGAATTGTATTCTGACAAATTTATATATTCATTTTTTTTTTTTGGAAATGGGTAGTACTCGATGCCCTCTTTAAACGACGTAATTAATTGTGTGTAAATAGGACAAGAAATCGAGACCAAGGCATTTTGATCACATTACCCGGCTGATCTGTACATCAGAAGTAACATTTTGGGTCACAATTGATCTCATTTAAAACGTACCCTAACGCCCCTATGGGCGTAATTCAATTTTCAAGGGTTTTTATAAATTCCAAGTTTTATTGACAGACAGACCTTGATCGAAATGAGATCAATTGTGACCCAAAATGTTACTTCTGATGTACAGATCAGCCGGGTAATGTGATCAAAATGCCTTGGTCTCGATTTCTTGTCCTATTTACACACAATTAATTACGTCGTTTAAAGTAATCAAGCCGTCGGATAATGTGGTCAGAATTGTGAAAAAATCTATGTTTTGTGAGAGAAAAACAATCACTTTTTTTGAAAGAGAAATTTTTTGGAAAAAAACATCTCAGTTTTTTTTTTAAAGATAGTTACTTAGGTAATTCTTGAAAAAATAAATATTTCATTTTTTTCATTCAGTGTACCTACCTAAATCTAAATTTTTCTCGAAATAAAAATTTAAAACATTTTTTGCAATTAAAAAACTTTTTGTTCGCTTTTCTGGAGAAATTTTTTTTAATTTTTAATTTTTTTTTGTTTTTTTGAAGTCGAATTATTTCTCAATTTTTGAGGGGAAAAATTTTAATTTTCTTTTTTTAGAAATGAATCTCAATTTTTTTGAGAGTTATAGGTGGGTACTGGGTGGTTAAAAAATTCTTCAAATTTATTTTCCTGAATTTTTTAGAAAAAAAAATATTTATTTTTCTAAGTAGGCAACCTATCTTACTTCTTGTTTCGATTTTTTCTCGGAAAAAAATTTTGTGATATGTATGTAAAACCAGATAATTTAGGTTTACATTCAATAAAGTGAATTTTTTTACAAAAAATTTTTTCTTCGTTTTGTGTAATCAGCCGGTTAATGTGTTCAATGTTGCCTCGGACAATTGCGATCACATTAAGCGGCTTCTACTGTATGACAAATATTGGCTTGAAACATGTCCAAACATGAATTTTGAGCCCTCCAGCCCTCCAGACTCCTCGTGGGACACCGGGGGTTCCCAAAATGACGTCACTTGGTAAATTTAAATGAAAATTACATGCATCGGAACACGGTTACTTTTTAGTAACTTGGTTACTTTTTTAAAGGCAAGGTTACTTTAGTTACTTTTGGGCTCATTTTGGTTACTATGGTTACTTTTGGACTCATTTTGGTTACTATTTCGTCAAAAATCTGACGAACAGCTGCCATTAAAATTTAAAATTTCTTTAAAAACGTTTTGAAAGTTTTTTTTAGAGATTTTGCTTCCAAAAAATTTTAAATATTTTATTTAAAAATGAATTAAGTAAGGTCAGTTGGGGTAACTGGGCCACCGGGGTATCTGGGCCATTCTCTTCCTATAGTACGTTCGGCGAAAGATTAAACCTGGCAAAATAAAAAGTGGGGGACGCAGTGAAAAAACGAAGCAATTAGAAGCCGAGAATTTTTCTTTTTGGCGCGTTGATTGGTTCATTTTCGCTCCGCCTTTCTCGCGCCAAAATTTGCCAGGTTTAATCTTTCGCCGAACGTACTATAATCCCCTCCAAAATCGTCTTGACGTAAATGGTTGGTTGCATGGTAACACTGACATCGTAAGCCCACCATAACAATTATCATTTGGTTCCTAGCTCCCCTTGAGGAGGCCTCAGTAATTTGAGTAACATGACATGGCCCAGTTACCCCCAACAACTGTGGCCCAGTTACCCCAAAACTCAGATTTGAGTGGGGGTAAGTGAATTACACATCTTAAATCTTCCTTAATAAAAAAAAAATTTGGTGGCCCAGTTACCCCATTTTTCGGGGTAACTGGGCCACCATTCTTTGTGTAGAGTGAGGTGTTCCTCAGCTCAGGTATGTGCTTCACCCTCAAAATCAAAAAAGTGAGCGTACCTCTATGACACCCCTCTACACGTCCCATTTGAAGATTTAAGGTTATTCTTCACTAGTGAGGCATTTTTGAATAAAGATTTTTTAGAGTTGTAAAAACGTGGCCCAGTTACCCCAACTGACCTTAATTGAACAATTTATTGAATCTTTTTTAAAATTGAGATTTTTTCTGCTCGAACTTCAGGAATAGGTATTTATTTTGTACTTATGTATTGAAATTCAAGGTAGAAAAATGTTTGCTCCTAAAAAAATTGAAAGTTCTTTTATAGGCATTTTTCAAATCAGTATGAAAAATTGTGATTTTTTTTTCTTGAAGAATTAAGATTTTTTTCTTGAAAAAAAAAATGTAAGTAGATAAGCCGTATTTTTTTGAAAAAATTGAGAAATTCTTTTCTCGACAAATAAACGATTTTTTCTCAAAATTTCTTTTCAACAAAAGTAGAGGCCGTCGAAGAATAAAACCGATTTCTCCTCATTGAAAACTTTTTTTTTAAATGAGAATACCTAGTAATTTTTTCAATTTAAAAAAAATGTGTTCGAAGTATTTGAAAATTATGTTTGAAAAATAGAGAACTCCTCAAAAATGAAACATAAAATCGTTTCAACTCGTGAACTTAAAATGCTTCAAAAATTTGATATTTCTCAAATGAGCAAAACTTTCCTTTTGAAAAGTTGTGAATTTCACATGTTGAAAAATTGTTTTTTTGTGGAGAATGAAGACTTTTCAAAAATTAAATTTTTTTTGTATCTACTCATTTTGCAATAATCCAATCAAAAAATTGATTTTTTTAGACTTTAAATTCTTAGGCATTACAATTTTTATAAATTGGAAATTTTTTATTTGAATAAACATGAATTTTAGGAACGGCATTGTTTAAAAATCAAAAAATTGAGAATTTTAAGTTTAATTTTTTGAAATCCAGAACTTTTTAGAAATTACAAATTGTTAATAAATTTAAATTTATAGAAATTAAAAATTGTTTGAAAAATAAAAAAAATCGAAAAAAAATAAAATTAAAAAATTAAAAAAAGGACAGTATTGTTTGTAATTTAAAATTTTTCTAAAATTCACGTTTTTTGAAATCAACAATTATTTGAAAACTGAAAACTATTTCAAAACAAATAAGAGTTCAAAAACTTGAAAAAGTTGATATCAAGTATTTTCAAGAAAAAAAAATTTTTTTTTTTTAAATTTTCAATATTGAGTTCAAAAAAAATTAAGATTTGATAGGAACTCAAAAATTATTTTTTGTGAGCTTCTCAAGAATTGAAATTTCCTATGATATAAAAATTGAGCACCTATTAAGCCAACTACTCTATTAAAATTCGTCATAATTATAGAAAAAGAAAAAATGCATGAATTATTATTTTTGAATTAAAAATTTTGATTTTTTCAAAATTTTTACCATTGATTTCAAGAGTTGTGAAACGTCAAATTTAGCGAAAATATGAGAAAAACGGGGACGAGGGGAGGGGAGGGGGTTATGAGTCATTATATTCAAGTGGAAATGGAAAATTTTTGGTTACTTTTTTCCATAATTTTGGTTACTTTTTTTGAAATTTCAGGTTACTAAAGTTACTTTTATTTTTTCAAATTTCGCTCCGATGCATGAAATTAGGAAAAATAGAAAAAATCAACGAATTTTATACAAATTCGGGTTGATGGTGTATTTAGGTGTTTTTTTATGATATACTACGACGACAATTTTTTTCGACCAAAAATAACCATTTTTGGCGCGAAAAATGATGAAAAAATCAGTTTTTTGCATTTTTGAAGGTCTTCCACCTATATAGAAAATTCTGAAAAAAATATATGTTGTACATCCAGACTAGGTGTACAACATATATTTTTTAAATTATTGCACCTCTGAAAGAACTTGTCGAAATGGCCGTTAGAAAACTTAAAACGCGCATTTCACAGTGAAGATAGGTTCGAAAAATTTTGAAAAAATTTCCATGGATGACCCTTGAGTATACCTAACATCTACTCGAGTTTGAAAAAAATCGGTTGAAAACAGTCGAAATCAAAAATTATAATCGAAAAATCACATTTTTCGCCCTAGGGGAAGGGGGAGGAGAAGGGGGTGAGGTAGCGACTCAAAAATTTGGTCACGGAGGTTTTAGACCATGGGGATCAACTTCCACTAGTTGGTTTCGAAATCCGTACGGTGGGCCAAATCGCCTATCTTTACCCGGCTATACCCTTTTATGCAGCCCAAAGGCCAAAATGCAGTTTACACCATTTTTTTCGTCTAACTGCACTAGGCTATGCTATAACGTTTTGGTATTGGATTTCTTTTAACTTAAGGTATCCCCTGGACTATATGGAAGTCAGAAACGTCCATTAAAAAAATGAAATAATGATAAAATTGTTTTCAAGTTCTAATTTCCACCGAAACTAGCAAAAGTGTTGATTTGCGCATGTTATTTTGTCTCATGCCTTCAAAGGAGCCTGTTCACACAAGAACGGGACCTAAAGCGAAAGGGCGATGGATGGCGACGTAAGCGATTACAATAATTTCATAAAATGTGTGTTATCTTTCAAACAGATGACGCGATTTGATAAGTAGACGTGTGAGAGATGATATTAAAGACCACAGAGGCGTATACATATTACATATACCTATGTACCTCGATTTAAGCTCGTATGATAATAATTTTACCCGTACAATTTGTACTTTTTGTCTACATGCGACCTGCAATACTTTCGATGAGCGATGACTGGTAAAACGGGCAACAGAAACAGATGAAACAAATAACCGGCTCGTAGACAAAGACAATTCAATAATTCACAAATACCAGTCTACATTTACGATCTCGGTAAATTTTTACATTTCGGCTACCCTAACAATTTAAAAAAAAAAAAAAACATGGTACGAACGTGACTTCACTCTTTGTCTTAAGGTAGTTGAAGGATTCCAATCAAACGTAACGTTTGTTGGATCGTTTTACTATTTGCCATAAATTAAAAACTCGTTAAACGTCAACTAGGTACGATGAGAACGTTTTAATAACCTCGTCTAGTTACCAAGTTTCTATACAACTGCGTGTTCATGTTCGTCAAGTTTTTAACCACTAGATACATATAGTATCGTGGAGTTCAGTTATGCAAAATGATTTTACTGTTAGGTTTGGGAAGTTGAAAATAAGTATCTGAGGATAGAAATTTTTCAGCTAGCTCTACGAAAAGCTCCCCAAAATTAGGTTCACTCCTTGAAATTTTTATCAATTTGTTTCTTGGAGAACCAAATTTTCACTTTTTGTTGAAAAAAAAATTACAAATACCTATTTTTTTTATGGAGAATGTATGTAAAGAGCAACATCTTCTGTATAGGTACAACATTTTTTCATAAGATTAAAGAATGGAAAGTTATCAACAGAACAGAACCCTTTACCCCAAATAGTTGGAAAAACATGTTTTTGAACATTTGTCCAAGTCCAATTATTCCAAGAAAACTATCATTGTTAGAGAAAAATTCATTGGACAAAAATTGTTTCTCACGATCATACTTCCTAGCGGCGAGTGCCAAAAGCTCACAGTACCAAAAGCGCCAATTCGAATATACCAAAAGCGCACAAAATTTTCCCATTTTACCCAACTTAGGACAAGTTGTAACGAAATTTTTGTAATGGACAAATATTATGGGAGTGACTAAATCCACAATAAGTAATCACATTGTAAGGGCGATGTCGTTCTTTTTTATTCATCTTTTATTTTTGTACAAGTACACGTTTTTTTTTTCGTAAAGTTTTTTAAATTTTTTTTCAAACAAATTTTTTTTTTTCACAAAATACTCAAAATATTTTTTCATTCTAGGTATTTTTTATGTTTTGATTTTTCAAATTTTTTTTTCTCAACAAGTCAGTAAGTAGTTGAATACTTAGCTATTTACTCAATTTTGATTATTAAAATTTCAGTGAATTTGAAGGGAAAAAATGAAAGAAATTTTTGAAGAAAAAATAAAAATTGGAATTTACTTGAAAAAAAAATTAGAAATAATTACGCAATTAGAGGACAAGACAATAATCTTGATTAAAATTATTGGAAAAATTCGAATGAGAAGTCAAGTTGTCAGTTGGGAGATGAAATAGGAACATTTTGATTTTGATGACCAATAATTTGAGAATGAAATAAATTGACAATTTTATTGGAAAATAGGGGGATGATGAACAATTTTTTTGAAAAAATAAAAATGTCAGAAAAAATTTCAGTAGAAAGCTCAAAAATAAACTTGATAAAAAATTTACTTGAAAGAAATTTCAAAAGAAAAATTTGAAAAAGTATGGTAGAGATTTAGAAGTATTTTTTGATGAGAAAATTTTATGAAAAATGTTTAAAAATCTAAATGAAAATTTAAAACTCAATTATTAATTATTAACAATATTCATTAAAAAAAATTCAAAAAATGAATTTGAAAAAATATGATGAAGATTTAGTTGCATTTTGATGAAAAAATTATTGGCAAGTTTGAATGAAAAATAAAATTGGAAAATATTTTTAAAAAAAATGAATTTCAACTTTTAAACGACATACAGAAAAAAATTAATGAAGAATTTAATTTGAGGAATAAATAGGAATACCTAAATTATTTGATGAATGATGAATAATTTCTTCAAAAATTTTTTGTTTCAAAAATGTAATGAAAATTGAAAATGAAAATAAGTGAAAAATTTGAAGAATAGAACACTTGGAAAAATTTTAAAAATGTTAACTTTTTATTTAGTGGAAAAATCTCGATGCAAAATTTGAGAAAATCGTTTATGAAAAATTAAAATTCGATTAAAATAAAAATTAATTTCAACAAAGTCCACTTTGCAAATTACAAACAGGACCACGACAACGAGTTTTCAAACAAGAATATGGAATGAATTCTCGTTCGTTCAATTTGGTGATTACTTGTTGTGGATTTAGTCACTCCCAAATATTATTCAAAGTCTCAATCTGCAACTTTGGTTAGAAAATATGATAAGAGACTTCCAATGAACAGAAGTTAGACTTTTGAGAAAGGAGGGACCTAGGAAAAATGGCATACAGATCAATTTTTTTCCTATTGACTAGAGATACATGTTCAGTCATAATGTAGTCCAGCTATACTGCTGATGATGAAAATGCTGAAGGAAATCAAATTTTTTGAAGAGTCAACTTTTCATGTGTAGTTTAAAAAAATTGATCAGGTTTGGATTGGTCAAATAATTAAAATCAGCTTAGTATGAGAGAACTTTTATCAATTACTTCAACTATGTACGTACACTATCAGGTTAATTCCGACACAAGTTTATGAATGAAGGCATATTCCAACAAATCATAATTATAATACCTACGAAGATTGAACTATGAAAAATCAGCGATAGTTTCTGTGCGTTTTTTGTACACCCCTAATCTAACCAATTTTGTGCGCTTTTGGTATACACCCACTTCCTAGTTTCTATAAGTAACTTATTTAGATTCTCAACAGATTTCTTTTTGAGAGATTTAAATAATTTAAACTGTTTTTCGAAACATAAACCAAATTCGAAATTTTTTTCCTATTTTTTCTTCATTTGAAATGAGAAATTTTTAAAGCCAACTACAAAAAAATTAAAATAGGTACCTAAATACTTGAGCATTATTTTTTAGACCATGAAAATTCAGACATTTTTTCACACTGAAAAAGTAAGAGTAGGTATTTTTCCAAAATATTGAGTCTAACAATCAAAATTGTTTCTAAAAAAAAAAAAAGATTTTTCCTCTATTTATAGGTACCTATTTTAAAAAAAAATCCCAAAAATTTAGATTTTTCGAAAAAATAGAAGTTTATTTCTCCTAAAAAATTAAAACTTTTTTTCTTTTTTTTGAAGAAAATTGAGAAACTTTTCCAAGAATTTCTCTACTTTGAAAAATGAGATAATTTCTATTTTGAGAAAATTCAGAATTTTTTACAGTCGAAATATTTTTTCTGGTCAAAGTCAAAATCTGCCCTCCGCTTTATTTTTCATTTCGAGAACTCGTAAAAAGCTTTAAATTTAAAAAAAATCAGCTTCCTAGTTCTGTTGTGATGAGGGCTGAATGAAAATTGCGCGATAGTTTTTGTGTTGTCGTAGCTTTACACTTATATGTATATCAGTAGATTATATGGCTACATGGTCGAAGATTTTTCTGAACTACAATTTTTCAAATTTTCATCATGAGAAATTTTTTAAAATGTGACCTGTCATGAAGAAACTAGATTTGATTTTACTTAGTCCGAAAGACAAACTTTACAGGAGAGTAGTTTAAAGTTTGAAATTCTCACACCATACATTCCATTCGTCTGATCCAGCTAATTTTTTGGACATCATTTAGACACTCCAAGTGAAACCCAAATTCACTTCAATTTTTTTCACATGCAGTGTTGCCATTCTTGAAACGAAAAAATAATAAAAATTTCAAATTGACTTAAATTTCAAATTTTCAAGTCAGGATATAGGCTCAAATATTGAGCAAATCGAAAAACCACCAATAGTACCTACCACTAATATCAACAAAAAAAATCGTATGATAGGTCACAAATGTCAATCACACTACTTTTTTTAATTTTAATAAGCGAATTATGGTTGGATCATTGGCATCTTGAACGTCGACGTCGGTCTTTAACGAGAAGAAAAAAAAGTCGCTACCTGTCTACTTATGGTTAAAGTTAAATTTCAACTTTCAACACCACGTCATGTAACGTGAATTTTAAAAAAAGAACATGGCAGCAGGGAAACCATGATGGAACAACAACTACCATGTTTGATTTCACTATTCACTATCACGATGGGAGTGGTTTAAAGTTTAAACTGAGTATTATACGTTCTGAGTGGAATGCTCGTCGTTAAAATTATTCATTGAACAAGTACTTAGTAGCCTCGAAGTTTGATAACTGCAGGGTTGCAATGCGTATTAAGTAAAAACATCGGTGAAATCAGTTACGTACATAATCTATACATAATTACATATATTATGGTGCTGTGAAATGAAAATCATTTTCAAAGGTAAGAATTTTTCTTTTTCTCCAAGTACCTTGCTGTTATTTTCTTGCATTTGACCTAAACTTTATATTTTGTGGAAAAAATATCACGTTTTTTGTCGATTTTTTGCTACATATTTCGTCATGTTTTTCGCCTGTTTAGATCATTGTTGAAACAATGTACTATGCTATTTGCTAAAGTCATCTCAAAAATTGACAATAAAACATTTGAAATTTTCAACATTTGAAAGTTTCTCAAAAATTGATAATTTTCAAAATGGTTGTTAAAAAATCTATTTTTAAATCAAAAAATAGTTGTTTGTTTTCAAAACGCGATAAATGTAAGTCCAGCGTTGGACTAGATATTCAGCGAGGATGTGAATTTGTGTTCTTTCCCCTGTTGAAATGTATCCACTTTGAATGTGAGTAAAGGCGCACTTCATTTTTCAGATTTTAGTGATGATTAATAAAAATTCAAAGTTTTTGTCATTTTAAAAATAGTAGATATTCAATTTTTAAAGTTGGTTCGATTTAATATTTATTTTTTTAAATTTTTTCATCAGAAATATTTTTGTCGAAAAACAAAAAAATCAATTATTGTTAAAAAATAAAATTTTCAATTTTTGTCGAAAATTAAAAAAAATATATATATATAAATTGTCGAAAAACAAAAAATCTCAATTTTGTTCTTTTCATTTCTGTTGCAATACTTCAATTTTCATTTATGTTAGAAAGTCTTCAAAAAATTTTTTTTTCAAAAAAATTTATAACTGTATTTTGAAAAAAAGTTGGAATGCAAAATTTTCTTATTTTTGTTAAGAACTAATATTATTTTACTCTCCTATTTTATTTTTTTTTATCTTTTATTTTTTCAAATAAAATTTCCAGTCTTATTTGAAAAAAAAAAATCATTTTTTTGACAATTTTTTGATTCCAAGAATAAAATAAAATACAGCCCATGTAAATAGTTTGGTATCAAGAGTAAGTAGTTTGCGCGCTCTACTTTTTTCTTCAAATTTAAGCTCTACCATTTAAAAAAAACTTCTGGATGCCCCAATGGCCAATATTTTTATTGTTTGTGTAGTCATATAAATTATACGAATGTGGCAAAGAAAAACAGTTTCAATATAAGGTGTGTTTCAGATGCGTTTCTCTTAAAGGGCATCTTTTAGAAGGCATAGAGTTGTAGGTATAAAAAATTACAATAAACTGAAAAAATTCATTAAAAATTGAAAAAAGCATGCATCGGAGCGCGGTTACTTTTTAGTAACTTGGTTACTTTTTTTGAGGCAAGGTTACTTTAGTTACTTTTGGGCTCATTTTGGTTACTATGGTTACTTTTGGACTCATTTTGGTTACTATTTCTTCAAAAATCTGACTTGAAAAAAGAACAGCTGCTATTAAAATTTAAAATTTCTTTAAAAACGCGTTGAAAAATTTTTTCAGCGATTTTCCTTTCAAAAAATTTGAAATATTTTATTTAAAAGTGAATTAAGTAATTGAACAATTTATTGAATCTTCTTTTAAAATTGAGATTTTTTCTGCTCGAACTTCAGGAATATTCATTTTATATGTACCTATGTATTAAAATTTTAGGTAAAAAATGTTTGCTCCAAAAAAATTGAAAGTTCTTTTATAGACATTTTTTAAGTCAGTATGAAAAATTGTGATTTTTTTTTTCTTGAAGAATTGAGATTTATTCTTATCTAAAAATTAGCCACATTTCTTGAGAAAAAAAATGTAAGTAGATAAGCGGTATTTTTTGAAAAAATTGAGAGATTCTTTTCTCGACAAATAAACGATTTTTCCTCAAAATTTCTTTTGAAAAAAATTGTAAAAAAAATTGTAAATTTTTTCAAAAAAAGTAGAGGTTACTTCGTCGAAGAATAAAACCGATTTCTCCTCATTAAAAACTTTTTTTAAAATGAGAATAGCAATTTTTTCAGTTTTAAAAAAAATGTGGTCAAAGTATTTAAAAATTAGGTACATAATTATGTTTGAAAAATTGAAAACTCCTCAAAAACGAAACATAAAATCGTTTCAACTCGTGAACTTGAAATGCTTCAAAAATGTGATATTTTAAATAAGCAAAACTTTCCTTTTAAAAATTTTGAAAAGTTGTGAATTTCACATGTTGAAAAATTGATTTTTGTGGAGAATGAAGACTGCTTTTCAAAAATGAAAATTTTTTTGTATCTACTCATTTTGCAAGCCATTCAAAAAATCAAAATATTGATTTTTTTGAACTTTAAATTTTTAGGCATTACAGTTTTTATAAATCGGGAATTTTTTATTTGAATAAACCTGAATTTTAGGAACGACTATTTTTTTTAAATTGTAAATTGTTTAAAAATCAAAATTTTTCATAATTTGAAAACAAAAAAATTGAGAATTTCGAAAATTCAATTTTTTTAAATCCCGGACTTTTTAGAAATTACAAATTGTTCATAAATTGAAATTTATAGAAATTAAAAATTGTTTGAAAAATAAAAAATTTAAAAAAAAATTTGAAAATTAAAAAAATAACGGTATTGTTTGTAGGTAATTGAAAATTTTTCAGAAATTCACGTTTTTTTGAAATCAACAATTATTTGAAAACTAGAAAATAATGTTGTTTTTTTTTTAATTTTCAATATTGAGTTACAAAAAAAAAAAAAAAAAAAAAATTGAAGGTTTGATAGGTACTCAAAAATTTATATTGTGAGCTTCTCAAGAATTGAAATTTCCTATAATGTAAAAATTGAGCACCTATTAAAATAAGCCAATTAAAATTCGTCATAATTATAGAAAAAATGCATAAAAATTATTAGGTATTTTTTACCTAATTCAAAATTTTAATTTTTTCAAAATTTTTACCGTTGATTTCAAGAGTTGCGACACGTCAAATTTAGAGAAAATATGAGAAAACGGTGAAGAGGGAAGGGGGGTTATGAGTCATTATATTCAAGTGGAAATAAAAAAATTTTGGTTACTTTTTTCCATAATTTTGGTTACTTTTTTTGAAATTTCAGGTTACTAAAGTTACTTTTAATTTTTCAAATTTCGCTCCGATGCATGAAAAAGTTGTCAACTGAAAAAATGATAAAAATAAGGTAGGAATAAATAAGTTAAAATGAAAAAATTCAAAAACTAGGAACATTGAAAAAATCGAAAGTTACTTATTAAAATTCAAAAAATTAGAAAAAAATAGAAAAAAAAAATTAAACGACTGCAGTCTAAATTGAAGAAAAACAAATTTTTAATTTAAAGTATTGTCGTGTGATAATTTTTTTCATTGTTTAGATGTCGCGATTGTTTTTTTAATTTAAGACGTGAAGTGTAGCGTGACGCGACGTGAGGTGTAGCGTGACGCGGAGGCTGCGTCCGAGATTTTTTTAAAATGAAACTTGTACAATGAAACTTGAAAATACGGCTATGCCCGCAACGCTTGTGGTGCGGGCAACTTATTTTTGCTTATTTCAGGTATAAATGCTTAAAAACGCTTATTTAGGCCAAAAAACGTCAAAATCCCGCAAATGAGTTCAGAACACTGTCTAAATTTTATGGAACAGTTATGACCCTGAGGGTGAGGAGGTGCAAAATTTTGAATTTCGAAGCCCAAAAAAGGGCCCGGAGAATAGAAAAAAATTGCACGTCGTTCTGAAGTCGTACCAAACCTACACACCAAATTTCAGATTTTTACGATATTTTTTGGAGATTTTAATTTTTTCAAATTATACAGAAAAACTTGATAATGTTTACCTACCTACTCATTTTTTACATGATGAGAACCAAAGTCTCCAAAAAAAATCGTGAAAATCTGAAATTCGGTAGGTATGTTCGTTACGAGTTCAGAACACTGTCTAAATTTTTTAGAACGGTTTTGACCCTCGGGGGTGAGGAGGTTCAAAATTTTGAGTTTCGAAGCCCAAAAAAGGGCCCGGGGACTAGAAAAAAACTACACGTCGTTCTGAGGTCGTACGGAACCTACACACCAAATTTCAGATTTTTACGATTTTTTTGAGTTTTTTTTTTTTTTTTTTAATAATATGAGGCGTGATATTCCAAAACGGCCTCTGTCCACTTTTTTCAAAAATGATTTTATGACGCCATTTGGTGGAAAAAGTCTGTACACACATTTCTACATTGTTAAATCACAGTATACTGTGGTTAAATCATCGATATATCGCGTTTAACCTGTTTGAAAAGCATGATATTTAAAAAAATAAAAAATAAAAGAATGGTCCAAAACAGTCTTAAAATTTTTCAAAAAAAAATTCCAAAACGGCCTCTGTCCATGTACTTGACCTCACAACTAAATTAACCGAGGAATCTCTTCTGTTGAACTGAATTATTGTCACTGATATTGCTTTTATTCTCAAGGTTACACCACGTTTTTTGCTTCTCCTGTAAAATTTTGAAAAGTGGACAGAGACCGTTTTGGGGTGGGGGTGGTACTATCCGAGGGGGACGTGAGTAGTCTCGTTTGAAAGCACAAAATTAGCGCAAAATTCTGACACCAGTTTCATTTTGATCGGACCAATAGGAGTTGAGATATCGATTTTGGGCATCATTTCCACAGCGCCCCCTTGACCTTAAAATTAGTTTTTTGAATATCTCTGGAAAGGGGCGAGCACAAAATTTGAAATTTTAAGCATAAAAAAACACAAAATTCCCATACCGGTTTTAAGTCTGTAGCTCAAGTTTGAATTTTGGTGGGGTGTTGGGGAAATGGAGCTGAATGTTTTGAGAATATTAATTTTTTTGGAATACAACATATTTTTTGGTACAAATTTTGCTTTTTGAATAGAGTTTTCGTTAGGATCAATAGAGGGCGGGAGACTAATTCTTGTTGGTAATATTTTTTTGGGATGTGTAATTCTGCTGTACATTAATATTGTTTAATTAATGTGTTCATAGATGTGAATGTGTTCATACAACGAACGACCAGATCGTGCGAAATCAATGATATTACGATAACATTCAACTCTGAAAAACATGAAGTAGGATTTCTAGTATTTATCTGTGTGAAAGTCCTCTTACCACAAATGTAATTTATAGTGATTTTTTCAGGGTGGCGGTCGTCCGAAAATCATTCGAATCTATTACTAACCATATTGAACTGCAGCATGACACCAAGTTTAAAATCGAATCCATTGCGGACGACCTAATATTGGTAGTATTCTTCACAATGATTAAAATTTTTTCAAGGAATTTTCAAAGTGGACGTTCCTCTTAAAATATGTTTTGCATTCACCTCCGCCTGATTAATTCGTCCCAGAAAATTTCCAGTTATTAGAGTTTGTGCTTTAGCTCAAACCCTATTACGTTCTTTTTTCTTCAGCCCAATGACCTACTAGTATAGAGGAAATACAATTTTTATTAGAAAAATCGTTTTTTCTTAGGACCTCTCTATTGTGGTTATGTGTCTAAGACCTCTGTTTTATACCTATGGAAACACGTAGTGTATCTTCGTCTCCGATGCCGATCGTGTGTAAACTCTGAATACCTATAATTAGATTGAAATTTTTGAGTTTGTTGTTTTTTCTGGGATAATGAATTTTTGTTGTTTTTTCTCGGATAATGAATTTTAGTTGCATGGCCGGCGTTAGCCCAGGTGCTCTCATGCTCGAGCACCACATGAGATTCACCTGAGAAATCCCGAAATGCGCAAAAAATTTAATCTTAATGTGTAAACCATTTCACTCAATAAAAAAATACAATTTTTTTGAACTGGGGCCTTTTTAAATTTAAAAAAAAAAAAATTAGAATGAAATGAGATTTCCCAATTTCTTGGGATAAAAAAATTCTAATTTTTTGGAATAAAATTTTTCATGCTCCTATTTTTTATTTATTTTTTTTCAATAGATAATTTTTCCACATTTTTTCTGATATTATTTTTTCGGAAATGAAAAAAAGATCTCTCAAATTTTTCTAGAAAATGAACAAAATTGAAGAGAAATCGGGTAATAAAAAATTAACCTATTTTTGGGCATTAAATAATCGAGGATCTACTCCATGAAAAAACTGGTTCTTTTTACATGGCAAAAATGATTTTTTTTTTTTTTTTCTAAAAATATGAATAGGTAATTAAAAAATTCAAAATTTTTACGTCATAACCTCGGAGAGTGAACCCGAATGATGAGAATTTTTTTTTGTCAATTTTTCCCATTAAATTGAATTTTGGAAAAATTTGAAATTGTTTATTGCAAAATGAACGTTTTTCAAAAATAAAATACCTATAATTGAAAAATCATGAATTTTTTCGTCATTACCTCTCAGAATGGACCTGAATAACAAGAAAAAAAAATTTTAAGGAATTTTTTTAAAGAAATTAATTATGTGAAATTTCCCATGTGGTAAGCAACGCGAAAAACCAGTTCTTTTTACCTACTTGACAAAAATTATGAGTTTTTTCCAAAAATGCGAATGATTTAAAAATTTAGAATTTTTCAGGGTTGTAAGTAACGAAACTTTTTTTCGTTATTTCAGTAACGTTATTATTTCGGTACTGAATTCATGTGATTTTTCGTTATCGTTTCGTTAAGGTATTTTGTTATTTTTAATTTTTCGTTACGTTCCGTTATAACGTTACTCAGATCACCAAAATTTCGTTAATTCTTCAATTTTGTAATTTTGTTACGTTATATCGAAACTTTTTCGTTATTTCATTACGTTATTTTGTTACTATATACGTGGGTACTCAAAATTTGAGAAATTTCACCCCAAATACACTTTTCTAGCTTGTTTGGAAATTGAACCAATACCAATAGCAAAAATAACGAAATTAAGAAAAAAATAAAGTAAAAACTTTGTATGAAATCAATTCTACTGCATATCAACTGGCTTCAACATAAATATCAATAGGTTTTGTACCGAAATTATACCGTCCCGAGCGGCACACTCGATCGATAATATCGGAAGATGTAACGTATCGATAAGAAATTGTTTGAAAATCTATAGATGTTCTCACGATATTATAAAGATTTATCGGTACAATTTCATAGGCAAAAAATCTAAAAACTATCGAATTCTATATTATTAAGATTTTATGACGATATTCGTCAACGACACTATCGACAAAGAATATTAAATTTATCGATTCCGATTTTCCACCGATTTTGTGCAGATATTTGAAACTACATTATCGACAAAGAATATTAAATTTATCGAATTCGATTTTTTAACGATTTTGTAAAGATATTTAAAACTATATTATCGACAGATTATATGAAATTTCTCGACTCCGATATTTTACCGATTTTTTGACGATATTTGAAACTATATTATCGACAGATTATATTAAATTTATCGAATCCGATTTTTTACCGATTTTGTAAAGATATTTGAAACTATATTATCGGCACATAATATGCAATTTCTCGAATTCGATTTTCTAACAATTGCGTGAAGATATTTGAAACTATATTATCGACACATAATATGAAATTTCTCGATTTCGATTTTTTTACGATTTTGTGACGATATTTGAAACTATATTATCGACAAATAATCTGAAATTTCTCGAATTCGATTTTTTAACGATTTTGTGAAGATATTTAAAACTTTATTATCGACACATAATCTGAAATTTCTCGAATTCGATTTTTCAACGATTTTATGACGATATTTGAAACTACATTATCGACAAATAATCTGAAATTTGTCGAACGATTTTGCGACGATATTTGAAATTATTTCCAAATTTTAAAAATTGGTGAAAATTTTTCCAAGTCCAACTCGTCTGGAAGTACTAAACTGCCTATTATAAGCGTTTTATTGCTAATTCCTCAACGATAAGGTATGGCATAGTGGTTAAGGAAGAGGATTACCATGCAGGAAGTAGATGGTTCAAGCCCCACGGGTGGCAGATTTTTAATAATTTTTTTTGACTTTTTCTGAAATGATCCGCTTACCGCAACATGAATAATGCGTTTAGGCATAGTTTAATGTACCTATTAATTATGCTAATTAAGGATTTTTAATTATAGAAAAAAGCTAGTAAAAGACGAAAAATCGGAATAAAAAATCGACAGAATATCGAATTTGATAAAGTGTCGCGTTAGTTCCGCCTAAATCGTGAAATTATCTTTCGATATTATAGATATATTATCGATAAAATATCTTACTATAATCTCGAAAATTTTGCTAACTATAATTCGTCGATAATCTATCTATATATCGAAAGATAATTTCACGATTTAGGCGGAACTAACGCGACACTTTATCGAATTCGATATTCTGTCGATTTTTTATTTCGATAATTTTTCGATTGTGCTGCTCGGGTATATCTAGATTTTCTTTCAACTCAACTTTTTATTCAAAATTTTCCAATAATTTTCATCAACATTTTTCTTCTTAGGCTAATTATTTTCAAGTACCTGAATTCCAATTTGTTCAAAAATACCTAAATTGTGTGTTTATCTGTCATTGTGAAAAAAATGAAAGAAAAAAAATGATGAAACGCAACATTTCGTATTGTTGAAAAAAAATATTGTAGGTATATTTTTTGAAAGAATAATTTTGTTTTGGTCAAGAAACCTTGGAAAAAATTTACTTGAAAAAAATTTGTAAAACAGTATTCATCAAAAAAGAGATGAATAAAAAAAATTGACAATTATTCGTAAAATACACTGGACAAAGTGAAACAGCCTTTACAAAATTTATAAAAAGTTCTGTTTTCAAACTAACAATTGAATGTCAAAAGGTTGAAAATAATGATAAATTGATAATAATGGCCATTTCTGAATGCTGTGGAGTAGCTTGATAATGCGTTTTAAGATTGATGAAACAAAAAAATAAATAAATAAAAAATAAATAAAATGAAATAAAAAAATATATTTTCAGTATCATCGGCGTTATTCGTGAGTGCTAATCCCCTGCTCTTCCCTGCCCCGTCTTAATGAGTTTCTCTCATTCTGCTCCTTTAGTTTCCATTCGAAACGAAATACGTGCCTAAAATGCTTGAAATTGTTTTCGCGTTTGAAGCATTATTTATTTATATAAATAATAAGAAAATTCTGCTAGTTTACGAGTGTTTGTAAAGGTGACGATAAGACGGAAAGACATGCCATGTAAAATAGCTTATCGTTTCGACCTTTAAAAAAAAATCGAAAAAACAAAGGATAAGAGAAAAGATAATTCTTTATTTACGACAAACGTGGAAAAAATACACTTACCCTGGATAATATCGTCGTATCGGAGGACCTCGGTTGGTAGATAAGGTAGGCGGGCAAGTGGAAGTATCCGAGATATGGTAAATCTACGTAAATGTAATGTACATGCACAGTACGAAGTTGTTATACGAACCACTTGTAATACCTACTTACTATTTTCTAGATAACTACGTCAACCTATACAGTACTATCTACACATACAATTACATATACCTACGTACTTATCTTTGCAAGTGTTGTTACAGCACATATGTTGCTAGGTATGTCCATACGTATTAAGTACGTATCTACGTATGCCACCTTCTTTTCATTTGAAGTATTTTTTTGTATGTAGTTATGATTGCATCAAGATGCAGGAGGAAAGTCGGATGAGGTGGAATATACAGGGTGTTTCGTAGCTGATGTAGCTCCTTCCACCAGGTGAATAGGCAACCTATAAGGAACAAAAAATGTTATATTATATAATTGGTCGAGTATTTAAAAAATTTGACACAATGTCACAAAAACCATTACATTTGCCAAAATTTTAAGTAAAAAAAAACAAAACAAATAAACAATTTTTCAAAAATTTGAAGGATATGACGTTTTTTGATGAGTTGAGTGAGAGGCAGAGACGATTTGAGCAATTTTTTTAGGGGGGGGGGGTGTAGATTGAAAATGCCGAGTGAATTGTAATTTTAAATTTTTTAAAGTTTTGCCGAATTTGTGATTCGGAAATTCGAAATTTCCCAAAAATTTACCAAATTTGTAAATTGTAATTCAAAAATTTTCAAAACTTTACCAAATTTTGCAAACGTACCTAATTTAATTTGTCGAAAATTTACCGAACAAAAACTGACTGGGCGTGTTTCACCCCCCCTCAAACCCCCCTCTCGCACCGGCTCTGGTGGGAAGTATGGTCCTCTTACACTCCCCACCATTTTTCATGCTTTGGATTGTTTAATTTTCAGCTTTTTAGTGCTTTACATTTTGAAAAAAAATTGCATGTTCATATTATGGTCATTTTTTGACTTTTTTCAATGGAATTTTAGGACATGAGGAGTAGGGTGGAGCGAAAATCAAAAATTTTCGATTTTCAAAATTTGATACCGCGGAAAAGTTGCGTCTTGGGGATACATGAAAAACAAAAAAAGATATTTTCAAATCAAATAATATCTTCCGATCGCGCAAAAGCCCTCAAATTTTTGAAAATTTGCCAAAAATCAAAATTTGAAAAAAAAATCCAAAATGTTAATTATAGAATGGGTTTTATGCCTTTGGTTGGCAAGTATTATCATCGTTATTAATATTTTTTGAAAAAAACAATTCAGAATTCATTAGATCATCGCATTTTTGAGACATTAAAAAAATGTAATATATTACGTTTTTTTTTTTTTTAAATTGAAAAAAATAGTTTAAAAATTGGGGGAAAAAATTTTGGAAGTAAAATGGGTTTAACATACACAGTTTTGCCCAAAAAGACAATTGTTACTGAAATAACGAAAAAAACTAAAAAAAGTTTCGTTATTTACAACCCTGGTAGGTAGTATTGGTGATCATGACTTTTTTTTTTTTTTTTTGAATAAAAAAATCTACATAGGTACATAAATTATTGTAATGCAAAAAAAATAACGTACCTAACGAAAAAATAACGAAAAAACGAAATTTTTTCGTCATTTTGTTACGTTATTTTTGAAATTTCAATGTTACGTTTTCGTTTCGTTTTCTTCAAATTTTTCGTTTCGTTATTTCATTTCGTTACAATTTTCCTCTAGTCAGATTTCGATATTTCGTTACGTTTCGTTACAGTGAAATTTTTCGTTATTTCGTTACGTTACGTTCCGTTCCAGCAACCCTGGAATTTTTCATCATAATATCTCGGAGTGAACACGAATAATGAGAAAAATTTCATCTGGGCAATTTTTCAAAAAGAATTGAATTTTAGTAAAATGCGGAAAATCTCATAGCAAAATGATTTTTTTCATAAATGGGAATAATTGAAAAATTCAAAATTTTTTCATCATAACCGCTGAGAATAGACCGGAATAGCAAGAAAAAAATTTCTTTGAGCAATTTATTCAAAGAAATTCAATTTGAGAAAAATTTGAATTTCGCATGGCATAGAAATTGTTTTTTTTTCAAAAGTGGGAATGATTGAAAAATTCAAAATTTTTTCGCTGGAACTTCTCAGAAGTGACTCGAATATGGGAAAAAAAATTATTTGAGCAATTTTTTCAAAGAAATTCAATTTGAGGCAAATTTGAATTCCATGGCAGAAATGAATTTTTTTCAAAAATGGGAATAGGTGAAAAATCCAAAAAAATTTCGTCATAACCTCTCAGAATTGACTCAAATAATGAGAAAAACAATTTTTTTAAAACAATTTTTTCAAAGAAATTAAAATTTCGCACGTAAAAAGCTTCGAGAAAAAACCAGATCTTTTGAATTTTGCCAAAAATGCGAATAATTGAAAAATTCAGACTTTTATCTAACAACCTCTCAGAGTGAATCCGAATGATGAGAATTTTTTTTTTGGGAATTTTCCAATCAAGTTGAATTTTACGAAAATGTAAAATTGACCATTGCAAAATAAACTTTTTTCAAAAATAGGAAAAATTGAAAAATCATGAATTTTTTCGTCATAACCTCTCAGAATGGACCCGAATAATTAGAAAAAAAATTTTGGACAATTTTTTCAACAAAATTGAATATTATGAAGTCTTTTTTTTTTTTGAAAAAATTTACAAAATTAGTACAGATCATAGATACTTACAACTTCCTGTTCCCGGTGAAATCTTGAGCACGAAAGAGGTAAAAAGATTAATATTTTGTTTTATTAGTGAGGCTGGCTAAACCTCAGACGCCAATTTTCGAAGAGAAATAAATATTTTAATATTTTCTTTTTTCTATTTTGCGTCATCGATTATTATCGAATAATTTGGTCAACTTACCGACCAATTTCAAGTCATGAAATATATAAAAAAAAATAATAAAAGTCGACAGTGGTTCGAAGTTTTGACTTAATTTAATTAAAAAGGGTCAGTGATCTAGTATTTTTTCCTGCACCCAATTTCTAATACCTCGAGCTCCCGCGAGTACAGAAGTCCGGTGATGGTAGGATACCAGTATAAGTATTCCTACAGTCCAATAACAACGTTGACGTCTGGTTCGTATGTTGCCTGATATCACTATTCCGTTGAATTCGATCTTAGCAAATATTCCGTCTACCACACTATCGAAACGTATCAAAAACTCCCTCCCAAAACGGGCCGAGAATAAATTGGCTGAAAGTAAAAATTAATTTAAAATTCGACTCGACAAAAATGGTCGAAGGGGAAAATAAAACAAAACATACCTGAGTTATTTGACATTATTGTTTTTTTGTTTTTAATCGTACGCTGGTTCGCAGTATTGGGAAGGTACCTATACTCTGAAGTCCTTTTATGAAACAAAAGTAAGTTCGAGTAAAACATACGCGAACGAGTGAAATGAAATAGATAATACCTATTGAGGTATACCTATGGACTATATGGACGCAATATGTAATGCGGGAAATTCACCACAAACTTACCCTTAAAGATCATAGCCCAGTAACATGTCGAGGTTACAAATTATCCCCTCCCGAACGTAGAGAAATAACTAGACAAATCGAAGAGATGATTAAAGCTGGAATTTTAGAACGTTCAACATCACACTATTGCTCACCTGCTTTTCTACTAAAAAAATCCGATGGATCTTACAGATTCCTATGTAATTTCCAAAAAATTAACGCAAAACTTTTACCAGACCACAATTCAGTACCCAGAGTAGAGAATGTAATAATGGCCCTTGAAGGATCCGAATTCTTCGTAACTCTCGATTGCAACTCGGGATTTCATCAAATCCCCCTCGCCGAGGAGAGTAGATATCTTACTACCATAATTGTAGATAACCAACTCTACCAATTCACCAGATTACCCCAAGGACTAATGTTATCCCCTGCAGCATTTAGTAAAGCTATAAATTCAGAATTTTCAGATATGCTATACAAACAATTAGTCGCATACATGGACGACATTTGCGTTTTTGGTAAAACCTTTGAACAAACTCTTCAAAATTTGGAAAAAACCCTCATTCGTTTGAATAAACTCAATTTAAGACTAAAAACAACAAAGTGTAAATTTTTTTTCAAACAAGTAAATTTATTAGGGCACAAAATTGATGGCAAAATGGTACAGCCAATTGACAAAAACATTGAAGCAATAAAAAAATTAAAAATTCCAAAAACTGTCACCGAAGTCAGAGCGTTTATTGGTGTATGCTCTCACTACAGAAAATTTATACCGAATTTTTCAAAAATTTCAAGCTGTCTGACTGATTTAACAAAAGGAGACCCAGCAAAAAAATCTGCTGTAAAATGGGAAGACGAACATAACAACGCATTCAATACTCTCAAAAATCTTTCAATTTCAAAACCCATTTTGGCAATTTTCAATGAAACAAGAGAGACATTTGTAGAAACTGATGCCTCGAAATTGGCAATTGGTGGAGTGATTTCTCAAAAAAATGAAAAAACAGGAAAAATTCACCCAATCGCCTACTTCAGTAAAAAACTGCAACCAACCCAGCAAAAATACAGCACTTATGACCTAGAGCTTACAGCTCTAGTAGAAACTATATGCCATTTTAGGGAGTATCTTTACGATCGGCATTTCACGGTTTTTACTGATCATGCCGCACTTGTTCATTACAAAAACATGAAGGAACCAAACTCCCGCATGGCCCGAATGATTATTAAACTATCTGAGTATGATTTCGACCTAAAACATAAATCAGGAAAAGCCAATATCGTAGCAGATTTTCTAAGTCGAATTAATAATGTCACTAATTTCGCTTCTCTAGATATCGAACAAGACAAAGATCCTTTTTGTAAAAATTTAAAACTCGCATTAAAAAATAAAATAAAAAAGACAAATTTGAGCAATAATGAAAAAGGCAAATTTATAAGACTAAGTAGAAGATATAAAATATCTCCCGAAGGTCTTTTAAATTTTAAAACAACAAACCAAAATTTACCCGAAATTCCAAAACACTTAATAAAGACGATAATCGAAGCATACCACGACAACCCACCCAGTGGAGGTCATTTTGGTGTAAAGAAAACCATAGAAAAATTGCAAAACAAATATCATTGGAACGGATTAACCTCGGATGTTGAAAAATACATCGCGAGTTGCGACGCTTGCCAACGACATAAAAAGAAAAAGGGTGCACAACCAGGTCTATTAAAACCAATCCCTCCAACCGAATGTGAACTTCGATCACATCTCGAGATCGACTTTTTAGGTCCATTGCCTAAAAGTTACGGGAAGGAACACATATTAGTAGGCTCCTGTAGAGCTACCAAATTTGCTTTCACTCATGCAGTTGCGTCAGCAAATGCTGACAATGTAATTAAGTTTATGAACGAATTAATCTGCCTATATGGCTGCCCAAAAAAGGTTACGTGTGACAATGACACACATTTTAGAAATAATGATTTTAAGAATTTTTGCCTCATGTACGGAATAAAGTTACAATTTAGCTCGACGTATAGCCCATCCACTCAAGGAGGATGCGAGAAATTTAATAATACCCTATGTAAAACACTAGCTTATTATATAAACGAGGATAAATCGAATTGGGCAAAATTAATTAAATTTGTAACATTCTGTTACAACATAACACCTATTTCAAATTTTTCAAAATTATCCCCGTATTTTTTAGTCTATGGAAAACAACCAAATCTCCCAATAGACAACAAATTAAATTTTCCGGAAAGAAAAAGCCAAGATCGACTAGTCGAATTAAAGAAATTAGTAAAAATCAGGCAAAAAGTTCCAAAATTGATTTTTCAAAATCAAAAAATAAATGAAAAATACTATAATATGAAGCATGAAGAAATAGACTTTGAAATAGGAGAAAGAGCTCTACTTCTCAACCCGTTCAAGGGCAAATTAACCCCTTACTACAATTGTTATGTAAAAATAATAAGAAAATTCTCCCCATTGAATTATGAAATTCAATACGAGAGTGGGAAACAAACTGGAAAAACTGAAATCGTTCATGTCAGACGACTAAAAAAATATATTAAACGAGATGAAGCAAATAAAATGACTAGCAAGAGTGCAACCCAAAAATAAAATATTTTTTGTTAGGCAACCCGTTCAACATTTATGACAAAAACATTTCAGCGCACATACGAACACGGATATGTCAACACCAAATCGCTCATCGCCCCACCGCATCCGCTTCAAAATCATAAAAAAAAAGAAAAAAAAAAGAGAAGTTTATTCTAAATCAAAGGAGTGATGCGAGATTCTTAAGGTATCACCATTGACATTTATACATAATCGTTGTTACAATACAATCGCGTAGGTGTACTAAAATACCATAGGTATCCGCACAACATAGTATTGGCAATGTTGGTGATAATAAAAACGTTTAATTGAATCTCCATATGCCATACGCGAACGTCGCGAGCCTGATCAACTCGCGTCTCTCACGTTTCACCTCCCACATTACGATTCAATGTCAGTAGGCCAAATCCATCACTGAATAACAGCTGATTATATAACAGTGAATGACTAATCAAAGCTTAGGTAAATAAGAAACATCAGAAAAAATTCTCATTCAACAATTTTTTTTTTTTGTTTAGCCTTGTGATGCCGGTGTTTCGGGGTTTTTGGTGAATGACACAAGCGTTAATACTTTGAATAAAAATACTTAAAAACTTTACTTGGATAAGTTATATTCTTATGGTAACTCTAAAAACAAATTAAATAGATTCTCGAAATGTGTGCTTGGCAGTATATTGCATGACCTTTTAAAAAAGGAGTATCGAGTCGTTTTCAAAATACGCGCGTTCAAGTTTTCATTTGCAAACTTTATGATTTTTATTTTATTATCTAAAAATATTTTCATTTGTCTGAGACAAACATTTTCATAACGCGATTCTTTTCCATTTTATCCCTTTTCCCTCGAGGCTGTATTCTATAGTTAATTATAGAAAATATTGGTGATATGAATATTCCAGTGTGATGAACCTGATCAATGAATAGAAATTACTGGTATTTTTTCCTTCTTTATACAATTCAACTTAGAATACAGTCTATTTTTTGATGTAATGTTGATGAGTTATCTCCGTCGTGACTTGGGTTGCAAGAATTGGAGAATAATCCGTTTCAGATTGGTTGCAATCAATTGGGAATTTCATCTGTACCATCTTTTTATTGGTAACCATGTCCAAGCCGGAGACGGTTTTGGGTGGATTGAAGTCGGGTGGAGGAGAGAGATGATTGGAAATATTATTTTCATATTTTGCTTGGACAGGTGAGTGTGGTGTGGCATTAGAGTAGGGTAAAAATTATAACACACAGAAAAGAAATAATAAATCAGTTCAAATTCACTTTATTTTTATATTTTTTTTATTTATCAAACACACAAAAATAAAAATTATTATATGTTAAAAATAACATTTTAACACAAAAAAAAAAATTAATAATAAACGTGGACCTTATTTTTGAGATTTTTTCTCTTTCGTCAATTCACATTCCCATCATCAAACGCTTGGACCATCCTACTCGTACTCACATCGCCAAGCGCGTTAACCAACCTGTCGTACCTCATCCAAGGTACGACATCCCCCAATGGACCCTCCGGAAGGATAACTTCATCGTTGACCATCTCAAAACGCTCCGGCCAAAACGCAAACACCTGGTCTCGACTGCGAAGAGGAAATTTGATTATCGACTGGACCATGCACTCGAATAAAAATGAAAAGGCAGGAAAGACGTCCTTAAAATCCTGCGGAATATCGATAGGTTGCGGGGCTTCCCCCCCCCCCCCGATCTTGCTGTTACATATAACCAGGGTTCGGATTTTCATGCTCGAGCATGTTTTTTTGTTTAATACTAGATCGAGAATTTTCAAGTTATCTTTACGTTTCAGAAAATTCTAAGTAAAATTGACCCAACTTGTTTTTGCATGTTTGAGCATATTTCACCTTTCAGCGCATATAAACGCATATTTTGGGTATTTTTAGGGAATATTTTAGGTTTTTCGAGAATATTTCACGATTTTCGAGTTTTTTCGAGCATATTTTGACAAATTTGCAATTTCTCACCTAAAAATTTAGCAAAACTGATACAGCTATTTTTTTTTCACCCGAATGTGCAACACTGGTGGTACTTTTTTGCATATGCCGGCTTGGCGAGTCGATTTAATTTTCAAACTTACCTACTTATTTTGATAAAATACAATTTCGTTATTTTCTCTGATTTAATTAGAATCAGTAGAATTACCAAATTAGAATTAGAATTAGAACGTTTTTTGCTTTTGAGTAAAAATAAAATTCATTTTTCGTTCTTTTTTGTGTAATTTCTCAATATGTGTTCTAAATACGTCCAATTATGAATCAAAATCATGTAGCTGGCGTTTTCCTCTTTAAATTGACACCCATATCGTTCGAGAATATTTTTAGGTTTTTCGCGCATATTTCGTGTTTTTTAAGGGAATTTTTATGCGCATATTTCCCGTTTTTTCGTGAAAGAATGTCCGAACCCTGCATATAACAAACTCAAATAATCCTGAAACAAAAAAAAAAAGAAAAAGCACAAATTACAACACTTTTCGACATTCTCCTTACAAAAAAAAAATGATGATAATTTTTTATCTACTTACAGTCATTCGAAAGTACCAAGTGTTAAAAAACCAGCACTGCATTGAACAACATCGTAAATATTCAGGTGCCTCGATCCGCAACATCGCATCAGGGTCGTTATGTGTGAACACCCTCCCTTGAAATTTCAGGTTGTCTTCCGGGGATGCGATACGGCGAGGATAAAAATGACTCCGGTATGATTGACTTCGGATTGGTCTTTGAAGAGGGTTATGCCTCCTTTTGTTTAAACTCCGGGAACGTAATTTGGGAGACAGAAACTAAAAATTTCAAAATCAAACAAAAATTATAAATAGATAAAACTTCCAAAAAAAAAAAAAAAAAAAAAAAAAAATTTACATACCTGCGGAACGGCGGTACTACATCCAGCAACGGCGTTGTTGGTTGCCGGATTTTGGGTAGAGTCACCCGTTTCCCCGGATTGGTTCAGGGTCACCGACGGTGATACAGAACTGGGTTCTTCATTTATGGTGGACAGAGCTGACGAAATAACATCGTGCAGTTTCGAGGCCATAGCCTCCTCATAGGAAGGCGGCGGCGGTACAGATGAAGAAACAGAGGGTGGAATATCTAGCGAATCAAACTGCTGTTCAACCTAAAACAAAGAAAAAAATAGGTTTCTTTTTAGATTCGATAAAAATGATCAAAAATGTCAAAATAATCTTTCATTATTTTTTTTGGAGAAAAATTATCTTAGTTTTATTTTTGAAAAAAAAAATATATATATATTTCTATTAATTGGATCATTTTCAATTTATTTGAATCTGATTCCTCTCAAAAATCGGTAAAATTAAACTACCTCAAAATTTGTATAAAAATTGGATTATGCAAATTTTCGTACCATTTAATGAATTGATTTTAGTAACTCCCAAAAAAATGACAAAAGGTTACGTGAGTAGGTACTTTAGCTTTTCAAATTTCAAAAAAACTTGCTGAAAAATGAAAAAGCAAATTTTTTTTTCTTCCCAAAATTCATCTTTAAAAATTAAAATTTTAAACAATTTCATTTTACAAAATTTTTTTTTTCTTTCAGCCTTTATGTAAATTTTTTTTATGAAAAATTATAATTATTTCCTTTATTTTTTAAGTTTTCAATTTTTTAAATTAAAATTTTCAACAAAAAAAAAAAAGATATATATATATATATAAACAGAAATAAAAATATTTATCTTACCTCCGAAAAATCAACAACGGGCGGTGTAACATCCCCGAGATCTAAAAATTCTCCAAGAGAATCCAACCAAGCATCTAAGAGAAAAAAATATATAAAAGAAAATCACAATCGATATAAAATCCAAAGTAAATAAAATCTGTTGTTTCTCAAAATGATCCTTCGATTTACTGCACACATACAAAAGCAAATTAAAATAAATAATACACTTACCCAATTGGTGATCACCAGGGTTCGGACATTCTTTCTCGAAAAAACGGGAAATATGCGCATAAAAATTCCCTTAAAAAACACGAAATATGCGCGAAAAACCTAAAAATATTCTCGAACGATATGGGTGTCAATTTAAAGAGGAAAACGCCAGCTACATGATTTTGATTCATAATTGGACGTATTTAGAACACATATTGAGAAATTACACAAAAAAGAACGAAAAATGAATTTTATTTTTACTCAAAAGCAAAAAACGTTCTAATTCTAATTCTAATTTGGTAATTCTACTGATTCTAATTAAATCAGAGAAAATAACGAAATTGTATTTTATCAAAATAAGTAGGTAAGTTTGAAAATTAAATCGACTCGCCAAGCCGGCATATGCAAAAAAGTACCACCAGTGTTGCACATTCGGGTGAAAAAAAAATAGCTGTATCAGTTTTGCTAAATTTTTAGGTGAGAAATTGCAAATTTGTCAAAATATGCTCGAAAAAACTCGAAAATCGTGAAATATTCTCGAAAAACCTAAAATATTCCCTAAAAATACCCAAAATATGCGTTTATATGCGCTGAAAGGTGAAATATGCTCAAACATGCAAAAACAAGTTGGGTCAATTTTACTTAGAATTTTCTGAAACGTAAAGATAACTTGAAAATTCTCGATCTAGTATTAAACAAAAAAACATGCTCGAGCATGAAAATCCGAACCCTGGTGATCACGTTCATCTGCCATTTAAAATTTTTTTTTTAAATAAATGCACTTTAAAGCTAATAATCACAAGAAAATTTTAATACACTGAACACATTACACTCCCGAGGAAATACTAATTAACTAAGAAAAATGATTTTAATACGCGAGGAGAAAAACCAAGTAATTAAGTATCGAATTAATTACTTGTGTTAAATGAGAGAAGATTGAATGTACTTTTCAAGTACATTCAATATTGATTTTTTTTTCTCCAAAATATTGTTTTTTTTCAATTCACCAAAAATATAATTTTCCTCCTAAATTTTTTTTTCTTCAGAAAAATTGATTAGCTTTTTCTCCTAAATAATTGATTACTCTCACAAAAATTAATCTTTTTTCACTCTCAAAAAACTACTTAATAAATTTTTTTCTCAGAAAAATGTGGGATGTTTTTCCTTCAAAAGAACTGATTTATCTTTTGCTGCAAAGAAATGATCGAATTCTAAACTCCAAAAAATTTTAAGATTGTTTTTTTTTCACAAAAGAAAATTGACGAATTTATTCATTTTTTACTTCACAAAATTTTATAAATTTTTTTCTCAAAAATAATTTTTCCTTTCTTAATGCTATCAATTTTTTTTCCAAAAATTGTCATTTTTTCACAAAAAAATTTTTCTTCAAGAAATTGTAATTTTTTTCTCCTAACTAATTGAAGAACTTTCTTCTCAGAAAATGAACGTCTTTTTCCCCGAAGGATTTTATTTTTTACTTCGACAATAATTTAATTTATTTTAAAGATTTTTCCCTCAAAAATGAAAGGATTTTTTTCTCTTAAAAAATTAATAAAAGTTTTCTTCAAAAAATGGAGAATTTTTGTACCCTCAAAAAAAAAAAAAAATAATAAGAAACTCCTTTTTCTGAAAAACTGATTTTTGTAGGTACTCCTCAAATATAATAAAAAAAATTTTTGGAATTTTTCAACTTTTTTCACTCTGAAAAGTTTAGAAAATTTGGAAAAAAAAACTAGGAATTTTTTTGGTAAGAGATTTTTTTATAGAAATGAGAGGTCTTTTCTCCAAAAAAATGTAATTTTTCCTCCAAAAAGTTAAGAGAGACCTCAAAAATTAATGATGTAAAAAATGTGGTATTTTGTATTCAAAAAAAAATCATAATTTTTTCCTCAGAAGGAATTGAGAGATTTTTTCTCTAAAAAACAGATTTAAAAAAGTGGTGAGTATTTTTAATTTTTAGACTTATTTAATTCGTAGGTAGATCATTTCACTTTTGAAATTTATGGTGTATTAGAATTGGCGGAGCTCTCGGGGGAACTAATGCTGAGTTCGCCAACCATGCGTTTTGAAAGGTGTAGTATCCCCCCCCCCCCAAAAAAAAATATTTTATTTTTTACTTCAACAAAAATTTAATTTTATAGATTTTTTTCTCAAAAAATTGATTAGCTTTTTCTCCAAATGAATTTATTTATTTTCCATTCCCTCAAAAATTGATCTTTTTTCTGCAAAAAATAAATAAATGTGTGTTACTGTTACTCTCAAAAACCTTATAGATTTTTTTTCTTAGGAAAATGAGGTATGTTTTTCCTGCAAAGGAACTGATTCATATTTTGCTACAAAAAATAAAAAATAATTCTAAACCCAAAAAAATTATAGTTTTTTATCTAAAAAAATAATAGGTTTTTTCTTTCAAAATTTCATTAATTTTTTTGTCCAAAAAATTGCAATTTTTCTCCAAACAAATTGAAGACTTTTCTTCTAAAAAAAAAAATTATATGTATAAACAAATTTGCCCCCAAGGATTTCATATTTTGCTACAAAAAAAATAAATAATAATTTCTACAACCAAAAAAATTCTAGATTTTTTTCTAAAAAAAAAACAGTTTTTTTTTCTCAAAAAATACTAGGTTTTTTTCTTTTAAAATCTCATTAATTTTTTCCTCCAAAAAATTGTAGGTAATTTTTCACAAAAATAAAAATTTTTCCCCAAACAAATTGAAGACCTTTCTTCTCAAAAAAAAATTGTAAACGAATTTTCCCCAAAGGATTTTATTTTTTACGTCAACACAAATTTAATTTTATAGATTTTTTTCCTTAAAAATACGTAAAGGGGTTTCATATTTTGCTACAAAAAAAAAAAATAAAAAAAATAAATAAATGAATAAATAAATAAATAAATAATTTTATTCTACAACCAAAAAAAATTGACTACGGAATTTTTTTCCCAAAATTTTTTTTTTATAGAAATGAGAGATTTCATCTCCTTTGCTACAAAAAAAATAAATAATAAATAAATAAATGAAATAATAAATAAATAATTTTATTCTACAACCAAAAAAAATTGACTACGGAATTTTTTTCCCAAAATATTTTTTTATAGAAATGAGAGATTTCATCTCCAAAAATTGTAAGTTTTCCTCCAAAAAATTAGGAGGGATTTTCTTCCAAAAAATAAAACATGTTGAAAATTGAGGTATTTTGTATTCAAAAAAATTCATAATTTTTTCTTCAGACGGATTGAGAGTTTTTTTCTCTAAAAAGCAGAATTTAATGAAGTAGTGTAAGATATCTTTAATTTTTAGAGACGTTTAATTTGTAAACCATTCCACTTTTGAAATTTATTGTGTATGGTGTAGCTTTCGAGCAAGAAATGCTGAGTTTGCCAGTCATGCTTTCTGAGAAATGTAATATATTTTCCTTTTTCCTACTCATACCTTCCTACCTATGATTAGTTGATAAGGTGGGTGCTTCTTTTCTGAATAGTATTGAATACGATTTTGTATAATACTCAATTTTTTGAATTTTTACAAAAATGTGCTCTGATATTGATTGATACTAGATATATTTTGTAATTCGAAAACTTATCGACATTTGTCTTAATTTATTATTTATTTTAGAATTGTTAAAATAAATAAACGATTGTATTTGTTTTTTTTATTTTATTTTATTTTATTTTTTTAACTGTATACCATATCTACTTCATATCTATTTGGATTATGCGTCTACATTAAGCATGCTTAATATGTTTATTTCATTACTATTATCATCTATGGTAAAAAGCCTCAATTCGCTTGCGAATATTCAATATTGTGGCAAAAAGTACACTCAACACTTCAACAGAGTACTGTAACGTTTCACATTATCAATGTTCATAATTAAGCAGTTTGCAGGGCCTATCTAACGTGCAATTCCGCCCATTTTGTGGAACTTCAAAAAAAAAAAAAGTGTCCAGTTTGAAATTACTTTGTGCAGCTAAACATTAATTTTTGACAAAAGCATCTTCAAAAAATATCTTTTCAACAAAAAAATCTTCAAAAATCTTTTAAATTTTTTTTTGACAAAAAGTCTTGTACCTACTTATAATTTTTTTTTTGTTGACAAAAAAAAAATGTTTTTAGACAAAAAATCAAAAAAAAATTCTGATAAGTAAAAAAAATCTTCAAAAAATTTTTTCTTGACAAAATGACAAAAAATTTTCAAAAAAGAATTTTTGACAGAATTGTCTAATTTACAAAAAATCCCGAAAAAATTTTTGGCAAAAAAATGTCTTTTTGACAAAAAATTTTTAAAAATATTTTTCGACAACAAAATATTTTTTTGACATGAAATCCCAAAAAAAATTTTTGACTAAAAAAATCTTCAAAAATTGAAAAAATTTGATCAAAAAAATTTTCTGATTAAAAAATTTAAAAAACTACCAAAAATAATAAAAAATATTTTTTCGACAAAAATATTTTTTGGCAAAAAATTGAAAACATTTTTTGACCAAAAAAAAATTTTCTGATAAAAACATCTTCAAAAAATATTTTCTTATCAAAAAATTTTCAAAAATATTTTTTGACAAAGAATTGACAAAAAAAATCTGTGAAAAATCTTCAAAACAAAAAATATTTTTATCTCCAAAAAATATTTTTTCGACAAAAAATTAATCTTCAAAAAAATTTTCTTTACAAAAAATCCTATCAATTTTCCAAAGAAATCTCAATTTTGTTTCCAAAAACTACCTTTGTCTGCTGCTAAGTAGGTAGGTATTTCTTTTAGAAAAAAATCTCCTAATAAGAATCTATTGGCATACCTTTTTTCATGAAAATTCATTCTTACAAAAAAAAAATCATAATACTTAAACGATTTCTTTAGAAAAATTACCTACCTATTAAACGTACACTCAAATACTTCTCTGGCTCTGTGTTTGATGGTTTGTGATCGAGGAATTTGTAACTCGCCTAGAAAAAATTCTGAATAGCCAAAAAAAGCAACGAAAAAAGCAAGATTTTTTTTTTTTTGAAATTTAGTAAAAAACTACAACACACAAAAAAAATTTTTTTTTTTTCTCGTGACATTTCTTTGCGATGATTTTAACGTGTTTTTCAAAATTTTCTGAAAATCCATCAAATTTTTACAAATGATGGTTTCATCTCCTACCAACCACACACTCATACTACCTATATGGAATCATAGGACTCTGGTAATGGAGCTAAACGTGCAGCTCCAAATTTTCCTTAAAGTAGGCCCTGAGCAGTTGAATACATAATTCTAAAACCTGAATGATTCGAAAAACGAGTAAGATGAGTCAGATTCATTAGGATTTTGATTAGGTTACCATTACCTGTTTAGACTAAAAATTAGAAGATTGATTAGTTTTATTTATTTTAATTTTTATTGCATTTTTATTTCGTAAATGATTATAAAGAATATTATTCTTTGCATCGAAATTTTTTGTCAATTGTCAATTGAAATTGTTGTTTCAGGATACGTGCGGTTTTACTTATGTATTTATATTGTTCAAATTTCCTTTTTTTTAAAATATTTTTTGCCAGAAAAAATTGCTATCTACTTATACTTATTGTGTGAAAAAATGAATATAATGAAAATTGTTTTTCTTTTTTTAATATTGGACATTTGGTCATTTGCTCATACTCTTTTCCTTTTGATTAGACGTGCATAATAGAATTGAAGATGTAAATTGATGATGAGGGATTCTCAATAGTGGATTTCATCTTAATAATAATTGATGAAAACCAAATAGAATTTGACGAATAAGAATAAGTAATAAAATAATGAATAATATGAATAATTTAATTCAATTCATTATTATTTTTTATTAAAAAAAAAAAAATGAAAAAAATTTATCGTGATTTCAAATCATGTTACAAAAAAAGTTGAAAAAATCTCTGGTGCCTCCGCGATATCATAATGGATAGTCGTTTTTCTCGTCGAAATACCTACTCGTTGGCTCTTACCTACTTATTCGTGCGAATGAATTTCCCTCTTTTGTGAGGCATTGTACATTCGCTTTCCCCCTTTTCCTTTTAAAATGAAAGTTCAAGCGTCATTACACTAATGAAATGGAAATTTGCACGCAGAAATGAGAAAAATTGCTCGAAAGTTGTATCCGACGCTATTTAACGTTTCGCGATCGGTAATCGAACTCGTTCGATCGATAATTGGGCCGCTCGGACGTGATTTTTATGGCGATTCGGTGCCAAAAATCGAGGCGAATTTCCTCGTGAAATTTCCACTCGTGTGAATTTGCCTATGGAAAGAGTTTCCTCGTCACTAGCGTTCCGTACGAGTTTCATTTTCATGTTTCCCATTCGGCCCTCCCTTCTCCCTTTTTTTGTCTCGTTGGTGTCCGTCCGAACCAGAAAATAGAAACGGGATCTTCGAACCGATTCTACAGTAACCAGTGGAAGCAGAAGTGAACTACTTATTTACGGGCTTCCGTTGCTGTGTAGTGTTGATCGGTGTCAAGTGTACGTCATGAATTTATAATGGCGGCCGTGCGTTTCTATTTTTGTTTTCGTTCGTATTCGTACAAAATAATATCGTAAAAAGTTCGGTTCAATATAAGTTTACAAATTTTCAAAGTACAAACGAAACTAGTTTAGTAATAATTTAGTGTAATGGCTGCCAATCAGCAGTTCTGTTTGAGATGGAATAACCATCAGCGTACGTTGATTTCCGTGTTTGATAGTCTTTTGGAAAGTGGAACACTAGTAGATTGTACATTGGCGGCTGAGGGACAGTACTTAAAAGCTCACAAAGTAGTCCTTTCCGCTTGCAGTCCTTATCTCGGAGTAAGTATTCATTCGTCTACTTTCTAATTCGTTTGAGTGAAAATTTCCACTAAAAAAGTTTCTTTGTGTGACTAATGCGGTTGTGTGTGTAATATTAGAAAATCTCAGATCGTCTCTCTCTCGCTCGCTCTCACTGCTGGATGGCTTTTTCTCTCTCAGGCCCGATTTC
Organism: Balanococcus diminutus; assembly: GCA_959613365.1. Taxonomy (NCBI): domain Eukaryota; kingdom Metazoa; phylum Arthropoda; class Insecta; order Hemiptera; family Pseudococcidae; genus Balanococcus; species Balanococcus diminutus. Next base: position 59,084,035 of record OY390716.1, on the reverse strand, counting down.
CCCCCTCGAATCACCGTTCGGTTGCTTTGCTGGTGTCCGACGACGAGTTAGTAGTCGGATTTTTCCAAACACTTTCTACTTTATTCGCTTCGGTTAACCTAATTTTCGTGTATTGACCAGCCTCGGTAAACGGAATTCATCGTATGTGGGAAATGCGAAAAACTCCTTTCATATTCCGATATCGTGTCCGCAAGTTGGACTGCAAATGTTTGCATTATCGTCCAGTACGTTCGAAGAAAAGAAGTAATAAATCGGGTATCGATCGAGCACACTCGAGCTGATAAATTTATTCGGCTGAAGAGAGATAAATAATGGGGCGATTTTATGTAGGCTTTTAATCTTGTACACGAATTGACGTTATAATCTTGAGTCAAATTCCATTGTACGATGAATATGAAGTTTACATATGTTATCTTACGTTAGGTTTGGATTGCCTTGCGGTGTACAGGCGGCCGCATCGCGAAAGATCTTTGAACCTGTAGTCTAATTTTATCTGTAATAGGAAATATACCGTCGGCGTTGAGAGTTTTTCGAGAAGATTAGGTTCTCTAATTAGACTTACTTCTAGATAGTATCGATTCGAATTTCTATCGTGATTTGTACAAATAGTCTTCAACCCTGTTCTTTATGTTACAGGTATTATTAAGCCAGCATCATGAGAAACATCCGATACTGATTCTAAAAGACATAAAATTTCAAGAATTAAAAGCCATGCTAGATTATATGTACCGAGGCGAAGTGAATATTTCGCAAGAACAATTATGTACGTTTTTAAAAGCAGCCGAATCTTTACAAATCAAAGGCCTAACGGAGAGCGCCGGACTGAATCCGGAAACGAAAGATTTCGAAGAACGTTTGGTGAAACGTTACGATCGTAAATGTCCATCGACGACGCAGCAGCAGCAGCAGCAGCAGCAACAACAACAGCAACAGATTCCTAATCACAGTGCCAGAACTAGGTCGCCTCCTTCGAACAGCACGATGGCAAACTCAGCCGAATCGTGGAATCAGAAATACGCCTCGTCCGGCACGAATTTTAGATCTAATTCGCCACCATCGTCGCATCGTCTGCGCGAGGGTAGCCTGTCGCCTACGGCGCGAAAACGCAGAAAACAGCAGCACCCTCAGCCGAGCGTCGAAGACAGCGGAGGTACGAATATGCTGTCGGCGGCCGCCATAGAAAACCACCAAGATTCGTCGGTAGATTCGCACGACGCCGCTCTGAATCCGGTCTCCAGTACGAATACGACGGCGTCCAATTCGCTGACTTTAAATAATATTAAAACCGAAAGCAACTCTACCGATAAAACCATCACCATCGATAACGACAGATGTACAGATTCCAGTAGTACGAATTCGAGTAATAATAAATTAGAAGCGGCTGTAATTCCAAAAACCGAGCCTAAATTCGACGATAGGCATTCGGACGACGTCGACGCCGCGTACGAAGATAGCGTCGAAGAAATGACCATAGAAGACGAAGAAGAAGAAATAGACGAAAATGATTTATCCAGGCCGGGCCCGTCTCATAGTGATGATAGTCAAAATTATGGTGAGTCCCATACCGATATACTAGTTTTATTCTACACTAGCTCCTAGTTTTCACTGCGGCGTTAGTGATTGAGCTGAATTTTTCCAAGTCCAAAACTATATAAACGCCTAATATACGAAATCAGAGAGAATAGAGGGGTCCAATCGACATTTTTATAATAACCAAACTTATTTTTAGGATCTTAATCTACAACTTTTGTTTGAAAACTTTTGTAATTGAACCCCTCCTTCCACCATTTTTCAATATTGAGTGTCTTCGTACTAATATGCGAAATTCGAGGGGAGGGAAGGCTCCCATCGAAATTTTTATAATAACCAAACTTATTTTTAGGATCCTAGTCTACAACTTTTGTTTGATAATTTTTTTAATTCAACCCCTCTCACCCTCCCAATTTTCAATTACAAGTGTCTTAGTAATAATATGCGAAATTCGAGGGGAGGGTAGGGTCCAATCAAAATTATTTCCAAGATCCTAATCTAGAACTTTTGTTTGAAAAATTTTTCAATTCAACCCTTACCTCTCCCCAATTTTCAATAATGAGTATCTATGTATTAATATGAAAAATTGGGGAGGAGGGAGGGTTCGAATTGAAAAAATTTTCAAACAAAAGTTCTAGATTAGGATCTTAGAAATAATTTTGGTCATTATAAAAATTTCGATTGGACCCTCCCCTCCCCCCTAATTTTGCATATTAATACGAAGACACTTGTTATTGAACATTGGGAGGGTGAGAGGGGTTGAATTAAAAAAATTTTCAATCAAAAGTTGTAGATTAGGATCCTGAAAATAAGTTTGGTTATTATAAAAATTTCAATTGGACCCTTCCCTTCCCTCGAATTTCGCATATTAGTACGAAGACACTCAATATTGAAAAATGGTGGAAGGAGGTGTTCAATTACAAAAGTTTTCAAACAAAAGTTGTAGATTAAGATCCTAAAAATTTCGTTTGGACCTCTCTATTCTCTCTAATTTCGTTAGGCGTTTGTATAGTTTTGGACTTGGAAAAATTCAGCTCAATCACTAACGCCGCAGTGAAAACTAGGAGCTAGTTTATTCAACCTTGTTTTTCACTTCTTCTGCTTCTCTACGCCGAATACCTGAGCTACGTAGAACGTCCCGAGTAATCTACTCGTTTATTTTGCCACGTGCTAAAAAATTTTCTCTCCAGACTGTAGAAGTAGGACACCTCGTCGGATTGTTTCGCAACGTACCTAACTCGTAACCCATTAGACCTTTGATTTTATTTTTATTAGTTCGAATTCGCACATTACCCTCGTTCTCGAAGAATGTTTCGAATCGTATATTATATTATATTATACGTATTTATTGCGATACTATAATATTATATGAGAATTAAATCGATAAAATCCCCAACTTTTTTAAAAATTCCCTCTCTCTCTCGCTTTGGTTTCTTGACAAATAAATAAATAGTTCGACGACGACGAATGTTTACCATCGTATTACTCAAAGTTTAGCAATCAGCGGTCTAAACAGTGGAAAAATATTTGGGTCAAGTGTACATTGTTAATTTTTCGATTCGGTTCAGTTAATTAATAGAAGGTTAAGGTGAATGCACGTGGAGTCGTGATGCAAACGGTGTTAATGTGCTGTGATTACTTACTACTCCTAGAGCTGCAGCTGCCATGTCGTATTTTATTACAACGAGATGCTTTTCTTCTACTTTTAGAAATTTTCTCATTTCTCGGTTTTTTTTTCTTCTTTCGTGAATTCGTCTCAGTTCTCTTGGCATCTTTGCAAATAGAGCTAATTAGGTGGAAATTGGGCTAAAATTAAGGTTACTTGTGATGTTTTTTTTTCTCTTTCGAATATGATTGATTTACTTGAATGACCAAAAAAAAAAAATCAGGTAGTTGCTGCGTTGAAATAGCTGATCTCTCATTTCAGATCTTGAGTAACTTATTTTCCTGATTTTAAAAATTTTCGAAAGTTTTTCGGTCTGTCAATCGATGTGGAGGAAATAATTAACTATTTTCTACTTTCTTTTAACTGACTGCTGAGTCATGTCTGGGAGGGAGGGGTTGACGACCCTCGATTTAAAAAAAAAAAACAAAAAAAACTTTACTAACTACACACGACCACTTTCGATGACTTTCATCTTTACCTCTGTTTTTTTGGTACATACACAATTTTTTACGTTTTTTGAAATAAAAAATTTTAAAAATCGATTAAAAATTGAAAAAAAAAATTTGTAAATAAAGTGATATTTTTTTAGTTTTTGATGGGTTTTGAAAAATTCTCAAAGGTACGATAATGATGAAAAATCGTCACGAATGGTGTTTTGGGTAAAAATGTTTTAGTATGTTGGAATCATTTCAATCACAATTTTTTTTTCAATCATTTTGGAAAAACGTGTAATGAAAAATGACACGAGAAAAATTGAAAACAGGGTACCTATTAATTTTCCACATGTGACCAATCGACCAGCGATCACGAAAATTTTCAAAATAAAGACCAACATTTTTGATCTTCGTAGTTTTTCTGAATAATTTCATTAAATTTTGAGTAATACTATATTTCAAAATTTTTCTTCAATTTTTTTATGACTATTTTAATCATTTTTAAAAGTTTTTAGTCCTTAATCATTTAAAATTTTGATTCGTCAAAATTTTTCGATTTTTAATGATTTTAAAATTTTGTATTTTGTATGCTTTCCCCCATTTGTCATGAATGACTTGTCATTTTTTCAAATATTTTAATAATGTTTCCAGAGCCCATTTAATTTTGATTTTTTTTTCTTCAAATTTTTCGTGACCTAAAATTCATCCGAATTATCCAAGTGATAGCTTTTTCAAATTTTTCGGTTTCTTAAGAGATATTATTCATTTTTAATTTTAATATTTTCCCCCATTTTTTAATTTTTTAAAACCGATGTGACTTGTTAGTTTTTTCCCTTTTTTTCAGTTCTTTCAAATTTTTCTATTTTATCAAATTTTCAGATTTTCTAAAAATTGCCCTTTCTTAAAATCATCAATCAGTTCAACTATTTTTCATTTTTTTTTTTTTTTTTTTTTTTTTTTTTTTTTTGATAAAAATGTAACTATTTTTGAAAAAAATCAATTTTCACTCTCGAAAATGACTGATTTTTTCGTTATGAAAAATCTCTTTAAAATGAAAATTAATTAATGCCTTGACTTTTTTCTTCTTTTTTTTTTAAGAAAAAAAATTGAATCAATTTTTTATACCTAGGTATAGGTTTTTTCAATTTAAAAAAAAATGATATTTAATTATTTTGTTTGGAAAAACATACGAGGTTACAAAAATATACATAGATTTAGTAGAAGGAGAAAAATTATGAATCAAATTGGTCATTTTTCTGAAACTTCGTCATAAATGAACGTTATTAAAGGGGATACTAATTCTTATCAATGCGTCATCATCATTCAGTTGAATGCTAGAAAACCACGATTCATCATCTGGTTTAGTTTCGATAAAATAAATTCAAAAATAATCCTATTCTAAAAAAATGTGAAAAATATGTTTTGTTGCAAAAAAATTTTATAGAAAAATTCAAAAATGTTTTGAAATTTGTTTTAAAATAAAGATTTTTTTGGAAAGAAATTTGTAAAATGTAGATATTTTAAAGGTATTAGGGTGGGGGGGGGGGATCAAAAATTCTGTGAAAAAATGACTGATACCGATTTTCAAAATTTCCACAAACGAGAAATCCTCCTACGAAAATTTTGAAAAAAATTCAAAGTAATGCTTGATGTACAAGCAATTCTTTTAGAGAAAAATTAATTGTAGGGAAATATTTTAAGCATAATTTGATAAGAAAAGGCAATCGAAAATCTTGTCAAAAAATGACATGAAAGATTCTCCTGGTAAGGAATTTGCAATTGGGAAATATTTTTAAAATTTTTGTGGGGAAAAAAGAAAACTAATCCTTTTTAAAAAAACAGTATTTTTTCAAAAAATTCTTTTAACTTTTTTCTGTTTCTTTTTTAAAAAAATGAAAGCCCTTTTTTGAAAAATTAGCAAAAAGAAAAAAAAACGAAAAATGCTCCTAAAATTTTTAAAAAATGAAACCCAAATTCAAAAGAAAAAATAGGTCTTGATACAAAAAACTTTCTTAGAAATGAATTCCCAGAAAGGAAATATTTTTGACAATTTCTTATAACAAAAAAAAAAATCAGGAATCCTTTCAAAAAATTACATAAAAAAATTCCCTTAGGAAAAAATTGAAAAATATTGTAAAACAAAGTGCAGCAAAATAATTACATAGTTATTTTTTTTTTCTTTGAGAAAAATTCAAAAATCCTCGTAAAAGAATTATTTACAAAAAAGTTTTCAGCAAAAAAAAAATACTTTTTCTCAAAATAGTAATAGGTACCTTTAAAAAAAATATTAAAATTGGAAAGTGTTTGAAATTTAAAAAAAGAGTATCTACCTATTTTAAAATATTTTTTGAAAATGAAAAATATCAAAAATATTATTTCTAAAATTATTACAAAAAAATTCAACGAAATTGAGGGTACAGGGAAAAAGTCATTTGAAAATTTGATTTTGTTGTGTCTTAACATAACATTTAAATATAAAACATTCTCAATGTTCTTCCCCCCCCCCCCCGCCAATTTCAATTTTTCTTCCCATATTATTATTTGTTTGAAAAAAAAATTAATAAGAACAACAACAAAAACGAAAAATCTTCAAAATAATTGTTCCAACGTATTTTTTAGTAGGTACAGAATTTTTTGTAGGAGGAAATTCACTTTCTTGTTTTTTTTTATATAGCTACTTTTTTTTTAAAAAAAAAGATATGTTCGAAAAAATTGAAAATTTATTTATTCCTTTGAGGAAAACATTTTCAAAAAATGTAAGCTCAAAAAAATTATTATGTATTTCTAACTTTTGTATGTGAGATAAATACCTACTTATTTATTATGAAATTCCACAAAAATTAGAAGAAATTAAATGTTTCAATCCGCCAAAAAAAAAAAAAAAAAAAAACTACAAGTGCATACTGCATACAAATTACGAATCCCTGCACAAATAATCAGTTCGATCTTTTTCTCGCTGTTATCAATGTTATCATACGTGAACGACTGAACGTAGCCAATTACCTGACCAGACATGTGATTACATGGTCTAGTCTACAGGTACTTGTTGTCAACGTGTACAATCTGACTAAACGATACTCGTTTACACGTGTTTCAGGTTCAAGTTCATACCAGCTTTCGTCAGTAAACGATGGATCTTCTGGTCAATTGGATTGTCAAGGTAAGATTTACAAAACTTTACTACTGACCAAAGTATCTGGTATATTAAATCTTTCTAATCGCAAACGACGCATCAACGTGTTTACTCCGTCCCTCTCGCCACAGTTTACTATACCATTGATTGGAACTCGACATCAGATTGGTTGAGGGGGGGGGGGGGGTTGCATATGTGGACTTGAGAATTCGAAATTTTTCCACGTATTTGTTTTTTTTATTTTTTGACGATATCGATATAAGCCAGAGTGGCCTGACCAAAAATATCTCAATAATATGCACTATTGTTGTTCTCGTGAATCTGTGCTCTGGTTCGATTATTAAAGTGACATAATCTTGATTAATACATAATTATGTACATTATGTATGTACTTACTATGTAATTGCACACGTTACATTTACCCATATGAACCATATGTTCAATATGTGTACCTATTTAGTGGTTGACGTGTGTTTACAAAAGATGTATACGATACTGATGACGATTTGTGTGGCATGTGGCGGCGTCAATGACGAAAGTCGCAGTGTATTGTACTGTATACAAAATATATGTGGTACTGGTACTACTAGTACCCTCTACGTAGTACATACGACATGAAATATGTTGTGGATGTCCCGGTTAGACAGCGGTACCGTAGTGTAAACATTTTGATGCGTTGTTTATGTGGCCAAGGTCATGATGAGTCGAAAATTCAGCCAACGGTTTGATCGACCCTGTATATTTAGCAAACGTGTTTTGATGTTTTGAGGGTAGTAGAGTAGAGAAATCGATTTTTAAAATTTTTTTTCTATTCGGAGTGAATTTCTCATTTTTTAAAATTTTGAGTAGTTTATTTTTGAAATTCAAAATTTCAAATTTAATTTGAATGAAATTCCCTAATAATCTATGTTCCATTCCTCATATTCTTTTGAAAGTTTTTGGGGTATACAGGGGTCCATTTTGAGATTACAATTTTACGATTTAAAAAAAAATTCAAATTCAATGTTTTTTTGAAGGAATCGATTTTTTAAAGATTTATATGGAACCTTTTCATCTTTTTATATTATGTGCATTTTTGTAAAAAATTGATTTACTTATTAATGGGTTAATTTTCGCCATTTTCAAAAATTCGCCAAAAATTGGAAAATTAGTTTGGGCAGCTAAAAATTTGGTTCTTAGGTCTGAATGACATGCTTTTTCAGTGAGCCAAATTTAAGCTGAATCGGAGGTGACCAGATGCCAAGCTCCCCTTGTAAGGTCGATTCCTTTCTCCCCTCAATTTTCCAAAGCCAGTCTTGTCTTTTTGCAATTTCATCGCCCAAATTTTTACCTTGAAAGGTGAATGGTTCGTTTCAATTTGAAAATTTTACACGAATCGTTTTTGTTTGAATTTAGTATTATTTCAAAATTTAAAAAATATATTATTGGAAGATTTTTGATTTTTTTTGTCAATTGCATTGCTCTTTGATTTTTGTTTCGTTAAAAAAATAGTGTTTTCCAATTTTTTTTTTCAATTGAAAAAAAAAGATTTTAATCGAATTTAAATCAATATTTAATTTTAATAAATTTTTTTCGCTGAAAAAATTGTGTTTGAATTTTTTTTTGAACCCTATAATTCCCCCCCACCCCCGTCTAATGAAACAAAATGAAAGTTTTCCTCCACTTCACTTCAATGGCCTCTCTCCCCTCTACCTCTTTCTCAAGCAATTGTAAATTTTTGAACTATTTGCACCCACGTTATTTTTCTTGGCAGACGAATGGCTCGTTTTAATAGGCACAATTACGAAGGAAACAAATCAAAATGTGTTTTTAATTTTTTTTTCATTCATTTAAAATTTTTATTTTTTAAAACTTAATTTTTTTTAAGTCTAGTATGCTTTCGAATTAATTTTCAGTTATTGCATTTTTTTTAAATTATGGTTTTGATTCAATTTTTAAATTCGTGAAAAATTATGGTGCTCTGGAATTGCAATTATTTTCAAATTCCTCCTTTTTTCATTATTTTATTATCCTTTTTTCTCGCCCTTATTTTAGTTGTTTATTCAATATTTTGGTATATTGAGAAAAAAACATGAAATACTATTTTTCTCAATCGTAAAAATATTATCGAACCACCTTGTAAATTAATAAAATAATATCGAAAAAATACCAGATCTTAAAAAAAAAATCCAAAAAATTATTTGAAAATTAAAAAACTTTTTTTTACAAATTTTTGAGGATTACAAGAGTAAGGAGACCAAAAAATTGAGAAACAATACTTTCCTCAGAATTTTTAATTTTTTTTTTAATTTCAAGGGAAATGAAAAAGTTGTCATAGAAAATTGTCCCTAGGAAATCCCCAGAAGAAGAAATTGTCCAAAAAAAAGTCATCAAAGAATACTTACTCGAAAAATTAAGGAAAAATAATTTTCTTGAGAAAAAGTACCTACCTATGTCAAAAGCCAAATTCATTTTTTGAAAATGAGCCAAAAAATAATTTAAAAACATTCAAAAATAATTCCGAAAATTTTCTTTCGAATGAAATTGCTTTTCGAGAAATAACTCTGAATAAATCTGAAGAAAAAATTGCTTGTTTATTGGAAAATAATGGCTCAAAGAAATAGATTAAAAAAAAAAAAATTATTGAAATTTTTTTCACAAAAAAAAATCGTGAAAATAATTTTGAAGAAAATCTGGTGTAGTAAGCTGGTTTTTGTTATTATAATTATTTGCTTTGATAGATCTTCAAAAAAGTTCAAAATCTAAGGAATTCATAAAAATTCAAAATAAATGGTGAATTTTAAAATTTTGATAATCTATTGAAATTAGCTCAAATTTACCGATTTGATAATTTTGGCAAAAAATTTTCAAGTTTTAATTAATTTTTAAAATTGATACGAATTTTGAAAATATTAAAAACTTTTTTTTAGAATTTTTTTATGGTAATGTTCCAAGTGATGATAATATTTCTTGATTTTTTTTATTCGTTTATTTTTATTTTTTAAAATTATTTTGGTGAACAATTTGAATAAAGGAACGAATTTTTTAGGTATGAATTTATCATTTTTTTAAGAAAAAAAAGTAAAAATTGATTTCAGTTGAAAATCAAAACTCGATTGGCTGAATTTTTAACTACAGTTTTCGTGTGCATGATTTTGCAGTACCCTAAATATCCAGCGAAAATTAAAAAAAGTATATCTATGTTATAATTATGCAGAAGCACGTGACATAATAACACATATTATTATGGCTGTCGTGTAACACATATTTTCAAATTCTCACTAGAAAAACTACTATTAATATTAGTACGTGTACTTTACTCAAAGAAAAGAAAACACATCGATAATTATTTGTTGAAATTTTACCTTCGAAAATGAAAATTTCCCACCCTAGTTCTACGCATTCATCATGACCTTCGACACGTTTCTATATCTTTAGATTTTCCTTTTTTTTATTATTTCAGTATGTTTTTTTCGTGGTCTCGACATGGAGTATCTTTTTTTTGAATTTTTTAAATTTCGAAACGATCAAAAAAAATACGAAATTATTTTTACTGAGTAAAATGTGGTAAAAGGAGATACTTCAGATATAGACACTTACATATTATTGTGGTCATACATTTTTTTTTTCGTATTTTATACGGCATATATACTTTTTTTTATTAGAAATTTAGTATTCCGAATATTCTCTTTTTTTTCTTCTTTTTTTTCGTTTGTTTGATTTTCCGTTACTTCTTTTTATTAGCTTGGTTCATTTTCATGGCTTTTTGTGGTATTTCGGGGTAGTTTGTTGTTTTCATGATTGCATGCTGGCTTTTATGTATTATTGGCTTTTTGCATGCTTATTTTTAATTTTGTTGTCGGTTTTTTTTTATCACTCTATCTCTCTCTCACACCTTTATTCTGTCTAATCAATTTTTTACTTTCCGAACACGACGTTGTACGATGTGATATAATTACTCGTACGTGTACTGTATGTACTTGTACCATACCGACAACTAACTCGTCGTACATTGTAGTATGTATTGTTCATATATGTACATGTACGTGTACCCCTCGTGTATGTATATGTACTATATAAATTATGTATATACCATGTATACGGTAAAGACGGTAAATTTATTTACCGCACTCGAAGCTTTTGAAGAATTCGATATAGAGAAAGCGCACACGACGACCGAAGCACACATTCAGCAAAAATACTACGAGTTGATCGTGGTGCTTTTTTTACAAATAGGTAGGTACGGTATAATATACTTTTTTTTTGTTCTTTATCATGTTTTTTTTTATTATTTTTTTCAATTTTCTATTTTTTTCGTCGTCGTCTATCTGGTGGGTCCCTTATTGATACGTAGAAAAAAATTGAAAATGTGGTGGTCTTTTCAATTACCTTATACATAGATGCACTGATACCTTACTTTTCGAGTTTTTTATCTCAACATTGAATTTTTCTCCATTTTTACTTACCCCTGAGCAGGATTACTTAATGTGTCCTTATTCTATAAAATATGTACCATGTACTCGTACCTTAGCCGGATATTGTTTTCGTTATTGTTGTTGATGTTGATGTAAATTGGCTTTATGATACGATTTACGTGTACGCTGTATTAGCAAGTATGTTGAAAATTTTGTCAATTTTCGAGCATAAATTTTTATTTTGTCTTTTGATTTTATCCACGTACGAGAAATTTAACCAAGGGATGGAAGGAGAATATTTGAAATGTAAGGTCGAGGAATGTTTTAGCTGTTTTCAAAATCAGCTATTAAATTTGATTTTTTTTGTTTTTTTTGTCGCGAGGTGGGTAAAATTGTGTTTGAAAAAGTGATAACGCAGTTGTGCAGAATTTAGTGATTTTTGATCAATTTGTTTTTTATTTTTGGTTCGGTGTACCTTTGATAGATTTTTTTATTTTTTTATTTCGTGGTAATATCAGGACGTTCGAATCGCAGTAAGTGCCATTTTTGTTCGTTTTTTATGTATTTATGTTATTTTTAATGTTCGTGTTTTTTTTTCACCAAGTTAACGCGGCTATTTCACGTTATTTTAAATTAACGAATGTACCTAAAATTTAGGATTTTATGATTCGTGCGGGGAAGGAATTTTTTTTATTTGTTCGTCCCGGGCTTGGATGTGCAGTTGTGCATCTTCGAAAAAGTTTCTAGGCAGGCAGTGATAGAGAAAGTATTTTTTTAGAATTTTTATTTCTTCAAATTTTATTGTTTTCCTGAACTAAAACTATCAAAATTTAAATCAAACACAATTTTTTTCAATTTTCTCAGTAACTTTTTTAAAATGTTGACAAACACAAATCGAAAATTAAAACTTCCAAAATTGAATTTTTTTTAAATTTTATTTTAGGTGAACTTTTTTTTCTTCAAATTCTTATTAAGAGTAAATTTTTGAGGGTTGGTTCAAAATTAATAATGTTCGAATTTTTTTTCAAGTTTTCAATATTAAAAACAATTTTTTGAATTATGATAGAATAAATTTTTAGAAAAATTTTGGAATTGAGTTTTTCGAATTAATTTGCGAAAATTAAATTATAAGAATAAAATTGAGTGCTGGAAAAAATAAGGTTTTATACATTTTTACTTACATTTTATTCGTTAATTTTTTTGCAATCGAACGAAAATTTTATCAATTCTGTCTAAAAAAAAATCGAGTCTGTTTTTTTGTCTCAGAAAATTTTCAAAAAAATTGTTAATTTGTGTAGTTTTGAGTACCTAATCCTTTTAGGATGCGTTCTGTATTTCTAACTTTCTTAGTTGTGGTGCAGATTTTGGGAGGAGAGGAGCTCGCCATTATCAATTTGAATTTGCGGAATTCAATTTTTTTTCAACATACGTGAATTTCTGGACACGTCGAAAAATTTGTAAAATAGTCAACTGTATTGGTCTTATAAGGAAGAATAAAATCTAGTTAGAGCCAATATTTTATTTTGAGAGCAAATTTTCAGAGATTTTGTTGCAAAATCTGGTTGAAAAAAATTTTGATGAGAAAATTGAAGTTGAAAAAAACTACTTTGGCATATTCCTTTTTTTTTGGTTTTCGCGTTGAAAAAATGTATACTTATTATTTTGAAAATTTTGTTTGAAATTAAGAAATTACCTTTTTTTTTTAATTTTGCGAGAAAATTGAACAGATTCATTTTTTTCAACTCACATTTTTATCTAGGTAGGTATTTTTTTTTACTTTGGTAAAAATTCAATTTTTTCAAGTTTCAATCAATTGTAAATTTTGAAGAATTTGTTCAAAATAATTTTTTTCCAATTTTTTTAGAAATTGCAACTTGAAGAAAGAAATTCGTTTTTTTAACTTGAGTACATTTCCATTTTTTTTCACATTTCAAGATATCATCCCCCCCCCCCCAAAAAAAAAATTGTAAGAAATGGAATCGAACAAATATAGAGCTATTTTTTAATCTTTACGTCTTGCATTCGATTTTTTTTTTGTAATTCGTTTAAAAAAATTAAGTATATTTTAGAGTAGGTAAATTCTTCACATTTTGTTCAAATTCAAATTTCAGAAAATTTTGGTTCAAATAATTTTCATTTTCAATTTTGTCCAAAATTTCATTTTTCAAAACGGAAATTTATCTTTTATGGCTTGTATTTCCATTTCGTTTTTTTTTTCCAACTTTGAGAATAATAATATTTTTTTAATAATTATAATTTTTTATTTTTTTTAAATTCTGATCAGTAGGTACTAAATTTTTAAAAATTTTCTTTGAAATAATTTTTTTTTTTCAATTTTTCAAAAAATTTCATCTTTATTTTACTATCGATTTTTTTCAACTTGATTTACCATTAATTTTTTCAAATTTTGTGACAGATTGAATTTCAAAAAAAAAAAAAAAAACTGGCATTTTATTTTATTTTATTTTTTGTTACAAATACGTACGTACCTACCTATTGTTTTAAAAATATATTTCAAAGTAAATTTCAAAAAAATCAATTTTTTTAATCTTTTGAATTTTTTCAAAGTAAAATTTCTAAAAAATTTTGGCTTTAAAAAAAATTTTATTCAATTTTTAAAAAAATGGTTGAAATTATTTTTATTTTCTGTATATCCAGAAATAGTGTTTTTCATAAATTAAACCAAATACTTTAAATATATAATACTGGAAACTCCAATGGGGACAAGTGACCCCGACAAAAGCGCTCTTTTAGCGGCTCGGCATGAAACTATTCTCAGACTTTCGACCGATCGTCATGTCTTCGACCAATCAAAGGGCGATTCACGCGACGATTAGTCGAAAACCTGGAATTAGTTTCATGCCGAGCCGCTTAGAGAGCGCTCTTCTTGGGAGTCAAATCAAAAGCACAGAGTTTCCAGTATTATATATTTAAAGTATTTGATTAAACTCGATTTTTTTACCTTGTACTTCCAATTAATTCTGGGAAGAATTGAATTTTGAAAAAAAAAAACTTCCAACATTTTTTATTTAGATTTAAATTTTTTTTCGGATTTTGTTCAAAATCTTTTTTTTTTAAATTTTATTCACGAGCAAATTTGGAAAAAAAATCCAGGTGCACTGCCTTCGCGAGTATTTGCTCCTGAATGATTCCATAGAGAATTTTTCCTTCTTGGAAATTCAGCTCTCTGAGGAGGCTTCGGCGCGTCACCGCGACGGTTATATTATTTATGTATACAACAAAAGATCGCGGTGGTTTTCTTTCTTCGATTATGATTATCGTCGGTACCGTATCAAATATTTACTCAGATAATGGCAGTCGAACGTACAGTACGTATAGTCGTATATGCAGGCTATGGACAGGCAAACGGTGGTGGACTGTTGACGAGGTGCGGTAATTTTCCGCCTGTTTGTTGGTTGAACTCGTAAAATAGGTATAAGACACATCACATAGTCTTCCATTTTAGTATGGCGAAGTAATCACGTCTTCTTGTAAGTTGTATTCCACTGTTAACTCGGTTTAGCCGAGAAATAAAACGTTAAAAAACATCTTCGACCATCGAGTCGCGATTTTCGTCGGTGTTTACTTTGGCGACTAGAAAGGTAGAGATGGCAGGCTGGGCAGAGAGGTTATGGGGAGAAGACTAGAGGACCGACGAACTCGAACCAGGAACCAGGTTAACGGAGCAAAATCTATAGGAAATGTCATGTCCGACTCCGACGAATCATAAAATATCTGATTTTTTTCGAGCATCTCTAAGATTGCGAATTAATGTGAAAGCATGGCCATTATTTTACTTGATTGTTTTAGGTTGTGGCGGTGGTCGTACTCGTGTGGATGGCGATAAATGAAGGGGCTTCATTTTTTCGCTAATCCCAAAATATGCCATATGCGTCAATTTTTTGGGCTCATGCGATACCCTAAGGCAGCCTGTTTTATTTCTTTTATCGAATTTCTTTATAATTATTAAGCATTTTTTTTTCTATATACGTATGTGTCGAACTAACACCACGAAAAATTTATCTACGGATATTTTACGATCAACTAACTTTATATGTGTAGAATTGTGCCTTGGTAGTGAATCTTTTTTTTTTTTCGTTCTTTGCAATTTTTTTTTCTCGAAGGGAAACGAGCTAGTGGAATTTCGAAAGCTTTTTGCGATACGAGAATATGATCGATGTAGTGGGTAGAAAATTTGTTGATTTATACAGGGTGTCCTGTGAAAGTTGCCCTATCTCCCCCAGTTTTTAATAATAGAAATTGGAGGGGAGGGGAGGGTGTAATCGAACATTTTTTCTAGGATTTCAATCTACAACTTTTATTTGAAAAAATTTTTAATTGGACCCTCTGTTTTTGAAAGAGTGTGAAATTGGAGGAGAGGGAAGGATCCAATCGAAATTTTTATTACAATCAAAATTATTTTTAGAATCTTAATCTACAACATTCATTTGAAAGTTTTTTCAATTATTGACTCCTTCCTCTCTCACTCCTCTAATTTTTAATTAGTACTTCGGAGTGTTATGCAAAATAAGTGGGAAGGGAAGGGTCCAATTGAAAAATTTTTCAACAAAAGTTGTAGCTTGAAATCCTGGTAATGATTTTGATCATTACAAAAATTTCGATTGGACCCCTCCCTCTCCTTCAATTTTGAATATTACGTATCTATGTAGAAAATTCATTAAAAAAAACTAAGAAGTTTTTATAGTTAGGTAGTTGAACTCTGTTATATCGAAATCTCGAAAAATTTCAATCACTCCCAAGGAATAATGTATATGCCCAAAGAAGGGGAGGGGCGGAATCAGGGAAATGCCAAATATTTGAAATTTATTCGAATATTATTCCTCAAGCATCCGCTATTTATATTTTATTTTTGCTCACTTTTTGCCACTAACTTTACCAATGTTTGAATATCTGTGTCGAGGCTTCGAGTGTGATTTTCAGGTGTTTTTTTTTTTCAACTCACGATTTAATCATATTATCTGAATAATTAACTGTATAAGAGTTTGTGATTCGTCGTATCGTTAGCTACAGTGGCGCTCAAAAAGGTAGGAAGGCTTCATTCCTGATTTGAGAGATCCTTGTAGATCCTGATAGGTATTTTACTTCTTTCGACAGTTTCCAGGGAAAGTTCCTCCCTTAGACTCATCTCCCAGTTCTAATTTGTGTAGATATGCACTAAAAATAGGATTGATTTGTGACCCAAGAACGCAAGAAGTCATTTTTTCGTCTCAAAAATTTCAATTCGAGCCAATTCTAAAAAGGATTTTGATGGTCTTTGCATGCAATGTTGTAATAGAGAAATTACAAAAAGCTATTTGAGAAATCTTTTTTTTTTTTTGAAAACTAAGACCCCCACAAACTTGACAGAAAGAAAATTGAGCGTACATGCCTTCGCCTTTCCCCACATTTAACCGATCATATCGCTTTATCGATCATGTTCATCGTGTATATCTTTATGATTTTTTTTTCTCTCCCCTTACAGCCTTATAATATTTCGTTGGCTTTGTTTTTTTTTTCTTACTTAATACGATACATTCATGCTATATTTTCTCTGTTGAACTAGTCAAAGTGACACTTTATGTATTCGGTTTGATTAATGCGATCGGTATTATTTTTTCTGTGTGTTCTCCAGTGAAAAATGCGAATACCGTAAATCGAACGCTACCCAAATCGGACATTGAATGTTTGTTCAAACTGGACAGTGATTGTTTCTTCAAATGCAAACATTGTACGCAGACGTTTAAATCGAAGAGCTCGTTAATTAGGCATGAGAAATATTCTTGCGTACGACATATCCAACGTTGCCCGTTTTGCAATCATACTGGCAAGTTCAACATACAGTCTCATATTAGGAAACATCACGCGTTAATTTGATCTCACCGATGGCCAATTACCCCTCTACGAGGTATCTCTGCAACTAACCTAGTTGGCTTCTTAAAAATGACCAAAAAAATAAGAAAAACCGAGCTAGACTGTAATTTTTAAGATATTTTAAAACGCCATCTCCATTTGGAATAGGAAAATTTTAGTTTTTTTAATCGAATGTTTCGTGTGGTGGGATCATTGTGGAAAGTTGAGTTTTCTCAAATTTCCTGCCAAGCTTTCGAACAGAGATGGCACATTGCGTAACTTAAATGCTTTATTTGTTTTTTGTTTCATTTTTTTGTATAATTTTTATTATTTTTTAACTATTTTTTTCGTCTTTTTTTTTTGTTTTCATTTTCGGAAACTATTTATTATTTTTCTTTCTAGAAGTTGATTTATTTTAACGATATGCAATTTTATCAAATTTATTATTATTTCATTACGATACTGTTCATTACCTTTTTTTTTTCTACTTATGACAATGTTGTAAAGCAATATTTAATCTAGTTTGTAATCAAATCACTTTCACGTTAATTTTTTTTTGTACGTTTTTAGCGTTGTTTTTTTTAAATACGTGTATTTTCCTCTTTTTGTTATTAAAATGTAATTTAATTGATAATACGATATCTTTATTTATACTCTGGAAGAAAACCCACCGCCAAATAGACAAAAAGTTGAAAGTGAACGCGAGGAAATACGCGTTGACGCTCGGGGAGTTTCCCTTGTACTGACGTGACAGTGGGAAGATCGGTGTGACGCGCATGCGCTGTACAGGGTTCGAGTGTGCGCGCACGCAATTATGTTTTATGTAGGGATTTGTTGACCTTACATGTACATAGGACGGGGGGGGGGGGGGTGTTAATTTGCAAGATTTTGTCGTACCTGGTGTAAAACATTGTTTGGATTTGCTCGGTTTATTTGATCACTGATCTTGGTTTGGATTTGTGAGGGGAGGGGGAGGGTGAAATAGGAAATAACTTATTTTGATTTTTTTTCTGTTGATGTGCAGGGGTCATCGATTACAAGTTCTGAACTAGGTATTCAAATTTATCTTGAAAATTGTCTGTTTTATAAAATTTGTTTACATTTTCGTAAAATTTTGCATTATAAATTATAGGTAATTACTTTTTGATCAAGTGTCATTGATGAATTAGTTCAACTGAACCATATGGGTGGGAAATTGGGTAATGAGGGTCTATTTTAAGTCGCGAAACAGCACACATTGTGCAACTTGAAAAAATAAGATTTTTCAAATTTTTTTAAAACCAAAAGAATTTAATTTTCTTACTTTTTTTTTAAACAAATTTTTAAACATTTTAAAGAATTTGTGCGACAGTTTTTGAAAAATTTAGACAAATTATCGTTTTAAAAAAATGAACCTTTGAAAAAAATAACATTGAAACAAAAATTGATGAAAATAATTTTTATCCATCTATTTTTGAAATTTTCAATTAATTTTTAATTTTTTTTACCTTTTTTTCTTGATTTTTAAATTTTTTCACAATATATTTTTTCAAATTTTTCATCTTTTGAAAAGAAAATTTTTTGAAACTTTCCCAATGAATTTTTTAAAAAAAAATTATGAAGTTTTTCAGAAAGAATTTGAACTTTGTTGAGGAAAAAAATATTGATTTTCTTTTTTTTCAATTATGGTTAGGTATGGAAAGTTTTTTGAATTTTTTTGAAAAATTATAGAATTATTGTAAAAATTATTTTAATTTTTTTTCTTGATTTTTAAATTTTTCAGAATACATTTTTTCAATTTTTCATCTTTTAAAAAGAAAATTTTTTGAAACTTTTCCAATGAATTTTTCAAAAAAAAATTATGAAGTTTTTCAGAAAAAATTTGAACTTTGTTGAGGAAAAAATATTAATTTTCTTTTTTTTTCAATTTTGGTTAGGAGTGGAAAATTTTTTTCTTGATTTTTAAATTTTTCAGAATACATTTTTTCAATTTTTCATCTATTTAAAAAAAAATTGAAACTTTTCCAATGAATTTTTCAACAAAAAAAATTATGAACTTTTTCAGAAAGAATTTGAACTTTGTTGAAGAGAAAATATTGATTTTTTTTTTTTTTTTTTTTTCAATTTTGGTTAGGTTTGAGAAATTTTTTTGAAAAATATGTTGAAATTATTATAAAATCATTTTTGATTTTTTTTCTTAGTTCTTTATAGTGTTGGATTTTTTTTGTTGAAAAAATTGTTATTTTTATGATAACATTTTTGTTTTTTGAGCAGAAAATTTTTTTGACTGATAAATTTTTTCAAGTTTTTCCGAAAGAATTGGATTTTGTTGGTGAAAAATATTATTCTTTTTTATACTATTTTGGTTTTTAAAAAAATAAAAAAAAAGTTTTAAATTTTTTTTTGAAAAAAAGGTTTCAATTGTTTTTGAAAAATGTTGGAATTATTATAAAAACATTTTTGATTTTTTGTCTTAGTTTCAATTTTTTTTTTCTTTGAAAAGTGTTGGATTCTTTTTGAAAAAACTGTAATTTTTTTTGAAAACATTTTTGATTTTTTTTTAATTAACTACCTATTTCAAAAAACATTTTCAATTGATTGGTTTTTGAGCAGAAAATTTTTCTGACTTACAAATTTTTGAAACTTTACCAATCAATTTTTAAATTTTTTTTTCGAAAAAATTGAATTTTATTGGGAGGGATTTTTTTCAAATTTTGTTGAAAAGTGATTCTTATTTTTATTCTTTCTTTCGATACTCTGATATAAAATTTTTTTGAATTTACTTACTTAATTTCAAAAAAATACATTAAAATGGGCCTTGGGGACGAATGAAGATTGTAAACAGTATTCAGTGTTCACCATCATCGCATGATTTGTACGCTGTATAATGCACCGCCTTTATTTTATTACTGTTTTTTTTTTGTTTATCTCTCAATTATATTACAATTTATTAGTTACTTGAACACTAATTGGAGATGGGCTTTATCTTCTATTTTATAAACGGAATAGAAAAATTCGAGGTGGCGTTTTCTTCCTTACACTTGTAATCGTTATCGCTGGGCCGGATTTTTTATAAATATTTTCTAAAAATTACGTACACGCTGAAAATTATTGAAAATGCCATTATTATTTTTTTTATCGACTACGAAGCCAGGCTCCGCTGCCCCTCCCCCCACCTACCATCTCAAAGACACACGCGTTTTCGCTGTCGCCTTATTTTTTTTATCACTAACCAACAACGCTGCATGAAAATATGCCGAAACGTATTTTTATAAAAAGTACTGGACTGGAATACGTTTGAAAAGCTTGGAAAAAAATGAGAATTACTTAGATGGCTGGAAAAAATAGGTCCAATTTTTTTTTGTACGCGGTGAGATGGCCTCGTTCAAGGTGTGGGTACAGCAATTGGCGCGTTATATTCCTCCTGGTGCGGTTGTCTACCACCTGCTGCCTCCTAAATGTGCGGAAAACCTGAATGTACCTACCTAATTGTGCAAATTCGATGCTCGGTTCGGGTTGTAATTAAAATTTTTGTGTGGATTTCTTTTTTGTAGCCGATCAATTTATTATGATGAATGACGAGTCGTACCACTGGCCCAGCATCGAAGACGGCGATGAAATATTCAGCATTACGTCGGCGTCTCCTCTAAAAGCGGCTCTCTCAAAGCCGCCACTTTTACAATTGCCCGATCTAATGCAAAATCCCAACTCGAAATCGGACGCTAGTAAATTTATCACGTGCGTGAGATGCGGCCGCCAATATAAACTAAAAAGCTCGCTATTGAATCACCAACGCTGGGAGTGCGGCAAAGAGCCGCAATTCAAATGCGTACTGTGTAATTACAAAGCCAAACAGAAGGTGCATTTGGTTACGCATATGAGATATAAGCACGCCTTGAAACCCGACGTATTCACTTTAAAGTGAGCCAATGCAGTGAAAGCAATCCGTCCTCCCATCTGCGAATGGGAGCCCCAGCCCCCTCCGGTGCCCGTAAATATTCGGTTTTGTAGCCAAAGTTGCATTGCAATCTAAGTAACGAGTGATTAGTTCTCTCTCTTTTTGTGTGTGTGTCTCTCTATCTCTCTCTCTCTCGTGTAGTAATTGACTCTTTTTTCCTAGTATCATATTTAAGTGATATCTTTTTATGCTTTTGAATTTTTTTATTCATCTTTGTATTGTTATACTTGGTAGTATTTGTGTTTTATTTACTTAAGAGGTTTCCTTTTTTTTTTTTTTTTTTTGCTATGTGTTGTTAAGTACGCTTCTCGTATAGTTTTTCTTTTTTTTTTTCTTATTTTTTTAGTTTTCTTTGAGAAAACTACCTACTTAATTTGGTATCCTAGGTTTAGTCTCGCTTTTGATTTTTTTTTTATAGAGGTTATCGATTTTATTATTTATGTTGGATCATGTATTCGGTGATTTGAGATTGCTGCTTTTGTGTGAGAGAGGTTTGTTTGGCAGATTTTTGGGATTGCAAAACCAAAATTTTTTTGTGAAAGTGTAAAATTTTGTTTTTGAAAATTTTGACTTGAAAAATCCCGTATGAAAAAACATTTTCTTTTAAAATTTCGATTTGGAAAAAAATTATTTTTGAAAATTTCTTCATTCAATAAATTTAAGAGTGATTAATTTTTGGATAAAATTTAGAAAATTCCCAGTATTTCGAAAAAAAAACTCCAAAAATTTTTTTGGACAAAATTTCAAAAAAAATGTGTTATGAGCAAAATTTGAAAAATCTGTGACGGAGCAGAATTTTTGAAAAAAAAATGTTTGAATTTTTTAAAAATCTGGTCTGGGCAAATTTTGAAAAAATATTGTATTTGTACAAGAATTTCCTTTAAAATGTGTTTTCAGCAAAATTTAAAAAAAAAAACTCTGCATGTTCGAACAAAATTTTTAAAAATTGTTTGAACAGAATTTCTAAAAAATGTGTTTGAACAAAATTTCATCTTTTGTATAAAATTTAAAAAATAATCTTTTGAACATATTTTTTCCATGAATTTTCATCAAAATTTTTAAAAGTTGTTTTTCAGCTAAATTTGAAAAATTTTTCTTCCGGATGAACTCTTGGAAAACTTGCATATGAAGAACATTTTTTTTTTCAATGTGTTTTGAGCCAAATTTCATAAATTTATGTTTAAACTGAATTTTTTATTTTTTTTTTTGTTAAAATTTGTTTTTGAACCCAATTTTTTGAAATTTTTGAAGAAGTATCTTTAAAAAATTTCTAAATGAATAAAATTTTTGAAAAATGTTTTTGAATAAAAAATAGATCGAAAAAATCTCAATTTTACTTTAGGATGAAAATTAGAAAAATTGTGTTTCAGCAATATTTACCTAAACAAAAATTGAAAAATCATTTTTCTTAACGAAATTAAAAGCTTTATTTTTGAACGATATTTAAAACATTTTTCTTCAGGAAAAATTCTAAAAAATCTGTATTTGCACAGTTCGAACAAAATTTTTTTTAAATGTGTTTCACCGTTTCGAACAAAATTTTGAAAATTTGTGTTTGATCAAATTCAAAAAAAAATCTATTTACTTAAACAAAATTGGATAAAATTTTGAAAAATTTTCTTCTTAATGAAATTTGGAAAAAATTGTATTTGAACAAAATGTTAAAAAGTTGTTCTGGAACAGAATCAAAAAAATTAGTACTTTGGGTACATATTATGTGGAAGTAATTAAGAATTTAGTTCCTGAATAATATTTGAAAAAAAAGAAGAGCAAAATTTTGAAAATGAGTCTTATTTGATCAAATTTTTTAAATTTTCATTTCAACAAAATTGAAATAAAAATAAATGTTTTTGAAATCAACATTTAAAAATTTTCTTCTGGATGAAATTCGAGAAAATTTGTATTTGATCAAGATTTTAAAAAAAAAGTGTTTGAACAATTTTTTTTCTTTTGGACAAATTTTTGAAGAAATGGATTTGAATAAAATTTTCAAAAAGAAGTTTGAAATTGAAATAAAAAAAATTGACATGGGTAATTTTGAAAAATTGTTTTTGAACCGAATTTTGATTCTTAACAGTTTTTCTAGATGAAAAAAAATCGGTTCGTGCGAAATTTTCAAAAATTTATGTTTGAACAAAATTTAAAAAAAATTGTTTAAACAATTTTTTTCTTTTGGGCAATTTTAAAAAAAAGTGTTTCAATGAAATTTTGAGAAATAAGTTCAAAATTGAAAAAGAAAAACAATTTTCAACATAGGTAAATTTTGAAAAATTGTTTTTGAACAAAATTTAAATTTTGAACAGTTTTTCTGAATCAAACAAAAAAACTTGTGTTTGTGCAAAATTTTCAAAAATTTGTGTTGAAACAAAATTTTAAAATGTTTTTTTCTGAAAAAAATTAAACTTTTCTTGAGAAAATTTTTTTAAAATTTGTTTGAACAATTTTTCCCCTTAGTACAAATTTTCAAAAAATTGTGTTTGAACCAAATTCAAAGAAATTGAAAAAATAAATAAGTTTCAACAAAGATAATTTTTTTTTTTTGAAAAATTGTTTTCAACAAAATTTAAATTTTGAGCGGTTCTTTTGGACCAAATAAAAAAAATTGTGTCGAAACAAAATTTTAAAATGGTTGTTTCTAAAAAAAATGGAACTTTTCTTCTGTATGATATTTGATAAAAAAAATTTTAAATTTGTTTGAACAATTTTTCCCCTTAGTACAAATTTTCAAAAAAGTGTGTTTGAACCAAATTCAAAGAAATTGAAAAAAAATAAGTTTCAAGAAAATAAAGGTAGTTTTTTTTTGAAAAATTGTTTTCAACAAAATTTAAATTTTGAGCGGTTCTTTTGGGCCAAATAAAAGAATCTGTGTTTGTACAAAATTTGAAAATTATCGTTTTTAAAAATCATTTAAAAATTTTTCTTCTAAACGAAGTTTTTGAAAAAAATTTCGAGCAAAATTTTAAAAATTTATGCTTGAATGAAAAAAAATTTAATTAAAGTTGAAATTGAACCTTATTTTGGGCAAAATGAGGGGAAGAAATGCGTCGAACAGAATTTTTTTTCAATTCGAAGGTGAAGTGAGGGGAAGATGAATTGAAAACGATCAAATCAGCGAATAATATCCGATTTTTATTTATTATTATTTTTTTTATTTTTTGTTTATTTTATTTTATTGACTGTGATATAAGGCAGCGAGTGCTTCTTTATTGTTATCCCACATTAGTACCTAGACTTACCCATTTCATCGAACAGTATGACAAGGTTTTAAGCCGCAATATCAAGTATTCGATAGGATTGTTTGAACTTTATTTTTTTTTGTAATTTTATATTAAATGTTATTCATTGAATTTGGTTGATTCTTATTGACTAATCATCGTTTTTTGATTTTAAATTTAACAACGATATTAATTGGAGTGATTTTTACATTACATTTTTGAATGTTGCTATTGCTATGTTATTACTTTAGTATGCTAAACTGGTAAGTAAATCAGTTTATATTAATTTATCTACGGTTACTCGTATTCGTATTTTCTTTTCTCTTGTACCGGTACAAGAGTTGAATATTTTCTCGTTTTTAATGTACTCGTATGTATTGGTCGGTAAACATGTAACAAAACGTATGCGTTATATCGAAAATAAATCCAACAAAATTGTTCAGAGTAAGCAGACGGAGGTTGCATGGTACTCTGCTGCCATTATTAGGTTCAATGTTGTACGAAGAAGTCACCAAAATCGATTCTGTCTTTCGAGGAGTCTTTGAAAAAAAAATGAATAAAAAATAAAACTTGAAGTTCCAAGTATTCATCTCACATCAACAATTTTTTCATTTTCATTTTAAAAATTATTTTCATTATAAATATTTTAACGACATCATTCGATATGGGTTTATAATCAATTAGGGTTGAAATTAAATGGCTTTCCACGCTTACGGAGGGAAAACGCCTACCAACATCCTAGTACGATTATTCCCTTCCCTCTCCCTTACTGAAATGCCCACGTACTCGATCGTTGATCGGTGCAGTAGATCGCGTTCTGCTCCTAAATATTGACGAACTGAAGTTTAATTTTAATTTTTGTTTTTCGAGTTTTATATTTTCATTAGTCAACTTTACCTATTTATTTTATTTTTATGATTAATTTTTTTTTTGTTATTGTATCGACGAATATATTGAAAGTTTTACAGATAAGCGTTCCACACCGAAGGATATTTTTTTCTTTGAAAAATGATTATTTGTTATAAATTTTTTTTTTTTTTTTTTGGAAATGTTTAAAAGCATGTTCATTTTCCTTTATATATAAATGTATTATTAAAGCATAACTATTTTTCGCTTGGTGATGGATTTTAACAAACTAAAATGAAGCGTGAATTTAACAATTTTCTTGTGCAAGTACTTTATATATTTATACATCTTATATAGTGTATACCTAATTTTTCTATAATAATAATCCCTTTTTTTACCCCACCTCCGTGCCTTCAAAAAAAAAAAAAGATTGTGTAAATATAATCGAAAAATACCTTCACCATTGAAATCTTTGGCTCGCGATGGAATATTTTTTTCAAAAAAAATAATCCAACTTTGAAATTAATCGCGTTTTTATCAGAAAAATTTATCGTCTTCTATGGTTATTGTAATGTACACAACGTTATCATAGGTTTAGAATGTTCAACATTCGAAATGAACCACGTATTCAGAATCTAGGTGCAGTTTTGATCGAGTTCTCGATACGAGTAGCATTTGGTTCGTTTCGTACGTCGAGTTCGAGTGATTGTAGAAATTCGTTTTATTAAAAATGAATCCTTGTTCGGATTTCGATTCGAGGAATATGATATTCTGGTCTTTCATAGTTTTAATTTTGTTCTATCATTATATCATCGTGAAGTATTATTTGTTCGAGAAGAAATAGTAATTCAATGGTAACTTCATAAGGTAAACTCGTGCAACAGTTATTAAGGTCTTTTAGATTCGATTGCGCAGGAAGGGGCAAGGTGGGAGGTGAGAGTGGGCCTGTGTTGGGCTGAATTTTGTTGAAAATTCGAGGTTCAACGAGGTAGATTATTTTGAGCATGCGAAAAATATTTCATCAAGTTGACCCTCTCCTCCCATCAAAACGAAAAATTTGGCAAATATTTTTTTTAAATAACAGATTTTGAGAAGTTTTCAAATTTCAAAAATTGAAAAATTTTGAAATAATTTGTAAAAATTGGAAAATTGAAGAATTTCAAAAATAACAGATTTTTAAAATAATTTAAAAATTGATAAACAGAAAAATTTGCTAGAATTGGGAAAATTATCAAACATTTTTGGAAAATTTTCAAATTTCAAAAATCATAAAATTTCAAAATAGGTAATTTGTAAAAATTGGAAAATTGAAGAATTTTAAAAATAATAACATTATTTTTAAAAAAATTGAAAAGCTGATAAACAGAAAAATTTGCTAGAATTGGGAAAATTATCAAACATTTTTGGAAAGTTTCAAATTTCAAAAATCAGAAATTTCAAAATAATTTATAAAAATTGAAAATTGATAAACTACTTTAAAAATAGCAGATTCGAAAAAAATTAAAAATTTAAAGAAACCATAAAAATGAAAAAATTGCAAAACTTGAAAAAATTGCAGAAATACATATTAAGTTTTGAATGAATAATATTAGAAAATTTGATAAATTTCACAAAATAAAAACAATTTGAAAAAACATATAAGAATTGAATAAAATAGAAATTTTTAAAAAAAATAACGATTTGAAAAATTGAAAAAATTGTGAAATTTGATGACTTTCACTTGATTTTTTTCAAATGTAGGAATTGACAGCTTTGAAAAAGTGAAATAAATTCAAAACTAGAATTTTGTAAAATCTAAAATTTGAAAAAAAGTTTTGAAAATTTGATGATTTTTACAATACTAAAAAAATTGCAAAAGTAGAAGATGCGAAATGAAAAAAAAAATTAAAAATTTGCGAGTTCTAAAATATTGAAATACATTGATAAGTTTTAAAAAAATTAAAAATTTTTGCGAAACTACATTTTTTTTTTAAATTGATAATTTTTGAATTATAGAAAATTTTTACAAAAGTGAACAACTCGTAAAAATAAAATCAAGTGGAAAATTTTTAAAAATTGTAAAAATATGTGAACTTTACATTTTTGAAAATTTTAATGATGGAAAATTTTTGTGAAATTAAAATAATTGTAAAAATTGATCAATTCTAAAAAAATTGAAAATGGAAAAAAATGTAGGAATGGGAAATTGTAAAAATCGAAATTTTTTTGTAAAATTAATTGTAAAATTTGATCAATTCTAAAAAATTGGAAATTGAAAAAAATGCAGAAATGAAAATTGTAAAAAAATCTAAAAATTGAAAAAAAATTTTGAACAAAAAAATTTGTAGGAATTGATGAATTTTTGAAGAACAAAATTTTTTTACTGAACTGAAAAAAACGTTCAAATAAAAAGAGGTAGAAAATTTTGAAAAAATTGTATAAAATGAAAAAATTTGAGCAATTGCAAAAATTAAAATTTTCGCACGACGAGAAAAGATGTAAAAATTTAAATGTTTGAAAATTTTTTCTCAACTAAAAAATTTACAAAAATTGAGAAATTTAAAAAAAAAATTCATAAAAACTGAACATTTTTTGCAAATTAAAAAAAAAAAGTTGTAAAAATTCAATAATATGAAATTTTTTCAAAATTACAAAAAAAATATGTAAAATTTCATGAATTTTAATGACTTCTTTTTGAATATTCAAGATGGAGGATTGTACTTGATAAGTTTTAAAAAATTAAAAATTTTGGCAAAGCCAAAAAATCCATAAAAATTAACGCGTTTTTGAGGAATTGAAAAAATTGTGAAAATGGAAAATTGTGATCAATGTGTTTAAATGAAGAAATTTAAAAACATTGAAAATTTGTGTCAAACTGAAAAATTAAAATAAAAAATGAAAATAAAAAGTTTTAAAAAATTGCTCAACTGAAAAATTTGAAAAAAAAGGTAGAAATAAGTATAGAATATTTTTGAAAAATTGAAAAAATTTAATAAAATTAAAAGTTTTAATAAATTTTGAAAATGAATAAAAAAAATTGAAAAATTATGAAATTTTGGCATAACTGAAAAAATTTTAAAAGCAAAAATAAATCTTCTTTGTGTTTTACATTCATATTTTCCCCATACATTTCGAAAAATGTTTGGATCAAGTGGTCCATTCCTAATCTGAACCCAAGTCCAACGACATTCTGTCAATTGGTCAAACTCTGAATGATGGGAGGAGGATCCTCGATTGAAAATTTTCATCAGGATGATGTGTATTGATGTGTAACTTTATATATATAATTATATTGTTTTGGTGACAGTGAAGCTTCTTCTCACTATTTAACAAGTACTCTGCTTGTCTTTTGCTCTCTGACAAACGACTGTTTTTTTTTTAATGTTAACATACTTCTTTTGAATCTTTTTCTATAGAATGTTAGCATTTTTCTTTTTTTGAAAGATGACGACCTTTTAACCTCTGCTGCGTTTTGTGCATGACTCACCAAGAATTAAATCAAAAAAAAGTATAGGAAATTTTTTCGAAGTGAAAATTTAATCCGGTATTTACGGCCAATAAAAGGGTGCCTAAAATAGTGCGGGCACCCCTGAGAGTAGATATTTTCTACGCGGAATTCTAGTTCTGTTTTTTTCCAAGAGTGAAACTTGAGCGGTGATTTTTTTTGTTTTTTTGTTTTGTTTGTTAATTTTAGGTAAATGGAAATTGCATTACTTAAGTAGTTGGGAATCGTGGTCGATGCAATATCCCGGCATATCGCCTATACAAAGTGGAGGAGGCGGAGCAGGTAACCAGGCCGGCTTCTCTCTCGGAGGAGGCTCGCCAACCAGCATGGATTATCCGAAAGGTGTCGAATGCCCGGATTGCGGCCGACACTACAAGCTGAAAAGCTCCTTACGTAATCATCAAAAATGGGAATGCGGCAAAGAGCCCCAATTCCAATGCCCGTACTGTAATTACCGAGCTAAGCAGAAAATGCACGTTGCCAGACATATCGAACGTATGCATCGCGAGAAATTAACCATGGTCGAATCGTGTATGATTAATAATAACAGTATAAATAATAGTAACAATAATAATAATAACGCCACCATATGATAAGAGTATTGTTTTCATCATCGAGTTTTTTTTCTTCTGTTTTTTATCAATTTTTTTTCTTTTCTTTTTTTTTTGTTAGTTACGTTTTTGTACGCAGGCATTTTCTTTTTACTTGTTTACATTTTTATTGTTTTCGCGTGTGTGAGTGGTCGGTTTGTTGAAAAGATTTTAACGGATAATTGTTGTGGTGTTTTAAAAGATAAAAACGCATGCATCACATTTTTTTTTCTCATTTTTTTAATGCGAGCTTTAGCATTGGTTGGAAAATGTTCACACGGAGATTGATTTCTTTTTTAAATCGTACTTAATCA
This sequence comes from Balanococcus diminutus, assembly GCA_959613365.1. Classification (NCBI taxonomy): domain Eukaryota; kingdom Metazoa; phylum Arthropoda; class Insecta; order Hemiptera; family Pseudococcidae; genus Balanococcus; species Balanococcus diminutus. The sequence goes on along the minus strand of OY390716.1, from coordinate 59,054,642 downwards.
TTTTGTCAAAGCTGCCATGGTTAGAATGCATGTCATTTTTTTCCTTTTCACCTTTTTTTTTTTTTTTTTTTTTTTTTTTTAGTTGCATGCAACCTTATTATGTGTACTGCCTGTAATTTCGAACCAAATACTTTCTTTATTTTGTAGCCAAGTTGGATTTCATAAAGTGGGTTTTCATGTGCCTACGACCTACGTATTTTTATGTTAAACTCTTTACTTCTTTAGTGACGAATCCTCCTCCCTTATACGGATTATGCAATTTTTTACGGATATTTTTATATAGCAGTTTTCAGTGCCTCGCCTTTATTCGTATAATTTATATATTCCAATTTTTCTTTGCGTATTTTTGAAATTATTGATCGATTAATTTTTAGCCATACTCAGGGAAATTTTCATCGGTTTATTGCCATCTTACAATTAGTTTTTAGTTCTTCGGAGATTCATCATTTGATTTTAGTTTTTTTAAATGGACCTCGAAGGTTGAAGATTTGTGCAGCTTTAGTTACTATATTTTAGAATTTTTTGACTTCATTTGGAACGTATTTATAATAATTTTTATGACGACTTGAAGCTGAGAATTTTGCATTAAGCTTATTGCTCTTTTTTTATATTTTTTTATTTGTACCATGGTGAGAAAGTGCATCGTTTGACGAGGGTTTTCATGAGAATGAAAATCGATGTGATGAAAGAGTGAAGGAGCGAGTTAGTTCCTATTTTGTGAAATTTTATTTGAATATTTTTACATCTTCCCCCCCCCCCCCCCCCCATCGCGAGATGCATTTATTGCTCCTAATTGTGTAATTTTATTGGTATTGGACGATTCGATTTTTGTTTGGGCCAAATTTTTCAAAATTTTTAAACATTTTTTTCAGGGAAATTAATTTTATAAAAAAATTCTCATCTGTTTCAAAATTTTTATTCGATGTCATTTTTGATTTTTTTTAGAATACCTATACCTAATTTTGTTTGAAATATTTTTATTTTTCAAGTCAAGTCCAAATAATATAAAATTTCAAAATACCTACATGATTTTACAATTTCATTCAAAATCGATTTTTTAAAAATTAATTTTTCAAAATTTTGTTCATCAGAGCGATTTAAAAAAAATTGTATTCCCCTTTTTTTTCAAATTGTTTGGAAATGAATTTTTCAAAATTTGTTTGAACTTTTTTTCAGATTTTATTCAATATTTTCAACAAAAAAAAAACCTATAAGTGATTTTTCGAAATTTTGTCAATTTTTTTTGTAACCTGAATTATTTCAATTTTGTCAAAATTGATTTTGTTCAAATTCTATTTGAACATGAATTTCTCAAAATTTTGCTATGTTTAAAAAAAAATCATGTTAAAAATTTTATTCAATGCGTTTTTTTATTTTATTCAGAACTTTGTTCAAAATATTTTCTTTCGACGTTTTATGAAAATTTTATCCAATTTTAATTTTTTTTTAAATTTTGAACTTTTTTAAATGTCATTCAAACTTTTTTTTCAATTTCGCTCGATTTTTGTTTTTTTTTCACTTCATTTTAAAATACTTATAGGCACATAATTTTGTAATTTTATTCAAAATAGTTTTTTTTTTTTTTTTTTTCAAAATTTGGTTTAGAGTAGTTTTTGAATTTTTTTTTTCAAATTTTGTTTAAACATGAATTCTTGAAGTTGAAAGTATTTTTTTACGAATTGTGGTAAAAATGAGTTTTTTAAAATTGGGTTCAAAGTATAGTTTTTCAGATTTTATCAATTTTTTTTTCAAACAAATTTTAATGATTTTTCAAAAATTTTGTTTAATTATACTGAATTGATTATTTTCAAACGGTAATTTTTCAACAATTTTTGTTAGTGTGTGCGTTTATGATTCTTTTTTTAAAATTTTGGTCAAACGTGGATTTTTTAAATTCAAATTTTTTTTCGAATTATGTTTGAAAATGAATTTTTAAAAATTTTGTTTGAAGTAGATTTTTTCAGATTTATTTTTATTTTATTTTTTTCAAAAATGTTTAAAATAATTTTTATAATTTTTTGTCAAAAAATTTTAAAATGATTTTCAATTATTTTTTTTTCAAAATTGGTTTTTTTTCACGTTAGTTTTTCAAAATTTTGCTTCATCATGAATTTTTTAAATTTTTAGTGGAGTTCAATCAATGTAATTTTTTTCAATTTTTTTTTTCAAACAAAATTCAAATGATTTGTCAAAAATTTTGTTCAAAATTTTTTTACAAATTTTGCTCCTTTTCAAAACGGTTTATTCAAAACACTTTTTTCCAATTTTTTTCTCAACATTTTTTTTTTAATTTGCCTTTATTCGCGATTTTTAAAAATTTATTGAAAACAATTTTTTGAAATTCTTTTCAGAAGAAAGTTTCCTTGATTTCATTCAAAAACTAGATCATTTTAGGCTTCTGTAATCTTGTTTCCCCTCCCCCGCGCCCCCCCCCCCCCCCCATCTTGTCCAGATAGCTTCGCACATTTTTTATTTTCACCATATGGACCATCCTAAAGGTTTATCTTATTTTACAGTTTGGAATAAGGAATTTTGGTAAAATCTTATCAGTATTAGTAGAACCATCGTTTGAGTTTGGGTTATCTTCATTTTGTTCTTTATCGTGATAAGAAAAACCTCTAAAAAATGAACTCACCCCATGAAACCGGTTCGTTAATTACGGATATCTTACAAACTATTAGTTCCTCGTGGTACATTTTTTATGTTTACTGCCATCATCGCTGAAATTTTCATCATAGGATTCGTCACAATATTGATAATAACGATGCATTTCATACGATTTATATATTTTTTTAATTTTCGAGAAACATCACTCTTGTCATAATTTAATATTCATCACGTTATTTTTCCCATGTACAAAAAAAAGCCAATTGGCTCGAATAGTGCCTTATATATTTTTTTTACGTAGATTTTTTAGATTTTTTTCCTTTCTTAGTTTAGTCGACGGTTTTTCAACTTTCCTTGTTTTTACATTTTTATGTGATGTAGAGTAAAGTGCCTGTTTATTTATTTATTTTTTGTAAGCATGTAATTTCGATATCAAAATAATGAAACGAATGAATTTTTAATCAAAGTAAAACTGCCATATTTTTTTTCGTGTTTGTAATATAAATTTACTTATTTATTTTTTTCATATAACTTTTTTTTTAATTTAATAATTTTTTTATACGTATACGTAGAGTTATTTTTTTTTCTTCTAGGCTTTAACCTCGATTTTGTAAATATTGTATTATATAATTTTTCGTGTACAATGAAGAGGGTGAGAAAAAAATTAAAAGCCATTGATTATGGTTCTCTCTTATGGAACATAATTTTATACTTTGGAATCAACGCGCAACATAATCAAAGACATATAATTTAAATCAAAATTTTTATCATTTATTTTCCAATTGATTGGTGCTAAGTGTTGACTCGTTTTTTATGTATATTTTTTACTCAAAAAAAAAAAAATGTTTGTAATTAGAATCAAAAAAATTCACATCTGGTTACCTGATTACTCGATCGAATTATTTTTATTTTATTGTTGAATTGCTCAAAAGGGAGGTGACGATGAAAAACATAACGTTGCGAGTGATTTTCGTAATATTCGAATCTTTTTTTTAATTATTTTTTTTTCTTGTAATTTGTGTATAATTTCTTATTTTACAAATAATTGCGGTTAATTTAAAGTGAAAAAAAAATTCAAATGTTATTAGTCATATATTGTGCCATTTTTTTTCTTGTTTCGTTGTGAAATCTTTCTCGAGTATTGTTTATGTATATTTTTTTTTTAAATATTCCCGCAGTGAATTATATCTACATTTTTTTTTTAGTTTGCATGAAAACAAGGCTGTAGCAAGATAAACAATTTTTGAGTGATATTTGTTACTAATGAAAAACATTTCGTAGGTTTACCCAGTGTTAGGTGTGAGTGTGTGGCCTTGCTTCGATATAATATTGTTTCGTTACTACGTTTTAAATGATTGTTGGATTTTTCTTGTAGTTTTGTTTTTTATTTCTCTTTGCTTGTTTTATATCGTCGTTTGCAGAATTTTACGAACATATTGTTGTTTTAGTTGTTAGAATTTTTCTCTATTTCTTTGGAGCATTTTAAACCTATCTAACTACGAGACGAATGAGATCAAAATTTTTTCATTTTATTTCGCTTTGAAAATTACCTAACTTTTTCTATATTATACTTAACATTTAAATGGAAAAAATTGAATTTTTTTAAAAAGCACTTAATATTATAATGTAAGCTTTTAAATTAACCTAAATGTAATTATGTTTAGAATTTGAATTTTTATACATTTTTTTTGTACTTAAATCAAATTTATGTTTAATTTTCATTACTTTCAATATTATAATGTATTATGTTAATAAAAATATTATTTTTAGTTCGGACGTAATATTTTCCAGGAGAGGGGGAATTGGGTGGGTTTTGTTGGATTTTGAAATTAGGGGTGTGCCAATAGGTGGGAAAATTATGAAAAAATTCATTTTAATTAACCCAGAATTTGATGGAATAAGTTTCAAATTGTAGGAGCATCTGATTTTGAGAATTTCCTTTTAAATCGAATTTTGGATTGCCCAATCTGTACCCAAAACTGCCACTTAAACCATTTTTGAACTCTCCCGAACCGTGTGTTTTTTCAGTACGAATGTAGAATATCGGCAACGTCGCATTTTCCCACCTAATTCTCGAAAATAATCAAATTGACGCGCAGAGTCGAATTTATGAGAAAAATGAAGAGATAAGGAATATATTTGGAATGCCAAAATGACTCCTCGAAGTCTGTACTTAGGTGCCAAGCCATATTCTGTCATCATTTTACAACATACGAATCGTATATCACTCGTACTATCTTGAATTACGATTAAACTTTATCTAACTCTCACATTTGCTCATTATTTGTATAATTTTGGTACGAAAAAGTAATGGAAAGTGTTGAAAACGGGCGTAGTTACTCACGGTTTTATACGTATATTTATGATTATTTTGTTATGTTTTTCTATATTCTGAAACGCATGTCGGTGTTGTTTGTTTTCTGGTGGTTCATTTTGTGTTTTGACATTATTCGATCATTTTAGTAATCGGAGCGAGAGAAAAGAAGAATAACCACGTAAGTACTCGAATTTCAGACGCGTTTTTCCAATTTTTTATTACTCTCTATTGCTTTGGCAATATTAGCCCAGTAAAATAAGGAAATGGAATTGCATCTCTGGGGCCAACGAAGAGTTTTTTGATTTTAAAATGTTCCTTTTGCTGTCCTCCAACTCCTCGAAATTTCCTCCTCCAATGCAGACTTCTATATGCCCATTTTGTTTTTCGCTTATAACTTCACGAATATGCTTTTAAATAAAAATATGATCCTGACCAAAATTTAAGTACATGAAATTTGCAACAAAAAAGGTTCTATTCATTTTTTTCGAAAAGTGAACGAGTGGCTCAAAAACGAGCGTCAAAATATACAGGGTGAAAAAAATGAAAATTGACCCACACCATTTTTTTGTGAGTTTGATACAATTTTTGGAGGATTGCGTGTTGGTGAATTTTGACGCATTAGATAAGTAGTGTCTAGTTTACTCAATTTGTTTACATGGATGTGGATCGTTGTTGTCGAATTTTGCGAAGTTCAATACCACATAGATACTTACCTGATATTCAAAATTGGAGGGGAGGGAGGGGTCCAATCGAAATTTTTGTAATAACTCAAATTATTCCCAAGACTTCAAGCTACAATTTTTGTTAGAAAATGTTTTCAATTGGACCCCTCCCTCCCTGCCGATTTGCATAACACTACGAAGATACTAATTAAAAATTAGAGGTGTGAGGGGGGAATGGTCAAATTGAAAAAAATTTCAAATTCAAGTTGTAGATTAAGATCCTAAAAATGATTTTTGTTATACAAATTTCAATTAGACCCCTCGCTCCGCTTCCTCCATCCCTCCAAGTTCACATAAGACTTCGTAAATACTTATTCAAAAGTAGATTAGTGGAGGTGGGAGTCTGGGAGGGTCCAATTGAAAAATTTTTCGAGCAAAAGTTGTAGATTGACGTCCTAGAAATAGTTTTGTTATCATACAATTTTCGATATGACACTTCCCTCCCTTCCAATTTTGCATAATATGACTTGGATAAAACTGGTGTAGACAGGGGGTCCATTGAAAATTTTTTTAAACAAAAGTTGCAGCTTGAAGTCTTTGGAAAAATTTTGGTTATTGCAAAAATTTCGATTAGACCCCTCCCTCCTCTCCATTTTTGAATATCAAGTAGAAAAAGTCTCCTTTCCCCCCTCCCCGATAGTATTGCCCTATGAGTAGTCAAATGTCATGACTCCCATTTTTTTTAAAAATCCTAATAACTCTTCAGCGGTGCTTCGAATCAAAAAAAGGTCCAGATGAATATTAAAGCACGTGAAATCCCCTACAAAATCGCTTCATTTATTTTTTTTCCTACAAGCTAACGGGTGGCTCAAAAACGTCTTTCCGTATATAAATAGTGTCTTGAGAAAATGAGTTGCTATTGCTTTTGTTTTTAACTGATAAGTCTTCAAATATGCGTCTGAACAAAAAAAATGCTTATAACTAAAATTAAAGCTCGTAAAATTTGCAACAAAAAAGGTCATATTCATTTTTTTCGAGAAGTGAACGGGTGGCGCAAAAACGCTTCTTAAATATACAGGGTGAAAATTTTTTGGAAATTCTCATTTTTTCACCCTGTATATTTTAACGAGTATTTTTGCGCCACCCGTTCACTTCTCGAAAAAAATGAATATGACCTTTTTTGTTGCAAATTTTTCGACTTTAATTTTGGTCATGGTCAATTTTTCGCTCAGACGCAGATTTGAAAAGTTATCAGCTAATAACAAAAAGAGGGTTTGTGTAGATCCACGTTTAAGGGACTTTCCAAGTGGTTAAGTTTGTGAACTTTTTTAAGGGTTTATCAGGACACCAAAAAGAACATTTTAAAATAGAAAAAAATCTCTATTGGCCCAAAATGCAATTTACTCTATTTTTTGGTCTAATTTTACTGTGCTATATCATTATGGAACCATTTTTTTTAAAAAATTGTTACTTAGAATCGTGAAAAATGAAGCTGATTTTTTTTTCGAAATTTTTTATAACGAAATCATCGGCTTGAATTATGGTCATTGTTGCGTAATATTAGATATTTTTTTACCTAATTGTGGGAACTTTCATAGTTAATCAATTTTAAAATTATTCCATGTATAAATTTAACAAGCTTGGATGTGAAATTAAAAATTTTGTTAATTTTTTTTTTTTTTGGACAGTCTAACCCAGGTATCGAATTTTTTGTTTCACTTATTAAATTGGGAACTAAAATTAAAATTAACACATCACGTGGTCATGCATGTCTAGATACCGAGCCTCCCCTATTTGCAGAACAACTATTATACCTAAGACCGTAAGACCTACGTACCTAAAGTTGAAATTGAATATTACGTATACAACCTATCGGATTATTTTATTGTATTTGTTTCAGCCCTACTGTTCCCTTTAACCGGTTCGAAGCGACTTTCCGAGTGTTTCAGACACGCGTGCCCAAAATGCGGTCGTACCTACAAATGGCGCAGCTCGTTGAAAAGTCATTTACAAAACGAGTGCGGAAAGGAGCCGAGTTGTATTTGCCCGCATTGCCCGTACCGTTGTAAAGTTCGCTCCAATTTATTGAAACATGTTCGTAATTATCATAAAACCGAAACGACCACTTGTCTTAATCTTACCTCCAAAAGTGATGCTAGTCTTGAATGAAATACCTAATATACTCGTAGAGGAAAACATCACACATAGTGTATCAGCCCCTCCCCCCCCCCTCTATCGTCTCCCTTCGTCGTATAATTCTGCCAAAATTATAGATCTGTGTTCTCTTATGTAGTTAGGATATTTTTTTTTTATTAGTTAAAACATTTTCAATGTTTTTTTCTGTTTTTTTTTTTTTTTTTAATAATTTTTTTGTCGAAAAATTTACTCAGTTATTTATGAATTCGACGTGTGTTTGTATTTTTATATCATCTATTTTTTTTTTTTTTTTTAGGAAAAATTAATCTATTGAAATTACTCACCTATCTTGTCTGCATTTCTATACCGTCTCGTGGATTAGTGTATAATGTTTACAAAAGTAATCTATTTTTTACCAATCGTTTACGAATAAGAATTTCGTTTATTTTTATATTTATAGGTATCTTTAACTTACGTAGATATTTTTCTAATGCGTTGTGATTTTACCTTATTTGGGTAAATATTTAATTATAGTTTTGTTTTGTTTCCATTTCAAATTGTGTTTATTTTTGAATGGATTTTTCAACCATTCCCTCCGCGTTTTGATGTGGAGTTGTTCTTAGGGAAAAAGGTTATTGATGCCAAAACCGATTTTTCGATTTTGATAAATCGATTAAAATTTTCAATTTTAGAAAATTTCATGGCTTAATAATTTTTTTAAAAAATGAGAAGTTCAGAAAAAATCTCATTAGTTGCTAAATTTATGATTTCGATAAGTCGATTAATTTTCCATTTCAATAATAATTATGTATTATTTTTTTTCAATTTGAAATCTCGTCACTTTTATATAAAATTTTCGATTTCGCTTACTGAATCGATCAGTTTTTGATTGTAGGGAATTAAGGAATTTAAAAAAATCTCTGAGCTTATAGATTCATAAATTTTTGAATTGGATAATTTCGATTCCAATTTTTTATTTGTGATAGGTAATTTTTTTACAATCTCAGATCTCGTCAATTTTACAAATTTTTCGATTTCTATAAATCGACTATGATTTTCGACCCTGATCTTGTCAATTTCACGAATTTTTTGATTTGGATAAATCGATTAATTTCCCATTCAGATGGATATATTATTTGCCCCATAAATTTTTGATTTTGATTGTTCGATTGATTTTTGATCTCAATAAATCAAATAATTATCGATTTTAACAAATGATTATCTTTTTTTCTAATTTTGATTTAGTCTGTTTTACAATTTTGTTTTGATTTCAATTATCTCGTTTATCCCATTTCGTGAATTTCAATTTTTTTTTGAATTTTTGATTTTGGGAAGTCGATAAATTTTGAAGAGAAATCTAGTATAGAAGTCGAAAATTTCTTAAAAACTGTACCAAAAAAAGTTAGGCTTTTCAGAAATATTCTATTTTAAGAGTGTCGATAACTTTTTCAAAAGTCAATGTATAAATTTTTGATTTCGATGAATTGAATAATTTTTTATTCAAATTAATTGAGTTCTTTTTTCAAATCTACGATCAAGTCAGTTTCATAAAAAAAAGTTATTTCGTTGAATCGATTAATATTTGATTTTTCTCTCGATTTTTTCATGAATTTTCTGATTTTGTTTATTTCCATAAATTCTGCAATTTTCTTGTCGATCATGATGAAAAAAATTATTAATCTCAATCACCAATCCATCTATTTTTCAATTAGTACTTTTTCAGTTTCGATTTATCGATCCAGTGTATGTTTGAAAAATCATATATTCGATGATTTTTGTTTTTTGATCAACTGTTGTTGTTGTTTTCTTCATCAACAAACGAGGGTAGTTCGCTTTCTATATTTTTGTAGTGACGTTCAATTTTCTAATTTTCCACGATCGTGTTTCCTGTTTAATTTCAGGAGGGAAAAAAACAATTCGATAACTCTTAATCGATTTTGTATTATTAGTATTTCTATCTTTGCATTTTCTTTATTTAAATTTATTTTCGAATAGCAGTTTTTTTAGTCAACAGTATAATTGCGCACTAGTGAGTAACGTCGAGCACTATGTAAGTATGAATTTATCTTCGTTTTTATTATTTTTTTTTTTATCATTTTTTTTTGTAGTTTTGTTTGTCGCTGATTAAGCTTTTTATTCGTATTTTTAGCTTGTATTAATTTTTTGTGCACTAGTTTGTTTCTAGTAGTGTTGAGATCAGTTTGATTAATTTAGATAGGTTCTACTCTTTATTTTTTGTTTTGTTTTTTCTTCACCTTTTTTTTTCAATTTGAAAATTTTTGGAAAGTCTAATGTGTGTGTCGATTAACTCGTTTTGAAAATTAATATTCTCACGTGTTGCGTACCAGCCTACAAAAGAGTTTATTCGGTGTGCGGTTTGGAGTTGAAATAAAATTATCAAAAATTTTAGGACATTAGTAGGGTTGATTTTCAAGGAAATCAGAGCTGCGTAGACTTGAGACTAGTTTGATAAATTCATTTACATGGAAGGGAAGTGGATCGTTTTTGTTGAATTTTACCAAGTGCAATAGCAACTAGATACTCTTAGATACTTGAAATTTAAAATTGGAGGGGAGGGAATGGCTCAATCGAAATTTTTCTAATGAGCAAAACTGTTCCTAGGACTTCTATCTACAACTTTTGTTTGAAAAGTTTTTCAATCGGACCCCTCCTTCCCCTCCGATTTTGCATAACACTCCGTAAATACTTATTCAAAAGTAGAACGGTGAGGGTGGAGGGTTCAATAGAAAACATTTTCTAGCAAAAGTTGTTAATTGAGATGTTTGAAATAATTTTGGTCTTAATAAAAATTTTGATTAGAACCCTCCCTCCCCTTCAATTTCGCATAGTAAGACTTGCGATACTTATATTATCAAAATCTGGGTGAGGTAGGGATTCAGTTGAAAAAATTTTCAAACAAAAGTTGTACCTTGAAGTCCTAGGAGTAATTCAGGTTATTACAAAAATTTAGATTGGACTCCCCTCTCCCCTCCAATTTTGAAAAACTAGTATTCATTTAGTATTATTCAAGTCCAATACTACATAGATACTTGATATTGTTCAAAATTGGAGGGGAGGGAGGGGTCCAATGGAAATTTTTATAATTAATAAAATTATTCCTGGGACTTCAAGTTACAACTTTTGTTTGAAAATTTTTTCAATTGGATCCCCCCTTCTCCACCGACTTGGGTATCACTCCAAAGGTTCAATTGAAAAAATTTTCAAACAAAAGTTGTTGTATGAAGTCCTAGAAATAATTTTTGTTACCCATTATGAAATTTTCGATTAGACTTTCCCCTCCCTCCAATTTCGCATTATATGACTTAGATACTTATACATTTGAAAACTGGATGAGATAGGAGTCCAATTGAAAAAATTTTCAAACAAAAGTTGTAACCTTGAAGATCCAGGATTAATTTTGGTTATTACGAAAATTTCGATCGGACCCCTCCCTCCCCTCCTATTTCACTTAACAGCAAGCAGATAATTTTTCAAACTTGGGGGGGGGGGTCCAATTGAAAAATTTTTCAAACAAAAGTTGTAGATTAAAGTCCTAGAATTAATTTTGGTTATTATGAAATTTTCGATTAGACCCTCCCCTCCCCTTCAATTTGACATTTTATGATTTAAATACTTATATTATCAAAAACTGGGTGAGGAGGGGTCCAATTGAAAAAATTTTCAAACAAAAGTTGTAGCTTGAAGATTCAGGAATAATTTTGGTTATTACGAAAATTTCGATTGGACCCCTACCTCCCCTCCTATTTACCTAAACAGCTGGCAGATAATTTTTCAGAATTGGGGAGGGCTCCAATTGACAAATTTTTCAAACAAAAGTTGTAGATTGAAGTCCTAGAATTAATTTTGGTTATTATGAAATTTTCGATTAGACCCTCCCCTCCCCTTCAATTTGACATTTTATGATTTAAATACTTATATTATCAAAAACTGGGTGAGGAGGGGTCCAATTGAAAAAATTTTCAAACAAAAGTTGTAGCTTGAAGATTCAAGAATAATTTTGGTTATTACGAAAATTTCGATTGGACCCCTCCCTCCCCTCCAAATTGTATTTATGTAGTATTGGACTTGATAAAATTCAACAAGGACGATCCACTTCCATGTAAACAAAGCGGGTAAACTTGACACTAGTGTGCTAATGTGGGCCTAGAGCGATTAAGTTGGTATACCTATTTATTTTGGGATCATTTTATGGGATTTTTTTCGAAATAAATTCTGAGCTGTTGCGGCGATTTTATCGAGTCTCTATCGAAATGCCTCGGTTTATTGGGTTGATTATGAAAAATATTAGGTGGAATTTTGACTGGGCAAGTCCCTAGGCGAACATAGAGAATTGGTTAGCGCTATTGGGCCTTATTTTCGCTTCGCTTTTGCTGTCATGGTATCTGTTATAAATTTTTGAGTTTTTCGTCGAAATTGTGACTGCGCAAGCGTATATCTTCATTTCGAGTTTTAAAAAATATCACGATTCAGTTCCTTTACTTTGCTAGGCGCACAACCTGCAATAGAAATTTCGACTGGCAGCTCTTTCTCTACACATTACAAAATTTGCAAAATTCTCATCTCACTCGGCAACGTAGAGGAATTGATGATGTATTGTACGATATGGAAAATTTCACGACGGGCTATATTATTTTTAAAATAATTTTATAAGTACTCGGGCGTATGCCTGGGGGAATATTTTTTAGCTGGTATCCCCTCCCCTCCTGAGACGTGCTGTCGTTTTTTATAAAGTTGTATTTTTCTTTGGATTCGTTTGCAGAACCGGTGACAGATCCTCTGGCCGAGCAAAGATTCGTATGCAGATTGTGCGGCAAACTGTACCAATGGAAGCAAAGCCTAACCCGTCACATTCGAGAGGATCGCTGCGACAAAGGACCCCAGCACGCGTGCCCTCGCTGCGGCATCATCTTCAAGCATACGACTCGACTAAACAGGCACATATTGTTCTGCCCGAGCGTGCAATTGAACGCCAGCGAATCTAACGCCGTCGTCAGCGTCGCCGAAAGTATTATCTCGCAGAGTGCATTGTCTCAGGTCTACAGCGCCGTATCCGATCCTACGATGTCGTCGTCGTCGTCTCCGCAGCCGCAGCAGTTCATCTCGCAAACGACCACTTCGTCTTAGACCGTGTAAATGAGACTGTTGCCCTGCAGCCCACCCCTGCCCTGCGTGTGTACTGTGACTGTGCTGTACAGTGTACTTATGGTGTACGTACTGTGAAGCATGTCCCTTTCGGCCTCGCACTCTCTACTCTGCCTCTGACTCGCTCCATATCTTTCCATACAGCAGCATATTTTTCTTCTCCCCCTTTTTCGAGCCAGAGCCGGTGTATTTTTAGAAATGCGCGCTCGCTCGGGCTCGCGGCGCTCAGCAGCTCACACACAGCTTCACCACGATCCACGATGCAAAGATAAGAACCTTCAAAAGGATACCCATGTAACGGAAAATGACGAAAATGTGCACACTGACGCTGCAACGTGCTATTTCAAAAGGTGTTGCCATGGTAACTGCGTTTTACCCTCGTCATGCGCAACCTCTCCGATGTGCTTTACTAATATACCACTACAACACTACACAGACACACTCCACCTCACATATGCCAACCATTTTCTCTCCTCTCTCTCTCTCTCTCTCACTCTCTCTCTCTCTTTCTCTGACACTCAACTCTGCTAGTACCTTCGAATAAGGCCAACTATGATGTTTTCTGCTCATGTAAAAACAAATATTACCCCTTGAAACTGATTTCCCATTTCCCCTCCCCCGCCAACCGCCTTCGAACCAATTCAGTCTACTATCTTGTATAAATAGGCATCCCCTCACTTTGCCCTTAATTCTTAGAACAGCATGAACGAAAGATAACTCCCTGTCCCTAGAATTGGTGTAGAACAAGTTCACATTTTGTCAATGCTCATAAGTTTATGGCATTTGAATTGAAAATTCTCCTCAACGATGGGTCTGAGGGAAAAATTGAAAGAATACTTTTTGGTGGGAAATTCAAAGAGGGACAACTTTTGTATAAAAGATTTTCTCGTAGAATCGAGAATTGGAAAGATATCGACCAAAGTGCACAAAAAAAAATACCATTTTTGAACCTATTTTCAATTTTTACTGGAAAACTAGAGTTTTAGAGAGAAAATCTTTCAAAAAAAGTTATTCTTCATTGAATTTCCAACCAAAACAATTCTATACATTTTTTTGTTTTATTTTCTCTGAAGGAAGTTACTTACGTGTGTATTTAAAATTAGTGAGCCTTTTTTCAACAAAAAAAAAATCAAATTTGAATTGAAAATCTTGTACCTAGGGCAAACAAAATTTAACGAAAAACAATTTTCGTTGAAAGAATTTTTCTCGATTGACGATTGTTTTCCCAAAATATTTGAAAACAGGTCAAAAGAGGTATTTTTTAAGAAAAGATTCTTTCCTATAATTTTATTTTAAAAATATTTCCAGATTCCCGTGGAAAAATCTCAGAGAAATGTGTTGAAAAAATTGTCAACAATTTTTTTGTTTTTGAAAATCTTAAAAAAAATTTAAAATGATGAGTGTCTGAAAATTTGATTTTGGAAATCTTGAAAATTTTGTTTAAAAAAAAATGATACAAGAAAAATTTTTGGAAAAATAAATAAATTTTTTTTGTACTTACTACTTACCTACCTATCTGTTGAAAAATTCTCAATTTTTTTTTTTCAAGTTATTCAAATTCTTTGACGATCTCACTTTTTTTTAAATTTCTCTTAGAAGGTTGTTAAAAAAATCTCAAAGTTCGTTTTAAAAAAAATTTTCATAAAAAATTTTAATTTCTTGAAAAGTTTTGTCGATGCATTTTTTTAAATCTCCGAAATATTGGTTATAATTTTTTTTTACTTATTTGTGAAATGAAATTTTCTGGGTAAAATTCTAAGAAAAATCAATAATTGAATAAACCTTTGATCTTTTTTGGAAAAAATGATCACTTTTTATCGCCTGTTTCTGAAAATTTCCCTTTGAAATTTTGAAAAAGATCTCTAAAGGCCATAATCTTCAAAAAAAAAAGATGAAATTGATGAATTATTGAAAAAAAAATTATAGAAAAATTCAGATAATTTTTTCGAAAAATTCCTAGATTTTTTTTTCTCATTTTCCTTACTTTTGTTCTTTTTCAAAAATTTCCCATCGGAATTTTGAAAAAGCTCTCAAATAAATGTTCATTTTTGAAATAATTTATAAAAAATTTCTTTGAAAATTTTGTTCTCGAAAAAATCATTATTTCTAAAAGATTTCTGCAATAATACCTTGTGAAGTTTCTTGAAATGAAGTATACTTTCTCATTTATATTTTTTCATTTTGGAAAAAACCTCAAAATAATGTGTAAGTACAAAAATTCTTGGATTTTTTTGAAAAAAGTTCTCAGAAGTTCGTTTTAAAAAATGATTTGATAAAAAATTTCTTTAAAAATTTTGTTGGAAAAATTGTTTTTAAAAAATCTCATGTATTTTTTAAATCTGACTTTTTTTGTGTTGAAAATTTCCATTTTGAAATTTAGGAAAAAATTCTCAAAAAGCATAATCTTTGGAAAAAAGTAAAAATGAAAATTCTTCCTAAAAAATTTTGTTCAAAAAATTATTTCGAGGAAAATTTTCACCAACTTTCTTTTAAAAAATTTCAGAAAATGTTTTCAAAAATTCTTGGGATTTTTTCATTTTTCTTCTTCTGTTTGAAAATTTCCTTTCAAATTTTTTTTAAAAAATTTCAAAAAACATTCTCGAATTTTTTTAGAAAAATTCTTCCCTAAAATTTCTTAATAATAAAAATCATTGAAAAACAATCTCAGAAAAAATTGTAAAATTATCAGATTTAAAAAAAAATAAATAATTTTTCTTCATTTTTTTTCTCTCAAGTCTTGGAAAAATTTTCAAATATTTAAAAAAAATTTTTACGAAAAAGTTACCTATCTGAAAAAAAGTTTGCCAAAAAATTCTCTGTTGATTTTTTTTCATCGAATGAAGAATTCTTCTTGCAAGTTGCAAAATCTCATTTCAAAATTAAATTTAAGTATTATTTGAATTAAAAAGAAAAAGAAAAAAAAACTCAAATATTTTTATTAAAAAAAAAATCAAAAAAATGATGTTTCATAAGAAATTGGTTCAAATAAATTTCGGCATAAATTTTTCATTTTTATTCAAATTTTTTTTTTGAAAATTTCTCTCTTCACAACTTCTGGAAAAAATTTCAATAATATTTAAAAAATTAATTTAAGAACATTTCTTCAATTTTTTCCCCTAGTTCTTCAAAAAATTTGTATGTTGGAAATTTCCTTAAAAATTCTCTTGAAGAATATTTATTTTTCTCACCAAAAATTCTCCAACAGAAAAAACTCCTTCACGAAAAAATTTTTCTACATAAAATCTTTGAAAAACTTTTTTAAAAGAGTTGAAGAATTTTTATTAAACTGATTTTTTTTTAGAAAATTTAAGCATCAATAAAATTTTGTTTTTGCAAAAATCTTTGGATTTTTTTTTTTTTTATGAAATCTCAGTGTATTCTTTAGATGTTAATCTTGAGGAAAATTTTCAATTCCATTTAAGTTGTTCCTTTTTGAATTCCCCACAAAAAAGTACTCTTCTAATTTTTCTCTCAAACCCATTTTTGAGGAGAATTTTCATTTCAAATACGAAAAACGAAAAATATTACACACTTGTAACTTCCTCCTTGTACGATTTTGCTCATTTACATATAGGTGAGTACTTCCTGGTTCGAGGGCCTGGAGAAATCTTTGGTTCACCCTATCCCTGTAGCCTGTATACGATAATTATAGCATTTATAAAGCGAAATTTACTTTCCAATTGTATCACCCTCTCCCTTAAACCAGTTTAAAATAAACCACAGGATGATTCTGTCCTTTTACCTCCTCTCTTTGTATATTGGTTCGTTTAACGAATTTCATTCTAGTCATAATAACGGCTATCACAATACTATAAAATTTAGTCATTACTTTATTCTTAATTACCTCACGTAGGCATCTCACAAATGTAAATTATATACCTCTGTACAATATCTACATATATTTACCATCTACCATATTTTTGAGAAACTTGAAACCAAAGCGGAGGAGAAAATTGGCCATATAAACCTGTCCTTCGCTGTTTTGTCTTAAGAAAAAAAGGGAACGATTACTAAGAAATCTAGTCAACGAGGCAAAATGTAACTTTCGTTTGTGAAGTGTAAGAAAGCTTCGCGAATATTATTTGTATCTATAGAAAAAAATTTGTACATATTTTTCTTGTCTATAAGTTAGTTATATTTAATGTTTAAATTTTTTTGCTAATAGTGAGGATTTATAACCAAGGGAACTGGAGATGTTACCTAATGAATTTATTCGTGTTTTTAGGCGAGAAAAAAAAATGTATCACTAGTCGAAGATGAATTAATGTGCCAAATTTTTGCCAATATTTTAGTGAATTGTAAACTGGTGAGTTGAAAGGGGACGTGTGTGAAATGAGAGTGAAATTTCCAGTTTAATTTTGTTTGCTGAGTCCATGAGTTGTCTTGAAGGGGAAAGGGGAATGAAATGGAAATTTTTTTTTTTTTTTTTCATTTTACGCAAAAAATTTATCACGTTTTAGAAAATTGATTTCATATTTTTTCAAAACAAAATTCAAATCATTTTTTCCAAAAAAATTAATAGGTATTGAAAAGGTACGAGTTTTTTACCCTCTTGTGAAATAAGAGTTACTGCATTTAAAAAAAAAAAAAAATTATTTTTCGTCTCTTCGCGAGCTGTCTCTCAAATATTTACTCGTAGTTCTGATTTTTTTTCTCATTAATTATACTCAACTTTTAGCAGCGCCTTTTTAAATTTTGCAGAACCTAATCGTTCAACTCGAGAGCTAAGAGGCATTTAATTTTACACCCTCACGAGCGTCCTCTCTTCTTATCAATTTTTAGTAGTCTACTTGGATTTCCATTTTTTTGAATTGTAATTAATTGATGTTAATTTGTACCTATTGTTTTGTGTAATTTTATATATTTTTTCGTGCCCACCTCAACCCACCCCTCTAATCGATTGGAGCTTGAAATGGGGAAAAAAATTATAGCATGTGATGTAAATGATATGAATGTGATGATAGGGCATTCACAATTGAATTTTATTTGTGAATTTTTGTTCAATGTGAATTGTAAAAAAAATTATTGAAAAGCAATTTTTTTTCATTTTTGTTTAAAAGTGAAATTTATAGATTTTTTAGAAAATTTTGTTTCATTTTTTTTCAATATTGGTTCAAATATGAATTTCACGAATTTTAAAAATTTTGGTTCAAAAATAGATTTTACACCATTTTTGATGGAGAATAATTTTTTGAATTTTTGTGAAAACTTATTTCTTTCACAATTTTTCAATTTTTATGAGAAATGGAATTTTCAAAGATATAAATTGTACTATTTTCTTTTTTTTTTTTTTTTTTGAAGTAAGAAAGTTTTTTAAAATTCAATTCTTTCAAATTTCACCGTGAAACAATTTTTTTCCAATTTTGGTTCAATCGTGCGTTTTTGTTTCAAATTCGTGTTCAAATTGAATTCTACAAGATTTTGGTGTTTTTTTTTTGTTTTTTTTTTTTGTAATTCTCTCCTAAAATAATATTCAAAATTTTCCTAATATCATTTTTTGTCCGGAATTTTTTTTTAAATATTTTTTTCAAGTATAAATTCTGCCAAATTTTTTAAGAAAATATTTTTTATTTGGAACTAATTTTTAAAATTTTAGTTCTGAGTGAACTTTATAAAATTTTGATGAAAACCAATTTTTGGAATTTTTGTGAAATAATTTAACATCATTTTTTACGATGAAAAAAGTATTCAAATTTTATTGACGCATAAATTCTGCAAAATCTTGTTGAAAAACATTTATATTTTTTGGGGAAAAAAATCTTAAAATCTTATATTTTTTTAAATTAAATTTTTTCATTGATTTTTTTTGATTTTTTTTAAGCAGTTTAAAAAAGAATTTTAGGAATTTTTCAAATTTGGGTTCAAAGTAAATTTTACAAAATTGTGGCGTTTGAATTCATTTTTCAAATTTCGTTTGAAAAATTTCAATTTTTTCTTCAAAAAACAGATTTTTAAGAATTTTTTAAAACTTTAATTTTTCTTGAAATTTTATTTCAAAAATTGACTCACCTATATAATCAAATTTTTTGAATGCACAAATTTTGTTTTCTTTGGAAAAAATTGTTCATTTTGATTTTTTTTTTTTTTTGATTTTCCCGTTGAAAAAAAAATCCTTAAAATAGTCCTCGAGACTCGAAAATTTTTTTCCACCTAATAAATGTGTTGGCAACAATCATCTTAATTTATTCCATTTTTTTAGTAAAACCCCTGCCCTCCCCTCCCCTCCAAATATATATTTAAAATAATGTTCCCAGTTACACGAAAAAAATGTATTGAAAAAAAAAGTGAAATCGGTTCAATTTGGTTCCTATGTTGTTCGTGTTAGAATTTTTCATTGATTTTTGGTTTTAATTGATTCAAATAATATTGTTTTTATTTGAAATGATACCATTTCCTTGGTAACCATCTTCCTACTAGTGTGTTTGTATTTGTACCTATACGTTCATATGGTTTGTATAACGTTCGTAAAAATTAAAAAAAAAAAAAAGTGAGAACATTATTCACGCGTATCAGAAATTAACTGGATTTTTTATAAATATTATTTTTGTCGGTCTCTTAAAGCGCTTCTCTCATAAACACTATTGTCTATTGGCTGAATTTAATTAATTTAATTTAAACGATCCATTGTGAAAATACAAAATGTAATAAAAAAATTGTGTTTGCATTTACCTACAAATTTGTTAATTTATATAGTTTTCAATAACTTACAATTTGCTTGATTAATTTTATTATTTACGTGTAAACTTATTAGTCATTTTTGTGTGCCAAATTATTATAAATACGAGAATTTTGATGTAATAAATTTTCAAAAAATGAGTCGTTAAGGTATTTTATTTATTTAATTGGTATTTTTACACGAAACATGAAATACTTGAAGGTGTTCGCGTGATGAATTTATTACGTTTGTGTGGTTCAAGTTGAAAATATTTTCATTTTGAAATTTGGCAACCTTTAAAAAAAATATATATATATATTAAGGATTGTGTATAAAATATTGTAAGTATATTTTTTTTGCAAGGTTCCTACTCGTACTTATTTATGTATGTATAATTTTATAGGCTAACAATCGACTATCTTTACCTATACCTATCACCTATACCTAATTATAACCGCATATTTGTATCACGAATGGCCATACTAGTCTTATTTTACTAACGTCTAGTTTGATAGTTTTGTTTACATTCATGAGGAGGACCTTCAATGAATTTTTTACCAAGTCCAGTTCTACATAATACTTTATATTTAAAATTGGAAGGGAGAAAGAGGTCTAATAGAAATTTTTGTAATAACTTAAAGTATTTGTAAAACTTCAAGCTACAACTTTTGTTTGAAATTTTTTTTAATTGGGCTCCTTACCTCCCCCCTGTTTTCAATAATGTATTTGAATGAGTTGGATTATCCAAAATTGGAGGGGAGGGAGGGGTCCAATCGCAATTTTTGTCATAACCAAAAGTATTAGTAAAACTTCAAGCTACAACTTTTGTTTGAAATTTTTTTCAATTGGACCCTTTCCCCTTCCCCCTTCAATTTTTAATTAGTATTTTGGGAGTGTTATGCAAAATAAGTGGAGAGAGAGGGGTTCAATCGAAAAAGTTTTCAAAAAAAAGTTGTAGCTTGAAGTTTCACTAATACTTTTGGTTATGACAACAATTGCGATTGGACCCCTCCCTCCTCTCCAATTTTGGATAATCCAACTCACTCAAATACATTATTGAAAACAGGGGAGGTAAGAGGCCCGATTGAAAAAATTTTCAAACAAAAGTTGTAGCTTGAAGTACTAGGAATAATTTTGGTTATAACAAAAATTTCAATCGGACCCCTCCTTCCCCACCAATTTTGAGTAATATAACTTATTCACACTTATTCAAAATACATTATTAAAAACTATGGGGAGGTAAGGGGCCCAATTAAAAAAATTTTCCAACAAAAGTTGTAGCTTGAAGTTTTACAAATACTTTTAATTATTACAAACATTTCGATTAGACCCCTTCCTCCCTTCTAATTTTGGATAATCCAACTCATTCAAATACATTATTGAAAATACGGTGGAGGTAAGGGGCCCGATTGAAAAAAATTTCAAACAAAAGTTGTGGCTTGAAGTTTTACAAATACTTTTAGTTATTACAAAAATTTCGATTAGACCCCTTCCTCTCTTCCAATATTGAATAAAAAGTATTATATAGAACTGGACTTGATAAAAAATTCATCGAAGGTCCTACTCATGAATGTAAACAAAACTATCAAACTAGACGTTAGTGTTGTACTTCGTTCTCATCATTTAATGTGCGCGAATCATTATTATTGTGGCAATGGTGTACGCTTTTAATGTCTTATAACTAATTCGCACCCACTACATTTTGAGGAATTAACACCACGTCGAGCTTTTAAAAAGACTGTCTACGGAATGTGTTCGGGTTCTGAGCTGTGAGCCTCCTCCTCCTCTTTTGTATGTACCTATTCGTACTTCTGCTGATCGCCCTTCGATTAATTACGTATCATAGTTATAGCGACAGATTTGCGTTTAATTAGAGGTTAATTCTTGTTAACGATGTCTTATTCCAGGTATACCTAAATTGAGAATATTAAAAAAAAAGTGTTGCAAAGGTCGAGAGTCGTGTACCCAAGCCAGATGCCCGTATTGCAAAATTAACTTTTGTAGCCATAAGATGGAGCTCGAAGAACATATCACGACGTGCTCGGTTTTTTCTACGCTGAAAAGATTGTGTTTCAAGAATGTCGTGCCCAATGATTAATCGTCCTCGAAGAATGGCAATTTGGAAACTGGTGGGACGCAGGGGAAGAAGAAGGGTGATTTGGAGTTTGGATTTCGATCATTAAGTAGATAGGTATTTAGCTTTTTGTTTGGGGGTTGAAATTTTTGATATCCGAGGTCGAGTTTTAAGATCTCTTGACTGTTTTTTTATAATTGTTTTATTGTTTTTTAAATGCTATGTTAATTTTTTTAATATTTGATAAGTATTTTTTTTAGTCATTTATTGATAATTTGAATTTAAATTGTCTAATTTCAATTTTTTTTCATCATTGTCAAATGATTCCTGAACGATTCATCTCAAGTGTACCTAATCAACGTAATTATTGAAAGATTTTAATGTTTGTGAAAGTAAATTTAATAGCTAATAGTCAATCGATATCAATGAAATAAGACCATGAAATAGAGCAAATTGCATTTTTGGTCACAGCAGATTTTTTTGATTTTTAAAATAATATTCTTTTCAGTGTCCTATTTTTTTTTTTTAATGAAGACAAAAAATTAAAATTTTGTTCCAAAAAGTTTAGCATTTTTTTTTGAAAAAATTATTATTTTTTTTAAATTTTTTTAAAAAAAGTAATTAAAAGATTTTTTCACTCGTGAAAGTGAAGAATTTTTAATTAGATGAAAAAAAAACGAAAAGTTTTTAATTCCAAGAAAATTGAGAAAATACCTGTAATGTTTTTACTAAATAAATTTAAACTTTTTTAGAAAAAATTAATAAGGTACCCATAATGTCCTCCGAGTATTTTTTTTCAATTCAAGTAAAAAATCAGAATGCTTATTCTTCCCCCCCCCCCTCCCCAAAGAAATTATTGAAATTTTTTTTTATAAAAATTTAGAGATCTTTTTTTCAAAAAACGGAGAAACAATTTCTACTTTCAAGAGGTTGAGAGACTTTTCCCTCCCCCTCCCCCCCCCCCAAATGATCTGTATTTCCTCCGAAAAACATGAATGATTTTTTTCTCAGGGAAAATTAAAAGATTTTTCTACTCTGAAAATTGAAAAAAAAACGAAAAAATTAAAAACTGTTTCTATTTTGAAAAAATTGAAAAAATTTCATCTCAGGAATATGAAAAATTGAAAAAAAAAACATCAAATTCAAATACGAGTACATTGAGGCAGAAAGTAGATATTTTTTCAAAATATTGAGAGATTTATTTTTCTACAAAAAGAATTGAGATTTTTTTCTGTCAATATTTAAGAAAAATTTCATTCCCAATAAAATTGAAAAATTCTTTTCTTCGGATAACAAAAGTTTTTTTTTTTTTTTGTTTTTCTTCTTTTTTTTTGACAAAATGGAGGAAAAATTAAGATTTTGCTCCAAAAAGATCGATTTTTTTCTGCAAAAATTAAAAAAAAAATTTCTCCGATAAATTCCAAAAAAATTAAGAAATATTACTGCTCTAAGGAAATAAAAAAATGTTTGATTCTAAAAAAATTGAAGGATAGATTTTCTGCAAAAAAAATTTCTCAGGGAAAACTGAAAGGTTTTTCTGCTCCGAAGAACTGAAAAATGAATTCATTATTTTTTTTAATTTCCGAAAATTGAAACAATTTTCATTCAAAAAAAATTTGAAAAAAGTGAAAGATTTTTTCTGCAAACAAAAAATTATTACTTGCAAAAATTTAGAGTTCAGAGTTTTACCCCCTCCCCTCCTCCACACACATAAAATACTTCCAAAGCAAAACAAGGCTAAAAATATATTAAACAGCTCTTTGGAACTTTCTTGACTATTTTCCGTAAAAATAAATTTTTTAACGTACTAATTTTGATGCGGTAACTAGAGATGGGTAAAAACAGGCGATTTACCATATTTTTCAACTGTGAGATTTTTTCATTTTTTTCTATTTTGTTAAAAACAATTTTCAAACAAAATCTTATTTTTGAGAGTAATTTTTTCTTAAATAATTTGGTGTACAGAAATTGTTTTGAATCAAAATTTTTTAGAATAGAAAATAACGTGAAAAATTTAGATAATTTTCAAAGCTTTGGAAGTGTGTTCGAAGGTCTCTACGTCTTCGTCTTTTCTCATATTATTATTCTGTATTTGTTTACTTAAGTTTTTTGTTTGATAATTCACAAAAAGTCATGAATAATATTAATTTCAATGGAAATTAAAAAAAAACAAAAAACAGAATGTCTGATAAATTATCTAAAAGTCAAGAGAATTTTAACAAAAAAGGTTGGAGAACAGAATGTCTTACAAAATGTCCGATAAAATATCTAAAAGTCGTAAAATTTATTTTAAAAAAATAAAATATCAAAAAGCCATATTAAATTAATAAAAAAATTTCAAGTTTCAAAATGTCTAGAAAATGTCTAAAAGTCATAAAATTTCAAAAAATTTACAAGTTTCAAAATGTCTGACATAATGTCTAAAAAGTCGAATTTATTGAAAATTTTCTGTTTTTTTATGTCATCCAAACCTAACCTTTTTTTTTTTTTTTTTTTAATTTGGGTTTTAATTCCCACATGGGGATAAAGGAAGTTTATTGCTATGAAGTACAATAATTACATCTGATACCTATAGGTTTATAATGCTTAAAGTACTAATATCACAACAAAACAACATTTTATGGGGTTAATACATAATTTACAGTTAAAAGGCTGCCTCATTGGCTCTTACTATATATACAATATTACAAATATCCAAACCTTTTTTTTTTTTTTTTTTTGGTACCCCAATCCAGAGTCCTGGTGGGGGAAGTTTATTTTCAATTATGGGGAACAGTAAGTCCTTACACGACAGCCCTTGACCTTTCGGTTTATCAGGAACTGCCGCGGAAGGGTGGGGGGGTAATTAAATTATATCTTAAGACTAACTATATTTAAACCTTTTTGGACAATCCGGACTCCCACTTAAGGTGGGGGCGGCCCGTACAACTTATTAATTATAGGTTTAATTATAATTTTTATATTAAAAAATTTAAACCCAATAAATTTAGAATTTAAAATAATATGCATATATTGACAAAATATCCAAACCTAACCTAATGTAACCTAACGTAACCCAATGGGGTCGGATTTTGGTCTCGGATTTTCCTGTCGTTTTTTTCCATTTTGGTCTCCGTAAAAGCATATACTATGCTAAAAAAAATGAATAACATTCACTACACGTGACAACATGTCTAAAAATCACGAATATTAATTTTAAAATTTTTGAAATAATAAGTCATGAATTTTTTAAAAAATTTTCTAAGTTTCAGAAGTTCTGAAAAAATGTCCAAAAAGTCATAAAATTACTTTAAAAAATTTAAAAAGTCCAAAAGTCATAAAATTTCTAAAATAATATCAAATAGCCATTAAATTTATTAAAAAATTCCAAGTTTTGAAATGTTTGACAAAATGTCTGAAAGTCATATTATTTCAGAATGTCTGACAAAATGTGTAAAAAATGTCTAAAAGTCATAAAATTTCAAAAAATATTACAAGTTTCAAAATGTCTGACATATAATGTCTAAAAAGTCGAATTTATTGAAAAATTTTCTGTTTTTTTATGTCATCCAACCCTAACCTAATGTAACCTAACCTAACTCAATGGGGTTGGATTTTGGTGTCGGAAAGTCTCAAAATGTCTAAAAGCCATCTTTCTAAAAAAAATTTATTATAAGTTTCAGATGTCTAACAAAATGTCTAGAAAATGTCTAAAAGTAATAACATTTCAAAAAAGACAAAATGTCTGGAAAATGTCTAAAAGTTATAAAATTTAAAAAAAATTACGTTTCGAAATGTCTGACATAATGTCTAAAAAGTCGAATTTATTGAAAATTTTCCAAGTTTTTTTTATGGCATCCAAACCTAACCTAATGTAACCTAACCTAACCCAATTGGGTGGGGGGGGGTCGGATTTTCGTGTCGGATTTTTGTGACGGATTTTCCTGTCGTTTTTTTCTATTTTGGTTTCCGTAAAAGCATATACTATGCTAAAAATTGAGATACGGCCCTGTAGTATTTTTTAATTTCAGTGAAAATTCAGAATGTTAATTCTCTGAAAAAAAGTAATAGACTTCATTCCACCCCTCCCCTCCCCTCCCCTCCCCCGCCGAGAGATTTTTTATCCAAAAAATTGATATATCTCTTTTACGAAAAAATTAAATCATTTCTTTCGCAAGGATTTTTTTTCTATTCTAAGAAGTTGAAAGAAAATCTAGCTACGCTGGAAAAATTAAGAATTTTTTATCGCAAAAATATGAAAAATTGAAAGAAAAAAATTAAAAACATTGAGACAGATTTTCCCATATATTTTTCTGCGAAAAATTCGAGAAAAATTTTACTCTAAAAAAAATAAAAGCTTTTTTTTGGTAAGGAATTTTACGTTTTCTGTCTAAAAAAAATTCAATGGGTTTTTCTTCCAAAAAGTTGTACCTATTTTTATTTTTTTTTTTTATTTTTTTGAAAAAAATTGAAAATTTTTCATCTAAATATTTTCTATTTTTTTTAAATTTTTTTTTTGAAAAATTGAAACATTTTTTATTTTAATGAAAATCCAAATTTTTTTCTCCTAAAGAATGTAGGGATTTTTCTCCGAAAATTGGTTGAGAAATACTTAGTACTTGATCCTACTCTACCAAATTGGAATTTTTTGTTCCTAAAGAAATTTAGATTTTCTACTGCAAGAAATTTTGAAATATTTTTACTCCTAAAAAGTTAAATGAATACATCTAGAAAAGATAAATTGTGCCAAAGCCAGTTATGCCTATGTTGTGACTATAGCTGTGACCGAAAACACAAAGTTATTAGCATTTGTCTCTTTTTGCCTCGATTTTAAGTTTGGTATTTCGTATCCCTCTCTAATTTAAATTTATAATGTGTTGGAAAATTGAGTATTTTATTCATTCTCATTTGTAGAATGATTTTTTTTTTTTTTAATGAAGTGGAAACAGGTCATAAAGATCTCATTGGAAAAAATTTGTATTTTATTATTTTTATTTTGTTTTTTACAATTTGGTTTCCATTGGAAAAAAAATGAAATAGAGAGGAACACGACGAACTATGTACAATATTTAGGAACCATGTTCAATTTTTTTATTTTTAAGTTTTCTATCGTAGAATATATTGAACAATTTACGAGTATTTGTTAGTTACCAAATTGAATACTTTTTAATTTTTTATACCACTAGAACAGTGCATAATAATATGGTTTTATTGTTTTTAAATCATCTATATAGGTATTTTGCATTTTAATTTTTTTTTCAATTAATTATTATTATTAAGTTGTTTTTTTCTATATTAGAATGTAAGTTAGTAGGTATTATTATTGAATACTTACTTACTCGTTTATTAGTGTGGAAACATAACCAAATAGGTACTACGAATGTTACTCAGAATTGCATAATACTTCATAGATATTTAAATAATTTGAATTTTGGTGTAGATATGGAGGTAGTGAGGGTATCAGACCCTTCTTTTTAACTACTTATTTATAATTTGTTTCATTTGAATTGATTTCAATATTGTATTATTTTAAGTATCGAAAAATTGAATAAAAAATGTTTGTTGATGATCCACGATTTTTAACTATATCAGTACATACTTATTAAATTATTTTAGTCCAGTGTTTTTAAAATGGTCTCCTCCGCAACGTAAGTGTATTTTTCTTAATTAATATTATCGATTATTATTTTATTTTTTTTCATAAATACCTTTACGAACGTACGTAGAACTAGTGGAGATATTTTCGCTACTCTGTATAGTACTGCATGTGACAGATCACTGTGATTTTCGCTTAGTAGTACTTGAGTTGCGAATTTGTATTGTGACTTTTTTAAAAATTATTTTATCGTTTTCATTTGCGTCTCTGTTCTGTACCTATACTTTCGGATCGATTAGTTCGATAAGGTGGTCGACGAACTTGACCGAATTTGGTTTTGATTTCAGATTACCTAAGATTTCAAACGGTCTACGAAGAAGACTACGAACAATATTCTAGTCCCGCGACGAGCATTAGTCGAGTACCTTCGCATAATGGCTTTTTCAAATGTCCCAAATGTGGTAATTGTTACGCCAGGCATCATAGCCTCAGTAGGCATATACGATTCGAGTGCGGAGTCGATCCTCAATTCGAATGCCCAATTTGTCATAAGAAATCCAAACATAAACATAATCTTTTGTTGCATATGAGAACGCATAGGTAATTTATGGATCGAAGATCGAGACCAAGTGGGTTATTATATTATTAATAAGGTGAGACCAATAATTATAATGCGAATTACAAATTCTTTGTATAATTGTTTTATTCTATTTAACATAAATACACGTGTGTAAGCGTAACTCGCTCGCTCTTATTTTTTATACATTTTTATCTAACAATGATACTAGAGATCGGATTTTACACCGAAACCTGGACCGGTGGGTTCTTCTGTTAGGCTGGTTAGACCATCGATCGGTTCGGCAGCGTATCTTCCACTTCTAAAGGTGAAAAAAATTGTTCCAAGTTAGTATAGGAAATATTTAAGAGCCTGAATGGAAATCTCGATTGGTTTCGTGCTATATTTACGGAGAGCCCTTGCTGCTTCATTTGCTCACCTCGAAGTTTCACCAAGTCCAGTACTACATAATTACTTTATATTCAAAGTTGGAAGGGAGGGAGGGAGGGGTCCAATCGAAATTTTTGTAATAACTAAAAGTATTTGTAAAACTTCAAGCTACAACTTTTGTTTGAAAATTTTTTCAATTGGGCCCCTTACCTCTCCACAGTTTTTAATAATGTATTTTGAGTAAGTGTGAATAAGTTATATTATTCAAAATTGGTGGGGAAGGAGGGGTCCGATTGAAATTTTCGTTATAACCAAAATTATTCCTAGTACTTCAAGCTACAACTTTTGTTTGAAAATTTTTTCAATCGGGCCCCTTACCACCCCTCTGTTTTTAATAATGTATTTGAATGAGTTGGATTATCCAAAATTGGAGGGGAGGGAGGGGTCCAGTCGCAATTTTTGTTATAACCAAAAGTATTAGAGGAACTTCAAGCAACAACTTTTGTTTGAAAACTTTTTCAATTGAGCCCCTCTCTCTCCACTTATTTTGTATAACGCTCCCAAAATACTAATTAAAAATGGAAGAGGAAAGGGTCCAATTGAAAATTTTGTGCAACAAAGTTGTAGCTCAAAATTTTAGGAAAAGTTTTGGCCATGGCAAAAATTGCGATTGGACCCCTCCCTCCCCTCCAATTTTGGGTAATCCAACTCATTCAAATACATTATTAAAAACAGGGGGGAGGCAAGGGGCCCGATTGAAAAAAATTTCAAACAAAAGTTGTTGCTTGAAGTACCAGGAATAATTTTGGTTATAACGAAAATTTCAATCGGACGCCTCCTTCCCCACCAATTTTGAATAATATAACTTATTTATACTTATTCAAAATACATTATTAAAAACTGTGGGGAGGTAAGGGGCCCAATTAAAAAAATTTTCAAACAAAAGTTGTAGCTTGAAGTTTTACAAATACATTCAGTTATTACAAAAATTTCGATTGGACCCCTCCCTCCCTTACAATTTTGAATATAAAGAATTTATGTAGCACTGAACTTGGTAAAAATTCAAGGTGGAGCAAATGAAGCAGCAAGGGCTCTCCGTAAATATAGCCGATCGTACTATTTACCTAGGACCCGGAGTAGGTTTTTTATCGGCTTTTAAATCGTCGATGATTTCGTTCATATCTTTTTCCGTTAAATCTTCCTGCAAACGATATAAAACAATAAAATATCCATCGTAGGGGCAAAAGTAGAATCAAACTGAACGTATCAACTTACGTAATAATCATCGTTCACTTGGACCATCGGTGCATTTACACAGGCTCCTAAACATTCGACTTCGGACAAGGTAAATTTACCATCTTTGGTAGTTTGGCCTACTTCGATATTCAATTTGGATTTGATACAATTCAATATTCCATCCGATCCTCGTAACCAGCACGGAGTAGTGGTGCAAATTTGAATATGGTATTTACCGATAGGATTTCTGCAATGAAAGGATCCTATAGTAGTACAAAAATGTTGGAAATACGAATTACTACGAGAATGACGATTACCTCATGAACATGGTGTAAAAGGTAGCTACTTCGTAGACTCTCATTTTTGGTAAATTCAATAATTCTGCTACTTTATGCATAGCGGATATAGGTAACCAGCCGTGTTGTCTTTGAGCTAAGTCTAGCAAAGGGATCATGGCAGCTCGTTTGTGGCCCTCGGGATATATGGACATGATAGCTTCGGCTCTCTGAAATGTAAACAGCGACGTTAGAGGGTTTACCGATGGGATCTTGGGATGTGGTACGAGTTACTTACTTTTTGATTTTCGGCATTGAATTCGAATTTCAAGTCTAGGTTGTTTTCTTTAGTGTCTCGATGCTGTAAATAAAAATCGTCGTGAAAGAGTTCACAGAAGATGGGTGGATATCGCTAACGAGTACTTACTATAAAAAGGGAATCGTGACCTCTGATCGCAGTTGTCTGAATGCATCTGCTATTTAGGTTTTTTGCCTGTAGGAAAATAATACAAAAGTTATAGTTTGAAAGTGTTAGGTGAGTGATAATGTCAGTACGAAATAGTGGTAATAATAGCGAATTGCTAAGAAAATAAGGTGTATTAGGGAATTCATTTTATTACCAAGTTATTCAGGAACGATATCCTCTTTAAAGTGTGCATTTTAAATGAATAATTTAACGAAAAAAGGATTAAAAATTAAGAAAATTACTCGAAAATCGAATTTTATTATCGTTATCAAATTCACCTTTGATAAAAAAAAAACGAAAAGTCACTTAGTTCATATGGTCATCGCTAGGATCGCTAATTAACGAAAATAGAAATAGGAAAATTAAGTAGGATGTGATTGAGCCAATCAAAATCGTTCTTTCGTTTGATTTCATTTTTCAACCAATCAGAAAGCAGGAAACTTATTCATTCATTCATGTCCATGATTCATCTGCGGAATGTGGTTGATGTGTTTTCGCAAAAATGCCGGTACTTTTTATTTCTTTTGCTGGTAATTTCTAATTAATTAGAGTTTAGAAATGAAATATTCATCTCGAGAACATGCCAGGTATCCGTACTAATGTTTAAATAACATCCAGCGACAGACGAAGTTGAGTTTCCCTGTTTCCGAGTAAGTTATAGTAAAACATTTTATAAAATAAACAAACATGACGCAAAGACACTTTAATTGTTGAAACTTCTACAATCAATCGTTTTATACTTTTCAGGTTAACGTATTACCTAAAATATGAAGTTTTGATGGTTAATGAAAGCTTGGCTAGTTGAGCGAAATGTCTGAAGACGAAGATACAATATCATCGATCCCCTACGACGATGGAAAACATCTCTTGAAGAATAAAAAACTATCCATCTTTTCCAAGTAAATTTACATTTCTTCTAAAATTATTCAATAACTAAGTTTCACGTTATAAGCAAATCTAACATCTTATCCTACGTTATTTTTGTAGAATAAATCATAAGAAAAATCACAACGGAAGACCGGACCCAAAACACAACAGTATCCAAGTAATCAACTAATCTTCAATGTTTATTTTTTTCTCGCTTTGCGCATCTTGATAACCTTGATTAGTTATGCTATCAAAAAAAAACTCACAATTATCATATGATTTTAACGTAGATGTTTTATTTATAGAATAATTTTTTGCCCCAGTGGTGCAACGTACATCACATGAATCCGGCGAATGATATTGACGTTGAACAAAAACCTGACGCGAATGTAACGAATGAAATCAAAGAGCGAAACACTGATACGAATTTAGCTAGTACTGATGTTCTAAAAGATTCGTCTACGACAAGGTTCGCTTTGTTTCATTTGTTAATCGATAACTTGAAATTATTCAGATTTTCGTATGTGTTGTGATGAATTATTTATGTTATTGATGATGATGTCCATTGTGTGATCAACTTCGTTATAAACGAGATTGTGTTTTTGCAGATGTGGTTGTTTCGGAAGAATGTTCGAATATTTAAAAAGAAAATTATTCAGAAGTGGTTCTTCGGCTTCTCGATCAAAGCGTGCCAGAGTAAAGGATAAGAAAACCGAAAGCAATGCCGCAGCCTCCTCGAGCCAGGAATCGAATCAAAGCAATAGGTACGTTTGGTGATTGCCATTTTCAATAATCAAACCTAAACGTTTAAATTACCCTGATCTTCGATTTTTTTTTTTAGAAATACCGAGACAGTAAATGACTTATCCGGTATCGTAATCCAAAAAAACACTGATGCAATACCAGATCAACCGACCGTCAACCATGATCATTTTTCGCCCGAATTGATTATCTGCGAAGTCAACGAAATTCAAGATATCAAACCAGTAGAAAAACGTAAAAGGAATCGTCGTAAAAAGGCATCGTCAAATGTTACCAATAACAAAACCAGCGAGATGCCAGAAGAAATCCAAAACGATCCGAATTTGAAGAAGTATTGGGTTAATCGTTATAGATTGTTTTCCAAATACGACGAAGGAATAAAACTAGACGCCGGTTAGTATAAAATGTAACTCGCACATTAAAACAAATAATCGAAATCTAATATCGTTGATCGTTTTCGCAGAAAGTTGGTATTCAGTAACGCCGGAAAAAATCAGCCAAGAAATAGCACGACGTTGTCAGTGTGACGTAATAATCGACGCATTCTGCGGAGCAGGAGGAAACACCATTCAATTCGCATTCGTTTGCGAAAGAGGTAATATAAAAAATCGCATTATGTCAACTCGACAAAATTCCATAATCATTTTCTCATGTTATTTAATTACAGTTATAGCCATTGATATCGATCCAGAAAAAATCAAACTTGCCAAGAATAACGCCGAAATCTACGGCGTAGCTGACAGAATCGAATTCATTGTTGGAGATTTCTTTCAAGTAGCACCTTCTTTAACTGCCGACGTCGTATTCTTGTCTCCACCTTGGGGTGGCCCGTCTTATAAAGTTGTTCGAGATTTCAAAATGAGTCAAATTATGGAACCGTATGGTGGCGACCACTTGTACAATGTAGCCAAACAAATCTCCGACCATATTGCTTATTTTCTACCGAGAAATATAAACGCAACAGAGGTAAAATGGAACTGGAAGCATGTTTTAATTCAGTCAGTATCGTATATTAACAGAAATGTCCGTGTTTGTTTTTAGATCTCAGCCTTGGAACCAGGAGAATACGTTAAAATTGACAAAAACTATCTCGATAATAGAATGGTGGCTATTACAGCGTATTTCGGCGACTTGGTGGAAGATTACGGCGACGAATGGAACGAATAATTAGATTCGACGATGTAGCGACAGGTACTATCATAGTTTTAGTTGCCTCACCTCCCCCTATAAATTATTCCTACCATTAATTATTATACTCGCCAGTAGTATAGATTTTTCTCGTAAAAATGTGATTATGATTACCTAGGTCAAGAGGTGGCTTCCCATTGGTATCTTTTATCTATTCTACGTTTTTTTAATTTTTTCTGTTTTAACAGAAGTGTGATAATTTGTAGTTTTCAATGCTACGTAAAAGTATTTACCTATATTTTTTATTCTTTTATCATGTTTTTTGTAATATTTCCTAAGGGTATGAATTAATTTTATTCTTTCATTTTTTATATAAATAAACATTTTCTCGGGGTTCAACCTTTGTCAAGCCTCCTCTTCAGGTACACACAGATCCAACAGCGGATTATCCCATTGGGTAGTGATAAAATATGTTGAAACTTCAATGGCTCCCAAAGGACTTCCTATCTGCATAACGAATTCAAATTTCAGTATCTCGAAAGGATAAATTTGGGGTACTGAAATTTCACGTATCACGTGCTGATTTAGTTTGTGCATTTTGCCTTTTTGAGATGTGGTTCAACTTCCTAACTGGACGTAGTATATTTTCTGAATGGATATTGGATTGTTGGGTATTGCCGGTGATTTTTTAACTAGTTTAGCTTATTATCTCTCTTTTTTATTCGCTTAATTTAATATTCATGTTGTCAACTTGTCCAAGTTTTAAAATGATCGAATCGATTTACGTATGTTTTGATTTTACAGTTTTCGAGGTATCTATTTTCATTGCCAGATAATCTGAATTTGTTGCCCTTCACCTAAAAACAGACTAGAATTTCTGATTTTCCAATCACGTGATTCGATATCAAAACATAAAGATTCCTTTATTTTTATTATGAATAAATTCAATGGCTCAAATTAGTCCATAATGCTGACAACTTAAAACTTTCTAGAGTGTAGCTCATTTTTTTCACTCCAAGAAAAGAAATTTTACTCTAAAAAAATTTTAAGAATTTATTTTTTTGAAAAAAAAAGAAATCATGTGAAATTTTTTTTAGAACATGTGATTTTTTTCCTCAAAAAAATTAAGTGATTTAAATGAATTTGAATTTATTATTTTTTTAATCGATTTTTTTTGTCACTTATTATAAAACTTGATTTTTTTTCTTCGAAATTGTGTGACTTTTGGATATTTTTTCAAGGATTCTGAAACTAGACTTATTGTAAAAAAAATTCTATAAAAAAAATGAAAAAGTTGGCATTTTTTTCAAATTTAGAAAAAAATTAAGAGTTGTTTCTGAATAAAAATAAATGAGAGCTTTTCCCAAAAAATTGCCATTTTTTAAAAATAAAAATGAATCGTGGTTTTCTTTTTTTCAAAAAAAGGGGAAAAAAGAAAGTATAATTCAAAGAAATTTACATAAAAATTCTCTAAAAGCAAATTTTTTCTAGAAGAATTTTTTTTTTTTTTTTAATTTTGGTACTTGGTGAATGGTTATTTTTTTCAGAAAATAAAAAAATGAAAAACAAAAATATGCAAGAAAATTGATATTGTTTTTTCCAAAAAATCGTGTGATTTTTTTTCTATTTGAAAAATGATTTGGTATTTTTTTCAATACTGAAAGAAAATGAAAAAAAAAACAAGAAAATTGAATTATTTTCTTTTAAAAAATTGTGAAAATTAAAAATAAAAAAATTAAAAACAGTTAAGAGAGACAAAAAATTGCGATTTTTTTTCTCCAACAAAAATGAATCGATTTTTTCTTCAAAAAAGAAAAAAGTTGACATTTTTTTTTCAAAATAATTGATAAGAAAAATGAAGACTTTTTCTCCGGAAAACAGACTTCTTTTAAAAATATCGGAAGAAATTTGTTTTTTTTTTGACATTTTTTTCCTCTTAAAAATTGTGATTTTTTGTGTAACAAAAAAGAATTGTTTTTTTTCTTCCTTCAAAAAAGGGCAAAATTGAAACCTTTTTGGATTTAGACAAAAAATTGAAAATTTTTTAAACCAAAAAAGTGATGATATTTTTCTCAAAAAATTTGAAAAATACTTTGTACCTTATAAAAGTGTTTTTTTTTCAAATTTAAACAAAAAATTGATCGACATTGTTTTTTTGTTTTTTTAAAAAATTAATTTAGAGGTATTTTTCCCCTCTCAAATAATGTATAATTTCTTGTGCCTAAAAAATTCAGTTTTTTCCAGGAGAATTGGGTAATTTTTGCACCAAAAATTATGTATAAAACACTTTTACTCTGAAATTTTTAAATTTTTTTTACGAATTAAAATTTTTATTTTTGAGAATTTTTTCCATAAAAAAAAGAGGTTTCATTGGTGACGTGTCTTTAAATTTTACATTCACTGAGTTTCGATGGTGCAATGGTGTAGCTCATTGAGTCATTATTCACTTTTGAAATTTTTGGTCTAGCTCGATGCCATAGTCTTCCAATCTCCATCTTATACCCAGGGAAGAAAACCAATTGAAACCAAAACCGGGTAAAACCACCACCACCAGATATTTCAATTGGTTTTCAAAACCATTTGGAACCATTACAATGAACTTCAAAAATTCATTCAAGAATCACCCCAAAAAGAACCAATTCCTTTCGAAAAGGCAGGAAAGAGAACCGTTTGGAACCACAACGAAAAATCATTTGCTAAAATAACCACAACCACAAGAAAGTGGTTTGAAAATAAAAAACCACCATCACCACCACCATTTTCAATTTCCTTTACAATGAAAACCAGAACCACCACCAATTAATGGAATTGGTTCTTTTTGGTTCTAAAAAGATAAATAGTGGATTTGAAAGGGAAGGAGGGGTCAAATCAAAATTTTTGTTATGACCAAATTTATTCCTAGAACTTCAAGCAACAACTTTGATTTGAAATTTTTTTTAATTGGGCCCCTTACCTACCCCCTGTGGCCTGTTTTCTTCATTTTTCTGATTTTTCAGCGCTCTGGAAAGTGGAAACATTATTATTTTTTGTTTTTTATTTGAATGTATATTATTTAATTTAAATTTATTGCAATATTGTGTTTGTAACTTGTAGGCAAAATTCATTTTTTATTTTTTATTCTTGATAGTTTTTTTGTTTTTTTTTACTTTTTTAATTTTAATTTTTTATTCAAATTTCAAAGATCTGATCTTTTTTTAGTTCTTTTGTGGTATAATAGGAAGCACGAAAATGGTTCCATCTGGTTCTGATGGTTAATGCCATAGATAAATGGTTTAAATGTTGGGAAATATTTTTCATACTACGAATTACGACATGGAAGCAATTCGATGAAAACCAATTGAAAAACCAAAACGGAACCACCACCACCACAACCATTTGAAATGGTTTTTAATTTGAGAACCACCATCACAACCAATTAATCAAGCAAAACCAAAAACCCAGAACCAGAACCAATCAAAAAAAAAAAAAATTAAATGGAACCACTTTAGCACCAAAACCTTTTGAAAATTTAAAAAAACCAAAAACCAATTGGAACCACCAGTAATTTCAAAATTTTCTCAAAACCACCATCACCATAACCAATTGGGTCTCAATTGGTTTTCTTCCCTGCTTATACCTTTCAAATAGTAATTTAAAATGAAATGCGAACTATTTAAAAATTATTTATTTAATATACATACAAAGGAAAAAAAAAAAATGAAATAACGACTCGTAAATATAAATAAACATTTAAACAACCACAAAATAATATAATATTTCATGTATATATGCATTAATTGTTTCAGGTCTACAGTCTACGGTAAGTGGTTGCTTCTGCTCGCCCGCTTAAGTAAACATCCATCCATTATTGTAGGCCAGACGTCGTACACTTCTGATGCGAGTATTGAGAACGAAAAAAAAAATCGCGACGTAAGTTACTATTAGTTGAATTTTAACAAACAGAAACCATAATAGTCTGGTAATTATCTAAGTATTTCGGTGAATTGATACAAAAAATAATCATACCGCGATTAGAAAAAAAAGAAAATGGTGAAACGAAATTCCACACGCGGGTAATTTGAAGAAATAATCGTAAAAATAAGTATCAAGCATATAAGAAAATAATTCACATTTAAAATTGTGATGATGGTTAAATAGGTTTTTTTTCGATTTAAAAAGAGGAATGAAAAAGCGTTGGAAATTCAACTCATCATTGGGTTTTCTTGTCGCCGTTCATTTGGTAAGATGGGGGTGGTTCCTTGGGAAACGAAACGAAATGAAAATTAGTTCGAAAAAACTGAAAAAGTCGAATTGTAAATGAGTATCGACGATTGTAATACTTACGTAATACGAAGGTGGTGGCACGTAAGCACACTGTGGTCGATTCGGATCGTAGTAGGCACTCTGAGCTGCATCAGAAGCTTTCCCTGTGTACACGTAAACGTCATTGGGTTATTTATAATTAATATTTAAAAAGCTCTCGAGTCAATGAGCAGTACTTCAGTATTAGATACTTGTTATACGTACGTTGGGCGATACCATTTTATACTAAACTTACCGTTTTGAGACTGTTGCGGAACTGAGAATCCCATTTGAGCCGGAGGAGCGGTAGCGTTTGCGTAAGAAGTGTTATATCCACTATAACCGTTGATACCTGGGTACGGTGGTGGCATATCCGTCATATATACCGAACTCGCTGATAAGGTACACGTAAAAAGCACGATGTTACAATAAAGCAAACGTCACAATGATAAAAAAAATACAAGCAGAGAGTTTAGGTAGCTAAGCTGTTGGAATATTCGGCGTTTCGTCGTCGTAAAGCTGAAGACCTACTGAAGAAGGCTTTTTAAATACATCGATGATTATGTTAATCGAACCATAATAAATTTTTTCCTCCTTGATTTATAAAAATCACCTAGAAATTCAGGGTTAATTCCTAGTTTTGGTCACCTTGAAGTATGTATTTTGTTACGAGAATAAATTTCATTTTTTTTGCTAGTTCCACCGTCAGTGTCGTCGAAAAAGCAACCCATTCTCTCGTAGACGTTTACCTCGTTAATAGTAAACAGTGAACTTGATGTTAAGAAGCGTGCAGTTTTTTTTTTTAGTACAATGAAGATCGGTTATTTTTTACGGAGAGCCCTTGCTGATTCATTTGCTCACCTTGAATTTTTTACCAAGTCCAGTGCTACATAAATACTTTATATTCAAAATTGGAAGGAAGGAAGGGAGGGAGGGGTCCAATCGAAATTTTTGTAATAACTAAAAATATTTGTAAAACTTCAAGCTACAACTTTTGTTTGAAAAGTTTTTTAATTGGGCCCCTTACCTCCCCACAGTTTTTAATAATGTATTTTGAATAAGTGTGAATAAGTTATATTACTCGAAATTGGTGGGAAAGGAGGGATCCGATTGTAATTTTTGTTATAACCAAAATTATTCCTAGTACTTCAAGCTTCAACTTTTGTTTGAAATTTTTTTCAATCGGGCCCCTTACTTCCCCTCTGTTTTTAATAATGTATTTGAATGAGTTGGATTATCCAAAATTGGAGGGGAGGGAGGGGTCCAATCGAAAATTTTTATCATGGCCAAAATTATTCATAAAATTTTGGGCTACAACTTTGTTTGACAAATTTTTCAATTGGACCCTTTCCCCTTCCCCCTTCAATTTTTAATTAGTATTTTGGGAGTGTTATGCAAAATAAGTGGCGAGAGAGGGGCTCAATCGAAAAAGTTTTCAAACAAAAGTTGTAGCTTGAAGTTTTACAAATACTTTTAGTTATTACAAAAATTTCGATTGGACCCTCCAATTTTGGATTATCCAACTTATTCAAATACATTATTATAAACGGGGGGGGGGGGGGGTAAGGGGCCCGATTGAAACAATTTTCAAACAAAAGTTGTAGCTTGAAGTACTAGGAATAATTTTGGTTATAACAAAAATTTCAATCGGACCCCTCCTTCCCCACCAATTTTGAATAATATAACTTATTCACACTCATTCAAAACACATTATTAAAAACTATGGGGCGGTAATGGGCCTAATTGAAAAATTCGTGCAACAAAGTTGTAGCTCAAAATTTTAGGAAAAATTTTGGCCATGACAAACATTTCGATTGGACCCCTCGCTCTCTTCCAATTTTGAATATAAAGTATTTATGTAGCACTGGACTTGGTAAAAAATTCAAGGTGAGGAAATGAATCAGCAAGGGCTCTCCGTAAAAATAACCTATCTTCAGTGATACCCGGACTGCTATTACTAGGACGAAACGCCGGATATTATCGTAGGTATTCGACTCCGACAGCATCCGAGAATACTCACCAGGTGGCTGCTCGGGAAATGCGTGCGTCGGAGGTACCCAACCGTAGTAACCGGCTTGCGGAGGAGTATAAGCGGGAGGTGGTGCCTGATACCAGGGTCCGGTCGGAGGTGCATAAGGTGGAGGTACATCAGGAACTGGGCCATTACTTGTGGCTGTAAATACATCATACCGTTAACGTTCATCTTTGTTTTAGATCCAAACCAAAAAAGGTGAATCTGATACTAACCCATGTGAACAGTTTTCAACATAGCTTGACCAAATTCGATGGCTCCTCCTTTTTTGAACATTAATTTAAACTTAGCTTCTCCGTTCCAATTTCCATTCGGTTGCGAGCGGACTCTGCCCTTGATGTAGTTAGCTCCGAAAACTGGCTGCTCAATGTCAACCTGTGTCAAAGTATAGCACATAGTAAAAAATGGATCTTTTCAAGAATCTAGTTGGCCAGATTCTTCGTCATCTATACTTACATCTCTCAAGGTGATAAAAGGGAAACTAAACGATACTATTTTATCGGCGTGATTCTTATTAATGAATACCATTCGATGTGTGGTCAAGTACAACGTTCCAGTTTTCGTACCACTTTGCACCTCCGGATTTCCATTGAATTCGACGTTCACGTTATCCGCATACAGGAGTATGCTGCAAAAGTACCAAGTTTATGAGTCATTTTGCTAATTAGAAGAACGATGGTATTATTAGGGTGTCGATAATATTGCCAAATTCCGCTTACCATTCGCCCGAATATAGTAATATGCCGCCGCCCTGATGAGCCGTGTTCATCGACATCTTGATGAAGGCGATTTACTGCGTGAAATATTCTATACGATGCAACGAACGAACAACTTATTTACTCGAATAATTCGCTTGTTTTTCGCAAAATTTCAATCGTTTTAATGAATATTTCGTATTATTTCACAACTTGACTGAACATAACACGTAAATAGATAACAAAGACCAATCAGAAAATACTTCTAGGAAACGTAATTCCGTAATTTTCCGGTCGTAAACGGCGGCTGGTTCTAGTAAATTCTGTGAGGTGTGCGCAGGTGAAGCGTTTATTCGAGAATTTTCCACATTTTCGAAAAGAAAATTGGGTTTTATTACGAATTATAGATTAATTACTCGTTATTACGGCGCAAAAAGTCGCAATTAAATCATACAACTTTCGTGGTACTGCAAAAATGAAATTTTACAAAGTTGAAATTGATGAAATTCCAGACATTCCTCGTGCCTCAAGCCTCAATGCCTCATGTCATGTCTGTGACTCAGAACTCAGAGGCTAATTTGTGTACTTTGGAATTGTCTATTGTCGTAAGTGGAGTTGGAGTAAAATTGAAAAATTCTATTCTCCAACAGTTTTTTGATTTTTCTAGAGCCTATTGCCTTGGGATAAGCTTTAGATTTTTGTCCAGTTATACTCAATTTTTCAAATTTTTTCTATTCTGGCGGTTTTTTCAATTTTTTTTTCAGCCCTACAACTACAGGGTTTCTCGAGTAATAATTTTTAGAAAAAGTTAGTCAATTTGTTGAAATCAAAATTTTTTTGAGTGGAAAATTTTTTCAATCAATTTTGGTCAAATTTGAGCTAATTTTGCATTTTTTTTCGATTTCATTGTATTTGCATTTTTTCCAATTTTTTCAAACCTACAACTTAAGGGTTTCTCGACATCTCGAGTACTTATTTCTTGAAAAATTTTGTCAAATTGTTGAAATCAGAATTTTTCTGAGTGGAAAAATTTTGTTTAGTCAATTTTTGTCCAATTCGAGTCAATTTTGCATTTTTTTTTCAAATCGAGCAGTTTTGGAATTGTTTTTGTTTTTTTCAACCCTACAACTGTACGGTTTTTCGAGTAATTATTTCGTAAAAAAATTATCAATTTTGTTGAAATTTAAAATTTATGGGTCGAAAAAATTTTTTTCAATCAATTTTTATTCAATTCTATCGGACTCGGGCAAATTTTTTCAACTTGAGCAGTTTTAACAATTTTTCATTTTTTTGAGTGGAAAAATTTTATTTAATCAATGTTTGTCCAATTCGAGT
The DNA here is from genome assembly GCA_959613365.1 of Balanococcus diminutus. Classification (NCBI taxonomy): domain Eukaryota; kingdom Metazoa; phylum Arthropoda; class Insecta; order Hemiptera; family Pseudococcidae; genus Balanococcus; species Balanococcus diminutus. Next base: position 59,013,430 of record OY390716.1, on the reverse strand, counting down.
CAATTTTGCAAAATTTTTTCAAATCGATCAGTTTTGGCAAATTTCTCAGTTTTTTCAACCCTACAAGTGTAGGGTTTCCCTCCCGAGTAATTATTTTGGAAAAAAATTATCAACTTTGTAAATATTTGAAATTTTTAGTTTGAAAAAAAATTTTTCAATCAATTTTTATTCAATTCTATCTGACTTGGGCAATTGTTTTCAATTCGAGTAGTTTTGACAATTTTCTAGTTTTTTCAATGCTACAACTGTAGGGTTTCTCGAGTAATTATTTTGGAAAAAAATGATCAATTTTGTAAATATTTGAAATTTTTTGGTTGAAAAATTTTTTTTTACTATCGGACTTGGGCAAAATTTAATTTTCCAACTCGAACAGTTTTGGTGATTTTTCCAGTTTTTTCAACCTTACAATAATGTAGGGTTCCTCGAGTAATTATTTCTAGAGAAATTTCGTCAAATTGTTGAAATCAGAATTTTTTTGAGTGGAAATATTTTATTTAATCAATTTTTGTCCAATTCGAGTCAATATTGCAAATTTTTTTTTCAAATCGAACATTTTGGCATTTTTTTTTTGTTTTTTTGTTTTTTTCAACCCTACAACTGTAGGGTTTCTCGAGTAATTATTTCCTAAAAAAAATTATCAATAATTTTGTAAAAATTAAAAATTTTATGGGTCGAAAAAAAAATTTTTGATCAATTTTAATTCAATTCTATCGGAAATGAGAAATTTTTTTCAACTTGAGCAGTTTTAACATTTTTTCAGTATGAGTGGACCCGAATGATGAGAATTTTTTTTGGCAAATTTTCCAATAAAATTGAATATTGGGAAAATGTTAAATTGTCCATTGCAAAATCATGAATTTTTTCATCAGAACCTCTCTGAATGGACCCGAATAATAGGGGGGGGGGGGGATTTTCGAGTCAATTTTTTTTTCAAAGAAATTCAATTTTAGAAAAAATTGAATTTCACTAGGTATTATTATGGCAATTGGCAAAAATGAGTTTTTTTTCAAAAATGGAAAAGTAATTGACAAATTCAACATTTTTTTTATCAGAACCTCTCAGAATAGACTCGAATAATGAGCAAAAAAATTTATTTGAGCCAAATTCATTTTTTCAAATAAATTCAATTTTAGAAAAATTAATTGAAATTCACCATACCTATGGCAAACAATCAAACATGAATTTTTTCAAAAATGGGAATAATTGAAGAATTCAAAGAGATTTTGTCAGATCCTCTCGGAATCATAAAATTGACGGGAAAACTCAGGGAGAAGGCCGAAAAGGGATTATTTTTCATTTTACTCAATAAAATTGTCAATTCACTCCACGCAATAAATCCAAAATACACAAATTAGTACATACTTCGTGAAAAACCGTGACTCAACGTCGGCCATCGAAACTTTTCATCTGTGAAATTCTAGAACATGATCGACGACTGTTTTTATTTACAAAATTTTCAACACTGTTTGCAAACGTTCGTCTGTGAATTACAGTCAGCTGATAAAAAGAATGAATTTTCAATTTTGATTATATCGTTCAGTGGTTTCTTTAGCTAATTTATTTAATTAAAATCGTCCCCGAAGCGAGAATATTTTGCATTTGCGAAGCCATTACATCGTTTAGTTCACCTATATGAAAATGGAAGGAGCAGTAGCAGGTAAAGTACCTTATGTTTAGCTCTTACGTACGATATTCGAGCACGTTTAAACGCCGAATATTCTCTTTGTTCGTACACGACGAAAATCGATATACGAACAGGTATATCAAAGCTTATTCACTCAACGATTCGATTAATTTTACAGGTGACAGCGGCGACGGCGGAGAAAGCAAAGAGAAAAGTGCTCACGTAGAGCAATCGCCACCGACCGAAACTGCCACCGGCGTGAATAGCTGCGAAAACAGCAGCGCTTCGTTGAACGCCAAGTTAATTTGCGATAAAAGCGACAGCGGCGACGTAGCCGAGTCGAATACCACCACTGCCACCGAAAACAGTCATCCCGAGTCGAAACAGGACGAAGATGACGCCAGCTCAGATTCTGCCGTTGATTTTATAGTTGTTTATAACAAGAAGAAATACGACATTACGTTTAATTTGAATAAAACCGTCAAGGATCTTAAGCTGTATTTGCAAGGCCTGATCGGAGTACCACATAGCTTGCAGAAAGTAATGTTCAAAGGACTGGCGAAAGACGAGCAAACGCTGAAGGATCTCGACGTCAAAAGTGGCGTCAAAGTGATGGTGGTTGGATCGAAATTGGATCAGATTTTGGCCGTTTCTACGAGCACAGCTCAGGATAGCGGTGTCGAAGAGAAAGCTTCGGCTAGTAAGGAACCGTTATGCAAGCAGAAATTGCACAAGAAAGTATTAGAAAAAGGTGTACCCGACGACGTGATGGTCGGAATTAAAAATGTCAAAGTGAGTGTACAGCAACAGCTGTCTATATTTTTCCAATCGTAGATAGCTTCGCGTTTAAATTAAAATGGTAATTATCTGTTGTTTTTTTTTGTGCAGGATCCATTACCTCAAGCTCCTCTGTCTGGAATGTTGAATAAAATGGGTGGTAAAGTGAGATTAACGTTTAAACTCGAACTCGATCAATTATGGATCGGAACCAAAGAACGGACAGATAAGATTACTATGAATTCGATTAAAAGCATCGTCAACGAGCCCATCGAAGATCACGAAGAGTATCATATTATTGTACATATTTATTGCTTTTCTACTTTACATCCTCTTTTTTTTGTTCTGTACGGGTGTTGTTATTTCCACCAACTTGGGTGAGTAGTTGCTCGGATTTGTAGTGAACATGAACGAAATTGCTCACACTTCCTTCTTCCATCAGTTCAGATGCTGGACTTGGTAAATTTCTTTCAATTAACATGTAATTTATTCGAAATTGAAGGGGAAGGATGGCTCCAATCGAAATTTTTGTAATAACTAAAATTATTTCCAAGACTTCAAGCTACAAGTTTTGTTTGAAATTTTTTTCAATTGGACCTCTACCTTCATAATTTTTTAATAATATAAGCAGGCCCGGAGAGAGGAGGGGACAAGGGGGACACAAGTCTTGGGCCCGGATGTTTCTCCGAGACTCCGGATTTCCCCTCACCTCATAAGGGTTCTCAGGGTAAAATGACAAAATTTCTTTTGAGCGACTATAGAATCATATAATTAAAGAAAATTATTTTAAAGTGAATTGAAAAATTTTCTGCTCCACAAAATTGAAAAAAAAATCAAGAAAGAAACTAAATTTCGGCTAACGTTTTTTTTTTTTTCAAATTTCGTCAATAAAATTGCTTTAAAAATTTCTATTTTGCATCATATTTTTATTCAAAAAATTTTCAAATTCGTTTGAGAACCTTTTTTTTTTTTTTTTTTTTTTGAAATTCAGCAAAGAATTTTCTAAAAGAAGTCTCAAATTTCCATTCACTTTTTTAAAGGTTTTTTTTTCTTAAAAGTTTTTTTAAAACTTTTTTTGAAAAACTGTTTTTTTTTAATTCAGGAAATTTCTTTGCATTTAAAATTTTTTCGAATTTCTTTGGGAACCATTTTTTTGAAATTCAGTGAAAAAACATGTTTTTTTTTAATTTCGAACGAAAGAATTTTTTCATTTTTTTTAAATTGAAAATTTTTCTTATTTCATTTAATTTGTTCAAGTTTTGTACAGGAACGAATTTTATTGAAGTTTTTTTTTTTTTTTTAATTTATTCAATTCCTTTATTAAGTAGGTATACAATTTTTTTCTAATAACTTAAAGAACTATTTTTGAAAGTTTAGTAAAAAAAAATCATTTTTCAAATTTTGGTAATGGTAAATTTTTTTTCATTTTTCTTATGTTGAAAAATTTGTCCAGGGATTAATTAATTGGAAGTTTTGTTGATTTAAAATTTTTTTTATTGTTTTCAAATTCCTTTGAGAACCTTTTTTTTTTTTTTTTTTTTTTTTTGGTAAATTCAGCAATGATTTTTTTTGAAGAAGTCTCAAATTTCCTTTCAATTTTTAAAAATTTATTTTCTTGAAAAAATTTCTATTCTGTTTAAAAAAACATTTTTTTTTAAAATGTAGTCATTTCCTTATTTCCTTTACATTAAAAATTGTTTCAAATTCTTTTGAGAACTTTTTTTTTTTTTTTTTTTTTTTGTAAATTCAGCAAAGAACTTTTTTTGAAGAGTCTTATCAAATTTCCCTTCAATTTTTTAAAATTTATATTTTCTTGAAAAACTTTTAAATTTTTTTTGAAAAGCAGTTTTTTTTTTGAAATTTAGGCAATTTCTTATTATTTTACATTTAAAAATTTTCAAATTCCTTTGAGAGCCATTTTTTTGTTGAAATTATTTAATTAGTGAAGATGAAGAAGTATTTTTTTCTTTTGTTTAATAAATTAAAAAAATGGTGTTTTTTTTAGGAAAAAAGGGGCCTGAAAATTTTTCGTCCTGGGACCCAACCTGATATTATGTGAAATTTGAGGAAAGGGAGAGATCCAATCGAAATTTTTATAATGACCAAAATTATTTTTAGGATCTTGCTCTACAACTTTTATTTGAAAAAAATTTTAGTCGGTTTTTTCCTCGCTCATTCATCTGGAATTTTTAATTAATATCTTCGAAGTTTTGTGCAAAATCAGACAATCAGTGGGGAGGGGGTCCAATTGAAAAAAACTTCAAACACTAGGAATAATTTTGTATATTACAAAAATTTTGATTGGACCCCTCCTTCCCCTCCAATTTTGAATAAAATAAATGGCAATCGAAACTTGAAAGAAATATTCCAAATCCAGATAAAATGGTAGATTCAGTTGATTCATTTCTATGAACTACTCACCCAGGCTGGTGGAAATAACAACACGCGTTCTGTACTCTCTGAAATTTGTATTTGTCCATTTTTTGCAGGGATTCCAACTAGGAACGACGGAAGCTTCGCGTTACTGGGTATATTGGGTACCTGCTCAATACGTAGATTCTATCAAAAGCGCCATTCTCGGCACGTGGATGCTCTAGTCAAATGTCATTTTATTCGCGATGATTTCTGATTATTTTGTTTCTTCTTATTTTTGTCGTAATTCTTAGTTAACGTTCAGGCTTACGAGTGTACTCGCAATGTTGCCTCGAGATGGTTCGTAAATGAAGACGTGTATTTCTATTTATTTTTGTTTAAATTTTTAAAGTGTTCGATGATTTTTATTATACAACGTTGGTACCCTATTTTTCGTATTTTGTACAATTCTGTAATTTCCCATTAAGTGATCTTCGATTTTGAGAATTTGCATTTTTTTCTATTATTTTATCATCTACAATCAATTTATACGAATTTTTACTTTGTTTAATCGTCGCCAAGCAATCTGATCCCAACACTGGTTGGATTTTTTAAAACAATCGGCGATGTTTCCTATTTTTTTTTTTTTTTTTTTTTTTTGTCGAATATAACGACTATAAAGTTTATTGTACGAAACGAGGAAGTCTTATTTCAAAATAGAAATTTACTATTTATTTAAGGATTTTAATTCGTCGTAATGGTACACTTATGTGCCGCGTTAGTGTTACATACGCGAGAAAACACGTTTATAAATTTCGACAAATTTAAAGAAATATTTTTAAGAATTTTGTAATTTAAAAAAACGAGTTTATTTTAGGTTTTGTATGATTTTTTTTTTGTTATTTCGAATAAAGTACGTTGCTATCGCTTGTAATTGTTTAGTTTTTAGCTTAATGGGGAGGGGGTCCCTGTGGTGGTATTTTAGCCCTTGAAATGAATTATGACCGTCATCACGATAAGCAATTCTTCGTGTATTTTGATTCGAGTTGGATTGGCAGAAATCATGGAAATTGAGGCAATTTTTTGAGATTTCTCATTTGGCCTTTTAGGTGTTTGTTGGCATTATTAATTGTCCAATTTTTGCAATCTACACATGTACTTATATACTCTTATTTAAGTTACCAACAAATTTCGATTTTGTCGACGTTAATTAAGATTACTTTTTTGATTCTAGGATCAATCATCCTGTAGAGTGGTCGTCGATGTCAACAGAAACACGTACGTTGGATTGGAAAGTGGTAAGTGAATTTAGAAAATTTCCATAATGTATAGGGAAGGAATTCATTTGCATATTTTGTATGTATTTTTTTAGTGAAACAATAACAAATCTAATTTCTCCATTTTTTTTGCATAAATGCATATTTCGGCATTAATGCATAGTTTTACGTATTTTATGATGAATCTACAAATTTTACCATTAATTGATATTTTGCGTTAAAAAAATTCCCAGCATCATAAAAAAAAATCTGAAAAAATTTTTAAGGCTTTTTTGTATTGAAAAAAAATCTTGAGGAAAGTTTTTGCAAAAAAAGAATTTTGGGTTTTTTTCTACGAACATTTCTAGATTTTTTTTCGTCTGAATTTTTTTTACCAAAACATCATTTTCAGTTCCTTTAAAGATTTTTTTTTGTATATTTTTTTGATGGTATTTTAGAACTTTTTTCAAAAAAAAATTATATTTTTTTTCTGCTGAGTTCCGAGTTTTTCCCTAGAAAATTTTAATTAAAAAAATAAAATTGGTACACGTGAGTAAATTTGACAAAATTCTAAAATTTTGGTGAAATTTTTTTAAAATATTATCTTTTTGCAAAGTTGTTTCAAAAAATTTTATTTCTCAATTTCCCTTTTTTGGATTTTTTTAGAGCATTTTAAAAATTTTATTGAGAGATTTTTAAAAATTTACATGAAGTTTTCGAAATTCTTCTTTTCTCGCAGGTTTCTTTACTCAAGAATTTTTTGTGCAAAAAATAGTTTCAATTCATAAAGTTTTTTTTTTTTTTTTTATGTGTGGGTGTGTATTGAAAAAAGTTTTAATTTTTCTCAACAAATTAAAAAAAATGAAAATAAGGTAATTTTTTGTGGAAGTAGGTGTATGTTTTTTTTTTTTTGGAAAGGATTTTGGAATTTTACTCTGGAAAATTACCTATCTTCTTCGAAGATCATTTCAAAAGAATTAGTTTCTACATATTTAGAAACTTTAGAAAACATTTCATATTTGTGAGTTTCTTTTTAGGGAATTTTTAATTTTGAAAAAAGGATTTTAGAATTTATTCAGGAAAAATTTTCAAAATAGGTCTTGGGTAGATAGTAGATTCTTTCTTTTTGCAAATACATTTTGCAGTTTCCATATCTGCGAGTTTCTAGTATCAAAAAAGCAAAAACAAAAGTACCTATACCTAATCATTTTTATTTTTTGAAAATAATTAATTGTTTTTGCTGCAAAAATAATTTTTTATTTATTTTTTTTTGTTTCATTTTGGAAGATGTTTTGAATTTCATTCTGCAAAAGTTTCTGAAATATTCCCTTCAGTAAAATTATTTCCTAGAGAATTTTAAATTTTTTCCTTCAAAAAAAAATTTAGAGCATTTTATAAAACTCGTGATGAAGAAATTTTGGAATTTTTTCAAGAAAAATTGTAAAATGTTTGAAACACGTTAAAATTAATCATCTTCTACTTGCAAAGTTCTTACCTATGCAATCTTTTGAAACATTTTGTATTTTGAATTTTTTTTTTTTTCAAAAAAACTTTCAAGAGCATTTTTTTTTTTTTAAATTGAAAGAATTTTAGAAAAATTTGTGATTTTTTTGGAATTTTGTTCCCGAAAGAAATGTTTCGAAGCATTCAAAACAAAATTGAAGTTCTTCCTACGAAAATTTTCAAAATAATTATTTTCTATTATTTTACGAATTTCATTCCAGGAGATTTTTTTTTACTTCCATTTTTTCTTGGGAAATTTTTTAAAATTCTTCCATATCTGCGAATTTCTTTTTTCAAGAATTTTTTGCCCCAAAATTATTTTTCAGAAATTTCTTCAAAAATAATTTCTGCCTGCAAAGTTCTTTTTCGGATTTTTTTTTTACCAATAAGTTATTCTCAAATGTTTCTAAGAATTTAGAATATTTTGTACGGAGTGGAGTCCTTTCCCTAAGATTTTTTTCCAAAAAGAAACTGCGAACACTTCTTTCTGCTGAGTTCATTATAAAAAAAAATCTCAATTTTCCTAGCTTTCATTACATAATAAATTTTATTTTTGAACATTTTTCAAAATTAATTTAGAGGATCTTGGATTTTTTTTCATGAAATTTTCAAAGTACCTGCCTACTTCCTACATACTTGATTGTTCTTTTGCAGGATTTAAAATTCTTTTTTACAAAAATTTATTTTTTGGAAAACTTTTTGTAGGTACCTATTAAAAACATTTTTCAAACATATGTTGAAAGAATGTTTGATTTTTTTTCATAATAAAATTTCAGGAAAATCAGGAAAATTTTCAAGATTTATATTTTTTTTTCAGAAAATTTGAACCAAAAAATATTTTTTAAACATTTTTTCAAAGAATTTTAGGAAAGTTTGTAAACTATTTCTTTTCTGCAAAATTTTTTGGAATTTTTTCCAAAACAAAGTGTTTTAATTTTGATTTTTTTTTTCTAAGAAAATTTTAAAAATATTTTCCATTTGCAAAGTTCATTCCAGGATAATTTAAAGAAAATTGAAAGGATCTTTGTTTTTGTTTTTTTAATTAGGAAAATTTTTGGTACCGAAATAATTGTTTCATATTTTTTTCGAAGCTTACCCAAAAAATAATTTAAGGCGATTTTCTAAATTATTTTTTAGGAGGATTTCCGAACTTCCCTAAAAAAAAAAAAAACTCAAGTTTTAGTAAAAATAAGTAAGTAAGGCACTACATTGTGAGCAGAAATAGATATACTTATTATGTAGTTTTTTTTTCAAAGCATTTTTGATTTTTTTTTTTTTTTTTTTAAATGTTTGAAGTAATTCCCATCTGTGATTTTCTTTTCTAAATTTTTTTTTTTTTTTTTTAATGTAAGTTTTTTGAATTCTCTTGGGTAACGAATTTTTCTTCTTCAATTTTTATTTACACCATTTTTGAATTTATTTCAAAAAAAAAAAAAATTGAAATAGGCCTTTGCCTTTTTTGAGAACTTCTTTCATCAAAACAAAATACTTACGATAATGTTGAATCTTCGAAAAAATTTCATCTTGAGAAAGTAAATTATCTGGAAATAAACTTATAATGCATACCTACTTGGCCATTCTTCAGAACAACATTTAAGCATATTCGAAATAAATGATAGTTATTTCACCCTACGATTAAATCCATATTCTTCTGCCCTATAATAATGAAATTAATAATTAATTAAATAAGAGGTTATTCACATGTTTATTCATCTACATTCTTTCGAATCTATAAGGTATACGTAGTCAAAGCTATAGGTAGGTATATACAAGTGACCCTTTTTGTTTGGTAAATTAAAATTATACATACAAATTGTAGGTATATAGGTATTTCAATAAACTATAATTTACGTAATTAATTCACAAAACGTAATAATGAAATTACAACCGTTAAAAAAAAATTAAAGAGAGAAAAATGTATAAAAAGTTGTTCGATAAAAATACTAATACTCGTGACCATTAGAATCATCTCACAGTGTAGGTTTTATTATACAGTATTATGAGGGGAAAATGATAAATTTTATAGAAAAAAGAACGTGCACTGAGTAGGTATCTTAAGTAATATAATATTACGATGATGAATAGGTCGAAAAAGCATTCAAAATTGTGCCAAATTTATATTATGTATAGATGTTCTTGTGCGTTTTCGCTTAAAAAATAAAAAATTCACTAATCAGACCACTACACGTAAATACCTACTTCACGTTTGATTCATTTAAAATACAAAATAATAGTTTAAAAAAAAGAAATGCAGAAAAATTCGCTGTTGGCTCTAAAAACAAAATCTCATCCGCGAGTGCATTTTTGTTATTATTTGTTGAGAGAGTCTTCTTAAAAATTAACTATATAATCATTAATCAATCACACCGGTTTTTAAGAGTCAATTTTAAAAACCACGCTCGTATGTAGCGAGTCCACAAAAATATTTAAACTTTCGTCCGTTTATGAATGTACTTAGGAGATTCGCGAAATCGAGACGATACCGAATGAAAGAATTTATTATACCTAATTAGCGATATATGTAATTAGTGTATTTCGTTATTAATCGTATTAATGGTATTGAGGGTGGCGTTGAAAGCGCTAGTAGCATTATTCAGCAACGAAGCCATGGTGACCGGAGATGTGGTTAGTTCTTTGACAACATGTGTGGCTACTGTACTCGTCAGTACGGCTGTGGTTACTCGAGAAATTTGCTTGGTGGTGAAATTATTCAAGTCTACGACGCGTTCTGTTTTCACTGACGGAATCAGGCAGGGTTTTAGTTTGGCCGGGCCTAGGAGTTTTTCCAAGAGGTAGGCTGCCAGAGCTCCGCCGGTCAGTCCAAGGTTGTACGAGAGTGTCATAATGTTACCTGCGGGTTTACGAGAGAAAAAGAGTAGAATAGGATGAAATTATGTGGATGTGGTTTGGTAATTGGCCAGTAAAATGAGTAAATTAAATTGCATTTTGGGGACATGGAAATTTTCACTTTAAAATGTTTCTTTCAGTGTACTAATTAACAACAAAAAAAAAATCCCCAAATGTCACCCTTCAAAAAGTCCCCCAAATGCAGACCCAAAGTGACCCTCTTGTCATTTTTCGCTGATAACTCTTGAAATATGGATTTAAACAGAAAAATGATTATCACTAAAATTAAAGTAGATAAAATTTTCAACAAAAAAGGTTATATTCATTTTTTCAAAAAAGTGAACGGGTGGCGCAAAAACGTGGGTTTAAAATATACAGGGGAGGGAAAAAAATGAAGACTGTCCCCCATTTCCACAAACAACTCACAATTTTTGAAGGAGTCGAGTATATTTGAATAAGGACACACCGTAGACTCTAAAAAAGCCTTCACTCTTCCCTCCTCTGAAGTGTCTAAAATCATGGTGTCCAACGATCATGAAAGTCATGAAAAAGTCATGAAATTTGAGAATGGGCCATGAAAGTCATGGAAAATTCATTATAATTTTTCAAAAAAATCACTAGGTCAAGAAAAGTCATGAATTTTTAATAATATTTATTACCTACCCTGGAAAAATTACAAATTCGCTTAAAAGAAAATTTTTTCAAATGTTGCAACTTCTCAAAAAAAGGGAAAAAATGCATGAAATATTGTCATTTCTCTGAAGATGACCATTAATTTTCTTGATTTTTTTTTTTTTTTTTTTTTTAGGGGAGGGAAATCTCTATTTTTATGGGGGGAAAATCACTATTTCTTGGAATGAAAAAAAAAAAAAAAATGGGACAAAAAATTAAAAAATTGTTTTGGAATAAAAACATTTTTACGTCACTAGCCGTTGCTGTACAAGACTTTTGAAAAAAATTCCAATTTTTTTGAAGTAAAAATATTTATTAAACTTATGCGAAAAAATTCTCATTTTCTAAAAATCAAAAATCTGAATTTTATCGTTTTGGAATTGAATCATTTTGAAATAAAAATATTTTCCGAACTCTATTAGAGTATAAAATCTCAATTTTTTGTATTTTTTTCAATTTTCTGAAAATTGAATTTTTTTGGGTGGAGGGGTCACTGTTTTTTGGAGGAAAAATTCTCATTTTTTGGACCTATACAAAAAAAGATTGAAAACGAATTTTTTGGTTCAAAAATTTTTAAATATTGTTTTGGAATTTAAAAAATACTTACCTACTCAATTTTTTTTGAAATAGAGAAATCTCAAATCTTTTGGAGTATAAATTTTTTCGGAGGAAGAAATTTTAGGATTTTTTGGAATAAAAAAATGTCCATTTCTTTTGGATAAAAATGTTATAAAATGTTTTTATGTGAAGATATTTTTTAAAATTTCTGTGGAAAATTTTAATAATTTTTTCTTAGTGAAGAAAAAAATTCGTTTCATTTTTGAAAAAAAAGTAGGAAAAATATTTTTTAAACTTTTGATAAAAAATCCTCATTTAAAAAAAATCAAAAATCTGAATTTTATCGTTTTGGAATTATTGAATCGTTTTGACGAAGTAAAAATATTTTTCGAACTCTATTAGAGTATAAAATCTCAATTTTTTGTATTTTTTTCAATTTTCTGAAAAATGAATTTTTTGGGGTGGAGGGGTCACTGTTTTTTGAAGGAAAAATTCTCATTTTTTGGACCTATACAAACAAAAAAATTTTTAAAAATTTTGGTTCAAAAATTTTAAAAATTGTTATGGAATTTAAAAAAAAAATAAACCTACTCAATTTTTTTGAAATAAAGAAATGTCAAATCTTTTGGAGTAGAAATTTCTCGGTTGAAGAAAAGGCCTTCCATGGTAAGATGGTGAAATCGGCCCTTGATCGAAATTGGGTCCAAAGTGGGTCAAAATGTTACTTATAATGTAAAAACACGCCACAAAAATTTTTGACCCCCTACCCCCTCCCCTTTCCGTAAAATCGCGTTATAACGGTCGAAAAATCAAAAAATTCCAACTTTGAAGGGGGTGTATGAAATTTTTTGATTTTTTCACAGATTATAGGTATCATGTAGGGGTATATGTGGTAAAATTTTTAAAAAGATCGGTTCACAATTTCTTTATTTTTTGGGGGGTTGAAATTTTCAAAAAAAAAATTAAAAATTTTTTGGGGGTGCCATGGCTGGATTTTTTTTTTAAATCTTCGTAATATGGATAAGTATCACATATATTTTTTTGAGGGTGCCAAAGGGGGGTGGAACATAGTCAAAAAAAATCAAAACTTCGAAAAAACACGCATTTTCAGGGTTTTTTCTTATTTCTCGAGGATGTTTGAGGCGGGGACTTGAAATGTAAGCAATTACAATCGTAATACATAATATCTGGATGGAGTGGGGTTGATGTGGGTGATTTGTGGTCACACAAGTATGGGACGAATGACAGGGTGTGATAAAAATAAGGAAAAACGAGTGATGTGAGCGCTAGGATGGCTCTTTTGGAATTCGGGTATTTTTAATGTCTTAGCCACCAAATTTTTTTATTTCATGAGAAAATAACTTTTTATTTATCATTTTTGCCCTAACTGAATTTTAAGTGGCAATTAGTCACCCCCCCCCCCCCCTTTCAGAAAAATAATAAAAATTGACTGCTTTTCAAAATCTCACTTTTTGCTGGTTATAAACCATCAAAGAGTCGGCATTCTATAAAAAGGTATCAAAAAATATTTCCTCTAGCTAAAATTGAAATTTTTTCACCTTTTCTATGTACGCGGCACCACTTGAAATTCAGTTAGGGAACAATTTTAAAAAGGAAATTATTTTCTAATAATATACATGAAGCTTTTCATACCATAGGTGAAATTTTTTTACCAGTTTTCTTTATTTTTGCTTTTTTTGATGGTACCACTTGAAATGTGGTTGAGGGAGGAAATAAAAAATTGGAAATTCATTCTCATGACCAAAAAAGGTGAGATTTTGAAAATTGGTCAATTTTTAATTTTTTTTGAAAAAAAGGAATGACTAGAGTCTACTTAAAATTCATTTAAGGTAAAAATAGAAAATGGGAATCAGTTTCGTATTTAAAAAAAAAAAAAAACTTAACCAAGATGGGTAATAAAAAAAATTTTAAAAAAACGAAAATTCAAAAATTAGTTATTTTTTTATTATTTTTCGGGATGGAGGGCCGGGTGATATAACTTCAAATTCTATTGGGGAAAAAAATGAAAAATGGTGGAATATTTTCCGATACCTAAAATAGGTACAACAACAATTTTATAGAATGCCGACTAAAAAAAGTTTGCTCATTTTTTTCAATTTTGAAAAATTGAGGGCGCCTCAAGGAACCGCTTAAAATTGAGTTGGGCAAAGTGAAACATTGGGAATTCATTCTCATGAAGAAGAACAATTATTATGGGTTATAACCAGCAAAAAGTGAGATTTTGAAAATCAGTCAATTTTTATTATTTTTCTGAAAGGGGGGGGGGGGTGACTAGTTGCCACTTAAAATTCAGTTAGGGCAAAAATGATAAATAAAAAGTTATTTTCTCATGAAATAAAAAAATTTGGTGGCTAAGACATTAAAATACCCGAATTCCAAAAGAGCCATCCTAGCGCTCACATCACTCGTTTTTCCTTATTTTTATCACACCCTGTCATTCGTCCCATACTTGTGTGACCACAAATCTCCCACATCAACCCCACTCCATCCAGATATTATGTATTACGATTGTAATTGCTTACATTTCAAGTCCCCGTCTCAAACATCCTCGAGAAATAAGAAAAAACCCTGAAAATGCGTGTTTTTTCGAAGTTTTGATTTTTTTTGACTATGTTCCACCCCCCTTTGGCACCCTCAAAAAAATATATGTGATACTTATCCATATTACGAAGATTTAAAAAAAAAATCCAGCCATGGCACCCCCAAAAAATTTTTAATTTTTTTTTTGAAAATTTCAACCCCCCAAAAAACAAAGAAATTGTGAACCGATCTTTTTAAAAATTTTACCACATATACCCCTACATGATACCTATAATCTGTGAAAAAATCAAAAAATTTCATACACCCCCTTCAAAGTTGGAATTTTTTGATTTTTCGACCGTTATAACGCGATTTTACGGAAAGGGGAGGGGGTAGGGGGTCAAAAATTTTTGTGGCGTGTTTTTACATTATAAGTAACATTTTGACCCACTTTGGACCCAATTTCGATCAAGGGCCGATTTCACCATCACTTACCATGGAAGGCCCTTTCAGGATTTTTTGGAATGGAAAAATATCCATTATTTATTTTTTTTTTTTGGAGAAAAAATGTTATAAAAAAATTTTTCTATGTGAAGATATTTTTTAAAATTTCTGTGGAAAAGTTTCTTAATTTTTTCTTTGTGAAGAAAAAAATTCGTTTCATTTTCGAAAAAAAAACTGGGATTTCTTTTCGAACAATAATTTTAAAAATTCTTGTAAAATGAAAAAATCTCAATTTTTGGGGAATCAATTTTTTTTTCTTTGATCGTAAAATAAATAAATAGAATAATTATATTTTAAGCTTTAAAACGAAAAAAAAAAAAAAAAAACAGGAAAAATGTTTTTCTGTAGAAAAAGTTGTTAAAAATTTCTTTAGGAGAATTTTTCGAGTGAAAATTTTTTGTTTTATTTCCAGGAAAAAAATCATTCTCACATTACAACATGAAAACAATTTTATGCATCCAAAGGGGGTCTCGGAGGGCATAAGTATAACTTAGGGGGTTGAAGGGGCACTCGGCCCTCCCTCATAAATTTTTTTAATAGCTATTTACCACAAAATATAGGGGGAAAATGAGTAATTCCCCCCGTACTTCTTCCAAGTTACGCTTATGCTGAAGGCGCCCCTGGAATTGTAGAAATATTGTTCATGAAAAAAACACGAATTTTCAAAAAAAAAAAAAAAACTAGACATCCTGTAATATTAACTAAAAAAAGTTCCGGAACATCACCCTTCGGGAATTCCCCCAAAATGTGAACCAAAAGTAACTCTCTTGTCGTTTTTCGCTGCTAACTCTTTAAATATGCGTTTAAACAGAAAAATGGTCATTGCTAAAATTAAAGACGATAAAATTTACAACAAAAAAGGTTATATTCATTTTTTCAAAAAATGTGGACGGGTGGCGCAAAAATATGCAGGGAAGGGAAAAAATGAAGACTGTCCCCCATTTTCACAAATAACTCACAATTTTGGAAGGAATCGAATATGTTTGAATAAGGACACACCGTAGACTCTAAAAAAAGCCTCCACCCTTCTTCTAATTTCCATGTTACCCAAAATGCAATTTGGACCATTTTTTTATATTATTGTTATGGGCTATAAATGAAGTTGTATGGATGCAAATTTACCTGCTAATTCTCTATGCTCTTCGCTGACACGTCGAGGAGCCTGGATCATCGGAACACTGCCCACGATACCATTGGTGATACCTAGTAGGCCTGAGAAAAACATAGGATAGCCTTCTCCAGACATTAAAGGTTTACCACGTGGGGCAGCACACAAGATCAAAAATGGAATCAGCATTATTCTCCAGCAGGCGAATATGAACAGCTGACTGCGGAGCCATTCGTATTGTATAGAAGCCAACATCTGGAAAAATGTCATTTTTGATGTAATTAAACTTACAGTCCTGCACTCTCGATTAATTTGGAAGAGATCGAGAGTGAGAGTGCCTCGAGATTACCTTTCCGATGAGATCTGTTCCATTGAAAAGAGTCATCAATAGGACTGGGAACCAGTGATCCTCGGGGCATCGTTTGATTTCCGATATTATGCCCGGATACAGACTAAGCGTGACGAAGTATGCTGCGCAGATCGATACCATGTATTGCCAGATATTTTTCGCTACGATCCATCTTGTGGCCATTCCCCCTGTGAATGAATAGCAATGTTAAAGAATCTGCATAGAGTTAGGGCACGTTGGGCATTTGAAATAACTGAAACTGGGTCCTCTTTTGAGATGCACCTGAATGCAGATTGAGAAGTTGAAAAAATTTTTAGTGCAGATTGAAAAATTAACAAATTTTTCTAAAATTCTTCAAGAACAAAATTTTTAAAATTGTAAACATAAATTTTTGAAAAAAAAATTCAAATCAAACTTTCAAAAATTATCCTCAATCGTAATCTTAATAAAATTTTATTTCAACAGTTCAAATATAAATTTTTCCAAACCCTACCAAATTATTCAATTTTTAAGAAAAAATTTTCATTAAAATTTTGTTTTAAACCAAAATAAATTTTAAAAATTTCTCCAAGGACATTGTTCGAATATGTTCTTTTGAATCGACTAAATATTGGAGGGGAGGGGGGGGGGTTGAATAAAAAATCGAAGAGATTTCATTTTTTTTTAACTAGAAATTTTTGAAGAAAAAAAAATTGAATAATTTTGCTAGAAATGCGATTTTTTGATTTTATTCTGATCATCTGATCCTAGTTTTTTAGAACTTTAAAAAATAAAATTGAAATTGAAATTATAAAAAGGCAAAAAAAAATTAGCAACTGTGAAATTAAAAAATTTTAAACAAATCACGAAGTTGAAAAAATTGGGGGGAGGGAACAAGTTTAAATAAATAAATAAAAATAAATTACTGTGAAGTAAATACTTAGGTATGTCAAAATAATACAAGATATGATGTATGTTAATTTGCCTAACCAGTTTGCCGCAAATATAGTGAATTGATGTATTTTTTCATCTATTAGCACAGATTTAGAATTCAAAACAATTTTTTTGATTTTTTTTTTTTTCGATCACATACTCTTCAAAAAAATTTTCAAAACGTACTTATTCATCCATTTTTTAAGAACATTCAAACTTTTTTTTTTGGTCACACCACAACTTTTTTGAAAATTTATTTTCGCTTCAACATTGGTTTTTGGGAAGAAAATAGTTGAGAGTTATTTTTCCACTTTTTTTTTAACTTTCTGATTATTTATTTATTTATTGTTAATTTTTTTTTATCTATTAAAATTTCGACCCAAAATTTTTTTCAAAATTTGTTTGGTGGAATAATTTATTAAAAATTTTCTCAGAGTGTTTTCATCTCTATATTTTCAAAAATTGAATCCCTGCTGGCTCGACGTTTTACTCGGAGTGTGCCCTAATTGAATTCAAATTCTATATTTACTTTTGATCGCATTCCATGCTCGTGATGTATTGGTGACTTTGAACGTGCCAGTGGATCCACTTCTTTGCAACTTAACCACTACGTCTTCTACCTTATATGAAGGTCCAATATTGTCATTCGGCTCGTAGACTGGATTAGCGAAACTAAGAGCTGTGCTGGAATTTCCATTTGTGTCCAAGGAGTTCTGACTCCTTAATTTTAGCACTCCGTATTGAGTTCGAGATGTTGGATCGTTCTGGTCTAAGGCTTCGATCTGAAAACAGTAGGGTTGTTTTTAGACAGACTCGTTCCCAGGTGGACCATATTGAGCCCATTTTTTCTGGCTTTTTTGTTTAAAACAACAAAAGGTTCACTTAGCCGAGCCCCAGCAGGTCAAATAAATCTAATCTGAGAAAATATTAATATCGTTGATCACCTGAGCACCTACCAGACCAGCATCTTCAGTAGGCTCTAGAACGATTTTCTTGGATTCGCGACAGAGCGTCAAATAAAACTGTATGAAATCGCTTCGCTCGACTATCTGATGTAAAATGAAACACACGGCTACGCCTACTGAACTGATACCGAAAAATAACAACGTATTGAATTGCTGATCGCTGAGCAAGAGTTTGGTCAAGATTCGATTCACTGATACGAAAAATCCGGCTGCACCTGGAAAGCGAAAAGAGCATTGTCAGCAATTTCGAAATATACGTATTCGTACCTTGATGAAAGGGGCTTTTAATCAAAAGATACCTACTTTCCCCTGCCATTACAGCCTGTGTATATCGACTGGGTAACATGCTGGTGTAACCGTAGAAGCTGGACTGTTGAACTAAACATAAAAAAATTCACCAGTGATTATTAGAGCAAGAGATTCGAATGCATTTGTTTTCAAGAGAATTTTTTTGTAACTTTTTCATAAGATTTTCAATTTTTTTTTTTTTAAATGGGAAACAAAATTTATGGGTTTTTTCTGGATGTTGGTTCTACGTACGAGTATTCTATGAAAGTTTCTGAATTTCACTCTGCCAATTTTTTAAATGACGAACTTTTTTATAATTCTTAGAAGAATTTTGAATTTTTTCATGAATAAGAAAAAAAAACTGGCGAACTTCCTTTTTTGTAAATCAGGATTTTTTTAGCATTTCTAAACTTTTTTCTAACAAAAATTTCCAAAATAAACATTTTTGATTGCAAATTTTTTTCTAGGAGAACTTTTTGTGGCAAAAATATTTTTCAAGAATTATTTAAAAGAGTTCTTTTTGACCCCCCCCCCCCCCCCTCAAAAAATAAATAAATTAGGAACTTCAAATAAATTTTTGATTTGATTCTTAAAAATTTTGATGCATTTTTTTGAAATAATTTATTCAAAAAAAATCATAAAATATTTTCTTTTTTCAAAAAATAATTTTGTGACAAAAAATATTTTTCAATATTTTTTTTGAGAAAGTTTTTATTTCAGTTTTCAAAAAACCAGTATTTTTGTGGATTTTTTTGGATTTTTTTAAAAAGAATTTTTGATGTTTTTTTAAAATAATTTATTTCAAAAAATTCATAAAATATTGTCTTTTTTTCCAGAATTTTCTTTTTTTTTAAATATTTTTTTTAGGAAGTTTTCCTGTTTATTTTCTATTTGAAATTTTTTTGTGTCAATAAATGTTTTTTTCAAACTTTTTTCTTGTAAGAAATTTTCATCTCCCTATTTTTAGGGCGGGGGGGGGGGTCAATCAAGAACATAATTTTTAGAGTATTTTTGGAAAAACTTTATCAGGATTTTTTTTTTTCGAGAAAATTTTTTTAATTGCTTGCATGTTGTTTTTTCTTTATGCTCAAAATTTTCAAAAAAATAACGTTTTTTTTTTTCAGTAAAATTTGCTATTTAATACGTACCTATTCTTATTCAACATTTTTTTCTGGGGAATTTTTTGTGTATAGGCATATATAGGTTTAGGTAGGTATCGTGCATTTTTTCAAAAAAAATTGAATATTTTTAGAAAAGAAAACAAAAAAAAATTGAGCATTCTTGAATACCTAGGTTTTTTTTTGAAAAATTTTATTCAAGAAAACTTGAAAAAAATATTTCCCAAGTAATCACTATTGTTTCTTTTTAAATAGCTCGTGTGTACTTATTTTCTGGAAATCTCCTTTTTTTGAATTTTTCATGGCCGAAATTTTTCAAACATTTTTTCCAAGAGGTTAAGTTTTTGATTTTTTTATTCAAATTTTTTTTAGAGCATTCTTTAAAAATTTTTGACAGATTTTCTGTCAGCAAATTTCTTTCTAGAAGGAACTTTTTGTGCCAAAAAATATTTCCCAAAAATTATCTGAAAGTTTTTTTTTTCAAAAAAAAAAGAGAAAGAAATAGAAGGTTTGATTCTTTTTGTACGTACTTTAAAAAAAAAAAAAAAGTTGTTTTTTTGACAAAAATTGGTGTAGGTATTTTTTGTGTCGAATTTATCCATTTTTTACAAGAAGTTTCTCCAAAGTATTTCCCAACTAGTCTTTTTTTCTCAGGAGAATTTTTTGTTTCAATTAATGTACATTTTCAAACATTTGAACCATTTTCAGAAAAAAAACGCATTTTTATATTTCATTTTTTTTTGAAGGATTTCAGCATTTTATACAAAAAATTTTTTAAAAATATTTTGTATAATTATGCAAATTTCTTTCCAAGAGAATTATTTGATTTTTTTAATTCAATCTTGAAAAATTTTGACAAGAATTTCGATTTTTTTGACGAAATTAAAAAAATGATTTTTTCTTAGGGGAAAAATATTATGAACTTCCATTCTGCAAATTTCTTTTTATTAGAATTTTTTTACCCAAAAAACTTTTCAAAAAAAATTTCCAAAAAACATTTTTGATTTGTTTATTCAAAAAAAATTTTAAGAGCAAGCATTCTTGACAAATTTTTTGATTTTTTGTTCTGCGAAAATTTTGAAAATAATTTCGAAACATTTAGGTACAATTTTTTTGTTTCAAATGAAATTTTTAAATTATGTACGTAGGTACTTTTTTCTAAAAATTTCTTTCCGATAAAATTTTTTAAACCTGAAAATTTTCGAAACTCAGGGGTTTGAAATTTTTGATTGGAATTTGGAATTTTTCCTCACTCGAATTAATTTTTTAGAATTTTTTAAACCTAAAAATTTTCGAAATTCAGAGTTTTGAAATTTTTGATTGGAATTTTTCTTCACTCGAATTAATTTTTTAGAATTTTTCAAACCTAAAAATTTTCGAAACTCAAGGATTTGAAATTTTTGATTGGAATTTGGAATTTTTCTTCACTCGAATTAATTTTTTCGAATTTTTTAAACCTAAAAATTTTTGAAACTCTGGGGGTTTTAAATTTTTGATTGTATTTTGAAATTTTCTTCACTCGAATGAATTTTTTCTATCAAGCTAATCATCCATCTATTTTGAGTGTGGAGAGCAATTTTTTAAAAAATACTCCATTTTTCTATGGGCAGGATAAATGCATATTTTTCCTTGCCCTAGTGATCAGATTCTTATACGATGACAAGATAAACAATAATTAGAAAAATTGATCTTACTGGTGCATCCTAAAGCTACGGTGGCTACTGCGATGAGATTAATGAAATAAGATATGTTGCTTCCAAACACTTCCCACCAAACTTCGCACAAAGCTACGAATACCAACGTGACGAAGGATATCAGATAACCTGAAAAAAAGAAAATACAATATTTCGATTTAAATAGGTCTAGTAGATATGAAGTAACCTATGAAAAAGGTGCTAATGAGAAATATAACTACCAAAAGTTATCCTCGTATTTAAAGGCAGAGCCTCTACTAGAACATTATTGGCCAAGACAGCAAAAAATGATACAACTATGTAGACCAAAGACATATCGAATATAATGGTCGAATCTGGATACCTCGA
Organism: Balanococcus diminutus; assembly: GCA_959613365.1. Lineage (NCBI taxonomy): Eukaryota > Metazoa > Arthropoda > Insecta > Hemiptera > Pseudococcidae > Balanococcus > Balanococcus diminutus. The sequence continues at coordinate 58,992,014 of OY390716.1, read as the reverse complement.
TTGGAAGTAATCCACAGCAATGATGAAGCTAAGGTAATCAAGAGAGGTATAAAATTACATACATATATGCCTCGATAATGACATAGACACACTTCTGTAAAGAATCAAAGGCTTCCTACCTGTTGTACGGTAAAAGAAACCCAATACCAGCCAACACCAATGATAGATAAATGCCATTGTATTTATCGACAGGAGGAGAAATATGGTTAAATCCTTTTGTAAATCGGAAATCGTTCGCAGTCCTAGATTTGCCCAATTGTATATACCCATGGCTAAGTCGTTCCTCCATTACTGGCCTATTGTTTTCCACGAGACTTGAAACTAGGCTCGAATTTCACTATACCGAATTATTATTCGTATCGGCGAGAGTAATTGTGAAACGAAAAAACCGAAGCGATTTCATTTTTGTCGAAAGCTCAGGTGAAAAAAAATATATAAACAAAACATCGCCGACATTCGTAAAGAAAACTCGATGGCTAAAGGCAGTATTTTGAGAGGAAAGGCGCGAGAGTAGGCAGTGCGCAAGACTGCAAACATTGATTGGTGCGCGTCGCACATTCAAAACTAACCCGCGAATGAGTAATTTGAATTGAATGTTTATCTCGGTTGAGTGAGAGAGACAGTGAGAGGGTGAGGTCGGAAAATCAGTCGAAATGCATAGGTACAGTACCATAAGTCTCCTTGTTCGCATATTTCTTCGTAATTGGATTGATAAATGGGGTTTTATTGAATTGAGATACTACATACCTATTATAAATAGGCGTAATTGTGTGTCCGAAATAGTAATTGAAGGTTTTTTGATCCTTTCATTTTTTTATAATTTTTTCATATCTTGAGTACAAAATTGCATTTTTTTTGATGAATTTTTCAATTATTCTTAGGTTTAAAAAAAATCTAGAGCCCTTTATTTTACTCTAATTATAAAATTTCAATCTTTTTTAAAATCTTTTATAGGTGTTTATAGTAGTTTCGTAGATACGAGTAAAAAAGTATGAATTTTATTACAATTTAATAGGTATTGAAATTGAGATTTTGGATTAATAATAATCAATAATATTATGTAAACTTCGAAAACATTGAAAAAAAATTAGAAATTTTCCACGACAAAAAAAAAGTTCATTTTTTCAATTCGACAAAATACTAGGTACCTACAAAAAAAAATCCAAAAATTGAAAGATTTTTATTTCATAAATAATTGAGATAGAAAATTAGGAGGGGTTTCCACTCCAAAAAGCAGGTATTTTTCCTCTAAAAAATCGAGTAATTTAACCCATTTTTTTGTTTTTAAAAAAATGAAATTTTTTCTTAAAAAGAAATTTTAAAAAATATAAAAAATTTTATCCGCTCCGAAAATTAGAAATTTTTTTCAAATAATGTATGGACAAAATAAGATTTTTTCTTGAAAAAAAAAAAAAAAAAAAAACAGGTAGAAGTAGGTAAGTGTTCTTTTTTCAGAAAAAAAATCAAGAAATTTTTATTTAATTTTTTACTTCAAAATAATTGAAGAAATTTTGTACACGTAGGTATAAATTATGTGATTTGAAAAAATATTTTTCCCATTTTTTAATGTGAAAAAATCAACCAATTTATTAACTTCACAAAGCAATTGTAATTTTTTCTCTAAAGAATTGGTATTTTTTTCAATTTTAACCCCAAAAAACTGAGTAATTTTTTATGTTCATGTACTTCCAGGAATATTTAAAAAACGTTTTCCAATAAATTGAGGGACATTTTTTCCCTCAAAAATAGTAAAAAAAATAAAGACAACGGTTTCAAAACAATTTTTTATACCATGTATATTAATAGGCAGGTACTTTGAGAGATTTTTTTATTCAAGAAAATTGAAGGATTTTTTCTCGAAAAAACACAATACTTAATAAAAATAAATAAATAAATAAAAATAAAAATTCCAATCCTCTATAGGAAATTGAAATTTTTTTCTAATCCCAAAATACTGTTGAAAAGTATTTACAGCAAGATAACGAAGACTTTTATCTTCAAAAATTTGAGGTAGTTTTGTACTCTGAAAACATTCTGAATTTTTCTCCAAAAGAATTGAAAAAAAAAAATCTCAAAAACGTTTGGGGTCGCAAAACACGAATTTGACATTACTTTTTTGATAGCAGCTAGAGAGTGGGGCCAGAGGGGAGAAAACTCAAAAAGTTTCCAAAATCAATGTGTGATATATCAATGTTTTAAAAAATGAGAAAACTTCAATAGCTGGGTACTCGTACTTGAGAAATTGGATTTTTTTTAACTAGGTAGTAAATTTAATTTTGGCAGTATCTTATTGGAAAGGATATTTTGTTTTCTTATTTCTGAAAACCCTACCTTTTTTTGGATTTTAAAATCCCAAAAATTAAAATTATGTCAACTTTTTGGACTAATTTTTTTTGATCTACTGATTTTTTCAAAAACCTTCCAAGTTTTGTAAAAGTTGGTCTAAAAACATTGCTTGAAATGGTAGCCTTTGTCATTGATTAAATTCAAAATGTCATTTGTAGACGAATTTTCAGAATAAAAATCGTCTATATTTACTCGGTCCGGCATTTGTAGAAATTTGTGGCCTCAACTCCTCCGCAACTACAGAACGTAGAATAATGAAATTTACATGTATGATGTATGAACATGATTTTTCATGTAGTTGTGCATCTCGCAATTTTTTTTAAACTGTGCAATATTAGCCGAATTATTAATTAATGAGATCAGGGGAAGCGGGGAAAAAGTATAGTGGATGCGAAGTTGGTAATGGGATGGAAAGATGAAAGTAGGGGAAATGTCTGGTTTGTTGTTGTTTACTTTGGTCTCCCGTCAGTATGATTTTGATGGTCGAGGCGACCAGTTCTTATAAACTAAAGTATACTCTATATTGCGTTAGTGCTGCTTTGTGTCTTTACTATTTTTTTTTTTTTTTCGTGTTGTTTTTTGTTTATAGTTTCGTGTTTTTAATTACATATCTCTTTAGTGCGGTTTCGCGTTTCTATAATTTTTTTTCGTGGTGTTTTTTGTTTTGGAGTTTCACGTTTTTATTTGCTTTTTTAATTACACAACTAGTGTGGTTTCGCATTTCAATTATTTATTTTCTGCGGTGTTTTCTGTTTGAAGTTTCGCGTTTTTAATTAATTACAAAGGAATTGTGTTAGTGCATTTCCGTGTTCTTATTATTTTTTTAGTGGTGTTTTTTGTTTCGCGTTTTTATTATTTTTTTTCTTGATGTCTTTTGTTTGGAGTTTGTTTTTTTAATTACACAAGTAGTGTGGTTTCGCGTTTCTATCAATTCTTTTTGTCGTGGTTTGTGTTCAAAGTTTTGCGGTTTTTATTATTTTTTTGTGTTGTTTTTTATTTAGCGTTTTTATTGTTTGTTTTCTTGGTGTTTTTCGTTCGGAGTTTCGCGTTTTTTTTTTTTTCAATTTTGTGATTTTTCTGTGCGATATATCCTGTTTGAGGTGTTTACTTTATCAGATAATATGGTGAGTGAAATTCAATTTATTTTTTCTAATTTTTTTTTTCCATCATGGTGCGGTGTTCAATTTTTTTATATTTTTTAAATTATTTTTCGTGGTGTTTTTTATTTAGAGTTTTGGGTTTTCAATTACATATTTTATCGCGTTAGTGCTTTTTGGTATTTTTTATTGTTTTCTCGTTCCCATTTCTTTGATAGTGTTTTTTGTTTGAAGTTTTACATTTTTAATTTTTTAACTTTATTTCTTTTTGAAATGAATTTTTTCAATTTAGTGGTAATTTTTGTTTTTTGTTTCCTCTTCCCAAATTTTTTGTTATTGGATCATTCCAAACCAAGATGGCCAATTTTTTCACTTGTTCTTCGGATTTTGTTCAAAATTTTTTTATGGGTTCTCCTAGTCCCAAAAGTGAGAGAACCGCTATTTTTTCTCCTCAACCCCTTTGGGGGAGTGTTTTGGGGGGGCTATTTTATTTTACAACTTAAGCGATTTCTTGTTATGGTACCCAACTTTGGTGAAGCATAAGTCAAGCTCTATAATAGAAAGCGAAAATCTGTAAACCGGGTTTTAAAGGGCACCGAAAGGCGATTCAGAATCACTATTTAAAGTTGCAAAAATCAAAAGATGAGCTTTTTTGAGAAAAGCTCAAATTTTAAAAGTTTACCAAATTCGGGAGCTGTAATTAAAAAATTTCAAAAAATTTCTGTGAGTGGGTATTTTTGTATTACATTAACTGAAATGATTTTCGTCGTGGGATCTCAAGACCCCTGGGGGGCATGGCTCCCCAAAATTTTGACCCAAATTCAATTTCTTTTTGAAAAATCGTGTGACATATCATTTCTTATGTTTTCGATAGTGCTGAGTTCGAATATCCCAAAATTTTGACCCGCGTGAAAAACAGACCCGAAGGCTCTCCCCCGTACGCCCTTTATATCATCGTCGAGAAAGGACAACTCAAAGTGGTGCATGTATTCGGCAAACACCTGACTTCGGTCACCGTAGGAAAAGGTAAGTGCTTTTTCGAGCCACTCTCCTCGTCAAAAAAAAAAAATATATATATATATACCGACTAATAAAGTCGGCTACTTGACCTTATATAGGATTAAACAGGGATATGTGGCACAGCGTTATAGTACGTATCGACTTCCACGGAGCTCGATTACTCGCCAAAGTTGACAACGAATCGGCAGAAATCAATCTACAAGGACTTCACGTGTCCAGCAATTACGGTATAGCCACCGACCTAAATTCAGTCGTTCTAATCGGCGGTGAGTACGAGCAATTTCATTTGTGATTTATAGTTACAAGATAGTATCGTCGTGGTGATAAATTTTCTTCAACAAATTCGATACAAGAGACACAGGACGTCGAATTTTAATTTTAATATACCTAAGAACATTAAAATGATATTACGAGGTGTCTCAATTAAGAATATCCCTTTGATTCCATAGTAAATCTGCAACTTGTTTCAACACGAGTGAATACGTTTGTCTAATCCTGTAATAAAACTTTCAAAAAATTATAAAAAAAGAAAGAAATTGAATTCAAGTTAAGAATAGGTACGTTATTTTCTTAAGTTCCAATCAAAAGTAAAAGCAACATTTATTTTGGCTAAGTCAAGTAATCGTTAGATCGTACGTTGGATGCTCATGCCCATAACACTCAATGGCTAGTCGTTGAGGGGGAAAAGTATGATAAAATAATAAACTTAGATTGCGAATAACTTGATTAGCTTTATTTGTAAAGATGTATTGAAAATTAGTATTACTTTACATTTGACATAACCTTAGCGATATATTGTCGTGCATATCGTAGTTCTTACCCTACCTTTATGGCGATACAGAGAGAGTAGTTGAAGTTGGAGGTATTGTCGGGGTTATCCTGCCACACTTGTCAAATAAAGGCAGTTGTATCTCAACGTTATTTTTATTGTGACATGCGAAACCTTTTATCTCAGTAATTTCGAGTCCGTAAAACGCCTTACGAAGTATATTGATATTCGTAATGTCCTCACCACTCATGAACCAATTCTTGTTAATTTCGAATAAGTGGTACAGAATATCATCGTTCGTTGAATAGGCCAAGCTATTCAAAACACTTAAAAGCTTGTCGTGATGGTGATCACAGAAGAAGGCATAATTGCGAACTATCGTGGCTGAAAAACGCGTATAAGTTTTAACGATATCTTTATCGTCATATTCTTGATTAATTAATTCACGTAGTTTTTCCATAAAACCAGTATCATCCCATTGCTTATCATACCGATCATCCTTCAGCCGAAAGTAAAAATTACGAAAATAAGTTTCATGGGTTTCCATTTTGTCAATGTCTACACGATCCCAGTCCACCATTATATCCGAAATAGTAGACGGAATGCCAATAGATTCCCACAATTTTCTATCATTGATTGGTACCGCATTGAAAATCTTTCTTTTTTTCATCACCAAGTTGATATCCGCCTTAGCCGTATTAATACCGCACTGAAACTGCGTCGAGAGCTATAGAAACAAAAAAAAAATTGTAATTTAAAAATTAGAACTACCCTGGTTTCTAAACATCCAACTTGTCTCCCCTTTAAGGTGGTGGGGAGTACAAAACCGCGGTTTGCCCCATTCGATAAATTGTTTACTTCATAAATTTAGAAAAATGTAAAAAAATCTCAAAATTGAAAAAATGTTACTTCAAACTTCCATACTTGAGGGTACAGACTCCTCGTGTATATTTAGATGGAGTGGAGTTGGGGAGAAGTTTTTTACTATCGACTTTCTTCTACTGGTGTCCCAAGTTTTCAACATTGCTTGGTAACGTGGGACGCCCACTTTCTTTTCAAAAAAGGGGGGTTAAGAAAAGGATCAAATTTATGTGTTCAGTGAGAATCGAAAGAGGAAAAATCCACTTCAGAAATTTGATATGTTTTTCATGTCAAGTCAGAAAAAAGTTACCTACTTATTTTAATTCCAGGATTATACCAAATAATTATAGATTTTTTTACGGTAGAGATCTACACTATTGTTTTTATTATGTGTTTCACTTTCACTTACTAATTTTTGGTTAACATCTTCCAGCTCCTTTTTAACATTTTTTATTTCCTGGCTGTGCTCCTTCTTAACATTATTTATTTCCTGGTAGTATTTCCTTTTACGTCGTAAGAACAAATCTTTTAAATCACATGCCTTCCCAGCATATTGATTTAGTTCCTGCACGGAATCGAGAGAAAGAGTGACGACATCTACAAATATACATGAAATACATTACTAATGTTTAATTGCCTTACTGCGGTAAAACCATTGGTTTTTTAATTAGGTATAATTTTTTCAGCTTTGACAATAAGGATTCCTATCTAGGCGCCTATAAGTATTTAGTTGCTGCATAAGTTATTCTAAAGGAAATATATGCATATGAAATTACTCACTTTCATCTGAAGTACCACACGATTCATCATGTATACAAAACAATATACTAATGAACACGAATAACATAATTGGTAAATTCATGGTTTAACTAGATTCAACCGAAGATTTTATAAGAATGATGCCCATGCAAAATTGACTACTTTCATTTATAGTGTTGAAGTAGCAAAATTAATTAATTACTTATCAACTCTTTATCTGTAAGTGATACTAATCAGGTTAAATTCTTTGATTAAACTAAGTAGATATGGAGGAAAAAATTGAATGTTTAAGCTACTTTACGAAATGAAAATGTTGGCAATGTAACTGCTTTAGGCATGCCTCAATTTATCTTTTAAAAAGTATGCGAATCTAATATAGGAATTTAATTAAAAGAATATCAAATCACAAACTTTAAATGAAAAATGAACTGATTTTAGTCCAGGAAAATTAGAATCGAATGATGCAAAACTTCCGAGCAAGCTGAATTTTTGTATAGGGGTCCATTTTTATGTCCTAAACAAGGATCTGAAGAGTCCGGTCGAGTTCGGGCTGTGCGTTCACCTCTATTGTGGATCTTAGCCCCCAATTTTGGTTTTCCCACTTTTATTCTAAAACTATTGATTGTAGCAGAAAAAGTAGGCCTATGAATATTAAAATGAGTACCTGAAATGTTTCTCAATGTAGTAGTAACCAAGTAAAAATGTTCATAAATGAATCGTGACCCCCCCCCCCCTGCCCGACCATGTAATGAGTTATGGAGGTGCTCCTGCCCCCATTCCTCGCTTATTACTAGGTATTCTTCAATAGTCTGGACGGTTAGCAGGAAAATGAAAAACACCCCTATTATTCCACATAACGGTGAGGGGAGTGTTTGGTATCGTTTTCATATAATTCGACTCTCCTGAACTCGAATCGATCATTGGTTTTCTGATCATAAGTAGAGAAGTGACACAATCGTGGTATTTGTGTCGCGGAAAACGCTCATATTTTTTGCAAAAATAGAGGTGAAATCACGTTTTTAAATTTTTGATGCCCTTCAATGATCACCAATTCAGATATGAAATATGTTTTCCATATAATTCAAACCCTTGTGGTAAATAGCTATTCAAAAAATTATTGTGGAAGGGGGCGAATACCCCTTGAACCCCTCAAGTTATGCCTATGCCCTCCAAGACCCCCTTTTTTTGTAAACAAAAAAATATATACAATTTTTTTTAAAAAGTTTAATGAATACTTGGAATTTTCAAGGGTGTAATTCGATTTCTTCCCTAAAAGGCGGATTCTTGAAATTGTTTTCATGTTGTATAATGAGAGAATGATTTTTTTCTTGGAAATGAAACGAAAAAATTGCACGCAAAAATTACTCCTAAGAAATTTTTAACAACTTTTTTAACAGAAACACCTTTTTTCTTTTTTTTTTTTGTCTCAAAGTTTAAAAAATATATTATCCATTTATTTAATTTACTTACTATCAAGGGAAAAAAATTAGATTTTTTATTTCAGAAGAATTTTTAAAATTATTGTTCGAAAAAATCTCAGGTTTTTTCGAAAATGAAACGAATTTTTTCGTCATAAAGAAAAAATGAAGAAACTTTTCCAGAGAAATTTTAAAAAATATCTTCACATAAGAAAATTTTATAACATTTTTTTCAAATCAAAAAAAAAAGGAAAGAAAAGAAAGAAAAAGATTTTTGGATATTTTTTATTTCAAAAAATCCTGAAATTTCTTTCTTTCAAAAAAATTTTTACTCCAGAATATTTGAGATTTTTAATTTTTTTATTCCTAAACAATTTTTAAATATGCTAAAATTTTCAAACCAAAAAATTAATTTTCTTCTTCAGACAAATCACAATATGTGACCGTCCACGAAAGAAGGGACCTAGTGTATGAAAATCCCATTTCGAGATATCTAAATTTTCAACTTAAGTGCAATTTTAATTTAATCTGATGTATGGTAATGATATTAAACTTCATCCTCAACTAGGTCCAACTTATTAGGATGTTGTGAGCGAGTTTCGTGACTGTAATATATCGCTAAAAGTGTGAATTCGAGACACTAGGTCCTTTTTTTCATGGATTTTGAAAATTGAATAAAAATGAAGATTTTGAGTACAAAAAGGGGTTTTGTGGGGCCATTTTTGAAGTTAGAGACCTGGGAGAAGTTTTGATCGATAGATAAGACTTCAGAGATACCGAATCCGCTCATAAGTCATTTCACCCAAAATGTGACACTAGGTCCCTTTTTTCATGGACGGTCACATATACCTATTTTATGTTTTTTTTTTTTTTTTTTTTTTTTTTTTTTTTTTTTTTTTTTTTGAAAAGATGCAACAGTTTGAAAAAATTTTACTTTTAGCGAATTTGTAATTTTGCTTGGGTAATATTATAAGAAATTCATGACTTCGAAGAGTAAAATTGATGAAGAAGGATTATTAACATTCAAGACTTACTCAAGATTTAGAAATTTTAAAATTGTGATCTTTGTTTGGTCATTTTTGAAAATTTGAAAATTTTCTAAAATGAAGTCAATTTTAAAAATTTTTAAAATCTGAAATTTTGATAAAAATTTGAAAGTCAATTTTCAAAAATTGGAAAGTTTTTAAACTTAATTCAAAATAATACCTACAAATCTTTCTTTTTTTTCAAAAATTTTCAAGAGCAAAATTTTAAAAATGTGAGGAATAGAAAATTGTAACCTTTTACAAACAGTGATCTTTCTTTTGACCACTTCATACTCGACGTTACATCGAGTATGTGAAATATACTTGCTTTACCATATGTCATGGTAACTTAGGTACATAAAATAAATCCCTTCATCCCAACCATTCTATGGCTTTAGCCTACCAAACCTGTGTATAGCTTAATTACCCATAGGTTTATAAATACACTACGAATTGAACCAATCATCATAATTAAACCGATATAGAACTAACTCAGACACACAAGCACGCGACACGATCATCCATCCATCTACACCACAATCAAACTGCCAGACCTTTATCTCTTAGTACATCGAGCTGGTCCTACTTCTTATCAGCTCGGTGCATTTCCTCTTAAATCGCTCTCATTGTAACATACAATGTTACAAATACCCCCTTTGGCAAAATTTTGGGATCCACTTTTTTAAAATTTAATTCTTCTCAAATTGAAAATTTTGATGGAGTTAAAATTTTTGAGAGCGATAATAATTAGTTAAGCAGGTTTTTTATGCCAATTCAAGATATCAAATTTTGGCTTTCTTTCGTATATTCTCATTATATTTCTCGACCAAAAAATAATCGGTAATCGATTGTTAATGTAAAGTTTATCATTTTACCAGATTCATTGTCTTTCATATTTTTTAATACCCCTGCACTTTTATCCGATTTTTTTTTTTTTTTTTTTTTTTTTTTATTTACTTGGAATACGTCATGTTGAGAGCTTTACTCTTAGATCTTTCAAATTCCCATCAGAAATCGGTATTATCACAAATTCAAACAACTAAATAATAAATTAACAAATAAATAAATAACGGATAAAAAAAAATAAATAAATAACAAGAAAAACATAATACTGCTGAACAGCAGAAAAAATAATTGATGAAATAAATAAAGTGTGATAAATAAATCACAATCTATATCGGCATAACATATTCAAATAATTAAAAATAGGTGGGGCTACGGCCAAGCCTGAACGAGGGAGAGGAAAAAGTGAAAAAGTTCACTGCAAATATCGAAATTAATACTTGATTAAACCTATTGGCAAATTTGTCCGACGATTCGCATTCCAAGTTCAAATTTATCGAATTTTATACCTATCTCAATCAGTTGGTTAGGCGCGAGTTTCCAACGTATTTGTCTCAAAGTATATTGCAAGCGTTATTCAAACTTATTCAAGCCAGTTCAACACGAATACCTATTCAGCCAATTACTTTATCGGTGAAAATTTACTTCTTATTGGCCATTTTTTGCTTACAACTGTTTCGATTACCTTCCTTCGAGCTGAAACAGCAACACCACTACACGCAGACCCCATAGCAACCAGATTTACCGGCAATAACTCTCGATGATTCGATAATTCATCATCGATAAGCAAGTAACCTCCTATAACACACTCAACCAGACAACTAAATGGGTGAAAAACCAATACCTGGGCTCAATTCCTCCCATAATATGAGAATCTTAGACAGTCAAATGGGCGAATCGATACCTGGGACAGGATATCGCACCAGCAATCAACATATCTAATCAGCGCACATTACTAGGAGCACCTACAGGATATCGCGCCAGCAAATAATCTATCGGATGGAGTGCACCACCAGAAGCACTCATATACCCGTTTCGAATTATGTACGTCTTACGCAAATCCTAGACAGTATAACGGGTAACTCGATACCTGGGCTACAGGATATCGCACCAGCATTAACGTATCTTATCACCGCAGCATACATCAGGTGCTAGAGTTATACGTCAATAAAACAAGCCAACCTACCAAGTACACGAGAGCAGTAGGTGCATTCAACAACACGAAAAATCATCAATCGCAGTGGTAATGGTTGTAATTTTGTATCAACATTTTGCCGGTATTATCGTTCACTATTTCAACATTTAATCAGCTTATTTTCGGTTTACTGTATTGTAATCGTAGCACATATCGTACGTAGCTACGTGCATTGCCGAAAAGATCGAGTTAATTTCTTCATCAGATAATAACGAAGCTTGTTACAATTTTATACTTATGCACGTCGTTGAAACTCGCACCAACGTTAAACTCATACACCTCATTTCCATCCTCCCTTGCTTATTTTTAACTTGTTCACGTCGAACTATTTAGCCAATATGTAATATCTAACCATGATAAAGCAAGTTTTAGGTAATTGAAATTACAAAGAAATTTTATAACAATCAAAATACACGGCTAGCGTTGGATAATAATTTTTAAACTCAAAAGTTCCGTGGTTCGGCCCTTAGCAAGCTAAACCACGTTGGGCGCCACTTTGTAACCTTTTACAAACAGTGATCTTTCTTTTGACCACTTCATACTCGACGTTACATCGAGTATGTGAAATATACTTGCTTTACCATATGTCATGGTAACTTAGGTACATAAAATAAATCCCTTCATCCCAACCATTCTATGGCTTTAGCCTACCAAACCTGTGTATAGCTTAATTACCCATAGGTTTATAAATACACTACGAATTGAACCAATCATCATAATTAAACCGATATAGAACTAACTCAGACACACAAGCACGCGACACGATCATCCATCCATCTACACCACAATCAAACTGCCAGACCTTTATCTCTTAGTACATCCAGCTGGTCCTACTTCTTATCAGCTCGGTGCATTTCCTCTTAAATCGCTCTCATTGTAACATACAATGTTACAAAATTATTAAAATTTTCTATTCATCACAATAAATTTCAAAGTTTGATAAAAATTTAGCTTTTATTCATCAAATTCTAATCAATTTTTGAAATTGGGACATTTTTCAAATTAAATTGAATATGGATAAATTTTCAAAATTCAGCCAATTTTCAAAGAATTGAAAAAGGTCAATTTTAGAAAAATTGACAGAAGAAGACTGGGTAAAAATTTGAAAAATTTGTATAATTTTATTGAAAAGAGCAAATCATTGGAATTTGACAATTTTTCAAAATGTGGTACAAATTCAAAATTTGAAAAAATCAAAATTCAATAAAAGGTGAAGTTTTTGTTTATTAAATTTTCTAAATCGTTAAATTCCGCTGAATTTTTAATTTAAAAAAAAAAATAATTGAAATTTGGTAAACCCGCAGAATTGGTGTATTTTTAAATTTTTGCAAATTTTTGAATATGGATAAAATTTTTAAAATTCAGCTAATTTTCAAAAAGTTGTAAAAGGCCAATTTTTGAAGTTTTGATCAATTCCTTAAATTCGACAGAATGAGTTTCTTTTTAAAATTGGGTTAAAATTTTGAAATTTGAAAAATTTGTGTAATTTTCCAAAAGTGATGTTTGGAATTTGGACGTTTTTCAATAATTGCATCATTTTTTATATTGTAAAAAGTTGACAATAATCAAAATTTTGGTTAGGTATTTTTTTTTGAAATTTGAATAATTTTTAAATATTTTGGAAAGCAAATGAGGCGTGTTTTTCCAAAACGGTTTAAATCCACTTTTTTCAAAATTGATTTTATAGTGCCATTTGGTGAAGGAGGCCTATATACATAATCCTACATCATCAACCTACTAAAATATCGCGTTTAACCTGCTCAAAAAGCTAATATTTAAAAAAGTAAAAAACAAAGGATGGTGCGAAACAGCCTTCAAATTTGCCTAAAAATTCTTCCAAAATGGCCTCTGTCCATGTACTTGAGTTCACAACTAAAATATTCGAGGACTATCTGCTCTAAAATTGAACCATTACCTCCAAAATAGCTTTTTAATTACGTTTTTTGCTTCTCCTGTAAAATTTTAAAAAGTGGACTTGAGCCGTTTTGGAAAAACACGCCTCAAATCATTGGTATTTGACTCAAAATGTGGTATAAATTCAAACTTTAATAAAGTAAATATTTTATAAAAGGCGAAGTTTTCATTAAATTTTTTAAATCTTTAAATTCTGTTACATTTATAAAATTAATTTTTTTTTTTTTTTAAATTTAAACTTGGTATTTTAAATATAATAGAATTAATTTTTGAAATTTGATCAATACTAGGTATACACGTTGAGTACATTTTTACAATTTCAAAAATTTTGATAATATTTCATACTTTATATACCTATTCAAAATTGGTCATTTTTAATATTTCAATTTTGGTAAGTACATCGAGAAGTTTCTTTTAAAGAGATACAATTATTTTGAAAAGATTTTTTTTTTTAATTCTTCACGATATTTTTTTTATAGAAAATAAAACCTTCTCTTTTTTCAAAAAAAAAATCCAGAAAAATCTTTTTAAAAATTCTCTTTTTTTTTTTTTTTTTTGAATCCTTCCAATTTTTTATAATTTTCTGATTTTTTTTTGCAATTTTGGAGAAATTTTTCAAATAGTAAGTATCTTGAAAAGTTTCTTTTGAGAAAATTCTGTCATGAAAAATTTACTGGAAAAATTGTTTTGAAAATAATTTTTTTGATTCTTCATAAAAATTTTCAAATTAATTAAAATCGTCTCATTAAAAAAATTTCTTAGGAAAACATTCAAAAAAATCTGTTGACAAATTTTCAAAAAAATTCTCGTGTTTTTTTTTAAAATCCCAGTACATTTATTTCAAGTTTCTTTTGAAATTTTGGAAAGAATTCTCTCAAAAATCTTGAAAAGTTTATTTACAGAAAATTATTTTTAATAAAAACTTTGAAAAATTTTGTTGACGAAAATTGTTTGCCAAAAAGTTTTGTAAAAAAATTCCTGATGAGATTTGAAACTTTTTCATTAAAAAATTTACTCGGAAAAAATTCATAGCAGGGTAAAATTCATTACCGAAAAAAATGTGAGAAAATTTTTTATGAAAATTTGTTTCATAAAATTCTTTTGAAAATTTTCTTATTGTTGGAAGTTTTTTTTCCGCATGAAAAGATGAATAATAAAAAAAATTATCAACTTTTTTTTGTATGCGTCTTTTTATTTTTCTCAAGATCTTCTTCTGAAAATTTTTTGATTTCAATTTCATTAAGAAATTGTGAAAAATCTTTGAAAAATTCATCTTGAAATGGCTATTCTAGTAATTTAAATTTTTAAAATTAGATTAATTTTTTTGATTTAAAAAAAATGTAGGAAATTGAGATTCAGAAATTTTAAAACTCTGAAAAATTTTAAACTTTGGCAAATTTTACTGATTGCATTTTTTTTAATTTAGTACCTGCATAACTTTTGTAAAAATTTAATCATTTAAAAAATTTTAATAAGTTTTTGAAGATCGATCAATTTTTAAATTTTGATAAATATGCCGAATCTTGAAAATTTCCAAAATATTTGTTAAAAACAAGAGTTTCCAACTGTTTGTGAGGTCATATCAATATCTATATTATGCATAGGTATAATAAAAATGTTTTCTTCTGTATTTTTAAAATAATTTTCATTTTATTCTAACAGGTGCCGTCAGCATGTACATCGTTAGTCATCGTTCACCGAAGAATTGGTTTCAAAATTTGTACCATCAAGTAGGAAGACCACACTCCAGTATCTCTACACCAACAACATCAAAACTGCAGCTTCGCACCAACATAAATATAAATATGACCATTCTAAGAATTCCTGGAGGTAAGATACATAGGTATTGTTTTTTATTACCGCAGATGTTTTTTCTCAGGTTCTTTGATTTTTTAAAGATCGATATTTCAAAGGCTCGATTATTTTTTTCTCAATTTTGACACTATTTTTTATCGTAACCCTTTTCCATTATTTGATGAAAATTGATATATAGTTTTAAAAATTGTCGCTGGTAAACCCAAGTGTTGAAACTTGAAATAGGGAAGGGTTTGGACTTCAGATCGTCAGCAAGTCAGTGATTTGCATTGTTGAAACAACTGCCAGATCTCTGTATACATATGTAAGTTGATGTTTTTTTACAGCAATCTGTTTGATGATTTGATAAAAATTGATAAGTAATTTATAAAGTGTAAAATGCCTCCTTGAGTTTCAATAATCCGGTGCCGTCCCATCACGGATTCGTAAAAGCTATTTAAGGCTATCGAGGATGGTCAATTGGTCACCTATCGCACAATAGTATGAGTGAAGTACGAAAATCCGCGTTCTTTTTTTTAATATTTGTTTTCAATGATTTTTTTTTAAATAGGTTTTTTTTTCTGAATAGGGTTCTTTATCAGAACAATCTTTATTTTCAGTTAGGACTTGTCTCGATGTCTGTCCAACTCGTTATCGCAATGGCCACTCGTCCAATTGGTCGCGATGGCATCCCGTTCTTTCTTCGGCTTGGATGAGGGCTGATGATCGAACAACTCATCCTGGACCTGTATTTTTTTTCATATTTTTTAAATATCCCCCTTGGTAGGGAAGGTGTCTAGTGACGCCTTACTTATTTTGTGGATGAGAAGAGTCCACATAGGATAGGGAGTGTGTGTGTGTGTGTGTACGCCAACACATCCTGGGCATGCTCCTGTATCTCGTTGTCAATGTGGTGCTGCACTGCAGGCCCAGATTTAGGTGGGGGTCCAGCGGGGCCATGGCCCTGGGGCCCATCATCAAAAGGGGCCCTTCACTGAAAAGGGGCTACCGGCAGATCACTTAAAAATTGAAAATTACAAGAGGCAAGAGGGCCTTCAGTAATTATATGGTCCTGGGGCATTTTTTTCCTAAATCCGACCCTGCTGCACTGCATTGGCGCCAGAGAGGTGCGGGATTGCATGTTCGGTAAATGTGGTTGCCCAGTTTCCCAGTTTGCTGTATACTTCTGCTAAGTTGACAAAACTTAGTTTGGCCATTATGGTTAAGAAGTGCAGGAGGTGATCGGGTTGTCGTTTGGCACCCACCTCCGGAAAGGCACAGAGGCTAGTAACTAGGCGGCACTAAAGTCTTCGGTCTCAATAATTTGATTTTTTCACATTGTCTTCCCCGTAATGACGCCAGGTCTTTTTGGTTTTTGGCGCATTACCCCCGCGTGTGTAGTTTTGTTGTGTAGGAGAGTGGAGAGAATGATGACCAATGCCTCATTGCCTCATTGACAGTCATGCAGCTTTGTTGGTCTGAATCAAATTTATAGGTGGAAGCAATTATTCGCACTTTCGCAGGTTTTTTACAGCTCAATTTTATTTTTAATTTGCAAGTACCAATGATGAACATAGATTTTTTTTCTGCTTCATGAATTTTTCAAGTCTCGATATTTCAAGTGCTCGATTACTTTTATTTATTTTTTGATTTTACTGGTAGGTCTAGGTACTAGCCACAATATCATGATTTTATTTTTATTTCAACTCCTCTCAGCTTCCTTGTTTTTTTTTTTTAAATCTCAATATTTTTCAAGCGCCAGAGTATTTTTCAAATTTAAACTTTTACTCAATCTATTTCACATACTGCCAGCGACAATACGGTGATTTTTAATTTTATTTCGGCCCTTTTTTTTAAAAATTATTGATATTCCAAGTGCCCTACCACTTTTTAGGTTTTTACTCAAAGAAAATTTGCACGTTACCAATGATTTAACTGATATAAGCAGGTTTTTATTACAGTTCCCTTGATTTTTGCACTGTTTGATATTTTTGGTGACCATTTTTTTCATAGCTTTCTCGACGTTTTTGTAATTAGATTTGTTAATTATTGAGTCCTGTAGGTTTTTTTTTTCTTTAATTATTATTTTAAAGAATTTTTGCATGTAAAACCGATCATGGATTTTTTCAGTCCTGGCAGTGGACTGATTCAGTACCAAGATCGGTTAACATAGATTCCATCAGTAGGTATTGTAATTTGTTTTGTAACCTTGCTTTACTTCTTTGCCCCATCTTTCGATGAAGTAAATATTTGTGTGGGGGGGGGGGGTGTTCTTTCCTAATAACTCTTTACAGGTGCCCTGAAGAAAAATAATTAGTAATTTTGATGATCGAAGTTTGGAAGCAGGTAAGATGAAGATGAAAAGATGCGATTTTCCTTCAAAAAAAAGGTAGGCAACTCATATGAAATATGATTGAGTTTTTGAGTTCATAACAACTTGAACAATAATAGGTAGCCAATAGCTCAAATTGGCCAGATATGTAATCTTAAGATAAACTGATGCAGGATTAATTAAGCTGTTATGTCTTTGAGTATGCTAACTTCGGCAAACTTGGTCATCCTTGAATGAGAGAAAAGGAGAAAATTGAAAATCTGGCTATGAATTTGTTTTTAGAGACTCCGAATTAGCCATATTTGACTTTTGTATTGACCTTTTGCGCCTTTTAGAAGCGATCATTGATAAGGATGAACTTTTGCACCTATGTTATTGAATGCTCTGCCAGAAATACTAACCTATTTCTTCTTTGAAACATGGAACTTTGTAACTAAAGGCAAGTCCTAGGGTTTGGCAGTGGTATTTGAGTCGTGGGGCTGTAAACGAATAGGTGAAAAGCCTTCGTGTGGTGATTTATAGGCCTAGAGATGCTGTCGAGATTGAGAACATATCAAGAAATTGAAGAAATCAAACCATTTTTGTTTCAAGTTGGTAAGTATACTTTGAAAATATCTTCAACTAGTGATTACCACTTCAATAAAGAAGTAAGCATAAAGCTTAGAATGATTTTTCAACATGGAATCGTATAAAATGACAGAAAAATTCGAACAGACGCGATTAAAAATCAATTACAACTCTTATCACATCGAGAAATTAATTAAATCACCTTTAGAAACGATCGCAGCTCGAAACTGACTCCAAAATCGTGATCAGCGACCTCGAACTAGTTATTCTAGACACCTCGCACGTGAATTTTGGTGAAAAATAGCGAAATTAATTATAAAAAAAATAAATCGAGTACACAGAACGCCATCTGTGGTGATGATTACGAAACTTTGTTCTGTTTTTAAAAAATCAGGGTCGAAAAAATCGCGCCGGAATTCTAGATACATACGTGGCGCTATCTCTCGGAACATTAGTGAACTAACGTCGAAAAAGTGGCTAAAAAAGGCCTCAAATTTGAACAACTAATTTTTGGAAATTACCGCGTAATTACGGTAAAATTACCGTAATAATAACATTTCGCTCCACTTCTTACAATCCCAAAACCTGCAATCTAGACTGACCGTGCGTCGCTTATTGGTCTAGATTGCAAGTTTTGGGATTGTAAGAAGTGGAGCGAAATGTTATTATTACGGTAATTTTACCGTAATTACGCGGTAATTTCCAAAAATTAGTTTTTCAAATTTGAGGCCTTTTTTAGCCACTTTTTCGACGTTAGTTCACTAATGTTCCGAGAGATAGCGCCACGTATGTATCTAGAATTCCGGCGCGATTTTTTCGACCCTGATTTTTTAAAAACAGAACAAAGTTTCGTAATCATCACCACAGATGGCGCGGCGTTGCAAGTACTGAATGAAGTTAAATCAAATACTATGTAAAGTATTTGGTTAAATTATTTTTTTAAGTTGTTTCTTTGAAAATTAACGTAATTAGACGTGCGATATGTCTAATAATAGGTTTTTTGACCTCGGGTATTCGATTTTATCGTTATTTTTGACGACTGAGCAATATTTACTGTCAAACGAAGTAGTTTTCAGAAGAAATCTTGTATAATTGTAAATGAATTTTCAATTGAACATTTTTTTGGGGTCAGGCATAGCAAGTGCCAAATCTAATCAAATTATTTTTTATGGAAATACTTACCTATTGATATTTCTATGTAATGCACTCTTATTCAAAGCTGTTTCTTTGAAAATTAACGTAATTAGACGTGCGACATGTCTAATACTATGTTTTGTGACTCCAGGAATTCGATTTTATCGTTATCGCTCAACAAATCTGTTAAAAAATAACTCTTGTCATTTTTTTTGTGTTTTTTTTTTTGTATGATTTATTACTTTTAGTTGAATAACATAACAATTTGAATTCTATTTAAAATACAAGAATAAAACAGTTAATAATAGTATTATGTTCAATTATTACATCAATTACAATTTTAAAACAATCTGGGGGAAAGAATTATGATAACAACATTGAAAAAAAGTGCAAATAATTAAAAGTACAGAATGAATTGAAATGAAAAATACATATTACGTAAGTAAGTAGGTACATTATTTATTTTAAATTCAAACTGTATGACATAAATACCTGCGTATCTATGTGCCTATAAATTGAAATCGAACACTCCAAAGCGCACGACACGATGCAATTAATTTTGTTGAACGAAAATATCTGAAATCAGCTTCATTCCAAAACTTACAGTACCTATCAATAAACCTGCAAACAAAAATAAAAAAAAGGTAACATGAAAATGTTTCATAATAGCAATGAAAGAAAATAACATTTCATCGAAATCACAGAAGGGGAATACACAGTACACACTTACTTGAAAACTGAAAGCTGGGTACTTGAGCTGTATCAATTCACATTCCACGTATACCGTACCAACATTTCTTCTCGAATCTGAAAATTACAAAAAAAATGATTAACCATCATACGTAATTACTAACGAATACTTACAAGTCTAAAAATACGCCTGCAAAAAAACACAAATTATTTCCTTTACGTACAATAATCGTAAAAAATTGGTCAACTTTTGCTAAAAAAAATTTTTGAAAAAAAAACAACTCGCTGAAACACCAAAATCCAGTGAAACTCAACAGAAAAAATTAAAGAGGTAAAATAAACATCTTTCCTTATTACAAAAAAAAAAAAAAAAAAAAAAAAAAAAAATACGCCTGCAAAAAAAAACAAATTATTTCTTTTAGGTACAATTGCAAAAAATTGAGAAAAAAATTGGTCGACTTTTGCTAAATTTATTTTTGAAAAAAGCAACTCACTGAAACACGAAAATTAAATGTATTCTCAAATTTTGGGAAATTCTATATCGCAATCGCACCAAAAAAGTTAATGAATCCGAAAATTACAAAAAATTGGACTAATTAAAATAAAAAGATTGAATTATAAATATCAACAATAAATCATGGGTAAATTAAAATTTGAAAAAATCAATAAAAAAACAAAGCAAAAAAATCCATTTTTAATACTGAGAAAAAATTCGTGTATTCCTGAAAAAAATAATACAATGTGTAAATTACAATTTGAAAAAGTTGCCTTTTCCAAAATCTAAAAATGCATAATTTAAAAAAACATGCCCAGGCATTTCAAAGTCTCAGCAGAAAATTTCATACAGTTTTTCAAATGAACAGATTTCCTTTTCTTTCATCTCGAAAAACAATGTTGATAAACAAAAAATCAGAAATTTTATCAAAGCACTAAAAATGCACATTGAATAAAAACCACCTCGAAAGTAAGTACCTCAAATCGATATACAAAATTAAAAAAAAATATTTCCCATAAAAAATACCTACTAAATCAAAAAATAATTTGATTTGAATAAATTGATTAGGTATATTGGTCTATTAAATTGAATTTTTCATTTAATAAAATAAAATACAAAGTCATTATTAGATATGAATAAAATTTGAAAGAATTACCTCTTTACTCCAAAAAATAATTTTTTTCTCATGAATCAGTATTTTTCTGCAAAAAATTGATGTTTTTCTCGTAAAAAATTGATGAGATAATTCCCTCCCTCACCCCCCCCCCCTCAAAAAAATGATTATAATTTTTTCTCTTCCAAAGGCGGATATTTTTTTCTTCTTCGAAAAAAAATGCAGACAAAAATTGAGGTGCTTTTTCTGCACACAAATAATTTCGGCCTCAGAAAATGCAGAAGATTTTTCTGCATAAAAATTAAACAATACCTACCTACTTATTTCGATTTAAAAAAAATAATAATAAATTTTATTTGAAAAAATTGCTTAATGAAAGGGCTGGGGTAGAGAAGAACTGTCTGGGAAGCGGGAGTTTCTACGATTATTTAAAATAAGTTGCCCGCACCACAAGGTGGCGGGCATTGCCGAATTTTCAAATTTCATGGTAAAAGTTTCATTAAAAGAGAAAATTTACTATTTTTGAAAAATTTATCAATTGAATTTTTATTCATCAATTTTTGAAAATTTGTCAATTTTTGAAAATCAATTATAAATTGTCAAAAAGACGAATTTATAATTTTTTGAAAAATCATCAAAAAAATAAGTTTGATATTTCTTCCAAAAATTATCAATTTTTACAAATTCATCAACTTTGTGTAAATTCAACAATTTTTTGAACATTTTTCACTCATTTGAAAACTCATCATTTATTTGAAAGCTTATCAATTAATTTGTCAAAATTTGACAATTTTTGAAAATTCATCAATTTTGTGGAAACATATCAATTTTTTGAATTTTCTTTGAAAATTTAGGTATCAATTTTTGGGAAATTTAACAATTTTTTTGAAGATTTACTTCATTTTTAAAAATTTGTCAATTTTTGAAAGTCAATTTTTTAAAATTTGTCAACTATTTGGAAACATTGATTTTTTGAAATTTTTTTTGATACCTATACGTTATAGGTATCAATTTGCCAATTTTTGAAAATTTAGGTAGGTATCAATTTTTTGAAAATTTAAAATTTTTTATGAAAATTCAACAATTTTTTTGAAAATTAACCTAATTAATTTTTAAAAATTTGTCAATTTTTGAAAATTTGTCAATTTTTTAAAATTTGCCAACTATTTGGAAACATTAATTTTTTGAAATTTTTTTTGATACCTAAGTTAGGTATCAATTTGCCAATTTTTGAAAATTTGTCAACTATTTGGAAAGATATCAATTTTTTGAATTTGTTTTTGATTTATTTAGGTATCAATTTTTTGAAAGTTTAACATTTTTATGAAAGTTTACTTATTTAATCCATCATTTGCTAAAAATTTGGCAATTTTTGAAAATTTGTCAGGTTTTTTAATTTTTGAAAAATTTAAAATTTAAAAATTTTTGAAAATTCATTATTTTAAATTGTCAATGAGACAAGTTTTATGATTTTTTGAAAAATTATCAAAAAAAGTTTGTGATATTTCTTCCAAAAATTATCACTTTTTTTTACAAATTCATCAACTTTGTCAAAATTCAACATTTTTTTTTTGAACATTTTTTGTTTATTTAAAAACTATCGTTTATTTGAAAACATATCAATTTTTTGAATATATAATTTTTTTGAACATTTGTGAATTTTTTGAAAATTCCTCAACTCTTTGAAAGTGTATCATTTTCTTTTGTTGAAAATTCGCTCATTTTTGACAATTAATGATTTTTAAATTGATATTTTTTTTTAATTTATCAATTCTTAAAAATCTACAATTCGCTCATTTTTGACAATTAATGATTTTTAAATTGATATTTTTTTTTAATTTATCAATTCTTAAAAATCTACCTATTTATTTTTTGAAAATTCGTACTAATTGATATATTTTTTTAATTTATCAATTCTTAAAAATCTATCCATTTATATTTTGAAAATTCGTACTAACTAAAAAAGTTATTGATTTCAAAAAAATTACAATTTTTTCAATTTTGAAAAATAACTTTGTTTTTATTCGTGATTTTTCCAAATTCCTTCTTTAAATTTTACGGGTCAAAATTTCCCATTTGTTCGAATTTTAAGAAATAAGTTACTCATTGTTTTCAAATTGGAATGAATAAAAAAAAAACACGAAACATCAAAAAAAAATTGGTGAAGAAGGAAAGAAACAAAAAACAAAAGTTACTACTAAATTGCAAAAAAATTCTTCATTTCAAAAATAAATAAAGAAAAAAAAATCAGAAATGTGAAACTTCAAACAAAAAACACTGAAAAAAATGGAAACGAGAAAAGAATTTAAAAAAAACACCAAAAAGCACTAACACGATAAATGTAATTGAAAATCCCAAGCTCTTAAACAAAAAACACGAGAAACAGTATTGAAAAAAAATTAACGCCGCACTATGATGGAAAAAAATCAGAGAAAAAAGATAATTATAGAAAAAAATTTACCACTAAATAAATTAATAAAATAAATTTCACTCACCATATAGTAAACACCTCAAACGAGATAATATATTTTATCTATATCGCACAGAAAAATCATAAATTAAAAAAGAAACCGCGAAACTCCATACGAAAAACACGACGAAAAGAAATAATCAAAACGCGAAACCACAAACCACTTTCAGAATGTCTGACAAAATGTCTAGAAAATGTCTAAAAAGTCATACAGTTTCAAAAATTTTTTACAAGTTTCAAAATGTCTGACAGTGTCTAAAAAATCGAATGTATTAAAAATTTCTTTTAAAAAAATTGAAAAGTCTAAAAAAATGTCTGACATGATGTCTAATAAATATCGAATTTATTAAAAATTTTCAAAAAAATATTATAAGTATAAACAAAATTTTAAAAGAAGTTTTGAATAATTTAAAAAAAAATTAATTACAGGATGGGAAAAAATCTCGAAAAAAACAGGAAGAAAACTGACGAAGGTACATCACAAAACTGAAATTTTTTGAAATTTTGTTTACTTTTACCTTTAAATAAATTGAAATAGAATTTGTAAGAAAATTTCAATAAACAAATAAATTTTTAATTAAAATTTTTTTTAAAAGTCATTATTGTTAAGATTATCGAATTTAAAAAAAAAACTGAATTTTATTACAGGAGAAAAAAAATCACGAAAAAAAACAGGAAGAAAACTATGTGGGAAATAGACGAAGGTACAACACAGAACTGATTTTTTTTTGTTGAAATTTTGATTGCTTTTACCTTTGAATAAATTTAAATAAAATTGTAAGAAAATTTCTATAATCGAATAAATTTTTAAGAAATGTTGAAAAACACAAATGAGAAATTTTATCAAAACACTGAAAACACACATTAAAAAAACACGTTGAAAGTAAAAACCTCAAGTAGCTATTCAAAATTTACTATTAAATATTCTTTTCAAAGAAGACAGCTGTGATAAAAAAAGAGAAAGCGAATTAGAGCACTGACTAAACAACGAAGGTAAAAAATCACCCACCACACCCAACCGAGTACATGATGAAAATAGTAACGAAAATAAATTACGAAAAACTAAAAAGCAAGATAATAAAAAATAATAAAAGACAGAATAAATAAAACAAATTACTCACCAGTCACCAAATTCCATCGCAGCAAACAGTCACAATACTTGAACACGAGTAAACACAACCACACAAAATCGAAAATTTAAAAAAAAATTGGGAAAAAATTATTACGAAAATGTAACCCCCTTTTTTTAATAAATGTAGATAAAAAAATTCAATAAATATTATAAAACATCGCAGCACATTCGATAAACAATAATGAAAGCATCAAGGAGCAGGAGCACGCCAGAGGTGTGTGCTCGACCACTCCCAAACACAGACTGACCTCTAACTAAAAATGAGTCAGGGGCGTATTTTTTTTTTGGACTAAGGATAACACAATATCGTTCAATTAGTTCAGTTGAGCAATGGACTTGGTCTAATTTTTTATTTTTATTTTATTTCGTGCATTTCCCTTTTGCCTTCATTACGATTGCGATTTATTTCATTTTGATTTGAAGAAAAAAGATTGCTATTTAGTATTTCGAGTATACAGGGTGTCCCGTCACCAGTTGACACCCCTTCACCAGCGACATAGTCAACTCAAACTAAGCTCATGTATGCATGTTTGCCGACCCTGTGAATTGAAGGGGCAAAGATATGCTCAACTGAAAATTTTCATTTTTCAGTTTTGTTTCAGATTTTTAACCATGCGCTACTCGACAGCCGAGATAGGTAAAAAGTTGCACTTTGCGGCGTTGGAAAGGAAATTTTGTGTAGAATTTTTTAGTGGGGTTGATAATTGTACTAGGTAATCAGGGGGGTCTGTACTGCACTAATTATCTTAAAAAACGTGTTCAAAAATTGCGATTTTTTTGCAATTTTTGAGGAAATCTCAAAAAAGTTTCATCATTTGGTATTATTATTATGGCTTCCCTTGGATGAAAAAAGTAGGGAGGGGAGGGTCTAATTGAAAATTTTATAATAACTGAATTAACCGAAGTTACTTCTAGGACCTCAATCTACAACTTTTGTCTTGAAAATTTTTCAATTGGACCCTTTCCCTAATTTTGAAACCCTATCTACTTGATGTTATGTGAAATCAGAGGAGAAGGAGGGATCCAATCGAAATTTTTGTGATAACCAAAATTATTCTTAGTACTTCTAGCTACAACTTTTATTTGAAATTTTTTTCAAATTAGGCCCTTCCTCCCTCACTATTCCATTTTTTAATTGGTATGTTCGAAGTGTTATCCAAAATTGGTGGGGAGGGAGGGGTCCAATTGAAAAAATTTTCAAACAAAAGTTGTAGCTTGAAATTTTACAAATACTTTTAGTTATAACAAAAATTTCGATTGGACCCCTCCCTCCCCCCAATTTTGAATAAAAAGGATTTGGAAATTCGGATTTTAAAAAAATACTAGGTATATGTTTGTATATACCTACAATTTCGTTACATAAAAAATGTTGAAAAAATTTTCGAGCACATTGTCTCACTTATCAAATAATTAAAAATGAAAATAAGTGAATTATTTTGAAGAAACTGTAGATTTTTAAGTGGTAGAAACTAACCAAATTTTAAAAAAAAAAATTGAGAAGTTTAAAAAATTTGAAAAATTTGACGATTTTTGGAAAACTGATTTAAATTTTCAAAATATGAAAAAAATCAAAATTTAAAACGTGACAAACACGAAACGATCAAAAAAAAAATGACAAAATTCAAAAGAGAAAATTTTGTCAAAGTTTGGAATTCTGAATATTGAGTAGGCAATTGAAAAAATCGGTAACTTTCGAAAAAAAATCCAACATCGTAGATTGGAATTTGAATAAAAAAGGTGAAAATTTTAATAGGTGCAAATTTTGCAAATTTTGATGAAAAAAAAAATCATTTCCAAATAATATTTTTAAAAATGAATGTTTTTTTCAAATTCAAAAAATTGGTGCTAAAAACAACTCAAAAAAAATTGTACCGATTAAAAATTATCGAAAATAATTCAGAAAAGAAAAATTTGACAGAATGAATGATTCTTACGAAAATTCCAATTTTTACAAATTTTAAAAATCTAACAAAATTGAAAAATTGTCAAATTCTTGAATTTTCTAAAAATTTTAAAAGTTTATCAAACGTTTAAAATGATCAAAATTCAAATTTTAATTGTTATCGGATTTAACCTATACCTAATTTTTACAATTCTCAAAATTCCTAAAATTGGCCAAATTTCAAAAATTTATCGAAATTAAAAAATGACAAAATTAAACTGTAATTAAATTTTGAAATTTAGGCACTTTTAGATTTTTATCAAATTTCAAAAAAATGTAAAATTTACCAAAATTTAAAAATTGCTACGATTTTAAAAACTCATGAAAGTTTAAAAATGACGAAAATTCCCAACTTTACAATTTTTACAAATTTTAAAAATCTGACAGAATTAAAAAATGAAAAAATTTCGAATTTTCCACAAAAATTTGAAAATTTTCCTTTAAATTTCACGT
Organism: Balanococcus diminutus; assembly: GCA_959613365.1. Lineage (NCBI taxonomy): Eukaryota > Metazoa > Arthropoda > Insecta > Hemiptera > Pseudococcidae > Balanococcus > Balanococcus diminutus. The sequence goes on along the minus strand of OY390716.1, from coordinate 58,965,144 downwards.
TTACGAACAGGACACTCTCTTATGACCCATTCTTACTTGCTCAACAAACTACCTCCCCCCATTTGTTCAATATGTAACACCCAAATTTCAATAACGCATTTACTTTTTCAGTGCCCCAAATATCAAAATGAAAGATCTCTATACCTGACCTCCAATAATCCAAAAGAAATCCTAACAGATGACCCCATTAAAATTCAAAATTTATTATCCTTTCTCTCCAAAACTGGTTTACGATCCCTTCTATAAAATTAAAATCCCTTCTTCCCTTATATAATTTACGATCCCTTCCATAACTAAACCTCCTTCACGATACGCCTCTAGCCTTAGTTGCTGTATATGGCGTTAAAAAAAAAAAATTAAAAAAAAAAATTTAAAAAAATGATTAAAGTTCAAATTTTTATTGTTATCGGATTTAATCTACAATTTTTACAATTTTAAAAATCCCAAAAATTGGTCAAATTAAAAAAATTTATAAAAATTAAAAAATGAACTAAATTCAAACTTTATTCAAATTTTGAAATTTTAGGCACTTTTGGATTTTTATCAAATTTCAAAAAATGTAAAATTTACCAAAAATTTAAAAAATTGCTCCGATTTTGAAAAAAATCACGAAAGTTTAAAAATGACGAAAATTCCAAACTTCACAATTTTTACAAAATAATTTCAAAAGTCCAACTAAAATTAAAAAATAAACAAAAATTTTGAATTTTCTACAAAATTAAAAAAAAAAATCAAAATTCAAATCTTTATCATCATCAGATTTAAATTAATTTTTAAAATTTTCCAAATTCCAAAAATTGGTCAAAATTAAAAAATTCATTACACTTTAAAAATTGACACAATTTCGAAAATTTATCAAAATTTACAAATGAAAAACAATTCAAAATTAAATCAAACTTATATATGCATAATAGCCTGATTAGTGCTGATTGCGACGTTAAATAAATTAAATCATTAAATCATTAAATCATTAAATCATTAAATTTGAGACATTTTTGGATTTTCATCATGTTTCAAAAATTGTAAAACAAATTTACCAAATTGTTAATTATTTAAAAAACACACAAAAGTTTAAAAATGACGACAATTCAAAAAGCTAGCCCAATTAAAAAATGTCCATATTTCAAATTTTCCAAGAAAAAATTCAAAATTGAAAAATTATCAAAATTAAAATTTTTATAATTATCACATTTAACCTAATTTTTACAATTTTTCAGATATCTAAAATTGGTCAAATTTAAAAAATTTACGACACCTTGAAAATTTATCAAAATTTAGAATGAACAAAATTCAAAACTTTAATCAACTTTTGAAGTTTAACACATTTTTGGATTTTTATCAAATTTCATAAAATTGTAATAATTTACCAAATTGTGAAAAAAATTCAATATCAAACACTCATTAAGGTTTAAAAATGACAAAAATTCCAATTTTTACAAATTTCAATAATCTAATAAAATGAAAAAATAACGACCAATTTTGAATTTTTCAAAAAAATTGAAAATTTATGAAATTCATTTCAAATTTTTATTTTATGATTGGATTTGACCTAATTTTTAAAATTTTCCAAATTCCAAAAATTGGTCAAATTTAAAAAATTTATATAGGTAACCTTGAAAATTTAGGCAATTTCGAAAGTTTATCAAAATTTAGAAATGAACAAAATTCAAACTTTAATTGAAATAATTATATATTTTGAAATTTTAGTCATTTTTGAATTTTTATCAAATTCTAAAAATTTACCAAATTGTTAATTACTTGTAAAAATTAATTCAAATTTAACAATTACCAAAATTCCAATTTTTACAAATGACCGAATTTTGAATTCTCCAAAAAAGTTTAAAATTTATTAAAGCTCAAAAATTGATGTCAATTGGTGTAATTTGTAAAATTAATTAAAATTTAAAAATGAACGAAATTCAAATTTCAATACTTCAGTCAATTTTAAATACCAAAAAATTGGTCCCCAAAATGCACAAACAAAATTACAACAAATCAAAACCTATACGAAAAATACCATAATACAAACACAAAAATAAATAATAATAATTATACAATCTTTTCTGATATTCAAAAATCAAAAATTCAAAATTTCATTTCAAATAGGCGAATGAAATATGAATTTGAATTTAATTTTGCCTTTTGCCGCTATTTTTCAATGGGAACAAGATGGCGATCCAGTATACCTACCATTAGTTTGGAAAGAAAATGGCGGATGTTTTTACCCACTGACTTTCGTTATCATAAAAATATCAATTTTTGATAACTGAAAAGTGAAATTTCAAACATTCAAACAAAAAATAATTAAAATCGGTTAAAAACTCACGAGAAATAAGGTATAAACAATAATTATCATTCTCAATAGGTAATTCATCTAATATTTCTGCTTAAAAATTCAACTCAACTTAATCTGCCTCTTCCAAAGATTTTTCTCATGTCACCGCCACAATGAGTAAATCGTCTAAAAAAGTAAGTATCTCAATTTCTTTTCGCCGGTACAGTACAGTACCATAATTTTATAGACAATATTTCATATCATAACTAACTACCAATTTTTATTTCGTAGACCTCTTCGGCAAGCTCCGAGCAACAGACGAATTCTCTCAACAACGAAATAAACGACAACGAAGAGATCCTCGTCGAACTGGACGAATGTTTGAATAATAAAACAGAGACCATAGCGAATCTCAAACAGAACATCTCGAACTTGGAAAGCGATATCAAACGATATACGACTTCGTACGATAGCGAAAAGGCTACTTTAGAAGAAGATATAGAAATATTTCGCAATATCGCCAGCAAATATGTTAAAAATGATCTCATCGATTTTTACGTCGATCGTATGAAGCAGTGCGCCGCGAACAAAGTGGAGAGCGAATCTTCTACTATTAGTGCCTTGTGTGAACTGATTTCCAGAGATGGTGCATAGATTGTATACCTGACTTTGTGTTAAAATAGTTATCTTGTTCTTATTTCGTAATTTTGTACAGTATTTTTCGTTTTCTTTGAGATTAAATGTACATTTTTGTGTAAGGTACTTACTGAAGTTATTCTATTGAAGTGTAGACTCGCTTTTTACAGTTGTTTGAATCGATCAGGGAAGCTGTCTGGTGTTTTGCTCAATTCAGAATTGCTTCAATCAAACTAATATATCGATGTACTTGTAGGGATTACGATATGTCTGCTCTATTGAAGAGTAAACAAACTCGCTCTTTACTGTAGTTAAAATTGGTCGAAAGAACTTTCTGGTGCTTCGTTAGTTCATAATTGCTCAAATTCCTGAAACAATATCGAAATCGAATAATTGAGTTATTTTACAGTATTATTAATCAGGTACTGCAACTTGACCTCGGAAAACAGTCGAATTCGAGTATATGACTACGTTCATTTCAGCTTCAAGCTGCGATTAATTACTTACTTATTATTCGAAAAAAAGAAGCAATGAAGCATAATTAATTTATTTTTGAAAAATTGCCCGCAGATTTTTGAGTAAAAACGACACTATCCGAACTTTATCGAACCAGTCCGAAGCCATCCGAATCACCGGCTGTTATCACTAATTACCTGTTTATCAGTTCAATTTTTTTTCTCGTAAAACGTGAATAAATCGAATTTTTTCCACAATAACCGGAACGTTTTTCTAGGAACTTCCCATATGGCGACCAAGGCTCCTAAAATTTTCATCGGTACGTAAATCTAAACCAGTCTAAAGTACATTACAATATCAAATTTTTACCTTTACGTTTTTGATCCAGGCGGAGGTACCGGATTTATCGGCAGGACTCTGAAGAGTTTGTTTGAAAATGAAGGATATACTGTTAAAATAATCTCGAGAGCACCTGTAAAAGGGGGTGTAACATGGGTATGAATAAAGAACTAGAGTTTTCCTCACCTCATCTTACGTTACCAATACGAGCTACTTTTTTTTAGTCAGATCTGACTTTGATGAACTTACCAGAGAATACTGTCGCTGTGATCAATTGTTCCGGTGAAAACGTACTGAATCCGATGAGAAGATGGAACGAAGAATTTCGAAAAGTTGTCCATTCGAGTCGCGTTAGTACCAATCATTTCTTGGTAGAGACGATAAAAGAATCCGAGCACAAACCGAAAGTATTCATTTCTATGTCCGGCGTTGGTACGATACTGCGAATAATAAAATAAAACACGAGTTGAAAAAATAGAAACTAATGTGATTTCGTTTTTACTATTACGATTAGGAATCTACAAACCTGATCCGGTGAAAGAATACGACGAATATACGAAAACAGACCAAGGTTTCGATTACATCTCGAAGCTAGCTATCGAATGGGAAAACGCATCCAAGCTTCCGGAAGATCTACCTGTAAGAAGAGTCATAGTTAGATCAGGTATTAAGCAAATTTTTTAAGCCTGCATAGATAAATTCCATTTAGAAAATATTTTACTGACACGAGGTACTTACAGGAGTAGTTTTGGGCAAAACCGGCGGTATGATTAAGCAAGTATTTCCTCAGTTTTATCTCGGATTAGGCGGACCTATCGGAACCGGTAAACAGTATTTTCCCTGGATACACCTCCACGATCTATGTAGAATGATTTTCTACGCTGTTAAAAACGAAAAAGTCACCGGAGTCATGAACGGTGTTGCTCCTCAGGTATACTAATCAAATTCGACTACTTACGAGCACACAAGTTGAATTATGAAATAATCGTAACGATGTTGCAGGTTATTACTAACGAACAATTCACGAAGGCTTTCGGTAAAGCATTATGGCGTCCTACGATATTCCCATTGCCGGAATTCGCTGTAAAGATGATTTTCGGTCAAGATCGCTCCGTTATGATGCTCGAAGGGCAGAAAGTTATACCTAAAAAAGTTCAAGAATTAGGATTCAATTATCTATATCCTACCATAGATGAAGCTTGTAAAGAATTTTCGAAATTACTTTACGTTCCTCCGAAGTTATCGGCGAATTTGAAAGAGTAATTTACTGTTGATCTAGTCTGAGATTTGATGCATTTAGCGTAGCTATTTTTTAAAAATTAATCTACAGAATTCGAAAGATTTGGATTACTTTTGAATAAAGAACATCAGTTTTTTAGAAAATAGGATTGATAATGATGAAGGGGTGTTCAATGCTCAATTACTGAAATTTTACCAACTTATGAACAAAAAAGTCATAAAGGGTGTCACAAAATTCTTGAACACCCTACAAAATGGCACCTATTGTTTTACTCAATCATCTGTAGTGTAATTACGAGTTTTCTTCGAATAAATAATTGTTTTGTTTGTTTTTTACTCAGTATTTTCAAACATTTCTTTACCATCAATTGAATTCTTATTTTTACCAAGTCCAGTGCTACATAAATACTTTATATTCAAAATTGGAAGGGAGGTAGGGGTCCAATCGAAATTTTTGTTATGACCATAATTATTCCTAAAACTACGAGCTACAGCTTTGTTTCAAAAATTTTTCAATTGGACCCTTTCCCCTTCCCCTTCATATTTTTAATTAGTATCTTGGGAACTTTTGTTTGAAATTTTTTTTCAATTGAGCCCTTTACCTCCCCACAGTTTTTAATAATGTATTTTGAATAAGTATGAATAAGTTATATTACTCAAAATTGGTGGGGAAGGAGGGGTCAGATTGAAATTTTTGTTATAACCAAAATTATTCCTAGTACTTCAAGCTACAACTTTTGTTTGAAAATTTTTTCAATTGGGCCCCTTACCTCCCCCCTGTTTTTAATAATGTATTTGAATGAGTTGGATTATCCAAAATTAGAGGGGAGGGGAGGGAAATGTCCAATCAAAATTTTTGTCATGGCCAAAATTATTCCTAAAATTTTGAGCTACAACTTTTGTTGCATAAATTTTTCAATTGGACCCTTTCCCCTTCCCCCTCCAATTTTTAATTAGTATTTTGGGAGTGTTATGCAAAATAAGTGGAGAGAGAGGGGCTCAATTGAAAAAGTTATCAAACAAAAGTTGTAGCTTGAAGTTTCACTAATACTTTTGGTTATGACAAAAATTGCGATTGGACCCCTCCCTCCCCTCCAATTTTGGATAATCCAACTCATTCAAATACATTATTAAAAAGTGTGGGGAGGTAAGGGGTCCAATTAAAAAAAATTTCAAACAAAAGTTGTAGCTTGAAGTACTACGAATATTTTTGGTCATGACAAAAATTTCGATTGGACCCCTCCCTGCCCTCCAATTTTAAATAATCCAACTTATTCAAATACATTATTGAAAACTGGGGGGAGGAAAGGGGTCCAATTGAAAAAAACTTCAAACAAAAGTTCTAGCTTGAAATTTTACAAATACTTTTAGTTATTATAAAAATTTCGATTGGACCCCTCCCTTCCTTCCAATTTTGAATATAAAGTATTATGTATGTAGCACTGGACTTGGTAAATAATTCATGGTGTGCAAATGAATCAGCAAGGGCTCTCCGTAAAAATACCCGATCGTCAGCTAACTCATTCAGTTTGCACGATGTATAAATTGTTAACTCACCAAATTAGAAAGAAAATCTCCATCCATGATTCGCCATTCATCGACACATCGGAAGTAAAACACTGAACTGCATCAATCACACCGACAATGTCGAAGTTACTCACATGACATCAAATTAACAACACGATTACAGTTTTATTTCATCTAAAAATACTACAACAAAACTAATAGAAATTTACATATTTATAAACGATTCTAATTTGTTACCTCGATCAAGGGGTCTCGAAAAAGTACACGAAACCGAAAAAAAAAGTGAAAACAGGTAACGTCGCACAAAACGTACAGTCTCGAACGATGACTGTACTTCGAATGTTCACATTCAACAATAGACCATATCAAACGAGTCATTGAATGATGATGTCATTTGATAAAAACCCTACCAACCTTTTCGAAACTTTCAAAAGGTGACGAGCTGGACAAATAGATAAATTTGTAAGCATACAAAAGGCCCTATCTTTTCAAAAATCAGCCAATCAACGATCGAGTAGGATGATAAGAACAAGAACTGGGATATTTTCAAAATTATGACTTTTCAACAATTGCCTCGTCTCGTTTGAACCTTTCTTTTACTTCTACAAAGGCGATATTTTTTCGATTGACCCTTCATCGAGGAAAATGCTTCCCTTCTTCAACTTGTACAACGTAAATATTTTCAAAATACAACGTAGTTTGTAAAAAAAAATTCTAACGTGTTTAACGCGAAGAATACATTATTTACATGAATAAATCTCTTTCACCGTAATACATAATATTACAACAGTAATAATATCGAAAGTACCTAAATTCGAATTTTTTTATCATTTTCGAAATCACACACACACACAAGCAGAGATTCAACACTTTCATAATCCTACTCAAATTGGATTCAATTACTACCTATTAATCTAATTTTAATTTATTATCATACAGAATTTAATTCCACTAGACATCGTTACAACAGAAAGGTTCCATTGACCTCTGCTTGCTGAGTCTTTACAAAAAAAAAAACTACCCACTATAGGTACCGAAAACATACCAGCAGTTATTAAAAATAAAAAAACAATGTTCTAAGACACTTATAACCATAATTCACTCGCCTTTCGAAAATTATTTCTATAGAATAGCTTCGTCTATAATAACTCGAGAAAAGGAAATACAGGATACAAAGTATATAAGAAGTAATCTCGTCATCCTCTCGATAATCTGTACGTCCTACGTCAGTTCAATATCTACTCCGGTTTTAGAAAAAAAATCTTCGTAATAAATCTTTACATACATAAAATTGTTACAACCATGGTCGTTTTAGAAAAAAAAATAATAAATAAATAAAATTTGGAAGACTAGAACTTCATCTCTCCAGTAATAAACTATAGAGTAAAAAATACGATTAAAGCGTCGCATTAAGCTCGTCCTTTCTACCACGAGTATTTTAAAATTCAATGACTAGTTCACGGTATATTGCATCTTCTACTTTGGAAAAGAAAGAACGATATGCTGAGCTGCTACCGTTGTTGCTAACGTGTTCTACAGGGGACTTTTTACATCTAGCAGCAAATTATCGAGTGATTATAGCTTAATCAATCAGAAACATAAAACAATTCTTTGGTTTAAATTTAAGCTATCCTAGGTATAGTAGTAGATAAGTATGCACATAATCACCGGCAAAGGCTCCAGATGCTCGAATGCATCGTGAATTTTACATTACGTAACTGATTCTTTTATCTTTATACAACGCCTACAAAACGTTACGTAATTGTTTTCCAATTTACAAAAATCAAAATGCTCTACATCTAATTACATATTTAACAATTGCTTTTTTTTGTACAAAAGTATTATCATAGTTATCAATGAATACCAAAGTACGAGTATCACTTATTTTTGGGTCTCGATGCACGAATAACATTACTATTAAAATAAAATGTAAGACGATTACGAGGCATCTTTTTCATAATATTCTCATTAGTTCAGATTGAACTATTTCTAAAATTTGGAGAGAACAAATTCTTCAATTAAAATGATAAAATATATCAAAATTACATTGGTACACTTTCGACTTCGCTCACCTTGGTTTTTTTTTAAAGTCCAGTGCTACATAAACACTTTACATTCAAAATTGGAGGAGAGGGAGGGGGGCAATCGAAATTTTTGTTATAACCAAAAGTATTTGTAAAACTTCAAGCTACAACTTTTGTTTGAAAATTTTTTCAATTGAGCCCCTTACCTCACCACAATTTTTAATAATGTATTCTGAATAACTATGAATAAGTTATATTACTCAAAATTGGTGGGGAAAGAGGGGTCCGATTGAAATTTTTGTTATAACCAAAATTATTTCTGGTACTTTAAGCTACAACTTTTGTTTGAAAATTTTTTCAATCGAGCCCTCATCTCCACCTGTTTTTAATAATGTATTTGAATAAGTTGAATTATTCAAAATTGGAGGCATGGCCGGCGTTAGCCCAGTTGCTCTCGCGCTCGAGCACCACATGAGATTTCTCATATTGTGCGGAGCAGCACGTGAGATATCCCGAACTGAGCGAAAAATTCGAACTCAATGTGTAAAAAATTTCACTCAATAAAAAAATCAAATTTTGAACCTTTTAAATTTTTTACGATTTTTTTCTTCAATTTTTTAAAATGAAAGTTTTTTCAATTTTTTAGAATGAAAATTATTTCCAATTTTTAAAAAATTTTTAGAATGAATTTTTTTTTTTACAATTTTTTAGAATGATTTTTTTCAATTTTTTAGAATGATTTTTTCCCAATTTTTTAGGATTAAAATTTTTTCCATTTTTTAGAATGAAAACAATTTTTAATTTTTTAGAATGATTTTTTTCAATTTTTTAGAATAATTTTTTTTAAATTCTTTAAAACGATTTTTTTCTTCAATTTTTTAAAATGAAAATTATTTTTAATTCTTAGAATGATTTTTTTCAATTTTTAAAATGAATTTTTTCCAATTTTTTAGGATGAAATTTTTTTTTATTTTTTAGAATGATTTTTTTCAATTTTTTAGAATAATTTTTTTTCGTTGATTGGCAGGAAATCGCAACTGTCGCTTGAAAATAAATTACTTCTATATAAAACGATCTCGAAACCAATCTGGACTTACGGAATGGCCCCATGGGGTACAACAAAAAAATCAAATCGTGAAATTATTCAGAGAAGCGAAAATAAAATATTACGTATGATGACAAACGCCTCGTGGTATGTGCGAATACGAAACGAAGATATCAGAAAAAACTTCAAATTAAGAACTGTAGAAGAAGAAATTCAACGATTTGCATCTAATCACAATTTTTTAGGATGAAAATTTTTTCCATTTTTTAGAATGAAAATTATTTTTGTTTTTTTAGAATGATTTTTTTCAATTTTTTAGAATGAAAATTATTTTCAATTCTTAGAATGATTTTTTTTCAAATTTTTTAGAATGATTTTTTTTCAATTTTTTAGAATAAATTTTTTTCCAATTTTTTAAGATGAAAATTTTTTCCATTTTTTAAAATGAAATTTTTAAAATTTTTTATGATGAAAATTATTTTCAATTTTTAAGATGATTTTTTAAAATGAAATTTTTTAAATTTTTTAGGATGAAAATTGTTTTCAATTTTTAAGATGATTTTTTAAAATTTTTTAGAATGAAAATGTTTTTTCAATTTTTTAGAATGATTTTTTGAAAATTTTTTAGAATAAAATTTTTTTACAATTTTTTAGAATAAAATTTTTTTACAATTTTTCAGAATAAAATCTATTTTTCAAGTTCCTTTTTTTTTTTTTTTTTTTTTTGAAATAGAAAAATGATTTCTCAAATTTGAAACATTAATATGAAGTCGGCCGTAAGGCAAAATTTAAGAGAAATCGGGTATTAAAAAATTAACTGATTTTTGGGCATCGGATAAGCGAGGTTTTACTTTATAGTGTATATAAAATTGAAATCTTTTTTTTTTTGAAAAAATTTACAACATTTTTCACCACCCCCGCCCCCCACAATATGAGCACCACTTGAGAAAATAATGATCCGTCGGCTATGATTGGAGGGGAAGAAGTGGTCCAATCGAAATTTTTGTCATGACCAAAAGTATTAGTAGAACTTCAAGCTACAACTATTGTTTGAAAATTTTTTCAATTGAGCCCATCTCTCTCCACTCATTTCGCATAACACTCCCAAGAGTCCAATTGAAAATTTTTTGCAACAAAGTTGTAGCTTGAAGTTTTAGGAATAATTTTGGTCATGACAAAAATTTCGATTTGACCCCCCCCCCCCTCCAATTATAGATAATCCAACTCATTCAAATACACTATTAAAAACAGGGGGTAGGTAAGAGGTCCGATTGAAAAAATTTTCAAACAAAAGTTTTAGCTTAAAGTACCAGAAATAATTTTGGTTATAACAAAAATTTTAATCAGGCCCCCTCCCTCCCCTCCAATTTTTGAGTAATATTACACAATCATACTTATTCAAAATACATTATTAAAAACTGGGGGGAGGTAAGGGGCCCAATTGAAAAATTTTTCAAACAAAAGTTGTAGCTTCAAGTTTTACACATACTTTTGATTATAACAAAAATTTGGATTGGACCCCTCCCTCCCCTCCAATTTTGAATATAAAGTATTTATGTACCTCTGGACTTTTCTAACGGATATGATACTCGTGCATCGAAGAAATCAAACCAGCAGCTCTACTCTCTACCAAAATTATGTGGTAGCGAGCTACACGAAAATCCATTCGGATAATAAACTTATACGTATAAAATACAAAACACCGGTAACAATTTAAAAAGGGGGAAAAAACAAACACAAACTTACTACAACGAACAAGAAAGTTACTAACATTAGAAAACCCGAATAAGTTATACGTATAACGAGGATTATCAATGGTATTCGCGGCGATAATACGAATATTTTAGGTAAAAGCCAGCAACAATGTGAAAGCTTTGAAAATAGAGTCATTTAGACCGACTAATACGCGAGTAAGTACGAAGCAAGACTATAAAGCTGTTCTTCTTCACCTCAGACTGCACCTGTGCACACGTTCACGTTGACTGACAACGTTAATCGACTAGAAATACCATAAATGAATTGATTTTAAAGCTCACACGATTCCGCAGATTGCTATTTTTTTAGATAAGTCTTACGAGAAGAGTAAACGAAGAAAACGAAAAAAATAAAAATAGGTTTCGTCGAGATAAAAACAACATAACCGTATAATAAATTTAACGAAATAAAATTAATAACGAAACGAAACGAACGAAAAAAGTAAAACGAAAACGAAAGAAAAAACAAACGACGCGAATATCGAACGCTAATTGGTTATTTTTAGGGTAGATTTTAAATTCTGATTAATATCTTTAGCGTTCCTGACTTCGGAACAAGACTGCGCTTTATAAAGACGACCTCGTTTCAGCAGCGGCATACATAGTTTCTTTTGTAAATTCAGGCATTTACCAATGATGGCGTTCCGTTTACTGCGATCTTTTTGCTTACCAGCTGGCGATACCTTATCGTTAGTCTTTTCACTGGCAGCACCACCCGAAGATGGTCTAGTCTCCGCAGCTGGGGTTGTCTGACAAGCTGCGGCAGCGGCGGCAGATACAGCCGGTAGAATGGCCGGAGGACACTGGGCCGCTTCGGATTCTTGTACTTCGGTGATCCTATTCAACGATTGGCTTTCGCGAAGCCTGGTTTCGACGCGACGTCTGTGTCTTCCAGTCAGGCAATGTCTACGACCGGTATTTCCGGACGTTTCAAATTTACCATCTTGAGTGGAATCTTTGCCACCGGACGGTTCGGTATGATCGTGTTCATTGTTCGGTTCTTGGGAACCCTGCGATGAATTACCTCCGGCCGAGCCTCCGTTACCGCCGGGGTCCCGGGGATCTCGACCTCTGTGCAGAGATTTCGTACTGCCTCGTTTCTTACGACTTTCGCTGTCTTCGTCGCTGGCCTCCGATGAACTACACGAGGCTGTGCGCGATTTACGAAACCGACTGCGACGTTGCTCGAAACTGAGGAAGTTTCGAGGTGTGGACGAGCCGGAGCGCACGGTGCTGCTTCCGTCTTCGGAAATTTCATCTAGACCGAGCTGAGGCGAGCTGCGAGCTGATACCAGAGGAGCTGGCAGCATTTTCGAGGATGGTCGAGGTGACGATAAGGGGGCACCGCCGGAACCTTTCGAGTCGTTTAGCATGTTCGAGTCGCCGGCCATCGATTCTTTACGAAGCTCTTGCACTGCTAGGTTTAGTTTCCCTTCGGATCTGGATCCTCGACGGTTCAGCGAACTGTGCAGAGAGCTGTCACTGTTGGCGTCGTCGTCGTCTTCGTCTTCTTCTTCGGTTACGATGCTGCATTTACGAGTACGCTGTAAACGAGACAATTGTTATAGTTTCTCCTCGTTAAGCTTGTTTTCAGCGGGTATTGTTGAGTATTTCCACCAGCTTGGGCGAGTAGTTGCTCGGATTTGTAGTGAGCATGAACGAAATTACTCACACTTCCTACTTCCATCAGTTCAGATTCTGGACTTGGAATATTTCTTTCAATTAACATGTGTTTTATTCAAATTGGAGGGGAGGGAGGGGTCCAATCGAAATTTTTGTAATAACTAAAATTATTTCCAAGACTTCAAGCTACAACTTTTGTTTGAAAATTTTTTCAATTGAACCTCTACCTCCGTCAGTTTTTAATAATATAAGTATCTAAGCCATATTATGCAAAATTGGGGTGGAGGGGAGGGTCTAATCGAAAATTTTGTAATAGCAAAAATTATTTCTTGGACCTCGATCTACAACTTTTGTTTGAAAAAATTTCCAATTAGACCCTTCTGCCAAATTTTGAAAAAGTATCTACTTGATATTATGGGAAATTGGAGGAAAGGGAGAGATCCAATCGAAATTTTTATAATAACCAGAATTATTTTAAAGATCTTAATCTACAACTTTTATTTGGAAAAAAATTCAATTGGCTCCTTTCTCCCTCACTCATTCAATTTTTAATTAGTATCTTCGGAGTCTTATGCAAAATCGGTGGGGAGGGAGGGGTCCAACTGAAAAAAAATTTAAACAAAAGTTGTAGCTTGAAGTCCTAGGAATAATTTTGGTCATTACGAAAACTTCGATTGGACCCCTCCTTCCCCTCCAATTTCGAATGAAATAAATGTCAAATGAAGATTGAAAGAAATATTCTTTTAAATTAGTATCTTCGGAGTCTTATGCAAAATTGGTGGGGAGGGAGGGGTCCAATTGAAAAAAATTTCAGACAAAAGTTGTAGCTTCAAGTCTAAGGAATAATTTTAGTCATTACGAAAATTTCGATTGTACCCCTCCTTCCCCTCCAATTTCGAATGAAAAAAATGTCAAACGAAGATTGAAAGAAATATTTCAAGTCCAGATAAAATTGTAAATTCACTTGATTCAACGCAGGCTGGTGGAAATAACAAAACACCTGTTTGGTATTTTTGGTAGTAAGATATACCTGCGCGATATCCAATGTAGGTCGAGGCATTCCCAACAAGGTATGATTGTTTTGATATGTAGGGGAAGTGGCTCCTTCGTTTTCGGAACACGAATCTACGCTGACGCGAGGTATCTGCTTGCTAAAAAAAATTACAAAATATTTTTAGAATGAAATATGTACAGACGTGAAATGAACAGTACCAAGATGAAGCATAACATTACCCAGCAAACTTATTCTTCGGCTCCAAAGAACGTAATTTACGTTCAGCCAGCAAATAATATGTCGCTGTTATGTGATTATACGCGTTCTTATCCAAAGCACTGCACATAAATAATCGTAAAATTAGTAAAAAAATCACCACGAAAGAATCTAAAGACAGCTGGTGTGGTAGAAGGCTTCATAGGTGATACTTGATTAACAAGTTAACAACTTCAGCATCACGAATTATCAGTCAAGCTGAGTGAAACTCACTCTAAAACTTGTTCCTTGGTCGCTATTCCTCCGTTGACCATTTTCTGCACAATAATCGTATGATCTTCTTCGTTGATATTTTGTCTGCTAATCAAAGGCATCGCTGTATTATCCGAATGAGTATTCTTGAGCCAAGGATCATTAGCTATTTCTTCTAACGTAGCTCTATTCTCAGGCTGTCTCACCAACATCCTCGCAATTAATCTGAAATCGACCGATCATTATACACGAACCATTCGAATGCATCAATTTTCGATCAACTGCGAGAAGAAAAAACTCGACTAACCGTTTACAGTCTTCCGATATATGATTGGGGATAGTATATTTACAATCCATTATCATAGTTAAAGTCTCACTATCGTTTGCTTCTTGGAAAGGCGCTTGTCCGCAAACTAACATGTATAGTATCACACCCAGCGACCAAATATCTACGTAAAATTCATCAAAAATAATTATTCGTCGATTTTTGAAAGAATCAACCTATTTCGACACTTACCAACTGCTGGAGCATCGTACGAATCACCAAGTAAAATCTCAGGAGCTGAATAAGCCAAAGAACCGCACGAAGTTTCGAGCTTCTGACCAGGGCAAAATTTATTACTAAACCTGCGAATAAAACATAATCGAACAGATGTAAATTCGAATTCCAACCGAACAATTTATCACCCTCGAAGAATCTCGAGTACAAATCACTAACCCGAAATCAGTCAATTTGACTACACCTATTCTCTCGAAGAATACCACATTCTCGGGTTTCAAGTCACGATGAACGACATGCAATCGATGACAGTACGAAATAGCTCGAACGATTTGGGCGAAATATTCTTGAGCTACAGCTTCGGATAGTCCAGACTCGTGCCTCATGATGTAATCGTACAAATCGCCTCCATCGGCCAGCTCCAGTATGAGGTACAGCTTACTGTGCGTATCGATAACCTCGTATAATCTGACTACGTTCGGATGTTGTACTAATTTCATACATCGTACCTGTTTGAACGAATTAAAACTTCGTTAATGAGTGTGTTTTGCTCGAGAATACGAAATAAGCGAGATGAACATACTTCTTGGAATAGATGTGCTCTTGAAACTTCATCTAGTTTAGTTTTATCGATCACTTTGACGGCTACTTTCTCTCCGGTGAATACATGGCGGGCTAATTTCACGACGGCGAAATGTCCTCGTCCCAGTGTCTCCTCCAAATCATATAAGCCAGCGATTTTACCTCCATCATATGAGCCACGAAGCCCACCACGGTGCATCGTCTACGACCAAACAATCACCATTTAATTAACATTTGTACGGTATCTAGATGATGTACTACGTACTCACGGTGCGATGGATCGTACAATTTTATGACTTATAACTTACAATGATTAGTATTGAAAAGTAATACGAGCTTAGAAAACTAACCTTCCTACCCGAAGGGTAGTAACGATGATATGATTAAGACGTTGGAATGGCGAATTAGATCGATCATAAAACTTTCTCTAATGGCCTGAACGCGTTACGGATTCCATTTGATACGAGTTCAACTTATCTAGAAATTGCCAAAATATCAAAATACAATACCACGTTAAAACCAAAACAAACAATTATTAATAATTTTAACGGATACGCCTCATTTGAGCAGTAGTCACAGAACGAGAACGAATAAAAATAAATAAAATTTATCCGAGAAAAATGCCTGCGAAGTGCTGCGAGTGCGAGCGTTATTTCGTCGTTCGTCTAGAATCGATTTGAACGGCCGGACGTACGATTCGATTCTTTTCGAATTAAATTGGTCGTACTTTTGGTACGATATTTCGCTCATTAAATTATAAAATACGCTAAACAAGGACGAAAAAAATTCTTAAAGGTTTTAAAACATTTTAATTGTCGAAATGACACCGTTTCAAGGTTACGATATTATCATTCGTAGGAATTTAGACGAGTTTCGGTCTTGGGTTAGAGTGCCCGTAGGGTTCATTCATTCAGCTTTTTTTGATGAATGAAACTGACGAGAGTACGGTATGCAGAACGAAGAGCAAACTGATTGCATATTTTCAAGATGCTGCGTATTTAAAATCGTCTTTGTATTTCATACGCTCGATTGACGATTGCGTAATAATTCTTAAATGCAAGTTCATGGCAAAATTCATATTTACAATAAGAAATGGTCTTCTGTTCCGTCAACTTTGTTTAGAGTTGAGCATCGTTCAATAATCGAAAACAATTCGATGAACTTGCAACATACGAACGTACATTAAACATAGAAACATTCGCAATCTTCTTAGAAGCTCCAAACACGTCATACTTATCACACAAATACTTCAATAGTGCTAAATTAATTTTTTGAAAGATTTCACTAAAATAAGGCATCTTGCTAAAGGCAACAAGTTGCTTATAATCAAGCTACAATTACCATACAATATTTGGGACTTACAAAATGAATCAAACTTTTAATTCAATCAATATCGTACCTACATAGAATAAATTCACACGAAACAGAATACAATGTAAATAATACACGTAATAATCGGATACAAAATAAGAAGGATCTTTACTCGACGTAACAGTCGTACAGATATTAATCAAACTGGCTCAAGAAAGCTCTCTCCCACGGCTTCAGTCTCATCCAATCACGATTCAACTAAACGTACTGGTTACCATTTCTCGGTCTAAAAATGAATTCCAATTTCGTCATTTTAAATAAACAATAGAAAATTTTTTTTTAAAAAAACACTAAATACTTTAAAAGTACGTAAATATAGGTAATACTAATATTATGTGAACAAAAATATAAGAAACGGAATATTCGAACATAGAATCATTCCCAGCTGATGCTCCATAAACATTGAATTGTACATCATATTTGTTCATTTAGTCAAATTCAAGAAAATCTATGCACGGAATCCGCTTCCATAGGATAACATGAGAAAAGAAACGTGCAATCGTCTACTCGAATGTGTACCTCGAGTAAAAACTATCGGAACTTTACAAACATAATGACAATAAAATAACATTCCAAATTAAACTAGAATGTATTCAATAAAAAATACTCCTAGTCAGAATCGTCTTCCTTTTCCGTATAACTTCTATAAACAGAAAGTTTCGGAAATGAATAGAAATTAATCTTACCGAATTCTCTCCATAATTATGAACTTACTTTCGAGTACCAGCATTCCTTCTGCTTTTTCTACCACCGGCAGGAGCAGTGTAACGAGAGACAGCTTTGGGACGTTCTCTCAATTCTTTACGTTGTTTGTCTCGCTGTAAATTACAAAAAATAATTAGAATACGAATGGAAGACGTTTGATTTCATTCAAACACTCAACAACATACCTGTTCCTGAGCTAATAGGAATTTTTCAATAAGTTCGTCGCAAGACAAATTCTCTTCAGGTTCCCAAGTATCGTGCTTGGCAGAATAGTTTTTCCATCTGATTAAAAATTCTCGTTTGCCATTTTTTTTGTAGTCCACGTCGATTATTTTCTCAACCTGTTAAATTACACTTCGATTAGTATCTTTTGAGGATGCTACTCGATAGTGGTGTTCTAAAACGTGTTTACCTCGTAATCTGCTTCATCCTCTTCGTCTTCTGATTTCGATTTTGAGGCTTTCGCTTTATTCTACACAAACGAGAATTTGATTACTGCATGAAAAACGGCGAAATAATATTTATCGTATTTTAGTTAATTACTTTAGGTGTTTCAGCCTTCGCTCCAGCTTTCGCAGTCACCGATTTCTTCTTTTTAGCCGGAGTCTATAAATTAAATACAGCATGAGTAGAGAAAAATAAGGAAAATTTCACTCCAACGATCGATTAAAACACTTACGGATTTCGACGAACCACTGGCAACTCCATTTTCGACGGTGCTAGTCTGAAATAAACAATATCATCAGAAACCGGTTGGATATTTTCAATATAAAAGAAAACAACAGTAAAGAAATGGCTCATCGAAAACTTACTTCTTGTTCTTTGTTATTTTCCTCATTCTCATTTTCTACAGCTGCGGCAGCCTGAAAACAATATCATATTATTTTTTCATCCACTATAGTACTTTACTTTTGAAAGAATCAGCAAAGTAGTAGAATTTTTCATTGAAACGATGAAAGTAAAGATAACGTTATCGCGATAATAGCAAAGCGAATCGGGTGAATCAGATTAAAAACAAAAATATGTTCACATTCTTCTATTAAGACGGGATCAAGTTCTATATAATTTCAATTTAACTTTTGCCTTAGAAATACAAAAAACTGCGTAAGAGCTGCCGAAAATTTAATTCAGCATTTCATTTTCTTATTCCCCTGATAGATAACTATTCACAAAAAATGATGATGAAAGCGATAGTGGACGTGTTTAGAGTGAAGTTCAACGACTTGTCGACGTATTATTCGCCATCGGCGAAGAGGTGAAAAGTAAATTTTACTGGACATGAACCGTTTAGAAAATTTAATCGTAAACAAAATACACTAGCACATGAAATAAATCACTATTGAAAATAATACTTACCGCTGATTTCCTTTTCGCTGCGCGTTTCTTAGCCATTTTATAGGGAAATATTATGAAATATTAATTACTTTAATTAGTAACAACGTCCAAAAACTATAAGTCAAAACAAAAACACGCACTTGTACGCATAAATTAAAAACTCCGGCTCAAATATGCGGTCGTATAGTTGGCGTCTTCCACCTTGAACGTAATTGGCTAATAAACTACACTTCGACTGTTTCAAGTCATCTGATTGGTTCAATTTGGTCACATTCAATTCAAAATTGATTCTGATTGGTTGAAATGAGTTATGAAAAACAACCTCAAGGAAGACTTATTCGTATTCATTGGTCAATTTTCACTCAGAAAATTATTTTGATTTCAAAAAATTTTACTCGACTTTTCAATTCTTCGGCCATTTGCAATTTGAAAAAATAAAAATTATTTTAGTAATCTGATGACATTTGTTCAAAATTTTTAGTGTGCAAAATTTGATTTCGAATTCTGATTCCAAGATGTAATTACGTATCTTCGCATAATAAGTCATTCGTCAAGAAAATCAAGACATAATTTTGATATTTTAATTTAATCTCATTTCTTATCTTTCTTTGTTTGATTTCCCCATTCATGATTCATGATTCATGCAACGTTTCGTTGTTTCATTGAAATAGAATTCACGAGTCGGTCGTGCACGAGTGCGAGTTGTGCACTCACTTCACTTTTGATCGAACATTAATTCAAGCTGGAAGCTTATGAATAATGAATCCAATCCATGCATGATGAAATTATTTTAGCGATGATTGGAGACATGGGGAGCATTCAAAAGTCAATGCTCTTACTAGTTCCTACCCAAGTCAAACACTAATTTTAAATAGTCCTGTCTTTTCAAGAACACTATGATCGATTTTTTAGCTATTATTCATAAGTAATAAAATTTTGTTACGATTCACCGGGAATGATTTTGCTGTTTGAAAAGAGACAGGGAGAGGAGAGGGTACGATTTATTGATAGTTCGAACTTCGAAGTTGGAACACTACCACCGTCAATTTTTCAGAGCAGATTGAATGAACTTTACAAACGTTTTTAGAAAGAAAAAAAAATCAGACGGTTTTCAGCTAAGTAAGTCAGGGATGCAACACACTTTTTTTTCGTTCGTTTTCTTCTCGTAAAATTTCACGATTTTTTTACAAGTCCTTATCAGTCATGTCTCATGTGGTGTGTGATGATAATGTTCATTCTTCATTTCATTCATTTCTTTTCATCTTTTTTATTTTATAAAATAATTTTTCTTGTGTTTTCTCGTTTGTCTTTCGTTCGTTTCGGATGTACGTTTTGTCAAAATGAATTATTTTGAACCCGAAGTGTTTATTTGTTCCCTTTGCGGTAGAAAGTTCAGTCGCAAGTATAATCTTCAAACTCATATTTTCAAAGTTCACTTGAAAAGCTCTGTTAATGTATCGTCTCCTTTGTGTACACCCGGCGAGTTTATTTGTTCGATTTGTAGTAAAAAATTTAATCAAAAATACACTCTAAAACGTCACATTTCTAAACTTCACTCCAGTAGTCGTGATAATGATGTATCGTTTTTATCATTTCCTTCAATGAAAGGTATGTATGACTTCAATTTCACTCCTAATATTTTGTATTTGTTTTACCGTGTGATTGTGATTGTTCTAGAATTTGAAGAGTGGAAAGAAAATGAAGAGGTTAAAACAATGTCCAGATATGTGCAGCGCAAGGGTACAGAATTTAATTCCAGTGGAAAACGGATTGTTTTTTATTGTCATCGTTCTGGCACTTATATATCCAAAAAGAAGAAACAAAAACGTGCTTTAAAAATAACGGGTTCTCAAAAAATTGGTAAATATCATTCAATAGTACAGAACAATCGTATATTTTTTCATGATATATTTTTCGTCCCAATTCATTAGATAGAAAGTATATGTTGCCTTTCGTTACTTCATGCAGTCGAATATGAAGTTGGGTTACATTCACCTAGCTGGATCAATTATGAAATTGGTAATGATGTTGAATTGTTTAACTGGTGAAATGTGTTCATCAAGTGATTTTTGGTTACTTGCTGGCATCCATTTCTTCGACGTATGTGTGAAGTGTGATACGTTGATAATCTGCTACTGCCTGCGTTTTGTTCATTTTAGATAGAATTTTATTCAGAATATTACTGATGCAATTTTTCATTCTACAGGTAATTCATGCTATGCGTTCATGAAGATCAATATTGATAAATTGAATGGCAGCGTTCGAGTTGAATATAACCAACATCATTCCAAACATGAGAAAGAAATCAGATTTCAGCCAGTACCTAAAAATGTTGAAAATGATATTGTTGGTGTGTATTTCACGAGTTTAATAATATATTCAACACAGTACTGATTTGTATGGTCAAAATAACATTCTGCTCTTTTTTGAACAGCTAAATTAGAAGAAGGAATTCCTGCAAGAACCATCCTCGACCAATTAAGACATGACTATGACAATAACGATGAATTCGTCCTTCAAAAGAAGTATCTCCTCAATAGGAATCACGTGTATAACATCGCCAGAAGACATGGGCTACTTCACCTGTATAGAAGGCATAATATAGACGCAATTGGTGTACTGAATGAAAATCCAGTGGAGAACGAGCACGATGGCACTGTTGAAGAAATACAGGATACAATAATTGTTGAGCAGATCCCTTTTGAAACGTCGCTCAAGAATTCGTCATTTTTTGAAAATTTGCTTGAAAAGTATAAATTTGTTTGTGAAAAGCTGGCCACAGAGAAGTTCGATGAAACAACTTTACACAAATGTGATTCAAGTATCAATGAAGTGATTAATCTCTTGAGCAAGAATAAAACTGGTAGTGTCAACGAAGAACCAGTGAATAAAAAAGCAGAAAATCATCTGCGATTCGCTCGAGTACGTAAAAAAATATCGAAGAAGCCTGAGGAGGAAGAGACCTTTGGAAAGCCGTCCTTAAACCTAACTCAACAAATCAAGGATGATTTAATGGGTAGAAATGTCCCTACCTACTGTTATCGATGATGCATTTGATCACATTAAATTCGATTAGTTGTAACATTTAAAATATTTGAATTGTTTGATTTTAATTTTTAATGTAATGAATGATAAAAAAGAAAGTGTATGACAGATTATTATGTTTTATTTCAAATTTAATAAACGTGAAATACTTCGTTTACACGGTGGCGAATCATAGTTGTTGAATTTATTTTTGTCAAATCCAATATACTACATAGATACTTGATATTCAAAATTAGAGGGGAGGGAGAGGTCCTATCGAAATTTTTGTAATAACAAAAATTATTTCAAGCACTTTGATCTACAACATTTATTTGAAAAAAATTTTAATTGGACCTCTCCCACCCCAACGATTTTACACGCAATCCACGGTACTACGACAATATTAATAAAAAATACGTGAAGGAAGGAAGGAAGAAAGGGGCAAATTAAAAAAAAATTTCAAATAAAAATTGTAGAATGACGACTGAGGAATAATTTTTATTCACTTGCGTCTATGGACACTATGAATGTGTCACATTTATGATTTACTCTCTTGAATTTTACCAAGTTCAGCACTTGCCACTACATAGATACTGGATATCAAAATTGGAGAGGAGGGATGGTTCAATCAAAATTTTTGTCATAAATAAAATTATTCATAGAACTGCAAGCTACAACTTTTGCTTGAAAATTTTTTCAGATGGACCCCTCCCTCCCCACCAATTTTGGATAAAGTAACTTGAGTTAGTCAAAATAAGTTACATTATCCAAAATTGGTGGGGAGGGAGGGGTCCAATCAAAATTTTCGTCATAACCAAAATTATTCATAAAACCTCAAGCTACAACTTTTGTTTGAAAATTTTTTCAAGTGGACCTCTCTCTCCCCACCAATTTTGGATAATGTAACATGTGTAAGTCAAAATAAGTTGTGTTATCCAGAATTGGTCGTGGCAGAGGGGTCCAATCAAAATTTTTGTCATAATCAAAATATTCATAGAACTTCAAGCTACAACTTTTGTTTGAAAATTTTTTCAAATGGACCCCTTCCACCCCACCAATTTTAGATAATGTAACTTATTTTGACTAACTCAAGTTACATTATCCAAAATTGGTGGGGAGGGAGGGGTCCATCTGAAAAAATTTTCAAGCAAAAGTTGTAGCTTGAAGTTCTATGAATAATTTTAGTTATGACAAAAATATTTATTGAACCCCTCCCTCCACTCCAATTTGATATCCAGTGTCTATGTACGTAGTGACAAGTGCTGGACTTGGTAATTTTCAAGAAAGTAAATATCCAAACTAAATCCAAACACTCAAATTTTAAAGGACAGACGAAAATTTTCCAAGTTTAGTACAACACAAGCACGAAAAAAAGCGAGTTGCATCCATGACTTCATTAGCTGAAATCCGTCTGTCGTTCTCTACAGTCTACGTGTTCTTAATTCGAAAAAAAACACTGCTCAACAAAAACAAAATCAAGGATTTTTGAAGAAAAAAATATCTGGATTATCCTGGATGAAGCATGAAGCACACACTACACACTCAAAACGTCAATCATTCGAATTTTTTTATTTTCAATTTTTTTTTCAAAAATTTGTAGCACTTGAAAAGTACGAAAGCATTTATTCTCACTAAAATTATTTTCCATAAAGCCAACCAAACACATTAACTTTTTTTTTCGGAAAGGAAAATCTGAAATTTTCCATTTTTCGTTGAAATTTACAATTTTTAGCTAATACTTTTGTAATGATAATTATTGTAATTGATTCGATAAGTTCAATCAAATTCATACTCTCCAGTGCACCATAAAATTTACATCTCTGTGTCAGTGATTTTCGTCGAAAGGAAAAATGGCAAGTTTCGATTTAACACGTATCATGGGTCAATACCTAGACCGGCATCTAGTTTTCCCGTTGCTGGAGTTTTTATCTGCTAAAGAAGTACGTAATTTATTCCAAAATGAGCATCTCCCTACTCGGCCGATTCATTTTCACTGTAATTTTTATAGATATACGAAGAAAACGAACTACTACGAGTGAAGTTGGATATTCTAAACAAAACAAACATGGTCGATTACGCTATCGATATTCGAAAACAATTATACCCCGATCAAGAAATACCAGAAGTAAATCAAGTCACTCGAATAATTACGCCCTAGCTGCGATATTTTCTAACGATTGTATTTTTTAGGAATTGAAACAAAAACGTTCCAAAGTAGTAACGCAGTTGACCGAATTTCAAGAACAAGTCGCCAGCATATTGAAGCTGTTGACCGACGAAGAAGTCATGAAAACTTTCGAAACCATGAGGGATCCTAAAGCTTTATCGAATTATATCACAAAAGAATTCAACGTAATAATCTCACTCGTTACTGTTCACAACTATTCTCGATTTTAGTACAATTTTATGCCTAATGTACGTGTAATGTTTCAGTTCAAAATAGAGAAAATGGAGAGTATGTATAAATTGGCGAAATACCGTTACGAATGTGGTAATTATTCCCAAACCACTAGCTATTTGTATTTCTATCTGTTGGTCATGTCTCCCAATGACAAGGTACGTAATTTTCGAGTACTTCGGAATACACGGTCAACACCCAGTTTAATTTCGAGTATTTTTTCCTACAGAATTACTTGAACGTATTGTGGGGTAAATTGGCATCAGAAATTTTGATCCAGAATTGGGAAACTGCCTTAGAAGATATTAACAAATTGCGCGAATACATCGATAGCAATGCTTTCTCCAATTCTTTACAACTGTTGCAACAACGTACGTGGTTGATTCACTGGAGTCTGTTTGTTTTCTTCAACCACGCCAAAGGAAAAGATCTAATTATCGATATGTTCTTGTATCGTCCCAAGTGAGTGTTTTTTTGCGATCGTTTTCAAAGTATCGACCTTTAAGTTGCATGATCTTACCATTTATTATTTTTTTTCAGTTATTTGAACGCTATCCAAACCATGTGCCCGCATATTCTACGTTATTTAGCTACCGCTGTCATTATAAATAGAGGTCGCCGTAATGCTTTGAAGGATTTAGTTAAAGTTATCCAACAAGTGAGCTATAAAAATGTTCTTTGCCTGTACCATATCATCGTTTCATTCTCAAATATGTTTGTAACACTTTCATGTCGTTTCACAGGAATCGTACACTTATCGAGACCCCATCACCGAGTTCATCGAACACTTGTACGTGAACTTCGATTTCGAGGGTGCTCGTCAGAAATTGTCGGAATGTCAAATCGTCATATTCAACGACTTTTTCTTAATCGCCTGCTTGGACGAATTCGTCGAAAATGCTCGTCTCATGATTTTCGAAACGTTTTGCCGAATTCATCAATGTATCAGCATAAAGTGAGTAATTCCCTCGATCTACGTTCACCCCAAAGTTGAAAATTTTCCTATTAAACGACTCCCTTTTTTTTTGCAGCATGTTGGCCGAAAAATTAAACATGAAATCCGAAGAAGCCGAATGTTGGATTGTGAATTTAATCAGGAATGCTCGTTTGGACGCTAAAATCGATTCGAAATTGGGTCACGTTGTTATGGGCACCCAACCTACGTCGCCTTATCAACAACTCATTGAAAAAATGGACTCGTTGTCCGTCCGATCGGAAGCTTTGCAAGCGTTGATTGAGAGAAAGATCAAAGGAAGACCGCAAAATGTAATTTGGTCAACGTACCTGTATCCGTAACCAATTTTTAATCGACCAATAATCACCTTTTCCATTTTTTCTGTTCCAGATCCATTGGGGCTCGCATGATTTCTAATTTAAATTTTCATCTTTGAATACTTTAAAATGTAAATTTTTTCCAACGCTAAAAAATAAAGAATAAAAATGAAATTGTACGAAATTTTCAATTTGCAAAAATATTACTTTATACAAAAATGTTTTATATACAGCGATAACTTACAGCGATACCATAAAACGTATCGCAATAATGTAGTTTATCATTCCAACTCAACTTCTGTAGATTCGGCAGCACCAATGGGTTATATAATTTCTTTGTGCCTCGACAAAGTGATTCTGAGCAGACGATTTTTTGGTAATGTTTTCAATCTGACGAGCAAGTCCTCTGTAATCAAAATAATATGTTCAGATTACGTTGCCAAGTTGACGATCGGCTATTTTTACGGAGAGTCCGTGCTGTTTCATTTGCTCACCTTGAATTTTTTAGCAAGTCCAGTGCTACATAAATACTTTATATTCAAAATTGGGAGGGAGGGGTCCAGTCGAATTTTTTGTAATAACTAAAAGTATTTGTAAAACTTCAAGCTACAACTTTTGATTGAAATTTTTGTTATAACCAAAATTATTTCTAGTACTTCGAACTACAACTTTTGTTTGAAATTTTTTTCAATCGGGCCCCTTGCCTCCCCCTGTTTTTAATAATGTATTTGAATGAGTTGAATTATCCAAAATTGGAGGGGAGGGAGGGGTCCAATCGCAATTTTTGTCATAACCAAGAGTATTAGTGGAACTTCAAGCAACAACTTTTGTTTGAAAACTTTTTCAATTGAGCCCCCCTCTCTCCATTTATTTTGCAAAACACTCCCAAAATACTAATTAAAAATTGAAGGGGGAAGGGGAAAGGGTCCAATTGAAAAATTTGTCAAACAAAGTTTGGACCCCTCCCTTCCCTCCAATTTTGGATAATCCAACTCATTCAAATACATTATTAAAAACAGGGAGGAGGTAAGGGGCCCAATTAAAAAAAAATTCAAACAAAAGTTATAGCTTGAAGTTTTACAAATACTTTTAGTTATTACAAAAATTTCGATTGGACCCCTCTCTCCCTCCCTTCATCCCAATTTTGAATAATTATAAAGTATTTATGTAGCACTGGACTTGGTAAAAAAATTCAAGGTGAGCAAATGAAACAGCACGGGCTCTCCGTAAAAATAGCCGATCGTGCCAAGACGAACCAAGGTATCAAAATAAAAGCACTTACGTTTGCTGCCATAAATAGAATTGGTATGTAGAGCGACTTGAACAAATTGAGCTAATCTTTCCAGACATAATTGAACTAGATTTTGTTGCCCACTCTGATCAGCTTTAGAGCTATAAAAATGACCAATTAAACAAAATGCATTCTAAAATATAATATTATGTGAAGAGCTATATCGAAAAGGTACCTTTGTAATACTCTTTCAATTTTATTATTGCAAAGTTTCACCAAAGCGGTAACATGTTGAACAGATATCACATTACGTTGAGTAGGATTAGGACAAAATACTTCGGCTTCGAGTAAACTTTCTAACACCGCTAGATGTAATTTCGAATATAGCAGGTCATGCTCATCGATGTATAAAGGAGCTAAAACGCACCATCTGAAAAGCAAAACAACATGAACCGAGAGGTTTCGACACGAAACTTTAAAAAAACTTTAGTACTTACTTGAATAAACCAACAAAAGGGGTAACAGCAGGCATTGGTATGCCTCCCATAGGAAGAGACAACAATAAATTACTAGTTAAGGCGGCGTAACACAAGGAATTGTTCTCCGAAACCCATTCGGTGATTATTTTCAGTAATGATAACGGAGGTAAGGCTGTTGGACATTCTACTTCGCTTTCTACGTCTGTACGAAAAAAGGAATGTTTAACAGACATTATTAAAATATTATTTTGCGAGATAATCGTGATTCAATACTCACTTATATCGAAGTATATTTCAGACAGAGCAGTCAAAAAGTTGGCAGTGAATAGAGGAGCTTTACTAGGCAAATCTCTCAACTTGCTGCTCGCACCGGGCAATAATATAAAGTAATCGTTAATCAATCCTTTGGCCAACTCTAAACTGAATTTCGAAGTGCATCCGATCTGCTGCATAAGAACGCCTGCAAAAATTAAACAACATAGAGCGAATTGTGTAAGTACAGAAGCTGGCAATTTATTAAATTCGATTACAACAACCTGTAGCTGATAATAAAGGTATATTATTGGTGCATACGGCTATGGACACTAATTTTACTAATAACTGACACCGTTCCACGCAAGTATGAGGAAACAACGACATGAATACCGTATTTCGAGCAGCATCTCCTCCTACGTTGATGTTATGACTGAACGCAAAGTAATCGCTGAGAACTTCTACCAGTTGCATTTCTTGTATGTGATTTAGTTTCTATAAATTAAACAGGAAGCGAAATTAATACGAGGAAGAAGAAATGAGTCGAGTTTTAACGTACTTTCTTTCTCTCGCCTCTCCGGTCTATTTCGCAAAAAACGAATTCAGTTATCAGTTCCATGGCCAAGTTGCTGCTATGAATACGGCCAACGTTCGGTCCTGCGTTTGATGTGCATAGTTGTTCTACAAGTACATTTGAATAATAATCAATTAAAACATTTCCTTCGAGGTGTAATCTCAATTGAAAATGGAAAAAAGTTCTATTTTTCAACTCACCTATACGTGATAAGGCTTCCTTGACACAACACGGAAATTTCAAATTCCGTAAGGCTTGCTTCGTATCAGATGACATTTGATTAATTTCTTAATAGCTGATTCGCATTCGTAATGAAATAAAATATTTATAATGCAGAAAATATACCAAAAAGTAACAAATTTAGAGGAAAACTCAATCAATTTCAATTCAAAAATCACCAAACCGCAAAATTAAAAAAAATATATTATTTTCGAATTTTAAAAATTTTTTGACTTGCGACTCACAACTTTACTTTTTTTTGAAAGAAATTCATCTGTGACATAAAAATAAAATTTGTAAACAATCCGAATTTTTGTAACTGTGATTTTTCATCAATGATCAAACGGATTTTTCAAAATTTTGAAAATTTTGATTCTCGAAAAATTTTGAATTATTTGAAAAAAGTGAAAGTTTTGATTTGAAATTGACTAAGGAAATTTGGAATTTGGTCATGAGTTCCCAATACTTCGGTTTCGAAGAAGAAGAGGCTGTCGAAGTGGTTGATACGGTAATGAAACCACTCACAACTACGATTGCCAAGACTCCAACAAGAGCTCAAAGTTCTACGAAAATGTCAATTTCCGAGATTCAAGCGTTATTGGGTAAAGATTCTACGGTTAATGAGTCGACTCTGGATTGCAGTGTTAATGAATCGAGTTTTTATGCCGATGAGGTACGTACCTAATTGAAAATTCTCGATATTTATGCAATTTTATCTCATCACGAATTCACCGGTGTGGTGTGTTCAGGATACTTCGATTTGTCAGTCCCAGTGGGATTCTACTATGGAGGAAAGTTTTTCAATGGATGATGTAAGTTTTATTTCCATTACTCGACTCCTTAATTTTCCAATTCATTAAATCATTCTTCGTTTGCAGTCGACGCTGAGTAATATTACCACAGTGAATGGGAAACCGAGAAAGATCATCAAAGCTGGAAGAAAAGCAAGAAAAGTTTTAGGATCTATACAAAATAACGAAGTAAATATTTAACTGCATTTCGTTGACAGTACTTTTAAGCTGTATTAGCTCTGAGATTTAAAAAACGAAAACATTTCTACAGAATCCATCGACTGAGTCAACACCAACGCGTAGTAACAAAAAACGAGCTCCTCGAAGTGCCACCAAGAATAAAGAAAATCAGCCCCCTAAACGAGTGAAAACTACGAAAAAAGATGCTTCGGTAATGTCTTTGTTCAATTTATCCCCCAATCCTCCTTTCGTTGTGAATGAGGGATATTTTTGACCATTGATATTTTTGTGTTCAGGGTGAAAACTACGACGAGTTGGCAGAGCAACTGAATAAGCGATTTCAAGAAATCGAGAATTTCCAGTTGGTTGTCGAGTAAGCTTTCGAAGCTGATCAGAACTATTTTTCAACCCATGAACGTGCGAGTATTTTTCATTTTCATACCAATGAGTTCATTAGTCATTACTTTTAAGGGAAATAATTTACCTATTCGGAGGGTTACTTTTGCCCTAATGTGATTTACTTATTATAATTACTCAAAGTTCCAGTTATACCAGTAAGTTTAATTAGAGGTATTTTTATTTTTAAATTCTAATGTGATCAAATTTTGTATTCTATTTTATACGCTCAATAATATTTATACTCTTAGCAATATGACTGGTGCCAGATATCATCTGGAATACCATTTTTTTCTTTCATTAATTCATAGTTTTGTTATAATTACGTTATTTTTTTCTACTTACTACTTAGGCTTAGTTTTTTGTACTCTTTGATAATTCAGTTTTGAAGTGCATAATATAGTTTTGTACCTAGTAATAATATACCAATCTTTTGGAGTAAATTGGATTTTTTTTTTGCTTTAAATTCCTCACTTGAGTGAAATCCTTTTTTTGAAAACTTTATCAAGGTAATTTTTACATTATAAATAGGAACCTAAATTTGCATGAAGCCTTTGAAATTATTTCAAATTTTCAACAGTGAAATTGTAGTATAAAGAATAGTGCAATCCATAACTCCTGGTTCGGAAACGTCTTCTGTCTCCAAAATTCCGAGAAGCACGTGGGAATACTGCTTTCTGATTGGCTGAAAAGTTGAGAGGTGAAAATCGGCTAATTTAATAGAATAATTCGAAATAAATCGTTCAAATTGAAGGTTTCTGCAAAAAATTTTTATTCCAAGCCTTTATGAAGTTCTCTAGTTTCAATTTGAAACATTTATTTTATTCTATAATTCAAAATAATTAGTGATGGGAACTATCGATAGTTTTTTTTATCGATAGGAATTCGATATCGAAAATATAACAAAATTTCACTATCGATAGACTCGATAGTTTTTTTCCACTATCGATAACTATCGATAGTATCGATAGTCTCGTTCGGTCTTCAATATTTCAATTTCAATAATTTATATTCATTAAACTATCGCGATGAACTAGGAATAATAAGATCAATCAGCATCCTCCTCATCAAAAATAAAATAAAACTATTTTTCGATCCTCGATAATTTGAGAAAATCTACGTAAAATCTAGCACTTTCAGATTTTACTCTCGGTCAACATTGTTTGCTCCACTTATCTGTCATCACTCATCAGCTGCCCAATTCATAGATATAGATAATAAACTGGATCGGCTGCTTACATTTAAAATGTACAAGAAAAACTGAAGCAGAAAATCAGCCAATCAGATTCGTGAGGGTGAAGAAAGTAGCCAATCAGAGTCGTGAGGGTGAAGTTGAAGAATAATTAGTTTTTCTCTTGTAGTGTCAAATTAACGGGGTTGAAATATTTTTTTTCTATCTTGCAACAATTAATAAACATAAATACGAGTAAAAATTCAAAAACCGTGAAGTTTTTCGTGAATTTTCTCCTCCAAAATGAGTGTATTTGAAAAAAAAGGGGCGTGGCTTATCAAAATTTGTTTTTGCTTCACGAGTTGCCGATCCAGTTTATTAATATCAATATCTATGGCCCAATTTCTTCGATTGGGTGGAGTAGTGTTTACCATCTTCGTTGAAATAATTATGTTTTTTTAAGCGAATAATTATCGAAATAATTCAGATAAAAGTGCAAATCGTGCTCCGAATAAGTGAACGCTTCGCAGAGCAAAATGGACGGCTGCTTATTCAACATCGACGGCGGCTACTTGGAAGGTCTTTGCCGAGGCTTCAAGTGCGGAATCTTGAAGAAAACTGATTACTTGAATTTGGTCCAATGCGAAACCTTGGACGATTTAAAGCTCCATCTGCAAGGTACGGATTATGGTAACTTCTTAGCTAACGAGCCCAGCCCTCTGGCCGTATCCGTGATCGACGACAAACTTCGCGAAAAGCTGGTAATCGAGTTCCAACATATGAGAAATCACGCAGTCGAGCCCTTATCAACGTTCTTGGATTACATCACGTACAGCTACATGATCGACAATATCATCCTGCTGATCACTGGCACCCTGCACCAGCGTCCAATATCCGAACTGATACCGAAATGCCATCCTCTGGGCAGCTTCGAGCAAATGGAAGCCATCCATGTGGCAGCCACGCCAGCCGAACTCTACAACGCCGTTCTCGTAGACACTCCTTTGGCTCCGTTCTTCGTAGACTGCATCAGCGAGCAGGATTTAGACGAAATGAATATCGAAATCATTCGTAACACGCTGTACAAAGCGTACCTTGAGGCTTTCTACGGTTTCTGCAAGAAACTGGGCGGTACGACGGCCGAAACGATGTGCGAAATATTATCCTTCGAGGCTGACCGAAGAGCCATCATAATCACCATCAATTCGTTCGGTACCGAATTGACCAAAGACGACCGCGCCAAGCTGTACCCGAGATGCGGTAAATTATACCCCGACGGATTGGCCGCTTTGGCTCGAGCCGACGACTACGATCAGGTCAAATCTGTCGCCGAATACTACACCGAATACAGCGCTTTATTCGAAGGAGCCGGAAATAATCCGACCGATAAGACGTTGGAAGATCGATTTTTCGAACACGAAGTTCATCTGAATGTTTTCGCCTTCTTGCAGCAATTCCACTTCGGCGTGTTTTACTCGTATTTAAAACTGAAAGAGCAAGAGTGCCGTAATATCGTCTGGATATCCGAATGCGTCGCACAGAAGCATCGTGCCAAGATCGATAACTACATTCCAATATTATAAATATCCATAGTTCTCATCGACACACCCATGCTTAGTTACTTTGTATTATACGATATTATGTTACCTTCGCGAATTTACTATATAGAGCTCTTCTTCTCGTTTCATGTTTTGTTTGATTTTACCTTTTTTCTTTCTTTTTTTTTGTTTTGTTTTATTCCCTTCAGTCTGTTCTTGTAATATCCTCCATTTTAAAAATGCTTCTCTCAACCGCGATTTATTCATTTTTACGCGAATGACCTTTTACGTCATCAATGTAAAACCATTTTTGTACGCTTCTTTCGTCGAATTTCATTCCGAGGATACCCCGTGAAAGGTCATTTTCTGTATAAATTTTATATATATAAAACCTGTACAGTACCGTCGAAATCCATATTATTACAAAGGCGCGTATATGCGCCATATATGAGTACGTTATGAATGTAATCTGTATGTAATAAAATATATTTTAGAATATTTTACTCGTTTTTTTTTTCATCTCGATCTGAAGGGCTGTAACATGAGATGATTTTTAGCCGGATATTTGTTCAAAATGATGGCTATGGAAAAGGCCCTGAGTTTATTTATTCAATATAGGTATAATATATTTCCGGAAATTTTGGGCTGCTAGTTCCAAGGCCCAAGTCGAATGAGTTCAAACTTACTCTGGAGGGTCTCTTCGGAGTAGAAAATCTGTTATATACCCTGGAATCGGAGTCATCACTAAAAATTAAAGATATAGCCTCTTCTAAGGGGGCCGGAGAAAGCCTAAAATGGTGAAATGTTTTGAAATTTGAACCATGTACATGTGTCTAGTTCATTCGACTTGTTTACGTGAATTAGAATCATTGTTGTTAAATTTTGCTAAATTCAAAATTGGAGGGGAGGGAGGGGTCTAATCGACATTTTTATAATAACCAAAAATATTTCTAAGGCTTCAAACTACAACTTTTGTTTGAAAATTTTTCCAATTGGACCCCTACCCCCACCAGTTTTTCATAATAAAAAGTATTCAAGTCATATTATTCGAAATTAAGAGGGGAGGGGAGGTTCTAATCGAGAATTGTATGATAACAAAAAATGTTTCTAAGACCTCAATCTACAACTTTTGTTTGAAAAATTTTTCAATTAGACCCCTTTGCCAAATCTTGAAAAAGTATCAAACTGATGTTATGTGAAATAGGAGGAGAGAAAGGGATCCAATCGAAATTTTTATAATCACCAGAGTTAATTTAAAGATCTTGATCTACAACACTTTTACTTCAAAATTTTTTCAATTGGCCCCTTCCTCCCTCATTCGTTCAATTTTTAATTAGTATCTTCAGAGTGTTATGCAAAATTGGCGGGGAGGGAGGGGTTCAATTGAAAAAAATTTCAAACAAAATTTGTAGCTTGAAGTCCTAGGAATACGTTCGG
Source organism: Balanococcus diminutus (assembly GCA_959613365.1). NCBI lineage: Eukaryota > Metazoa > Arthropoda > Insecta > Hemiptera > Pseudococcidae > Balanococcus > Balanococcus diminutus. The sequence goes on along the minus strand of OY390716.1, from coordinate 58,931,310 downwards.
TTATTACAAAAATTTCGATTGGACCCTTCCCTCCCCTCAAAATTTAAAATTGCAGGTATCTATGCCAGAGTTTTTCAAGTTGTTTTGATTAGATTTCAATTTTTTTTCATTGGATGATTTTTGTTTTTACCTAAAAAATATTGGAGAAAATTTTTTTCAATTTTTCGAGAGTAAAATTGGGTAGGTATTATCAATTAATTTATTATTTTGAGAAAAAAATTTCTTCGAGTGTCTGAAATAAAAAACTTTTTTTTTGAAAAGTGTTTCGTTTTTTTTTTAGTAAAAAATCTTCCAATTTTCTGTGTGTTTTTTTTATATCTTTAGTAGGATGGAATTTCTCACTTTTTGGGGTAGAAATATTGGGAGAAAAACTAGAAAACAATGTCTGACTAGTATTTTTCATTTATGTACCCATTAAAAAATTTCAATTTCAATTTTTTTTTTTTGAAATACCTGCCTAAAATTTCTTTTAATGTTTTAGATTTAAGAATAGTTTTTGGAAAAAAGATTCTTCGTTTTTTTCAAGAAGAAAAAATCAATTTTTAAAAGTGGAAGTATCTACCTAGCCTTAGTACCTACTTCTCTTTTCTGGAAGAAAAAATTTCTCGATTTTTTTTTGGAATAAGAAATCTTTTAAATTTTGGATTTTTAAAATTCTTTTCCTAGAATGTTTTTTGATATAGAATTATTCTGGGGGGGGGGGGGGGAGGGCAGGGAAGACTTCTCAATTTTTCCGGAGTGAAAAGAAGTAGGTACATGGTACAATGTATTTTTAATTTTTTTGAGAAAAAAGTTCTCAATTTTTTTGGAATAAAACAATTTTTTCATTTTTCTTTCTTTCTTTCTTTTTTATTTTGAATGAAAAATCTCCAAATTTTTTAAAAAGCCTTTCAATACCTAATTGTCGAAGAGAAAATTTGAAGAAAACATTTTTAATTTGGAAGAAAAATTAGAAAATAATGTCTACCTAGAATTTTTCGTTCAGGTACCTACTATTAAAATTTTTTTTTTTTTTTAATACCTAAAAATTCTTTTAATGTTTTAAATTCAACTTTTAAGAATACTTAGTTTTTGGAAAAAAGGTTCTCGTTTTTTTCAAGTAGAACTACTTCTCTTTTTTTGGAAGAAAAAAATTTCTCGATTTTTGGGCCAGGTTAATTTTTTTGAGAAAAAATTTCTCAATTTTTTGGTATTTATAACGATTTTTCCTTTTTTTTTTGAATGATAAATCTCCAAATTTTTTGAATAAAAAGCCTTTCAATGAGAAAAAATTTTCAATTTGGAAGAAAATCTAGAAAATAATGCCCGCCTAGTATTTTTCATTTACCTAGGTATTAAAAAATTTCTCATTTTTTTTTTTTTTTTTTTTTTTTTTAAATACCTAACCTAAAAATGTATTCAATTTTTTAGATTGAAAAATATTCTTGTTTTAGAAAAAAATTTCTCGATTTTTTTTGGAATAAGAAATCTTTCAAATTTTGGATTTTTAAAATTCTTTTCCTAGAATGTTTTTTGATATGGCCATTCCAAAGCCCTCTGTAAGTATAACTCCCTCCAATTGTGAAAAAAATTGATAAAAATTTTTAAAATATGTGGCATACTTTTGATAGAGCTAAATTTGAATATTTCCTTGTTTTGTTGATTGGGCCCTCCCCAAGCCCCCACCACTTCAAAAATTTTAAAAAAGATTGACGAAAACGACAGCATGGTGTGGAGTATAATTAATTTTAGGATAAAAATCCATAGGCCTACAATTCATTAAAAATGGAATTAAATTCCCTATATTTCATTTCACTTGTACCTAGTGGGTATTTTTTTTTTGTCTGCATGAATTTTTTAAATTTCAAATATAAATTTCTCAAAAACTTTTACAGATAGAAAAAAATCCAGCACCCATCTGTACCAATTACCTTTTTGCAATTGATTTGTTCATAAAAATAATCCATTTTATTTGCCATATTATTCTTTCCCAATTTTGAAAAAAAATCCACACGACAATAGTGTTGGATGATTACTGAAAATATACCTGGTTGAACCTAGTTTTATAAATTAAATAAATGAATCAAACATGGAAAAATGATTCTATATTTGATTATTGTTGCTTGGTTCTTAATCTAGTACAATCACAGGCAGAATATCATAATACGTGTTGCATTATTATGATTCAGAGTATAGTAAAAGGATTATATAAGTAGGTATGAATTCGTTGGTATCAATCAGTTGATTAGTTAGAGCGGTGTCAAATAAAAGCCGCATTTTAAAGATAGAAAAAACAAAAATAAAAAATCAATCTTATCGTGGTGAATTTTTCTTTTTATAATACCTACATACATAAATCGTCCTTTTGTAATATTCTCAAGATCCAAATGGAATCGTAAACATATTATTTGCTATACTATCGATGCCTACAAAATTGAGCCGATCTTCTCAAAGTGCAAGTAAGTACTCGTACACTTGTAAAAGTTCAAATAGGTCGAGAGTATTAATTCAGTTAGGTATAATTATTTCTTACGTGTGATCTTGAGACTTGATTTTCAAACACGGTGGCGTTGATCTACCTTATTCGAATGAATCTAGGGCATATTTTAAGAATTTTTAGGAACTGCACACATTTGAAATTTTTCATTACCCAAATGAAAACCTCAGCTTGACGGAGAATTTATTTTTGAAAAATTAAAAAAAAGTATTAAAATCGTTTAAAGAATTCTTTTTGAATTGAATTTTTAAAATTCAGTTTCGGTACATTTTTTGTTCAGTGTTAAAATTTTTTTAGAAATTTATTCTCTAGCAAAATTACGAGAAATTTGTTTTTAGACAAAATTTAAAAAATTACTTTTCAAATAAATTTTCAAAGATAATGCCTTGAAAAATTTAAAAAAAAATGCTTTTCAATAAAATTTTCAAAAATTTTGGCTTGTACAAAATTTTTAAAAATTACAAATATAAATAAAATGTAAAAAAATGTCCATGATAATTTTTTTTTTTTTTTTAATGAAAGCTTTAAAAGAATAATAAAATATATTCTTTAAAAAAATTTAAAAAGACTGGAGTTGCAAAATTTTTTTAAAGATTTGTGATTAAAGGAAAAAAACTAATGTTTGGGCTAAATTGAAAAATTAATCATAATTGGACAAAATTAAAAAAAAAATAATAATGAAAATCAACACAAATCATTTTTTTTTTCAATTTTCCCTTGAAAAGTATTGGAAATTTTTTTTTCACACGAAATCAAGCAATTTATACCTATTGAAAAAATTTGTTCACCCATTCTTTTTTTTGAGAAATTATGTACTGTTCGAATAAATTTCTATAACTAGGTAATGATTTAAAAAAATTGTTTTCCAAGAACAAAATGGAAATAATTTTCAACAAAAATTATGAAAATTGATTTTAATCAAAATTAAAAATTAAGAAAAAACTAGTGTTTGAATAAACTTTTGAGAATGGAACTTTGAATGCTCAAAAAAATAATTACATGTTCTTCCAAAAAAAAATCAAAACTGTTTTCAGAAAAAATTTGCAAATTAAAAAAAATGTTTTTTCAATAAAATTTTGAAAAGTAGGATTTCGACAAATTTAGAAACAAATTCAGTTCCAGCAAAGGCTTAAAAATTTCTCCAAAAAGATCGTGTTAAAACAAAATTAAAATACGTAATTAATTATAATTATATTGAAAAAAATTGAAAATTGTACTTGAACATGGCCATTTTGAAAAAAAAATTGAGCAATATTTAAAAAAAATAGGTAGGCCTATCTCGTGTTCAATAATGGTTTTTCAACAAAATTTCAGAAAATGTGATGTGCGTGCACAATTAAAAAAATCTTCGGATGAAATTTTCAACACTCTTCCATCTAAATTTTAGAAAACTGACGCTTACAGAGAATTAAAAAAAAAACCTGATATAATTTAAAAAAAAAAAAAGTTTTGCAAACAATTTCTATGGTTTATGTTTAATTGAGCAAAATCATTAGGTAAAGAAATAGGTAGTAGTCCCTAGGCCTTATTCAACATACATAATTACACTCAAAAAAAAGTTGAATGAAATTTTTTAAAACATTGTACTTGAAAAAAATGGCCCGAAAAAAATCCAAATAATTTCTTTATTTAAATTAAAAATTGATCAAAATTTCAAAAAAAAAAATCAATCAACTCAGAAAAATAATATTGGAACAAAGTTATAAAAAACTGAACATGAAGAAAATTTCAAAAAATTCTCCGTTAGCGGAATTTCGAAAAAAAAATCGAACTTCAAGATCAAGGCTCCACTGAAGGTTAAAATTGTCTATTTTTCGATCAAAACACTAAAATCGTCATTTTCACACCCCTCGATTAAAACCAATCAAATTGGTAATTTTATAGAACAATATTAAAATTATTTTCAATTTCCATTCCTCATTTCTTTCAATATACAACAAAACCACCACCAATAACCCGTTTAAAACAATATCTTACCTTAACCAACCTTCAATAATTCGCAACCAAGTAAAGGAAACTCAGGTCCAGCTCAAACGACTCACTCCTTGGCAAAATAAAAACCTAAACAAACCAACGAAAAAAAATCAAATAAAAATCATCGTTCGAATTATGCTACAAAATCAATAAATACGTATACGAGCCCATCACCAAAACATAATAAATTACACAAAATATATAAGGCATCGATCACCACCACCGTTCCATGATCATAAACAACTACATAGAATGTCTGATTTGAACAAAATTTTGAGCAAGAGCGACTACGACTACAAAATTCCTTAAAATTATAACAAAAAAAAATAATAATAAAAAAAAAAATACAATGTACTAAAAATACGTTCGGGTAAATTCATCTAATAAGTAATAACAAATAACCAATTCAATTCGAATACTTCCATCTTGAGAACTTGATGCATTCACGAGACGTGTATCAACAAAAAAAAAAAAAAAATTTAACAACTGATTTCTTTTTTTCTTTAAAATGAGATAACGAGAAAAAAATTTACACTATACAAGTATCATTTAAATGCGAGTGAACGATGCGTCATATGAAAGTGCCTTTTTTCAAGCAATTACAGCCAGAGCGATTTTTTTTAAACAGGTTCTATACACACCATTACAGGTACATTGCAATCGCAAAGAAAAAAAAATCTTACATTATATTACAAAATTATGTAAAAACAATATTTAGATAAAAAAAATAGTAGGTACAATGACCATTTATCATAAGCATGTTTTAAAAAAAATTCAATTTATACAAAACAATTAAATGAAATAAATAAATAGAAGAGAAAGGTGCTGTAAAAGTTTTCATCTTTCGGTCGATGTATGTATAGTAAATTACGAATTATATAAGAAAATAAAAATGATATAAAATCGATACATATACGAATTCGAGTATATGTAGATTTTACGCATTGCTCGAGCGTGCATTAAAAAAAAATTGCCAGTTACCTTCTTATATTTTCTCATACGTACTGAAAATTAAGGACATGGAGCATTTTCCCCTTTATTTTTTTAGTAGTTTGGTAAGTTCGTTTCGTAAGGTTAATTTTTTTTCAATTTTAATTTAATTGACTTTTTTTTCATTTTTTTGCGTAGGTAGGTACTCGAATCTGTCAATTGTCATCGGCGATCAAACAAAAAAAGTACACGCGGTTCGTTAATCAACCGCAGGTACCGAGGTAACTCATCAAGGTAACAAATGATAATAATTTTGTAATCTCAAAAAATAAAACGAAAAACATTGATAAAAATAAGCGCAATAAAATGGGTAGTTTGTATTACACGCGAAATCAATTGACATAAGCATTTACAGAAGATTGTAACGTACGCGATTAATTATTTTCAATTCCCTATTTACAAAATCGTCAAATTATTATATTTTTTTTTAAATTCAAATTCCCCCAAAAAATAACAAACAAGACTTGAGACAACGTGAACCAAATAAGACACGTAACAGCGAGCAATTTAATAAAAAAAAAAAAAAAAAAAAGGAGCTGTTTCATCTTCATACCACCTACGTACTCCAATGCAGACATCACACACACATACGTATAAAACCACTCGATGAGGAAACGAAAATAAATTACCTGTATTTTAAAGCCATTTATACGCGAAAAGAAATGCAATGCGGATGACACAAAAACATTATGGTGTAATTTTTTCCCCACTTTGCTTTTAACGACCACGAAAAAGATCCGTGTGCGTGTTCCCATTACATATCAATATTATAGCGAGGTATTCGCGTAGTAAAATATCAAGCTGAGTGGTTCGAACGAGATAATGAAATTTTTTCAAGTTATTAGTTTCGGTATTGAAATTATTTCGCGGTAAATAAAGGCAGGGGACGCTGAGGGGAGCGATAGAATCGTTTTTCCGGTCGAAAAAATAATAATTTGGGCGAGACCCACGAGACCGTGCAAATTCGTTCACGAACGACTCGAATGATACCTACGGATACGAGTCAGAATCATTTGAAATTTTTTTTTAAATATAAAACTATAAATTGCTAAATTTTGATGTTACATCGAATTATATGGAAAATTCGATTCATTTTCAACATGAAAATCGTTCGCGAACGACTTCAGTAATGCATATAAATTCAAGTTCAACTGTTTCGAAAAATTGTAATTTTTGATGCAAAACTATAAATTCTCAAATTTTGACACCTTGAATCGAATTTGGATAATTTGACTCATTTTCAACGTGAAATCGTTCGCGAACGACTTCGGTAATCCAAATAAATTCAATATCAATTCTTTCAAAAAATAATTGTCTTTTTCTAAGCAAAATTTAAAAATTCTCAAATTCTCAAATTTCGATATTTTGAATCGAATATGGATAATCTAACTCATTTTTCAACATTTCCAAACACCCAAACAGAACATTTGGCATAAAAATCAAGCATGGAAAAATTGAGTCATTTCATGACATTGAATCGATCGCGAACGAACAAATCATTCTTAAAAGGTACCCTAATATTTTTTTTTCAACAAAAAAATTCTTACAAGGAAAAAAGTGAAATTTGGTCGAATAACGACTTCAACGAGACTCGTTTGAAAATGATTTGTGAACAGTTTGAGCGAATCGTTCACGAATGAGTCGTTCAGCAGTGAAATCTTACATTACCAACTCAAATTGGGCAAAAAATCGTAAAAATTTCGGTATTTTCTTGTCTTCCCATTACTTTTTCAACTGAAAAACAATTTGTGAATTTTTGACACCTCCCCGCCACATTTTAAAGCAAAATTTTCAAACGATAAAAAATGACCAATTTTTTCAACAAAAAAAATATCAAAGAATTTTGGAAAACCAAAATTTCAAGAATTAAATTTTTTACAAAATTTTATTTTTATTGTTAATTTTTTTTTCATGATTTTATGAGAAAATAATAATTCAAAAAATATACCTATCTTTAAAAAAATGTGAAATTTATAAAAAAAATCATAAGAATTTTTTCAAAAAAATGTCAACATTTTTCGACAGGTTTTTTACAAGAAAATTCAAATTCTTACTTATTATTTTTTTTCCAAACAAAATTTTTATTTTTCAAATAAATTTCTTTCAAGTTTTTAACCACCAAAAAAAATTTGGCAAAAAAATTAAGCATGGAAAAATTGAGTTATTTCATGATAGAGAATCGTTCGCGAACGAAAAGATCTTTCACAGGTGACTCATGATTTTCAAAAAAATTGACTAGCAAAAAAAAACGTGAAAAATTTGGTAAAAAGACTTCGTGAACGATTTGTGCATATTTTGAGCGATTCGTTCGCGAACCGGTTGTTCAATAAAGAAGTGTTCATCATTAAATTTGTGAAAATTTGCAAAAACGACTCAATTTTATACATAATTTCTTACATGATTCATTCGCGAATAATTCATCAAAAAATGACTCGCTCGATATCTCTCGAAGTGATCAAAAAACTTCTGAAAAAAAAAAAATCGTTTTACGTTTTATTGGGAATTTTGGGATGCGTTCGCGAGCATTCCGGACATGATTCGGACGAATTGTTTGTGAACGACTCGAAGAAGAGACAGATTTAGATTTCATATCCACGGGCAAAAAAATGAACGAGTCGTTCAGAGAAAGTCGACTCGTTCGCGAATAATTCACTTTAAAAATGATTCAATCGTTCGCCAACGATTTGTTCAATTGTGAAATGTTCTCGATTCATATTGCATATGTGATTCGTTCGCGAACGATTAGAATATGATTCGAAAGAATCGTTTGAGAACGGCTCAGTGGTCATTAAATAAAATCTGGAGGATTTTTTCATTTTATAGACGAAGTGAGAGGATCACCCAAAAATATCTGACTCGTTCGCGAACGATTTTCCTTGCGACTAATTCGACTTTTCCCAGGCGACTCATACAGTCTGACTCAATCATTTATGAACGAATCATCCAAAAAATCTTTGACTTTCTCTCGTGTGTCGGATCGTTCGCGCGGATGACTCATATCTTAAACAATAATTCTTTAGGGAATTCCTCAAATTTTTTACGTTTATGCGAAGTAAAATAATTTTGAGCTTAATATTGTGCTTTACTTTTCGACGAAATCGATTCTAAAATTCCAACATTGAACAGATCAATAATTCCATTCCATCTTACCATAAAAAAGAAAGACAGCGAATCTCACTCACTGATGTCTAGTTCACTCAATTTGTTTACATGGATGTGGATCGTCGTTGTTGAATTTTACCATAGATACTTGATATTCAAAATTTGGGGGGGGGGGGAGCAAGGGGTCCAATCGAAATTTTTGTAATAATCAAAATCATTTCTAAGACTTCAAGCTACAATTTTTGTTTGAAACTTTTCTCACTTGGACCCCTCCCCCCACAAAGTTTTCAATAATTTAATAATAAGTAATGAAATATGTCGTATTATGCAAAATCGGAGGGGAGGGAGGGGTCTAATCGAAAATTTTATAATAACAAAAATTATTTCTAGGACAGTAATCTACAACTTTTGTTTGAAAATTTTTTCAATTGGGCCGTTCCCCACCAGTTTTTAATAATGTAATAATAAGTAATAATCAGGGTTCGGATTTTCATGCTCGAGCATGTTTTTTTGTTTAATACTAGATCGAGAATTTTCAAGTTATCTTTACGTTTCAGAAAATTCTAAGTAAAATTGACCCAACTTGTTTTTGCATGTTTGAGCATATTTCACCTTTCAGCGCATATAAACGCATATTTTGGGTATTTTTAGGGAATATTTTAGGTTTTTCGAGAATATTTCACGATTTTCGAGTTTTTTCGAGCATATTTTGACAAATTTGCAATTTCTCACCTAAAAATTTAGCAAAACTGATACCGCTATTTTTTTTTCACCCGAATGTGCAACACTGGTGGTACTTTTTTGCATATGCCGGCTTGGCGAGTCAATTTAATTTTCAAACTTACCTACTTATTTTGATAAAATACAATTTCGTTATTTTCTCTGATTTAATTAGAATCAGTAGAATTACCAAATTAGAATTAGAATTAGAACGTTTTTTGCTTTTGAGTAAAAATAAAATTCATTTTTCGTTCTTTTTTGTGTAATTTCTCAATATGTGTTCTAAATACGTCCAATTATGAATCAAAATCATGTAGCTGGCGTTTTCCTCTTTAAATTGACACCCATATCGTTCGAGAATATTTTTAGGTTTTTCGCGCATATTTCGTGTTTTTTAAGGGAATTTTTATGCGCATATTTCCCGTTTTTTCGAGAAAGAATGTCCGAACCCTGGTAATAATCTATGCGAAATTGGAAGGGAGGGAGAGGTCTAATTGGAAATTTTATGATGACAAAAATTATTTTCAAGATCTCAATCTACAACTTTTATTTGAAAATTTTTTCAATTGGACCCATCCCCCAATTTCGAAAAAATGTCTACCTGGTGTTATGCGAAATTGGTGGAGAGGGAGGGTTCCAATCGAAATTTTTATAATAACTGGAATTATTTTCAAGATCAGAATCTACAACTTTTATTTGAAATTTTTTTCAATTTACCCCTTCCTCCAATTTTTAATTAGTATCTCCGGAGTTTTATGCAAAATCGGTGTGGAGGGAGGGGTCCAATTGAAAAAATTTTCAAACAAAAGTTGTAGTTCGAAGTGCCAGGAGTAATTTTTGTTATCGCAAAAATTTCGATTGAACCCCTCCCCCCTCCAATTTTGAATTTCCAGTATCTATGTAGTATTGGACTTGATAAAATTCATAATTATTCAACAACGATCCACATCCACGCAAACAAAATTGAGTAAACTAAACACTAGTATCGCGCTCGAACCGGTACAACTCTTTCCGTCGATGACCCTATCGGTCGATCACATTTTGAAAAAATTTTAATTCCTACCCTCGCGACTCGATAAAATTTTCCCAACTGAGGTGCATGTTGCTCGCTGAGAACGCAATCATTCTAATACCTAACACAGTAGTACATTTTGCCTATCAGTACCTATTATATGATCCTGAGACTGCGAGAGGGAGTTCACATCGCACCGTCGAATTGAATTCTTCACCTTGTTCAGTGAGGTAGTTAACGTTAGAAGAAGGTAGAGGAGATGAAGGATGAGTAGAACAAAAAGGACACCTTTACAACAATTAGTCATTTCGTCGTCGAAATTACGTAAGTATACAAGGTAGGTAAAACATTTCATCACAGAAATATAACATAGGAACACAATTACCATTTTCACGTCAATTTCTCGTCTATATGGAGCTTTGCTGTCGTTGATTGGTCGAAAATCAGGAAACGAAACAAAAAAAAAAAATTAAAAAAAAATAATTAAAAGGTAGCGAAGTGTGAATATAAGGCATACCTGACTTTGAAAAAATCAACTTCTCACGTACCAAAAACGCGACAAGAAAATCGTAACGTAAGATTATGATAAAATTAATTAAAAACAAGAAAGAAAAAAAAACACGAAAAATTACATCATTATACGAAAACACGACGGGGTAAAATGAGGAGGGGGAGAGGGGTAATCTTCATTTTCCTTTAGCGATAAACCTACCTATAAAATAGTATGGTTTTTAAATCCCTTCCTTAAATAGAATGTACGACGAACCTTACGATGATATGACTAGAAAAGTTAACACATTAACTAACCGATTTAAAAAAATAGAAAACAAAAACAAATAGAGACAAAAAAAAACGATTAATAAAAACATGCTTTTAAAACGTATACTATAAGTATTTAACTGATGGATAACCTTTGGATTCGTTTTGCTGCAATAATAAGCTTTCTTCGTTTGGCGATTGTTCCATCGGAGGTGGTGGAGGACAAATGTAAAGTGGAGCGGCAGTGTGTGCAGTACCTAGCAAATCTTGCAACAATACGACCTCCGAATTGGTCGCGTTGCCCGCGAAGCCCACCAGCTGAATAGGTAACTTGGTTTGCGAGCCTTGTCGGCCGTACGTCGATCGCTGCATAATCGGCGCGCTCTTTCCGGGCGAGTACTCGGAGCCGCTGGCCGCCGACGTGCTATCCGATATCAATTTCTCCATTTCCGGATCGTTTTTGGACGAAGCGCCGTTCCGGTGAGTATTCGAAGAGCCGTTGCTAGCGTCGTGCTTTTTCAGTATCGATTTCGAGCGACGGTGCGTTTCCGGCGACATGGTCGGTTTATCTATCGAGTCGGCTGACGCTGACGTCTTGCTGTTGCTTTTACCTGAATGCAGAAACAAATCACCAGAAATGGATTAGAATTCGCATAGATATAGTCGAGTCGCAGAGTAAAGCAAAAAAAAAAAAAAATACAATGACAAGAAAAATTCAACGAGCATTAATTTGTTACATATGGTTGATGGAATGGGAGTGCAAGGAGCTGTCTCAGCAGCCATTCAATTTCGAATAAATGAAGTGTATGATACCGAGTCAGCAGTTCAGCACTAAGTATTAAGATAAGAAATTGATTTCCACGACCAAATCTATTGGAAAAGTGGTAAACATCATTTATCCTCTCACAACGACCCTGTCAATATTCGAGGTCGCACAGAAAGTAAGTGTTACAACTGATCAAATCCAAAAAATATTGTAATTTTTGAGAAAGCAATGCACCCAACTTCTTAAAATTGGGCTATATCAAATGTGAAAACTCCATGTTCATTTCGAAATGTTGATAGGTATTTTTCAAGTACCTAATAGATTTTTCAAAATTTTCAGAAAATTTTACCAAAATTGATTGAATTATGAAAATTTCTAGATTTGAAAATTTACGTTTTGATATTTTTTAAAATCCTGCAACCCATTGATTTTTTTTTAAAGATTTGACTTGAATTTTTTTTTTGAGGATTCAAATCACAAAATTTGTTTTTAATTTTTTTGAAAATTCCATCTTGAAAAATTTTACTTTTAAATTTAGTAAAAAATTTTCAGCTTTCAATGTTTTATTTATTTATTTATTTTTTTATTTTTAGGTAGGTAAGTATATTTAAAATTTAGAAAAATTCGAATTTCATTTTTCTTCAAAATTCAACTGGTATCATTTTTTCTCAAATTGTCACAATGAAATCTTCCAAGAATCAAACACTCAAAACTCCAACTTTTTAATCTCTTGGAAATTTATTAAAAATTTTGAGAACTGGCTTCTAAAAATTTAAAAAAATTATAATTGCTCAATTTTTTACACAAAGATTTTTTTTTAAAATTGACCCTCGAAAAATCTCACTGAATTAATCATCAAAAACTATTTCAAAATTTTGTTGATTTTAAATTTTTTTTAAAAATAATTCTGCTTTTAGAAATGTTACTTGCATTTTTCAAAAATTGATCTACAATTTTATTTTCAATGGATTTTTTAGTACATTTTTTTTCAAAAATGGGAATAATTGAAAATTACAAATTTTTTCATCAGAACCTCTCAGAAAGGACACGAATAATGAGAAAAAAAATTTGAAGCAATTTTTTCAAACAAATTGAATTTAAGGAAAATTTGAAATTCACTAGGTATTATTATGGCAATTGGCAAAAATGAATTTTTTTCAAAAATAGAAATAATTGACAAATATTCAACATTTTTTCATCAGAATCTCTCAGAATGGATTCGAATAATGAGCCAAAAAATTTATTTGAACAATTCTTTCAAAGAAATTAAATTTTAGAAAAATGATAAATTTTTTTTTTTAATTTTAAAAGCTTGATCTGACTGCACTGGTTGAAAAATGCAGAATTTTTCTATCAGAACCTCTCAGAATGGACTCGAATAATAAGGAAAAAAATGTTGAGCAATTTTTTCAAAGAAATTAAATTAAAAGAAAATTTGAAATTCGCCTTACATGGCAAAATAAACGGTTTCCCAAAAATAAAAATAAAAAATGAAAAAATCAGAGATTCTTAATCAGAACGTCTCAGAATGGATCCGAAACATTGGAAAAAAAATTTTTGACCAATTTTTTCAAAGAAATTAAATTTAAGGAAAATTTGAAATTCACCATGGCAAAATGGACTTTTCCCAAAAATGAAAAAAATTGAAAAATTCGAAATTTTTTCATCAGAACCTCTCAGAATGGACCCGAAACATTTGTGAGCAATTTTTTCAAATAAATTAAAGGGTATGGGGGCATAAGATAGGTGATTTCGGCCCAGAAACCGATTTGGGTCAAACCTACCCCAAAAGGTCGACCATGATGAGAAAAAATTTTGACAAAAATTTTAGACCCCCAGCGCAAGTATTTTGGGGTGGGGGCTCAAAACGTGATTTTTAGTCATTATTTTTTGGATTTTCGCCAAATTAAGATAGAAATTTTGCGTTTTTTCTATTAGATTCTATGTCATTAGGGGAACCTGTAGAAATTTTTTCGAATCATTTTTCGCCTAGTTATAGCGATTTAAAAACTTTGAACTGCCATTTTGTATAGAAGTTTCAGAGGTACAGTCGTAAGTTTTTTTATTAAAAACGTGTCTTGCACCCCAAAATGTGCTGTAAAAATTACGAGAAGTTTAGAGTGGTGCAACATGGTAAAAAAAAATAAAAACTGATTTTTTCGTCCATTTTTTCCTCTCAAGTGCGTTATTTCTGGTCGAAATTTTTTTTCTTGAAATATATCATTAATGACACCATATACAGCATCAACCCGAATTTGGACCAAATTCGTTCATTTTTTCCTTTTTTTCCCCCAAAATACCTACATGACGTCATTTTGGGAACCCAGAACCTCTTCAAGATGACCTAGGGGCCTAAAAATCACGTCTGGGCTTGTTTCAAGTCGATATCTCACACATACTGCAATTTCAGCAAAATCGAGCAACTTTGATTTTTTTCAACTTATATCGTGCAAAATTTTTGTCAAGTCCAAAATGCTCAATTCTTGAAAATGAGCAAAAAAAATGGACTCGAATAATGAAAAAAAAAAAATGTTGGAGCAATTTTTTCAAAGATATTAAATTTAAAGAAAATATGAAATTTGCCATGGCACAATTAACATTTCCCAAAAATGAAAAAATTGAAAAATTCGAAATTTTTTCATCAAAACCTCTCAGAATGGCCCAGAATAATGAGAAAGAGAATTTTCGAGCAATTTTCTCAAAGAAATTAAATTTTTAAGGAAAATTTACCTCTCAGAATGGACACGAATAATAAGAAAGAAAAAAAAAGTTTGAGCAATTTTTTCAAAGAAATTACATTTTAGGAAAATGTGAAATTCTCCAAGGAACAAGTAAGAATAATTTATTCAAAATTTTCTTCATGATTCGGCCTTATATGTAAACCTTTGAAACCTTTCATTCTACTTTTAAAAATTTTTATTATTTTTTTTCTTCAGAAATCACTTTTTATTAAGTATGAAAATTCAATAAACTAAAAAAATTATGGTACCTACCAAAAATTTTCAGAGAAATTTGCTTGACTTGGATTTTTTTGAAAATTTGACATTAAATTTTTTGGGAATCCATGATAAAAATTTCGAATTCTAAAAATATTTTGTTAATTCAGCTTTTTAAACTTAAAAAAAAATTTACAAGAGATTTTTTTTATTATTTTGATGTTAAACGTTTGACCATTAAAAACTCTTCAAGAATTTTACAACAAAAAATTCTTCACAAAAAATTGCTATCCAATAAAATCTAACTTCAAAATACTTTTTAAAATCAATTTTTGAAAATTTAAAATTGAAAAATCAAAATTTGAAATTTTTTTCAAACATCAAGTTTTGATTTTTTCCCCCAAATCAACATTTGAATTTTTTGTAAATTGGAAAATTTAAATACGTGTTTTTGATTTAAAAAAAAAATATTTATGTACATATTTGAGTTTTTTGAAACTCGATTTTAAAAATTTTACTATGAATATCAAAAAATCGAGAATTTTCTCAATTTTCAATTTTTTTTTCTCGAAAATTCAATTTTCAAATTTTTTCCAAGATTTCAAAATTCTTTTTTTTTTTTTTGAAAACACAAAATGAATTTTAATTTTGATTTGATTGGATAGAAAAATTAATCTGAATAAAATTATATAAAAATAAAATGTATCGATCGATGATTTCTTGATTCAACAGCTCTTGATTTGAAAAAAAAATTTAAATGTTTTACCTATTCTTAATTTTTTCATGATATTTTTGAATTCCAAAATTTTTCAAGATTCAACTTTGAAAATTGAATTAAAATTTCAGATTTGATTTTTAAAAAATCTAATTTAATAATTTGATACCTATAACAATTTTTCTGAAATTCGTGCATTGTTTTGGATCGTATTGATATTGAGTACAAAAAAAAAATAAAAATAGAAATTGCATAGAAATTACACTTTTTTTTTTTAAATTAACAGGTAGGCTTTTAATTTTTTTTGAAAATTCATCGAATTAGGATGACTTGATTTTTTTTTAAATTTTCTTCTGATGACTTCTCAAAATTTGTGCATTAAAAATCTGATAACTTCATGTTACTTATGTATTTAAAAATTTTACATGAAGGTACATATTTTCTAAAAATTGAGCTTTTCAATTTTTTAAATTGACTACAAGTAAAAGATTTGATTTTATTTGACTTGATTTTTATTCTGAAAATTTCCCTTTTAAAGTTAAAAAAAAATTAAATAGAAAAAAAAACACAATTAGCCAGTTTGTGATAATTCAAAAATAGGGACCTGCAGTGACCACTATGGCCACTTGGCCAGTCTTGACATTTCACGTGTTGGAATAGGTGAGATTTGCCCGAGCTAAAATTGAACGAAAATCACCAAAAATCACCAAAAATTCGCATACCTGTTTTAGACAACGTTGGAAATCCGAACAAATGTTGATTAATAGCACGAGTCGCGTTAGCCAGCGATCTTCCCGGAATGAACGACTTGCCTCTTCTCTTATCCGCATACTCAATCAGTCCAGGATTATCGTCGATATTCACCTACGATATAAAATCGAAATCGTACCAATTCGTTATTTGACCAACAAACCAAGTGAATCCTGCACCTGACATTATACGTACCTTTGGAAAGCGCGTTCTCCAATTCTTCGTGGTAATCGAATCGTTTAAGCTGCCTCGACTACCGTGATCGACGGTCACTCCAAACCCTTTGTACGACTCTTCGAGCGGAGACGCGCCCAAGCTTCGTAAAGCGCAAGAACTAAAAGCTGGTTTACCGGTGGCGTTTTGACATTGCAGCGGATTTATGTAAACGTTCGAGGTGTCTAGTAACGGATCGAAAACCGTATCTTCGGTAAGGTCGATCTGCGAATTAAACGGTTGCGTGTTACAACTGGCGTACGTATCCGAACTACCAATGCTGCCCATCTCTTGAGCGCCGTTTAGGAAGGAATCGGCTCGGTACGATCTCAGAGCTCTCATCTCCATACAAACTGGATTTCTAGATTCGTTAATTGGAAACTGCATCAGATTTTCGGCGTCTACGTATTGCCTGAGGTCCTAAAAAAAATACCCGAATCGGCGATTAGATCTCGAGCAATGGTCGCTGGCCAGTTTCGCAATCGTAGGTATGATTAAATGACACGAGTGGTACGTATCTATATAGAGGTGACGAAGGCTCTACGAAAATTCGATATTTGGCCGCGTCATTTAAAGTGAACTGAACGTGCCATTCTAATTTACCAAAAATTCTGTCAGACGAGTGGGTCGCCGCAGTACTATTTTTTTGGCATCATCGTAAAATTTACCAAGCCCAATATACTACATTGATACCTGATATTCAAAATTGGAGGAGAGGGAGGGGTTCAATCGAAATTTTTGTAATTACCAAAATTATTCCTAGGACTTCAAGCTACAACTTTTGTTTGAAAATTTTTTCACGTGGACCCCTCCAGTTTTTAATATTAGGTAATAAGTATACTAATCTATGTTATATTATGCAAAATTGGAGAGGAGGGAGGGGTCTAATCGAAAATTTTATAATAACAAAAATTATTTCTAGGACAGTAATCTACAACTTTTGTTTGAAAATTTTTTCAATTGGACCGTTCCCCCACCAGTTTTTAATAATGTAATAATAAGTAATAAAATATGTCGTATTATGCGAAATTGGAGGGGAGGGGGGGGGGGCTCTAATCGAAAATTTTATAATAACAAAAATTATTTCTAAGATCTCAATCTACAACTTTTGTTTGAAAATTTTTTCAATTGGACCATTCCCCCACCAGTTTTTATTAATGCAATAAGTAATAATCTATGCGAAATTAGAGGGAAGGGAGGGGTCTAATCGAAAATTTTATAATAACAAAAGTTATTTCTAGGACAGTAATCTACAACTTTTGTTTGAAAAATTTTTCAATTGGACCGTTCCCCCACCAGTTTTTAATAATGTAATAATAAGTAATAATCTATGCGAAATTGGAGGGGAGGGAGAGGTCTAATTGAAAATTTTATAATATCAAAAATTATTTCTAGGATCTCAATCTACAACTTTTGTTTGAAAAATTTTTCAATTGGACCTCTCCCCCAATTTCGAAAAAGTATCTACCTGATATGTCATGTGAAATAGGGGGAGAGGCAGGGATCCAATCGAAATTTTTATAATAACTGGAATTATTTTCAAGATCAGAATCTACAACTTTTATTTGAAATTTTTTTCAATTTACCCCTTCCTCCAATTTTTAATTAGTATCTCCGGAGTTTTATGCAAAATAGGTGGGGAGGGAGGGGTCCAATTAAAAAAAATTTCAATCAAAAGTTGTAGCTTGAAGTCTTAGATATGATTTTTGTTATTACAAAAATTTCGATTAGACCCCTCCCTCCTCTCCAATTTTGAATTTCAAATATCAATGTAGTATTGGACTTGGTAAATTTTAAGATGGTGCCAAAAAAAACAGTACGAATGCAATTTTACGTATTATACGTTGCAAAGGTTTTCTAATCGTCGTGTTTTTAAGCAGACTTCTAATACACGTGCTACCTCTTCTTTCTATCCTCACTGCCACCTTTCTCAACACCTCTTCATCGCCTTCATCACCACCCATCATTACATACGAATAAAATATACTCTATTCTTACGAAAATCTTCTCAAACTAAAATACCACTAAAAAAAAACAAAAGCATGTAAAATGAAACAGAACGTCAACGTACATACTGGTCTACGAGACTAACTACGGCAAAGTACTATACATACGTACATAGTGTAACTTTATAGTATAAATTTCCAAATAATTTACACACAACAATTCACGGCGCTATTTGACTACTTCAAGCGCATGCATGCTCAAGGAATTACATACGTTGGTTTCGTTTCCGTTTTACCCTTTCCAAAATTTTTTCAAAAACACTTTTCTTTTTTTTTACTCGCCCAATCCCACCCGTCTTCGGGTGAGAGCATGTCTCGCCTGCCGAAACCTGAGGGCTCGACGAGTCATAAGAGGTAAACGAAGAGAATTAGTACGCGATTATCGTTCGGAATTCGAATTTAGAGCATCGAAAGAAGAAAAACCATCGAAGAGAGGGACTCGAATCAAATTTTTCAGGTCAAGTCGTCACTATAATAATTCATCGCAGTGCTACCACTAACGCCGTTCTATGTATAAGAACTAAATTAATAACAACTATAATAACAAGCTAAGACTTATAATCTAAACTACAAAATAATCTCGGATTCGAATTCAGCGCCCAATTTTAGTCCAAAATTCGATGATATACCTAGATTGGTGATGTTCATTTTCGGTCAAGTCCAAAGTCTGCCCTCTTCACCGAATAAATATTTTTTGTTTTAGGAAACACAAATTTTCATTTAAAAAAAAAATTAAATGTTTCTTTAAAAAATTTAAGAATTTTTGGAAATTTTTCGAAAGTGATTTAAAAAAAGTAGAATATTTTTATTACTTATACTTTTTAAAATTAAAAATTAAATTTTCAAATTTTAATTTATACCAAAAAAAAATTAATTAAGTAAATTTAAAAAAAAATGTAAGCCAGATTGGAAAAAAAAATTAATAAAATGAAAGTCATTTTTTTGAATATTTCAACAACGTAATTCAATAGATAATTTAAATTTTGAGAATTAGGTAGTTAGATTCTGAAAAAAATTATTTAAAAAAATTGAGTCAATTTGTTCAAAGTTTTTGAAAAGCCGATAGAAAGTCAAATTAATTATCAAAAATAAAATTGAATGTTGAATAAGAAGAAAAAAAAATTAAGCGGAATTTTGAAAAATTTGGATTTTTTTTTTAATTTTAAAAATCGAATTTTTGAAAAAGTTGAAGAGTATTTTTTTTCTGAAATGTAAATAAGATTCTTTTTTAATTTGAATTCGAAAAAATAGAAAATTTAAAAACATTTTAAAGGTTTCATTCTTTAAAAAATTGATGACAATTTTTTTTTTGAAGGATCGATTTTTGAAAATCGTTTTCTTCCAAATTGGAAATCAAGACAAATTAAAAAACAATTGAAAATTAGAATTTGAAAAAATAGTTCTTGACATTTTTAAATACCTATTTTAAAAGTTCAATTCCTAAAAAAATTTTTTATTATCCATAATTTTTTCGAAAATCAATTTTTAAAATAACTGAACATAAAATTTGGAAAACTTGAATTTAGGAAAAATCAACGAGTTTTTTAAAATTTCGAAAATTTCAATTCTTGAAAAATTTTATACCTAAATTTTTTTTTTTTTAATTCAAGTTATTTTTTTTTAATTTAAAAGGTTGTTATAAAAAAACTGGTCAAAAAAAATCAAAAATCGAATTTATAGTAAATTTTGGAAAGTCAGATTTATTATTAGGTAGGTATTAATTTTAAAAAAAATCAAGCAAACTTAAAAAAAAAAAATAATATGTTGGAAAGTGAGGTTTTAAAAAAAAAACTTTTTGAAAAAAATTCAAAATTTACATTTGAAAAAAAAATAATAGAATTTTCAAACATTTAAAAATTTTATTTCTGAAAAAGTAAAGTAGGTATGAAGACAATTTTTAAAAAAATTGAAAATAACATTTTTGTAAAATTTATAAAACTTGTATTTTAAGAGGTAAAATAATTTTTGAAAAATTTTAATCAAAACGTTAAAATTTTTGAAAATTTTTGAAAATAAGTGAAAATTTTGTAAGAAAATTTGTAAGAAAATTGAGTCAATTCTTTCAAAACTTTTTAAGGTTGAATTCTGAAAAATATATTTTTTCAAAATTTTCAAAGTTTGATTTTTCAAATTTAAGCGAAGTTTTCAAAAAATCTCAACAGATGAATTTCGTATTGAAAAATTTTGACAAGTCAGATTTTGGAAAATCAATTTTAAAAAAAATATAAATCCAATTTTTGATTTTGAAAAATTTTTAGTACGTGAGTTATAAGAAAAAGTCAATAAAAAAAAGCAACATCAAATCTTCAAAACGTTGGCTTTTCACAAAAGTTTAAAAAGCAGTTTTCGAAAACTGAATTCTTAAAAAAATTTGAAAGTAGAATTTTAAAAAATTTTGAAAGTTGGATTTTAAAAAAAAATTAAAATAAAATGAGTAAATTTTTAATTTTTTTTAAAGTGGAATTTTTGTAGAATTTTATAATACCTACCTAATAATTTTTTTTTTAGAGAAAATTGAGTAATTTTTTTCAAAACTTTTAAAAATTGAATTTTGAAAAATTTTCATTCAAAGGTTGAATTTTTGAAACACTGTTGAAAGCAGGATGATTTTTTTTTTAATTTTGAAAATGTATTTTTTCGCAGGTTTTTAATGTATAATTTATTTTTTTTATTTCAAAAGTTGAATTGGGTTTTGAAAAATTTTGAGAAGCCAAATTTAAAAAAAAACATGGTCCCAATGTTTGAGAAGTTTGTAATTTGAATTGAAAAAAAAAGAAAATCAACATTAAATCTTCAAAACGTTGTCTTTTTTAAAGAATTCACAAAAGAAAAAAAATTATTTAAACTTTGAATTTTTGAAAACTTTTTCGAAGTCAAATTTTTGGATAAACTAAACTCGTAAAAATAGTCAGAAAATGTAGTTTTTAGAAATTGATCAACTTTGATACTTTTTGAGGGAAGACACTTCTTTTGAAATTTTGAAAAACTTCAACAATTTTTCAATGCATTGAGATTTTTATTTTTTTGAGAAATGTTAATGGAAATGAGGGGAGAGGGGGGGGGGTGCAATGCTAAAAACATGACACGTACATCGATCGCTCATCGGCTACGCTGAATCCAATTTTTTTATCATGTTTACATTAATAGAGGGTCATGTTAAACGATTAATCGATACATTTCTTATCAAAATACATATTGTTTTATTTAGGCCTATCAAACATTATCATTTGTGTCTCTCCTTTCACTAGCTCTACTTTTCCAAATGAAAAACTTCGAAAAGTTGAAACGAGCGAGGTGCAAAAATAATGACAGACAAGTGCACCGGAGACAATAATATGCTCTTTGCTCGTACTACCTCATACATTTGTTATGGTAAGAAGTTATACGTAGACGTACATCAGAGTGCTTTAAAGTAATGGCCGTGAGGACACGTACACATACGTACAAAACACGAACATTTTGAGTAAGATTAGGTAGGTACCTACAAAAAGCGTTTCAAACTATCTCTAGAAATTATTTAAATTTTTTACGAGAAATCAAACGCTCGAGGCGAAAGTTTCCCTCAAACATTGTCAAAGTCACCTGATGCAGAATTCCATAGAGAAGCTAGTTTCGACACTTTTTTCATTATACAACATTATTAATGTTTACTGACTTTGCCTCTTTCAAAAAAAGCCAGGTTGCTCTCTTTTCGAGCCCCAAATGTTGAACATTTTTGAACAAGAAAAACGTAGTTAGATAGTCAGGTACGTCGCGTCTAAATCCTTTTTGAAATATTTTACGAATTAAAGTAGAGTTAAATTTGCCCATCAGTCATCACCTTGACCTTTTCCCAACGTATAACGCAGCCAGTAAGTATCGGGTGTGATTCCTGCACAACGAACTATAACTCCACTCACACATAACACTTGACCATCTTTATACAATCACAACCAATCTAGCAGTACCTACACCTAAAACTAACTATTCGTTTTCAAAAAGTACCTACATACAAAATAAT
Organism: Balanococcus diminutus; assembly: GCA_959613365.1. Taxonomy (NCBI): domain Eukaryota; kingdom Metazoa; phylum Arthropoda; class Insecta; order Hemiptera; family Pseudococcidae; genus Balanococcus; species Balanococcus diminutus. The sequence continues at coordinate 58,908,891 of OY390716.1, read as the reverse complement.
AATCGATCCAGTCTAAAGTAGGTATCTGATCGTATAAAGAGAGAAAAAAAAAGTACATACTGTTCTACATTAGGTACACGTAATATGTACGTAGAGATAATGTCGAATTAAATATCTAATATGCTCATTAAGAACTTACCTATAAATGTTTTTTTGCTATAAATACGTGTGCATACATGATCAGTAAAATCAACATTTTGTTCGAACTCGACCCGGATAAGCGGAGAGACGTTGTGGCGAACAGAAATACCGTAACCAAGCCTGTTTCGAATAACCACACGTACCCTAATTATAAGATCTGCATATTGCATTCGTAGTATTACACGTTAAAATCATGTTGATTAATTATTGATCAAGAAAAAAAAAAAATGTTAGGAAAAAACAACAAATAATTTAAAGAACACATTTACACAATAATCGAAGACAAGTAAGCAACAAAAACGGCACGCATGGAGATGACGAGTAGATTAGGTATTTTTTTGTTTTGCATTTTTTCGGTTTTTTTTTCCATATAGAAAAGATTTTTATCAAAGCGGACAGGTATGAAGAAATTTTTTTAAAGGCTCGTTTCGTTTATATAGTAAATTTTTGATTGGTCACAAAAAAAATATAGAACACATAACGCAGCGACAGGTGGAAAATAGAAGACAAAACCCCGGTCGATGGGAAATTTTCGAATTATCAACGGCAAGGCTCAGCTGAAAAAAAACAATCGTCAATACTTACCCATGCAAGAGATTGCAATTTTAAAATAGGCACCGCAAGTAAACTTGGAAAATTTTCAACGCATATGTCAAGTGCAAAAAGCCAATAGCGCTAAGCCACCAATGCCTCAAGTCAAACTTTGTAAAATGTACATAATGAACATTCGAACCAACAATATAAGCATTTCGTATGGTAATTTTTAATCATCTCATTGCCTAGGTACGTAACACAGCCTCCATATTGCAGATGAGAAACATCAAACCACTTCAGTTATCACTACCACATCATGACGTCGCGTCCACTCTCGTTTTCTAACAAAAAATTCACTCCAACTCCTCATATTTGTTATAAAAATGAGTAAACGTGTTTGCCTATTACCACTATTGAAGAGGTTGTTAGACAAAAATTCTGAAATTTATTCAAAAAACATTTCCAAAATTTTTTCTTGCAATTAGGAACAGAACTACAAAAAAAAAATCCTTGCAAAAAATTCAAAAATTCTATCAAAAAATTACCTACCTATCTCATTTTCTTTTTTTTCTTTTTTTTTTTGAAAAAACTTTAAAATCTTGTTCTAAAAAATTTTTTTTTTAATATATTTATTTTACGTAGAAAATGTTTCAAAAAAATAGAAAAAAATGAATAAAAATTATCTTGATTTTGTTTGGCAATAATTAAAGACCTCTAACTGGATGAAAAGTTGTAAAAAAAATTTTCAACATTTTTTGAAATTTTTTTAAACCTTATCAATAAATATTAAACACATTTTTTTCTCAAATTCTTCATTTTAAAATTTAGTAGGTATTCATAGTAAAAAAACCTTACAAAAAAAAACACTAAAAAATCTTCGAAAATATTTTTTGCAAAAAAATAGAAATTCTTAAATTATGGAAAAATGAAAAAAATTCTTCAACTCATTTGAAAATTTTCTCCTTCTACAAACAAACAAGTGCGAAAAATCCTCGAAGAAATTCAAAAATCCTATCAAAAAAATATTTCCCTAATTTTTTTTATTTTTGAAAAAACTTTGAAATCCTTTCAAAAAATTTCATACTAAAAAAATATTGAATTTTTTTTTTTAAGAAAAGTTTAAAATCCTTGCAACAACTGCTTCATTTTTTCACACACAACATAGAAATTACTTATTCACACTAAAGAAGCCTTACAAAAAATCCCTAAAAATATATTTTTTGTAAACAAAAAATCCGAATCACCTATTCTTGAAAAAAATACCTACTGAAAATTTTTTTAACCAAAAATTTCTGAAAGGAATTGTTTTTGAACAAAGACAAAATAGGTGTATTTTTCAAGAAAAATTTCATTTTAATAAAATTCAACATTTTTGCAAAAAATGTTTTCAAAACATAATTTTTAATATGAGTAAAAAAATTTGTATAAGTAAAGAAAATATTTTAAAAATTTTTGTAAAAAATAATAAATTGCTCCATCAATTTTTTTTTTTTTTTTTTTAATGAAAAAACTTCTTTTTGTTACCTGATAATTTTTTTGAACATTCAAAATCTTTATAAAAATTTGGTGCTAATAATTACTTAATTTTGAAAAAAAAAATTGTAGAAAGTTCAAGTAAAACGAATATTATAAAGAATTTTGTGAAAAATTAAAAAATTCAATCAGAAAATTCCAAAATTACTTAGTAAGTACATTTTTTTCAACCAAAAAAACGAACTTTTTTTTGCAAAAAACGATTCCAAAAATTATTTTTTTTTAAATGTTGCAGACGGGAAGTTTTGAAAAATTCTGTAAAAATTTTGAAAATTAAAATTCGAAATTCCATCGCAAAAATAAAAATATTTCCCACAAAAAATGTTCAATAATAATTTGCGAAAAAATCCATAAGTAGGAAGACATTTATTAGTTAACCATTTTTATTTATTTTTTAATGTCTTATCTTCTTTCATGGGAAAACATTGGATAATATGTCTTTGTGTAAGTACAACAAATCTGATTTTTCAAAAAGAAATTCGACGAAACATGTTTGGAATTTATTTTTTTTAAACGAAAAATTCTCTCAACTCATAAGTAGTAGAAATTTCTATGAAAATTTTCTTTTAAAAAATGTCAAAAATCTAGTTGAAATGTTTGAAAACATTAAGAACCCATTCAATACATTATAGAAAATTTTCTTCAAAAAATTTCAGATGTTTAAAAATAAATCTCTCAAAAATTAATTTATATAAAATACCTACTTTTAAAATTTTCCTTAAAAAATTTCAAAAAACCAATCGAAAATATTCTTATTTTTATTTTTGAAAGATTCAAAATCTTTTTAATAAATTACGTAAAATTCTCTTTGAAAAAATAATAACAGACATGCAAAAAATTTTTTTAAAAAAATATATAAAAAAATTATTTCAGAAAATATTTTGAAAACAAAAAATCAAAAATCCCTCAAAAATATTTTTTAAAAATGCCCACAAAAAGATTTTTTTGAAAAACAAAAATCAAAACTGCATCAAAAAAAATTCTAAAATTTTGCAATACTCAAATGTTCGAAAAAAATTGCACCAAGACCAAATAATAAGTAAAAATTAGCCAGTAAATATTTTTTAAATATTAGATGTATAAAAAAAATTCAAAATCCTTCAAAACATTGAATTGCATCCGTTTTTTCTTAAAATTCTACTTTTTTTTTTTTTTTTTTTTTTTGAAAAACATTCAAAAAAATTTTCAAGTTACAAAAAGTGTGCTTATCACTTTGCAAAAAAGAAATGTATTTCACAAAATTTTGTAAAAAAAAATTGAAAAACTAACAAAAAATTTCAAAGCATCTAGTTTTTTACAAACAGAAAAAACCTCTCAATTTTTTGAAAAAAATTCAAAATTAGCGAGAAAATCATACAAAAATTCTCTATAAACAATAACGTAAAGTAAATTAATTTCAAAAATTTTTGTAAAAAATTCGAAATTTCTTAAAAATTTTGAAATATTTTCCACAATAACTCTCTTAAATTTCTTAGCAAAAAAAAATTCACAAACCTTGCAAGAAATCTTCGATGAATATTTTTCAGTACGAGAAATTTTCATAAAAATAAGGTAGTGCAGGTAAAGTTTAAAATTCTCATTTCTTCAAAATTTTAAAAATAATCATTTAAATCAAAACATTTTTTAAATTTTTTTGTTGAAAAAATTCAAAATTCTATCAAAAATAGGTATTTTGTTGAAAAAAAAAAATCTGATATTTTTTCAGAGTAATTTTGTTGAACGTACGTAATTTAAAAACTTTCAAAAATATTCTACGAAAGGTTTCCAATGAAATGGATATACGAGTACATGATTGGAAACGAGTAGTCGAATAGCAAGGTTGCTGGGGTATTCTCAACTGAGCCACCTTACATTCGAAATATTACAAGTTATTAAAAAATTCAGTACAAGAGAAAATACTTTAAAAATGCATAAAATTAACATTGTAGTGAAAAAGTTGCTCGCAGGTGATTTGATTAATCGAATGGAATTTGAATATCTTCGCAAAATAAGTACCCTAGAGAAAGCACATAACACTAAATTCAAAATTTCCCAATTTTACTTTCAAATAAACCCATGATATTTCACTTTTAAAACTTCTACTTAATAGCATAATTTTGTTAGCTCGCTGATGAGGAGATTACTTTCTCCATTTACCAATTACCTCCTACTGCTGGCTACATCCAACGTAACTTTAGTAATTTCTTTGGGAAATTTTCGAAAAAAGGGTACAAATCGATCAAACCAGTAATTGGCAAAATTTCTACCTTCAATTCGCCAGAGAGAAATAATAAAGCTGACGTCATGATAAGTTCATCCATACTCGTAACTTATATAAATGGGAAAATGGGATTATACTCGCATTATACACTATACACGCTCCCCACTCCTACACCTCCTTTCTGCCTCGCCAAATAAATACACCCTTCCGAAAAATTGCACTTCTACCGGCGTGTTTCTATTTATTACTTAAGTCCTACTTATACAGGCGTATTTCCGTGTAAAGTACCTACTCCAAAAAAAGCTAGCTCTAATTTGAGAAGCTTACAACTCCTAAGAAAAAAAAAAAAAAAAAAGTGGCGGAATCAAAAAGAAAATGGCCACATTATTCTAACGGCAACTTCCAACATACGTAACGAGAATTTCACGTTTAAATGAATGTAAACGTGAATATTGGTACAATACCTTGGTTGTGCAAAAGCAACATTCAAACTCAGTAGGGTACTCGTCGACTTTCTCGGTACCTTTTTGACTGCTATTATCGTTAGCCTGAAGAAAACATAGTAGATTGACAGAAAAGAGAAGAAAGAAGGAAATCAAATAATGCAAAATTACAACATCGATCTCGGAGGTATCGTTTTGCCAAAATAATTCGAAAATAATCGAAATGTCATTTTCCATGATACGTATTTCCCTCAAATCAAAAAAACAGGTTAAAAAATTACTTAAAAAAATCCGAAAAGCTATAGAAGCTCGAAAGACGCGAAAAGTACACCCAAATACATATGAAACGAATATGTACAAAGTATCATACGTATTATATAAAATATGTACAATCGAATGGAAAAATTAAACAAACGAAAAAAAATGAGAAAAAAAAAACAACAACGCACACACATACACTCTGTGCAAACATACGAAGAAAAAAAAAACCATTAGTAAGATTAAAGAAAAATATACACGAAAAAACAACAAACACAACATGCACATCAAAAATTCATCTTGTCGCAAACATTCCTTCCCCCCCCCCCCACAATAACCAAAATATATACCTAGGTAATATAATATAGAAAACGTATTACGAACCGAATAACGATTCGATTCGATTTCGTAGAGAGAAAAAAAGGACAAATTGAACACAAAGACAATCGAATGATAAAATTAATCTGGTCGTTTTTCAAAATCAACTCTTTCAACTACGGCCTTGTATTCGTTTTACTGTCTTATCGTTTTCCGCTCTCTTTACCGTATTACCAACTTATTGGTTCCGACGTCGATGCCACCAGAGTGTCAATTTCCATCTTGGCTGGATACCGTCCGGCCTTTTTCACTCCCTCTGGGGAAATCGATCTCCCCTCTCGCCTGAAATGTATCCCTAATACTGGTGGTTTTTCCACGCAACAGTTATTGAACTGCCGCGACCCGCATAACTTGATTTTCGAATAGTATCACGACCATTTTAATACGTTATACGCGATGAGATTTTCTAAAATATTGTTTGGTTCGTTCGAAATGTCGTCGACTTTTTGTACCTTTTCATTGACAGCAAGGAGAGAATTTTTCCACAATTTTCCCCAATATTTTAAATGGAAATTTTCAACGACAAAAACCTGAAGGAAAATGAGATTTTGGGAAAAGAACAGAATTTTTGCAAAAACAAAATTTCAAGAAGATTTTATTTTGTTTAAATAGATAAAACTCTCTCACTCTTTTAAAGAAAGAGATTTCAAAAACTTTTTGAAATGCTTTAAAAAAATCGTACTTACTCTTATTTGTAGTAAAACTATTCACTTTCTATTAAGAAAAATCAAATTTCAGGATTTTCCTTAAACCAAAATCACTTGAAGCAATTTAAGAAATCAAACGAACCACTTTTCAAAAAAAAAAAAAAAAAAAAATGAAAACTATCGAAAGACAATTTTTTGTGAAGTAAAAGTAGGTACTTAGTGTAGGTATTTAAGTGACTAGGTACTTGATTTTTTTGAAAAAAAAAAAAAAAAAACAGGAAAGAGGGGAGCTTTTAAAAGAATTTTAAACAAGATTTCCAAAATAATTTTCCTCTAAATTTTTTTCCAAAAAAAGTTAACTCTGAAATTAGATTTTTTCTTATGAGAAAATATCAACCTTAATCAGAAATTTTTATGAAAAATTTTTTGAAGAAAATTTTATTCAAAAAAATTTATTGAGATGAATTGAAATTTTTTCAAAATTTCAAAGTGAAATTACCAATCAAAAAATGCCAGGTTAAAAAAAAATATTTAAAAAAAGGAATTTTTCAGCAGATTTTTTTTTTTTAAATTTCTCAAAGGAAATTTTCAGTTTGAGACCTAATTCCTAACAACTAATTTTTTACAAAATTTTGTCAACGAAAGAATTTTAAGAGAAAAAAATTCAAGAACAAAAGATTTTTTCTTTGAAATACCTACATGTTCTAAGATTTTTTTGAAAAAGTTCAAGTAATGTAGAAAATTTTTCCATGGATGGGATTTTTTCTACAGCAGAATTTTTCATGAAAAAACTTCATTTCTTGCAGAGGAATTTTGCAATGATTTTTTTTGAAAAAAAAATAGCTGAAAAAAGTAAAATTTTGAAAAAATTTGGTGAAAACTTTTTTAAAAAAGATTGTAAAAATTCCCAAATTGTTTTTTTGAGACTTCACCAACAAAATAAAAAAAAAATTATTTATGAAAGAATTTTCTGCGGGGGACTTCTCAAAAAAATATTTAAAAATTATTGCCTTCAAAAAAATCCAAGAATTTTGAAGGCAATAATTTTTCAATAAATTTTTCTAAAAAATAAATTCTCAGAACATACTACGTAGGTACTAGGTACCTAATTTTTATCAAGAAATTTTATGAAGAATTTTTTGGAAAAAATTATTTTTAAAATAATATTTTAAAACAAAACTTTTGAAGAAATTGAAAAAAAAAGTATTAAAAGAATTTTTTCAAAAAAAAAATTGTTTCAAAATTTTTTAAAATTTTTTTAAATTTTTGAAAGGAAATCTGAAGAAAAATAATAGCTTTTAGATACAAAAATTATTTCAACAATAATTTTTTATGAGGTAAAATAAATAAAAAAATCCAAGAATTTTTCAATAAATTTTTCTAAAAAAAAAAATCTCAGAAAATATTAGGTAGGTAGGTACCTAAATTTTATTAAGAAATTTTATGGAGAATTTTTTGGAAAAAATTCTTTTTAACATAAAATTTTAAAAACAATACTTTGAAAAAATTGGAAAAGTATATGTTGAAGGAGTTTTTTCCTTTTTTCAAAAAAAAAAAAAAAAAAAAAAATTGTTTCAAGAATTTTTTTTAATTTTTAAAAAATTTCAAAAAGGCCAACTTTTAAAAGAAAATCTGACTAAAAATAACAAAAGAAACTTTCCAAAATACTTATTTAAAAATAATTTCCAAGATAGTTAAGGAAAATTTTTAACAAAAAAAAAAAAACTGAACTAAAATAATATAAGATTTAAAAAAAATACGAAAATTTTAACCTTCAAAATTCATTATTCTGAGAATTTTTGAAAATTTTGTCTTTTGGTCCTTCTCTCCCCCCCCCCCCCTAAAAATTTGGTTTTAAGGTGGTTCTTCGGCTTATGCGTGAGATATTCACGAGTAATAAGATGTGAAGATAAGAACTAGATTAGTGCTTTTAAGAAGTCAATTTTTCATTTCGATAAAAAATAGAGAATTCTGCGTTATTTTGAGCGAGCGGATTCTGCGCCAGGAGCACCTCTTTCAATTTTCATGTCCTAAATTGCAGGGGAGCTCACTGCTCTTCATATTCGTCAATTTTTATCGCTCTCCCATTTGCCTAATTTTGAACTGAAATTGAGAAAATGAATAAAATTTTCACCAAATCGTTCGTGAATGATTTTGGATACTCAAACATGAAAAAACCAGTTCTCAACTTTTGAGTTTTCGCTTAAACATACCTTAACAAGGAATATTAGAACGATTAACAAACAATCTGATTAATTTTTTGAAAGAATCGTTTCCAAATAAACACACTCACCCACACAACATACAATTTTTTAGAAATTTTTCCAAATTCAACTTCGTGGAACCGAATAAAATTGGTAATAGGGATACCGGAGAGTCTCCCCTACCCCTTCAATAACAGCGTTCATTTGATGACCACCAACCATTAGCTTCTTTCAAGTCGTAATTTCGGTTATATATTTTTCTTAAAACTACCAATACGACATTCAAAAGAAAAATCACCTACTCGACACCCTCGAATAAACAAGTGAACACTGAATATGAGAAAAGCGCTGGCGTAAATGAAAATGTTTCATATTTACCGGACTAGCTACAGCTGCGGCCGGCGGAGGTTGTGGCGGGTAACGCGGTTGGTTGCATGGCTCTCCTAAGTCGACCAGCGAGTTATTCTCTCCCAAGAGTTGCTGAGTGGCAGCCTCTTCTTGATTCGAAGACTCCATGTTTGTGCTAGATTTCTTGCCATTTTGACCTGCGCGCGGGTTAGATGGCCCGAGTGAAAATAAAATTACGATTAGTACGAATGTAATGACTAGATGAGAGATTATTATTAGGAATTGTTTCTTTTATACGTCGTACCATGGGATCGTACAGATGCTCTGGGTATTAATTTTGGCATATCGTTTTCTGTAAAGAAAAAAATTACAATTGTGTTATTTTTATACAATATGAAAAAATAATTCTACATCAAACGTAAATTTACATACAATGAAGCAAAATTGGGAGTAGGGATCTCAAAAAGGAAGACTAATCACTATAATTAAAGTACTGGCAAATTCAGAAAAATTGATTCTAAAATACCTCATAAAAAACCAATTATGGAACCGACTACGCTGGTTCAAAAAACAAATTACCTTTACATTTTGAAATTGAAACACAAAAAAAAAAGATTTTAAAAATATACCTACTATTAAACTGAAGAATGCAAGAAAAAACAGCAATAACCAGTTTTTTCCTATCAAACCCGGTTATACTGGTTCAAAAACCAGCATTAACCAGTTTTTTCCTATCAAAACCGGTTATACTGGTTCAAAAACCAGCATTAACCAGTTTTTTCCTATCAAAACCGGTTATACTGGTTCAAAAACCAGCATTAACCAGTTCTTTTCTATCAAAAACCTGTTATACTGGCTCAAAAACCAGACGACCTTGAAATTTTGAAATCAAACACAAAAAACTATTTTAAAAACCGGGTTTTGCACAAAAACCTAATACTCTTGACTACTAAACCAGAAGAAAAGACGAAAAACCAGCGAGAACCGGTTCTTCTCCATCAAAATCCGTGTAAAAATAGCCCAGATGGCTGAATTCTGCAAACGACAAAAATTAATTTAGAATTCAGGCCACACACACGCACATCAAAGTATTAAAAAAATCGTCGCCTCGATGGAGTCAAAAAGCAATCGAACAAAAAACACATCAAATATCGCAGGCAAAAATCTCCCATAAAATTGGAATTTTCGTGACACTGCGCTCTTCGTACATCTTACTCCTATTTTTAATACCATTTGCCAGAAAATATCGTCTTACGCGATAGGAAAGCCGCGAACTTGAAAAACATTTCTGCCAACGAGAAAATTTTAGCATGCCGATAAATCACTCCTTTATTGTGAAGGGTGTGGTATAGGGCGTTCGCATGGAGAAACGAAAGCTGTATTCAACTTAAACCGCGAAACAGTTTCCAAAGTCACATGGTACGTTAATTCGCAACAATATATTTGGAAAAATTCGCCGCAAATTTGCGTATACCTTGAACTCGACGTGGGGCGTGGGGGTGTGGGTAGAACAGCACAACGTGGACGTTGAAAGCAATTTATACTTCGGCACGAGGAAAAGAGCGAGGAGAAAAGGAGGAGCTGGTTAGTAGAATATGTATCGTTTGTTAAATTGAACAAACTTTATATGTATTCGCTTTTTATGTGTAGGATGACGAAGTTGGGTGAAGATTTCCATTTTTCCTCCCAAATATTACGCGTTTTCGTATTATTGATTGTGAGAGTGGAACGAGAGGAGAAGAGGAAGAGATTTAAGTAACGTGGAAGAAGTTTTTTACTTTTTTTTTATTCGTAAAATTTTCTGCCAAGTGCTATAAAAATGATTTTAAATGTCATAAAATAGATACCGTGAAAATGACTCCAAAATTGATGAAAATTTTTCAAATTAATTTAAAAACTGTTCGAGTTTTATTTCGAAATTGTTTAAAATATTTTAAAAATGGGATTTAAAAAATAATTTATGATGAAAATGATCTGAAATATTTAGCTAAGAAAATATTTGAAGAATTTCAACACTTTTACAAAATTGTAGTAATTTTATGTTTTTCGAAACATCTCAAATAATTTTCATCACAAGTTGAATATTTTGACGATTTGTTGTCATTTCGATGCATTTCAAAAACATTGATGAAAATTAATGTATCAACTGAAGTGATAAAAAGTAACCTAATGATCGGATTGGAAATGATCCAAATGAGATTCTGGGACCAAGGATTCATGTGCCATGAAATTAGGGCCTACTCAAAGACAGAATTGTTAAGAATCCAAATCCAAAAATTCCGATCCAGAATTTTTGATTTCAAATCTTTTTTTTTTTCAAAAATTTGAATTCTGTGAATCCGAATTCTGTCTTTTTTAGGATTCATTATTTTGATTCATTTTTTTCAAAGAATTCACTTTATGAAGTCTCGAACATAATAAAATAATAATGAAATTTTTGAATAACTGCCACTTCAAAATAATAAAACTATGAATTTTTTGAAAATCGACCACTTTGAAATTATTTAAGAATCTGTCTGAAGGTTCTAAATCAAATTGGATTTTATTAAAAAATACTTTTTGAAAAAATATATTTAAAAAAAAAATGAAAACCCTGAAATATTTTTTCAAGTTATTATTTTGAAAAAATGGATGAATTCGTCCATACCCACTTCTTAAAAAATTGAAAATTTCAAACAACTTTTAATAAAATTTTCAAAGACCCTTCGTTAAGGTACCTAATTTTGAACAAAAAGTTAGAAATAAACTGACAAAGGAATCTTACTAATTCGTCAACTCCGATTAAGCTGGAGTTTGACTCACTGAAAACACATGTCACTCAAAACCTCGGAATCAAATTTTTAGCTGCCCAAGTTGATTTTTCATTTTTTGACAAATCTTAGAATTCTATATCAAAATTTGTAATTTGTAATTGAAAATTTTGTTTTCCAAGTTGTCATTTGCCATTATGAAAAAAATTCATGAATTAATCTGTGTAGATTAGGGTGGCCTTTATTTTGGACTTTTGGATTTTTTTTTTTCATTTTACTCGTATGAGAAAATAATTTTCTATATTTTATTTTCCCTTTTATTAACTGAATTTTTTAAGTGGGGCCGCAAGCTTCCCCCTTTTTTTAAAAAAATGAAAAAAACTGACGATTTTTAAAATCTGACCTTTTTTTGGTTATAAACCATCTTGTTCCGTGTCATGAGAATGAATTCCCAATTTTTTAATTTATTAAATACCTAAGTAAAATTTTTTGATTCATAAATTCAAATTTCTACAAAATAGATGAAATTTTTCTCGAAATTTTACTAGAGAAACCCTATACAGTTGTAGGGTTGAAAAAAAACCACAAAAATTTGCAAAATCTGCTAACATTGAAAAAAAAATGATTGAAATATTTTTCATTCATAAATTCAAATTTTTAAGAAATTGATGAAATTTTTCTCAAAATCATAACTTGAGAAGTCCTACAGTTGTAGGGTTGAAAAAAAATTCCCTAATCCACTGGAATTGAACAAAAATTGATTGAATAAAATTTTTTGACTCAAAAATTTAAATTTCCACAAAGTTGATGAAAATTTTTTCAAAATTTTACTCGAGAAACCCTACAGTTGTAGGGTTGAAAAAATAAAAAAAATTGCAAAATCAGATGGAATTGAAAAAAAATTGATTAAAATTTTTTTTTACTCTAAAAATCAAATTTTTAAGAAATTGATGAGATTTTTCTCAAAATCATAACTTGAGAAATCTTACAGTTGTAGGGTTGAAAAAAAAATTGCAAAGTCTGCTAGAATTTAAAAAAAATTATTACTCTGTGAAAAAAAAAACGAAAAATTGCAAAATCTGCTGCAATTGAACAAAAATTGTTTAAATAAAATTTTCGACTCATAAAATCGAGAAGATAAAAAAAAACGAAAAAATTGCCTAAACCGCTGGAATTGATTCATGAAAATTTTTCGACTCATAAATTCAAATTTCCACAAAATTGATGAAACTTTTTTCGAAATTATTGCTCGAGAAACCCTTCATCAAAAAAAGCAAAATGAGAAAAATTTGTTCAATTCCAAGTAAGCTTGCAAACTCCCCCTCTTTTTACAAATTATGAAAAAATACCAAATTTGTAAATTTTTGTAATTTTTTTGGTTCTTTTTGGTGAGAAATAATTACCAAATTCGTATTTTGTCCACAACAGAATTTTAAGTGACACTCATTTTTCATCAAAATAGCAATTTTGAAAGGTAATAAGAACCAAAAAATGTAAAAACTCAAATATTTAGTCATTTTTCGTAATTTTTCAAAATGGAAGGGGGGCTAGCTGCATCACTAAAAATTGAGTTAGGGGAAAAATCAAAAATTGGGAATTATTTTCTGATGAAATGCAACAACTTAAAATGCTAGATGAAAAAATTTTGCTAATTTTTAGGCTTGTTTTTTTTCGTTTTTGCTGTTTTTCAAAAATTGTGGATGCCCCAAAGTACCACACAAAATTAAGTTGAGGATAAAATAAAAAATTAGGAATTTATTCTCATGACAAGGAACAACTTTGATGGCTTATAACAAAACCACCTAGACACTACAAGCCATGAAGTTAAATTTGGCAACCTTGCCGAAGACGGCTGACTTGAGCAATTGAAAATACGTTTTCTGGGCAAACGAAGTGTTTTTCGAAAAAATTGATGGGAACCAAAATTGTAGAGGGAAAAATTAACTTTCGTTTAGTGTATTCGGAATTTTGATTCGACTAATATTTCTCGAGTTATGGTCAAAAAACTGATTTGAAGATGGGCCGTCTACTAGATTTTCCCTATTTTCCCGGTCAAAGAAGCGATTTTCGTAAAAATTGATAAGAACAAAAATTGTAGAGCAAAAAATATCCTTTCATCCTAAAATCATTGAAGTTTTGATTCGACGAAAATACCTCGATTCATTAGCAAAAACTGTTTTCTCAGATATGCAAATTTTCATATTTTCCTATTTCGCGGATAAACAAAGCGTTTTTCATGAAAATTGATAAGAACTAAAGTTGTAGAGCAGAAAAAATCCTTCCGTTTTAGTGCTTTTAAAATTTTTGATTTGACAAATTTTTTGAGTTATCGTCAAAAAACGATTTATTTTTTCATTTTCGAGGTCAACGACCCCTTTTTTGTGAAAATTGATAAAAATCACAATTGTAGATCAAAAAATTTACTTTTGTTTGGTGTAGTCGGAATTTCGATTTGACGAATATTTCTTGAGTTATCGTCGAAAAACTGATTTTGAAAGTTGGCCGTCTACCAAATTTTCCCATTTTCCCGGTCAACGAAGCGATTTTCGTGAAAATTGATACGAACCAAAATTGTAGAGCGAAAAAAATCCCTTCACCCTAAAATTATTGAAATTTCGATTTGACGAAAATACCTCGATTTCTCAGCGTAAAATGTTTTCTTGGATATGCAAATTTTCACATATTCTCATTTTCAGAGCGAACGAAGCATTTTTCGTGAAAATTGATCTGAACCAAAGTTGTAGAGCAGAAAATTTCCTTTCGTTAGTGTGTTGTCAGAATTTCGATTCGATGAATATTTCCCGAGTTATCGTCAAAAAACGGATTGGAAAGTCGGCCGTCTACTACTCGAAAATGCAACGTTGTCTTTCTACGTTCATGGCTTGTATCTCTAGGTGGTTTTGCTTATAACCAAAAAAGTGGCAAGATTTTCAAAATCAGTGATTTTTTCTTTTTTCTAAAAAAAAGGGGGTTACTCGGCAGCATTTGAAATTCGGTTAGTGGGAAAATGAAAAATAGGGAATTATTTTTTCATAAAATGTAAAAACTGGGAGGGGGCAGTACATTTAAGAAAACCAAAAATCCAAAATAAGGGTCATGGTCATCCTGGTGTAGAGTTATCAAAAGGTCAAGTTGAATTATTAAATTTAAATTTCGAATTCGATGTAAAATTGAAAATTCGAATCCGGAAGTTTGCATGATGGATTGATAATAAAAACATCTTTTGTGTTCTGAATCATTCGTTTCAGGATTCTAAATTTATAATTATGTGATTTTGATTCTCTTTAGAAATCAGAAATCAGCATTCCTGCGAATTCGAACACCTTTGATTCTAAGTCTTTTTTGTACTGTGGTGGTGAATTGGGGATGTGGTGGAGTGGGGGAAGGGGATATGTTGGTTGGCGAGTACACAAAACACTAATTTACGTAAACTGCGATCGTACTCGAGTGAGTACGTGGTGTGAACTTACCAGAATCAACGATGACGTCGATCAAATCCATACTTTTGGCAAATGCGTCTCTCAGATTGATATGGTGGAAAGACACGATGCTGCCTTCGCGTTTGGCGCGTTCCAGAGCTTCGCGACGTTTGAGCGCTTTCTCGCGTCGCATTTGATTTTTATAAAACTCGGCGAAATTATTAACAATGATGGGAATTGGTAGGGCGATCACCAGTACACCGCAAATACAGCACACGCCGCCTATAACTTTACCCAGCGGCGTCATAGGGTAAATATCACCATAGCCTACGGTGGTCATCGTAATGCCGGCCCACCAGAATGTCTCCGGTATGGAGACGAATTTAGTACCGGGCTCTTCTTTCTCGGCGAAATACGCCAAACTGGAGAATATTAGCACGCCCATGGCGAGAAAAAGCATCAAAAGACCGAGCTCTTTGTACGAATTGCGCAAGGTAAATCCTAAACTTTGCAGGCCGGTCGAGTGGCGGGCCAATTTCAATATCCTTAGGATACGCATGATACGAAAAATCTGTATCACACGTCTGACGTCTTGGAACTGATCGTTGGCGTTTTTATTCGTCTCGACCAAGAATAACGACACGTAATACGGCAATATGGCCAACAAATCGATCACGTTTAACCCGCCTTTGAAAAATTTCCACTTGTTCGGAGAGGCGCTGAATCTAAGCAGGTACTCGAGGGTAAACCACGTTATGCAAACCGCCTCGACCATCGCTAATTGCGGATTGTCCGTCGTAGTCGCATCGGGCGTCGCTTTCGGCTGCTGCAGCGACGGCATCGTGTTTAGCGTCAATGCGATCGTCGACAATACGATGAATAATATTGAGATCATTGCTATTACCTGCGAACAATTTCACACCCCCGGGGTCATAATTTGTTTCTACAGGGTGTCTACACTATTTTTTTTTGTTGAAAATTCATGACTTTTCCATGACCTTTTTCATGAACAATATTTCAAAGTTTTCAGGGGGGGGGGCTTCCAGCATAAATGTAACATGGAATGAAATTGGGGGCAAATTTTTTTCCACATTTCCCCCCTATATTTTGTGGTAAAAAGCTATTCAAAAATTATTGCGGGAGGGGGCGAATGCCCCTTGAACCCCCAAGTTATGCCTATGCTCTCCAAAGCCCCCTTTTTTTGTAACCAAAAAAATCTATAGAATTTTTTTAAAAAAAGTTAAATGAATACTACTTGGAATTTTCAAGGGTGTACTTCGATTTCTTCCCTATAATGGTGGATTCTTGGAATTGTTTTCATGTTGTAATGTGAGAATGATTTTTTTCTTGGAAATGAAACGAAAAATTTTCACGCAAAAAATACTCCTGAAAATTTTTTAACAACTTTTTCAACAGAAAACCCTTTTTCCTTTTTTTTTGTGCCAAAGTTTTAAAAATATGTTAGATATTTATTTACTTTACTATAAAAGAAAAAAAATTGAGATTTTTTTTTATTTCAGAAGAATTTTTAAAATTATTGTTTGAAAAAATCTGTTTTTTTTTTGAAATCGAAACGAATTTTTTTCTTCACATAGAAAAAATCAAGAAACTTTTCCACAGAAATTTAAAAAAATTATCTTCACATGAGAAAGTTTTATAACATTTTTTTAACCAAAAAAAGATTTTCGGATATTTTTTATTCCAAAAAATCCTGAAATTTCTTCATTCGAAAAAATTTCTACTCCAGAATATTATTTTGAGATTTCTAATTTTTTTTTTATTCCAAAACAATTTTTAAAAATTTTCAAGTCAAAAAATTCGTTTTTAATTTTTTGATTCCAAAAGATTAGAATTTTAACTCCAAAAAACAGAGACCCTCTCCCCAAAAAAATTTAATTTGTCCGAAAATTGAAAAGAAAAATCCAAAAAATTGAGATTTTATACTCTAGAGTTTGAAAAATATTTTTACTACAAAACAATTTCAATTCCAAAACGATAAAATTCAGATTTTTGATTATTTTTTAAATACGAATTTTTTTGTGAAAGTTCAAAAAATCTGTTTTTTTTGTGTTTTTTTTTTGAAATCGAAACGAATTTTTTTCTTCACATAGAAAAAATCAAGAAACTTTTCCACAGAAATTTAAAAAAATTATCTTCACATGAGAAAGTTTTATAACATTTTTTTAACCAAAAAAAAGATTTTCGGATATTTTTTATTCCAAAAAAATCCTGAAATTTCTTCCTTTGAAAAAATTTCTACTCCAGAATATTAGAGATTTCTAATTTTTTTTTATTTCAAAACAATTTTTAAAAATTTTCAAGCCAAAAAATTCGTTTTTAATTTTTTTATTCCAAAAAATGAGAATTTTAACTTCAAAAAACAGAGGCCCTACTCCCCAAAAACAGTTCATTTGCCAGAAAATTGAAAAGAACCAAAAATTTGAGATTTTATACTCTAGAGTTTGAAAAATATTTTTAGTACAAAACAATTTCACTTCCAAAACGATAAAATTCAGATTTTTGATTTTTTTTTTAAATACGAATTTTTTTGTGAAAGTTTAAAATATATTTTTACTTGAATAAAGTTGAGAATTTTTTCAACGCCTTGTACAGCAACATACCTAAGGCTAGTGGCATGAGAATTTTTTTTATTCCAAAACAATTTTTAAAAATTTTTGCACCAAAAAATTCATTTTTTTTTTCATTCCACAAAAGTCTTTATTTCAATCCAAGAAATGGGGAATTTCCCTCCAAAAAGTAGTGATTTCCATCTGCTCATAAAAAAAATTCTTCAAGAAAATTAATTTTCTTCTTCAGAAAAATCAAAATATTTTATGCGTTTTTTTTTTTTTTTTTTTTTGAGAAGATAAAATTCATGACTTTTTCATGACTTTCATGATTTTCATGACCTGTGACACCCTGTTCTAGCCAGAGCCATCGCTCTCGTATCTCTATCGTGTGTTCGAAAAAAATACAAGAGTAACACCAGCCATTGCCCCACTGGGCTGTAATGTCATAAAGTCAAGACTCGGCTATATTATTATCACCACCCTCGCGCACTTCCGATCAATTTTTTTCGACCCTCTTTGTGCCACTACTCGGCTAAGTGCGCGCGCAGCACGCTTCGATACAACAAAACTAAACTATTCGATTGGGTAAAAAAAAAATATTAATAAATAAATAAATGAAAAAATTGAACTAAAATACCAAATTAAGGCTCTAACTACTCTAAAAGAAAATAAAGAAAAATACGCACGTTTCAACGTTGTCAAACGGTCATTATATTAACGCCATATCAATGGAACGAGTATTTCCCTCTTAATGGGAAAAAGACCCGGACGACTTTAACCCTTCAAGTAGACCTCTTCATCGTGACATTTTATACGAGTACACCCATCCTCTTTACTCTTTTCGTTCGTACATTCGAAGCAACAAGCAATTTTCGCCGCCTTTGTAAGTAATTATAAAAGCCAACCTTTTCATGTTCTACCCCCTCACCCTCCCCCATAATCAGTTTGGCCTTCTCTTTTTACAGCTCAGTCATCGCATCGCGCGCATACTATGTATATATTTCTTTGCACAAGTACCTACGTATCTCCTCAGTCCTCATTCTCGTTTTCATTCCTTATTCTCGACTTCGTGTTCGATGACCGAAATATATACCTACTCTAACCTACTCCCATGTACACCTTCCACACTTTAGTCTGATCTAATCTTCTTTTCGCTTTTCTACCCCCCGCACTCCTTGTAATTCTTTTTTCCTCACTACGTCATTTTGACGAGGAAAAAAATGTAGTAGGTATACGAACTATACATACCAAGTTCTATTGAAAGCCTTTTCTCCCACTCGTTCCTTAATATTAGGTTCGTTTTTTCCTTTCTATGCCTTTTTCACGTCATTCTTTTTCTTTTTTCACATAATTTTCAAAATCCGTTACTATAAAGCGTCACGCTGTCTCGGCCATAATAGTGAAAAGATCAAAAAGTGTTATTTGCAAAAAAATTGTAAAAGAGTCAATTTTGCTCTGAAGAAAGTTTTTTCATACACAAATTATTTGACGAATTTTTGCCAACTAAATGGACTGAAATATTCGAGCACTTCGTTCGCGAACGATTGTATGATCGAATAAATCATCGATGAACGACTGAATTGAAATTTACTCCAATCGTTCACGAATGATAAAATTGATCAGTGAGGTATTAAAAGAACCAAACTGGTTGCTAGGATTAAATGGATCAATTCTCAAACGAATCATTCACTGTCGATAAGAATCTATTAAAATAGGGAGATTTTTTCCAAATCATCGACACGAAATATTAAAAATTCGATAAAATTGTAAAATCACAAAATATCAAAAAAATTGAGTAAATAGAAAATTTAGAAGAATTTTTTTTTTGAAAAAATGAAGAAAGTGCAAAGAAGTAAGAAACTTGAAAAATTTGAAAAATTCAGAAAAATTACAAAATAATAAAATAATTTTTTTTTTGAAAATGTTCAAACGTTAATTAAAATTGGAAAATCAGAAAATTTCAAGTGCATAGAAAATTTAGAAAAAATAAATTTTCAAGTGTACAAAATGTAAAATGTTCAAAATTTTGAAAAAATGAAGAAACTGAAAATAAGTGAGAAACTTGAAAAATTTGAAAGATTCAGAAAAATTACGAAAAATAATAAAATAATTTTTTTTTTGAAAATGTTCAAACGTTAATTAAAATTGGAAAATCAGAAAATTTCAAGTGCATAGAAAATTTAGAAAAATTAAAAACTTCAAGTGTAAAAAATGTTCAAAATTTTGAAAAAATGAAGAAACTGCGAAGAAGTGAGAAACTTGAGGGTATTAAAAAAATTGAAAGATTCAGAAAAATTACAAATTAATAATAAGAAAAAAAAATCGAAATGTTGAAAAGTTGATAAAATTTGAAAATCAAAAGTTTTTAAGTAAACAGAAAATTGATAAAAAATTAAAAATTTAAAGTGTACAAAATGTTCGAAATTTTGAAGAATTTAAGAAACTGCAAAAAAGTAAGAAAATTGAGAATATTGAAAAATCCGAAAGATTCAGAAAAATGACAAATTATTAAAAATTAAAAAAAAAAAAAAAATGTTGAAAAGTTAATAGGTAAAATTAGAAAATCAAAAGAAAAAAAAATCGAAAAATTAAAAAAAAAAATCAAAATACCATAAGAATTTAAAAAATGATTATTTAATTGAAATATACGAAAAATCGAATCATAAAAACATCAATACTACTGAAAAATTGAAAGTATTGAGAAGTCATAAAAATTTTAAAGGTCATTAAAATCAAAAAAATTTAAATGCGATAAGAATAGAAAAAATTGATAATTCGATTTCTTGAAAATTTTCATACTCGACATCGGTAGAATAAATTATCAAACGAATTCGTTCACCAACGATAGAGGGGTTCAATTTTTCCAGTGACTTCAGTGACCTCTTTTTAAAGGAAAATAGAGACAACATAGTGACCCAAATTTTCATAAAAGTGGAGCTTACTAAAAAAATTCCAAGTTACCTATTTTTCGAGAAAGAATATTTTGAATTTTTTCTAGAAAAAATAAAATGGAATTCTTATAAAATTGTCTAAATTTTTTTTAAAAGAAATATTTCAAAATTTATTTTTAAAAAATTCAAACAGATATTTTGTCAAAAAATCCTTTAGTAATTTTTCTTAAAATGTTTTGAAATTTTTCTGAAATTCGAAATTTTTTGAAATGTTTCCTTTCAAAAAAAAAAAAAAAAAAAAAAAAAAAAAAGTGTTTCAAAACATACCTATTAAAATATGTATTTCAATAGAACTTCGGTTTTTTTTTTAGAAAATTTTTGAAAAACTTCCTTTTTGAGTTTTTTTTTTTGAAATAATTCAAATTGTTTTGATAGGATTCATTTTTTTTTTCCAATTTTGAAATATTTTCTTTCAAAAAAAAAATTTAGACAATTTTTATTATTTTTTTTATTTTTATTTTTGAAAAATTTTGGAATATTTCTTCACAAAAAATATTTTTTAAAAGATTTTTTGTAAATAATAAAAAAAAATAATAATAACTACCCGTCTACTTTTTTCATTTTTTTGAAAACTTTTCAAAACAGTTTCCTTCGGAATTTTTTTTCAATTTTGAAATATTTTCTTTCAAAAAATTTTTTAGACAATTTTGGAATATTTCCTCACAAAAAATATTTTTTTAAAGATTTTTTGTGAATAATAAAAAAAAATTAAATAACTAGCTGTCTAATTTATTCATTTTTTTGAAAACATTTCAAAACAGTTTCCTTCAGAAATTTTTTTTCAATTTTGAAATATTTTCTTTCAAAAAAATTTTAAACAATTTTTCTTTTTTTTGATTTTGATTTTTGTAAAATTTTGGAATATTTCCTCTCAAAAAATATTTTTTAGAAGATTTCTTGTGAATAATAAAAAAAAAATAATAATAACTACGTACTTCATTCATTTTTTTGAAAACATTTCAAAGCAGGTTCCTTCGGAAAAAAATTCTAAAGGATTAAATTTTGATTGGATTTTTGATTTTTTTTTTTCAAAAAATTTTTGATAAATTTCCTTTCAAAACAAAATTGAAAATTTTTTAAGTCAAGTTTTTTTAAAAATTCGCCTGACTTTGAAAATCGTTTACGAACGAAAGAGTCAATGATCAGTCGAATCATTGTAGAATGAATCTCTTACTTTTGACGATTCTTCTATAGAAATCAATAAATACCTCATCAAAATGATTCATTCGCCAATGTAATACGATCGACTAGTGATCAAATAACACAAAACTCCGAGCATTTCACAACGAAAAAAAATCGTTCATAACCGAATCGTCAACATTTCAACAATTCATAACGCCAAAACGTAGCCAATTTTCGCTAAAAATCGTTTCAAGCAAAATAGACGGCCTTCTCTCCCCCCTCACCCCATTTCCCCTCTCCTCTACAAACTAAACGTTTAATTGGCGCCTGTAAACTGTTGGAAAACTATTCGTACTACATTAACACTTTCTACATCTCACGTGCCACTCGTAAATCACCCGAAAAAGTTTACTCGCGTTTTCAGTATACGCGGAAACAGTGTAGAAGGGAGGGGTGCAGAGAGCGTCGACAACGTTGAAACTTTCACAAAACAATACACTACAACGGTTAATCGTTATTTAAAATAAAAATGAAAAAAATAACCAACGTAGTACGTATTAATGATATTAAAATAATAAAAATGTATTAAACGTATACTGATTTACGTGACAACATACACAATGTTAATAATTGGTGAAAAAAAGCAGCGCCCGATTTCAATGAATACTATATACGTACGTACGTATGCTACTTATCTATTGGTTAAAAAATATTTCTAGTTATACTACTCATATCTATCTATAGATACAACCGAGCGAAGCACGAGTCATCTCGAATCAAGAGCTCGCATAATATTTCGCATCGATGCGACATTCTTTTCGAAGTAATTAATATTCCAAATTACTGAAATTATTACAACGTAGAAGAGAAGAAAAAAAAGAGAACTTTTCATAGCTTCCTGTTCTTCCTCATATAGTACACTTGCAATTTGCATTTCATCATCGTACAATCAGTCAATTTTGTACCTATTTTGTTGCTTTAGATGTACACTACACGTATGTATAGGATACTTAATTCTCTTCAAACAGATACGAATTAATAAAGCTCAAACCGTCCTGTTTTCCTTTCGCCTTCTCTTTTTCTCCTTTTAACTACTCGTTCGACTACTGAAGCGTATAAAACCCCAAGAATTTAAGCGTACCTACTGCTATAATTACGCTACCACGTTCTAACTTCCTCTCAAGTCTCAGCCATGAGCCATATATCACACAAAAATAATGAATTCTACGAATACGTGGCGCGTGTGCGTAAAAAAAAGACAAAAAAAACTGCCAAATTTAAAAATGTAATTCTGTATAGCATAAAGCATATATGTACAGCGAAATCGCCATCTACCAAAAAAATTGCTCGCGTGTAAGCTTATTTCATGCGAAAATGAAGCGGTGAGATTTTTAAAAAAACTTTCTTTGAAAATCACTCTAGTATACTCGTTTCGTATCCGAAAAGAGTAATTTTACGTGAAAATTGGATTTCGTTTCAGGCTTATAATCATTCGACGAAATGGTTTGGGTTTTAAGGGCCGTTGATATTGATTTGATGGGGAAAATGAAGAGGGTGCCATGCTATGATTTGTACTTTTTATTTCAAAGTAATAATTTATTATGTAGGTTCAATTTTCAATTTTTTGAAAATTTTAAAAAAATTTATAAGGTCAATTTTCAAAATTTCTAAAAAATTCTTCAAGATTAGGTAATATTAAAATTTCAACCAGGTAATCTTCAATATTTAAATGAATTTTGAAATTCAGGTAAACCATGAAATTTTACCAAAGTGATGATTTTCAAACGTTGATAACTTATTTTTTCAGTTTTTTTTTTTCAAATTGTAGTACCTAAATTTTGAAAATTTAGTGAATTTCAAAAATTTGGTAAGAAAATCTTCAAAAATTAGTTGTAGGGTAGACGTACCAGTTTGCAACGTGTTAAGCAAATTCTCAACTTCTAAGCACCATAAAATGTTCATCGATTGGTATAAATGTAATAAAATATACATTTTTGGATTCCTTATTCTCTCCACTTTTTGAAAATCGCATAAAAATGATCTTTTGTTTTGAAGATTTTAATCTATTTCAATTAAAAGTGAAAATTTCGCGATGCACCGGTTTGCAACGCCCGTAACAGTTTGCAACTGCGATTTGCACCGGTTTGCAACGTCGCAGTTTTCGCTACCTTAAATATTTTTTTTTCTCAAATTTTTTAAAATGTTCGCAAAGAAGGGTCCTTTAGTGACTTAACTCTGCCAAAAGTGAAAAAAATAGCGACCTTGAAAATTTATAAGAGTGAAAACAAAAAAAAGGATAGGCGTTGCAAACTGGGTCCCAAATTTTTGCTCCACTACACCAGTTTGCAACCATTTTGCAACTTTAATAAACCAAATCACTGAGTAAATCACTGAAAATTTTTTACAGAGGTGGTTCATTTTGAGGGAAAGCTCGATCTACAACGTTTAAAAATGTCAATTCAACAGTATCAAGCTTTAATAACTTTATTTTCGAACTTTTGTCAACTTTGGTTGCATACTGGGTCCGCGTTGCAAACTGGTACGTCTACCCTAGTACCTATTTTAATTTTTAATAAATATTCAATGTTCTTCAAATTTTCTTATTTTAGTCAATTTTCAAAATTTCATAAATTTCTAAAATTTAATAATTCTTCAAAATTTTGTAATATTAAAATTTTAACTAATTTCGAAATAACAGATTAATTGTTAAAATTTGATCAAACGAAAATTTACTAAAAATATGATGATTTTCATTATTTCATCGCTTATTTTATTTTCAGTTTTTCAAATGTAGTAAATTTTGGAAATTTGGCCAATTTCCAAGATTTAGTAGGGAAATCTTCAAAAAATGATCAACTGATCATGCTTTAATTTTTAATAAATTTTAAGAATTAAATGAATTTTTAAAACTTTTTCAATTAAAAAATTATTTTAAATTTTCAAAAAAAATTAATGAAATTTTGAATGTTTTATAAATTTTTGCAATTTTTATAATTTTTTAAACTTTTTAAATCTTTGAAATTTCGTAAATCAATTTTTAAAATTTGACCAATTTTTTTGAAATTCAGCCTTAAAATTTGCCAAAATTTTATGAATTTTTGAATTGGATAAATTTTTAGATCTTTTCTGACTCAAAAATTCGATACAGTAGAATTTTCTAAAATTTCCAAACAGTCAATTTTTAAACTGCAATGCACTTCTACGATTTTCGAAATCTGAATATTTAAAAGATCTTACTTTGATTTATAAATCGATTGAGCCCATTTTATAGACTTTTTTCTTCAGAAATTCAGAATTTACGACTCGTTTTAAATTATTGTGAATCATTATCTAATGATGAACCAGAAATTGGAAGGAATTCAAAATTTTGATCAAATTTTAATATTTTTTTTATGAATTCATACCTAGGAAATGCAAACGAAAAAATTCAATTTAAAAAATTCTGAAAATAAATTTAAATAACTAAAAAACGGAAAGAAATTTTTTTAAAAGTCATGAAAAATAAAAAATTGAAAAAATTTGAACACTGAAATTTCTTTTAGTGTCTGAAAATTGAAAATTTATTAAAATCCTGATATAAAATTTAAAATGAAGAAAAAAAAATTAAAGATAACAGTTTATACTTTTTTTTTCAATATTGAGAAAATAAGTACCTATAGGTAATTACCTACTATAATTAGAATTTTTTTTTTAAAAATGAGTGATTTAAAAAAAGTTCAAAAATAATTTAAATTTCGCAACAGCTCACAAAAGAACTTGAAAAAAATTTCATTCGCAATTTTACTTTATTTTAAATTACATATTCAATTAAAAACTGAACCCAAGGATCAAAAAAATACCTCACTTTGTAATCTAAAAATAAAACCAACTAAAAGAAAACCACCTGATGGAATTCACACCATCTAAAAGGACGATTTCGATTTCCACACCATAAAAGATTTGAATGGATGCTCGCGTTAAAAAACAGCCAAGAAAATTAATTAAAAACACGACTACGTCGATGGCTAGATCTAAAGGTACCTACTACATAAAGGAAAAACTACTTGCAAGGTCAAAGTTTGTAGGTACTTTCATGCTTTTGATAAAATACGAATAAAAGGCGCGTGATTTGAAATTCTGCTCGCAAACTACACAGCTATAAAATGGCAAAGCGATTGAAAATTCGTGTTAGCAGCACAAAGAGAGAAGAAAAAATTCTCTCAGCGGATCGCGACGCGTTCATCAAACACAAAATTAGTAGGTGGTATTTATTAGGTCATTATTATACGAGGAGAACACGTATCGAAGAGTTATACACATAAATGGGGTTATTTTTCGTACACCCTGCTACAACAAATATTTCGCAGCCAAAAGCAATGCATGGCTGTCGACCCATAACGCAATTCCCATCACAGTAAGTTACTCATATTAAAAACACCTATAATATTCTCGAGTTTATCTAAACAAACAAAAAAGTAAACTTAATCGATGTACACGTTTCTCTGTTAAGAAAAAAAAAAATACACAAATGTAAAAAAAAAATGAAAGACGAGACAATATACGAGAAGGTGAAGAAAAACTGCAACAATCATCCCAACGCACACACATACACAAAAAAACACATAAAATTAGGCGATACAAAAGCGTAAAAGTAGCAATCTCTTGTGTCTCATGTCTCGGTAATTTTACCATAAAAGTACGAAGAATTTCGTACACATAAAGAAAAAGAAACAAACTCACAAGCAGTGTTGAAAAAACTGTGTAAATTTCTCGCCTCACACGTAAACAATTGGAATTGGATAAAAAAAAAATGAAGAAAAACAACAACAACAAAAGTCCAATTCATCGAGCAATAGCGTACAAAAATATGCGTACACGTGGGCATCAGCATTAAACCGTAATTATTCGCACAATGAAAACATACAAAAGTAAAAGAAAAAAATTGAAAAAAATGAGGGGGAGGAATATAACAATGTACATAAAAATAGCCCACCCGATGGCTCTTATTAGTCGAGTTGATAAGGGACCATAGACCAATTGAAACGTACCCGTAATACTTGATTATATAGGAAACCTCTTACGACTTCACCACCAAATGGAAAACGCTGAATAATTAAAACCACAAAATATCGATCCGTACTGAACAAATAATACAGTTCCTTTTTTATTTCTTCATGTCTCGTTTTTAATTCCATTCTATAGGTACGTAATGTATCGAGCTCCAGCATGTAGAGTTTTTCAGACTAATATAGGTACCTAGGTTAGGTACCCATGATGGACAAATTAATCGTAAAGTTGATTTTCGCCCAAAATCGATTCGATTATTTCTAAGAAATTTGATGGAAATTTTCAACTAATACGAGTTGATAGACAAATATATTTTTATTTTAAAAAAAATTTTAAAAATTAAAAAATTACCAAGGGTAGCTAGCTTTATGGGGGTGAATTGGCCCTGATTAGGATCGAATTTGAAATTATCCAGTGGAAGTTGATCATCATTGGTCTAAAACCTCAGTGACAAAATTTTTAACTTCATATCTCCCCTTGCCGCTTCTATGGGGATAAACTTGGATTTTCATTGAATTTCTATTTTTAGCAAAACATTTTCAAACTAGCAGTGATTTTATGGATTTTTTTTACAAAAATTTCGAGCACTTTTACAAGGTCAAATAGGAATTTTAAAATGACCCCTTTCAGAGGAACAATTCTGAAAAAATACATTTTTTAAAATATTTTAAATCGTGGTGTATGACCTTAAAAAAAAAAGCAAAAAACTGATTTTCATCATTTTTTGCTCCCAAAATAGTAATTTTTGTTTATTTTTTTTTAAATTTACAATTACCTATTTATCATCAAATACATCTGAACATGACATCAACTTCAATTTGACCAAAATTCGTTCATTTTTTATATTTCTTCTAATTTTCTTTTAAAATATTTCAACGATGCCATTTTGAGAACCCACGTCCTTCTCTCGAGTGACCTAGGGGTCAAATATTAATGTTTGGTCATAATTATTTCAACTCGATATTTGTCATTCAGTTATTGCGATTTCAGCAACATCGAAAATTAATTTTTTTTCAATATTTATTTTTTGTATAAATTTTCCAAAGTCAAAAATTACCTAATTCGTGAAAGTACCTAATAAAAAAAAATTCTCGATTTTACTTAAATTTGAAATGTGACGTATATTGAAGTAAAGCATATCCAGACACGAATTTTAGACCCTTGATTATCTGCGAGGAAGTTATGGGTTCTCAAAATAGTGACATTCGTATATATTGAAAAAAATAAAAAAAGAATAAAAAAAATTGTGAAGATCGAGAAAAAGAACGAATTTGATTCAAATTCAAGTTTATAGTGTATTTGAGTGTATTATTGAAATATTGCAATTTTAAAAAAAATATTCGATCAAAAATGATCATTTAAAGGCAAAAATGTTTA
The DNA here is from genome assembly GCA_959613365.1 of Balanococcus diminutus. Classification (NCBI taxonomy): domain Eukaryota; kingdom Metazoa; phylum Arthropoda; class Insecta; order Hemiptera; family Pseudococcidae; genus Balanococcus; species Balanococcus diminutus. The sequence continues at coordinate 58,880,970 of OY390716.1, read as the reverse complement.
ATTGGATTTTTTTTTAATTTGTAAAGATACACGCCACAATTTGAAACTCATATGATGTTGCACATAATCATTTCGTCATTTCAATGTTTGAAAAAAATTTTTAGAGAAAAAAATGTTTGAAATATAATTAAAGAAAATTTTCGTTTTTATTTTAATTTTTTTTTTCGTAAATTAAAAAAATTCTGCTGTTTTTGAAAAAAAAATTCTTATTTGAATAATTTTTTTTGCATCTATTTAATGATTTTTTTTTAATTTTTTGAGATAAAAAAAATCCTTATTAAAAAAAACAACCTAAATGAAATTAGGGCGATTTTTAAATTCTTTGAAATGAAAAATTTATCAATTTATTTAGAATTAAAATAATTTTTCAGCTTTTTTGGAATAAGAAAATTACTCAATTTTAACCACCTATCTATTTGTATTTGAAATAAAAGAATTTCTTATTTGTTTATATTTTTTTTTTTCTATTTTTCAAAGATAATTTTTTTTTTCAACTTTTGTGGAGGAAAATCTCTTATTCTTAAAATAAGTACCTAAGAAAATCTCAATTTTTTTAGGGAAATTTTTTTTCATTTTTTTAGAGGAGAAAAATCTCTGAATTTGCCGAAGAAATTTTTTTTGTTCAAAATTTTTGGAATAAAAATGTTTTTCCTGTGTTTTGGAGAGGAGTTTTTCAAGAACAAGAATTATAAGAACTGTTGAAGCTCAAGTTTGAATTTTAATGAATTTTAAATCAAACTAATGAGGTTCATCTCAATTTCATGTAATTTCTTAGGGAACACCTCAATTTTTCAAAAAAAAAAAAATAATAATAAAAAAATAAAAGAAGAAGAAAGAAATGTGCAAATTTTTTCAACCAACATTTTAAGTTGATGCATTTTATAAGAAAATTATTCCTAATTTTTTTATTTTTTCCCCACTCAATTTCACATGGTGCACCTACCCCCCCCCCCTCCGTCCTTTGAGAAATAATTTAAAAATTCCAAATTTTCGAATTTCATTTTTTCTTACGCTCAAAGTTGTTCCTTTTTATCAGAAAATGATTTGAGATTTTTTCAGTTGTCACTGAATTTTATAAATGACTCCAGATGATTCCCATTTTTCAAAAAAATAGAAAAATTGATCGATTTTCAAAATTTTGTCAGCTGTTCCTTGTCATGAGAATGAATTCCTAATTTTTTATAATCCGTTCAACTTGAATTCAAGTGGTACCTTAGGGCACTCCCAATTTTTCAAAAAAAAAAAATTGTTCACCTAGCATTTGAAGTTGTTACGTTTTATTAGAAAATAATTTCATAATTTCCAATTTTTATGTTTCCTTCAATTGAATTTTAAAAGAAATGTCAGTAGTCACCCATTTCGAAAAATTCTGTTCTCAGGGCCAGGGCCAAATCACCCCCATAAAACTATGCTACACTCTTTCATTCTGTTTTTAAAGATTTTCTATAATAATTTTAATGTCCTTTTTTTGCCAACTTATTCGAGAAATTTCAATTTTTTTTAATTTGAAAATTCAATTATATTAATTCAAAAGTTATACGCGATTCTTTTGCACGAAAAACAAGACGAAATTTTAGCACGATTAAAATTTTCTCATCCGTGAAGAAAATTTTCTCCCCAACGAAATGGCTCAGTTTGGAAAAAATAATTACATTTTTACGACTTTTGCTGTAAATTGTCTAGAGAAAAAAATCGAAACGAGGGAAAAAACCTATCGAGCGTATACGTGTAAAATTTGTACTCGTACACGTAGCGCGGTAGCGTCTAAAAATAGAACTTTATTCGCGATCATTGGCGAAACCATTAAATTTTAATTTACACAGCATTTATTTCGCCGCCAATGACTTCATTAGTTTCGAGCCCGCGATGCATTTTGCAATTTACACGGTACGTAATATGTAATAAAAAGCCGCGAAGAAAGGGGTAACAAAGATTTACCTAAGTAAAGGTACGCGATTACGAACCATTAAAAAAAAAAAAAAAAAATGACGAGAGGAGAGCTAGCATCGTCATCACGATGATGACCAAACCGAATGAAGCGTAGAAACAACCCTGCTGCTGTACAATTCCCTATCGACTGACTGGGCCAACTCGAACGTGAAATTTTTTCGTAATTTGGTCGAAAAATAAATTTCAAATGGTACGATACGATCCCTTTTTCGAATGTACGAGATGAAGAATTGGGCAAACTGGCTCGGCATTCGTATATTCGCACACGTTCCGGAAACTCTTCCTGGCTTAACAACGTAACACTCGAAGAATCACTATGGTGTTATTTTTGGCCTTTCCGCTGCTGTGGCGATTTAGAAGAGAAAAAATTCTCACATAATTATAGAAAGGATTTCCGACGAAATAATTCAATCTTGGCGCGCGCCAGAGGCTCGATTCGATAGCGTGTGACCTGGTAAACGTGAAAAATGACAATTACCCGGAATGCATACGCGATGGGATGGCCCCTCGTACGAAATTTTTATAGCTCGATCGTGGCGATAATCGTCCACGATGAAAAGGCCCACCTAATCTATCTGCCAGTGTTACCAATTTTACACAATTTCTGCAACACTTTGGATAATGAAGTTTTTTACTACTTTATAGGACAAATTAAAACACCTTGGTAAGATGTTGTTATTTCCACCAGCCTGGGTGAGTAGTTCATAAGAATGAATCAACTGAATCTACCATTTTATCTGGACTTAAAATATTTCTTTCAAGTTTCGATTGGCATTTTTCATTTTATTCAAAATTGAAGGGGAAGAAGAGGTTCAATCAAAATTTTTGTAATATCCAAAATTATTTCTAGGTCTTCAACCTATAACTTTTGTTTGAAGTTTTTTTTAATTGGACCCCCCCCCCCCTCCCCACTGATTTTGCACAACACCTCGAAGCTATTAATTAAAAATCCCAGATGAATGAGCGAGGAAGGAACCGATTAAAAAAAAATTCAAATAAAAGTTGTGGAGCAAGATTCTAAAAATAATTTTGGTCATTATAAAAATTTCGATTGGATCTCTCCATTTCCTCAAATTTCACATAATATCAGGTAGATAATTTTTCAAAATTTGACGAAGGGGTCCAATTGAAAAAATTTTCAAACAAAAATTGTAGATTGAGGTCCAAGAAATAATTTTTGTTATTATAAAATTTTCAATTAGACCCTTCTCTCCCCTCTATTTTTACATAATGGCTTGGACACTTATAATATTAAAAAAATTGTGAAGGTAGAGGTCCAATTGAAAAAATTTTCAAACAAAACTTGTAGTTTGAAGCCTAGGAAATAATTTTAGTTATTACAAAAATTTCGATTGGAGCCATCCCTCCCCTTCAATTTCGAATAAATTACATGTTGATTGAAAGAAATTTACCAAGTCCAGAATCTAAACAGATGGAGGTAGGAAGTGTGAGCAATTTCGTTCATGTTCACTACAAATCCGAGCAACTACACACCCAGGCTGGTGGAAATAACAACACCCTACCTAATCTATTTGCCAGTGTTACCAATCTCACACAATTTCTGCAAACACTTTGGACAATGAAATTTTACTACTTTATAGGACAAATTAAAACACCTTGGTGCAGCACTTACACACGTCGAGTGGAGGGGCAAGTGGGCACCATTAACGCCATTTACGAAAGAAAAGTGCTTAACACATTACGTAGGTACGTGGAAATGTGTGTAAGTAAAAATTAAACAAATGGAACATTTAAACTAAATATACGCGCAATGATCGTAACGACGTAACACGAAAAACTCGTGTTAGGCGTTATAACTTATAAGCGACAGCAAAAAAAAACGACAAGTAGACGAATTAACGACGTAACAAATTTTACTTAATCAATTTTGACGGACACATTACCACATTAAAAATCTAAATAGGTACCGAGGCAATAAACAGGAGGGGCTTATAAAAATTGGAGAATTTTTTTCATCTAGTAATTGGATCGCGGGTACACTTTCCACCTATATTCGTCAACGAATGTGTGCTTTTCATTACGTTAAAATCATCCTGCAGCAGCTTCATCGTCATCAGGTAGTAATTAGGTCGGTCGAGTGCATGGTCCGAGACGAAAATAGTATACCATTGCGTCTTTAGCGCGGTAGCAAAAAGTCCAGGCTCTTATCGAACACCCGTTCTTGTTAAAAGCACCAGTAGATAGCTCCCAACCGACCTGACTAAATTGTTTAAATGCAAATTACCTACACGCTCCGACGTGGCGAGATGAAGGAAAAGATGCTCGCGACTCGCTTAAATTCGCAGTCGAGCGAGTACAAATGAAAATAAAAGCTTATTACGCGGTTTTCCTTCGTGTTTTCGCTTTGTATTTTGGTTAGAACCGCGACCTCCGATGGTAGAATACAGAGTCGGTTAATTATTATTACGTTACATAGAGAACGAAATACGTATTTAGGGTTTAGACGTTCGTATATGGTTTCCTTTTTGAACGAAATTGCGAATTAAAACACGATATTGAGGTTTCCGGGTACGTGGTATGGTTGAATTTATGACGTGCGAAGTACGGACGGTTGTAGAAGAATAATACCCTTTCTAATTTCTGTCACTCTGAGTAAAATTGGGAACGATTCTTTGATAAACGAATCACATTTTGGAACGATGAGTTGACTCGTTCGCGAACGACAAGGACCAAAATAATTCTGAACGAATTTTTCGCGTAAAACCAATCAATTTATGAAATGAAAAAAAATTCGAACGAATCATTCGCGAACGATAATTCGATGTGTTCGGGAACGAAAATCATGATTTTGAAAAATTTATACCTACATAAATGAAAAATAAATTTATGAAAATGAAAATTTCGAAAGAATCAATCTAGAACGACAATTCTATTCGTTAGTGAAAGAAATCGATGATCCTGAAGTCTGAACGAACCATTCAAGAACGACACAAGTCGATTCGTTCCTCGTTCGCGAACAAAAAAAAATTGAACAAATCGTTCAAGAACGACTGAACGAAGAATCTATTTCCGAATACAATAAAATTTCGAACGAATCATTCAAGAACGATGAATTGATTCGTTTGCGAATGGAAAAAATTTGAACAAATCATTCGCGAACAATAAGATGATTTGTTCGCAACCAAAAATAAAATTTCAAAAGAATCATATAAGAACGAAAAAATAAAATAATTTGGAACGAATTCGAAAACGAAAAAAATTTTTGAACAAATTACAAACGACAAATCAATTTTATGAAAAGAATGAAAATAAATAAATCATTTACATACTAAAAAAAAAATTTAGAATGAATCATTCGCGAATTAATTTCAAATAAATTCACAATTTGATGAATTTTGATTGATTCAATTTTTGTGAAGGAAACACACGATTTCCTTCCTGAAGAGCAATGCCAATTTTTTAAAGAAAATTTTAAATGGAAAATTTCAACAGAAAAAATCTGAAAAAATTAAGAGATTGACAAAAAAATTAAAGAATTTTTTCAAAACCAAGATAATATCAGATTTTGTTTTGTTTTAAGAAAATCCTTCAATTAAAAAAAATTAAAATGACTCCCTTTAAAATAAAATTTACAACATTTTTGAAAAAAATTTAAACACTTTGATAGAAAAAAAAAACCATCTTCACAGAAATTCTTAAGAAAAAAAAGAAATTACACAAAAAATGTTTCAATAAATTTGCTATTAAATACCAAAAAAAAAATTAAAGTGTTTTTTGTAATTTTTAAATAGAATTTTGCAAAAAAAAAAATCATTCAATTTTTTTTCCCTCCTCCTTCCATCAAAATAGTTTTATTTTAGGTATAACGAATATTTTCCTGAAGAGTTTTTAAACGAAAAAATTCCAATTCTCAATAGAAATTTTTATGAAAATTTTTTTTGAAAATAATTTTTGCCAAAAAAAATTTTTAACGGAATGTTTGATAAAATAATTACTTAAATTTTAAAAATTTTTGGGAATTTTTTCCAAACTCAAAAAACTGAAAAAATGTGAAAAAATTGTAAAAAAAATTTCAACCAAAATATTGAAAGATTTTGAAAAAACATGGCTTTTTGAATTGGATCTCCTATAAAATTTTATTTCGTCTCGAAAAAAAATTCTGTTCTTGTACTGAAATAGGTATTTTTTGAAAACGTTTTTTGAATTTTTAAATAATAATTCTAAGTAGAAAATTTTTTGATGAATGAGATTTTCTCTAAATGGAAAAATTGCAATTCTTATAAAAAAATGTTGGGAAAATTTTTTTCAACTAAATATTTTGAAGAAATTAAAAAAAGAAATGAAGGAACAGCTGTTTCAGAAGAAAATTTTCATTGTTTTTCTTTTTGGAAAATTCTTCAATTGTAAAAAGAAATCGAAAACTAAAGAAAAATGAGAGTGATTACAAAAAATTATTGTAACAAATTGTTTTTATAATATCAATTTGCTTAGAAAAATCATTCCAAGAAGAAATTTTTTAAATGAGTTTTTTGGGGATTTTTCAAAAATAATTTTATGCAAGAAATTTTCTATATTTTTTTCGTGAAGTTTTCCCTAAAATGATTTGGTTCTTATTCTAGCCGAAGAATTTCTTGTTAAGAAAATTTCAATTTCCATCGAGTATTTTTAGAGAGAACTTTTTGAAAATAATCTTTTCCTACAAAAATTTCTACCTATCAAATTTTTTAGGAATGAGTGTTTTATGAGATCTTTAAAATGAAATTGTATCTATGCTTGTGGTTTTACTCTACAATGAGATTTTTTCCTGAAAAATTTTTAATCAGAAAATTTTAATTATCAATTATCATTATTTCATTAAAAATTTTCATGGAAGTTTTAAAAAAAATATCATTAAAAATAAGTTTACCAAACAAACTTTCAAAAAAAAGTGAAAGAATTTTTCGAAAGTAATTTTTCAAGACATTTGAGAATTTTTTCCACAAGGGGAACTTTTCAAAAAAAACTTTCGCATTTTTCAAAAGATTTTTCTGCGATTTTTTCAAAAAAAAAAAAAAAATTAATAAAAAAAGTTTCAACTTTCAATATCTACCTTACTGATAAAAAAAATTGATAAGGAATATTTATTAAAAAAATTCTTCTTAAAATAATTTTTTCAAAAAAAAAATTTGAAAACAAATTTCTTCAAAATTTTGATTTTTTTTAGAGACCTTTTATAATGAAGAAATATACGAAAAACTTTTTTGTCAAAAAATTCTCTTTCGGAAGAAAATTTGACTCGAATACGAATAATTGTTCAATTTCAAGTGAATTCACGAACGAAAAAATCGTTTTTAAAGAATCGTTCCCAATATTTGACAATAGACAATGACGATAGGACCATGGACCAATCACCATAATAATTCATGTTCAATCGACAAAAGGACAGTCTCGACACATCTCACAAAATCGACTCCATTTCACTTTCAACAATTCGATACACGTTTCGCAGACTCGTTACGAAAAAACCCCATCACCAAAATGACCAAACTCACCAACTTACCCTGGCTGCAATTGAGGTATTAGGTTTTTCCAGTAGGTCCCAAACCATTTGTTGATAATAAGCGCACTTCCCTTCGCCAAACTCTTCTTCGTCTCCCTTCCTCAGCGATTCCGCTTCCTTGCGCATCTCCTCATGCACGTGTTCTTTACGCTGATGGTACTTATGCTGGCAGCACGACTCCAGGTACAACTCGTCGACGCCCCAATACTCCAGATCGTCGCTGAACGCCAGCACGCACATCTCATCGACCAGATGAAGTTTGCCAGTACGGTAGAAATTCAATATGGAGCTGAACGACTTCGGATGTCTATCGAAAAAGTACTCGTTATCGACCAGGCTGTAATCGTCGCATAATTCTGTGATGGCTTCGTGAGTATTGCAGTCTCTCAGGCGTCCCAGTCTCGTATGCGGTAACCTCTCCAGCGTTCGCCACAGTACTTCGTGTTTCACACCGCCCACGTTGATCTTGACTCGTCGATTGAGCGCCTTCGAGCGCATAATCATGAACGGTTCCGGAGGCAAAGAAGACATCGACCGCGAGAAACTCTTGTACATGCTGAGCGAATGCTGCGACATTGGCGTAATCGGATTGGCTGGGAAGCGAACCTCTTTCACCGAAGCGGTATCTTGCGGATCGCCGCCTGGCCCTTGGAAGCCGCCTCCTAAACTGGTTGTTTCGCTCCATTTCGCCGATCCGTTATGCCCTCCCGACGACGCTATGGTGGGCACAGCTCCACCGACACCGCTGTTAACATTACCAACGCTACCGCTGATACATCCGCCTCCGCTGTCTAGCGTCGTGTCGCTCTCCGAAGCCATCAATCGACCCACTGCCACCACATACTCTTCTGACCTCTCATTAGTCCAGCCTCCTGTAACATTTCAAAAAAAAAGTAATCCATTAGTTGATCAAGTTCGTTGTAAATCATTCGTCGGTAAATTATTGGACAAAAAAAAAATCATAGATTTACCAGGTTTAATCCAAAATTGACTTACGATCGATTTTGATTATTTTTGAGAAGTACCTTAAGTATTAGGGTGGCCTTTATTTAATTTTTTTAAAGTTCAAAATAATATGGTACCAACTACCATAGGTAATTTTCAAGTTTTAACAATTTTTGAAATTTTTAAAAATCGGACAAATTTTTTAAAAATATTTTAAAAGCTTGATCTAACTGTAATGGTAAGTACTTATTTGGTACATGGCAAAATGATTTTTTTTCAAAAATTCAAAATTCAAAATTTTTTCATTAGAACCTCTCAGAATGGACCAGAATAATGAGAAAACAATTTTTGTTGAGCAATTTTTCAAAGAAATTGAGTTTAGGGAAAATTTGAAGTTCCCCATTTAATGGTAAAAAATGATTTTTTTTCAAAAATGGGAATAATTGAAAAATTCAGAATTTTTTCGTCAGAACCTCTCAGAATGAACCCGAATAATGAGAAAAAATTTTGTTTGCGTAATTTTTTCAAAGAAATTGAATTTAGGGAAAATTTGAAATTCCCCATGTAATAAGTACTATCTGGTACTTATTACCTACATGGCAAAATGATTTTTTTTCAAAAATGGGAATAATTGAAAAGTTCGGAATTTTTTCGTCAGAACCTCTCAGAATGGACCCGAATAATGAGAAAAAATTTCATTTGAGCCATTTTTTCGAAGAAATTGAATTTAGGGAAAATTTTGAAATTTAGGTAATACCATGTGGCAAAATGAATTTTTTTAAAAAATGTAAAAAATTGAAAAATTCAGAATTTTTTCGTCAGCCCCTCCCAGAATGGGACGGAATAATGAGAAAAATTTTACTTGAGCCATTTTTTCGAAGAAATTGAATTTGGGGAAAATTGAAATACCAATTTTTGAAATATTTCATGGACCAATTTTCAAAATTAAGTGAATCTTCTGAATTGAATGTTAATTCAAAATTTGGTGATATTTAAAAAAATAGTAGAAATTAAAACAATTTTTGAAATTAAACTTTGAAGAAAACCTAAATCATTTCAAACGTTTGATTCTTTTTTACAATTTTACAAATTTGACCAATTTTTTTAATTTTCAGGATTTGTGAAACATTTGAAATTTTGGTTATTTTTAAATATAATAAATTTCAATTTTGAAAATTTAGCGAAATTTTTAAAATATTTCAAATGGTTAACTCATTTTTTCACAGCTCGATTAATTTTTACAATTTTAAAAATTCAGTAAATCTTTAAAATTTGATCCAATTCCAAATTTGATAATTTATCAATTATAAAAGAAATAAACTTGATTAGATCATTTTTGAAGCTTGACTAATTTTTTAAAAATTAGGGAAAAATAATTTAAAACCTTTGATCATTTTTCACTAGGTATATTATTTATTGATGAAAATTTAAAATTAGGTCATTTTAAAATCTTAGTAGATAAATTTTCGATAGCTCACCAATAAAATTTAAAAAAAATTCCTCCGATGGGTGTAATAATCCTGTAATTATAAACACCCCCCCCCCCAAAAAAAAAAAAAAAAAAATCGATAGAATTTTGTCTGTTAAGTAAGCTAAGTTTAGAAAAAAAGTTAAAATGTCAATTTTAAAATATTTTTCTGATTTTAAAAATTTTGTGATGTTGGAGTTTTAAGTGATTTTCAAACATAATTTTATTGATGATAATGTAATTCAGCTTACAATATTTTAAGTGACTGAAGTGTCCTTTTTCAGAGAAAATAATAACCAAATTAGTGAGCAACTGGCTGAAATTGCATTTTGAAATTCCCAAAAATCGTAAAACAATTTTTAAAAATTTTCAAAGGAAATATTTCGAAATAAAATCCTATCAAAATCGTTTTGATGAATCACAAAAAAATCACATTGAAAAATGTAGGGGAGAGTGTCCCACAGTGAGACGGTAGACAGAGTGAAACAGCCTATTTTTACCTACTTAATATTGCTAATTTTTGGGCTCCTTCAGACACAATATAGCTTTTAATCATATACATCACGTAAACTAACAAATGTTTCGTTCCGCTCAATGGTAAACCTGCTATTGCAATTTTTCTAAAAATCACGTTTTTTTCCTAATTTTGTGAAAAGTGGGTTTTTTTGAAAATTTCATTTTTCCTGTTGAGTTCGAGAATACCCTTATGGGTTGATGTGAAATATAACCAAATAAGTACGTTTTAACGTTAAAATCATAATCCTAAGTATAAAATATCAAAAGTTATGAATTTTAGAAGAAGAAAAAACGTGGGTCGACCACAGTGAGACAGTGTCCCATTGTACACCATATCGGCAAAAATGTAATAGCAATAACATACAAAAAATTTCCAAGTCTGATTTTTAGATGTTATACTGCTTAATACTGCCAAAGTATGTACACCTCATGGCAATAATGACAACAGAAAGAGCAAAATGAAGAAAACAAGAAAATTTCATGCAATGCAAACTTTCTCAAATTATGAAATTTAAAAAAAAATTTATAGCTCCCCTTTTTCATTTATTGTAAATTTTTCAAGTTATAGCATATGTTGGGCTAATGATTGAATATTATATTGGGTCAAGAGCACGTATTTCCATTTAATTATAACATTTTAGACACCGTCTCATAGTTCACCACGATCTGTCTCACTCTGAGCTACCCGTGTACAGAGTGAGACAACTTGTCAAATTTTTTTTGAAAAATCGTGTGATGGTCCTAAAATGATATTTTTTCAGTTTTTATGGATGCATTATGAGCGTAAACGATGTAGTTTTCATTTGATCTCATAACCAACCATTTCTGATGATAAATAGTAGAGCTATGAATTTTTGACTAAAAAGTGTCTCACTGTGGGGTACTCTCCCCTACAGGAAAAAATTCAAAAATTCAATCAAAAAATCCTTCATTTTGAAATATTATTTGAAAAATTTCCTGAAAGGAATTTTTAAAAATATTTCCTTCCTAAAACATTTCAAAAGTTTTTTTTTTGTGGAAATTAACGATTTTTTTTATAGAAAATTAGAGTTTTTCGGAAAATTTTTGAAATAGGTATTTCTCTCATTTTTTTATAAATAATTTTTGTGATGTTTTCATAAATTCTTGATTTTTTTCAGGAAAATTTTTAATTATACATTATGAATTTCCTCTTGAAAAATATTTCTTAGAGGATTTTTTATGAAAGTTACTTTTGTAACATCTCGATTGGATTTTTTTCCGAAAAATTTAGAAAAATTTCCTTCCAGAAGAATTTTCAAAATTTTCAAAATTCAATAATAAAATTTCAAAAAAATAATGAGGTCAATTTTTATAACTTTTAAGATCTGGCAAATGTTTAAAATTTTAATAAAAAAATTCAGGACGTAGCAATTTTCCAATTTTAATAAATTTTGGAAATTAGATCAATTTGATTTCTTTTCTTTGGGAAGGGGAATCTTGAAAATTTTTCTCGACGAGAATTTTTACACACAAATAGGATGGTTTTTTCTTTCAAAATTGAAATTTGTATCAAAACTTTTCCTTTTCGCCCCCATAGAAAAGATAAAATTCGATTAAATCGTAGGTAGTCCAGATTGACTATAATCATATTATTTATACGAAAATGCCACCAACAAACGACATTTATAGACGAAAAACCGAAACCAAAACTCGAGGTAATCAATCGCCTGTCAAATTACTCTATGTATTTTTCACCTCTGATGCCTGATACGGCGACGCCTTGACCGAAAGCGGGCTCAATTTGGCATTTGTGAAAGTTTTTTCTCGTCGTAGTAACCTATCGATCGTTCGACTGCCACGACTGAGATCACCCTTATCCCCGGCTCAAGTTGGTATAACAAAGTCTACACACTCTTTATTACCCTCTTTATACCTACGAGAAAACTTATAATTTGATTCAAGCACGCCATGGCCTGGCCGATTTGTCGGCATCGTGGCAGCCGCCGAGACATCGTGTGCGTTTCAATTGCGCCAGGCTACCGAGTAAAGAGGTTTTTCACCCAGATGCCGCGTGACATTCGTTAATCAATTTAATTCTGCGAGCAAAAAAAATGATATTTTCATTCATAGCTCGCTAAATGTACGTAGCTGTATATTGTGCGAAGTTCGCTCGACTCGACATCTATTTCATTGATACTATTTTTATGAGCAAAAATATAAAGTACGAGTACACACAATAAGTATACCTATGTATAGGTACTCGTGAAGTACGTATCCAGGAAAAGAATCGATATACCTACACCGTTGACTTCGATATAAAAATATATTTTTACCCATAAACTAATCGCTCGTGCGTTCATTTCGTCAAAGCGAATATTTTTTGAATTAAAAAAAGCAAAAGCACAGAGCACACTGTCGAGTCGCGCAGCAAGGTCGAACAATAAAAAAAACCATGCAGAGGTAACCTTCGCTCGTTGGAAAAAGTAATAAACGTCTGTCTCTCTTTTTTCTTACGCTTTCTCGTTTTTCGTATAAATACGAGACGAGTATATGTACTTTGTCGCGTATATGGAATACAAATCGTCGCGTCGGTCTTCCTTACCTTCCTTCGTCGTAATTGGCTTTTATAATCGTAACAAAGCGAAAGCTCGAGCCAGGTTTTTATATGAATTACAGAGTAAAAAAGTCTACGTAATTTTTACCCTGCTCGAAATGAATTAAAATAACTGTGTGATTTACGACTCGAGCACTCGACGAATGGTAGAGGTTTTTTTACGTTATTTTTTTTTTTTTTTTTTTTTTTTTTTGCAGAAAGGTTTTGTTTTCCCGGATGATATGGGTATATTCGCGTTATAGCTCCGGATTTTCCTCTTGTCATAAATGAGCAAATAAAGCCCTTGGAAGTTGAGTGTGCGATTCGAGGGGATAATTTTGAAATATTCAAATTTATTAAATGCGTAAAAATCATGAAATTAATTAATTCGTAGATTTCCTTTTTCAAATATGCACATTAGAATTTCCCATAGTTCATTTTTTTCGAAATGACAAGGTCTGGCCCTCTAAAAATGATTCTTTTTTGGTGTAAAATCAACTCAATAAAAAATTTGCTTCAAAAAATTTTTTTTGAGTGGGGCGCAGAGTCCTTTTTTTGAGAAAAAAAAATCAAAAAATTGAAATTGAATTTTTTTCAAAAAATTTTCAACAAAATGGTCGCTACATAGGTACTTTTACCCAACAAGACCACTTTCGGTGATTTTTCATAATTATCCTAAAACTCATTTTTCACGTTTTTTGAAGAAAAAAAAATTAAAAATCAGCTAGAATGAAAAAAAAAATTTTTAGATCAAAGTGTGGTCTCAACATAAATATTTTTACCCAAAAAAAACATTTATGGCGATTTTTCAAGGGTGTTGTTATTTCCCAGCCTGGGTGAGTAGTTGCTCGGATTTTTAGTGAACATGAACGAAATTGCTCACACTTCCTACTTCCATCAGTTCAGATTCTAGACTCAGAAAATTTCTTTCAATTATTAACATGTAATTTATTCGAAAGCTCCAATCGAAATTTTTGTAATAACTAAAATTATTTCCAAGACTTCGAGCTACAAGTTTTGTTTGAAAATTTTTTCAATTGGACCACTATCTTCACAATTTTTTAATAATATAAGTGTCCAAGCCATTATGCAAAATTGGAGGGAAGAGAAGGGTCTAATCGAAAATTTTATAATAACAAAAATTATTTCTTGGACTTCAATCTACAACTTTTGTTTGAAAAAATTTTCAATTGGACCCCTTCGCCAAATTTTGAAAAAGTATCTACCTGATATTATGTAAAATTTGAGGAAAGGGAGAGATCCAATCGAAATTTTTATAATGACCAAAATTATTTTTAGAATCTTGCTCTACAACTTTTATTTGAAAAAATTTTCAATCGATTCCCTTCCTCGCTCACTCATCTGGGATTTTTAATTAATATCTTCGAAGTGTTGTGTAAGATCAGTGGGGAGGGGGGGGGGGGTCCAATTAAAAAAAAACTTCAAACAAAAGTTCCCGAGCGGCACACTCGATCGATAATATCGGAAGATGTAACGTATCGATAAAAAATCGTTTGAAAATCTATAGATGTTCTCACGATATTATAAAGATTTATCGGTACAACTTCATAGGCAAAAAATCTAAAAACTATCGAATTCGATATTATTAAGATTTTATGACGATATTCGTCAACGATACTATCGACAAAGAATATTAAATTTATCGATTCCGATTTTCCACCGATTTTGTGCAGATATTTGAAACTACATTATCGACAAAGAATATTAAATTTATCGAATTCGATTTTTTAACGATTTTGTAAAGATATTTAAAACTATATTATCGACAGATTATATGAAATTTCTCGACTTCGATATTTTACCGATTTTTTGACGACATTTGAAACTATATTATCGACAGATTATATTAAATTTATCGAATCCGATTTTTTACCGATTTTGTAAAGATTATATTAAATTTATCGAATCCGATTTTTTACCGATTTTGTAAAGATATTTGAAACTATATTATCGACACGTAATATGAAATTTCTCGATTTCGATTTTTTAACGATTTTGTGACGATATTTGAAACTATATTATCGACAAATAATCTGAAATTTCTCGAATTCGATTTTTTAACGATTTTGTGAAGATATTTAAAACTTTATTATCGACACGTAATCTGAAATTTCTCGAATTCGATTTTTCAACGATTTTATGACGATATTTGAAACTATATTATCGACACGTGATATGAAATTCCTCGAATTCGATTTTTCAACGATTTTGTGGCGATATTTGAAACTACATTATCGACAAATAATCTGAAATTTGTCGAACGATTTTTCAACGATTTTGTGACGATATTTGAAATTATTTCCAAATTGGTGAAAATTTTTCTAAGTCCAACACGTCTGGAAGTACTAAACTGCCTATTATAAGCGTTTTATTGCTAATTCCTCAACGATAAGGTATGGCACAGTGGTTAAGGAAGAAGATTACCATGCAGGATGTAGATGGTTCAAGCCCCACGGGTGGCAGATTTTTTATAATTTTTTTTGACTTTTTCTGAAATGATCCTCTTACCGTAACATGAATAATGTGTTTAGGCATAGTTTAATGTATTAATTATGCTAATTAATGATTTTTAATTATAGAAAGATGCTAGTAAAAGACGAAAAATCGGAATAAAAAATCGATAAAAAATCGACAGAATATCGAATTCGATAAAGTGTCGCAAAAGTTCCGCCTAAATCGTGAAATTATCTTTCGATATTACAGATAGATTATCGATAAAATATCTTACTATAATCTCGAAATTTTTGCTAACTATAATTCGTCGATAATCTATCTATATATCGAAAGATAATTTCACGATTTATGCGGAACTAACGCGACACTTTATCGAATTCGATATTCTGTCGATTTTTTATTTCGATAATTTGTCGAGTGTGCTGCTCGGGTTATAGCTTGAAGACCTAGAAATAATTTTGGATATCACAAAAATTTTGATTGGAGCCCTCCTTCCCCTCCAATATTGAATAAAATAAATGACAATCGAAACTTGAAAGAAATATTTCAAGTCCAGATGAAATGGTTGATTCAGTTGATTCATTTCAATGAACTACTCACCCAGGCTGATGGAAATAACAACACCCATTTTTCAACTTTACCTCAATTTTCAGGAACTGCATGAACTGCCCCATTTTTCCAGAATGATACAATTCCTACAAATTGAGGTAAAGTTGAAAAATTGTCATAATTTTAACTACGATACTACAAATAAGTACGTAGGTATATTTTAACTCAATTTCTATGATCGATTTATTCGCCATAATTCCCTCCCCTCCCGTCTCTCTCTTCATCGCCTGCCATAAACATACCAATAATGCGAAGAAAGACGTACCCGAATTATAAATCAAACTGTCTCGAGTTAAAGGAGAGAGGTGAAACGAAACACAATACCACATAATATACTTACGCACGAGTAGGTATATACAATGTAAGACCCTTAAAACGTGGTAAAACTTTTTTTTTCACAAAATTTAAGCGTTTCGTGTTGTGTGCATTAATTTTATTCGTGAAATATGGTAATGAGCGGTGGTCTTAACATAACCAAACGTTGTTGTTAACGTTACCGAGGGCTTCATAATAATGTTGTTCTTGCACGCCTTCGTTAAATGAAAAAAAATTATTTTCACTAGGTTTTCTTTTCTTTCTTTCGTATACCTATATCTATATACCATACCTACGCCTTTCTAACCCGACGACCAAAAACTGATAAATATTACCTAATTGCAGGTTGAAATTATTTTTCACGACATGCGATGCGCGATTTCTTTTTTCAAATATTTACACGTTTTTTCTTCCACTTTTTTTTGTTCCTTAGTTTACGTATTAATTATTCACAAATTAAGCAATATTTGTATTAACTTATTTGTATTTTCATTCTCAGGTCGTTATACGAGTAGAAGTGGGTCATGATTTTGAGAGTAACAGGGAGGAAATTTTTATATTCTAAACATATTTTTTATTTTTATTTTTTAGATTTAAAAAAAATGTTCATCAAAGTGCCTATAACAAAATCTCAAAAAAATAAAGCAGGACTTTTGCAACACTTTCAATAGAATTTTTTCAAAACGAAAAATATTCCAAATTTTTCAAGATTTAATTTCATAAATTCAAGTTTTAATAAATGTTTGAAATTGGAATAAATTTTAAAATTCAAGATTATTTCAATTATAAAAATTTGAACATTATTAGGTACAAATTTTTAAAGATTAATAAAAATGTTAATTGAAGGAAAAATAAAAAAAAAATGTAAAAAAAATTATCATTTGATCCAATTATTTCTAATACCTACTTATTGAGAAAAGTTTAGAAATCGCTTCAAAAATGGACGCAATCGACTCGGGGAGGGGAGGGGAGGGAGTCGACTTTTACACGTAAATACATTTTCAGAATTTCATCTCAAAATTTAGAATTTTTGTAAAAAATTTATTGGATCAATGGAGAATGGACTATTTTCGACATTTTCAAAAATTTGCCAAAAATCAAAAAACCAACTTCGGTAGCTCAAAATTTAGTTCTGAGGTCTGGATGACATGCTCCTTCATTGAGTCGAATTTCAGCTCAATCGGGGTATGACCAAATTTTGAAAATTTACCCCGTTTCAAAGCTTCATCAAAATTCAGCAATTACCAAAATTCCAATTTTGTAATATTCTGAAATTTTTTAAATTTTCTAAATCTTGAAAATTTATTAAAATTTGAAAATTACTACGACTTACTAAAAATCCAATTTTTCATCAAATTTTGAAAAACTGAAATATCAAAAAAACAAAAAGTCAAGAATTGAGCAAAATTTTTTAATTCCCAAAATTATCAAATTTCAAAAAATTCTTTTTTCTGAATTTTAGAAATTTCAAAAGTTTATTAAAATTTGTATTTCTATCAAATTTTGAATTAGCATTAGTGTATGCTTTTACAATATGACCAAAAATACCAAAATGGAAACAAATTTCATTAAAATTTTAAAAATTCAAAAATATCAAAAATTTGGTCTATTTAAAAATGTGATCGGACTTCTATTAAAATTTCAAAATTATCAAAATTGCATTTCTTTTACCAAATTTTAAAAATTTATTAAAATTATCAACAATTAAATTCACCAAATTTCAAAAGTTTTCCAAATTTCATAAAATATTTCAAAAATTTATTAAAATTTGTAGGTATTTTTATCAAATTTTGAATTTTCATTAAAATTTTGAAAATTCATAATAAATTTCCAAGATTTGGTCAATTTATAAAATTGATCGAACTTATATTAAAATTCAAAAATGACCAAAATCAGATGTTCTATCAAATTTCATTTTTTAAAATTTTATTAAAATTTTAAAAATTAACCTTGAAATTAAAAGCACCCTCCCCCCCAAAAAATAATATAAATAAAACTTGAAAATTTTCATAGGTATTTTTAATAAATTTTGAATTTCTACAAGATTTTAAAAATTCCACAAATTTTAAAGATTTACTAAATTTGAAACATTGGCCCCTCTTCGAAAATTTATTCAAATCAATCTTCAATTTTATTTATTTTTTTTTTTTTGAAGAATTGATGAATTTTAAAAATTATTTCAACTTCAAAAATTGATTATTATTTAAAAATTTACAAAACCTTAAAGGTACCTATATCAAGCTGCAATTTTTTTTAAACTTTGAAAGCTAATCTTTTTCAATTTTTTTATACGTATATTATTCAATTTTTGAATTTTCACTCATTTTTAAAAGTTTTGTAAATTTGAATTTTTGAAATTTGAAATTTTAAAAATTGGTTGCCACTAACGATTTAAATAGGGTTTCAAATTTGAAAAAAAAAACCGGACCTTTAATCTAAATGCAGAACTTTTGCAGAGCGAGTATGGCAGGCAGGACTGTTTAAACTCTCCGAAGATTTGAAAATTTAAAAAATCAATTTCGAATCAAAAATAAAAATCTCGATTTCGATGAATTTGTAAGTTTTTTTTGGCGAATTTCACATTTTTACCAATTTTGATAAATATTCTAATTTATTGAATTTTGATGTATTCATCAATTTGTCGGTTATAATGAATTTCATTTTTTTTCTCATTTTAACAAATTAATCAAATTCTTCAATTTTGAAAAATGGATTATTTTAATTTTTTAATCTACCTAGACGAATATCTTGAATTTTTTTGATTTTGACGAATTCATCATTTTAAAATATTTTTGGGGGATCAATCTTTGTCGATTTTGAAGAATTAATCGAATTTTCCACATTTATTGAATCTGAATTTTCATTTTGCCAAACATAAGTAAGCCTACCAATTTTCTCGATTTTTGACTAATTTGTCAATTTTTTGAATCTTGATGGACTCAAGTATCAATTTTCTCGATTTTGACGAATCAATGAATTTTTCTTTTTTTCCATATTTATCGATTTTACTGAATTTTTCGATCATATTGAATCTTGTTAATTTTTTCGATTTGGTCGAATTTATCAATTTTATCGATTTTTGAAGAATCGATCAATGATGAACTTTACATTGTTCTTCGACTTTATCGAATTAATTAAATTTTTTGATTTTATTGAATTTTATTATTGTAATTTTTTTGATTTTTGCCAAATTTATCAATTTTTTCGATTTTTGTTGAATGAATTTTCATTTGATAAATTTTTGGCATTCTAATAAGTCATTTTTAAAAATTTCAATGAACCTGCCAATTTTTTCGATAATTATTGACAGATTCACTCCTTTTTACTTTCCGAACAGCGCGTAGCGTTGTAAGGAAAGTATTGTTTTCGGTGCGAAATGCGTTTTCACGAATATTGCACTTAGACAAATTTCGACTTCGTACAAATTTGTTTTGAACAATTTCCAGATGATGTTCCGTATGTATGTGTGTGTGTGTGTGTGTGTGTATGTGTGTGTGTGTGTATGTGTGTATGTGTGTGTGTGCAGAAAAATTTGTTAACACGATTCTAATCGCCCTAATTGAGATATCTCGTTGAAATTCGGCGATGAGTAGTGGTTTATATAAACGAAGGCTACGCAAGAATTTGGGGCCTTTACGTTGAATAGAAAAAATTTTACGAGCGTTTTTTGCGAAAAATTTGTTAACACGATTCCAACCGCCCTAATTGAGATATCTCGTTGAAATTCGGCGATGAGTAGTGGTTTATATAAACGAAGGCTACGCAAGAATTTGGGGCCTTTACGTTGAATAGAAAAAAATTTACGAACGATTTATGCGAAAGATCGTCGAGTTTCACATTTGTCGCGTTTTAGATGTCGATAAAGGGAACGGTTCAAGTGTTTATCTATATCCGGACATGTCCGCGGGTGTACCGGTTTGCTCTCCTTTCCCTAACATGCGCATTGAGCAATGCTTTGCATTTTTGTTATTCATGATAAGATGTACGGGTATTCGAATGGTTGTTTTGTTTACATCATCATGATATTTTTTCACGATTAATAATAATGGAGCAAGTGTGATTTTGCCGAATATTTTTGTGTCATGTTTAACGTTTTTCAGTGTAATTGCTGACGTTTTAAATATAAAAAATTTTTTATAGTCGATTTTTTCACAAATATTCGATAATCAATTTTTTTTACATAATATTCGATGACCGATTTTTTTACAAATATTTTTTTGTTAATATTTTTTAAAATACTTTTTGATTCGGAAAGTTCGTGATGCTTGCATCACTGTTTATTTTGATTTAGACGTCTTTGGTTATTATAAAAATGTTGCTTAGAGCTCTATCTACCCCCAATTTTAAATAATACGCGTCTACAGAGTGTTAATTAAAATTTGAGGGGAGGGAGGGAGGTGTCAAATTGAAAAAAAAAATCAAACAAAATTTGTAAATTGAAATCCTAAAAATTATTTTGATTATTATAGAAATTTTTCTTGGATCCTTCCCACCCCTTCAATTTAGGAAAATAAGATCTACGCAGTGTTATCCGAAATTGATATGAAGCGAAGGGGAGGTGTCCAAGCAAAATTTTTAGTATTCAAAATTGAAGTGGAGGGAGGGATCCAAACAACATTGTCATAATATTACTAAAATGATTTTTAGAATCTCAATGTATAAACTTTGTTTGAAAAAAAATTTCAATTTAACCCCTCCATCCCTGTCAAATTAAATTTTCAAATAACCTTGTGTGGAAGATTATTATTCAAAATTGGAGGGGAAGAAAGGGTCCAAGCACCATTTTTATAATAACTAAAATTATTTCTAGGATCTCAATTTACAAAATTTCGTTTGAAAATTTTTTCAGTTTGACTCCTCCTTCCTCTTCAATTTTGGGAACACTGTAAAACTGTATAGATGCTCATATTATTCAAAATTGGGGAGAGAGAGAGAGGTGTTCAAGCAACATTTTTATAATAACACTTTGTTTGAAAAACTCACAAAAATTAACGATTTTCCATCTTCCAAGTTGAAGCAGCCTTTTGAAAATTCCAATAATGAATAACATTGCCAAAAATCGACTAATGAACGTTGGCAGTTAATTGGCGGTTCGTTAAATTTTGAAGCATTTTTGTCGTTTCCTACTATACATACGTATTTTGCAATGTAATGACTGATGAGTTTTTTTAAACAAGTATAGTAAAATAAATAGCTCGACGACGTCGACAGCGATTCAAACCATCAACACTTAGTTCAACCCAATGGATGCATAACCGCGTTTTATTTTGGCCCAGCTGGTGAAAATTGTCGGATCAATATTACACAACAAGACAGGTTAAAGCGTTCATCGTGACTTCACGAGCATTTTCCATTCGTTAAATACAAAATCACGTGGCAAATTCGCAACTTATCGATAACACGTCACATTTTTGATATCCGTATCAACAAACCTTCGTAGCCTCCACACAGGTGGGATAGGTTTATACAGTAGATATACGTATCATACCCATAAGGTTTATAAAAAGCTTTTAAAAAGGTATGGCACGGGTACAGTTCTGGGTACGGTAGCCTAATAAATTCGCATTAATAATACTCTCAATTACAATGTGCCAGCTGCCTGAAGCTCCATATACGAAAGAATGGAATAATTTTTCACCGGCAAATCATAGCGCGCACGATGATAAATAAATGACTGGGCGCGGGTGGAAAGGCTGGGGACGAGGAGGCGGGGATCGCGCAGCGGAATCCGGGTATCGGGCGCGGCATGGGCGAAAGCAGAAGACGTACGCGGTGAAATTCGGTCGAAAACCTACCTCAAATATAGGTAATCTTGCGCCGTACTATGGTTACATGAAAATTCGATACAGGGTCGAAAGGCGGCTACTTTTTAGTAATGAATGACGCGGCGGCAACAACGTTATACTCACATATACACGCGCCCGCGCGCGCCCAATTCATTATAATACGTACGATGAAGGAGGAAAAAAAAAAAAGCTTACGTACAGAGCTTTTTGTATACACCGAGACCGAGCTCGGCGTGGTGTTTTAATAAACCCGCATAAATCTTGGTCGAATTTCAATTTAATTTCTACGTTTTTGTAATGTGCTCTATGCGTAAAGCGACGAGTTGAGTTTGATGCCGGGTGAGATGAGATTTATTCGCCCGAGTGCGATGGGAGAGGGCTACGACGAACGAGGAGGAATCGATCTGCATTTCTCTTCTCTCGAGTACTACACCTTTAGGTCGCGTCATTTTTGAAAACAAATTATTATACTAAGAAGAGTTACCTAGTACGTTCGTGCGAACTTGCCAGAACTATAATTTTCTTATTAGCCCAGTGCAATTAGACCAAAAAAAAAAAAGGTTTAAATTGCATTTTGGCAGGGCCGCGAAAGCGAGGTCGGGATTCAGGACAAAAAATTTTCGGGTCCTTTTTTCCCCTAAAAAAACACCTATTTTTTCATTTTATTGAACAATCAAAAAATTCTTCTTCACTTCTAGGGGTCTAAAAATCATGTCTGGGCTTGTTTCAAGTCGATATCTCTCAGATACTGCAATTTCAGCAAAATCGAGCAACTTTGATTTTTTTCAACTTATTTCATGCAAAATTTTTGTCAAGTCCAAAATACTCAATTCTTGAAAATGAGCAAAAAATATCAAAGTTGCTCGATTTTGCTGAAATTGCAGTATCTGAGAGATATCGACTTGAAACAAGCCCAGACATGATTTTTAGACCCCTAGATCATCTTGAAGAGGTTCTGGGTTCCCAAAATGGCGTCATTTGGGTATTTTTGGAAGAAAAGGAAAAAATGAACAAATTTGGCCCAAATTCGAGTTGATGGTGTATATTGGCGTCATTAATGATATATTTCAAGAAAAAAAAAATCGACCAGAAATGACGCACTTGAAAGGGAAAAATGGATGAAAAAATCAGTTTTTATTTTTTTTGACAATGTTGCACCACTCCAAATTTCTTGAAATTTCTACAGCATATTTTGGGGTGTCCTGAAAACTTCCGATGACATCGAAAATGCCACAGATTATATAACCACTATGATTCAGCAGGCTGCATTAAAGTCGACTGTTGAACTACATACAAAGGAAGAAATAAATAATTACCCACTGGAGATAAGAAAGGAGATCGCTGCGAAAAGAAAACTCAGGAAAAGGTGGCAACAAACGAGAAGTCCTGCAGATAAGAATGCTTTGAACAGAGCTAGTAAAAAGCTGAAAAATCTTCTGAGTAAAAACACAAACGATACCTTCGAAAATTATCTGCAGAACCTAACAGCCACTGATAGCACGGAATATTCATTATGGAAGGCTACCAAGCACCTGAAACAACCATTTTTGCCAGTGCCTGCCCTATGTGGCGCAGATGGGAATTGGGCAAGATCAGATCTCCAGAAAGCCGAGTTGTTTGCAGAACATCTCTCCGAAGTGTTTACGCCTAATGCCAGTGGTCCAGACGACGAAATTGAACAATTTTTAGAAGCACCACTTCAGATGAGTCTGCCCATTAAACCAACTTCGCCAAAGGAGGTGCGCAAAATTATCAGCAAGTTGAAGCAGAGAAAAGCACCAGGATATGATCTCATAACCTCTAAACTTCTAAAAATGTTGCCGAGAAAGGGTATGCTTTACCTGGCTGCCCTGTTCAATGGAATTTTTAGAACGTCACATTTTCCTTGCCTATGGAAGGCCTCACAAATCATCATGATTCCCAAAGCAGGAAAAGAACCAAACAAAGTGAGCTCATACAGGCCTATTAGCTTACTCCCAGCATTGAGTAAACTGTTTGAAAAAATTCTAATCGAACGAATTAGACGCGATATAGAAATTCCTGATCATCAGTTCGGCTTCAGGCAACGACATTCGACGGTGCAACAGGTGCATAGAATCGTAAACGAAATACAAAGAGTTCTAGAAGAGAAAAAGTTTTGTTCAGCTACGTTCCTCGATGTAGAAGCTGCATTCGATAAAGTGTGGCATAAAGGATTGCTCTACAAAATCAAAAAGTACCAGCCCAGCTCGTATTACCTTCTCTTGAAATCGTACCTAGAAAATCGCACCATGTTCGTTAAGCATCAAGAGGAGTTTTCTTCGTTCAAAGGAATAGAAGCTGGCGTACCGCAGGGCAGCGTAATTGGCCCACTACTGTACCTGTTGTATACCTGCGATCTTCCTGACACCGAAGCTGTGACCACCGCGACGTTTGCGGATGATACAGCAATACTGGGGATAAGTGCGGATAAAGATGAAGCCTCAGCTATCGTGCAGACCCACCTTGACAAAGTTCAAACTTGGCTGAAAAAGTGGCGAATTAAAACGAACAATAAAAAAGCAGCACACTTAACTTTTACGATGCGTAAAGGAAATTGCCCCCCAGTCACGCTTAATGGTGAAATAATTCCTGAAAAGGACGATGTAAAATATCTAGGTTTACATCTAGATCGAAGATTGACCTGGAAGAAACACCTAACAGCCAAACGAGACGAGTTGAACTTGAAATTACGAAAGCTGCATTTGATAATAGGAAGAAGATCGGCACTATCTGTGGAAAACAAACTTCTGATATACAAAGTCATATTGAAACCAGTCTGGACGTACGGAATCGAGTTGTGGGGAACGGCGTCGAGGAGTAATAGGGAAAAAATCCAGAGAGTACAGAACAAGTGCCTTCGAACCGTGGCCAGCGCCGGGTGGTTCCACCGAAACGATGAAATACACGAGTACCTGCAGATTACCAGTGTTGAGGAAGAAATTAAAATACGAAGTGAGAAGTATCAGCTGAAGTTACATAAGCACGAGAACAACTTGGCGCTAGTTCTACTCGACAATAGCGAAGTCACAAGACGACTGTATAGCGAAGACACGTGCTAGATTTAGTATAATTAAAATTACAAATATCTATTAGGATTGTAGAATGTTTAGGTTAATGAGAGGGCACCCAATGGGGTCACCTCTCTCACAAAGTCATCGTGTTATATTTTACTCGTCGCGCTTATAGTCAATTTTGTAGATTGATTGTGCTGAAATAAATAATTTAAAAATATATATATATATATATTTTGGGGTGTATGACACGTTTTCAGTAAAAAACTTACGACTGTACCTCTGAAACATCAATACAAAATGACGGTTCAAAGTTTTTAAATCGCTATAACTCTGCGAAAAATTATCCGAAAAAATCGAAAAAATTTCTATAGCTTCCCCTAATGACATAGAATCTAATAGAAAAAACGCGAAATTTCTATCTTAATTTGGCGAAAATCCAAAAAATAATGACTAAAAATTACGTTTTGAGCCCCCCACCCCCAAAATACTTGCGCTGGAGGTCTAAAATTTTTGTCAAATTTTTTTCTCATCATGGTCGACCTTTTGGGGTAGGTTTGACCCAAATCGGTTTCTGAGCCCAAATCACCTATCTTAAGCCCCCATACCGTTTGAAAAACGATTTTTTTTTACTGAATAAGTATTGGAAATTTTTTTTATAATAAAGGAATTGAATACATTAAAAGAAATTAGAAAGTTTTTCAATTAAAAAAAAATTAAAAAATTCTTTCATCCGAAATTCAAAAAACATGTTTTTTCACTGAATTAAAAAAAAATGGTTCTCAAAGAAAAAAATTGAAGGAAAATTTGAGAAATTGAGACCTGTTCAAAAAAAATTCTTTGCTGAATTTCCAAAAAAAAAAAAAAGGTTTTCGAAGGAATTAGAAGAATTTTTGAATAAAAAGACGATGCAAAAAAGAAATCTTCAAAAAAATGTTTTTTGACGAAATTTGGAAAAAAACTCGCAGAAATTTTAAAAAAATCGAAAATTAAAGAAAGGTTGAAAAAAAAACGTTTAATAGCCGAAATTCAATTTCTTTCTTGACTTTTTTCCAATTTTATTGAAAAGTAAATTTTTAAATTCATTTAAAAATAATTTTCTTCAATTATGTGGTTCTGTGGTCGCGTTGTTTACATTAAGTTCAGACCACGTTCACCGCTCGAATGATATGAAATTTAGAATTTTTCATTTTTTTTTAATGTTATGAAATACTTGGGCTCCAAAGAAATTTCGCCATTTTACCCTAAGAGTCCAATGAGGTGAGGGGGGAAAATCCGGAGTCTCGTCGGAGAAAAATCCGGGCCCAAGACTTGTGTCCCCCTTGTCACCACCTCTCACCGGGCCTGTATTTTGGGTCATCAAAGATTTTTTGATTTTAAAATGTTCCTTTCGGTGTCCTGCGTAACCACCAAAAAGTCCCCTAACCTCACCTCTCGGCAACTCCCCCAAATGTGGACCCAAAGTGACCTCCTCGTTGTTTTTCCTTTATAACTCTGCAAATATGCGTTTAAATGAAAAAATGATCATAATTGAAATCAAACTATATAAAATTTGCAACAAGAAAGGTTATATAAAAATTTTGAAAAAAGTGAACGGGTGGCGCAAAAAATTCGCATCAAAATATACAGGGTGGAAAAAACAAAAATTGCCCCCAATTTCCGCGAATGGAGTACAATTTCGGATGGGACCTTACATATGTTAATAAGGACATACCATAGACTCCAAAAAAAACCTCAAAGCCCACCCGCCTCCAAGCGTCAAAAATGAGGACACTCGTAAGCCCCCCTTTTAAAGAAATGGCAGTAACTTTTCTGGCGTTTCGAAAATCAAAAAAAAGTTCAAACAAACGTTGAAGAGTGTAAAATTTCCTATAAAACTCATATTTTCATTTCTTCCACAAGTCAACGGGTGGCGCAAAAACGGCCTTCCGTTGCATACACAGTAAAATAAAGTGAAAAAAAAATATATCTCGGATTTCGATCAAACTTGCAAAAGTGGTTCACTTTGAGTTGAGAACCTCCCAAAAAAAGTTTGAGCTCTCTATCTCTTAGGGGAGTGGACCTTGGAGCTAGTGGCATTGCACTCCATTCGCGGAAATTGGGGACGATTTTTGTTTTTTCCATCCTGTACATTTTGATCCGTATTTTTTGCGTCACCCATTCACTTTTTACAAAAATTTTATACAACCTTTTCTGTTCCAAATTTTATGTAGTTTTATTTCAGGGATGATCATTTTTTCATTTAAACGCATATTTGCAGAGTTATAAATGAAAAACAACGAGGAGGTCACTTTGGGTCCACATTTGGGGGAGTTGCCGAGGGGTGAGGTTAGGGACTTTTTGGTGGTTACTCAGGACACCGAAAAGAACATTTTAAAATCAAAAAAATCTTTGATGACCCAAATTGCGATTTCATTTCCTAATTGCACTGGGCTATACACATATAGCCAATATGTGGCAGGGGGAGGCTGGAGGGAGAATTAAGCTAGATGAATTTATATGTATTTCTCAAAAAAAAAATCAATAATCTCATTTGATTAATTAAAGGATGAAAAACTGCAGGATGTGTGACGTCATTAACAGTTCAATAACGTGCACTCGTACTCGTACGTATTTGTACATTTCGTTCGGAAGCTAAATAAATGTGGTATAAAAGGCGAAGAAAATTTTTCATCTTTTCATTTTAATTCAAAAGGCAAATAGAAATGCTTAGTTCAAGTACATCCGATTTCTTCGTACCATATTTATTTTCCACGTAGATACTTGAGCTGATTTATAATACTTTACAAAATAATTGACGAGAGGAAAGGTTATATTTGAGTTCAGTGTACTCTAGAATCGAGTTATTATTCAGAAAATTACACCCGCAAGTCGACGTCTTTCCAAGTTTTTCTTTGAATCGATGGAAACTGGAATTGGAGTGATTTTCTTTAAGAGTGATGTGAAATGACAAATGAGAAAAAATATGAAATCTAAATGAAATGAATCATTATTTTCTCCTAGACTAAACATGTCGGTATTTTATCCACAATACACCTCGAAGGTGTGAAAAGGAATTTTTATATTAGGTATCGATGTGTCGTCAAAATTAAACAACGTGATGCGACGTTCCGATTAAATGAGTCATTTTTATCGTAGGTACCTTATCGCCAACTCTAATTTAAGGTTGCTAATTCAATTATGTTCATACATGACTTGATTTCTACTCACCAGAATTGAATAATTCGAGAAAGTATAATTATTCTTTAATTTTTTTTTGTTAAATAAAATTATTACTGACCTATTCAAATTTTTGTACTTGCATATATTTGAAAACCATTAATTTTTTTTTATTCTGTATATTAAGTATGTTAGCTAAACATTTTTTTAAATGAGATTTTGCTGAAAAACCATAGTTAGTTAGTTAATTTTTTGGAATTTTTAAATTTTTAAAATTATTATTTTTTGTAAAATAAAATTCTTCTTGGAATTTTTTTAATATTTTTTTTTTCAAATTTTACTCCCAAAGTGATATATTTTATTTTTAAAAATTTAATTCTGGCCTTTTTTTAATTCTGAAATTTTGTTTATCGGTAATCTTTTGTTAAAAACCATCTTTTGAGATATCTTTCATTTTTTTTCGAATTTATTTTTTATAATTTTTTAAACATTCGTACTTTTAAAAAAAATGATTCCATATACCTAACATTTTAATTTCTAAAAAGATTTAAAAAAAAAAAAAAATCTGCAGAAAGCATTTCTTAATTTAAAAAAAAAAAAAAAATTTTTTTTCTTTTTTGCATATTCATTAAAATCAAAAGGTTGAAAATCTAAAAAATTTATGTCTTAAATCAAAATCTCAAAAAAATGGAAGATTTATCAAAAACAAAAGAACTGATAAATTCGTCAAAATCGAAAAAATCATCGGGAATTATTAAATTAAAAAATTAACATTCCACTGAAATCAAGAAAATTTATTAATTCGTCAAAAGTTGAAATTTAAAAATACTCATCATTAATTTATAATTCATCAAAATTGATAAATTGACAGATTCATCAAAATTGGGAAAATTGTTGCATTGGCCTAGAATGAAGAAATTGAGAGATTCGTCAAAATAAAGAAATTGGTAAATTTGTACAAATCGAAAAAATTGATAGGCATATGAAAATCCGTCAAGATCGAAAAAATTTACAAATTCAATAAAAATGAAAACTATGATAAACGAATTATAAAATCAAAAAATTGCCAAATTCATAAAATTCGAGAAAATTGATGTATTGGTCAAAATTGGAAAATTGGCAGATTCCTTCTATTCAAAAAATTTATCTTTTCCTAAAAATCAAAAAATTGATAGATTTATCGACATTAAATTAATAAATTTATTCTTCAAAATCTAGAAAAAAATTTGAATACATTAAAATCTTGAAAATCGAAAGATTCATTCAAACCAAAAAAATGTAACAATTTCGTAAAAATCGTAAAAATTAAAATAATTCCAGTAAATTTTTTTAAGTAGATACGTATTATATGCAAAATTGGAGGGAAGGAAGAAACCCAATAAAAACCCCTCTCAATTTTTGCCAAGCTGTTCCAATTTTTTTTGTTATTAAAGAAAGCAATCGATTTTGTTCATAAAAAAACAGATTTTTATTTATCCAAAAAATTAAAAAAAAATTTAAAAAACCTGAAACATAAAATCTATTTTAGATTGTTTCTCAAAAAAATTGAGATTTTTTTTATTCCAAGAAAATTCAGGATTTTTCTACTCCAAAAAAATTGAAAGATTTTTTACGTGAAACAAAAAAATTGATACTTTCTATAAAAGTACCTAAGCTGTTTTTTTTTAAATTTTAAATATTTTTTTCTTCGGCATTTCGAGAAAAATTTTTAGGTTCTCCAAAAACATCAATTAGCATGATTCTTTTTACAAAACAGTGATTTTTTTTAAATCCAAAAAGTTGAAGAAAAAAAATGTCAAGCAATCTGAGGCAAAAAATCACGATGTTTAACATGAGAGATATTGTCTCAAATAAAGTAATTAGATTTTTCCCCCAAATAATTAGTACCTTTATTTTCAAAAAATTAAAAAATTTTAAAACTTTTCTTTGGCTTTCAAAAAAAATTGAGATTTTTTTTTTAATTACAAAAAATTCAGAATTACATATTTTTTCCAAAATAACTGAGGCTTTTTCTCCAAAATTTGAGTGAGAAATATTTTTACCCAAAAAAACAAAAATTATAATACATGATTTTTACATTTTTCGAATTTTCTAGGCTGTGTCTCATTTTAAATTTTAAATTTTGGGCATAGCTGGAGCATCAGAGCTCTTACTGAGTTGACCCCATTACGTAGTTGGCCCTTTTGCGCCTATTTAGAAATGAAATCTAGTCACGTTACTGTCCGAGGATTTCAATCTACATGAATATGTACAACTTTGGTTTAAATAATTTCCACATTAATTTGGGCATTAGGAACGGATATAAGGAACTTGTATAAGGGCGGGTGAACCCTCAAAAACGGGGAGCCTTAAAAAATGGAATACGAACTAATTTTCTTTTGTACCATCGATTTGACTGTTTATAGAACCTATTTTTTCCTTCTTGGCTCTATTGAAAACCAAAGTTGCATCAAGATGACTGCAAAGTCCTACAATTAAAATTGAAGGGTGATTTTTATACTTATTATGCAAATTTGGAGGGGAGGGAGAAGTCGAATTGAAATTTTCGTAATAATCAAAATTATTCCATGGATCTCAATGTACAACTTTTGGCTGAAATTTTTTTCAATTGGGGCCTCAGCAACGAGAAGATGGTCCACTTCCTATAAGAAAGAGGACTGGACCCTCGAAAAGAGGGAGCTTTAGAAAAATGGCAACACTAGCTCATTTTTTTCCTTATAGACTCTAGATTGAGATTCAGTCACATATAAAGTGGCTTTCAACAATGTAATCACACGGAAGCTATTGGAATAAAAGGCTCGCATTGACCGAGCTTTGTAACGATTAAAGCTGCCACTTAAGTAGCAATAATTACCTTCTTGCCGGCACACGAATTGTCGTAAAATCATTCATAAATATTTACAGCGAATAAATCATTGAATGAAGATTAGTCTTATTTGGCCTCGTTCCAAAAAGCCGATTAACAAATAAAAACAATTTTATCTAATACCTCTCGCCGCCTACTTGCTTTCGTTGTGTAGTACAATATTGTTTATTAAGTTCGCGTTTTTTCTCGAATCTCGAATTCTCGACGCTGCTGCAGATTCTCGCTGAGACGACCGGACTGGGTTTGGGTTGTCTTGTCTGCAAATTCGCAATTTCGCATATTCTAGATTACGATGGAACCCATACGAATGATTTTTTACACATTTTGCACTCCAAGTGTCCATATGTTTCTCATTAACATGGTCGATGATTCTCTGTATTCGCTGTTCGTCTTTTCCATACGAATACATTCAAGTCAAATTTTTTTCGCGTAGCTTTATTTTTTACTTGGCATCGTCGTTCGTACGTATAATTTTGAAATGAGATGCGAACACGAGCAGTTTGAAGCGTTTCGAAAAAAAAATCCGTTCGAAGGGTAAGTACGCCAGTAAGATGCCTGCTGCCTTGCCTGGTTACCCAATCGATGTGTGACGCAGTTTAAGAGTTTACCACGCTCAGATTGCCTATTTGATGGATTTATATCTCGTTATAAAGTATCTAAGGTACAAGGTCGCCGCGCTGCGAGGGTTTTTCCGACCACATCTTTTCCCAGAGAAAGTTCGATTCCTACAATTTGTTTTTTCTGTGTCGCGTCGAGTCGAATAGTCTCCCTTTTGGACATATTTTTACGACCATTATCGCCACCTCGTGGTAGTTTCACAGCTTCCAGAATATTGGAGCTTTTTCGTCTTTTCGAGCAACAGTCTCGGTTAGTCGAGTATTTCTCCGACTGATAGACAAGCTACAATTATAAAACACCTGGGTCTGCTCACATTCAAGTACCGCCAGGCAACACTGCGCCGCAAATCGATTAGTTCGAGTTTTCTTATCACAGGTTCTCTAATCAATACCTTTCACCTTACGATGAATTATGAAAATTTTCACCCACCATAGCGTGTCTTTTCAGATTTGGACGTTTTGCACCGTACCCAAAAGGGCTCTCGATTGGGGTGAATTTTATATTGAAGTAGAAGATGGCTCTAGATGGCAGGAGATTACTTCGAGAAGAGATATGGAATCGCGAATGCAGTTGTATCGTCGAAATTAGGCAAAAAAATGACGAAACGTTTGTGAAGATGTTATGTGCTGGAAGAGAATGGTCTTTGTCAACCGAGAACAATAGATTTCAGCGCAGTTTTCATTCGATATTGTTAATTTCCTCCCTATTCAATATATGAATAACTCGATTCTTCGTTGCTTTTCAAAAAAACAATAACAATCATCAACTTTTTTAGTTCTCGGAAATGAGTTTTTTCTAATTTTCATAACTCTAAAAAAAATGACAAAAAAACACTTCATTTGGCCCAAAAAAATAACAAATAACGACTGGGGTAAACTACTGCTGTAAAGTAAAAAAAAGAAAGATATTTTCAATAAAATATTGAAAAATACAAAATTTCACAAATTTTTTATAAGAAAAATATTGGAAATTCAACGTAACTATTGCTTTTAGAAAACATTGAAAACAATTCTGTAACCCTCTCCCCCAAAAAAACTCTCGAATAAAATGCAAAAAAAAAATCAAAAAAAATTCGAACAAGGGTCACTTTAGTTTTAAAAATTGTTCAACAAAATTCTAAAAAAAAAAAAATCAGAAAAAAATACAAATAAAAAATGAAGATGAGGTATCTCCTTTCAATAAAATTCTAATAATATTACTTTTACACGAAATAAGTGACCAATTTTACCAAAAAATATATTTTATAAATTATAATAATTATACCTAATCATAACCTGTAATCGTTTTTTCCTTTAAGTACATTTGTTCAGAATGTTTCCCTTTTAATTTTTTTATTTTTTGCTTTTCTGAAAAAATATCTAATAAGTAATAACTGTTCTAGTATGTTAATTTTTTTTAAACCTGACTTTGACATTTTTTTTCAACTTTTTGAAAAATACTTTGAAAAATTTTTATTACAAAAAAGAAAAAAAGCTGAGTAAGTAACATTATTTTATACTTTTATAGGTAAAATTATTTTTTTTGTACATTTTCAAAAATATTATCATTCTATTGTTTTATGTTTTCCAAAAATTTTTGTAAAAAAAATGAATAATAATCAGTAAGTACTAAGTAGGTATAATAAAATATTTTTTAAACTAGCAAATTACATAGGTACCTAATTATTTTGTAATAAAATAAGTAATTTTTATTCATAAAATTTCTTCAGCATCTTCAACTTTTTTCTTTTACATATACCCTAAGCAATTTTATTCACATAAAAAGTTTTGAGGGTATTTTTTAATTTCTATGTAAATGTTTTGCTTTTATGAATTTTTTAAGAAGTCAAGAATTTTTTCCATCGAAAAAATGGGTTTTTGAACAAATATTATATTTTTTAATAAGTAAGTATTTAAAATCATTTAATTTTTCTACCCCCCCCCCCCCGAAAAATTTTGTATTGCGTTTTGATAATTTTTTGCCACAATTTCGTCTTCAAAAGATTTCCATAGGATAAGTTTTTATCAACATTTTTTCTTTTATCAATATAAAAAAAATCCCAAGAAAAATTTTTCATTTTTAATTTTTTTTTCAATTTTTTGAACTTTGGAACCTAATTGAACAATTTTTTTTTAAAAAGTTTTTAGAATTTTTTTAAAAAAAGGAAAGGGGATTTTCTATTTAAAAAAATAATATAATAATTATATTCTTCTAAACCAATCGAAGTTTTCAAAAAAAAAACAAAAAAAAAACAGATTTTGAGTACGAAAATTGGAAAAAAATTCCAAAATTTTTTCAAATAATTATTTTTTTCACGCAATTTTTCCTTTTTTTCAAAAATGTTTCAAATTTTCAAATGAATAATTTTTCAGCTTTTATTACCTACTCAATGCAGTTAAACGAAAATGTTCTCGAGATATTTTTTAATGTTGTTGAAATATAGATATATTTTCAAAATTTTTAAAAAGTGAGTAATAATTGGTGATTTTTTGGTAACTTTTTTATAATGTCAGTCTATGAGAGATTTATTCAAAAAAATTACACACTTTTCTCAACATAACAAAAAAAATCAAGGATTATAAATACGGAAATTGGTAGGGAAAATGCAGAAAAATTTTTCGAGCAATTATTTTAAAATAATTTTTCAACACAATTTCATCTTTTAGTCGAAGATTTTTTTTTTTCAGAAAAGATTGAATTGCAGTTTTTTATCAATTTTTTTCACTACTAAGTAAGTACAAAATTTTTCCTTTTACTCGATTTGGAAAGATAAAGGTTCAAGGGTATCTACTCTTATACTCGTATGTACACCTAGTACTTAATTTTTTTCCTTCAAAATTCCTCAAATTTTCAAATAATTTTACTAAAATAATGTTCTTGGGATTTGAAAAAAATTTTTTACTTAAAAAAAAGAATAATTGGTCATTTTTGAAATTTTTTAATACCACAGTCCTTGAGAGGCTTTTTCAATGAAATATTTTTTTGACTAAATTTTCAATTTTTCACAAAGAATATGTTTTCATTTTTTTACAGTTTTTTAAAAAGGATGACCACTTATATTTTTCCAATAAGTATCTCTATTCTGGAAATAAAATTGATAATTTTTTGACGAAATTTTCCTTGATAGGATATCCTGAAATTTGTTATCTATTTTTTTTTCTTTTATTCGAGATTTTTTTTTTCAAAAAAAGCTTTGAGGATAATATTTTTTATTTATTTTTATTTTAAATTTTATGGAAAGAACTTTTTTAAATTCTTTTTTTTTGCTGAAATTTTATTGCTTGCAAACACTTATCAAAATTTAAAATTTTCATTAAAATTGAATCAAATTCTTGAAAACATTTTTCAAAATTGATTTTTTTCAATTTTGTCAAGAACTAATTTTTTCAATTCAATTTAAGCAGTATAATTTATTTGATTTTTGTTGAAAATATTACATTTTAAATTTTGTGTTACTTAAGAGTCATTTCCAAATTCTCAAAATAATCAAGTTTAAAATCGTTAATTATTTTCAAATTTTCAATTTTTTTGAAAAATATTTTTTGAATTTTGTCACGCAAATTTCAGATGACTTCCAGACCCTAACATGATTTTTTTATCCCAACTTGTTTATTTTTATGAAAAAATAATGTCCTACCTACTTCTTATTTTTTACTTGTCACAATTTCGAGTGATGCCTAGTGCCTTTCCCCTATTTTCAAAATAGATCAATTTTTACTTGAAATCCAGTCGAGGGAAAAAGGAAAAACTGGGAATTATTTTCTCATGAAAAAGAACAACTTTGTTATGTTGAAAAACAAAACGAAGTTTGAAATTTTGTCAATTTAAAACATGAAAGGGAGAGTGACACATCTGGAAAATTTATTTGTTAGAGGGGGAAAAAATTAGGAATTATTAATTCCAGGAGAAAAGGAACAATTTTGAATTTTAAATTTGAAAATTTTATCCTATTTTCAGTTTTAACATTTTTTGGGAAATGGGGAGAGAGGTCTAGACTAAAGCACAGTATAAAATTCAAGTATAGTGGAAAAGTAGAAAATCGGATGTTATTTTCCTTCATGAAGAACGATTTCGATAGATAGGACCAAAAAAATAAAATCTACTGTTTTTTTTTTGTTTTTTTTTTATGTGAGCACCCAGGCACGACTTAATAATATTCAGTTAAGAGAGAAATAAAAACTTGGAAGTTTTTCATCAACTTTGGGCAAGACCAGAATACTTGAACAAGACAAAAAACCCAACTAATATCAATGTTGAAACAAAAATGACAACAAAAGAAAATCAACGACGAAATTAAATTATCTTATTTGCAAAGTTCAAAGAACAATAACCTCGAAAAATTTGAATAGAATTTGTCAGTCCAGTAGGTAGGTATTTCAAATGCCAGCAAATTCTAAGGAAACAGGCCATCGTTTTGTCCAACAATTTCGAGTAAATGTCACGGGCACCTTTTTCATCACCTTTCATTTCAAAAAAGGCAGATCGAAATACTACGAGTACAATTTTTTTTCCTTCACTATCTCACTCGTCAGTACATTTGAAATACGAAAAGTAAACACGATATCTCGTCTTATCAACTCTTTCACCGCACGAAATGGGCTGAAAATTCGCTAATTCGACATCTAACGAGCTTTTACTTCCTGGATTACTTTCCTACTGCGTTACATTATTCCCGATTACCTTTAAAACCTTCCGCTAAAGCGAACCAAATTAAATGTTGTAGGGTTGAAAATTCGCCATAACGATTCACAGTTTATCTATAGATTTTATGGAAAATGTAGGTGCATTACTTCTTATTATTATACTTATAATTCGAAAAAAATTTCATACTTGTTGAATATCTGTACTGTAAGTATAATAAGCCATCGCATTATCATCCCCTAATTCGATTGTGTAGGAACTAAAAATTTATAGGTATTAAACAAAAATACACCCTAATAGAAAGTATTCTTCCTCTTATAAACATTAGGTACATTAAAAAAAGAAGGGTGTATAATGGCGTATGAAATTTCAACGTTGTAAGGAAACCGATATGAAAGCCCTTCTTCAAGTATTAATTTCATATTTCAATTCAACTTCTTCAGAATGTTAAGAATTTCCAACTTGATGGTGGAAATGTAAATGCTTTACCTATATCGAACTCGAACCACCTCCGATACGACTTGAGAATAAGCAAATAAACCGCCAAGCCCAAGACCCTCTATCACGAGTTTAACCTTTAGAAGAATAATTTGCTATTCACTCTCGTCATAGATTACCCTTCTTTTATGACGTTCAACTTTCACCCTAATCTTGTACGGTGGTGTGGCGTTATCTGATGGCAATTTTATCGCCATTTATTCTCACGTGCTACGTTCTGTACTCACACAAACCCACTGGGGTGCTGTTATTTCCACCAGCCTGGGTGAGTAGTTGCTCGGATTTGTAGTGAACATGAACGAAATTGCTCACACTTCCTACTTCCATCAGTTCAGATTCTAGACTCAGAAAATTTCTTTCAATTATTAACATGTAATTTATTCGAAATTGAAGGGGAGGGATGGCTCCAATCGAAATTTTTGTAATAACTAAAATTATTTCCAAGACTTCGAGCTACAAGTTTTGTTTGAAAATTTTTTCAATTGGACCACTATCTTCACAATTTTTTAATAATATAAGTGGCCAAGCCATTATGCGAAATTGGAGGGGAGGGAAGGGTCTAATCGAAAATTTCATAATAACAAAAATTATTTCTTGGATCTCAATCTACAACTTTTGTTTGAAAAAATTTTCAATTGGTCCCCTTCGCCAAATTTTGAAAAAGTATCTACCTGATATAATGTAAAATTTGAGGAAAGGGAAAGATCCAATCGAAATTTTTATAATGACCAAAATTATTTTTAGGATCTTGCTCTACAACTTTTATTTGAAAATTTTTTCAATTGGTTCTCTCCTCGCTCATTCATCTGGAATTTTTAATTAATATCTGCGAAGTTTTGTGCAAAATCAGCGGCGAGGGGGGTTCCAATTAAAAAAAACTTCATACAAAAGTAGAAGCTCGAAGACCTGGGAATAATTTTGGGGAGTGGCTAAATCCACAATAAGTAATCACATTGTAAGGGCGATGTCGTTCTTTTTTATTCATCTTCTTTATTTTTGTACAAGTTTTTTTTTTCAAAGTTCAACCAAATTTTTTGCAAGTTTTCCCCTGAAAACTTTGATGTTTTATTTAAAGCAAATTCTTTCACAAAATACTCAAAATGTTTTTCATTTTAGGTAAGATGCTGTATTTATATTTTTTTATGTTTTAATTTTTTAATTTTTTTTTCAACAAGTCAATGAATAGTTAAGTACTTACTCAATTTTGAATTTAGGTAGGTACTTGAAAAAAATTAAAATTTTAGTGAATTTGAAGGGAAAAAAAATTGAAAAAATTTTTTGAAGGAAAATTGGAATTTACTTGAAAAAAATTTAGAAATTACTCAATTAGAAAACAAATGTTGATGAAAATTATTGGAAAAATTCGAATGAGAAGTTAAGTTGCCAGTTGGGAGATGAAATATAGGAATATTTTGATGACCAATTTCAGAATGAAATCAAATTGACAATTTTATTGGAAAATTGGGGGGGGGGGATGCACAATTATTTTCTTGAAAAATAAATAAATAAAAAGGTCGGGAAAAATTTAGATAGAAAACTCAAAAATAAACTTGATAAAAAATTTACTTGAAAAAAATTTCAAAAGAAAAATTTGAAAAGTATGGTAGAGATTTTGAAGCATTTCGATGAGAAAATTTGTTAAAAAATCTTTAAAAATCCAAATAAAAATTTAAAAATAAATGTAATTACCAATATTCATTTAAAAAAAATTTAAAAATGAATTTGTAAAAATTATTGGCAAGTTTGAATGAAAAAATTGAAAAATTAAAAAAAGTTTTCACTTTTAAACGACAAACAGAAAAAAATTGATGAAAAATTTGAGGAAAAATAGGAATAAATTATTTGATGAATGATGAATAATTTCTTCAAGAATTTTTTTTTCAAAAATCGAATGAAAATTGAAAATGAAAAAAAATGAAAAATTTGAAGAATAGAAAACTCGGAAAATTTTTAAATATTTTATTAAATTAAACTTTGTTAGTGGAAAAATCTCGATGAAAAATTTGAGAAAATCCTTTATGAGAAATTGATGAAAAATTGGATTAAAAATCAATTTCGACGAAGTCCACTTTGCAATGACAAACACGACCACGACAACGAGTTTTCAAACAAGAATATTATGAGATGAATTCTCGTTCGTTTATTTTCGTGATTACTTGTTGTGGATTTAGTCACTCTCCCATAATGTTGGATATTACAAACATTTTGATTGGACCCCTCCTTGCCCTCCAATTTTGAATAAAATAAATGGCAATCGAAACTTGAAAGAAATATTCCAAGTCCAGAGATTCAGTTGATTCATTTCTATGAACTACTCACCCAGGCTGGTGGAAATAACAACACCTAACCCACTGTGTGGTTCCCTGGTCGGTCTTATTTAGCAGGGGTATGGCCATAATACATCTACACGAATTAAATTTGTAACCCTTAACCTCGTGTTTATCTCAGGTTCGGTGTACCGGAGTCAACGAGAGATGAGAGAGAGCAAGCGAACAAAAACCAATCTGACTATGCCTGTTGCAAAAAAACGATCAATTATTCAAAAGGCGTCTCAAAGCCCCGAAACATGGAACACGTTCATACACCGCCGAATTGCAAAAACCCCATAACCAATGCCGAGAAAAAGTATTGATTTTTAGACCTACTCTAGTAGTCGTCGAGAAAATACACACTAAAAAAAAGTAGGCAACTTTCAATACGAATTACAACCGAGACTAGGGCGACAAATTTCAAAATATACGACCATTTTCGTCAGCATTTGGATAAAATTTTGAACGACAACGTTAAAAGTTATTAGCCCATAGACTGGGGCTAACAAAGGTAATGAAATTTTTACTACAGTCGACTGTCGACTATAAACTCGTTGGTATCACTAATTGGTGCCTTTGATTCGAATTTCTCTTCGTTTTTTCGATCGGTTCGTTTCAAAGCGTCTCCAATTATCGACGGTACTTTCCAGATACTAAAATGATGAAAGATACACACGAAAACAGCATGGCCCTTAAATATAATTCTGACAT
This sequence comes from Balanococcus diminutus, assembly GCA_959613365.1. Taxonomy (NCBI): domain Eukaryota; kingdom Metazoa; phylum Arthropoda; class Insecta; order Hemiptera; family Pseudococcidae; genus Balanococcus; species Balanococcus diminutus. The sequence goes on along the minus strand of OY390716.1, from coordinate 58,841,039 downwards.
AATGCCAAAAATAAAATAACTTAGTGCAACATCATAATATTATTTCGAACAAGTTTCACGCATTGCTTCGATATTTATTTATCACTGTTGCACTGTAATAATTATTTATTTAGACAGCTACCGGAGATCATAGTAATTATAGGTAGCATGATTTTTCAAGTAAGTATAAGTTGCAATTCGGCGGTAATCGAACTTTGGATCATTGGGTACACAACAATGGGCCAAATACCGGTGTACGAACGTTATTAGCCCACAGTATTCTATCGATTTGACATTTCCACCGACATACTAACTATACGAGAATAACACACAAAATGAAAAATTAAACAAAATAATAACGGTTTGAAACCAAAAGCGATGCTTTCAGTCGAATATCTTCACTTACCCGAAGCAATGCTGCGAGTTTACAAAACAACGTCGATGTTTCACATCTTGATTCTACACTTGTGCTTGGACGATTTATTCGAGTCACGGCGACATTTCGCAAAAGCGCGACATCATGAGTAATTAGAAAAAAACATTCGCGAAACGACGACGACGACGATTTCGTATAACGAATTTAATAAAAATAAAACACACACAAGGCAACTTTTATGGAAACGAAAACGCGCACTTCGTAACGTCGTCATCCAACGGTCGACAAATCAAGACTGAATTCGATTCGATCAAACATAACAACCAACGGGGTTGTGTAACATTTTTCGCCTAAACCGAACCAAAGACGCACCAATACTAAGACACACGTACTTAATAACAGTAGTACCTCTACCTTGCCTCTACCTAGTAGTACCGAAGCCAATATGCCCAAATTTCACACCATTGTTTCAAAAATTCAAAATTGCTTTATTTTCCGAAATTATTCTACCTCAATTATTCACCTGTAGATAACCTTTATGCAAGATTTTACTAGGTGATTGTTCGTCCACCTTATGAATGAGCTTTGAATGAAATGAAAATATTACGTGAAAATTTCACTACCTGTCTACCTACATGTGAAGGCTGTGAAGCACGTTTTCTGAAGCTTTTCTCGCGAATTTCGGAATTTTCATTTGGTGTGTAATTTTTTTTTGAAATCTCCAAGCTGTATTATTGGCAATTTTTCGTGATAGGTATTAATGATTAATCAACATGGATCCGCTGGATTGTTTATAATTTGGTCACTGGTGCATTTGTGAGAAAAATAACGAACGTGACAAACTGACAAGTAGAATTTTTCTAAATTTTTCGTATGTAACGATAACGAATAAAATTAAATTGTGACCTGGCGTAAGAAAACCAGGTTATGGTCCAAAAAATCTTTTTTTGTTTTATACCTACTTCCCAACATTTTTGGTACACTTTGGCCATTTGTAATGGTCGCTGTGAAAATTAAGATTTTACATCATTTCAATCATTTCATACGTATCCTACCAAAACCACCTAGACTATACATGCCATGAACGTAGAAAGGCAACGTCGCATTTTCGTGTAGTAGACGGCCGACTTTCAAATCCGTTTTTTGACGATAACTCGAGAAATATTCATCGAATCGAAATTCTGACAGCAATTTAACGAAAGGAAATTTTCTGCTCTACAACTTTGGTTCAGATCAATTTTCACGAAAAACGCTTCGTTCGCACTGAAAATGAGAATATGTGAAAATTTGCATATCCAAGAAAACAATTTACGCTGAGAAATCGAGGTATTTTCGTCAAATCGAAATTTCAATGATTTTATGATGAAAGGACATTTTTCGCTCTACAATTTTGGTTCTTATCAATTTTCACGAAAACTGCTTCGTTGACTGGGAAAATGGGAAACTTTGATAGACGGACAATTTTCAACATCAGTTTTTCGATGATAACTCAAGAAATATTCGTCAAATCGAAATTCCGACTGCAGCAAACGAGAGTAAATTTTTCAATCTACAATTTTGGTTTTCATCAATTTTCACAAAAAACGGGTCGTTGACCTCGAAAATGAGAAAATAAAGAGTTTTTTGACGATAACTCAGGAAATTAGTCGAATCAAAAATTTTAAAAGCATTAAAACTGAAGGATTTTTTATGCTCTACGATTTTAGTTCTTATCAATTTTCATGAAAAACGTTTTGCTTGCCCGCGAAATAGGAAAAAATGAAAATTGGCATATCTGAAAAAACAGTTTTTGCTATTGAATCGAGGTATTTTCGTCGAATCGAAATTTCAACGATTTTCGTATGAAAGTATATTTTTTGCTCTACAATTTTTGTTCTTATCAATTTTTACGAAAATCGCATCTTTGATCGAGAAAATAGGGAAAATCTGGTAGACGGCCCCATTTTCAAATCAGTTAACTCGAGAAATATTCGTCGAATCGAAATTCCGAGTACACTAAACGAAAGTTAATTTTTCGCTCTACAATTTAGGTTCTCATCAATTTTTACGAAAAACACTTCGTTTGGGAGTGGCTAAATCCACAATAAGCAATCACATTGTAAGGGCGATGTCGTTCTTTTTCGTCTATCTTCTTTATTTTTGCACAATTTTTTTTTTCAAAGTAAAAACAAATTTTTTGCAAGCTGTTTTTCTCTGAAAACTTTGATGTTTTATTTAAAACAAAATAAATCTATATTCTTTCACAAAATTGTGTACTTAAAATGTTTTTCATTTTAGGTAAGATGCAGTATTTATCATTTTTTATGCTTTAATTGTTTAATTTTTTTTTCAACAAGTCAATGAGTAATTAAGTACTTACTCAATTTTGAATTTAGGTACTTGAAAAAATTAATTAAAAATTTCAGTAAATTTGAAGAAAAAAAAATTGAAAAAAAAATTTTGAAGAAAAATTGGAATTTACTTGAAAAAAAAAATAGAAATTACTCAATTAGAAGACAAATGTTGATAAAAATTATTAGAAAAATTCAAATGAGAAGTTAAGTTACCAGTTGGGAGATGAAATAAGAACATTTTGATGGCCAATTTGAGAATGAAATCAATTGACAGTTTTATTGGAAAATGAGGGGGGATGATAAACAATTATTTTCCTGAAAAAAAAAATAGTAAAAAAGGTTGGAAAAAATTTAGATAAAAAACTCAGAAATGAACTCGATAAAAAATTTACTTGAGAAAAAAATTCAAAAGAAAAATTTGAAAAAATATGGTAGAGATTTAGAAGCATTATGATGAGAAAATTTTATGAAAAATCTTTAAAAATCCAGATGAAAATTTAAAAAATAAATTTAATTACAAAATTCATTTTAAAAATTTCAAAAAATGAATTTGAAAAAATATGATGATTAGTTGCATTTTGATGTAAAAATTATTGGAAAGTTTGAGTTTGAATGAAAAAATTGAAAAATTAAAAAAAGTTTTCACTTTTAAACGACAAACAGAAAAAAATTAATGAAAAATTTGAGGAAAAATATGAATAAATTATTTGATGAATGATAAATAATTTTTTCAAGAATTTTTTTTTTCAAAAATTGAATGAAAATTGAAAATGGAAAAAAATGAATAATTAAAAAAAATAAAAAACCTGGAATTTTTAAAATATTTTTATTAAATTAAACTTGGTGGAAAAATCTCGATGAAAAATTTGAGAAAATCTTTTATGTAAAATTAGTAAAAATTTGGATTAAAAATCAATTTCGACAAAGTCTACTTTGCAAATGACAAATACAACCACGGCAACGAGTTTTCAAACAAAATTGGAGGGGAGGGAGGGGTCCAATCAAAATTTTGTCATGATCAAAATTATTCATAGAGCTTCAAGCTACAACTTTTTTTTGAAATTTTTTCAATTATTGAACACTTTCCTCTCCACCAATTTTGGATAATACGTACAACTTATATAAGTCTAAGTAAGTTACTTTATCCAAAACTGGTGGGGGTGGAGGGGTCCAGTCGAAATTTTTCATATAACCAAAATTACTCCTGAAACTTCAACTTGTAACTTTTGTTTGAAAATTTTTCAATTGGACCCCTCTGTCCCCACCAAAGGATAATGCAACTTACTTTGGCTAACGTAAGTTGTATTATCCAAAATTGGCGGGGTGGAAGAGGTCCAATTGAAAAATTTTTCAAACAAAAGTTGTAGCTTGAAGTTCTATGAATAATTTTGGTTATGACAAAAATTCTGATTGGACCCCTCCCTCCTCTTCAATTTTGAATATTCGCTATCTAGGTATGCAGTGCTGGACTTCGTAAAATTCAAAGAGTAATGTGACACTTTGGTTGGATCCGTTGATCCATAGACGCAAGTCGATTACTTTTGTATTTCTAGACATCTTGGCTGCACACCAGTGATGGAAATTCAATCAAGATAGTGAAGTAAGTGAATCCGTAACGTAACGATAACGATAACAAAAAAAAATTGGTGAACCATAAACCACTTTGAATTTTGGAATTTTTTTTCTGGTTACTGGTTAAGGTCCAAAACCATGTTCAAAAATGAATATGGTTAATAACTGGTTCGGTTCTTTGGTTTTTTTGGGAAAGTGGTTTATAGCTGGTTCAGCTCTTTTCAAATTTAGCTAAAATAAGTGGTTAATAACTGGTTACGGGTTTTGGGTTAATGGTTTGGGTCCCGACCTCTGTAAATTTTCGCGAAAATTGATTTTTTTTGAGAAAAAAAATTTATAGGGAAAATTTAGAAAATTGGGAAATGGTACAATTGGTACACTCCTAGCTTCCTCCCATGAACAGATAGACACTATGTGCACATAACATTTATTGTTCAACTCGCCGAATTCTACCTACTTGCGAAGTTTGCCAATTCGAAGCCGAATCACCCTGTACACAAACTGAGTAGAGAGGCTTTGTTTATCACTTGCATCTGTGTGCAGACAGATTTCGTCACCAAATCCGCATGTACACGTCGGATTTCGTCGGCTATGTTCGAGGTTTTCAGTCTTATAAAAATTTTTTACCAAGTCCAGTGCTACATAAATACTTCATATCCAAAATTTCAGGAGAGGGAGGGGTCCAATCGAAATTTTTGTAACAACCAAAATTATTCCTAGGACTTCGAGCTACAACTTTTATTTGAAAATTTTTTCAATTGAGCCCCTTACCACCCCACAGTTTTTATTAATGTATTTTGAATAAGTGCTGTGAATAAGTTATATAACTCAAAATTGGTGGGGAAGGAGGGACCCGATTGAAATTTTTATTATAACCAAAATTATTCCTAGTACTCCAAGCTACAACTTTTGTGTGACCATTTTTTCAATCGGGTCCCTTACCTCATCCTTGTTTTTAATAATGTGATTTGAATAAGTTGGATTATTCAAAATTGAAGGGGAGGGAGGGGCCCGATTGAAAAAATGGTCACACAAATCTTTACACAAACATCCTTACCCTTTTATGATCAAGGATACTACTCCCTAATTAACGATACAGATGAAGGTTCTTCATTAAATATCAAAGTAATCGCAGCAATACCAAAGCTCCTCCTTTCTTAATACCTACCAACAACGATTCTATCAGAAATCAGAGAGACAATATTATACAACCAAGCGTACAAGAACAATTTATTCAATTTGATAAAATGGCATAATAAATTACTCAACACTAATAAAAAAAAAAAAAAAAAATTCAAACGGCAGAAAACACACGACGAATAAATACAAGAAAGTGATATCATTTCAAACGTACCTAATTAAAAATGTAATGTATAAAAATTATTCTCAGTAAAAGGGGAAATAACAATACACAACCCGTATTCATAAAAGCTTGATAATAAATTAGAAATAAGACTCGGCCGGCAAATCGTGATCTCAATAACGTAACACATTACGATTTAATTTTCTCTAGATACGCTTTAATCGAATCTCCGTCTCTTTTCAACCACCGAACGTTGTTTCGAATTGTTTCCAAGCTCTGACTAATTGTTCGTTCGATTCCGCTGGTATCTTTCGAAGCGAAAAACTCTTGAATTTCTTTCGCATTTTCTTCGCTGGCGAAATTCTCGGTCGAATGCTTGACGATTCGAGTCAGCAAGAAACCACCCTGAAGAATAGAGACATTAGTGAAGAGTCGAAAAATCATTTACAGTACAAAGTATCGAATATCTTACCATGTACTTCGAGTGCAAACTTTGCCAGTTTTCTTTTACAAATAACCAAGTCTTTTCACGACCTACTTTGGAAGACGCGACCGCCGTTATTACTGTCACAGCACTGGCATTAGTGACGTCACTCTGTAATTGAGTAAAATAAAAATTGATGATTGTTTTTCAAATAATATGTTTGTAGATTATAGAACATTTATGCAAATTGTACCGATTGAGAAAACTTCAGAGCTTCGTCGATTAAATCTGGATCTGTGATGGATGAAAATGATCTTATAATTCGATCTTTTTCTTCTTGTAAGTCGATACTTTTGTACATCTAGATAAAAATATTTTCAAAAATGGTTTAAATATTCCTAATTCGAAATAGATATAGAAAAAAAAAAATCGAAACTAGCTTACATTAATCAAAGAATCAAATACAGGTTTGCCTTCGGCGGCGATAGCACCTTTATAGATGACTGCACGTAAATCAGCTGGTATTGCCTTTTTCGAATGATAATGATCGGCAAATTTCACCTTCGCCAAATCTAGAAATTCTCTGTCGCCGAATTTAACCAAACGATTAAGTATCAAACTCCTTAGTAACGTTACAAGGTGAGCTGTAAAGTAATATTAGGTCTTTTAGTAGGTAAATTATAATCGTACGAAGAGGAACGTATCAATATCTTACATTCTCCTGGTTTAGAATCGACACCTAATTTCTTCGATACAGGTTTAACCAATTTTAATCCGTAAATATCGTACAAGTGATCGAACTCCGTGTTACTCAACAGATTATAAAACTTTTCCAGGCACGTAGCCATATTGGCCCAAACGGTGTAATTATCTTCGTCGATCATGGCCAGCATTAATTCTAATACATGGATAGCTTCGCACTGACCAGCTTGCACCTGATAAAATTGAATTCGTCAATCGATTTAATATCTCCTCAATGATTAAAAGGAGAAAACAAAGTAAACACTTACTAAAGCGAATAAATCATCTAAAACTCCCAGCCTGTCCAGAGGAGGTAAGGTTTTATCGGAAATCGAAGGTATTAATTGTTTCAACATTTCGGGTGTGTAATTTGTTCTGAAGAAACCGACAGTTCCAGGATTCACCTTGATCCATTCGTTAGGCGATACATTAGGGATAGAAATTTTACATTGGCGTCCTTCTAGGACAGTAGTGAAGCACTCTTCTTTTGGATTAGATTGTTTACTAAACGATATTGGAACCAGCCATAGAGAAGTATCGTCTGTAAAATTTGAAAAGTGGATTATTGCATGCTGATTTCTTCAACTTGGATGTTGTTATTTCCACCAGCCTGGCTGAGTAGTTGCTCGGATTTGTAGTGAACATGAACGAAATTGTTCACACTTCCTACTTCCATCAGTTCAGATTTTCTGGACTTGGTAAATTTCTTTCAATTAACATGTAATTTATTCGAAACTAAAGGGGAGGGATGGCTCCAATCGAAATTTTTGTAATAACTAAAATTATTTCCAAGACATCAAGCTACAAGTTTTGTTTGAAAATTTTTTCAATTGGACCTCTACCCTCACAATTTTTTAATGATATAAGTGCCCAAGCCATTATGCAAAATTGGAGGGGAGGGAAGTGTCTAATCGAAAATTTTATAATAACAAAAATTATTTTTTGGACCTGAATCTACAACTTTTGTTTGAAAATTTTTTCAATTGGACCCCTTCGCCAAATTTTGAAAAAGTATCTATCTACCTGATATTATGTTAAATTTTAGAAAAGGGAGACATCTAATCGAAATTTTTATTATAACTAAAATTATTTGCAAGACTTCAAGCTACAAGTTTTGTTTGAAAATTTTTTCACTTGGACCTCTACCCTCACAATTTTTTAATAATATAAGTGTCCAAGCCATTATGCAAAATTGGAGGGGAGGGAAGGGTCTAATCGAAAATTTTATAATAACAAAAATTATTTCTTGGACCTCAATCTACAACTTTTGTTTGAAAAAATTTTCAATTGGACCCCTTCGCCAAATTTTGAAAAAGTATCTATCTACCTGATATTATGTTAAATTTTAGAAAAGGGAGACATCTAATCGAAATTTTTATTATAACTAAAATTATTTGCAAGACTTCAAGCTACAAGTTTTGTTTGAAAATTTTTTCACTTGGACCTCTACCCTCACAATTTTTTAATAATATAAGTGTCCAAGCCATTATGCGAAATTGGAGGGGAGGGAAGGGTCTAATCGAAAATTTCATAATAACAAAAATTATTTCTTGGATCTCAATCTACAACTTTTGTTTGAAAAAATTTTCAATTGGACCCCTTCGCCAAATTTTGAAAAAGTATCTACCTGATATTATGTGAAATTTGAGGAAAGGTAGAGATCCAATCGAAATTTTTATGACCAAAATTATTTTTAGGATCTTGCTCTACAACTTTTATTTGAAAATTTTTTCAATCGGTTCTTTCCTCGCTCATTCATCTGGAATTTTTAATTAATATCTGCGAAGTTTTGTGTAAAATCAGTGGGGAGGGGGTCCAATTAAAAAAAACTTCAAACAAAAGTTGTAGCTCGAAGACCTAGGAATAATTTTGGATATTACAAAAATTTTGATTGGACCCCTCCTTCCCCTCCAATTGTGAATAAAATAAATGGCAATCGAAACTTGAAAGAAATATTCCAAGTCCAGAGATTCAGTTGATTCATTTCTATGAACTACTCGCCCAGGCTGGTGGAAATAACAACACTCCTTCAACTTCACTTGGCAAAAACATTTTACCTTTGTCGTTAACATCTATAGAAAATTTCGACTGACGAACGACCAAAGTTCGAACATTGTTGGCTTCTTGAGTGCTACTTTCGATGGTAATCACAGGGTAGCCTTTTTGTTTGGTCCAAGTAGGCATTACTCTTTTAATAGGCTTAGAGCTAGCCTCTTCTAAGGCGGTCCATAAATCTTCTGTATGCGTATTACCGTACTGATGCCTGGTCAAGTATAAATTCATACCTTTACGAAAATCCTGGGGAAAAAAATGAATAATAATGAATTACTCAAAAACTCAGATGTACGAATAAAAATTTATTAACACGAAGAAATGCCCTTACTTCATCTCCGATGTATCTGTGCAACATTCTAATCACAGAGCCACCTTTATCGTATGAAATTTCGTCGAAAATTTCATCAACTTCAGACGGATGACCGACAGGTATTTCGATCGGATGACTATTATTCAAACCATCCAACTCTAGAGCTCTGCAATACATATCAGTGACAAACTGGGTCCAGATATCGTACTCTGGGAATAAATACGCTACACAAAGGTACTCAACAAATGAAGCGTAACCTTCGTTGAGCCATAAATCAGTCCACCATTCCTAAAACAACGAATATACGACTTATCGAAGTGAAAATTTAATTGACCTATAAATTTCCTTCAATTTAATTACCATCGTGACCAAGTTTCCGAACCACTGATGAGCTAACTCGTGGCCAACTACAATAGCAACGTGTTGTTTGGTTGCTGCCGACGTATTCGATTCGTCGACCAATAAATAAGTCTCTCTGTAAGTGACCAATCCCCAATTTTCCATAGCACCTGTTACAAAACATTCGTTATAGACTGAGTATCGACAAGAAAATATTAATTAGGTAATTGGCCATACCGGGAGAAAATTCAGCAATGGCGATCAAATCCATTTTTGGAAGAGGATAGGCGATATTGAAATATTCTTTGTAATATGGCAACACTTTGGTGGCACAATGCAAGGCAAATCGACCCTGTTCTTTCTTGCCCGGCGGAGTGTACACTCGAACCAAAATCCCATCACTGGTTTTGTCTTCGACGTAATCAAAATCACCGACAACCATGGCGACGAGATACGTCGACATGATGGGAGTTCTTTGGAATTTCACCACTTTGATTCCATCGGCACCATTCTTTTCACTTTCTACAGGCTAGTAGATAGATTAATTAATAATTGTTCGGGCGGTACGTTCTTTTTTTACGTAAACTTCTTCTGTTACCATATTCGATAGGGCTAATTTATCCGAATCTACAGCTAAGGTGATGTCGAAACGAGCTTTAATAGCTGGCTCGTCCCAGCAAGGGAAGCATCTGCGAGCATCGGTTGCTTCGAATTGGGTCACTGCGCAATATTTTTCTTCTTTACCAGCAATTCTGCAAATGACAGATTTTTTAAAGAAAGGTACGCCTAAGCCTAACGTATACTTGATGGATGACTTACGATGTATATTTGCTGCGATAAAATCCTTTCATGAGGCCGTTCAATTCGCCTACAAAATCTAGAGAAAGTTCGGCGTCGCCAGTAGGCACAGCTTTTGGGAAAGTCAGTTTCAACGTTTCTTCTTCCGCACTCAGGCAACATTCTGCGGTAAGAATTTCTCCACTTGGCACCAATTTCAACTGCGCGTTACTTATGGTCAAATCTACGCAATTGAGGATTATTTTATCGGTCGATTGTAGAACCTGCAACGAAATACATGTATTAATCGATGTGATTTAGTTTCAACAACCATAGGAATATCCATCAGGCATAAAAATTGTAAAAATTGCCTAGGCGTGTGAAATAGGTTCACATCGTAACACCATGATTACACAGTTTTGCGAAACAGCTCAAAGTTTATTTATGTGTCAAGAGATAACGCATGATGAATCTTACTTGCAGAAAAACTGTCTCCTTTCCTTCAAATTTGAATGTTTTCAAGTCGGGTTTTAAAAACAGATCGTACACCGATGGTCTGACTGTGGTAGGTAGCCTTTCGAATTTCTTCTTGCCTGTCATCTTGGGGTTTTCGGTAGCAAATGAAATGAACCTTGCGTGAACGAATACTTGGCAATAATATGAACTAGATAAAAAACTACTTGATTTATAACTGTAATTGCTTATGTGTCGGCATCGGCGAGAAATTCTGAGTATTTTTGTGGTAATAAATGTGATAAATTTTCCTCCTTTCAACAAACTCATACTGGCAGTGTTGTAATGGCTGCTGTGGAAAGGTTCATTCTACTTACATTACTTTGATGCGATGTTCATTAATACTTATTATGGTGTTATTTTGTTATTTTGATACGTATTAATGATGTAATAACCTTTTTTCTAAAAAAATGTAGCATTTATTCGTTCGAAAAGCCTTTTTAAAAATTACACGAGATTACGCGGAATTTGTTTTTATTTTTACTTTTTCATAAAATGCAACACTGATGTTGTTTATTGGGATTGTATTTAAAAGTTTTTAACCAGCATTATTTTCTTATTAACCAATCAGAGCTTAGAATTTTTTTAATGCTGCTTCCGTACGCGTGTAAGAAAGCCAAGAAAACGTGTTTTTGTAAAAAAAACAAGAAATAAGGAGGTTTTTCAAAAAACTTTCAAATTTTTCCAATTTTTACGTAATTTTCTTTCGATTATTGGCAATTAAATTTGGAATTATTAATCATGGAATTGGAAGAACAGTTTGCGAATCAAATGCCGTACGTTTTAAACTCAGAATCGTTCATATCCGCCCGGTCAAAAGAAATATCAGCGCTTAGTACCCTTATCAGTAAGTACCCGAATTACAATTTTGGTTTCATTAAAAATTAAAAATCTTCCTAAATATCTAATAATTTTTTACAGATGGAAGCAGTCGCGTTACATCCATTTTTCAACGTCTTCCTAAACACATGCGCCGGCGAGCTATGAGCCATACTGTCAAAAGAGTCCCAAAAAGTTTGAGAGAGGCTCATAAAAGACAGGTATTCCAACTATTTACATCAGATTTGAAACCCAGTTTTAATTAAATATTTACCACAGCTGGAGAAAAACAAAGCTCTGAAGGTACAACGCAATTCGAGAAAACATCACAGAAAACGTTCGCGTCATCTGCTATTGGAATATAACCGAAGGCAGCGAGAAAATTTATGGCTTGAGACTCATATTTGGCACGCTAAACGGTTCAGAATGGCTTGCAAATGGGGTTATAAAATCGCTGAACGGTCTTGCGATAAGAGATTTAGAGCTTCGTATCGGGCTACGTTTTCTCATTGTTTGATTCAAGTGAGTTCGATAGTTGATATCCAATCATTTATAGTTCAATGTGTTATCACCATCATTTCGATTAAAATCTAAATTTGTTCATCAGGATATATCATATATGAGCTGTACAGAATTAACCGGCCCTCAACAAGTATTAATAGACAGATTCAAGCTCATCACCAGTTCGGAATGTGGATTATCTATCGGTGCTAAATGCTGGTTAAGTGGTACCAGGGAAGGAAAAGTTACCATATTTCAAAAAAATTCGTACCCTTATAACGTCATCGGCGACATCACCTTTATATGGAAACCAGACGTCGTAGAGTCTACGAAAATTCGTACCTTATGGATCTGGTGCCATCCTTCCTATTACAGCGAGCTTTTCGACGTACTAATCGACTTATTCAACTTGGAGAATATCCCATCAGCGTCACAAGACGTTGAAATGAAATGTATTTCAGATGAATCAACGAAAAGCAAAAAACCATGTTCGAAACCAGATAAAAATGTCGAACAGACTAAAATCGCCATAAAAAATGTTCCTCATACTAAAATTTCCAAATATGCGAATATCGAATCGAACGTTACCATGATTTCGTTGAAAGATACTCTGAATCGGTTCAGATTAACTGGACCTTTATCTAACGCTGTGCTTTGCCAAGCGTTACATCCAGCTCAGTCCTACGATAAGTACTTGATTCCGTCGGAAAATTGGTGGAAAGAGTATAGGAATAAAGTATCGGATGATGTCGCTTTTAAATTATTGGACAAATATAATTCGCCGTCGTATTTTCCTCCTTACTCGATTCTTGGAGGACACGTTATCGATCCACGTTTATTTTTAAAACGTAATCGCACCAAAGCGATTGGAAAAAATCAAGGTTTAATATTAAGTACTTATATACCTTAATAATTTATGTATCTGTCTTTCAAAAATGGTTTTTATCATTTTTCAGAATTCGAACCATTTACTGAAATCGAATCCATCGCGTCAAGTAGTGCAATTTGGGATGCTGCTGTCCGAGATGATGTCAGTTTGAATAAATTTTCCAATGCTGAGATAAATAAACTCCGATCCAAATTATTAGTTCCTGGACACGACGTACAATTATTAAAATTTATCAATACGGTTATTCCTGTGTTACTTGTGCAAAGACCTGGATCTAATGATTCGAACGTCAAGTCGAGTATGTATCGATCATTACGTGTTTTCCAATTTTCAAGGCCGAATTTTGATCTGATCTTATATTTTATAGATTATGGTAGCGGTTGGGATATAATAACGCCGGCCAATTGGGCGATGCCTGTCTGGTTATCTTTAATATTGAGCGGAGCGAAACCTGGAGGATTGAGAGAATCAAGAACGATCAATTTTGAAAGCAAAATAATGCCAGATTTTGCCCCAGATTCGAAGTCAGGTCGCGAGCATTATAGTGAAATCGAAAAACTCGATCGAGATCATTATTTCAAGTAACTAGATAATTTATACCTAACGAAATCTGTTGTCTAGACCTACCCTAATCACTTTTTTTTCCCAGGATGCCGCCAAATAAACGAATAAATTATATCAAAAATGGATTCCCAACTCCTTTTCACCATCCTTGGGATACCTTACTCAACGACTGGATCCCTACTTCGAAGCAAGAATCCTATTACGTGCTACGAAATAAAAGACTCTTGCTCGATATAAAAACAGCTTTAGAAACGACAAAATTCAACAAAACCCTTCCACCTTTGCGAACTCTCCTAGCATCGATATCTCAACACAGGTGCTTAATTCCTGTCTCGATGCGAATGTCGAACAAAGGTCAATTACCTCCTTTCTCGCATATCTGCCTACCTACCAAATCAGACCTCGTCAATAAATTATCAATTCCTGTCGAAAAAGTACACTTGGATAAGAACACAGTGAAACGAAAACTATTCAGAAAAGAGCACTCGAAGACTCTGAAACGGTTACGTCGTCAGCGAATTAAACAGAACAAAAATTCGACCGAAAAGTTACCCATGAAAATTACCAAAAGGAAACAATCTCCTACTGAAGCCTTAGTCAGAGAGTACCTATCGCAGATGCGCGGTTTATGGATTCCTTCTCAATGTACGACGATTAGGAATCATTGCAGTAGACAGATTGCCGGATTTGTTGTGAATGGAGGCTTTTCGTTTATGGATTCACGTGTCGTAGGTCAAGGATACGTTGCGTTGCAGTCGTTGTTTACCTTATGTGATATGTGGAAAGGTTTGAAGTCTGATCCTGTGGTATTGACACGATCTCCTAATTGTTTGAATTTTAGATATGGCGTAATTAGCGTTACTGTTTGATAATAAAATGGTTTTTCGTTTTGACATTGTTTGTTTTTAATTAGGTATTGAAAAAAATTCAACTGTTCCCGACTTGGGGAATAAAATTTGAAAAAAAAACATTCGGCTATTTATACGGAGAGCCCTTGCTGATTCATTTGCTCAGCTTGAATTTTTTTACCAAGTCCAGTGCTACATATACTTTATATTCAAAATTGAAAGGGGGAGGGAGGGAGGGGTTCAATCGAAATTTTTGTAATAACTAAAAGAAATTGTAAAACTTCAAGCTACAACTTTTTTGATTTTTTTTTTAATTGGGCCCCTTAGCTCCCCACAGTTTTTAATAATGTATTTTGAATGAGTGTGAATAAGTTATATTACTCAAAATTGGTGGGTAAGGAGGGGTCCGATTGAAATTTTTGTTATGACCAAAATTATTCCTAGTACTTTAAGCTACAACTTTTGTTTGAAAATTTTTTCAATCGGGCCCTTTACCTCCGCCCGGTTTTCAATAATGTATTTGAATGAGTTGGCTTATCCAAAATTGGAGGGGAGCGAGGGGTCCAATCGCAATTTTCGTCATGAACAAAGTATTAGTGGAACTTCAAGCAACAACTTTTGTTTGAAGACTTTTTCAAATGAGCCCCTCTCTCTCCACTCTTCAGTTGAACCCCTCCACTTATTTTGCATAACACCCCCTAAATACTAATTAAAAATTGAAGGGGGAAGGGGAAAGGGTCTAAATGAAAAATTTGTGCGACAAAGTTGTAGCTCAAAATTTTAGGAATAATTTTGGCCATGACAAAAATTTCGATTGGACCCCTCCCTCCCCTCCAATTTTGGATAATCCAACTTATTCAAATACATAATTGAAAACAGGGGAGAGGTAGGGGGCTCGATTTCAATCAGAAATTTTTTTGGTCAATTTTTTTTCAATTTCTTACCAAAAAATTCTTAAGAGATTTTTTGTCAAAAAAATATTTCTTTGTCGAAAAAATATTTTTTGAAGATTTTTCAAAGATTTTTTGAAGATCTATTTATCAGAAATTTTTTTTTAAAAATATTTATTTGTCAAAAAATATTTTTTAAAGAAAATTTTTTTGAAGATTTTTCATCATATTTTTTAAAAATTTCTTGTTGAAAAATTTTTTGTCATTTTTTTGTCAAAAAAATATTTTTTGAAGATTTTTTCATCAGAAATTTTTTTAGACAATATTTTTTCAATTTCTTACAAAAAAATTCTTTGGAGATTTTTTGTCAAAAAATATTTCTTGCCGAAAAAATATTCTTTGAAGATTTTTTGAAATTTTTATTATCAGAAATTTTTTTGACGATTTTTTCTCAAAAAAAATATTTTATTGTCAAAAAATATTTTTCAAAGATTTTTTGTCAAGAAAAATTTTTTGAAGATTTTTCACCGGATTTTTTTTTAATTTCTTGTTAAAAAAATTTTTTGTCATTTTTTTGTTGAAAAAATATTTTTTGAAGATTTTTTTATCAGAAATTTTTTGGACATATTTTTTCAATTTCTTACAAAAAATATTTCTTTGTCAAAAAAATATTTTTTGAAGATTTTTCAAAGATTTTTTGAAGATTTTTTTATCAGAAATTTTTTTGACGATTTTTTTCAAAAAAATATTTCTCTGCCAAAAAAAATTTTTTGTGGATTTTTCATCAATTTTTTTTTCAAATTTCTTGTCAAAAAAATTTGTTGCCAATTTTTGGCCAAAAAAATATTTCTTTGTCGAAAAAATATTTCTTGAAGATTTTTTTTATAAATCAGAAATTTTTTGGACAATTTTTTTTTCAATTTCGTACCAAAAAAATTTTCTTCGACGATTTCTTGTCAAAAAATTGTTTTTTACGATTTTTTGAAGATTTTTTTTTGTCAAAAAATAATTCATACCTACAGGCTACAAGATTTTGTCGAAAAAAAATTGTAGATTTTTTGTTTGAAAGATATTTTTTGAAGATTTTTTTGTCAAAAATCAATTTTTAGCTGCACAAAGTAATTTCAAACTGCACGCCTTTTGTTTTGAAGTTCCACAAAATGGGCGGAACTGCACGTTAGAATAGGCCCTGACCAATATTTTGAGTAATATAACTTATTCGCACTGATTCAAAATACATTATAAAAAACTGTGGGGAAGTAAGGGGCCCAATTAAAAAAATTTCAAACAAAAGTTGTAGCTTGAGGTTTTACAAATACTTTTAGCTATCACAAAAATTTTGATTGGACCCCTCTCTCCCTCCCTTCCTTCCAATTTTGGATATGAAGTATTTATGTAGCATTGGACTCGGTAAAAAATTCAAGGTGAGCAAATGAAACAGCAACAACTCTCCGTAAAAATATCCGATCGTGCTCGAAACGTTGCGTGTCATTATCAACATATTAATCAGATTCGAAAAATATACTTTAATAAATATTGGACTAAAACTAAACAGGAAAAATGAAGCTAAATACAACGAGTATTACTGATCGGTGGTAGAAATAGACATTTTTAAGTAATACACGATTTTTTTTCAAAATAAATACATCGATAGAACTACGTCCTTTCAACTTTGCAGCAAAAATTAAATGCATAAAACTTTATATAAACATAAAGACAGCGTAAAAATTAACAGATTGGTTTTTTGAAATTATTTCGTAATCGATTCCAATAGTCGCTGTCTCGTATTTAAACATAAAAGTTTCGATGAGCAAAAGTGAAAAAAAGGGTAATTAAAATAAAAACTAGAAATTAAACATGAAAAAACTCCTCCCCAAGGTGGGTTCTAGTCTTCTAGGTTCTTTTATAAGTACTGTATACATTTCAAGAGGAGTTATTCTCTTTGATTAATCACAAAAATTCAACTATATCGTTGAGATAGTTTTTACAGGTATTTATAAAATAAATACACTAAAACAAAAAAAGTGTCATATTGCCTTTGAAGGATCTCGAGTACATTATTCTATTAAAATAAAAGGATCGCTACATACATAAGTTAAATAGCCGGAATTCTTGATCGTAAAAAGTCCCTGATATCTTCCATTTCCTAAAAAAAATCCAAACCATTAATACCACCGTTATAAAACATCGAGCAAGAATAATTTAAAAAACGTACTTCATCAGACGAGGAATGCATAACACCGGAATACGTTTTGAATTCGCCATTTTGGGTGAATTTTTTCAACACAGACGCGGTCAGTTGTCCAAAATTGTACGATACGATGGGATCACAATCTCCGTGACATTGTAAAATGTGAATATCCTTATTAGCGGTCACTTGAGACTATCGAAATAAAAACGAATTTAAACGATTACATCATACAACACCGACGAAGGCAAAAAATCGATAAATTACCGGCGAGAATTCTTTGTGCAAAGGTAACCAACTAGACAGAGCAACGACTCCGGCGAGTTTTTTATTAAATGACAATGCAGCCCGTAACGCCAACGCTCCTCCTTGCGAAAATCCACCTACGATGATTCGGTCGGAAGGGATACCTTCGCTGATCTCCTTTTCTATCAGACTGTGCACGAAAGCTGTGGCTTTGGCGATACCGCTACTGTCTTCGGGAGAATTCATATCTAGACCTTTGATATCGAACCAAGCTGGCATCTTCATACCGCCATTTAGAGATACAGGCAACATGTTACTGTCAAAAGATATCAGGTTATTAGTACTTTCATCGAATGTAGTCGTAATTGCGATCAGCGATTAAGTAGGTACTTACGCTGTAGGGCAGATAACTCTCATATGAGGTTGCCTAATACCTGCGATTGCGCTCGCCCAGCCATGTCTGAAAAAAAAAAAATTATAAAAAAATGAAAACATTTTCATGGTGGATTTTTTTTACGACTTTTAAACGAATGGAATTCTTTATCGTGTTTTACAAGCACACGAACAACAGGCAATCAAAAAGTGTTTCATGATAACACATTCTTACCCAGTGTCTCCTAGCCCATGAAGAAAGATTACCTGAAATGAAAGAGAAAGAGAAAAATTAGTATTTTTATAAAGAGGGTGACCTCTGGACCTGGAATTGGTAAAATGAACATCAGAGTAATCGCGAGGGTATTTTTGACAGAAGATTTTAGTGACAAGTACTTTAGATTAAATTAAGAGAAAACTCACCGAAGCTGTGTGTTTCACAGTGGCATTGATGATGACAGGTGCTGTAGCCATGCTTGAAAAACTCTTGAGCTATGAAGGAACAAACGAATGAACTTTAAACGACGTGATAATATCGATAAGAACTCGACAATCTGACGATTACTTCGTTGAATGAAATATTCAAAGGGGTTGTTTTAACCTCACGATGTAATTAATCAATAACAAGAGCTTTTTTTACCTTTAATTTGTAATCGCGGTTTTAATTGCTAATCGGTTAATTACTGCTAAACAGAGAGGAAAATTATGAACTGTAACGGAACACCGATCGCTGAACAGATTGTAAATAAATGAAAAGTCCGGAAAAGTCCAAAAACTTTGAGCTTTTTCAGTTGTTTTTTTTTTGGAAGGGGTTTGAACTTTTCCTTTTGGCTTTCGTTATGGAAAAACGTTATGACGTCAGAAATGATTCGACCAATCGGAGCGCAGAATGAAAAGTAGGTAGGCTAAATAGGACGAGTAAATTACGGTAATTTACAAAAAATGGATAAAAAATTAAAAATTTCAAATTTTCTCAAAAAAATATTTAAATTTTATCGGAGAAAATCGTCAAAAAAAATTTTCTCATCATTGGGGTTCACTGTGAGAGATTATGTTGAAAAATTCTAAATTTTTCAGTTATTCGCATTTTTGGATAAAATTCATTTTGCAATGGGCAACTCAAAAATTCAATTTCAATGGAAAAAATTGTCAAAAAAATTTTATTCTCATCAAACAGATTCACTCTGAGAAAAAATTCTGAATTTTTCAATATTATTCCCAATTTTGAATAAAATTCATTTTGCTCAAATAATTTTCTCAAAAAAATCCAATTTTATTGGAACAATAGCCAAAAAAAATTTTTCCTCATCAAACGGGTTCACTCTGAGAGTTTGATAAAAAAATTCTGAATTTTTCAGTTATTCGCATTTTTGGATAAAATTCATTTTGCAATGGGCAACTCAAAAATTCAATTCTAAGGGAAAAAATTGTCAAAAAAAAATTTTCTCATCAAACGCGTTCACTCTGAGAAAAAATTCTGAATTTTTCAATTATTCCCAATTTTGAATAAAATTCATTTTGCTCAAATAATTTTCTCAAAAAAATCCAATTTTATTGGAACAATAGCCAAAAAAAATGTTTTCATCATTCTGCTTCACTTTGAGAGGTTATGGTGAAAGAATTCGGAATTTTTCAATTATTCGCATTTTTGAAAAAAATCATTTTTGCCATGTATGTAGGTAAAAAGGACCGGTATTTTAGCGGTTCTTTTTACATGGAAAATTTCTCATTTTCTCATATTTATGGTCTTTGAAAAAACTACACCAATAAAATTTTTTCTCATTATTTTGGGTTCATTCTGAGAGGTTATGACGAACACATTTCAAATTTTTCAAGTATTCCTATTTTTGGAAAAAAAATCATTTTTACCAAAGTAATGGAGAAAATTAAATTTTTTCTAAATTCAATTTCTTTGAAAACATTGCTCAAATAAAATTTTTTCTCATTGTTCTCGGGTCCATTCTGAGAGGTTATGACAAAATTTTTTTGAATTTGTCAATTATTCCAATTTTTGAAAAAAAAAATCAATTTTGCCAAGTAATGGTGAATTTCAAATTTTCCCTAAATTCAATTTCTTTAAAAAAATTGCTCGAATAAAATTTTTTCTCGTCATTCGGGTTCACTCTGAGAGGTTATGATGAAAAAATTCGGAATTTTTCAATTATTCGCATTTTTGAAAAAATTTATTTTTACATGAGCACATATTTAATTTCTTTGAAAAAAATTGTTCAAAACATTTTTTCTCATTACTTGGGTCCATTCAGAGAGGTTCTGATGAAAAAATTCAAGATTTTTCAATTATTCCTATTTTTGAAAAAAGTTCATTTTGCAACAGGCAATTTAAAACATTTCACCAAAATTCAATTTTATTGAAAAATTTTCCAAAAAAAAAATTTTCTCGTCATTTGGGTCCACTTTGATGAGTGATGATGAAAAAATTCTGAATTTTCCAATTATTCCTATTTTTGAAAGAATTGACCATGTAATAAAGGCCAAAAGGTACTTTTATTACAGGGTGAAAATAAAATTTTACTGAAGTTGAATGTATTTGAAAAAATTGCTCAAATAAATTTTTTTCTCAGTATTCAGGACTATTCTGAGAGGTTGTGATGAAAAAATTTGAAACTTTTAAATTATTCCAGACTTTGAAAAAAATTGTTTTGCAATGGGTAACTTATCTACATTTTCCCAAAATTCAATTTTATTGGAAAAATTGAAAAAAAAATTCTAATTATTAGGTAGGGTGCACTCTAAGAGGGTATGATGAGAAAATTCTGAATTTTTCAATAATTTGCATTTTTGAAAACAATTAATTTTGTAATGGGCAATTTCAAACTTTTCTCAAAATTCAATTTTATTGGAGAAATTGTCAAAAAAAAAATCTTATCATTCAGGTTCACTGTGAGAGTTTATGATTATAAATTCTAAATTTTTCAATTATTCTCATTTTTGAAAAAAAATTCATTTTGCTCAAATTTTCTAAAAATTCAATTTTATTGGAAAAGTTGTCGAAAACTTTTTTTTCTCATCATTAGGATTCATTCTGAGAGGTTATGATGAAAAAATTCTGAATTTTTCAATTATTCCCATTTTTAAATAAAATTCATTTTACTCAAATTTTCTCAAAATCCGATTTTATTGGAAAAATTGTTGAAAAAATTTTTCTCATCATTCGGGTTCACTCTGAGAGTTGAAAAAATTCTGAATTTTTCAATTATTTCCATTTTTGGAAAAAATTAATTATTGAATGGGCAATTTCACATTTTCTCAAAATCTAATTTCATTAGAAAAATTGTCAAAAAAATTTTTCTCATCAAACGGGTTCACTCTGAGAGGTTATGATGAAAAAATTCTGAATTTTTCAATTATTTCCATTTTTGAATAAAATTCATTTTGCTCAAATAATTTTCCCAAAATTCAATTTTATTGGAAAAATTGCCAAAAAATTTTTCCTCATTACTCGAGTCCGTTCTGAAGGGTTACTTAAGTAAGATGGAAAAATTATGAATTTTTCAATTAAGTTTTCTCATTTATGAAAAAAATTTATTTTGCTCAAATTTTCTCAAAATTAAATTTTATTGGAAAAGTTGTCGAAAATTTTTTTCTCATCATTAGGGTTCACTCTGAGAGGTTGATGATGAAAAAATTCTGAATTATTCAATTATTCCCATTTTTAAATAAAATTCATTTTGCTCAAATTATCTCAAAATCCGATTTTATTGGAAAAATTGTTGAAAAAAATTTTCTCATCATTTGGGTTCACTCTGAGAGTTGAAAAAATTCTGAATTTTTCAATTATTCGCATTTTTGAAAAAAACTCATTTTGCTATGGACAATTTCGAACTTTTCTCAAAATTCAATTTTATTGGAAAAATTGTAAAAAAAAAATTTTTCTCATCATTTGGGTGCATTCTGAGAGGTTATGATGAAAAAATTCTGAATTTTTCAATTATTCCCATTTTCGAAAAAAAAAATTCTAATTATTATTGGGTTCACTCTGAGAGGTCATGATGAAAAAATTGTGAATTTTCCAATTATTCTAATTTTTGAAAAAAAATAATTTTGCCCTAATCTCTATGTCTATTTTATTAAGGTAAAAAAAGGATTCAACAACTTACGTAAATGAGAAGATTTTGAAACGACTTCAAATTCTATCAAACGAAATTCTGTCCCAATTAAATATGGAGAAATTTTTCTGAATTAATAAAAGTTCGCGTATAATGCAAGTATTCCTATCTCTGTATAATTTTATTAATTAAAACACTCTATCTACTGATTATCTTTACTCTACCTAACTAAGCCTTACTAAAAAACTGAACGACCCAGAAGAAAAAAACGTTTCACCTCAAGTTCACACTTAAACCTCTTCTAAATAACTTCCCTTTCATTATCTTTGGAAAAAATGTCGCTCGAAAATTTCTAATTCACCTATAACCAGCTACGTATTTAAATATTAACTCACCTGTTGATTCCTAGAAACTTCTCTACTACTAAAACAACTCGTATCTCGTACCACACACGCAATCACCAAAGTCAAAATTACCAGTTTACCGAACATTATAGGTACGATTTAGTGAAACAAAACCCAGCACAACGGTCCAACACCTTCAACGATACATTTAATATCAATGTGGAAGTTAAACGACAAATTAACCAACGATTAATCGCGACCTTATGATGTAATAATGATAAAAAAAATTCCGTTCACGAAAAGTTACATACTCTCTCGATCGTTGGAGAAAGTTAACGTACGATAAACATACGATAGTGAGTGATTGACACGCACATGTTCAAATACCTTGAGAAATATGAGATTTTGAAATAATCTATATAGGTAACTCTTAATTAAGTCGTTAATAATATTGTTATGCCAGTGTATAGTTTTTATACGTTGACCGGTTTCTGATTTGCAGGAATTACTGTTTTGAAATGATAATTGATTATAGGGAATTTCTTTATTCTTTATTATACGATTATTGTGGGGTTTTTATTTCTTCGATGTTTATTCTTTTTTTCTATAATCGACGGACGGTAAAACATGCAAGCATGTCATAAAATGAAGATTTTTTTTTTGCGATGAGCTATTTATTGTAATTGTTAGGTAGGTATCTTGTTGTATGTATCTATTTAATTTCACTGCGTATTTTTTTTTTACGATTTTATTCGAATTATACGACGTTTGATCTTCAACCTCTCGTTTCATCTATCTGCAGTTCTGCACTCAGCAACAATTGAAAAACAAAAAACAGTAAAACAAATCGTTTACATTTTAACGTATATAATTTAACAACAAAATACTGAACATTAATGAAAATAGTTACAAAGAAAACTCGATAACGCATCAAAACAAGATCTCAACAACGTATTTCTTCAATTTTTTGGCGAACGTTTGGAATACACTCGACATTTCCATTTTTTGCAAGTTAAAGAAAAAGGAGTTAATGTATTTTCTTAAACTTGTACGTACAGAATATAATAATATTACAAGTTTCCCCTATATTCATGCGTAATGTTATACTATGAAAAAAAAAGGGAAAAAAAAGAAACACACAAACAAACAAATACATAGATAGGTGCACCCCTACATTTTATAGGTTAAAATACACACAAGCTGCGACTCTGCTGCGTTGATTTTCACAACCAGTTCCATGAAAGTTTATGCCTACACGAAAAAAAGCACAAAGCAAATCATTTTAATGAGCTAACATTACCTTAGCATAGTAAAATAAGACCATGAAAAAGAAGTTGCATTTTGGGTCAGCAAAGATTTTTAATTTTGAAAATGATCCAATTTTCCAGGAAAATTAAATTCATTATGTTACAAATAATTATTTTTCAGTAAGTAGGTATTTTCATGGATTTTTGATAGGATTTTTAATTTTTTTTTTAAATTAAAAAATTAAAGAATATTTTCAGAAAAAATTCTTGCACCTACGATTTTTTGGGAAATAAAAAAACAATTGTCAGGATTTTTTAATTTTTCAAGGAAATTTAGAAATAATTTTTCTCAGAAAGAAATATTTTTCAAAATTTTTTCAATTCCAAATTTTTGATGAGATGTTTGAATTTATTTTTAGAAAATTCAGAAATATTTCCTTTACACTTTTTTAAAAAGGTATTTCGTGATTTTTAAAAAAAAAAAATGTTTCTAACAGGATTTTAGAAAAAAAAATTCTGAATCCTGTTTATATATTTTCAAAAAATGATGAGATTTTTTAATTTTTCAGAAAAATTTTGAAATATTTTTTTCCATTTTTTTTTTTTTTAATGATAATTTGTGAAATTTTAAAAAAAATTTAAAAGGTTTTTTGATTATTTTTTTCAACGTAGGTATTTTAATTATTTCCTATTTTTTCATAGGATGTTTCAACGTAAAACTATAAAAAAATTGGAGGAGTTTCAAATTTTTATGGAAAATTTTTAAATAGGTATTTTCTTTTTAAAAAAATTTTCGAAGATTTTTTGTACTTTATTGTTGAAAATTTTTGCAGGAAAATCCTAAAATATTTCTTTTCCAAAAAAAAAAAAATCATAAGTACCTTGCCATTTTTGTGACATGAAAAATACATCTGGCATGCATTTTTTATTGTATGTATTTTTTTTTTGGAAAATTTTGAAATATTTTTTTTTTTTGGAAAATTTTGAAATATTTTCGTTTGAAAAAAATTGATATGAATTTTTGTGAGGTTCTTTAAGAATATTTCAAATAGAATTTAAGATTTTTTTTAAACATTTTGAAACATTCCTTCCAAAATTTTTTCCAGATTTTTTTGTATTATATTTTCTATTTTTTTAATGAAAATTTATTTTGACAGAACTTGTGAGTTTTTTCATAAATTTTTAAAGAATAATTTTCTTAGACAATTTTGTGAAAATTAAAAATGACAAAATTTTTGAATTTTGTAAGATAATAATAGTTTGTTTTCAAAAAGATTGAGGTTTCTTTTTTGAAAATTTTGAAATAATTATTTCATTCAAAAAACAAAAAAAAATGATTATTGAATGCAGTTCAGAAAAAATTGATCCCAAAAAATTTTCGTAAGATGAAAAAAATATTGAAAATATTTTTTGGATTTTTTAAGGAAATTGTGTAGGTAATATTTAATTTCAAAACTTCTAATTTTTGAATTTGGCTCAGAAAAATTTTGATTTTTTAAAAATTAAAGAACGAGATTTTTGAATTTTTTGAAAAATTTGAAATATTTTCAAAAATATTTTAAAGATAATTTTTTGAACTTTTAAAAGAAATTTGATTTTAAAAAGTTATTCAGATTTATTAATTTTTACCTATAAAAATATGAATTTATTTTTTGAAATATCCCTTTTGAATTTTTAAAAAGATTTTTCGTGTTTTTCCTTTGAAAATTCCTTTTCGGTTGGTTTTTGAATTTTTTCACGAATTTTTGAAATATTACAAAAAATACCTTTTCATATACAATTTTTTGAAAATTGAAAAAATTGCAAAATTTTTGAATTTTTTAGGGTACTAAATCAAAGTTGATCTTTTGAAAAAATTGTGATTTTTTTTTTGAATTTTTTGGAAAATTTTAAAATAATATTATTTAGAAAAAAAATTTAAATGTTGAATATCTGATCCCAAAAAAGTTTCTTGACATTTTTTGTAAATGGAAAAAAACAGAAAAATAAAACTGAGATGATTTTTGAATTCTTTGAAAAAATTGTGTAATACGTAATTAAATTTAAAAAAAAAAAGAAAAATCGAATTCAACTCAGAAAAATTTTGATACCAAAAATTTTTTCTGATGATTTATTTGAAAATTTTTTTGAAATCATTTCGAAAAATTTTGAAGAGGATTTTTGATTTTTTGGGAAAATTTTGGCTCCCCTTGAATTTTTTTTTAGATTTTTTAAAAAATTTTGAGGTGTTTTTGGATGTTTAGAAAAATTTTAGTCTAAACAAATTGTTCTGAAAATTTTTTATGAATTTAGAAAAAATAATAAGATTTTTGATTTTTTTAGGAAAATAAAATAATTTTTAAAAAAAGTTCAGAGAATTTCTTGTGATTTTTTTTTCTTCTAAATTATTGATATTTTTGAATTGTTAAAAAATTTATCGTGCTTATTTGAAAAAAAATATATTAATAGGTAAGATTTTAATTTTTTGTATGTATTTTTTTTTCTCAAAAAAAGTTTTGAGATTTGTTTGGAATGTTTCTATACATTTTTGTATCTAATTATATTTCTTCGAGAAAATTTTGAATCATTGCAATTTTGTAGATTTTTACTTTTTTTTATTTCTATAAAAAATAATTTTTAAAGAAAATTTCTAATTCATTAAAAATTTTTTGAAATTTTCTTTTCAAAAAAATTCTTTTTAAGAAAATGTTTTCCCATAAATCACTTTTTGCAAAATGAATCTCGCGAAAAAGTAGATTCAATATGTCCTAGAGAGAGAAATTGGATGGAAAGTTCATTTTTTGTAAAAAAAAACCACTTTTGCAAATTTTGAAATTTGTCCCAGTTCAAGTTAAAAGCAAAAAAATAAGAAAAAATATTTTTTGGGTCCATATTTTGGAAGCCTTGGCTAGAATTGATATTCGGAGACTTTTTGGCAATTAATCGGGGCACCGAAAGGAACATTTTGAGATGAAAAGATTTTTGCTTACCCGAAATGCTCTGGTTTTCTTATTCGAAATATTACGTTCATTGTGCAATATGCTTACTTATAATGAGAAAAATGTCAAGAAGGCTTGAGGAGGAATTGGTACATGAAGCGAATTCTTATCAACATCTTGTAATTTATCGCTGAAATTCGGATCTTTATCAGCGATACAAGGATGACCTATGCTTTTCCAAAATAAGCACCTGCAGTTCCTACACAATTGTATAATTTCTGCGTACTCTTCTCGCAGTCCGAATGCTCTACAAAAAAAAAAAAAATCATGAAAAATTATAATAATTCATCTCAACTCGGTAAATTATAGGAAAGGGATTGGATATAAGCAACGTACTTTCTTAATTTATGGTAAATTCTCTGCCAATCGATCGAAGATCTGGGTTGGTTCGAGTCTAGTACGAAATTAATTTGTTGTTGGGTAAAATGGAAGAAACAAAGCTCCCTCCAAATTCTTTGCTCGTCGCATACTCGAGCCATCACCGAGTAAGCCTTACTGCTCGCTTCTAGGTCCTTATGGTCTGCCAACCTTAGTAATATTTCTCGGACGCATTCTTCGGGCAGATTTTCTAATTTAGGAAACGATTCGTCACTCGGCTATACGTGCAAAAATAAATAATATCCCCAAGTGATTTATTCGACGTGAAATTTTTTTTCAAACAATGGCAGTGAGTCAGTAGATGAGATGAGGGTGAGCTTACCTCGCGTATTTGTATACTATTCGCAATGTCTACGATTCTGTTAATAGTATTTAGATGATTCTCCCAAAGTTGCGTCGATCCCAAAGGGTAGCCCCAGCAGGCGCAATTAATCATCAGTCGTAACTGGTCCAAGAGTTTATTCAACAAATGGATATTCTGTTGGCTGGTAGAAACTGCGAATAAAAAATGAAAAAAAAAAACAACTCTCGATAAATCAACTCGATTTCACGATTAGTGGCGTGCTAATCCAACCGATTCGAGATCAAATTACCTTGTTGGGCGACTTCTTCCAGCATTTTAAATAGTACCTTTTGAGCGCACCCAGAAAGAGCCGGTAGCTTATACGTAATAAGTAAATCTAACAATTTGCAAATATAATTAAACCTACGAACATCGTGCACAGCCGATTTGAAGTCTAATCTTTTGAAAGCGTCGCTTAAACCGTTAAATCCGGCGATCTGCGTAAAAATAACAAGGTCGATTAGCAAAAGTAGCTTATTTTTAAGGCGAAATTTACAAAATTCCGAATATATTGCTTACTTCTTTGGTGCATTTAATAGTAATATGACAATGAGGCTGTACTGTTCCATCTCCTGAAACATACCAAATCAAATTCGACCAATCAAAATATGGCAGCAACAAGTAGGATTACTGAAAATTAGTTAATATTTGTAGGTATTAGGTACCTACATAAAAATTGACAGTAACTACCTAGAAATTTATCAAGAGAATTGAAAATAAAAAAATTAAAAATAAGAAGAAAAAATTTAAAAATTTGAATTCGCATAAAATTTAAAAAAAAAAAATTAAAAATCATTAAAAATTGTAAGAGACGAAGAATTGAAAAAATTGTGAAAATTAAAAATGTTGAAATTGAAAAAATAAAATTCAAACTGAAATTAAAGCTGAAAAAACAATAAAAATTTGTATTAAAAATTAAATTGAAAAAATT
Organism: Balanococcus diminutus; assembly: GCA_959613365.1. NCBI lineage: Eukaryota > Metazoa > Arthropoda > Insecta > Hemiptera > Pseudococcidae > Balanococcus > Balanococcus diminutus. The sequence goes on along the minus strand of OY390716.1, from coordinate 58,812,712 downwards.
AACAATGAACGACAATAGTTATTGCGAAAATTTTTTTAAAATTTTAAATTATACAAAATATCCTAATAGCTAAGTACCTACCTAAATTAAAATGATGAAAATATTTAAAAAAAATAGAATTTTGAAAAGTTGATAATTTTAAAAATTATTAATATAATAATTGTCAAAATAAAAAAAAGAACATTCAAAATGGAAAAAATCGTAAAAATTTGTAATAAAATGAAATTTTTGAGAAATTAACAAATTACCTTATTGTATCAAAAAAGTCGAAATTTAAAAATTTCAAAATTATTAAAAACTTGGAAATGACAAAAAATTGAAGAAATCAGGAGAATGAAAAATTTTGAAATTGGAAAAATATGAAATTAAAACGTGACAAAAAAAGTAATAAAAAAAGATGAACAGACAATACTAAAAATAAACGAGATAATTGCAAAAATAAAGTAAAAACTTTAAAATTTGGAAAATTACAAAATAAACTAAAAATGACAAAAACACTTTAGAAAAAAAGTAGAAAAAAATAAAAGCTTTAAAAATCGGCAGTGATTGTTAAAGAAATGGAAAAACTTTTAAATTTCAAAAATTAGGCAAAAAGAACTTCAGAATTTTGAAAATGAAGAAATTGAAATTTAGAAAAATTTAAAAATGAAATTTTTAAAAGAGGTAGGTAATAATTGAAAAAATGTAAAGATTTAAAATTTTAAAAATGATTTCTTATCAAAAAATTCAAGGGACCAAATTTTTTTTAGAAAATGAAATTTTTACCTAATACCTATTAAAATTTTCAAAATAATTGAGAAAAATCAGTCATATTAAAAACCTGAATTGAAAAATGAAAAAATATAATAAAAATCAATGAAATTAAAAATTGAAAAAAGACAATGCAATTTGTAAAAAAAAAATGTAAAGATGTTCAATTTCAAAAATCAGAATAAAAATTAAATTTACAACTAAAAAAATTTCAAAATAAATATGGACAAAAATAAGAAATTTTATTGTAAAAATTATTTTAAAAGTTAATGGCAAAAATTGATAAAAATAAAATAAAATTGAAATTTTGAGCATTGAAAATTTTGAAATGGGAAAAAGTAAAAAAAAAAACTGAACGAAATTACAGCTATACCTTAATCGAGAAAAAAATAGAATAAAGAACTTATTAAAAGTGAGAAAAAATTTTAAAAATGAAAAATCGAAAGAATTAAAAATTTTGAAATTGAATTCATATTAAAATTTAGAAAAATTAAAATAATGAAAAAAAAATCACAAAAGTAAACATAAGAAAAAATAAAAAAGTGCAATTAAAATTGGACAAAACTAAAAATTTGTATCTATGTTTTTCAACCACACCTATTAAAGAAATTAAAATGAAAATTGAAAAAAAAAGTTGAGTAGCCGTACAGCCGTAGGTTACTGAAAAAATGTAAAGAGTTTTAAACTTCAACAAAAATGATAACTTTTACAAAAAAAATATCAAATGACAAAAGTTTTTTTTAAAAATGAGTTTGCACGAATTAAAATTTTCAAAAAATGAGAAAAATCAGTATTTTTATTGAAAAATTAACAATTGAAAAATAAAAAATAAAATAAAAATCAACGAAATTAAAAATTGAAAAAATGAGCAATGCAATAATTGTTTTATAAGAAATGTGAAGATGTTCAATTTCAAAAAATGAAAAAAAATTGAGTAAAATTTTTTTTTAAATTTACAATTGCAAGAGTTGAAAATCTTCAAATTGAAAAAATTAAAATTCTGATAAATTAAAATAAGAAACATCTAATTTTTTTTAATAAAACTGTGAAGATAATGTAAAAATTTCGAAAAAAAACGAAATTAAGAAAATTATAAAATTATCAAAGAATCAAAATATGACAAAAATTGAAAATAACTAAAATTCAGAATTCAAAAATCTAAATTAAATTAAAAAAGAATGAAAATAATGAAAAAACTAAAAATGACCAATGATTCAAAAAGAATAAAACTTGGTGAGGGTAAAAAAATTAGAATTTGAAAAAATCAAAATAAATTAAAAATTTTGAGAAAATCATTCCTTTAATTGGGAATAATTTTCTGAAAAAATTGACTGAAAAATTGGTAAATCGTAAAAATTATTCAAATAAACATAGACATGCCAAAAAAGTGATTGAATCATTTTTTAGTCTTGAGAATTCAAAATTTTGAAATTATATCGTAAAATAATTAATTAATTAAATTACCTACTAGAAAAATCAAAAATAAGAAATAATCGAAGTAAAACTTGTAGGTAAATTGTAAAAATTTGAATTTCGAACATAAAATAAACATTACAAATATGAAAAAATTAAAAAAAGAGAAAAAATCGAATTGAAAAAAAAATCACAAAAAATAAAAGTATGGTTGAAAATTTTATTACAGGTTTAAAATTTGCAACATGAAAAAAATTGAAAATATAAAGGGGAAAATGTGAAAATTGGGAGAAAAAAATATTGAAATTTTTTTTTGGAACATCCTATTACGATGATACTTGATTTTAAAAACGCTTTCGATTATTTAAGTAGGTAATTTATTAAAAATTAAAAATCGTAAAAAATTACTAAAAATTTTAAAGATTTGAAAAAATAATAATGACAATTGCGAGAAATTAATATTAAATTGAAAATTATAAGTGACAACAATGTTGAGCAATTCAGCTTGCAAAATAATTCAAACGTTTAAAAAACCCTCAAAAAATCAAGTTTTCATTTCCAATGCTAAATCTCAGGGGGGAGGAGACCTTGATCGTCGAGTTCATTATAGTTCGTACAATAGTTCAGAAAGAAGTAGGTGTCATAAGGTGAAAAAGAAACGACCAAATCTGACTCATCGCGATGCCGTTAACCCGCAGCGAATCCAAATCTACATAAAGAGACGACACGACGATACGGTATCTTGGATATCGTCATGATTTCCACTTTTACCAGCGACAGCAGAGCCAGAAACTGAAATAGGAAGCAAATAGCGGGTGTGTTGTCGAGCTAAAGCATCTCTTCTCGCATACTCGTAAATTCGTCTTCTCTCAACGTATGTATACTCTCTCAGTCTATCTAGAATTCCACTCTGCCTCTGGCCCTGCAGACTCGAGAGAGGCGAGACACAGCTTGGTACTTTGGTACTGTGGTACTTACTACTTGTACTTACACAGTACACAATACGCTTGTCACTATCGCGAATAAATCCAACTAGCGGAACGGAAACACGCTTATTCGTCGAGCAATTTATAAAAATATTCTAAGGTATTTTTTTTTCTCCTTTTCGAACTAATTTCTTGGCACCGCACGTACAATTACGACCGTGTATTTTCTATATTCTGCATCTCCTCTCCCTCGCAGTCCTCACCCCAGCCAAGTGTCCCTCGATACGTACATATACCGACATCTTTTTCCCAATGCCATCGAAGACGGATATGGCTTCTCTTTTTTCAAACTTTAAGTCATCGTCGATATGACTAATGAGCTAGAATTTTAAAAAGTCTGACATGATGCTCGCATAAATCCAACAAATTGCCAATATTTTATTCGACCATTTCCAAGCAGTTTCTCTTTCAAAAAGGCTTTACCTGCGTGAACTCGTATACAAACTCTTCTTGCCCCCATTACTCCCTCCAATTTCCTCTTTTTTTCCTTTTGTCGAGAAACACTCGATGAAATTGTCACCTCATTTACTATTTTTTCTCTCTTATTTTTACAATGTCCTAGAACAATAGCCTGAATCGCTGTGTACGTAGCTACGTACGTTCTCTCTGCCACTCACCCTTCCTACATCACTTTTTAGTCACTATTTCGCTGGCTCTTATGTGTATATGTGTACTGTACACGTACATTATACAATAGGTACTCGAAGCAAACAATTGCTAAGTAGAGCTTAGACTTTGGCTAATAAAAACTGAATAGCAGACGATGAAAAGAATGCAGATTTCCGTTGCCTTATATTCATGGAATGGGGCATTGGGGCTGGAAGGAGAAGTAGAGGTAAAGTAAAACAGTATGAGATCGTTTTAACCTTACCTTCTGAAGAAATACTTTTTTGACGAAATTATAGGTAATCAATTTCTAAAAAATTCAGTCATTTTCTAGTGTTTTTCGATTTTTTTTTTGTTGAAAATTTGGTATTTTTTTGAAATGAGTATCGTTAATTTTCATTATTTTTTTTTTCAAGTTCATAATTTAAAAGTTTATTTTACAATTTTTATTTTTCATAATTTCTCATCCTTCATTTTTCCATTTTCCAAATTTTTTACTGTAAGTAGGTTAAATATAATATTTTAAAAATCTGAATTCTCAAGATTAAAAAAAATCAATCATGTTTTTATAGCATGACATGACATACCTATGCAATAATTATATATTTTAAAATAATTTTTACAAAACTGTCAATTTTATCGACTTTTCATTTTTTTTTTTACAAAATTTTTCAAAATCTTTGATAATTTTTACTATTTTTAATTTACCTACCAATTTTCCAGAATTTTTTTTTTCAAAAATTTCAAGTGATAACAGTTTTTTTAGGATTTAAAAATTTGATTTTTTCAATTTCAAAATCTAATTTTTACCAACAATTTCTTTTTGATTTTATTTTTTTCAATTTACAATTTTCCCGAAAGAATTTCATAATTTTTTAAAAATAATTTTCAGTCGCGTTTGAAAATTTTATATATTAATTTTTTAGGTTGAAAATTATTTTTTTTAACAGTGGTTGTTGATTTTTTCAAACTTTATTTTCGTTGATTTTCATGTTTAAAAGTTTTTTGATTTTTGATTTTTTTCGAATTTTCTTATTTTTTATAATTTTTACTTTTTTTATAATTATTCAAATTTGAAACTGTTTTTAAAATAAATAGATTTACCTCCTCCCCCCTCCCCCCCCCGGTTAGTTCATTTCCACATTACGTTTGAAAGTATGAAAAATGGTTTATGCTTTTACACTGCATGTAGATAAATTTTAAAATGTCTAAAAGCCATCCGATCTTGAAGAAAAATTACAAAAAAATCAATAAACTTTTTTTAAATTTAAAAATCCGAAAGAATCTATGGAAATGTAATTAGTTAGGTATTAGGTACAATTTTTTCCAAGTTGAAAAAAAATAGAAAAAATATTTATAAATTTTCAAAATGTCTAAAAATTACCCAATTTTGAAAAAAAATCAAGTTTTAAAATGTCTAAATAAAATTGAAAAAAAAATTGTCTGAAGTCATCAATCTTCCAAAAGTTTTCCAAGTTTCAGAATATCTGACAAAATGTCTAAAAATGTCTGAAATTGAAAAAAAAAAATTGAAAAAATCAAAAAATCTAAGTAATAAATTTTTCCAAGTTTCAGAATGACAGTCAAAATGACTTTAGATACGAGTCATCAATTTGGAGAAAATTTTTTTTCGAAGTTTAAAATGTCTGACAAAAATACTTTTTTAAAGTCCCTAACCTTGGCCTAACCTTAATCAACATGTCGTTTTTTTTCAGTTCTTCAAAATTTCATTTTTGTTTTTCTTTCTTTTCATCTAATTTTTCACATTCGTCAATTTTTCTTTCCTAGATATTTTATTACCTACTCACATTTTTCAGTTTTCAAAATTTTGTTTTTCCACATTTTTAAAATAAATTAAGATATTTTTACCATTTTTTTTTTACTTTTCTCTTCAATTTTTCAAGTTTGAATGTCAAATTCTATTTTCATATTTTATTTTAATTTTTTCCATTTACCAATTTTTAAATTTTTCTAATTTTTTATTAGCTAATTAATGGTTTTTTTTTCATTTCTAAATTTTACTTTCATATTTTATTTCAATTTTTTCCATTTATTAATTTTTAAATTTTTTATTAGCTAATATTTTTTTTTGTTTCTCAAATAGAAAATTCCCACTTGTTATAATTCTGTTGTTTTTTTTTACTTCTTATTCTTTTTCTTTGATTTTCACTTTAAAGATTTTTATAATTTTTCACGTTTGCTTAGTCTCAGTTTTCATGTTTTCCATTTTCAATTTTTCTAGTTTTAATCTTTAATAATTATAATTATTTTTTCAACTCCAATTTTTGATTTTTTTTTTGGTACTGATTTTTTTCATCAATTTCATTGTTTTTATAAGTTTCAAAATTTTCAAATTTTCACTGTTTTGTTACATGCATATTTCTTCATGTTTTTTCATCAATTGAACCCTTTTTTCTAGTTGAAGCACTCACAAGTTCAATTTTTTTCAAGTGAAGCATTGTCCTTTTTTCTGATTACTTAAAGCATTTTTCAACAGTTCCAAGTTTGAAAAAATAAAATTTTTATACCTACAAAAAAATTAAATATGGGTTTAAAATGGAAAAAAAATTTAAAAATCAATCAAATTAGAAATAATTATCAATTAAATTGAAAAATATGTACTGCAAACCATAAAAAATAAAAATTGGCATAAAATTAAAAATTAAAAATTTTTTCCATTTTAAAATTCAATCTTGAATGTTTTTTTTTTAATTTTCATAAAAATTGAACTTTTACGTTTCTACGCCAAAAAAAAAATCAAAATGATGCCAGTTTACCCCCCCCCCCCCAAATACCCATATCCTTACTACATATCTCATTTGCGACCAAGTTCAAAGCCCTCTGGCAACATAACCGAGCACATTTCCGAGATTGATTCGCCATCTGCCAAAATCGACAACGAACGATTTACAGCTCAAATCAGTTTTGTACGTACGAAGCACTTAGGTAGGTAGAAAAAGAAAAAGAACTGCGCTTATTGCGTGCTACGATAATAAGAAATAATGAAGACTCGTGCATAAGAGTGATGAGTAAATTGTATAAATAAATATCAGGCCAGACGCAAGGCCAGTCGAGTACCGCGCTCCATTATTTGCCAGTGCCAGGTAATACCGCCGTATGTATCGTGTACTGTACGAGTACGAGTATGACTATGTACTAGTACTAGTACTTGTGGGTATTACGCACATGGGCCATACTATCGCCATCGCGAACCGAACACATTGTGATAATGATTTACCAAACTATGTAATTACTGTAGCGTGGATGTGCCCGTTTCGGTGCTGCGGCGTAGTCGACGGTTCGCAACGCACTGGTGCTTAAAATTTAATCGCAGATGGTCGCTCAAAACACAGGGTAAGGTGTTCTGAAAATGTGGCTCGAGTTGGCTTTGGAAATCCTTTCGAATGGTCAAGCCATAAAGAGATAGGAAAAAATTGTTGGAAAGTTCAATGACCATTAATTTATTATATTCTTTCTCAAAATATATAAATTACCTATCTGTTTTCCTCATACACAAAAAAACGAATAAGGCAAGACGTACCTCGACTATTTGCAATACAGTGTGTTTCTCCTTCCACCAGGTGAATAGGCAACCCATAAGGAGCAAAAAAGATCATACTATAGACATGGTGCCTATCTTAAAAATTGAAGGGGCAAGCTAAAATAAAATTGAGAGAAAATAATTCTGGTCAAGTACATGGATAGTACTGAAGAAAAAGAACTTTTTTTATTCTTGAAATTTTTCGCCTATCTTCAAAAATGAAGGCGCAAGAGAACTTCAAACTTTGAAAAAACCGGTTTTTTCGATTTTCAAAGCTCTGTAGCTCCTTCATATTCGAAGATAGGCAAATTTGTCACATAACGTTTTTCGTTCCTCTCGAAAAGTTACACCTACTTACTTCGTGTACCATCTTGACGAAATTTTGCAATTTTCACATCCCACTGTTGTCCCTTGCTAATTTGAAGCTCAAAAATGATCAATGGGTACAAAGGACAAGGAGACACGAAAATTGCAAAACTATGTTGTTTATCACAATACATGGAATAAAAAATGTCATGTAATGAATTTGACTATCATCGAAAATGAAGGAGTTACAGAACTTCGAAAATCGAAAAACCGGTTTTTCAAAGTTTGAAGCCCTCTTGCGCCTTCATTTTTGAAGATAGGAAAAATTTTCAGAAACAAAAAAAAAATTATTTTCTTTAGTGGAACCCATGTTACCCAACAAAAAATTATTTTTTCTCAATTTAATTTTCCCTGACCCCTGGTCCCTTCAATTCTTGAGATAGGCACCATTTTGTTCGTTATGGGTTGCTTCTCGACCTGACTGAAGGAACTACATTAGTTATGAAACACCCTGTATAAAAGAAAATGAAAATCAATTAGGTACGAGATCTTTTTAAGAGAACCCTATAGTACGTAGCATCTTGAATCTCAAACGAAAACACACCAGTAATAATATGGAACTATTGGCACCTCGATTCCTCCTTCTGCAGTATGCAGTATGCACCTAATTTTAATGCACTCGCCGAGACGAAAAAGATAAATAAAAATTAACCAGAACTGAGATTATGAGTCAGCGATTAAATAATAATATATTATGTTGTAGGTAACGATCGATTTTACCCTACCTATTCGACCCCCCCCCCCCCCCCCACCACCACCACCACCACCCCGAGAAAGCTTAGTCGAGTGCCAACTGCCAAGTGCATTTTACAAGTACGTAATAATTTAAATTAGTAAATGAGTTGGTTTTCTCGTACCCATAATATTGTTCGGCGAACTATTATCGATTTGATTTTCTTTGTTCGAATCGTCATCTTCGTTTAGGCAGTTTTCTTGAATCCTGTTGAAAAATGAGATACTTTTAATATATAATTCAAATCGATTAATTAATTCAATGAATTTAAAACAATAGCCAAAAATCGATCCGATCTTCAAGGCAAAAAAAAATGAACTTTCAGGTGACAAAATACTCATAGAATGGAAATTGGAAATATTTTTCAATCCATCAAAGTCATGATAATTTATCGATTTATAGAAATTTATCGAAATGAACATTTTTCCAGTTTATTAAAATCAAACAAGTGCTTAATTTATTTCATTTATTGAAATGGGAAATTTTTTTGAAATTAAAAAAAAAATCAATGAAAATCAAAAATTTAATCAATTTATAATCCTACTTTCAATTATCGGATTTCCCTTCATTGTTGCACATTACGACCTTACTAATTACCCAAAAAATTCTAAAATTTTTTCTAGAAAAATCTGAGAAAAAAAAATAATTTTTTTCATTTAAAAAAAAAAAAAAAGGGAAAAATTATTTTAAAAAAATGCGAAATAATTACCTACTCGTAAGTACCTATTTATTTTAAAAATTTCTCAGATCTGGAAAATATTTTAAAAAATTTATCAAAATATTTCAAAATTTTAATGAAAAAAAAGGTCTCAAATCCCGAGAAAAATTCAAAAATATTAAATAAAAAAAATATGCATTTTTTTCATTTTAAAAAAATAGAGGAAAAATTATTTTTTTAAAATGCGAAATAAATTACTTGTATTATTTATTTCAAAAAAAGTTCTGAGATCTGTAAAATAAGTACCTACCTATTTGAAAAACTTTATTCCAAAAATTACGAGTAGGTTTTTTTCTACTTCAAAAAAATGAAAATGAATGAAATATATTTCAAAATTCTATTCAAAAAAGGTATCAAATAACGGAAAAAATTCAAAAATTTTATTTAAAAAAATTATGCATTTTTCATTTTAAAAATATTTTTTATTCTAAAAAAAATGGTTTTTTATCCTAAAAAAAAATCTGTTCCTTTACAAATAAAATTTTGAAATAGGTACTCGTATATTTCATTTTAATTTTTTTGAAGTGAAAAAATCAAACATCCCAATTTTTGGGAATAAATTTTTTTTAAATTTTTCCCGATCTGTGAAATGCCCAATTTTTTATTTTTTTGAATTAAATAATTTCTTATTTTTAACAAATTAATTTTCTCAGATTTTTTTTTTTGAAATAAAAAAATTAAAATTCTCCAATAAATTATTTCATCGATTTATTAAAATCTAAAAATTCGTCGATTCATTACTCAACATTATTTTTACAGTTTTATTCGAATCACAACATTTATGTATCTAACAATTTATAGAAATCTAAATGATTTCAGCTGACAATTCATTGAAATCAGAAAAATCGAAAAACTCATTTTTATGGGAATCAAAATATTTATCAATTTATGAGTAAGTACATAAGATTATCATAAATTGGAATTTTTCGTTTTTATGAAATTAAAAATTTTTGTTCAATTTTCATCGATATTTATTTATTTTATTCAATTTATTATTGCAGTCCATAATTTTACCTAATTGAAATTGAAAATTTTAGCAATAATTTAATTAATTTATCTAAAAATGTCATCGGTTCACGAAATTGATTTTTTTTTTCGATTTTTATCAAAATTGATGATTTTACAAAACATTTTATAAAATTTAAAACTCAAAAATTTCATCCATTTACACTTTATCGATTTATCGTATGAGTACACGTATATTATTTTGTTCAATTCTCATCAAAATCAGAAATTTCATTGATTAATCTTCTTTTTTTTTTTGGAAATTTCAGATTTTATTCATTCATCGTGGATACGTACAAAATTTATTCAAATACTCGATTTTCATCAAAATTGATAATCAATTTTGATTTTTTTAAATTCATAAATTATATTATACCTATACTAACCAAAATTGAAAAATTTATAAATGTTTCAAAATCAAATATTTTTCCAATTTATCCAATAAATGAAATTTTTTCATCATGCAATTCATCGAAAATTAAAATCAAATTTTTTTAGGGCTATGGATTTATCGTGAATAATTTTTTTTTTTCAATTTTCATCTAAATTGATAATTTTACCAAATTATCAAAATCAAAAATTTTATTGACCCATACTAAATTTTTTATTAATTTTATCGACTTATTACGACTTGTAAATTTGTGCAATTTTCATCAGAATTGATAATTTTTAGCTGGTTTCTTTAATATACCTACTTATATATTTTTTATTTTTCGAAATAAAAAAAAATGATCAAATAATTATACAAATATTTTAATTGCATCAAAATTGAGAAAATTCATCGACTTGTTACTTGTTAGAATTTGGGGAATCGCCTCCCCCCTTCCCCTTACAAAATAATCAATAGAATAACAAAATATTTACCATGACGTATTCACCGGATTCGTACATGTGTTTTCTTCGTTTGAAAATCTGAAAAGCAATAACAATGAGATTAGAATTTGGAATAAAACGACTCGACGAATAAATTGCAACAATATCAAGTTTAATTTACACCAAGCCCCTTTCTTTACGACTTAATCCACCCTGATCGAAGAAAGTTACACTTTTTCCATTTTTATTACTCCAATTAAAAAAAAAAAAAAAAAAAAAAAAGATTACTTAGGTGCAATTTGGGAAAATGCACCAAATAGGTAAATTTGAACTTTTTTAAAAAAGGGGACGCACAAGGGACAGGTGCGCGGGGTTAGATAGGTACACTGTGTTTTATGTTCCAAACTATGGCAACGTTTCATGAAATTCGTTCCACTCGACGGTGCAGTGGCAATAACCACGAATAGTGTTCATCAAAGTGAGAGAGAGAGAGAAGGAAAAAAAAAACTTTTAAAACGACGATGCCCAGTCATTACCTACAGCACCGTAATGCCTGTTTAACATGGAAACCTCCACATAAACATTGGTTCGGTATTATACGCCAAAATCTGAATATTTTTTTCGTACAAAGAGTATTTCCGCGTAATACGGAGCTCGGTGTCACGATTGACGTGTCCCTCTGCTGCTCTCTCTGCCATAGCTGTGCCAATCCCAACCACAAGACGGTAATTTACCTTCACTTTTTTCCTGCTCGAGTACCAGTACCACGTTGTTGGTCTTATTGTTAATTAAGAGAGCAATATACGTCTAAGTAGAGCATGATAAAGAGAAGGATGTACCATTACATAATATTAATTACAATACATGCGATATGTACGAAGACGATGAAGATGGGAAAAGAACCGTTTACGAAGGAAAAAAAATTATACGACGTACTCGTTTGGGTTTGGGTAGATACTAATTAAGAGAAGAGACTCGCGAGTCGATCATTTTATTATTTTTGTCAATTGCAGAAGCTGAAGACGAAATGAAAAGCTCCATCTCCATTCTCCGTAATTCGGTCCAGTAGCGTCGTAATACGATTAGATAGATAAATGGCCAATGGGGAAAATTTCATTACTATACGGAATTTTCAGCACAATTTTCAAACTAACGTCTAGTTTGATAGTTTTGTTTACATTCATGGGGTGCAACTTCGATAAATTTTTAACAAGTCCAGTGCTACATAATACTTAATAGTCAAAATTGGAAGGGAGGAAGGGGTCTAATCGAAATTTTTGTAACAACTAAAAGTATTTGTACAACTTCAAGCTACAACTTTTATTTGAACATTTTTTCAATCGGGCCCCTTACCTCCACCCTGTTTTTAAAAATGTATTTGAAGGAGTTGGATTATCCAAAATTGGTGGAGAGGGAGGGATCCGATTGAAATTTTTGTTATCACCAAAATTATTTCTAGTACTTCAAGCTACAACTTTTGTTTGAAAATTTTTTCAATCGGGCCCCTTACCTCCCCCCTGTTTTTAAAAATGTATTTCAAAGAGTTGGATTATCCAAAATTGGTGGAGAGGGAGGGATCCGATTGAAATTTTTGTTATCACCAAAATTATTTCTAGTACTTCAAGCTACAAGTTTGTTGCAAAAATTTTTCAATTGGACCCATTTCTCTTTCCCCTTCAATTTTTAATTAGTATTTTGAGAGTGTTATGCAAAATAAGTGGAGAGAGAGGGGCTCAATTGAAAAAGTTTTCAAAAAAAAGTTGTAGCTTGAAGTTTCGCTAATACTTTTGGTTATCACAAAAATTGCGATTGGACCCCTCCCTCCCCTCCAATTTTGGATAATCCAACTCATTCAAATACATTATTGAAAACAGGGGGAGGGTAAGGGGCCCGATTGAAAAAATTTTCAAACAAAAGTTGTTGTAGCTTGAAGTACTAGGAATAATTTTGGTAATAACAAAAATGTCAATCGGACCCCTCCCTCCCCACCAATTTTGGATAATCCAACTCCTTCAAATACATTTTTAAAAACAGGGGGGAGGTAAGGGGCCCGATCGAAAAAATTTTCAAACAAAAGTTGTAGCTTGAAGTTGTACAAATACTTTTAATTATTACAAAAATTTCGATTAGACCCCTTACTCTCTTCCAATTTTGAATATAAAGTATTATGTAGCACTGGACTTGTTAAAAATTCATCGAAGTTGCACCCCATGAATGTAAACAAAACTATCAAACTAGACGTTAGTAATTTACAAGGACAAAATAACATTTTCATCGAGTTACCATGGTAACAATGCAATTTGCTCGTAGAAAATCAAAATCAATGATAAGAAATTCCCCAAGCCGAACCTTGACCGTTAGTACGATTACGTTCTGTGCATTGTTTGACTTTTTTTCATTTTTCATTTTTAATATAATTATTATAAAATTTTATACGCGTAGATATTTAATACCTATTCGAGTTCTATAGGTATTTTTGTATTTTATATCTATAGGTATTTTATACCTACATAGGCAGACGGAGAAAATGACTACATTTTCCCTTTCCAAGTATCATTGCTCTTCGAAGAAAAATATATTAATTCGTTTCACTTTCACTGAATGAAACCATATCATCACAGGCAGTAAAGAAAAAGTCTTAACGGTTTGTCTCGAGACTTTTTTCCCCTATGAAATGTTAACTGCTGTGCCATGCCGAGGTCGAAATGTCTGTGCGGTTTGACGCAGAGACTCTGTCAGGCGAATACCGCGCCATGACATAGATTTTCCGACCTACTATTGTTTTTCCTAAAGACCGTGCACAGATCATTAAGTAGACTGCACACGAACAATGGCAAAATGTGATGTGATGTCGTTTGAGCAATAGAGGGAGACATTTTCACCTGTGCAGGATCATTAACTTTATTAAATTTTTTTTTTTTATGATGCATGGTATAGATAAGTTTTTTTAAAAAAGGTTTTCTTCAAGAGAGGAGGAGGAATGATGAGGATCATACATTGAAAAACACTAAACAATCTCAAATTGCCCTCAATAATATTTTTTTTTGAAAAGATAACTTCAAAAATTGATATAAAAAATTCTCTTCAATTTTATTTAATTTTTTTTTTAATTAATTAGGAAAATAGGTTCCTATCTATTCAATTCAAAATTTTCTTGAAAAAATTCAAAAATTTTATTATTTTTCTGATTTACCAAAATTTGTTTAAAAAAAAATTCGAAAGAAAAAACATCAAAAATTCTATCATTTTTTCATTATCATAACTTCATAAGAAATCACCTGAAAAAATTTTTAGCAAGAAAATATTTTGAAATTTTCCCCAAAAATTTTTAAATCCTTTAAAATTAAAAAAAAAAAAAAATCTAAAAAAATTTGGAATGGAAAAATTTTAAAATTATTTGATGGGTATGAATAAGAAAATCCTATGAATAGAAAAAAACTCACAAAAAATCATTCAAAAATATTTTTTTGAAACAAAATATTTCAAATTTTTTTCCGAAAAAATTTAAAAATTGCATCAAAAATTTTAAAATATTACTGAAACCTTGAAATTTGTATCAATCAACCCATGAAGATTTTTTTCTGAAAAAAAAACAAGTAAGGTACCTATTTCCTTAAAATTTTCCTCAAAACATTTTTGAGTGGAAAAACTTTCAAATTTTGCTCTAGAGCGTAAAAAATCTGATCAATCTTCAAAAAAATCAATAAAATTATTCAAGGACATTTTTTAAAGGAAATTTCAAATTTTTTTTGAAAGAATGAAAAATCAAAATTCTCATCAAGTTTTTTTTTTTTCATTGCTATGAAAAAAGGAATCCTATAAATAGAAAAGAACTCTCAAAAAATCACCAAAGCAGATTTTTTATGAAAAAAAACTTGATACCATCCTATTTCTTTAAAATTTTTCTCAAAAAATCAAAAATCCCATCAAAAATGTTTCAAGTGGAAAAACTTTCAAATTTCCCTGAAGAGGGTAAAAAATCAGATCAATCTTTCAAAAAAAAAAAATCAATAAAATTATTCAAGAACATTTTTTTAGAAGAAATAAATGAGTATATAAGGTACTTCAAAAAGTTTTTGAAAAAATGAAAAATCAAAATTCTTATCATTTTTTTTTCATTGGTATGAATAAAAAAATCCTATGAAAGAAAAAAACTCACAAAAAATCATTCAAAAAGATTTTTTTTTAAATTAAAAAAAATCAAATTTTTCCCGAAAAAATTTAAAAATTGCATCATCAATCAAAACTAAATTACCCAAGAAGATTTTCTTCTGAAAAAATCTATATCTACTTCTATAAAATTTTCCATAAAAAATCAAAAATCCCATCAAAAATTTTTTGAGTGGAAAAACATTCAAATTTTCCTGAAGAGCGTAAATAATCCGATCAATCTGTTAAAAAAATCAATAAAATTATTCAAGAACATTTTTTCAAAAAAAAATTTAAAAGAAGGAAAAATCAAAAATATAAATCAGTTTCTTGAAACAAATTTTGAATGGAAAAATTTTAATGCGAAAATTCTATGAATTAGAAAAAAAACCTCAAAAAATCATCTAAGAATAAAATAATAGGTACGAACAGTACATATTTCGACTGCTTAGATCAAATACCTCGTAACGTAAGTAACGTACTTGACTCACAAAAAAAAAATCACAGGGGAGGCGAAAAACATTGAAGATGAAAAAAATAGGTTTTTCTATCTCTCCTAAAACATTTTTCAATTGGAAAACTACAAAATTTTCCAGGAAAACGTAGAAAATTCGATTTTTTTTTTTTCAAAAAACAAAAAAACTGTACCTATAAACAAATTTTTTTTTGAGAGGAAATAATTTTTTCAAATACCTGCAAGTTTTAAAAAAATTATTTTTTTTATGTAAAAAGAACCGATATTTTAACGGTTCTTTTAGCATGGGAAACTTCAAAAATTCAATTTCTTTGGAAAAATTGATCTAGCATTTTTCCCCTCACTTTTCAGGTTCATTCTGATAGGTTATGATTGAAAAATTTTGAATTTTTTAAATACCTACAAGTTTTAAAAAATTCTTTTTTTCCATGTAAAAAGAACCGATATTTTAACGGTTCTTTTAGCATGGGAAATTTCAAAAATTTAATTTCTTTGAAAAAATTGCCCAAACTATTTTATTCTTACTTTTCATGTTCATTCTGAGAGGTTATGATTAAAAAATTCTGAATTTTTCATATACCTGCAAGTTTGAAAAAAATTATTTTTTCCATGTAAAAAGAACCGATATTTTAGCGGTACTTTTAGCATGGGAAATTTCAAAAATTCAACTAACATTCTTTTTCTCACTTTTCAGGTTCATTCTGAGAGGGTATGATTAAAAATTCTGAATTTCTTATTTAAAATTTTCCTTAAAAATAAAAAAAGAGTTAAAACCCTATCATTTTTTTCATTGTCATAAATTTCTTAAAAAGAAATTTTAATGTAAAAATTAAAAATTTTCTAAAAAGTGTAAAAATTTTATGAATAAAAAATCAAAAAATTATCCAAGGTTTTTTTTTTGTTTAAAAAAAATACCTAATTCAATTTTTTCTGAAAAAAATTCAAAAATTATATACTTAAATGGATAACTTTGAAAATCGTATAAATCGAAAAAAATCACGAAAAATTGTCCACAATAATTTTTCTTAAAAAAGAAAATTTAATTTTTTTTTAATAATAAAAAGTAGAAAAAGTCCTATTAAAAATTTTGAACGGAAATATTTCATAAGATTTTCCTGAAAAAAAAAAAATAGGTAATGAAAAGGAATTCACAATAAATCGTTAGAGGATTTTTTTGGAAAGGAAATAATATTTTAAATGAAGTAAATTTCTGACAAAATAATCATACCTATCTAAGTTTTTTTGAAATTCAAAATTCTCATTTATTCACAAAATATCTACAAATGAAAATTTTGGAGAAAAAAAATTTCAAATTTATCCTAAAAAAATTGAATAAAAAATCGTATTATTTTTTCAATTCCCCAAAAATCGCCCAAAAATTGATTCGCTCTTATCCCATTTTCAATTTTTCCCCCAACCAAATCTCAAGTGGAAATATGCCAACTTTAAAAAAGGGAACAATTGGGCTCCACTTGAAATTCGAGGGGGGAGGGGGTGACACGAAAAATTGTAAATTATTTCTCATAAAAAGGAACAACTTTGAATTTAAACTTTAAAAATTTTATTCATTTTTTAATTTTTGCATTTCTATTCAATTGGGGGGGGGGGGGGGGGTCGAGAATTTTTTGATGATATATCAGAGCACCAAAAGGAACATTTTGAAATTGAAAAATCTTTGTTGGGTTATATGAAAGGACAATTTGCTTTATTTTTTCGGTTTAAATTTCCCTGTATTGAATAATGTATGTACATTGTACAAACTACAAAGTTTAGAAAAAAAAAATAAATAAATTAAAAAAAAAGTATTTTTTTTTTGCAAGCAAAAAAATCCTCCCAAGAAGTTTTCTAAAAAAAAAAATAATAATAAAAAAAAACTTTGAAGGGTAAAACTGCCTCAAACAAAAATCTTGGACCAAAAATTGGCGAAGAAATTTTCACAGATGAAAGATTTTTGCAAAAAAATTTTCTATCGAAATAAAATCATATTTTGTAACAGTTTGGTCAATGAAAAACTGTTTTCAGGCTGAAAAAATTCTGTCACTTCATATAGGAATTTTTTTTTAGAAAAAAAAAAATTCTTCGAGTCAATAAATTTTTAGAGAAGGAAAAATTCTCAGCAAAATGTCCTCTTAAAAATATGAACTTTTGATAAATTGTAAAAAAAAATTGTTCAAATTATTTTTTTAAGAAAATTTTTACTAATTTTTGAATTTTTTTCATAAATTGTAAAAAAAATTGTTCAAAGTATTTTTTTAAGGTAATTTTTACTAATTTTTGAATTTTTTTTTTTATTTCATATTGAATGAAAAGAAGACTGTATTGTTGCCAAAGTTGCCAAAAATTTCTTTGTATTTTTATGGGAAAACATTGTTATGAAAATTTTATCGATGATAAGAATTCAAATGATTATTTTGAATCACCTGCTTTAAAAAAATTAGCACCTTTCTTGATCTGATAGATTTAGGCAGGTATATACCTACCTATTACGTGATTAGTAACTACTGCTTATGGCATTTCAATTTTCTTTTTTTCTTTTTTTATTAGCTAGCTTAGGCAGGAAAAAATAAACCAAACCACATTGTTTTCGATAGGTAGGTAGGTAGGTACCTAGGTAGGTATACATGTTTAGAGACACAGAAATAGCCCTACTCGATTAATAAAATCACGCAAAATCAAGACGAAGAGCTCAACCAAAATAACTCTTCTACTTCCTACCACAATCAAAACCTTGCAATTGATTTATGTACGTAATTTCAACTTTGAACAACAAGAAAAACACAAAGCACTGTTTATACTTTCGTGCGTAGCTGGCTCTATAGATACGAGTACGAGTACTTGTTTTAATCCTCGTAATGATTGAAATTTTGACCACAAAGAACCCCAAAAAAATTGCCAACGTAATTCGTCGTACTTAACTTACACGTAGTACATTGCACGTTTATTGCGTTTTACAATATTTCCGCCATAATAATGAATATTTGAAGTTGAACCGAGTATTTGAGATGGCAAAACGCCACAAAACCGAATTTATGGAAAGGAATTTTACCTCGAAATTACGGTCCAATTTTGAAAATCATCACTATAACGTAAGCACTATTGCGACGTTGTTTCAGTTCTACGTAAGAACAAACAAAACAAAATGCTTGTTAATTTTATCATAACATTGTCACGCGAAGATGCGAGAAAAAAAAATTCGCAATTCGCAATTCGGTACGATAAATTTATGTTGGCGAATGGCGATAAACATTCGGGGTATTGTACTCATTCGATTGTTATGAAAATAATTATGCAAAAAGGTGATCAACATTTGAGGCTAAAGACGATAATAAATAAATAAAAAAAGAAACACTCGAGTTGCACAAGTTGTTGTCTTCTGGTCAAAGATGAAAATTAATCGCATCAGTTGTGCGGTTTAATTTAATACGAGATTAAATTGAAATTGCACGATATACCTAAACCTAATTGAAGCATAGGTAGGTATATAAAATCATTACGTAACAGATTGAAATCGACATATTTTTTAAGTAAAATTTATCTCGAGTGAACCAAGACAAAATTGACAAGGAGTTTGACTCGTATTGTGCTTAATTCCGAATACCTAACTTATTGCTCGTAATTTAAATTGAAAGCTGGAAAATCAATCGAAATTGCGGAAATATAGATTAGGTATTCGAACCAAAACAAAAATCAGCTGAGCGCGTAAACAAAGAACTTTCAGTTACCTGTCGAAGTTGTTATGTCGTTCGATCAACGATAAATTGCTACATTCTAGGATTTTCTTCTTTTCCCATCCTTCTTCGGTTTTCACCCATTCTTCGCCTGGAGAACGCCAATCTTTCGAAATAAATGGCATTTTCGACTGCGAATTACAAATTCATAACTTTTCTGCGCAATAAATATAAGACCACGAACAAGCACAGCACCAAATGTTACTGGTAAAATCAAAACGAATTGCGAATCAGGCGTGTGAAATCGAACGACGAACGATTCGTTCGGGTTAGGCCTGCTAGAATAGCATGTAAAATTGTAAACCGAACGATATTGCTAGATTTTCGTCGTACAAATGGTAAAATCGATTCTGTGAAGTCGAAAACACGTTCGGCTATTTTCAAGCAGAGCCCTTTGCTGTTTCATTTGCTCACCTTGAATTTTTTACTAAGTCCAGTGCTACGTAAATACTTTATATTCAAAATTGGAGGGGAGGAAGGGGTCCAATCGAAATTTTTGTCACAACCAAAAGTATTCGTAGAACTTCAAGCTACAACTTTTGTTTGAAAATTTTTTCAATTGGGCCCCTTTCCTTCCCAGAGTTTTTATTAATCTATTTTGAAAAAGTGTGAATAAGTTATATTACTCAAAATTAGAGGGGAAGGAGGGGTCCGATTGAAATTTTTGTTATAACCAAAATTATTCCTACATGAACTAGAATAATGAGAAAAATTTTTATTTGAGTAATTTTTTCAAAGAAAAATAAATTTAGGGAAAATTTGAAATTTATGGCAAAAATGAATTTTTTTAAAAAATTGTAATAATTGAAAAATTCAAAAATTTTTCTTTAGAACCTCTAAGAATGGACCCGAGTAATGAGAAAAATTTTGATTTGAGCAATTTTTTCAAAGAAATTAAAATTGAGGAAAATTTGAAATTCAATACCTACAATAAAAAATGAGAATAATTGAAAAATTCAAAATTTTTTCTCCAGAATCTCTCAGAATGGACACGAATAATGAGAAAAAATTTGTCTGAGCAATTTTTTCAAAGAAATTAAATTTAGGAAAAATTTGAAATTCATGTAAAAATGATTTTTTTCAAAAATTCGAATAATTGAAAAATTCAAAAAATTTTCTTCGGAACCTCCCAGAATGGTCCCGAATAATAAGAAAAAATTTTATTTGAGCAATTTTCTCAAAGAAATTAAATTTAGGGGAAATTTGAAATTCATGTCAAAAATGATTTGTTTTCAAAAATTGGAATAATTGAAAAATTTAAAATTTTTCTTCAGAACCTCCTCAGCATGGAATTTCCTAGTACTTCAAGCTACAACTTTTGTTTGTAAATTTTTTCTATCGGGCCCCTTACCCCCCCCCCCCCCCGTTTTTGATAATGTATTTGAATGAGTTGGATTATCCAAAATTGGAGGTGAGGGAAGAGCCCGCAATCGAAATTTTTGTCATGACCAAAAGTATTAGTGAAACTTCAAGCAACCAGTGGCGTATCTAAGATGAAATAATGGGATGGGTTCAAATTTTCTTTTCGAAGTAGTCATTATGAAATAAAATTTTTAATTTTCACTACATAATGAATAATAAAAACAAAAACAAAAAAATTATTTAGCCTATAAGAATGAAGAAAAAATCAAATTTTGAAAAATCAACTCCATTTTTTTGTTGAAAATTTATCATAATTAAAAATTAATAGGTATCTACCTAAGTAAAATTTCAGAACTGTAAAATTAAAAACTATGCAGCTTTGAAAAGTAGAAAAAATCTCCTTTAAAAAAAATCGAAAAAATCCATCTTAAAATTTTTTAGAGTAGGCAAGAAATATAATTTTTGATATTCAAGAGAAAATAATCTCTAAAAGTTGAAAAAGAATAAACTGAAAAATCATTCCAAAAATTGAGAATTTTCAAAAATTTTGGTATTGAAAATTAAGAAAAATTATCATTAAAAATTATTGTAAAAAAAAAATAGAAAAAATTTTAAATTTCATTTTTCAAAATTTTTAGAATTAAATTTTTGAAAATCAACAAAATTTTACTTCTAAGCAAAAAAAAAATCATCCTTGAAAACTTGAAATAAAATGGTCAAAAAATTTACACAGTTTCTATTATTTGTAAAAATTCAAAGAAAATCTTCCCAAAAATTGAAAAAAAAGTAGAAGTTTATGTTGAAGATTTTTACGAAACTAAATTTTTTGAAAATTATCATAATTGAAAATTGGTGAGTAAAATTTGGGAGTTGTACTTAAATTTTTTAAAAATATAGCTTTGAAAAGTAGAAAAAAAACACCTCTAAAAAAAATTGGAAAAAACAGTTTTTTTTTGAAATATCAAATATACCTAGACCATTAAAAAAATCATTCTTGAGAAAATTTAAAAATCATATTCTTTGAAAATTTAAGAAAAATCACGTATAAACAAAAATTAGAAAAATTAATTCTTGAAAAATGAAATACCTATTAAAAAAAATTATCTAATTTTTATTTTTGAAAATTTATGAAAAATTATTCCAAAAATTGAAGAATTTGACCAATTTACTTTATGAAAATGCATCGTGACTAACAATTTAAAAAAATTAAAAAAAAAATTAGGTAAATTTTGTAAAAAATTTAAAAAATTTAAAAAATTCAACTTTTATGAAAAATTTTAAAAATTCAAATTTTGTAAAAACTTTAAAAATTCAAATTTCATAAAAGAAGTTCAATAGTTCGAATTTTGTAAAAATTTTAAAGAATTAAATTTTGTAAAAAAAATTAATTTAAAAAAAATTGAAAATTTATGGGAAAATTTTGAAAAATCTCCTTTTTGAAAATTATTTATGAAAAATTTAGAGATGCATTTCGAAGACTTTTTACAATTTCAGGAAATTTTTAAAAAACATGTAAAATGAGCATCTTTGTTATGCAAAGTTTTTGAAGTATTTTAAACCTTTTTTTTTTTTTTTTTTTTTTTTTTCAAATGAGAGTGGTTTGGACCCCAAACTCCTCCCCTTGAATACGCCACTGCAAGCAACAACTTTTGTTTGAAAACTTCTTCAGTTGAACCCCTCTCCCTCCACTTATTTTGCATAACACTCCCAAAATACTAATTAAAAATTGAAGGCGGGAGGGGAAAGGGTCTAATTGAGAAATTTGTGCAACAAAGTTGTAGCACAAAATTTTAGGAAAAATTTTGGCCATGACAAAAATTTTGATTGGACCCCTCCCTCCCCTCCAATTTAGGACAATCCAACTCATTCAAATACATTATTAAAAACAGGAGGAAGAGAAGGGGCCTGATTGAAAAAATTTTCAAACAAAAGTTGTAGCTTGAAGTACTATGAACAATTTTGGTCATAACAAAAATTTCAATCGGACTCCTCCTTCCCTACCAATTTTGAGTAATATATCTTATTCACACTTATTCAAAATACATTATTAAAACTTGTGGGGAGGTAAGGGGTCTAATTAAAAAAATTTTCAAACAAAAGTTGTAGCTTGAAGTTTTACAAATATACTTTTAGTTATTACAAAAATTTCGATCGGATCCCTCCCTCCCCTCCAAATTTGAATATACGTATTTATGTAGCACTGGACTTTAAAAAATTCAAGGTGAGCAAATGAAACAGCAAGAGCTCTCCGTAAAAATAGCCGACGTGTCGAAAACTAACACGATCTAAATATTTAGGACAAAAATGATGCGTTGCATTTAATTCACGTTTCAGATGCGCGAGCAGGTTCGCAGCTGATCAGGAAGTGGGTAGAGCTTGAAATATTTTTTTCATAATTAATGTCCTGTGTTCGTAATATGTATTCAAGCGTTGTCAGTGTTGATTCTTACTATGTTTATCATTACCAGCGTCCAATGGCTCCTTAATCGAATCTAATTTTTATGTAGGTTTCATTTCAACGAAAACTACGACTGTCGACTGTAATTAAACTTTGGTCATAGTAGAACTAGAACTGAAGCAACGAGTCTTTCGTTCGTACTTCATTAATTGATCTTCGTTCAACACGTCGTTACCGAGCCTATACGCAATAAAAAAAATAAAATAAAAAAAAAACGAATAAAAAACCACAAGTCTTCTACTTCAATTCAAACGTAACACAGGTTAAAACAGAATACCTATCGACGAGCCCGTCAACACCACATAATCTTGAAATACTAACACTTCATCGATAGTAAAATTCAATACAAATGATCAAAAAAAAAAATAAACAATTAGGTACCTAGGTAAATCAACGAACATCGATAAATAACGATAAACAACTCCATTGGCAAATTTGTAAGTACATGAAGAATCGAGAAATGGCCTAAAAGGAAACTAGCCAAATCGTTATCACTTCCATTAACCAGAAGAGTATTTCGTCATAACGATTTGTCTTTATTTTTGCAAGCTTTCCCACAGCATCCTTCTTTATACTTGTGATTAGGCGTCCAAGGTCCTAGACTGGTCTCGGAGTAGAAATCCATAGGGTAATGATCATCTGGGTCTTCTTTTATTGTCCATTCGGCGTTATTTAGTACGATATTTCCTTCGTACGAGGTAAGTAGAGGTTTATCGAAATTGGTACCCCAGTCTATGGATAATCTGGGACAGGCTATCTGTATCCAAGCATCTATACTGTCACCGAATAGTTTTAGTTTATCTGGCATTACTTCGGAGAGTAAAACTACGGTACAGGATTTGGTAGGATCGCTTTCGATACGTTCCTGAAACAACAAAATATAATATTATTGAAAGAAATTGCCTCGAATCGTCTGTATTTCCAAAATAATACTAACTTTTAGCTGATCGAGTACTTTTGGACTACCTTGTCTACCTAATGTGCCTAAAATTAATCCAAATCTCGACGAGCTTAAGGCTTTGGAAATGGCATCTTTTCTACTCTGCCTCATGAAATTATGATCGTAGAATTCTTCGGTGATTTTTTTCTCATATGGATCGTACCTTTGAAACAGATTACGAATTAAAATATAATTAATCAAACGAATGATGGTTTGATTGATCCTAGGATTTCAAGAATAACCTACCTATACGCCCTCAAAGTAGGATTAGCGATCATCGCAGCCTCCAGATGGAACCTGCCATCGCCCAAGTATAAAATAATATCAACATCGCTAACGGTAGGAGCAGTGCATCCTAAAATCTCGCCAGGAGACAATGGTTTACTCTGAGGTATCTTGGTCGAGTATCCTTTCTTCTGTAGCTTCCCATGAGCCGCATGCAACGAAGTTAGAAACTGCACCGTACTAACCAAGGCTATCCTCGTATCCGGAGTGAAATTATGGCACACCGTGTCGATAAAATGATCGATATTTATTTTAATATCGACGAAAATGTATAAAAATTTGATCCCCATGTTGGGATCGATAGGTATAAGGCAACTGTGACCGTAATGCACTAATAAATCTACTTCCAACGCTCTGGCAGTGATATCGTCGACGCAGCAAGCTCCATAGGTAACATCGCCCATAATTACGGTCTCGGCTTCGGTAAAATCTTCGATAATATCGCATAACGTTACAGCAAACATCAACAGCCCTTCTGGCATTTGTAGAGCGACTCTACGTGCTTTCAGTTGCCTTATACGCCATATTGTTTTAGGTATCTCGAAATCGTAGTTTTCAGGTAACACTTCCATAGCTTTCTTCAATCGTTCGTCGTTCAGAATTTCCGCTGGGATTCTATTCACCGTTTTTACAGCAGGTCGGAAGACTTTACGTTCCGATTTAGCTTTAACGATAACTATATCTTTACTCGGTGTAACGTCTGCAGGCAAGTTAGCTTCGGGAAGACTAGAAGGTTTAGCTTCGGTGATGTTTGAAGGGGTTCCGGTGCATTTTGAAGGTTCGACGATGCCACTGGAGGACGGCTTAGCGCATTTAGCACCTTGAATATCTCCTTCAGCCTTATCATCCGTCATTTTGAACGTGCTGTTTTGTGCGGTTCGAGCTTCGAAAGCGGGCCAAGTATTATCTTAAGATGAAGAACGAACACATCGGAGTACTCTAGAAAAGTAAAAATTCACTAATAAATTGAGCAATTAAGGATAATTATCTTTTTAAATAACAATTTTTCTGCATTTTTACGTTTTTTCTCATAAAAAAAATCACGTTATCAGTTTTACCATAATTTTTTTGGCTTTTGGCAAAGAATTTCGGTAAAATTTCGCACCTCTTCACCTCTCCCAACTAGTTCTCATCCCCACCACTATTGATTGTTTACATTTTCTGTGTTTCCGGTGATAATGGCGTTTTAATTGCAAATTTTCATCAATTTACCTGAAATTTGAACGATTTTAAGCTTATTCGAGTGTATTTTACGTTAAATTATCGTTTAATAGTGCGTTAAATGCGATTACGACATCATGAGCTCTTTAACAACCAACCCGTCTAGTATATTACCTTTGGAATTGGTGGATAAATGTATCGGTTCCCGGATGCACATTATAATGAAAAATGATAAAGAACTTTATGGAACTTTGGTTGGATTCGACGATTTCGTGAATATGCTTATGGAAGACGTTATCGAAGTCGAATATACCGCCGATGGAAAGAGAATCACCAAATTGGAGCAGATCCTACTCAATGGTAATAATATTGCTATGCTTGTGCCTGGCGGTGACTATGTTTCTGTGTAGCTTTAAGTTGTTTTGTAAAAGTTCTATATAATATATCTTTTTTTTACATATTTCTCGAATGATTCAAGTTATTGTACGTTGTTGTACCTAAAATTGCCATTTCTCACTTCCTTAGTTATGTTGTTCGTTCGAACAAAAATCTGTTTTGATCGTAAGGTAAAGACAAACACCACAAAAGAAATAGGATTTGGAAGGATAAATGAACTTTTATTACTGTACATTTGGAAGTACGACGATACATAAATAGGCGTTTCTCGACACGATATAATTCGTTTAAAATTCTAAAATATTTAATCGTAAATGCATTCAAAAAATTCCAATACAAATGAAAGTTACACCTACACACGTAAACAAAGCACTACATGGCAAATTGGAAACTCTTTTGTACCCGCAGGAAGCGTACAAAATAACACAAGCTGTTCGCTAATGACTATCAGATACTTCGTTTTAAAAAAAACTCACCGATATAAATAAATAAAGCATAAAAAAGAAGAGGGAAGAAGAAAGAACGGCAAAGAGAGAGGAATATACATAGTACGTTAATTCATACAAATAAAAATAAAACGATCACACGAATTTATACACAAATGTACACGATAATTTGATGAAAATGACTAGAAAAGTACTAAAATCATTAGGCAATTGTAAAAGTACAAAAAAATGATAAAAAAGTTAAAATCAAATTGAGTTATCAGTCTTACGGTAAGTTAAAATAAACGAATCAAAAGTTGGAATATTGGCTGAAGACTTGAGGCAGAAGCACTATTCGACTGGCTTTATTTACGTTTACTCGCTTTTTCGGCCAATTTCTCGGCCTTCCTTTGCAGCTTCTCTTTTTCCTTTCTTTCCTTCTCGTAATGACGTTTCTCTTTCTCAATTTGTAAACGTAATTCTTTCAATTTACGTTTGAATTTGTTCTTATCGTCGCTTAAGATACCTAATGATTTTAAATCTTTGTTTTCCATCGAGAGTAAAGTTATACCGTCGATTTGTTCGCTTAAGAATTTCGATATATATTGCTCCAGGCCAACGTGTAGTAACCACTGACAAACCTAAAATGAATAAACGTTAAATTTTGTTAATCAACTTCAAACAGCCCTTGCTAATTCATTTGCTCACCTTGAATTTTTTACCAAGTCCAGTGCTACATAAATACTTTATATTCAAAATTGGAAGGAAGGAAGGGAGGGAGGGAGGGGTGAAATCGAAATTTCTGTAATAACTAAAAGTATTTGCAAAACTTCAAGCTACAACTTTTGTTTGAAAATTTTTTTAATTGGGCACTTTACCTCCCCACAGTTTTTAATAATGTATTTTGAATGAGTGTGAATAAGTTATATTACTCAAAATTGGTGGGGAAGGAGGGGTCCGATTGAAATGTTTGTTATAACCAAAATTATTCCTAGTACTTCAAGCTACAACTTTTGTTTGAAAATTTTTTCAATTGGTCCCCTTACCTCTCCCCTGTTTTTAATAATGTATTTGAATGAGTTGAATTATTCAAAATTGGAGGGGAGGGAGGGGTCCAATCAAAATTTTTGTCATGGCCAAAATTTTTCCTAAAATTTTGAGCTACAACTTTGTTGCACAAATTTTTCAATTGCACCCTTTCCCCCTCCTCCTTCAATTTTTAATTAGTATTTTGGGAGTGTTATGCAAAATAAGTGGTGAGAGAGGGGCTCAATTGAAAAAGTTTTCAAACAAAAGTTGTAGCTTGATGCTTGAAGTTCCACTAATACTTTTGGTTATGACAAAAATTGCGATTGGACCCCTCCCTCCTCTTCAATTTTGGATAATCCAACTCATTCAAATACATTATTAAAAACAGGGGGGGAGGTAAGGGGCCAATTGAAAAAAATTTCAAACGGACCCCTCCCTCCCCACCAATTTTGGATAATCCAACTCCTTCAAATACATTTTTAAAAACAGGGGGGAGGTAAGGGGCCCGATTGAAAAAATTTTCAAACAAAAGTTGTAGCTTGAAGTTTTACAAATACTTTTAGTTATTACAAAAATTTCGATTGGACCCCTCCTTCCCTTCCAATTTTGAATGTAAAGTATTTATGTAGCATTGGACTTGGTAAAAAATTCATGGTGAGCAAATGAATTAGCAAGGGCTCTCCGTAATAATAGCCGATCGTCAAATTACGAAACAGTACCTGTTCTTTGGACCAATCTGTAGCTTGAAGGGTTTTCTTATCAGAATTAGAATTCATATCCTGAGGTTGAGGCGAAGGACACCAAACGTCGCTGGAATCTGTAAACACGCAAATAAAGCTGTAATATTTCTTTTTTTCGACATTTTTCAAGCGATGCTCGTCGATTTATTTACCAGTCGATCCGAAGTTCGACCCAGATGCATTTATATCGGAACCAATATGACCTGGTGATAAACTACCGGAAGACACTGATCCTTGAGGCGAATTCTGTATCGCCGGTTGCCAAATAAATTGCGAATTCATTCCGCCTTTGAAATAAAACTTTCGTTAGGATACAATCGTGGTCAAAATAAATTCTCTAAGAAGAAATACGTTTCAAAAAAAACGATTGAATCCCCGCAGCACTAATTTTTTGGCACCATTGAAAATTTGCCAAGTCCAATACTTCGTACATCAGTAAAATTCAAAATTGGAAGGCAGGGAGGCGTCCAACCAAAATGTTTATAATAACCAAAATTATTTCTAGGAATTCAAGCTACAACTTTCGTCTGTAAATTTTTTTAATTGAACCCCTCCCTCCGCATCGATTTGGCATAACACTTCGAAGATACTAATTAAGAAATGAAATAGTGAGACAGGAAGAGGCTAATTTCAAAAAATGTTCAAAAGTTGTAGTTTGAAATCCTAGGAATGATTTTGCTTATTACAAAAATTTCGATTGGATCTCTCCCTCTCCTCCGATTTCACATAATATCAGGCAGATGCTTTTTCAAAACTAGGGAAGGCGTCCAATTGAAAAATTTTTCAGACAAAAGTTGTAGATTGAGGTCCTACAAGTAATTTCAGTTATTATATAATTTTCAATTAGACCCTCCTCTCCCCTCAAATTTAGCATAATAGGACCTTAGATCACTTTAGATACTTATATTATTAAAAACTGGTAAAGGTAGGGGTCCAATTGAAAAAAATTTCAAGCAAAAGTTGTAGTTTGAAGTCTTAAAAATAATTTTTATTATTACAAAAATTGTGATTGGGCTCCTCCCTGCCCTCCAATTTTGAATTTACGCATCTACACAGTATTGAACTTGGTAAATTTTCGATGGCGCCAAAAAATCAGTACTGCGGGGATCCAATCGTTCAAAAAAGCCTTCCTTCTTCCAATTAAAATATCAGTCTTATTTTATAGGTTGTCACAAAACATGTTTTTTTTTTTTTTTTTTTTAATATCCGAAGGAGGTTGAATTTTGACACTTCCAAGAGACGTTGCATCTACATCAAGTATACCTTTCGAAGGATCATCCATATTCTCGCCATCAGTTCCAGTTCGCATTTCTCTTTCAGCCAAAACTTGTTTAAGTTGTTCTGCAAAACAGGCCGATGGACCGGATACATTTCGATTGGCGAATGCTACATATACGAGAAAAGAATACGATATAAATGAAGTTTCAAAAAATACTCCCATATTAAGGAAGATTTTATAGTATAACTTACCTCGATGCTGAGGTTGTTGTTGATTAGAATATCTGGAATTCTGATTACCTTGTTGAAGTTGAGGTTTAGCTGGCACTGTCGCATACATCGGTATAACGTGTTTCGGAATCGATCTATGATAATTTTGATACTGTTGGAAAACCTTCTGCTGAGGGTGTCTTTGGTAATGAGGCGACTGCTGCTTGTGGAGTAATTGCTGCTGTAACTGAGCAATTTTATCGACTCCGTCCGTCATCGTGTTGGCTTTCTGAGATGGTTTCTTTTGGTCGTAGTTTGCTTCGCTGTCTGAAGTGTCAAAACTTTCATCCAGAGCGCATTCCTTTTTGAAAAAAGAAGAAAAAATTAGCTCTAGAGATTACTACGAGTACAGGTTTAGGTACGTTTCACTTACCGAACTGCTGTTGGACAACGATCCGGATCTTTTATTACTTCCAGTGGGTAATTGTCGATTAGCTAGACCGCCTCTGGAAGCTAAATCAGCTTTGCTTTTTGAAGCAGATACGTCGAGTAGTTCGTGTTGAGGTATAGCTTCGTCTAGTTCTTCTTTAACTGGCATCTGAAAGAAGGGAAATTCATTTATAAGAATATCTGGGTATAAATTTACGTAAATAATTACACTTTCGTAGGTGTTTTAAAAGCTCACCTTTCTCTCAACTGTGGCAGTTTTACCGTCATCGTTGTCCATATCATCGATATCGGAGATATCGGCGCTTAGGCTCTCCAATAAAGGACGTACAGGAGGAACCTGTGGAATAATTTCATCGTATATTAGTTCATCACTCAAATTTAGGCAGTCCAGTAAAATTAGAGGCCATAAGAATAGAGCAAAATTGCATTTTGAGTCACATAAAAATTTTTTATTTTGAAATATTTCTTTTGGTGCCTTGATTAACCACTAAAAAGTTCTCTAAACCTGTCTTAAAAAATTCAAAAATCTGTTTTTAAAAAAAGAAGGAAAGGATTTTGATAATCACAAGCTTTTTCGACTTTCACTTTCAATAAAATTTTGAAAACTTTTTTTTTTCAATTTAAAAAAAAAGTTATTTCGCGGAAAATCAAAAAAATATAATTATTTTGTTTTTAGTAAAAATTTGGATCATTTTAAAATAATTATTTAAAAATTTGGTTTTTTTATTCAAGTTTCGTGAAAAATTAGAAAATTCTGTTTTTTAAGAAAGTTGAATTCTTTTACATAGGAAAATAAAAATATTGAAAAAATTATTTTTCAAACAAAATTGATAAAATTGAAAATGTTGATTCAATTTATAATACGAGAAATTCCTTCGTCTTCAACAATAATTGAAATTAAACAAAATTTTCAATTTTTTTAATATTTTAAAATTTGGTTTCCAACAAAAACTTGAAACAAATTGATGGACATGAAAAAATTAAGCAAGTAAAATTATTCAAAATTTTTCTTTTGACAAAATTTCAAAAAAATTGAAAAAATTTCAAAACATTGTTTTAAATTTTTAAAATTTTTTCAAATTCATGGAGAAATTTGGATGAAAATTTTGAAGATAAATTTAATTAACTATTATAGGAGAAAAATTTGAAAAAAAATATTGTTTTGGAAAAATTTTATCCCAAAAATTTTTTAGTCAACAATTTTTTGCTAAAAACTTTTTCTTCATTTTTTTCAACATTTTAAAGAACGAATAGTTGAAAAAATTCTTGAAAAAAATGATTTCGATAATTTTTGTTAAAAAAATTCTTAATAAGTAATCATTTTTAATAAGTTTTTTTTTTTTTTTTTTTTTTTTGGGCACAGACTTCGGAGGATTTTTATTGCTTTGTTTTGCTCAGAGAAAATTTCTTTTGATAATACGAGTTTATGAAAATTTCTTAGGATTCAATTTTCAAGAATTATTGACTAATTTTTAGCCGAATTTTTTTTTTTAAATTTAGGCTATTGTGTCCGACCCTGATTTAGAAGGAGGGGGGGTAGAAGAGTTCTGACCCCATTTGTCGACGTTTGGGACCAAAAGATGACGATCTGTCACATGTCACATATTTATATATATATATATATATATATATATATATATATATATATATATATATATATATATATATATATATATATATATATAATTTTTCCCTACTTTTGGAACTCTAGGGCCGAGCCTAACAGGTCAAATGAGGTCAAACTTGATATGTAGGGTTCCCTCGGTGGCGGAAAGATGCAAAAAAAATTTTGGGGCCCTAACTCAAAATTGGGGATATGACCCTTTTTTGAGGAGGGTGCGGGGGAGCCCCAATATCATGAAATTTTTTGAAACTTGCCCCAGGGATGAAAGCCCTAATTACCTACACCATAGTCAAATTTCAGCCCCCTAAGTCATCCCCACCCATTTTAGGGCCCAATGGGGTCATTTTTTCACGTTGATCAGGCTACAGACCCCCCAAATAGGGCAGGGGGGCCAACATTTTCATCATGGATCAAATTTGTGCCCCTGATGTGCCTTTTGTAGGTTTCAACTTTTGGGCCCCCTTTGACCCCTGTCAAGGGTCAAAAATCAAGATTTTTCACTATTTTTAAAATTTTACCGCTACTTTTGGAACTCTGGGGCCGAGCCTAACAGGTCAAATGAGGTCAAACTTGATAGGTAGGGTCCCCTAGGTGTAGGAATGATGCAAAAAAATTTTTGGGGCCCTAACTCAAAATTGGGTATTTTACCCCTTTTTGAGGGGGTGCGGGGGAGCCCCAATATCATGAAATTTTTTGAAACTTGCCCCAGGGATGAGAACCCAAATTACCTACACCATAGTCAAATTTCAGTCCCCTAAGTCATCCCCACCCCATTTTAGGGCCCAAAAAGTGGATTTTGGGGTCATTTTTTTCACGTTGATCAGGCTACAGACCCCCCAAATAGGGCTGGGGGGCCAACATTTTCATCATGGATCAAGTTTGTGCCCCTGATGTGCCTTTTGTAGGTTTCAACTTTTGGGCCCCCTTTGACCCCTCTCAAGGGTCAAAAATCAAGATTTTTCACAATTTTTCATGTTTTTTCTCGCTTTTCGGTACGTTGATCAGCCTGCAGCCCAAACCAAATGACCTTGGATGCTAAAATTTGGTATTTAGGATAGGTAAGGGTCACTGAGGTGCCTTTTGGGGTTTTTGACCCTCGAGCCCCAAAATTGGGGGGTGGCCCTTTTTTGAGGGGGGCTCTAAAGAAGCCCCAATTTGACAAAATGATTTGAAATTTTTACCAACAATAGTGACTCTGATTGTCTCCACTGTATCCAAATTTCAGCTTCTCAAGTCATCCCCACCCCATTTTAGGGCTCAAAAAGTGGATTTTGAGGTCATTTTTTCACGTTGATCAGGCTACAGACCCCCCAAATGGAGCTGGGAGGCCTAAATTTTTATAATAGATCGAGTTTATGCCCCTGATGTGCCTTTTGTAGGTTTTGACCTTTAAACTCCTTTTGACCTCGATACAGGGTCAAAAATCAATATTTTTCAAGTTTTAACCTGTCTTTTCTGACGCGTTGAACAGCCTACAGCCCAAACTAAAAGACCTAAACAATCGTAATTTGAGATGTAGGGTCAGTAGAGGTCACTGATGTGCCTTTTGGGGGTTTCGACTTTTGAGCACCATTTGACCCTCGTACAGGGTCAAAAATCAGAAATTTTCACGTTTTAACCTCTTTTTTGGTGTGTTGGCCCTCGTCTGAAGAGCTGAAAGTGTGAAGGGATTGAGAGCGAAGCCCTCAATCCTCTCCTGCCATGTCCCTATTGAGGGTAAAGCCCCCCAAGAGGGGCATGGGGGCGGAGCCCCCATCTGAAGAGCTGGAAGTGACGAGGTGGTTGGGGGCGAAGCCCCCAACGCGGGGGCATGGGGGCGGAGCCCCCATCCTAAGAGCTGAAAGTGATAAGGAGGTTGGGTAGGAGCCTCAACGGGGGTATGGGGGCGGAGCCCCCATCTGAAGTTGAAATCTTCAATGCAGAGAGGAACTAAAACTGAAGACAAAAACCTGACATTTTTAAACTGAATTTGAAGTTAAAACTGATATTGAAACTGAAATACCATGGATGAAAACGTTTTCAAAGTGGTACACTAACTTGAAAAAAAAAATTCGGCTGTCGCGGAGCATCTTGACTGCTACGCGTTTTTTTTTTAATGAAAATAAATTTTAGAAATTTATAAGATTTTTTTTTCAAAATTTCTCCTTTTTTCTTATCTTTTTTTCAAATCTTTAAACTCAAACGTTTTTTAGAGATTTTAAAAAAAATTCGAAAGAAAAATTTTCACTCTCGTAAAAAAAGAAGAGAAAGATATTTCTGTAATTTTTGAAATCTCGTGCAAAAAATTTCAGCATTTGAAAAAAATTACACAAAACAATATTGAGTAAAATTTTAAATTTTAAAAACTAAAATTCAAGAATACTTACCTAATTCAAATAAAAATTCAACAAATATTGGAAATTTGAAAATCATGTTTTAAAAAATTCAAAATTATTGTTTTTAAGTAAGTTTTTTTGGTAAATAATTAATTTTAAATCTGGTTTTCAATGAAATTTTCAAAAAATATGTGAAAAAATTTTGATTTAAAAAAATCAAAATTAAAAACATTGAAAATATTATTTTCAAAGACAAATTTAACAAAAAATGAATTCAAAAATACGCAATTCAAAAAAACTTTTTCACCAAAAATTGGAATTTATTCAAACAAGAATTGAAAATTTTGAGAATCATGTTTTTAAAAAATTCAAAAATTAATTTAAAAAAAAGTCAAATACCTAATTGTTTTTAATGAAAAATTCAAAGATTTGTTTTCAACAAAAATGTGGATTTTTTATAAATAGGTAGGATTTTAAAACTAGGTA
Source organism: Balanococcus diminutus (assembly GCA_959613365.1). NCBI lineage: Eukaryota > Metazoa > Arthropoda > Insecta > Hemiptera > Pseudococcidae > Balanococcus > Balanococcus diminutus. Next base: position 58,778,330 of record OY390716.1, on the reverse strand, counting down.
CATTATCAGCAGAAATTCAGGAAATTGAGAATTTTGTTTTTAAAAAAGTTTATAAAAATATTATTTTTTGTAAAAAAATTTTAAAAGGGAAAAATTATTTTTCAAACAAGTACTGAAAAATTGGAAAATTATGCATAAAATAATAATTGTATTTTACGAAAAATTTGAAAATTTGTTTTTCAACGATAATAATTTGAAAAATTTATCTTTCAGCAGAAATTTTATAAGTTTTGTTTTCAAAATAAAAAATTAAAATAAATACCTACATCTCAATAAAAATTTCAAAATTGAAGTTCTACAAAAATTAAAAATATTTTTCAAACAAGAATTTGAAAATGTAACGCACTTAGCAGATTTTTGAAACTTACCGGCGGAATTTTCAAAACTTGCGGTAACGAGACTAGTTTAATATTGGAATTATCTTGTGGCAAATGAACTGGGAATCCCGCCTTACGTTGCGTTTCTAGTAATTCTTGCTCTACTTGGATTATCTACGAAACAAACAAATCGATGTTTATAAATTAAACTCGTTGTTTGTAAAATATCACATCGAATTTCTCAAACAATCATTTTATCATCTTACCCTATCTTTTAACGCTTTCACCAGCGAATTGTACTCGGTATCTTTCTCCTGAAGTAACTGCTGATAAAACTCTTCACGGTGCAAGAAATCAGTTTCACGTTGCTGGAATTCTTTGATGAGTTTTTTAATCCGTACGTATTTTTTCTCCAAAGTGGAATATTGTTCCTGCAAAAAGTTCGATTTTTTCCCCTCAAAATTAGACTTCGTGTACTTTCATCAGAGTACACAATTCATAAATCATCTGGAAGACGTTTACTTGAGACTGTTGAAGCATTCCTTGATACGCTGATACGTCCCTTTTGGCCATTTGCAAGCTGCGTTCGACTTCTCGCAGCCGTAATCCAGATTGCACAAGTTTTTCGGCGATTTCTTCTTTCGAAGCGTTACTTCTCTCCAATTCTTCGAGCTGTTGATTAAGAAAATATCGTAATTAAAACTCAAATTCGTGCGAAAATTGTCGAAAAACTCCTCCCAGTTGGAATATGTTACAAAATCCGTACTGCAGTTTCTTCCGTACGAGTCAACGTCGTACTTTTATTTACAAAATGTGTACAGAATGCGAAACCAAAAAATCAAAGCTAAAAATATAATCACTCTAGACCCTACAGGTTACCTCGTGTTATCACTATTCTAAATTGACCACTTCCGAGTTAAAAAAACGTGGTGATAAAAAATGAAAAAAGCTCCGGCTACATTTTCGAGTCGATAACTCGGTGGCTAGAGCCACTGGAGAGAAGCAGAATGAGAGATGAGTTTCTTCAACCGTTAAAACAAGCGTTACGTAAAAATTTTAAAATAAAAAATCGCTTATTTACAAACGAATGGGCGACATGTGTGTGTATGATACGCGAGAGTTTTAAATATGGTTACGCGAAGCGTCACATATTTCCTAAATATCTCACCCTTGCTTTTAATTTGGCTATTTCCTCCTCCGCTTTAGAAGTATTTTGCTCATTCTGCAAAATTAACAATCGTGTTCTAATATTCCTTCTGAGGCCAGTCAAGTAAATATCTCACGAGTACGTGTCTCGAGAATCGAGATGGTTACCTGGTGTAAAAGATGACGAAGTGTGTCCGCGTTCGATCCGTCTGCATTTGGATCTCGACAAAATGGCGGGTAATCGTCGATCGACGAAGAGTACGAGTTGGTTAATGAGGAATCATCTCGCATGAATTGTTGTCCCAGCGAATGCTCCATTTGTCTTCGGTGTTCTTCGCGTTCTCGATCGTTCTGAAGATAAAAACAGCATTATTCAGAGTCCATAGTCAGAAAATAATCCGAGCAATCTGTATTGGTAGGTACTTGTAAGGAAAGTTTGATCAATTGAGCCACTTCGCTATTCTCTGGATCTTTTTCTCGTCCAATAACGAACTTGACTCGACCGCAGGTGTTACGAAGCACCGATGCAGCGTAAGCTTGAGTCACACCGACCAGCGATTTACCGTCTACTTCGATAATTTGATCGTTTACCTTTGATGAGAAGATAATTTTACAAATTAAAATACCGAAAGAATAATTCAAAGGTTCCTTTCAGTTCTATAACTCACTTGAATTCTTCCATCTTTGGCAGCAGCTCCATTTTCAGTAATGGTTTTCACGAATATGCCTAATTTTTCCAATCCAGCGTCAGCCCCTACTCCCATACCGATGATGCTTAGTCCCAAACCTTCGGATTCTTTGTTCAATTCGACAGCGATCATTTCCAGCTTTTCGACTCTTTTTTCCAATTCGTATTCGGCTGAAGCGGCGACAGGGTCGACGTCCTCGTTACGACGATCGTAATCCATCATCGAAAAGGTACTGTAAACCTGGAAAAAAAGTAAGGTAAGGGTAAATATGATGTTATTTTTGTCGAATATGCTCAAATATACTCTGGAAGATGGGCAAATATTTGCTCAACAAACTCAAAATAGATGTGAAATTATTTAGATAGAAAAAATGTATGAAAATAAAAATTTTCTTCTAGTCTCAAGAAAAAAAATCCAAAAATTCTTCAAAAAAACACATTTAAAAGATATAGATAATTTAAAAAATATCATCAATTTTTTAGAGAAAAATTTGCAGATGAAAAAATATTTTGAAAATTCTCGTAGAAAAATTACAAAAAATGCTGACATTTTTTATTTATCTATTTCAAATCAAAAAATTTGCAGATGAGAAATATTTCAGAAATTTTTAAGGGAAAAAGAATCAAAAAACCCTTCAAAAAAATATGAAAAATGTTTCATCAATTTTTTTAAAGAAAAAATTTAAAAAAATTGTTGTACCAAAAAATTAAAGAAAAAAAACAACTGCTCATTTTTCCATTTTTTTTGCAAAAAAATTCAGTAGAAAAAAATTTGCACATTCAAAACAATTTAGAAATTTTCGTAGAAAAAAAATCAGAAATCCAACTGTGAAAAAAATTTCCTGAAAAATCCAAAAAATTCTTTTGGAAAGAAATTCGCAGATGAAAAATATTTTCTAAATTGTTTAAGAAATAAAATCCAAAAATCCGTTTAAAAAAAATCTTAGAAAATTTCATTAATTAGCAGTTGAAGAAATCTTTTGAAAATTCTCGTAGAAAAAAAAATCAAAAACCTTGTCAAAAAATTACAAAAAATGCAGTACTTTTTTTGTTCTGGATTTTTTTTTTTTTTTTAAATCAAAAAATTCTTATCATCGGGAAAAATTTGTAGATGAGAAATATTTCAGAAATTTTTGCGAAAATTTTTTCAAAAACAGTCAAGTATACGAGTAAAAATGTAAAAAAAATTCATAAATTTGTTAAAATAAAAAATTGAAAAAAAAATATATTTACCAAATAGTTTAAGAAAAAAAACTCACCAATTTATTTTTTGTAAAAAATTACTGGAGAAAAAAATTTGCAGATAAGAAAATTTTTAGAAATTTTTGTAGAAAAAAAATAGAAATTCTACTGTAAAAATTATTTTTTGAAAAAATCAAAAAAAATTTCTTGGAAGGAAATTTGCAACAGAGAAATATTTTCGAAATTGCTGTAGAAAGAAAATCCAAAAATCCTTCAAAAAATCATAAAAATGCAGATTTTTTTGAGAAAAATTTGCAGTTGAAAAAATATTTTGAAAATTCTCGTAGAAAAAAATCAAAACCCTGTCAAAACGTTATAAAAAATACTGTATTTTTTTGTTCAGATTTTTTTTAATGAAAAAATTTTTATAAGGAAAAAATTGTAAGTAGATAATAAGGAATATTTCAGAAAATTTTGCGGAAAAAACCAAAAATTCTTCAAAAAAATGTAAAAAAAATTCATCAATTTTTTAAAATAAAAAATAGAAAAATAACTTATACCTATCAAAAAATTCAAGAAAAAAAATCCAAAACTTAAATCCTTAATTTTTTTTTGCAAAAAATTATTGCATGAAAAAATTTAAAGATAAAAAACATTTTAGAATTTTGTAAGGGAAAAAATTTTACTGTAAATATTTTCTGAAAAAAAAAATTCTCTTGGGGAGAAATTTGCAAAAGAGAAATATTTTAGAAATTGTTGTAGAAAGAAAATCCAAAAATCCTTTTAAAAAATTCTATAGGTACCTAAAGTTTTTATAATTTTTTTTTTTTTTTTTTTTGATAAAGAATTTGAAAATCCTTCGAAAAAAATACAAAAAAATTTCAAACAATAAAGTGCTAATTTTGTTTCTGAAAAAAAAAAATCAAGAACTAGTTCAGTTTTTTTAGGTATAATAAAGTCTTGTTGCCAGATTAGAAATTCTTGTAGAAAAAAAATGAAAAAATCTGAAAAAAAACATCAAAATATTTTTTGAATTTTTTTTTTAGAATAATTCGAAAATTTAAAAAATTAGCTTTTAATTATTCTAATTTTACACCTGAAAAAAGGCTTCAACATACCTTTATTGGATCTGATGTAAATTTAACCCGTCTAGCTTTAGATTTAGGTGGCACATGATACAAATCTTCAATAGTTTCTACATGAGGAAGACCTGGCACTTCGACCCAGAAATGTCCGTCTTCTAAATAATGTACACCGCTCTCTTCGTAAATCTATCAGAAAAAAATAAATGAATGAATAATCCACCAAATTTCGCATCTTTTGCTTATCGATTCGAACGAATCAAAAATACCCACCTCTTTCAACTGCTCCGGTTGATATGCTTTATAGGTGCTCTCGTCGTCGGTCTCCGACAAAGGTCTATCTTGCAAAGTAGACTCGAGATCATCGAAACTACCAACTGAACTGATCCGTTCGGATAAAAGTCCACACTCTGAGCCGGTTTGAGATCCGAAATGGCTCGATGCGTACGTATCCTCTAATCCAGCCATCGATCCAGCGTTGCTAGATATCAACGAATCGTCCATTTGAGTAGCGCTTCTGAAAAATCATTAAAAATACCATCATTAAATAACTTTAGTCGTATTTCGACAAACATAAATACGATCAACTCGTATACCAGCATCGTACACCCTTTCATCGTGCTTCCAAAAAAAGAGAAAAAAAAAATCATAAAATTATACCTCTGAAGAGAATTATCGTCTGTATCGAAAGCAGTCAACATTTCGTTCACCCACTGCGAATCATTAGTTTTATCTAACGATTCCACAGAAGGAGACAATAAATGTACTACTTCTTGGGCTTCTTCATCTGACAGCAGCGTATCGTGACTCCTGTATAGTTGTAAAATCATACGTAAGTATCAGTCAAATCGTCAGCATCGTACCGTAACATAATCTCACACCCATCGTGCATCTTCATCCACTTGCATCCTACGTATTATTTCTTTACTCCAATCCAAATATAAAAACACACATTTCCAGGCACGTGCACTTTTTTTTTTGTAAATATAAAATACCTTCGTGCAGAGAGAAACCCCTCAGAAATATCAAGCATACCAATAAGCATTCCAAATCTACCAATAAGTACTTTGAAAATGACCCAGATGATGAAACCTTACCTGCATTTTTTCTCCAGAATTCTGTATATGAGAGAATCCGCATGCAAATGAGAATGAAGATGATGGAAAAAAAAGAAAAGAAAAAACTAATAGTTATGATACAACATAGAACATAGCATACTGAATAATATGAAAAAATTAAGCAAAATAATTCGAATACTAATAAAATCAATAATAAATAGAAGGAATCGAAAATTTAAAAATTCAGTGTGTGTAATAAAATTTCATCACCGAAAAGCAGGGCTTTTATAGGACTTTGTGCGAGATTTATAGAAGTTTTTATGAAAACAGTTTCCTAAAATTTTCCACCAACACCATTAAAGAAAAGAATGAAATCGAAAACGACTGAAAATTGAAAATAAAAATGGAAAAAATTCAATTGTACTAAAAATGACTGAATTTCAAAACAATAACTAAAATAAAAATTGAATTAAAAAGTGGAAGAAAAAAATCGAAACGACCAGAATTTAATCAAACTGAAAAAAATAAAAATTTAGATAAATATAAAATAAATGCTTAGTAAAAAATGATTCAAAACTGAAAAAATAATTTTTTCGCTACATATGTGGCATTCCATAAGAAAAGGGTCAACTTTGTCGAAAACAAGTTTTCGAGAAAAACGCAAAAATGTGATTTCGGGTCAAAAATATCGATTTTTGGTTTTTGACGGATTCGTATACCATCATCCTTCTACTTTCACGTGAGAGTGGTTGGGACCCTTGAAATCATTTTTTAATCATGTTAACACCGTAACATGCCATCGAAGGTCGGGCGAGATAGTGACTTAGAAAAGGGTCAACTTTGTCGCCGATGCAGATGGCATCAAGGAACATCAAGTTCAGTAAAACTAGGTATTTCTAATAATTTCTGGGGTTTTTATAACTTTTATAAAATTATTTTCACTTCAGATCAGAAAACTTTAAACTTATTTGTCTCAAAACTAGGTTTTTCAAAGTTAAAACTTCAAACCCGTCCCCAAGCGTGAATTTTATAGGTAGAGGGCTCATCAATAGCTCATTTTAAAGGGAATTTAATGTAGTTTGAGAATATGTGCCTAACTCGAAATCGAGCCGAGCGACAAAGTTGACCCTTTTCTTATGGAATGCCACATATCTAAATCAAATAAAAATGAGTAAAAAGTGAAAAAAAAATTAAAAAGAGGAAAGTTTGTATCAAACTAAAAAAAAAATATAAAATTTATAGATGAAAAAACTAAAAAAAATAGAAATCAGAAAAAATGAAAATCAAAAAAAATCTGAACGATTTGAAACTAAATTAAATTTTTTTTAAAATCGAAATTTAGAAAAATTGGGAAAAACTAAAAATTTGAAAACATTAAAAACCTAATACTTGAATTAAAAAATTGAGAAAAATTTTGGAAAACATATTGGAATAAAATTGTAAAAAAATTCAAGAAATCTGAAATTTAAAAAATAAAAAAAATAAAATGAAAATGATAATTGAGAAATGTTGAACAGGATGGAACCCTGAACAAAATCAAAATGGAAATAGAAAAGATTACAATATAATTTTTTTAAGCCAAAATATTTAGAAAATTTGTTTTAAATTGAAAAAATAAAAATAACTGAATTTGAAAAAAACATAAAAATTAGCAGGAAGTAGGTTTGAAATTTAAAATAAGTATTTATTTAAAAAAACTTGTCAACTGAAAAATACAAGAGATGAAAATGTTGTTTTTTTGGAGGGAGAATTCAAATTTGAAAAATAATGTGAAATAAATGATTAGATTGGGGGGGGGGGGGGACATAAAAACTCGAAAACAAACGTAGCCGAAGACCTATTTTTTTCAGGAAAAATATAATTTTTTTTGGAATAAAAAAAAATTCAGAAAAAGTTTTGTCTCAAATCTCTTGGAAAAAAATCTTAAAACTTGAGAATTTCTCTAGTTCGTGGAGAAAAAAATTTCTGAATTTTCTTGGAACGAAAAAAAAAGAAATGAAATAAAAATATCAAAACATTCAATTTTTTTATAAATCTCTTATTTTGACAGAGAATTAAAAGTTGAGAATTTCTCTGATTTTTAGAGAATTTTTTTTTTTAAATTTTCTTAGAACAAAAAAAAAAGAATTAGGGAAAAACTGTTTGAAATTGTGGGGGGGGGGGGGGTAAAACTTCTCATTTATTTGAAAAACTTAGGTCTCAATTTCATTGAAAAAAAGTCTTAAAAATTGAGAATTTCTCCAATTTTCAGAAATAAATTTCTGAATTTTCTTGGAACGAAAAAAAAAAAAGGTTAAACAACTTGTCCATTTTTTTTGGAAACATCTCTTATTTTTTACGGAGAATTGGAAATTAGGAATTTCTCTAATTTTTAGAGGAAAAATTTCTGAACTTTCTTGGAACGAAAAAAAAAGATAAAAAACATCTACTTTTTTTTGAAAAATCACTTATTTTGACAGAGAATTGAAAGTTAAAAATTTCTCCAATTTTTAGAAAAAAATTCGAAATTTTCTTAAAACAAAAAAAAAATTGAGAGAAAAATTTCTGAAATTTCTTAGAAGGGGTATTAAAAAACTTTTGTCTCAAATTTCTTTGAAAAAAATCTTGAAAATTGAGAATTTCTCAGATTTTTAGAGAAAACATTTCTGAATTTTTTTTTTGATTTTTTTGGGGCTAGCGTGAAAAAATCCATCTTTTTTGATATTATAGGTACTTTTTTTTATCTCTGATTTTTATAGAAGAAAAAATCTCAAACCTATAATTTTTTGTCTATTTTTCAAGAGAGAAAAATCATTCAGTTGTTTTTGAAGGGGAAAATTTCTCAATTTATTTGAGGTGAATTCATTTTAAAATTTTGAAATTTGTAAGCAATCTACCAAAAAAAAAAAAAAAAAATTATGAAAGAAACATGCTCCAAAATCAAAACAATCTCTAGGGAAAATTTTCAAATCTAAAAATCATTCCAAGTTTAGTTAGATTCGTAAATTTCTACGTAAATTAGACGTAAAAAATCAACACTGATAGGCTCATTCAAACTTTACAAAAATATTACATCAATTCTACTCAATCAAAACAATTCGATTATAATCAAATGGCAAATTTTACAAAACATTCGAGGCATCGGATCAGATCAAATCAGCCTTAAACATGCACTACGACAAACCATATCTAATATCTTACCTCACACTGAGCAAATTATCAGCCTCATCGGCGGTCATGGCTTCGGCAACGGTGCTGACAATAGAATGGCTTTCTTTCTGCTCGACGACAGCCATTTCAGGTACTAGAACCTGTTCAACGACTTGCACCTACGAATACAGTCCAATTATTTCTTCACTTTCGTAATAATCCATTTTTTTTTTACTCGATGTAGTACTCACCGTATCCTCTATAATTTTCCTATCGCCTTTTTCGTCGGCAATGGAGTCGTCATCGGCGTCGGCGAACTTCACATTGCTCAGAACCAAGCTGTCGGATTCGCGCATCGCGATAATCGCCTCGGAGGATAAAAATCCGGAATCCTCTTCGCTGATCGAACTGTTGCATAAAACAGTCGAAGAAGTATTCATTTTAATCTCGTTCAAGCTGTCGCCCAAGTTGAATTGCAGTATCGGTTTGATAATGTCATCTTGTTCCGAAGCTGGGAACGATTCGGTGGCTCCTATCGTGTCCAGTTCTTCGCAACTGGACTTCAACTCGTTTAGGATTTCGTTTTCTATGAAATCTCGCGTATTGAAATCATCGGCTTCGATATTGTTGTTGTGATTCGATATGGTCGAGCTTCCGTCGTCCGTTAGCGTCTCCGAAGGTCGAGTCGAGGCGCCGATTTCCGAGTATAAAGGGTCTGGGATATCGTTCGAGACCATCTGGCGAGCAAATTTATACATAAAATTTTATTCCCGGTTCGTTGTAAGCGAATAAAAATAAATATCGAGTTTGCTTCGAGCTAACCATACCTTGGGGCAGATTTCCGGAACGATTTCCGATTCCGAGTTACGTAATTGATCATCTTGGCTGGCGAGCTTCTTATCGACGAGTTCTTCTTCGGTGTTGATATCTCGAATGTCGTCTGTGCAAAAAAAATCACATTATGAGAATCGATATTTAACCTACGAGCTTACTCAGATCGATTCGAGTCCGTACCTATGCTACGTACGCAGCACAATAACCTCAAACACATTTCGAGTTGATTTCCTAACACCTCATTGTGAAAAAATTCGCATCCGCGGCAATAACAAATCACCTTTTGAATAATATGACGACACACCACACAGCTCGCGTTAATCTGCGGCTACGTTATAAACAACGCAACGACGACGTTTCGCAGCTCGTAACCGTCATTTCAAAAGTACTGGCATCGGGCCATCGTTTTTTAGAAACAAGAGTAGTAGAAAAAAAACACACTGTCATACGACGAGTCGCTCTTCCCGAAAGGTGTACACGAGCACGCGTATGCAAAACGTTCCACCTTTCCGAGCTTCGTGCCATAGAAAAAGAAAAAGAAAAAAAACACTGGCAATGTACGTCTACGTACGTCCTACGTACGAGACAATTTCGCCTCCAATAAGGACACCTTTTGTAACCGATTGTCAATTAATACACCGCCCCACGTCGGACACGCACCTAGCTCCGGTGTTTCGGGCAAGGTGATCGTTCCCCTTTAATTTTTATAATTGCAATTTACTACACTCGTATCGATCAGTGAGCGAATTTTCAATCGGTAATTCGAAACCAGCTATTTGTCAATTAAATGTAAACATTCTCGAAACATCGTTGACTCTTATCTATTTTCGTGCTCTCAAAATTGATCATACGACTCATTTTTGGTCTTTCGACTCCCCCCCCCCCCCCCCTAAATCCGATCAAATAATCGCCCAAATTGTTCCAATTTTCGTATCACTCACCGTGATTCTTTTGAGTACTATCTTTCTCCGGAATAGGTGACTTTGAGGAAGGTACTCTGAAAAAAAAAAAATGAAAAAGTAAATAAATAAAAACACTTCGATTAAATTACGTTTCGGTGTCAATTTTCAATCTATCAATTTACAAAATAATATTACGTTTACACACCTTTGTTGACTCGAGCTATTATCGAATTCGTTCGAGGAATGTTCATTGGCAGTGTTTAAAATTGAGCAAATGCTTTCGGTTGACGGATCACTCTCCGAAGAGGTATGGCTTTTTTCGATCGCACTTTCGACGATCGAGTTGGTCACTAATGGCTTCGCGACGACCGTTTCCGGTTTCTCGGATTTAGGTTCCGGTTTAGAGATGGTGTCCCTTTAAAAATAAAAGTACGGTTATTAATACTACAAGACGAAGACAACGTTAATTGCTGCTCGTTTGGTATTTATTTTATAGTTTATTTTTATGAAATTAGCAAAGCAGAAAAAATAACCAAATTTCAGCCATTAGTAGCGATACGATGAATAAGAAAAGAGAGAATGGGAGATTTGAAAAGTAAGAAATTTTTAGGAATTTTTTCAAGATCAAAGACACAAATTATGAAACTAAATTCTAATTTAGGTACTTTCGTAAAATATAATTTAAACCTAATACTTCTAATCTTGGGAAAACCTGAACGATTTTCTAAGAATATTTTACAAATCCACTTTTTCAATCCAAAAAGTAAAAAAAAAAATTAATTTTAAAATTGATTTAAAAAGTGTAAAAAATTAGGTTAGTCTTACTAGAAATTGAAAAAAAAATTGAAAAAAGTCACTACAAATTGAAAATAGAGAAAAACTGAAATTCAACTAAGAATTAAAAAAAAAAAAAAAAAAAAAAAAAACAGAAAAATTCAATTACAAATTAATTACTTCTTAATTCAAAAAAATTCAAAAAATGTAAAAAAAAATAAAAAAATAGAAAATGTTAAAAATTGAAAATAGAAAAAAATGAACTCGGAAAAAAAAACAATTTAAAAAATTGAAAATAAACAATTTAATGAAAATTTAAAAATGAAGAAAGAAAATCTAAGAAATGGAAAATTGGAGAGAAAATGAATTTAAAATATGAAAAAAAAAAAGTTGAAAACTTTGAGTAGAATTGGAAAAAAATCAAAAAAAAAAAATTAAAACTATAAAGTAATAACTGAAAAAACTGAAACAATAAAAGTGAATTAGATTTTTATTTACTTAATATTGTAGTTGAAAATTTGAAAAAATTAAAAATTAAAGAAAAAATCTAATTCAAATAAAATTAAAAATTAAAATTGAGGAAAAATTGAAAAAATGAAGAATAGTAAAAAAAAATCAACTCAAATTGAAACATCAGAAAAATTCAAAATAATATTTATAGAATTCAAACTGAATTTGTAATAATAAGAAAGAAATTAAAAAGAGGAAGTGTTGAAAAAAATTTAAAAATTAGAAAGTTAAAAAAAATGAATTGAAAAAATTTAGAAAGAAATATCTACTCAATTTAAATGATACTAAAAAATAAAAAAATTGAAAAAAATTTTAAAATGGGAAAAATTCTCAAAATTAAGAATCGGAAAAAATAAAAAAAACTGAAATTTTGATGTAGATAATGATTAAAGTGTAAAAAAATTAAAAATAGAATTGAAAATTTTGGGTAAATGTTCAAAATGGGGGAGGGGGGGGGGGTGTCAAGAAAAATGAACTGAAAGCGGGAAAACTTCAATTAGAGAAATACCTATTGCGAAAAAATTTCAATTCAAATAGACTGAAATTTTTTTTTTTTAAATGTAATCTGAATGATAAAATAGGTTGAAAATTCAAAGTAAATTAAAAATGAGCGAAAATTTTCAAAATTTTCAAGAAAAATCAATCCAAAAACTTTCAAAAATAGGAAAAAATGACATTAATGAGAAATTCGGTATAATAGTAAAACATTTCCAAAAATGAAGAATTGCAAGAAAATCAAATTCAAAGAAATTGAAAAACTGAAAAAATTAGAAAAACAAATTTAAATGCAATCTTTAAAAAAAAAAAAAAAAATTAAAAACCGAGATAAAATTTACAACTGGGCAATTTTTTTTTGATTCAAGAAATAAATGAGTCAAAAAATTGGAAATAAACTTTGAATTTAAATGAAATGAAGGTCAGAAAAAAAATGAAGAATTTGAAAATATTTGAATTCCAAGAAATTAAAAAAGTTGGAAGGATTGAAAACAAAATCAAATTGAATTAACCTACAACTACGTAGAAAAAATTCGAAAGATGAAGAATGATGAAAAAATTAATTCAAAGAGACTGGAAATGTAATTTATTCTGAATGAAAAAATAATTTAAAAACAAATTAAAAATTAAAGAAAATGTTCAAAATTATTGGGAAAAATAATTTTTTTTTTAAATCGGAAAAACTTGAGATTTAGGTAGGGACATGAAAATAAAAAAAATAAAAATTTAAAAAATATTGGAGAAAAATTAAATCAAGTTGCAAGAAAAAATAATTCAAAGAAAATCAAAAATGGAAAATTAAATGAAAGCAGGAAAAAAACTAGAAAATTAAAAATAGAAAACCAATTATTTAAATTCAAAGAAATCAAAAAATTGGAAAAAGTGAAAAAAAAATTAATTCAAATTGAATTAATATTAGGTAGTTGGAGGAAATTCGAAAAATAAAGAACTAAAAAAAACTTTTAGAAAAATCAAAAAATTGGAAAATTTTCAAAAAATCGTAAAAAGTTCAAATTAAGTAAATCAAATTTTAGGGAAAATTTTTAAACTCAAAAATGTAAAATAAAAAAGTAATAAATCCAAATTCTAAAGAAATAAAGAAATTGAAAAATTTTCAAAAAATGTAACTACTGAAAAAAAAATTTCAAAATTAAATCAAATTTTAAGAATAGTTTTTAATTAGGTGGCTAATTCAAACAATTGGAATTTAAATGAAATAAAAATTGAGTTCCGAGATATCAAAAAATTTGAAAATTAGAAAAAATTAAATTTTGATGTTTATTTTAAAATCAGGAAACGATTGAAAACCCAAAATTTAGAAAAAAATTGAAATTGAAATGGAATTTATTAATTACAAAAATAGTAAGAAATTAAAAATAAGAAAAAATTAGGAAAAAATTTCATTTCATGAAATTCGAAAAATTGGAAAGATCGCAAAAAATACCTACAACTAACATAATTAGAAATTGAAAGAATTTTTCACAATTAAGAATCGAAAAACCTAGGAATGAAATTGTCTCAAAATTGATAAAAAGTATAAAAATTGAAACAATGAGCAGGAAAAATTCAATAAATCAAGAATTGTAAGAAATCGAAATCTAGGAACATTAATAAATTGAAAATGAAATTTAAATGAAACTAAAATGAATAGAGAAAAATCTGAACCGAAAACCTTTTTTTTTGTTAAAAAAATTTTGATTAAAAAATGGAAATGAAGATGAAAACAAAAAAATTGGCCTTTGAAAAATGAAAGCAAATTTACAAAAAATGTCAAGTGGAAGTACCTAGTCCCATAAAAAGATTATAACTCTAGATCAAAAAAATCTAGACACATGACTTTTTCAAAAATTAGGATAAAATCGAGAATCCGACAAAATGCTACGAAATTCTCTACTAAACGACAGAAAAATGGGTGCAAAATACAAATTACCAAACTCTAATTACCTTTTAACGGTAGGTTTAGACTTTGAAAAATGCGACGTCCAGTTGCGTTGCTTCTCAATTAACTCTTTGCTATTAAGCTTACGTTCCGGTTTCTCTGGTTTGGAGCTTTTATCGTATTTGGTGACGACGACACCGTTTACCTTTGGTTCAGAGCTTGATCGATATTTTAGCGTATCGCTGGAGGTGGCCGATCCATTCACTACGCTGACGCCATTCGGTACGGCGTTCTTCGAATATACCGTGCCGTTTACCTGTCGTGTCGTAAACGTAAACAATATATCAGTATACAGAGGGTACCGCACGCCAAGGTTAGTTACCATCATCATCATCATCGCGAAACTAGTAATACTTCATGGTACGTGTAACGGTACAATATTTACGCGATGGCGATGATGACTTCGGAGTCCAGGCTCGCTCGAGAGACGAGAGCGTACTTACGTGGTTTAAATTTTTCGGCGACGGTGATCTAGGCGATATTAATGATTCAGTGCTGGCATGACTGGATGACAGCGACGAAGGTCTTCGGATCCTTTCGATAGGTTTTACATTGCGACTTTCTTCGCCTGCCACAACAAAAAGCAAAAATATTTCCATTTGAAAACTCTTACAAGGGTCACCTCCGATTGAGCTGAAATTTAGCTCACTGAAAGAGCATGCCACCCAGACCACACAACCAAATTTTTAGCTGCCGAAGTTGATTTTTCGATTTTTTGCGAATTTTTGAAAATGGCTAAAAACGCCTCCAAAAAACCATTTTTTGAAAAAAAAACTTGTAAATTTCAAGATAGAATCCTGAAAATTGGTTTGTACACTAAAGTCGATCTCCCGAGTCGATTGGTACTATTTTCGAAGCGATCTGGAGCCTCCAGAAAAAGTTGACTTTTCTCCAGCACGCTGGAATCTCTCCAGACAGCAAAAGCCTACATTTTCTGGAGGCTCTAGATCGTTTCGAAAATAGTGCCAATCGACTCGGCGGTCGACTTTAGGAGGGTAGACGAAGTTTCGGCCGATATGCTGGAGAAATTGATTTTTTGGAAATTTTTAAAAAATGCAGAATTTTCAAGTTGTTAAAAAAAACACGTGCGAACTCGTCATCTCGGATTTTGGATTCAACTACGTCAATCGATAGATGGCATCTTACTAACGCTAGGATTAAATTTTCAGCTGCCGAAGTTGATTACAGCGCCGTCTGGAGCTATTCCAGTCCACTGGAGAAAAGTCTACTTTTTCTGGAGGCTCCAGATCGCTTCGAAAATGGTGCCAATCGACTCGGGAGGTCGACTTCAGTGTACAGACCAATTTTCAGGATTCTATCTTGAAGTTTACAATTTTTTTTCTTCAAAAAATTGTTTTTTAGAGGTGGTTTTAGCCATTTTCAAAAATTCGCAAAAAATCGAAAAATCAACTTTGGCAGCTAAAAATTTGTTTTTGAGGTCTGGGTGGCATGCTCTTCCAGTGAGCCAAATTTTAGCTCAATCGGAAGTGACGAGTCGGCGAGGTTCCCTTGTTAGGCTCGATTTTGGACACCTCGAGCTTGGAAAAAAATCTCACCTGTGCTTGTACCCAATTTTTCAAACAACGCTTTGGCGCTGTTAAATCTGGCCACGTGACTTTCGGTACGTACGACCGTTATTTGACTGCAAACCGTCGTATCCGTGTTGCATTTGGGCTCTTTGAAAATAGCTTCTGATCTTCGATCGTGTTTCGGCGATATGGAAGAATCCCGTTTGATTTTATGCGACGGCACGTGTAATAATTCCGGCTCGTTAGCGGCGGCCGCCGTCGCCGATATCGTGGCCGGATTCCCTTTGCTTTGGAAAATGTTCGCTATCTGCGAGACTTTTGGGCCGATTACGCGAGTCGCAGAAGCGCCTCCGCTTTCGCTCGTCGCCGCCGATGCAGTAGCCGTCGCCACCGATGATTTCCTATCTTCCATAATTATTACGATTTCTGTAACACAAACGCAACAATATTGTCATTATTATACAGTACGAATGACTTATTAGTAGGTCTAGGTACTAGTTAGCAGATATATTATGTAAATTATTAATTATGCTAGACTGCTGCTCTCCTCCCATTTTCACATCACAACCACCCACTAACGCTTGGCAATTTCATCGTCACTCGAAATGTACACTGAAAACATCTATTTGCTTATGCATATGTAAGTTAACCTTTAAAGCCTAAATGCCGCTTTGTAATCCAAGCCCCCTCAGCTCGATGATAAATTACTACAGTGAATTTGTCGTATGTGCCAAATTCATTATCATTGTAACTAAACTGCCGGCGACCAGCAATATTTGATGCACAATTTAATTAGCTATTCGAGCTTGTATGTGATACTGATATTGGAGGAAACCATAAACATGTAATTTATGCCGGGGGAGGGGGTAAAAATTGCCCGAAATTGCCACCACAAACACCTCCACCCGAAGAAAACCATTTGCTACCAATGAAATAATATGAAACGTCTTGGGCCAAAAATTGTCAATTTTTTTCAAAAATGACAGAATTCCTTCACAACATTAAAAAAAAAAAAAATTATGGCTCATCTATTGACCACATTGTTTGTGAAAGGCCAAAAGAAATATTCATACCATATTTCACCAAAAATGATGGAAAACCATCAAAATAAATTCGTTTTGGGATAATTTGGTCGATAAAAACTTGAAAAGTCATTTTTTTGGGGAATCGTTCGCAAACGATAAATTTCTCTCTTGAAATAATAATGATGAAATCGTTCAAATGAAAAAAGAAAAGACAATGAATTTTATTCTATTTCGATGAAAAATCGTCAATCGTTCATGAACGATTCGTTCACATTTCAGGTAAATCGTTCGCGAACGACTGATTCATTTTTCTTCGATGAATCATCCAACTTGAAAAAATGAAAAATTATTCACACTAGATCATCTTGGAAAAAAATCGCTTATCGTTCACGAACGATTCATTTACATTTCATGATTTCAAGTGAACAGTTCGCGAACGAATGATTATTTTTTTCGAGCAGCCAATCATTTCGAAATTGGAAAAATCAAAAAATCTTTTTTTATCGTTCAAATTCCGAATTGATCGACCGATTCACTTTTTGACAAATCATCCAATTGGGATCATCTGTAAAACTCGTTCATTTTTGAGTTGGGCAAATTAAAAAGTCATTTTATTTACCGTTCATGACCGATTCGTTCACATTCCAAGCAAATCATTCGCGAACGAAAATTTTTCAGAGAAGATTTTTTTGAAAAAATAAAATAAAATAAGAGGTTTCTAAAAAATTGAATTCAACCTAAAATAAATTACTTAAGAATTTTTACAGATAAAAAGAAAAAGTTTTTTGTAAAATTTTTACTTTACCTCAATAAAAATTTTCTATTCTTTCAAATAAATTGAAAAAGAAAATATTTTCAGGGAGTTGAAAAGAAAAATTCTAATTAGAAATATTTTCTCAAGAATGAGTTTCTTCCCCAGGAGAATTTTTAATGAGAAACAGTTCTTGCACAGAATTTTCAATAAATTTTTTTTTGATTTTTTTTCCAACTTGATATTAACAAAAGAAAATATGGGGAAAATTTAAGCAACCTTTGTAAAAATTTGTTTTTAACACTGTCTTGAAAAATAACATTTTAAAATTTTGTTTTAAAAAATATTTAAATTAAACATGGAATCTTTTAGAAGAATTTTATGCAAGAAATTTAGAAATAAACTTTTTTCTCGTGATTTTTTTTTTTTTTTTTTTAAATAATACCTAACTAATTTTTACCAATAACATTTTTTTTTTAAATTTTAGGAGAGTATTATTTTTGAAAATATCTTTAAAATGTTTGAAAACTTTGTACAAGATTTCAAAATGAAATTTAAAAAAAAAACCTAAAAATCAATTTTAAAAATTTTTTATAACGTATTTCCTTCCAAGAAAATTGTTATGATAAAATTTCAAATTCTCATCAAAAATTGGAATTTTTTCCTATAAAATGTTTAAGCAAAGAAAATTGTTTCCAGACAAGACGTATTTGTTTATAATTTTTTTTCATTTTTTTTTTTTTCATTTTCAAACTTACCCGAGCGGCACACTCGATCGATAAGAAATCGTTTGAAAATCTATAGATGTTCTCACGATATTATAAAGATTTATCGGTACAACTTCATAGGCAAAAAATCTAAAAACTATCGAATTCGATATTATTAAGATTTTATGACGATATTCGTCAACGATACTATCGACAAAGAATATTAAATTTATCGATTCCGATTTTCCACCGATTTTGTGCAGATATTTGAAACTACATTATCGACAAAGAATATTAAATTTATCGAATCCGATTTTTTACTGATTTTGTAAAGATATTTGAAACTATATTATCGACACATAATATGCAATTTCTCGAATTCGATTTTCTAACGATTGCGTGAAGATATTTGAAACTATATTATCGACACGTAATATGAAATTTCTCGATTTCGATTTTTTAACGATTTTGTGACGATATTTGAAACTATATTATCGACAAAAAATCTGAAATTTCTCGAATTCGATTTTTTAACGATTTTGTGAAGATATTTAAAACTTTATTATCGACACGTAATCTGAAATTTCTCGAATTCGATTTTTCAACGATTTTGTGACGATATTTGAAACTATATTATCGACACGTAATATGAAATTCCTCGAATTCGATTTTTCAACGATTTTGTGGCGATATTTGAAACTACATTATCGACAAATAATCTGAAATTTGTCGAACGATTTTGTGACGATATTTGAAATTATTTCCAAATTTTAAAAATTGGTGAAAATTTTTCCAAGTCCAACACGTCTGGAAGTACTAAACTGCCTATTATAAGCGTTTTATTGCTAATTCCTCAACGATAAGGTATGGCATAGTGGTTAAGGAAGAGGATTACCATGCAAGAGGTAGATGGTTCAAGCCCCACGGGTGGCAGATTTTTTATAATTTTTTTTGACTTTTTCTGAAATGATCCTCTTACCGTAACATGAATAATGTGTTTAGGCATAGTTTAATGTATTAATTATGCTAATTAATGATTTTTAATTATAGAAAAAAGCTAGTAAAAGACGAAAAATCGGAATAAAAAATCGACAGAATATCGAATTCGATAAAGTGTCGCAAAAGTTCCGCCTAAATCGTGAAATTATCTTTCGATATTATAGATATATTATCGATAAAATATCTTACTATAATCTCAAAATTTTTGCTAACTATAATTCGTCTATAATCTATCTATATATCGAAAGATAATTTCACGATTTATGCGGAACTACCGCGACACTTTATCGAATTCGATATTCTGTCGATTTTTTATTTCGATAATTTGTCGATTGTGCTGCTTGGGTAGGTATTCAAATTTCAAACAATAATATTTGGAAATTTTTTTCCAATATTTGAAGAAGAATTTTCAAAAAAAAAAAAAATCAGCTAAAACTGTTGAAAAAAATATTTAAATTAAACAGGAAATCTTTTAGAAGAATTTTATGCAAGAAATTTATAACTAAAATTATTTTTTCTTGTGATTTTTTTTTCAAAAATAATTTGTATCAATAACATTTTTAAAAGGTTTTTAGGAAAGAATTTTTTTTTAAAAATCTTCAGAAAATTTTAAAATTTCGTACACGATTTCAAAATGAAATTAAAAAAAAAAAAACTGAAAATCAATTTTTAAAATTTTTAGGAGATTTTTTCCAAAGAAATTCATGAGAAAATTTTTAATTCTCATAAAATGTTTAAGTAAAGAAAATAGTTTTGTTTTCAGTAAGACGAGACGTTGAAAGAAATTTTTTTATAAAAGATTTTTTTCATTTTTAAACTTACTAAAATATTTGGAAATTTTTTCAAAATTTCAAGAAGAATTTTCAAAAAAAAAAAACTGACGATAAATTTGAGATTAAAAAAAATAAGGGCTTTTTCCAACAAAAAAAATCCTGGAATTCTTCAACAGATTTCAGACTTTTCTGAAATTTTTTCAAAGAAAATTTCAATTCTTGTCAAAAATTTTTATGAAAAATTCGTTATAGAAATTTTTTTACAAAATAATGTCTCGATTAAAATTTTGGCGGTTTTTGAGAGAAATTTTTCAAAAATTCTTCCAAAGATGTTATTTTTCAAGATTTGTTTTTTTTTAGAGAATTTTGATCAAAATTAAAAAAAAAATTCTTCGGTCATGAACGATTCGTTTTCACTTCAAGCGAATCGTTCGCGAACGACTGATTAATTTTAGACGAATTGCCTAATTTGAGCAAGTAATCACACAAATTAAAGTCATTTTCTAAACAATCGCTCATCGTTCATGAACGATTCGTTAAATTTCAGGCAAATCGTTCGCGAACGACTGACTCATTTTTCGCCGAATCACCCAATTTGAACATGTCATCACACGAAATAAAGTCATTTTTCTTTTTTCTAAAAAATCCTTCAAAATTCGAGAATGATTCGTTCATATTTCAAATGAATAGTTCACGAACGACTCGTTCATTTTTCAAGAAAATCGCACAATTTGAACATATTGTTCTACAAAGTCATAATAAAAAAAAAATCATTTAGTGTTCAACTATTCGTTCATATTTCAAGTGAATCGTTCGCCAACGACTGATTCGTTTTTTGACGAATTATTCAATTTGAATTTTGATTTGAACAAACTACACTACGATATAAAAAATCTTATCGTTCGTGACCGATTCGTTTTCATTTACAGTGAATCGTTCGCAAACGAATGATTCATTTTTCGAGCAAATAGCCCAATTTGATCAAATAATCACCCTATGTCGTGTATTCGTTCGTGAATGATTCGCTCATATTTCAAGTGAATCTTTCGCGAACGAGTAAATCATTTATAAACATTATGCAATTCATTCAATTTCAATTCTCGAATTACGAATTTTTCTGAGACAGATTCATTTGTTAAAGATTCATTTTGCACGTATGCCTATCTTCACCCTGGGAACTCTTCAAAATAACCTCTTCACTGCACAACTTACACCTGCAGCCTCTTCCAAAACATCACAACCTCATCAAAACGAGACCACCACTTACAAAAAACTCGACAATTCAATTTCACGTATTTTTCAGCGAGATCGTAGAAAACGATAACATGGTATGTAATGTACCTACGAAGTCGACTGAAATGGTCACAGTTGAAATACGCTTCGCTCGAAAACACCCGTCCGTCGAATCACCTTGCTCAGCAATACACTCGTACTCGTACATGAACAAACCAACAACAAAAAACATGCACAGTCAAGGAAGTACACATTCGTCATTTCGTTCCACATGGCGACAATTTTTCTTTCCTTTTCCTAACTGAGAAAACATTAACTGGCAGCCAGAGAACGGTTTGCATTGCGCGGAAGCTAAATCCATCCAGAGCTCAGAGTCGAGATGAGTTGCTACGATACCGCAACCTATAATGACTCTACGCGAATGTGAAATTTCCCCACAATCGCGAACCTTTCTCTTCCTTCGTCGCCGCCATCTTCGCTGCGCGTATATTTCACTGATTCATGAACAAACCTATGTTATGACTCGGATGACACGGCAATAAATCATATTTCGCAGCTTGCCAGTTGCCAACACCGCCGAAGTACATACTTTCCTCCAATTATAACCTGCAGTCTGCGACTCTCGTATAGGTAGGTACGAGTTTTACGAGTGCATTGATTTCTAAATATCGTAATTTCGCAAAAATTTACACCCATCGTAAAAATATAGGTACTCGAAAAATTACTCCCAAGATGGAGAATCCCATTGATGAAGTTTTAGCCAAGGTTCCCGGGTGTTGTTATTTCCACCAGACTGGGTGAGTACTTCATATAAATGAATCAACTGAATCTCTGGACTTGGAATATTTCTTTCAAGTTTTGATTGCCATTTATTTTATTCAAAATTGGAGGGGAAGGAGAGGTCCAATCAAAATTTTTGTAATATTCAAAACCATTCCTAGGTCTTCAAGCTATAACTTTTGTTTGAAGTTTTTTTTAATTGGACCCCCCTCCCCACTGATTTTGCACAAAACTTCGAAGCTATTAATTAAAAATTCCAGATGAATGCGCGAGGAAAGAACCGATTAAAAATTCAAAATTTGGCAAAGGGGTCCAAATGAAAATTTTGTCAAACAAAAGTTGTAGATCGAGGTCCAAGAAATAATTTTTGTTATTATAAAATTTTCGATTAGACCCTTCCCTTCCCTCCAATTTTGCATAATGGCTTGGACACTTATATTATTAAAAATTGTGAACGTTTAGGTCCAATTGAAAAAATTTTCAAACAAAAGTTGTAGCTTGAAGTCTTGGAAATAATTTTGGTCATTATAAAAATTTCGATTGGATCTCTCCCTTTCCTCAAATTTTACATAATATCAGGTAGATACTTTTTCAAAATTTGGCAAAGGGGTCCAAATGAAAATTTTTTCAAACAAAAGTTGTAGATCGAGGTCCAAGAAATAATTTTTGTTATTATAAAATTTTCTATTAGACCCTTCCCTTCCCTCCAATTTTGCATAATGGCTTGGACACTTATATTATTAAAAATTGTGAACGTTTAGGTCCAATTGAAAAAACTTTCAAACAAAAGTTGTAGCTTGAAGTTTTGAATCTGAAATGATGGAAGTAGGAAGTGTGAGCAATTTCGTTCATGTTCACTACAAATCCGAGCAACTACTCACCCAGGCTGGTGGAAATAACAACACCCAAGGTTCCCAAAGTATAAATGGCAAAACACACCTGTTCTGGTCGAATTTTTTTTTGAAAATCGAGTTAAAAAATAAGACTCGAATTATTTTTCTTATCAAATTAGAAACACGAAAGACGTCGGCGTCGCTGTCGCCACATCGTCATCGTATTTACAATATTACCAACGAAGACGGACATGACACATAATCATAATCACATATCGCACGTAATACCATTCTATTGTTTTAATCAACACAACCACAACACAAATAAGTAATCAATTATAAAATTATATTACGACAGAACAATTTCCATTTCTAAATACTTCGCAGACTTCGCAGCCAACTCCACCGATAAAAAACTTCACACCCAAGTTATCACGGTACACGAACTTACATCCGTTACATACGTTCGTTTATGGAACATCTGGGCACAACAGTCCCTCTTCGTACAGTTTCGTTCAATGACGAGAAAAAAGAACCCTTATTATAAATTCTAAAAAAAAAGATACGTCAAGACTTACCTACCCAAGTACCTCGCAGATAAGCCGCCATTTTACACAGAATACCACCGATTTCAAAGACCGAGTGCTTTCAAGAAAGTTTTTCGTATCAAATACGAGTAAAAAGCTTAACACTCTGATGTGACTAAATTGCACCAATTATCAAGGTTATATAACTAGCAAGTGTTTTTGTTTTATTTTATCAACATATTATGCATGTGCACCATTTCAACCATTTGTGTTGAAGTAATTTCAAGAAATGAGTGATATTTGATTAGCAATAAAATTCGCAATGTCACGGTGGTGTAACTGGAGACCTCAGTGAAAGGAGAGGGCAGAAGGAGGTAAAAATTAATCGCTAAATAACGTCAATTCGAAGAAATACGAGTATCATTGGGAAAATCGTAGAAATCAGAAAAGACCAATATTTGAAAAAAATCAAGAGAGTAGATAAAATTTGTAAATTCAAAATTTTTACGAATTTAAAAAAAAAAAATCTGTCTATTGCGTTAGGCCCAACCTGATGAGGTCAAAATTGTTATGTAGGGTCCTCTATAGGAAGAGGAATCATATCAAAGAATTTTTGGGACCCTAATTCGAAATTGAGGATAAGACCCATTTTTAATGGGGACCAAGGGAGGCCGAAAATGATAATTTTTTTTTGAAATTTGAGCCACAGATTAAGACTATTACAGGGTGTCTAATTTTTTTTTTTTTTTTTTGAAAATCTATGACTTTTTTATGAACAATATTTCTAAATTTCCAGGGGCCCCCCTCCGGCATAAGCGTAACTTGGAAGAAACATGGAAGAGCAAACAAATTTCCCCTTATTTTTCCCTATATTTTGTGGTAAATACTTATTAAACAAATTATTGAAGGGCGAATGCCCCTTGAACCCCTTCAGTTATGCCTATACCCTCCGAGGACCCCTTTTTTTGTAACCAAAAATGAAAAAAAATCTAAACAATTTCAAAAAAAAGTTAAATTAATACTTGGAATTTTCAAGGATGTAATTCGATTTCTTCCCTAAAAGGTGGATGCTTGAAATTGTTTTCATGTTTTAATGTAAAAATGATTTTTTTCCTGAAAAAAAAAAACAATTTCATGCAAAAAATTCTCTTTAAAATTTTTCAACAACTTTTTCAACAGAAAAACATTTTTTCTATGTTTTTTTTTTCGTCCCAAGTTCAGAATAATATACTCGTATTTTATTATCATCAAAGAAAGAAAAATTGATCCCCAGAAATTAAGATTTTTCTATTTTAGAAGAATTTTTAAAATTATTGCTTGAAAAAAATCCCAGTGTTTTTACTTTTTTTTCGAAAATAAAACGAATTTTTTTATCACAAAGACAAAATTAAGAAACTTTTCCACAGAAATTTTAAATTTTTTTTTGTAAAGGGTGGTTTGAAAATTGATCCCTGAAGAAGTATTCTCAATTTTCAAAAACTACAATCATGCATTATTTTTAAATTGAAAAAATTTCATTTTCGAAAAAAGTTTGGGGAGTTTATTAAAAATTTCCTTTTACCAATTTCCCATTTTTGTGGGGGGGGGGGGGGGAGATTTGATCACAAGACTAATCCAATCACGACGAGAAAAGAAAACACCAAATCACCCCTGGAATCTTTTTTTAGAAAAATTAATAACACGGTATCGTATCCCTGTCTAAGGTTGACGCCCTTGAATAGCCTTAGGCGAATCTACACAGACCTACCACCGTGTTTATCTGCGTATTTAAATTTCGACACCAGCGTAGGCGTCAGAAAGATCATTCACCTTGGGATTATCCGACGAGCAAAGTAAACCACACGACATACTGCACAAGTATAACCTGAGAAAACGGTAAATTTGTAAAATTTTCACAACACAATACACATACACGAGTTCGATTAATCGGCGAATAATCACTGTCCCTTATCAGCACAACAAATTATCAGATGTGTCGGCGTTTATGTTCGTAATCGCATCGAATGTTAACAAATTTATCTCGCATCCAGTTGAATAATAATAATTATAATAAGCTAATTATAATTTTTATCTCGCGTAAAATTTAAGGTTTACCTAATAACTAAACGAGTTCATTATTTTTTAATATGTAGTAGTAGGTAAAATGAAACAACTTCGCTGGGTAGTAATTACCAGCAACGTAGCGTATAGTTCTCGTGTGTGAGAAAATAATACTCCAAACACAATAATAATAAAAAAAAACTATGTTTCAAGTTCATAAAAAATGAAATATACTTACGACGAAAAGCATGAAAAATTCTCTTTTTGCGATTGGAATTTAATTATCCCAAAAACAGGTACCATCGTTATACATCTGAGTATCCTGAAAAGAAATAAAAAAGGAATTAGATAACTTTTTTTTTTTTTTTAGCAAATCCATTTCCTCAACATCTACGATATTTGAAAAGTGAAAATCCCAATGATAATTTTGTTGCCGATGTTGACAATGAAAACAGGAAGCTATACACGTTGATACGTACGAAAGGCCAAACAGGTTTTTTACTCGTATATGTGAAATTTGACGAATTGCGTCCGTTCAAAGACGAGAAATTGAAACCTGTTTGATTAACACAGATAACTCGAGTATTGATTGATCAATGAATTGATTTTATAGCATAATTAGGCCGGAATCGGAACCACCAATGTTTTCAAAAGATATCAATTAAGGGCAGATGCACGGTAATAATGTTCACACCGTTCTAATCAATACGTCAATTCTGCACTTCTGCAGAATGCCGATAAGGCTTCAAATTTATCACTGATTGGTGAAGTTTTCTTCTCAGTGGGAGTAATAATAATTCGCGTACAAGTATTTGGAAATATGTATCTTGCCAAGCATATCTTTACTACGAGTACTCGAGATACCGCAAATTTACTTCCTCGATGTGTGTATGTAGCTCGGGTGAAAATCTATCAAATGAAGAAGATGTAAGCAATATGGGCGATATTTCGAACCTAGTTTTTCTTCAAGCGGCTAATTACGAAGGTTTAATTACAAATACAATAGAGTATGCGATAAATTGATGATATGAAACCTTAAACAAGATATCCATATACCCATTTAAGTACATATTTGCGTATTCATAACCATTTGCTACGAGTACGTCACGTATTACTAGGTCTTCTGTGAAAGTCATACAAGGTATCAATTTGCAGGAAAATATCGCAAATGGAATATCATACTTACTGAAATTATTGAGAAAAAAAATCGAAGAAGGCAGCGTCATGTAAATTTAATGTATTGGAAGCTATAATGTAGTCTCGAGAGATGCACTGGGTATACACGAATTACGAGTTCAACACTTCAACTATCACAACGAATTTTAACTCACTGATAATTTACACGATTGATGGCAAAATTTCAAAATTTTAATTCACAATTTACACCGAATTTAATTACTAATCAATTTAGAAACATTGATGTGATCTATCTACTTTTCTCAAACAGAAGAGATGCGTAAACTGCAAAATTTTCGACTTGTAATTCAATGTTGCCACAGATAAGATTTATTACCTTCTCTTGTGATGAAAGTTGAAAAAGATTCGAAATTTCTTTCGAGATTCCCTACTCTTTTAAAATTGATTTTAATTTTAATAAAACGAACACTTGAGTCAATTCGAATAATTTGCATACCAGATTATTGAAAAATTTAATTAAAACTAAAAATTATAATTAGAAAACTGCGATTTTTCTTTCGTAAGCTCTGGCAATAATACTTCATTCGAGAGTTTTTTTTTCAACCAATCAGAAAAGAGAATTATGTTTACGATGTTGTTTTTTTTTTTTTTTTTCAAAAAAAATTATTTTCGAACCGGGTCGGAGCTTTTTCAAAAATGAACTTTCACGAACTTTAGATTTTTTTTCAATTTCTTTCAGCACAGCAGGGTACCTGAATTTACCAGTACCACAAAATAAATTTAATGATTGTTACTTGTAGTTTTGATAACCCAAGACATGATTTAGAATAAATCAGAGAGCAGAGACACGTAATGAAAAATGAAATTCAACTCTGACAACATTCAAATAAAATTCAAATTTCAAATAGACAAAACATTATTATTCTTAAAATTTAACAAAGAAAAATTTCTATTACGTAATAATCAAATACAAGCTGAACCATTCATAATCATCTACTTTGTGACAGATTTCTTCCCTTAGGCTTCAGTTTTCGGCCCAATATCTTCTCCCTTTCCATTTGTTTTGCAGCTACTTTTTCTTGAAAAGCTTTTTTACTTTTTTCTGTTATAGACAAAAATCGCTGTACTTTCTCCTGCAACACATAAAGCTCAAAGTAGTACTTATATCACATACGTAGTTTTTAAAATACGTATTTTATTATGATAATTTACCGCATATTCTCTTTGACGTAATATTCTGGCTCTTTGACCGGTAGTGTATGGAGTAGGCTTTCCGTCAACGAACGAATAATCTGGACCATCGGTCAGAATTCCTCTCGACGTTAAATTAGTAGGGTAACCATTCCTAGAGTAGAATATGGGTAATCTGATTAATACCGAATAACATTAGGCTAAGAAGTACGAAATTACCAAGTTAACACTTACGCCTCCCTCCATTTACTACCAATGGAACGGACAGCTGAGGTGCTCATTTGCTTTATCAGGATATTACTGCAATCTGAAATACATTTTGAGTAAAATTGTAGAACTATTTCGTATGAAAGATACCAAAAAAGCCGTAAAATGAATGATACTCACCTAACACCGAAGGTACTAGTTTTATGATTGATAAATAGGACATTGTGCTGATTTGAATTTGACCGATGTAATTAGGCAAACTGCGACTTGAACTGGAAGTCTGGAACTGGAGTATTTTGACTAATCCTCTTGAAATTTTCCAAAAATCAATTTTTCGAAAAAATTTTGGAATTTGAAATTGATAATGAAGTCAACTGATAACGGATGTTATTTTTTTGGAAAAGTGATTCTAGTAGGTAGTCTCTTCGGTAAAATCATTTTCTTTTGAGAATCATTAGGTGAAAATTGAATTATTGGCTGTTTATGAAAAATTGTTGTATAATAACACACCAAATTTGTATTAAATATTCAATTTATGAGCGAAATTTCCGAAATTTTCGAAAAATTCATCAATAATTTTTTATTTTACGTAGCACTTCTTGCGGCAAAAAAATAAACTAAATGTTATCATTTGAAATCAATAGTCGATATTGTCGATGTAATAATCGATTCATCAAATTCCTGCACGTTGATTGGTTCAATGCTCTCATTTATGATCGATGTTTGTATTGGTTTGTATTCATTTCATACCCTAATTTCAGGATTTGGATTGTTTTAGTTAATGAACAGAAAACTGAAATGTGTGTCGTTGTCGCTGTATTTTCGTGTTAATTTCTTAAAATAAGTGAAAAGATGAATGATAGATTTATTTGATCCGATATTATCTTAATAATTTAGTTAACCGCGGTCATTATATTATAAGTAATTAGTAGTTCGCGTGATTGAGCCAGTTTAACGAAATGTAAAAAGGAAAAGAGGTAACGTTTCTGAAAAGATTTTTATTTCGTTTATTTACAACTTTTCACATAATTTTTTTCGTTGGGTGTTGGAAATTTATTCCTTCACACACTCTCAAGTATGTAAAATGTACCGGGTATGTTGGAAGTGTGTTGTGTTTCGTGGAATAGAACTTGAAAAACTTTACTTTGGGGGTCGTGATAAGTGTAACAAGAACTTGAAATAGTGTTGAATGTAAATATCTTGTCAGTTTCCACAGTTGAGTTGAATCAATTTTGATGAAGTTGTTCGAAAGATTTGCCGGATCATGAATCGATAGATACAGCTGTAATAAATTTTAAACTGAATTTTCATCTCGATGTAGTTGATCTTTAATTTCGATATTGATAAAAACTGTTGTATGATTTCAGATTCGTCACGATGAGTTGATTCGTTTACCATGAAACTTCATCTATTTGGTACTTTTGTGAAAATGTCATCTCCCAACGAACGATGTAACAGGTAGCAGATAAATCAGGACTGAATCGTAAAAATGGGCATGTGTTGCAGTCAACACAATCAAGAAGCCAGCCGCCAACTTGGTACGAGTATTTTTAATTTTTAATTTCACCATCATTCGTGCACATTGTTTCAGTTTTTCAAAAATCACCTCCTCAGTATTCACAAACCGAGAGAAAGCTCGAATAGGAATTTCTATTGTTGACTAATAATATTATGCTGTGTGCAGTACGTAATTAGTATTCACTCTTTGGAAACGATGTTTACTACTCGAAGAAAATCACTCCTATATTGATTTCATTTTCTACACATTTATGCTCTTCGTATGTGTAAATTTTGTATCTATCAGGAACCCAGGAAGCACTGGCTTATTTTCCACGCTGTAATTCGCTATTAAAATACGAAAATTCGATCATCCCTAATTATCTCTGCGAGACGTCAATTCGCCTAAATCATCGAAGAATTATCTCGAGCGGAATTTCGCATTAATAGGAAATGTTAATTGCACCGGAACACGGTTATTTAACGTTGAATAATCGTGCTGATCGGAAAATCTCTACTATTATGGCCGGAAAAGCACTCTAAGCCTGGGTTGGACACCATATTGTAGACTAGCTCCCAAATATTATTAGGATTCGTCCTAGGTATTATATGATTTTTCATTTTTACCTCCTCTCAGACTTGGAAGTCACTCGAGCTGAACAAATTTTATTCTTATAATACGTTCCACGCTTCGGGTAGTGCTTATACGAGTGGAAAATTCATCATATTTTCAAAATATTACCACAGCAGATGTCAAAGTGGTACGAGGATCGTTGGAAAAATTCATTTTCTATCTCGAATATTTTCTAGTCCAGCTTGATGGTTTATTTTCATCTAACGAAGTTTAATATGAACCAATTTTAGGCCTGAAATTATATTTCAACGACCCAGTTTCCAGTTCTACCTATTTTCACATTTTTTGCAGCCTCATTTTCATCTGGTAAATTGAATCAGTAGTGGCACAGTGTGTTCATTAAAGTTTCTAACGGTGCCAATTGAATTCCCATCTGATGAAAGAGGTTCCCCTAGAAGAGACGGAAAAGATGCTCAATTTTTTGCAGAAAAAATTCCTCAATTTTTTGCAGAAAAAATTCCTCAATTTTTTTGTAGAAAAAAATACCTCATTTTTTGCAGAAAAAATTCCTCAATTTTTTTGCAGAAAAAATACCCAATTTTTTTGCAGAAAAAATACCCAATTATTTTGCGAAACAAGTTCCTTAATTTTTTGCAGGAAAAATTCCTTTTGTTCATAGATCGAGAAATGAGTCCATATATTTTTTGGATACGTTTCAAGACTATGAATTGAAATTTTGAACCAAAATTGGCAGTTTTTATCTTGAAAAATGCCACCCCTTTGGCATCAATTCACTTCCTGCAACTGGTTAAAAATTTCATCTACCTGTTGAAATTTGATGGGCATACTGTGTCACACGGTTAAATGTTTTAAATGGCTATACGGTGTGGCTCTTCCTACGTAAACTAAATACCATTTTCTCATATACACCGTCTCTCCACCGCCCCGTAATATTCATCACATAGGCGAACTTTTTTTTAATGAGTAATTTCCTGACTCCGATGACGAAGACGAATTGCTCCTCGTACCTTCCTAAAATTTCTCTCTCTTTCGACCAACCAATCGATGTAAATACAGTTCCACTCGCTCGTAATACGCCATACTTACTCGAAAATATTTTCATAATCCCAATTTCAGCTACCATTTCGAACCTCGTCTCGTCCATCCGCACTGTACGTGTTTCGTATCGATTCGACTCAAAAAATTGTACTTTCTCGTGTCATTGAACCATTTTATTCCAAGCTGCCAGTTTACCTACGTCGAGGGTACAAACGACGGAGGGGTTTATGAACTTATATATTCTCGTTGCTGTGTATATTAAAGAGAGAGAAAGAGATAGGGAGTGTGAGACGCCGGTAAACCACCACGCAAGTTATGAATTCGTTGTCGAGACGTTTATATTGTGTCGAAAATTTCGTCGAATAAATCACGAGAACAACAATGTATACAATTTCCGGTATATCGAATCGAATTCGGTCGAAGAGCGATGCATGTTGGACTGTTGGTAAGGGAGGGAGGATCTTGTTAGGTTGCAAAATTACTGAAATTAGGCGTTTTATTTATTCAGTAGACCTGTTACGTATAATTCGTGCAAAGGTCGAGTTTCCCTATAGGGTCTTTTCGTGAAGGTTACCGATTCGAATCACGAAAATGAATTAAATATAAGAGAGGGAGAATTGTACGAATTTTGTTGAATTTTTCAACTTGGCTATTTGATGGTGAAATTAAGTATTCATTTATTCGTTATCGAATTTTTACAATTTATTTTCAAAATTTGTTCATTTGTTTGTGAATAATTTACTCAAAATTCCCATTTTTTTTTTTATTTTCAAAAAATCGATTATTGAGTTTTTGAACTTCTTCAGCATTTTAAAATTAATAAAAAATAAATAAAATAAATTATATGTTTAAATTTCCATTCTCTTTAGTTTAATTTTCAATTAATTTGCAATTTTATTATTTGTCATTTTTTTCTTCTAATTTTCTTAATCCTCAAATTCTTTGAACTTCGTTTTTCTGTAATTATTTTAAAATTTAATTCAAATTTTTATTTTATTCAAACCTGATTTTTTCTGTCTCCATTTTTTCGATTTTTTTTTAAAATAATTTATTTTCAATTCATTTGGAATTTTTAAATTATAAAATATACATTTTTTAAAATTGTTTTTATGGATCTTGAATTGAATTTGAATTTTATAAGTTGGTTTTTAGTTTTTTCCCGAGGTTTCAGGAAATTTGATGAATTTTGTTTTTCAAAAGTTTTTTAAATTTTGAATTTGAATTTTTTCAGTTTTCGTTCATTCTTTTTTAAAAAAAATTTCATTCACTTTTAAATCATTTTCTCAATTATACATATACTTTTTCAATCATCAAAATTTTAAAAAAAAATTCCAGAGTTTTTAGATCTAAAAAAAAAAAAATTTCTATTTTAATAGTTTGATATTTTACTTATTTCCAATTAAATTTAAATTTTCCTAATTAGGTATTGTTAATATCAAGTTTAAATTTTTTTCCTCCAAAGTTTTCAATTTTTTCAAATATCTATGTTTAGGTTTTATTTTATTTTTGATTTTTTTTTACTCGTTTTCAATTTTTGTACATTTTATCATTTGTCAGTATTTTCCAAGTTTATAAATTAAATTTATTGGATTTTTTAAAATAATTATGTAAATTTATTGGATTTTTTAAAATAATTATGTACCTATCATTTTTTTTCTTTCTATTTCTCAATGATTTTTTTTTTAATTTTGAAGTTTTTTTGAACAGTTGAAAATTCTATTAAAGAATTTAATTTCGGTATGTACCTGATTTTTTAATGGTTCTGCGATAAAAAAATTGTAAACGTCAAAAACGGAAAATAACATTTGAAAAATTGTCAATATTTAATTGGTGTAATTCAGTGCATTGTTGTAATTTTTTTCGTGAAACTTTGCAAAATTTTCAAAATTCGATGTTTTAAAATTTTGTAAATCTTAAATTATCAATTTTTAAAATTTAATAAATCTTCGAAACTTGAAAAAAAATTATTACCTAGATACAGAAAAACAGTAATTTTTTGTTTCAAAAAATAATAATTTTTTTTATTCCAAAAAATTTGGATTTTTCTTCTTCAAAAATTCTTTCTCATTAAAATGAAAAATTCTCCAAAAAATTGAAGGATTTTTCCCCAAAAAGATAGAGTGATTTAGAAAAAAATCGAGTTTAAAAAAAATCATTCTAAAAATTTCTTGAATTTTTTTCTAAAAGAATCCACTTTGAGAGAAATTACCTCCAAAAAATGGATAAATTGTTTTAAAAAAATCGAGAGATTTTTTTTCTCCAAGGGTCATTCCATGTCAAGACGGCCCGTTTTTGACCTTAGGTCCTCCGATTTCGGTCAAAATTTTTTTACGAGTCTTTCTAATCCCAGAGAAAACCACAGTTTTTTTCTCCATGACCCCCGAGGGGGCTTTCTGGAGGGGGGGTTTGTTTTCGCACTGATGAAATTTCTTGTTATAATACCCAACTTTGGTGGGCTGTATCTCATGATTGGTGCTAGGTATCGAAAATCAGTAAACTGGGTTTTGAAGAGCATTGAAAGGAGATTCAGAATCACTTACGAAAAGTTCAACTTTTGAAAATACGCAGAACTTCAGAGCCCTCATCAAAAAATCTACAAAAATTCCTGTGAAGAGACATTACTATACTACATTTGTGTCATAATTTTCGTGATGGACATCCTAAACCCCTGGGGGGCACGGAGCCCTAAAATTTTGACCCAAATTCAATTTTTTTTTGAAAAATGAGTGACATATCGTTTGTTGCGTTCTTGATAGCGCTGAATTCGAATATCACCTTGATTTTTTGATAGAACCCATTCCAAGCCCTCTACAGCCCACCAAATTTGGGGGAAAATTGACCCAAATGGAAAAAATCGTGTGACACATCGTTTCTTATGTTTTCTATAGTGCTGAGTTCGAATTTCGATTTTATTTTTTGATAAAACTCCCTCACGCTCCCCTATGACCCCTCAAATTTTGAAAGGTGTGGGGTAGGGCGATGGTGGGGTGCGGCATATCGTTTGTTATGTTTTCGAGGGTGCTGAATTCGAATATTCACTTAGTTTTGTGATTGGGGGCCTCCCGAAGCCCTTCCCAGCCCTCCAGACACCTGTAATTCGTACTAATTCAAAAAAATTGAATTTGGGTCAAAATTTTGAGGCTCCGTGCCCCACAGGGGTTTAGGATGTCCATCACGAAAATTATGACACAAATGTAGTATAGTAATGTCTCTTCTCAGGAATTTTTGTAGATTTTTTGATGAGGGCTCTGAATAAGTGATTCTGAATCTCCTTTCAATGCTCTTCAAAACCCAGTTTACCGATTTTCGATACCTAGCACCAATCATGAGATACAGCCCACCAAAGTTGGGTATTATAACAAGAAATCTCATAAGTGCGAAAACAAACCCCCCCTCCAGAAAGCCCCCTCGGGGGGTCATGGAGAAAAAAACGGTGGTTTTCTCACTTTTGGGATTAGAAAGACTCGTAAAAATTTTTTGAACGAAATCGGAGGACCTAAGGTCAAAAAAGGGCCGTCTTGACATGGAATGACCCCAAAAATTTGTCAAGTTGTTTAAATTTTTTTTTTTTTTTAAATTGAAAGAATTTGAAGAGAATTTGTTTTTACAAAATATTTGAGAAATTGTATCGTTCAAAAAAATCTTATTTTAAAGGACTTGGAATTTTTTACTTCAGAATAGGTAATTAAACGTTTCCTCCCGCTCCGACTAAATATATCAGTTATTTAAGAAATTTTATTTTCTTTGAAGAATTGAAAAAATTAGGAAGAAATCATGAATTTATTTCCTTTATCTTTTTTTTTCTGCAAAAAATTAGATTTTTTAAAGTTAGTTCCAAGAAAATTCAAAAAAAAAATTCTTCAAACAATTTCAACTCACAGTTTTTTGAAGTTGATTCAATTTTAAAATTTTTCAAAATATTGCAGACGTTCAAAATTTGGCCAAATTGTCAATCTTGATGAGTAAGTTTAAAAAATTCGGAAAATATCTCAAAACTAAAGATTTCCAATTTGAAAAAGTTTTAAAATGTGTTAAAAATTGCAATTTGAAATTGTAACTCAAATTGAATCAATTTTTTTGGTTTAGTAAATTTCAAAAATTTGGCATGTCTTTAAAATTTTTTATTTTCAAATTTTAATAAATTTTTAGAATTGACTCAATTTTTGTAATTTGATAAAAATTAAAATTTTGTTAATTTTTTAATTTCAATAGAATGTTGTAACAGGGTCAATTTTTGTAGTTTGGTAAATTTTTGAAATTGAGTTTATCTTCAAAATTCAGTGATTTTCAAGTGTTCGTGAAATGTATAAATTTTTAATGTTGAGTAAATTTTCAAGATTTTTAAAATTTTTAAAATCTTGGAAAGTTGTTAAAAATTTAAAATTTTCTAAAAATTGGAATTTTGGAAATTTTTTCAATCAAATTTGAAATCTTGAAAAGTTTTAAAAATTTTTAAAATTAGAGAAAGATCTTGCATTCTGGAATTTTTTTTCTATATTTGGTTAAAATCGAAATTTTGTCAATTTTTTAATTGTTACAAATTTTTGAAACTGGATTAGTTTTTAAAGTTTAGCAAATTTGGAAATTCTAGTAGATCTTCAAAATTGGATAATTTTTTTAATTACCTATCTATTGATAGTCTAAAATTTTGGAGTCTAATCAATTTTTCAGATTTTTGAAGTTTACTTAATTTTTAAAATTTGGCCAAAACTTTTAAAATAGGGAATTTTTTTAATTTGATAGAAATAAGAATTTTGACAATTTTTAAATGTTAACAAATTTTTGAAATCAGATCAAATTTTAAGTTCGATTAATTTTGGAAAATTTTCAAAATTTTCTAAGGCGGGGGGGGCTACCTTTAAATTTTTTTTTGTTGAATGCATAGAGTTGACAAGCGGAATTTTCTAAGACTTTTTTATATGATGCATTTTTAATTTTTTTTATCTGAAATATTTAGGAAGAATTGGAAACAAAAATCATTTTGCTTTTTTTTACAAAAAAAAATCATTTTTGATTTTTGAAAAATAAAATGCCTGGAGTTTTCAAAAAAGAAAAGTTATATTCATATTGCATATTTATGATGTCGTTTTGCAAAAAATATTGATAAATTTTTTGGAAAATGAAAAATTTTAAGCGTCAAAATTAGAAAAATACACGACTTTTTTTAATGCCCCGTTTCCAGAAAAACTATGCAACCCACGAGGTTTTTCCTCTGAATGTTTTTTATTCAGTACAGTCTGGTCTGTAATTTAACGAGAGGATTTTGCAGAATTCCTAATTTCTACCCGACTTTATCAGACCCTCTCATAGTTTCTCGTCGAAGTATTCCAGTCAACTCGAAAGAAATCGTCGACAAATTAAAATTTTGCGAAATCCTCTCGTTAAAGTATGGGGGAGACCTTCTTCTACAACCCCAAAAAAATATGAGCTCGATACCTCCATTAGTTATTGAGATAATGGGGCATTCGTGGGAAATGGGTAGGACAGAAAAAGGGTAATTAGAGTTTTTTGATTTTCCAATAATACATTCATGTTTTTGTTACCTTGTTGACCAAAGTATAACGAAACAGAATTACTTTGACGTCTCAAAAACTTTATAATCGTTAAAATTCTGTTATTTTTTAAATTTTCTATTTTTATTTTTTTTTTTGAAAGTGGAAAATTTGGTAATTTTAAAATTATAATAAACTTTTCAAGTTTGATCATTTTTTTCAAGTTTTTGATTCATATTTGTAAAAATTTTAAATCAGGTAAAAATTCAAAATTTGAAAAAATTTTAGAATTCGATAAAAGTTGGAATTTTGGAATTTTTCATGAAAATTTTCAAATTACACTCGAATAAGCAAACATTTATGGTGAGAAGGTTTGAAATTTCGCTCTCTAAAAAAAACACAGTATCAGTAATTCCTGTTTTATCGCGAAACCTCATCTAATTGCTCGAGTATAATTCTATTCAAAGGCCAATTTTTTGTAGCAGCTACGATAATTGGAAAAGCCCACAGAGCATTCTTTTTTTTTTACGACGAACGTGTACGTAATGAGTTCATCGATAAACCCTCACGAGGCACTTTTCCTCGAATTTCAGTACGTTAAACTTTCTGGTTTAAGTACGATGTTGAACTTGCGATGGTAATGACTACAGAGGGGAGCGATTAATTGCGGTGAGGACGGTCGTGTAGAGTGTATTGTTCGAATGGAGGTGTTTTTGTTTTTCAAATAATGGTCACCTTGAGTTGACGCTTTAAATTCAAGCTCGATCGTAAATTTAAATAGTGCCGACATTCGTGCCGCTTTTCAAAGCCTATTCAGCCCAGGTTGTTGTTGTTTTTTTCTCCTTTTCTCAATCGTATAAATGAGAAACTTTTGTGCATGTGTGATGCGAAAGTTACGATAAATGAAAGCCCATAGCACGTTTGAAAAGCCTTTTCATTTGAAATAAAATCACCTTTGTTTTTCATTATGGTTAATTTTTGAGTATTTGTTAATTTTTATTTTTTAAAATTATTTTTGCAGTGTACCATCATACGTACAAGAATCGAGAATGCGGCTCGCTAGAAATGCCACCGGCCAGTATGATTACAAATGGATTCGTCGGCGCTGATCCTCGTTATATTCCTGACTTCAATCGTATGACTGGCACGAATGTCAGAAGACATGGAGCCGATATTATTAGAACACCTACGACTTCTTGTAAGTTCATGTTAACGAATTTTTCCACATGGAATGAAATTCAGCCTGAGGCCTCGTAGTTTCTTAAAATCTACCCCATTAAGCTCGAACTTTATCTAATATCAAAAATTAACAACTTTGGAAAATTATTGAAAGTTTCGAGAAATTCGTCGAATTTCAGAAAAGCATCGAAAACTTACCATTGTGAAATTAGCAATTTCAAACGAATTGAAAAATTTATTATAATTTGTAATTGCAAAATTTAAGCAATATTGGAAGCTTAGAGTGGGTGATGACTACATGATGAGGGAGGAAAATCGAATCTGTATCGATTTCACGACGAAGCGAAGGCAAAATACCGAGGTGTTTTCCCCAACTTTTGACAGCTCGACATTTTACCCATATTTCAACTCTATAATGTTCAAAGTAAGGTTTCTTTTAAAAAAAATCTCTTTCCACGCGTCATTACCTTGCTCCATGCTGCCCCATTTTTTCCCTCACGAATCTATTATTATAAACTGGAGTAAAAAAGTTGGAAATAAGTACCATTATGAAACGTAACACCCGGAAAATTATACTTTTCAAAAACATCAACGAAAACATGGTGTTATCGATGAATTCTCTTTTCAAAATATTAGTCTCTTTATGGCAGCTAAATTGCCATTCTAGGACGAGCTGTTTTTATTTTGTAGGGATCGTACTTTGTAATAAAATCCACTGATGGGTAAATCGAGGATCTATTAATTAAGTTGTCGCTTTGTAAAGAGGAAATTTAAGGAGGATTAATATTCGTGTCGTAGGTACCTCGTTATTTATTTGAAATCAGTTTCGAATGAGATATTTTGGTCATATTGGCCTTGGGTTACGAATATCTTGAAATAATATAAATTTTGAGACCAGGAAAAGCCCCTTTAATTACCCTCTTTTCCCTGTAGAGATCTTTAAATTTGTTTACTACGTTGGGAAAATTTTGAAGATTAAAGAAATAAATCGAGCAAATTCTCCAAAAAATAATATAAAAAATTTCATTAAAATTTCCAACGTTTTTATTCGTCTTCTACAATAACTCATTAGCCTTAATCCACCGAGTGGTTTAATCTACGCTCGCGAATTCATAAATTTACCAATTCAGCTCAATTTGAGAATAGTAAAGAGGTACAAAGCCCCATTGTTATCGCTAATGAGTTTCGTTATATTGTATGAAAAAAATGCTATCTAAGCGAAACTTACGATATTCAATATGAAAGATGTAATAGCAGTATCACTCGATGAGAGGGTTATTTTTTTTTACTCTTTCTTTGTCTACGTTTGCTTTTTATTCGAGTACACTGACTTTATTACATTTAGAAGAAAAAAAAGTACGAATTCGCATGTAGTTTATTATACGATTCTTGATTTTGTTTTTAAAACGTGTACCTACGTGTGTGTGTGTGAAATTTACTCCAGTTTTT
The DNA here is from genome assembly GCA_959613365.1 of Balanococcus diminutus. Classification (NCBI taxonomy): domain Eukaryota; kingdom Metazoa; phylum Arthropoda; class Insecta; order Hemiptera; family Pseudococcidae; genus Balanococcus; species Balanococcus diminutus. The sequence goes on along the minus strand of OY390716.1, from coordinate 58,739,292 downwards.
TTCTTTCTTTCTTTCTTTCCCTCGAGTCTATTTTTACCAAGTACTCGAGATGTTGCTTGAGTCATATTATTAGGTCTCGTGCCAGTTTTTGAAGTATGCAAATATTTGGTCTGCAGGAGGATCTTGTAATGTTTGCTTTTCAATTTGCAGTTGGAAGTAATGCAACCAAGAGCAGAATTGTCGTGGCTGTGTATAATTATCAATCTAGAGAAGCATCCGATGTGTCCTTTGTAAAAGGAGATCGTATGGAGATTATTGATGACAGGTATCTATAAATAGAGTGACGAAATTATTTTATCATCATCTTCGAGCCTTGTCACTTGCAGGGTTAAAAGTTTTTTTAGAAGCAATTTTTTGAAAAAAAAAAATTAAAAAAACAAAATCTTGGGAAAAATTATTTTCAGAAATTTTGGAGGAGAATTTTCTGTAAAAAAAATTCTTTTAGAATACCTAAATCCCAGAAAAATTAATTTAAAAATTTTTAGAATTTTTTTTTCTGAATGGTCGTGAAACATTTTTAAAAATCTTTCATTTTTCTTCAATTTTTTTCCTGAAAATTCTACTTTGAAATATTGGAAAAAATTATCGAATGCCTTGAAAACTTGATTACAATTTTTTTGGAAAATGTTTCATTTTTGATTTTTTTTTAGAAAATATAAAAATTTTATTTCATGAAAAATCTTTTTTAAAGAATTCTTTATACAATTTCTTGATAAGTTCTGAGAATCTTTTGAAAAAAATTCAGAAAAATTTGTTGAAAAAAATCAATTTTTTTCTGAATACCTAATTTTACACAATTTTTAAAAATAATTTCACATTTCTCTTTATTAGGTATTAGTTTTTTTTCTTTTTGTTTTTTAGAAAATTTCTCTTTGATTGGAATCTTTTGGAAAATTCCCAAATATTTTGCAATGTTCATTTTGAAGAAATTTATTTTTTCTTTGAAACTTTTTTTTTTTTTGAAAAAACGATTTTCAAAAAAAATCCTAAAAATTAAATTTTTCATCGAAAAAATTCTCAATTTTTTTTAATGTCAGAAAAATTATTTTGTGAGGAGAATTCTGCCTAATTTCTCTTTAAAATTTCATTTAAAAAAAAAAGAATTTCTTAAAAATTTTAATTTCTTCAATTTTTTTGACAAAAAAATTTTCATAGCAAAAGTTTTGCTTAAAAATTCTTTGTAAGAATCCTTGATGAAAATTGAAATGTTCAATCAAAAAATCCTCTGAAAAATAATCTCAACGCAGAATAAAATAAAAATTGCAAGAAAAAATCATATGATTTTTTTTATAGAACTCTTTAAAAAGTGCATGTTTAAAAAATCCCCTCTTTTTTTGAATTTTTTTTTGAAACATTTCTCAAAAATCTTGAAAAATTTATTTTACAAAGGTAACTTTAGATTTAATTCTCCATAGAATTTTCTAAAAAAAAACTAAATTTTTCTCATTGAAAGTTTTTCTGCAAGATATCTCATTTATGAGAAACATTTTTGCTGAAAATGCTTTCAAAAAATCCCAGAAAACTTTTTTTTCAAATCTCTTTTCTTAATGGATACCTAAATATAGAAGTTTTTTTTTTGAAACGAAATAAAATTTCAAAGAGAACCTAATTATTAAAAATGTATCTTAACAAAAATGCTTGTATTTTTATTTTGGAAGAATTCTTACATTTTTTTAAAAAACCTCACTTGAAAAAAAAATTAAATTGAAAAATCTATTTTTAGAGGGTTTCTTCAAATTTTTTTCAAATCTTCAAAAAATTCAGTTTTTAAGAAACATTTAGGGAAAATTGTTTTCTTAAAGAAAATTCCTATTGCATTAATAGGGGGTGGAGGAGGAGGAGGAGGGGAATACATAAAATTCTCTCAAAAAATCCCAGAAAACAATTTTCACAGAAGATCTCTGTCTTGAAAAGAATAGAAGAATTTGGTTTTGAAACAAAATAAAATTTTAAAGAAAATCCCTTCAAATTTTTGTTTTAGTAAAAATCCTTTCATTTTTTTTTTTTTTTTTTTGAAAAATTCTCAATTTCTCAAAAACGTTGAAGGATTTCTTTTGAAAAAGTTCCTTTATATTTTTTTCCAATTTCTTCAAAAAATTTTGTTAAAAAATTATTTAAATTATCTTTTCTCAAAAGTAAAAATTTTCAATAAAAACTGAAATTTTTTCATTTAAAATTTCCTTGAAAAAATCTCAATTTCATTCATAAGAATATGTTTCTACATACAATTTCTTTATAAAGGCATAGAATAATTTTTTTTAAATTTGGAAAATTTAGTTCTTTTGATTTTTGCAAAAGGTCTTGGACTTTTTTTGTTGACGAAAATTTTTACGATTTTTTTTTGAAGTCTAATTTTTTTCAAACTTTTCTGTTGAAAATTTTCTTCAAATGTTGAGAAAATCTTAAAAAAAAAAAAATTGTAGCAAAACTGTATTTGTTGCGCAACCTACATTAAAAAAAAAAAAAAAAAAAAAAATCGCCCTCAATTATTTTGTAATTTCTTTAAAAACTTCTAACCGTAATTCATTATCAAAAAAATTTTTTACAGCGAAAGTGATTGGTGGCGTGTGAGACATTTGAAAACAGGCGAAGAAGGCCTAATCCCCTGGAATTTCGTCGCCGAAGAGACCTCAGTAGAAAGCGAAGAGTAAGTCGAACTTTTCGATCGTAATAAATCACTCTGACACCATCAAATATAACCTTACGTTTAATTTTTCAGCTGGTTTTTCGGTAAAATCTCGCGCAAAGAAGCCGAGAAGCTGCTGATGTCCGGTGACAACTCCAGAGGCACGTTTCTAATCCGAGATTCCGAGCACAACCCTCACGGATACTCGCTGAGTGTGAAAGATTGGGAAGAATCGCGAGGATATCACGTTAAACATTATAAAATCAAGCCGCTAGATAAGGGAGGCTACTATATTGCTACTAGTCATACGTTTCCGACGCTTCAGTCTTTGGTTACCGCCTATTCCAGTAAGTAGCACATCGATTAAGTAGCATTTCTCTATACTGGATACAATTTGATTTGTGATGTGGTTTGTTTGGCGCAGAAAACGCTTTAGGTTTATGTCACGTATTGGCCAAGCCATGTTCTAAACCAAAACCACAAATCTGGGACCTCAGTCCGCAGCTAAGGGATCAATGGGAGATCGATAGAGGCGAAATACAACTTATTAGGAAATTAGGCCAAGGCAATTTCGGCGAAGTTTGGTATGGTAAGTATACCCAAGAAGTCACCCTTACCCTTTTATACTCTTTTGAACTAAATTCGTTAATTTTTGTTCCATATTTTCTCAGGCAAATGGCGTAATAATATCGAAGTAGCAGTTAAAATGCTGCGGCAAGGCACCATGTCTACTCAAGCATTCCTACAAGAAGCTGCCATTATGAAAAAATTCAGACACGATAGATTAGTAGCTTTGTACGCAGTTTGTTCCAAAGAAGAGCCTGTTTACATTGTACAGGAGTACATGAATAAAGGCAGTTTACTAGAATTTTTACGTAACGACGAAGGCAAAACGTTACAATTCGGTGATCTGATTTATATCGCTGCTCAGGTAAGTTTCAAAGTATTCAGAATTTCAGAATTACTCGCGAAAGACAATAATTTATTACTCGAATCGGTTTGATTGTGCAGGTTGCCAGTGGAATGGCCTATTTGGAATTGAAGCAGCTCATTCATAGAGATCTAGCCGCCAGGAATGTGCTGATTGGTGATAACAATGTGGCCAAGATATGCGATTTCGGCCTAGCAAGAGTTATAGAAGATGACGAGTATTGTCATCGTGGTATTTATAATAAACAAGGTATGTACGATCAACGATGAGTTTAAAAATTTTCCTCATTTAGAAAAAGTATTTTGTTTTATTCTCTATTTACGAATATTTTACAGGGTCTAGATTCCCAGTGAAGTGGACCGCTCCGGAGGCAATTATTTACGGACATTTCTCGATCAAATCGGATGTCTGGTCGTATGGTATTTTCTTAATGGAGCTGTTCACCTATGGTCAAGTTCCTTACCCTGGTTAGTACAGATTTCATGAGATTTTCTCAATTACCACGTACGATCATGGCTGGCACCTTGTAATAGTATAAGCTCCGATACTCCAGCTCTGCCCAAAATTTTGGAAAATTCCGAAAATTCAAAAATTATTTAAAATCCCACGGAGTGAAAATATCTCTAAATTTTTTTGGAGAAAAAATGTTTTCTTTTGAGGTCAGCGTAAATTAATTTTTTGTTTTTCAAAAGTAAAAAACATATTTTTTTTGGGATGGGATCTCAACTTTTTGAAAAAAAACAACTTTTTTTAAAGGTAAAAATGAATTTTTTTCTAAAATGGGAATAATCGAAAAATTATGAATTTTTTCATCAGAACCTCTCATAATGGCCCCGAATAATGAAAAAGAAAACGTTTACAAATTTCGCGCAGTAAAAATACTTCACAAAAGTTTAAAAAATAAAAATTCAGTGAAATATTTCCCAATACTTATTCTTAAAATTAAATTGAAAATTTTCTATATTTCTATATATATATTTTTTTTTCCATAAAAAAAATCAGAATTTGTTAGGAATAGAAAAAATTTTTAGAGTAATTATTTTGTAAAAATTTGAATTTATGGGTCGAAAATTTTTTTTTAATCAATTTTTATTCAATTCTATCGGACTTTAGGGTTTCTCGAATAATTATTTCGTAAAAAAATTATCAATTTTGTGAAAATTTGAAATTTATGGGTCGATTTTTTTTTTAATCAATTTTTATTCAGTTCTATCTGACTTGCGCAAATTTTTTCAACTCGAGCAGTTTTAACAGTTTTTTCGATTTTTTCAACCCTACAACTGTAGGATTTCTCGAGTAATTATATTTCGATAAAAATTTCGTCAATCAGAATTTATATAAGTGAAAAAAAAATTTTCAATCAATTTTGGATCAATTCCAGCAGATTTGGCAAGTTTTTTCGTTTCCAATAAAATTGACAATTTTTTTGTCTTTTCCAACCCTACAACTGTAGGGTTTCTCGAGTAATTATTTCTAGAAAAAATTCGTCAAATTGTTGAAATCAGAATTTTTTTGGGTGGAAAAATTTTATTTAATCAATTTTTGTCCACTTCGAGTCAATTTTGCAATTTTTTTTTTCAAATTGAGCAGTTTTGGCAATTTTCTCGGGGTTTTCAACCCTACGACTGTAGGGTTTCTCAAGTAGGTTTTTTCGGTGAAAACTAATTTTTTTATTTCATTGGGAACAATTTTTTCTAAATTTTCAAAAGTACCTATAGAAAATTTTTTAAATTTTTCATGTTAAAATTTTTCTAATTTTTTTAGGATGAAATTTTTAAAAAAATTTTGGAGACTTTTAAAACAAAAATTCTTTGTCTAATTTTTAAAAAATTCTATTGTTTTGAGTAAAAAAATGCTCAAAATTGTTTCTTAGTAAAAAGTCGTTATTTTTTGTACACTCCCCCCCCCCTGCCGGAAAACAATTCTGTTTTTTGTCCCAATTTTAAAAAAATTAATTAATTTTTTATAATGAAAAAAAATATATTTTTTTGAAGCATCCAAAAAAATCTCTTATAATTTTATATTTTATTTTAAATGTAAAAAATTTCTCATGTTTTTGAGAGTAGTTACCCAATTTTTATTTTTTAAAACTTTTTTTCAATTTTTATTTTTGTCTCCATTTTTTTGGAAAAAAATTCAATTTTTTTTAGGAATAAAAATTTTTTAAAAATTTTTTGAGAGAAATTATTTTCTTACTTCCTTGGTGTACAAAAATTTTCTCAATTTGTCGAGTGTAAAAATATTACATTTCTTGGAGACTTTTTTCATTTTTTAAAAAATTTATGAAGAAAAATTCTATTGTTCTGGGTGTGAAAAATCATTGAAGTTTTTGGAGTAAAAAATTTGAAGATCTTTTTTTCTATTTTGAAAAAATATCATTTTTTTGTCTCTATATTCTTTTAAAATGAAAAATATTCTAGTTTTTTGAGTGAAAAAATCTATTGTTTTGAGTAAAAAACTGTTCTCAATTATTTTTTGTAAATTTTTTTTTTTCAAAAAAGTCTTTCAATTTTTATTACGTAAGTAGGTAAAAAAAACATGGAAAACAAAACTTCTTAATTTTTTTTAAGCGTCTATGAATAATAAATTGAATAATTCTCATTTTTTTTGGTGGGGGGGGGGGGTTGAGGGATCTACTTTTCTCCGTATTTTTTTTTTTTTGAAAAAATTTCATTCTTCGTCTCTATTTTTTGTTATAACTTTAAATCATTTTGGAACACTCAAAAATATTTCGCTGATTTTTTTGGAATAAATTTCTTTTAAAAAATTTTTATGGCCAAAGAATCTATTTTTTGAGTGATAAAAAATTTCTCATTTTTTCCTCGAAAAGAATCTTTCAATGTTTATACAGAAAAAAAATTTAATCAGTTTTTTTGGAGCGTCTAAAAATATTTCTCAAATGGAGAAAAAAATCTCCAATAATGATTTTTTGGAGGGGTCCTATTTCTCCGTCCCTATTTGTCAGAAAAAAATCAATTTTTTAGATTTTTCGGAGAAATAAATTTCTTAGTTGTTTGGATGAAAAAATAATTGAACATTTTTTGCAGATTTGTTTCAAAGAAAATTTTTGTTGTATTTTATTTTTTGCGGAAATTTTTTTTCAAGTTTTTCGAAACACTCTCGAAAAACATATTGTATTTCTGACATTTTTTTGGGGTCAGGAAAATATCTAAATTTTTTTTGGTGTAAAAAATGTCTCAATTTTTTCGGAGGAAAAAACCATCCTCATATTATTTAACATAAAACTTTTTTCAATTCGTTATCCTTCAGGGAAGAAATACACCCTAAAAAATTCTAAGCTTCCTGCCCTGCCTAAGATTTCATTTTCAACAATATTATTTATTTTACAGGAATGCATGGACGAGAAGTAGTGGAAAACATCGAACGAGGTTATCGTATGCCTAAACCTTCCTCGCAATACCTACCCGACTCTATTTACCGTTTAATGCTTGAGTGCTGGAACAAAGATCCGGATAAAAGACCGACGTTCGAGTTCTTAAACCATTACTTGGAAGATTTCACGATCACGTCGGAGCTACCATATCGCGAAATCAACGATTAATATGCATTTCCTCTTTCCATTTTCTTTTCAACGATCAACATAGGCTGTAGAATTTGGCACGAGATTCTCATTTTTTTTTCTACTTTACGATAAATTCACCCGAAGACTTTTTTGTATTTTTTCTCTAACTTCATTCATTGTGTACATTCCAAAGTAATCTTATTATTTAAACACGCTAACAATCATTTTTATGTGTTATGTGTATTTACATAGAAGAGGTTTCCTTTTTTTCTCTCTATTTAACGTTTATGTGTTTGTTTATGTGTGAGTGTGTGTGTACCATCTTATATGTATATAGTTTACATTGTATTATGCGTAGCATACTGTAATAAGTGCACTTATTAGGTTATAGAAGAATCTATATTTCTATCGCATGATTTTTCTAGCTACAGGGTCGAAGTATTTGACTATATTTTACTCGTACGTCATTTCGGTTCACGCTTTCGAACTTGAACTACTTAACTGAAGAGAAATCAAGGACGGTATTTTGATTTAGAAGGGAGCAATCTTTAATGAAAGCGTTTAGATTTGCTTTTGGAAATTATTCCAAGTAGGATGGATGATTATTTTATGTTTTGTTACGATTCGTGTACATATTTTTAGACGAAACTATCGAAATATCGAAGTAGTTGCAAGTATACGAATTGATCTCTATATAGATTTAGAAGTACTATCTCTCTGTTTTCTGGAATTTTTCTGTTTTTTATTTTTATTTCTTAACTAGTCTTTCCTGTAGTAGTTTTGTATACGGTTTTTTGTAAGATAAAATAGAAGAAAAAAATGCAACAATTGGATCAAAATAGGTACACTCTCGAAATCCATTTCCCCGAAAATAATAATAATAATAGTGTCAACGTGCAATCGTCAATTAATTTTTATAACTAGTCCGTTTCCAAAATGATGAAGTATGTGATTGATTTAAGTAAGTCATGCAATACGTTGTGTACTTTTCTTTTTTTTTTTTACTTTTTTGTGTATTTTTTTTCCTATTTTTTACTTTATCTGTTATAACATTATGAAATTATATAATAAACTTTCATACGATAAAATTGGAAAAAGAATTTATTTTACAAGCTCTAAATTAGGATAAAAATTTGATACAAAAGCTTATTCTTCCATAGACGATTGCTCATACCAATTCAAGTGACTCGAAAGTACGTACGACGATAATACTTTATAGCTCGTTATGGAACGCATAGCTCAAGGGTGGTCAGGTATGATGTACACCGGTATAAATTATTATCCACATCACCTATATCAAAGAAGAACGTTTTACAAATTGGGTAATTATATCGATCGAGTTCGAAAATAAACGTATAATTACCAAGAAACCGGCAAACGATGACATGAAACCTTCTTTCGTTAATTCCCAAGAACCACCGTATTCTTCTTCATCGATTTTTTGAAAGTTTGTAAAATATATATACAATAATCCGGCATTAACCGCTACAAACCTACGAAAAAGGTGATCAACAGTTGTGGAATAGTGTAAACGATGAAAAACCCTGATTAATACGTACAATGCTATTCCAAAAAATCCTTTCAACGGGATCAAACCCCACACGATTCCGGCAACGATTCCTATTATTTGACGACTCCAGTATATTACATCTAAGAATTCATCCTGTAATTTGAAACAACCATTGGGTGAAATGATATCGAAATTAGTACCCGAGACGTCGAATGGCTTACTTTATCATCCCATTGTGAGCATTTTGTGAAAGCTTTTCGTAAAACACTTTGTTCGGGTTTCTTCTCTTTGAGTAATTTCTGCTGCGCTCGGGTATGGTTTTTATTCATTTTTACGAGAGGTATTGACTGGAAACACTTATAGGAGCTTGAACATATCACGAAGGATTAATTAAATGTCGTAAAATTCGCATTATTCGCTAAAAATTACATAATTTTTTACGATTATCTGCTCAATCCGCTGGAGATTTGTGTGATGTGATAACGACACACGTCACAAAATCTGTCTGATTAGAATGAAATTTCTTTTCGACGTGTAAATTCAAAATTGTGAGATTTTTTTGAAATGAATGATTTCAGAAGAAAAATATAAAAATACATATTTTAATAACAATAATTTTGATTATTTTCAACAATAACTTATTTAAATTGTGATTTATTTCCATAAAAATTGAAAAAATATGAATTTTTATTTCATACGAGAAGTTTACGAGACTTTTGAATCATAAAAATGGCTAAACTGTTAAAGAATTTCTGCAAAAGGATTCGTTTGTGAAAGATTGAACGATTCGTTTGATATTGAAAAAAGGTCTGTGTGTTGAGTAACGATCAGTGAGTTTTTGAAAGAACGAATTTGAAAAAAACAATCGGCTATTTATTTACGGAGAGCCCTTGCTGATTCATTTGCTCACCTTGATTTTTTTACCAAGTCCAGTGCTACATAATTTATATTCGAAAATATTGGAAGGGAGGGAAGGGTCCAATCGAAATTTTTGTAATAACCAAAAGTATTTGTAAAACTTTAAGCTACAACTTTTGTTTGAAAATTTTTTTAATTGGGCCCCTTACCTCCCCATAGTTTTTAATAATGTATTTTTGAATGAGTGTGAATAATTTATATTAAGCAAAATTGGTGGGGAAGAAGGGGTCAGATTGAAATTTTGGTTATAACCAAAATTTATTCCCAGTACTTTAAGCTACAACTTTTGTTTGAAAATATTTTCAATCGGGCCCCTATCTCCCCCCTGTTTTGAATAATGTATTTGAATGAGTTGAATTATCCAAAATTGGAGGGGAGGGGGGGCCCAATCGAAATTTTTGACATAACCAAAAGTAATAGTGAAACTTCAAGCTACAACTTTTGTTTGAAAACTTTTTCAATTAAGCCCCTCTCTCGCCACTTATTTTGCATAACACTCCCAAAATACTAATTAAAAATTGAGGGGGGGGGGAAGGGGAAAGGGTCCAATTGAAAAATTTGTGCAACAAAGTTGTAGCTCAAAATTTTATGAATAATTTTGGCCATGATAAAAAATTTCGATTGGACCCCTCCCTCATTCAAATACATTATTAAAAACAGGGGGAGGCAAGGGGCCCGATTGAAAAATTTTCAAACAATAGTTATTGCTTGAAGTACTAGGAATAATTTTGGTTATAACGAAAATTTCAATCGGACCCCTCCTTCCTCACCAATTTTGAGTAATATAACTTATTCACCCTTATTCAAAATACATTATTAAAAACTGTGGAGAGGTAAGGGGCCCAATTAAAAAAAATTTCAAACAAAAGTTGTAGCTTGAAGTTTTACAAATACTTTTAGTTATTACAAAAATTTCTATTGGACCTCTCCCTCCCTTTCAATTTTGAATATAAAATATTTATGTAGCACTGGACTTGGTAAAAAATTCAAGGTGAGCAAATGAATCAGCAAGGGCTATTCGTAAAAATAGCCGATCGTGAAAAATTATTAGTTATCAGCTGCAGAAAGGGTTATCACGAAAAAAATATCAACATTGAAGTGTTGAAGTTCGAAATTTCTAATTCTTCGAGTCGTAATTAAAAGTTGAAACGATTAAAACCCTTTCGCAATGCCTATTTATGATGATGGGCGTGCGATAATGCATAAATTTTGTTTCGATAGGGAAGCATAATATTTCAATCATTGAGTTACTCAGGCACTGTAAGACTGAAGTGAAAATGGCTCGGTCCATTTTTACAAATTTTCAGTTACTTTTCAATTGGCTGAACACATCTACGCCAACCTTTCCGGTCAAAGGAGATCAAGTACGTACAACACTACTACAGCATCGTTTGCACCTTTCTCTGTAATTATTACCAACTTAAATGATAATACTCTATTCATTGATCGAAATTTCCAGGTATCTATTCTAACCAAACCCGACGAGTTCTACGATTCATTACTCAACCGATGCAGTCAAGCTTCCTCCCGAATAGTGCTCGCTTCCTTGTATCTGGGAACCGGCGATAAAGAACAACGATTGGTAGATTATTCAAAGCTCTTCATTATATAAGTTTATCTCGTGCTGAAGATGAAAGGTACATCATAATTTGCTTCCTGTTTAGGTCGATGCCATCGCTACCAGGGCTAGTGAACGCGAATCACATCTCAAGATTAAAATTTTACTCGACAATTTTCGAGGTTCTCGAGGAGAATTGAATTCTAGGAAAATGATCTTGTCGGTTTTAGAGCAAAAAGCTCACGTTCAAGTACGCAAATAAGTCACATAGATCGTGCTCTTGTAAAATATACTATTAATCTGATTTCAAAAAAATGAACAGGTTGCTTTGTACCGTACTCCAAAATTAGGTAATTTCCTGGGCAAGATTTTACCTCAAAGATACAACGAATTGATAGGATTACAGCATATGAAGATATACGTGATAGATGACGATGTCATGATCAGCGGGTGAGCAATAATTGTGAAGTTTAATTCTGATCATCACGTACAAAAATCTTATAGCGATGACTTTCTATAGAGCAAATCTGAGCCACGACTATTTCACTAACCGACAAGATAGATGTATACTGATCAAGGATAATAAACAAATAGCAGATTTTTTCGAAGGAATTGTTAGTATCTTATGCGATGCGTCATTACAAGTAGATAAACACGATCAACTTTCAGTTTTGGGCTCAAAAATCAAACCGCAGGATTACGTAGTAAATGTACTGGATTTAAAAACTAAGCTGATATCGTATTACTCTTCGTTTATCAACAAACCAACACAAAATCAAAGTAAGGTTAATTTTACTTGAAATATTGAACGTCATATTTGTACATAAATAAAATTTCGAATCGTTTCAGGTACAGAATATGACACGTGGATCTTTCCCACCATCGAAGTACCACCTTGTGACATTCATATCGATAGCACCGCAGTTGGGAAGGTGTTGGAAAATATACAGAGTAATTCTGCCGTCCATTTAGCCAGCGGTTATTTCAATTTAAATGAAAAATACATTTCATCTATTTTAAAGTCGAATGCAAATTACGATGTACTTGTTGCACATCCTACGGTTAGTTTCATTAGTAAGTATAGCTGTATTAGAAATCTTTTATGTTTATTTTCGATCTGAAATTTTATTTATTCGATTAGGCCAATGGTTTCTATCAATCGAACGGTTTATCTGGCTATATTCCTGATTTATACACCTGCTTGACTGAACAATTTTTGCAACAAGTTGAATCGAACAGTTCGACTAAACGGATTAGAATTCACGAATACGTCCGTCCTGAGTGGACTTTCCATGGTAAAGGTATCTGGGTTACACCTCCGGATGAATTAACTCCTCAACTCACTGTCATCGGATCATCTAATTATGGTTTGTATCTCTCACTCATTCGTGAGCATTCGTCGAGTTGAAATTTTATAATCGTTTTATTGTTAAATAGGTGCTAGATCCCAGGATAGAGATTTAGAAAGTCAAATTATCCTATTGACTGAGAATCAAAATCTAAGGCAGCAGTTGTATCAAGAACATCAGAAGATGTATCAATATTCTAAACCTTTCGATCGAAATACGTTGAAGGAAGAAAATAGGTTATCAAAATATTGGATGACTTTACTTGTTCTTTTATTGAAAAATTATTTTTGAGTGTAAATCTCGCTGTGTAAGTGAAATCGACGAAAGCATTGTAATTTGTGTCAGTAACGGATAAAATATTAAAGAGGGTAAATCGTGATAGTGTGGAAATTTTTGTATGTAGTTGTAGGTGGCCTTAAATTTTAAAAATATTTTAGTGATACGCAAATGTGATTCTGTCATTAATAAATTGAGAATAGACTGATGTCTTGTTTTTTTATTTTCAACTTTCAAGGTGATGTGATAATACATTTGTAAAAAATATTTACTTAATATTTAATATTTTCATTAGATTTTTCGGTGTTGGTGACTGGTGAGCGATTATGCAAAAATGGAAAATGGAAAAATGAAAAATCACCAGCAGTGTAGCAGTCGTAAATCAATACTGTAAATTGTGAGAAAAAAAAAACAATGTGAACCAACTAATCATTTTTTAATGATAAAAAAAGTTTGTAAAATGACGATCGGCTATTTTAGTATTTTTACTGAGAGCCCTTGCTGTTTCTTTTGCTCACCTTGAATTTTTTAGATAAAAGTAAAAGGTCTATGCGGTAAACATTGTCCTCTTTAGAAATCTTTTTTCCCACTTTGAAGTGAAAACTTTTGAAAATAGTGAATTTCATTCGTTCAATCATTTTATTTGCTTAAAATATAATAATTAAATAGAAGTGTTCTTTTTAATTTACAAAATAGTCGTTTTAAATGCAAAAAATTCAATTCTTCGAACGTTCAAAAAAAATTCAAATATTCATAAGAAAATTTTAGTGCGCAAAGATTGTATTTGGTAACACTGCAGCAGTGTTTATTTTGTTTGCGCCAAACTGCCGAGCGCCTGCGCCATGGGGTGTTATTTTTTGAATGGACGCGGTCGTGGTCGAAAACTGAATAGTTTTGTGTAAATTTGATGTTATAAATTATATATTGTTTAAAATGCTTCAATTAATTTAAAATCAAGTTTGAAACGATTGAATTCCTTTCCTACAATGTGATGGTAAGTTCATTTTCATGTTTTCATTATTTATTCGTTATTTTTGAAGACGTCATCTTCATCGACCGACCGTTACATTTCGGTTTCATGAATCTACATAAATCTGCTATCTAATTCAATAAAAATGAAAATAATCTATCTGATTAGGAAATAGAAACACGATTACAAAACTTTGTGTGATGATCTTTGACCGTGATGATTAATACATCTAGAAAAGCTTTTTATCTTCGTATTTTCCTCTTATCATTCGAGTGTTTTAGTTAGATAAACGAGATTCTTTGATTGAAATTTCATTACGGGTAAAAATAATACCGGCGTGTTGGAAGTCTTCGATTTAAATAGGCCACAGCATATTAGAATATAATGTCAAGTTAGCTGTATTAATGTTTGTTTCGTTCTTTGTTTTGTCAAGGTGATATGTCTGGCGAGCCAGCAGTTAAACCGAAACGAGGGTTCAAAGTAAGCGATGCCAACAGAAAACGATTAGTCGGTATCGCGTGTTCTACCATAGAAGAACTGAAAGCTAAAGCGTGTAAAAAACTCCAGGTAAAAGATATAATTATATTGATTTTTACAAGTGTAATTTTAAGTCGAGAATTATTTTTATAGTTGACCAAAGATCAAAAACGAATCGACGTTTGCCTCACCGATGGAACTATCGTCGACGATGAACTGTTTTTTGAACATCTTCCGAATCAGACAGTTCTTATATTACGTCAGCCAGGAGAAAAAATTATCGAAGGTAAAATTGCTGAAGGTTTTTAAATGCTGATGAAAGAGTCGTAGTGACATTTCACTTCTCAATTTTTTTGTGTATTTAAGAAGTTGCCCTACGTTAGCTGTTTTTTTTTTATCAGTTATTTCTGTGTTTTCACCTCTTGTAATTTGTATAATATTTTATTTTAAATATTTTAAACTACGTGTTCTTTTTCAGATGTCGATGTCATTTATTCAGCTTTGAAATCGTTCAACGTAGAATTACTGAGAACAGCTTCGGAACATATACGACCATTTTTCGATCAAGATACTAAAGAAAAAATCAAGATACTAGCGCAGTTCGTTAAAGATCAAGAATATTTAAATAAAACACATCTGAGCAAAAAAAGTGATCATCCAGAATGGTTCGAAGGTAATGATCTGACAATTTTTACCATCAAATTTTATAATCCTTAACCCACTGTTTTTTTTTTTTTTAAATTTTACTACATTGCTTTTAACGTAATTCGTTTACGAACAAATACTACTTACTCGATATTTAATTACAGATTTAGAAACGTACGCCGAAACAAAAGAAGACTTCATGCGTAAAAGAAGTCGAGGAAGAGTACAGAAATATTTGTACAATACCAAAGATGCGATTAAAAATTCACCTTTATATCGCGATGATACGAAAAAACATTTGGACGTGGTTTTCGAAGAATTTTACGCCGGATTAAAACGAGACAGTTTTTTCGGAGCTTATTTTGACCGTTCGGACGAATCTGGAAAATCATTATGCGATAAAACTGGCGAATTTTCCTGTCAAGGATTATGGAATAAAAATGCTTGTTCTTATATCGTCGACGAACCCACAGACTTGCAACATAAGATAAATCCTTACGCTAGTAAAGAAAGCAGAGTGATATTTTCTATGTGGAATTTAGATCATAGGTTCGTATAGTATGTGTTTTTTTTTTTTGGAATTTCGAATCGTATTGTAATGATTTCTTTTTTCTTTTCAAATGTTTTAACAGAATAGAAAGATCGAGAAGAGTTATTCCGGCGTTGATACATGCGGCGCAGATATGCTGCGGTAATGGCAAGAAATCGTATCGAGTCAACTCACAGTATTTCTACGAGCTTCTATTTACGACGAAGAATTTGAAATTGGTCCATATCGTGTGCCATGATAAGAACGAGCATAAAACAGCCATTTGCGATAGAAAACGCTATGTTATCGAAGTGAGTTATTTTCTTGGTTCGTTAATTATGAAGATAATATGAAGTATTCGAGTTATCGCGCTATCATTACGATAGATAGGGCCGGCAACTAGAATTTTTTTTGGAATGTGGCTCGATCCCTTCCCTATTTTAATGTTAATTGTGATGATGATTTTTTTCTAAAAAAGTGAGAAATTCTCTTCTTTAAAAAATTTGAAGTTTAATTTTTGTATGATTTTTTAAAAAAATTCTCCAGAAGTATTGAGACATTTTACTTTCCAAAAATTACTTATTTTTTGAAAAAAGTTTTTTCTCACAAAAATTGAAGATTTTTTCTCTTTTTATAAAAAAGTAAGCAAAATCTTACGATTTTTTTTTCAAGAAGTAGAGGGAAGGAAGGAATGTGTGATTTATTTAGGCACTTCAAAAAATTTAAAACTTTTTGATCATTTTTTTTACCTTCTACAGAATTGAAAGAATATTTCATTTTAAGAAAATTTGTAATTTTTTTTTCAAAAGAAAAAAAATGAAAAATTGTATTCTACAAAAATTAATTATTTGACTACAAATAATTGAGAAATTTTATTCTTCAAAAATTGATTAAAAAATATTTTTCTCTAAAAAATTGAAAGAATTTTTTACATCTGAAAAATTCAAAGATCTCTTTATCGATTACTTCTATCTCTACTAAAAATTAATTTTTATCACCCAAAAAAATCAAAATTTTTGTCAAATTTATTTTTTAATTTAGAAAACTTTTGGAATTTTTCAATGCTGACTTTAAAAAAAATGAGAGATAGCCTATTCAATTACAAAAAAAAATCCATTTTTTTCCTCCGAAATAATTTAAAAATTTTACTCTTCAGAAATAACTTATTTGAAAAACGTGTTGTATGTCTTCTGAAAATTGAAAAATTTCCCCTAATAAAAATAATTGCAACAGTTTTTTTTTTCTTCAAAAAATTGTTAACTTTTTTGACCATTTTTTTACCTTGGAGAAATTGTGAGAATTTTTATTTCAAAAAGATTGGGATTTTTTTTCTCCAAGAAATTAAGAAATTTCATTCTTCAAAAATTTACTAAAGTATTGAATAACACTTTTCCCCCAAAAAAATACTGTTTTTTTCTCTTTGAAAAAAACTTAGAGATTTTGATATTTGAATAGTGCATATTCAATTTTTAGAGTTTTTTTTGTGGCTCATACGAGTTTTCAAATTTTGAGTGTCACTCGAGTACCCCAGCTACTGCCAAGTTGGCGGCCATAATGATAGAAGTACTAATTATTAATTAATTCGATATTTTCCTGATGAATTCGTGAGTCTACAAAACCGTTGTTTTTTTCGTATTGACAATAATTTCAATAATCTATTTATTTAACAACGTATTCTTTAAGTAATCTTAAAATAATGAAAATTGGATAAATGTTGTTACACACACACACCCAAGTAACACAAAATTGAGAGTTGGAAAACTGCGTTCTGTCCATGTCTCCAATTTTTTTTACCTGGAGTTGCATACAAGATGCTAAATTCTTTAAAAAATACTTATTTTACTACAGATGAGAGCTAGCCACTTTTATATGCAGTGATTTTGTCACTATTCCTTATCTTTGTCACTTTTATCTGTACCTATTTCACTATGAGAGATCACTGTTTTTCTCATTTTTTTTTAAATCAACTTTTCCCTATATTTTCTATCTTTGACAAAAAATTGGAGTTTGCCTTTGCAAAATTCCAAATTGATTTTAAAAATTTAGAAAACTGGTCGAAAGCTAAAAATTTAATTAATTTTTAATATTCAGATAGTAAATAAAATTGTAATAATAATTTTCAAGTTTTGGTGAATTTTTACAATTCAAAAAATTGGACAATAATTCAAAATTGAGCGCATCTGCCAACTGCATCGCTGACGATACCTTTTCAATATGTAATACACCATCTTCGACATACTCGCGAATTAGAAAATGCTTTCGCGCGATATTTGACAAATGATACATATTATCTGGCGCATTCGGATGCCTGGTTAACTCTTCAATTTTTACAATATCGTAGATGAATCGCGAAATCAGGCGTGGCGAAAACAATAGTATACATATGGTTTTCGGGATTCTGGGCTAATCGTAATGCTGCTGCATTGTCCACGTACAAAATATGCACTCTTCGTACACTCAAGGAAATTTTTGAAATCTTGTAAAACTCTGGAATTTGTCAATTTGTTAGCATAATGTTTGAAAATTGATTAATTTTTAATAATTTGCAAAATTTCGCATTTTTAAAATAATAATTTTCCAAGCAATGATGAATTTCTTGATCATGAAATTGATTTAATTTTTTTTAAAATTGATTATTACGATAAAAGTTTGAAAATTCAAAAAAGAAAAAACCAAAAAAATCATCAAACTAAAAAAAATTGAAATTTTGAGTGAAAGTTTTAAAAATATAATAATTTATGTAGGTTTAGTTTGAGGATTATTCAAAGAAAAATAAAAACGATTTTCGAAAAAGTTGTTTTGATTAAAACTCTTTTTAAAATTTTTCGAAGAAAACAAAATAAAAATTGAAAAAAAAAAAAATATTTAAAAACAGAAAAATAAAAACGATTTTTAAAAACGTCGTTTTGATTAAAAATATTTTTGAAATTTTTCGAAGAGAAACAAAATGAAAAAAAAAAATAAATAAAAACTTACCTACTAAAAAGATTGAAATTTTTGAAATGAATTTTTTTTGAAATTTTTTATTTTCACAATGCAGCTAACGATTTAAATGAAGCATAATTCTTCGTAATAAACATATTATATTAAATTCGTATAAAACTACATCGTGAGACATAAAAACGTACATAAACTACCCGACGGGCGTACAACGAATGAAAAAGGAAATGAAAATTTCAACAACCATCAAGCTACCAAAAAATTAAAAGCTGCGTATCCTTTCGACTAGTTTGTTAGGTCATGTCGCCCTTTTATGTTTCTGCATTTGTTTTAAATCTGATAGTGTGAAAAATTAATTGGAACTAATGGTGAATGAAATAATTTTCGTATATTTTAAGAATTCTCAGATGATAACACAAAACACTGATCTTGAACAATTTGGCCGTTCCATGCTTCCACCCAATCATAAGAAATCACTCAACCTATGAAGTTTCACAAAATTCTGATAAAACATGTATAAAAAATTTTCTCCAACTAATCTCGTGGAATCAAAAATGCATTAGGTACTTATTAATAAAAAATTATCTTATAATCGAAAAAATAATCTACTGAGAAAAATGTTCGATTAAAAAAAAAAACACATCTATGCAGGTATGATTGATTATAGGTGGGGCTAAAAACCAAGAGACTATCATGTGTTTGAATGATTTCAGACAAACTGTCCAAAACAAGCACAAATCAACCGAAAAAAAGTCAAAGCCACGAAACCTCAGGGAGAAGCTTCTAAATCCAAAAAGATCAGAAGAGGCGTTACTTGACATGGAATGAAATCCTTGAAAATCTGGAATCCATTCTGTTATTTGTGAAAACCTCATCTTTCGCTCTGATTCTAAGAATCATTTTTCTTTATCGACGCGTCCAATACTTTGGAGTAAGGTTAGTCGAAGGTTTAGATATTAATTACTTCAATAAGGCCCCTTCGAGTGAATGAAGGAGACGGGGTGAACTTTTAGTTCGATGGTGACGTAATTGTTGTAGAATACCCTTCTTATGAATCGTCTCCATTATTATTGAGACAAATGAAATGATCGACTGTTGTTATATTGAGCAGTGTTTTACCATGTACTTCTATGTACACTACACTGCGAGTGGGATATGAATGCGTTTCAGTTCATTTGATTCATCTCTTAATAATTTTTTAAATCATAAAAGCTAACAAAAAACAGAAAAAGTATTTAATATTAGTATTATTGAGGTAGAGTTTAACGTGATATACTTATTATAATCATAGAATTTAAAGTGAAGTTGGCATTACCTACCAATCCAAGGTTGCATTTTTAGATTTGAGTGGGTGGCTTTTCTGCCATGTGTATTTCTCTCTTAACCCTTCACCGCACGAATTTTATATTTTGCCCAAATAATTTTTTTAGGGGTTCCTTAGCACCACTGTACTTACCTATAGCCAGAAAAATACTTGAGATTTTTTTTACCTCTATTCTTTTACAGTGGAGCAAGAAAGAAGTGTAGTCATATATGACCACCTATGCACAAAATGACCATTAACAAAAAAATCGTAATTAAATGATAAATTAAACAAATGGAGTTAATAAACCCAGTGGGTCAAAAATAGACGAAATCGTGGCCAACATCGATCTTTTTGTTAGCTTCCTAGGCATGACCATTTTCGAAGCTTGCACAAAGGTAATTTCATCAGTATTGTGCAACCCATCTAATCCAAGCACAGAAGTCAGTTCCTTGGTGCAAGGAGTTGATGCGAACATAGAAACAAGTTCAGGACTATTGGATGCCCATTTATCCAATTCAAATCACTTTTCGGAGGCGCTGCCTCAATTATTCCAAGGCCCAATAGTTCCTTGAAATATTCGTCACCCTTTTTTCGGGCCTCTAAATCTATATTTCGGATGAGAGAATTTAATCTACCTAGAGCAATATTGTAATTTGTGGAACTGAATTCAATTGTTTTCTGATTTCCAAGGAAATCTTGAGACATAGCGGCCGTCATCAGCATTTTGAAATGTTGTCTTTTTGAAGTTTAGTAATACATATTTCTTCAATCGTGGTCGATTTATCGGGGTCCTCGATGCCAAGGGCTTCGATCGATCATAATTTGGTAAAATCAGTTTCGAGAAAAGGTAAATCTCCAAGCTATGCAAACATTTAAACGCGATTATCTCGAAAACATGTTTTTGGCACTTAGCATCTTTTGAACTTTCACGATACAAATAAAATTTGGGGAATACAAAAATATCAAAAATTTCAAAAGCTAAAAAGATTTAGAATTTTAAAAAGTCCTTCAAAAATTCTTTTTTAATTTTGAATAATTCTGGCAATAATTGTCTATAATAACACTCATTTGACGATTATAAATTATCCAAACTATCGGCGATTGGTTTCATGCAGGCCAAGTATTCTTTCAAGAATTCAAAATCACATTCTTTGAACGGAGCGATCTTCAAATTCTTTAAAAACTCCAGAAAATGAATTTCTCAATGAAAAAATTTCTTCCAAACAATCATAGAGCGAGTTCCATCTAGTTGTGCAAGGTAATTTAGGACATTTCTTCGTGAACTTCTCATAGATTTCTGTTTTTCGCTGAATGAGAAAGTGCTTTCCATACTGCTTGACATTTTGAAAGTACACTACCAAATACCTTGCTGTAGTTTTTATCTTTGCATTTTGGTAGCAATCCCCAAAAATTCATAAATGTTTTCATCGTCTTCTTTTATTGAGGAAAAAAAAAGAAATAAAAAGTCTTATGAAAAGAGTTCTCTGAGGAGGTAGCAATATTGCCTTTCAGGGAGATTAATTTACTCATCAGACATCTATTTCTTAATCACGATAAAATAATAATTTCACCTTTTACACGCTTTCCAAACATCTGACGTAATAGACACAAATTCGACGTTTTGAAGAGTTCTTTTCAGATTGTTAGTATACTCTTTTTCGGTTGGGGGAGGAGGAGGATACTCAGTTGGGAGAGTATACGGTGGAGTAATGTGAAGTAAGTGAAGATTGTTTCTCATACGCTGGAAGTCGGATTGTGATGGCGGTGTTATTATTTCAATAACTTCATCTTCGGGCACCATTGAAAAAGGATGGAGGCCCCCTCTAACAAATTTGGAAACTTCGCGAGCAAGGTAATCTCCGAACCAGTACAAATTGTCTTTTATTCGGCAAAAAAAAATATTCATTCGAAAGAAAAAAAGAAGATAATGTCTCGTCTCTTCAATCGTTGGGGCAATATTGCCCATTCATCTCCATGTTCAATTTTGTACTGAATTCTACCATCTTCAGTGTACTTTAGGGCTCTTAAATCTACAATTTGAAACATTCCATTGATTTGCAGGGCGAATACACCACTATATCACGATCATAAAATTTCGCCATGTGAGATTCATGTTGGATGTAGGTACCACTATCTTTTCTTCATTTTTCTGTCTGGAACAGCTCAGCTGTTGCAAGGTCAGCTTCTGACACAGTCTTTACTGAGTGAGTGACATTGGTCATAGATGACTCAGATAATCCTCGAGGCAATCACATACTTCATTCTTATTTTTCAAAAAATACACTGTTCTATATTAAGTTATAGGCAATTTTAAAAAAGTGTCTAGGTCAATTTTTTTGCCATTTTCGATCTATACCGAATTTATGATGTTTTCCAAAGTTTTGATGAGCTCAAAAACAGCTGTACTAGGAGAATTTAGAACTCCATGATAATTTCAGGGGCCTTGAGCTTGGGTTTTTGAATTTTTTGACATTAAAGTAAGGTGAGCTGAAATCATCCTTCAGACATAGAGCGCGAACCAGTTTTTTTTTCACATAGGTATTTATCAAATTTGTCTGCATCAATATCACATCCAGAATTGATTGCACTGAGCATATTGTTTAATAAGGTCCACGTCTATTCTCGTCATCTCAGAGCTATTTTGGAAAATATTCTGGCAGTATTGCCATCATTGGTCGTTCCTTTTCCTGTTTAAAATGAGGGACACTCGACACATCTATCAGCAGTCTCATTTGTTTTCGAAAATCATCTCGAATTAGTATTTTTTTGGCTTCAAATGTCTTTTTATCTTACTCGTCAACCTACAAAAAAAAAAAAAAAAAAATCACAAACTGGCCACCAGAAAAATGTAATTTTGAATGGATTACTACAACTAGTTTAGTGAAAATATTACGCAAAAGAAAAATGTGCGATTGAATTGGTTAGAGCTAAAAAGGCGTAAGTCACAAAATTCGACTTTTCAGGAAACAAAAAACTGATTTATTCGAAAACTAAAAAAATCTGGAAAATGTCACTCAAGACAGTGGAAGGTTTTGCATGAAATCAAATCATAATCTGACTTTACCACTGTCTCGTTTTCCGAGTTTTTTCATTTCCCTCAGCTTATTATGAAACAGCTTAGCTTCTTGTTTGTGCTCGAAAAGTTCGTTTTCAATTTGTTCATATTCGGAAGTATTCCTAGTCGAAGTTTTCAACTTCACGTTCAACTGTTCGCAATTGCTACAGACGTCCACTTGAGGTCTGCCAAATCTCAAGTTGAAATTCTCGTTGAAGTACTGAAGGTCGAAGGAATATTTTACTTTGCTCTGCAGATATACGAGGGGCATTTGAAAAGTATCGTCACAGCTCTCATAACTCGAGTTCTAATAGAGTTGGAATAAAAATTTAAAAACCATCGAATTCGTGAGGAAATTATCTATTTTTCTACATAAGAACCATCGCGCTCGATGCATTTCGTATATCTAGACACAAGTTTTTCTATTTGATTGTTGTAAAAGTCCTTCCCCATTTCTGAGAAGTCAGGAGAGTACGGTGGGTGGGGGAGTAATTCCCACCTCAATTTTTTTACTAGGATGGTGTTGAGGACGGCGGTGTGAGGACGAGCGTTATCCTGCAGCAGTAAGACTCCTTTCTGGACCATTCCCTTTCGTTTCTTTTTGATAGCGAGGTGGAGGCTGCACAGGGTGTCGAAATAAGTGTGCTGATTGATGGCGGTACCTTCTGGAGTGAATTCCTGGTAAATTATATGTGAAGAAATCCATAAATCACCTCAAATCAATTGGAATAAGAAACACGATTTCGGACACCAAATTAACGCGTGTATTCGTCCATACATTAGTAGCTCTGACTTAAGGCTATCTGACCTTGCAATCTTCGTAGGAGACTGGGCTAAAAAACCTATCGCTACTAGATAGGAAAAACCTTGTCTCCTACTCCTGCTGGTCAGCACTCAATCTATTTTTTACATATATTTTCATTATACTAAAAGCATATACAATGCTAAAGAAAAAAGCTTCATAACGTTTCATAGTGAGAGCGCTAGCGCTAAAAAAATATATATTTTTTTTTATTTTTTTTTTTTATTAAATTGAAGAAATTGATTTTCAAAGGATAGAAAATTCAGTTTGTTGATTTTCACCAATTTATGGTTAATTCATAACCGGTAAAAAAAAAGACACCGAAGCAAAATAATAATGAAATTCGCGTTACAATTACAAATGAATGCCATTCAAGCGTATTTTTTTTTCATCAACTCATGTGTCATGACAAGAGACAAATTATGACAAATTAATGACGCATCCGTCTAGCCATAGCCGAAGGCTGCGAACCATTCAGCAAACCAAACTGACCACGATGAGAAGCGACGAACGTGCAATTATAAATACGAAATTAATTACGATAAACAGCATTAGATTTATTGTAACGTCATTATCATAATTAAAACTCGATTACTTCTCTCGACAATCACTACATCGCTACAGTAGTGTTCGGTTAGTGTGATAATTGAGTCGAGAAGTCGAGAAACATTCATCTGCTGTGCTGGAGAATTTATTATCGATAAATAAACGCCGATCGACATGATAAGATTGTTGTGGTGAGTACCCAGTAATCTGATTTGATAGTGGTGAAGAGGTTGTGTTATTTTTCGACGCTATTTTATAACTAACGTGTGGACTGCTGCTAGTAGTGATAAGAAATGAATCGGAAAAGTTGCTAACTGCTACATTGTAGCGTGGCACTGCATTAAAAAAATTTTGCACTTATACTGTCTGATTAAAAGTTTATTTATTCGAGAAAAAAAAATTGCATTTTATAAGATATTGATATCTAGATTGAAATCCCCCCCTCTCTCTAAATATCTACTCGCCTAGCCTACCATTTTCACAATTTACATCCAAAATGTAATAAATAAATTCTATAATTAAATTAAACAATGAATTTTATAAATATAACGATACCACTGAATGTAGATTTGGATCGACTACGGCTCATAAATTTCGCATCACTATCACGATACACAAACCAACGCATTCGAAGTCCATTACCGCATACGATCTCTCGAGACGCGAACATCCGAAAATCAAACGAGAAACTCGACCATCGAAAATCAACTAAGAATCCCTTCGATTTCGCGCAATATTCTCTCAGAATCGTTCTCTTTTCGCCCCCAATTTCCACTCTCTTTTGACCAATCTTAAGTAAAATTCCCCAAAGTCGTTTTCTCATTGGCCAGTATTGTTTCTTTTGCAAATGTTATAAAAAATCCCGAAGACGGATGCCTGTAGTGATGATTGGAACAAAGAAATTACGCCGAGGCGAGAAAATAAATGTCAAAAAAAGTGCTGATGAATAATTACTACATAGAATAGTAAAGAGCTGGTACTCGCATGGTTTTCATATCTTCTCCTTCCATATAAAATTTCTGGACCGTTCTTTCTGTTGGTGTTGGCGCAATATGGTTTGCGATCCGTGTGATCGTCTCTTTTTCCACGTCCACGATACATTTTGAAAAAACGAACTAATTCTTTTAATATTTGATAATTGAGTACAAATTACAAAAATCTCATTTTTCGGAGTAGAAAATTTGTCTTCAGTTTATCAATCTTCTCAAGGAGAAAACTCCATTATCTGTGGTTGACACCCCATCCCTCCAAAAATCCGCAAGCTTTCCACTTATTTCCATTGCGTAATGCGGTGGATTTATAAATCCGGCAAGGCACTGTGAATAGATTCAAAAATAACGTACTGTTCATTGGCCTGTTACCAAGTTATCTGGAAATCCGTTCCCTTGTGCACATTCCGGATGTGCTCATTGAGATTGCCCCTGTTACCGCGACGACGAAAATAAACTTGGAAAATTCTTTGATCGGATGCAGTAGATAAGCTCTTCTACATACCCAACATCACAACTGCATCCAATTTAAAAAAATTAAGAATCAAATCTTTCAACTTCATTATAAGTAGAATTCTTCGGATTCATGCCACTCTTTCCCAATTTCACTCATACTAGAATCACTTCGGAGATCAAGTGTGACTTTCGAGTATGGCCAACCGAATGAATTAATCGGAGTTGCAATTAATCGAAACGGAGGCGATTTAGGTACACAAGAACCAATCGCTCAAAGAACAAGATCAAAAAATATATTCGAAAATGTAGTTTAAAAATAATTTTTATTTCATGAAATATTTACAACATTTATTTGTAATGTTAATAACTTATATTATAATAATCTAATAAATTAATTAAGCATAACGGATGCAATTTTTTTTACATATGATTAAATTGGGACATTTCTTCCATCGATATTTAAACATTCTACTTAAAAAAGCGATATCAGTAGGAAAAGGATCCTCATTCGTTGTTATAATTATGGGGTTCTAGAAATCACTGCGTCATTTGAGAATTTTACTTTTGCATTGACGTTATCTCCGCCAAATAACATTTTTAAATCATCGAATTTACTACATTCGCAATAAGGTTCATTCCACAAAAGAATTCTTTTATTTACAGCCTCTTGAAGCGGAAAAGACGGGTACTTATTAAAATTTCCTATTTGTCCAAAATTTAAAAAAAAATGAAAAAACAAAAATACCTTGGATAGAAGAGTGTGTTTCTACTAAACTGTAACAGTCGACTTGAAGATCATCGAAAGATAATTCTTTGCCATCTTCTATTATTAAATCAAAAAAATAAGTTTTTCCACAATTTGGAAAATTTCCTATTTGTCCAAAATTAAAAAAAAAATACCTTGGATAGAAGAGTGTGTTTGTACTAAACTGTAACAGTCGACTTGAAGATCATCGAAAGATAATTCTTTGCCATCTTCTATTATTAAATCAAAAAAATAAGTTTTTCCACAATTTGGAAAATTTCCTATTTGTCCAAAATTAAAAAAAAAATTAAAAAACAAAAATACCTTGGATAGAAGAGTGTGTTTCTACTAAACTGTAACAGTCGACTTGAAGATCATCGAAAGATAATTCTTTGCCATCTTCTATTATTAAATCAAAAAAATAAGTTTTTCCACAATTTGGAAAATTTCCTATTTGTCCAAAATTAAAAAAAAAATTAAAAAACAAAAATACCTTGGATAGAAGAGTGTGTTTCTACTAAACTGTAACAGTCGACTTGAAGATCATCGAAAGATAATTCTTTGCCATCTTCTATTATTAAATCAAAAAAATAAGTTTTTCCACAATTTGGAAAATTTCCTATTTGTCCAAAATTAAAAAAAAAATTAAAAAACAAAAATACCTTGGCTAGAAGAGTGTGTTTCTACTAAACTGTAACAGTCGACTTGAAGATCATCGAAAGATAATTCTTTGCCATCTTCTATTATTAAATCAAAAAAATAAGTTTTTCCACAATTTGGAAAATTTTCTATTTGTCCAAAATTAAAAAAAAAAATTAAAAAACAAAAATACCTTGGATAGAAGAGTGTGTTTCTACTAAACTGTAACAGTCGACTTGAAGATCATCGAAAGATAATTCTTTGCCATCTTCTATTATTAAATAAAAAAAATAAGTTTTTCCACAATTTGGAAAATTTCCTATTTGTCCAAAATTAAAAAAAAAAATACCTTGGATAGAAGAGTGTGTTTCTACTAAACTGTAACAGTCGACTTGAAGATCATCGAAAGATAATTCTTTGCCATCTTCTATTATTAAATCAAAAAAATAAGTTTTTCCACAATTTGGAAAATTTCCTATTTGTCCAAAATTAAAAAAAAAATTAAAAAACAAAAATACCTTGGATAGAAGAGTGTGTTTGTACTAAACTGTAACAGTCGACTTGAAGATCATCGAAAGATAATTCTTTGCCATCTTCTATTATTAAATCAAAAAAATAAGTTTTTCCACAATTTGGAAAATTTCCTATTTGTCCAAAATTAAAAAAAAAATTAAGGGCGGGGGCTTGTTTTGGAACATTTTTTGTTGAATGCATAGCGTTGATTAGCGGAATTTTCTAAGACCTTTGCATGACGTCATTTTGATTTTTCACCTATGAAGTTTTGAAGAAAAATTGGAAACTAATTTCAAATTGTTTCTTTTTACAAAGAAAATTATTTTCATATTGCATTTTGATTGTGTCATTTTGTAGAAAATGTTGGTAGATTTTTTGGAAAATTACAAATTTCAAGGTCAAAATAGGAGAAAAACGCGATTTTTACTTCATGCCCCGTTTCTAGGAAAACTATGCAACCCACAAAACTTTTTCTTAGAATCTTTTTTATTCAGTAGAGTCTTGTCTATAATTTAACGAGAGGATTTTGCAAAATTTTAATTTGTCGACTATTTCTTTCGAGTCGACCGGAATACTTCCGAGGAAAAACTATGAGAGGGTTTCATAAAATGGGAGCGAAAGTACGAATTTTGCAAAACCCTCTCGTTAAATTATAGACAAGACTCTACTGAATAAAAAAGATTCTAAGAAAAAGTTTTGTGGGTTGCATAGTTTTCCTAGAAACGGGGCATGAAGTAAAAATCGCGTTTTTCTCCAATTTTGACCTTTAAGAAACTTTATTAAAAAATGTTTTTTTACAAATTAAAATAATGCCACCGGCAGAACCGGCGATGCTTTACAAAATAGTGACCCCCCCCCCCCGAGGGGGCCAGCGAAATAAACCTTTCTTAAGTTTAGCTAATTATGATAAGGAGATAGATAATACAACTGGCTCCCCTCATGGGGGCCACTCGCGGCGACCAACCTTTTGATCATATTGGCATCTTCCATTCCCCATTAACTGAGTCAAACACTTTTTACTAAACAAAAAATTAACGCATAAGCGAGAGGTTTTGAGTTTTCTAGTATTAAACACAATCACATCAACATGGATTTCACCTTCTGCTCGGGGGTAAATGGACAGGTTAACTGGTGGATCATTCCTCTTCTTGATATTAATTTTAATTTAATTTCGGTCTTGAGGTTGCCACTCTCTTTTAGGAGGCCGCGGCACTCATTAAGAACCTCAATTACGAAAGATTTGAAATTACTAGGTTTTGTAGGCCTAGGCCTGGAAGAGGATTTTTCTGGTTTTTTAGATTTTTCGGGTTTTTGGGGCTTTTCGGCTTTCTTTTTTGGATCGATTTTTTTGGGTTGGGTTGCGGATTTAGGGGGAGTGGTGGGGGTACATACTCGTCCTCCGATTGCTCGCTTTCCGAGTGTTCCGATTGGTTTTCCTGGCTAGCCTTATTTTTGGGCCGATTCCTTGTACTACGTGTCATTTTGGGTCGATTTGGACGCGGGGCACCTCAATGTATTAGGTTCGCACACGCGCACAATTTTCGTTCGAACAATTTTTTAATCCAGCCCCAAACAAAAAAGTCAAATTTGTATGGGGGGATTTTGAAAAAAAGAACCGATTTGGGGGGGGGGGGAAAGGTATTGATTTTTGATGGGGCACTATTAACTAATATTCACACCAAGTTTGGGTGAAATTGACCGTGGGACAAAAAAGTTACGTTTTTACATACTTCTATGCACAAATTGCATATAATTTTGACACCCAAAAGATCGCTTTTTGGGCTGTAACTCCGCGATGGCTGAACCGATCGCGGCGCACGATACCTCAAAATTCACGAAACTTTTGCGCGAACAAAACACAGTTTTAAAAAAGGGGGGTTATGCTAACACAAAAACCGCACTCAGTTTTGGGTGTGGCTATGTGGCCAAATTAAAAATTTGAAACCCGCATAACTCCCGCAATTTTGGGCCGATTTACACGAAACTTGTACCGACGGACGCGTCTCGCGATAGCGAACTTCGCGAAACAAAATTCACGTTAAAAACTCGCGTTTACCCCGGTCAAAAGTCCGAAAAACGAGAGAGCGTAACGCGAACAGGTGTTGCTTCGTTGGCGGATACTGACGAGGTCCTCGATTATGTTGTTCACTTCTTCTGTGCCATTGTCTGTCCTTAAAACTTTTGTTTTTTTTCCTGTCATCGTTTCGATTTGGTTGAAATAATCTTCAAAACAATCGTAGGTCTCCGTTTTTGTTTTCAGGAAATAAATTGTCCCATAACAACTAAAATCATCTTTTAAACCCAGTGCATACTTTTTTCCTCTATTTTCAGTTCTTTCCTCAACAAGGTATCACGTAAACAAACATTATCAACTATACCTTTTGTAATGTGTCACTTAGCAATTTGTCCCACGTTAACTCTCCCTAAATGCAATGTTGGAATTAGTAGTCCACGTTAGTTATATATCGTCGAAGGTGTTATTAATTCGCCATCTTTGCACAGTGTGTTTATGATTTTCGCCATCCAAAAAGAGCACGTTCATATGGCGGGAACACGAATGAAAGAAATATTCAACTGGAAAAGTATCGAATTCAATTTCGATAATGAGACACAAAAACAATCAATGATTGAGAATGGATTGTACACCAAGGGCAATGCTATACCAACATCTATTGCATTATGGGGAGATAAGCTTTTTGTAACTACTCCTCGATTTAAACTCGGCGTGCCGGCTTCTTTGTCGTATATCCTCGTCAATATCACTGGTAAACTGAAATTACTTATTTTTTCACCTTTGAATAATTTATGAAAAACACTCACTTTTAAAAAATCAATTTAAAAAAAAATAATTGTCTTTATTTTCACCTCATATATTTTCATTTTCAATTTTCGTCATAATGGTTATGACTATTGGCTTGAAAAAGCTCCCATTTTCAGAATTTCTTCATTGATATCTATGATTTTCCTCAATAAACCCTTCTCACACACACTCAATCTTCTAAATCGCCCGTTACCAACATTGCAGATTCAGAAACGGAAGTAAAATCACCAGAACTAATACCATATCCGAATCTCGATGTACACGATTTGCAAATACGTAACGTGACGTCGATATTAAACATCCAAGTAGATCATTGCGATCGTCTCTGGGCAGTAGATTCCGGCCAAATTGAACACAAACACGAGACAGACCCGGCTATAGTCGTATACGATTTACGTACAAACCTACAAATAGATTATCAAAAGATAAAAACGAAAACAGATTACAAATCGGAACCATTCTTGTCGGATATTTTGGTCGATGTGACGTCTTCAAATTGTGACAACGCTTACGTATACATAACGGACGCAAACAACTACGAACTGATCGTTTACAGCATGAGGGGTCAAGAATTCCATAAAGTTAGCCATAACTATTTCCATTTCGATCCTTTGTGCGGTGATTTAGACATAAATGGGATTCATTACCAAAGTCAACACGGTATTTTTAGCCTATCTATGTCGCCAGTAGGCAGAGACGATCACCGAATGCTGTATTTCAGTCCTTTAGCCAGTCTGATGCAATTCGCCGTCCCTACCAAAGTCGTACAAAATAAAACTTTGGACGCATCCAAGAGTTATTACGAATTCAAAGTAATGGGTTCAAAAGGTTCAAACTCGCAATCGTGTGCATCGAGTTTCGATGAAGAGACTGGAGTTCTGTTTTACACTTTGATATCGAAAAATGCCATCGCTTGTTGGAATTCGTTTAGGTAAACATTATACAAAAGATGCCAATTGGTTGAAAATTCCATAACATATAACAAGATTCATTTTATTACAGTGGAGACGAATACAGTGAAAAAACACAAGGTGTGATCACTGAAGATAGTACATTGATCTATCCATCCGATGTGGAAGTTGATAAAACTGGCTCACTTTGGGCCATATTCAATAATCAGCCGAAATTTCTTCACAGCTATTTAGACCCGGAAGAGATCAACTTTCGAATATTTAGCGGTACTATTCGTAATATGATCAAAGGAACTGTATGTGATTCGATGTAATAGGATCTTTATGCAATTAAAATTTTGGAAATCATATACCTGTAAATATTTGGGTTGAAAATTGAAACCAAAACAGTTTCACAACTCAACAGTAACACTGTAAAGTTGAAGAAATCGTGAAAATGATATAGGTACATGATGTTTCATATGTAGCTGACTGAATTCCTTCCACTAAATAGACAGGCAACCCATAAGGAACAAAAAATGTTAATACTATAAATATTGTCGAGCTTCTTGGATTGCAAGTTAGGGGTGAAATTTTAGA
This sequence comes from Balanococcus diminutus, assembly GCA_959613365.1. Lineage (NCBI taxonomy): Eukaryota > Metazoa > Arthropoda > Insecta > Hemiptera > Pseudococcidae > Balanococcus > Balanococcus diminutus. The sequence goes on along the minus strand of OY390716.1, from coordinate 58,707,678 downwards.
GTAATTATTAGTAGGGCCCGGATTTTTATGATAGTGCTTATTTTTTCCAGTTGCACTAGTTTATTCAGCATTTTTTCGATATAAGTTTTCTGATGTAGGAAAATTGTTTTTGTTTCTTTGTTTCTAACTATCTAGATTCCTAAGAATTTTTTAGGTTCACCGAAGTCTATCATTTCAAAAGCTTTTGAAAGTCGTCTTTTAGTTTCAGTTATTTTGTCATTACAGTTTTCTGCAATAATTGGTATATCGTCTGTACATATACCGGAAAAGGCAAGATTGAAAGGGGTAACTTTTGAACCCTTGTTTTTCGATTTCAGTTCTGAATTTTTCATACCATCTCTTTGGACTAATATTAAGTCTGTACAGAGCCTTTTTAAGAATACAAACATATTCCTTTCTGAATTCTGGGGTGACATTAATGCCTTCTGGAATTCTCATATATACAATCTTTTCTAATTCACAATTCAGAAATGCATTTCCGCATAATCTGCCTTTTTGTATTTGGCGTGCCCTTGTACCATAATTTTATTTTTAAATACCCATTTAGATGAGATGATTTTAGTGTTTCTAGGAAGGTCTGAGGTTTTAACGAATATAAAAATTCTTATACATTTTTTGAATTAAATAGTACATCCTGCTAGTTAAAAATTAAAATCCATATTGAAGTCCAACTCTCTTCATTTTTGTAAAGGTATCTAAGGAGCAAAAAGTTGTTTCTCTGATTTTAGATATTTTTGATGCCTTTTTGGTTTAAAAGATTTAAAAGCATTTAAAATCCAACAAACGACTTTTTACTCTTTGGGTGCTTTTTTAGAAGGTGACGATATCGTGCTATGAAAAAACTCAAAATTTAGTGATTAAATCTGCAGAATCTGAATTATGGTGCTCGTAAAACAAAATTTTCCATTAAAAAATCTAGCGGGAACCCTAGGTATTACGTAAATGTAAAATTTAATGCAATGCAATTTACTTGAGCCATGCGCCGTTTTCCCTTCTAATTCAACGATACCGTCGAGATTATCATTATTCTCGTTGTTGCTCATACTTGTATTGTTCGCGTCAGATTAATATTTCGACAACTGCATCAAACTCTTGCTCATATTCGTATTATAATAAATGTTCAATTTCAAATAAATTAAAAACACACCTCACTAAAATTACTAAATTAACGTCAAGCTTTTGAAGAACGAAGAAGATTCAGATTTATTACACCTTATCACATCAACATGCCTTTCCGCCAAAACTGAAGGAAAAAAAATACAACATTGGCTTTCGATTTTTTAAATTTTTTAAATTTTATTTTTTTATTCGTTATCCGTCTTGTAACAGATGAATTTATTCGAATAACAGATAACTAATTTTTGGAGTTGTGAGTATTCGAATAACGGATAACTGCTCCGAGTGTTATTTGAATAACGAGTGTTATTCGAATAACGGATAATTTTATTCGAAAAATCATTCGTTCATTCGTTATTCGAATACTTTCATTCGAATAATTCCCAACCCTGGGAATAGGTAAAAATTTGAATATTTCTGTTTAATAGGTATTTTAAGATTTAAGGTGATTTCAGTTTCGGTAATTAAACATGTTGTAAGAGAATGAGTAAAATAATTTTGTACTTTTGATGAATCAATTGCCAGAGAAAATTTACTTTTTTTCAATTTTCCCCCCAATTTTTCTGCCATTTTTCAAAATTTCAATGCTTACACGTATAGAGGGTAATTTATGGGATTTACAGTGTAGAAGGATATCTCATAAAATTTTCGAAAGCAATTTTTTGAATAATCATCAAATTTAGGACATTTTCTTGGGACTGAGTCATAAAATCTGTCTCTGGTTTTATAAAGTTTTCGAAAATTGAATTTATTCTTTTGTTCATTTCTTCAAATTCCGAATTTATATTTTTAGAAAAAGGTGTTTAATTTTGTTGTGGTATTAAAAAGTTCCGAGTGGCTGTTTATTAATTCATTTCTTATTATAATTTTATAATTTTGGTTAAGGGATTCTTGATTTTGAAACAAGGGTTCAACCTCTTTTTGAGTTATTAAATTGCTAAGGGATTCTTGATTTTGAAACAAGGGTTCTACCTCTTTTTGAGTTATTAAATTGCAGCACCAGTTATAAAAATCACCAAAAAAACTGGATGCCTCTTTTTTCTCTTTTGTTTAAATATTTTGAGTCAAAATTATAGGAATTTAATGTTTCATCCTCAAATTGGTTTAATGTTTTTAAAATTTCATAATTTTTATATTTAATATTGCAAAAACTTTCTAATCCAGGAGTACAAGTATTTATTTGCATTTTTCCAAAATTTTGTCTTTTTGGGATTTTTATAGGATAATGGAAGAGAATTTTCATATGTGATAATAGTTGATACTGGCCCGAAAGTATCCTCCTGTAACAACTTCCACGTCAAGATGGTTGCATTCGACAAAATGTAGGAAAAATAAAGCAATTATAATGAAGACCATTTTCTGCAACAAATAGGAAAATAGAATCGTCGTTTATTATTATTATTGGAAAGAGAGGTATACGGATGTATGTGTTTTGAAAAGAGAATAAATAAATACGTTGGTGAGTGAGAGAGAGCTAATTTGTATGACAGAGATATTAATTCTCGAATCAGCATTTTTTAAGTACGTCACTGTGCGACCTTTTTGTAAGTTTATTATTTTTTTCCTATCAACTTGGTTTAAAGCCCATGGGGCTATTGGGCGGGATAAGGAACGAAGCCAAAAGTTCCTTATCCCTTTTTCAAATTTTGACGATCTTTTTGGTTATTTCCTGAAAAGAGAAGCCAAATTTTTATTTTATTTTATTTTTTTATTATTTACTTATTTACCAGTCTCCAATACTGTGTGTCATGTCGGTCTTATACGGTTTTTGTATTTCCATGTGATAAGAGACCTAACTCTATAATTCCCCTACTATCGAAGGAAAGCACCTGATCTAAGAAGACAAATCAGGAGGGTTTGAATAGAGTAACATTCAAATAATTATTGGAATAATACTCCGGATGAGAAGAAGTGATCACCCTGCCCTCACACTTGATTGCTTCAACACTTGAAACATTGTAGCATTCAATTATGTACACAGGGTGTTGCATCTTAACATTCACAACCACCAGATGTTCTTGGTTGTTGTGGAAATGGACAGTGGCAATCATAGGACAGGTAAGGAATAGAGGAGGATAATGTAAAATTCCTGAAGTACAATGAAAATAAAATTTAAAAAATTAATGAATAAAAATAGGTGGGATGGAAGATTTATCTCAATCATATGTAGTACTAATGATGATTTTATGTTTCCCAACTTGCAGTATGGCAGTAAGCATATAAAAGGGTTTTACATATAGCCTTTTTCTTTTTTTCTTGAAAACAGACTTTAACTGACACACATACGCTCACGCTCTAAATAAATACGTTCCAAATTATAATTATGGACTTCATATAAATATGAAAATGATATATGATTTTTGGATCACGTTTATAGAGACCTATCTCTATATTTGCATGCACTTCAGCGGTCAAAAAAGAGTCAAATTTGTGTAATGTTTCATCATGTGCTCCTCGAATAACTGCCCTACTATCAAAAGAAACCACCTGATCTAACAACACAAATGAGGGTTTGAATAGAGTAATATTCAGATAATTATCTGAATAGTAGCTCGGGGTTTAGATGATGTAATCACCCTGCCCACACACTTGATTGCTTCAACGCTTGGAATATTGTAGCATTCATTTATGTAGACAGGGTGTTGCATCTTAACATTCACAACCACCAGATGTTCTTGGTTGTTGTGGAAATGGACAGTGGCAATCATAGGACAGGTAAGGAATAGAGGAGGATAATGTAAAATTCCTGAAGTACAATGAAAATAAAATTTAAAAAATAAATAAATAAAAATAGGTGGGATGGAACATTTATCTTAATCATAGGTAGTACTAATGATGATTTTATGTTTCCCAACTTGCAGTATGGCAGTAAGCATATAAAAGGGTTTTACATATCACGATACCTTAGCGGAAAAAGGGCCAATCTGCATTTTTGAGACGAATTCTAAACTTCAAACTCCTTTCATGAACTATGTGAGTTATCGATTCACTATCTGATTTTTTTTTTTTTGTTCAATTCGTGAGGGTTCGACAGGGCCCAGCTGCAGGTATTCCCTATATGGGAACAGAGCTGCGACGGGTGCTGGGCCCACGGGTTTATAGAAGCGCTCCATTATCCCTCTCAATACCAGGTATTGCATCGAGGGGACAATCTTTTGGTACGTGAAGATTAGATGGTATGGATGAGATAGATGGCCTTCCTCGAGGAGCTGAAGCTGGGCTCTCTTGATGATATTGACCGCCTCAGCACGATCTTCCAGCTCCTCGAAGTGACTGTAAAGCATTGCCAAGGGGCTGAGGGGCAAACCCCCCATTCTCCTCGGTGGCTTGGGGAAGGTGGTCCGAACAAAGAGCACTCTCCTATTTACATCCTCAAGGGTGTTGATGTTTTCGTGTGGTCCCCCCCCAGGAGGGTCCCCTTGTGCCACAGGTTCTTTGCTGACCACCGCAAGAGGAGTACAAGCCCCCTCTCCGGTCGCCATGGCTGAGGTGTCCGGGATTTGACTCTGGAGCTCGCTCGCTTCGCTAGATTTAACAAAGTTGGGATATTTTGGGTCTTGTTCCATTTTGGTTACCGTTATTGTAGCGTTATTACTTCCAATACGCTCAATTGACGTTGTATAGGAGAGTGTTTTCTTTTTCTTCGTATTTATGTTCGTAATTACAGTTGGCGTGTTGTTGGTACAGTTTGCGGCACTTGGCGTGAATGTTGCGGCATTGGGATTCAGCGGAGGCACTTTTTCAGGAATCTTTCTTCTGTGACTCTGGTCTGGCTGGCTAGTTGTCGCACTTCTGGATTCCGTTGACGCAGTGGAGCATCTCGTGTTTGTGTTATTATTGATAGCGGCATTTTTGAGGTTGTGTGAATTAATTTGATGGATATTTGGCTCGTTTACGAAAGTTTTTGATGAAAGGGAATTTACGCTTAACTTTCATTTGATATAAAAATTTTAGAATTTCATTGGTTTCCAAGATTATAATAAATTAATTTCTGTAAAAAGTGGCAGTTTGGCACTTTTGCACTTCCTTGGTTCGAGTTGGAAAAAGGGCCAAAGTTGAGTTTGGCCCACCAGTCATCGCGTTAAAAGGGGCCAAACTGTCTAAATAGAAAATGAAAACTCTCTTTATTCTGCTTTTTAAATTAATTTTATAAAATTTTCAAACTTTAATTTTTTAAAACTTCAAAGCAAGTACACACAAGTTAGTAAGATGAGTATAATATCAGATTTATTTCATTTTTTTTCACAAATACAAAATTACATTAAAAGTTCTTGTTCATTTTTTAAATCAATAGTTAAGAAAATAATAATAAAAATTATACAGGATTATCTACATCTTCGTTTTCTTCTTCATCTGGTTCGTTTAATCGATCTGTAACTGTTGTGGAGTGAGGTAGATCCAACCAAGTATTCATGGTGATAATGCTCTGGAATGGCATGTTTAGAAGCACACAAGTCAATAAGATCTTGGTATTTCTTCGTTGAAATACTCAACAGATTACAATACTTCTGAACAGGACCTGTTATATTCCGATTTCGTTTTGGCCTCAAAGTAGCAACAAATTCTTCTGCGTTATTGGCAGCGCATGTGAATTTGAATCGCATATTTTTGATGAGATGCTTATCAAAGATTGCTCGACGCACACAGGATATTTTGAATGTTTCACCACTGAGAACTTTAACACTCATATCGTTAGCGATTGCTTTCCAATCATAAAAGTCCGAGTGTGACAATTTGATTACTTCATACGGAAATGGCGTCTGTCTGCAATTTGTGATCACAGTCAACCATTCCGAAGGTGCATAAATATAGTTTTCTTCCGACTCGCTCTCTCGATTACAGCATGGACAGAGTCTGCTGTCATTACAGAATGTCCTGACATCCGAAAATTTAACGTTACTTTTTTGACATATCGACGTGGACGTGTCAAAACCACGTATGTTGGAATATCAAAATTTTACAGGAGACAAAAAACGTCGCCAAAAACCGACATACGTGGTTTTGACACGTCCACGTCGATATCTTGATGTTGTGATAAAATTTGATATTACTGCCAACATAGCCAAGTTTTTCTGTTGGCCTGCACAGTTGTCACAATAGAGAGCCTGTCTCAGTTTCTCATCATGCTTAGTACACATCACTCGCTCCTTCTCGCGTGTTCTTTTTATTCAGTGTATTCAACTCAAAGGTTGCAACAAAAGTCGTGGTAGGGTAGCCTGGGGCTGGGGACAGGGTCTGTGGGCGGGGCTTCACTCAAAAAGGAGGACGTAACTTACTTGTGGGCGGGGCCAAATGGGAGGACCTAATCCAGTACCCAACTATGGGTGGGGCATACCACACCCCGGATCCAAGATGGCGTCCGCTAGAATGGGGCACCAAAAGTGCTGACTCTGGTGCCAGTCAGCACTTTTGGTCCCCATTATACTACTGTTGTAAATTGATTCAAATCAGAATGCCTAATGAAATTTTAGATATTAGGAAATGTTGCAGTTGTCCTAATACTTTTCAACGTACATACATACCTTTATATTATACTTGGCTGAAACAGCCTTCGCCAATGTTTTCCAAATTTTGAATATCTTCAATAGGGATCTCTTGTAAACAACCTTGAGGATAGTTTGGATTGGATTCCTGTTAAGTCTTTCGTGACCTAATATATTTCTTCTCAAAATTTTTACTAATGGTTGTACTACCTATGCAAAAAGAACCACAACGAAACTTTTCTAACGAGTATAATTTTCATGGTGGAATAATACATTGGAAAGAGTGCTACGATGAAATTCAAAACCCTGATCAACGGCAGGCCAAATTTCGGGTGTTTTTTCAGTTTAATTTGCATTTGTCCCTGATTTTCTGGTGCTATGTTATTTAAAATTGACATATCTGATCGGTCACTAATTGAATCATCACTAACTGAAACAGAAAAAACAGATAATAAAATTAAAATTACGAATGAATGAGAGGTCCCTTGTATTAATGAAAATTCTGATTGGTTTCCCTGAATAAATAGCACTTGGCAGGTTGCCTAATGAGATTTACATCCAGTCCTGTTAATCTAGCACTTGTTTTGGGATCCCTGAAAAATTGTCTCGCGGTATTTCCATCATTGGTAGTACCTTTGCCTATTGCTATTGTCAAAACAAAAAATATAATCAACTGGTTTCATGGTGTATCTTCAGTTTATTGTCTAGTTTGATTTTCTTCCAACTGGATATATGTATACCTTGAAGGACAACATCAATCGACAATCCAGTTATTTCTTTCTTGAATTTTTTTTTGAAGTTCCTTCTTGGTTTCTTCAACTATTTCCTTTTCTTCAGCAGGAATCTGAAAAATTGAAAATTTTGTAAAAATCACAATTAAGTACACATGATGAATGTGTGCTCATTTAGAAAAAAATTTAAAAATAAATTGATGGAAAAAATTTCAACTCACCTTCCATTTTTCAACTATTTCCTTTTCTTCAGCAGGAATCTGAAAAATTGAAAATTTTGTAAAAATCACAATTAAGTACACATGATGAATGTGTGCTCATTTAGAAAAATATTGAAAAATAAATTGATGGAAAAAATTTCAACTCACCTTCCATTTTTCAAGTTTTAATCTGTAAGCGATATGGAGCAAACACTCAAACATTCGAATATTTGTGTGGAGTACTGAAATAGAATGTCCTGGGGAATTGGAATCCCCTTTGATTTTAGCTTTTTCCATGTCATTCATCTCTGAGGGTGGACATGAACAAATTTGGCATCTTTGCGTGCTTACTTCTGTCATTACAGTACTGACCTGTAAAAAATCAGATTTTAAAATCACTGTTCAAAAATGTGTTGAAATCTAAACAGAGTAAATGAGTACCTTTCCATTATGATCATTGTCATAACGAGATGATGTTTGATTTTCATTTCTTTTCCATAGAAATTCAAAATCGTATTTTGTAGATTAGCGATTTGCGCCTCAATATTGGCAACAACTGATCTCGATTTTTCAGCAGTTTCTTTCGCATATTCAAAAGATATGGGTCGGCAAAACAGACCCCCTGCATGTTGTAAATGGATATCCGCATCACCTTCTGGAGCTTGAACCGGCTAGGTAATATTTGGAATCACGTTCAATGCAAATATTGTGCAATGCAGCACAGGCATTGATGATTAAACCAGCCATGGTGGGTGTGTAATGTAAACTACGTTCTGAGCGTAAATGGCATCAAAGAAAATATATTCACTTACGGCAATATTTTAAACGATACTATTACTAAACGAATCGAATAATTCCACATCAATTCCGAATTAACTGTTTTATAATTGAAGACCTTGTTTCCAGAATGACCGACCTTAAGTCGAAAATTCTCATTTTGAGAAAATCTAAAAAAACTGTTTCCATTCAAGGGGAGGGGGTAAATTGGTATGGTGATGGTACAGATATGTAGTCATGTGTCTGGAGTAAGATGTAGCTCTTGTTCGAGAAAAATATTGCAACCCTGCGGCTACAGAGCGCATCAAAGTTGAAAAAAATCGTAGTTTTAGGTCATTTTGGAATTATATAAAGTACAAAATCGTGAAAAAAGCCATGAAAATTAAGTCTGATAGCAGAAATATCTTCATTAATGAGTAAGACATTTATTATTATAGGTAACATACTTCGATTTTAATAATGTAAAAAAATTTAGATTTTTCAAAAAATACCGAGTAAATGACGAAATATCACGTTATCTGAACTTAAAAATCGTAAAAAAGCCATGACAAAATAATAGCATAGCGAAAATATCCTTATTCACGAGTAAAAAATATTATACTTTATAACATACTTCGATTTTATTTTTTAAAAATTATGCTTTTTCGAAAAAATAAGGGGTAAATAACGAAATATCGCATTATCTAAAGCTTTAATGCCAGCTTATAATAATATCGGGTGCAGTTATCCACGTTCAAAAGATCTAGAATCTTTTTGATATCCTTCTTCTTCTCATCTTGCACATGGTTCGTGATCGGAACTAGCGGTAGTTTCAATCCGGCGAGATTAATATTCGATTTCAGCACATCGTATCGAGTAAGGGGGCTGGCATAATCCGAAACACACCAAACTGCTGTAGACCCCTTTTTCAACATCCAACGTTTGCTGTTCTGGATAGGAACGACTTTTTTCAACGACGTATCTGATAGCAGTTTATAGTTGTACGATCTCCACGAATAACCATACTTGTGCATTTCGCCATGCGTTTCCAGAATGGAGTAGTAATCATGAGGAAGCAGAAGCATCTCGTGCTTTCTTACGTCTTTCTCGATGCGTCCGAATACTCTGTCAGGTGCCATGTAGCTATGGCCCCTAACAGGAAATGTGAATCTAATTTTTCTAAATGGACATTCCGTTGAATTCACGTACGTGAGGAGGGCCATAATCATCGTATAGTTTTTATTCTGGGCCGGGCATGAATCAGAGAAAAGGCTAATTGATTGGTACTTTCATCTTAGAAACTTCTTATCTTTTGAAATGCCATCTAAAAAGTTCAGGATACAGGATACCACTTCGTTTGACCCCTTTCCACCATCGCACTCCAACCAGGTGTAGAGATGAACATTTTTGGCCTTCTTCGAATATTTCGTGCATACGATTCCAAGGTTGTACTGAAATTTTTTAAACACGATAACACGAATGTCGATCAAAAACAGAACACTAGAACAGACTAGTGAAGAAATAAGAAAAAGCAAGAACCATCATAATTAGGAAAATAATAATTACATTCTTCATTTTCCGAAAATGAAAAATAATTTATAATAATGTACTTAGATGAAAAGTTAGGGCTTCTGGTAGTAGTACTAGAGCTTTTTAAGGACTGTATTTATTCGAGTTTCACAAACTTATAACGAGTACATAACATTTCCGGACGAGGTAGGCGCGAGATACAATTTGCTTAGTAATCTTACATAATAGCTGGTTTCTTACCAGCTTCTGAAAAATACCGTTCTTTCAACTAGTGATCTTCCTCATTCGACTCGAGTTAGTCACCTCCATTTGTGACGTCCACAGCGGAACAGGACCTTAGGATGAAAATTTTTTTTTCACTTTTTTTGGCGTTTCTGTAGTAGAATTAATTGTAGAGCATGAATATGTAATCAGTTTTGCCGCAGGACACACCTAAAATTTACCACAGATTTTCAAAGTTGAGAAAAGCTCTCGCTCAGCCTGTCTAAAAAATTCTTTTCTTGTTTCCTTTAGCAATACAAATTCTTCGATTTCAGCGATTTTTTTTTTCAGATCATTCGATTCTTCCTGTCTTTTTCGAATTTCTTCTTTCGCAATTGTTATATTTTCTAGAAGTTCTGTAAAAAATGCAACTTGAAAAAAATGTTTTTTTTTTAAGTTCCTGTTTTTTACCTTTCCTTTCATGCGAGGACATCAATTGGTTCTCCTTTTCTGTAAAAAAAATGGTAATCTCAAAAAAATAAATTTTCAGATCAATCCATTTTTTTTACCTTGGTGGTTCAATTACAAATTCTTCAATTTCAGGTGATTTTTTCCAAAGCATTCAATTCTTCGCGTCTTTTCCTTCTTTTGCTATTATTATAGTTACAAGAATTTCTGTAAAAAAAAGGTACTTAAAAAAAAACATTTTTTCAAGTTGCTTTTTTTTTACCTTTCCTTTCAGGCAAGGACATCAATTGGTTCTTCTTTTCTGTAAAAAAAATGGTTTTCTCAGGATAAATAAATTTTCAGATTAATCCATTTCTTTTACCTTGGTTCAATTATCTGAAAAAATGGGAAAGTCTTAAGAAAATAAAATTTTTAAAACTTAAACCATTTTTTACCTTTCTTCAGCCGAGGATGGTTCTTCTTTTTGCAATGCTCTGTAAAAGAAATGAAGTCAATAAAAAACAACACATTTTTTAACAAATCCATTTCTTTTACCTTTATTTCTTCATATAAGGATGCGCCCTCTGAAATAGGTAGATGTAAAAAAATGTAGAAATATTTTTTACCCTATTTTTTTCTTGTCAGTTCTTATTAATTGTAAATTTTCCCGGTTTCTTGATCGCTCTCTGCCCAGCGCCCAGGTTAGGTAGTCCTTCAGCTTCATGGTTTGACGGAGATCGCGTCGGAGAGCAGTGTTCTTGACTTGGAGTTGTACTATTCGATTTTCCAGAGCGACTATTTTTTCAGCACAATCACACATGAAACTGTCTTGAAGTACTCGACAACTTTGAATTCACAATACACTCGTCCACTCTTTTTAAACCCTGCTGTACGCGAGGATTATGCAAAAATTATTATAATTTTGTAATAAAATCTACACTAATCTGCCTAATCAGACGTTTCTAAAATGCAAGTCATTTAATACCCTCTCCAAATTTGAATACTTTTTCAAAAAAGCCGCTCTAATTGAACATCGCCTGAGAAAAAAACGATTTACATTCATTCTAAATGCAAAACTAGAATCATTCAATGCGAATTGGCCAATTACACATTCCCAAATTTGAATACTTTTTCAAAAAAATCCGCACTAATTGCGTTTATATGTATGAAATGCAAAACCGTACCTTCACAAGAGAAAAACAACTTAGCCGTGTTTCATAAATAAATTTCACGTTTCTAAAATTCAAATCATTATTTAATATGCGCTCTCAAATTTAAAAAAAAATGCACTTTAATTATGTCATCTAGCTTCTGACGCATGTACATCGCGTGATGGATACTGTACTAATTATTTTTTATAGCTAAATTTCATAAATGCAAATCATTCATTTGGTTTAAAGCCCATGAGGCTATTGGGTGGGATGAGGAACGAATGCCGAAAGTTCCTCACCCCTTTTAGAATTTTGAAGGTGATGGTTGCCTGAAAAGAGTTTCCAAAATTTTTTATTCTTTATTTTTCACCATTTTTTTATTCTTTTATTTTAGACATGTCCGCTCTACAGAGAGGACATCTCTTTTCTTCTTTCATTTTTTCGCATTCTTTTATCATTGTATCATAGCACATATTACAAGCTGTGTGGGTACATTTCCAGAATTCAACACAGTTTCTTCAGTAAAAAGTGTCCAAGCATATTGGACACATTATGATTTCTCGTGGTTTTTTTTTTGTTGTTCTTTTTTTGGTGTTGGATTTTCTTGTAATGTATGTCTGGCAATCCCTGTATTACATTCAAAAAATCCATCTGGAAGCCATCGAAAGAATGCGCCTTCTCGAGGTGGAGATGGTGGTGGTGTTGCAATCTTCGGCATCTCTATGTCAACCGAGAACCAGAACGGAACCGTTGTATATCGGTGCTGTACGCTTTGGAAAGCAGATGGTACACCCATGATAAAAACATCCATGAATTTCCAGGATTAGAGGTCTAACACCTGAACCGTATCCAGGGCCCAGTTTTTCAATGGGAAATTATCGCAATAACCATCCACCAAATAATTGTTAATTTTTTTTTCTTTGCCACGGAACGCTGATTCTAACTGGATTTCGTATTTGTTTTCGAAGTATTGTATGTATCTGATGGCTAGCTGTGACTGATTTTCACTCATACGATAAGATTTGAAGGTCATCAATGGTATCGTATCACGGGGTAAAAAATTTGTGCGGTATGCTTTCATGCATGCTGAAGCGATGGTTGCAGAGGCGGCTAATGGATCTACATGCATAAGGTCCAAAAATAGCTGTCGAAAAGTAAGACAAGAACGTCTCAGAATCTCCACATCTGATCTACAATAATGTTCCATCTCTTTTTTGAAGGTGAAAGTCTTCCCTTGAGATATTTCTGCGTTGTACCATACCGTGAACTTGGCGTTGTCTTCGGGTTTCATTTGTTCTGGATCGTAGAACTTTTTGTCTGGTAAAGATCCGCTATAGTATTGATTTTCGGGAAGGTTAAAAAAGTGAGGAAAATATCCTTTGGCATGCGTATCCAGGCCGAACATTTTTGGTAATGCTGCGAGGCGGGTGTGAAAAAAATTGAGACTGCGGATGTGAAAAAAATTGAGACCGTCTTGAAATATCAGTTTTTGATTATTCATTTGGATAATTTTACTACTTGATAAAATTAATTCCATCTCCCATTTCCTCTTTTCAAGCATGTATTCGGCGAGAAACTGATGGTCATATCCTCCGCCGTTATGCGCATAAATGTAGATTTTTTTAAAAGCAATGGATAATTCAACCTAAACTTCGAAGAATTTTTTCAATAAATCCTCGCCTTCTACATTGCACAATACCCTCTCTCTTTTACCGCAATAGTCACAATCTTCTCTGATATCCATCTCCTTCAAGCATTTATTGCACTGGTACTGAATAATACAATAATTTGGAATGTGGACATCATCGGCTATTCTACATTCGAAATCGACGAAAAAGAAAATCGTTGCTTTCTTTTCGACGTCTGCTTTATTTAGCGTCTGTATAAAACACAAATGACCATGAGGAACCGTTCTACCGCAATTTTGACATTTATGATGATCACATCAATGTACATCACCTTCCAACGATAAGGTGCTATACTGCTTTTTACAATGCTCGCAGTATTTGTACATATCACATACTGATTTTCTCTTTTCATATTTCAGTTTGAGATTGGCTGCATAACATTCTGGTTCATAGAATAGTCTTTTGCAACGGTCACATTTAATAAAATTTACTGTCGTGTCACATGGGGTATTTTTATAGCACTTCACGCAGGAATTTTCGCATAAGTGGCTATGGATGTGATCATACCCCACATGACATTTCCGACAGTAAATGTTACTGCCAAAGGCTCCGGCTAATTTCCAAATAACGTTGTAGTGATTTTCTCCAAATAATAAATCGACGTATTTTGTGGCAGTCGAATCGCCTTCAAATATTATTTTACGACCTGATGTATCGCTACCGTCATACACCGTAATTTTGCATTCATCTTTTAATTCTTTTTGAAATTTTAGTAGATCTTCCACCCCACAACCGTTTACCCCGATAACCACTCCCGCCTTACGACACAAATCTCGGGCAAGCGATCCACAGTGGTCTGCACGATCTGTACGGCATACTTTTTTATAAAATTTTTGTTTCTCCTCACTTTTGTGCTTTTCACCATAGGCCATCGCGATTATAATTGCTCGGGGTAAACATGATTTATCATTGGGGCTGGAAGTTTTAACTGTGTGTATGCTTACGGTCTTCTTACTGCAAAATTGTGTGTATTCACAATCTTATATTTTTCTTGTTTAACCCCGCCATGGGGCATTTCGATTTTTGTAACCTCTATTATCAACGGGTCCGCAGCCATAAAATTTGTGTTGCTCTGCAACACTTTTTGAAACTCGTTCATTACGATTTCAGCCGAAATTTCTGAGAGCTCTATAACTGATGAAGATTGGTCTATCTTTATTCTTGTTGAATATCGATAAACCAATTTTGTCGGTCTCTTCGCCATTTTTTGATACATATTCGTCTAATAAACTACCCAGAGCATTTCGCACATACTTTATGGGATTTTCAAAATCATTGTTTTGTTTTAACTGTACAGAAATTTTGGTTGCGAAAGCGTTGAATTTCGAGATGACCCGGGTTTGCACCGAAAGAACATCATAGAAAGCTGCGCACGAAGGGAAAAAAACGGAAAAAAAAAAAAAAAAAAAAAAAAAGTTAGAATGAGATACCTATGTGGGGGATATAAAAAATACACTAAATACACTATAAATTCTTTACCTGATTGCGTCGCTTGGTCTTCTGATTCGGTGTCCATATTATCAGCCCCAACTTGCGCCTCTGAATCCACAACCATTTGACCACTAGGCCCCTCAACTGCCTCAGAAACTGTCACAGGATGGAAAATTCTGCTGTTCAGACCACTAGGCCCCGCAATTGGCTCGGAGACTGCCGCAACTGGTTCGGATACAGAGACTTCATCATCACTCCATTCCATTAGAATTTCCCTGATGAAGTCGCTCATTTTTTTGTTCAGATAATTAGATACAGCAAAAAAACCAACGCAATTTAACGACGAAAAACGATAACGACAAACAATAACAGTGAAAAAAAGATAACGATCAAAAAGAAATCGACGATAAAAATTAAGTTCAAATCAAGAAAAAATTCAAATGAGAAAAAACGAACAACGAAAAGACTCTGAACAGAAAGAGCTATCGAACACGGTCACGACTATCTTTGATATTTAAGAGCTACACCTGTACAAGACACGATCAAGTAATAAATTTTTTCAACTAGGTGATGTAGGCTGGCGAATTTCTACAAAAAACGTAATGGTACATAGATATTTTTCTTCGAGCTTAATGATTTCTAGTATGCTGGTTTCTTCTAAAAGTTTCTTTTTCAGCAGCCTAAATGTACAATATACGTAGTTTCCTTCGAGTTTACCAGATTCATACTTATACCTAACAGTACTTTTTTTCCAACGTAATGGTACATAGATATTTTTCTTCGAGCTTAATGATTTCTAGTATGCTGGTTTCTTCTAAAAGTTTCTTTTTCAGCAGCCTAAATGTACAATATACGCAGTTTCCTTCGAGTTTACCAGATTCATACTTATACCTAACAGTACTTTTTTTCCTAGAAAAAAATATCTGAAGCTATCTAGCCTCTTTTGGATGAAGGGTGCTGGTGAATTTTAACTAAAACTAACGGTAATCAGTTTTCTTCGATCTTAATGGTTTCCCATCTAACGGTAATTCTAAAAGTTGTATATACTTTTTTATACTTTTTTTTCATTAACCTTATACTTTTTTATACTTTTTTTCCATTAACCTAAGTGTAAACTTTCCTGCGATATTTTGGAACTGTCTACCGCTGTTTGTTGATTTTAGGTAGATGGTTCCAAAGTCTCACCTCTACTACTAATCAGCGACCTAATGGACAGAAAATCAAATACTATCCGTTAGCCCCCAATGTGGAGGTGTGAGCTAAATAATTTATAAAATAAGCTAAGAGATGGCTGAGGACTAGGGGACGTAGACGAAACTCCAAATAATCACATTTATAGTTATGTAAATAAATCAATTGATCATCTGATCATTTACTCACCATAATATTGGATTTGTTGTCAACTTCAAAAAAAACCGCGAACACAGAAACTACAAAGCTAACTGTTCGGCAAAAGACGAAAGTTCAGTTCAAATAAACGAAAGTACACTATGTATAAATTGATCCAATCAATTCTGGATAATTGTCGAAAATTATTAGAATTTTTTTCGCATTTGCAGCCTATAATAAAATGGCTGTGCCTATTTAACCGCAAGTGCCTTCCTGTGTACTTGATAAACTGCGATCACCCATTAATGTATTTTTGTCCATTCCATTTTGAATGATGATACAATATAAATATGTATTGGCATTAATTTTTCGACCACGAACCCATTGATCCTTATTGAATCGTCGCCCATCTACCTCTCCTATCTCGATCTGAAGTATATTGAATAAGCTGTTTGCTACTTCATTGAACTCAACACTTTCTTCATTGATATAGGCGTTCAACTTTCATAAGTGTTTTTAAAAAGAATGTACTGTTTTTTCCATAATATTGGTGCTGAAGCTGAATCAAAATTCTTTCCAGGGTCATCGCCCCTTTTTTGGGGACCAATGAATATATTTTGTGACAGCCACACAAAAAATTGAATTAAACAATGAAAGACGACTCAGAGCTTCTTAGTAATACTTTCTTCACGTATAACAGGGTGGCGCGGTATGCAGATGTGTGGTATGTCGAAACGAGGGTTCTTTCCTCAACAAGTTATGCAATGTTGGAATTAGCAGTCCACGTTAGTTATACATAAGTATATCATCGAAGGTGTTATTAATTCGACTGCTTTGCAGTGTGTGTATGATTTTTGCCGCCCAAAAGGAAAACGTTCATATGGCGGGAACACGAATGAAAGAAATATTCAACTGGAAAAGTATCGAATTCAATTTCGATAACGAGACACAAAACAATCGATGATTGAGAATGGATTGTACACGAAGGGCAATGCTATACCAACGTCTATTGCAGTGTGGGGAGATAAGCTTTTTGTAACTACTCCTCGATTTAAACTAAGCGTGCCGGCTTCTTTGTCATATATCCTCGTCAATATCACTGGTAAACTAAAATTACTTATTTTTTCACCTTTTAATAATTTATGAAAAGCACTAACTTCTAAAAAATCAATTTTCAAAAAAAATAATTACTTTCATTTTCACCTCTCATATATTTCATTTTCACCTCTCATACATTTCATTTTCAATTTTTGTCAATATCTACAATTTTCCTCAATAAACCCTTCTCACACACACCCAATCTTCTAAATACCACCTTACCAACATTACAGATTCAGAAATGGAAGTAAAATCACCAGAACTGATACCGTATCCGAATCTTGATGTACACGATTTGCAAATATGTAACGTGACGTCGATATTAAACATCCAAGTAGATCATTGCGATCGTCTCTGGGCTGTAGATTCCGGCCAAATTGAACACAAACACGAGACAGACCCGGCTATAGTTGTATATGATTTATGTACAAACCTACAAATAGATTATCAAAAGATAAAGACAAAAACAGACTACAAATCGGAACCATTCTTGTCAGATATTTTGGTCGATGTGATGTCTTCAAATTGCGACAACGAAGTCTGGCATAAATTATCATAGTAATACTGACTATAGGTTTCGTCTGATTTCTAAGCTTTACCCTCCACTCGTCCCAAGTGAACCCAATCGATGGTAGATCGTCATACCATTTACTCGCATCGCTCTTGAGTTTAGGCAAGTGTGTATTAGCCGAATTCATCAGAATCTCATAAAATTTTCATGGAGGTACAAACCTCAACTCTGGCTCAGAAGACGACATTGTTTGGGCTGAGATGACGATGCCTTTGACCTTGGACCTCATCTTCACCAGATCGACGAGATACTGACTGGGGGAGAAACGACAACAAACTTTCTCTCACACAATAACTGAATTATCTCATCTACCCTATTCGACAGCAATGTTATCTGCCCCGCCACATAGTTATCGTCGTCACTTTCCTGAAAGGGGACATCGGGCACAATTGGCGATATAAAATTATGATTCAATTGATTAAATCACAACACCCATGCAATAATAAAAAAATATAATTCTTTTCATTCTTCCATTCTTTTTTTCTGGGTGTTGTCTAATTTGGGCAATTCGTGTCCCTTTGGCGTTTTCGACCACACCATTTTGTGCATTTTGTTGGTACTGCTCTTTGGTTTTTCTTGATTTAACAGTTTGGATACCGCTTCCCCCAAATAAATCCGGTTCAAGGATAATTTGGCATTCTTGAATTTATCCTCCAATTTTTTCATACAGGTGTAAAATGATCTGTCCTTGAAATAACCATGTAATAAAAAAAATGTGTATGTAAGGCTATGTAGATAGTATGTAGATTAAAAAATCGGCAGAAAGTCATCTAAAATTTGTAAAATTTCTAAAATAGTATCAAAAAGTCATTAAATTTATAAAATTACTTAAGTGGTTTTAGCAAAAACAGCATGATACCTATCTGAATAAAAATCTTGGTCGCAGTCTGTGATGCTGCAGTGTAATTTTGCCACGCACGTGGTTTTAGCAAAAACGGTATGATACCTGCCCCTGCTCGAATAAATATCTTGATCGCAATCCGTGATACTGCAGTGTAATTCTATAGGGTCGTGTGACGGCTCGCCATCAATGAAGAAGATTCGGTTGAAGCAGCCTTCATGGTATAAATGGTTGCATGGCCGCGCCGTGTTTTTCTTCTTCCAATAGTTTTTTCAAGAAATTCATCAGAATCTCTTTAACATTTTCATATCATGTAAAAGCATGTTGCGTAATTCTTTCCATTCTTTTTTTTTGGGTGTTGTCTAATTTGGGCGATTCGTATCCCTTTGGCGTTTTCAACCACACAATTTTGTGTGTTTTATTGCAACTGCTCTTTGGTTTTCCTTGATTTAACATTTAAGCTACCGCTACTCCCAAATAAATCAGGTTCAAATTCAAGAGTGAGTACAGGTTATTAAATATATTAAAAATTTAAAAAAATTAGGATTATCCCATAGAGAAGTAAATTTAAACTTACATTTATCAAGATGCACTCTAATCATACTTTTTTTTTTTTTTTTTTTTTTTTTTTTGGGTTCCCCAGGCAAATTTATTTTCAATATTTGGGTACACTTTCCTTCCCAAGACAGTCCTTGACCTTTCGGCTTAACAGGTACTGTCTTGGGAGGAAGGGGGGTTATTTTTAATTTTAAATAGTCTATAATTTTACATCTATAATTTTACATCTTAATCCTCGGTGGGGTTCAATTACCCCCCCACACCGAGTTTATACTGAATATACTATGTTAGTATCGATAGTATATAAACGAATATACTATTTTGTTTATTAATAAAGTAGGTATAATTATTATTTATTTATTTATTTATTTTTTATTATTTATTTTTTTTTTGTTTATTAATAAAGTAGGTATAATTATATTTAATTAGTGAATAAGATAATACGTAAGAACATTAAGGATGGAATTTGATCATGGGAAACGATAGGTTTTGTATTGCTTTTGCATAATTTGATTACAGAGTTTTATAAAATTAGGGGTGTAATATTTATTTTTGGAGTCTAAAAGTTCGTCACTAAGGGAGCCAAAAAATTCGTTTCTTTCTTTTTCAAGTTTAGAGCAAGAGAAAATTAAGTGTTTAGAATTTTGAGTAGGGTTACCGCAAAAACAGTATTCTGAATGGGATTTTTTAATTTTGAAAAGGTATGATTGAAAATTGCCGTGGGACGTGAAAATTTGTGTTGTATTATAATCTGGTTCAAAATTTGATTCGTAATCATTTTTAAGGTTTGGGATTAGTTTTCTTGTAATTTCTGCTTTTTCTGTTGAGTTCCATTCAATTTGATAGTTTAGGATGGCCCAGGTTTTTAAATAATTTTTAATTTTGTTTATCGAAATGTAGTTATCGGTTATGTAATTATATTCGACTTTTTCTCCTTTTTTTAAGTCGAGTAAATTTTTGGGTTCATGAAGTATAATGTTATATTTTTTGTCGTTCAGGGATTTTTAGATTCGTTTGGTATGATAGGTCTGGAAGTTCTAAGTTGTTTTGAGCAAAGTATTTTAGGTTCCTAATTATAATTTCATATTCGAGAGGAATAGATTTTGAGAGGGTAAAAGAGGCTTCATATGAAATGGTTTTGTATGCTCGAATTATATTGATTTGAGTAGAGTCTCTGAATTTTTCTGGCTATTTTAATATTTTTGGGTTTAAGAATTTCTTCCAAGAAGGTTGATGAGCAGTATTTAAAAATGGAGTCAATAGTTGCTTTGAACATTATTTTACGTGCCCAGTTATTTTGTCCCCAAGTATTTTGGCAGATGAGAGTTAGTATTTGTAATGTGTTAATGGATTTATTGTATAGATATTCAAAATGTTTTTCAAATTTTAATTCATTATCAATATATATTCCTAGATATTTAAATAAAGTGACGTGTTCTAGATTTGTATTATTAATTTTGATTTTGGGAATTTTATAGTCATTAGGGTGTAGGTGTGAAAAGATTGTGTAAGTACATTTTTTAAGGTTCAATTTTAGGTCAGCTTCGGTTAGATAGTTGTTAATTTTTTCGAGGGTTTCATTTGTTTCAATTTTGAGTTTATGAATATCATTTGAGGAAATAAGAATTGTTAGGTCATCTGCATAGGCGATGTTTTTAATTTTGTTTCTAGAAAGTAGTTCCATAGTTCTGTTTATAGCAAGATTCCATAGAGTAGGGCCGAGACACGATCCTTGGGGGACGCCTCTTTTATTTTAGTTAGATATGGAAAGAAGTCATTGTTAGGTATTTGTGGTAACAAATTGAGACTTAACCAAGTTAAGACTTATGAAACATGTTGACGAGCGGATCTCAACAAGATTATAGGATAAATCTCTACGCGCATAACGCGGTATAAGAAAAAATACGAACGAGTCTCGGGAGTCGAAGTCGGGGTAGATATGTAATCGGTAGCCTTTATGGTTCTTTCATACATGGCTTTGAATTTTGGGCAGTCTTTATCAAAGACATGATGATTTGGGTCAAGGGCTTCTAATTTTACTCCTTTGTTATGAGCTATACACGCGGGACAGATCTTATCGTCTTTACCGGCAGTGTATTTTGGTTTCAAACACGGATATTTCTTTGAGTTGACATGGCCAAACTCTAAGCAATTGTTACAACGGCGAGGACGGACTTGGTTATAAACTTTACAGTTTGACCAACCGATTTTGACATAGCCCATTTTCATGAGCATTCGCCAAAGGTCAGGTTCACAGGATAACGCGCAGGAAGCAGATTCGCGACCTGGTTTAGCTTTGAAAAGTGCAACGAACAATGGGTAGTTACCAGTTTGTGCTTTAATGGCATCAGAAATTTCTTCTGTAGTAATATTAATGTCTATATTCGAGAGAGTTACTGAAGGTAGCAACGGTTTAAGAAGAATAACATTTAATTCGGTTGAATCTACTAACGTTAAGAATTTGTTTAGATTGGTTTCAGAGCAGAATTTGATTGCTACTCTTCCATCCGGAAGGTTACGACGATAATCGGAATGGATTTTATTTTTAATAGGATTTATTTTATAAGACTAGTCGATTTAATAGAAATTCCTTTAATAGGATCTTCCTTTGCTGCGACGATGACTTTGTAGAGATTTTCAGGGACATGCTTTGGCAATTTTACATTCGATTTTGCGGCACTACTATAAGTATAATTAAAATGATTCGAAATATCACGGTTTTTATTTACGTTTCTTTCAGGTGAAGAATCTCTATCGGTCGAGATACCTTGTTCGCGACGGAGATTATTAAGTTTTTTGTCAAATTCTTCATTAATTTGGTTTGACTTACTTGACTTTGTTTTCTTCTCAGCTTTTTTCGGAGCTTTAAATTCCGGACGAATATTAGTGGCACTAAGGACAATTTGCTGCTGTATTACCTTTGTTAGTTCCGGTGATTTGTAACTTTCTCTAATTTTATCTTCAATAATGACGTTTAAGTTATCGATAAGACTCTGGACTTCTTGATCGATTCTGGTAAGAACTGTATTCAACTGGGCCTGGACCTGAGGATCGATTCCTTCCCCTTTGGTTACGATTTTACTTGCGATTTTTAAGATGTTGGAGATTGTGACCGTTCTTTTAGTCAAAGAGTCTTCGTCTGACGGTGACTCCTTTCGCTTGCGTTTAGTTGTTTGTCTGGTATCGGGTACATTTTCGATAGTTGATTCGTTGTCGCTGCTGAGATCGAGATCTTTTGCGATGTAAGAATAGCTTCCATGTCAAAACTGCAGTTCAACATCTTGTTACTGGTAATGCTCGCTGCATTTTTGTCTTCTTTCTTCATCGCTCGAATAGCGTCTTTCCTCAAAATGTGAGTTTTTTTCCCTGTTTGTTTTATGCTTTGGGTGTTGGTGTTATATGTTTGCATTTCTAGGATTAAAAATGTTCCAAATTTATTTAACGTCTCCATCATTTGTTCCTCGAATAATTGCCCTACTATCAAAGGAATGCATTTCTGGGGTTAAAAATCATTCAAATTTGTGTAGTGTCTCATCATTTGTTCCTCGAATAATTGCCATATTATCGTAGGAAGGCGCCTGATCTAATAAGACAAATCTGGAGGGTTTGAATAGAGTAACATTCAAATAATTATCAGAATAATACTCCGGATGAGATGAAGTGATCACCCTGCCCTCACACTCGATTGCTTAAACGCTTGAAACATTGTAGCATTCATTTATGTACACAGGGTGTTGCATCTTAACATTCACAACCACCAGATGTTCTTGATTGTGGTGGAAGTGGACAGTGGCTATCATAGGACAGTTAATGAAGAGAGAAAGATAATTTAAAATTCCTGAAATACAATTGAAATGAAATTAAAAAAATAAATAACTTTTCATAGCTTTTTACTAATAATTTTGATCAAACCTTATTTACAAGTAGTTATGGTAAGGATTCAACATACTTAATAAAATTTACTTTACAAGACCTAAAAAAGAGGTGACACCAATGGCTATACCTCGCGAAGTTGAAAACTCATCCAACATATTTAGCTATCTATTATTCATCTGAAAAATGAATATATAAAATAGAATAGGTATTTGAAATGAATTAGATTGAAAAACTCGCATCATAAGTATAGAAATTTGAAATTGATTTAAATTTCTCATAATCTACTTATACAATTTGCTATTATTTTGATGAATCATCCGTTGGTGTGACTGTAAACTTTTCTTTGATAGTTGAAAATTTGAAATTGGTTTCTTTACCAAGCGACGCCTTGGGTGAAGTTCGAATGTGTCATTGATGTTTCTGAATCTGAAACCCGTATTTTCAACAGATGTAGCTGGCGTATGTTCATAATGGATTTTCACGATGCAATACTACATTATGAACATTATGAAACCTTTGCAATTAGCACAATTCGACCATTTACTTCACTTAGAATAATTATAATCTTAACAGGATGTAGTAGATTTTCATAAACTATTGAAATCAATTTTTTCTTTCACCACTTCTTGATTGGCTGAAGTCATGACTTGAGCCAATCAGAATATCAGATTGAATATGATCTTGGTGAGTCGCCGCTTGCAAATCCCGAGTTGCATGTTATGTAGCTAGGCCCTAAGCTACAAAGTAGTTTAGATTCCTTCGTGTTGAACCAATCTCCTAGGGATGTTATAGAGTGCTCCGAAATCGATGGAGTTTGTAACGCGAGTGCACTTTGCGCAAGAGTTTGACCGTGTCCACGATTGGTTTGTCGATCATAATCTTCTCTTCGAGCAAGTTTTCGTCGAGGGTAGACGTCGGGGGTCGCTCGCGTTCTACTTCCATTTCCGTCAAGACGATCCCAGTAGTCGAAGTTTGGTACTTCGTACTAGAATCAGGTTGAGAAGGTTTGAAAAATCATGTCAATGTTCTCTAATTTGGCCCCGTGTTTTTCAAGGCTCTTGCCGTCTCATTGAATTTCATTAAATGACTTTCCATTGAGTCTCCATTGAACTTCATCATGAGTAACGTACGACGTAAATCATCGTTGTCCTCGGTACCTACGTGGACAAATTCTTTTTGGGAACAAACTCATTATCTTGAGCTTTGAAAGCCTGAAAACTGATCACATAAGCCATGATATGCAATAAGTTGAAAAATCACCTTTATTTTTTACAGTTTTATTTTGCCAAGTCAATTCAACCATTACTGAGTGGATTACACATAACCTCATAGGTCATAATCAACACCCAATGAATAACAACTTTAATGCTTGGAAGTGAAGTTCGCCAACTGAACTGAATTTTAATATTGATGAGCTATTCTTTCATCACACTAGGTTGACGGGAACAATTGATCACAAATATCGGTTATTTGCCTACAAAATTGTCGTGTTCTTTTCACACCTCTTGTACCACGGTTATTGGTTGCGTTCGAAGTCATACTGGAGTTCGACCGAATATTTTTATATTATGTTACTAGGTCGAAATTAAAAGATCTATCTATAAACTGATCTTGAAAAGTTTTGATCACTTTGTTCGTGAAAGTTTTTTAAGGGGGGGTTGGAAATCCTATGTTACATAATGTATACTTTTTCTCAGTAACTATCCAAGGTAGAGAATAGAAATTTTTATGGTATTACTCTCTAACCTTAAACTAAAATTACAAGAGATGGTTTTCTTTTACGTCAATTATTACAAAAGTTACTAATTTTCTAATGGATACACTGTTTAGAAGCTGAAATTTAAACTTAAAAAAAATTGTAGCACAGTTGCAAATTCTGTTTTTGCAAAAACCCTTCTTACATTGATGGAGTTTACTTTTATGTTCTTACGTTGATGGAGTTTACTTTTATGTACAATTTAAAAAAAAATCATTAAAATCGGTTCAGTGGATTTTCAGAAAAAGGAACATAAACACCGAAAATTCAAATTTTCGGGAAAATGAGTTCAAAAAAAATAAATCAGTTCAACAATTTTTTTTATAATATTTTGAAAAAACATTATTAAAAAATGGTTTAAATTACATTTTCATTGTTAAAAGAAGTAAATAAATATCGAATAGTACAAATTTTAGAAAAATATCAGTAATGCCCTGATTCATAGTTTGGCTCTTACTCTTCACTTGAAAGCGAATCTTCCAATTTTCTTTTCAACTTTTTTTTTCTTCTGCTTTTTGGTGGAGCTCGTCAATTTTACGTTCTGCTTTCTTGATTTTTGAATTCATCATGAGATTTCAATGCTTTCAAACAATGGCCTCCTATTTTGATATTCAATTCTTTCAAAATCTGACATTTTGCCAAGTTCCCATCGTTGAAAGAAGAAATGGCATCATATACACCAAATTGAAAAGTTTTCAACATCACAAATATATCTTTTGGGAGAATTTTCCAAATGGCTACATTTACAGATTCGTTAACATTCTGAGTTGTTCCATGTAAACATTTTGATAATAACTCAGCACTTGCAAGATCTTTGAATATAGCTTTCAACTCTTCCATTACAGCAACTGGAAGATGGTGATGCTTCAAATGTGAATATAATGTATTTTCTTGTTTTGCTTTCTGGAACTTGCACCAAGTACCGCAGAGTCCATGTAAAGGTCTTTCATCAGTTGACATGAGATGGAAGTATATAGCCCATACGGCCCTCTTCAATTTTTTTAAATTATCCAAATTATCACAGACAGCCATCTGGTAATACCTTTGAATTTTATTGATAGCCTGCAAAGTTAATCTTTTACTACCACTAATTGGTTTTCCATCTTCGAGCTTAACACCACGTAATTTTGTTCTGAGGCTTCGTAATCGAGATCCCATTCTTTTTTGGACATGATTGATACATTCCAACTTTTTTACTTTCAAATCTCCATAAGGATTCTCTTCCAGAATTTTTTTTAAGGCTCTATTATCACTAGGGCCGTGAATTGTATGCGCTAAAAATGGATGAAATATGCGCATATAACATGCATTTATTCTGGCAAAATATGCAAAAAAAATGCTCTAAAAAAGCTAAATATGCAAAAATATGCACATTTAATATGGGTGTCATTTAAAAGGGAAAAACAAGCCAGGGGCAACACTGCATAGTACGTAAAAGATGCTACTTGTCAATCAGGGAAAAATAAAAAAACACGTAAATTTTCCATCTATTATTCGAGCTTATTATTATTACACGTGATAATTAAATGCATGCGTAAATTTTTGAATAAAAATGAGCGTCGATTAGCCGTCAATACTCGATTGTATGCAGAGAAACTTCTTTCAACGTCACAGGAGACAATTGGTGCGAACTTGAAGGCAGCTAGAGTCATTAGACCTTAATTGTTATCCTTGAACTGATCGTACTCTGAAATTTTCTGCATCTCCAAATTCTGAATTGCAGACAAAATCTTCAAGCCGTTATTCTTATCGAGCACTGACGCAAGTTTTTGCTTTATTTCCCTATCGGCCGACCCTGAAGTCAATTTATCCACAACATCTTTCAATAAGTTCAAACTATTGATCAAGGGCGCTCCTGCTTTCTCCAACAATGTAATCGAATGAGCGATAAAAGAATAATTGGAACGTATTTTCACGAGATCTGCAACGAGTTGTTGATACGAATCGCCAGTCAGCAATTTCTTCACTTTCTTAATGGCTTCAGCTTCCTTTTCATCAAGATTTTCGACAACAGTTTTCAACGATCGTAAATTTTTGGCATAATATTCGGCGGCCAAGAGCCAAGTGCCCCATCGAGTACAAACTGTGGAAGGAGGAAGCGGCACATCTGGACACAATTCTTTAAAAATTTGCACACGCTTCGCCGATTTTCTAAAAATCTTCTTCATATTGCTAATCAGATCATTGACCAGTGGAAACATCGTTTGAATTGAATCGCATACACGATGCAATTTCTTCATTCATGGTTTCATCATCACTGCTTTCCAAGTATTCACTATCTGAATTTTCGGGTAAACCTGTATTTTTTGAAGAAAAGAAATACGTCTCCACTTCTTTTATTCCACATTCTATTGCTTTATCACGATCACAATCCATTGAACTAGTGATTGTTTGCAGTTTGCACTTGCAATAAAATTGCAAAATTGCTACAAAGTTACTGAGCGTTGCGATGTTCTCAATAAGGTACACTATATATTTTATTGAACAATATCATCCCTAATTAATTTGAAATTTGGGCTAGATTCAATATCAAGAAGGAAAAAACAAGTTTTCGGAAGCAAAAAACAAGTTTTCGGAAGCAAAATATGAATTTTGGACATTCGGATTACAAAATGAAAATTTGGAATTTTGTTGGGTTCATGCTTCATCACTTTTGTAATGTTCCCATCAGTAAATCTACAATTACTCCCTCTATAGTCTCAAAAACCATCTAAAATGTTAAATCAGGGTTGAAACTGTTGTGTATATGTAGGAGCGCTGCTCTACTTACATATACTTATCTCATGTTTTTGGTCTGTGCTTTTATCTTGGTTGATGATGTTCGATGTAATTAATTGTACCTCTGGTTAATTATGAATTAAAAGTACGAAAGTTCGATACGTTTTACAGTTTATTATTTTTCCAATGTTCTCCTTTGTACAACATGGTAGCAGATCGCTAGATCCATCAAACTTTCTTTTTATTACAATTTTCGTATTGTTTATTGTGTCGGCTGTGGTCAGTTCAGAAAAATCCGGAATTCTACAATTCGATGGTTCCAATTATGAATCGTGAAGATTCAGTATGGAAATACTCTTTGAGGAACAGGGATTCACTCCACTCATTTCTGGAGAAAAAACTCATTGGACATTTCACACTCTCAAACAACGTGAATCAAAGGCTAAACAACTGATTGTAAGCAATTTAAATAACAATATGCTGCATATTATTAGAGAAAGCGATACTGCATATGAAATGTGGTATACTCTCGAAAATGAATTCCGTAGTAGCAGCATTGCTACAAGGATGATGCTATGTAAAAAATGGCAGTCCCTCGAATATAATCCCAAAAGCGGCGTTCGTGTATTTTTCACCAACTTCGACGAAGCGGTTACAAATTTTTGGTGCTCTGGAGGCAAAGTGTCAGACTCCGAAATTATATTTCATCTCTTAGGACATCTTTAAACCCATATTCCCTGTCACCACCGAGTTTTTGAGTAACTTTAGCGAGAAAGACCTAACCTATTCTACGGTGAAAAATAAATTATTGGACCAGGACATACGTAAGGACTACGCTTCCGCTTCCGCTTCTGTTTCCAGTTCGACCATTCTAGAGATCTGTAAATACTGTAAAAAAACAAGGTCATCGCATAGAAGACCGTCGTAAATTGGCCCAGAAATCTGCAACCTGCAATATATGTAGCAACACAGGACATAAATCTTTTGATTGTAAAATGAAAAAATCACCCATCCCTCCCCCAACAACATCGAAAGCATTGTCTACTTTGACGGATGAAATGAACGAAATTGTCCTGTGCTTGACCAACGAATCACCAATTTCCGAAGATGAGGAATGGTTTCTAGACTCCGGAGCAAATTACCATTATACTACATCTGATAAGTACTTACTCGATCCTGTCATCATAAATCCATAAACATCAAAACAGCCAAAGAAAATGGTAATTTACAATCAACTAAATTTGGTGCTATAAAATTGAAAAGTTTTATCAACAAAGAAGAAATTCCGATTCGTTTAAAAAAAGTATACTTTGTTCCCAATCTCACCTGCAATTTGTTATCAGCTAGCAAATTGGATGATGCCGGGTGCAAGTTGATAATCAACAAAGGTAAAGCAGAAATTTTATTTGGAAATAAAATCATCGCAGTTGGCCAAAAAGTTGGTGGTTTATACAAATTGCAATTTCAACACATCCCGGTACCCGAACACACCAGTCTTCTTACCAACACACAGAAATGGCATCTCAGGCTGGCGCATCCATCAAACAATGTTTTGAAAAATATGATAAAAAACTCAAAACCTCGGAGATTTCTCAACAATCAACTCATTATGTACATCTTGTTTGGAAGCAAAACAAACACGCAATCCCTTCCCTAATAACTTCGCTGATCGTAGCAGTCGTATTCTCGAACTCGTCCACTCGGATGTTTGCAGCCCAATTAACCCGTGTATGTTCAACAATCAACGATATATAGTCAGTTTCATTGATGATTTTTCCCATTTCTCCTGGATCTTTCTTATCGAAAATAAAAGTGACATTTTTGATCATTTTAAAAAGTTCGAAGCTAAAGCCACAGCGATTACGAAGGAACGTATAGCTTATTTACGCTGTGACAACGGAGGAGAATTTTCAAGTAACCTGTTTAAATCCTTTTGCGACGAAAAAGGGATCACTATCCATTACACTGCTCCATACACAAGTCAACAAAACGGAGTTGCCGAACGATTCAATCGCTCTCTTATCGAGAAGCTATGTGCCGTATTGTATGAATCCAAATTGGCAAAATGGTTTTGGGGTGAAGCTGCTAATTATGTTAATTATACCATCAATCAAACCACAACCAGATGTGTTACATGTACACCAGCTGAAATGTTCCTCTGTGACTACCAAAATTACCATAAAATGAGTATTTTTGGTTGTGTAGCTCATAAACACATACCCGATGAAGTTCGTAAGAAACTCGACAAAAAATCGCAGCCTTGCGTTTTTGTTGGCTATTCTGATAATGGATATCGATTGTGGGATCCTAAAGATAAATCAATTGTTATTTCAAGAGACGTGAGATTTGAAGAAGAAAAATTGTTCGCTATTCACTATCCTGATTACTCCCTGAAAAGTATCGAGACTGAGACTACCGATAGCATTGAAAATATCAACGATCCGAACTCCATCGAAAATATTCAAATACCCGATTTCGACCTAGTTATATTATGTGCAACCAATAGTAGCCACAATTAAGGACATTACCTATTTACAGGGGATGAGACCATCAAAGCGGCCATATCGGGACAAAAAAAAGGGAATTTATTTAACCCATCTCGGACTAGATAGAGGTCAAACCTCTATCTTAACTCAGCCATAGGCACTCCTGTGCCTATGGGCTTTTCTTTAGCACATAGCTAAATTCGGAACTCACAGTGTTAAATTCACTAAATTCAAACTCGACACATTCAATTAAAAATTCAGTTTAATTCAAAAATAAAAAACAGCTCGATTCAAAATTAAAGAAGTATTAACACATATTCAAGTATTTTATAAAATTAGTACGATCGAATTAGAAACGAAACATACGAGAAACGAAACAAATTAAGAATAACCTCCATAAAATCTCTACGTTATCCTAGCGAAAATATTTCAATGTTGGGAGTAAGAAAAAACAAATTATGCCGAAAGTTGCCGAATAGGACTTAGAAAAATTTTGGGTTAATACCTTACTATACCACAAGTTGTAGAGAAAAAAATCTTTTTGGGGTAGTTAAATCAACCAACTCACCTGAATTAGTTTTTTTGGAAATTGAAAACAAATTCTTATTGGTGAGATCTTCGTCCATCTCACGAATCACATCGAGAATCCAGGCTATATGATCTGCCAAATCGGTAAACGCAGCGATGACTGTACTTGTAGCCTGTTTAGAGCTTACAATACCTCGAAGGTAATACAAGTCACCTTCTTGGAATAGTAAACCTCCGCCACTATCTCCATCTAGTACACCAGGACCTTGAAAATGTAGACTTTTTTGTTATGAATGAAAGTAATCGAAGAAATTTATCGACGTGGACGTGTCAAAACCAGGGTTGATTACCGGTATTTTTCCGGTATCGGTATTGGTACCGGTATAAATTTCGGTATTTTTCCAGTTTCGGTACCGATACCGGTATCAATTTTGGTAATTTTTTCGGCATCGGTATCGATACCGTCATTGCTGCAATTAGCCTGTTGATTTGTGTAACAAGATCAATTGTAGAATCACAGTTGATATTTTGGAATTCTTCCAAGGTACTTCAATCCACCAATAACATCCTGACCAAAAAATTGTATTGCCAGGCCCATGTTCATTTTGTCGAAATTAGCAGGTTGGATATGTACGCGTGTCAATTTCAAAGCCAGCTACTTTAAGTTGATAAGCTTCCAAACGATCAGTACGCAGCAGCTCTTCGTAATGCTCCAATTTAAATTTGCCTATTGGTGTCTGTAATTGAAAAAAAATATGGAATATTCATTAAATATTACAAAAAAGTTATTAATAATCTGAAAATAGAAAACTACCTAACCCAGATGCAGGTTTAAACTGAGATTTGTAGAATTTGAATGATACAGGATGAAATGCAATTCATACATTAGAATCCAGTACTTACTGTCGGTGCCCTCTTGGCTTTATTACAGGGGAGCCTCGTTCTGTGGGAGGCCCACGTTTTCTTTTTGGTCTTGTGCGAATGAATGGCCCTCTCCTTAGCTCGTCTCTCCATTAGTGTTGGGCAGTTCAGCGCTATTATGACCAGGCTTATAGCAACCAAAACACTTCCCCATTTCTCTGTTCCTAACTTCCTACACTCAGCTGCGAAATGGTCTTCTTTCTTACAAACGTGACACGTTACTTTAGCAGCTTAATTGCGAGGGTATTCTTCTCTGCTTCAGTCGTTTCTATCATAGGTTCTCCTTCTACGCTCTCTGGTTCTATTTCTGGTAGATGCCTTAACTGGAGTGTCCTTTAACGGACCCTCTGCGTGACCGATTGACGATTTTTTCAAATAATACAGTTTCTTCGATTTCGACATCAACTCTTCATCGATGTAGTGGACCACGCATTGAAATAAGGCTTAGAATTCCAAAAAATTCTCTATATTGCCATCAAACAGTGGCAATTCGACACGCGGCAACTTCGCGATAGCTAAATATGAAGATTCAGCGTGTATGAAACATATTTGATTTTCAAATGTGAATGGGATGGGTAAAAATTCAAATATTTCCCAGTTCGATTGTGTTTTGTTTGAAGGGTATTTTTAGATTCAGGGAAATTTCATTTTCTGAGATTGAACATGAAGTAAAGGTATGAGTGAAGTATTTTTGGATGTTTGATGTATCAATCGCAATATTAAGAGTTTGCTCTTTGTTAGTCTTTTTCAAGTTTGTTTATATTCAATAAATTCAAAAGATCTTGCGACTGTCATGAAAAAATCAAATACGAGGCGTAGTCAATAAGTAAGTTCCGATCATTTACCAAAAATTGAATAATGGAGATAAAAATTTGAAAAAAATATATTTGAATAGCTAAATGTCACATTATTTTTCGACATAATCGCCGGAGCGTTCCAAGCATTTGTTATAGCGATGCAGGAGCTTCTTCAAGCCTTCCGCATAGAATTCACGCTCCAAATTTCAGAAAATTTCATGCACCTCGGCTTTGACTTCTTCATCTGTGTGGTACTTTTTTCCGGCTAGCAATGCTTTTAACCGCGGGAATAGGTGGTAGTCTGAAGGAGCAAGGTCTGGAGAGTGGGCTGGGTGAGGAAAAATGTCCCATTTGAATTTTTCGAGTGTATTTAGCCGTGTGAGGGCGAGCATTGTCGTGCAAAAAGATGACTTTTTTGGACAATTTTCCTTTTCTCTTGTTCTTAATGGCGGTATGGAGTTTATTGAGAATTTCACAGTATTGTTTAGCATTCACTGTAACACCAGGGGGCAAATATTCCTCCAACAAAACGCCTTGAGAGTCCCAAAATGCCGTGAGAAGGACCTTTCCCGCCGACTTCTCTTGCTTGAATTTCAGCGGCGCTCGCTCGTCAACTGTTTTCCATACCTTCGACTGTTCTTTCGACTCCGGCGTGTAATGATGAACCCAGGTCTCGTCTCCTGTCACTATACGATCGAACAGACCCTCTCCTTCCTCTTCATACCGACGAAGCAGCTCCGTAGCAGCAGCCATACGCGTGGTTTTGTGTGTGTCAGTCAGCTGTTTCGGTACCCACCTAGCGCACACTTTCGTCATGTCTAGGTGCTCACAAAGAATTTTATGCACACTACCATGTGATATCTTGATAAAGTGATCCTTTTCTAGTCATCTTTGAATTTCGTCGATGGTCAGGCGACGGTCTCATTCCAGTAAATCACAAATACAGTTGATGGTTTGCACATTCACTGTTTCCACTGGGCAACCTGTCCGCTGCATATCATGCACGTCTGTTCTACCTTTGTTTTTGAACATTTTCTCCCAACGCCGCACCATTTCAACTCTCATTACGTTTTGACCATACACTTCCACTAGTTCTCGATGAATTTCCGGTGGTTTTTTACCTTTCACAAGCAAATAACGAATTAAACCGCGCACTTCACAATCTGAGTGAATCGCCAAGGGTGCTTCCATGTTCGTAGCTATTCTATGTCTGTTGTTATAACACTAGAGCTACGAAAAAAATCAAGCGTCGTCTGGTAACCCATAGCAACAGTTTTGCTCAATCGGCGATTCGCTGCAGTGTTGCCACTTCGAGAAAAAAAATATCGGAACTTACTTATTGACTGCCCCTCATACATACAAGTCATCTTCTCCCGCAAGATCTATACATTCGCTGATTATAGCAGCCAAATCCTGACGCTCAGCCTCATCCATTAGGGGCATTGTTTCAGCTAATGCATGGATAAGGGACAAAGCCAAAAGTCCTCCGTTTCGTGGTTACTTGCCATTTTATTTGAACTTGGGAGTGGGAATTTTGATTAAAAAGTAAAAGCTCTGCTACCATGTGACGCGATTAAAGTTGAAAATACTTCATTTTTAACGTTTTACTCATTAATAAATTCACAATTTTATTCTCTAAAGTGCATAATAATTTCAGTTTTGTATTCTTTTGCCACAAATCTGATATCGTGTAATGATAAGGGGAAACTCCGATCACCGCATATTTGGATCACTTTTACAAGTGCATTTTCTTCCTTGGTGGTTAGAGCCGTTGGTTTACCTATACCTATGAAAACTTATTATGCAAAGTTCCAAGGGGTCCGCTATAGACGGTAATTCAACTCAGTTTTGAACGTGGTGTATTCCTCTTCTCCAATTGTTTTTCAACTTTCAATTTTGATCTCCATCCTTTCTGATATGCTCGTTGATAAGGTTCACATATCCCCCCCCCCCCAATCGACTAGGTCGTGGAATAGCGATTCTCGTGCAGTTGTGATAATGAATTTCAGCTAATGCGGTGTATTCAATTGTACCGTTATAAATCGTATGATTTAACGGTACTTTCAATTTTTATGGAATTTTCCCTAAAATTTTCATACGTGACATATAGTTCTTCCTTGTCTAATGCTATAACTTCAAAGATAAACAAAGGTACCTTCGGGTATTAACGCCACGCTAAGCGGAAATCCAAATTACTCCGCTCCTAATGGTCGAAAAAAAAAACTAAGTGGCTTGTGATGAGAAACTTCAAAGTGTCTACTACACCCCTCCTTGGTCAAAATGAAGAAAAAAAAATCGATGCAATGGGCAAAATTTTTTTTTTTTAAAAAGTGATTTTTGGCGGCGTTACACGACTATTCGGGTAACTCCGCCACCGGGGTTCGGGTAATTACGCCACTGCTATTTTTTTTCATTTTTACCCCGAAAAATGACACCAATGACAACTAAGTGAAGTTAAAGTGTCCATAATACTCGTTTTCGGTTAGAATCGGACATTTTGAACTGGGCTGGAGCCATCTAATCACGAAAAACAAGAATTAATAATTTCTGGCGTAATTACCCGAACAACTTTTTGAACTTATTTGGAAATTTTGAAAAAATCGTTGCACCGGCATTTAGTCAATTTGAAAATTATCATAATCCTTGTTTTCGAGTAGGATGGGGCATTTTGGACTGGGCTGGAACCATCTAATCACGAAAAATAGGAATTATTTATTAATTTATGTTGCATGGCGTAATTACCCGACCAACTTTTTGAACTTCTTTTGGAAATTTTGGAGAAATTGTTGCCCCAGCATTTCGTCAATTTGAAAGTTATCAGTAATCTCTTTTAACGATTAGAAAGTGCATTTCATCAGCTTTATAATGATATATAACAATTTATATTTACGTTTTTTTTCTCGCACTGAGAGCCTTAGGAAAGTTGAAACGGCAATTTTGCAAAAATAAGAAAATCCCAATTTTCACATGTGTTGATTTTTCAAAAATTTTTATCTCTTCGAGTATCACCACCAACGAGATGAAATGAAAGTTGGTCAGATTAGTTGTCCCGACAGTAGCAAACAGCAAAGGGTGTTATTTTGCGGAAAAATTAGGAACTGTTACCTTTTCGGACCATGTGGCGTAATTACCCGACTGGCGTTAATACCCGAAGGTACCTAATATGGGGGTTTCCCTACAAATCGGGTTCAATTGTGCAAAGGTATCCACTATAGGTATGGTGTGTGAAAAAATTATAACCATTTATGTTTTTACAGTTTTCATTATAAATAAGTATTTTTCGATAGTTAATTACTTTTCCTCCCGTTTATATTTTAAAAATTTTTTGTATTTCAACATGTAATATTTTAATACTGTAATAAATTTCGGAATTGAATAGTTTCTTAATTTTTAGTGTAGAGAGAGGCTACCTAGAGTTGAAAACATTTGAAAATTTTGTCAAATTGAATTTTTTTTTTTTGATCTAGATCGCTTTGAAATTTGTTGGGTCTAATATCAACATTTTGAAACATTAATTTCACTTCACTTTGAATTGTATGGAAATTTGAAGAATACGGGAGGTGAAGTTCAAAAGGAAAAAACAATAACCAGGAACATCGTCATTATCTCATTTATCCGTTGGGAATTGCAGAAAATTATTTGAAAGAACAAATCGGTCAAATGGAAACGGCGAAGAAAACTCCTCAGAACCTCATTGGGATTAACCCTTTTTGCGCGACGCTAACTACTCGTATTTCCTTAAAAGAGTAATATTTTACTAATCTATTAAGATTGATTGTCTGA
This sequence comes from Balanococcus diminutus, assembly GCA_959613365.1. Classification (NCBI taxonomy): domain Eukaryota; kingdom Metazoa; phylum Arthropoda; class Insecta; order Hemiptera; family Pseudococcidae; genus Balanococcus; species Balanococcus diminutus. Next base: position 58,671,682 of record OY390716.1, on the reverse strand, counting down.
AGCCATTTGGTGAGACAAGAAGCATAAGCGAGCCTACTGCAGCATTGGAAGTATCAACTGTGAGAGTATAAAACAAGCGAGGGTGCGTTTAGGTTAGCGCGATGTGGAAAAAGTTTCAAGTATCGAAAGAAACTCGTTAAAGATGAGGGTTCATGAAAAGTTGATTAATTTCAATTTAAAACATCACAACGAACGTTCGCGAGACTGATTAAAATGAGAATATAGTTTCGTCGAACGAGGCGAGCGAGGCGACCAAGCTCGCGAGTAAATTGAAACGTGGCGGCGTGAACTTTTCAAAGGTGTCCGTGCATTATCACGACAGCGCGAATTTCAACATCGTTTATCAAAAAGCAAAACGTTGGAGGTGGTACGATCAATTAGCGGAAAAATTACGACCTGGTTGCAAAGTAATTCTGTCGGTGGGGTTAGAAATGTGCGTGCAATGTGCAAATGCACGGATAGTGCATCGTGTGAGCGTGGTTTCTAGTACGAAGGTGTGATGTATGTAGGTTAGGGTGACCCTTATTCCACCTTTTTCGACTTTTTAAATGTCTTACCCCCCAAAATGTGTTCATTTTATGAGAAAATAATTCCCTATTTTTTATTTTCTCCCTAACCGAATTTTAACCCGTGCCGGATCACCCCCTTTTTTTGGAAAAATGAAAAAAATTCACCGATTTTCAAAATCTTGCACGTTTTTGAAGATAATCCATCAAAGTTGTTTCTTGTCATGAGAATGAACTCAAAATTTTTTATTTTCCCTCCAACTTGATTTCAAGTGGTACCTGGGGGCTCTCCTAATTTTTCAAAAAAATCAAAAACCAGAAAATTGAGCAAAATCGTTCCTTTTAGCATTTCAAGTTGTTGCATTTCGTCAGGGAAAAATTTCCCATTTTTCATTTTCCCCCTAATTCAGTTCTGAGTGGACTCACAAGCAGGCCCGTCGAGAACGGGGGGACAGAGGGGGCATTTTGCCCTGGGCCCAGAGTTCTGCTAGAGGGCCCGAATTGTAATTTTTTCGGCTTCAGTTGGAAAAATCACATAATTTTTGGTCAAAAATGCCCTTGAGAGAGGGCTTAAAAAATTTTTGCCCGGGCCCATTTGGCTCTCGACGAGTCTGGTCCATTCTGAGAGGTTCTGAATAAAAATTTTAAATTTTTCAATTATTCCAATTTTTGAAAAAAATTCATTTTTGGCCATGAATTTTAAATTTTTCCTAAATTTAATTTCTTTGAAAAAATTGCTCAAATAAATTTATTTTTCATTATTCGGGTCCATTATGAGAGTTTCTGAAGAAAATTTTTTGAATTTTTAAATTATTCCAGTTTTTGAAAAAAAAAAATATATATATTATAATACATTTTTGCCATGTAAGTAATAAGTACCTACCATTTGGCACTTATTACATGGTGAATTTCAAATTTTCCGTAAATTTAATTTCTTTGAAAAAAATTACTCAAATAATTTTTTTTATTATTATTCGGGTCCATTTTGAGAGATTCTGAAGAAAAATTTTTGAATTTTTCAATTATTCCAATTTCCAATTTTTGAGAAAAAAAAATCATTTTTCACATGAATTTCAAATTTTTCCTAAATTTAATTCTTTGAAAAAATTGCTCAAACAAATATTTTTCTCATTATTCGGGTCCATTCTGAGAGGTTCTGAAAAAAAAAAATTCGAATTTTTCAATTATTTCCATTTTTGAAAAAGAAATAAATTTTTGCTACATGGTGAATTTCAAATTTTCCGTAAATTTGATTTCTTTAAAAAAAATGCTCAAATAAAATTTTTTCTCATTATTGAGGTCCATTCTGAAAGGTTCCGAAGCAAAAATTTTGAACTTTTCAATTATTCCCATTTTTGAAAAAGAAATATTTGTGGCACATGGTGAATTTCAAACTTTCCTCAAATTTAATTTCTTTGAAAAAATTGCTGAAATAAAATTTTTTCCCATTATTCGGGTCCATTCCAGGCCCGTTGAGAAGGGAGGAAGAGGGGGCATTTTGCCCCGGGTCCAGAGTTCTGCTAGCGGGCCCGAATTTAATTTTTTCAGCTTCAGTTAAAAAATCATATAATTTTTGGTCACAAATGCCCTTGAAAGAGAGCTTAAAATAATTTTTGCTCCGGGCCCATTTTGGCTCTCGACGGGCCTGCCCACAAGCCCCCCAAACTAAAAAAAATATGAAAAAATACCAATTTTTTAAATTTTTTCATTTTTTTGGTTCTAACCAAATTAAAGTCATTTCATTTGGGGAAAAGTGATTCTCAATTTTTTACATTGGTAAGAACCAAAAGAATTGAAAATTTTAAAAATTGGTATTTTTTCATAATTTCTTAGTTTGGGGGGCTTGTGGGTCCACTCAAAACTGAATTAGGGGGAAAATAAAAAATAGAGAACTTTTCTCTGACGAAATGCAACAACTTGAAATGTTAAAAGGAACGATTTTGCTCAATTTTCTTGTTTTTGATTTTTTTGAAAAATTAAGAGTGCCCCCAGGTACCACTTGAAATCAAGTTGGAGGGAAAATAAAAATTTGAGAGTTCATTCTCATGACAGGAACAACTTTGATGGGTTATCCCCAAAAAAGTGCATGATTTTGAAAATCGATGAATTTTTTTCATTTTTCCAAAAAAAGGGGGTGATCCGGCACGGGTTAAAATTCAGTTAGGGGGAAAATAAAAAATATGGAATTATTTTCTCATAAAATGAACACACTTTGGGGGGTAAGAAATTCAAAAAGTCCAAAAAGGTAAAATAAAGGCCACTCAAATGTAGATTAGCTATTTTGTACGAGGAGGTTTCGCACAAATGACGTAAATTGCGTTAAAATGGGCGAATTTACGTAGGTTCATCGCGGCGAATTTTTCTTCTCTTACGCGAGCAGCGAAACCAAAGCCACGGAATCCCGAACGCATTCACTTTGTTGTTTTTTGCTTGATTGCATTTCGAATGTCGGCTTTACCTACTTCGACTATCCTTCAGAATTGTTAAGTTTGTTAACGTCGCGTCGCGTCGCTATCTGTTCTGGCGGAATCAGCATTGCTGTCAGGATTGTTGCTATGGAAGGCTGTTTCACGCTTCGACGATCTAATCAATCTTTTCTATTATTTGCGTTGCGCATTGACAAGCTGCGTTAGTAAATATACCTTGTCGAGTGATTGGGGGGGGGGGGGTTCTTTTTGGTTGTACGTGGTAAACGGAATGAAATCTGCAGTGTTTGATGTGCCGGAATTGGATTGTTTCATCGATTGAACTGACCTGATCCCCGGGGCCCCAATTTCTTCCCAAGGTAAGGTTTCACAATGAAAGCCTGGATCTGGATGGGTTTGTAATAAAGGTAGGCAATTTACCTTTCTACGGTGTAAAATTGGCTGTAACATGTTGCTTGCTTTAGAATTACTTACGAACAATGTCACTGATTTTGTTGGTGTTGTGTTGCACGTGGTTTAATTAGTTGTGTACTTATGTGGGATTGTGTTCTATTTGTTTCTGTTGAGTGTTTTTCATGATCCCCCTCTTTAGGAATTGGGAGGATATGGAGTAAAAGGATTATATTATAAGTTAATATTTTGACCCAAGACTAACAAACTAAGTATAGATCAATACCTCTCCTCAGAAATTATTTCATCTCATTTCAGCTTCCGTTTCAGTTTCAATGGCAGTTTCAGTTTTGGAATATCAATTTGTGTCTTCAGTTTGGACTTTAGTTCCAGTCTTTTGATTCAGTTAGGGAATAAAAATAATGTTATGAATACAGATCACAAAAGTGGGTGTGAGCATTGAAGATTTTAGCTTCAGATGCTCGTCAGTTGTCACTTCCAACCCCGTCAGATGGAGGCTCTGCTCCCAAGCCGTTTCGTTGCTTTTGGCTTCTTAAGTCATTTGGTCTGGGTAGTATACAGTTCAATGCTCAAAAAAGGCGAGTTGGAACATGTTCAATGTGAAAATATCAAACATAATTATACTTTTTGGAGTATAAAAAAAGGTTGTAGTGTAGTTGTAGATGACTTGGAAATTTGAAATTTGTATATGTTGGAAGTAATGTGAGTAGGTATTCATGATTTGAGCTGATGTCAAAGAAATGCATCATATTGAGACTTTCCCCGAGCTCCCTTTGAAAAAGGGCCCTTTGAAAAAGGGGTCATTTCAAACTTGTGCTTCAAAGGTCAAAACCGCCTAGAAGCACAATATCAAATTTTGACCCTTAGGGCCATTTGGTTTCGGCTATACGCTGATCAAAGTAACAATAGGGAGGATTAAAACCTGAAAATTCCTGACTTGATCCTTTACGGGGTCAGAGGGGGCTCAATAGTCAAAACCACGAAAAGGCACATTAGATCAGTGACCTTTACCAACACTAAATATCAAATTTTGACCTTCTAGGCAGCGTTGCCAAATCATGGTGTTTAAAAACCTACAAATGTCCTGCTTTTTTCTCAAATGTCCTGCATAAGGCAAAAGTCCTGCTTTTTTGCAAAATTGGGTTGAATGTCCTGCTTTTTTAGGCAAAGTAGAAAATTACAATTTTCAAATCGAGCATCAAGTAACTAATTTTTGAAACGCTGATAAATGCATTCAAAATCACTGCAATTTTTTCAAAATTTTCGCCCTCGTTTCGGCCGGGCATCAACCTTATGAAGTAGTTGTGAAAAATATGGCTCAATATTTCTAAGCATTAAAAGTAATTATACTATTGAAAAAATTCTAAAAACTTTTTAATATGCAGGATTGTGAACCAGTCAAAAAACCTAAAAATTTTAAAGGAAAATTTATGAATTTCCAAAAAATTGTACTTCCGAAAAAAAAAAAAAATTTAAATCTCGAAACCAGTTCCTCAAGAAATAACTTGTAGAAAAAAATTCCAAGAATCTTCATGAATTAATTTCCTAGAAACAAAGTTTTATATTTTTCATCAGGAACACAATGCATTCAAAATCACAATTTTTTCAAAATTTTCACCCACATTTCGCTCGGGCATCACCTCATTTTCCATTTTTTTCTATAATGATTGATTGAGGATCTCAAAACAAAGGAATTGTAATATTTAGCAATTTTTTTTTTCAATTTCCATCACAGAAGTAAGAATAGCTTGGAAGAACATTTTTTGATGCTGGAAAAAGTTTTCTTATTATTTTTCTGTTTTTCTGTTTTTTTTTTTTTTTTTTTTTTTTTTTTTTTTTGTAATTGATTCTCAAAGTTTTTTTTTTCTCACAAAGAAATTCTCTGTTTTTTTAAACTCATTAAAAATACAAAAATGAAAATACTTTCTTTTTTTTTCATATTCTTAGAGCAATTTTGCTGATCTAATCAGTTCATTATTATTTTATTTCATAAGATTTAGTTTCAAAAATTGATGATTTTTTTTTTCATGTTTATTTGCATTGTTAAGAAAACAAATTGAATAATTTCAGTGCCACATTATTCATGATTTTTTGAAAATAAGTACAAAAACTTTCAATTTTTTAAATATTTTTTTATGTTTTATTTAATTTTTTTTTTTTTTTGGGGGGGGGGGGTCACATTTTGGAAGGACACTGTTGAAAAAAACTCCTGCAAAATTCCTGCTTTTTTCTTTTGAGATTGTTAAGACACCTGCAAATGTAATTTGAAAAATCAGGAGATGCTGGAGAAACAAATTTTTGCGAATAAGCAGTAGATTTCAGGAGTTTTCCGTTAAAAAGTAGTAAATTTGTGAAGTTTTCCATGAAAAAGTAGTAGATTTCAGGAGTTTTTCTGAAACAGAATGGGTTCAGGAGTTTATATAATTCATTTTTTATTTTTTCATGATATATTTGTGTGGTCCTGTTGTCATCGGAAAAATGAATAATAATTATATTGAGTGAAAAATCAGTCGCAAAAATTTTAAAAATTTGTTTCCTTTTTTTGTCATAGGTATTTTACAAAAATTGAAGATTTTTTGAAAAAAATCAAGAGATTTCTGTTAAAATCACTGAATTTTTGTTTTAAAAATCAGGAATCTTTACTGAAAATCAGTAGATCAGGAGAAAATCACTACAGCCTCAAAAAAGTAGGAGATCTGAAAAATCAGGAGCGTTGGCAAAGCTGCTTCTAGGTCTTTTGGTTGGGGCTGTGAGGACGAAACTTGACTCGTACCACTCTTAACTCGTTGTAAGCAAAATAACGTGTAATTTGATTTCCTGAAATTGCTACCCCTTGAAATTGCAGGGTAGGCAACATGTGCGAAATGCCAAAAGAAAATGTGGCCATTCTTGTACATGTACAACCCCTGAGAGATGCATATGTTACGCGAAATTAGCGCATTTGCTGAATGCGCGCATTAGGCAGCAATTTTGCCGAATGCATGCACTAGGCAGCAGCGTTGTCCAATGCGTGCATTCGGCAAAATTAGGCCCAAAAATTGCCAAATGCGCGCATTCGGCAGCAAAATATCCTGAAAATGCACAAATTCGGCAACAGTGTTTTCACGAACTAATTTCGATTACGAATTAGGTAGAATTGAGGCTTATGTCGATAATGCAGTGACTGGTACCTAGTATAGTTTGGGTAGATCGCGTGTTGATAGAATCTTTCAATATATTTTTTTGGAAAAAATCTTTCCATTATTTTTCTGGTAAAATTTGAAAAAAACCGTCAATACTTATTTTTTTTTTTTTTGGAAAAAATATTTCCATATTTTTTTGAAAAAAATCTGAAAAGACCCGTCAATATATTTTTTTTTTTGGAAAAAATCGTGCATGCAATAAAAACATTTCCGAAATTCTTGAGTAAGGATAATGGATAATCTCAATTTTTCAGAAAAAAAATTTGAATTTTTTGACATAAAAATAAGGTATCTTTATTTTTCATGAGTAGGTAAGCAAAACGAAAGAAAATTCTCAATTTTTTGGAACAAAAATAAAAAATACATTTTTTTATTATTATTTTGGAATAAATTTTCTTAGAATTTTTTAGAGTAAATTGTTTTGTAATTTTTGTAAAAAAAAAATTAATTCAAAAAATTCCTGTTTTTCCTTAAAAACAAAATTTTTAATTTTTAAGGGAGAAAAATATATTTTTTTCAATTTTTTTTTTCTACAGAAAGAATTAATTTCTGAGAGTCAAATTTCACTTAAATAATACACGATCTACCCAAACTGTAGAAGTACACGATGCACACGAACTCACCGAGTCAAACTCAAACTATACTAGGTACCAGTCACTGCATTATCGACATAAGCCTCAATTCTACCTAATTCGTAATCGAAATCAGTTCGTGAAAACACTGTTGCCGAATGCGCGCATTTGGCAATTTTTGGGCCCAATTTTGCCGAATGCACGCATTGGACAACGCTGCTGCCTAGTGCATGCATTCGGCAAAATTGCTGCCTAATGCGCGCATTCGGCAACTGCGCTAATTTCGCGTAACACATATAGTGCCATATCACAGTTCGTTGCTACGCAGGAAAATTACTGACGACTATTTTTTACTTTGTATGGTGGTCCATGGTTTAACTACAATTAATTAAAAAATATATTGCGCAATAAATAATACAATAATAGTGATTATTTGGCACAAATGAACTCTATTTATTTAAAAGTTGTGGGTGTCCTTTGATCGAGTAACATAACAAAAGAAGACATGATGCTAGTACAACTTTGTAACAATACTATATATCTGGTCATGAAAAAATAATAGTTCAGGTACATGGAAATTTGAAGAAAAAAAATCCAACTCTCATCTTTCTAACAAATTAACAAAAAATATTTAACTCAATACACTCGACTTTGAATAAACATTTTAAAAAAATACTACAGAATAAAAAACGACCAGTTCATTGTAATACTACGATAGATTACGATGATTATTCACAAACACTTACTGAAATAGTTTCATTTTTCATAAAAATGCGAATCATAAAACCAACTGTATCTAACATAAAATTTAATATTGGGACATCTGCTTCAGTAAATTCAAGTCGTCGGTGGATGAATTTTGGGCATTCAACTTGATGAAGAGTACCATTGTATCGATATGCAAAATCTAGTTTATCCGTTAATTTACGAACAAAAGCCGACCTAATCTTCCACGTTTTCCAGTACATGTAACAATAGTCGTGAACAGTAAAATCAGACTCCTTAATCATAGAACGAATTTCATCTCGCTTGTATTTCGTTTCGGGGTTATCTAAGGTTGCATTTACAGATGTTTCCGAGTCGATTCTTGTATTAAAAATATCGGAATTTTCTTCTTTTGTGCAACGCAATTTATCTAAAATTTCTCGATCGATTCGAGTGTCCGTTGAACCAGTAAAAAACGCAAAACAATCGTGGTAATTTTGGGATACGTAGAAATCTTCGTCAAATTTTTTATCGTAATCCAACGGTGCCTTCCAGAAACTACCAAGTGTTTCACTTAATCGTCCAAGAACGTTTGCTATACACGTACATCTATATACAGGCTGTAAAAATAAAATAAATGATTGAATTTCAGTTTTTTGATATTCTGACTAAAAAATATTTTTTGAATATAATTTATTAAGTAAGTAAAGCTAGAGAACAGCTGGCGATAAGCGCCTCTGTATACATATAATCTCAGACCGGTGATAACCAAAACCTTTCCAGATCAGAAAGAGGGCTTTTAGGTAAGAAAATATCAAAATTTGTGAGTTTTTTTTTTCGAAAAAAAAAAAAAAAAAAAAAATCAGACAGATTGCATATTATACAGTGAAAATGAATTTACTGTTCGAATGAAAATTTCTCGAAATAGAAGGTATTTTTATATTTCATTCAAGTATTTAAAAAAAAAGAACCAAAGTACTGCGAAAGAAATTGTCAATTTTTGCATCTATTAAAAAAAAAAAAAAAAAAAAACATGTAACCCAGCATCATTTTTATTTGCATTCGATTAATTATCGTTTATAGATGGAAGAATGTTCTCAGTTTTTAAAACTGCATAGGTACCTATTAATATTGATACGAGTATGCTGAACTAATATACTAGAGATGACACTTTTCTTTGTTCTTCAAATTTTTAATTTATGACTTTATGCCTGCCTTCCTTTTGAAATTTAATACATGCCTACCTACATTACATATTATATTACATATATATTTTAACATAATGAAGTCGAAAGCAATGCTCACTCGATTAGCATCGTCGTACAGTTTTTTATATTTTTCGATTTCGAGAGCTTTTTCTTTGAGGGTAAATTTGAGCTCTCTGACGCGCATGTCTTTAGTAATTTTCATCATCAAATAGCCGGCTTGGGGTTCTTTTTTCATAAAGTCTATCATTTCTTTGGACCGAAACTGGATGTCATCTTCATCACCTAAAAAGAATAACGTATATTAGTAGGTAGATAAAATACCTAATAGAATTCGTATAGCTATGGAATTTATACTTTTATATGACTTATTTACTTGGTTATAATCATTTTATCATTTTGTCAACTCACCATAATCAGCAAACGACCAATGAATTAAAATAAATGCTATAAAAATCGAGAAAATGATAGGCTGCATTTTAATAACGGAATTTATTCAATCAGCAACGGTCTGGAATAAGAATTTTCTCGATTTGAAGTTATTATTATTTTTTTTTTAAATATTATACTGACACTCGAATCAAGAAAGAAATTTTGGATCAAATTCGTCGCACAAAAGAAGAAAACCCTGATATTTTTAATCAAAGATCTAAAAAATCGCTTATCTTCAACTTCAATTCAATGGTATCCAAATAGAAAAAATATTAACTTTACGAAATTAAATTTCGATCACAATTTTCTAATATCTTGTTAATCAGAATTCCTTTTCCAATAAAATAATTAACAGAAAATGATTTATCTCGGTTAATATTTCATCATCCCAGATAGCCCATTACGAGAAAATGGTTTATATTCAACTTAATGGTATTCGGTAAAAAAGAATATTAATTTTACGAAATTAAATTTAGATAACAATTTGTTACTCTCATTGATCAGTATTAGTTTTCCAATAAAACGATCAACAGAAAAAAAATTTTTCTGTTAATATTTCATCAACTTCAACCCAGATTAACTTATTACAAGAAACCATTTTATCTTTAACTCGGTGGTATGCGGATAAAAAAAATATTAATTTTACGAAACGAAATTTCGATAACAAGAGCTAGATCGCAGAGCCTACATCATGAGCGAACATACTGTTCATTGATATTTTCTTCCTGCCGTTCTTCATAAAAGTCGCGTACAATTTTTATTTTTTTTTGCCAATTTTTATTAGATATTATTATTATTTTTTGATTCGTCCTCGTTTTTGAAAACATAATTGTACAAAAAAAAATTAAATATGGCTATTTTTGCAAAAGTTGTGGTAGTTTCGGCGTTGGCAGTGATAATCGCAAGTGTTCACCAAAGTGAATCTCTCATAGTATCAGAATCTACTACTGGGTCATCAAAATTTACCACCACATCAACATTACCCACCACATCAACATTACCACCGTCCTCAGAAAGAGAAGTACGTCCTTTGCCGGAAAGGGATCACGACTGGAAGACAATTCGGGAAAAAAATCTTCTCTACATTGACAAGACACCATACCTGATAACCATGTTGGAAACTAGGACGCTGTGCTTTATTACCAGACCTCGCCGTTTTGGCAAAACACTATTTTTACATATGATGGCCGATTTCTTTCGAGGGAATAAAGATATGTTCGAAAATTTGATAATTGGCAAAGAGGGAAATACGAAGTATTTTGCCAAAGAAATACCAGAAACAATACCAAGAACAGAAGGAAAATTGCCAAAGTGGATAGAATTTCCGGTTATTTATTTGTCCTTTGGTAATCTACACAATTTCGAGACCAAGAAAGAGTTACAAGGTATATTCCGTGAAAAACTAGAATACATAGCAGTATCCTACGATATAGATCCTAATAGGTGGCGTTATTTTACCTTGGAAACCCTTATCTTTGAACTTCGTCGAAAATTTAACAATCTACAAGTCTTCATTTTAGTCGATGAGTATGATCATCCTTTTCAGTATGCGTTAAGGGAACTGAACAGTGAAGTGGCAGATTCTGTGAAAAACTTCCTTAATTCAATTTTCACAGATATTAAGAACTGTGCTGATGACATCGGTTTAGAATTCGTGACAGGAGTGTCCAAGTTGGGCTTATCATCCCTAGAAAGTGGAGGCAATAATGCTTTCGTCGATGTAACTTTCAGCAAGGAATTCGCCGAAGCTTTTGGATTAACTGATACTGAAATACATGAAAATTTGGGACCATACATCTCAAAATTCGCTCAAAAAATCGCTGCTACGCAGGAAGCAAACAAATGCGAGGATGCATCTAATGATCCCAAGTCATTCGAAGAGGAAGTGTTGAAAAAATTGAAGAAATGGTACGATGGGTACCAATTTTCTGAAAAAAACGATGCGTGTAAAGTTCTGAACCCTGTCTCTACACTGGAAAGCCTGAAGAATCAAGAATTCGGCAGCTACTGGTCATCGACAGGTCCGATACATTATGTAGTCCAACGATTCTACGAAACTAGTTGTAGCTTTTTTTTATTAAAACAAGGTTTTTCAATCCATAGAGATGATCTTCGTCAGAAATGTAATCCGACTGTAATTGCGCCTTCATTGCATATTTATATGCTGTTATGTGGGTACTATACAATTTCAGAATACGATCAGAAAACGAATTCAGTAAGGCTAAAAATTCCAAATTTTGAAATTGAAGAAGCACTCGAAAGTAATATAGCGAATTACCTTCCCAATCAAAAAAAATATATTTCCGATGGTTTCCCTCTCGAAACCACTCTGTTCCAGACTGCAATTAAAGTACAAAATACTAAAGAGGCGATGAGAATTTTAAAAGACTTCGCGTTCCCAAGGTACTTCCACCCATTAAACCTCAGTTCATCCTCACACGATGTAGTAAAAAGGCTGGACATTTTTCTTCGATCTTCTCAAATGGAAATACAACTGTCTACCACGTTCAAAAAAGATAGTAACTCGAATCAAGATGGCGAAGACATCGACATCCAAACCCTAAATTTGGATATGAATTACGTTATCGAAGTGAAGTGCACGTCGAAGATAGATGAAACTGCTCTGCCGGCCATCAGTCAACTTTTGAAATACTCTAAACAAAATCCAAAATCATTTTCAGAGGCAGTAAAATACCAAACTGAATACAATCTTTTGGGCCTGAACTTCCTTTTTAAAGGTGGAATCGACACTCTAACCAGCTGGATTCTCGTTCCATACGTAAATGGAAGTTTACAGTTTTCGTTGGCCAGTTCAGAACCAAAGATAGACGACTTGAGCAAGATATTGGAGACAAAATTTTCAACTTTATAAAAATTTGGTAAATTCCTAAAATTTGATGATATCTATTTAAAAAATATTGTTGCCGAATTAACTTCAAAAATTTTCAAAAAGTTTCAAAAGATAAACTTGTGAAGTCTGATTAATTTTACAAGTTTTCAAACATATTTTTGATTTTTGAGTCAATTTTATTCAGTCACTCTGTCAATTTTTCACATCTTGCTCAACTTTTCGCTCAAAAGTCACTAAACAAATTTAAAAAGGAATTTTTTGAAACATTTGACCAAAAAATTGTCTTTATTATCATCTAATACCTATTATTAAGTATTATTATTTCGAAAAGAAATCTCTCAAAATTATCTGAAAAAAAATGTTATTTTTTTTGAGAAAATATTTCAAGATTTTCCTAAAAAAAAAAAGTTATCAACAAAAACTGTCATAAATTTGGTTTTGAGGGGGAATATTTAGAAAATTTTCTGATAAGATTCAAAATCTTTTGAAGTCGTTTTTTAAAAATAATTTTACGAAAAATCGTCTAAAAAATTCAATCCTATTGAAATGTTTTTAAACCCAAAAAATTGTCTTTACAATTTTTCTTTACCTACCAGAAATATTTTCAAAAACAAGAGATTTTAGTACAATTTTGAAATATTTCCTTTAAAAATTTTTTGAAGAATTTTTTGATTTTTTTTTTAAAAGAAAATTTTAAATTATTTTTTTTTCAAAAATTAATTTTTTCATTATCGATGAGGCGGGTGTAATAATTGAAAATGTTGGTCAGTAAGCTGTATTTTCTAGAAAATTTTGATCATGGCTTTCCCAAAGGGACTAGAAATTTTATTTAATAACTGACCTGAATATGGAAACTGCTCAACGTTTAATGAAAATTTGAAATTTGACATTGGAAATTTGTTGATTTTTGAACTCGAATAAAAAATTATTATTTCAAAGTGGTCTATTTTCAGAAAATTCATTATTTTTAAGTGGTCTGTACTTACCTTATTATTTAAAAATTCACTATTTCAAAGTTGTCCATTTTCGAAAAAATTAATCAATAGGTAATCATCAGTAGGTAAACGTTTAAGCTTTGGAAGGTTTAAAATAGTCTTGTTGAAGGTGGTCTCGCTAAAATCCTATGCTGGGAAAATAGTTTCCAAAAAAAAAAATTGGAATTGTATTTACAATGTTTATAATTTACTTACGTACCTAGGTATATTTTTTAAAGTCAATTTTTCTTTCAAATTCGTCATTATTGATGGGTTTTTTGGGGAGGGGATGAGGCATTGTTTTTGATTGATTTGACAATTATTATTGTCGTTTGAATCGGAAAAAAATAATTTCTGGTCCCTGTATTTAATTTCTAGTAATTTCATTTTTTTCTCATTTAATATTAGGTAAATAAATTGTAATTTAATTTCTTTCAATTTCCAATGTTTTACAATTTATTTAATTTTTTAATTTTTAAAAATATTCATGTACAGTCTATTCATATTAGGTAGTATAAAATACTTATTCGTAGAGAGGTACAGTGTAGATTTACAAAATATCTTGAATAAAATTCTACGAATGTCACGCTGGCAGGTCTAATTTTTCCGCTTAATTGATAAACGAACCACGCCAGCTCGAATAAACGCGCCGCAGAGGAACAAACGAAGGGAAGATTTCACGCATTACAATACGTAGGGGGTGCGGGGGTGACGTATTCGGCGGTCGCGGAATATAATTTTTTTTCGAATTTTGACAGGAAAATGGGAAAAGTACAAAATGATGGATTATGGTCGCATCACACGACGGATGGAAAATTGATGACAATATTTTTCGCTTGATCGATGAATTTCACATAGAGAGCTAGAGCAGCTTCGTTTGTATGTAATCTACGCGTTCAGAGGGCGACAATATCGTGTGCTTACTTCAATAAGTTATAGACAAATTTGAAAACTTTCGCACAACTTTTTAGCTTTTTTTCTCTCTATCTGAAAGGGGTTTTTTCCATTTCATTTCATTTTTTTTCTCGCGTATTTATTTTTTATTCGGATGCGTTCGTTGCCTTTACGATTAGGTTTACGAGAGGTAGTGAGTAACAGGGTGGGGGGGGGGGGATCAGCCCAAGTTTTCTACATTATTTATCTATATCGAATTTTAGTTCGTTTCATTTCATCCGCATTCTCTCTGGTTACCTATTCGTCCATTAAATTAAAATCTCGATAAGTAAGTTATTCTCGAGATATCTTAATTTTCCAATTTGCCTCATTTCCGAGTAATTTTTTAAATGACAAATTACTCGAGAGTTTTTCTCCCTTCATATTATTTCAACCCGAGAATTTTTTTCTAATTAATACACCGAGCAGTTTCTCTAAATGGACTAAGGTAGAGAAGGGTTTTCATATTTTACGAATTATTATCTTCTCTGTCCCTTTCATATTATTTTCTCAATGGAAGTAGCAGATAATTAAAGTCTCTCGAGTATTTCTTTCATTTTTACACCTAATTAAAGCTGATACTTTTAGCTACGTATCATCAACGTATATTCGCCTCTTTGATATTTTAAACACGATAAAATACCATACCAAACCAAACCAAACCAAACCCGACTCGCTGTGATATTAAAGTTTCCCTCGCGATGTGTTCTCTCTTTCGTCTCTCGTGTGATTATCATCTCTTTATAATTGCGCAGCACCTTTTCTTCTTTGTGCAAAATAGGTGAGGTTTTGCGACGTTTCCCAAACACTCGTGCATACCGCGATGTATTAAGATATTGTTTCCAAATGGATAATAATTAGTGGCGAGTGAGATTCGCAATAAGGTGAAGGTGATTGAGCTGGAATTTTACCAGAATGAGGTACGATTACGGTTTAAAGGCTCTGAGCTAAGCTCTTTTTTTATGAGGAGCTTCAAAAGAGCTAGCTCTTTGGAGCGAAGCTCCCAATTTTACATGAGCTAAGAGCTATGAGCTCTAAAGCAAAAATTTTCAATTAGGCTCTCGCTCTTTTCTGTTTTTTAAAACGTTTTCCTTTTTATGTAGGTTTTTATTAAATTTGGCTTTATTATCTTCTGTAATTACTTCAAAAATTACAAGTATTTTATGTGGACTGTGGAGAGCGTTTGGTATTTTAATTAATTTTCTTTTTTAAAAAATAGAAATACAGGGTGTCTTGAAATTTGGATATAACCGAGTATACGCCTGACAAAAAAAAAATGTATGTACACATATTGCCTAACAAGGGAACCTCCCCAACTCGTCACCTCCAATTGAGCTGAAATTTGGCTCACTGAAGGAGCATGCCACCCACACCTCACAATCAAATTTTTAGCTGCCGAAGTTGATTTTTCGATTTTTGGCAAATTTTTGAAAATGGCTAAAATCATCCCCAAAAACCAATTTTTGGAATAAAAATCGCAAATTTTGAGATAGAATCCTGAAAATCGGTTTGTACACTAAAGTCGACCCCCCGAGTCGATTGGCACCATTTGCGAAGCGATATGGAGCCTCCAGAAAAAGTTGACTTTTACTGTCTGGAAAGATTTCAGTGTGCTGGAGAAAATTCAACTTTTTCTGGAGGCTCCAGATCGCTTCGCAAATGGTGCCAATCGACTCGGGGGGTCAACTTTAGTGTACAAACCGATTTTTAGGATTCTATCTCAAAATTTGCGATTTTTATTCCAGAAATTGGTTTTTGGGGGTGATTTTAGCCATTTTCATAAATTCGCCAAAAATCGAAAAATCAACTTCGGCAGCTAAAAATTTGGTTATGAGGTGTGGGGGGCATGCTCTTTCAGTGAACCGAATTTCAGCTCAATCGGAGGTGACGAGTTGGCGAGGTTCCCTTGTAAATTTGAAAATGAAGGAGCTACAAAAGTTTGAAATTCGGCATTTTACCTGACAAATTCGATTGGCAAGACTGCGTTTAAAAGTTTGTTCGACCCCGGCAGTGGAATAGATCTTCGAAGAAGCAATAAAAGTTGTAATTAAATTGGATTGCCTGTCTATGAAATTGAAGGAGTTACAGCAACGCAAAATCCCAGTCAAAGATACTTATTACCTACCTCAAATTTATTACGGTGCAGTGGTGATACATACCTGAAAATTGTGAAATTTGGTCAAAAAATAAATAAAGCAGGTGTAACTTTTTGAAAGGAATAAAAAACATCATGTGAAAATTTTGCCTATCTTTGAAAATTTTTGACACTTTTTTTTTTTAACTTACACCTGGTTTGTGCATTGTTTCATTTGTTTCCATAAAATTTTGAAATTTTTGTACACCACTGCCCCTTCTTAATCGAAATAAGCACCTTGTGTACATGAAGATTTTTGTTAGTGATACTCCGGTTATATCCAAATTTCGAGTTTGGCAGGCCAGTAGCCGGACACCCTGTATATTGTTTTATGATCTCATTATCTGAATTTTTGTTTACGAATTCACATTGTTGTTCAAAGAGTTTTTTTAAGGAGCTTGGAGCTATTTTATGACTAGCTCAAGCTCTTGAGCTAAGCTCCTTTTTTGTTAAGAGCTTGAAAAGAGCTAGCTCCTCGGAGCTCAGCTCTAAAATTTACAGGAGCTAAGAGCCAAGAGCTAAGCTCTAAAAATAAAAGAGCTTGCTCAACACTGCTCCTTCGCCTCCATTTTCGCAGTATACGTGTATGAAAATCACGTGAAAATCACATACCTACGTATACCTGATGCAAAATTATTATATGTACATGTACTCATTGTACTCGTACATTTGTAATGTACACGTGCAAAATTTTGAAATTTTTGTAATAACCAAAATTGTTTTAGAGACTTTGATATACGAGTTTTGTTTGAAAAATTTATCAATTAGGGCCTTACATAGGTACAGATCAGAGTAGGGCAGTTCCGGATCCTAAAATTTGAAAACTGGATCTAAAGATCCAAATATCCAAAATTTTGGATCTGATCATAATTGTAGAACGGATCTAATCTGGATTTTTAGATCCTCAAATTAAAAAAAAAAAAAAAAAAAAAACAGATCCAGATCCAAGAAAAATTTTTTTCTTCAATAAGTACATCGTATTTTCTCTGTGAAATGATTTTTTCATTGTTATTCCTAATTGAGTGGCTTATGGGAAAAAGGGCCTTAGGCCAAATCGAAAAATATTTTTCAGCAGAGAAAAGGATATAGTTCACTAGCGCATTCTATAGGATTAAATGAATTTTTTTTTGTACTTTAAGTCGCCTAAGGCATCGACTACAAATGCAAATTTAAAAAAATTTATTTGACTCAATGGGATTGGTGAAATAAATGAAAAAAAAAAACATCAAATAGGATTTTAGTTTCTTTTTCAAGTTTATTTTCACTTGTTTCTCAGATTAAATATTGCAGAATTGAGAACTTCGATGAAACTTTTACGGGTCTGAAAATTATAAATTGTCCGAATTGTTCACCACCAATGCCAAAATTGACTGAAATAAACTGACATTCGAATGAAATTTCACGAGCGGATCTGGAGCACAACGGAGCCCTGCCATTTACGTACATTTACGCTATGTATATGACGTCACGAATCTCTGGACTTGAAATATTTTTTTCAATCAACATTCATTTTATTGAAATTGGAGGAGAGCGAGAGGTCCAATTGAAATTTTTATGATAACCAAAATTATTCCCAAAGTATTTCTCTGCAACTTTTGTTTGAATTTTTTTTTAATTTGATCCCCTTTCCCTTCGGATTTCGCATAGTACTGTTATAAATGGGAAATATGAGAGGAGTGAGGGGTCCAATTGAAAAAAATTTCAAACAAAAGTTGTAGACTAAAATATAAGGCATATTTTATGTTATTACAAAAATGTCGATTGGACACCTCCCTCTCATCTTGTTTTGCATAATACTACAATGTAGAATTATATACAATGACAATACATAAAAATTGAGAGGAGAGATGGGCCCAATCGAAATTCTTGTGATGACAAAAAATGTTTCTATTATTTCAGTCTACATTTTTGGTTTGAAAATTTTTTCAATTGGACCACTCTCTCCTCTCTTGTTTCCCATTTATAACAGTAACACGCAAAATCCGAAGGGAATGGAGGGTCAAATTGAAAAAAATTTCAAACAAAAGTTGCTGAGAAATACTTTGGGAATAATTTTGTCTATTATAAAAATTTCGCTTTGACCCCTCCCTCCCCTCCAATTTCAATAAAATGTATCGAATGAATGTTAATTGAAAGAAATATTACAAGTCCAGAGATTCGTGACGTCATATACGTATACATAGCTTAAATGCACGTATAATGGCAGGGCTTCGATGTGCTCCCGATCCGCTCGTGAAATTTCAATGTTCCAAGCTAGTATGTTAACCAATTCAATTTTTTAATACCAAAGATATTTAATTGAAATTTGGGTTATTATAAAAATGTTTCTTGGACCCCTCCCTCCACTCAAATTTTGAATAAAAAGCTTTTACTAATTTCATACTTTACAGACAACAAAAGAAATTACTCAAAAATTAAATCCCCCCCCTCAAAAAAGGATCTGGATCTGGATCTAGATCTTTTCACTAATGGATCTGCCCATCACTGGTACATGATATGGAGAGATTTTTTGGAAAAGAGAGCTCACCTCCCTCTCCAAAAATCGGTCTAGCTAAGCCCTCAATTGAAAAATTTTTAAGATAAAAGTTGAATATCATAGTCTATAGAACAATTTTGGTTATTACAAAAATTTTGATTGGACCACTAATTCCCCTCTAATTTTGTAGCAAGCGTTCACACGAATAATCATTTATTCATTTTGCATCGAGTAAAATGCGCAATTGGAGGGGAAGGAGTGGTCCAATCAACATTTTTGTAACAACCAAAATTGTTGCCGAGATCAAAATACGCAACTTTGGTTTGAAACATT
Source organism: Balanococcus diminutus (assembly GCA_959613365.1). Lineage (NCBI taxonomy): Eukaryota > Metazoa > Arthropoda > Insecta > Hemiptera > Pseudococcidae > Balanococcus > Balanococcus diminutus. Next base: position 58,652,542 of record OY390716.1, on the reverse strand, counting down.
TTTCAATTGAAGCCGTAAATTTTTTTTCTTAAAACTTGTCAAAAATTTAAAATGGATTTTCGACGCTATTTTTTCGTCCTCGCTCCCGCCCCCCCCCCCCCCCCCCCCCATGAAACGAACTCACTTCCCGCTTCCCTTCTGCCTTCCACATCAGGGCTATCACAGGGGGTAGGAGGTTCTTTCCGTTCAGAATAAAAGGCCAGTGAGGGATTTCTTAACTTACGAAAATGTTGGGATTAATAGTGCGAATTTTTTGTTCTGGTTACCAAAAAAAAAAAATTGGTGAATGATATTTTGCTTCGTTTTGTTTACCAAAATCAGTCGCCAGCCGAGCATTTCTATTCAACATAAGTGTTCCTCAATACCCGAAGCAGTATTGCCTCTTTCGAGGCTCTGAATGCATTTTTTGATTTCCCGTACTCAGAAATAATAAACAGCTCCCAAGCTCAGAGCTAAGCTCTTAAAATTGGCGGGGCTTACAAACAGTTTTACAAAATTTGATTTCTCCGGACTTGAATCGCTCCTATCCTATTGACGCAAAAAATTATTTCGATGATGCGAAGTGACCAATTTTCGATTTTCCAATAAAGTCAATTTTCACCACGTGGCTCGTCAAAATCAAAAATTGGGAACTTCGAAATGAAAGGTAATAATTTTTTCTATCGAAATAATTTAGAAGCCATTGAAGTTCAGTGATAAAAAAACCGTATTAAAAAAAAAAAAAAAACTCCAACTTTGAGGGACCTCAGCTCTGCTTCCTTTTGAGCTGAGTGTCTAAAACTTTCTACGATTGACTTCTAACTCAAAATGAGCAATCCCTTTGAATTGGGGAAAAATTGGAGATTTCGTTTTGATCTACCTCAATGTTCAAGTCAACGTAGTTGTTCAAAGAGCTTTGAGCGTTTGAGCTGCTTTGTGAATAGCTCAAGCTCTTGAACTATGCTCTTTTTTTGCGACGAGCTTGAAAAAACCCATCTCCTTAGGAGCTAAACTTCCAAATTTATAGAAGCTAAGAGCTGAGAGCTGAGCTAATAAAAAAAAAAAAAAAAAAAAGAAGCTTGTTATGTTATAATTTTTATTTTTATTTCCATTTCCCGATAAATTTAGTTTAAAATAAGTAGGTATCTATAATAATCTTGATCATTAGGTGAAAAAATCCAGAGCTGTTTTACGTTTGGCAGATTTCTTTACATGCAACGCACGTACGTGCATAGGTAATGAATTCGGCCTCTTTCCCACAAAATTTCAATATGATCATTTGCGACAAGGCCTAGATATGCTAGGTCTCTCAAAGTGTATGACTACTTTCGTGACTCCCATTTTCCATAAGAAAATATAGTCGCAAAATTTCCAGTTTACCGAATTACGTAACGTATGTCTGGATACCAGATATTTTCAAATGCATTCAAGAATCTCAAATCTTCAGACATAACTCGGTAATTTTGTAGCATAAGAAAATGCAATTTCTATGTAAAATGGCCAATAAATTTCCCAATTTGATTTCCTCATTCTAGTGATTGCTTTATATTATTTAGGTATAAGCCCGCGATTAGATATAATTTTCAAACGTACCGAAGAGCACGATTCGCAGGTGTTTGTAGTATAGAAAATTTGAAGCGATATCGTAGTTTTTCTACAACGTTTGTACTTTTTAAGTTTTTATTCATTTGTTTATTAGAGTTAAGTAATTGCACGTTGTTTTATTTTTAATTTTTAGAACTAATTCTTTATTTTAGTTTAAATATAATTTAAGAGCATTCCAAAAAGTTGTGTCGTCTTTTCTTTCAACACGATTCCGTGGTACGTTATTTCTCTCGAAAACTTTTGCGTAATGCTGCGTGTTACGTTGAGCTGATGGGTACTCAAATCCAAAGTAGAATCGCCCCTGCAAGTCATTTGTGACTGCCAAATCACTCTCATGGTGGTGTACTACGCCATGATTGGATCCCCGCAGTATTGATTTTTTTGGCACCATCGAAAATTTGTCAAGTTCAATACTGTATAGATGCGTAAATCCAAAATTGGAGGGCAGAGAGGGGCCCAATCACAATTTTTGTAATGATAAAAAATATTTTCAAGACTTCAAACTACAACTTTTGTTTGAAATTTTTTTCAATTGTACCCTACCTTCGTCAATTTTTAATAATATAAGTACCTATCTAAAGTGATCTAAGTCATCTTATGCTAAATTTTAAAGGAGGAGAGGGTCTAATTGAAAATTTTATAATAACTGAAATTACTTGTAGGACCTTAATCTACAACTTTTGTCTAAAAAATTTTTCAATTGGACGCCTTCCCTAGTTCTGAAAAAGCATCTGCTTGACATTATGTGAAATCGGAGGAGAGGGAGAGATCCAATCGAAATTTTTGTGATAAGCAAAATTATTCTTAGGATTTAAAGCTACAACTTTTATTTGAAAAAATTTTCAAAGTAGCCTCTTTCTCTCTCACCATTTCATTTTTTAATTAGTATCTTCGGAATGTTATGCAAAATCGGTGGAGAGGGAGGGGTTCAATTAAAAAAAATTTCAGACGAAAGTTGTAGCTTGAATTCCTAGGAATAATTTTGGTTATTATAAAAATTTTAGTTGGACGCCTCCCTACCCTCCAACTTTGAATTTTACGTAGAAGATTTTATATAAATTTTTTTTTTAAAAATGTCAAAAATTATTTCATAGGATTCTTCAATTTATTTCTAGAAATTTTTAGAAAATCTTATTTTTTAAGAATTTTGTTACTTCGGAATTTTTCCTCAATAAATTAATCTTCCTCTTGATTTTGGTTGAAACATGTATGTACTTCTACCTAATTTTTTGAAAAATCAATTAAAATTTTTTCAAAAAAAAAATAACATTTTTATTACAAAGTTTTATTTTTCCAAAATTTCATTTTTCCTCAATTTGAAAAAAAAATGGTCTATTGGGAAATTGAATTCAAAGAAAACCAATTACTACAAAGAAATCACTGAGAAAATTTCTCAAAACTGACAAAGCAAAGACAAAAATTCCCAAAAGTAATAGGAAAAAATTTCTGTGAAAGAAAATCTTCATTTGAACAAGTATTTTTTCTATTGATACAAATCGACGTGGACGCGTCAAAACCACGTATGTCGACTTTTTCAGCAAAATCACTTTTTTGGGGTTTCTTATAGGAAAAAAAATGGAGAAATCTAATTTTGATCACCTCGTATGTCGTAGTCGAATTCTAACGTTCCAATCGGCTTATTTACTTTTAAAAATCACGTAAGACGCGTGTATTTTTGGCGACGTTTTTTGTCTCTCCTGTAAAATTTTGACATTCCAACATACGTGGTTTTGACACGTCCAAGTCGAAATGCACTTCTATTTTATGGGGCAATCGCACATTAAAAAAATCATTCCTGCCTTAACTACCTACATAATAATTTTTACTTGATATTGAATCGGCTCATGCAAAAACAGGTTAAGTCACATTTTTTTTAAACTTTAGAGGAGGCGAAAAAAACATGTGCAATACCCTTTTTTTTGCCTCCTGTGCATTTTCGATGACATTTTAAAAAATGTGACTTAACATGTTTTTGCATGAACCGATTCTAAATATATTATATATATATATTTTTTGGAAACTATTGGTTATTTTCAAAGATTATGAACCATTAAATTGCTCGAAGGTACTAATTTTTCAAGAAGTCCTGTCAAAGTCCCCTGGTTTTAGGTTAGGTTGAAGATATTGTTTTTTTTTTCAAATTAATTATGTGATGGGAGTTTTTGGAATTTCAAGAATGTAACTCATTATTTGAAATGTCAATACATTTTTACAATTTAATTTATCGAATTTGGTAGATAAATTTTCGTGATTTTTCTTCAATGTTTGGAATGTTTCCAAAATTTGATAGAGATTTGAAATGGAACAGAAGTATTAAAGATAACTACAGTTCAACTATTTTTAAAAATTTCAGAACATTGGGAAAATCTTTGAAACTTAATGAAAATAGAAAAATTGTGAAATTTTCAAAATAAATTAGATAAAAATGTTCAATTTTAAAATTAAATGAAAGTTGGAATTTTTGTAATTTAGGTAGGTATTAAACAAATTTTGAAATTGGCTCAATTTTTGCAGCTTGATAAATTTCGATGTTTTGCTATTTTTACAATTTTAGAAGATCTTCAAAACTTTGTGGAAATTCAAAACTTGAAAAAATTTCAAAGTTTTTAAAAATTAAGAGAATTTTCTAAATGTTTAAAATGTGTAATATTTTTTTTTCTAATGCAGGAAATTAATCTTTAAGATCAAGAGAATTTTGTAAATTTTCAAAATGTGTAACATATATTTTTTTTAATTTTAATATTTAGGAAATCTTTAACATTTTATGAAAAAAATTGAGTATTTAGCCAATTTTTACAATTCAAAATTTTTTCAAAGTTTAGAAAAAAAAAAGGAAAAATTGTGAAAATTTCAAAGTTTTGCAATTGTGATGATTTTGTACAATTTTTGAAATATTATCTATACCTAAATTTGAAGCTGCATTAATTTTTTTTAATTTTCAAAATTTGGAATACTTATTTATCCAAATTGAAAAAAAGTCTTTAAAACTTGATAAAAATAAAAAAAAAATATTGAGGAATTTCCAAAATTTGAGAAAAATGTTCATTCGTTCGATTTTAAGATTTATTAAAAATTTGAATTTCAGTTGGTAAGTAGTTTTTAAAAATTCGTAATATTTTTAAAATCTTTTTTTAATCAAAATTAATGAATAAAAATAAATTATTTGGGTATCTCTGTTAATATTTCATCGTCGCGTCGCAGATTAGCTTATTTCTAGATAACCGCTTATCTTCAACTTCAATTCAATGGTATCCAAATAGAAGAAATATTAACTTTACGAAATTAAATTTCGATCACAATTTTCTAATATCTTGTTAATCAGAATTCCTTTTCCAATAAAATAATTAACAGAAAATGATTTATCTCGGTTAATATTTCATCATCCCAGATAGCCCATTACGAGAAAATGGTTTATATTCAACTTAATGGTATTCGGTAAAAAAGAATATTAATTTTACGAAAATAAATTTAGATAACAATTTGTTACTTTCATTGATCAGTATTAGTTTTCCAATAAAACGATCAACAGAAAATGATTTTTTCTGTTAATATTTCATCAACTTCAACCCAGATTAGCTTATTACAAGAAAACATTTTATCTTTAACTCGGTGGTATGCGGATAAAAAAAATATTAATTTTACGAAACGAAATTTCGATAACAAGAGCTAGATCGCAGAGCCTACATCATGAGCGAACATACTGTTCATTGATATTTTCTTCCTGCCGTTCTTCATAAAAGTCGGGTACAATTTTTATTTTTTTTTTGCCAATTTTTATTAGATATTATTATTATTTTTTGATTCGTCCTCGTTTTTGAAAACATAGTTGTACAAAAAAAAATTAAATATGGCTATTTTTGCAAAAGTTGTGGTAGTTTCGGTGTTGGCAGTGATAATCGCAAGTGCTCACCAAAGTGAATCTCTCATAGTATCAGAATCTACTACTGGGTCATCAAAATTTACCACCACATCAACATTACCCACCACATCAACATTACCACCGTCCTCAGAAAGAGAAGTACGTCCTTTGCCGGAAAGGGATCACGACTGGAAGACAATTCGGGAAAAAAATCTTCTCTACATTGACAAGACACCATACCTGATAACCATGTTGGAAACTAGGACGCTGTGCTTTATTACCAGACCTCGCCGTTTTGGCAAAACACTATTTTTACATATGATGGCCGATTTCTTTCGAGGGAATAAAGATATGTTCGAAAATTTGATAATTGGCAAAGAGGGAAATACGAAGTATTTTGCCAAAGAAATACCAGAAACAATACCAAGAACAGAAGGAAAATTGCCAAAGTGGATAGAATTTCCGGTTATTCATTTGTCCTTTGGTAATCTACACAATTTCGAGACCAAGAAAGAGTTGCAAGGTAAATTCCGTCAAAAACTAGAAATCATAGCAGAATCCTACGATATAGATCCTAATAGGTGGCGTTATTTTGACTTGGAACACCTTATCTTTGCCCTTCGTCGAAAATTCAACAATCTACAAGTCTTCATTTTAGTCGATGAGTATGATCATCCTTTTCAGTATGCGTTAAGGGAACTGAACAGTGAAGTGGCAGATTCTGTGAAAAACTTTCTTAATTCAATTTTCACAGATATTAAGAACAGTGCTGATGACATCGGTTTAGCATTCGTGACAGGAGTGTCCAAGTTGGGCTTATCATCCCTAGAAAGTGGAGGCAATAATGCTTTCGTCGATGTAACTTTCAGCAAGGAATTCGCCGAAGCTTTTGGATTAACTGATACTGAAATACATGAAAATTTGGGACCATACATCTCAAAATTCGCTCAAAAAATCGCTGCTACGCAGGAAGCAAACAAATGCGAGGATGCATCTAATGATCCCAAGTCATTCGAAGAGGAAGTGTTGAAAAAATTGAAAAAATGGTACGATGGGTACCAATTTTCTGAAAAAAACGATGCGTGTAAAGTTCTGAACCCTGTCTCTACACTGGAAAGTCTGAAGAATCAAGAATTCGGCAGCTACTGGTCATCGACAGGTCCGATACATTATGTAGTCCAACGATTCTACGAAACTAGTTGTAGCTTTTTTTTATTAAAACAAGGTTTTTCAATCCATAGAGATGATCTTCGTCAGAAATGTAATCCGACTGTAATTGCGCCTTCATTGCATATTTATATGCTGTTATGTGGGTACTATACAATTTCAGAATACGATCAGAAAACGAATTCAGTAAGGCTAAAAATTCCAAATTTTGAAATTGAAGAAGCACTCGAAAGTAATATAGCGAATTACCTTCCCAATCAAAAAAAATATATTTCCGATGGTTTCCCTCTCGAAACCACTCTGTTCCAGACTGCAATTAAAGTACAAAATACTAAAGAGGCGATGAGAATTTTAAAAGACTTCGCGTTCCCAAGGTACTTCCACCCATTAAACCTCAGTTCATCCTCACACGATGTAGTAAAAAGGCTGGACATTTTTCTTCGATCTTCTCAAATGGAAATACAACTGTCTACCACGTTCAAAAAAGATAGTAACTCGAATCAAGATGGCGAAGACATCGACATCCAAACCCTAAATTTGGATATGAATTACGTTATCGAAGTGAAGTGCACGTCGAAGATAGATGAAACTGCTCTGCCGGCCATCAGTCAACTTTTGAAATACTCTAAACAAAATCCAAAATCATTTTCAGAGGCAGTAAAATACCAAACTGAATACAATCTTTTGGGCCTGAACTTCCTTTTTAAAGGTGGAATCGACACTCTAACCAGCTGGATTCTCGTTCCATACGTAAATGGAAGTTTACAGTTTTCGTTGGCCAGTTCAGAACCAAAGATAGACGACTTGAGCAAGATATTGGAGACAAAATTTTCAACTTTATAAAAATTTGGTAAATTCCTAAAATTTGATGATATCTATTTAAAAAATATTGTTGCCGAATTAACTTCAAAAATTTTCAAAAAGTTTCAAAAGATAAATTTGTGAAGTCTGATTAATTTTACAAGTTTTCAAACATATTTTTGATTTTTGAGTCAATTTTATCTAGTCACTCTGTCAATTTTTCACATCTTGCTCAACTTTTCGCTCAAAAGTCACTAAACAAATTTAAAAAGGAATTTTTTGAAAAATTTGACCAAAAAATTGTCTTTATTATCATCTAATACCTATTATTAAGTATTATTATTTCGAAAAGAAATCTCTCAAAATTATCTGAAAAAAAATGTTATTTTTTTTGAGGAAATATTTCAAGATTTTCCTAAAAAAAAAATTATCAACAAAAACTGTCATAAATTTGGTTTTGAGGGGGAATATTTAGAAAATGTTCTGATAAGATTCAAAATCTTTTGAAGTCGTTTTTAAAAAATAATTTTACGAAAAATCGTCTAAAAAATTCAATCCTATTGAAATGTTTTTAAACCCAAAAAATTGTCTTTACAATTTTTCTTTACCTACCAGAAATATTTTCAAAAACAAGAGATTTTAGTACAATTTTGAAATATTTCCTTTCAAAAATTTTTTGGAGAATTTTTTGATTTTTTTTTTAAAAGAAAATTTTTAATTATTTTTGTTTCAAAAATTGATTTTTTCATTATCGATGAGGCGGGTGTAATAATTGAAAATTTTGGTCAGTAAGCTGTATTTTCTAGAAAATTTTGATCATGGCTTTCCCAAAGGGACTAGAAATTTTATTTAATAACTGACCTGAATATGGAAACTGCTCAACGTTTAATGAAAATTTGAAATTTGACATTGGAAATTTGTTGATTTTTGAACTGGAATAAAAAATTATTATTTCAAAGTGGTCTATTTTCAGAAAATTCATTATTTTTAAGTGGTCTGTACTTACCTTATTATTTAAAAATTCACTATTTCAAAGTTGTCCATTTTCGAAAAAATTAATCAATACCCGAGCAGCACACTCGATCGATAATATAGAAAGTTGAAACGTATCGATAAAAAATCGTTTAAAAATCTAAAGATGTTCTCACGATATGATACAGATTTAGCTGTACGATTTTATAGGCAAAAAATCTAAAAACTATCGAATTCGATAGTATTACGATTTTAGGACGATATTCGTCAACGATACTATCGACAAAGAATATTAAATTTATAGAATCCGATTTTCCACCGATTTTGTGCAGATATTTAAAACTATATTATCGACAAATAATCTGAAATTTCTCGAATTCGATTTTTTAACGATTTTGTGAAGATATTTGAAACTATATTATCGACACGTAATCTGAAATTTCTCGAATTCGATTTTTCAACGATTTTGTGCAGATATTTGAAACTATATTATCGACACGTAATCTGAAATTTCTCGAATTCGATTTTTCAACGATTTTGTGACGATATTTAGAACTATATTATCGACAAATAATCTGAAATTTCTCGAATTCGATTTTTTAACGATTTTGTGAAGATATTTGAAACTATATTATCGACACGTAATCTGAAATTTCTCGAATTCGATTTTTCAACGATTTTGTGACGATATTTACAACTATATTATCGACAAATAATCTGAAATTTCTCGAATTCGATTTTTTAACGATTTTGTGAAGATATTTACAACTATATTATCGACAAATAATCTGAAATTTCTCGAATTCGATTTTTTAACGATTTTGTGAAGATATTTACAACTATATTATCGACAAATAATCTGAAATTTCTCGAATCCGATTTTCCACCGATTTTGTGCAGATATTTACAACTATATTATCGACAAATAATCTGAAATTTCTCGAATTCGATTTGTTAACGATTTTGTGATGATATTTGAAACTATATTATCGACAAATAATCTGAAATTTCTCGAATTCGATTTTTTAACGATTTTGTGAAGATATTTAAAACTTTATTATCGACACGTAATCTGAAATTTCTCGAATTCGATTTTTCAACGATTTTATGACGATATTTGAAACTATATTATCGACACGTGATATGAAATTCCTCGAATTCGATTTTTCAACGATTTTGTGGCGATATTTGAAACTACATTATCGACAAATAATCTGAAATTTGTCGAACGATTTTTCAACGATTTTGTGACGATATTTGAAATTATTTCCAAATTGGTGAAAATTTTTCTAAGTCCAACACGTCTGGAAGTACTAAACTGCCTATTATAAGCGTTTTATTGCTAATTCCTCAACGATAAGGTATGGCATAGTGGTTAAGGAAGAGGATTACCATGCAGGAGGTAGAAGGTTCAAGCCCCACGGGTGGCAGATTTTTTATAATTTTTTTTTACTTTTTCTGAAATGATCCTCTTACCGTAACATGAATAATGTGTTTATGCATAGTTTAATGTATTAATTATGCTAATTAATGAGTTAATTATAGAAAAAAGCTAGTAAAAGACGAAAAATCGGAATAAAAAATCGATAAAAAATCGACAGAATATCGAATTCGATAAAGTTCCGCCTAAATCGTGAAATTATCTTTCGATATTATAGATATATTATCGATAAAATATCTTACTATAATCTCGAAATATTTGCTAACTATAATTCGTCGATAATCTATCTATATATCGAAAGATAATTTCACGATTTATGCGGAACTAACGCGACACTTTATCGAATTCGATATTCTGTCGATTTTGTATTTCGATAATTTGTCGAGTGTGCTGCTCGGGTAGGTAATCATCAGTAGGTAAACGTTTAAGCTTTGGAAGGTTTAAAATAGTCTTGTTGAAGGTGGTCTCGCTAAAATCCTATGCTGGGAAAATAGTTTCCAAAAAAAAAAATTGGAATTGTATTTACAATGTTTATACTTTACTTACGTACCTAGGTATATTTTTTAAAGTCAATTTTTCTTTCAAATTCGTCATTATTGATGGGTTTTTTGGGGAGGGGATGAGGCATTGTTTTTGATTGATTTGACCATTATTATTGTCGTTTAACAATTTATTTAATTTTTTAATTTTTAAAAATATTCATGTACAGTCTATTCATATTAGGTAGTATAAAATACTTATTCGTAGAGAGGTACAGTGTAGATTTACAAAATATCTTGAATAAAATTCTACGAATGTCACGCTGGCAGGTCTAATTTTTCCGCTTAATTGATAAACGAACCACGCCAGCTCGAATGAACGCGCCGCAGAGGAACAAACGAAGGGAAGATTTCACGCATTACAATACGTAGGGGGTGCGGGGGTGACGTATTCGGCGGTCGCGGAATATAATTCTTTTTCGAATTTTGACAGGAAAATGGGAAAAGTACAAAATGATGGATTATGGTCGCATCACACGACGGATGGGAAATTGATGACAATATTTTTCGCTTGATCGATGAATTTCACATAGAGAGCTAGAGCAGCTTCGTTTGTATGTAATCTACGCGTTCAGAGGGCGACAATATCGTGTGCTTACTTCAATAAGTTATAGACAAATTTGAAAACTTTCGCACAACTTTTTAGCTTTTTTTCTCTCTATCTGAAAGGGTTTTTTTCCATTTCATTTCATTTTTTTCTCGCGTATTTATTTTTTATTCGGATGCGTTCGTTGCCTTTACGATTAGGTTTACGAGAGGTAGTGAGTAACAGGGTGGGGGGGGGATCAGCCCAAGTTTTCTACATTATTTATCTATATCGAATTTTAGTTCGTTTCATTTCATCCGCATTCTCTCTGGTTACCTATTCGTCCATTAAATTAAAATCTCGATAAGTAAGTTATTCTCGAGATATCTTAATTTTCCAATTTGCCTCATTTCCGAGTAATTTTTTAAATGACAAATTACTCGAGAGTTTTTCTCCCTTCATATTATTTCAACCCGAGAATTTTTTTCTAATTAATACACCGAGCAGTTTCTCTAAATGGACTAAGGTAGAGAAGGGTTTTCATATTTTACGAATTATTATCTTCTCTGTCCCTTTCATATTATTTTCTCAATGGAAGTAGCAGATAATTAAAGTCTCTCGAGTATTTCTTTCATTTTTACACCTAATTAAAGCTGATACTTTTAGCTACGTATCATCAACGTATATTCGCCTCTTTGATATTTTAAACGCGATAAAATACCATACCAAACCAAACCAAACCAAACCCGACTCGCTTTGATATTAAAGTTTCCCTCGCGATGTGTTCTCTCTTTCGTCTCTCGCGTGATTATCATCTCTTTATAATTGCGCAGCACCTTTTCTTCTTTGTGCAAAATAGGTGAGGTTTTGGGACGTTTCCCAAACACTCGTGCATACCGCGATGTATTAAGATATTGTTTCCAAATGGATGTGGCGAGTGAGATTCGCAATAAGGTGAAGGTGATTGAGCTTGAATTTTACCAGAATGAGGTACGATTACGGTTTAAAGGCTCTGAGCTTAGCTCTTTTTTTATGAGGAGCTTCAAAAGAGGTAGCTCTTTGGAGCGAAGCTCCCAATTTTACGTGAGCTAAGAGCTATGAGCTCTAAAGCAAAAATTTTCAATTAAGCTCTCGCTCTTTTCTGTTTTTTAAGACGTTTTCCTTTTTATGTAGGGTTTTATTAAATTTGGCGTTATTATCTTCTGTAATTACTTCAAAAATTACAAGTATTTTATGTGGACTGTAGAGAGCGTTTGGTATTTTAATTAATTTTCTTTTTTTAAAAATAGAAATACAGGGTGTCTTGAAATTTGGATATAACCGAGTATACGCCTGACAAAAAAAGTGTATGTACACATATTGCCTAACAAGGGAACCTCGCCAACTCGTCACCTCCGATTGAGCTGAAATTTGGCTCACTGAAAGAGTATGCCAACCAGACCTCATAACCAAATTTTTAGCTGCCGAAGTTGATTTTTCGATTTTTTGTGAATTTTTGAAAATGGCTAAAATCACCCCCAAAAACCAATTTTTGGAATAAAAATCGCAAATTTTGAGATAGAATCCTGAAAATCGGTTTGTAAACTAAAGTCGACCCCCCCTCCCTGAGTCGATTGGCACCATTTGCGAAGCGATCTGTCACCTCCTGAAAAAGTTGAATTTTCTCCAGCACACTGGAATCTTTCCAGACAGTAAAAGTCAACTTTTTCTGGAGGCTCCAGATCGCTTCGGAAATGGTGCCAATCGACTCGGGGGGTCAACTTTGGGGGGTAAACGAAGTTTCGAACGATATTCTGGGGAATCTGATTTTTTGGAAATTTTAAAAAAATGACAAATTTTCAAGTTGTCACAAAAATATACGCCCGAACTCGTCACCTCGAATTTTCGATTCAACTATGCCAATCGATAGATGATATCATACTAACGCTAGGATTAAATTTTCAGCTGCTGAAGTTAATTACAGCGCCGTCTGGAGCAGTTCCAGTGTGCTGGAGAAAAGTCAACTTTTTCTTGAGGCTCCAGATCGCTTCGCAAATGGTGCCAATCGACTGGGGGGGGGGGGGGGGGTCGACTTTAGTGTACAAACCGATTTTTAGGATTCTATCTCAAAATTTGTGATTTTTATTCCAGAATGGGTACCATGTGGGTATTATGGTGAGAATTTTTTCAAAAAAATTGATCATCATTTTTCAAGGTTTTTCGGCTATTGAAAATGAACTTTTAATATGTTGTATTCAATACGTACTTACGATACATCTAAGTTTCAATACCCGATAAACCTTTATTTTTTTTTTTTTAAATTCTCGCTAAGACACCCACATGATACTCATATTTTTTGAAATTTTCAAAAATTTTGCATCACCCCCTCCATTGTTATTGAACATTTGATTTTCTGTATTTAATCCCTCATAATTCAAGAATGGGGGTGGGTAGGGAGTTCAAAAAATTTTTGGGATCGTGTTTTACATCAGAAGTAACATTTTGGGTCACATTTGATTTCATTTTGATCCAGGTCTATCTATCTGTAAAACTTGGAATTTATACAACACTTGAAAATTGAATTACCCTCATAGGGGCGTTAGGGTACGTTTTACAAAAAAATTATAAGAACGTCTTTCGTAGGAAATTGTATGTAGAATATTTTATGTTATTATCATTTTTTCAAAAAAGAACACATTTTTCGAAATAATCGTAAAAAACGCCGCGAGGGGGTGAATTCCACCCCCTAGCTCGAGAAGCAAACGTCCTACGACATCGCATCATAATACAATATTGAAGAAGGCATCGAGTACTACCCATTTCCAAAAAAAAATTTCTTTTATCAATTTGTCAGAATGAAATTCGTAATTTTCCTGGACTATTTTGGTTTCAAAAGTTCTGTTGAAGGTCCCACAAAGGCATTCTCTTATGATCGACAATGAATGAAGATAGTAAGTGGAAACCAACCATCGATGATTTGAAATAGGAAAGCAAGAAGGAATACATGCCGAATGTTTCTCTCTATCTATTTCACGTGGGAAAAAATCGCACAGAACGAGAGAACGAATTTCGACGAAATGAAATTTCACCAAACGACACTGGAAAGCGAGAGATAAAAGGGCAAATGCGATTTAATTCGCAAAAAGAAGAGGAAATTTAATTTTCGCCAAACACAATGCTAACAACAACCATTTGAAAATCAATGTTAACCTGATTGCGTTCGAAGAGTACGTACGTACACGACGAGTGTATAAATTTGATGGTGTACATTCGATTAGACAGACATGAAAAGCTCTGACAAGTTGCACATGCACATTTGAATACGCTACGTTATTTTTCAACTAGTGCAAAAATAATTCCAACGCTGTCACAGACTTGTCGGTTTATTCCACGTCGAGGTTTTTTTTTCTCCTTCATTTTTTCGTTGTCTGTCGCTTTGCTGGTCTCAGTTGGAACCAGAAATTGAGTTTTCAATTTTTACTTAACGCATAATTATATGTACGTACGAGTATATACAATGTAGAATGTAGATGTATCTATCGTGCATCAACGTTGAGTTACGTTTATGACGCCAGCTTTATTACGTAATTAATCTGAATCCGTTGAGGATATATCCGGGGGTCACGCGATCGCCATTTTTCGTGACTGCCAACCATACCCGGTAGCTAGAGCAAAGAGCACCGAATGAGCTGAGAAAGTTTCGCTCGTGTGTGGCATTCGAACGTACACATACGAGTGCCACATAAAATGGATGCCATTTATAAGCTCTCGCAGACTTGAAAAATTCATCCAAACGGGTACGCTATTTCACACGAAACACCATCTCTACGATTATACTTCGTCATCTGCACAAAACCAAGTACGATATCTTGTTACATTCGTGCAGAATTACACGTGTACTACGGTGGCAAATTAACGTGCATTTTCTTACATAATAAATAATACACATGGAAACATTACGACCATAAATCACAATACGATTTCGTTATATACAGTCAACTTTATACCCCTCAGGAGGGGAAGCGGGTGCGGTGGTAAATACATAGCACACACTTCATTCGCTCCAGTTCTCAGAATTTTCAGTAATAAAAAATTGAAAGCTTTATGTACTTTAAAATTAGTGCATAACGTGGCGTCGAGACATCGTATTTTATCTGTACGATCACACGACGAAAGAGCCACTGAACTGCTTCTCCAATCGTACCCATTTTTGTGCCCCTCGTTGCTTCGTACATTGAGCTGTTCATTTAGAAAATTGCAATTTATGCCAAGTCGACGTAGTATATACGCAGTACACACGTGAACTATGGCTAAAACTGAAATCGAATAATTTACATATCATTGACGTAGCATAGCATTTAACCTTGTAAATGTGTGGTAACTTCTTTCCAAACCATGTGTAACTTAGTGTAAAATAAACACCCCGAGTTGCTGCGAAATTGTCGTGTAGACTCAGTAGGTACACGGAGAAAAATGCCCTGTAAAATTTCCAGTACAGTTTAGCAATATTTCTCAAATGTACGGTACATTCAACTGGAAATTCAGTATAAATTACCAAAATTAGGGGTATAATACACCAGATAGTCGCTGTAAATAAAATTCTTACAATTTCTAATGAAATAAACAGCAACTTCTATCAAATTTTGTAGAAAAATTCCATATTTTCCACTACAAAAAATGACAGACTACCCACTAATAAAATTTTAAATATTTTGGTAAACTCCTTTTACTAATAATACAGTTATGGAGAAATTACTTGTAAGCTGTGTGATAAATTACAAGACGGTTCAGTAAATATTCCACAAATGAGAAGTGATAATTTTGTGCATCTTCGGTGTAGAAAAAATTATGGGTGAAATCTAACAGTAATCACCAGACAGTACAACACATTTTAATAACAGGGTAATTCTCAGAAAATCGGTAAATTTGAGTAACCAACTGATTTCTCAACTCCTGTACTATGCACAACTTTCATTTTTTGGTTATTTGTACATTATAACGTCCTTAATCCACCATGCCCAATTTAATGAATACCACTCCCCTCCCCTTGAGTACAAGTTAGTCTAAACCTCAAAATGTCCTTCGTCGTGGCCTGTAGCACAACGCATGTTTTTGAAAACAGATTTCAAAAATTATGGAAATCACCATGTTTTTCTGAAAAAAAAAAGTAAGTACACGTCATTAGGAAGTTCAGGGTATAGGCTAGTGTGAATGATGATCACAAAAAGTGTTTAGTACAACTACACCTGATCATTGAAACCTGTAGCAAAGATTTATGTCCATCGTCGTGGCTAATTTTTAAAAATTTGTCTCAGCTCGCTGAGTGAATATTTTTTTCTGCTGAATGGCTACACTGATTTGTTACTTTTATAATATAAATACTGTGCGCATTTGAAATTTCGAATGGCAATGCACAGAGCGATTTTTTACGTAATCATCTGTAAAAATTTCAATTTTTACAAAAATAGTGTCCATCGTCGTGGCTTATTATCATTCCTCCGGTATAAAATGCCCCATCTTCCTGAAAACTGAGAAAATTTATTCTAATTAGTAAGTATCCTATTATAGCTTATTAATATATTAATAAAATATCAGTATTATAGCTTATAGAATAACTAATTGTCGAATTGTCTCCATCGTCGTGGATCACAAGTGTTTGTCTTTCGTCGTGGCAATGATGAATTTTTACAGCCACGACGATGGACAATTCGACAATTAGTTATTCTATAAGCTATAATACTGATATTTTATTAATTATTAATAAGCTATAATAAGATACTCACTAATTAGAATACATTTTCTCAGTTTTCAGGAAGGTGGGACATTTTATACCGGAGGAATTATAAGCCACGACGATGCGAGCAAAAAAATCAAATTTTCTCAATTTCATGAAAATTTCTGTTTATGACAAATATCGGTTTGAAACATGTCCAAACATGAATTTTAGGCTCTCCAGACACCTCGAGGGACACTGAGTGTTCCCAAAATGGCGTCACTCAGTTAATTTAAATGTAAATTTAAAAAAATAGAAAAAATCAACGAATTTCATCCAAACTCGGGTTGATGGTGTATAACTACGTATTTAGTGATATACTACGACGACAATTTTTTTCGACCAAAAATGACTGTTTTTTGCGCGAAAAATGATGAAAAAATCAGTTTTTTGCATTTTTGAAGGCCTTCCACCTATATCAAAAATTCTGAAAAAAATATATGTTGTACATCCAGACTAGGTGTATAATATATATTTTTTTCCATTATTGCACCTCTGAAAGAACTTGTCGAAATAGCCGTTAGAAAACTTAAAACGCGCATTTCACAATGAAGATAGGTTTGAACATTTAAAAAAAAATTTCCATGGATGACCCTTGAGTATACCTAACATCTACCCGAGTTTGAAAAAATTTGGTTAAAAACTGTCAAAATCAAAAATTATAATCGAAAAATCGCATTTTTCGCTCTAGGAGGGGTGGGGGTGAGGTAGCGACCTAAAAATTTGGTCACGGGGGTTTTAGACCATAAGGACCAACTTCCACTAGTTGGTTTAAAAATTCGCTCTGGGGGCCAAATCACCCTATTTTACCCGGCTATACCCCTTTTTGAATCGTCCTCCACCCTCCCTTTTGGGAAATGAATTGACCCCAACACCATAAAAGTACTCGGGGGCATATATATTTTCAATTTCCTTAAGAAAATTTTTTTAAAAACCTGTCAAATTTCTGAACTTTTACAGTAGTGAAATTTGCCGATTTTCTGAGAATTACCCAACAGTCATATAAAAGTTATCTGTTTGTAGGACAGATAACTTTTGTGCATCTTCGGTGTAGAAAAAATTAGGGGTGAAATCTAATAGAAATCACCAGACTGTACAACACATTTTGATAACAGTCATATAAAAGTTATCTGTTTGTATGACTGATAGTGTTTAGAAAGAAGGCACTATTTGAGAATTTTTCTTATGGTGAAATTTTAATGTCTCTTTGAAATTTGAATATTTCAGTACGTTAAATGTTTGGTTGAATATTGGTTTTCTCGACTGTTTTGTTTTCCATTGCACTGTGTGAATATTAAGTTCGTAATCGCGTAATTGAATTTATTACACTAAATGAGACAGCCAAAGGTATTAATCATCATTGTATCATACATTATCGAAATGTTTTCCAGACTTTCAAATGGGTTGAAATATGTCCTTTTTTTTCCATCTGATGTTCTCTTCAATATTGTAACCACATTATTTTGATTAGGTTTTGATAAATTCGGTTTGAGCAAAATTGAAAAAATGATTTTGTGAAAATTTTCAAAAATTTGTGTTTTTAGTAAATTTTTATAAAATTTAAAAATATGTATATAAATTTTGGAATCGAATTTGGAAATATGTATCTAGTGTTTTAAATGAAGATTTGACTACTTTTTTATTGCAAAATTTTAATCCCGTTTTGAAATTTTCTATAAGTATGATACTGATTATGATTTTCCTGAATTGGCACTCTCATCGATTTGTTTGAGAAAGTGTGTTCGGAATAAAAAACCTTCTTGGCCGAAAAATTAACTTGGAAAAAAGATCAGCTTGAAGAAAGTTCTCTTGCCCCCGCCCCCAACCAAAAAAAATCTTCCAAAAACAATTACCTCCTCTTTTATTTTTTTAAAGAACGAAATTTTCTCTGAAAAATTTTTGAAATAACATTTTTTTACGTAGGTAGGTGCTTACTTTCTATTTGAAGAAGAAGAAAAAAAATTAAATTAAATTTTTATAGTACCTGGGTCATTCTCAAAATACGCCGAACATTCGCTAGTAATTTTTTGGATTTTTCATCATGCAGTAAATAATTTTTTTTTTTGAAAAAATATTGTATGATGTAGGAGACAACATCTGTGTAGTTGGACAAGCAGAAAACCTCACACAGGGGGAGAGGGGGCGACTTTTGTCCACGACGGTGGACATTATAGTGAAAATGACATAATATCACCCCTCCCCCCTCCACCTAGAAAAATCCAAAACTTGTAAAACACAAACTTTACAAGGGGAACAAAATAAAAACGTCAAGCAATTCCAATTATTCAATAAAGTTTCAAAGAACGTCTGCTGCATTAGACATTTTTTTCATTTTTAAGTTGTGGTGTCTATTGTTTTGAAATTAAACCAGCATTTTTGGGCAAAGGAAGGGTCATACAAAAAAAAGAAGATTAAAATCAACATTTAGATCACATTTAGAATGAAGGAAGACTGTAGTGAGCAATGCATCTATAGCTGTCTTTAATTTTGGAAAAAAAGTTATTGAAATTTTTATAATAACCAAAATTATTCCTTTGACTTCAAGCAACAACTTTTGTTTTGAAATTTTTTTAAATCGGCCTTTCTCTCCCTTCTAATTTTGCATAATATGACCGTAGATACTTATTATTATCTGAAAACTGAGGGAGGAAGGGGTCCAATTGAAAACATTTTCAAACAAAAGTTGTAGCTTCAAGTCTAAGAAATAATTTTGGTTTTTATAAAAATTTCAATTGGACCCCTCCTTCCTCTCCAATTTTTCATAACATGACTGTAGATACTTATACTACCTCAAATCTGGCGGAGGAAGGGGTCTGAGTGAAAAAAATTTCAAACAAAAATTGTAGCTTGAAGTCTAAGGAATAATTTTGATTATTATAAAAATTTCAATTGGACCGCTCTCTCCCCTCCAATTTTGCATACTTTGACTGTAGATACTAAATTACCTGAAAGCTGGCAAAGGAAGGGGTCCGAGTTAAAAAAATTTCAAACAAAAGCTGTAGCTTGAAGTCTAAGGAATAATTTTGGTTATTATAAAAATTTCAATTGGACCGCTCCCTCCCCGCTAATTTTGCATACTTTGACTGTAGATACTAAATTACCGGAAAGCTGGCAAAGGAAGGGGTCCGAGTTAAAAAAATTTCAAACAAAAGCTGTAGCTTGAAGTCTAAGGAATAATTTTGGTTATTATAAAAATTTCAATTGGACCGCTCCCTCCCCTCTAATTTTGCATTCTTTGACTGTAGATACTAAATTACCTGAAAGCTGGCAAAGGAAGGGGTCCGAGTTGAAAAATTTTCAAACAAAAGCTGTAGCTTGAAGTCTACAGAATAATTTTGGTTATTATAAAAATTACAATTGGATCACTCCCCCCCCCCCAGTTTTTTGGTAATATAAGTATCTGCGGTCATATATTATGCAAAATTGGAGGGGAGGGAGGGGTCCAATATTGGATTTGGTAAGATTGCGACTATCAACTCGTTACAAAAACCTTGAAAATTAAAAATGAGCAAATTAGTATACCTACCAATCCAGAAATCCAATTATTGAATTGCGGGTAAGTTCTTTCAAGTTTTGAACGAAAAATGGATTTTCTGAAGGACTACGAGTGGTTTTTTGCAGGGAAAAACAAAAAAATATTGTCGAAAATCCATTGAAAAATTAAATTTTTTTGGAAAATAAGGTATGTTATAAAAACTGTTCCGAGGCTCCAATCGAAAAATATTTCAAACAAAGTTTGTGTATTTTGATCTCAGAAACAATTTTGGTTATTTCAAAAATGTTGATTGGACCACTTTATTTTTTTTCCAATTTTTGTATTATAAGTAGACGTAGAAACGAATGATAATTTTGCATAGGTAATACGTATGCGATTTTTATACATAATTATGTAAAATACGTAAAATGCGCAATTGGAGAGGAAGGAGTGGTCCCATAAACATTTTCGTAATAATCAAACTTGTTCCTGAGATCAAAATACACAAGTTTTGATTGAAAAATTTTCCAATTGAAACTGTAATTTTTTTTTCAAAAACTTATTTAAAATGGATTTTCGACGTAATTTTTTCGCCTCCCACCCCCCCCCCCCCCCCCAACAAAAAAGTAACTCCTCAGGCAGTTTCATTTTTCATTCAAAACTTGAAAGACATTTCCACAGAGAGACAAAAAATTATTTGTAGATACAAGTTCGGCGACATTAATTTTTTCCCTGCTTTAATTATTAATTTAATATACATATTTTTTAAGTATTTAATTAATTCACCTCTATAAATGAGCAGAAACATTCAAGAAAACCTATCATCGCTCGTCATGATAGCGATATTTTATTATACAGTTGAGCAGTTTTTGGGAGTTAGATGAAAAGTTTCAAACGAATTTTTCAATATGAAAAATTGAAATTTTTT
This sequence comes from Balanococcus diminutus, assembly GCA_959613365.1. Classification (NCBI taxonomy): domain Eukaryota; kingdom Metazoa; phylum Arthropoda; class Insecta; order Hemiptera; family Pseudococcidae; genus Balanococcus; species Balanococcus diminutus. Next base: position 58,631,498 of record OY390716.1, on the reverse strand, counting down.
TGCCAAATAACTGATTGATTCATCGTTCGCTATATTGACGTGTATTGACGTCAATAAAACGTACCTACCGCCCAACTTTTGTACAATGTACACAATGTACTCGTACGTATGTATTTGAACTTTTTAGCAAAGACTGTACGAAACTCGAATCAAGAAGAGACACGTACGAACAAAATCGTAATTCTTCATAAACCATCGAATATCGTCGCACAGTGATTCGCATCAACTATCAAGTAGTGCGTACATCGTTTACTTTATAGCCATAAATCGAAAAAAATCAAACAATACGCTCTTACCAAGGGGAAAAAACGTGCGAAGACAGCGTGAGCATGTTTGCAAAGATGTTACAATGACGTGAGTTATGGCATTTCGCAAATGAATAGATTATAAAGTACGAGTATATAAAGCCAGCAGCAATAGCTGTTTCATCATAGTTTTTCTCGTACAGTAGTTTCGCTGTGTCTTTTGAACACCATATTCGTTATAGATTTAATTCCACCATGTCTTCTGTACCAGCTTCGGTATTAGTAATATTTTCTTTAGCCGTTTTTTCATTTTTATTGAATTTCAATGTCCAAGCAACAATATCATCCAAAAAATTTGCCGAAATAAGAGGGTAAGTTAAACTCGTCAATAGTTTCTGATATACCTAATTTTTCCAATGGAACAAAACGTGTCTTCTTTATAGCTGAATTTTCGTAACTCTCATGAAAAATTTTAAAAAGATTATTCCCGTCGAAAGTTGATTAATTTTTTCGATGTTTTGGTCAACTATATTATACTTATTGTCGATTTCTTTGAAAAATTTTTTGATTCACTATCGCGTGAACGATAGGTATATGTGACCGTCCATGACAAAAGGGAGCTAGTGTCGGAAATTGATCAAGTGGACTTTTTTTTGGATTCTTGTTCTAAAAGAGCGTATAATTCGAATAAAACCAACCCAGAGTCCCCAAGTTGAAAATTCACCTCAAGTACTGTTAAAAACGTGATGAAATTTTGGCTTTTCAACATTTTTTTTTGGTCAAAAATTTTCAATTTTCATTTTTTTTTTTTTTTTTTTTTGCGAAGCCTCCCTCTTATTGAATACCACATAGATAATTGATATTCAAAATTGAACATGAGGGAGGGGTCCTAACGAATTTTTGTGATAACTAAAATTATTCCTAGGACTTGAACCCACAACTATTGTTTGAAAATTTTTTTAATTGGACCCCTCCCTCCGCACCGATTTCGCATAACATTCCAAAGATGATAAATAATGCCCATTTGCGAAATATTACTTTGTATTACAATGATATGTGCAACACAAAATATTACTTATATAGTCAAAATTGGAAGGGAAGGAGAAGTCCAATTGAAATTTTTGTAAAAACCAAAATTGTTTCTAAGTAAGAGCTAAATTTACAACTTTTGTTTGAAAATTTTTTCAGTTGGCCCTCTGCCTCCTCTCCGATTAGACATAACACGGTTTAGCTACTTATTATTAAAAATGGAGGGAGGAGGTAAAAGTCCTATTGAAAAATTTTTCAAACAAAAGTTGTGGATTGAAATCTTAGGCAGAATTATAGTTATTACAAAAACTTTGATTGCACTTCTCCATCCTGTATAAATTTGAATATCAAGTATCTATGTCGTATTATGCATCGGTATTATGCAAAATTGGAGAGGAAGTAGCGGTCCAATAGAAATTTTTATAATAACCAAAATTATTTCTAGAATCTCAATCTACAACTTTTGTTTGAAAATTTTTTCAATTGGACCGCTCCCTCTCCGCCGATTTTACATAACACTCCGAATACTAATTTTAAAAAAAATCAGCTTAAGTAGAGAAGTGAGGAAAGAAGATGCCAATTGAAGAAATTTTCAAATAAAAGTTGGTATAGATTTTGATCTTGAAAATAATTTCGGTTCCTATAAAAATTTCGATTCAACCCCTACTTCTTCTTCCGTTTTGATTATAAAAGTAATACTTTGTAATATCGCGCAAGTTGTATGGAAATTTTCCAAGTCCAAACGCGCATTTGAATCCTTGAAAAGAACTGAAATGTCCATGATTCATAGGCATTGCACATCATTGTATACAGTACAAAATAATATTTCGCGATGAGAATTTCAAAAATTCTAATAAGGGATTTAGGGACTATTTTCTACTTTTTAGTGCATTTTCATTATTTCACAAAAGCGTTGTTTTTATAAAAATTTTACTTATTTATTCAGCTCCTTTTATGTATCTGCCATTGTCCCCCTGAGTCATCGCTGGAGAATTTTTCAAAAGCAATAAAAAAATGGATTTGGGAAGTAAAAGAACTTAAATTGGCATATTTCGGTAATTTTGAGTTTTGCCCCTCCCGTTCGAAGCCCCCTTTGAAAATTCGTCAAAAATAAAATCAAAAACGGATTCACGATTCAGGCGGTAAGAAACCCTATTTGCATAGCCGACATGCCATTTTCAGTACTTTTGAGTTTTGGCCCTCCCCCTTCGAAACCGCCTCTGGGTCTAGAGTCAAATTAACATGAAAAATGGATTCAGCGCCATCGAAAACCTCCTAAAGTCGATTTTCATAGTTTTGGAGCGCTTATTTTTGATCCAGACCTGTTACCAGGGATGCAAATCTAAAACGGAAACTGAAATTGCAACTTGAACTGAAAAACAAAAAACTGAAAACAGGAACTGAAAGGACTTTTAATTACAGTTTAAACTGAAAAACTAAAAATTAAAATTGAAAACTGGAACTGGAACTGAAAAATTGAGAACTGAAAACTGTAAACTGAAATGATTTCCATTTTCCATCCCTGCGTTTTGTTTTATGAACACCACTTTAGCTGTAAAAACTTTAAACTTATTTATTTTGAAAAGTTTTTTCCGACACTCGCTCCCTTTTGTCATGGACGGTCACATATTACTTGGTATTCCAACACTTTAACAAAAACTGAACTTGAGTATGAATTTTATAGATATAGAATCTGCGACAACGAAGACGAATACAGTACGGCTAAATTGGATAAAATCTGCAAAGAAAAAGCTGAAACCATGTTTGCGGTTTGTGAAGAAACGAATATATTTTTCGTTAAAACAACAAAGAGATATAAGATTTTAATTTGTAAACAGACGGATTATGAAGGCTCAACTGACAATTATTGGTGTGTCCGTGCTGATACCGCCGAGGGTTCATACGCGTTCATGCTTTGGTCGTTGAGTGATAAAAGATGTGCAGCAAATGTACAATAATAATTTCCGCATAAATTTAGTTTAAAATAAGTAACATATAAGAATTTCTTGATCATTAGGTGAAAAAAATCCACAGCTTTGCGTTTTACAGATTTCTTTACATGTAACGTACGTGCATAATGAATTCGGCCTCTTTCCCACAAAATTTCAATAAATGATCATTCGCGACGAGGTCTAGGTAAGCTAGGTCTCTCAAATTGTACGATTACTTTCGCGACTGTCATTTACCATAAGAAAATATACTTAGTCGCGAAATTTCCAGTTTACCGAGTACATACGTCATGGATACCTGAGATTTTCAAACGCATTCAAGAATCTCAAATCTCCAGACATAACTTGGTAATTTTGTAGCATAAGAAAATGCAATTTCTACTATAGAAGCACGTAAAATGGCCAATAAATTGCCCAATTTGATTTCCTCACTCTAGTGATTGATTTATATTATTATTATTTATAAGCTCGCGATTAGATATAATTTTCAAACGTACCGAAGAGCACGATTCGCAGGAGTTTGTAGTAGAAAATTTGAAGCGATATCGTATAACAACGTTTGTACTTTTTAAGTTTTTATTCATTTGTTTATTAGAGTTAAGTAATTGCGCGTTGTTTTATTTTTAATTTTTAGCACTAGTTCTTTATTTTAGTTTAAATATAGCAATTTAAGAGTATTCCAAAAAGTTGTGTCGTCTTTTCTTTCAACGCGATTCCACAGTACGTTATTTCTCTCGAAAACTTTTGGGTAATGCTGTGTGTTATAGTGTTATACGTTGAGGTGATGCCTGATGGGTACTCGAATCCAAAGTAGAATCGCTCCTGCAAGGCATTTGTGACTGTTTGCCCAATCACTCTCATGGTGGTTGACTACGTCTCTGCCTTGCATTTTCATCATATGACCTCAGCATATCGGTTCGAAGCGTAGAATTGAAAAATCCTCAAAAAAATTCTCTGACAAAGAATTAGTCAAGCCCTCTTCCAATCCTCATGAATGTTTGTTCCGTTTAGAAAATGTGTAACTTTACAACCAAACCCGCAATCAAAGTGTTCGGTAAGTAATGTTCTGATATAAAAATAAACCTCCTCCCTTTATACTTAAAACGCATTAAGGTAAGTTGGGGTAACTGGGTCATGGTTTTACAACTTTTGAAAAATCATCATTTTTATGCCTCCCTGAGGGAATCTAGTGAGGAATAACCTCAGATCTTCGAGTGGAACATGTAGAGGGGTGTCTTAGGAGTACCCCATACCGTTGATTTTTTTGTGTAAAGCACATTCTTGGGCTGAGAAACACTCACTCTCTGAGGTCGTTTTGGCCCAGTTACCCGGGCAAATGGGGTAACTAGGCCACCGACCTTTTTAGCCTTATTTTTCCATTGAATTGAAGTTTACTTCAAGGAATCTCTCCATACATAACTCCGTAATTACTTGGAAATCGAATGCTGTTAAATACCTTGGCGTTCATCTAGATTCAAAACTGAACTTCAACGAACATATTGATACAAAACTGAAAACCGCAGTCAGTCGTCTTCCTTGGTTCATTCATAACTCTCAAATTCGGAAGGAAATCGGCCTTGAATCGCTTAAATCTTTTTCAACCAACTTATGCCGTTCCAGCATCGCTAAAATTCGTTCAATGGATGACCTCCAGTATCTCATGGTATCCACTGTAAATCGTCGTCTTCGTGCAAGACTTGCTCAAGATGTCCTTAATTGAGGTTTAAATCCCTCATCTTTTCTTCTTTTTTTCCCCTTACTTTTAGTTCTGTTACCTATCCGTGATATAGTGTACGTACACTGAACCGGTTAAATAAAATTGATTGATTGATTGATTTGATTTGTGGGAGGTATCTAGGCATGCTTTTTCACATTTTGGAATTGGAACATTTTTCAAAAATGACATGACACGAGGAAACCGGGCTTACAAGGGAACTTCCCCAACTCGTCATCTCCGATTGAGATGAAATTTGGCTCACTGAAAGAGCATGCCACCCACACCTCACAATCAAATTTTTAGCTGCCGAAGTTGATTTTTCGATTTTTGGAGAATTTTTGAAAATGGCTAAAATCACCCTCAAAAACCAATTTTTGGAATAAAAATCGCAAATGTTGAGACAGAATCCTGAAAATCAGTTTGTACACTAAAGTCGACCCCCCGAGTCGATTGGCATCATTTGCGAAGCGATCTGGAACCTCCAGAAAAAGTTGACTTTTCTCCAGCACACTGGAATCTTTCCAGACAGTAAAAGTCAACTTTTTCTAAAGGCTCCAGATCGCTTTGCAAATGGCGCCAATCGACTCCGAGGGTCGATTTTAGTGGGTTACCGAAGTTTCAAACGATATTCTGGAGAATCTGATTTTGTGGAAATTTTTAAAAAATGTCAAATTTTCAAGTTGTCACAAAAATACACTTCCGAACTCGTCACCTCGAATTTTCGATTCAACTATGCCAATCGATAGATGACATCATACTAAAGCTAGGATTAAGTTTTCAGCTGCCGAAGTTAATTATAGCGCCGTCTGGAGCAGTTCCAGTGTGCTGGAGAAAAGTAAACTTTTTCTGGAGGTTCCAGATCGCTTCGCAAATGGTGCCAATCGACTCTGGAGGTCGTCTTTAGTATACAAACCGATTTTCATGATTTTATCTCAAAATTTGCGGTTTTTATTCCAAAAGTGTTTTTTTTGGGGGGGGGGGGGGGTGGGGAGGATTTTACCCATTTTCAAAAATTCGCCAAAAATCGAAAAATCAACTTCGGCAGCTAAAAATTTGATTGTGAGGTGTGGGTGGCATGCTCTTTCAGTGAGCCAAATTTCAGCTCAATCGGAGGTGACGATTTGGGTAGGTTCCCTTGTTAGGGGTGAAAAAATCGAATTACTTTTTTTCGTGAATTTACACGTTTCAAGACCTTCTCTTTCAAATGGCGTTGTTAAGGTGCATTTGACCCTACCCACCCCGTGGCTACACTGGGACCAACGTTATGTGTATTAGTAGTTTATGGCAACCCTGAAAGTTAGATACCGACGCGGAGGTAGAGTAATTCTACCTACGCCAGTACGTCAAGATGACTGCAACGGAGATACTCCATCGTTCGTGCATAAGATCGAGCACCCTCGATGGTCGAAAAGTATTTACTGCAGAAATGCTATTTTGACACGTACTCCTTAAATTAATCATACAGTCTTCGCGAAAGAACTAACAGTTATTTCATGTAATGTGTAACAACAATATTATCAACAAATAGAACTCGTCGTGTACTCGATCGTGTTTTGTTTTATTTTATGTGATGATAGAAGTGCTCTTTGTTAGCTCAGCAACGGGTTCATATCTATTAATTACATTGGTGCCGAAACGGGTTCGCGATAGTGCTGTGCGGTTATTTTAAGTCATTTTTCCACTTCGCTGGCAATAGCCAGCTTATCCAATTTTATAATCCAATTTTATAATCCAATTTTATAATCCAATTTTATAATCCAATCTTATAACCCAATTTTATAATCCAATTTTATAACCCAATCTTATAAATCCAAAGTTGTGATGTCCGATGAAGAACTGATCACTCTCACGTCGAATTTTGCAGCCGAGGAAAAACCAATATTACGAGAGGTAGGCGAAGGGCCGCGATAGCCCAATATTATAATTCGATGAACAGTTTGGTGAGTAGTTTTAATATGATAATTCCTTTAAAATTATAAGTAGTGCTTATTAATTTAGGCAAACCGCTTTTCAAAATGTGTTACGAACAGCCACCGCACTCGGGTGCGAGGGTGTCCACTCTTTTTCATTTTTCTCTGTACCTGACCTCGGTTGGGGAATGGAGTGTGTAAACAAAAACGCCCGCTTTTTCTATATAAAAAAAAAAAATAAAAAAAAAATAAAAAAAATAATAATAAAAGAAGAAAAAAGACCTCGTGTCCACACGATATCGAAAACGCGCCAAAAAACCACGCCGTCAGTAACCGTTACGACGAACACGCCGTAGGAGAACACACAGCGGCGTACCCGCCCACCCACCCGGCCGCCAGGCAGGGGGAAAATCCATCGGTGACATCTCCGATGAGCGCGTCAAGACCGGTAGCAAACTACCCAACACGCATTCATTATTTGTGTGGTTCCTTAACGTGAAGTACGTATGCGCGGTATTATTTTCAATACGTAATAATACTGTAGATATTGCTCTCCTCTGCGTGGTTATACCACCTTCGGTTTTTTCCGTGATATCTTAGTCATACGCCTTTTGCGTTTTTTCGTTTTTTCGATCTTTTCGAAATAATTTCGGTGTACGATTTTTTGGTCGCGTACGGTTCTGTTGTGAACGGTGTGACAACTCGTAGACTAGTACGTACTTTTTTGAATTAATTCTTGCTTGCATTTTTTAATTCAGATTTTTTCTCGATTCTCAAAATCCTTTCTCAACACCTCGCTCTCAGAATCTGTGCAACGTAATGTGATAAACACGCACTCGGTATTTTACCTTGGGGCATGCCCAATCGCATAGCGAAGGAAAAAGCTTTGCAAAAAATATCCGAAACTTATCCAAATCATAAAAACTCGAGGAAAACTCGTACGATGGATAACACAGACGAGGGAAATTCGAACACGGGTAACGAAGAGCACGCTCTGCCTATACAAAACGAAGGGGACATTCCCATTCAAAATACAGTTTCAGATCAAACTGTAAATCTAAATCCGATCAATTCGAACATGAACGGAGATGCAAACTCGCAAAACTCTCATCACTCCGACGATGATGATGAAACACGTAGCCAACAGAGCGAAAATAATAAACCATCTCCGAGCGCAGACGCTCAAAAATCCTCTTTTCATACGATGAATACGGTCGATCTCGATCGATACTTAGAAGAACGATTCAAACGTGAGTCTGAAACTCACAAACAAATCGTCCAAAATGCGTATGATGTTGCGAACGAAGCGCAACGCAAAGCTGATTCTGCAATTAATTTGGCGTCCGAGGCCAAAAATATTGCAAATAAAAGCTATAGTCTAGCTACGGCTAATAAAATCCAAATTCTCGTAAATGAAACCAACAACGAGACTCTCGATAACAAAATAAAGCACACTCGTGAGATTATTGGCAAGCACGTCAAAGAAACCGATGAAAGTCTGTCGTTAATTACATCGACATCGAAGATAGAGTCCACTCTAAACAAACAGGCAATTAACGCTCTCGAAAACCAGGTCGCCGAAATAAATAATGTAATGAAAACATTAAAAAACCAATCTAGCGATCACGGTAGAAACGGTACAAATTACATTACGAATATTCATAACGAAAAAATCAATGCAAAAAACCTTCGAGAACAAGGCATCGTGTTCAACACAAGCGAAATATTTTTTCCACATGTTTTTGTGAAAAAATTCGAAAACGCAATTCCCTCGAACAACAATTCACATATTACTGACCGCAGTAAATGTCATTGGTTCAGAAGCTTAATTGACGCAACAGGTGGTCGTATATGGGCGGACGATAATCAAGACATTGATAATTTTGAGACGCTCAAAAAATCGTTTTACGAAGAATTTTGGCCCCCTGAACAGCAAGAAGTTGCCTTCAAAACTTTTGTTACTTTAAGCTGTAACAATGAAGAAGATAGAGATATCCTACGCAAAGTTGCTAAATGGGTAGACCAGCTATCCCAAGCTACAGATGTTTCCATCTCAAGAGTAATACGTACAGCGAAGGATAAATTTCCTCTCGACACTAAGGTGATGATCACCAGCGAGCATATGGCGTCTGCAGAAAGCTTCATTAAGCGTTTGAAAGAGTTGAGTAAAATTAGGGCAAACCCTGAAAAACCAACACCCTATAAAACTGCGAAATCGCAATTCGCACCGATTAACCCTCAACAAAAATTCCTCACGTACACCCCGAAGAACACCTCAGGTGGATTTGTACCGAGAGGCACGTTTGGACAAAATATACGACCGACGTATAAAAAGCCTGACGACACCAAAAAGAACGAGACTCCTCGTAACTACGTGTCGAACGGGATACCAACTACTAGCGGGGCGACTCCATCCCAAAGTAGGATACCGGAAAGACCCAAATTCGAGAAAACACCTCGAAAAGAAATTCCGGTGACTATAGCAGATATGGAAAACGATCCTGATCTCCAGGAATTCGAAGAAATAGACGAATACGTCTATGAAGAATCCCCTGTCGATGACGATGAGGGAAACGAATAGGGCAAGAATTTAGCCAAGGGTCGACATCTTGCCAAAATTCAGACCCGATCCCACCGAAAATAAATAATTTTCTCGAATATGAATACGTTGGTGATGGCCTATCGTATTGCATATCTGAATATGAAATTGGCGAACACGCCAAGAAATCCTACCGTAGGATACACATCGGTCTTGATGACCTACAACAAGGATTACAGAACACCACGTTCAAAAAGCGAAAATTCATTTTATCGATGTGCGTCCTCGAAATGAATCATTCGCCATTACCATATCAGGCAGTCTTTGACAGAATGGTCAAAATAGTGAACACACTTCTCGAGAAAAAAGAAGCACAAGAAGTTATTCTAATCTTCCCATACGTGAAACCACGTAACAATCTAACTCGAAAAGTCAAAATATTTCGCTATACCATGTTTAGAAAAATGTTCGAGACACTCGAGAGGATAGATTCACGAGTAACAGTGTGGTTTGAACCACACCAGGTCCTACGACAACGTGAAATACATAAGACACTGAAGGGTACACCCATCACTCGTTACACAATGGATAACGATGAAAACATCATACCAGAAGAAAGTAAATTTGTGCTCTCACAAGAAAAAGGAAATTCCTATATTAGCAAAACAGCAATAGAAGAAATACGTAACATTTTTGAGAAAAAGATGGCCAGACATCTTACAACGAAGCGACCTACGCCCCACACCCCACCAACGGGTGGATTGAAAATTAGCTTCGACGTGTACGACATGTTTAAAAAGAAAGCTAATAAACCAGCGCAAAAAGTACCTAGAAATGATGAACTCATCAAAGGACCACTGAAAATAATCAATGGAGAATGTAACGTTCCCAAAGATTTAAAATTCGTCGAATCTATAGATAACACACAAATAGGTGACCCAAAAATCGATGCTGACACCGAAAAACACCTAGTTACCGAAGATGTAGAGAATTCAGTTAAAAGTGACCCCACTTGTGTAGTACCTATTGTAATTGGAGAAGAAATCTACGCCATGCAATTGGATTCTGGGGCACTGCCCAATGTAATTACGCAGAACACTGCGAACAAATGGGTAGACAAACATGGAGATGTCTGTACCTACCTACCGTTAAAACGAAGACTTCAACTTCGCCTAGCTGATAATAAACTTGTGTACACACAACAGTATATATTAGTGGTTACACTAATGCTTGGTTCAGTAGAACTAAAAATACCATTTTACATAATCGAGGCAGTCGGTAACGTTTGCATACTCGGTAGACAATCGATGAAAATTTTAAACATCGAACTGAAGTTCCAACTTCACGTGGCCACGATTCCATCGAGATCGAAAAAGGAATTAATTCCTATCCAATTCCTCGAAGGAGGAACATACCAAGGTCTCGATGTCCTGAGTTGTTGCCACATATCTGAAAAAGATGAAGAAAACACTGAGAAAGTCATCGATAAAAATACACGACCGGTGCACTGGGCCTACCTAGGACCGGAAGATCGTGACAAAGGTAAAGAAATTTACTTGAAGAAACTTCATCAATTTCTTCTCGACGCGCTGCGAGAAAACCGAATAACTGAAAATGAAAACAGCGAAGGATGGGAGAAACTCTCAATTTTCGCAGACATTTTTAGTAAATACCCGGGTAAATACACCGGACCGAAAGTCACTTTCGAATTTTCCACCACTGACGAGGAAATGCTCAAACAGTGGAAAGGCGAGAAATACTCGCCAACGAGAAAATTAATTCCCACAATGCGAAGGGCAATTCGTGTCATGCTTGCGAAAGGGATTATTCGTCCCTCGACTTCGCAATTTATCAATACGACTGCTCCAGTCATAAAGTCGAATGGTGATCTAAGATTATGTTTAGCCGCATGGGATTTCAACAGATTTGCCATAAACCGACTCGTGGAAACGCGAAAAATGGAAAACATAATATTCGAACAAGGTGAATACGCCTTCTTTTGCCCACTCGATTTTACTGCTGCGTTCTGGCAGTTACCAATCGTCCCCGAAGCACGAAAGTATACAGCTTTCAGCTTTGAGGGGCAGATATACGAGTTTCTCGTATTACCTTATGGTTTCAAGGTGTCATCATCTGAGTTCATTCAGTTAATGAATGACATTTTTCCCGAAATGGACGGATTGGCGAAATTCGTCGACGATCTCCTGGTCGCAGGAAAAACATTTAAAGAAACCATAAATTCACTCGAAAAAGTGTTTACACTAATTCGAAAATTTGGGTTAAAACTCAATCCAGAAAAGACCAAGCTTTTCCAGAAAACTACAAAACATCTTGGTTTTACTCTTGGTGAAAACACCGTAGGTAAACAAAACGCCAAAATCGAGAAATTCGATGAATTCGTCAAAAAACACACGAACAAAAAAGGGGTATTTGCACTCAAAACCCTCAAACAAGCGCAAACGCTTGTAGGATTAACCAATCTGTACCACAGATTTATTCCAAATTACGCGCAGATTCTTGCACCAATATTTGCGCTCTCACAAAGTAAAGAAAAAGAAATCAAATGGACAGACGAATGTCAAAAAGCATTCGCTAAACTGTGCGACGAGTACAGAAAAAATTTCGTCCTAATGCCACCATTAGAAAACAAAAAACTTTACTTAGAGACAGCTCCAAGTGAAGATGCAATGAACGCCGTATTGTATCAGTACGACAACGATGATGAAATAAACATAGTAATGTACACATCGCTATCGTTTAAATCTCACCAAAAGAGATACACTCTTCATGACAAAGAGGTTCTCACTCTTGTAAAAATTTGTAAACGGCTAGCACACTGGCTACATGGACGACCGGTCCACATCAGAGCCGACCTTCAAACATTGGTTAAAAAGATCGCATCGATGTCTCAAACTCATCGTACAGCATCGGCGTGGATCACCGAGCTAGCAGGTTACGACTTGAAATTTGACATTAAAAAGACACAGAACACCCAACTCTTCAAAATGCAAGCACCAGAGCTCACTCTGGAATCGATCGAACAGGTCGAACCTGTCTCAACTTGCATAGCTGAGGCTGTTCTCACAAATCTACCCAAAGACTTGGCGAACATCGCTGAGGGGCAGAAAAATGATAATAAGTGCAAGGCACTTATGTCACTCTTAGATACTACCTATTATAATAAAAAAGATCTTGACCAGCAAGAAAACAAACGAAAGAAATTTCACATTGAAAAAGATGAGAAGGGACGAGATGTACTCGTACGATATTATGATGATAATCACTCTCTTATCTATATGCCGGAAGAACTCTTTCGAGATACTGTAGATTATCTACATGAAATTTACGGTCACGTATGCGCGACCAAGCTAGATTGGATTTTTAGAAGATCTTACTTCTACCCAAATTCACTAGCATACATCAAAGACATATGTAACATATGCGTAATATGTAAAGTAAACAAAAGCTATGCGCTTCGCAAAGTTCTTGAGTTTGCTCAAGTAGAATCATACGGTATAGGAGAGGTACTCTCTGCCGACTTGTTTGGACCCATCGCAAACTTGCAAGACGAACCAAAGTATCTTTTGGTCGTCAAAGACGTGTTTACGTCACGAGTATGGGTGAAAACCCTAAACGATATAAAAGCATTATCAGTGACAACTGAAATGGAAAATGTAGTAAACGACATACATAAAGCTGGTTATACCATTAAAAAAGTGATTACTGATAATGGTACCCAGTTTGTCGGCGATTTATGGAAAGACATGCTTTCCCGATATAATATAAAGGTAGGTAAAACTACCCCATACAATCCACAATCCTCAATGGTGGAACGCACCATGAGAATTATTGGAGACAAATTACGTGTCAAAATGAATACATTTTACGACGCCGATCGAGAACACTACGATTGGCACACTTACGCTCGAGATATCAAACGTGAGATAAATAATACCCCAACTTCTTTTGGTGTCAAGCCGAACGAAGCCTGGGGAATTGATGACCCCATCATAAAGCAACTAAACGTGCAATATGCAAAGTTCAACTTTTGACACGAGTTGCAAAAGCTCCGCGACAAGGAGGAGTGAAAATTATTAAATTCAGTGACCTCGACTGAATCAAAAACGATCAGGTTAACTGAACAAGACGTAATTCGTGACGATAAGGGGCACGTTCGTGTAGCGGCGAACAGCGCCTGCGCACGAAACGGGAAAGAAAACCCAAAAGCTGGAATTGGAATTTGTTTCAAACCCCAATCCGGCAAAAATATCTCTGAGCAAATCTCAGACTCGAGGCACCCACCCTCGAACAATTTAGCTGAAATTTACGCAGTGAAAATTGCACTCGAGATCTTACTCGAAAATAATTTCACTAAAGCGTTGGTGCTTACCGACTCAAAATACGTATCGCAAGCGATAAATAAAACTGCAGATCACTGGCAGAAAAATGGCTGGATAAACAGCCGGAAAAAACCCGTCGTACACGGCGAGCTTTTCAAAGAATTATTAGAATTAATTTCTAAATTCAAAGAAATTCGTATTCAACACGTGTACGCACGTAGGCACGAATTTCTAAATATAGTTGCAGATCAACTTGCAAAAAAATCGGTGTACAACGACACCACCGAAAAAGAAAAAGTCGAAAATTTAAACGATAGGCAAGCTATCGAAGCCTATATACGTGAGCGTCGACGCTCACAACGTATACAGGACGAGTACAACTTTAACAAGTTGCACGGCGACCCGACGCCGTTACAACCAGATGACTTGGTGTTAATCACCGATCATAAACTATCAAGCTTCAACAAGGGGCAATCTAAAAAATTGTTCCAAAAACGGTATGGCCCATACCAAGTCGTGCGTCAAGTCGCACCAAATTGTTACCTGGTGAAAGCCACTAGCGACGAAACAATTGAGCGTACAGTCAACATACGCCAATTATCCTTATTTTTATCGGCGATTCAGCTGAAAAAATTAGGCGAAAAAATAATGCAATCGAAGTACAACGATCGTACGATAGTACAACAAATTGAGGAATACCTCAACACAACTAGAGACCCTCAAGTTGAAATAAAAAATTCAAATCGCGATGGCGATAAATCAAATGACGAAATCGCCAACGAAATTGCATCGACTGTAACAACCCAAGGTTACAATACACGAAGTCGCGTAAGAAAAGCATTACTTGCGAACACGCAATAATAAATTGAAAAATTTTCCTAAACGTCCACGCTAAAGAAATATCAATTTTTTCTACAAATTTTTCGAGTGTACAGCACTAGAAAAAAAAAAAAAAACCGGATTTTTAAATCCTAAAAAAAAACCAGCGTATTTACCACTACACACGTAGACATACGTGATAAAAAACACATAGCCGTACGAACTCGTACAAAAATACGTAAAATCTTACCACCTCGCCCGCCTTACAAACAAACTGAATGTTCGTCGCCGAACACAAAAGGCAAGTCGAAACTCGCCCAACTCAAGCTTGGTTGCAACCATCGAGTAACCGACTGCATAGTACAAAAACATAGGCGAAGAAAGGTGCGGGGTACAAGCCACAGTTGAAACCTTTCAGCAAGCCTAAACTAAAATTTGTAGACCAACTACATATAAAAATACTTCTTAGTGAACTACACTAATACCAGCGCATACGCTAGGAAGTAAATATTCGTAAGGTTCACCTTACCAACCCCCGCCCTGCGCATTGGCAAGCTGAACGTTCGTCACTGAGCGAGGCAATAAAATCGAGCTAGGTAGATACCTATATGTACGATGCCGTACAAAATATAGACAGGGCAAGGTATGTGGTACCATTGCAACCAAACGTATACGAGAAGCCTCTTATTCAAATTACAATTTTGAAAATAAAAGACCTCTTTTATACGCATAAATTAATAATTGATTTTCTAATTAATTATTAAAAATTAAATTCGTTAGACATTTTCTTCCAAGTGACCCACACTAGAAGAAAAAATCTTTTCATGTTAAATGAAAACATCGTTGCTGTGTGGAACACACCAACACAAACATACAAGCGTGGTGAACACACCACCCTTCCCTCCCCTGGCAACTCGAAGCTACATTCGAAACGAATCCTTATCTCCTTGCGCATTTGGACGAAACCAAATAGCAACGTCGGTGGAGAGGTAGGAGGGGAAACCACCCAAACCTAGCAAAAGCGTTCATGAACGGCAACACCGCGAGCGAAGGCAGATTCTTCGCGCGGTTAGTATTATTTTATTTACACCAGTTGTAAATAATTCCGAGCAAACTCGCTCAAAAAATTCCAGTGTCCACACTGGAAATAACATAAATAGTCCACTGCGCTAGTCCATATCCATTTTTGATTATTTTTTATTATTTTTGAAGTCAATCTTGGTGTCAACACCAAACAAGAGTAGATTTACTCATTTTCTTTTAGTAATTATCATTTTTTATTTTTTTTATCGATACTTATTATCTTTTCTATTAATTTTTTATAATTTTTTTTTCATTATTACCCGTTTCAAATCTCAAAAAAGAAACCCCTCCCGATGTACATATGTAATACCTCACATTAAAAATTATTGCCTAAATTTTTACGTAAATTTCGTATGTACGATTTTTACAATAAAAAGAAACGAGAAAATTTCCCCCCTCTTTCTTCTCTTTTTGATTTTTCTTTACCAATAATTTCAAAAAACATTAATCCGTGTAAATATTTTTTTTCCTCTCGTTTCAACAATTTAACAATACAATAATTTGATAAGAAGATGATTTTCATTACATATTTTATTATTTTTATAAAGATAATACATTTTTGTTTGCCATAAGCTTTCGAAATTTTTTTTATTGTTCTGTTTATAATACGAAACAGCTTTTATTTTATTTTTATATGCTTATAATAAAAAAAAAAAAAAAAAAAAAATTTTCGAGTCCACTCGCAAACATCCATCAGCGAGTACAGTTCATTTGTTCGATGCGACGAAGGGTCGCCAACGTGTCATTTCGCCGGTCCACCTGCAAAAGAAGAAAATTCAAAGGATTAACCAACATCATCGAGTACAACTAACTCATTCTCATCAACAACAACGATAACTTGTTCGATGCGACGAAGGGTCGCCAACGCCTCATCCCGCCGATATACCTACGACAGAAGAAAAAGCAAAAATTAACAACTTTATCAAATTCAATAACAATTGTAATAATTCATACGTACCTGCGTGTACACGATACTATTCTTTTTTTTCTTTTTCTTCCCCCTATTTATGCGATGTGACCATTAATTGTCAGTAACACACAATTTTATTCATGTAATTTTCTACATTTGGCGCACACGCCAAACCACGTCTCTCATAAAAAAGATAAACCACTGTTGTATCCCATAAATGAGGCCATACATTTTTTCACCCTTTTTTTATAGGGACCGACCAACATGCACGATCACAGCCTCTCACACTTTTTTTATTAGTTTGCCATAAACTCAAAAAAAAAAAAAAAAAAAAAAAAACTGCCCGAGACTTTTCGACCAGTGTTAAAGGTGAGCCCGTATCCAACGTCACCGGTTGCACCGGACTCGCCGGTTCTAGCTGATAACTAGGATCGGGGGATGGGTGTGATTAGGTCGGCGGAAGTTAGGCACTACCTTGGCTGGATGTTTTTCCTCCATTCTCTAAAATTGCAAACGTAGTGTCATCACCACCCTTGCAAATCTCTCGGGGGCAGGAGGGTCGATAGGGTCAAACTCCCTAAAGTAGTATAAAGTAAACATAACGACCTTAACTACTCGAGATTTCTCGAGCGGCGATGAGAGGCCACTCTCATATCCTCTCGGGGGCATATGTTAAGGTGCATTTGACCCTACCCACCCCGTGGCTACACTGGGACCAACGTTATGTGTATTAGTAGTTTATGGCAACCCTGAAAGTTAGATACCGACGCGGAGGTAGAGTAATTCTACCTACGCCAGTACGTCAAGATGACTGCAACGGAGATACTCCATCGTTCGTGCATAAGATCGAGCACCCTCGATGGTCGAAAAGTATTTACTGCAGAAATGCTATTTTGACACGTACTCCTTAAATTAATCATACAGTCTTCGCGAAAGAACTAACAGTTATTTCATGTAATGTGTAACAACAATATTATCAACAAATAGAACTCGTCGTGTACTCGATCGTGTTTTGTTTTATTTTATGTGATGATAGAAGTGCTCTTTGTTAGCTCAGCAACGGGTTCATATCTATTAATTACAGCGTGGTCTAGAAAATTTTAATTTTTTTACACGTAAGCCCGGTTTCCTCATGTCATGCCAGCATTTATTTAAAAGCTTATTACTTTTTTTAGATTTTTTTTACATTTTAATTTAAGCTCCAAAATTATTATTGTTGGAAAACGAATTAAATTCAAAAAATACATCCTTTAATGGAACAAAAAATCTGAAACTCGAGTTATACAATCGAATTTCGCGTACGAAAACTATTATTTTTTAGTCGTGTTTGATGAAATAAAAAACATGAAGCTTCCAAAGTGACCTAATCCGGTTAAATTGTTCGAAAAAGAAAAAAGTACACAACTTCGTTAACTGCAAGAAAATATAATTTACCGGTAAATTACCGCGAATTGATATGCGAACAGCTAACTACTTTTCGAGTTAAAATGCAGTCGATTGCCCATTCTTCCTTCCGAATGTGAAGTCATTTTGACATGGCCCAGTTACCCCAACGCTATGGCAAAGTTACCCCAAACCTCATATTTGAACTGGGGTAACTGGGCCTTAGCACCTCGAATCTTCCTCAGTGGAATTGTCACCTCCGTTTCACCTCAGGCATGTATTTTGGTCCTCTCTGAAATTATTAATCACAGGAACATGACAATTATGTCGCATCTTGGATAGTGGAGGGGGGGAATGAAAATGATGTCTTACCTAAGTTGTAATTGAGATTTCCTGCAAAAAAAAAAGGAAAAATCCTGAGATCTCCTCAAGGGAAGCTAAGAACCAAATGGCAGTTGTTGTAGTAGGTTTACGATGTTAGTGATACGATGCAACCAAAACATTTTTTGAATTTTTTTTTAATGAATATTGTTAATTAATAATTGAGTTTTAAATTTTCATGTAGTTTTTTTTAAACATTTTTCATAAAATTTTCGCATCAAAAAATGCTTCAAAATCTCTACCATACTTTTTCAAATTTTTCTTTTGAATTCCTTTCAAATAAATTTTTTATCAAGTTTATTTTTGAGCTTTCTACCGAAATTTTTTCTGACATTTTTATTTTTTCAAGAAAATTGTTCATCATCCCCCCCCCCCCCATTTTCCAATAAAATTGTCAATTGATTTCATTCTCAAATTATTGGTCATCAAAATCAAATGTTCCTATTTCATCTCCCAACAGCTGACAACTTGACTTCTCATTAGAATTTTTCCAATAATGTTCATCAAGATTATTCATTATTGTCTTGTCCTCTAATTGAGTAATTTATAATTTTTTTTTTGAAGTAAATTCCAATTTTTATTTTTTCTTCAAAAATTTCTTTCATTTTTTCCCCTTCAGATTCACTAAAATTTTAATTTTTAAATTTAATATTCAAAATTGAGTAAGTAGCTAAGTACTTAACTACTTACTGACTTGTTGAGAAAAAAAATTGTAAAAAATTAAAACATAAAAAATACCTAGAATGAAAAAATATTTTGAGTATTTTGCAAAAGAAAAAATTTGTTTGAAAAAAATTTAAAAAATTTAAAAAACTTGTACAAAAATAAAAGATGAATAAAAAAGAACGACATCGCCCTTACAATGTGATTACTTATTGTGGATGTAGCCACTCCCTACTTGGTTTCATAATTCGTTTTTGGGCCTTGATCCCAAATCTGGTTCGAAAATTGAGTTTTGAACCGGATATACACCGATTTATTTGTCGTTTTTGCGAGAATTATTAATTTCAATCATTCGGTAATAAACAACTAAAAAACACATTTGAAAAAATTTCAAAAAAAATTTTTCTACAAAGATCTCTTGGAAAAAACACTGCTAAAAGTTGGTTTTATCAGGTTTTTTTTTCTTTCGGAAAAACATTTTCTGAGCTAGAAAAGGCCTCAGAAAAATTTTCACATTGAAAAGTGGATTGAGAAAGTGTGTTCGGAATAAAAAACCTTCTTGGCCGAAAAATTAACTTGGAAAAAAGACCAGCTTGAAGAAAGTTCTCTTGCCCCCGTCCCCAACCAAAAAAAATCTTCCAAAAACAATTACCTTCTCCTTTCTTTTTTTAAGTAACGAAATTTTCTCTGAAAAATTTTTGAAATAACATTTTTTTACATAGGTAGGTGCTTACTTTATTTTTGAAGAAAAAAAAAATTAAATTAAATTTTTATAGTACCTGGGTCATTCTCAAAATACGCCGAACATTCGATAGTAATTTTTTGGATTTTTCATCATGCAGTAAATAATTTTTTTTTTTGAAAAAATATTGTATGATGTAGGAGACAACATTTGTGTAGTTGGACAAGCAGGAAACCTCACACAGGGGGAGAGGGGGCGACTTTTGTCCACGATGGTGGACATTATAGTGAAAATTACATAATATCACCCCCTCCCCCTCCCCACTTAGAAAAATCCAAAACTTGTAAAACACAAACTTTACAAGGGGAACAAAATAAAAATGTCAAGCGATTCCAATTATTCAATAAAGTTTCAAAGAACGTCTGCATTAGACATTTTTTTCATTTTTAAGTTGTGGTGTCTATTGTTTTGAAATTAAACCAGCATTTTTGGGCAAAGGAAGGGTCATACAAAAAAAAAAGATTAAAATCAACATTTAGATCACATTTAGAATGAAGGAAGACTGTAGTGAGCAATGCATCTATAGCTGTCTTTAATTTTGGAAAAAAAGTTATTACGCCACTACGATGGAAAAATATAGTGAAAGCGAAATTTTAGAAATTTTCAAATTGTGAGAAATGGACCCGTTCATAGAAAAAACTGAATATCACTTCCCCATCAGGTCCACTTACTTGATTCAACGCCGCTTAGTTGAAAATAAAACATTCACTCCCGGCCTCGAAATTGGGAGCCATTACGAAGACATGATAGCAGGTCAAATAGAGGTTTTTAAAAGATTTTCCGGTTTCTCAGCTGTCACATTACTCAAGGATATGAAAATTGCACTGAATATTAATTTTAGGATGGTGAGGTGTCGGTTTGACCGATTGTCGCATTTGAAAGTATTCAATTACCCTCCCCTCTATCACGTTACAAAATGCCACTACGAATAGAGGAATAACTTGGTTACAAACTTTGAGCTGTTCTGCATGTACCAAAATGATCTTGAAAATGGGTTTGAAATGCTCTAATATTTAATACGCACCTCTGTGTGTTGTATTAGCGTGATAATTAAATCAACAAATTATAATAAGATGAGAGAAATATGAGTTGCAATGTGGATGTGGAAGTTGAGGTGGTAACATGCCACTACGGTGGACAATTTACTACTTTTTAATTTTTAGGGCGATGAGTATGTACTTCAAAATTTCTTTTTAATATGGATTGTTATAGCCCAGAGTGTACTCTATCCATACATAACAAGAAATTCATTCTAGCATTAATACTTCGTGAGATATTGAGTGTTTTTTTGTTTCATTTCCAGGAAAAAAAAATCATTCTCACATTACAACATGAAAACAATTTCAAGAATCCACCTATTGGAGAAGAAATCGAATTGCTTCCTTGAAAATTCCAAGTATTCATTCAATTTTTTTTTTAAAATTGCATAGATTTTTTTGGTTACAAAGAAAATGTGACCTTGGAGGGCATAGGCATCACACAAGAGGTTCTAGGGGCATTCGTCCCCCCCTCAATGTTTTTTACAATAGCTATTTACCACAAAATATAGAAAAAAAAATGAGGATTTTTTTCGCCCCCCCCCCCACAAAAAAGTAACTCCTCAGGCAGTTTCATTTTTCATTCAAAACTTGAAAGACATTTCCACAGAGAGACGAAAAATTATTTGTAGATACAAGTTCGGCGACATTAATTTTTTCCCTGCTTTAATTATTACTTTAATATACATATTTTTTAAGTATTTAATTAATTCACCTCAATAAATGAGCAGAAACATTCAAGAAAACCTATCATCGCTCGTCATGATAGCGATATTTTATTATACAGTTGAGCAGTTTTTGGGAGTTAGATGAAAAGTTTCAAACGAATTTTTCAATATGAAAAATTGAAATTTTTTTGCCAAATAACTGATTGATTCATCGTTCGCTATATTGACGTGTATTGACGTCAATAAAACGTACCTACCGCCCAACTTTTGTACAATGTACACAATGTACTCGTACGTATGTATTTGAACTTTTTAGCAAAGACTGTACGAAACTCGAATCAAGAAAAGACACGTACGAACAAAATCGTAATTCTTCATAAACCATCGAATATCGTCGCACAGTGATTCGCATCAACTATCAAGTAGTGCGTACATCGTTTACTTTATAGCCATAAATCGAAAAAAATCAAACAATACGCTCTTACCAAGGGGAAAAAACGTGCGAAGACAGCGTGAGCATGTTTGCAAAGATGTTACAATGACGTGAGTTATGGCATTTCGCAAATGAATAGATTATAAAGTACGAGTATATATAGCCAGCAGCAATAGCTGTTTCATCATAGTTTTTCTCGTACAGTAGTTTCGCTGTGTCTTTTGAACACCATATTCGTTATAGATTTAATTCCACCATGTCTTCTGTACCAGCTTCGGTATTAGTAATATTTTCTTTAGCCGCTTTTGCATTTGTATTGAGTTTCAATGTCGAAGTACCATTATCATCCAAACGATTTGCCCATATGAGGGGGTAAGTTAAACTCGCCAATAGTTTCCGATGATAATTTTTCCAATGGAACGAAACGTGTCTTCGTTATAGCTGAATTTTCGTTACTCTCATGGAAATTTTTAAAAAGATTATTCCCGTCGAAAGTTGATTAATTTTTTCGATGTTTTGGTCAACTATATTATACTTAATTGTCGATTTCTTTGAAAAATTTTTTGATTCACTATCGCGTGAACGATAGGTATATGTGACCGTCCATGACAAAAGGGAGCTAGTGTCGGAAATTGATCAAGTGGACTTTTTTTTGGATTCGGGTTCTAAAAGAGCGTATAATTCGAAAAAAACCAACCCAGAGTCCCCAAGTTGAAAATTCACCTCAAGTACTGTTAAAAACGTGATGAAATTTTGGCTTTTCAACATTTTTTTTGGTCAAAAATTTTCAATTTTCATTTTTTTTTTTTTTTTTTTTTTTTTTGCGAAGCCTCCCTCTTTTTGAATACCACATAGATAATTGATATTCAAAATTGAACATGAGGGAGGGGGTCCTAATGAATTTTTGTGATAACTAAAGTTATTCCTAGGACTTGAACCCACAACTATTGTTTGAAAATTTTTTTAATTGGAACCCTCCCTCCGCACCGATTTCGCATAACATTCCAAAGATGATAAATAATGCCCATTTGCGAAATATTACTTTGTATTACAATGATAATATGTGCAACACAAAATATTACTTATATAGTCAAAATTGGAAGGGAAGGAGAAGTCCAATTGAAATTTTTGTAAAAACCAAAATTATTTCTAAGTAAGAGCTAAATTTACAACTTTTGTTTGAAAATTTTTTCAGTTGGCCCTCTGCCTCCTCTCCGATTAGACATAACACGGTTTAGCTACTTATTATTAAAAATGGAGGGAGGAGGTAAAAGTCCTATTGAAAAAATTTTCAAACAAAAGTTGTGGATTGAAATCTTAGGCAGAATTATAGTTATTATAAAAACTTTGATTGCACTTCTCCATCCTGTATAAATTTGAATATCAAGTATCTATGTCGTATTATGCATCGGTATTATTTCCAAATTTGTGAGGAAGTAGCGGTCCAATAGAAATTTTTATAATAACCAAAATTATTTCTAGAATCTCAATCTACAACTTTTGTTTGTAAAATTTTTCAATTGGACCTTTCCCTCTCCACCGATTTTACATAACACTCCGAATACTAATTTTAAAAAAATCAGCTTTGAGTTTTGCCCCTCCCTTTCGAAGCCCCCTTTGAAAATTCGTCAAAAATGAAATCATAAACGGATTCACGATTCAAGCGGTAAGAAACCCTATTTGCATAGCCGACATGCCATTTTCAGTACTTTTGAGTTTTAGCCCTTCCCCTTCGAAACCGCCTCTGGGTCTAGAGTCAAATTAACATGAAAAATGGATTCAGCGCCATTGAAAACCTCCTAAAGTCGATTTTCATAATTTTGGAGCGCTTATTTCTGATCCAGACCTGTTACCAGGGATGCAAATCTAAAACGGAAACTGAAATTGCAACTTGAACTGAAAAACAAAAAACTGAAAACAGGAACTGAAAGGAATTTTAGTTCCAGTTTAAACTGAAAATTGAAAACTGGAACTGGAACTGAAAAATTGAGAACTGAAAACTGTAAACTGAAATGATTTCAGTTTTCCATCACTGCGTTTTGTTTTATGAATACCACTTTAGCTGTAAAAACTTTAAACTTATTTATTTTGAAAAGTTTTTTTTCCGACACTCGCTTCCTTTTGTCATGGACGGTCACATATTACTTGGTATTCCAACATTTTAACAAAAACTGAACTTGAGTATGAATTTTATAGAGATAGAATCTGCGACAACGAACAAGAATACAGTATACCTAAATTAGATGAAATCTGCAAAAAAAAAGGTGAAGACATGTTTGCGGTTTGTGAAGATACGAATATATTTTTCGTTACAACAGAAAAGAAATATAAGATTTTAATTTGTAAAGAGACGTATGAAGGCGTCACTGGCAATTATTGGTGTGTCCGTGCTGATACCGTCCATGGTTCATACGCGTTCATGCTTTGGTCGTCGCATGACAATAGATGTGTAGCAAATATATAATTATAATTTCCGCATAAATTTAGTTTAAAATAAGTAACTACATATAAGAATTTCTTGATCACTAGGTGAAAAAAATCCACAGCTTTGCGTTTTACAGATTTCTTTACATGTAACGTACGTGCATAATGAATTCGGCCTCTTTCCCACAAAATTTCAATAAATGATCATTCCCGACGAGGTCTAGGTAAGCTAGGTCTCTCAAATTGTACGATTACTTTCGCGACTGTCATTTACCATAAGAAAATATACTTAGTCGCGAAATTTCCAGTTTACCGAGTACATACGTCATGGATACGTGAGATTTTCAAACGCATTCAATAATCTCAAATCTCCAGACATAACTCGGTAATTTTGTAGCATAAGAAAATGCAATTTCTACTATAGAAGCACGTAAAATGGCCAATAAATTGCCCAATTTGATTTCCTCACTCTAGTGATTGATTTATATTATTATTATTTATAAGCCCGCGATTAGATATAATTTTCAAACGTACCGAAGAGCACGTTTCGCAGGTGTTTGTAGTAGAAAATTTGAAGCGATATCGTATAACAACGTTTGTACTTTTTAAGTTTTTATTCAATTGTTTTCTAGGGTTAAGTAATTGCACGGTGTTTTATTTTAAATTTTTAGCACTAGTTCTTTATTTTAGTTTAAATATAGCAATTTAAGAGTATTCCAAAAAGTTGTGTCGTCTTTTCTTTCAACGCGATTCCACAGTACGTTATTTCTCTCGTAAACTTTTGGGTAATGCTGTGTGTTATAGTGTTATACGTTGAGCTGATGCCTGATGGGTACTCGAATCCAAAGTAGAATCGCTCCTGCAAGGCATTTGTGACTGTTTGCCCAATCACTCTCATGGTGGTTGACTACGTCTCTGCCTTGCATTTTCATCATATGACCTCAGCATATCGGTTCGAAGCGTAGAACTGAAAAATCCTCAAAAAAATTCTCTGACAAAGAATTAGTCAAGCCCTCTTCCAATCCTCATGAATGTTTGTTCCGTTTAGAAAATGTGTAACTTTACAACCAAACCCGCAATCAAAGTGTTCGGTAAATAATGTTCTGATATAAAAATAAACCTCCTCCCTTTATACTTAAACCCATTAAGGTAAGTTGGGGTAACTGGGTCAAGATTTTACAACTGTTGAAAAATCATCATTTTTATGCCTCCCTGAGGGAATCTAGTGAGGAATAACCTCACATCTTCGAGTGGAACATGTAGAGGGGTGTCTTAGGAGTACCCCATACCGTTGATTTTTTTGTGTAAAGCACATTCTTGGGCTGAGAAACACCTCACTCTCTGAGGTCGTTTTGGCCCAGTTACCCGGGCAAATGGGGTAACTGGGCCACAAACCTTTTTAGCCTTATTTTTCCATTGAATCGAAGTTTATGATTTGTGGGAGGTATCTAGGCATGCTTTTTCACATTTTGGAATTGGAACATTTTTCAAAAATGACATGACACGAGGAAACCGGGCTTACAAGGAAACCTCCCCAACTCGTCACCTCCGATTGAGATGAAATTTGGCTCACTGAAAGAGCATGCCACCCACACCTCACAATCAAATTTTTAGCTGCCGAAGTTGATTTTTTGATTTTTGGAGAATTTTTGAAAATGTCTAAAATCACCCTCAAAAACCAATTTTTGGAATAAAAATCGCAAATGTTGAGACAGAATCCTGAAAATCAGTTTGTACACTAAAGTCGACTCCCCGAGTCGATTGGCATCATTTGCGTAGCGATCTGGAACCTCCAGAAAAGGTTGACTTTTCTCCAGCACACTGGAATCTTTCCAGACAGTAAAAGTAAACTTTTTCTAAAGGCTCCAGATCGCTTTGCAAATGGCGCAAATCGACTCGGATGGTCGATTTGAGGGGGTTACCGAAGTTTCAAACGATATTCTGGAGAATCTGATTTTGTGGAAATTTTTAAAAAATGTCAAATTTTCAAGTTGTCACAAAAATACACTTCCGAACTCGTCACCTCGAATTTTCGATTCAACTATGCCAATCGATAGATGACATCATACTAAAGCTAGGATTAAATTTTCAGCTGCCGAAGTTAATTATAGCGCCGTCTGGAGCAGTTCCAGTGTGCTGGAGAAAAGTAAACTTTTTCTGGAGGCTCCAAATCGCTTCGCAAATGGTGCCAATCGACTCTGGAGGTCGTCTTTAGTGTACAAACCGATTTTCAGGATTCTATCTCAAAATTTGCGATTTTTATTCCAAAAATTGTTTTTTTGGGGGGGGGGGAGGATTTTACCCATTTTCAAAAATTCGCCAAAAATCGAAAAATCAACTTTGGCAGCTAAAAATTTGATTGTGAGGTGTGGGTGGCATGCTCTGTCAGTGAGCCAAATTTCAGCTCAATCGGAGGTGACGAGTTGGGGAGGTTCCCTTGTTAGGGGTGAAAAAATCGAATAATAACTCAGTTCTAAGTGGTCCCACAAGCCCCCAAACTAAAAAAATAATGAAAAAATACCAATTTTTTAAATTTATTCACTTTTTTGGTTCTAACCGATGAAAGTCGTTCCATTTGGTGCAAAATGATTCCCAATTTTTTTAATTCCTCCCAGCGTTATTGTAAGTGGCACCACGGTGTCTCCTTTTTTTTTTTTAATTTAAAAAATTCACCAATTTTCAAAATCTTGCAGTTTTTTAGAGATAACCCATCAAAGTTGTTCCTTGTCATGAGAATGAACTCCCAATTTTTTATTTTCCCTCCAACTCGATTTTAAGTGGTACCTGGACATTGTTCAGTTTTTTTTTTTTTTTTTAAAGGGGACACGGGGGTGCCACTTACAATAACGCTGAGAGAAAAATAAAAAATTGAGAATCATTTTTCCCCAAATGGAACGACTTTAATTGGTTAGTGTTACGATTTTAAAATTTATCGGCCACCAATTCGTACTAAAACTCGTACTTTGTTCTAATTGGACCACGTCGTATTCGTGGTTTCCAAATTGTATTTTTCGACCACGTCAATTATGTGATCTTTCGTTTTGTTTACTTTACTGAATAAATGTCTCGTAAAGTACGAGTTAATTTTGTCGAGTACGATTATTTCGAATAATTTGATTATTACGGTTAATTCCCAACAGTTAGAACCAAAAAAATGAAAAAATTTAAAAAATTGGTATTTTTTTAATTTGGGGGGCTTGTGGGTCCACTTAGAATTGAGTTGGGGGGAAAATGAAAAATAGGGAATTTTTCTCTTACGAAATGCAACAACTTGAAATGCTGAAAGGAACGATTTAGCTCAATTTTCTTGTTTTTGATTTTTTGTATAATTAGGGGGGCCCCCAGGTACCACTTAAAATCAAGTTTGAGGGAAAATAAAAAATTGGGGGTTCATTCTCATGACAAGGAACAACTTTGATGGGTTATCTCCAAAAAAGTGCAAGATTTTGAAAATCGGTGAATTTTTTTCATTTTTCCAAAAAGGGGTGGGGGTGACCTGGCCCGAGTTAAAATTCAGTTAGGGGAAAAATAAAAAATAGGGAATTATTTCCTCATAAAATGAACACACTTTGGGGGGTAAAACATTTAAAAAGTCGAAAAAGGTAAAATAGGGGCCACCCTAAGGTATATACAGTATTTAATAGTTGACCAAAGCTTTGAAAAAAATTAATCAACTTTCGATGGGAATAATCTTAATAAAATTTTCCAAAATTTGAGGGTAAAAAAAATTCAGCTATCCACTGGAAAAATTATCGTTAACTATAGGCGAGGTCAAGTTACCCTTTCATATCTTTGAATTCTTTGGAACTCATTAAATCTTTGCTATGGGCCTGGACATTCGAGTGAAATAAAAATGCAAAAACGGTCAACGAAAATACCACTAATATCGAAGCTCGTACAGAAGACATGGCGGAATTGGATCTATAACAAATTTTTCCTATGTAAGAGCATATTTTTCGATTTTTTCCGTTTTATGGTTATAAAGTAAAAGATCTCTGCATTACTTGATGTGACTCACCGTTCGACGATATTCGATGGTTCATGACAAATTCAAAATATATTTCTACGGGGTTCGACACCTGTGTGTGAATCAAGCTTGTTTATTCAGACGTGTCGCTTCTTGGTTCGTATTTGAAGTATACGAGTTCGTGGGGGGGGGGGGGGGTACGTTATATTGACGTCTAACCTGAGGCAACGCGGAACATCGACGAACGAACAATGAATCAAACAGTGATAAAAAGTTGAAAACCGTTGAATTTTCATTTCAATAATTGATTTGAAATTTTTCATTCAACTCCTAAAAACCGCCCAACTCTGGAAAAAAAAACGTAACTACTTAACTATCATGATGATGGGTCAATTGAAAAGTTTTTCAAAGGAAAGTTGTTAATTAGGATCCTAAAATAAAATTTTAATCATAAAAAATTTCGATTGGATCTTTCCCTCTCCTCCGATTTCATTCAACATCAGTACCTAGATACCTTTTCAAAATTTGACAAAGGGGCCAATTAAAAACATTTTCAAACGAAAGTTGTAGATTAAGCTTTCTTCGTATATTTTTTTCATTTCTGACCTACTTATAGTAACTATAGGCTCCAGACTAAATCGCTCTCACTTTCACTGATCTGCTTCGCTGCGAAGTGTTTTCTGCCTCGATTTCTGTTCGCGTTACCCATTGTAACCCAGCATATAAAACGATGAATGGTGAGCGCGGAAGAACGGTACGCGATACCCCGAAATTCGCCGCAAATTAAAATTACAACGCAGGCTGCGGATTCGGCTCGACTACAGAACGACCGAATCGGTTGAAGGTTGATGGTTGGCATGGCGCGAGGAGGAAAATAATTAACGAAGAATTCGGCGAGATTGTTTCCTCTCATCCGTTTACGTTTCCGCTTGAACGTTTGGTCGAATTTCAAGACACGAGGTATGCATTTGAAACGAGAACCAGAGAATCTCGGTGCTTTTTATACCATCGAGGGGGCATGGAACGGGGTGTTAAGTGCCGATGTTAATCGCGGCATACAAATCTTACTGGAGGTTTGCCGTTTTGCAGCATTGCGTCTTGCTGTGTCGCTTAGGCTGGGACCGGCGAATATGGCTGAAATGCGGGGGCGGAGGCGAGGTTTGAGAGAAAATAAATCTCGAATTTCTTAACTTTCGGGTGGAAATTAAACTTCGCTGTTCAAACATCCGGGTACGCGTTGTCGGTGGAGAGGGCTGCAGCGGCGTTTATCAATTCGTAATTTTCCTAGCAGCTTTATGTGAGTTCTGGGGAGAACGTGTGCCCGCTGGATGACCGGGTTATGTGTGGTGTGGTGACGATGTTACTGACCTCGGGGTACGAATACGAAAATGAACAGATAATCGTTGATACTTCATTTGAGATACGGTCAGTGGCACCCACAGCTTTGAAATATTCTATTGCTGAACTCATAAAGGGCTCACAATTTTTTTTCAAAAAGGCATAAACATTTTTTCCTTTTTCAAAAAGCCCTGTTCAACTGTCAAGAGTGTAACATAATTTTTCATTGACCCCCTTTTTTCACCTTTCTCCTAAAAATTTGCCCTGCACACACAATTTTTAAAATATGATCTTTGAAATTGGGGCAATTTTAAAAATTAATTTACCTAATACTTTTAGTGAATCTTGAATTTTTATAAAAACTTGAAAAACAATTTTCAATTTTTAATAAACTTTTCAAGCTAGCATAAATTTATGATAATAGTTGTTTTTTTCTAAAATTTTCAAAAATTTGGAAAAATTTTAAATTTTGATGAAAATTGAATTTATTTTTATTTATAACTTTTAATAAATTTTTGAAATTGAAGATCCACTTTTTAAACTTGACTAAATTTTGAAAAAATTGTAATCAGTCAATCTTTAGAGTGGGATAATTTTTTTACGATTTCTGGACAGAAATTTTAAAGGATTTTTTTTTAAATTGGGTGAAAATTTGAAATTTGAAAAATGTAATAGATCTTTAAAATTTGATCATTTTAGAATTTTAATAAATTTTAGAAGTTAGATCATTTTTTATAATTCACCAAAATTTTTAAAAATTGTAAAAAGTTAATTTTTAAAATTTGACGAATTTTCAAAATTTTTGAAAATTGAAACTTTTTTTAATTTGGTTAAAGTTTAAATTTTCCGAATTCCCAAAAAATGATGGTTTGAAATTCGGTCATTTTAAAATGTAGGAATCAATTTTTACATTAGGTAGTAATAATTTTTCAAAAAGTAAAAATTTGAATTTGATCATTTCCAAATTAATAAATTTTTCAACTCTCATCAAATTACGAAAAAAGTTTTTTCTTCTTGAAATTTTTGAAAAGTGAATTCTTGAAGGCTGATGGAATTTTCAAGTTGTCAAAAATTGAGTGAAAATTCAAAACGTGAAAAAATCTCGAAATTGGATGGGAAAACTGAATTAATTTTCATATTATTTTAATGAGTAAATTATACAAATTAAGTGGATTTTTAACATTTTTCAAAAACTTTCTAGTTGAAAAAAAAAACAATTTTCGTGAAAATAGGAAAATTTGGAATACGTGGTAGATTATTGAAATTTTTATCATTCTGATGAAATTTCAAAAAAAAAAAATAAATAAATAAAAAAAATAATAAATAATTTACCTATTATAAAACTTGAAATTGGAAAAAAATTGAGTTTTATTTATAAATGTTTGACATTGGATCCAGTTTTAAAATTCAGTGAATTTTCAAATTTGATAATTTTGATTTCAAAACGTAAATCAAATCATAAAATTCGTTTTTAGTTTTTTTTTTTTTTTTATATCTTCACAGGACCTAGACCTGCCTTGGTATGAAAAATTTTCAAAAAGTTTGTAAAAATTTCAAAATTTGATTAAAAGTGTAATTTTGATAATAATTTATTACATATTATATTTCAACTAATTTTTGAAAATTTTGTACATGGGTAGACGTCATCAAAATTGGGAAATTTTAAAATTTTAATGAATTTTTTAAAATTTTATTCGTTTTGAATTTTTTTTGAAGATCAAATCATTGGAATTTGACAAATTTTTTAATTGTGTAAAAATTAAGAATTTGGAAAGAAATCAAAACTTAATGAAAAAGTGAAATTTTTGTAATTTTCAAGTTTTAAAAAAGTTCTAAATCTCTAAACATTGATATACCTTCATAATATGTTTACTATTTAAATGTTTTGGAATTTTTACCTCATTAATTTAAAAAAAGTAAAAACAAAAATTCAAGATTTGGTAATTTTGGCAATTATTGATAGATCTTCGAAAGTTGTTCATTTTAAAATTTTGATAAATGTTCAACTGTTGGAATTTTTTCAGTTTGTCAAATTTTTCAAATTTTTCAAATTTTTTAATTTTTAAAAATTTAAAATTTTCTTTAATTTTTCAAAATTTTCAAGATTTGGTAATTTTGGCAATTATTGATAGATCTTCGAAAGTTATTCATTTTAAAATTTTGATAAATGTTCAACTGTTGAAATTTTTTCAGTTTGTCAAATTTTTCAAAAATTTCAAATTTTTCAATTTTTTAAAATTTAAAATTTTCTTTAATTTTTCAAAATTTTCAACTTTTTTCAATTTTTTAGGATTTTAAAATTTTTTTAATTTTTCAACATTTTATTTTTTTTTCAATTTTTTAAAAATTTTAAATTCTGTCTATTTTTCAAAAATTTTGAGTTTTTTTAATTTTATAAAATTTTCAATTTTATCATAGATTAACCTATAAAGATAGCCAGCCCATGCAGAAAAAAAGTCTCGCTTATTTTTTTAAAAAGGAGTCCGTTTTTCGTCTAGTTATGGTGCTCTTTCACAGATGGCGGTTACGTAGCAACGTTTTTAGGATGGAAAGGGGAAGGACGCAGACTTATTGTGCACTCGCGCATGATCATTTTAAGACGCCCTCTTTCACAAAACTGTGGAACTTGATTTTTTTTTAAAGGTTGACTAAAAGCAGGGCGAGACATTCTCCACGTAAGGGCTGGCCATCTATTTATAGGTTAATCTATGATTTTATTAAATTCTCTAATTTTTTTTATTTTTCAAAATTTTCAAATTTTTTTCAATTTTTTAAAATTTTAAAATTTTGTCGATTTTTTAAAATTTTCAAGTTTTTTCAATTTTTTTAAAATTTTCAATTTTTTTCAATTCTTTAAAATTAATTTTTCAAAATTTTGAAATTTTGTCTACCTATTTTTCAAAATTTTCAAGTTTTTTCAATTTTTCAAAATTTTTATTTTTTTTAATTCTCTAATATTTTTAATTTTTACAAAATTTTCAATTATTAAAATTTTCATATGTCACTTTTTAAAATTTATTCAGTTTTTTTTTCAGTTTTTCAAAATTTTCAAATTTTTTCAGTTTTTTAAAATTTTTAAATTTTTTAAATTTTAAAAATTTTAAAAATTCAAAAGGTCTTGGTAAACTCTAAATTTTAATTTTTTCTGTTGGGTGCGAAATTGAAGTTTTGACGAATTTTTAAAATTAGAATAATTTTTAAAAGGGTTGAAGAATTTTTACAATTTCTAAAATTTGATAAATTTTCTAAATTGGGCGAAATCTGAAAAGTTGAGAAATATTTAAAAAATGGTATAGACTAAAAGTTTTTCAAGTAACATTTTCAAAATGCAACAGATCTTTGAATTTTTAAATATTGATAAATTTACATTGGATGAATTTATTTGTGTTTTTAGAAACTTGGTAAATCTTTGAAATTTTGTAAAAAATTTGAAATTTGATGCATACGTTTTCAAATTTTAAGAAATATTTCAAATCAAACTATTTTTAAAGAAAGAGTGTAACTGTTTTTATTCATCGCTTTAAATGGATAGTTGGGTACCCAGTTTTTGTCCATTAGCTTTATTTTTGCTATAAGTATTTTGAAACGATGAAATTTGAGGTCCAACATTAAGAGGGTCACTCTTACGACTACAGAGCATGTCTCTAATAGGTGGTTAGGTGCTACTGCGTATATTGTACGACGCGACGTTGACCTTTTTGAATGGGTTAAATGTCGCTGGCGTACCCTGACGGTACATTCTGCCAAAGCCTTTCGAAGGTGTAGGTAAATACGTCGTTTAGGACGTGTAATTAAACGATTTACATCGACGATTTGCGAGCAGCAGCGTAAACTGTCGAGCCTCGGATTGCAGCCAGCAGGGCTGGCGTAGCATGGCGCTAGTAAAAGAAAAACAATCGCCATGTTTATAAAATGCCAAAGCAAAGCAAAGCCGGTAGACGACAACAACTCAATCAATGTCAACTTTCAAAGAGACATTAAACATTTAAGCCCTCTCGACGTTAACGACTAAAGTATAAGACGAGCAACTTAATATACCTAATGGGATTTATCGCGAGCTCTTTCTTCTTGCGAAATGAGTTGAATTATTCATTAACCTTTCCTGCGGCTTTAAACTTTAATACTTGCGTCGCGCGCGGTCCCACGGGAAGTCGACATTTGCGCCCCTTTAACAGTTAAAACAAACTTAACTTTCCCATTCATTAATTTGTCATGTTATTAGTTTGACATTAAAGCCATTTTAGAAGATGGTTCAACTGCGAGCGAGTATTTTTCATTTTCCAACATAATCTGACGTCGCCTCGCGTCCCATTGCCGCGAATTTATTAAATTAATCGCATCGCCGGCGATGAAATTAATTCACCAGATTCGATGGATGTGTTTGCAGCCGCCGTCTCGTGTGTAAATGCTCATGTGTCGAGACTCGAGAGTGAGTTTTACATTTTAAGGTGCTTGGAAGCTGATACAGTTTATAGCTCCGTTATTTTTTTATTCGTATGCGGAATTTCGGAGCTTCGATTTGAATAAATTGGAATTCTTACGCGAGCTAAGGTTTTAAATACGAGTTTGCAGCGAAACTGTTCCAAAGTGACGTTCAAAACGAAATATAAAAGTTGTACTTTTGATTTCGGACGTTCGAAACAGATCGAAAAAGATGGCAGTGTCGGAAGAAGCGACGTTATAGCCGAATTTTCTCTGATTTAATTTAATTCAATTAAAAAAAAAAAAAAAAAAAAACAACGCAGCAATTGAATCAGAAGAACTGCTTTATCAACTTCATAATAATTTTTCGCAAAATTTTAACGATTTTCAAAATTTTGTAAATTTTAAAAATTAAATAGATAATTTAGGTATTGTAAATGAAAATTACCCTTGGTATGAAATCAAAAATTCTAGTAAAAGTACCTATACATTTTTTAAAGGAAATTTTTTCAAAAAATTCAATCATTTTTTCAAAAATAATGCAATGTTTACAAAAAGTCCTCTAAAATTGAAAAAAAAAACTTAAATACTTACTTTAATTTATTCTTTTCAAGAAAACTAAAAATCTTATCAATTTTTTTAATTCACAAAAAATTGTACCTACCTGTAAAAAAATATTTTTTGAGAGGAAATTTTTAAAATTTTACTATAACGAAATCGAAAGCTCTGTCATTTTTTTTTAATTTACAAGAAAATTGTCTGAAAAATTTTTCGAATGGATTTTTAAAACATTTCATAACGAAATCAAAAATTCTGTCATTTTTTGTTTTTAATTTACAAGGAAATTGTCTGAAATTTTTTCGAATGAATTTTTAAAAAATTTAAGATTTTTTTAAAAAGGAAATACCCAGTTGAAAAACTTTCTGACAAAATTCAAAATTCTTCCAACTCATACTTACTTTCATTTTTTTGAAAAAAAATTGTTCAAAATTCTTCTAAAAAATTCAGAAGTCCTATTTAAATCTAGGATATTTAAAAAAAATTAAATTGGCTTAAAATCTTTTTTGGAGATTTTTTAAATAGAATCTTTGATCTTTTTTCTTCAAGAAAGTTTACGATTTTTTTATGAATTACGGCTCAAAAAAAGTTTAATTTTTGAATTTCCTTTAAAAAAAAATCGCTCTTTCTAGAAAGAACGATTACTTTGGGGAGGGTGTGAAACTTGAAATTTTGGTCTGTTAAATTCTCTTATCTTGAACTTTTGATTCCCTATTCTCCTTAAAACAGGTTCCTAATGTCATTAAAAAAAATTGAAAACTTGAATATCACGATTGATTGTTGAAATTAGGGAAAGACTCGATGATTTGTAAATCCTTGAAATTTGATAAAAATTCGAAAACTTGTAGATGTTCAAAATTTAATAAATCTCAGAAATTAGATCAAATTCCACAAGAAATACATCTTGAGATTTTTTCTTGAAAAAAAGTATTTCATTTTTTTTTTTTTTTTTTAAATTAAAAAAAAAGGTTTAGGTAGGTATGTGGATTTTTTGATGAAATTTCCTTAAAATATTTCAAGAAAAAATTTTAATTGGTACCTACATAAAAGTTTGCTAAATGTTTTAAATTCAGTCTAAAAAAAAATTAAAAATCTGTTTTGGAAATTTGACATTTTTTTTTGAAATTTGAAATAGAAAAAATTGAGATTAGGTCATTTTGAAACTTTAATAAACTTTAAAATTTCGATCAGTTTTATAAAATTTTGCATAATTTTCTGAAATCATCACATGTGGTTGATTTTCAAAGTTTTCGTATGTTAAAGACATTTTGTAATTGTGGAATTCATCATTTTCCCCCTTTTTTGCGGAAATCAAAGAAAATATTCTCATGTAGAATTTTTTTTAAATTTCTCTTATCAATGAAAATATAACAATTGAAAAAAAACAAGAAAAAGCACTTATGAAAAAATTTATTGAAAATTTTCAAAAAAAATGAAAGAATCAATAATTCGAAGAAAAATGAAAATACTTGAATAATTGGTGTTTGGGAAAAGTTTTCTCAAAATTTTGTCAAAAGAAAAAAATGAAAAAAAATGAAGATAAACAGTAAAAAAAAAAAAAAAAAAAAAAAAAAAAACATCTTGAATTGATAAAACTATATCAGGCTTTCAATGATCCAAAATTTCCAAAATAAACTTTTTAAAAATAATTTGTGTCGAGTCTCTTATTTTGACATGAAACGTTAAAAAATATACTTCTCCCATCCCACATTCCCAATCAGGCAAAATTTAACAGAATATTTTATCATACTGAAATTGGAAAAGCATTTAAATGAAAAATTATGGACACCGATCAGCGGAAAATTCCCATCAATTATTGTTGTTTGAAATTTTTCCCAAATTTTGTTTTCTATCTATAGAAAGTTTTCTCATAATTTCTTCAAATTTTCATCAATTTAATAATTTTATTTTCGAAATGAAATATGAAAAAAAGATTTGCGTTTAAAAAAAAAAATTGTATAAGTACGTTTATCTAAGAAAATTTTGTGAATAAAGTTTTAAAAAAAATTTTGATGCAATAACGGTGAGATGATCAATTTGACCTAAAAAAAATCGACCCATAATAGAGCCCACTGATATTGGAAAATTCATTCAAAAAGCAAAAGGTACGATTCTGTTTTATTTTACTCGATATGATACGAAAGAAAGTATAGAAACTGTCAAAAGGTAAATCAAAACTTTTAAACGAAATGAATTTTTTCCCTTTTTTTTTCTTTACGATCAAAGCGACAAATAAAAATTTCATTATAAGGAGTTTATAGGTAGTGATAAATTCGTGCTACCGAAATACCTGCTTTTGCAAAGAGAAAAAAAGCCTTTAGGAATGTTTTAGGTATATAGTATATATGTATACATAACGACACTCAATCGAAATTAATTTCCTCGAATTGAGCTTTCTCTCTCTCGCTCTTTTTTCTCCCTCTTTTGATAATATACACGTGGTACTAAATCATTACTTTGGCGACCCGAGATTAATTAAATATGTATTTACCGAAGTTACGTCGAGATGGTTGCGCGCGGTTAGAAAATAGGACACAAAAGCGGAAAAAAAAAATAACACGGACCACTTGGTAAAAGTTATAAAGGTTTTCGTTTTGCGAAACTGAAAATTGAGACCGGTAACCGAGCAAGTATGAGAGAGAGACGAAGCGTGTTCATAAATCAAAACGCGCGAATCAGACCAGCGCACATCGCCAGAACGGGTACCAAATGAAACCGACATAAAAGACAAATTACAGTAATCAAAATTTCTAGCGAAAATCGTCCCTCTTTACCCTGCAGCGTAACGATACACGGGCTTTTTCCTGCGTTATGGCAAAACCAGATGTAAAAACATTTCGTTGAATGGGTTTTCTTAAGGTGCTCGTTTTACAATGTAATAATTACTCGGCGTAGCGAGGTAAAGGCGACGGTGGCGGTATCCCTGCCGAGGCTTTTTGAAAAGTTTCCACTTTTTTGTAAAAGCTGGTGATTAAAAATTACAGCCAGAGAATTTGTAAACTCATAGTCTGAACTCTGCGAGCATTTGTATAGGCACAGATTTTTTGACTGTAGTGGGTCACGTTTTCCAGATTATGATTCAAAACTCGACTTACTGTTTCTGTAATTGGAGAGATAAAGCTAGTTGCATTTTATAAGACTGTTGGGGATTCTGTGTGTTGTTGCCTGGGCCTATTGAGGTGAAAGATGACTTTGTTGTGACAAGTTTTTGAATTTTATATCAGCATAGGCAGTTTATGAGGTGGGGTGAAAGAATGAAGTGTGTCAACATTCAAGTTGAAAGTGACCAATTAAGTCATCTTGGTCATGAACCACGTGATATTAATCATTTTATAATAAAAAATAACATAACTGTAACCAGTGTTACCACTTTTGGTGCAATAAAACCAGGCAACCTTGACTGTACATTGTAAAAGTCACTACCAATGGTACTAGTTTGACTGGTTTTTAACCGCAAAACCGGATGACCTTGACTTATTCGCCGTGATGTGTCACTACTGTACTAGTTAAACTAGTTTTTTCATTTCAAAACCAGACGACCTTGATTTTATTTGTTGTGAAGCGTCACTATGGTACTAGTTTGACCGGGTTTTAATCTAAAAAACTCGACGACCTTGACTTATTCGCCGTGATGTGTCACTATCGTACTAGTTGAACTAGTTTTTTAATTTCAAAACCAGACGATCTTGATTTATTCGTTATGAAGCGTCACTACGGTACTCGTTTGACTGGTTTTTAAATTGCCAAACCAGGCAACCTTGACTTATTCGACGTGAAGTGTCACTATGGTGCTAGTTTGACTGGTTTTCAATCTCAAAACAGGGTTTCTAACGGTCATAAAAATCATGAAAGTCATGAAAAAGTCATGAATTAAAAAAAAAAAAATCACTAAAGGTCAAGAAAAGTCATGAATTTTATTTTTTGAAGTTATGAATTTTTGATAATATCACGGGCAAAATTACAAATTCGCTTACATGTAAGTGAAATTTTTTCAAAATGTTGTGATTTCTCTGAAGAAAAAAATTAATTTTCTTGGGAAAATATTTCAAGGGGAGTGGAGTCTATTTTTAAAAAAAAAAAAATCCTCATTTCTTGGAATGAAAAAAAAAAAGAATTTTGTGGAATGAGAGAAAACAAAAAATTTTAAAAATTGTTTTGGAATAAAAATTCTTTTTCAACTATAAAGTAAAAAAATCTAAATTTTTTGGATTTTTTTTTCTTCAATTTTCTGAAAAATAAAAAATATTTCTGTTTTTTTTTTTTTTTTTTTTTTGGAAGGAGGGTCTTTGTTTTTTGGAGAAAAATTCTCATTTTTTTGAATAAAAAAAATTAAGTACTTAGGTGAATACGAATTTTTTGGTTCAAAATTTTTTAAAAATTGCTTTGAAATAAAAAATTACCTAATCAATAATTTCTCAATTTTTTTTTCAGTTTTTTTTTTTTTTTTTTTTTTGAGAAGAAATGTTAGGTATAAAATTTTTTTATGTGAAAATATATTTTTTAATTTCTGTGGAAAAGTTTCTCAATTTTTTCGTTGTCTGAAATAAAAAAATCTCAATTTTTTGGGAATCAATTTTTTTTTCTTTGATAGTAAAATAAATAAATGAAGTATTTTTTACACTTTTGGCCAAAAAAAAAAAAAAACAGAAAAAATGTTTTTCCGTAGAAAAAGTTGTTGAAAAATTTTTTGGGAGAATTCTTCGCAAGACATTTTTTTTCATTTCCAGGAAAAAATCATTTTCACATTACATCACGAAAACAATTTAAAGCATCCACTTCTTAGAGATGAAATAGAATTACATCCTCGAAAATTCTAAGAATTCATTAAACTTTTTTTTTTTTTGAAATAGTAGATTTTTTCTAAAAAGTGTCTCGGAGGGCATAGGCATAACTTAGGGGTTCAAGGGGCATTCGCCCCCTTTCTCAATAATTTTTTTAATAACTATTTACCACAAAACATAAGGAAAAAATAAGGGATTTTTTTTCTGCCTCCCTCCTAGTTTCTCCAAGTCACGCTTGTGCTGGAGGGGGCCCCTGGAAATGAATAATATTGTTCATGAAAAAGGTCATGAAAAAGCCATGAATTTTCGAGAGAAAAAAGTTAGATACCATGCAAAACTAAAATACCCCTAACTGATGAAGTCATGAGTCAGTCCTGATATTTTTTTTTCATTTTAAACCCAGATTACTTCGCCTGACAAAACTTTCGTCTCTAAACCAGACAACCTTGAGATGAAATTCCATACATCCATAATGGCCACTTTGTTTTCCTTTCCTCTCTTTTTTCTCTGAAACAATCTGTTAAAAAAATTGAAATAAATAGCTTTGTTCGAGTTTTATTAAACGCTGTCTCTTATGAACATTTTTTCACCCTGGATATTTCGCACCCCGATGAGTTTGAGTGAAAGGAAAAAAGAAATATGAAAAAGGTCACAAATAAATTGAAAAATTTTCTCACACAATCTCGCGAAATACATTTACTTGGTAATGAAATCATAAAACATTATTACTCGACCAAAACAGCACATGAGGATTTTCATCCCGTAAACAGTCTGCGAGAAATGTAGAAACTAAATCAATTTCACATCGTCTCAGTTTCAATCCAATTTTCACAACCTTAAACTGAAATTGACTATAATAAGAAACATCTTTCAATTTTCTCGCATTTCACCTCAAGGTCTTTATACTTTTTTACAATTTTAACTGTGGACAAGTTTTTATCACCTGCACGAAGTTGAGAGGGGAAAAAATGTTCATTACAGATATCGAAATTGGTACGCTTTGAAACCTCGAAAAGAAATTAGAAATTACTATGCAGTGTATCGACGGCTTCACTTTTCCTAAAATGGTATTGATTTCTTTATGGTTTTTTTTTACCAAAGTTTATCGAAATTTTGATCAGTTTGGAATTCATTTTTCATTTCTTACCTTTTTATTTTTTTTTGTATTTTAAGCATTGAATGGTGATATGGATTTCATTTCCTTGCATTTTCTTGTATGGGTTAATTATTCAACTTTATACTTTGAAAATTGAACTCTATAATATGGGGGAAGTAAATATATGAAAATACAAAATTGAAATACCCATATTATGTATTTTTTTTTGTTTGAAAACGAGTTGGTCTGTAGATCGAGATATTTTTGGCCATTTACTTACGTCTTTCACTCGATTCGATTCAATTATCAATTCATCGTACTCAGCACATTTTGTCCACAATAATAAAAAAAAAAGTATCCCACAAAACTGGGAAAACAATAATTTGGAAACTGAATTAGGCAAAAAAAAAAAATCGATGAATTTTTAATTGCGAAATTTTTTCGCCTTCCAAAGTAGCTGTTGAAAAAGCTAAAAGCCAGAGGGGTTTAAACTTTCAAACAGATGTCAGCGAAGCCGAATATATTCAGTTTCTTTGTGCTAAGGTTGCCTTTTGAAATTCTCGTCTCAGCGGACTTGATATCTTAACATTAATTAAGTGGCTGCGGTGCTTATTTCTTACTGATGATATCTTCTGTCAAATGTTGGTTACGGATTGGTTAGTGCGATAACCCTTTTTGTCGGTCGAGTTGAAATATTTGCATTATGGGAGTTGGAGCTACCCCTCGTGTGCGCTTCGCCTCTTTGTGAATCTGGTCCACGCGCTCTATGGCAACGATGAATGTGTTCTCGCCAACTTTCGCGTATACGAGTATACTGATTTACTAAAATTCCATAGACCATTATTCCCCCTTGCGTGCCATGGCCCCGATTATACATTACGGGGTATTCTCGCACCGAACGGGATGCTGTGCCACGTGAAAAAACTCGCATATTCGCAAACGTACGTATACGTACGTAACTGTATACCTACCTACCTGTAGTGATTTTTTATAAAGGAATTGTTACTTTGGGAAATTGCCCTGTATGGGACGTGCTTTACCTACAAGCTACGTCGCGTTTTCCATACATAAAAAACCGAAGGGTCTAGAGATTTTATGGTATGGCTGCGAGGGCGAGGAAGAGAGTTTTAGATTTGCTTTAATATTTGTTGTAGTAACAGTAATTCATATACCTAACCTAACCCTTTTCTGGGAGGGCCTCAGTAGGTTTGTATAAGATTCATCGAGTGCTTACTGTAAAAAAGGTCGTATGAAAATTTTACCTCGAATTATATTCGGGTTGTTAGAATGGCTCTCAAAAATTGTCAATGAATGTGCAGAATATAATCTTGGAGAGTTTTTTCATTATTCTATTTGATTTTCAAAGAACTTTCATGTTTAGACTGGTAGTTTTCAATGATTATGATGTTGTTTTCATGTGTTTTTCTTGTAAAGAACGTCCAAAAACTTTTTTTCTCATTTTTCCTATAAAAAATATTCTTAAAATTTTTTAAGAAAAAATCGTTCTGTTCAATTGTTTAAGAGTAAAAATATTTCACAAATTTTTGACAAAAAATCTCAATTTTTTGGAAAACAATTTTTGAATTTTCTTGAAATAAACAAGTTACATTTTTTCGAATCAGCGTAAGGAGACGTAAAAAAAAAGTAGTGAAACTAACTTTTTTTGATTAGAAAAACATTTTTATATTTTTTATAAGAAATTTTTCATTCCCGAAGTAAAATATCGCAAAGTTTCTGTTTAAATTTTTTTGAAAACAATTTCTTCAATTCTTTTAGAAAGAATAATATTTTTTTCTCAATTTGTTTAAAGCAAAAATTTTTACAATTACTTTTGTAGAAAAACTACAGCAATTCTTTTGCGGAGAAGAAAAATCAAAATTTTTGAAAATTTGATATGAAGATTGGAATTTGTGTACGAGTAATTAAATAAGTAATTATTAAATTTCAGAAAATTTTTACAACTAAACAAATTTTTAAAATAGCTTAACAATTTCAAAAATAAATAAATAAAAATAAATAAATAAATAAAGATGGTCTTGGAAATTTCAAAATTTTTTAAAATATCTAGAAACATTTCAAAATAAAAAAAAATAAATACCTATTATTGATGAAAATTGCAGTTTTAAATTGTAGTTTTTTTTTTGCAATTTGAATAAAATACAAAATTTTGTGTTCCTAAAATTTGGTAAAAATTCAGATATCGATCATTTTTCTTTTTAATTTTAAATTTTACTGAATTTTTAAAATTGGTTCAATTTTCAAATTTTGAAAGTTTTGTCTACAAAATTTGATAAAAATTCAGAATTTTTTTCAGATTTTAATAAATTTTTGAAGTTGATCAATTTTAAAAATTGGAAAATCTTTAAAATACCATGAATAAATATAATAAGTAGATATTATATATTTTTTAAATTGAGAAATTTTTAAAAATTTTGAAATTTGGTTACTTTTTCATTTCACTAAATTTGGGCCAGTGTTTAAAATTTAGTAAATCTTTGTTTGAATTTTTTTTAATTTGTAAAAATTGAAAAAATTGATAAAAATTCGAAATTTTGTAATTTTTATATTTTAATGAATTTTTGAAATTTGATGAAAATTGTAATTTAAATTACAAATAATAATTATTTTTTTTCATTTGATATTCTTTGTCTTTAAAATTTGATAATTCTAAATTCGTGAAAATTGAGAATTTTAGTAGTTCTTAAATTTTAATAAATATGTTTGAAATGGGATCAAACTTCAAAGTTTGATTAATTTTTAAAATTTTCAACTCTTTGAAATTCTTTTATCTATAAGTTTGATAAAAATTCGAAATTAGGTAAATTTTTTATTCTAAGTATAATTAATTTTTGAGGTCAGATTAATTTTTAAGATTTAGTTAGTCTTCGAAATTTCAATATTTTTTAAAATTTGGTAGCTGGTAATTTTTTTAGATTTTGATCAGATTTTGAAATTGAATCAGTTTTTAAAATTTTCAAAATGTTGTGAAATTTAAAAAAAAATTGATAAAAATTGAGAATTTTGGTAATAATCAAATTTTAAGCATTTTTGAAAAATGAGCCAATTGTTACAATTCAAAAACATTTTAAAAGAAAATTTTAGAAAGTTGAAAATTTTTTACAATTTTATAATTTTTTAAAACCTAATAAAAATTAGAGCTTTTGTAATTTTTACAATAATTTTTTAAA
Source organism: Balanococcus diminutus (assembly GCA_959613365.1). NCBI lineage: Eukaryota > Metazoa > Arthropoda > Insecta > Hemiptera > Pseudococcidae > Balanococcus > Balanococcus diminutus. The sequence continues at coordinate 58,587,876 of OY390716.1, read as the reverse complement.
AAATTTGAAAAATTTTGTGACTTTAGAATTCGGTGAAAATTCTAATGTCAATGAAAGTGGGAATTTTGTATGTTAAATTCTAGTCATAAACTTTCAAATTTTGATGAATTTTTACAATTTTGAAAATTTTGTGTAAGTTATTCATAAAATTTTGGAAAAATCAAGAATTTTGCAATTTTTAGATTTTAATATTTTTTTGAAGTTGAATCAATTTTTGAATTTTATAGCGAATCTTCGTGTTAATATTTTTTTAATTTGTGGAAAGTGAAAAATTAAACTAATATTCAAACTTTGATAATTTTTTAATTTTTGTAAATTTTTGAAGTTGAGTCTTTTTCTAAAAATTAATCTTTGAAATTCAAATATTTTAAAAAATGTTTAAAGGCAAATTGAAAAAAAAATTGATAAAAATTGCAATTTTGGTGAGTTTTAGATTTAAATATTTTTTTGAAGTTGAATCAATTTTTGAATTTTAGCGAATCTTTGTACTAATTGATATTTTTTTAATTTGTGGAAAGTAAAAAATCAGACTAAGCTTCAAACTTTAATAATTTTTTAATTTTTGTAAAGTTTTGAAGTTGAGTCTTTTTTTAAAAAATTAATCGTTGAAAATCGAATATTTTAAAAAATGTTCACAGGCAAGTTGAAAAAAAAATTGATAAAAATTACAATTTTGATAATTTTTAGATTTTAATATTTTTTTGTAGTTAAATCAATTCCTTGAAATTCGAATAAGTATTTTAAAAAATGTTCACAGGCAAGCTGAAAAAAATTGATGAAAATTGCAATTTTGGTGATTTTTAGATTTTAATATTTTTTTGAAGTTGAATCAATTTTAAAAAATTTAGCGAATCTTTGTATTAATATTTTTTGTTAATTTGTGGAAAGTAAAAAATTTGACGAAGATTTAAAATTTGGTAATTTTTTTATTTTTGTAAATTTTTGAAGTTGAGTCATTTAAAAAAAAATTAATACATACAAGTACCTAAGTAAATCTTTGAAATTCGAATATTTAAAAAAAAATCCACAGATAAGTTTCAAAAAAAAAATTGTAAATTCAATTTCGGTGATTTTCAAATTTTCATAATTTGGGTCTATTTTTATAGTTTGAAATTTTTTTTTAATTTTGTGTTTTCAAAATTGGGCAAAAATTCAAAATTTGATGAAAAATGGAATTCTCTTTGGTAAAGTCTCTTTCTACTTTTCAAGTTATAACAAATTTTTGGAATTGAATTCATTTAAAAAAATTTATTCAAGACTTGTAATAAATTTTTGAAGTTGATGGAATAATTTTTAAAATTCTGCTAAATTAAAAAATAAATGTGGTCAATTTGCAGAGTTTGAATATTGGATGAAAGTGGGTGTAATTCCATAGTGTTTTGTCCCAATTTTTTCAAATATTTTGGACGCCATCGTCGTTATCATGAGATCATGAATGAATTATAAAAATAAGTGGAAGTACTTACTCGAGTACAATTTATTTTCTGTGAAAAATCTTGGTCAAAGAATTCCAAGATCGAAAAACTGTACGAAATAATATTTCTCTTTTAAAGTTCACTTGTCTGCATCTATTTTCGTAACGCTTTAATTTTGTTCTTTACAAAAGTTGATGTAAGTTTTGAAAACGTTACTTGGTTGGTGAGTACTGAACCGTGACCAGTTCCGCGTTTTATGTAAATCACACTTTGGAAGGTAAACGGCGTTACACCTTTACTTTTCTAGCGCAGTTTACAAGATAAGGGGTTGTGGAATATTGTACAGCATATAAATGGGCCATAATTTCACGAAAACCTCTGCACTGTTGATTCATAACTTTTCCATGCGATTATATTAGCGAATTTACTTTAGCTTATGATTTATTTAGCATTTTTTATTCTTTTTTTTTCTTCTTTGGGCTACCTCTCTGTTTTAATATGTTGCTTCTGCTGGTACCAAAAATACGATTGCGTTTTTCCATTTACAATTTTCTCTAGATTTAATTTCGTGTTTTCGATTAAAAACTTTATCGTCGAGGTCTAAGTTTTTTTTTCTTTTTGTTTGCCTTTGCCTGGCTTTGACTTGGCTTTTTTTTTACGATGAACCGAATTTATATTATAAAAATGAAGATTGGCGAAGAGAATATAAAATTGTACGGTGAAACGATAAAATTATATTTCTATCGGAAGTTTGCTCTGATAGTAAATATGACGTTATGGACTGTGTGTACAAGGGTGCAACTCTCTCGCCTCCCACCCCAGTACACGGTCGTCGTATACTTCTCCAGTAGTTGTCGAAAAGTTTTGATAAAATTACAAATAAAACTTGGTAAAAAGTTTAACGTCATTTCATATGTTTCCCGATCGTGTATTAATTTTTCCGCAAATCTTACGCCATTTCCTTCTGTACTTTTTATTTCTTCCTCGCTTTTATTTTATTCATTTTCAATTAAACGCACGTCCCGCAAAAGGCTCCGCATGTCGTAAAAATACTCACACTCGAGTAAAGTTTCTTATTCGATTGAATTGAATCTATCTTATATTTCGAGGCTTTTCTCGAAATCCAATCTCGTAAACGATTCCAAATAATATAATACAAAGAAATTGCCCCGCGATTACCTGATTATGCAACTTAGCGTGCAGTTATGCTCGATAAGTTGCATGCTGATTGCTGATTTCGCAGCTAGGCGTGCAATAACGAATGATAAGTTGCATAAGCGTGTTTCGAAGGCGAAATGTAAATTTCTGCGAGAATTGTTTAAAGATAAAGTGGCTAGTTTTCGATAAAATATCGCTCTTTGTTTTTTCGCAATCTAATTGAGAAATTATAAACGATCCTCCGATAGCCCCGCACGCTCCGGCGTTATGCAATTTGACACGCACGTGTGTAGGGAATGTTGCCTTGTTTGGTTTTTTGCGAGGCGAGGGTTAGATTTGGGAAATTATACGCGGAATATTATATTTAAATGGAGTTCGGGTCCGGACGGAGGTAGCTTCGTAATTTTTACCGAAACGTTGGAAATTGCCCGAATTCTTCGTAGGTTGTAATAATTTGCGGATAAAATCGGAACGTTGGTGCGATGAAAAGGGGGGGGGGGTGTTTGGAAAAACAGATGTTATTCGAATATTTAAATTTTCCCGTTAATTTATACGTTTCAAGCCGAATAATTTGAGTTTAATTGATACTTAAATAATTCGAGGCGTTGAAAAATTTTATAATAAATTGAAATAAATTGTATAATCAAGGCGAAGAAAAAAGGTTCAGCAGTAGGAAATTTTTTTCGCACTCTTAGGGACTGATTTAAAAATTTTTACTCAAATTTCTATCAAGAATTGATAATTAGTAATAGCTCTTGATAAAATTGGAATAAAAAGAATTGATAAAATTGTCGTAATAATAGTATAATAAATCAAATATATAAAGAAAAAATATATTGCGCCAAACTGTGGCCCCAAAGATCAAAACTATCGAAAATCACAGTAGTGTCCTCTTTAAACTTTAAACACCAAATTTTTAAACTTGGAGTTGTTGGGAGAAAATTTCTTAATTTTTCAAAATAAAAAAAATAATAAAAAAAGTCTTACTTAATATAATTTTTCTGGAGGAAAAGGTCTTTCAATTTTTTGAGAAAAAATTCCTGCTTCAGCTTATTCGCTTCATTTTTTTAAAAGGTCTTAACATTTTTTGAAACAAGAAAATTATTCAATTTTTTGAGGCAAAAAATATTTTTAATTTTTTGAAGTGAAAATTTTTTCAACTTTTTGGAGAAAAATCTCTTGTTTTGATAGGTAGGATTTTTTTTTTTTTTTTTTTTGATAATTAGGTATATTCTTAGTTTTTTGTCTAGGCATTTTTTTGGAATAGATAATTCTCAACGTTTTTTGAGTACCTACCTACCTTTCTAAAAATATTTCTCAAATTTTTAGAGACAAAAATCCCTGAATTTCATTTTAAAAAAGGTTTATCTGCGTTTTTTTTTTGAAGAAATCCCTAATCTTTTTTTGATGTAAAATTTTTTTTTTATGTTTTGGAGTGAAAAATCTTTCATTTTTTTGGAAAGAAAATTTCTCACCTTTTTTAGAGTAAATATTTACCTATCTAAAAATATTTTTCAAGTTTTTAGGTAGAAAAATTATCAATTTCATTGGAAAAAATTTGATCCCTCATCTTTATTTTTTTAGAGTCTAGTCTTTCATTTTTTTTAATCCATGATTTTTGCTCCATATAAATCTGAAAATTTTTTGAAACAAGAAAATTTTTCAATTTTTTGGAGTGAAAAATCTTTCAATTCTGTATAAAAAAAATCTATTATTTCTGTAGAAAAAATTCACAACTTTAGTGAGAATTAATTTCAACTTTTTGTGTAAATTTTTTCGGGGGAGAAATTCCTCAACTTTTTTAGTGTCCCTAAAAATATTCCTCAAATTTTCAGAGAATAAAAATTAATTTCATTGGAAAAGAAGCAGGTTCTGAATGTTTATCTTTTTTTTGGGATGGAAGGGGGGAGTCAGCCTTTCAGTTTTTTGTTTTTTTTTTTAGAAAAAATCTTCAATTTTTTCTATTTATTTTATTTTTATTTTTTATTTTTGAAAATAAATCTTGAATTTCACTTGTAAAGAAAATTTTTAAATTTTTTGGAGTTTTAAATTTTTCAGATAAAAATCTTTTATTTTGCGATAGAAAAAAAAACTTATTTTTTTGAGAATTTCCTGATTTGTAATTTTTTTGGAAAATAAATCCCTACATGTTTTTTAGAGTAGGTAAATAGGTATCTACCTGAAAATATTTTTCAAATTTTTAGAAAAAATTATGAATTTTATTTTAAAAAAAAATATAAAAAAATAAGGACATGATCATTCAATTTGGGGGGGATTCTGAATGTTCTTGTGGTACTTACATCTTAATTTGAGAGAGAAAAATAGCGTTTTATAATTTTTTCAGATTTTTTTAAAAGAAAGAAATAATTATGTTATTCAAGTAGGTTGTATAGATTGTATAGAGAATTTATTTTTATTTCTATTTCTGTTTTTTTTTTTTTTTTTTTTTTTTTTGAAGAAAAAAATCCCAACAAAATTTTTGGACAAAATTTTTATTTTTAGATTTTTTTTGAGAATTAAAAAAAAAATTTTGAACTGGAAAATTTTGCAGATTTTGAGAGTAAAAAAATGGAGTGAACAAACTTATAGGGTCGAACTTAGTATAGGTATAATTTTTCAAAAAATCAAATATAAATTGCTGAAAAGTTTTTGTTGGGGTTTTCCATACTCATACACACGGACAAAACGGTTCATTATGATAATTTTTTTTCTCCAAATGAGGCAAAAAAAAAAGGTTGTCGAACGATTAAACGTATTTATTTTGTAGAAATTAAAAATTTTAAAGACGTCTAACAATTCGCGCCAGTAAATCGCTGAATAGCGTACAGAGCGAGAAAGTTTTAAAAATAAATTACGCTAACAAACGGACGAAAAGTTTTCAGCAACGAATCGAACTTTATATTTACTTAGTTTAAACTTTCACCGAACCGAAAACAAATTTTTTCAATCATAATCGGTAAATCTCCAACTTCTTGTCAAACATATAAAAGCCCTCTAACTGTAATAAAGAATTTATTGGTTTATATACGGGTATAAAACAAGTTTCCGAAGGCGGTATGTTTTTCGATACAAATTATTTGATACTTGGATGTAGGATCTATCTTACTTCGACAATTTTTCTTTGCCAATTTCCAATTCCACGATATTTCTTAACAATTTTCGCCGCTATTTCGGCAGCATCTGTAAAAGTTCTGCCTTCACTTTTAATTTAGTACAAATCACCCGAATAGAAATATATAAAGTTGAAGAAGAAAAAAATACTCGTATTTCATCTTCCATTTTCTCGATATATACTATAGAAAGTTTTTTCAAAGGAAAAAAAAATCCTCGAGTTTGATTTATGTAGGGCAACTTTTCTCGTGTGTTTTTTTTCCTCCTCCTTCTTCTTCTTTTTTTCTTTCTTGTTTTTTTTTATTTTTATTATTTAAAAAAAATAAATTACATATAATTTTAAACTGATACCGAGATAAAATGTAGATAAATCAGGTCCTCGGTGACGTACGAGGGTAATAACTATTGCTTAATTGAATCCTTATTTATATTAGGTTGAATTTATATCCAGATTTGGTTTTCCAAGTTTTGATAACGATGAGAGCATTTTTTCATCACGCCATTTTTTTTTTTTTTTGGCAAATGCTGCTGAAATGCGGTTGAATGAGCATTCTAAGGCAACGAATTGTACCATAAAGTGTTATGCTTTTTTTATGATCTCTTAATTAAGGTGGCAAATAAAATACAGAAGGTTTACAAAAAATTGTTGAAACAAATAATTTTATTTTTTATCACGTAAACTTTTCGAAATTTAACCTAATTGCGATTTCACATTTAATATTTTGATATCTTACAATTTTTTTGTTTATCATTCTAATTAATGATAAAAATTTTATTATGAGTGGTGACCCTGACCCCTCCCCCAGACCCCTTCAAAAGAACCAAATCGACAAATTATTCTATACTAGTGAAAGATAAGTTGCCTGTATTGCTACCGCAGGCGTTTAGCTTCGAAAAAAAAGGCAACTCAACCTACGTCCCACACACAGTGTATAAAAAGTTGCATAATATTTCGATGTCGGGCGTTTTCTCAATAAAAAACTCCTGATTCCGAAGTAGTTCTACTTGTATTCCCGAGTGATTGAAAAATTGCATAACTTTTGGAGTCGATAGCTAGGCACACTCGAAACTCTGGTCAGAGTGAAAAATTGCCCAACTTTGGGCTCGTAGACGTTTAGGGGCGACTGCTCGTTATGACGGCTTCGAAGATGGCTTTTCCATAAATTATTTTCCACCGGGTCAATGAAAGAAAGTTTTAAACGTTGGAATGGTGGGCGAAATGAAACTGTTTTTTTTGGTGCTGTTTTTTAAGACTATCCGTCACGAGTGGTATTTTGCCTATCGAGAAGTTGCAGGTGCAACTTTCAACAATTTCCTCATAGCTATCAATTTTTTTAGGGATTTTTTTTTTTTTTTTTTTGGATTTATTTACTTTTTAATAAATTTTTTTGGTGACAATTTCATGAGATTTTTGATGTTTTTTTCAAAAGTGTTTCTTGAAGAAGTTTTCCCCCTATTTTTTGTACTTTTAGAAAAAATTCTAAACAAGCAAGTGGCACCTTTTTGAGAAAAAAATCCATTTTTTTCGAGAAATGTTTTCAAGAATAATAATCAGAAAGTTTCTTTCAAAAAAATGTTTCAAATTTTTTTCATCAGAAATTTTGAATTTTGTACTTAATAATTTCTCCAAACGTTAGGTACCTACATTTAATTACCTATTTGATAAAAAAAATTAATAAAATACCTATGTTTTTAAAATTGACAAGAAACTAAATTTCTTCCAAATAATAATAGGTAATAAAAAAATTGTTTCAAAATTTAAAAAAAAAATGAATGTGATTCAAAGAATTTTTGCTGAAGATTTTTTTTTCAATTTTTTCCAAGAGGATAAGCAATTTTCTTCAAGACTTTTCAATGACATTTTTCACAATTAGGTATCGTGCGATTTTTTCAAAAAAAAACAAACAAACAAAAAGAAAATTTCATTGATGAAAATTTTTTGAGATTTTTTATGCTTTTTCAAAAATGTTGTTAGTGAATTTTTTCAATTTTTAAAAGATATTTGTTTGAATAATATTTTTTAAAAATGGCCAAATCGGTTAGATTTAAAAAAAAATCAGTCCAGAATTTTTTCAATTCGTGGATTCATTTCCCCTCAATTAATGAATCTTTTCACGAAATTTTCTTACTTCGGAGGCCCCACAGTTGTAGGTTTGAAATTTTGAATTCTATGAAAAAATTCCAAATCTGATGAAAATTGAAAAATTTGATTCAAAAAAATTGTTCAACTCGTGAATTAAAATTTTCACAAAATTGAAAAAATTGGTTCAAAAAAATTGATCACCTTGAAAATTCTAATTCCCACAAAATTAGTGATTTTTTTCTCGAAATTATTCCTCCCGGTCCAAAAGTCATATACATTTGTAGGGCTGAACACATTACAATGTAAAAAACGTAGGTCGTTTCTTTCAAAGAAATTTTTCAAACATTTTTTTTTTAAATTTTATTTTTCATCAAAAACATTTTGAATTTTTTTCCTAGTGACTATAACTTTTAATAAAAAAAATATTCGTAGGATTCTGTAAGAACGTTGATAAAAAATTGATTTTTTTCCAAAAAATCGTGTTATCAATTTTTTTCCGTACCTAGGTACATAAAAATAAAATCATTGAAGTTTTTGAATGATTTTCGATGATTTTTTTCAACGGTTCCTCGTTAAAAAAAAAATGAAAATTTTAACGTAACTTAGTAAAATTCAGAAGAATTAAATATGCTAAAAAATTCGCTAAATATTTTTCAGGAGAATAAAAAAAGGGGGTTATCCTCCAAAGAATATTCTACTATGTAGGTATAATAATTACAAATAATTAATGACCAAGGCTACCATTTGCTCCAATGAAAAACCCTACCCTAAGCGAATTTGTAAAAAACTTTATTTTAATTAAATTTCAAAAAATGCAAATTTTTGAAAAATTGCATTTATTTAATGAAAAAGTCTATCCAAGTTTCCCATGCACAATCCTCCTCTGACTGACTTTGTAAAAAAATTTAATTTCAGTAAATTTCAAAAAAATATGAGAAATTGCTTTTAATCATGACAAGGGCTACCATTTGGTCCAATGCAAAATCCGACCCTTACTGAATTTGAGAAAATTTTTATTTTCAGTAAATTTCAAAAAATGAGAAATTGCATTTAATCATTGAAAAAAGCTACCCTAAGATCCAATGTAAAATCCTCCTCTGGCTGAATTTGTAAAAATTTTAATTCAGAGAAAATTTCAAAAAATGACAATTTGCATTTTTTCAATTACAAAGGCTACCATTTGCTCCAATACAAAATCCTACCCTAAGCGAATTTGTCAAAATTTTCATTTTCAGTAAATTTCAAAAAATGGCAATTTGCATTCAATTATTTTATACCCAAGTGTTTTTTCCAAATAATTTTATTTGTGTTTCTTCAAGAAATTTTTTTGTTGAAGAACTTTTTTTTGAGAAAATATTGACAGAATTTTCTTTTCATATTTTTTCAATGAATTCTTAAAAAAAAAATCCCCTCCAAAAAAATTGAAAAAATTTCTTTGAATTTTTAAAAATTGAAACATTCAATCTTTTCTAAAAAAATGCATACATTTTTTTCAGTTTTTTTATTTTTTATTATATTTGTTGAATCATTTTTTTTTGTTGAGATTTTCTCCTTTTTTTTTTAATTTTCTGCATAAAAAAAGAAAAAATAAATGTAAGAGAAAAATCTTTTGAAACTTTAAAATTAGTGAATTCTATTTAAGGCATTTTTTGAATTTCTCCCATGTATGAAATTTTTTTAAATACTTGAAATCTTCTTATATTTTTAGGATTTTTTTATAATTTTTTGTGAACTTTTTCAAAAAGAACGTTTTTCTAATCATTTTTAAAAATTTTTTTTGTTCTGTTACAGGAATTTTGAAGATTTGCAATGTATTTCAAGATGAAGAATGGGATTCCAAAATCCAACGATTCGTTCTCATTCGAATGCAAATCCATGAATTTTGAATTTTTTCGATGTAAAACCCCCATCATCACAATTTTCCCCGGCGTCGAGCACATTTCTCCGATGCTTCGTATCGGTAAGTGGTTATTTTTATTTTTTACTATCCTCGTCGAATAAATTATTTAATAAGATAGACCCACCGAATCAACAGTGGGGCAGCGGACGGACCCCTTTAAATAAACTTTTCTGCGAAAAATATCGGATTCGCTGTCATTTAAACGTCACATCGAACCGTGCCCAGTTCGTTCGCTGCACGAGTACATATTCGTCGTATATTTAATTTTCCTCGCAACCGACCAAATTGGCCACATGAAAATGGTCGCGGATGTTATTAGTGAACGTACGTACGAGACACGAGTATACGTGAACCAGAGCTCGACATCGCAGCACCTGAAAAATCCCCATCGTGGTCAACGATTAACTTAATAACGAGTTAGGAAAACTCCTATTGACAGATATTTTCTTCACCCTCGTTCTACGAGTAGCAGCGTTAGCGTTTGTCTCGGTGGCACTGGTAACTTGGCGAATGGGGAGGGCACATAAAGCACCAGTTTTTATACTAACCCTCGTCCCGATTCTCGACAATTACCCCTTGTGTAGTTGACGTTGACAATTCAATTTGCTATCCTCGTTGTTGCGTATAAATTTCGCTTGCATTTTAACCAGTCTGGAAATAAACGCGGTGCTGAGTCGTGTGCGATGATTTGAAACGAATCTTTGCTCGATTGCCTGGATTGTCGTGCGTATTGTCAAGGTACTATATAGCATAGATATGGATCTTTGGAAAGGGTTTCGCAGTTTTGGATCGAATTACACCGATATCGATTTCATAATGTAGCAGTGATTTTTTTTTCCTTGAAGCAGCTGCTTTGAATGATTTAATCGATGAAAATTTATTAGATCGATTTTTACCAAGAATTCATTTCAAAAAGTGTTTGGTAAAAAAGAGCAGGCATGTTGGATTCAAAAAATAAAAAAATAGATAATATTTTTTGCTCGAATGTACAAATATACCTAAAAGTTCTGCAAAAGTACTGCTTTAAAGTTAAACGTCCTAATAAAAAATAAACCAATAAAAATATTACTCTAAAATTTTTTTGAAAAAAAAATCCCACCATTGATAGAAACGAGTCGATGGAAAAATTATTCCAAGAAATCCTCTGAAGAAAAAAAAAATTGTGTCAAAAAAATTATTAAGAAAAAAATAATTCCTAGCATTTTTTCTTGAATTGGAAAAATTATTTTATTGAAAAATTTGTTTTTTGACTGAAATCTCCTAACAATATTATTCAAAAGACGTTATCTCTCTATCAAAAAAAAAAAAAAAATTATAATAATTTATAATAATACCTAATAATAAATGAATGAATAACTTGTATGAGATTCCTTAACATCACCTCAAAATTATCGAAATACAGCATTCATTTCAATGTTGTTTAGAAATTCTTGAAAATCGGTGAAAAATATCCCAGGTCAATTTTGATTTTTGTAATTTTCAAAAATTATTTTCCCACGTAAGTAAATCTTTTGAACTCTTCCATAAAGTTTTGAAAAAGGTAAGTATGAAAATTTTATAAAAATTTAAAATTTGATACTTATAAGTTATAAGAAACACGAATCAATATTCAAAATTCAATAAATTTAAAAAAGTTAGAAAATTTGGAACATTTTTTAAATTTTAAAAATTTTTTACCTTCAAAATTTGACGTAAGCTCAAAATTAGACAAAAAGTATAATCTTGGCGATTTTTTAAATTTTGATAAGTATTATTTTTGGTGTTGAATCAGTTTTTAAAGTTCTAAAATTCAGTAGGCCTTTGAAACTTGAAATTTTTTTGTTTAATTTGGTAAAAATTTAAAACTTGAAAAAAAAAATTACAAATAAACGTACCTTATCTTAATTAAAAATTCGCCAAAAATTGTAGTTTTTGTAATGAATAAATTTCTATAAACTTACAAAAGTAACTGGACCAATTTTTACAGTTATTTTAGAAATTTTGAAACTTGAAAAAAAAACAATCATTGAAATTTAGAAAATAAGTAGGGTACCTATGAAAAATTTTGAAAAATTTTAAAATTATTTTAATGAAGATAGAAATTTTGGTAATTTTTAAATTATTTTAATAAATTTTTAAATTCTGATAAAGTTTGGAAATTATTTTAAAGAATTTTTACAATTTTTACAATTTTTGTGTAAGCGCTTGCATATTGTGTATGAAATGTGAAATTTTGTGATTTTCAAACTTTATAAATTAAGTAAGTATAATTAAGTAAACGTATAGATCCATTTTTTAAAATGTAATGAATTTCTACGACTTGAAAACTTAAATTTTTTTTTCCAAATTGAGTAATTAATATTAGCTTGAAGAAGTCCTATTGAAAGTTCTACAAAAGTCTTGCTAATTTTTTCAAGAATTTGTCAGACACTCTTTCATGCAAATTTTCGCAGAATATGAGAAAATTTTCGTGAGTTTTTTTTTTTTTTTTTTTTAAATTTCTCTTTTCAGATTTTTATAAAATTTATCTCAAACTATTGAAAGAAGTCATTAGAGCTTCAGAAAGTCGAAGAGAAGCAAAAAAAATTCACATTGTGGAATTTTATACCCATTGATTTTCAAAAAAAAAAAATCAGCCAATTAAGGTACGTATATGTACTTATAAAATGTTCCAAAATTCTGAAAAATTCACAAAATACATATGCTTAAATTTTCATCAAAATCATAGGAATTTTATTTTTTTTTTTTAGATCCAGGTACGGTACATAGTTTGAAAAAATGTCCATAAAACTGCAGAGAACTTTTGAAAAATTTTAAAATAATTTTTTGAAAATTTCAGCCAATTTTTCAAAAAAAAAAAAAAAACAATTTCTTACGTATACCTATTAAAAATTTTACACAAATTGTTTTTTGACGTTGAATCAGTCAGGATTTTTTTTTGCAAAAAATTAGGTTAAAACCCAGCTGGCAATGTGCTGCTAATTTTTAACAAGCACTGCTATTTCAATGCTGCTAGAAGCATGTATGGGGGCACGCGAACTGGTTTTGTAGTAGTGCTGCTATAGTTTGCTTCCATGCATGCTGCTATGCACTGCTAGAAGCGCTGCTAGCGTCATATGGATGTGTACACTGCCAAACCTTCTGCTGTAGTACACGCTACCATCGCGCTGCCGTACAAGCTACCGTAGCGCTGCCGTACAAGCTACCGTAGCGCTGCCGTACACGCTACCGTAGCGCTGCCGTACACGCTACCATCGCGCTGCCGTACACGCTACCATCGCGCTGCCGTACACGCTACCGTAGCGCTGCCGTACACGCTACCATCGTGCTGCCGTACACGCTACAATCGCGCTGCCGTACACGCTACCGTAGCGCTGCTGTAAACACTGCCATATCACATAATTAAATTGCAAAGAAAAATCCATGAAGAATAATTGTAATTAAAATCGTAAATACAAATACATTTACAAAATTATAAAAATTATGTTACATAACACTTATATACAAATTACTTATAAATATATGTACCAACTTATGGATTATTTGTAGACGGATATCACTGGCTGACTTGTTTGCGACTTTTCCAGCACATATACAACATATTACTTGCTTTGTTTTTTCGGATCGGAATTTCTTCATTATTAAAAAAAAAAATTGGATGGAATCTGTTGAGAAAAGATGTTGAATTTTTAAAAAATTCAAATTTATACAATTAAAGTGCAATAAGATAATTATGCAACACTGAATAACGAAAAATTAACCTCCATTATAGTACCTACCTAAAAAACAGCTGGCAAAGATAGTGTCCTTAAAGTTCAACATTTCCAATTGTTCATTATTTTTTCTGGACTGACATCATTGGTAATGTTGAAAAATAGAATTAGTGAACACGATCTTGGTGGTCTTATATAAGGTGGACTGCGAAATTCGTTTGTTTTTCATACCGAACATAGATACTAGATATGCAACCTAAAAAAAATTCAAAATTTAAATTTGAATAATTGAAATTATGAAATTCAGTTCGCATACTCACAAATTTCTCTCTCTCTTTTAAATCTGCTAAGCAGTTGTTAAAATCTTCGAGGGAGGGGGTGATTGGGGATGAAATAACCTTGAAAAAAGTATTTTAATGAAAAATGAAGTTTAAATCATGAAAATCATTTCGAAAATTCTTGAAAATCATTAAATAATTTTATAAAGAAAAATTCAAAATTATGATTCAAATCATGATTTTTTTCACCATGAAAAATCATTACCAAAAAATTTTTTCAATTTTAACTTCTTTTTTTGACTAGTAGCAGTAGTGTACATAATTTTGAAGTTCAAATCTTCAGACAATTGCAGTTTTTTTTTTCTTTCGACATTTTTAGTTCACCTTAAAAAAATCATCAAAATTAAAACCATAGTTTTACAAAAACATGATTTTTTGATTTTGACAAATCTTCAGACAATTGCAGGTTTTTTTTTCTTTCGACATTTTTAGTTCACCTTAAAAACATCATCAAAATTAAAACCATAGTTTTACAAAAACATGATTTTTTGATTTTGACAATCTTAATTATTTTTTTTTAGTTAATGGTTATGCCAATCCCCGACTTTAAATGAAAAAAAATGTGAAAAATTGCACGTAGGATCAGAAAATTCAAAAAAATCAGAGTCAGAACATTGAAAATTTTTAACTCTCTTCCACCTGTCAAGCCAACTTCAGTTTGTCTCCGAATGTAAATAATAACCAATCAAAAATATGTAATCATAAATAACTTATACAGAAAAGATGTTAATTGACTTACTTATTTTTGGATAATCCACCAAATATTGCTCGCACAAATTTAACAAACTACACACACAAATTTAACGAACTTGATGCACAGATTTAACAAACTTCAATTTTTAAACAACATAAACATAACATTCGAAGCATAAGACAAACGATATCGCTGTGAATGACGAATTCTGTTCAACTGAAAGATACCCTTCGATCACAGTACAAAAAACCACCCTCTATCAACAAAAATAACTCCTAAGGAGGACATTTATTAACTGGTTGAACGCTAACTTCCATTCCCATGCATTCGCACTCGCATGCACCGTTACAAAGTCTATTGTATAAATTTTCTCCTTATTCAGATGAAGATATAACGCAGACGCTTGGGCGAGGAATTTCAGTGACATTCTTAGAAGTGTGGATTGCTGCACTACTAGTTGCGCTACCGTAGTACATAATTTCCTTTCATGGTAGTATGCGCTGCTATACGCTTCTATTCTCACTGCTGGTAGTGTGATTGGCAGTGAAAGGTAGCATTTGCTACTAGCAGTGTGAGTAGAAGTGTGGATAGCTGCACTACTAGTTGCGCTACCGTAGTACATAATTTCCTTTCATGGCAGTATGCGCTGCTATACGCTTCTATTCTCACTGCTGGTAGTGTGATTGGCAGTGAAAGGTAGCATTTGCTACTAGAAGTGTGAGTAGAAGTGTGGATAGCTGCACTACTAGTTGCGCTACCGTAGTACATAATTTCCTTTCTTGGTAGTATGCGCTGCTATACGCTTCTATTCTCACTGCTAGTAGTGTGATTGGCAGTGAAAGGTAGCATTTGCTACTAGAAGTGTGAGTAGAAGTGTGGATAGCAGCGCTGCTAGTAGTGCAGCGGTAGTACAGCATTTTTATACCTTGATAGTGTGCACAGCTATACACTACCAATTCCACTGCTACTTCTAAGACTACAACAATGACAAATGAATGTGTAATTTACATCCATATTTGCGAGTGTGCTGGTAATGGTAGTGTCGCTGCTATACGCTTCTAGGAGCACAACTAAAATTGTGCCAGCTGGGAAAAATCTACTTATTAGCATCTTAGATTCTTGAATTTTTCAAAAGGAATTTTCTGAAAAAAAAACTTATAATGTAGGTGTAGTTTTTTGATAAAATTTTTTATTTTCTTTTTTAAAAAATAAAATGAGTTTTTCAAGAATTTTTTTTCAAAAATGTTTTAAATAATGTTTTTTTTTGTTTTTTTTTTTTAGAAAAAAAACACGAGAGAAAATTTTTACGAAGACGCATTTTAAAAATGTTGGATTAATTTTCAAAACATATCTTTTCTACAAATTTCTTTCAAAGCGGATTTTTTGACGTATACTTGAATACTTTTAATGAAGGTATTCCCCCTCTCTCAAGAAATGAAACATCTTTTTTCAAAAAATTGTAACATTCCTTTTCAAAAAATTTTTTTTTTTTTTCAAAAAAATCCAATCTTTTTTTTCTCAAAAAATTGAAATGTTTTGTTCAAAATTAAAAAAAAATTAAAAAAATTGAAAATAATTTTTTGGCGTGTTTTAAACGATTTCTTTTGCATGTAGAGAAATTAAATTTATTTTGTGAAATTTTTCTCCTTACGATGAAGATGCCAAATTGGAATTTCCCCCCTAAACTAAGTGATATTTTGCTATTGAAAATCCAATATCGAAAATTAAACGTTTTTAGATTTTTTTTCGTAGGTATAGAAAAATGAATTTTTTTACGCAAATAAATTTTCTTCAGTGAATTTATGGAAATTTAGCTTCACGAACCATCATTCTCGTGACTTTAATTTTTTTCTATCGAATGTAACTCAAATAAAAACATCATGAGACTCTTTGTCAACTCCCACCTAAAGCATTATGACAGATTTATACCTACCACACGTGTGGACACGCCAAACCCACCAAAAACCAACAAACCACCTGAACGAACGCACCTTAGGTCCAATCACACGCACAGGACAATGACAAAAAAATGAATAAATTTCTGCACCTTCCCCTCCCCCTTGCCCAATTTCTTCGCCTCCTCATTCAACTCAAACCAACTCTCGCCTCACCGCACACACACGTAGATTATCAGCGGATGATAAAGAAATTGTAAAAAAAACACAACATAATCACAAGCATTTCAAGCCATCTGTCCAGTGTTCGCATTACATTATAGGTTATTTTTCCATCATGCACACGAGGCCATAGCCCAAATACTGCTACAATACGTACATAAGTAGGTATATTACCTACATAATACATATACGAGTCAGACATGATTTAAAATTCCGTGTACGAGGCAGTATATCGTGCAGCTCGAAAAGTTGTTTGCGAGTTCGATATAATTTCAGAATCGAATTAAGGGTTACGAAAGGGGTAAAAGCGCATTCAACCAGTGGTGAAAAAATTCATCCTCTTATCGCGCTCGCTCATCGACTCGTAAATAATAAACACATGGCGTGAATCAACAAAATAATATCCACTGGTCGCGCCGCCGCGCCAGCCAAACCGAAAAATAAAATACCGCGAGTTTCTTAAAATCATAGGCACGAAGGTATGGAATGGAGAAGACTTACACGATCGTATATTTATTTCCGGTTTACGAATTATGTATTAAAAAGTTCGCTTCGAATAGCTAGCTCGTGAATTTTATTTCCAGAGGAGTGTAACATTGTATGTTACAATGAGAGCGATTTAAGAGGAAATGCACCGAGCTGATAAAAAGTAGGACCAGCTCGATGTACTAAGAGATAAAGGTCTTGCAGTTTGATTGTGGTGTAGATGGATGGATGATCGTGTCGCGTGCCTGTGTGTCTGGGTTATTTCTATATCGGTTTAATTATGATGATTGGTTCAATTCGTAGTGTATTTATAAACTTATGGCTAATTAAGCTATACCCGAGCGGCACACTCGATCGATAATATCGTATCGATAAAAAATCGTTTGAAAATCTATAGATGTTCTCACGATATTATAAAGATTTATCTGTACAATTTCATAGGCAAAAAATCTAAAAACTATCGAATTCGATATTATTAAGATTTTATGACGATATTTGTCAACGATACTATCGACAAAGAATATTAAATTTATCGAATTCGATTTTTTAACAATTTTGTAAAGATATTTAAAACTATATTATCGACAGATTATATGAAATTTCTCGACTCCGATATTTTACCGATTTTTTGACGATATTTGAAACTATATTATCGACAGATTATATTAAATTTATCGAATCCGATTTTTTACCGAGTTTCTAAAGATATTTGAAACTATATTATCGGCACATAATATGCAATTTCTCGAATTCGATTTTCTAACGATTGCGTGAAGATATTTGAAACTATATTATCGACACGTAATATGAAATTTCTCGATTTCGATTTTTTAACGATTTTGTTGCGATATTTGAAACTATATTATCGACACTTAATCTGAAATTTCTCGAATTCGATTTTTTAATGATTTTGTGAAGATATTTAAAACTATATTATCGACACGTAATATGAAATTCCTCGAATTCGATTTTTCAACGATTTTGTGGCGATATTTGAAACTACATTATCGACAAATAATCTGAACTTTGTCGAACGATTTTTCAACGATTTTGTGACGATATTTGAAATTATTTCCAAATTTTCGTAAGTCCAACTCGTCTGGAAGTACTAAACTGCCTATTATAAGCGTTTTATTGCTAATTCCTCAACGATAAGGTATGGCATAGTGGTTAAGGAAGAGGATTACCATGCAGGAGGTAGATGGTTCAAGCCCCACGGGTGGCAGATTTTTTATAATTTTTTTTTACTTTTTCTGAAATGACCCTCTTACCACAACATGAATAATGTGTTTAGGCATAATTTAATGTATTAATTATGCTAATTAAGGATTTTTAATTATAGAAAAAAGCTAGTAAAAGACGAAAAATCGGAATAAAAAATCGATAAAAATCGACAGAATATCGAATTCTATAAAGTGTCGCGAAAGTTCCGCCTAAATCGTGAAGTTATCTTTCGATATTATAGATAGATTATCAATAAAATATCTCACTATAATCTCGAAATTTTTACTAACTATAATTCGTCGATAATCTATCTATATATCGAAAGATAATTTCACGATTTAGACGGAACTAACGCGACACTTTATCGAATTCGATATTCTGTCGATTTTTCATTTCGATAATTTGTCGATTGTGTTGCTCGGGTACACAGGTTTGGTAGGCTAGAGCCATAGAATGGTTGGGATGAAGGGATTTATTTTATGTACCTAAGTTACCATGACATATGGTGAAGCAAGTATATTTCACATACTCGATGTTACGTCGAGTATGAAGTGGTCAAAAGAAAGATCACTGTTTGTAAAAGGTTACAAAGTGGCGCCCAACGTGGTTTAGCTTGCTAAGGGCCAAACCACGGAACTTTTTAGTTTAAAAATTATTATCCAACGCTAGTCGTGTATTTTGATTGTTATAAAATTTTTTTTGTAATTTCAATTACCTAAAACTTGCTTTATCATGGTTAGATATTACATATTGGCTAAATAGTTCGACGTGAACAAGTTAAAAATAAGCAAGGGAGGATGGAAACGAGGTGTATGAGTTTAACGCTGGTGCGATTGTAACAAGCTTCGTACAGTAAACCGAAAATAAGCTGATTAAACGTTGAAATAGTGAACGATAATACCGGCAAAATGTTGATACAAAATTACAACCATTACCACTGCGATTGATGATTTTTCGTGTTGTTGAATGCACCTACTGCTCTCGTGTACTTGGTAGGTTGGCTTGTTTTATTGACGTATAACTCTAGCACCTGATGTATGCTGCGGTGATAAGATACGTTAATGCTGGTGCGATATCCTGTAGGTGCTCCTAGTAATGTGCGCTGATTAGATATGTTAATTGCTGGTGCGATATCCTGTCCCAGGTATCGATTCGCCCATTTGACTGTCTAAGATTCTCATATTATGGGAGGAATCGAGCCCAGGTATTGGTTTTTCACCCATTTAGTTGTCTGGTTGAGTGTGTTATAGGAGGTTACTTGCTTATCGATGATGAATTATCGAATCATCGAGAGTTATTGCCGGTAAATCTGGTTGCTATGGGGTCTGCGTGTAGTGGTGTTGCTGTTTCAGCTCGAAGGAAGGTAATCGAAACAGTTGTAAGCAAAAAATGGCCAATAAGAAGTAAATTTTCACCGATAAAGTAATTGGCTGGATAGGTATTCGTGTTGAACTGGCTTGAATAAGTTTGAATAACGCTTGCAATATACTTTGAGACAAAAACATTAGAAACTCGCGCCTAACCAACTGATTGAGATACGCATGCATCGGAACACGGTTACTTTTTAGTAACTTGGTTACTTTTTTAAAGGCAAGGTTACTTTAGTTACTTTTGGGCTCATTTTGGTTACTATGGTTACTTTTGGACTCATTTTGGTTACTATTTAGTCAAAAATCTGACGAACAGCTGCCATTAAAATTTAAAATTTCTTTAAAAACGTTTTGAAAGTTTTTTTCAGAGATTTTGCTTCCAAAAAATTTGAAATATTTTATTTAAAAATGAATTAAGTAAGGTCAGTTGGGGTAACTGGGCCACCGGGGTATCTGGGCCATTCTCTTCCTAATTCCCTCCAAAATCGTCTTGACGTAAATGGTTGGTTGAATGGTAACACTGACATCGTAAGCCCACCATAACAATTATCATTCGGTTCCTAGCTTCCCTTGAGGAGGCCTCAGTAATTTGAGTAACATGACATGGCCCAGTTACCCCCAACAACTGTGGCCCTGTTACCCCAAAACTCAGATTTGAGTGGGGGTAAGTGAATTACACATCTTGAATCTTCCTTAATAAAAAAAAAATTTGGTGGCCCAGTTACCCCATTTTTCGGGGTAACTGGGCCCCCATTCTTTGTGTAGAGTGAGGTGTTCCTCAGCTCAGGTATGTGCTTCACCCTCAAAATCAAAAAAGTGAGCGTACCTCTATGACACCCCTCTACACGTCCCATTTGAAGATTTAAGTTTATTCTTCACTAGTGAGGCATTTTTGAATAAAGATTTTTTAGAGTTGTAAAAACGTGGCCCAGTTACCCCAACTGACCTTAATTGAACAATTTATTGAATCTTCTTTTAAAATTGAGATTTTTTCTGCTCGAACTTCAGGAATATTTATTTTGTACTTATGTATTGAAATTCAAGGTAGAAAAATGTTTGCTCCTAAAAAAATTGAAAGTTCTTTTATAGGCATTTTTCAAGTCAGTATGAAAAATTGTGATTTTTTTTCTTGAAGAATTAAGATTTATTCTTGTCTAAAAATGAGCCACATTTCTTGAAAAAAAAAATGTAAGTAGATAAGCCGTATTTTTTTGAAAAAATTGAGAAATTCTTTTCTCGACAAATAAACGATTTTTTCTCAAAATTTCTTTTCAAAAAAAGTAGAGGCCGTCGAAGAATAAAACCGATTTCTCCTCATTAAAAACTTTTTTTTTAAATGAGAATACCTAGTAATTTTTTCAATTAAAAAAAAAATGTGTTCGAAGTATTTGAAAATTATGTTTGAAAAATAGAGAACTCCTCAAAAATGAAACATAAAATCGTTTCAACTCGTGAACTTGAAATGCTTCAAAAATTTGATATTTCTCAAATGAGCAAAACTTTCCTTTTAAAAATTTTGAAAAGTTGTGAATTTCACATGTTGAAAAATTGTTTTTTTGTGGAGAATGAAGACTTTTCAAAAATTAAATTTTTTTTGTATCTACTCATTTTGCAATAAGCCAATCAAAAAATTGATTTTTTTAGACTTTAAATTCTTAGGCATTACAATTTTTATAAATTGAAAATTTTTTATTTGAATAAACATGAATTTTAGGAACGACTATTTTTTTTAAATTAAATATAAATTGTTTAAAAATCAAAAAATTTAGAATTTTAAGTTTAAAAAACAAATAAGAGTTCAAAAACTTAAAAAAGTTGATATCAAGTATTTTCAAGAAATTTTTTTTTTGAATTTTCAATATTGAGTTCAAAAAAAATTAAGATTTGATAGGAACTCAAAAATTATTTATTGTGAGCTTCTCAAGAATTGAAATTTCCTATGATATAAAAATTGAGCACCTATTAAGCCAACTATTCTATTAAAATTCGTCATAATTATAGAAAAAGAAAAAAATGCATGAATTATTATTTTTGAATTAAAAATTTTGATTTTTTCAAAATTTTTACCATTGATTTCAAGAGTTGTGAAACGTCAAATTTAGCGAAAATATGAGAAAAACGGTGACGAGGGGAGGGGAGGGGGTTATGAGTCATTATATTCAAGTGGAAATGGAAAATTTTTGGTTACTTTTTTCCATAATTTTGGTTACTTTTTTTGAAATTTCAGGTTACTAAAGTTACTTTTATTTTTTCAAATTTCGCTCCGATGCATGAGATAGGTATAAAATTCGATAAATTTGAACTTGGAATGCGAATCGTCGGACAAATTTGCCAATAAGTTTAATCAAGTATTAATTTCGATATTTGCAGTGAACTTTTTCAATTTTTCCTCTCCCTCCTATATTTAATTATTTGATTATGTTATGCCGATATAGATTGTGATTTATTTATCACACTTTATTATTTCATCAATTATTTTTTCTGCTGTTCAGCAATATTATGTTTTTCTTGTTATTTATTATTTTTTTATCCGTTATTTATTTATTTATTTATTTAATTTATTATTTGGTTGTTTGAATTTGTGATAAAACCGATTTCTGATGGGAATTTGAAAGATCTAAGAGTAAAGCTTCTCAACATGACGTATTCCAAGTAAAAAAAAAAAAAAAAAAACGGATAAAAGTGCAGAGGTATTAAAAAATATGAAAGACAATGAATCTGGTAAAATGAAAAACTTTACAAAAACAATCGATTACCGATTATTTTTTGGTCGAGAAATATAATGAGAATAAACGAAAGAAAGCCAACATTTGATATCTTAAATTGGCATAAAAAACCTACTTAACTAATTATTATCGCTCTCAAAAATTTTAACTCCATCAAAATTTTCAATTTGACAAGAATTAAATTTTAAAAAAGTGGACACCAAAATTTTGCCAAAGGGGGTATTTGTAACATTGTATGTTACAATGAGAGCGATTTAAGAGGAAATGCACCGAGCTGATAAGAAGTAGGACCAGCTCGATGTACTAAGAGATAAAGGTCTTGGAGTTTGATTGTGGTGTAGATGGATGGATGATCGTGTCGCGTGCCTGTGTGTCTTGAGTTATTTCTATATCGGTTTAATTATGATGATTGGTTCAATTCGTAGTGTATTTATAAACTTATGGCTAATTAAGCTATACACAGGTTTGGTAGGCTAGAGCCATAGAATGGTTGGGATGAAGGGATTTATTTTATGTACCTAAGTTACCATGACATATGGTAAAGCAAGTATATTTCACATACTCGATGTAACGTCGAGTATGAAGTGGTCAAAAGAAAGATCACTGTTTGTAAAAGGTTACAGGAGAAAAACTTTCGCGAAATGGGTTCCATTCCAATTTTGAGTTTTGGAGCATTAAAAATGGCTGAATTTTTCTCCAAGTGCCAGCACTCGCCGATATAGGTTTTTTGCTCGAATAAGAAATCATTAATTACGCCATAATCCGCAATCCGGAACGATGTTCGAAAAATACGAGGTAACGAACTATACAAAAAATAAGAGGATTCGGGTACGAGGCGGGGGGAAATCGAAGGTAAAATTATAGTCGTATTATGACATTATCAATGGAGCGGCAAAAACAGATTTCTGCGGGCGAAAAAAAGTTTCCACCACGAAACGAGAGGAAACAGTATGTAGGGGAAAAAGTTTTATAATGAAAATTAAATACCAGATATGAAAATTTTTTCTCATTTGGAAAATTTTCAATATCAAAGGTCGGTCGGGTCGCGATGTCGCGCAATTGCAATTCTCTACGGCTCGTATCGTAAATCCTTTGAACATTTGTTACGTAGCATGATACAACCTACGGTAAGCATGAAAAATCGCTTCATTTTGCTAAAAATTGGATTTAGCGACGACGGACGCGAGGCGACGTGAACCCGAGTAACAGTATCGTTTACATCTAACGATTAAGTTAATTACACGAAATACACTGAAAAAGCAGGGTCGCCTCGTTTAAAGATAGACGCGAGCGGATTTAGGACCTTTATAATCTCATTGTAGTAGCGTATGATTCGCTCGTAGTACCTCTCTTCTCTCTACTATATACGTACAACGTGGTGTAATACGTATTGTATACCTATGCCTGGCCAAGCCAAAGAGGTCTAAATCGATTATTTTTAAATAATTAAGGAAAAATAGCTATCGCGCCAAATTCGCCCGCTAATTTATCCGTTTAGGATCAGATTACCGGTAATTTTGAAAAATAACCAAATCGGATTACTCCGGCGCGATTTATAATGTCTGCGCTAAACTGGCCGCATGATATTTAACCCGAGTACGCCATTAATAATGCAATAAAACCGCCATAACAGCGTTCTAATTTATCCCCTGCTGCCCTGACCTGATCCACCGATGAACAAAAACGTCGTCTATTTCAAATCGCAATTTTTTTCCATCGCAGAGTTTCGCAATTTATTAATTCAAAACCGTATACGAAGGAGTCTGTAAACCTTTTTTTACCCATCAATTTATGGAAAAAACATGAGGCATATCAACTTTTTTAATTTTCTAGTATCACTGGTGTGTCGAAAAACTAACTAAAAATTGACCAACATTCCATAGATGTATAAAAAAATCAACTACATGCATTACTAAAAACGAGAATAAGTACCTACAGCTGTTATTTATTGAATCTTTTTTTTTTTTTTTTTTTTTGATTTTTCAGTTCTGTAAAACTAAGTAGGTACATATTAGATATAGCAAAGTTTGATAATTTATCTATAAGGTGTCCTGCGAGTGGCCTGCCAAACTTGAAATTTGGTTATAATCGAGTACAACTAACAAAAAACTCCATATTATGTGAAATTTCCCATGTAAAAAGCTCCCCGAAAAAACCGGTTCTTTTTACATGGCAAAGATGAATTTTTTCCAAAAATGCGAATAATTGAAAAATTCAGAATTTCTTCATCATAATCTCTCAGAGTGAATCCAAATAACAAGAAAATATTTTTTTGAACAATTTTTTGCAAAGAAATTCAATTTTGGGAAAATTGAAAATTCAGCATGGCAAAAATAAATGTTTTCAAAAATATGGGAATAATTGAAAAATTCGAAATTTCTTCGTTAGCACCTCTCAAAATGTGCCTGAAAAATGATGAAAAAAATTATTTGAGCAATTTTTTCAAAGAAATTGAATTTAGGGAAAATTTGAAATTCATTATTACTTGGCAGAAATGATTTTTTTTTTCAAAAATGTGAATAATTGAAAAATTAAAAATTTTTTCGTCATAACCTTTCAGAAGAAGTCAGAATGGACTCGAATAATGAGAAAAAATTTTATTTGAGCAATTTTTTCAAAGAAATTGAATATGTGAAATTTCCCATGTTAAAAGGTCCGCTAAAAAAGCGGATCTTTTTACATGGCAAAAATAAATTTTTTCCAAAAATGCGAATTATTGAAAAATTCAGAATTTTTCCATCATAACCTCTCACAGTGAACCCGTCTTTTTTTCAATTTTTCAAGAAAATTTTTTGTCAGAAATATTTTACATTTTTTTACAAAACCCTATTTACTTGAGTACTTTTTTGTTGAATATTTTTCAAAATAATTATCTCTTTTCTGCGAATTTCTTTCGAATTTTATTTTTTAGCGTACTGAGCATAAGTATAAATGTGAGAATTTTCCAAAAAAATTCACGTTTTTTCCGAGGTTTTAAAATATTTTTTTTGGCTAGAATTGAAAAAAAAGTCATACAAAGAAATTTCTAAAAATTAAATTTTTTGATGGCAATAATTTTTAAGTGATTTGGAAGGATTTTTTCAGAAAAACTTTTTATTTGAGAATTCTTGGATAAGATTTATTTTTTATTTTTTCAAGATGGCGATTTTTTGTAATAAAAAGTTTTAAAAATTTTCGATAGGTTTTTCCAAACTGGGAATTTTTTAATTTTCTTGATTTTGTTCCCATATTTCGAGAGAATTAATTATTTACAAATTTTTAATTTTTACCAAATATTTTGAAAAATTGTTAAAAATTCAACAATTCATTCAAATTTGAAAATTATTATGAAAAGTCGAACTTTTGTCGAATTTGATTTTTACCAAATTTTTGGAACACATTCTTTGAGGCACTGGCTTATATTTTTGTAAAAGTTATTATTTTTTGTTTGAGCGCTGTTAAATTGATTCTTAATCAAAGTTAATTATACGAGTATGTTAAAAATTATTAGTTTGTCAAAATTAATTGTTAGGATTTATGGTCTGTAAAAAAAATGCCAGGGTTAGGTATTCATTTTTTTTTTTAGATTATTTAAAATTACTTTTTATAAGTTACGTAGGTATGTCTGTCACAATTAATAGGCATTTTTTTGCTTATGTCGTGTCATTGTCAAAATTATCATTGGCTAGTACGTACATAGGTATTTTTTGTTCAATTTGTCATTTTCTTATTTTTGGTCAAAGAGTCTAGCCGGGTTTATAGGAGTGATTTGGCCCTGAGCACAGATTTTTGAATTTTCCAGTGGAAGTTGGTCCTTATGGTCTGAAACTCCCGTGACCAAATTTTTTGCTCGATACCTCACCCCTAGCCTCTTCTAGGGGGTTTAATGTAGATTTTCGTTAAAATTTTTTAACTTTGGCGGTTTTCAATCGATTTTTTTCAAACTTACATGGATGATAGTTGGAACCAAGGGTAATTTATGGAATTTTTTAGAAAAAATTTTGAGAACTTTTTTCAAGGTCAAATGGGCATTTCAAGCTTTCTAGCGACCATTTTGGTAACCCTTTCAAGAGGTGAAATTCTGAAAAAAAAAATATATTGTGTACTTTGTCTAGATGTACAACCTCATATATATGCAGAATTTGAAATCATGGTGCGTCACCTTGAAAAATGCAAAAAATCGATTTTTTTGTTGGTCAATTGTTTTTAGAAATCTTGCTTGTCAGAAATGTTTTTCAAAAATGTTATGTTTCGTATTTACTTGCGTAGTATTTTTTTTTGTATTTACAATTATTTTTTTGCGGTAGGGTGACGATATGATGTGTAATTAGTGTAATTAGATGGTGAGGCACAAACTTTTCCACTTACCCGGCTTTTTTTGGCCAAAATTCCACGTCCCTATGGTTGTTCGATATATTTGCATCCTTTTTGTTTTATCAGACTATTTATCGTTTACTCTGAAATAAATTGAACATACCGTAGAGATGTAGAGAATTCATTCACCCCTGTTTCACTCCGCTCGCATGTACCGAGCGAAATGATGATATTTCATCGACAAAAATAACGAATTTCCTGACGTACAATGTACATATACGACTACATGGCGCGTGAAATAGCTGTTGCACCTGTTTTTAGAAATCATTTCTCTGTTTGGCGAATGCGAATTACACGACGACGACGACGAAAAGAGCACCTTCGCAAGGAGCGAAGCAGAACGCAACGATGGTACGTAAACGTAACTCGCAAACGACGAAATTGTCGCTGTCAAGTCGTTTGAAAAATAACACGACGTTGAGCTGCCTGCGGAGGGTGTGAGCAGGGTCGGACAGACACCACGAGCGAAGAGAAAACGCGAGAAAAAGTCACCTTAAATGTATACGAATCATTCAAAAGTTACGCTCGGCACAAAAGTAACACGATATCGGCATTAGCATCGTTGATTATCCGCTAATTAGCAAAATATCACTCGATCTATACGCTTTTCTTAGGCAAGGTTAAAAACCCTCTCCAACGTTTCGTTTTCCTATCTGCCATGCCGCATGTCAAAGGGGCGCGGAACCACGCAGAAGGGATGCGGACGGCGTGCGAGTTGGGGGTGTCTATGAAATTGTGTGCTTCCAAACGTCACGTTGTGATGATAACTCCGGCTTTTCCCCCTCACCCTCGTCCTTCGTCCTCATCGTCGGGTTTGTTTCGCTTCGTGTCTCGTCGTGCTCGAGTTCAGTTTTAAACGCCGAGTAAGATGTAAACTGTAAAGCCGGGTTCAGTTTTTTGTTTGCTGTTTTGCGAGTCACACCGTTGTTTGTTGAGCTGTGTTCGGCCACATTTCGAGTACGATTTCGCGTAATATTTCAAATTATTTTCCTCAGTGTGCTTGGCGATTTTTTCCCAAAAATTTATTGGGTCAAGTTTATTTTTCAATTTGATAATTTTTCAGTAAAAGTGCGCGATAAGCATCGAGTGGACTCGATTTTTGCATTCGGGTGTTTCGTAATTTTGTTTTCCATTTTTTGAATTTATCACTTTTTTTCAATAGCTTTGTGATTTTTTTCGTTAATTTGGTAATTGGATATATAATTTTTGGTCAATTATTATGACTTGATGGAAATTTTGCTAAATGGTGAGTTCCTCTAGTTTTTAATTTTTTTTTCTCGACTGTTTTTCGAATTAAAAGGATACCCCCCTTCAGATAGGTGAAATGCCCTTGTTCTCAGATTTTGGAATAAATCTAGGATATTGTTTGGTATATCCCTAAAAAAAATTTCCGTCGAAAATTCCCCCCCCCCCCTTCTCCTAGCCAGAAAAACGAAAAAACTTTTTTTTTAGGTGAAAAAATCTCTATTTATGGCTATTGGAGGTAAAATTTTGAAACAAATGAAAATGTGTAGACGGAGCATAGGGACTTTCACCTATTTTTATTTTGGAATTTTCCACCGCATAGATGGCGCGAAATACGCAAAAGAAAATTTTGAACCGCCACAACTCCAGACCTCTGAGAGGTGGTCAAAATTTTCCCCCTCAAAATATGTGTTTTGACGTGTATTTTTTTAAAAATATCAATGAAGTTTCGATTCGAGTGGTGGGTCATGCTCAAAAACACAAAAAACTCTCGAAAATAAGTGTTTCTCGTACTTAATCGTCGAATGGTTCGTCACACGTGAAAAATGTATAGAACCAAAGTTGTTCCTCGTGAAATTTCCTATAAGAAAGCACATTCAAAAGTTCACCCCAGTTTAAAATTTTTCGAACGAATCGAGCACTTACATATTATAGGCTGAAAAATTTTCAAATTTATTTTCAATTTTGTTGTGCTTGATTCGTTTGATAAATATCACAATTTAAAGGAACCTCGCCAACTCGTCACCTCCGATTGAGCTGAAATTTGACTCACTGAAAAAGCATTCTACCCAGACTTCACAACCAAATTTTTAGCTGCCGAAGTTGATTTTTCGATTTTTGGCGAATTTTTGAAAATGGCTGAAACCGCCCCCAAAAAACCATTTTTTGAATTTTTTTTTGTAAATTTCAAGATAAAATCCTGAAAATTTAGTTGTACACTATAGTCGTCCTCCTGAGTCGATTGGAACCCTTTTCGAAGCGATCTGGAGCCTCCAGAAAACGTTGACTTTTCTCCAGCACACTGGAATCTCTCCATTCGGCAAAGTCAACATTTTCTGGAGGCTCCAGATCGCTTCGAAAACGGTGTCAATCGACTTGGGGGGTCGACTTTAGGGGGTAGACAATGTTTCGGGTGATATGCTGGAGAAATTGATTTTTTGGAAATTTTTTTAAAAATGCAGAATTTTCAAGTTGTCAAAAAAAACAACACGTGCGAACTCGTCTCCTCGGATTTTTGATTCAACTACGTCAATCGATATATGCCCATGTAGCAATTGTCGACATCGACATTTATGTCGACAAAATTCAGACACATTTTTTTCTCGGTTAACGATGAATTAAAAATGATATTTGAGATTTAAAGTAATGTTCTATGTTAAACATAACTGTTCAATCAAAATTTTTGAATTTTTCTCAGTATTTTCCTATAATTTAGAAAACGTTGTTTTTCTACATAGACAAGTTGATGTAAAAATCGATACTCGATAAACGCATCGACATTTATGTCGACAATTTCTGCCAATTAAATTTACAAATTTTATATCTAAAAAGAACTAAAAACAATTAATAAGAACATTTTAAGCTCAGGAATAAATAATTTTTGAAAGAATCACAAAATTTTCTTATTTTTCAAAGTTTTGAATAATACAACGACTTGTCGAGTTATTGTCGACATAATTGCCGATGGTCGAATAATGCATCGACTTCACTGTCGACAGTGTCGACCAGAGGAATTGTAAGTTGAGATAGTGTCGATGTGATTGTCGATGGTCGAATAATGCATCGACTTAACTGTCGACAGTGTTGACCAGAGGAATTTTAAGTCGAGTTAATGTCGATCTAATTGTCGAGGGTCGAATAATGCATCGACTTGACTGTCGACGTCTTGAGGGTGATTGTGATACTCGCAGATAAAGTGTGTTGTGAATTAGTACATAAGGTCTAAGAATCATCTCTATGTTAGTTGGACACTCGCATGTGTCCAGCTACAAAGGTGGCCTCAATGCCGCATATTTGACAAAAAATGTCGAAATGTTGGCTTGAACACTATTTTTGGTGTAATTTTAATATATACTTATATTGAATATTTGAACTTAGCATATTTTTCAAAATCTCACCATTGCAAATGTCGATGTGGATGTCGATATAAATGTCGACACATCGAAATCGGTCACTTTTCGATCGTACATGTCGACACGATTGTGGATGGTTTGTCGAGCTTATTATCGACATGTTTGTCGACCGTCCAAATATGGCTCGACATGTCGAGCCATATTTGGACGGTCGACAAACATGTCGATAATAAGCTCGACAAACCATCCACAATCATGTCGACATGTACGATCGAAAAGTGACCGATTTCGATGTGTCGACATTTATATCGAAATTAGCATCGACGTTGCTACACGGGTGGCATCATACTAACGCTAGGATTAAATTTTCAGCTGCTGAAGTTGATTACAGCGCCGTCTGGAGCCATTCCAGTGCGCTGGAGAAAAGTCAACTTTTTCTGGAGGCTCCAGATCGCTTCGAAAATGGTTCCAATCGACTCAAATGGTCGACTTTAGTGTTCAAACCAATTTTCAGGATTCTATCTTGAAATTCAGAATTTTTTTTCAAAAAATGTTTTTTTGGAGGCGGTTTTAGCCATTTTCAAAAATTCGCCAAAAATCGAAAAATCAACTTCGGCAGCTAAAAATTTGGTTGTGAGGTCTGGGTGGCATGCTCTTTCAGTGAGCCAAATTTCAGCTCAATCGGTGGTGACGGGTTGGTGAGGTTCCTTTGTTGGGTTGAACATTTGAAATTAAAATGTCTACAAAAATTTCATAACCAACTTTATACCTACCTACAACTTTTAAGAAAAAAAATAAATATTTCAAACGTTATAAAAATTTTGAAATATTTTTCAATGGGAAACTTTTTCAGCATTCTTCAAAAAATAACTTTTTTAAAACCATATTTTTGGAAACATTTTTTTCAAAATTTTTCATTCAATTTTTTTGGATTTTTTTGTTGCTTTTATTTTTTTGAAACAAACTTGAAGGGGTGAGTATAAACCTGAAGAAAGATTAAACTCGAGGAGAAATTAACTTCAAGAGTGCCATCAATCGAATGAATATATTTCATAACAAAACAACATTACTTCGCTAAATATATTTCATAGCCACGTATTTCAATAGTGAGGGAGAAATTGTTTCTGACCAGAAAAATAGTCCAACATCGCTTCTATCAATCACATTTCAATTTGATAACTTCATTCGCAGCCCATATTACCAATGTGCCAATTGTTCTAAAAATTCGAACCTCATCATCCCTGGGAATTGTTTGTTGTCTAGTACAAAGTGCACATCGTCGCATCGTCGTCGACATGTGCGAAAACCTGTAAAATTCTCGGCGAGTAATTATACGCGAACAATACGTTGAAAAACCACACTATACCATACACCTAACGTAACACAATCAGCGTCGACAACAACGAGCTAGCGAGCAACGTAACGGCGAATAATTTCATCCGTTTAAGTTAATAGCATACGCGATGAATTAATAATAACCAAAGGCAACTCGTTAACTTTCCATACAACACGAGCCTTATCTCGGGCTGATGGTGTAATCAGCCCCCATATTCGCGTACACGGGAGCTGTACTCGTACGTATTCGACAACGACCAAAACCCAATTCGGCCATTTGATTCGGTTATTTTTGCTCTCGCCGGCGAGCATAAATCGTACATAAAATTACCAAATTCGCGTTTATGAGATTTCCAACTCGACTCGCGTTTATACCCCTTTCGCGTTCGCAAACCACCCCCTTGGCTCATCGCAATGTGAAGTCTGAAGAGGCACTCTCCACATATCTGCGTATAGCTTTTCATCGAGCAAAAAGAGAGCTTTTGTGGTACCCAGGGCGTCGCATCTCGTGCCATATTCAACTATTATAATTATATATCCACAAGTGTGTTCCATGTATAGGTATATACTTTATGTATGAATCTGGTGAAAAAATTCAGCTAGGCCTAAATCGAGGAGAAATGTTTATTTAAAATTATGTAAATTTCCCTAGTTGAGATTTACTTTTCACTGCGAACGTACGGAGAACGTTTCGATGATACGATTGTGTTTATGTTCCTAAGTGTGTGGTATATGCAAACATATCATATGTTGAATTTCTTTCATACGCTTTTTAATTGAATTTAAATTTCATCGTGTTTTCGAACGATGATTTTCATCCTAAAATGAAAATTATTATACGTTGAAAAAATTCTAGAATCATAAACAAGTGTCCCTATTAAGTATGAAAAAAATTCAAATTGACGAATGATTTTTAATAAATTTATATTTGAATAAAATTTCATAATATTTTAACGCATAGTTTCAAAACAATAATACCTGGACAAAATTGAAAAAAAGTCTAGAAAAATTGAATTTGAAAATAATTTACTTCTGAATTCAGTTTTGGGCAATTTCCATTCGTAATTGAGTTTTGAAAATTAGCTTTTGAACAGAAATGGAAAAAAAATCTGGAAAATTGCGTAAAATTGAAAAAAAAAATGTTTTAAAAATTCAATTTGAAAAAATGTTACTTTCAAACTTAATTTTAACAAATTTGGGCGTAAAAGTCTTGAAAAGTTGATTTTTGAAAAAATGTAAACTTTTGAAAAACTGAAAATTCCTATTCATCTATTTTAAAATGAATTTTTCAAAAAAAAAAAAAAAAAATAGAAATTTATCATGAAATACCTAGGTAGGTAGGTAATTGTACTCAATTTTTTTTTTTTTTGAAAAATTGCTTTTAAACAAAAATAAAAAAATCTGCAAGATGCAAAAAATTGAAAAACAATGCTTTTGAACATTTTTAATAAAAAATTTTGTTTTAAAACAAAGTAAAAATTTTTTCAAACATGTATTGAAACGTTGGGTTTGAACAAAATTCTTTGAAAAGTTTGGAGAAAGATTTTTAAGTCAGTATTGAAGACGTAGGTAAGTAATTAAAGAGTTTTGCTTATTTTTTTGGTTTCGTTCCTAATTAAAGGGTTTTAGTTATTTTTCGGCTTGCTTTTTTCGATACGCACAATAAATAATTAATATAAAGTTACTTTTTCTCTAATTTCGCTTCGATATTTCAATTCTTCATTCGAGAAAGTAAAAATTTGTTGCCTAATTTTAATGTTTTCAAAAAACAATTTGAGAAAAATTTAATTCTGCAGAAATTTAATTATCAAATAATTCTATAAATTGTTGTTTTTTTCAGGTTGAAAATTTATAGGTATAAAATTCAAGTTTTTTTTACGAAATTTTGTTTTTGAAGAATTTACGAAAAATTTGTTTTTCGGGAAATATTTTTAAAAAATTTGAATCAATTTCTCAGTATTTTTCGGTTGGTTTGATTCGAAAATAAAATTTCAAAAAATATTTGAAATTTTGATCTTTTGAAAAATTATACTTTAGAGATACCTACTTACCTATTCCTTTTCAAAGAGTGTTGAAAAATGTTATTGAAAATAGCTGAAAGTTTTTCAGAACTTGAGTACGTACAAATTATTTAAAAAATTGTTTTGTTTGTTTGTTCTTTAAAAAAAATTTGAAACTCCTTTATGAAGAGAAAATTCCAACAAGAGGTTATTTTTACGACATCACGAAACCTCTGGGTCAATGGATCGCTGAAATTTTTGAAAACAATGAAGAGTCTAACACCAACACTCTAATAGAAAAGGCATTCGCTTCGGCTGAACATCGAAACCAATTCAACTCACGAAGTTGAAAATTTCCAATCCAATTTCTTAAATTCTGATTATTGTTTATTTGAAAAATTCTATTTCTTCGATTTTTAATTTTTCCCAATTTCTAAAGCAGGCACGGAAAACTTTTTGAAACTTAGTTGACATATTTTCAAAATTTCAAAAATGTTTTTTTACCTACGTATTTTCATTTTAAATTTTTTCAATTTTATATACAAATAATTTTAGGTTATTTTCCGGTTGACAAAAAGTTTCTACCTGTTCAATAAACAAATATCAATTTTTCGCCAATTTCTGAACTACCCAAGCATGTAGATGAACTTTCCAAAACGCTAATTCGAAATTTTTAGATCTTTTCGAATTGATTTTTTTTTTAAATTAAGCCAAAAATTAGTAAAAATTCCATATTTTTTTCACTTTAAAAAA
Organism: Balanococcus diminutus; assembly: GCA_959613365.1. Lineage (NCBI taxonomy): Eukaryota > Metazoa > Arthropoda > Insecta > Hemiptera > Pseudococcidae > Balanococcus > Balanococcus diminutus. The sequence goes on along the minus strand of OY390716.1, from coordinate 58,553,804 downwards.
ATATTTAAAAAAATTTCACGCTGACTCAGAAAGAAGATGTAAGAAAGCACTGAAATCTCTTCTCTCCAAAGACTGGAGAAATATTTTTACTGCAATTTTCTTTCCAAAAAAAAAAAAAAAATTGTGACAAGAAAATAGCGAAGATCATTTCTCAAAAAATTGAGATTTTTCTCTCTATAAAATAATAGATCTTTTTGCAAAAATTTGAACAAATATGTTTCGGTCTATTTTGAAAAATTGAAACGTTTTTCCAACTCTAAAAAGTTTGAAAATTTGGAAGGGTTCCAAAATAAGGAGGAGAAAATCTTAGGTACTTAGTTATTAGGATTATTTTCAAAACGTTGGAAACAAATTACCTGAAGAAATCTAAATTTGTACAATTTCAAAACCATCATGTCACGTAAAATATAGGTAAGGTACGTAAAAAATTTTTACATAAAAAAACTGAGAAATTAAAATACTTACCTACCTTATATAATTATTTTCAAAAAAAAAAAAATAAATAAATAATATCTTCTTCTATGAAAAAATATTTATTTTCTTCAAAAATTCGAGAAATTTTTATGCTGAGTCTTGAGAAATTGTTTTCTTCAAAAAAAGTAAGTAAAAAGTTTTTTGAAATATTTTTCCGATTATTTTTTATTCCTAGAAAATTGGGGAAAAAATTATTTCTCATAAAAAGGAACAACATAACATGCCTCTAGGATTATACAGGGTTCTCCCCTCCACCTTCTCAAAAAAGTTCATTAATGTACATTTTCTTAATAATAGAAAAATTGTCACGCGGTAAACCCATAAGTATAATATTATGTTTATGTATTTTCACAAACCCTCTAGATATACAACAATATTGTTACTCCTCGTAGAACTAAACTTCGCAATAATATAAAATATCAATAGAAAAGAGCGTGAACCGGGGGCAACAAATTCTTTACTCAATGAAAATAATGAATACGGTACTCGGGCGGTAACCACAGCAAAGAAAGCCAAGAATATAAAATATTACATAAGCTAAACGTTGTCGAATTATAAAGAAGGGTGTACACTGTACTGGTATACAAGTAAAAAGGAAGAATAAAAAAAAAAAAAAAAAAAAAAAAAAACCGTAGACGATATTCGATTTTATACTTTAATGGCTCAAGGATGATTTACCTTGCAACGATATTAAAAATTTTGTAACCACGTTGACATCGTAGTTGTTTTCTTTGTTTGGTTTTGTCGAGGGAAAAAACACGGTAACGGAGGAAAATAAGGATGAAAGTAAAAGAACACATCTCAAAAACAGTACACCCTTTATTGGAATCTCATTTAACGTAATCATTTCTCGGTAAGCTGTTACCTACGTCGCGAATTTATCACACAGCGTTAGGGGTTTTGGCAGAACAAAAGACCTGACACACTGGCAGGGTTGCGGAATGAGAAATCACGAAGCGTGCAGATATCCTGGTTAGAAAGGTGTAAGGAGGCGGGGTGTGAAGCAAAAATGAAAAAATAAAATCCAAAAAGAATGAAAATTTTCAATAATCAACAGTGTGCGAAAGCGAATTCGAATTTCATACGTGTTAGAGATATTACGAAGAGCGTAGGGTCGTCGACGAGCTTGTTTATTTATTTTTCATCGTGCACCTAGTTCCCTCAACGTCTGGCTTTCGTTTATCGTCATCTTCGTCGTCGACCTTTAAAAACGCGAAATCTCGAGCCGGTGATTGGATTCGATTGCCGGCATGAGAGACGAGGCCGGAGGTTGTTTTCATAAAAGCTTCGATACACCTGAGAATTGCTTGTAATCTGGTATCGACTTAAGATGAAAGAGACCTCGTGGAATTTTCCACGAACACGTCGTTGCGATTATTTTACTCGACTATAAAAATAAAAATGGAAAAAAAAAGGTCACGTTGATTTTTCTCAACTTTGAATCTCGCTAAATCAAAAACTTGCTCGAGCTTTGTATGAAATATCCTTTAAAACAATGAAGTCGATGAATATGGCGGATGGGTAAAGGAAGTGGTGACGAAAAAAGTTGGAAAAAGCTGGAATATTCGAACAAATGTTTTACCTTTTTATAAAGCCTAATTTCCATCTGGGAAATAGAGAGTTTTATATGTAAATTGGGCGACATTCGTTTTTTCCCCACTCGTCTCCGCTTTCTATTTCTATTTGATGCCACTAGTACGTGGTACGTGTGTGTGTAGCTTTTACACATCTCCTCGCGGAGCACAGCACAGGGTGCTGTCGAGTACGCTGACTGCTGCGATGATCCTTTAGTAGCGCCAGCGCTCGGTAAACGTCTTTTCTCTGATCGAATACGTATCGTCTTTGATTTCCCAAGGTGCGACTACAACTTAAATACAAGTCACGTGCATCTCCTTTTACCGTTCCCTTCGGCGACAGTCTATAAATCTCTTGTTTTATTTCACTCGACTCGGCTGCTCGGTTTGGGCGTATTGATGTAGGGGTTTCCTCGTATACTTTTCGATTGGGCTCTTCGTCGTCCGTACGAGTGTTTTTTTAGTCGAATTTTTGTTCAAAAATTATGGTTACTGTGGCCAACCCTGATTTAGAAGTAGGGATGGGAATTTTTTGACCACATTTTTGGGCTCCTGGATCATCTAAATAACTATTTGCCCCATGTCAAAATTCCTATAGACCTCTGAGGAGGCCCAAACTGAAGAGATTTTTTGAAATTTGCTCCAGCAATGCGAACCTATATTATCTCTAACATATCCAAATGTTAGCTTACTAAGTCATCCCCGACCCTTTTTAAGCCCCTAAAAGTGAATTTTAGGGTCATAGTTAATGTTGATTGAGCTGTGGGTCTTCCAAATTGAACTAGAAGACCCAAAACTTCATAGTAGATTCAGTTTATGCCCTGATGTGTTTTTTGTAGGTTTTAACCTTTGAGTCTCTTTCGACCCTTGTGTGTGGGTCAAAAATCATGGATCTCCACTTATTAACTTGCCTTTTTGATGCATTGATCACGTACAGCCCAAACCAAGCGACCTAGGAGGTCCAAATTAGGTATATAGACTCAGTGGGGGGGGAGGGGTCACTGATGTGCACTTTGGAAGTTCTGACCTCCGAGCCACTTTTGACCCCTTTTGTAGAGTCAAAAGTCAAGAATATGCACTTATTAACCGGTATTGTTGATGCATTGATCCACCTACAGCCCAAATCGAGTGACCTAGGGAGTCAAAATTTGGTATATATGTAGAGTCCTTTGAGGTCACTGATGTGCATTTTAGAGGTTCTGACTTTCGAATCACTTTTGACCCCTTAGTAGGGTCAAAAGTCAAGAATCTTAACATATTAAGCTATCTTTTTGATTCATTGATCCACATACAGCCCAAGCCAAGTGACCAAGGGGGTCAAAATTTGGTATATAGAAGCAATGGTAGTTACTGATGTGAATTTTGGAGATTCTGTCTTTCAAACCACTTTTGACCTCTTTGTAGGATCAAAAGTCAAGAATCTAAACTTATTAACCTGACTTGTTGATGCATTGATCCACCCACAGCCCAAACAAAGTGACCTAGGGGATCAAAATTTGGTATATAGAGTGAGCGGAAGTCACTGATAGGCATTTTGCAGGTTCTGATTTTCAAACCACTTTTGACCCCTATGCAGGGTCAAAAGTCAAGAATCTTTACATATTAAGCTGTCCTTTTAATTCATTGATCCGCCTACAGCGCAAACTAAGTGACCTAGGTGGTCAAAATTTGGTTTGTAGGGTTGGTAGAGGTGAAGGATGTGCATTTTAGAGGTTCTGACCTTCAAGCCCCATTGGACTCTTGTGTAGGGTCAAAAAAGAAGAATTTTTATTTTTAATAAACTTATCTTTTGGTGCATTGATCATTTTACAACCCAAATCAAATGACCTAGGGGTCAAAACTAGGTATGTGGAATTGTGGAGTCAGTAGAAGTCACTAGTGTTCCTTTTTAGGATTTCGACATTTGAGCTCCTTTTGACCTTCATAAATAGAGTCAAAAATCAAGAATTTTCTCTTTTAACCCAGCTTGTTGGTCCACTAATCAGCTTACAGTACAAACCAAATGATTTAGGGGATAAAAATTTTGTATCTAGTGTCAATAGAGGCCACGAATTAGTTTTTTTGAGGGCTTTGATTTTTAGGGCATAAATTTGGGATGACCCATTTTTGGGGGAAAGCTCTGGGGAAGGCTCAAAATGATGAAATTTTTTGACAATTGCTCCAGCAATGAAGAACTCACATTACCTTCGACATGTGTAAATTTTAGCTTTCTAGGTCACCCCCACTACATTTAAGGGTTCAATTGGGGTAATTTTTCTCCTTTGATCAGCTTAGAGGATCTTAAAAATGGTCCAGGGTATCAAAATATCAAAGTAGGTGATGTTTATGTCCCTGATGTCCCTTATTTTGTACATTTTGATTTTTGGCCCTATTTCGACTCTTTCACAGGGACAAAAATCAAAAATTTTCATGTTGACCTATTTTATTTTTATTTTTTTTATTTTTTCCAGGGTAGATAAATTAATTGGTCCCCAATTTGAGCTAAAATATTGACTACTTTAAGCCACTTTCAAGAATTGTATTTATTATTTCACTTTTATTCAGGCAATTTCTGCACTATTGAATGATGTAACCTTTTACAAACAGTGATCTTTCTTTTGACCACTTCATACTCGACGTTACATCGAGTATGTGAAATATACTTGCTTTACCATATGTCATGGTAACTTAGGTACATAAAATAAATCCCTTCATCCCAACCATTCTATGGCTCTAGCCTACCAAACCTGTGTATAGCTTAATCAGCCATAAGTTTATAAATACACTACGAATTGAACCAATCATCATAATTAAACCGATATAGAAATAACTCAGACACACAGGCACGCGACACGATCATCCATCCATCTACACCACAATCAAACTGCAAGACCTTTATCTCTTAGTACATCGAGCTGGTCCTACTTCTTATCAGCTCGGTGCATTTCCTCTTGATATCGCTCTCATTGTAACATACAATGTTACAATGAAAAACCTGAAACAAAAACTGAAAACCGAAAACAAAACAAAAATTCGGCTCTCGAGTAGCGGCTCGACTGCTACGCGTTTTTTAATTTTTTTACTCGCGGTTACCGGGCTGCTGCACGGTTTGACGTCGTTTTCAAATGTGCCCGCATGTTTTGAAAAATTAATTTCTAAAAAATATCCCTCCATTTGCGGGCTCGACTATACTCGCAATTGATTCGGGGTAGTTTTATTGGTCAATTTGTTGTAATCGTAGGATACCGCACGAATGCGGATGGCGTGGCAGGCCTAACAAATGTTTACGAATTAAATCGTCGTGTGTGGGTCTTTTTTTTATTATTTTTATTATCGCTATTATCATTCGTATATTTCTTTATCGGTATACACATGTATCTGGTGCCATGAATAGAGAGTTTTTTTTTCTCAACTTTTTTTTTCTTCTTACGAAATACCGCGAGTCGATCGACGAAGGTTATGCACATAGGAGTAGCCGCATCTATTCGTGCAGGAATTCGAATAAATTAAGAAAAATATTTTCATTAGTTTCGCAAATAATAATAAAAAAATCTCGTCGTATGTACGCAGCTAATACGTATGGTATACTATACGTACTACAATAACCGCAGATATTATTTTTTATATCACATAGGACGAGATATTATACGTATGTTTATAATACAAGTTTATACAAGTACGACGAAAGCTGTAAGCTGAAAGTTAGCTCGTATATAGAAATAGTACATTTTTTTATTCATTTTTATCATACATAGTATATATATACACTTTGGCAGTATACCAGGAATTGCGCTTTTATTATTTCGAAAAGCTTTTCCTTTGTCTGCGCGAGTATTAGATTCGGCGAATTAAAATCTTCGAGCTTGGCTTTTCCAATACCAAATCATGCGAGATTTGTTACATTACGCGAGCCAGCTTAAAAGAGCTACCTGTTGGAAGAAACCACCGCCCCATATACGAGATTTACTTTGCTATCGCCATTGTACCGACGAGTATATTGTATACTGTGTAGCATTGTATGTACCATATTATATGGCTGTTTCGCTGGACGAAGGTGAACGAAGTTGCATCATCCGTCCATGTCCTCTTTGTATGTACCTAAGACCTACCCATGCGAAGCTGACGTTTTCTAACGCAGCGGTTTGATTCGACCGACGTTTAATACCGTGTAATTAATGTAATGTTGGGATTTAATTTAACCAGTCTGCGTTTGCGGATTGTGGAGTTTAAGAGAGGGAGTAAAACGTGTACGTGTGGAAGGGCATATACCTGATATTTTGTGGGTTTAGTCTGTGTGTAAGGTTAGGGTGATATTTATTTTAGCCTTTGAATTAGTTTGGCCTCTCATCCCCCAAAATGTATTGTATTTTTTTGAAATGAGAAATAATTCCTTATTTTTTATTTTCATCTTGACTGAATTTTAAGATGGTGCAGGTGAATAGTCCCTCATAGTTTTGAAAAAATGAAAAAAATGACAGATTTTTTGATATTTTGTCTTTTTTTGGTTCTAGCACTTTGAAGTGTTCCTTTTCATGAGAAATAATTTTCCTCCCAATTTTCTCAGAATAAAAAATAATCGAAAAATGTTTTCTCTTTTTTTGAAGAAAACAATTTCTCAAGACTCAACATACAATTTCCTCGAATTTTTGAAGAAAATAAATGTTTTTCATATAGGAAGATCTCAATTTTTTAGAAAAAAATTTATGTTTATTAAGTTTTTTGAAAATAATACTCAAGTATTTTAATTTTTCAGTTTTTTTATGTAAAAAAAGTTTCCATAACTTACCCATATTTTACGTGACATAATGGTTTTGAAATTGAAAAAAAAATTTCTTGAGGTAACTAATTTTTTTCCAATGTTTTGAAAATAATCCTAATAGGTACCTACGATTTTCTCCTCTTTTTTTCGAACTCTTTCAAATTTTCAAATTTTTTAGAGTTGGAAAAATATTTCTATTTTTTTAAAATAGGAAAATTTCTAAATTTTTCAGGGATATTTTTTTCAACTTCTCGATAAACCAGTTGATTTTCTATTTTTTTTTTTTTTTTTTTTTTTTTTTTTGCAAAACAATCTTTCTGTTCATAAATGTTTTGAATTTTGTAGAATTGAAGAATTTATATATTTTTTTGGAATAAAAAAAACAACTTGGATAAAAAGTTTCTCAATTTTTTGAAATTAAAAATTTCTCATATTATGAATTTTTTCTTAAATTCATTGAAATGAGAAAATTAAACCATTTTTTTAAAAGATAAAACTGTTTAAAAAAGTTTTTATTACTCGAATACTTTTTCTATTTTTCAATAAATTTTTTTGTTTTTATGGCTTGAAATTTTTAAGAAAATTTTTTTTTCTCACTTTTTTTGACAACTTCTTCCTATTTTTTTAAATTTTCAAAACCTTAATTTTTTTAGAAAAAATTTACTTTTTTCAATTTTTTTTCAATGTTTTGGAATAAAAAATTTCTTTAATTTTTTTTCGATTTCTCAAATTTATTGAAATGAGGAAATGCATCATTTTTTTTAGATAGGTAAAATTGTTTTAAAAAATTTTTAGGATGAAAAATTAATTTTTTTGGGGTCAAAGTTTTTATTAGGTACTAGAATACTTTTTCTATTTTTCTGGTTCAAAAATTTTTCAGTTTTTTTGGTATAAATTTTTTTCTTTTTTTTTTGCCTCACCTTTTTTTTTTTTTTTTTGAAAACTTCCTCTAATTTTTTTTTAATTTTCAAAACCTTTATTTTTTTAGAAAAAAATTACGCACCTACTTCAATTTTTGAGAATTTTTTTTCAATTTTTTGGAATAAGTATAAAATTTCTTGAACTTTTTTCGATTTCTCAAATTTATTGGAATGAGGAAATTCACCATTTTTTTAAAATAGGTAAAATTGTTTTAAAAAATTTTTAGAATGTAAAATTAATTTTTTGGGTGTAAAAGTTTGTATTACTCGAATAATGAAATACTTTTTCTATTTTTCACGTTCAAAAATTTTTCATTTTTTTTTTGGTATAAATTTATTTCTTTTTTTTGCTTGAAATTTGTGAGAAATTTTTTTGTTTCAGCTTTTTTTGAAAACTTTATCTTATTTTTTTAAATTTTCAAAACTTTTTTTTTTAGAAAAAAAAAAAAATTCAATTTTTGAGAAAAAAAAATTAGAATTTTTTGGAATTAACATTTTTTGAATGATTTTTTCAAATTTTTCCAGTTATTTTGTGGTGATTTTTTTCAGCTTTGAAAAAAAAAAATTTTCTAAATTTTTTTAAAATGAAAAAAATTACGATTTTTTTGGAAAATTTTTCAACTTTTTTAGGAAATGAAAACAACTATCCTCTAATTTAACTATAAAACATTTTTCAACTCAACATTCCTTCGGAAAATAAATCGAGCTCTGCCATAGAAAGTAGAAGATCATTAAGTTGTCGCTCTTGAAGCTGACACAATCTTTTACGCTTGTAGAGTGAAGTGATCATTGTCAAAAATTTAGTAAAAAATAGCAGAAATTCTCTTTCAAAAATTATCTAAAAATATTGAGGTATTTATTTATTTTATTTTTTCAGAAAAAATTCTTCTGAGCGAATGCAAGAAAATGAATATTTAATTTTATGAAGTATTGAATTCATCAAAAAAAATGTTCGCTTTTCCTTCAAAATTGTTGTTACTCATTACTCATTGGGTATTTTAATTTTTGGTGAAAATCCATAATAATTTGTCATTTTTTGATTAGTTTAGTCATTTATTGCAATGAAATTGAATCAGAGTAAAATAATTTTCGAGCCTTGAAAAATTTACCTTTTTTGTCAAGTTTTCTGTCATATTAAATTTTTCCTATAATTTCCAATTTCAGTTTTTGAATGTTGGTCATTTTATTCTGTTTTCAGTCATTTTCAATTTAATAAATTTTTCTTTTCAATATTCAATTAATTTATACTTCAAAATGATTTAAAAATAATCGCTGTAATCCTCTGTACGATATTACATTACTGTTTGCTGTAAAATCCTTATTAGACACCCTGCTGTAGTAGGTACTCGTAATAATTCCCTAAAGTGCCTTTTTATTGATTTTACATTTCAATTTTCTATATATAAATATTAAATCAACTTGGATATTTTTCAAACGATTCTAGTAATATTTCATCAGCTCGTGTCGTATTTTTAAAGTATTCGTATGATACATTTAATAATTATCATAGAGTTATAGTACCTAATCTGGTTTCTATTTCCTCATAAAATTAAATACTCTAACCGCAATTTTTGTTTACACTGGTTCTTCGAACCGAGCATTAAATCGAATGAGTATCGAAGAGAAGTATATTATAGTTTCCTTGACCTTGTTAAAATTTTCCAGTGGGTACATGAACAGGGTTACTTAATCGTGTACACGGTTCCAAATCCTGGTATTATCGTTTCGTCAGAGGAATACGAGTTAAATAAATACAAAATTAAAGTCGAGCTGCGCCTGTTTAGACTTAATCAATTGTTTCCTTTTTCTACATTGAAAAATCGAATGCCAGCTTAGGAAGAATCGATTTCCATAGAGGACAAAAGATTATTATGAAAATGTACTCGAGTGTTATGTTTTCATTTTTCCCATCTGCGGATATTATAAGTACGTACTTTTAACAAACACCAAGTTGCAAGATCCGGGCACAACGATAATAATTTGTAAACAAGGAGTGAAATATTCGAAAAAAAGCGACTCACCTTAGCGACTCGTTCTCGTACCTTCGACTACTATAGGCACATACGAGGAAAGATAATGAACTTTTGAAACGCTTAACTAAGCTTTTGGTAATTTCACCGGTACGATGTCGTATACTGCTTACTTGTAAGTTGGAGCCAGTGTGTCCCAAAGGTGAGTGTACGTAGAGTGTTGTTTTATAGTATGCGAACGTTTCAAGTTGGAAATTTACAATCGCGACGAGATATGAAAGTAAAGTTTGCAAGTTTCACACGGAGCTAGAGATGGTTTGTTTTTATTTTCAGTTTGGATGGAGTAATATGTTGGGAATTTTTGTACGTAGGTAGGTATAATCGAATCTGTCAAGAAAATGGCACGCGTAGCACGTGCGGAAAAGTTTGGTAATTTTTAAAAAAAAACATACTTTTGAGAAATTTTTAAACGAATTATTTTTTTGAAAATTGAATAAAAATAAAATTTGAAAAAAATTGTGTATTGAGGATTTGGAATGAATTTAAAAAAAAAAAACATTTTATTGGGTCAATAATTTTAAAAATTTAGAAAATCTTGAAGTTTAATAAAAATTTGAAAACAACATTTCAAATGTTAAAAATTTTTCAAACTTATCTAGATTGAACTATGAGCTACGGTTTTTTCTATAAAAAATTAAAAACTCTGTTTTCAAAGTGTGATAATAAGTAGATTATTGAAAATTTCAAAAATTTAGAAAAATATAAATGTAGGTACGTCATTCATAATAATATTATTTATCTATTTGTTTGAAATTTAATCATTTTTAAAAGTTTGGGAAAAACATAAAACTTGTTAATTTTTGAATTTTTGTAAATTTTTGAATATGGATCAATTCTTGAATTTGAGATAAATTCAAAAAAAAAAAAAAAAAGAAAGGTGAATTTTTAAAATGGAAGAAACTCTACTAATTTCTGAGATTTGACAGAAACTTGAAAGTTGTATTTTTTTTTTTTTTTTTTTTGAAACTGGATGTGAATTTGAAGTTTAGAAAATGTAAGTAATAGTCTAATAGATCTTTAAAAGTTGAGCATTTTCATATTTTAAAAAATTTTTGCAATTAGATCAGTGCTTTATAATTTAGCCAAATTTTTAAAAATAATTGTAAAATGTCAATCTTTATAGTGTGAATAAATTTTTTAAAATCCCTTTTTGATAATTTTGAAAATTTCTTTATTGGATAAAAATTTTGATATTTGAAAAATTTGTACAGTTCAATTTTTTGAATTAATTTTTACATTAAAAATTCTTTATAAATTCAGATAAAAATTAAAAATTTGATAATTTCCAAATTTTAATACATTTTTCAACTTAGATCAGATTACAAAATTAGACTTTTTCTGAACTTTTGAAAAAGTCAATTTTTTTAATTGAAAATTTTCAAAATGCAATCAATATCTTTGTGTTGGAAATGTTTAAATTTTGACTAATTTTTGAAATTGGGTAAATTTTATTGGCTTGATAAAATAAATTTTTACAATAATTTTTAAAGTTGAATAAATTTTTAAAATTGGGCAAAAATATTAAATTTTGGAAACTTTTCAAATTACACAGACCTCAGATTTTTTTACTGTTGATAAATTTTCAAAATACGAGTAGAAAGGATTTATTAAAAATTTAAAAAAAAATTGTAAAAATTTGAATTTTTATATTTTTGAAATCTTAATAAAATTTTGAAATCAAACTCTATTTATTAGAGGAGTTACTGTATAACTATTTTTACGTTATTAGGGAGATAGTGCTACTTTATATACCTCTCGCTGATTTGTCGGTAGTATAAAGAAGCCATTTTCTCCCTCGTAACGTAAAATAATTTATCCAACTACTATTATTATTTTCTTTTAATTGATAAAAATATATTTGTACATACTTTTTATCCAATAACTTTATTTTTGGAATATTTTGAAATAATAAAATTTGTGACCCAACATTAAAAATACTGTAATATGACTCTGGGGTCCACGAGCATCGACCTAAGTCTCTCACACCTAATCATGATACTAATTACAGAAATTCGATAATTATTCTATATCAATATTTACGAGTAGATAACGCAGATAAACATCCTTATCAGCGTTAAAATTTAGGAAATGTAAAAAATAAATCTCTGCCGACGAAAATCAGCATCAAAGCTATTTTTCATCTTGAAATCTCATACCACATTGCTTCTTCAGTAAACAGAAATTTGATATGAAGCTCACGTATTTCATGTTCTCAAAATAGGGCTTAAAGTGAGTACTACTTTAATTCCATTCCATCAACAAATTTTCATATTAGCTATATCGAATGGAATTAAATAGATTTAAACAAACGTGTAACATGAAATCCATAATGTCGTATTAACAGGCGATTACAATGTTCGTGTATTAATTTTTTTCAGAAAATGCTCTGTGTTAAATTTGTTTCTTCAACGAGTGCAATTGTGAGTTTAATATTTATTCTTTATTGTAGCGAATGTTTTGTGGATTGTATGCCTGAAACAGGAGATAAATGTTCCTTAGATGATTGTGATGCTAAATGTAAGATATTATTTGATTTAGCAATTCCACTGTTAGCGAAAGATCAGACACTTGTGGGATTATGCAAAGATAAAGGGAAATGTAAATGTTACACTTATCAAAAAAAAACTGGTTATATTTATGCAGGTGAACCATAGTAAATAGTTCATTAGATTCGATACCTACCTATTATTAAATTAAATGCCTATACCTACGTACATTCTAAATATTTTTATTACAATAATTTAGAAAATTTCGAAAGAAAAATTAAAAATATTCTGAAATTGTCATAGTAAATTTATAAATGAAATGAAAATTTTGTTGTTTGATTTTTTCCAAAGAGGTAGTGAGTTAAGAGTGATTAGATGTTGAATGTGTGATTGATTCAAATAAAAAAAAAATTTCTTCACATCAAAAATTCAAATTTTTTAAAAACACACATTCTTGAAAAATTTGAATTTTTCGCCCCAAAAATACTTAAGATGTAAAGAAAATGAAAATTTTTCCACTCCCAATGAATTGAAAAAATTTTTACTCAAAAAGTTTAGAGATTTTATTGAAGTAACAACAATTCATTAAAAGGTCATTTTCCCAAAAAATTTGAAATTTTTTTTTTCACTAATAAAGTTGAAAATTTTCACTTCACAAACTGAAACTTTTTTGGAGTAAGAATTAAAAAATTATTTTCCCCAAAAAATGAATTTATATTTGGGCAATAAATCACAATTTTTTCAGAGAAAATTCAATTTTTTAAAAATTTTAAATAATTATTTTGAAAAAAATCTCAGTTTTTTCAGAAAAAATAGAATTTTTTTGATTGAAAAAACTCCATTTTTTGGGAGAAAAAATTTCCAATTTTTTTGAGAAAAAATATTCTAATTTGTTTGAGAAGAAAATCGCTTGATTTTTTGAGAAACTAAACTCACATTTTGGGGGAGGGAGTCTCAATTTTTGAGAAATGAGTTTTTCATTTTTTTTAATAGAAGAAAATTTCAATTTTTCGAGATAAAAATCAAGTTTTTGAGGAAAAAAAACTCAATTTTTGAGAAAAAAATTTTAATTACCTTGAGGAAAAAATAACAATTTTTTTTTTAGAAATAAAATCTCTCGATTTTTTGAGAAAATTTAATCTCATTTTTTGATAAAAAAATCTCTTTGTTCGGAGAAAAAAAAATTCCAATTTTTCTGAGAAAAAATATCTTAGGTTGCTACTATTTCTTTTTTCCTTTTTTTTTTTTTTTTTTTTTTTTTTTTTTTGTTAAAAGTCTTTTAATTTTTTAGTTTAAATTTTGAATATTATTTGATTAAAATTACTGAAAAAGTCTTGTTTTAGAGTTTTGGTTAGAGTTTTTGTTCGACACTGCGTAAGTTGAGTAGGTATAAATTTTTTTTGGAACAGTTTTGTCTTTCAGTTAAATTGTTTAAAAGTTTGTTTGAAAAAAAAAAAAAAAAAAAAACTTTGTCAACGAATTTAGATTAAGAAAATTTTTAAAATCATTTCGAAAACATATGAAGTTTTTTCTTCAATAAGGAATACTTTGGCAAAGCGAAAAAAAAAATCCACGTTATCCTGGCGAGAGTCTCATTTCAACGTTGAAATTGTAGAGCGAGTTATGAAATGAAGCTTCAGTTCGCAAATTCGATTCTTTTTTTTTGTTCTTCTCTTTCTCATTAATTATATAAAAACATTCGCAATATTCCGCTTACGATAATCGACACAAAGCGTAGGAATAGCTGACTACGTTGGAAAAAGCAACATGAAAAGAGAAAGGAAATATATTAACATTTTGAAAATTCCTTCATTTTAATCTACTTAAGGAGCAATTTTGCTTAATTTCATTCCTTTAAACGCGTTATTTTTCTCGCGTATTTCTTAAATTAAATTTAAATTACAAGGCGAAATATACATGGAACAATTTCAGTCCGACACCGAAATCACTCAATTATTTTTATAATGCTTTGCTTACATCTTTGGTAAAATAAACAATTACCGAGTTTAATCGCGGACCCGCGTTCGCTCGAGCTCTGGCGAACGGTTTTTCAAATATCCCTCTCTTCTGCAGTATTCTGAGCGAAGAACAGAGATTGAGAAGAAGGAAGAGAGTGGAAAAAAACAGAACTAAACCATAAATCGCATTTAAATATTAAACTGCTCGTCGTAACCATAAACCGTCTTTTTATTTTAGTCGAGAAAAAATCTGAAAACAAAATAGCAACTGACGGATACATTTTTTTCACTCGATTGCGTCTCTTTTTCTCTCGCAAGAGGCTGCAAAATTCCTGTAATTTCAAATGCTCGGCAACGGCAAGGCACAAGAAGAGCACGAAGGCGAGATCCCAAGCAGCAAATATATGCTGACTAAATAGTCCGTCGTGTCGTATTTTTTTTTGCCTCCTTAATCGAATTTGAAGAAGGGGCGAAACGTTGTCAACCGCCAAAAAAACTCGTATGCCCGGCAGCTGGTGCTTTTTATGGTAAAACATACAAATACTATAATGCCTTTAAGGTAGCTCGACGTTGTTAACTTTTCAAGAGGCGGAAAAAAATGTTAGCGTGGTTTGTCTAAATTGTCACGCGCCCTAAACAACATATTTACTTTGAAAATTTTATACCAACTCGATGTGAAAAATCTTTCTCGCTTCGAGGTACAGCAAATAAACTTTGTATCGAATTACACCCTCTTCCGCCATCGTGCACGTTTCGCTCATAAAATAACCTACACAAAAGTTACCCAGTTAACCTGCCCTCCACTGTGCCCCCGCATCGACTCATATTGTGATCATCAGTTGTACTTGTAAAATCGAAATTTTATTCCTTAGCCTTTTAATCACGATGAATAAAGAGTCTAGCCGGGTTTATATGTAGAGGTGATTGGTTAAATGTGGATCTAAAAAAAAATGAGAGATTTTTTTTCTAAAAAAGTAAGTAAGGAATTTTTCCCTAAAAAATGATGGATTTTTTCCTAAAAATGAGGGATTTTTTTTTCTAAAAAAACATAAGAGATTATTTTCTAAAAAAAATTAGGGATTTTTTTTCTAAAAAAGTAAGTAAGGAATTTTTCCCTAAAAAATGATGGATTTTTTCCTAAAAATGAGGGATTTTTTTCCTAAAAAAATAAGAGATTATTTTCTAAAAAAAATGAGAGATTTTTTTATTTTCTAAAAAAGTAAGTAAGGAATTTTTCCCTAAAAAATGATGGATTTTTTTTTCTAAAAAAATGTGAGATTTTTTTCTAAAAAAATAAGAGATTATTTTCTAAAAAAATGAGAGATTTTTTTTCTAAAAAAGTAAGTAAGGAATTTTTTCCTAAAAAATGAGAGATTTTTTTTCTAAAAAAATTAGAGATTTTTTCCCTCAAAAAATGAGAGATTTTTTTTTCTTAAAAACATGAGATTTTTTTTCTTAAAAAAAAGAGATTTTTTTCTGAAAAAAAATGAGAGATTTTCTTTTTCTAAAAAAAATAAAGTATTTTTTTTGCAAAATAAATGAGGGATTTTTTTATCAAGTCCAAAGAACTCAATTCTCAAAAATGAACAAAGAAAATCAAAATTGCTCGATTTTGCTGAAATTGCAGTATATATGAGAGATATCGACTTGAAACAAGTCCAGACATGATTTTTAGGCTCGTAGGTCATCTTGTAGAGGATGTAGGTTCTCAAAATGGCACCATTTGGGTATTTTTGGAAAAAAGGAAAAAATGAACGAATTTGATCCAAATTCGGGTTGATGGTGTATTTTGGTGTCATTAATGATATATTTCAAGAAAAATTTTTCGAACATAAATGATGCACTTACCCGTGTAGCAATTGTCGACATCGACATTTATGTCGACAAAATTCAGACACATTTTTTTCTCGGTTAACGATGAATTAAAAATGATATTTGAGATTTAAAGTAATGTTCTATGTTAAACATAACTGTTCAATCAAAATTTTTGAATTTTTCTCAGTATTTTCCTATAATTTAGAAAACGTTGTTTTTCTACATAGACAAGTCGATGTAAAAATCGATACTCGATAAACGCATCGACATTTATGTCGACAATTTCTGCCAATTAAATTTACAAATTTTATATCTAAAAAGAACTAAAAACAATTAATAAGAACATTTTAAGCTCAGGAATAAATAATTTTTGAAAGAATCACAAAATTTTCTTATTTTTCAAAGTTTTGAATAATACAACGACTTGTCGAGTTATTGTCGACATAATTGTCGATGATCGAATAATGCATCGACTTCACTGTCGACAGTGTCGACCAGAGGAATTTTAAGTCGAGATAGTGTCGATGTGATTGTCGAGGGTCGAATAATGCATCGACTTAACTGTCGACAGTGTTGACCAGAGGAATTTTAAGTCGAGTTAATGTCGATCTAATTGTCGAGGGTCGAATAATGCATCGACTTGACTGTCGACGTCTTGAGGGTGATTGTGATACTCGCAGATAAAGTGTGTTGTGAATTAGTACATAAGGTCTAAGAATCATCTCTATGTTAGTTGGACACTCGCATGTGTCCAGCTACAAAGGTGGCCTCAATGCCGCATATTTGACAAAAAATGTCGAAATGTTGGCTTGAACACTATTTTTGGTGTAATTTTAATATATACTTATATTGAATATTTGAACTTAGCATATTTTTCAAAATCTCACCATTGCAAATGTCGATGTGGATGTCGATATAAATGTCGACACATCGAAAAGTGACCGATATCGATGTGTCGACATTTATATCGAAATTAGCATCGACGTTGCTACACGGGTAGGAGCGAAAAATCGACGAGAAAATCGATTTTTTGCATTTTTGAAGATGACGCACCAATATATCAAGTTCTACAAAAATATGGCGTTGTACATCTAGGCTCAGTACACAATATATATTTTTTTCAGAATTGCACCTCTGAAAGGAGTTACCAAAAAGACCCTTAGAAAATTTAAAAGGCCCATTTGACCTTGAAAAAATTGTCGAAATTTTTTTCAAAAAATTTCAAAAATCACCCTCAATAATATCTATCATCGTTGCCAGTTTGAAAAAAATCGATTGAAAACCGCCAAAGTTAAAAAATTTTAACGAAAATCCACATTAAACCCCCCTAGAAGAGGCTAGGGTTGAGATATCGAGCAAAAAATTTTGTCACGAGGGTTTTAGACCATAAGGACCAACTTCCACAGGAAAATTCAAAAATCGGTGCTCAGGGTCAAATCACCTCTACATATGTATAAACCTTTAAACAACAGTTGACTTTGTATTGTGGAATGTAAATTTATACGTTGGAACGTCGTCGTCGTCGTGTTGTCTGTTGTATCGAGCCCAAACTCCAGCCTATGTTGGTACACCAGAACTACAAATGCGACGCCGACAGAATGGCATGGCAGATCGTCTACGAATAATTTAATTCGACGCGAACGTTGTCATATTTAACGCGCTACCGGTGCACTATGATTTGATTAAACTAATTGCCATACCGTCGTCGTCGTGTATGGCTTTAAACGGCTCATTTTGAATTCTTCAAGTGTACCTATTCCAGTCCTATTCTATACCAAAGCGAATATTACTCTTCGCTCGCCGCATTGCACGCTACCGAGTCTACCGTTTACATGTATTTAATCGAATTCCTCTTCGACTCCCCTTTCATTAATTTGCCTATGTGTGAGGAATTCAGCATTGTACTTTAACCAATTGGTTGTGAAAAGTGGAACAATGAAATTCGCTAATTGGTCAGCTTTTTTTGGTCGTGAAAGTCGCCAGTGTTTGTAGATGAATAACCCGAGTGATTAATTTGTCACGTGTTGACCTCTAACCTGGCGAGTAATTAGTGTGAATTCGTAAAGGACTAATTACATGGCTGGAGTTTTAGTTCGACTTGATTACTTTTTATCAGTTTTATAGGACCGAGTGGGTGTACTGATTCTTTGTTCTGGATAATTTACGGTCATTTTAATGTGGAAAAACGTCAATCGTTTCGAATTAACTTTTTTCCGACAGTTTTTTAAATTTTTGTTATTTAGTTTGAATTTATAGCCATTTTCAATTCGATTTTTCTAATTTTACAATTTTTAAAATATTCATTTTTCATCCATTTGTGTGTGGTTTGATTTTTTTTTTGAATTTTTTCAATTTTTGTTCAATTCCAGCGGATTTCACAATTTTTTTGAATTCCAGAAGATTTTGCAATTTTTTCGTTTTTTTTCAACCCTTCAACTGTAGGATTTTTCGATAAATAATTTTCAGAAAAATGCGATCAGTATTGTGGAAATTTGAATTTATGAGTGGAAAACTTTGTTTAATCAATTTTTGTTCAATTCCACCAGATTTGGCAATTTTTTTCAATTTCAGCAGTTCTTGCATTTTTTTTAAAACCTTACAACTGTAGGGTTTCTCGAGTAATGACTTCAAGAAAAATTTCATCAATTTTGTGGAAATTTGAATTTATGAGTCGAAAAATTTTCTCTGATCATTTTCTGGTCAATTCGACCTAATTTTGCAATTTTTTTTTCATTTTCAGCAGATTTTGCAACTTTTTCTTTTTTTCGACCCTACAACCGTAGGGTTTCTCTAAATAATAATTTTGAGAAAAATTTTCAATCAATTTTCGTTCAATTCGAACTGCTTTAGCAATTTTCTTCAAATCCAACAGTTTTGGATTTTTTTTTCGTTTTTTTCAACCCCGTCACTGTAGAGTTTCTCTTACTTGATTTTCAAAAAAAAAATCATCAATTTTGTTGAAATTTGAATTTGAGTCGAAAAGTTTTATTCAAACAATTTTTGTAAAATTCTAGTGAATTCGGCAATTTTTTTTTCAATTCCAGAAGATTTAGAATTTTTGTTTTATTTTTTTTCAACCCTACATTTACATTTTGTTACGTTTTTCAATTTTCAGTCTCTTCCAATTAAATTATCACTTATTTCGGTTTTCATTCGATTTTAACAATTTTATTTTTCTAATTTCCAGTCATTTCTAATTTAATTTCTTGACATGGATAAGTACGTTTTTGCTCTGCATAATATAGGAAAATTTGTGTTACAAAAATTCTGAAAATTCCTCACAAAATTTTGAATGGCCAGAAAAAACAATTAAAAGGTTTATTTATGGTATTTCCAGTTTTTCTCGAGCTACATTTTTTTTCAACTTTTTTAATTTCATTACAATATTCCTACTTGAGTATTATTTCGTAAAATTTTAGTTAGATACCCATTTCGAATTCAGTTTTGATTCATTTTAAGTTTATTTCAATCAACAAAAATTTTTAATTCATTTTCAATTTTTTTTTCAACTGTTGCCAAATCGGAAGAGTCATCGTGAAATCAAAGTTGACATGATTAAATTTTGACTTGCCAATTTTATTGCTGACTTAAGTTGGATCAAGTTCACCTCGAAAGTCACCCGGATTTTTTCTTCGTATACAATTTGACAGACTGACAGTAAACAGAAAGAAGATTACAGGAGCTTTAGCGACAAAAAAAAAACACTCTAGAAAAATAATGCCATTCATTTATAAAGACGAGCACTTGGTGTACCAAAAACATATTAAGTACCTACCTGTGCTGCTCTGCACAGTGCACACCGTAGACAAACAATAAATTTGTAATGGAAATTTAATTTTCATTCCGCAGTAATACCATTGGCGTGAGATGTTCAGCGGAGTGTGGTCGTGTTTGTGAGTTATAAAGCGTGCACCAAAGCTTGTTTAACCTCTTACAGAAACAACAAAACGATTAAAAGACGCGCTGAAAATATCACTACACGACGAGCTGAAGCTGAAACCATGCTGTTGTGCACCACTTGCAACACCGTCGCCTTACCTGCAGTGAGGTACTCGAATAAATCTTGTTTAGAGAGACATCAGTACAGCAGCCACGACTGTACTTTCGAGGGAGAGTAGAAAGAAAATAAAAATTATCGTTGGCTCGATTCATCAAAATGCTCTGTGGAGCGAAAAAATACGCGTAAATAAATGATTACCTTTGACGTTACGAGGTAGAAGAGTGTACCGAAGATTCGCAAGTAGCTATAAAATTTATATTTCGAGTATGGTTCGCGGATTCAATCGAGCACGTAGACGTTCTAATCAGGAATATAGACGTTGGTGCGATGCATCAATGTGAGCAAAAAAATCCCAAGCACGTGGAGAATTTGTTGGATAGTTGTTGCCGGACTCGAGTATACTCGTATGGAACACGAAGAAGAGCACATATCGAATTGCCAATGCACACAGCCAATTAATCTGTTACGCGTTTACAAAACTAATAAAAAGCTCGCAACTTTGCCAGTAACCGGAGTTATAAAGTTGGGTGAATTTTTTCTTCTTCCCAATAAACTCGGGTTATCACGGCGATTACCCGTATCGCTTTTTCCAAACGAGCAACGCATCAGAGTAATACACATACGACAACGAGCAATTACAAAAATATGCAGCAGCGTGGCGCACTTTCGGTGGAAGTGAAATGGCGAAAGTTCTGCCCGCACAATTTCCATCCGAGCGCCAAGCGCCGCGTACTCGGCTGCTGGAGAATTCCCAAAGGGAAATTAGACCAAATGAAAAGGAAACGTTTACTCGATACGGAAATTCAATAGTTATATTAAACGAATAAAGAGGGTATTCTCATCGTATTGCAGATAAAGTCGGGATTTTCTTCATTCCTTTGTTGGGGTTATTTTCTGTATCCTATGTTACCTCTCTGCTCTCGCTAGATCAGCGTAAGCATCGAAGAAGAAGACTGAAAAGAAAAAAAAAAAATCTAAGAAAACGTATTTAAACGCTTTTATAAACGTATTATAAAGAAACTCCATTCCTCGGTATACTATTTAACCCGGCTAATGTTTAAGTTATCGATTATTTTAACAATTTAAAATTAAGACTTTTCGAATAGCCTGCATGCTCTGCTACCAATGTTCGGAAAATTGAGTTCTTTTTTATTTACCACGGCGTTATGTGCCGTTGGTTCCGGGCATATACTTCGACTCGTGCAAATTTTTCAAACTTTTTACCCGAATGTTCGACGATGGGAAATTTGGCCAACACCATGTTGGCCTCCTTGAAACGCGCCACAGCACACTATGCTATCTTTATCGCGCTCAAAATGCTCAAGAAAAGCGTATAAATGAAGTAAAATTACTTTTTTCCTCTCAGGTTATTCGCTTCCGGGTCATTTAATCGCTAAATGCGAACTAACAGGGTAAAAGGTGTGATCGTTATTTAAACGAGTTTTTGGTACCCAGCCGCGGCCTTATCACAACACCGTCGTGATAGCGCACCTTTTTTTTTTCACGTACCACCTGCGAATCACAATATTTAAACATGGTGCTACAAAAACAGCCAACCAAGCGGTTCAATCTATATGTATCCATCAATGTACACCGATGATATTTTTGATAACTCGTCGCATTACAACGATTTTGGGTTCATATGTTTTGGTAAATGATGCAGTAAGAGTTTTGGAAAACCATGTTATATGAGGTTTATGTCTTAAAATAGTTGGTGTGATGGATGATTTCATATTTTTAGAATCACTGCTGCGAAGGTATAAGATTTTGCTTAGTGTTTCATTACAAGAAATGCTTTTGAAGATGAAATGAAGCTTGAAATTTGACGTAGAAGCTGAGAAATGGCTAAGATCAGCTTCAAACTGCAAATCAATCAAGTATATTCATTAATTTTGTTTGGGAATTGCTACGTCAACTGCTACAACCTCATTGACCTTGACTAGTGGACCTAAAACATTGTGGATAGAGTCGGCTTTGGTCGGTTTCTGTTGGTTAAAAAACCCGTTCACCTTGACTAGTGGTCGCGAAACATGGTGGCTATAACTTGTTCGACTGGTTTTCACGTATTGGGAAGTGTCGACCTTAACTAGTGGTCGCGGAACATTGTGGTTGAAACTTGTTTGACTGGGTTTTACTTATTGAAAACCTTGTCGACCTTGACTAATGGTTGCAAAACATTGTGGATGTAACTTGTTTGACTGGTTTTCACGTACTGGAAAGTCTGTCGACCTTGACTAGTGGTTGCAATTGCAAAACATTGTGGCTGTAACTTGTTTGACCAGTTTTCACTGGTTAAATATCTCGTCAACCTCGACTAATGGCTTAGAAATATTGGGCTATTACTTGATTGGCCTGTTCTTAATCGTTGAATTGCTCATTAACACAAACTACTGAGATGATAATATTGATTTTTCATTTTTTATAAAATAATTTAGGAATAATATATTTATTAAGTATCAAAATTTCATATTCGTTCTTGTTTTTATAATTTAGGAAGTTCATCTTCATTCTGAAATAATTCTTGTTAGTACATTTTATAAATTTTTGAGAAAAAGTCTAGTTGTGAGTTTACAAGGGAACTTCGCCAACTCGTCACCTCCGATTGAGCTGAAATTTGGCTCACTAAAAGATCATGCCACCCAGACCTCACAACCAAATTTTTAGCTACCGAAGTTGATTTTTCGATTTTTGGCGAATTTTTGAAAATGGCTAAAACCATCTCCTAAAAACCATTTTTTGAAAAAAAAAAAAACACTGTAAATTTCAAGATAGAATCCTGAAAATCGGTTTATACGCTAAAGTCGACGTCTCAAGTCGATTGACACCATTTTCAAAGCGATCTGGAGTCTCCAGAAAAAGTTGACTTTTCTCCAGCACACTGGAATCTCTCCAGACAACAAAAGTCAACATTTTCTGGAGGCTCCGAATAGCTTCGAAAATGGTGCCAATTGACTCGGGGGGTCGACTTTAGGAAGTAGACGGAAGTTTCGGATGATGTGCTGGAGAAATTGATTTTATGGAAACTTAAAAAATGCAGAATTTTCAAGTTGTCAAAAAAAAAACACGTGTGAACTCGTCACCTCGGATTTTGGATTCAACTACGTCAATCGATAGATGGCATCTTACTAACGCTAGGATTAAATTTGCAGCTGCCGAAGTTGATTACATCGCCGTCTGGAGCTATTCCAGTGCGCTGGAGAAAATTCAACTTTTTCTAAAGGCTCCAGATCGCTTCGAAAGTGGTGTTAATCGACTCGAGAGGTCGACTTTAGTGTACAAACCGATTTTCAGGATTCTATCTTGAAATTTACAATTTTTTTCAAAAAATGGTTTTTAGGAGACGGTTTTAGCTATTTTCAAAAATTCGCCAAAAATCGAAAAATCAACTTCGACTGCTAAAAATTTGGTTGTGAGGTCTGGGTGGCATGCTCTTTCAGTGAGTCAAATTTCAGCTCAATCGGAGGTGACGAGTTGGCGAGGTTCCCTTGTTAGTACAAAAATTCCATAATCAGAGAATTTCAAACTCTTGTATCTTTCTAATAATAATTATTCATGCGTTCTTTTCAAGTTGAACACAACCCTTTCCAAAGTTAAATTCGAGATCTGTCATTTCTCTCTCAAGAATTCCCAAGTCCAGCAGACCCCTGAAAATGATAATTGTCCAGAATTAAAAATTAAAAGAGTAATTTAAATTTGATTGACGTGTAGAAAAAAAAAACCAAACACCACGATTCCCCTCATACAGTCTGTGATTATTGGTAACCACTACGTTGAAATGTATGTACGGATGCTGGCATCCTACCTCTTTCTTAACCAAAGGGTCATTCTTTTTACTAGCAGTAAAACGAATAGGTCAATACCATACAACAATAACACAGCTCATCCCGCGGGTACTGTTACCAACCAAAACTAACAAAGTGTTGTAAACCTATTTTAACCATTTGCCATTGTTTGTGAACGGCGGCCACTGCGCAGCGTGGCTCGCCGAATAAAACACCGAATAATGCTTATCACATTGAAGTACCCGACTCGGTGCTTTCTAGCAACGCGCTAATGTTGAATTGATTGCAGGAAATCGCTAATTAACTCCATTTTCCAGCGCTGGCGATGCTCGCATGAGCGAAAAGGATGGACTTTTCGAGTCAACCGTAGAGTTGGTTGTTTATTTGTGGAGAGTGCGATAGGTCTTAGAAAGGGGGTTATAAATTTAGCATTTGTTTTGAGTGTTGTTATTGTTGTTTTTTTGCTTGCTTGAAAGGAAGATTCGTTCGTCTGGTTTATTGGAAAAGTTTTGGTTAATAAGGAAGTTGGTACTGGGTGGTTCAAAAAGTGGCCAGTTATTTTTTAGGATTTTTGTGGTTGATTAAGAAGTTGGCCAAAAGACTTGAATTTTTTTTTTACAAATGTGATTTTTTTTCAGATACTTTATTTATATATTTGTCATTTTTTTTTTCTCTCTCTCTCTCTCTCTCTTTATTTTATTTTTTCTGGGAACGAAGATTCACTCACCTTGTTTTTAAGAAAAGTTGTGGATAATAAGGGGTACCGGGGGAGGGGGGTCGAAAAGTTTACAGTTTATTTTTTTAAAGAATAATTTGTGATTGAGAATACTTGAATAGTGCGCCAGGAGGCTTTTGTTTTGATGTTTATTTATTGCTAATTTTTTTCAAATGTGAATTTTTTCAAGATAATTATCCAATTTGCAGTTCTTTCTTTTCCCCTTCTCTCCTCCATTTTTTTTTTTTTTTTTTTTGTGTCATGGAGGAAGATTTATTCGCCTTATTCATTGGAAATTTTCTGATTAATATGGAAGTGCCTGGTGGTACAAAAAGTAAACGATGTATTTTTTGGGGATTTTTGTGATC
The DNA here is from genome assembly GCA_959613365.1 of Balanococcus diminutus. Taxonomy (NCBI): domain Eukaryota; kingdom Metazoa; phylum Arthropoda; class Insecta; order Hemiptera; family Pseudococcidae; genus Balanococcus; species Balanococcus diminutus. Next base: position 58,528,944 of record OY390716.1, on the reverse strand, counting down.
GATTGGATTGTGCGCCAGGAGGCTCGAATTTCGATGTGTTTTTTTTTATTGCTAATTTTTGCAAATGTGAATTTTTTCAAGATAAGAGTAATTATCCAATTTGTGATTCTTTCCTCTTTCCCCTCCCTCTATTGCATTTTTTTGTGTCGTGAAGGAAGATTTATGTACCAGGTGGTTCAAAAAGTGAACGGAGTATTTTTTGGAATTTTTGTGATCGACTGGATTGTGCGCCAGGAGGCTCGAATTTCGATGTGTTTTTTTTATTGCTAATTTTTGCAAGTGTGCATTTTTTCAAGATAAGAATAATTATCCAATTTGTGATTCTTTCCTCTTTCCCCTCCCTCTATTGCATTTTTTTGTGTCGTGAAGGAAGATTTATGTACCAGGTGGTTTAAAAAGTGAACGGAGTATTTTTTGGAATTTTTGTGATCAATTGGATTGTGCGCCAGGAGGCTTGTGTTTTGATATTTTTTTATCGTTATTTTTTACAAATGTGAATTTTTTCAATTTTGTTATTTTTCTTCTCTTTTCTCTCCCTTTTTATTTTATTATTTTTTCTGAAAACGAAGATCCATTCTCCTTTTTTTTTGGGGGGGGGGGGGGTCTAGTTGATAAGAGAGTACAGGGTGGTTCGAAAGTGATACTCATGTGTATTTTATGAGGAATTTGTTGATCGAATAAAGAGTGCGCCAGGAGGCTCGAATTTAAAATTTTAAAAAAAATGTTCTTGTTATATTCGTGAATTTTTCAGTATGTTTAATTTGTTATTTTCCTCTTACTTCATTTCTCTCTTTCAAGTTATAGTTTTTTTTCAAGGTACATATTTGATTTTTGGTTTCCTCTTTCTTCTCTTCCTTCTTTCAAACTAATTTTAAAAACAATTTAATAACACATTCCAAGTCGTATTTGCTTCTTCCTTCCGAGTAAAATTACTCCGAGAACATTTTCAAATATGGCAAAGGTTTCACTTACCAGCGTATCAAAGAAGCATTAGAAATTCCCCTCTAAAACACCGCGTTTATGGGTGTTAAATTAATCCATGAACTTATTAATAAAGTTGATCACATCGATGGTTCTTTGTGTAGAGTAAAAGTCTCGCTGGCAAAGACGAGAAACCGATAAAATTTTCTCAAAATATTAATTTCTTTTTGTAATTAAATAACTTTTTTAACAAGTCAGTCGAAATTCTGGCGAACTTCAGTCTTCAAAGAGTGGAAAATTTTAATTAAGTTCTTTTCTCTTTTATAGTATTTTTTGGTGTTGAGTTATTCTTCCTCGTATCTCGCTGCTGTTTTTTTTCCTCGTAAAAGGCGTACTTTATTAAATCGCTATTTGTTTTTAAAAGTTTCAAAAATTGAGAAGTAGCATTTTTTTTTCTCGGCATGCTGTGTCTTCTTTTATTGGAAAATTTGGTGCTCCGCCAATCTACCGAGAGTATTGTTGCGTGTACTTTATTAATTCGCAAGGGTTTTTTCCAGCACAAAATTTCGATTGTATTCTTTTTGAAAAAGGTATAAATTGATTAGCTGCCAATTTGCAAAATTATTGGAATATGTCCAGAATTATAAAGAATATTGAGAAATATATTTCATTGTTGTTTGTGTAAATTTGATACCCTCTTTTGCTCGTACGTACGTGAGTTTTGTATGGTTGTTTGCTGAATAGCGATATTTTCATTTACGCTGTATAATGCTTTTCTCACACAATATAATAAAGAATTTGATTTGTAGTATTCGGCTCTCTCATTGTATGTGCGACAATAAGTACATAAGATGAAATTTCGCTCGGATGCGTGTTCGTAATCGAGAGAGAAGAAAGCCGAACGAGGTTTTACATTTTCGAACTTGGCCCAGCTATTAGGAATTCACGAGGATTAATTTGCGTCTAGTCTGGTGAACTGGAAAAGGATTACACTGTCTTGGATTTACTGCAATATAAACAACTTACAAAGTGGAGACACGAGGGTAATGGTTGTAGTTGAAATTACACGACGAAGACGACGACGACGACTACGGCAGCGTCCCGAACTCGAATTCGAGCTAGAGCTGAAAAACCCAGAGATGGAAAGAAAGAATAAGCTTTTGCCAGATAAAAAGGGGAACGCTAAGCGGATTTGCCATTTTACAAAAGATATTTCAAAGAAGATTTTCTTATCGTAAGAAACGATACGGTTGCGCGATTAATAATCGCTAAGATGACGTCACGAGGATTTGGTAAATTGATACTTCCAGATAGAATTATTTTTACATCGCTAACCAAACATACCCCCCTCCCCTCCAACGACTAGAAAAATCTCTCGCCTAATTTAAAAAAATCGCATATACCTTATAAATGAAATGGTTGAATGCAATGTCACCGAGATTAAATTTTGAAAATACCAGACCCCTTAGAAACTGGTGTTTATGACTGTCCGACCACATGCTCTCCTGACTAAGTCTATCGAACCTTCGATAATCTCGCTCACAGACGGTTAAGCCAGGTCGTATGTAAAAATGCTACCTTATTCGGTGTTTCTTATAGTTTTACTCCGCCATTTACGTCAGCTTTCCGTACTTCATTATTTACATTAGCCGTGAACATCTGGCACTGATCCCCCGATAAATTTCAACCATAGCGTATTTTCCACTCGCCAGCCAGCGCCATATTTAAAGTGGCAATTAAACCAGCCTCTCGGAATTGTTTTCTTCATTCTTCTCTTATCCTTTTTTTCCCCCTTCGATTTTTCCTTCTCGACGAATTTTTTTTCCACATCCTCGGTTGTTTTTTTTTTTTTTTTATTATTCTTGAGTAGTGTAAGCTGTGCTTGGAAAATTGGCAGGGGATTTTCGGGCTCTTGTTGGATGTAGGTTGATGGAAATCTGAGATTGGGATGGAGGAAATGTCCTGCTAGATACAAGAAACGTCTGAGGGTAAGTTACTGCAGATTATGTGGTTGATTGAGTTCCAAAAATCTGCCAGAAATTTGTCAATAATTTGATCAATGAATGATTAAAAGACCTGAGCAAAATCTTATTAAAGAAGCGTTTCTCATACTTTCTCAAGGTTCCATCCATATCGTGCTGAACTCATCTAGGTCTTCAAAAAAGTCCCCCTCTTTGCCTCATCCTCGTATCTCAATTTCGTATGACGTACAATACGTAGCAGCATGCACAACTCGTTCAACTAAATAAAAATCTCTTCTTCTCGCTTATTACAATTCCAAATGGAAAAGCGAACACCGAAGATGGTATGGAAGGCACGAAGAGCGACGAAGCTGCGAGAAAAACTACGTTACGCTTAGATTTAACGTTTAAATAACGGATTTATCAAAATATTAAAATTACGAGAATATTATTTCGCTGTGAAACTTTTTCTTATTCTTTGTAATTTAATAGCTGGCGCCAGCTTGCTTCCCTCCTGCCACCCCTTCGAGTACGACTTCATAACCTAACTATATTCCCGGTATTCCAACTTGGGTAATGTGTAATGGAAATTTCGCCAAGATGCACACGCTTTTTACTCCGAGAGTTTATTTAACTCCACGGTGAATTGGAATTTGTCGAGGGAGCAAAGTTCCGGTGTTGCCGAATTTCTTAAAATTTTCGTTCAGTTGCCAATGTTGAGAAGTGAATTGGTAAAAAATGGTGAAAAATTTGGCATTTTGGAAGGTTCAGGCGGAGGATTGATTTTTGATAAAATGCTCAATTGAATTAATTATTTTGTTACTCTGGATGATTCCCTTTGAAATATCAGAATTCTATGAATCCAAATTCGATCACTTAAGGTAACCCCTCTTTCTTTTTCTTTTTTTGAAAAGTAAAAAAAAAAGAAATATGAAGTACCCACCTACAATACCTACATACTTGATATATATTTTTTTTTTCTTCTGAGAAAACACAAAAAAATATATTCAACTCCAAATATTCTTTCAACTACGATTTTTAAATTTAATTGAAAAAACCTATTCTTATTTTTTTTTTTTTGGAAGAAATAATATTTAAATTTAAAAAACTTGAAAATATTTTCAACTCTGAATAATTTTTTTCCAATCGCATATTGAAAGTTGTTTTAAAATGTATTTTTTTTAAAAATCAGCTATCTATGTGAAATTTTTTATGATAAAAAAACGTTATTCAACATATTTTCAAAAAATATACAAATAAAAAAATTTCATGATCAATTTTTTGATGAAATTTAAAAAATAATTTACCTAAAAAAAAAAAAAAAAAAAAAAATAATAGTTTAATTTAACTAAGTATTTCCAAAAAACAAAACTTCTTGATCATCTGAAACTGATTATAATCATCTTCATCGAATTAGGAATTATTCGTTTCTAAGTATCTGATTCTGTGATTTTGATTCTTACTCGTATTATTAAAAAAATCTTTTACTCATTGAGGAAATTTTTACCTCAAGTCTCCAAGAGAATGAAAAATTTCTAATTTTGCAAAAATTAAAAAAAAAATTTACTGCATAATATCCACATTTTTAAAAATTCCAAATACCAAGAAATTTCCCACTTTGAAATAACTGAAAAAATTTCCCCTCCAAAAAATTTTTTAAATGGTTTGATTCAAAAAAAAAAAAAAATTATTGCAAAAAATCGAAAACTTTTTATTACAAAAAATCAAAAAATTTCTCATTTTTAAAAATTTGTTTGAGTTATTTGTTCAAAAATATTGAGATTTTTTTGTAGATAGTATTGGAAAATTTTTTACTGCAAAAGATTAAATTTTTTCGTACATTAATTGAGAAAATTTCCTATTTTAGAAAAATGTGAAAATATTTTCACTTCACGAGTTGTTGTGAATCAGTTTAATCACTTGACCAGTTGAATGTTTGGGCAATTCGATAGGTGTACTACCTGTTGAATCAGTGATACGAAAGAGGGCATTTTGTCTCCTAAAAGGCAATCGTAGAATAAAATATAAGTACATATGTATTATATAAAAAAATGTCTATTTCAAAAAATTGAAAAGTTTTGTTTTAGACAAATTGTGAACTTTTTCACTTGGAATTGATAAAATTTTCTGCCTCCATCTTGAGTCGACAATTTTTCTATTCCAAAAAAATCGAAAAATTATCTATCTCAAGAATTCAAATTTTAATACTTCAAAAAATTGATAAAATTTTACAATAGGTACCTACAAAATTTTTAGAAAATTTTCACTCCAAACAAATTAGAATACAAATTTTTAGTGGATTCAAAAAACTCTGCCATCTTCTCTCGCTCTTTTATGTAAATAATTTGTAGGATAATACAGATTGATCCAGGTGGATATATTTCCTTTCAAAATGCTATCAGCCTTCTATTCGAGCAACCTGCTATTCAAGTTACACAGATGCATCATAAGTTGCCTAATGTATTATTGAAAAGCAACCAGTTGCTATTTAATCACTCTGTATATCTTCACTAAGCTGTTATTTGCTTAATGGGCTCTATTTTATTGCCTTTATACGAGCTTCCTTCCCAACGATAAGGGTGAAATTATAATAACAACATTACAGAAAGGAAAAATTCGATTTTTGAGAAAATTCGTCTAAAATTTCTCAGCTTATTTACCACGTCCTTGCTCAACTTCGCAGTATAGTTACTTCTTATGATAATAAAAAATAAATCAAAGAAGTTAGCCCATCGTTCAGCCCAGTAGCACCAACGCAGCATAAATATTTAAAAAAAACACCAAAAGAAAAGCATAATAACGACATTAAAATGCTACGTACCACTTTCAAAGATAATTTATAATTCTATTCGCATTTTTTAAAACAATTTAAAACCGGCGAGAGAGGCGAAACCGCGCAGCAACTCGCGTCCAATTTTTTTGCCCTTTTTGTTCGCGAAAAACGTGAAAAATATGAAAAATAAACCGAAGCTGCGTCGGAGATGGAAAATTTTTATAATAGATTTCTCGCAAATACCTACTCGTTTTGTAATGAAATTAACGTCAGTCACAACGGACGTCTTGGAAGCCCTCCACCCATTCCCCCGCCCCTCTCACGCCAACATCGTACATGCAATTTGAATAAAGACAAACGAAAAAAATGTGACTACCGATTTCTATCGCGCATTTCGAGCTTATTCGCGTGAAACAATAGAACGCTACGTGCTCGGTAAACCACATCATGCGACAAATAATAAATCTTTGCGAAATTTTTACTGCGTGCTTTTTTCCTCAGAGATGTGCTCCGCCTTTTGTGGTAATAGCTCTAAGAGAATTTGTCGTTTTTTCGAACTTATTTATTTAATATTTTATATACGGTTTCGTTATGTAATTTTGGTAAATACATATATAAGATGACTCGTGCATTTGCAAGGAGGATATTTCGATTAAAATTCCAGGAGATATGTCGTAGAGAATCATTTTTACAGAAATCATGGACTCGTAAATTTATTCTTTAAAAGATTGGTCAACTCGAGTGCAAATATTTTTTCATCATGCCTGGGTGTGTGTGTGGGAGGCGTTTTTATACAGGGTGTTTCATAGCTGACTGAGTTCCTCCCAACGGGTTGATAGGCAACCAATAGCGTACAAAAAATGTTATATGAACATGTTGCCTATCTCGAAAATTCAAGGGCAAGGGAAAATTAAATTGAGAAAAAATAATTTCTGATTGGGCCAATGAATAGTACTAAAAAAAACTGTATTTTTTTGTTCTTGACATTTTATTGCCTATCTTTGAAAATGAAGGCGCAAGAGAGCTTTAAACATTAAATAAAAATGTAAAAAAATTTTTAAAAACCACGCTTTTATTTAAAGTGGGTCGTATGTTGTAGGTATTGGGAAGTAGTACTTAATTATTAATTCCTTAAAAAACAAAAAATAAAATTTAGTTGAATAATGATGTATCAAAAAGAAACAATTTTTTCCAAAATTTTAATGTTGAAACGCATGGTGGGGCGTTACTCGATAAGGTACGTATTTTTAGCTTTCTGCACACCCCACCACGCTTTTCATCATTAAAATTTTGGAAAAAATAGTTTCTTTTTGATACATCATTGTTCAACTAAATTTTATTTTTTGTTTTTTAAGGAATTAATAATTAAGTACTACTTCCCAATACCTACAACATACGACCCACTTTAAATAAAAGCGTGGTTTTTAAAAATTTTTTTACATTTTTATTCAACACTTTTTGACGTTGAAAAATTTATGTTTTAAAATATAATTCAACGACCTCAAAAACCTACATTTTGATACCAATGTTGTAAATTTTGAAATTTTCAAAATTGACCCCCTCTTAGGGGCCAAATTTGGGGTTGGAGGTAAATTTAAGTTCGAAAATCGAATTCAGCGACCCTTGAAAATCTACATTTTGATACCAATGTTGTGAATTTCAAAATTTTCAAAATTGACCCCCCCCCCCCTCTTAGGGGCCTAATTTGGGGTCGGAGGTAAATTTAAGTTCGAAAATCGAATTCAGCGACCTCGAAAATCCCTATAGTGAGCACTTTGGTCTTTCATTTCTGGTAAAATATTAAATGAGAGAGCATTGGGCGAAAACATACACTTGGTTCCATGTATAGATATGGATAATTAATCTGGATCGGCAGGTCTCATTTAAAATGTACGTAAAAATTTGAAGCGAAAAATGTAACCAATAAGAGAAACGGAATTTAGGCTCCGCCTCCAAGAGGTGAAATCTCTCTAGTACGGTTTTTTGAAGTTTTTGCTTTATTTTTGGGTCATAAAATGAAAAAAAATGTTTTAAATTGAATTCATGGGACATATTACAGGCCTTCGGGTTAAATTTTTTCTCAAAAACCTTGATTATCACCCTTTTTTCCCGAATTTTTCGAAAATCAATCAACAACAACAAAAACTTCACCTCTTACAGATTCGGCCAATCAGAAGAGAGTTCTCCGGATTTTTTGCTTCATGAGTTGCCGATCCAGTTTTATAATCCATATCTATGGTTCCATGAGACATACATACATAGGTAATAACGGGAAAGGCGAGATCCTTTATATGTAAATAACGGAAAGACGAGATCCGTTTGGGAAAGGTGAGATCCGATAGCGGATCTCGTCTTTCCTCGCGTGTATCTAAGCTTTAAAATGCTACCAGGAGGAGGATCGCAGAAAAATACTCCAGTGGATATTAGACATCAGTCTTCACCTTTCTGCTTTTGTCCCACCTCATCATAGGCATTAGATCGCCAACAGGATTTATCAACTTTTCATACACCACTTTTTTCGCAAGCATGCCTAGAGACTTGTAAGACGTTCTTATAGTAGATTAAGACCTGCGTATTCATGCCTATGACAAAGCCTGATACAACTCCAACGGTTTTTATTTTAAAGGGCGGATCTCGTCTTGGTCATTTTCAACATCGGATCTCGTCTAGGTCATTTATTCTATACATACATACATACATAAATACCAAGCTAATAAAAGCGTGGTAAATAACAGGTTTTTCAGGTTTTTTAATTTTCAAAGCTCTGTAGTTCCTTCATTTTCGGAGATAGGCGAATTCATCACATAACTTATTTTACTTATCTCAAAGAGTTACACCTTTTTCATGTATCATCTTGATGTAATTTTGCAAACTTTATGTCTCATGCTTACCTATTGATTATTTGAGCTTCAAATTATCAGTGCACATGATTGGAAAATGAAAACTGCAAAATTTATCAAGATGATGCATGAAACAGGTGTAACTCTTTGAGATAAGCAAAATAAGTTATGTAATGAATTTGTCTATCTCCAAAAATGAAGGAACTACAGAGCTTTGAAAATTGAAAAACCTGAAAAACCTGTTTTTTCAAAGTTTGAAGCTCTCTTGTGCCTTCATTTTCAAAGATAGGCAAAAAATGCCCAGAACAAAAAAACTTGTTTTTTTTTTAGTACTATTTATTGGCCCAATCAGAAATTATTTTTTCTCAATTTAATTTTCCCTTTCCCCTTGAATTTTCAAAATAGGCAACATATTTCTGTAAAATTTTTTATTCCTTATGGGTTGCCTATTCACCCGGTGGAAGGAACTCAGCCAGCTATGAAACACCCTGTATAATAATATACGACGAGATATGGCGACTATTTTTTTCTCTCACTTCAGCTGCATGCAGAAATACGACGAAACGATTTTTCAAAGGGTTAATTTTTATTCCGGAATTATATGAAAATAAAATAAAAGGTTCGTTCGCCGCGAGGTGTTATATTTTTACAACAATATTAGATGATTCATTAAGCGAGAGCTTTATTCAGCTAAAGCTCGAATTGTTCATTATTATTAATGAGTCGGAGTAGTCGTGATAAGAAATGGAACGTATTCCCGCGTGTATCAACTTTAATAATTACACGACATTGTGTATAGAAATTAAAAGGCTAGCCTTTTCTCCGTCTTTCCATCTTCGTCTCTCTTTTATACTTTGCGACCTTCAACAACGTACAAGGTACCCAAGCTCAACACTACAATCTGAGATTATTCTCAAGTACTCAACAGAGACCAGACTCTCGACTTTTTGCTCTCGCTGCCTGTGCCTTCTCCGCCGCCAAGCCGCACGTTTAAAGCGCCCACTAGCATTTTAAAAGCATCGTAAATACATGCTAGCCGCGTGCTACTTTATTATTAAAAATTATACATGTACGTGCTATCGTATAACGTGTACGAATACTTCGTCTTCTTTATTCCACTCGTAGCTGTAGGTACCGTGTTGTAAAGTTTCACTTCGTGTTTACGTATATCCTTGAAAGAGTACTCGTACTCGTAGCTTATGCTGCATCTAGGAGTATCTTATATCTACGAGTATCTTGAACAGCGTAAAAATAAAAGATGTTTCGAATACAACGTGAGATGAAAATTTGAAATTTTCTACTGAAATATGGCTAAGAATTTGAAAAAAAAAATTGTAAATTTTCTTGTCCAAATGTTGGTATGAAATGTTGAACAGAAATGTGTGTGTAATTTGATATGAATTTGAGAAAATATTCACCTTAAGGCTTTTGTATCAATTTTTACATTAAAGACAACTAACGCGAAGCTATTTTTGAAAATTTCTGTTTTTGAAAAAGTAGTTTTTCAATAGAACTAGAAAAAATTGTTATAAAACAAACATTTAAAAAAAAATAGAATTTTATTTCGAACGAAGTTTGAAAAAAGAAAAAGTTTCCTAATTGAATTACGAGTATACCTACAATTTTTCGTTCAAAAAAAATTTCTTTCAACAAAATTAAAAAAAAAAAAAAATGTTTTGACAGAACTTTTTTTGGAGGAAAAAAATCTTTTTGTTCTAGAATGAACATAGAAATAAATTTCTTTCAACTACATCAATTTTAGATGATTTCAAAAAAAAGAAGCTATTATTCATTTTTTTTTACCAAATTTTGTTGAGTTACTAAATTTATAAGATGTAGACATTTTATTTATCAAACATATATTTATTTTTATTTTTAGAAAATTTAAGTAAGTAAAATTTGAAAATTCAAAATTCTTTTAAAAAAGCTGTGAAAATTGAACGAACTTTAAAATTGGCCTCAACATATAGGTAACATATTTTAAAAATCAATCTTGATTTTTAAAAAATGTCTAAATATTAAAAAAAAAATCAAAAAACAATTTTTAAAAATTAAGTTGATTTTGAAAATTGGCGAATTTTCAACTTTTAACCACATTATGACGATTAAGTAACTAAATTTTTAAAATATTTGTATAAATTTGAATACCTATTTTTTTTTTTTTTTTAGAAAATTTCAGTAAAGTCTCACATTTTTACCAAATTTTGGAAATTGTAAGAAGTGAATAACAAACTTCAGAAATTTTTTGAAAACTAAGAAACATTGTTTGATTTTCAATTCATATCAGTTTTTCATAATTGTGAAATTTTGATCAATTAGTTCTAAAAACTGACTTTAAAAATTTTAGAAAATTTATTCAATTAAAAATCTCATTTTTAATAAATTTTGAAAATTACAGTAGGTAAATGAACGAACTTTATAAATCGATTTTTAAAATTAAGGGTGAATTTTAAAAGTAATTGTTAAGTACCTTACATTTGTAAAAGTTGCTAATTCATAATAATGTTTGCCAAATTTTGAAAATTTGAGCAGCAAACAATTGTCAATATTCGACCTTTTAAAAAAACTTGATTTGAATTGAATTTGAAATAATGACGAATATTCAAATTTTCATCAAATTTTAAAAATAATTGTAAAAAAACAACGTTTAAATGTTTTTTTTTTTTTTTTTTTTTTGAAAACTATGAGCTGTATTTCAAAAATTGATACCTACACTTGAAAAATTGGTCTTTTAAAAATCTAAGAAAATTTTAATAAAATATAAGAATTTCAAATTGTCATCAAATTATAAAAATTGTAATAATTTTTCATAAAGTCAAAAGAAAAACTTTAAATTTTTTTAAATTGAGCTAAATTTGAGAGATTATTTAAAAATTTGGTAAATTTTCAATTCTTTTCCAAATTTTGAAAACCAACTTTTAAAAATTATTGTAAAACTGTGTAGAAATTTATCAAACCATTGAAAATGACTTTTTATTTTTTGCTTTAATTTTAGGTAGGTAATTTTTTTTTGTTGAAAATTCAAGCACATAAAATTAAAAATTTTTAGGACAATTAATTTTAAAAATTGTAAAAATTTAATAAACCATTGGCTTTTCAAAAGTCTTTGGAAATTCAATTTAATTTTGAAATTGGATTAAATTTTGAAAATTTATTTGAAAATCTCAAATTTTGAGGTCGCACTGAATTCTGAAAATTGTAAAAAATTTGTATAGAATTATTACGAAGGTGATGAACTGATGATGAAAGTCAACTTTTCTGACGCAATTACTCTGGGGAGTGTTTCAGAAATTTTTTTCCAAAAATTAATTTTTGCACAAACTTTTTTTGTACCTATTTTTTTTTTGTTTTAAATTTTATGGAGAGAATTCTCTGTTCATCTTTTTTCTGGAATGTTTTTTGGGATATTTTTTGTAGTGCAATTTTTCTTTATGAATTTTCTCATTTTTTTCTCCTGGATTTTTCATTGAGATTTTTTAAAATTAAGATGAATGTTTTTCATCCCGAGCGGCACACTCGATCGATAATATCGGAAGATGTAAAGTATCTATAAAAAATCGTTTGAAAATCTATAGATGTTCTCACGATACTATAAAGATTTATCGGTACAATTTCATAGGCAAAAAATCTAAAAACTATCGAATTCGATATTATTAAGATTTTATGACGATATTCGTCAACGATACTATCGACAAAGAATATTAAATTTATCGATTCCGATTTTCCACCGATTTTGTGCAGATATTTGAAACTACATTATCGACAAAGAATATTAAATTTATCGAATTCGATTTTTTAACGATTTTCTAAAGATATTTAATACTATATTATCGACAGATTATATGAAATTTCTCGACTTCGATATTTTACCGATTTTTTGACGACATTTGAAACTATATTATCGACAGATTATATTAAATTTATCGAATTCGATTTTTTACCGATTTTGTAAAGATATTTGAAACTATATTATCGACACATAATATGCAATTTCTCGAATTCGATTTTCTAACGATTGCGTGAAGATATTTGAAACTATATTATCGACATGTAATATGAAATTTCTCGATTTCGATTTTTTACGATTTTGTGACGATATTTGAAACTATATTATCGACAAATAATCTGAAATTTCTCGAATTCGATTTTTTAACGATTTTGTGAAGATATTTAAAACTTTATTATCGACACGTAATCTGAAATTTCTCGAATTCGATTTTTCAACGATTTTATGACGATATTTGAAACTATATTATCGACACGTGATATGAAATTCCTCGAATTCGATTTTTCAACGATTTTGTGGCGATATTTGAAACTACATTATCGACAAATAATCTGAAATTTGTCAAACGATTTTTCAACGATTTTGTGACAATATTTGAAATTATTTCCAAATTGGTGAAAATTTTTCCAAGTCCAACACGTCTGGATGTACTAAACTGCCTATTATAAGCGTTTTATTGCTAATTCTTCAACGATAAGGTATGGCATAGTGGTTAAGGAATAGGATTACCATGCAGGAGGTAGATGGTTCAAGCCCCACGGGTGGCAGATTTTTTGTAATTTTTTTTGACTTTTTCTGAAATGATCCTCTTACCGTAACATGAATAATGTGTTTGGGCATAGTTTAATGTATCAATTATGCTAATTAATGATTTTTAATTATAGAAAAAAGCTAGTAAATGACGAAAAATCGGAATAAAAAATCGATAAAAATCGACAGAATATCGAATTCGATAAAGTGTCACGTTAGTTCCGCCTAAATCGTGAAATTATCTTTCGATATTATAGATATATTATCGATAAAATATCTTACTATAATCTCGAAATTTTTGCTAATTATAATTCGTCGATAATCTATCTATATATCGAAAGATAATTTCACGATTTAGGCGGAACTAACGCGACACTTTATCGAATTCGATATTCTGTCGATTTTTTATTTCGATAATTTGTCGATTGTGCTGCTCGGTATTTTTTTTTTTTTTTTTTTTTTTTTTTTTTTCATTAGGCTCATATAAAAAGTTGATTTTTCAAATTTTCAACATTATTTTATGCATCTACATTTGCGAAAAATTTTATCAAATAATTGCTGAAAAATTCTAAATTCGCAACGGCAATCAACTCCCCCACTTTCTCATTATCCACTCGCAAAATAGCCAAACAACTAGAACGTACTTAATTCTTCAACAGGAATTATTTTAAAACACTCTCATTCCGATCTTTTATTCAACAAGCTCGCGGTTTATAAAATAATAGAATTAATTACGAGTTCGACGACGTGCCGGGCTATGATTCCAGGTAAATTTATGTCTTTGGAAAAGAGGCTGCAAATTACCTGTTCATTGAATTGGCGCGAACAGCTTTACTGACGGCTGCTACCGCGCTAACACAATTTATTGGGAAAAGAGAACCACTTAGTTGGTGTTTATTCATTATGGTAATTCGCGACGAGCGACGAGCATCGCGACAAAAATACACCCTACACACCCTATACTACTCGTACAATGTACATCCGAGTATACGCGAAATGCTATCTGATTAGTACACAAAACATAATCTGATAAAATTAAACTGCGCTATAGCTAAAGATGGCGATGGTAACTTTTCACCGGCAAACATCGTGGCCAGAGCAAATTACCAGAATTAGCATAAAATTTACAATTTACCTACTAAATAATCCTCTCGCTTGTTGTCGTCCTTAGTCCTTCTCATCTGCTTCGAACGCTATGTTTCAATTATTTTCGTAATTTTACGTCGATTTTACGAGTACCTACTCGCTCACCGCGTGGGGGGGGGGGGGAGGGGGAGGGGGAAGCGTAGCTCGTGACATAGTAGCCGAGTTTTTCGGTGAAATGATTTGAATATTTATTTTTTTTATTTTTTAATCATAGGAAGATTAAAGTTTTTTTTTTTTTTTTTTTTTTTTGAGTGAATTTATCCTCCAAGAAATTAATTTTTTTCCTTGTTTTTTCCCTCTCCCTTAATAATGTGCTCCTACTTAACTTCCTAAAATTTTTTAAAAATTAATGAAAAAAATTCCAAAAATTTTCTTTTTAAAATTTAGTAGGAAAATCTTCAAAATTTTTCTTTCAAGTTTGAAAATTTGGCATCTTTTTGCTAGATTTTTGATAATTGGATGTTTTTTTCAATTTATATAAAATGTGTTTAAAATTATTACAATTTGATGCAAACTACAAATTTTTTAAATGTGATTCAAATTCTAAATTTATTTTGATAAACATTTAAAATTTTAAAACTTTGATGAAAATTCAAAATTTTTGAAATTCGGTAAAAATTGAAATCTTGATAATTTTCAAACTGTAATAAATTTTTGAAGTTCTATTGGTTTTCGTGATCTGATAATTTTTTAAAATTTGATTAGTTGATAATTTTCAGTGAATTTTCAAAATTTGGTAGAAAACTGAAATTATTTTAAAATCCCAATAGTTTGATAAATTTTTAAAATTTTATATTTGGAATATGAATTTTCAAAATTTGATGAAAATAACCTGAATGGTTGAGCAACGTATAATAAACATTAAGAAAAAAAAAATGGAATTTTGGTCATTTTTAAAATTTCAATCAACTTTTGTTACCGAATCAATTTTTAAGGTTTCGTAAATTTAAAAAAATTTAGTTTCTGTAAAATTTGCTTAATTTTTCAAAAAATTTAAAATGTGATTTTTTCAAGTTTGATAAAAATTCAAGATTTAAGGAATCAAAATTTCACACTTTCCACCCTCTTCGATTTTAAAAAATGCTTCAATTTTATCAAAATTTGATAAAAATTCAAAATTTTCAAGGTTTGATGAAAGTTGAAATTTTGATAATTTTTGAAGTTTTATCAATTATCATTTTCTCAGTTTGCTTAATCTTCATTTGGCAAAAATTCGAATTTCAATAAGGATTGAAATTTCGGAAAATTTTTTTAATTTTAAAAATTATTTGAAGCTGGAATATTATTCTAGAATTCAGTCTTGAATTTTCAACAAATTGTTGTAATCGGATCAATTTCGAAACTTATATAAATTTTGAAAAACTTGATGTGTTTTATCAATTTTCAAATTTTGAAAAACTTTTGAAATTGGATCAATTACTCATTGATTTTTTTTAAATTTTGTAAATCTTCTGAGAATGAAAAATTCAAAATTCGATAAAAATTGGTTTTTGGCCATTTTTTTTTCAAGTTGAAATAATGTTCAATATTGAATTGAATTTTCAAAAAAACTTGAAAGGTAAATTTTTAAAAAATTTTTTTCACCATTTCAAATTTCAAATGTTTTAATATGTGTACTAAAATTTCTTAAATTTAGCAAAAATTGAAATTTTGGAAATTTTTAAATTTCTATGTCTTATGAAATTGAATAGATCTTCAAAATGTTACTAATTTTCAAAAATCTCAAAATTTGAAAAATTCAGCATATTTTCCAAGTTAATTGGTTTCTAAATTTTTGATAAAATTTCGAAGTTGGATAAACTGGTTTTTAAAATTTAATTTTTAGATTGTCATGTTTTTATGTTGAACTTGATTTTCTAAATTTCCACTAATTTTCACAAAAATTAAAAAATCTGATTTTCAAATTTTTATAGATTTAAAAAATCGGGTAAAATTTTGAAATATGATTTTCATTTTTTTTTAAATTCTTCAAATTTGGTTTTGAGTATTTCTTTAGGCTTTCTTGAGGGGGGGGGGGGGGTGTTGAATTCTCTGGAAAAAAATTCTAAAAAATAACTTGAAGGAAAACAGAATCTTGAAGATACCTTTGGGGGAAATTTTTCCTAGCGATCCACAATTTTATTTACGATTCAAGACGTGTAAAAATTCTTCTCAAAAAAACGTGTGTAAAATTTTCTTCAAACGCGTCGAAAAGAAACAGTAAAATATTATATATCGTTTAAGCCATCGTCACGGTTTAGAATTCAATTTTCACTCAAGTTTTTCTCTCTATCCACATATAAATACGAGTATAAGAATAGAAGTTTCCATTTCTCTTCGGTCTCCGAAAGTTAGCGCATTTTTTGCGGAAATGGTTTCGCCATATACATGTTTAAAAGATATCAACGTGCTGCGAGAAGCGACTGGCCACTTCGTGAGAAAATTTTCCTACGTAGCCCAACAGATAGGAAAAAAAAGTTGGAACGGTGCTGAGTTGAATACGAAAATGCTGACGGCGTCCACACGGTTTTGCTTCATTAGAATGTACGGACGGGTTAGCCCTGTTTTTTTTTTTTTTTCACTTCTGCTCCAGCCTTAGCACAACGTTTCGCACTTTTTCTGTTTCGTTGTTCGGAAAATGGAATGAGATTTGTCAAAATGTTTTCGTTCCTGAGTGTTTTCGCGTTTGCTTTTTTTTTCTCTCTCGCTTTTTCCCCATATTGGTGTATTTTTTTTGCCCGAGTCGGGCATGCCCTCTCTCTTTTCTTTGCGGTGGAATACTTTTATGTATGAAAAATTGAAGTTTTTCGTATCTGTGTACTTAAACATTCATCTAAAGCTTTTAAAAGTTAAAATACTTTTCACGTATTTCAACATTCTTTTGAAAGTTTTCGGTATAGGATGTTTCGCGCTCCACTGTATGGGTAAGAAGCCGCAAAGCGCAAACGAAATGAGAGCGAATATCTTAGCCAATTTATCTTTTATAGTTAGCAGCTGCCATGCTACGCCGCCACCCCCCGCCGACCCCGCCTCGCGCACCCAGCTCACCCGAAAGTTGACTTAGGGCTATAATTTAAAGCTAACTATGCGAAAAAGTCGATTTCTTACTTTTTTCTATACTCGGCTGCCCCTCCTAACTTCCCACCTCGTCCTTTCTTTTACACGTATCGTAATGTTGGGAGATTTGTGCAATTTTCGCATTCTTCTCGTGTTTTTCGTTCTTCGTCGATGTACGTCTTCCGTTCTCTTCTCTTGTTCTTATTGTAGTTTCACCTCTTTTTTTTTTTTTTTTTTTTCCGTCCTTGGGTTCCCCTTCGTCCGTTATCTGCGTATTTTTCTATGTGTTATGTACGAGAATTTTTTGAGATAGGTTTTTGGTTCATTGTACACAATGAAAAAATGGATTTTCAATTTGGAATTTTCTAGGGTGTGACTTGATATTTTTTGAAGGAAAGGTGGGTTGAGAAATTCCTAATTTTGTATATAAAATTGATTTTTTCCTCCGAAAAACTTGAGATTTTTTTTCAAAAGTAAGGAAATTATTTTATTTTAAAGAAATTTTGATACTAAACTCCAAAAAAATCAAAAAAGTATGTTTTTCTGAAAAATGGGAGAAATATTTTTTACTCTAAAAAAAATAAATAGGTAAGATATTTTTTCAAAAAAATAAAATACTTATCATGTTATCATTTTTTTAAATATTTGAAATTTATGAGTCAAAATAAATTTTTTCAAACAATTTGTATTCAATTCTAACACACTTGGGTAATTTTTTTCAATTCGAGAAGTTTTGTAAATTTTTTCAGTTTTTTCAACCCTACAACTGTAGGGTTTCTCGAGTAATTATTTCATAAAAAAATTATCAATTTTGTAAATATTTGAAATTTATGAGTCAAAAAATTTTTTTCAAACAATTTTTATTCAATTCTATCACACTTGGGTAATTTTTTCCAATTCGACCAGTTTTGACAATATTTCCAATTTTTTCAACCCTAAAACTGTAGGGTTTCTCGAGTAATTATTTCTAGGGGAATTTCATCAAAATGTTGAAATCAGAATTTTTTTGAGTAGAAAAATTTTATTTAATCAATTTTTGTCCAATTCGAGTCAATTTTGCAATTTTTTTCAATTCGTACAGTTTTGACAATATTACCGATTTTTTCAACCCTACAACTGTAGGGTTTCTCGAGTAATTATTTCGTAAAAAAATTATCAATTCTGTGAAAATCTGAAATTTATGGGTTTACTTAAAAAATTTTTTTTCAATCAATATTTATCCAATTCTTTTCAATTCGAGAAGTTTTGTAAGTTTTTTCAGTTTTTTTAACCCTACAATTGTAGGGGTTCTCAAGTAATAATTTTCGGAAAAAAATTATCAATTTTGTAAATATTTAAAATTTATGAGTCACAAAAATTTTTTCAGACAATTTTCATTCAATTCTATAACACTTGGGCAACTTTTTTTCAATTCGACCAGTTTTGAAAAAATTTTCAGTTTTTTCAACCCTACAACTGTGTAGGGTTCTCGAGTAATTTATTTCGGAAAAAATTAAGCATAAATTTTTTCTTCAAAAAAATGAGAAATTTTTCACGTCAAACAAAGTTTAGAAATGTTTTTTATGAGATGATCAAGTTTTTTCTCCAAAAATTTGAAAAATATTTTTACTCAAAAAAAAAATGCACGAATGATTTCTTCCTCCAAAAATTTTAAAAGATTTTTTTTTACCTACTTCAAAAATTGAAGAGAAAAATATGTACCTATAATCCAATTTTTTTGTCATTCCAATTAAAATTGGGAAATTTTTCTATGCCAAGTACTCAAGTTGAGATACTTAATATTCTCTCAAAACATTGTATTTTTTTCTCAAAAATTTAAAAAATACGAAATAACAATTTCATTATACTTACTTCATCTTATATATAAAATTGCAATAAAAATATCACCTTTAATTTACAAACATTACGTATAAAAACTTGATATTTTGAGTTTTATTAAAAATTGAAGCTTGAAAAATTGATTGAATTTCAAAAACGAATTAAAACTTGCAACTTGAAAAAGTTTTAATTCCGTAGAATTTCAATTATTTTGAAATTTCAACCTTTGAAAAATGTTGAAAATTTTTAAACATCAAAATTTTAATAAAATTTTTAAAAATAGCCCAAATTTGAAAAACTCTCAAATGTGACCCTGCCCCAAGAAAGGGACCTTATGACTAAATTTTTGATTTTGGGGTTTTGATGTTCCTCTTTCCAATGGAATTGGTCTCAACTTTCTATCTTAAAAACTGAGTGAGATATGGACAGTTGAAGATATCACGTTATGCTTTTCAAATTATTTTTTTTAATTTTACTTAATGGGAACATTGATTATTCAAAGATTCAAAACGATATCTTGCACTGAACCAGAGCTATACACTTTTAAAACTTAAATTGATTGTTTCTGAAAAACATGATTTTAGCCATAAGGTCCCTTTCTTGAGGCAGGGTCACAAATAAGTATAATTTTAATTTTTTTACAGTTGAGCAGAACTTCAAAAATTAATCCAATGTAAAAATTTTATTAGGTACATAATTAAAATTTCAAAATTCTACCAAATTTTGAAAATAGTTACAACTTCAAAAATTACTAAAATTTTAAAAATCATCAGATTTTTTGAAATTTTTTTATTTGAATTTTTTTAAAATTCAACCATCAAAGATTTACTTAAATTTTGAAAAATTGGGCAAATGTTAAAAAATGAGTCATTTTATAAAATAAAAATAAAATTAATTCAAGTTCTATCAAATCTTGAAAGCTCTTAAAATTTTGAATAATGTTATTCGAAAAAATTTCAAAGTTTGAAAATCAAATTAGGTAAACTAGTAAAACATTGGCCAAATATTTAAACTGCGAAATTATTCCTTTCATTAAATTTTAAATTGAAAATTTTACAGAAATTTAAAAACTGATAAAAATTCAAAAATACCCACATAAATTGAAATCGAAAAATTGATCAATTTTGGGAATTTTGAATTTTGAACATTAATTTTTTTCCAGCATTACCGTCCTATTTACTCTGTTTTTTTTTTTTTTTAATTTAGCAAAGTTTCAAAAATTAAATCAATTTTAAACTACAAAATTGTAGAAATTCAACAATGTAAGGCTGTCAAAAAATTACCGAGTTTCACCGGATTGAATACGAGGTTTTTCATGTAACTTTTATAGTTCATTTTTTGAGTACAGTGAATGGCAAGAATCAGTCGCGAACGATGTCCTCATGAAATCATGTATGTACTACGTACGAATATGTGACCTATTGAAAAAAACCCAAAGAGGTTTGTTTGCTTTCAAAACAAATATTTAAACGAGAACATTTTTTTCTTCGAGCTATTTTTGGTTATTATTTTTTTATACCGTAGTGTCCATACTTCAGCTTTCTCGCTTCTCCAGCACAGCAGCATCGATAAGAGAACATAAAAATGTGTTTTACCTAATTGCATATTCCGTGTTTTTTATTCCCATTGTCCGAATCGTATATACCGGTGGCCTTTTATATCCTCGATTCAGTTTTTGTATGTTTTTTTTTGTCCACTGCTGCTGCCCTCCCACCTTTATCCGACCATACCGCAGTTACGTCGGGTTTTAATTTTATTAGGGATATTTTTTTCCTGTTATACGACAGAGAAAGGTTTTTGATATGGTTTTGGGATTGAGTGACGAGAGAAAGAACCAACGCAGCGATGAGAAAATTGAGTACGGATGGAGACGAATTATTTTCCTACATTTGGAATATTCGAAAACCCAGACTGGAGTATTTTTTCGAGTCTTTTAGTATTATTTATTCGTAATCAAAAGAATACGACTGCGAGAATAATTGAATTGGCGACTCGTTGCGTTGCTGACGACGACGAAGACGTAGATTGGTATCGAGATGAAGTCGATACGAGACTAAAGACGTTTTATTATGTAATCGAGCATTTCTTATCGAGATTGTGTTCGTTGGACCAGGTTTAGAAGGGTGGAGGGGCGAGACGAAATTGAAGGATGATTCGATGCTGCGAATGTACGATGTGCCTAGCTGAACTTTTCGTTTTGATGAATTTTTGTCCTCGAATGGCTTATGTTTCGCTGGGATGGATTTTATGCCATGTTTTTACGTGTATTTTCGTCGTGCGCTGGGAGAATAAAACTAGGGTCAATTTTAGTCGAAAGTACTGCCTGGCTGGATGAGAGTTTGATGTGTTTTGTTGGGGAATGTGGAAAATTGAATCGTGTAATGTAGATAGGTTTGCGGAAGATGATATTTGAAGGAGCAAAGTGGACTTTTGTTAGTACTTGAATTTTGAAAATTTTAAGATTATCTGTGTTCTTTGGATTGAGATATAGTTTTGAGGAATTACTTATCCATTTTTTGAATGAATATTTTTTTTTAAATTCAAATTTTGTTTCAAAAATTATTTTTCTTAATTTTTTTGAAAATACATTGTTTTTTTAATTTCATTGAAAATGTTCCCTTTGAATTTTATTCAAAAATAACTCAATTTTTCTATTTTAAAATTTTTTTATTTTCTTCAAGGTTGATTTGTTTCTTATTTTTATTCTGGAGTTTTTTTTCCCAATTTCTTGAAAATAACACTTGATTTAATTTTGTTAAAAACATTTTTTAAAAATTTGGTTCGAAATTTACTTCAGAAGTTTTATTAAAAAATGTCTTCTAAATTTTTTTTTTTTTCAACAAAGATATTTTTTCAATTTAATTGCAAACATTTTTTAAAAGTTGTATTCAAAATTGACTTTTTCAATTTTTCTCGAGGAAGTGCAATTTTATAAAAATCTTCCTGAAAAAATTATTTCCTTTTCAATTTCCTTGAAAGCACTTGGGAAATTTTTTCCACTTATGATGAAACTATTTTCAAAAATTTTGTTCAAAATTTGTCTCTTCTTCCATTTTTTATAAAACATGTTTAATAAAAAAAAAATTGAAAATTTTTTTCAAAGTTTTGTTTTGTCGGCTAATTTTTTCAATTTTTTAAAGAATCATTTTCAATTTTAAAATTTTTTTGAGAACGAGGTTAATTTTATTTGGAGTAAAATTCATTTATATTTTATTCAAACCTTACTTTATTCCTTTTCTTTTTTCAATTTTTTCCAACACATTTTTCTTCAATTCTGCTGAAAAATGTTTTTAAAATTATTTTAAATTGATTTTCAAACATATATTTAAAAAAAATAATTTTTGTTCAAATTTATTCAATAAACACTTTTTAAAATTTTTGCTAAATTTAAGTAAGTATACTTGTTTATTTTTCACAATTTTTGTCTAATTTTTTTCGTGCACAAATTCTTAAAATTTTGTCAAGAATAATTTTTTTTTAAATCTACGTATTTTTAAAAAATCTTGAAAGAAGAAAAAAAATATTAAGGGATGAAAAAAACACAGCCCCCACCTAATCACCTTCTTATCCAAATTTGATCAAAAATGCATGAAAATATAAGTGCTTCAAGCCAAAAAATTGGGTCACCTTTACAACGTAGGAAAATTCCACAACGAATGATTTTTCACTTTTCGACGTTGAAAGCTCGTAGGAGGTAATCACGTTGAAAAACTTTCCAAATTCTTGAAGAAAAAAAAAACTTACCTACTTCAGGTAGGTTTTTCCTTCAAAAAAATATATTACACGTAGAGAAAGTCAAAAGATTAATGCCTCGAAGACAACACGGTTTGGTTTCTCAGCACAAAGTCATGCTAGTCTTAAAAGTACCCACCTACGTATCCAGGGATGTGCCCTTCGTAGGTAAAAACTCGTTAGGAATTCTCGCCCGTTCTTTACAACGTGGAATAAAAATCGAATGAGAATTTTTATTATTTTACACTACACGTAGACCGGATCGAGTTATTTCCATTAATTGGATTTCATCTATATAGTAAATTGGTTCTCTCGAATTACTTGGGTGACGCGTCGCGTCGCCTCATATGCGATTATAAATCTGTTGCCCCGGTTCGTGTATTCCCTTTAGGCTTTCTGCACAAGATAGTATACGTATTATGTGATGTGGTGGATGTACGTGGCGATGGTGGACTGACCGGACCCTCTTGATGTTTCCTCAATTACCAGTGTAGTATATGGTGGCTTGTTAATAGCGCTACGGTCTTGTCATCGTGCTACGTACATTGTCTTTAATTTGATTTGTAAAAATTTGACACGAGTTGATTGGATGATTTTCAATTTTTTATTTTTTCATTTTTTTTTGTTACAGGTTGACATGGCTTGGATCATGTCGGGGCCATGAATACAACATAGGTAAGTGATGGAGTAACTAAGTAGTTAGTATAAGTATAGAAATAGATGCAAACATTTTTGTTGAATTGATTTGGGGTGAGAGGGGAGGGGTTGAGGCAGAGTTGAAATTAAGTTGGTGTTTGTTTTTGAATCAAACGTCCCGACTTGAATTTCAGGATTTTTTGGAATAAAAAATATCCAATATATATATATATTTTTTTTTTGTGAAAAAATGTTATAAAATTTTCCTAGTATGTGAAGATATTTTTTAAAATTTCTGTGGAAAAGTTTCTTAATTTTTTCTTTGTAAAGAAAAAAATTCCTTTCATTTTCAAAAAAAAAAATTACAAAAAAAAAATTTTTTTTGAGCAATAATTTTAAAAATTCTTCTGAAATAAAAAAAAAAACTCTCAATTTTTTGGGGATCTATTTTTTTCCTTCGGTAGTAAAGTAAATATAAATGAAATATTTTCACAACTTTGGAGCGAAAAAAAAAGAATTTCCTGTTGAGAAATTTGTTTAAAAAAAATTTTAGAAGAATTTCTTGCGTGACTATTTTTTGTTTCATTTCCAAGAATATGGTCATTCTCACATTACAACATGAAAACAATTTCAAGAATCCATCTTTTAGGGAAGAAATCGAATTACATCTAGAGGTCTGCGCCGAGGCAAAATTACGCTGCGGCGGCTGGTCGACAAAATGTGTCGGCGGCCGGCGGCGCGCCGATTCCAGCCGACGTTTTCGGCGGCTGAAATTTTTTTTATCGGTGGCGGCTCAGCCGGCTGCGAAACGCCAAAACAACCCTAATTTAATGTAAATCGTATTATTTGGTCAATTTCTTTCAAAAACTGCAATTTTTAAAAGATCTACTAATTTTTTCAACTATACAACACAAGAAAATTAGAAAAAAGTGGTACTGAATTATTGATCACAATTATTCAAATTTCCCAGCGGGGCAAAGCTTAAAGCTTTACAGTTGACGAGGGAGCAATCTTCAAGTTTTCCAAAATATTCCCTAAAATCTATCCATCTTAGGGGGGAGGGGGTTCTAAAATTTCAGAAAACCAATTATATTCGAGTTTTTTCTCCATTTTTTTCCTTATTATCCTTGGCTTTGCCTTAAACGATGATTCAAGTTGTACGAAAAAATAATTTAAAAAAAATTAAAA
Source organism: Balanococcus diminutus (assembly GCA_959613365.1). Taxonomy (NCBI): domain Eukaryota; kingdom Metazoa; phylum Arthropoda; class Insecta; order Hemiptera; family Pseudococcidae; genus Balanococcus; species Balanococcus diminutus. The sequence continues at coordinate 58,504,356 of OY390716.1, read as the reverse complement.
ATTTTCATACAAAAAAAATTGAAAATTTTTCAATCTTTTATTTTTCTCTCTTCAAAAAATTCTAAAAATTTTCATTATTTTTTCATTTTAAAAAAATGAAAAAAATTTCAGATAATAATATAATAATGATTAGGTATTCTCTTTTTGTTTATGAAAAATAAAGATTTTTTTGTGTACCCCAAGAAACAGAAAATCTATTTTTTCCCGGTCCAATAGAAAAAAAAAAACATTTTTTTTTCTCTCTAAAACATTTAAAAAAATTTTCCCAAGGAAATAAAAAAATTTCTTGTTTTATAGAAAACTTGAATTTTTTTTGCAAAAAAAAAATTGCCAACAAATTCAGATTCCTTCTAAAAAAAAAAAAAAAAAAAAAAAAATAGAGAGATAAAGATTTTATTTAATCCAAAAAAATTATTAATCCATTTCAATGATTACTAGCCCAAAATTTGAGAATTTCTCAAAAAAAAAATTATATAAAAATTCAAAATTCTGAACAAAGTGGGAACCTGAAAATTTGTGAAATTTAGTTATTTGGCACACTTTCAGTGACATTTTGGCCGACTACAGCACTAAAACCTATGAAATTTTCCCATCTTTAATGATTTCAACGTTAGTCAGCCGGCTCAGCCAACAAAAATCATCGCCGGCGGCGGCGGCCGCTGAGCAATCATTTGATTCGGTGGCGGCGGCGTAAAAAATTCTTAAAAATTCGGCGACGGCGTCGGCGCAGACCTCTAGTTTTTTTTTCTTCATAGGAATCGTTTGCGAAAAAATTGAAATTTTATTCATATGAATCGTTTCAGAACGAATTGAAATTAATTTCGTTCATCGTTCGTGAACGAATCACAATTCAGTTCATTTATGAGTCGTTCGCAAACGAATTAAAATTGATTTCGTTCATGTAAATCGTAAACGAACAAATTTAGGTTTTTTAATTTTTTTTATATGAATCGTTTGTGAACAAAATAACTAACTGAAATTTCATTCATGTGAATTGTTTCAGAACGAATTGAAATTATTTCTGTTCATATTATGAATTGTTCGCGAACAAATTGAAACTTCGTTCACGTGAATCATTCGCGAACGAATTGAAATTTTCATGTAAATCGTTCGTCACAAACAAATTAAAATTGAATTTGTTTGAATGTGAATCGTTTGTGAAGTGATTGAAGTTTCGTTCATTTGATTCGTTCGCGAACCAATAGGTGAGAATCATTTTAGAACAAATTGAAATAATTTTTTTTTCAAGGTTCAAATAATTCGTTCGCGAATGAATCAAAATTTCGTTCATTTGATTCGTTTGCGAACAAATTGAGGTTTTTTTCATTTCATTTATGTGAATCGTTTCAGAACGAATTGAATTTGAAATTAATTTCGATCATGTAATTGGTTCACGAATGAATCACTATTTCGTTCATATATGAATCGTTTGCAAATGAATTGAAATTTCGTTCATATGAATCGTTCGCAAACGACTTGAAATATTGTTCATATGAATCGTTCACGAACGAATTGGACTTTCTTTTATGTAAATCGTTCGCGAACGAATTGAAATTTAGTTCATTGTGAATTGTTTGAGAAAAAATTGAATATTGAAATCAATTTCCTTTATATAACGAATCGAAGTCGCGATTTTCTTATCAGTCACTCGAGGATGAACTTAAATTTGAATCTTATCAAGTATTTACGAAATAACTGAAGTTGGAAATCTGCCCAGTCCCAGTCCATCGTTTGCAAAAGATATGGCACGTAAAATGACGTGTAAACTTTTCCAAAATTCATTTACCACATTTCCAAAGGGTACGAGGCTACGAGGGGTGGTGTAAGGTAGCACAGGAAGTTCAGGTTAGAATTTCTGCGAATGTGAATTCATTTCGACATATCATTGGGAAACCTCTGCCTATGCTTCCACAAGTCCTCGTGATATCATCCCATCATGTCAACTTTAATATGATTCTTGTATCATTTAACTCGCTTCACGATAAGGCAAGTAATAGGAAAAAAAGCTTGGCTGGTGAAAAGTGGAAATAATAAAAGGCTCGTCTGCGACCGACGACGTTTCCACCTAAACTACGAGTAAATGACAGATTTGGCCTGTGCGAAAGAGTACTTTATCACTGGTAAGTCGATCGTATCGTACATGTTACGTATAAGTTTCGGCGGTTACCGATGTGGCACTTGGGGGAACAGGGCGGGGGCCGCTGATAAGGCTCGTGTTGTTACATTTCGAAAACAGAAGGTTCTCGTTTTTTTCGCGTTATGAATAGAAGAGACCCCTGCGCTTTTTTCATATCAGGTTATTTTCTCGAGCGAAGTGGTACCCATTCGATGATGTCTGTCCAACTGTCAACGAAGCGCGTTGTTTAGCTGTGATATATTTCAGATATTCCATTTCCTCGGCACGGCGTTATCTGGAATCGTTTGATAGAATTTTCTCAACTCGAGCGGAAACTACTGCAACGTTGGTAGTTGACGACATAAAAGGATCCTTCCTCGCGCGTCCCCTGAGCTGCTTCAATCAAACCCTGAGCCGAACCACCGCCGCGCCGCCGTTTTTATTTCGTCGTTGATTCCACCCTCTCCTCCTCAATCTCCTGTCGACGATGCTGCTTCGGGGCTCAGGGGGCTTCTGTGCAGAATGGAAAAATGTGTATTTGCGTGCGAGACGCATCTCTCTTGCCTCGAACTACGACGACGAGAAAAATAAGCGGCGCAAAAAAAATACTATGCGGTTTTTTTCCTTTCCATTCTGCTTCGTATGTATTCGGTCGAATAATCAATCAACAATCGTGACACTGTGTAAAAATATATACGTGTAGAGGATACGATACCATGTACGAATCTTTCGGTCTCGCTGCGCTGGCAGAAATTTTCCTTGCTAGAATATCTCTCTGCTTTCTATCTGATTCGTACAATAGAATATTAATGGTGGCTCTAGCTTTGGTTGACACTGCTGTGGAAAAAAAAATAGTAAAAAATAAAACGAGGATCAGCTCTTTTGGCATGTGTTACTTTTTCATCGTCTCTGGCCGCGTTTTGTAATTAAAACCCCGAAACCGTCACTTTTGGTATTCATGACGAGTTTCCCTCGTCACATCCAGTGGTGTGAAATACAGGGTGTTCCAGAAGTAAATGTCCAAACTTGACATTTGGATAAAAAGGAGCATCATCAACAGAAAATCTTATGAAAACGTTTGACTGTCTATCTTTGTAAATGAAGGTGCTCAAAAAAATTGAAAAATTGTCATCAGGCTCAAAAAATCTTTTTGAAATTTTCTTTATAAGATTTTCAAAAATTTCTTGCTAAAAATTTTCTTTTTAAATCTGTTACTTTTCATTAGATTTTTTTTTTTGAAAATTTCTTTTGAATTCTTAAGATGGGAAAAAATTCTCAAATATTTTTAAAAGTTTTTTTTTTTTTTTTTTTTTTTTAAATAATTTATAAAAAAAATTTCAAAAAATTTTCTTGCAAGAAATCAGTTTGCAAAAAATTGTTTTTGAAAATCTCAAAAAAAAATTTTCTCACGATTTTTTTTTAAATCTGTTAATTAACTTTGGATTTTTTTGAAAATTTCTTTTTAAATTCTTGATGGGAAAAAATTCTCAAATATTTTTAATGTTTGTTTGTTTGTTGTTTTTTTTTTGAAAAAATTGATTTATAAAAAAAATCTCATTTTGAAAATATAAAAAAAAAGTGGTTTTAAAAATTCTTAAATTTTTTGAAAAAATTTCTCATACCGTAACATGGGGTTAATTTTACCCACTTTTTGAGACTTTTTTTTTGAAAATTCATCCTGCTTCTTTCAAAATCGAAGTAGGAGGCCCGGTTTTCACTCTAAACGGTGTCGGACACTTGTAGGAAGCTCTGTAAATTTTTTCAAATTTTTCGTCAAACTCCCTCCCTCTCCCGTGGTTAGTCAAAGTCATGGGCCAAAGTTACCCGGCCTTGGGGTTAATTTGGCCCACTTGTTTTTTTTCACAATAAATCTATTTCTAGGGATAAAAATACTTCACCAAAGGCATGAAACTTCAAAAAAAGATTTATTCACTATTCAGTTGAAACCATGTGATCAAACATCGGTATTTTAGAGATTTCCTGACCATGTCTATGCTTGGACCAAAAGAACTCCAAAAATGTCGAAAAACTGTCCTCCGACGGTTAAATTTTCGATCGATTTTCATAGGAAAAAAAAAATTCTCTAGCTTTCTGATGATGTTTATGCGTGGGCCAAAGTAACCCCAAAAACGACGCAAACGGTCCTTTGACCAGCAATTTCAATTTATCTCACAACCGCTTCACAAAATCGATTTTTCTATACGAGATTCTGAATCTACATAAAATTTTCGATCTGTTTCCATAAGAAAATTTTTTTTTGTACCATTCCTTATACTTCGTCTAAACAAAAGTTTTGGAGGTAAAAAAACACATGAACAGCGTACTAATTAACAAAAAATCAGGTTTACCAAAGTTGCGACACAAAAAAAGTGATAATCACACAGAAGTGAAGTATGAAGGCCCCTCTATCGTTGACACTCATTACAAACTCCCTCCACTTCATATAGTTGTGGCTGGACACGCAAATATCTTTTTTTCGCAAGTGGGCCAAAGTTACCCCCTAGGGCCAAAGTAACCCCATCTTACGGTAATTTTTTTCCAAGCTGTCCATTTTTTAAAGATTTTTTTTGAAGATTTCTTTTTGAATTCTTGATGGGAAAAAATTCTCAAATATTTTTAATGTTTTTTTTTTTTTTTTTTTTTTTTTTGAAAAAATTGAGTTATAAAAAAATTTTCAGAAAATTTTCTTGGTAGAAATCTGTTTGCAAAGAATTGTTTTTAAAAATCTGCAAAAAATGGTTTTAAAAATTCTTGATTTTTTTGAAAAAATTTCTCATGATTTTTTTTGAAATCTGTCAATTTTCTTTAAATTTTTTTGAAAATTTCTTTTTGAATTTTTGATGGAATAAAATTCTCAAAATATAAAAAAAAATTTGAAAAAAATAACCCTTACAGAAAAAAGTTAGTAGCGTCATTACTAAAAAAACGCTACTAGTTTCACTAGTCGCGATTTCGGCAAGTAACGTCGCTAGTATCGACGGCCAGCACTAGTGACACTAGTAGCGTTTTTTAGTAACGACGTTACTAGCTTTTTTCTCTCATTAAAAATTATTAATTAGCATAATTAAGTCATCAAACAATTCCTAAACCGTGCCTAAATACCTTATTTGTATTGCTAAAAGGGGATCATTTCAGAAAAAGTAAAAAAAAAAAAATCTGCCTTCTGTGGGACTCGAACCATCGACCTCTTGCGTGCTGTTCCCTTACTTATCCACTATACCATACCCTTTGGTTGATTATTAAGTAATTAAATAGACAGTTTAGTATTTCCAGACGTGTTGGACTTAGAAAAAATCGTATAATTTAAAACGTTACTAGTTTTTGCAAAACACACTAGTAGTGATTTTTCACCTGCTAGTAACGTTGGAATAGTCATTAGTAGTGTTGGTATCATCGTTAGTAGCGATGATATGAACGCTAGTAATGTTCTATATACACACTAGTAATTTTTTGAAAAACGCTAGTAATGTTTAGGAAACACTAGTAGTGATTTTTGTAACGACAAGTAACGTTGGAATAGTCATTAGTAGTATTGGTATTGTCGTTAGTAGCGGCAATATGGACGTTAGTAAAGTTTCATAAAAGCTAGTAACGTTATAGTAACTTTTCATAAAACATTAGTAGTTTTTGGGAAACGTTAGTAACTTTTTTCTATTTAAGGGAATCTATAAAAAAAAATTGTTTTTGAAAATCTCAAAAAATTTAGTTTTGAAAATCCTTAAATGTTTTGAAAAAATTTCTCATGATTTTTTTAAAATCTATCAATTTTCTTTAGATTTTTTTCGAAAATTTCGTTTTGAATTCTCAATGGAAAAAAATTCTCAAATATTTAATTATTTTTTTTTGAAAAAAAATAGGTACCTAATATATAAAAAATTTCTCAAAAAATGTTCTTGGAAGAAATCTTATTTTTGAAAATCTTAAAAAACTTGGTTTTAAAAATTCTTGAATTTTTTGTTGAAAAAAAATCTTACAAAATTTTAAAAAAATCAATTATTTACTTCATGAATTTTTTTGTTAAAAATTTTTCTACTTTGGAATTTCTGAGAATATTCTCAAAAAATTCTCTCAAATTGAGTTCAACAATGAATTTCCAAGTTTGCATACTCATTTCGGAAGCACCCTGTATATTTGTACATTTTCGAGGTCGCATCGCACCCTACGATGTTTGTTTTAGGTTTTGAAATGTACGTAGGTGCGATACTTACCTCGTATATAAAGGTATCTCGGTTACGAATTTAATATATTCACAACTAGACGTATAAAAGTGGTTGTTGGTTTTCACACGACAAAATATTTAATAATGCACTTAATATAAACGTTTTGCTGGTTTCTAACACGTTTTATTGAAATCACGTGTAAAGAAGTGTCAACGCGGTCGAGTCACCTGCCGTTGTTGTTTGTCGTGGATTTTCAAAGCACAACTTTTGCATAAACCGTCCAATTGCGTTGTTTTTGTTTCCATCAGCGCGCACATGTGTATAGGACGTACCTACCCGAGAATAACGAAGGTGAAAATTTACCACTTTATCACGTAATATAGTCGACTCGACGAGACCATTTGTCGAGGGATTTTTTTGGCCATTTTTGGTCTTTTCCAAGCCTATGTTTTTTCATCGGTGCGGTTTCAGCTGGCGTTTTTTATAATACGATCTTATATAGGCTCGGCTCGAGAAATCATTTTTTATACGACGTGTTTCCAAATTGGATCGAAAAGCCCGGCTGTGGCTTATAAATCTAAAACAACTTTTGCATCGAGGTGGGTTTTTTTTTTGGTGGTTATTTCAAGAACCGTCAGATTTTACAAGATGTATGTAGTCGATTTACGAGTAGGATTTGATTTTTCAACGAGGACGAGTTGATTTGGTTTGACACGTGAGCAATTTGAAAATTATATTATTGAATGCTGTTTGGTTTTTAGTGTTTTTTCCAGCCTAGCTTTGTGTAACTCGAGGCGAAAAATATTTTGGGAAAATTTTCACTGGTCAGCAACAAACATTTGTTTCAAGCTATTAAAATTTCCAAAGCTATTTTAATCATAAATGTACTTCTTTATTAATTTGGAGCAATTTTTTGAGCTAAGTTTCTTAATTATTGTTTTTTTTTTGGTCAACATTTTTGTTGGTCAGAGTGAATTTTTTGTCATATTTTTTTTTGGTCTGGTGTTGTTTTTGTTGAAACTATTTTTTGATCAGAAGGGTCAGAATTTTCAAATTTCAGTTCGAAACTTTTATCAGAATTTTTTGACAGTTTCAATCGTCGAATTGAATTTTCATTTAGAAGTATTTTGCTACAGCAATTTTTTCGTCAAAATAACTTTATTGTTCAATTTTTTCTTCGGTTTTCCTTGGTTACGACGATTTTTTTTGTCGTTTTGTTGAAGTCATTTTTTGTTGAAGTTTTCATTTTTCAGCAGAAAATTTCTGTCCGAATTTTTCTTCGTCATGAGAATTTTAGTTGTTTTTTTTAGTCAAAGTTTTCGTAGATCAGAGTAAATTTTTTGTTAAATTTTTTTTTGTCAACTTTCGTCAAAAGTAGTTTTGTTAGATTTTTTTCGGTCTTATTGAGTATTTTGCGAACACAATTTTTCCGTTGTCAGAGATAGTTTTTGTTTGAACAATTCTTTGTTAAGATTAAATTTTATATCAGAGATCAGAAATATTTTTGTTAGATTTTTTGGTCAGAATTCTGGTTGGTAGATATTAATTTTTAGTCAAAATCATTTTTTGTTGAATTTGTTTCAGTCGATTTTCGTTAGTAAAATCAAAATTTTGATCAGAACTTTTTTGTTCAATTTTTTTAGTCACAGTTTTCGTTGGTAGAAATGAATTTCTGGTCAGAATTATTATTGTTGGACTTTTTTGGTCAAAGTTTTTATTTTATCAAGTATGCATTTTTGGTCAGATTTTTTTTCAGGTTTTTCGGTCAGAGCTAATTTTTTTTAGAATTACATTCGTTGGATTTCTTTTGTCAGAATTTTTTTGGTGAAATTATTTTTTTGTCAGAATTACATTTGTTGAATTTTTTTAGTCAGAGTGAATTTTCAGTTAGAAATTTTTTGTTGAGCCTTGAGGTTTTCAGTCAGTGTTTTCTTTGGTGAAAGTGAGTTTTTGGTCTAAATGATTATTGTTGGAGTTTTTTGGCCAGTATCAGTTGATTGAACTTTTTGGTCAGAGTAAACTATTTTTTGTCAAAAGTATTTTTTTTAATTTTTTTTTTGGTAATTTTGTTGTTGGAGATGAATTTTTTGTCAAAATTATGCTTGTTGAATTTTTTATCGTAGAGTATTTTTTTGGTCAGAACGATTCTTGTTTGACTTTTTTGGTTAAAGTATTTACCTATCAGTCACAATAAATTTTCGCTCAATAATTATTTTTGATGGATTTCTTGAACAGAGTGAATTTTTGGCCAAAATTACTTTCATTAGATTTTTTAGTCAGTGAATTTTTAGTGATAATTATTTTTGACGATTTTTTTTTGATCAGAGTGAATTTTTGGTCAGAATTATTTTTGACATATTTTTTGATTAGAGTGAATTTTTGGCCAGATTATTACTTTCATTGGATTTTTTTCTAAGTGAATTTTTGGTCATAATTATTTTTGACGAATTTTTTTATCAGAGTAAATTTTTGGTCATACTTATTTTTATTGGATTTTTTGATCAGAGTGAATTTTCAATCAAATTATTTTTGTCAGATTTTTTGAACAGAGTAAATTTTCGGCTAAAATTACTTTTATTGAATTTTTTGGTCAGTAAATTTTCGGTCAGAATTATTTTTGACAGATTTTTTGATCAGAGTGAATGTTTGGTCAGACTTGAAATAAGAAATGAATGCTGACGAATTCTTTCATTAAATCGTTTAGAAATAACCACAGTGCAGCGAACTTTCTCAATTGTTGGCCACGTTGTCTTTCTTCAATGCATTTTTATGGAAGTGATTTTCTTGCAATTAAATACGTAATTTCCTAAAACTTTCCCTCGATTTATCTGCTCCTGGCGCAGTACCCGCTTATACGTGAATACGTAGCTACTTACTTTGGCGTCTACACTCATCTCTTCTCCTAATAATCTGACATAAGTACAGTTGGAGATCCAGTATGAACCCATGAAACAAATGAGTGAAATTATTTTTGAAGGATTTTTGGATCAGTAAATTTTTGGTCAAAATTATGTTAGTTAAATTTTTTGGTCAGAGGGAATTATTATTTGGTGAGAATTTTAATTTGTAGAAATACTTTTTTTAGTCAGAATTATGTTGGTGGAATTTTTCATTAAAGTGATTATTTGGTCAGAACAATAATTTTAGTTTGACTTTTTGGTCAAAGTATTTGTCAATCACAGTGAGTTTTTGGTCATAATCATTTTTGACAGATTTTTTGAACACAATGAACTTTTGACCAGAATTATTTTCATTGGATTTTTTGGTCAGCATTATGTAAGTTGATTTTTTTGGTCAGAGTGAATTACTGTTTTTCAGGAATATTTTTGTTGGATATTTTTTTGGTCAAAATTCTTGTTGGTATTTTTCTGGTCGTAAATTTTCGTTGATCCAAGTGACTTTTTGCTTTTTGGTCAGAATTATTTTTGTTTGGAGTTTGTTTTCTAATTTTTTTGTTGGTCATAGTGAATTTTAAACCGATATTTTTTGTGGATTTTTTTTTTAAATTTTCAATTGCAGCAATGAATTTTAAGTCAGAATGATACTTAATTGTTGTTGTGTTTTTTTTTTGCTCAGATTGAATTTTTGGCCAGAATTATTTTTGTTGAACTATTTGGTCATACTTTTTGTTAGTCCAAAATTATGTTTTGTTCATCTTGAGATATTTTTTGTTGGCGGTTTTGTTGGTCACATTTTTTATTCTCAATCTAAGTACTTCTTTGTCAGATTTATCCTCATTTTTATTCGCTACTTCGGAATTCAAAAAACCTGCACCATATGGGCGCCATTTCGCGCGTTCGTAATTACGTTACACTCATCGAGCTCCATGCAGCAGCATGAATGAAAAAGTACGCAGACAGATAAAGGATGGTAACGACCTTCGCCTGGGTGAACTTCGAGACATTAGGAATTCTCGCAGCGAAGCCCGAACGGGCAAACTGCGAAAGCTATATGCGAACAATTTGGCAAACAAGTCGCAAAAACAGACGATTAATCTCGCGTGAAGCCGCGATAAGATTTCTTACCACTAAATATATTAATGATGGCGCGTTATAATTCATTAAACTAGTATCGTAAATAGATACCGATTTGGTAGATGGGGCGGGACGCAGGGGTGCGTATTGTTGTTTGTATAAAATTTTACAACTTAATTAAAGCGGGTGCCAAGGCGTCGGTATTTAATGGATTTATTCGGCAAAAATTATTACCGAGCCGGGCATCCCGTGATCCCAAACGGCCAACTTTGCCTTCAATAAAATTTCACGTTTAACGACCGTATATCTAGGATTTTTTTCGCGGCCCATCAAAGTTGATTTGTTAAACGAGGGATGCGACTATTTCTTTATCATTTTTTTTTTCGCTGCTGCCTTTAAAAAACTATATACTCGTGGAACATAAACGAAACTCTGCGTTTGGGTGTGTGTTTTTTGCGCCACAAAAACACGATAAGGCAGATCCGAAGATATCCAGAGAGAGAAAGGGAGTGAGAGAGATGGAGACCTTGCCAATATATATAGCGACGAACTGCTCGCTCGTCTAACTATTTTAACGTCGCTTTAATACGAGTCACATTGAATCGAACTTGTGAAAGTTCATATTTTTTTATTACACATCCAAAAAGATAGGCCATAAAAAAAATCCAACAATCGTGACGTATTAAATGTCAGAAAATAGTGGGGGAGTCGTTGTACGCACCAAGATATATACCCGGAGATATGTTGCAAAAAAGATAATGGCGACCGGCGGCGCCGCGCCGCATCCCTCGCCCCCTCCTTGACCCCCTTCATCTAACGCGTAGGTCTGATTTATCCGTTCATCGGGCCGACGTGCGGCATCGTTTTCAGTGTGCAGAAAAAACAGCTCTTCTCTTTATTTTGACAAATGACCTATCTTTTTAATTCGCAGGAATTTTTTACTCTTTCGTATACTGGCGCTTCCTTTTGCCGTTTGATATTTCATTTCACGTAGTATCTACCCCCTCCCCTTCTGCCTTCGCCACGATGCCCTGGATAGCGAGAAAAAAATACACATAGAACGCAAGAAAAATGTTAAAAGAAATTAACTTGTTTTCGCTAGAGACGAACATTATTTCAGATTAACACAATGGGCCAAACGAAACGAATAAAAATGGGTAATAAATAGCGTTATTTTTGCGGAAGTTTCGTGTACATTCTTATATAGTACGAGTATATATAGGGGTGGTATAAAAACAGTGTTGCCTTCCGGATGTAGTAGCAGCGAAGAAAAAATTCCGAGGAGGAAAAAAAATTGCCCAAATGATATATTTCTTTATGCCAAGAAGGCGTTTGAAATTTATACGTCTTTAATTTACGAGCATCGTTTATTTGAATATTTCCTTAGAGTGCGAGCAGCCGAGCTGATTCGCGCTCGCAATTTATGCTTATTTGGTTAAGTTCGCATGACAGAAGCGGAAACGTTTTGATAAATAAATGACGACTAGATTCAGTCGATGAATGGATCGCCTTTTTATGACACGTTGAAATTTATTCGTTTTTGTAACTCTTTTCTTTCCCTTTTTTTCCTCCCAGTCTTGGTGCTTGTTTCGCATCGTTCTCGACATGCGGAATGGTTTCAACATTCGGTTGTGAAGAAACGAAGAAAGCAAATCATTCCGAGGTTTAAATGAGGCGTATTATTTGAATAAGAAAAATAAGAATTTGATTAGTTGCGAGAATTACGAGTGCGAATACGGGTTTCTCGAAATGCAATTCTAATCGGTTCGAGTAGGTACCTATTATAGGTAATAGTTTGAGAGGTATCTCTATCTACTTAATTAAAAATGATTAAAAATCGATTTTTTTTAAATAAAAAATTAAGAAAAACGAAATAGGTATTGGTTGGAAGTTAAAAGTGAATAAAAATAATATCAAGAAATCAAAAAATTGAGAAAATATGTTGCCAATCAATAAAAAATAAAAAATCTAAATAATTAGTCAGAATGTCTGTTTACAGGTCATGAAAATCATGAAAAAGTCATGAAATTTGGAAATGGGTCAGTGAATTTTTCAAAAAAATCAGGTCACGAATAGTCATGAATTTTACTCTTCGAAGTCATGAATTATTGATAATATTACCCGGGTAAAATTACAAATTTTCTTAAAATTTGAATTTTTCAAACTGTTCCATCTTCTCAAAAAAAAAAAAAAAAAAACTATTGTGATTTTTCTGAAGAAGAAAATTGATTTTTTTGAAGAATTTTTTTTTCGAGGGGGGTGGAAATCTCCTTTTTTTTGGGAAATATCCCCATTTCCTGGAATGAAAAAATAAAAGAATTTTAAATGGTTTTGGAATAAGAAACATTTTCACACCACTAGCTTTATAGGTAGTTGCTGTACAAGGCGTTGGTAAAAATATTTTTTAAACGTTCGCGAAAAAATTATTATTTAAAAAAAATCTAAATTTTATCGTATTGGAATTGAATTGTTTTGAAGTAAAAATGTTTTTTGAACTCTAGAGTATAAAATCTCAATTTTTTTGACTTTTTTTCAATTTTCTAAAAAATAAATTTTTTTTTGTGTTTTTTAGAGAAAAAATTCTCATTTTTTGAAATAAAAAAAATTAAAAACAAATTTTTTGGTTTAAAAAGTTTAAAATATTGTTTTGGAGTAAAAAAAAATTACTCAATTTTCTTGAAATAGAGAAATCTCAAATTTTCTGGAGTAGAAATTTTTTTGGAGGAAAAAATTTCACGATTTTTTGGAATAAAAAAATATCCAAAAATCTTTTTTTTTTTTTGTGAAAAAATGTTATAAAATTTTCTTATGTGAAGGTATTTTTTAAAATTTTTGTGGAAAAGTTTCTCAATTTTTTCTTTGTGAAGAAAAAAATTCATTTCATTTTCGGATTTTTTTTTTCGAACAATAATTTTAAAAATTCTTCTGAAATAAAAAAAAATCTTAATTCTTTGGTGATCATTTTTTTCTTCTTTGACAGTAGAGTAAATTAATGAAATATTTTTCAAACTTTGGGACGAAAAAAACAGGCTTTTCTGTTGAAAAAGGTTGTTAAAAATTTTTTAGGGGAATTTTTCGCATGAAAATTTTTTGTTTCATTTCCAGGAAAAAAAATCATTCTTACATTACAAAATGAAAACAATTTTAAGAATACACCTTTTAGGGAAGAAATCGAATTAAACCTCCAAGTATTCATTCAACTTTTTTTAAAAAATGTATAAATTTTTTTGGTTACAAAAAAAATGGGGTCTTGGGGGGCATAGGCATAACTTAGGGAGTTCAAAGGGCATACGCCTCCTCCTTCAATAAGTTTTTTAATTGATATTTACCACAATAGGGGAAAAATGAGGCAAATTTTTTTGCGCCTCCCATATTCATTCCAAATTACACTTATGCTGGAAGGGGGGGGGGGGGGCGGAAAATGCTGAAATATTGTTCATGAAAAAATCATGAATTTTCCTAAAAAAATTAAAGCAGACACCCTGTTAGTGAAAAAAGTACTTACAACGAACTGAAAAATGAAGAAATTAAAAATTAAAACGAATTAAATGTAGTTTAAAATTACAAAAAAAAAAAAACAACAACAACATGGAAAACCGGAATATTACCTACAATAAAATTGTGAAAATTGAATGTTGATTAACACGTTTAACTAAAAAAATTTAATATAAGATTATTCAGAAAATGCAAAAAGCCAGAAAAATTTACGAATCAAAAAAGAAGGTACCTATTGAAAATTATTAAAAATATTAATTTCGAATAGATAAATATAATTATTATGAACATTGGATTCAAAACCACTATTTTTTGGAGTGAATAAAATTCTTTTTTTTTTCAGATTTTTGGATTCATAGAAGTTTTTTTTAAATTCTCAATATTTTGGATTTTTTTTTTATTGTTGTGGATTTTATAAACTAATTCTTTTTGAAATAAAAAAAGAAAATTTTTTAATAAAATTATTTTTAAAAATTGAAAAAAATCAAGCGTTAAGGAATATTAAAACTTGGTTTGAAATTGAAAGAAATTTAAAAAAATCAAAATTTCAAAAGACAGAAAATTTTAAAATTAATTTTTTTTTCATAATTATGTACAATTTTTGGAATTCTGTTGAGGTACAAATTTTGCTGAATTTTGTTGAAGTTTTTTTTTCAATTTTAGCCCGAGCAGCACACTCGACAAATTATCGAAATAAAAAATCGACAGAATATCGAATTCGATAAAGTGTCGCGTTAGTTCCGCATAAATCGTGAAATTATCTTTCGATATATCGACAGATTATCGATGAATTATAGTTGGCAAAATCCATCAACAGATAAACTTTCGATAAAATCGAACGATTTTTCTTTTAAAAATCTCAAGATTATAGTTAGATACTTCATCGATAACCTATCTATAAATCGAAAGATAATTACACGATTTATGCGGAACTAACGCGACACTTTATCGAATTCGATATTCTGTCGATTTTTTATTTCGATTTAGTTTCGATATTCTATCGATTTTTTATTTCGATTTAATTTCGATATTCTATCGATTTTGTATTACGATTTTTTGTAGATTATCTAGTTTCGATATTCTATCGATTTTTTGTAGATAATTTAGCATATATGGGTATATGCGCGCGCACATTTTCAAGACCGGCTGGCGAGTTTGAAGTCGTAGTTACGCTTAAGGCTGGCGAATTTCGTTCCAAATACAGCAGTTTCTACCAAAACAAGCGTCTGTTGCGAACATCGGAGTTCGTTCGCATAATACGAATTGGATTATAATATTCAAACATCTTATGCAAAATTGGAGAAGAGGGAGGGGTCCAATTGAAATTTTTATAATAACTAAAATTATTTCTAGGACCTTAATTTACAACTTTTGTTTGAAAATTTTTTCAAATTGGCCCCTTTTTCCTCCGCTCCTCCAATTTTGAATAAGTATCAACGGAGTATTATGCAAAATTGGAGGAGAAGGAGAGGTCCTATTGAAAAAATTTTCAAACAAAAGTTGTAGCTTAAAGTTCTAAGAATAATTTTGGTCATTACAAAATTGTCGATTGGGCGCCACCCTCCCGTTCAATTTTAAATACTAAGTATTCACATAGTAATCGTAGTATTGAACTTGGTAAAATTTTATTTAAGAACAACGATCTGGTTTCAAGTAAAATACCTAGTAAACCAAAAAAACTAGATAACTTGTTTGAAAATTTTTTCAATTTTGATTTCGCATATTACTGTTACACGTAAGTAGGTAAATGCAAAATAATAGAGGCTAGAGATGAGGTCCAATTGAAAAAACATTTCAAACAAAAGTTGTAGAATAATATTCTGGATTTAATTTTGGTTATTATAAAAATTTCGATTTGGCCCTTTCTTCCCATCCAATTTTGAATATAAAGTAGGTATTTTTTGACTAGAAAAAAATCAATATAGTTTCAACAACTATCGTTACAAAATCGTTGAAATATCGAAGTCGATAAATTTCATATAATGTGTCGATAATATAGTTTTAAATATCGTCACAAAATCGTTGAAAAATCGAATTCGAGAAATTTCATATAATCTGTCGATAATACAGTTTTAAATATCTTCACAAAATCTTTAAAAAATCGAATTCGATAAATTTAATATTCTTTTTCGATAGTATAGTTTCAAATATCTTCACAAAATCGTTAACAAATCGAATTCGAGAAATTTCAGATTATTTGTCGATAATATAGTTGTAAATATCTGCACAAAATCGGTGGAAAATCGGATTCGAGAAATTTCAGATTATTTGTCGATAATATAGTTGTAAATATCTTCACAAAATCGTTAAAAAATCGAATTCGAGAAATTTCAGATTATTTGTCGATAATATAGTTTCAAATATCTTCACAAAATCGTTAAAAAATCGAATTCGAGAAATTTCAGATTATTTGTCGATAATATAGTTCTAAATATCGTCACAAAAATCGTTGAAAAATCGAATTCGAGAAATTTCAGATTACGTGTCGATAATATAGTTTCAAATATCTGCACAAAATCGTTGAAAAATCGAATTCGAGAAATTTCAGATTACGTGTCGATAATATAGTTTCAAATATCTTTACAAAATCGTTAAAAAATCGAATTCGAGAAATTTCAGATTATTTGTCGATAATATAGTTTCAAATATCTGCACAAAATCGGTGGAAAATCGGATTCGATAAATTTAATATTCTTTGTCGATAGTATCGTTGACGAATATCGTCCTAAAATCGTAATACTATCGAATTCGATAGTTTTTAGATTTTTTGCCTATAAAATCGTACAGCTAAATCTGTATCATATCGTGAGAACATCTTTAGATTTTTAAACGATTTTTTATCGATACGTTTCAACTTTCGATATTATCGATCGAGTGTGCTGCTCGGGAGGAATAAGTTTATTTTGAATTATAATAATATGCTCAACATAATATTACCTAACAAGAGAACTTTGGAAACTCGTCAACTTTGATTGAGCTGAAATTTGGCTCCCTAAATGAGCATTTCTCGTGGACCTCAGAACCCAATTTTGAGCAGCCTACGTTGATTTTTCGATTTTTGCCGAATTTTTGAGAATGGCAAAAATAGTACATTGGTAAATCAATTTTTTACAAAAATAGTAAATTTTGAGATGAAATTCTACAAATTTATTCATAATTATGTTTAAATTGACCGACCCACCGACTCGATTGCGACTATTTTCGAAGAGTTCTGAAGTATCTCTTGCAAAAGTTTACTTTTCCCCAGCGCACTAGAAACACTCAAGACGGTGCATTTAATCAACTTCAACAGCTAAAAAGTTGATCCTTGTAAGTATATTTTAACTTTTTTCAGATTTTCTTTCAATGTTTTTCCTCTAAAAATTTTCTTAAGAATAATTCTAATGCTTTTTTGGAGTAATGCTCGAACAATAAAAAATCTTCGACTTTCCTTAGTTTCGAAGAATCCTAATAATGCGCTCTTGGAAAATTCGACTCTTCTCTCTCTCTCTCTCTCTCTCTCTCTCTCTGCTGCTATTCCCCTCAAACTTCACCACCCTTAAGATATTTTTTTCTTCCAAATACCCGAAGAATTTACCAAGAGCGATCCTCTTGACAACGAACAAGACGCACGAACAATGGCAGAGCTGAAAAAAGTTGCACAATTTGAATGGCTCTGTATGATTGGAATCGAACAAAGGGAAAAATTGCAGCCAGTTCGTACTTCGTAATAATATACAAAGTACGACGACGCGACGACGACCGAAGGCAGCGAATGAGGAAATAGGAAAATATTAAACAAAGAAACGACTCGTCGTTAAAGTCTAGCCGTAAGTGCGAGACTGGCAAACGATTCGTACTTGCTCAGCGATGCTCATTAGAGCGGTTGACATTTTCGGTTTTTGGTTTATTATTCAGAAAAGGCGAATACGAAGCTCGATGGCGAAGGCTGAAGGCTTTTTGTAATTACGGATTAGCGGCCGCATCGAGTCCAATGGTTGTGTGGTGATAAGTGTTTAACGTCGAGAATAACAAGAGTTGTATTTTTATATCGGTGACAGGAGGTTTTTATTCTAGGTCCTGGACCAATTAGCCCATTTATTGTTGGATGCGGAAATTATATCTCGTACAATGGAAATTCTACGTATACTATACTCGTGTTTTATAGTATCGAGACGTGGAAACTCGCTTTTCTCATTCTCAATTCAATGCGAAAAGCTCTACAATGTTAGATGCGAAGCAGACGATGCGATGGTGTTGATGCAATAGTAATTCTCGAGCATTTCGCGCCAGAATAGAATAAAAAAGCAAAGACTCGCGTCTGAAGTGAAGTGAAGAGTACCACGTTAAACCTAGCGAGTAATCTTATATTCGTTTTGTCGAAGTACTTAATTAAGATATTTTTCATCACTTTTTGTTATAACCCTCATCGCGCTATCACCACCTCTGCCGATAATATTTCGCACTTAGCCGAACCCAAAACTAACTTTCGAACAAACTAAGTTAATTACTTAGAAATGTTCGTTCGCTTTCGTTACCAGGCGAGCAATTAATTAAATTGTTCCTTTTAGGACTTTCTTAAAATTCCTTTTCGGTGTGCCTTTTTAATTAACAAAAGCTGCTAATTTCCTTTCTTACTGATTTAAAGCTCGTTACTGCTTATTCCTTAATTAATTTTCGATCTCCGTATACCATAAATTTTCTAATTATAATCGGACCCGAGCGAGAGCGACGCGACCAGCTCAGTTGAAAGGTTCGCGAGTTAACTCATCACGCCACCTCGTTCGCTGTTCCCCTTTCTGTTCGTATTGCGAAGCGGATGAGATTTTTTCCTTCTTCGTCGATGAGCAATTTGCAAGAATTTTAATATAACTCGAGAACATTTTCCCAGCTCTTTGCCGCTTCCTCGTCTGCATTTTTTATTTTTTCTTCGCCGTCGATTATCAATTTGAGCCGATAACGGAAAGTTTTTTTTTCTATTTTAATTGCGAGTAACAGATTGGTCGGAAGTGTTGAGGAGCGAGAAAGTTTAATTTATTGTTTTGCTCGAAGCACGAAGTATATGCTGTGTGTTCTGAATTGTACGACGGGTCAGGTGTAGGCAACCATAATAAAAAATAATTATTAAACGTCTTGAGAGCATTGCTGAAATTTTCAAAGCGAATTATCATCAAAACATCGGAAATCTCAAATTTTCTGGAGTAGAAAGTTTTGCGAAAGAAGAAATTTCGGGATTTTTTGGAATAAAAAATATCCAAAAATCTTCTTTTTTTTTGGTGAAAAAATGTTGTAAAAATAAAAGTTTCTTATGTGAAGATTTTTTAAAAATTTCTGTGAAAAAGTTTCTTAATTTTGCGGAGAAAAAAATTCGTTTCATTTTCGAAAAGAAACTGAGATTTTTTCGAACAATAATTTTGAAAATTCTTCTGAAATAAAAAAATCTCAATTTTTGAGGATCAATTTTTTTTCTTTTATAGTAAAGTAAATGAATTAAAAAAAAAGAAAAAATGTTTTTCTGTTGAAAAAGTTATTGAAATTTTTTTAGGAAAATTTTCTGCCTTTTTCAGGAAAAAAATCAATTTAAAAAATAAGGTACCTATAACTTATGTAATCTAAAATTTCAAAAAAGTATAACCAAAAATTTTCCATTGCTAATCAAATTTTTCAATATTTTCGCTGATTTTGACGTTTCGCAATTCCTTAAATCCAGGGCCGAAATTTCGGAATTTTTTAAATTTTTAATGAAAAAATATGCATTTTTTGTATAATTATGAGGAATTATTATACTTATGGTTGAATCGTTGGCTTAATTGGTGTTCAATTTTTACATTAAGTACAGGAAATTTCAATTCTTAAAGAACTCTCAATTTTTAAGTTACAGCCTTCAAATTGTACAAAAAGTCGATATTATATTTTCAAAAAAACATCATTTTTTGAAATGTACAGTTTCGTAAAACTCTCAATTTTTAAGTTACAGCCTTCAAATTGTACAAAAAGTCGATATTATATTTTCAAAAAAACATCATTTTTTGAAATGTACGGTTTCCTAAGTTTTTGAAATTTAAAAAGAAAAAACTCAATTTTAAAAAAAATTTCAATTGCAATAAATCGTTTATTTTTTATAGTTTTGTAATTTCCAATTTTTGAAATTTTTTTGTCTTTTCGAAAATTTTATTTTCCAAACAATTTTCAATAATTTCTGTCAATTTCAATTTATGAACAATTTTTAATTTTTTTAAATTTTGATTTATAAAAAGTTCTAAATTAAAAGAGATATAATTTTTGAAGTTATCAATTTAAAAATTTTGATTTCTAAATTTTTTTTAATTTTCTTAAAATTTTTAAATTTTTGAAAAATAGTTATTTCTAAACACGTGTTTATTCAAATTACAAATTCAATAACAATTAAATTACCTAAAAAATAATAATTAAGTTTTTAAAAAAAAACAATTTTTTGTTGTTTGCAAAATGAGTAGGTACAAAAAATTTTTCATGTTTGTAAAGTCTTTATTTTCCAAAAAAAAATCCTTTTTAAAATAATTGTAAAATTTCAAACTTTTCAAAATACCTATTTAAATTTTGGAACGTTCTTTTTATTTCAAAAAAAACAAAAAAAACAAAAAAAAAACAGTTTTTGAAGAATTTTAAGCTCACGAGTTAGGTAAAATAATTTTTTGAGGGATTCTCTATTGTATAAAAAATAATTTTCAATTTTAAAAAAAATATTTAAATACCTACTTAGTACTTTAAAAATGTTCCTAGCCAAAAAGTAATTTTGAAAAAAAATTAGAAAAATAACACACAATTAAAATTTTTTTCAAACTGGTAAAAATGGAAAAATTGAAAAGAAAACGTTTCCGATCAAATTCTTGATAAAAATTGTTTCTGATCAAATTTTTGAAAAAATGTTTTGTAATTTTAAAAAAAATAGTTCTTTGCAAAATTGTTGTTGAAAATTCTTTGAGTAGGTATCAAATTTTTGAAAAAACTTTGTTTTTAATGAATTAAAAAAAATTGTGTTCGATCAAAAATTCTTTTTGTATGAAACTCCAAAAACTATAATTCTCAATAAAATATTTTATAGAAAAATTTGAAACGTTTTAAAACAAAAAATTTAAGGAAATTTTTTTTTTTTTATACTTGTAGTTAGATGTTGAAAATAGAAGAAAACTGTCAATAGGTAAACATAATTTTAGGAACAAATCAAAAAATTGCTCTTAAACAGGATTTAAAAAAAAAAATCTTTGCCTTTAAAGAAATATGGAAATCAGAATTCTAAAAAATTGAATTAGAAGTGAAGACACGCTTTTTTACTCCTTAAGTTTATTTTTTGATATAACTCCGAATCCGATGAAGCTAGAAAAGAGCTAAAAATAGCTCGCTGGAATCAGCTCAACTTTCTTGGATCATTTCCCAATTCCCATAGAAATTAATTTTTTTAGCATAATAACTTTGAGAAATAAGTAGTGGGTAAAATAAACCAGGCAAGGGTAAAAATAACTAGGCCATTACCCCTACGTAGTATTATTGAAATTTTAAAATATCTGATCTCAGATAAAATTCAAAAAATAAAAAATAATAATTGACACAATTCTGAGAAATAAAATTCAACTCTTATTACTTTTTATGCCATAATATTGGCTCAAATTTTGAGCAAATCAAAAAACCAAGACTGATACGTGGCAGAAAATTGGATTTCCAACAAAAAATGTTCTCTTCACTTTTTGCCTATCTTTAATATTTCAGGAGTCATTTGAGAAAATCAAACAAAATTATTGATGCTAACTCCTGAAATATTGAAAATAGGCAAATAGTAAAGAGAACCTTTTTTATTGGAAATCTGATTTCTTCTCCTGTATTAGTTTTGGTTTTTTGATTTGCTCAAAATTTCAGTCAATATCTTCACTTGAAAATTTGAGAATTCAGTTATTTGGGAAATTCTTTGTTTTTTGAAAAAAGCAACACTGCCTACAAGTTTTTTTTTAATCACTCTAAACATTGTATTTGGGTTTACTTTGGGTGGCCAAATGATGGCTCAAAAATTATCTGGATCAGATAAATAGAAGGAGAAAACATCATATTTTCTACATTTAAAAATTTTATTCTCCTGTGAAATTGGCTTTCTGGACTATAACCCGGTTTTCTCATGACAGGTCACATATTGTTACAGGGTGACCCCAGCAATACTACCTATGTACATTTTCTGTCGGCTAACCACTGAAATACTTATCTGCTGATTTCAAACAGCTGATCGTTAACGTTCCACTCATCTTGGTAGGGTTTCTCCTTCCCTGGTCTAGAACCGGTTCGCTTTCTCCCACTTTTCCTGTCGTGGTGGGGGAATCGGCTCCGTCGAGAACACCGATTTTCTCGTCATTACGTTTTTAAACCTCGGACAGAGAGCACTCATTTATTTGTTGTTTTTTTTTCAAATCAATTTTTCTATCAAGAATGCCAAGACTCGTTCTTTTCCAAATTCTTATTTACTGGTAAATTCAATTTATCTATCTACGAGGATACTTCTCATCGCTAAAATTTGGTCGAAAAATAGATACGTGGTCACTTTATGGCACAAGTTAGGTATATAGAACATGATCGAAATACACACAGATGTCAAGTGAAGTGCCAATTTACCGAATACCTACCCTTGTAATTCATTCTGGGATAACGAGACCGACGATGCAGCCCCGACATTGGAAATTTCGCACCCAGTCATTGTTGGTATTTCTGCTCGGATAATCGAGCCGTTCAATTCGGTATAATTTAATAAACTCTCGACGAAAACAACTTCTCTTTCGTAAAAATCATTTTCATCGACTCGGTACATAAAAAGAGAGAAAAATACGCTTAGCACGCTCTAGATAGAAAAACAACGGCAACACTATACGACTTACTGTAAGGCAAAGTGTACGTAAAACAAAAAAACACGAGAAATAAAGCACAAAAAGCTGGCGAAAAACGTTGAAAAACAAATCAACTCGTTGAGAATGGTGTATAAGAAGAAAGCGAAGAAGAGAGGAAAAAATTGTTTTTCTACGTAAAAAAAAACCAGAAAAGTAAAGTAAAGAGAACCTATGATTGTCGAAATAAACAACTCGCGAAGAAAATACAATTTCTCTTTCGTACGACGACGATGAGGACGAGCTAGAGCGTGCGAAAAGACACCAAAAAAAAAAAATAAAAAAAAAAAAATAAAATAAAATAGGCGAGTAAAAAATGAAAGCGAACTGCTGCAAAAAAAACAAGATTGTAAATCTTGCCTAAACGAAATTCTTCTAATTCGGCGTATTTTTTTCCACGTGTGGTAACACTGCTTCTTGTTGGTGGAGCGCCAAACGTATATTCTATCAGAATGACAGTTTCAATTTAAAAAGAAATCTCCCAGGCTAATGGTGATCCATTGTATTAAAACGAGAGAACCCGAATGTCAGAAGGTAGCGCTGACTCGGCTTATTCTTGTCAAAAAGCAACCCCTTCTGTCAAGGCATCTCTTCGTCAAACGAAAGATGGGTCACCGGATACGCCGGCGGCCTTCTATTATCATTTCATGTCGGAAATTAGTACACGGACTGACTTCAGCCCTTCGTTCGCCCTTCGCCGAAAGCGTACAATTTTCCCGAACAGATATAACTGAAACGCTTGACAGGGTGTTGGCATTTCACGACAAATTCAAAAGGGGTCTGTCATTTTTAACGACTTTTTTTTCTTCTTTCTCGACCGCTATTTTTATTAACATCTTAAGTTTGGACGTATTTACCGCCACTGACCGGCGTGCAGACGGTAGACACCGTAGACGACGTCCTACTCGTATAAGATACCAAACCAAATAAACCGATGAAATTTACCAGTTGATTTCTTTCGCCTTCTCGTCCCACTGTCACTTTTGCTCGCTCGCACTCCTTCCATTATGACTTTATCGTCGTTTACGTTTCAACGAACTCGACTAAAATGTACATTCGCCATACAAATCAACGCAACGCTGCTCTTTTCGAACAAGGCACGCTTGGAGATTTCATTAAGTTTTTGATTTAGTTTCATAGCAACAAAAAAAAAATTACGACTGATTGCGACGGACAGATTATAAGAGTACGTACGCTCGCTGCGTGAATTGAAGAAGCGATTTTAGGAAGGGCTTCGAGATGGCCCATGCCATTTACTTTGCCATTTGCTTTTCATTTTTATTTTTCCAACTTTTTTAATCAACTATTTAATTGTTCGCTGCTGAAATTTCATTTTTGTTTAGCGAGTAATTCGTTCGGAACAGTTTGTAAATGATTTGATTAAATTTTGAATGAAGTATACAAAAGTTATGATCCGTTTGCGAACGATTCGCAACAAAGATGGTTTGAATTTTTCACATGTTGTGAGTTGATTTGAGCACTAAGAAGCAGTCGTTTGAATAAAAAGTGATGCAGAATTTTTAAAATTTGTTTAAGGAATTGCTCAAAAACACCTCTCTACCTATACAATTCACTAAAAAAAATATATGTTTGTTTTTCTAAAAGGTTTTGAGGCAGTGGCACCAAAATACGACAGAGCCTTGCATTGGTACCTACCTAAATTTAATAAATAATTAGATATTTTATTGATTAAGATGATAGACAATAATTAACTAATTGATTATTTCTTGTTTTTTTGTTCTAGGTGAGTACCTATAAAATATTCATCATTATATTAATAGGAGATGATAAGTGAGTAATTTTTAAAATAATTTTTCGAAGATATCATGAAGGAGAACAGTAGTTGAATTCTTCTACTTCGTATTCTTCGACTGTTTTTTCACCTGTTTTTTAATGATGTTTTGAAAACTATTATTAATTGAATAAAAAATGATGATAAGTCTTCATTTTGTTAGATTTTTTGAAGAAAAATGTCAATAGATTTTAGGGATTTTTTTATTCCTCATAATTTTTTGAGATTTTTTGAAAATTAGAGTTTTCCAATAGATCCCTCCCCCCCCCCCTCCAAAAAAAAATGTCAAGCGCTTTTAATTTATTAAAATTTTTCTTATTTTCCTGAATAATTTATTTCTTGACAATTGAATTAATTTTGAATTATTTTGGAAAAATTAAATTTTTTAGTGTAAAAATTTTCGGCATATCTATAAATGGAATTATGTCAAAAATACAGATAACATTTTTCTGAAATCAGTGTTGTAAATAAAAAAACCAACTTCAAGTTGAAAAATTATTTTAAAAAAAATATCCATCAAAATAATTCTCTTGCAACTTGGAAAATGAAAAAAGTTAAGAAAAAATAAAAAAATTTCCTCGAAAAAATTGTAAAAAATTGGCAAAACTTGATTTTTTTATTGAAAATTTTCTAAAAATGTTTTTTTGCCACTCCCTCATCATTATTATCATTCTATCGCTATTTTGGGTTTTATTTAAATTTTTGATTTAATCACATGAAAAAAAAATTAATTAATTTTTTTTCTACGAATTGAAAAAAATTGTGCTTACTCGAGTACGAGTGTAAAATGCGATAGGTACTTAATGATGGGAAGTTTTCCTCGGACGTTTCCTTGAAGAAAAAAATCCTTGGGATAAGAGAAAATTTTACCAAAAGAAATTATTATTTGAAAATAATGACCCAGTTTTTCCTTGAATTTTTTATTCAAAGTTCTTGGAGAAAAAAATCAAGAAACCAACGTTTGAAAATTGATTTTTAAGGAATCGTCACAACAATATTTTCCTCTTCCAAAAATTTTTCCAATTCTTGTTAAAAATGAAATTGAATCATTTTCAAGAATTATGGTAAAAAAATATCAAAAAATTGCCAACTAATTCTGAAAAAAAAAATAAAAATAAAAATAATACCTCTAAATACCTGAATAAATGAAAACTTGAACATTCAAAACAAATTAGTTTTATTTCTGTATCCACTTTTTTTGTGAACCATGTCACTTGAGTAGGAAGTAGTTGAAAATCATATGAGTGAACCTTACAAGTTATGTTTGAGTCAAATTGAAAAAAATTGAAACAAAATTTTGAAAAAAATAAATTTCAGCACAGAATGAATGAAAAAAAATATTTAACAATAGCTTAAAAAGTTGAATTTTGAGTTAAAAAATTGAAAAAAAATTAATTTTGGGCAAAAACTGAAAAATTCAATAATTGAAATTGAAAATTTTTTCTCGAAATAAAACGTTTTCAATTTTTCCTGAGGGATAGGACTTATAAAAATTTTGTTTAAACCTAAACGTTTTCAATTTTTGCTCAAAATTGTTTTTTTTTGAAAAAAAATCAAATTTTTAAAATTAAAAAAAAAAAAATTTTGAACAAAATTTTGAAATTTAGTATTCAGCAAAAATTTAGAAAATCGAATTTTGAAGAAAAATTGAAAAAAATGGAACACAATTTTATTTTGAGCAGAAAATTAAAAATTCAGTTTTGAGCGAAAATTTAAAAATTCAAATTTTAACAAAATTAAAATAATTCAATTTTGAGGAAAAATTGAAAAATCCAGCAAACTTTTTAAAATCTAATTTTTGAGCAATAATTGAAAAAAAATCAATATTGAACAAATGTGGAAAAATTTTAGGCTCAAGTAATTTTGAGCAAAGGAAACCAAATCAGTTTTGAAGACGACTTGAAGATTTTAATTTTGAAGAAAATTTAAAGAAATTTAATCTTGAGTATGAAAATTTAAAAATTTGATATTGAAAAAAAAATTGGAAAATTTAATTCTGAGTAAAAATTGAGAAATTCAATAATTTTAAACAAAAAATGTTGAATCATGAGTAAAGATTTGAATATGTACCTAACTAATTTTTGAACAGCAGTTTAAATAGTTTAATTTTGTACAAAAATTGAAAAGAATGTTTTCTGAACAGAATTTAATTATTATTTTGTATTCAATTTTGAACAAAAAAATCAAAAGAAAATTTGATCATGACTTAAAACTTTTAATTTTGCACAAAATTTGGAATAATTTAATCTTGAATAAACTTTTAAAAAAAAATTATTTTGAGCAAAAATTTAAAAATTTAAATTTTGAGAAGTTGATGGTATCAAAAATTTGATCTAAAACAAAATGATAATAAAAAAATAGTCTTCTAAACAAAATTCCTCAATTGTGTTTTAATAAAATTCATCAAAAATTAATTTAAAACAGAGTTATTGAAAAATCGTTTTTTTTTTAATTTAAAAAAAAACGAGTTTTAAACAAAATTTTGAAAAAAAAAATTATCAAGTTTTTTTTTTGAAAAATGATTTTTTGGAAATTCAAAAAAAAACAATTTTACAAAGTGTTATAATACCTATGTAAGTGTAATTTTTTTAAAAATTTTTAATTTTCAAACTTTTACTCTTGCTATGTAGTTTTGGAACGATGAAATTTCACGTCAAATTCATAAAATTTATTCATAATCTTTAGCTGAACTTGACTTAACATAAGAAATATTTCACATATAATTTTTAATTTATTTTCCTAAAAAAAAATTTTAAAAAACGCAGAGTCGATGATACCTAATTATACTGTAAATCAAACCAAAAAATACGACTCATTTAGAAATTCGCCCAATTTAATACAATAACTGCCAGTTTAGTAGAAAGTGAACGACCTGAATAGTGCGAGAGGATATCTTTATAAGTAAGGTTTCTCCAGAGGTGGCTTTTCATACAGTTACAAAACTTCTGGCCAACACAATAAGGCTTTAATGTAAACGCAAGTCTGAGCAGAAGGCGACTTTTGAATGCAAAAACTTCGATTAGAAACGGTTCTGTGAGCTAAGTCATTGATACCGGACTCGCAGTACACTGCACATACTACCCATAAAAGGGTCAAGCTTCATTAATATAAAAGGGTTATCTGGATACTTTAGAAGCTTTTCAACTTTTAACCCCATTCCCCTCTTATCTTGCTTGTTGCCTGGGTGTATGCAAGTTACCTTTTATATTATACCGACTTTCCCTTTTCCTCGCCCTTGCAGCGGGTTCCCTTTGCTACTTTTCTATATGCTAAAAACTGCGTGTGTGCTGGTGGAAAAACCTTAACTTTTTTTTACCAGAGACCGGGCCGTTATTCAAAGAACTTATTTTGTTTGCGGTAAGACCATTCTTCCGTTTTTAATGCTCTCGTCTTTCGCTCTCGCGTATCTATCTCGCCAACTCTTTTTCGCTATTTCACTTTCTTTCAATATTGAAACTTTATTTACTCGCCGGAGCGGATCACCTTCTTCTCTCGTGTGTACCTTTATATACTACATTATACTCGTACCCGGCTCTCATACTTTTTAAATATTCGAGTATATACGACGGCGAACTTGTTTACGTAGATTTTCCTCATTTTCCCTCTCTCTCTCCCTATCTCATTCATGCTCAACTTCGCTCGTCCGTGCTGAAGAAGGCTCTTCGCCAAAGATCGCATTTTTCCGCTATTTACCCAGTTTCTTCGTCGCTTCCTACTCTCAATAACCAGAGCTATATGCAGGCCAACCCAAGGCTCGAGTACACCGTTTAATCGAGCGCTATAAATACCACTTCTGTCGTTTCCTATACGCAGAACCTGCCTTTGAGAATTTCTTTATGGCGTCTTTTTTTTTCTTTGGCATTTTTCTATACGACGTATGCTGTTGACGCAGGTAGACCTTTTAACGAAAAATTAATACCTATGGATTGCTGATATACGTAGGTACACGTTGGTGTGAGGAAAATTGTTCGAATGATTTGATAGAAAATTCGTTCTTTCTTTTGGGCGAGTCGAATTTTCATGAGACTAATTCAAGCATAAAGGGAGAGTAATTTAGGTGAAATAGGTACCTTTTTTAAAAAAGAGTTTTTCCAATGATTTTTTTTTCTAAAAAGACTATATTCGACACCAAATATTTCAATTTTTCCTCAAAAAAAATTCTGGCAATTTTTTTGTAAGAATTTTTATCGATAAGTACAATAACTTTTCGAGGAAAACTTGTTCCAATAAATGTTCAATTTTTTAAAGAGTTTTTTGAAAAATTATTTTCGAAAGATTTTTGCCAAAAAACAAACTTTTTTCCTTTAAAAATAGTTAGATAATTTTTAGGGAAATTTTTCCAAAAAATTATTGTTTTGAATTTTTAAATTGTAACTTATTTTATTTTTTTTATTTTTCGAAGTGAATTGACATTTAAAAAAAAAAGTCAGCATATTCCTTGAGAGATAATTCATTTTGTTTCATCTTCAACTTTTCTGGAAATATTTTTGTGGCAATTCTTTTCAAGGAAATAATTTTTTCGTCATTTTTATTTTTTTATTTATTTATTTATTTTTTATTTTTCTGAAAGAATTTTGCATAAAAAATTTAGCAAAGAACTGTTTTCAACAATTTTTTGACATAATTTTTTTTACACAATTATTTTCAAAAAAAAAAAAAAATTCTGAAAAATTTTTATGGAAAAAAATTCTTTATATCATATCATTTTTTTACTATATTAATTTTTTTATTGGGACGATTCGAATAAATTTTTTAAAAATTTCATAAAGTTCAAAGTGAATTCATTCTATATTTGAATAAGCTATGTAGGTAGAGCCGTTGCAAACTATCAACTCATCCCCCTCCCCACAATAGAAAAGTAAAAAGACCATCATTTTTTAAAATTTTTGTTCATAATTGAATTTTTTAGTTCTTGCTCAAAATCGACTTCCTTGATTTTCGCTCAAATTAAATTATTTCAATTTATGCTCAAAATTGTAATTTTTGCATTTCGGCTTAAAATTAAAATTTTTAAATTTTTGTCCAAATTTAAATTTTTATATTTTTGCTCAAAACCGAAATTTTTTACATTTGTTCAAAATCAAATTTTTTGCACTTTTGTTAAAAAGTTAAAATTTTAAAATTTTTACTCAAAACTAAAATTATGCAAGTTTTGCTCAAAATTGAAATTTCACATTTTTGCTCAAAATTAAAATTTTACAATTTTTGTTCAAAATTAAAATTTTGCAATTTTTGTTCAAAATTGAAATTTTGCAAGTTTTGCTCAAAATCTTTTTAAATTTATTTTAAAAAGAGTTTTTAAATTCTTGCTCAAAATATTCTTTCTCAATTTTTGCTAGAAATTAAAATTTTTACAACTTTTGTTCAAAATCAATTTATTTTTAGTTTTTAATATTATTTGCGTTTTTTAATTCTTGCTCAAAATCAATTTTTACTCATAATGGCATTTTTTAGTTCTTGCTCAAAATCGACTTTCTTAATTTTCGCTCAAAATAAATTATTTTAATTTCTACTCAAAATTGAAATTTTCAAACTTTTGTCCAAAATTAAATTTTGCGATTTTTGCTTGAAATATTTTTTTCAATTTCTTTTGAAAATTTCATTTTTTAAGTAGTTTCTTTCTCATTTTTTGCTGGAAATTAAAATTTTTCCAATTTTTGTTCAAAATCAATTTATTTTTAGTTTTTAATATTATTTGAGTTTTTTAATTCTTGCTCAAAATCAACTTCCTCAATTTTTGCTCAAAGGCGAATGTTTTCAATTTTTGAACAAAATCGAATTTTTACAATTTTGACTCAAAAATAAAATTTTGGGTTCTTGCTCATATTAAATTATTTTAATTTCTGCTCGAAATAATTTTTTTATCAATTTTTAATACTTGTCTTATTATTTGAGTTTTTGAAGTCTTGCTCAAAATAGACTTTCTCACTTTTCGCTCAAAATTAAAATTTTCTAAATTTTGTTCAAGATTGAAATTTTTTAGTTCTTGCTCAAAATCGAATTATTTCAATTTCTGCTTGAAATTGAAAATTTTCAATTTTTTCTCAAAATTGATCGTCTTGAATTTTTGTTCAAAAGTGACTTTTTCAAATTTTTACTCCCAATTGAATTTCTCAAACTTTTGTTTACAAACGAATTTTCTCATAGTTATTGTGTTTTTAAATTAATTGCTTCGAATTTTGTTTCGAATGAGTTTTCTTACAATTTCACCAAAATACAATTTTATTTTTAATTTTGTTCAAAATTGAGTTTGATAGGTATAAATTTTGTTCAGATTATTTTTTTTAAATTCTGTTTCTAATTAATTTTACTACCTATACTTACTCGAATAAAACAATTTTATACAATTAATTTCAAATCGATTTTCAATTTTTTTTGGCAGGTATTTTAAAAAAAAAATCAGTAATTTTTATTTTATTTTATTTATTTAAAAACTTTCGTTCGATAACAATTTTTCAAAACTTTGTTTGAAAGATACGTTTTTTTAAATTTTGTTTAAAAAAAATTTCTTATTCTAAAACAATTATATTCAAAATTTGATCAATGACAATTCTTTCAAAATTCAATTTACAGCAACTTTTGTGTTCTCGCCTCAAATTTTCCCGCAGTCAACCAAATTTTAAGTTACTTAGAATCTTTATTAAAGCCCCAGCACCATATTTATGGAATTTTGCACTTGTGAAAATTCCCTAACCCGGGCTCTCCAACCGTAATCTTTTCTTAATCATATATTTTCAAGATAAAACGAACGACCCCTGTTTCGCGTAGGGATGACTAGGGAATTAAAAAAATTCACCGAGTTTTTTAGCTTAGCTACTGGCCTGGCTGCTGTTTTGTATATACAATTTCGACCCGGCTGATTAATGTAATTTCGCGCTATTTTTAAATATGATACATTATCCGTGACCCGAACCACCCCGACACCTTAGTCCGCTTTCAAATACCCACACAAAGGATTATGCAAATTAATATCCATTTTTAGCGGTTTAAATGTTACACCGACATAACCTTATTCTTCGGTTGATGTAATTTTTCTTTTAATACGTCTCTCTCTCTCTCTCTCTCTGCGGCTCTGCGCACTCTACCCTGCGAACACTTTTCATCTGTTCGCAATAAATTCGAAAAACATTCTCGATTATTTCGCTTTCGACGATATATCCTGCTCAATCCTCGTTCCTCGCCTACGTGTACAGAATCATCAGTCATTCGTCTTCTCGTTGGCTGACTATGAAATATACGAAAAGAGTAATTCATTTTTTTTTCTTTTTTGTTTTGTTTACGAGAACCTCATCGCGTATTATACTCGTATACAAATTCCAAACCAGGCTAAAGGGACCCTTTTTTCTCGACTATAAATACGACTATACAATAATAAATTTTTATCTTAATCAAAACACGAGCTGAGCTGTATTATTCGTAAATATAAAAAGAGATACAAATGCACCATAATAGTCATTTGTAGCGTATATATTTTTCGATTACTCGCAACTTTTTCAATTCTTAATGAATTTCAAAGTTTGCTCGTACAAGTTGTGTGCTTGTTTTACGATACACTCGTAATTGAAAAACTACGAAACAATATTATATTGTTACTCGGACAGTTCATCGTGTTCGTACGTACATAGTTACATACACATGCAGTAATTGTTTACAATGGTGTAAGCTGGACTTTCGTTTCTAAAGAATAGATAAATTCCAAAGTATTGAATTCTTTGCTCTCGGTGCAGCACTTTCGTCGTCGTTTTAATTCGTTATATCCTCGGAGTATATTACGTACTTTGGTACTTTGCAACTTATACATACTCGACTCATTGCAAGGGGTTGGAAAATAACGCTTTTCCAGATGAGAATGTTGTGGACTCGTAGAATTGCGTTTTATTGAATTTTTTGAGAACCATGTAAAATGTAAGGGTTCGTTTGTCATTTCCTTTTTATACCGGTACAAACAACGCAACGGGATTCATACTTTGCTTCGTCTGATACTATAGGATTAGATTAATGTCCCAATTACACGTTGTGGTCGAATCAATACGTAAAAAGGTCTAAAATGCAGACCATAAAGTACCCGAATTGGCGTACTGATAAATTTAACCTGCGAGTGTTTTCTAGAAAATCTCATTATCGAGGATTCGAGGGTATAAAGATATAATTAAGAGTACAACGAGACCAGGTATAAGGGTTTAAATTTTTTATAATTTTTGGCGTTGAAATGGTATTTATTTGTTAAGGTGAAATTTTTGAAGAATTTTTTATTAAAAAAAAAAAAAAAAAAAAAAAAAAATGGTTAAAAGAGTCTTAACAAAAATCGTTCTGACCCAAAAATTCACTCTGATAAAAAAAAAACAGCAAACAAAATTCTGACTTAAAATTTATTTCTACGTTTCTACCAAAAAAAAATCTGACCAAAAAAATATCCAACAAAAATATTCCTGAAAAACAGTAATTCACTCTGACCAAAAAATCCAACTAGCATAATGCTGATTGAAAATTCAATGAAAAAATGGATTAAAAATAATTATGACCAAAAATTTACTTTGAATGACGAAGCACTGACAAAAAAGTCCAACAAAAATAGTTCTGATCAAAAATTCACCCTGATAAAAATGCAAACAATATTGACAAAAAATTTATTTCTACCAAGAAAAGTTCTGACCAAAAAAAAAAAAAAATCAACAAGAATAATTCTGACAAACAGTAATTCATTCTGACCAAAATATTCAATCAACGTAATGCTGACCCAAAATTCACTGACCAAAAAATCCGATGAAAATAATTCTGGCCAAAAATTCACTCTGATTAAAAAATAAATCAAAAATAATTATGACTAAAAATTCACTTTGAATGACGAATACATTAACCAAAGAAGTCCAACAAAAATAGTTCTGATCAAAAATTTATTCCGATAAAAAATGCAATCAACATAATTCTAACTAAAAATTATTTTCTACCAAGAAAAATTTTTACCAAAAAAATTTTGACAAAAATCAGTCTGACGAACAGTAATTCACTCTGACCAAAAAAATCAACTAGCATAATTATGTTGACCAAAAAGTTATTTTGACTAACGAATACTTTGACCAGAAAAGTCCAACGATAATCGTTCTGACCAAGTACTCTGGCCAAAAATTCTGACCACAGAAATCATACGAAAATAATTCTGACTAAAAATTCACTCTGACGAAAAAAATTCTTAGCAAAATTTTACGTTGACCAAAAAAGTCCAACAATAATAATTACCTATGAAAAAATGTTGATCAAAAATGCTATTGGGTCATTGACAGCCACTTTTGTCACTTGGGTCTTCCGATTTCGTTCAAAAATTTTTATGGGTTCTCCTAATCCCAAAAGTGAGAGAACCGCCGTTTTTTTCTCCTCAACCCCTGGGAGGAGGGGGGTTCGAGGGGCTCTTTTGTTTTTCAACTTTGGTGATTTGTTCTTATGATACCCAACTTTGGTGAAGCATAAGTCAAGATTGGTAATAGATAGCGAAAATCTGTAAACGGAGTTTCAAAGAACATTGAAAGGCGATTCAGAATCACTAATGAAAGTTGCAAAAATCCAAAGTTGAG
Source organism: Balanococcus diminutus (assembly GCA_959613365.1). Taxonomy (NCBI): domain Eukaryota; kingdom Metazoa; phylum Arthropoda; class Insecta; order Hemiptera; family Pseudococcidae; genus Balanococcus; species Balanococcus diminutus. Next base: position 58,470,371 of record OY390716.1, on the reverse strand, counting down.
CTTTTTTGAGAAAAGTTCAAATTTTGAAAGTTTACCAAATTTGAGAGCTATAATTAAAAAATTTCAAAAAATTCTTGTGAGTGCGTACTTTTATATTACATTAATTAAAATGATTATCGTCGTGGGATTTCAAGACCCCGGGGGGCATGGCTTTCCAAAATTTTGACCCAAATTCAATTTTTTTTGTTGAAAAATGAGTGTTATATAGTTTGTTATGTTTTTGATAGCGCTGAATTCGAATATCGCCTTAATTTTTTTATAGGACCCTTACCAAGCCCTCTACAACCCCCCAAATTTGTAGAAAAAGTGACCCAAATGAAAAAGATCATGTGGCATATCGTTTCTTATGTTTTCGATAGTGCTGAGCTCGAATTTCGACTTTATTTTTTGATAAAACCCCCTCACGCTCCCCCACGACCCCTCAAATTTTGAAAAATTTGGGGTAGTACGATGGTGGGGTGCGGCATATCGTTTGTTATGTTTTTGAGGGCGCTGGATTTGAATATTCACTTGCTTTTGTGATTGGGGTCTCCCAAAGCCCTTTCCAGCCCTCCGGACTTGACATAGTACGAGTTATCGAAATTTGATTTCTACTATACCAGAACTCTGACCAAAAAAAATAAAAAAAAAATGTTGACCTCTGATATAAAATTTAATCTTACCAAAAAATTGTTCCAACAAAAACTATCTTTTAAAACAAAAATTTTGAGAAGAAATGCTTCTTAAAAAATTCACTATAACGAAGGAAAATTCTGACTGAAAAACTTCCAAAAAAAAAAAATCTGTAGATATAATTTTTATAATTTTTTAGGTCTCTGAAATTAGGTAGAAATTCAAAATTCAATAAAAATCAGGTTTTTCATATTTTTTAAAATTTCAACGAATTTTCAAAATTGGGCGAATCTTGGGAAGTTGTTGAATTTTTTTAATTTCAAAATATATTCATAATTTGATAAAAATTTGAAATGTTTAGTAAAAATTGTATAGTTTGTAATTTTTATATTTCATTAAATTTTAAAATTTGGTGAATTTGGTGAAAGTTCAAAATATTGTAATTTTTTCATTTTGATGAATTTTTAAAATTGGGTGAATTTTTATATTTACTCACCTTAATAAGTAAATTTCTACAATTTAAAATTTTGTCAATTTTAAAAAGCTCTAAAATTCAGTAAAACTTCAAAATTTTAAAAATTTTAAAAAATTGCAATTTTTGCAATTTTTGAACATTTTTTGTTCCTTTTGAGTTGCCTATTCACCTGGCAAAAGGAACTACATCAGTTACGAAGCTCCCTATAGAATTTTCCAATCGCTTAAAATGTCATTTCAATACAAAAGAAAAAAGTGACGTTTACGTTGCGAAAATTACACACCACAACGTGACCTCGTTTCACGATCAGATTATAACTCGAGAGTCGTTAATTAGTTATATGATGTGCAGCTGTAAGCGCGTGTGCCATCTTCATTTACATGTGAATAATACGTAAAAAGTTTTTTTTTTCCAACAAAATACACGCGATGAAGTTTCCCAACTTATTGTCGTCGAATTACCAGATGGTTACGTATTTTGCTGTTTGACAAAGAAAATTACGTTAACGATGTGCCATTCATAGTCGAACCGAGTGAACCATCAGAGTGAGAGAGGTTAAAGTACGAAAACAAGTTTACACCGAGGGTCTTACTCGTAGATTGCAGCCGAGTCATAAGCTAAAAAGTACGAGTAAAACGGGACCGAGGCTCTCGAGATATACATGTTTTGTGTAAAGGTGATCGTCATTCATCTTCGCACTAATACAGATGTCATTTTATTCGCCGGACACTTGGGATAGGAACTGCACGAGACCCGCTGCGCCGTGCCGTGTGCTACTTTAAAAGTGAACCAGATTAAAAGCCCGAAATGGGGGAGTTATTCGAGCGTGTGGTCATTCCGGGTAATTATATACTTAATTCGTGGCCGTATTAGAGTATTTTTAGCGCAGCGTTGCTCTTTGAGAGTTGCTTTAATTCCATCGGGTTCGAGTCGGTTGACTGTAAAACGTAGGTATGGTCGGAGGTCTTCAAAATACTACGTTTTAAGAAGGTATACTTATCCTCGTTTGTTCGCTGAATCAGAATTTCAAAAGATAGAGCAGTAAAAATAGCTATTTTAGGGTTTACTTATGAAGTCAAAGTCTGTCAGGTACCTTCTTTGAATTGAACCTTGAACCGGCATCGTAGGTAAAAAAAAAAAATCATAATTCGTGAAAATAAAAAATAAATAAACCACACAGGATGTCCCGCAATGGAATGTGTAAAAAAATCTAAAAACCAAAAAGCAGAAAAGAGGACTCTTTCCAAATGAAAAAATTTCCAAATTTAAATAAAAATTACTATACTTATTACCATTTTTTCCCAAATTTTGAAAATTTGATAAATTGAAAAATAATCAGATTTCACACTATTAATAAAACGTTGAAATTTTTCCAACATTGAATTTTTTTCTGATAAATTTGGCAAATTGACCTTTCACTTTTTTTTTTTTTTGAAAATTTAGATAGGTATCTGAATTTTAAAAATTATTCCAACTTCAAAAATTTGTAGAAAAAAATGACCAAATTTTGAAATTTTCAAGTTTCAAAAATTTATCAAATTTGAATTTATTAAATTTTAGAAAATTCTTTAAAATTTAAACATTAAAAAAAATGACAATTTTTATCGAATCTTGTATTTTTACAAAATCTTGAAGGCAAACAAAACTTTAATACTATCTTTTAAAATTGTAAAAAAGTTATCAAACTTTTAACAATTATTCAGATTTTTCAAATATTTATCAAAATTTGAAAATCACTCAAATTTCAATTTTTATCGTTTTTCCTAATTTTGAATTTTTACCCAATTTTAGAACTACTTACTTATCTAACAAGGGAACCTCGCAAACTCGTCACCTCCGATTGAGCTGAAATTTAGCTCACTGAAAGAGCATGCCACCCAGACCTGAAAACCAAATTTTTAGCTACCGAAGTTGATTTTTCGATTTTTGACGAATTTTTGAAAATGGCTAAAACCGCCTCCAAAAAAACATTTTTTGAAAAAAAAATTGTAAATTTCAAGATAGAATCTTAAAAATAATTTTGTACAATAAAGTCGACCTCCCGAGTCGATTGGCAGCATTTTCGAAGCGATCTGGAGCCTCCAGGAAAAGTTGACTTTTCTCCAGTCCACTGAAATAGCTCCAGACGGCGTTGTAATTAACTTCGGAAGCTGAAAATTTAATCCTTGCGTTAGTATGATGCCATCTATCGATTGACGTAGTTGAATCCAAAATCCGAGGTGACGAGTTCCCACGTGTTTTTTTTTGACTACTTGAAATTCTTCGTTTTTTAAAAATTTCCAAAAAATCAATTTCTCCAGCATATCATCTGAAACTTCGTCTACCCACTAAAGTCGACCCCCCGAGTCGATTGGCGCCATTTTCGAAGCGATCTGGCGCCACTAGAAAATGTTGACTTTTGTAGTCTGGAGAGATTCCAGTGTACTGGAGAAAAGTCAACTTTTCTTAGAGGCTCCAGATCGCCTCGAAAATGGTGCCAATCGATTCGGGAGATCGACTTTAGTGTACAAACCGATTTTCAGGATTTCATCTTGAAATTTACAATTTTTTTTTTCAAAAAATGTTTTTTTGGAGGCGGTTTTTGCCATTTTTAAAAATTCGCCAAAAATCGAAAAATCAACTTCGGCAGCTAAAAATTTGGTTGTGAGATCTGGATGGCATGCTCTTGCAGTGAGCCAAATTTCAGCTGAATCGGAGGTGACGAGTTGGCGAGGTTCTCTTGTAAGTATAAAAATTGTAAAAATTCATCAATTGAAAAGTTGACGTGATTTTTAAATTTTTTTTACAAAATAGAATTCATAGGTAAATCTAAAATAAAATGCAAAATCAAAAAATTATAACTACGTAGAAAAAATAGAAAAATTCAAAAATTACACAAAATACAATTTTTATAACATTGACCAAATTTTGAAGTTTTACTAAATTTTAGAGATTCTTAAAATTTACAAAATTTTTAAATTGCAAAAATTCACCTATAGGTATATAAAAAAATTACAATAATTTGAATTTTGATTGAAATTTTAATTTTTACCAAATAATTAAATACGTACCTATAAGATATGTCATTTTAGACGATAAAATTTTCAAAATATTTTTGAAAAGCGTGCTAATCAATTTTAATTTTATCAAATTTTTAAATATTACCAAATTTTGATTACAGAATTGTATAAAAAATTATCAAAATTGGAAGATCGTCAATTCAATTTTTAAAATTCATAAAAAATTTGAAAACGAAGTACCAAAACTCAAATTTTTATTTTAACCTATCCCAATTTCGAATTTTCAGCAAATTTTCGAGGTATACGAAATTGTTAACATTTATAAAACTAAAAAATTGAGCCAACTTCAAAAATTCGAAACAATTTGAAAGTTGAAAAAATTCCTATTTTTATTTAATTTTCCAAATTTTAAACTTTTTACCAAGTAGTACATACCTAAAATTTTTAAAATTTATTAAAAATGTAAAAATTACAAATTACAATTTTTATAAAAAATTTCATATTTTTACCAAATTTTTAAGATTTTTGAAATTGTAAAAATTCACCAACCTTCCAAGATTGACCCAATTTTGAAAATTCAATATAATTTAGAAATGATGAAAATCTCAGTTTTTATCGAATTCTGAATTTTTAACAAATTTCAGAGAATCAAAATTTTTTTTTTTCTATTTCTTGATCTAACGTATTTTGTTCCTTATGGGTTGCCTGTTCACCTGGTGATACATCAACTACGAAACACCCTGTATAAATGGAATAGGTACCTACCTACATATTGGCGGATAAAAGGTATTTGGGAGGTTGTTTTCTTTTGTTTTTTAAATATCAAACTATGGAATTTTTTCTAACTCGCTTCTTGGGAATATTTTTAATATAAAACGTTTAAAAGGTGAAATGTGTATAAATATAATTTTCAATAGAGGTATTATTCCCGGTCTCGAGAATGGAATAACGAAAGCTCGTATACGAAGGAAAAAAAATATAAGTACACCTTGCATCGTAGGACGACGATGATGATGATGATGAAGAAGAAGACGACGACGATGAGAGAAATTTCTATAAGTATAAGTTTTAAACGACACTTTAAATGCATCAGCTCGATCGTAAATTGCGGAAGTCAGCGGTTAGTAAATGAATCATATGTAAGGCCTTTTAAAAAGCCCGAACACAGTAATGGAATAAAGAAAATTCAACTTAACGCCATCCTCTCTTTAAATAAAGGACCTCAATATTTCAACCTGTAATAGGTTCGGCTAAAATGGCTGCCGTTTTATAAGTTGCCCCGGCGCATATTGTTTCTGTAATGTAATTTATAGTTAAGTGCAACGACGTACTTATGCAGTAAGACGCTGCGCTTATCTGAAATTCTGCCCGGCCCGAAAGCTTCCCATCGTCGTCGTCGTTTTAACGATAAAATGAAAAACTTTTCGGTATTTTTCTCGCTCCTCGAGCGCTTAAATTTGTCTTAGGCTAAGGCGTGGATTTACTCTGGAAGTTTTCGAAGAAAATTGACGAAATTGGGCAGTGGATGGGTCAGACCCTTTTAAAAAATATTTCAGTCCTCACGATCTTTTCAAGTTGTTCTATTTTTCCCCCCAAAAATTGAGATTTATCTATTCTAAGAAAATTTAGAAATTATTTTTAACTTTTTTTTATGTGAAACAAAAAATTTATTTTTTATACAAAAGTAAGCTATTTTTCCAAAATTTTTGAAATATTTTTTTCTTTGGAAATTCGAGAAAAATTTTTAGGATCTCCAAAAAAATTAATTTGCATAATTTTTCCTTCGAAAATTTGAAAACTTTTTTCACCTCAAGAAATTTGGGAAATTTTTTTCTTTTCTTAAAAACAGTAATTTTTATACAAGAAATTAAAAAAAAATCAAGCAATTTAAAACAAAAAAAAAATCAATATAATATTTTTTTTCTCTAAAAATGAGAGATATTGTTTCCAAAAAAAAGTAATTGGTTTTTTTCTTCCAAAAATTTAGAAAAAAAACACGATTCCTTTATCCCAGAATAATTTTCAAAAAATTTGGGTAAAATAAATCAATTTTTCAAAAATAATTTTCCAAAAATTTGCAGTTCGATGGAGCAGTTCCTTTTTCCAAGTTGATTTATCTGAAATTTGAGGAATCATTCTCCGGAGTGAATTCAGCCTGTAGCTAGAACACGTTAAAGTAAAAAAGTGTCTCAGTTTATGGGATTTGGTATCTCTCTCGGTTCATTCAGCCTCACCCGTTACCATGTATGTATATTAGGTGTATGACGGCGTATAAGTACATGTATAGCTGAAGAGAATATGAAGATGTAAACAAGAAATATTAACTGTACACTCTGGGGAGGCCTTAATTTTACTCTTATGACGTTATTTTTGCTAGATTTTTTCCCCTTTTATCATAAATTCGTGCCGTTGTTACCACCGCACGGTGGTTATTTCATCTCTTAGAATGTCACCGCCTATACGTAAAAAACCGAGCAAATGTGATTTTCAGGTAGGATGAGATTTAATATGGAAAGAGAGTGAGAAGAGAGGAGACAGATAAAAGTACATAAGGTTTATGCTTTTTTTTTGGAAGAATTTCAGTTTTCAAAATAGCACATTATTATAATTTTTTAAATTGGTTTTTCTGAAAAAAAAATTCTCAATTTTTTGAAAAAATAATTATATTTGTTCATAGGTACCTAAGTAAATATATTAGGCACATAAATGTATGGAGGAGATTTTTTTTAAGAAACAATCTTGATTTTTTTCAGAAAAAATTCAACTTTTTCAAAGTTTTTTTTTTTTTTTTTTTTTGAGTAAAATTCCAATTTTACTCCTTTTTTTTCATTTTTTGAAGAAAATTTTTTCATTCCTCAGTTTTTCTGAATAAATTTTTTTCTCCATTTTGTTAAAATAAAAAAATAATTTCTTCCATACTGAGTAATTTTTTTTGTGATTTTTATATTGAAAAGGTTTAGTTTTCATGTTTTTTAGAACAAAAAAATGTCTAAATTTTCTTCGAATGAAATTTTTAAAATTTTTCTTAGGCATTTTGTTTCAACAGGGCTTTTTTCGGGGGGGGGGGGACGATTTTTGTTACTTTTTCTTTTACAAATCTCAATTTTTGGAATTGAAGAATTTTGTATTTTTTTGAAACAGAAATAATCAATTTTTTGGAATAAAAAAATTTTGTACTCAGTTGTTTTGGGAGTAAAAAATGTTACCTACCATTTTATTTGGAAAATGAATCGAATAAAATTGTCTCTTTTTTTCGACAAAAATCGAATTTACCAATTTTTTTGAGGTGAGTAAGGAAGCAAATACACCAATTCGTGGAATGATAAGATTTGCCAATAAATTGTTCTTTTTTCAACTTTTTGAGAAAAAATTCACATTTTAGCATATTTTTCTATTTTTTACTTTTCTGTATAAAATAATAAGTACCATAATTTTTCAATTTTTCGTTTTATTTTTTTTGGAATTGAAAAATTCCTCAATTTTAGGATGATAAAATGTTTCAACTTTCTTCGAGTAGAAAAATGTTTCAGTTTTTTAGAATAGACCAAATTCTTCCATTTTTTAGAATTGAAAAAAAAAAAAAAAAAAAAAAACTTTTGGCTGGTAAAGTATTTTTAATTTTTTTTTCAGGATAAATTTTATTTTAAATTTTTGAGATCTTGTCTCCTGTTTTTTGAAAAAATCTTCCCGTTTCTTAATTTTTTGGAATGTAACAAATAGGTATAATTTTTTTTAAATAAATAAATAATAAAAAAAAAGAATTTCTTTTTTTTAGGAAGAATGAAAAAGTTTAATTTCCCTGATTTTTAACAAATCTTTTAATTCGTTATTATTTCATTATTTTTTTTGTAATAAATAAAATGTTATCATTTTTTGGGGTTATAGCGCGCCCCCTCCCCCGCCTATCGTTGTGGAAATCACAATTTTTTATCTTATTCCTTTGGAGGAAATCGTTCAATTCCTCAATTTTCGAAGTGAAAAAATTTTAGCTTGACATGTGACATCCCTTCGGAAAAAATCGAGCTATACCCTAGAAATTTTATAGTTGTGCCCTTCAAGCTAGAACAACCTAACGAAAAAGTCCACTTACGCTTATGAATCAAATTTATTTTCAACATTTTTTTCAATTTAAAAAAAAAATTGAATCGAAAATTTTTTTTAAAATTCCCTGAATTTTGATTTTTCATATTTTCATTAAATTTTCTGTGATTTTGAATTCAATTTTGATTCAAGTATTTAAATACCTAATTATTTCCACTTGGTAATTTTAGATACTTTTTTCAATTGTAAATTTTTTAATTTTTTTATTTTCAAGTTTGTCCCAATTTTCATTTTTTCTCAATTTTCTTCATTTCTTTTTTTTTGAAATTTCAATTGATTTTTCAGTTTTGTTTTAGTTATTAAAATCATTTTATTTTCCAAGTTTTTTACAATTTTTGATTTTTAGGCCTAATTTGATTCAATTTTTAATAATTCATACGATTCATTATTATTATTTTTATTTTTTATTTTTTTTGTGGATTTTCTGAGGAATTTGAGAAAATTTGTTGGAAATAGGAATTTTATTAGTATAACTACAAATTTAAGGAGTATACATTTTGATTTGATTTTTTTTTTTTTCATTTTTAAAGAGTCGACTTTCCTGAAATGAATATTAATTTGAATGAAAACCATTTCGATTTGCTTCAAAATAGAAATTTCTCTACATAATCTCAAACCCCCTTCATTTCCTTTTGCCCACGCCAGCGCCATCTCTTAAAAAATATAATATATCTTAAACTATCTCAAACTTGTGCGCTTTATATAATGGGAAAAATCGAGCAAAAGCAAAATCCAAGCCTAATTTACCACCAGGCAGACGATCAAGATCGTTTGCACATCTCTTAAATAAATATTGGAACAATTCTTTTAGAAAGTTTACATGGGGGAAAACGTGCCTATTAGGTGAAATGTACGACAAGTGAGGGTGCCCTGTTCGTGTTCGGTGTAAGTATTTTTTACGAGCAAACTTGTTCCTCACACAGAGTGTATCTATATCGAGATATACTCGTAGACTCGTTTGTATTTAACAATGTAAGTAAGGGCGAATACAACAACGTGATACATGATTGCGAGAGCAAACTATAGTACATATTTTTATCGTTGTATTGGTAAAATATACTATATGAGGCGCGATGAATTTTACGCATGTAGGTAGATATTGGAAAAGTGTGCAGTGCACGATTTTGTACAGGAAGGGTAGGTACTAGGTACAGGGGAGTGAGGCATGGAAGGAGCACGAGTATTATATCGGCGAAATATCAAGAGTGTTATTATCTTTGGGCTTTTACATTTTCTATACTTATAAATAATCTTTTAACATTTACGCCCAATGTAACATGGTCAGCTTTAAAAGATATTAAAGCTCGTACGCTGCGCTCGCTTAGCTCGACGACGACCGACGCTCATGCCTGCGCTAAAAGCTGAAAACGTATACGCGTTCGCTATCTTTTTCACAGCGAAATATAAAGCTAAACGCTGTAAACGTCTAGTACGCTTAAATTTATCACCACTTTCGATGCCGTAAGATTTGAAATTCTTCTAAATACAGACCTGAGAAGAATATTTTGCCCGGGCTGGTGGCTGGTGCAGGTACCTAGCTTTTTCACCAATGACCATCATCATCATGCAGATTCTACTATAAACGTGCAAAAGTGTCTGCTGCTTAGGGATGTAATCAGAGGGTCGGGAGTGAAGATGGACGTGACTTATATAAAACGGATGCCAATTTGCAATTCCAGATTCGTAGCCCAACTATATAGATAGTTGTAAAATGCTTAATTGCAACTAGAACGTGTACACCAAGTTCGCTTGCACTTCTTTGCATCATCATCATCATCATCATCGAATCGACCCACGATACGTGTGCTAATGCGGACCGAGCGAATATTCGTGTCACGTGCTCGCATGTAAATCAAGAGCTAATCAAATGGAACATGGCTTGATTATGTGATATGTACGGTGGTATCATGATGTAGTCTAGGTACCTACAAAATGCATATACAACGTTATTTTCATTTATAGTGTCGTCGACGAGCTAATAAAATAAAGCTTAAGCAAGAAAACGTGCGGTATTACAGGGCAACGTTTCGGCTTACTGTACTTTTCAGCGACCCTCCACTTTGCTTGCTTCGACTTGTATTTCAACTCTCTTTCGTACCTGTTGATACGCAGCAAATAGATGTTGATGCATCTTGAAAGATTACCTAAAAAATATAACGTTTCATTTTGTACTTTCTTTTGAATCGGTTGAATACATTTTTTTACAGAGCATATTTCGTCTCTCGAATTGAGCAATATTACGAAGGGGGCATTTTGATCCAAAATTTTGGCCAAATCATGTCAAACCCACAAATGAAAAATTGTCTTTTATTTATTTATATATATTTTGTTGAACTTCCAATTTTTGGTAATTTTATATTTTTTGGGGCTGGGTGTTAGATATTTTTATAAGCTTTTGAAAACATGTGCAATTTTTAAAAAAAATGATCCAATTAATAAAAAATATCATTTTAGACTTGGGGTAGAAAACCAAAAAAAAAAATCAATTCAATTCATCCAATTTAAACCTTTTTTTTGGGAATAAGACATGCGAATTTCTTAAAAGTGGCTTTAAAAAATAAAAGTATTTTTTATTCCAAGAAAATTGAAAGATTTATTTTCGATTGTTTTTCTTTTTTAATGAAAATTCTAGGTTTTCTCCACAAAAAAAATTAAGAGATTTTTTTTCTCCGAAAATTTGAAAATTATTTCTCTCTCAAAAAATTCAGATTTAGTGAGATTTTTGTCTAAAAAAATGAGAATTTTATCTATCTCTAAAATTCTTTTCTCTAAAAAAATTCAAGATTTTTTCACATTTTTTTTTTCTCCGAAAATTTTAAGAAATGCGTCTTCTACTTCAGAAAAATTGCGAAGTCTTTTGTTGAAAATTTAGATTTTTTTTTCTTTCTAAAATGAAATTAATTGAAAAAATTTTCCCCAAAAATGAGAGATTTCATTCTAAACAAAAGATCAGATTTTTTTCTCCAAAAATTTGAAAAATATTTCTCTCTCAAAAAATTCATAGATATTCAGTAAGATTTTTGTCTAAAAAAATGAGAATTTTTTTCTCTAAAAAAATTTAAGATTTTTTCCCCAAAAATGATAGATTTCATTCTAAACAGAAGAACAGATTTTTTTTTGTTCCAAAATATTTGACAATAGTCGAGATTATTTTCTCAAAAAAAAAATTGACAATTTTTTTACCCTACAAATAAGAGGTTTCACACTAAACAAAAATACCATAAAGATTTTTCTTCTTCCATAAAGTTGAATGATTTTTTTATAGTCCAAAAATTTGAGAAATATTATCGTTTCAAAAAAACTGAGAAATTTTCTTCTCCACAAAGTTATATTTTTTCAAAAATTTAAAGTTTTTTTTTTTTTTAAATACTTGGGAATAATTGAAATTTTTTTCTAAATGAGAGCTTTTGTTCTGCATGAAAAAGAGACATTTTTCTTTAAAAATGAAAGATTTGAAAAAAAATGGACAAAAAAAATTGAGAATTTAGAGCTGCACAAACTTGACTCCATTACCGGAGTCCTGTTCCATTTATAGGTATTATTGGATGTCGGAGGGTTAAAAACCGCCACTTGGAAAATTTGTTACAATTATCGCCAAAAAAATATTTCTCGAGGGAAAAATAATTTTTTCTAAAGCAAATCTCTTCAGACAAAAGTAGGTATTATTTCCAACAAAAAAAAAAAAAAAAATTTGGAAAAAAAATTTAATCGGATATTTTTGTAAATTTTTTCTAACGATTTTTTTGTCGAGAGAATTTCTCCTCAAAGAGATTTATTGACAAAAATGTTTTAAAATGTTTTTTTTTTTTTAATTTTTAATTTTTTTTTTGACAATAGGCTTTGAGATAATTATTTTTAAAAGATTTTTGGTAAAAAAAATATTATCAGGCAACCTTTGTAGTCAACATTTTTTAAAAAGATTTTCCAACAAAAATGTTTTCAATTTTTTTTTCGATTTTTTTTGACAAAATATGTAGGTGATAGGTAAGTATTTTTAAACGATTTTTTGTAAGAAAATATTATTGGGTAATCTTTTTAGTCATTAAAAGATTTTTGACAAAAAAAATATTTTTCAAGACTTTTTAATTATTGTTTAAAATTCTTACCTATGAAAATTTTTTAAGAAAATATTTTTCAGTCAGAAAAAATTTCAAGAGCTAAGTATTGTCAAAAAAATTATTTTGGTCAAAAAAATATTTTTACAAGGATTTTTCGTCCAAAAAATTATTTTTTAAAGATTTTTTCAGTCGAGAAAAAATTTTAAGATCCAAGTATTGTCAATAAAATTCTTATGGAGATTGTTTGTCAAAAATTAATTTTTGGACTGTACAACTTGTATTTTGGTCAAATGAGCAAAAACAAGGTTAAAAAATATTTTTTCAAAGATTTTTCATCCAAAAAATCATTTTTTCAAGATTTTTTTGTCAATTTTTTTTTCTAGATTTTATTTAAGAAAAAATCAAGATACCTATATACGAGTAGTTGATATACATCTAAAAAATGTTTTTTTTTTGTTGATAAAATTGAAAAAATATATTTTTCCATGATTTATAGTTCAAAAATATATTTAAAAAAATTATTTTTTCGAGAGTTTTTCATCAAAAAATATTTTTTAGGATTTTGGTAGGTATTGTCGAAAAAATAAATTTTAGAGATTTTTCGTCAAAATAAAGAGTAAGTGTTATTAAAAGACTTCTCCAAGATTTCGAATCACACGTTCTTTTTTTCGTTTTTTTTTTTTTTTTGAGTTACACAAAATGTATGGAACTGTACATTATTAGAACAAGCCCTGAATTTTTATACGTTAAATTGTAAATCGTATATTGCACCCGAACGGATACCCACAAAACCAAAAATATCTGATTAATGAAGCAATGTACGAGCATATCTAGATGCAATGCATGTCGTGGTAAATGTCGCGTAAATAATCACCATTTGATGAAGGATATCTCTTATTTGGTATTTTTTTCCACGCACCCGAAACGAAAATAGTACGAATGAGGCGTCTGTTTTATGAGCTACACACTACGTACCCTGCTCGTTCATAACGTTAAGTAAAGCACGCGTTGACACATTTATTGCGATCATGCCTGAGTATAAGCTAAGTCAGGGATGCGTTATGGAAAAAGGAAGTTTAAATGGTACGTAGGTGTACACATGGATGCATTTTTAGCGTCAAGTTCCTTTCGCTTTTTTTTCCACCATTCTGGGATCTGGGTTCTGGGTACGCTTAAAGTAATACGTACCTACATAAAGAGGAAATTCGAAACGCTACATATAAGTTTACCGTGTTCGCTTGTATAGTATATGTGTATTTGCCAGCAGCAAGGGTGTATGAAATTTCCAAGCTGGGGTTGGCTCACTCAACATGTAGAAGAGGAATGGTTTCGCATGAGTAAGGCAAAAGCATGAAAGTTGAGAGAGAAAAGTGTGTGGTGAATTTGTGTGTTTTTTTATGCGGTAGTGATCGATTTTTTATAGACATCTTATGAAGTCAGAAAATAAGAATTTTGAAATTAAAATTATCTAAATTTTTTTTGAAATTATTCATTATTAAAAAAATCCAACTTTTTCAATAATTATGAATTTTTCCAAATTTTTTAATTCATTTTTTCAAGTTTTTGTAATTTTTAATTTTTAATTGACACTTTATTTATTTATTTATTTTTATTTTTTTATTTTCCGGTTTTTACTATTCACCTTTTTTTTTTCTCAAAAAAAATCTCTTCGTTTTGAGGAATTTTTCAAATTTTTATATATTATCTAATCGACAATATTTTCAATTTTCATTCAACTTCGTTCAATTTTTCGTTTTTCCAGTTGTTTTTGGTGATTTTTGATTCAAATAAAAGTTTTTTGGTTCCTGTACTTTTTTTAGATTTCAGTTTTTCCACTTTTCTGAATTTACAATTTTTCCTAATTTTTGATTTTTAACTACCTATTTATTTACAGGGTGTCTACAAGGTTGTGAAAGTAGTGATTTAAAAAATGGGTCATGAGAGCAGCGAAAAAGTTGCGATTTTGTAGTAAAAGTAGTGAAAAATCGAAAAATGAATTTCGTCTTTAAACAAAATAGGTAGATAAATATTTTCTCGTATTGGTCATATTGAAATTTTTCTTGCTACATATCTGTAAATTTTTCTGCACTAAATTTGAATCCTAATTTTTTTAAGGGTGTCCTCAATTTTCTGTAATTTTTCGAAAAAAAAAATAACAATAGGGTAGTGATTTTTGAGAGGAAATATGCTATAGTAACCATGATTGAGTTTTTACTCTTTTTACTGTTTATTCCGACTTTTAATATTATTTTGATATTTTCCACTCAATTTTTAAAATTACTTATTTTTCGAATTTTTGATTTAAAAGTTTTTATAGAAGTTTCGAAGTGTTTAAAAAATTTCCAATTTTTTCAATTGTCAATTTTTCATATTTTTAGTTTTTCCAATTTTTTCACTTTTTCTCTTTTAAAATTTTTTTGATCCTGGTTTCACTTTTTGAAAAATACTTTCAACATTTCCAAATATCAATTTTTCAAATTTTCAGTTTTTTCTAGGTTTTTTTTTCGTGATTTGTAGTTTAATTTTATTTTCTGTTTTTTTTTTTTTTTTTTTTTTTAATTTCTCTAATTTTTGATTTATTTTTACTCAAACGCGTTCCCAAGAGCTTCATTTTTTCCACTGGTCAACGTTTTAAATTGAATTTTCATTGTTTAAAAAAATGTCCAACTTTTTCAAATTTGCAATTTTTGTTTTTATTTCAAATTCAGTTTAATGAATTATTGACATAAGTAGGTATGATTATTTAATAGGTATTTATATTTTTTAATTTTACATCTTTTCTGTTTTCAAAAATTTCCATTGATTTTTCACTGTTCAAAAAACTATATACTTCCAACTTTTCCAAATTTCAATTGATAAAATTAATTTTTTTTTTTAGTAAATTTCTTTTTTTACTCACACCTTTTTTATTATTCATAACTTTAGTTTTTTCACTTCTCAATATTTTCAATTTTTTTTTTTTTTTTTTTTTTAAACAAATCTTTTAATATTAGCAGTTTTTTTCAATTTTTCTGTTATTTTATTTTTTTAATTTCTAAATTAGTTTGTTTTCATTTTGTTTATTTTTTTAAATGACCAATTTTTGAAAAAATAGAAATCTTGTTTATTGCAAAATCTTTTAGATTTCTTGAATTTTTCCAATTTTTCAATTTTTTTTCAATCCACTTACGTACTTGGAATTTTTTCAACTTTAATCTGATTTACTTTATCACTCACTTCCTAATTTAATTCAATTTTTTCAACTTTTAAGTAATTTTTAAATAATTGTTGGTAGATTTTTCTATTCATTGTGTGAAAAATTAGTTTTCGTTCATTTTTTTGAGAAGAGAGTGTTGGGGTTAGTTTTACTGGTGTTACTTTGACGAAATTTCACGAAGTCTTTTGTTAATGTCCTGCTTTTAGATTGGAAAATGTTGGCAGATAATCTGATACCAACTTTAGTTTTTTCTTTTTCAATTGTGTTAATTTTTACAAGTTTTGAATTATAGGTAATTTTTTTTTACTATTTTTAATATTTTCCAAGTTTTATTCAATTTTCAAATATTTTAATTTCGTTCCTTTCAATTTTCAATTGAATTTAAGATGATTATTGGTCAATTTTTCTACATTGATAAAAAATATTCGATTTTATACTTTTTTCGTGAATCCAGAAGTAGTTTTCGTTCTCTCTTAAAAGAAAATCCAGTATAAATTCACTATTCAAAATTTTGAACCTAAAAAAATGCTGAACCCATTTACTTACCTACATGTTACATGGCAAAGCTCAATATCCAAGGTGCGTAACATTACGTAGCTGAGATTTGCTCGACCCAAGTCAGACCGCAGAAGTAACTACGACGTCGACTTTACGTTGGCGAGATAATTCAGGGTATTTCCGTTACCGGCTCGTATAAAATATGTATCGACGGTGTAGCTTTCAAGACACAGTTTTCGCGTTTGCGATTTCGGATATTGGCAAACGAGTAATGGGTGCGAATCGAGGGGAGGGAGGGGGTGCGGCGAGAAAAAAAATACTTCTTCGGTCTCATTTATTCCATCATTTTTGCGTGTTGGGAAAAATCGCTGTGGTGTGTGGCATGGCGTCTCTGAATTCAGCATCGTTTCCATTTTATTGCATTGTATCGTTTATATGGTTATTTATGTTCGAATTGGTCGAATGCAGGTCGTGAAGTTTTATTATTTTTCAATTTTTATTTTTTCCCGCGCTAAGATATCCATTACGATACACACAGGGTGTAACGAACTTGTATAGTATGTACTTTCGTACTATTTGCCGACAGTTTTTTTACTCTCTATTCGCCGAGGTGATTTAATATGGAGATTATTTTTGGGCGCTCGGCGCGGCTTGCCCGGTCCCGGTCCTTTTTATACATGTCGGATGCGTCGAGAATTTTTCATTTACTAAATGGATCCGCAAATGGGTATGATTTGCTGAGGTAGTGTTTTATGATTTATGTTTTATTCTCTTTTTTTTCATACTATATCTATTCTATGTATGGCGAGGATATCATTTTTTCGTATACGTATACCAACGAGTATCTTTTCTCTGATATTTTTGGAAAACGTGCCGCGTGTTTTGGGTACTTTGGGTCATTTTTATTTGGCCAGGCGTTGGCGAAAGCGCGAAAATTCTACCGGGTTTCATTATACCTGTATATGATCTAAACGAGATATCGTATTTTTCTGTTTCCCTAAGGAAACGACGAGGGGGAAATTTTTATTAAATAAATGCGATATTTTAAAGGTCCAGGGTTATACCAGGGTGTTCGTGTTCAACTGTCCTGAAAATTCTGTAAATTCTTCGAATGTCCTAATTTTAACATGAAACTTTTGCAGTTTTCAGATTTTCAAATTGATTTTTTTTTACTTTCCAAATAACTTACCAAGTTTTCTCATTTTTGATTTCACTAGGTATACCTAATAATATGATTTTTTTCAACTGTAGATTTTTTTTTAATTTTGGGTTATTTTAAATTTCATTTAAATTTTCTTATACTTTTAATCCAATTTAATTGTGATATTTTCAAATTTTACTTTAAGACGAATTTATGTTTAAACCAAATTTTTAAATATCTACTAAAAATTATTTTCATTCAATTTTGAATTTTTAAAAATCTTTTGATTCTTTTAAATCAATTTTTTTTTCAATTTCCAATTTTTTATAATTTTAAATACTCAATTAGGTATCTATTTTTCAAAAAATTTCATCTTATTTCCTTGGTTAAGTGATTTTTCTTCTGATTCTAATGTTCTCAATTTTTTCAATTTTTATGAATTTTGAACTTCTCATAATTGTTAGTCTCTCTGAACCAATTTAATTTTTTTTTCTATTTTATGAAATTCCCTATTTTTCAAAAATTCGATTTTTTTAATCTAGTTTAATTTCTACTTGGATACTGAAACATTAAAAAACATATTTTTGAGTATTTTTTTTTTGATTTTTTTTTTTGAAATTTTCAATTTTTTCATTTTTTTACTGTTTTTTTTTTAATATGACTTTTTTCTGCATAGATAATTTTTTCCACCTTTTGAAATTCTCAATTTTCTAATTTTTTTTTAGTCTTCTTTAATTTACAATGACAAATGCTAAATTTTCAGTCGCTGAAAATTCTGTTTATTTAAATTTTAGATTTCCTTGATTTGATTTTTTTCCCTTTTTCTTAATTTCCAAATTGCCATTTTTAAAATTTTTAAATCAATTCTTAATTTCTAGAAATATTTGTTACATAAATCAATTTTTCATTTTCTATTCAATTTTTGATTTTTTACATTTATGCAATTTTTCGTTATTTTAGTAATTTTTTTCCAATTTAGATTCCATTTTTAAAATTCGATTGTTGGATTTTTAAAATTTCTTGTTTCGGTATCTGAATAATTCTAGTCGCACACTGAAAGTTTAATTTATACCAATTTTGGGATTTCCTTGTTCAGTGTTTGTTTTTTGAACATTCAGTTTTTTCATTTTATAAATTTAAAATTTTTGCAATTTCTCAGAATTTTTTAATACTTCCCAATCGACAATTCATAAAGCATTATGTTAGTATTTTGCTAGCATTGCATCGGCATGCTAGCATATTACTAGCATCAGTAGCATTATGCTAGCACGTGTTACGAAAATGCTAGCATTCATGTTGACTTTTTTTGGACCACCTAATAATGTTAGATGCTAGCATTATCAGGTGCTAGCATAGTGCTAGCATCATGCTAGCACAATACCAAGTGCTAACAAAATGCTACTAAAATGCTACTAAAATGCTACTAGGATGCTAGCACTAGCATTCAAAGTGGTTCAAAAACAGGCAACTGATGCTAGCATTCTCAAATTTTTTTTCGTCAATAGGGTTCTTTATTCTTTTATAATTTTATTATTAATTTTTCATACATAAGTATTTAATTTTTTTTTCAAATTTTACATTTTTATTAAAAACCCCTAATTTTTTTATTTCCATTTTTTTTTTCAATTTTTCATTTTGTTCGATTACCAAAGACAAAATCACCTACTTTTCCCAACGATTGAAAATTCAGTTTCTTTCAGTTTTTGGTTTTTTCAAGTTTTATTTTTAATTTTTTTAATTTTAATGAATTTTTAATTTCTTGTCATTTTTATAGTCACACTAAATTAGTTTTTAAATTTCTGTTATTCAGTTTTTGATTTTTTTTAGTATCCAATTCCTTTGAATTTTTAGTATTTCCCCTAATTTTTCACGTTTTAAAATTCTAAATTTTTGTTTAATGTTTGGACAAATTTTTTTACCTTGTTCAATTTTTGGTTACCTAAACTGAAACATTAATTTCTGTTGATTTTAATTTTTTGTCGATTGTTTTCCTGCACCTTTTTGGTTGTACTCGTATAAATTTCGAATTTTTTCAAATTTTCAATTTTGTCATAATTGACAATTTTTTTGATTTTGAAGAACTTTTTCCAATTTTTCCTTTTCTCAATTTTCAAAATGAGATCTTTCAAAAATTTTTCATCTTGTCCATTTTTTATTTTTTTTAATTTTTTAACGCCATGTTTAATTTTTAGTTACCTACTGAAACTTTAATGATAGGTACGTTTACATATTTTCTGAATGTTTTTTTTTCTCTTTCATTTTTTTCAATTTTATGAATTCCAATTTTTTGCAATTTTTAATATATTATTCATATTTCAATTATTCCATTATTTCTGAATTTAAGTTTGGTAATTTTTCCCAATTTTCCATTTTTGTGAAATTCGCAATTTTTGAAATTCTATTTTTAGAATTCTATCTTTTAGGGATTACTTCGTAGTTGTTTCTTTTTCAACTTTCATTTTTTTTTCAATTTTATGAACTTCGAATTTTTTGAAATTTTTAATTTTCTTTATAAATCATTCTAATCCTTTGATTTTTTTCAATTTTTTTCAATTGTGATTTCTTTTAACTTTTAAAAAAATTGTCCAATTTGCAATATTTTTAAAAATTCCCAATTTCTTATTTTTTCTTCGATTAGTAATTTTTTTCATTTTTTGATTTTATCAGGTTAAAATTTCTTAAAATTTTGATGAATTTAGGATTTCTTGCAATTTTTAGTAATTTTTTCCAATTTTGCGAAATGAAGTTTCCTACCTAATTTTTATCAAGAAAAGCTTTTATTTCTATAAATTTTTGAATTTCTTTTTGGACAATTTTCTTTTCGGTTTTTGATTTTTTTTCAAGATGCCTATTTTAATTTTGAATGAGTTTAATCAACATTTTAAATAATTGTTTTTCAAAATGGTGAATTTTTGGTTTGGAAGTCACCATCACGTCTACGTCTTGTGGTATCAGGGTTGGCTACAAATTTAGTCATATTAAATTAAATGTTGATTTACTCCTTTAATTTTTGATTTTTTTCAATTGACAATTTTTTCACTTTTTTTAAACACTAAATTTTTTTACATTTTTTTTTTTTTTTTCATTTACAATTTTTTTCAACTACTTGTACAATGTACATCATCTCCTATTTCTAAAGTAATTTCCAACTCGATGCAAGTCCTTCATGCAAGTTCAACCACCTCTCGATTCAACTGCGAATGAATAATGACTTATCACGAATAACGTAAAAGCCGAATAAGAACTTGTGTACACGAGTGCACTCTAGTAACATCGTAAACCACCTTAGAACTGTTCTCCGTACTTATGCTTATAAGAATCGATTTATCTTCTCGAGGTGTAATTTTTCGAGTTTTTTTTTTTTTTTTTTTTCTTATACTTGGAAACCGCACCACAGCTCTTCAAGAAGGTCCATAAATTTCCAGCCAAATATCCACAGGTGTCAAAAATCTGAGAACTTTGCAAATAGGTGGTAAATCTTCGGCAGTGAAGATGGAAAAATACCAACCTGTAGGGGAAAAAACACCTATACTTACATCCTAGTTTTTCATATACCATTACTCTCCCTCCTGCCCCTTCCCGAGACGGTAAATCTAATCGAAAAATACGACGTTCTCTCGCCCCATAATGAAAAAATTTCATTATAATGGTTATTCGGTAGGAAAAAAAATTTATAACCGTATTCATTTCAGCGTAAAACGAAATCTAAAAAATATTTCTTCGGTAATTTAATTTAAGAACCCCCTATTTTAATGCAAACATATCCCAACCTACTTATCTAAGGTTTTTTTTTACTATATAAAAGCGAAGATACGCTGGCGAGTGAAAAAAAAGAAAGAAGAAGAAGCAGAAAAAACCTCTCTATAAAAACCCACACCAAATTCTCTAGTATAGTATGCACTACCTTAGCGAGTATAACCCCTTAAAAAGTTTGCCTGGGAAAATGACTATACACCATCGTGTCAGTTTTTCCGCCCTCTTTACCTCGTAAACTTACTTTAGCTCTACGTACGTACGTACACGTACGTTTATCCTTCCATCAAGAGCATATCTTGGCTTTCGTTTTTCTAAAGTTTTTCACTTTCCATTTCAAAGTCGAATAGAAAGCTTTTATTATTAATGTTTGTGTACGTTTAGTGCGAAACAAACCATAAAGAATAAAATACCAGGCGAAAAAAAACACGCAGATAACGATGAAAAACTTGCCTTTGCATTTTTCCTTTAGCTTTTTAATCCTTTGTAAATAAATACCGGCAACTTTTAACTTAAACTCGGTGCAACCATTTTGCCTAATATCCTTTCACGATTGACAAGCCAAAGTCTCAGCCCAAGAATTAGTTTATAGGTGTTTTTTTTTCTTTGCGATGCTGTTTTTTGAAACGAAAAAAAAAACAGCGAGGGAACGAGAGAGGAAAAAAACGCTTTACCGAAGCAGGAAAAACGAACACGTATCAAAGAGCTTGTCATTATTCGGCTTTGCCAACTTCAATCAAACAACGTTTTTGAAACTAGAGTAAAGTTAAACTCAGCCCGCCGATAAACCGTTTCTGTACGTAAATAAAATCCAGCCGACGTTTATTCGAATTACGCCTCGAATACGTACCTACCTTATGTATATGCCGACTATAAAATATACATCTAAGGTAAATATTTGCCAGCAGCGAAATTTTTATATCGATTGATAGTCTCAGGCAAAGTCAGATTGCAAGATTGGCGTTCATTTTAAAGTCTCCGGTGGTTTGGAAATTTGAAAAGTTTGTTTAATGAGTTTTCGTTTTATTAGTCCTTTGTACCTATCTACGATGTACTAAAAAATTTTAATACCTTTTTATGTGACGGTTTTGAAAAAAAAATCCTTCGTCCTTTTTTTTTCAATTTCAGTTTTTTTCGGTCGTTAATCTTTTATTTATTTATTTTTTCTTCTTTTTTCCAGTTTTTTTTTCCAGAAGTTAAAGTAGAATTATTTGCCAATTTTTGAATCGCATACTATTTTTGATAACTTAATATATACCAAGTATTTTCGAGAAAATATTTTGCAAATATTTTTTTAGAGAATTTTTAATCTTTTTTCTTTCAATTTTTTGAAAAAAATTTTGATTTTGTTCAGGATTTTTTAAAAATGTGTACCTACTTGTTTTCTTTCTGCGAATTCTCCGCCAATTTATTTCGACAATTTTCAAACCGTTTTATTTTTCAACTTAAAATTTTTTGGATGTTCTATTGTGAAAATCGGAGGGGAGAGAGGGGTCCAATCGAAATTTTTGTAATAACAAAAATTAATCCTAGTACTTCAAGCTACAATTTTTATTTGAAATTTTTTTCAATTGGACCCCATCCACTCCACCGATTTTGCATAACACTCCGAATATCTCAATTAAAAATGAGAGGAATTCTGGAGAAAGGGGCCAATTGAAAAACTTTTCAAATAAAAGTTTGTAGGTCAAGTCAAGATGCTGTATTTTCTTTCTAAAAGAATCGACTTATTATTTTTAATAAAAGAATCGAATATTTTTTCACTAAAACAAAAAAATAATTTTGGTTATTGTAAAAATTTTGATTGGATCTCTCCCTAGGTAGATAGGTACTTTTTCAAAATTGGCGGAGGAGTCAATTGAAAAATGTTTTGAGCAAAAGTGGTTATTACAAAAATTTATCTGCATATTGCAAAGCAGTTATTCTCATTTACAGATTTTCTCTCCTCATCCAAATTTACAAATAGAAAAGAAGTCGGATGGTGTGATGGCCGGCGCGGCGTTAGCCCAGTTGCTCTCGTGCTCGAGCACCACATGGTAAATCCCGAACTGCACGTGTAAACAATTTCACTCAATAAAAAAAATTATAATTTTTTTGAAATTTATTGGGACCTTTTTAAAATTACGGCAGTTTCTACATGTGAAAATTCAAGAAAAATCATCCCAAAAATTGAAAAAAATTCGATAAGTAAGTATGTTAAAAAAAATTGACCAAACTAATTTTTATGAGAATTTACCATAAAAAATGAGTAAGTAAAATTTCGGAATTGTAAAATTAAAAAAAAAAAACACGTACTCTTGAAAAGTAGAAAAAAATCACCTCTAAAAAAATTTGACAAAATCCATCATGAAATTTTTTTAAAGTAGGTAATAATTATCATTTTTGATAATTCAAGAGAAAACGATCTCTAAAAATTGAAGAAAATTAATTCTTTAAAAAATTGAAAAGTCCAGTTTTATTGAAAATTCAAGAAAAATTATATTATTAGAAAAATTCATTCTTGGAAAATAAAATATTAAAAAATTACCCAATTTTTTCTGAAAATTTATGAAAAAACATTCGAAAAATTGAAAAATTGCGAAAATGTTCTTATTGAAAATCAAGAAAACTCATCCTTAGAAATTATTAGAAAAAATTCAATCTTGAAAAAATTTTAAAATGCATTTTTAAAAATTTTTAGAATTTAATTTTTGAAGATCAAAATAAAAAAAACCTTGAAGTATTGAAGTAAAATACGTAGTCAAAAAATTTACACAGTTTCTATTCGTGAAAATTCAAGGAACATCTTTCCGAAAATTCAAAAAAAAAATCGATAATTATGTTTAAGAATTTGACCAAACAGTAATTCAATTGCCAAATTTTCCTACGCATTAATGCACATGTGGAATCTTCCAACATAAATCTATGAGCTCGATATGTTTTTTACACATTAAATCACTGTGACGCGAAAATGAATGCTTTAATGGTCACAAACCGCATGTTTAGGTACCAAAATAATACGAGGCATCAGTTTTATCAATTTTTTGAAGTCACTGCATAATATGTGTGGGAATCAACGGATGATTTTCCATACATTTTTCTGTGAAATTGAGCGAGATGGAAGGCTCCAATCAAAGCTTATAAGTTATAACTATGGAGAAAAAAAAATGAAATTTTCAAATTTTTTGATTGAAATTACGTATTATTTTTTGATTGTAAAAAAAAAATCTTATTTTTTCAGAATAAAAAGGTTTACTTTTGCGGAAGATTACCTAGGTAATATTTTTTTGTTAAATGAAAAATCCTACTTTTATAGATGAAAATTTTTCTTTTCTTTGACGGAGAACGGGAAAATAATCATTTTTAAAATTTTGAGAGGAGAAAAAATCTCAAAAATTTCTTAGACTTCTTGTTTCAGTTTTTCTTTTTCTTTTTTAAACTTATATACTTAGGCCTAAGGAAAAAAATCTTTCAATTTTGTTGGAGGAATCAATCTTTTGTTTTATTTTTTTTTTTTTGGGGGGGGGGGGACTTAAATCTCAAATTCTTGGAGTTGGGGGAGAAGTTTATCTTATCTAATCTTACGTCTTGGAGAAAAAATAATAATACCTAGGTACTTAAAATCTCAATTTTTTTTTGGTGAAAATAATATTTCAATTTGTTGGGAGTGAAAATTTTTTTTATTTCTTTCGGAATAAAATTTTTTATTTTTTTAAAATAGGTAATTAGGTTTTTTCAATTATCTCGCAGTAAAATAATTTTTAGATGTTTTGGAGAAAAAAAGTTTGAAAAAAAATTAAGGACAGTTTTTTCCATTTTTCCATTTTTTAAAATTTTTAATAATTTTTATTGAAATTTATTTTTTCTCAATGTTTGTAAATTTTTATTTATGAAATTTCTATGCTTATTCCATTTTTAATAAAATTTACCTATTGCTTTATGTTTTTCCTTTTTTTTCTTCATATTGGGTAATTTTTTTTTCATTTTTCCCATTTTTAAAATTTTTTTGTTTAGAATTGTTTGATTTTTTTAAAATTTCTTTCATTAGGTATTATTATTATTATTTTTTAAATAATCAATTTTCTTAGTTTGTCATAAATTAGATATACTCAAGTAGGGTCCCATATTTTTTCCAATCTCGAATATTTTCCCCATCAAAAATCTTTTTTTTCGATCTTTAGTAAATTTATCATTTTTGTTTCCTTGTTTTCATTAGATGTATTTCTAGTGGTCTCGGGAGGAGAATAGATGCACCACATACCATAAAAATAAATCCAATAGAATGAATTCTCGGTTAATGAAAAGGGTAAAAAAAAAATTACAAATGAATAGGGAACCCCATCGTAACCACATAAACGCTTATAACGTTCGAACAGAATGATACATCTGCGTTAAATCCTCGGTAATTCCTCCGGTAACCTCTTTCGGGGCCTAGATAATCACCTGAATTCGACCTCTCTGAGGGCAATAAACAAATCACAGCGGGTTAAAATTGTCGCCAAGCGCCAGCGATTGTATCGGTTGTGGCTTCGAAAGCTTGATAGCAACATCGCAGCATCCCATACGTGTATATATGTAGTACACACGAGCAGCCACTAACATCGTCGCTAGCCATAAAAGCCCATAAAACCAAAACGCTAACGCCATTCTTGGGCGTTTGGCGAAAAAATAAAAACAATAAAATATGATTAATCGGTCTTAGAAAATAAATTTAATAATCCTGCACGATTTATAAACACACCTAGCCCCAGTTTACTCGAGATGGAATGCCGGCGTCTTGGACGACACGGTTGTGATTAAAGCGATATACAGGGTGTCCCGTCACCAGTTAACACCCCTTCACCAGCGATATAGTCAACTCAAACTAAGCTCATGTACGCATGTTTGCCGACCCTGTGAATTGAAGGGGCAGAGATATGCTGAACTGAAAATTTTTTATTTTCAGTTTTGTTTCAGATTTTTAACCATGCGTCACTCGACAATCGAGATAGGTAGAAAGTTGCACTTTGCGGCGTTGAAAAGGAAATTTTGTGTAGCATTTTTTAGTGGGGTTGATAATTGTATTAGGTGATCAGGGGGGGTCTGTACTGTATTGAATATCTAAAAAAACGTGTCCAAAAATTGAGATTTTTTTGCAATTTTTGAGGAAATCTCAAAAAAGTTTCATCATTTGGTCTTATTATTATGATTTGCCTTACATGAAAAAAGTTCGACCTTTCGAATGCCGCAAACCGGACTCTTCTATCTCACTTGGTTAAAAAGTTATAGCCATTTCAATTTCAAAATCAAGACTGAAAAACAAAAAATTATTTTTTCAAAAAAAAAAAAAATTTTACCGAAATATTCTTTAATTCATCTTTAACATCGAGTTTCGCTCAAAATTATTAGTTACGATAGGTATCAAGTTCCAAAAATTAAAATAATTGGAAATTTGAAAAAATGAAAAATAAATTGATTTTTTTTCTGTCTTGATTTCGAAATTGAAATTGCTATAACTTTTTAACCAAGTGAGATAGAAGAGTCCGGTTTGCGGCATTCGAAAGATCGAACTTTTTTCATGTAAGGCAAATCATAATAATAATACCAAATGATGAAACTTTTTTGAGATTTCCTTAAAAATTGCAAAAAAATCTCAATTTTTGGACACGTTTTTTTAGATATTCAATACAGTACAGACCCCCCTGATCACCTAATACAATTATCAACCCCACTAAAAAATTCTACACAAAATTTCCTTTTCAACGCCGCAAAGTGCAACTTTCTACCTATCTCAATTGTCGAGTGACGCATGGTTAAAAATCTGAAACAAAACTGAAAATAAAAAATTTTCAGTTCAGCATATCTCTGCCCCTTCAATTCACAGGGTCGGCAAACATGCGTACATGAGCTTAGTTTGAGTTGACTATATCGCTGGTGAAGGGGTGTTAACTGGTGACGGGACACCCTGTATAGCTGAGGACCCTTTTTTGTACTCTCGTAGTATATACAGGGTGTTCCGGATTGAGAATAAAGCCTTCCAACCAGTAACTATGCAACTTATGTTGAGTCGATGTAGGTGTGTTTGCCTAAACTTCGGACTGCAGGAGCTGAGTTATTCTTATCGATTTTTTTTTTTCGTTTTAGCAGGTTGTTTTCAATTCCTGAAATAATGAAAAGATCTTGAAATGCATCTTCAAAATTTTCCCAATTTTTAGTTACGATGAATTTTCAAGAAATGAGATTTGTCAAATTTTTGAAATTGAATTTTTTCAATTTTTGGAATGCTTTTTCATAAATTTTCAAAAATACTTGTAAAAATTGGGTAGATAATTTTCATAATATTTTTTTATTTTTCAAGAATAAATTTTTCTAATTTTTCATATGAGGTACCTACATAATAATTTTTCTTAAATTTCTAAAAATGAGATTTTTCAATTTTTAAAGATCATAAATTCTTACGAATTTTCAAACATGATGTTTGCAACTTTTTAAAAAAATTTTCTGATTTTGTTTAGGGGTGATTTTTTCTACTTTTCAAATTTGGTTTTTTTAATTTTTTTAATTTTACAATTCCGAAATATTACTCACCTACCAATTTTCAACAACTTTATTGATGAATTTTCAAAAAAAAAAAATTGTTTAGTCAAATTCTTCAACATATCGATTTTTTTTGAATTTTTGGAAAGATGTTCAATAGAAACTGTACAATTTTTTTGACCATTTTATTTCAATATTTCAAGGTCGAACAACTTTTCCTTAGAAATTATTTTGATCTTCAAAAATTAAATTCTAAAAATTTTGAAAAATGCATTTTCAAATTTTTTTAAGTTTGAATTTTTTCCAATAATTTTCAAGGATGACTTTTCTTGAATTTCAATTAGAAGATTTTCGCAATTTTTCAATTTTTTGGAGGTATGTTTTTTCACAAATTTTCAAAAATGGGTAATTTTTTTAATAGGTATTTTATTTTTCAAGAATGAATTTTTTCTACCTAAATAATTTTTCTTGAATTTTTAATAAAAATAAGATTTTTCAATTTTTTCAAGAATTAATTTTCTTTAATTTTTAGAGATTGTTTTCGAATATTCAAAAATGATAATTATTATTTTAAAAAAATTCAAGATGGATTTTTTTCAAATTTTTTTAGAGGTGATTTTTTCCACTTTTCAAAACTACTTTTTTTTTAATTTTACAGTTCCGAAATTTTACTTACTAATTTAATATGGTAAATTTTCATAAAAATTAGTTTAGTCAAATTCTTTAACATCGAATTTTTTTCAATTTTTGGGATGATTGTCCTCGAGTTTTCACAAGTAAAAACATGTGTAACTTTTTTTGACTATTTTTTTTTCAATTTTTCAAGGTTGAATTTTTTCTTTTACCTGAAGATATTTTTGATATTCAAAAATTGAATTCTAAAAATTTTGAAAAATGTATTTTGAAAATTTTTCAAGATTGAATTTTTTGCCAATAATTTTTAAGGATGACTTTTCTTATTTTTTTTGTTTTGAGTGAAAATTAAATATAATTCTGTTTCATAATGACTACTTTCAAAAACAAAAGTTGAACACATCCCATGATTTTTCATCCCATATACGCCTCTGAAAAAAATCATAAATAAAATTTTTCCAATTTATTTTTCTTAAATAATTTTTTTTAATGTAGGTATCAAAAGTTATAGACAGTTTATTTTTTCAGAAAAACATCTGAAAAAATTATTCAAAAAAATAAATTGGAAAATTTTTAATTTCAGAGGTTTTTTAACAAATCATAACTTTTGATTGGAGTAAAATAGAGGGGTGGGGGTTGCGCCATTGAAAAGAACAGCATTTTTTCATCTAGAAAAGTTAATAATGATAGCTTGGTCAAAGGACAACTTTTTGAGTTATCACAGAAAAATAAGAAAAATTGTCACTTTTTGGGCATTATAGTTGTTGTTGTCGAAAAGGGCAAGGTTGAAAACACTCTGCCAAAACAAAAAAAATTCTTCTATGAGAATAACTCAACCCCTGCAGTCCGAAGGTTAGGCAAACATACCTACATTGACTCAACATAAGTTGCATAGTTACCGGTTGGAAGGCTTTACTCTCAATCCGGGACACCCTGTAGTATATTCGAGTGAAAGTTTGAACATCACTGACGGTATATTTTACTTTGGCTCGAATCGGACTGAGCGGGGAGAGAGTCGAAGGCGAAAGAAAAAACCAACATAAAGCCTTCGCTCGAGTATAGGATAAGTGAGATAACGTGTAAAACTGAAAGCAGACTGATGCAGAAAAAGCAAGAGTAATGGCCAACTAGCGTGAAAGAAAGTGAGATAAAACTATAACCGTGGCGTTATATAATTTCTGTACCCTTATTTCGTTGCAATTCTTCCCTTCTTGACACCGTAACATTATCGATTACAATACCCATCTTTTTTTTTCTGGTTTTCATACTCGACCGAGGTGTAAGCGGTATCACTGTATACATATTTGCGTGTTTTTTTCCCCACTATATTGAGCTCCATGCCACACGTTTGGTATTCTTTTTTTCTCCTTTCTCGCCACCCTTAATCGTTTACGTAGTTATTGGTCGGTTTTTATTGTTTGTTTGTTGGCATTAATGGGTTATGATAGAAGGTGTAAAAGATACAAGCGTTTCCTTCGCCATGTCGTGCGAAATTTTCCGGTAATTTTCGCCCTACCAGGCGGTAATTTGCGTCTCTTTTTGCTCCAAGTTTTGCTCCGCTTCGTTGCCACCGACGAAACTTCGCAAATATGCCGAATTTTCCAAGTCTCCAACGACGACGTTACGTCGTAGTATTTTCCTCGTATCCTCATCTACGAGGTTATGGCATGGCGTATCTGCCTTCTAAAAAACCACGTATTTGCGAATTTTCTTCGCCAGCCTTTCGCGGCCTGTGCGGTTTCATACACAAATGTACGTATTTATTAATGGAATTTTCTCGAGCTGAAATTTCGTCTTCGCCAACTTTCGCGAGTATCCAGCGCGCTGAAAATGGGTAAACTCGACGAGAGAACTTTCCACTTTATATACATATCTATCTACTCGTGTACTATGCAGCCTTCGCTAAAGAAAAAAATTACACGTTTTCCAACTTTTCCAACATGGTTGCTGTATTAAAACATTGTTATCGTAAAAATTACCATTTAAAAGGCTCAGTAACGATGCTGAACTCTGGTACCTTTTAGCGGTGCTCTATAAAAAGCGACGTATTGTTTTCAAAAATTGAATGAAATATTTTCAACGAAAAATTATCTTTAAAAGGAAGTTGCAAAAGGAAAATATTTGAAAAATTTTCCTTAAAAATCCTAAGTACCTAGGTATTAACAATAGCACAAAAAATTATTTTGAAAAGAAATTTGCAAAAAAAGAAACATTTGAGAAATCTCCCGAAAAGAAATTCTATCTTTGTTAATAGAATAAATAAAATTTCCATAAATTTTGAGGGAAAATTTCTTTCTTTCTGTTTTTTAAATTTCCGAAAAAATTTGAAAATTTTAAAAGAAATTGAGAGAAAGAAGTATTCATTTTTTAATTGAAATTATCTTCAAATAAAATTATCTAAAACAGCATATTTAGGTATAAGTACATATTTCAAAAATTATTTCGAAAAAAAATTCCAAGTTTAAAAAAAAGGAAAAAAAAATATTTTCAACAAAAAATTTCCATTGAAAATTTTTTTCAAGAAAAATGAAATTTGTAAAAAAGACTTGAAAAATTTTCGTGAAAAATCCAAAATCTATCAAAAAAAATTCCTGGTCATCATATCATTTTAAAATAAAAAATTCACAGAACATTTTTTCCAAATATCAAAAATCGCTTTGAAAAATTTGAAAAAAAAAAAATGTTAAAAAATTATTTTTCAAAATAATTTTTAGGAATGAAATATTTGAGAAATTTACTATAAAACTGAATAAGAAATTTTATCAAATACTTCACTGAATTTTTTTTTAATAAACTTTTTTTTAATACAGTATTACAAAAATTTCTCTTGGAAAGAAATTCGAAAAAAGTGAATATTTGAAAATAAACTTTTTTCAAAAAATGCTTGAAGAAATTTCAGTACAAAAAATCTCTTGAAAATGAATTCACAAAAAGAAACTATTTATGTTTTAAAAATGTTCGTAAAATGTTCAATAGTTCTACTAAAATTTAAAAAAAAATTCTTTATAAAAAATTCAGAAACTTTTTCCAACTCCTTGTTAAAAAGAAATGTATAAAAAATTCTCTTGAAAAAAAAAATCGCGGGGAAAAATTAATTATGTATTAAAATTTTTCTGTAAAAAATCAAAAAATTATAAAAATTTTCATATAAAGAAAATTAACAAAAAATCTATATTTTCGAAACTTTTGTAAAAAAAAGAAATCTATGTAGGTTTTTATTCCCCTAAATACCTAATATTTTTCAACTTTTTGGATAAGAAATTAACTTGATAAATATTTTACCGATGGAAGCTTGAAAATTCTTTCATTTTTCTTTCAAAAATACATTTTTTGAAAAATCTCCGCTTATTGGAATAAAATAAGGATTATTTTTTTTAATTTATGGGGAAAATAGACTTATATTTTATACTCAATTCCATGAAAAAATTGGAAAAATTACATTTTCTTTAAAAAAAATTCTCATAAGAATTTCAAAAAAAAATTTGAGAAGAAATTTTTAGATGAGAATATTTTTACTTTGTGTCAAAAAATGAATTCAAAAATTTCTTCAAAAATATATCTGTTTGCAAAAAAATTTCTTTAAAAAATTTTCTCACAAGAAATCTGAAATTCTTTCAAATAATTTCCCGTGATAGAAGAAATTTTTTAAAAAGAAATCCCTAGAAAAAAAAATATTTAAAAGATTTTATTTAAAAAAAAAATATATTTTCAATTATAATCCCGGTGAAATTTTTTTATTTTGGATCATATATGCTCATATATGGGGGTATATTTGGTCGTATATGCTCATATATGGTCAGACTGTAAAAGAGGCCACGCTGGATCAAGTCTGATCATATATGGGATTTTCAACATATGCTCATATATGAACATATATGAACATACATGCGCTCATATATCAACCCATATATGCCCATATATGAACTAATTAGACTAGACGTGGTCATATATATGGGCATATATGGGTTGATATATGAGCGCATGTATGTTCATATATGTTCATATATGAGCATATGTTGAAAATCCCATATATGATCAGACTTGATCCAGCGTGACCTCTTTTACAGTCTGATCATATGTGAGCATATATGACCAATTAATATACCCCCATATATGAGCATATATGATCCAAAATAAAAAAATTTCCCCGGGATCATATCTACTTAGTATGAAAAATACTCGTATATGAACGTTAATAATATTCAGTTCGAGTATTTATCGTGAAATAAGCTTGAAAATTATATATTCAACGATAATGAGAGAGTCTCATCAAAATATTTCTGGTTTACTCAAAATATTGTGTGTTTTTTTTTTGTTGTTGAAAAATTAGGTAAATTATTTTTATAATTCAAAAAAAAAAATTGATTTTATTAGGTATTTTTCTCTAAAAGTAAAAGATTTTTTCCTCAATAAAACAATTTTTTTAAAATTACCTGAAAAGAAAAAATCCTAATATTTTTTACTTCAAAATAATTCAAAATTTTTACCTTGAGTTTTATTTCTCAAAAAAAAAAAAAAAAAAAAATTAGAAATTCATTTTCTAATAAAATTGAGATGTCTTTCTCTAAAAGTATTTTTTTTTTGCATAGAAATCAAAAGATTTCCACTTACTTCAAAAAATTACGAGTTATTTTTTTTTGCTAAAAAAACTGTAGGTAAATTTTTTTGAATTCAGACCAAAAATTTAGTGTTTCCCTTTGAAAATACTAATTTTTTTTCTTAAAAAATTTTCATAAAAGAAATTTTTAGTAGAATTTTGAAAGATTTCGATAATAAAATTGTTGATTTTTCTTCTTCAATACAATTGAGAAGTTTTATAAGTTTTTTTGCTTTTGAAAGTTTAAAAAATACCTATCTACTCAAAAAAGTGAATGTTTTTTTCTTTTTTCTCAAGGAAATCGAAACCAAAAATCGAGATTATTTTATTCTAAAAGTAAATTATTTTTTTCTCAGCACAAAACAAAAAAAAATGAAATAAAATTCGTGCTAGAAAATAAAATTTGAAGAGTCGCAAAAAGTACATGTTTGTGTTTCGTAGCCCATTGTGGGGGGTGGTGTGGGGTCCATAAAATATTTTTGAAAATTTGGATCGATGGCCAAATCGGCCTGTTCAGCTCGATATAGCTTTTGGAAGAAATTAACATTTAAAAAAAAATCAACTGACACAGCTAAGCCTGAAAAAAAAAATCAGATCAATATTATTTTTGAATTTTTAAAAACTGGAAAAATAAGCATTTCGAATAGAAATTCGCTTCAACAAGATTTTTAAAAAAAATACGACTTTGACAAAATTCCAAGAACAGCCATTTATTTGCAAAATGATCCTGGTAAAATTTTAATGGCTAGGATGAAAGGCATAAATGAAATTTCACAGTAGTTTTAAAAAATTCAAAAATATAAATAGGTAGATGTGGCGTAGATTTTACCTCATTTTCGAAAAATTTCACGACCCGGTGAATTTTAAAAATAACCATTCTCATAACCGAACCATTTTCGTGTACTTGAACGACCCTAATCAAAACTCCGTTTAAAAATATTCCTTCTCGAAATTTTGTCACCGACGTCATGTTCAGGTGAATTTTCAAGATAGTAATCATTTCGACACAACCTTTCTCTCATCTCGCCTCCGATTACATCTACGTTGGCTCGTTCAGTATAAAATTCGACCTGAGAAGAAAAAAAAAGGAAAAAATTCCTTCGCAATAAATTCTAACGGGTAGAGTCTCAAAGGTACTAAAATAAATTACCGGTAATAACAATTTACCAATGAGATGCAAAGAGTACCTGCGATAGTAAAACTGTCGAACGTACGAAAAATGAAAAAGAGAGAAAAAAAAAGGTTATCTCGTGGCTCGGCTGAGTCCTTGAAAATTAAATGGATATTATATATTTTCGATGAGAAATTTCACGTTTCATATTCGAAAGGGTATTTCTCGATAGTAAAAAAAAAAGTTGATCTATTTCCCGATGGCGAAGAGCAATCAATTTGGCACGTTAATCTTATCGAATGCGTTATTACCAAAAATTCGTATCTTTCTGAATTTCTTTTCGCAATTTTAAAAAATTGAAAAAAATAAGGCCAACTTTATATCACTACGAGAAAGAATATTGTCGTTTTGCAAAATTGCCTGAAATCAAGTGAGACGGTCGTCGAACACCCGCCCTCCCATCCTAAAAATAAACGTAACGACCCGAACTATGACGACGACCGACGATGACTGTAGACGAACGGAACACTTATATTCTGAAACCAGAATCCCTTTGATGTTGCAATGCCGCGGATTGATTTTTCGCATAGAAAAAATCATTTTAGCATATGTGCTCAATGGGATTATTTTCCTAATTTTACAAGCGCTTTCTTTTAAGATCAAAACGAACTTTCTACGATAAAAATTCGCGAAGATCCAGTTATGCCAGATTTTATGAAAATGGCACTTTTTAAAAAATATTCCACTTCACTTTCCGAAAAAACTACTGAACCTATTTTGACGAGATTTTGGATGTGGATTCTACTTATCAAAATCTGGATGAGCTTTTTTGGAATTTTGACAATTTTGAAATTTGACCCTTCACCCCCCCCCCATTTTGGGCCCTAAAATTTTGAAAATGGGGTTAGAAATATTAAAAGCACGTATTCCACGTCGGACTCTATACACACGCAAAATTTGAGCTCGATAGCTCAATTACAGCAACCTGCAGAGGATCCCAAAAATCTCCAAAATTATACAGCATTTTTTCAACTTTGCAAAAATTTCAAAACGTAGAAACTTCGTTCTAGTCGCAAATGAAA
This sequence comes from Balanococcus diminutus, assembly GCA_959613365.1. Lineage (NCBI taxonomy): Eukaryota > Metazoa > Arthropoda > Insecta > Hemiptera > Pseudococcidae > Balanococcus > Balanococcus diminutus. The sequence continues at coordinate 58,435,620 of OY390716.1, read as the reverse complement.
GCGCTTGAAAAATTAAGAAACTTTTGTTCTCATTATTTTTTTGATTTAAACAGCCCTTTTCAAGAAATGAGGGTAATTGTGCAGAGTGATGGAATTCGAGCATTTAGGGGATATTCATCATTCTCAAACTGTTGAAGGCTAAATTTTATCCAAAAATACATTCTATCGATCGATTTTCGACCTTAAATTTACCTCCGACCCGAAATTGGGCTCTTAAGAGGGGGTCAATTTTGAAAATTTCAAAATTTACAACATTATTGTCGAGATATAGGTTTTTGAGGATGCGGAATTCGATTTTTGTACTTAAATTTACCTTCGATTCCCAATTGGGCCCCCAAAAAAGGGTCAGTTTTTAAAATTTCGAAATTTACAACATTAGTGTTGAAATGTAGGTTTTTGAGGATGCTGAATTCGATTTCCGTACCTAAATTTACCTCCGACCCCAAATTGGGCTTCTAAGAAAGGGTCAATTTTGACAATTTCAAAACTTACAACATTAGTGTCGAAATGTAGGTTTTCGGGGACGCTGAATTCGATTTTTGTATTTAAATTTACCTCCAACCCCAAATTAGGCCCCTAAGGTGGTCAACTTTGAAAAGTTCAAAAATTTTCACCATTGATATTAAAATGTTAGAAGTTTTATAAATTTTATTAACATACCTACTTATTATTGATAAAATGATTCATTCAAAAATGAAAGTTCATTATGTTCATAACTTCTACTTCTCATTTCCAGCTCTTAAACTATTGCATACAAAAACTATTGCGATTTCATTTTTTTCATAATCATTCTGAAATAGCTTCGGGTTTCAACATTTTACTATTATTTTGCTGTACACAAATGTTACGGAAATGATATGAAAACCATAACTCGATGAAGGTGTACTACTGATTTGCATCAAGTTTACAAAAAAAAACTACTGATATTTTTAAAAAAAATTCTTCAAAAAAGAATTAGTCCCCGCCCTCTACCAACCTCAATGAAAACTACGTTTAAAAGCAAAAAGTGTACCAAGCATAATCGAACTCTTTCCAAGCAGCATTACAAAAATCGATGCAAAAATCCCACTGTTGAACAACACAGTGTACCACAAAGAAATACGGTAAATACTCGGTAAAAAAAGTTTGTGATATACTATTGAAAATAATTTGATAATCCGCCTCCCTTGTGTTACCTATAACTTCATAATTAATTTAACCACCCTCCTACTTTCTTAAAATTTCTTAAAAATAAATTCTTGAAACATCGGGTAAAAAATGTACTGATGTCTATAAATTTATTTAACCACCCTACTAATATTTTACAAATAAATTCTTGAAACAGTGGGTAAAAAATGTTATGATATAATTTAATAAACCGCCTCCCTTTCCGCCTCCTTCCTCCCCTTTTCTGCACCCAGGGTTGAATGCATCGATATAACTACTACGCTATGTGCAAAAAATTTGAAGAAAAAAATAGTTGAGGGCTCAGTCTCACCTAATTTGAAATTATATTTCGTTTTTTGGCAAGTACATATAAGTGACTGAGCCCTCAACTATTTTTTTCTTCAAAATTTTTGCACATAGCGTAGTAGTTATATCGATGCATTCAACCCTGGGTGCAGAAAAGGGGAGGAAGGAGGCGGAAAGGGAGGCGGTTTATTAAATTATATCATAACATTTTTTACCCACTGTTTCAAGAATTTATTTTTAAAATATTAGGAGGGTGGTTAAATTAATTTATAGACATCAGTACATTTTTTACCCGATGTTTCAAGAATTTATTTTTAAGAAATTTTAAGAAAGTAGGAGGGTGGTTAAATTAATTATGAAGTTATAGGTAACACAAGGGAGGCGGATTATCAAATTATTTTCAATAGTATATCACAAACTTTTTTTACCGAGTATTTACCGTATTTCTTTGTGATACACTGTGTTGTTCAACAGTGGGATTTTTGCATCGATTTTTGTAATGCTGCTTGGAAAGAGTTCGATTATGTTTGGTACACTTTTTGCTTTTAAACGTAGTTTTCATTGAGGTTGGTAGAGGGCGGGGACTAATTCTTTTTTGAAGAATTTTTCTGAAAAATATTATTTACTCGAATGGTGGACGAGACGGGTGTTCGGGACGTTTTCGCAATTCATCTCGAAATTGATTCGGTATCATTGTGGAGTCTGTATAACATATCTCTTTTAGTATTTTCAAGGTCTTGGAAAGGCACGTGCGAGCGAAAGAGAGTATACATATTATATGTTTACTTAAACATCGTCGAAAGTGTGCAAAAACGATCGGGTACTTTTCCCTTTTTCCATTAATACATTTTATATGCGGTCAACTTTTCTCGAACAAGGCAGAAATATGTAGATCTACGTAACGATGAGAGTGAGATTTGGCTGCGAACTAAAATAATATTACGTCGAGAATTATTCGAAAAAACCAAATATCGAGCACTTGTTGAAATTTTCAACTCGGTTTATGAATTGATACAACGACAAAAAGAGTATAAGTTCAACTTTTGCCTTTCTTTTTCCATCACTTTCCATTTTCTCTTAGCTTTTTAATTCTGTAACTGGAAATTAAGCTCGATACTTTCCTGGCATCGAAAATAAAAGCATAAAAATGCCCTCGGTGCGTTTACACTTCTCTGATGCCCTCCCTTGGACGAATTTTTCTCTTAAAAGAATATCATTCGCCTATTGACACTTTTTTTAATGTCGCTGGCAGCGTTGATGTTACACAAAGCTAAAAACATAGCCCTTGGGTGTTATTACAATCGATATAAGTCCCATCGTGGGTATTGCTGCATCGTCGTCGACGTCGTCTTTGAACTGCATGAACTTTTTGCCGCCATGCTTGCGAAGCTGCGATAGGTCAATTGCTCCAGGGCCCTCTTCTTTATCGTACTTTATTGTTTTGCCACCTGATGCCAGACAGTTCGTTTAATACAGCTAATAATACGGTCTATAGGGGCGCGGGCGAATATAATGTAATGCATACCAAGTGTCACTTTCAAGGTCTTATTTTATCGAGTTACCGTGTAGCACTTATTCGCAGTGTAGAAGGGATTTATATGTCGCGTCTGTGATCCTTTTAGCAAAGTTTTATTGTTTGGTTTCTTTTAAGATGTGGTGTTTGTTTTGCATTGAAGGGGAAGCAATGAGAAGGGGGGTTGAGTGACGTGGTAAAATGGTGTCTCGTGAATGAACTGAAGTGGGCATTTTTGATCGAGAGAGGTCAATGAAAAAGACTATAGAACCACATCGATCTGTTTAAATGTTTCAATAACTTGTAAATAGGGCAGGGATTCATGTGCTTTTGTACGTTTTTTGAAATTTCTTTTTTTTGCCACCTCTGACAAATTTTTACATCTTACATTTCTCAATTATTTTTTTTTTTTGGAGAAAATCTCTCATTTCGAATTTAGCTGAGAGCAAAAGACATCACAATTTTTTTTAAATAATAAAAAAGAAATCTGAATAATTCTCACTTTTTAGAAAATCTTTTGATTTTTTGTGAGAAAAATCCCTTAATTTTTTCGTTGAGCAAACTTCCAAATTTTTTGAGAAATACCTTCCAATTTTTCGAAGAGAAAATACGTAGATATCAATTTTTTGTAGAAAAAGTTGATTGTGTAAAAAATCTTAATTTTTTGTGTCTTCATTTTTTTTTTAAATCTCAATTTTTTGTATTAATATTTTTCGAAAAAATCTCACATTAAATCTCTGTTTGTTCTAGAAAGAATTTTTTTTTTGTCTCAATTAAAAAACTTCCATTTTTTTGGAGAAATAAAAACAAAATGTCTATTAGATATTTTTCTTAATCAAATCTTTAAGTTTTTTTAATTAGGTAAAGTTTTCTTGATTTTTATGCAGAAAAATTTTCTGTTTCCTAAAGAAAGAAAATTTCATTTTAAAAAAATCTTTGAATAAAAGGGGATTTTAAAAAAATTCTATGAAAATATTTTTATTTGGTAAATTTTGTTTTGCCAAACTTTTTTCCAAAATAATTCATAAGATTTTTTTCAGGAATTTTTTTTATGATAAAATTTCAATTTTCATCAAAAATTATTACAAAGAATTATTTTTAGAGAAAATTATTTTCTTCAATTTTTTTTAAATTTTTATTTTCATGAAGGAATTTTTATTCAAATGAAGTTTTTAAAGATAGGTATAGTTCAGAATTTTTCCAAGACTTCATAGCAAGGAGAAATTGAAATTAAAAAAATTTCTTAATTTTCTTAAAGAAAGTCTTTCTATGAAGAAAAAAACATAATTCTCATGAAGAAATTTTTTATGAAAAATATTTTAGAAAAAATTTATCTTTTAATTTTTGGCATTCTCCAAGTTAGAGGGGCATGTGTTCGTCCCCCCTCCCCCCCCCCCGATTTTCGGTCATTTCAATTTATTTTATATGAACTTTTTCAACGATTTTTCAAACATAGATTCTTTTTTTAAGATTTTACGATCATTTTAAATCCATTTTTTATTGTCATAAACCTATTTTTCCTAAAATCGATTAGTTTTCGACTTTTTCGGTTTTTAGTTTTTTTTTCCAATTTTTTTCAGTTTTTTAGTGTAATTTTAGTTTTAATCATTTTAAATTCATTTTTCTCATCAAAAAATTTTTTCTTCACAATTTTTTTCTATCATGTTTTAACCTTTGATTTATCGATTTTTTAAAATTACCGTTTTTTAAAATTTTTATTTTATTTTTATTTTTTAGAGTTTTTCCAACATTGATTTTTTTGTTGTGATTTTAAATAATTTTCAACTCGATTCCATTTCTTCAAAAACGGCATATTCTCCAATTTTTATAAAATAATTATTTGTTTTACTAATTTTACTCAAATTTTATTCAGTTATTTTTATTTCAATTTCAATTTGAAATCATTTTATATTTTCAAATTTTTGAAAATATAATTTTTTCCATTTCTTCCCCTACCCCTTCAATTTCAATCTGTTTATTCTGTTTCAATTTCTTCCCATTTTTCTAATTACATTGTTCTCAAGGATCAATTTTTTCAATTTTGAAGTTTTTCTTTACAAATTTTCTGCAATTTTCAGTCAAGGTTTAATTTTTATTCGTACATTTTGGCATTTATTTGTTTTTTTTATTTATTTATTTTTTTATTTTTCAGTAGGTAAGTAGGTATTAATAATTTTGAGTCATTTTAAGGTTTATTTCAAAAAATAATTTTCTCCATTTCTTCATTAAATTTCCATTTTAAATCTATTTTTTATCGTTTTCTTACTTTATACATTTTAAATTGATAATTTTTATATTTTTCTTCATCTAATTTTTGATACTTGGTAGACTTCTTATTTTTTTTTTCAATTGCCAGTTTTCTCCAATTTCAGTCAATTTAAATTCAATTTTTTAAAATTATTTTAATATTCAGATTCTCATTAGCTATTAATCGTAAAAAAAAAATTATTATTATTGTGTTTCACCCTGATTTATTTCAATTTTGAATTACATTTCATTTTCAACGTTCCATCATTTCGAATAGGATTGGTTTTGATTGTGAATAAATTTAGTTCACAATTTATTTCAGTTTTCGAGATTAAAAATTTTTCTAAACTTTTTGGTTTTTGGTTTTTAATTTTTTTTCAACATTTTAAATTTTTAGTTGGTTAAAAAGATTTTTTTATGCATTGATATAATAGGTATATCCGTTTTCCTATTCCTTGGGAAGAGGAGAGGGGCATAGGTGAACTACTCGCAGAAAAAATACTTCAAGTTTTGCATATTTGGAAAATTTTGTTGACCCCTTGTGCAAAATCTGCCATTTTCGCGATACCCTTTATTTACTAATTTCAATCAAAAACACCTTCAATTTGACATTGGAGCAAACACCGTGACATGCCATGCGAGCTAGGTTGCCTACGCAAACTATTCGAAGGAGGAAGCCTCTCTTGTGTGTATACGAATCACTGGGTATACTATTTTCGATAAAATCTATACCAAGGGAAGACTTTTTACTAAAATTCGACTTCCTACGACGTATCCGGAGCTTCGTTACTGGTTGCTAGAATTTCACCATAGGCAGGAGCGAGCATATTACCATAACGTTTTCCTCTCTCAGGCTGCTGATACTATCAGATTACATGTAAATCCAAAGGCAAACTCTTCCTCGTTAGACGTCGCTTGTAGACGGCTTTGATTATTTGACTGCGTATTTGTGGGGTAGGTAGCACGTCGAGTTTAAGGAAAAGAGATAGTACGACAAACAGCGTAAATATCTAGCAGAAGATACAAAGATATGGTAGAGATGAAGGGGACCGATGCATATGTAGAGAGATAAACCATATAGTAAACTCAGACTCGGTAATATTTTTAATTAACAGCATTTCTGCGGGGGAATTGGCGGCGGAGACGACCTTAATGCGAGCGAAAACGAGCAGGAACGTTTGTTGATGTTCGTATCTCTTTCTGCGCGCTTTATATCGGAATAACGTATAAGAAGAAGCGGTATATAAGAGGAATAGGATAGAGAATCAGAATGAGGAAGAGACATTAAGCAAATACTATGCATCCATTTTATAGTAGGTACCTAATACGTATAAGCTCGCTGTGGAGCTGGCATCGGCGCGGCGAAGGCGTCTTTCTCTCTATTCAAATATTTGAAATGCGAGCTCGGCTGCTTGTGCGACATTTAGCAATGATACAAAGTTAAATAATTTGCTCGATTAATTAAATTAGTAGTCGGGTTAATAAATGCGCTGTATGGCAGGCATTCTTCGGTCTGTTTAATGATGTGGTACATTATCAACAGCCAAAGTACGTTTATTAAATGGTTTATCTCGTGTGGTTGCCGCGTCGAGAATCGCTTCTGTGTGTGATAAACGTAGATAACGATAATATATTTAAGTCAGTATCGTTATTTTCAGTTCTCTACCTAGGTAGCTAGCAAGCTATACAGAGGTATCGGGTAAGTCGCGCACGTCGTCGTGGTAAGCCATTAATTAGTCTTTGTCGCAGGTACCCAGATTTGCCTTTTTTTACATCCGGGTGGTTTGCTTTTTTTCCTGCATTCTTCCGTATTTAAAGTTTGTCCGAGTAACTGAAGCTGTACCATATTTTCAACCGTTTTCATTTTAGGGTAGGTAATTTTATTTTTTGGGAATACAGAGTAGCCTGAAGTGCCCCAATTTGAAAAAATTTCAAATTGAAAAAAGATAATATGAAAAAAATTATTTTCTAAATAAAACTACAGAAAGTTGAAATGTAAAGTAATTCAAAATTAAATATGAACAACTGAAATTTGAAAAAATTAACAATTCTTTTGCAAAAATTGGACAACATTGACAATTTGGGGGAAATTTGTGCAAAGACAAAAACTTGAAAAATAAAGTTTTTCAGTCATTTTGAATTTTTTTAGGTACTTAATTTTTAGCTGATTTTTTCATAAATGAAAAATCAGCTATTAAATTTGACCCGTTGGTAAGAGTGGGGGGTGGAAGTGATATTTCTCGACGTTTTATGACAAAATATGACGATTGACACCAATTTCGCGATTTGGTATTTCTTTATATTTATGTATGTACTGAAATTTGTCGGTGTGATAACTCGAGTTATAATTGATGGAATTAGTTGAAATTTATATCAGTGGTAGAGGATCATTGGGAATCGAAGTCTATTGAATTTGAGCGAAATCGGTTTGCGGGTTCGCGAGATATCCGCGATCGAAATTTTCAAAACTCTGTGACTCCGCGAATAAGGTAGATATGCGATTTTTGCACATCACCTGTTTTATGGAACGTTACGATAACGGTATTTTAACGTTACAAATCAAATAAATCGGCGTTTTAGGATGATTCGTTCAGTTGAATCAGTCGTTCGCGAACTATTCGTAGAAATGAATCAGTTGTTCGCGAATGATTCGTTCGAATGAATCAGTCGTTCGCGAATGATTCGTTCGAATGAATCAGTCGTTCGCGAACGATTCATTCAAATGAATCAGTCGTTTGCGAACGATTCGTTGAAATGAATCAGTTGTTCGCGAACGATTCGTTAAAATGAATCAGTCGTTCTCAAACGATTTGTTCAAATGAATCAGTCGTTCCCGAATGTTTCATTCAAATGAATCAGTCATTAGCGGATGACTCGTTTAAATGGATCGCTCGTTCGCGAACGATTTGTTCAAATGAATTGAAATTGATTGTTCTCGAAATATTTGTTCAAATGAATTAGTCGTTGCAAAGGATTCGCTCAAATGAATCAGTCGTTCGCGAATGTTTTCTTGTACAGCATTTTCCATTAGAAAAATATCTTATAAAATCGAATTTATTTCATAATTTTGTCTTTTGGATTGATTGCAATTTTTTTGTACCTATTGAAAATAATTAAACCTATTGTTTTTTGGAAAATTTTAAAAAATTTTACAAAAAAAAAAGTTTAGTCCTTCGCGAACGATTTGTTGAAATGAATCAGTTGTTCTCAAATGATTCTTTCGAATGAATCACTCGTTCGCGAAGGATTCCTTGGAATCAATAAGTTGTTTGTGAATGATTCGTTTGAATGAATCAATCGTTCGCGAACGATTCGTTCAAATGAATCAGTTATTCGCGAACGATTCGTTCAAATGAATCAATCGTTTCCGAACGATTCGTTAAAATGAATTGGTCGTTTCCGACAGAGGTCCGGACCTAAACCATTAACCCAAAACCTGTAACCAGATATTAACCACTTATTTTGGCTAGTTGAAGTTGAATGGAGCAGTAACCAATTTATAACAAGAGGACTGGTTTTGGACCAAACCATTAACCCACAACCACATTACTACTTTTCGTTGGTTTCTCAAAACCCATAACCCTTAACCACAAACTCAAATCATAAAGGTCCGGACCTGTGGTTTCCGAACGATTCCCTCAAATGAATTAGTCGTTACGTTACAAACGATTCGACCAAATGAATCGGTCATTTTCGAAACGAAAAAAATCAGCTTGTCTTCCGCAGAGACTGCGGTAGAGTTTTTTTTATTCCCTTTAATTTTTTCTATTTATTTTTCTGTTCTAATGATTTTGAATTTAATTACTTATTGTAATTAATTATGACTTTCCCCAACTTTTTTATTTCTCTGAATTTTCAGACTTTTTAAAATTCAAGTTCATACTTAATTTTTATTCTGTATAATTTCTCTAATTAAGTAAATTAGTTTGCTGATTTCAGTAATTTGAAATTGATAGATAATACTCAATGTAAAATTCTCCTATTTTTGATTTTTTTTTCTTTTGGGTAATTTTATTGTTAGTTTTTTTCAAATTTCAGTTGTTCGTATTTAATTTTGAATTACTTTACATTTCAACTTACTGTAATTTAGAAAATAATTGATGGAACGTTGAAAATGAAATGTAAGTAATTCAAAATTGAAATAAATCAGTGTAAAACACAATAATCATAATTTTTTTTCCTTCAAAAATTCAGCTAGAATAGTAATTTTAAAAATTGAATAAACTTAACAAATGTGAGATTATTTATCTTTTAAAACTTGCACAAACAAAGAAATTACAATTTAAAACTTAGGAAAACCTGAATATTGAAATTAAAAAATTTAATTTGTAATTGATTAAAATTGGAAAAAGTTGGCAATTTGAAAAAAAAATTGAATTAATAAGTAGAAGTACCTATAGCTGAAAATTAAAAAAAAATAAATAAAAAGTTATTCCACTATCAAAAAAAAAAAAAAAAATATATATATATATATATATAAAGTAAGAAAACGATAAAAAAATATATTTAAAATGATTAAAAGTGAAAATTGAACGAAAAATTGAAGAAAATTAATTTTTTAAAATAAACTTCAAAATGACCCAAAATTAGTAATACTGCAAAAAATTGGAAAATAATTTTAATTTCCAATCGAAAACATTGGATTTAATATGAATAAAACTTAAAGATAGACTGAAAATTGTAGAAAATTTTAAAAACAAAACTTCAAAATTAAACAAATAGGTACTTAGATATTATATCCTTGAGAACATTGGCATTTGAAATAGTAGAAGAAATTGAAAGAGAAAACGAAACAAAAAAATTGGAGTTGAGAGAAAAAATTATCACGAACAAAAATTTGGAAACGCAAATGATTACTTACAAATTGAAATTGAAATAAAAATAATTTAGTAAAATTTAAGTAAAATTTAAAATGGCTGAAAACTTTCAAAAAATAAAATGAAAAATAAAAATAAATTAGGTAAGTATTATTTATAAAAATGTAAAAATATGACGTTTTCAAAAAAATAAAATTAAGCTGAAAATTCTTAAAAATTACAAAAGAATCAATGTTGGAAAAATTTTAAAAACAAAATTAAGTCTAGTTGGGAAAAAAGGGGAAGTTTAAACAATTGAGAAATCAGAGTTTAAAAATAGAAAAAAAAAATTTTGACGGAAGAATTCAATTTAAGTAAAATGATTGAAAATTGAAAAAAAAATTGAAAACTAATAAAAACAACAAAAAAATGACAATAAAAAATGTAGTAAAAATGATCTTAAATTCTCAAAAAAGGTATTACTAATTTTTTTTAAATTGTTAAGATTGAAAATTGAAAGTTCTTATTAAATAAATGGAAATGACCGAAAAATGAGGAGAAATGAACATCACTTCTTCCTTAAAAATACCAAAAATTGGAAGATGAATTGAAATGAGAAAAAATCAAATTTGAATCAAGAATTCTGTACCCTAAAGTACTGAAGATGAAAATTTATTTAGGTTTCGAGATTTTTGTAGTTTATGAACCTACAAATGTCATAGATGTAAAAATCTCAAAGTTGAAAAAAATGTGACTTCCATCTTTAGTGTTTTAAGGTATAGAATTATAAAAATTGAAAAGAAAAGGCTTTCACTTTGCAAGAGGGCATAGGCATTGCTGGTAGATTTTTTTTCTTCAAAAAAAAAAAAAAAAAAAAAAAAACAAATTCATAAAATTTCTTCATGAGAATTATGATTCTTTCATAGAAACATTTCCTTTTAGAAAATTAAGAAAAATCCATTTAAAAATTCTTGGATTTTTTTTTTCAATTTCTCTTTGAAATCTTGGGAAAATTCTCAAACTATCTTAAAAAACTTCACTTGAAAAAAAATCTTCCATAAAAATAAAAAATAAATAAGATTTTGGGGAGAATAATTTTCTCTAAAAATTCTCTAAGTATAAGAATTTTTGATGTAAATTGGAATTTTATCATAAAAAAAATTCTCGAAAAAAAATATCGTAAATTACCTAGGTATTTTGGAAAAAATCTGACAAAAAAAGATATAAAAAAATAGAATTTTCTTTTAAAATCCTCCCTTTCTGTAAACGATTTTTTTTATACAAAATAAGTAATATTCAATTATGTTTGAATTTTCTACGTAAAATTTTTGGATTTCATTTTTGCCAAAATTTTGTTTTGTTTTTTGTTTTCGTATTTTTTGAAGAAAAAAAAATCCCTCAAAATTTTTAAAAATCTCTTCATTTTCTTCAAGCTTTTTTTGTTGAAAATTTTCCCTTGAAATTTCAAAAAGTTGAAAAAAATCTCGTTGCTTTTCAGAAGAAAATATGCCATTTTTTCATTCAGTTGAATGAAATTTCATAAATTGTGAACTTGCTTAAATTTAAATTACTTCAGTTAGAATTCTGAAAGTAACGATGTGAACGAAATGAATGATGAAGTCATGTTTGTTTGATATTTCAAGAGTTTTAAAAAAACAGAATCGAAAATTTTTTGAAAGCAATGGTGCCAATCGATTTTACTTATAGAACATACAAATTTTCAAAGCTCCGTATAACGCCTTCATTTACCAAAAGGGATACTAAGTGTACAAAAAACTTTTTATTGTATCAAAATCTGAAATTAGGTCGTTCATTTCTGGAACACCCTGTACTTTATAAACTCGTGTACGCCTACAACTATGTACATCGAACAAAGTAACTACATGTACGCGCATATGATGGATAGCTTAGATTGATAGGTTAATTTCATAATAACCCCGGACGACTACGAGACTAGGTTGTGTCTATATTGGTACAGATTTCTCGTGCCACTCTCTACGTACGTATATTTTCAGCAAGATTGAAAAAGTTTACTATACGTATAGGAAAATAATACAGACTACAGTATCGGATAAAGGAATGTAATTACGTGGTGGAAGTTGATAGATGCGAACGCCGAGGTATTGGCAAAATTGTACGTTGTGTGGAGGGGAAAAAAAGCTCCAGCTATATTATGCGATGTGGCCGCGTACGTGTGTACGTGAAGATCTAATTTAGAAAAGTTGTTTGTTCGAAAAAGGCGAGAAAACGCCCCGAACGAAGAACGTATATCGAGAGAGGAAAAAAAGCTGAGAGAAAATCTTGATGTATTATCTATTAGATATCTATTACCATTGGCATTTTATATCAATATAAACTCCTCCGCAGCTATAGGTAGGTAGTAGGTACTCAGATACGACGAAATTGTTTTAAAACCATCTTATCGATGATTTTGGGGGCGATGGCTGTACTCGGAACGTCGAGTCGCGAAAAGTAATTTAGATAATTCATGGAAGATGTGTGATGGTGGTGGTGCTACATATAAGACCATCTTTTATACGATATCATATTCGGTACCTATCTGTAAAGTCTATATTTTTACGTAGGTACACCTAATAGAAGTATGAAATATTGCTTTCAAGTTGATTGAGTGACTTTGCGATTTATGTGAGGGAAGATCGTTGACTCGAGATGAAAAGAGTAATAATTTTCCAATGTGTTGTTGACAAGCTCGTGCTCCTCTTTCTCGCGTTATGCTCAGCGATATTATATTGTAATTTGCTGTACTTACATGCATGTATTTGCTGATGGAACTTCCCGGGAAAAAATGATTTGATCAAAATTGATTAGTTTTGATTAAAATCATGATATAAATTGATCGAATTTTAACAAAATCGATCAAATCAGATCAACTTAGATAAAATGACACACGTAGTGTTGGATCAATTTAGATCAAATTTTTTGTGTTTACATCAAATTTGATCAAGTATTGCTTGATATGTCTTGATCTAACTGATTGAATCCGATCAATTTTGATCAAATGTTTCGTATTTAGACTAAATTTGATCAAAGTATTGTTTGATGTGCCTTGATCTAACTGATAGAATTCGATCAACTTTGACCAAATGTTTTGTGTTTAGATTAAATTTGATCTAAATATTGTTTGATGTGCCTTGATCTAACTGATGGAATTCGATCAGCTTTGATCAAATCCGATTAATTTTGATCAACTGTATTGTGTTTAGATTAAATTTGATGAAAGTATTGATTGATGTGCCTTGATCTAACTGATGGAATTCGATCAACTTTGACCAAACGTTTCATGTTTACATTACATTTGATCAAAATATTGTTTGATGTGCCTTTTAAATCTAACTGATGAATTCAATCAAGTTAGATCAAAGTTTTTGCAGAATTATCAAATTTGATCAGAGTAATGTTCATGATGTCTTAATAAGAATTCGACAAGCAGAACAATTCCAAGCAATAGTTGGCCATGTTATTATTGGATTAATTTTGAATTTCCTTCCACAAAAGGGTGTTATTGATGATTATAGTGTTTTTTTAAAACTCTTATTTGAAACGGAGTATATGGTCAACAGTACTTAGTGTAGTGCATACTTTGTATGAAAATAGGGAAAACCCATGATTTTCATATACTCATCATGCAAAATTGGATGAGAGGAGGGTCCAATCTGAATTTTGTAGTACAAAATTGACACTTTGAAATTGTAAGTATTTTTTCAGATTTTTAGGGGTCATATTCTATGTGATCCACATTGGGGAAAAGGGGTCCCGTATACAAAAAAACGAATAGTTACTATATAATACCATTAGTTACTATAAGTAACTATTTAAATTTTAGTGGTAACTAATGGTAACCATTACAAGTCCTTGGGTGATTAATAGTTACCAATAGTGATTAATAGTAACCATAAAACATCATATGGTTACTATTGGTAATTAATAGTAACTATTAGTAACTAATAGTAACTAGCATCTTTTGATACTCGCAGATAAGATGTGTTGTAAGTTAGTACATATAGTCCATGGAAAACATAATACATTTGGCTAGACGTGTGCATCAAGCTTTGAGAGGGATGTCCACAACTAGACAGGGTTTTAATGAGCCTGCCAGGATGTGCATAAAGACTTCCAATTTTTGAATCAAACATGGTGTAAATAGCCAACTACTAATAACTAATAGTTTTACCATTAAAAAAAAACCAATGGTTTTTTCGCCACTATTAATCTCTAATGGTACTGGTAATAGTAGTGGTAACATTTACAACTAAAATTACCACTACTAATGGTGGCGAAAAAACCATTAGGTTTTTTTTTATGGTAGAACCATTAGTTTTTTTTATACGGGGTTCACATCATATTCCTCTAATATTTTTTATATAACATTTTTTCTTAAAAAAAAATTTTTTTGGATATTTTTTTATTCCAAAAAATCCTGAAATTTCTTCATCCGAAAAATTTCTACTCTAGAAGATTTGAGATTTCTCTACTTCAAAAAAAAAGTTGAGTAAGTAGATAATATTTTTTTATTCCAAAACCATAATTTAAAAAAAATTTTGAACCAATAAAATTCATTTTTAATTTTTTTCCCACATAATATATTCCAAAAAATGAGAATCTTTTCTCCAAAAAATAGAGACTTTTTCAAACGCTTTACGGCAAGTCGGCAACTACCCAAAGGGTGGTGTGAAAATTTTTTTATTCAGTAATAATTTTTAAACAATTTTGTACCAAAATAAACATTTTTTTTTTTTCATTTCACAACATTCATTTATTTCTCATTACAAGAAATGAGGATTTTTCAAATAAAAATAAAAATAAATAATAAGTATAAATAATAATTGGTACATAAATAGATTTCCTTCTCCCTAAAAAAAATCAAGAAAATTGATTTACCAACTTTCATAATTCCATCTTTAATAGTGTATTTTTCAGTTTGCATAATTTACTATCATCAATATACCTACGAGCATTTATACTTCATTTAATGCTCTATCTCTCGAACAGCACTAGTGGTTGTGTGGTCAAGATCATGGATTCTGGAACGGGAGGTAGAGGGATGGAATCCTGACTGAACATGGACTGATGAAATTTTCGTTGAAGGATTTGGTTGAAATGGAAAGGTGTGATGCCCTATAAAATGAAAAGTGGAAAGAAAACTCGATTCGGACATGCCAACCTATTTTTTTTTTTTTTGAAATTCATTCCGTACTTTGATCAAAATTGGTCAGAAAAACGGTGATCTAATTAGATCAAAAAAATGTACCTATCAAAATAGATCTAACTCGATCTATTTTAATCAGAAAGTATCAATTTTGATATAATTTGATCAAAATTATGTCAATTTAGATAAACTTTGATAGGTACATTTTTTTGATATAATTAGATCACCGTATTTTGATCAATTTTGATCAAACCATTTTTTCCCGGGTTTTTACTTTTTTACGTGATAATTTGATGATGGATTTTCTTATTATCGTGTGTTTCAGCTGTGAAATGAGAGAGTCTTACCGACCTGTTTGAAAACGAACCGTACCACAAGAGTTATGTTGAGAACGTTGACCAACATTTGGTTTGTTACGTCGATATTATGGCTCGTAATTGATATTGGTAAGTTGTGTTGTTTTTTATTTTTCAATTCGTAAGTAATTATGGGATGTAATTAGGAGCTGAGTTATAATGATGGGAACTTTTTTAGGTATCAGTGGTTTAGATCATGTCATTTCACACCCTTCTGTTTTCTCTGACAATTTTTTTCAACATTTGAGAAATCGTGGGGGCTTGGACGGGGTCCTATGAAAAAAGAGGCAATCGAAAAAATAACAAACGATATGCCACACTATTTTTTTTTTTGACTTGATCAATTTTTTTTCAATTTGTGGAAGTTGAGGAAAGGTCCTATACTCAAAGTGAGGCGATATTCGAACTCAGCACTACAAAAACTGTAAGTAACAAACGATATACTCGTATGCCATAAGCATGTTTTTTCACCATTTTTTGAATTTCGACTAAAATTATGGGGTCCTGTGCCTTCCAAACCCAGAGTTCTTGAGATCACAGAACGAAAATCATTTTCGTGAATGTAATATGATTATTTACTTGCAAGAATTTTTCAGATTTTTTTTATCATACTCGTAGTCCTGGAATTTGGTATGCTCTTGAAAGTTGGTCTTTTTTCAAAAAAGTTCAGCTTTCAACTTTTGAAATTTTCGTTGGTAATTCCGAATCTCTTTTTAATGCTCGTTAAAACCTCGTTTACCGATTTTTGCTACCTATTACCAATCTTGACCTATACTTCGCAAAAGTTGGGTATTTCATAATCTGAAACATTCTCCAAAAAACAGATTGGACTTGGGGCAATAACTGTGATTTTCTTACTTTTGGGATGGAAGACGCTCTTAAAATTTTTGTGAGCCTATAACTGGATTGGATGATCCAAAGAATTGTGGTGAAGGTTATCCCAACGGATTTTCCATGAAATTATCAGAGTGTGTGATGAGATTATCACTAAAAATCGGAAATAAGGTCATCATGAAATATGAGATAAGGTTATCATAAATGTTTTTGGATTGGATCTTAGGGTAGCTTTTTTCATAGATTAAATGCAAATTGTCATTTTTTGAAATTTACTGAAAATGAAAATTTTCTCAAATTCATTAAGGGTAGGATTTTGCATTCGAGCAAATGGTAGCCTTGGTAATTGAAAAAATGCAAATTGTCATTTTTTGAAATTGACTGAAAATGAAAATTTTCTCAAATTCATTAAGGGTAGGATTTTGCATTCGAGCAAATGGTAGCCTTGGTAATTGAAAAAATGCAAATTGTCATTTTTTGAAATTTTCTCTAAATTAAAATTTTTACAAATTCAGCCGGAGGAGGATTTTGCATTGGATCTTAGGGTAGCTTTTTTCATTGAATAAATGCAATTTTGCAAAATCTCCCATTTTTTGAAATTTACTGAAAAGAAAAATTTTCTCAAATTCAGTAAGGGCAGGATTTTGCATTGGAGCAAATGGTAGCCTTTGTCATTGATTTAATGCAATTTCTCATTTTTTGAAACTTACTGAAATTAAAATTTTTTACGAATTCAGCTAGAGGAAGATTTTGCATTGGATCTTAGGGCAGCTTTTTTCATTAATTAAATGGAATTTCTCATTTTTTGAAAATTACTGACAAGGGAACCTCGCCAACTCGTCACCTTCGATTGAGCTGAAATTTGGCTCACTGAAAGAGCATGCCACCCAGACATCACAACCAAATTTTTAGCAGCCGAAGTTGATTTTTCGATTTTTGGCGAATTTTTGAAAATGGCTAAAACCGCCTCCAAAAAATTATCTTTTGAAAAAAAAATTGTAAATTTCAAGATAGATTCCTGAAAATCGGTTTGTACACTAAAGTCGACCTCCCGAGTCGATTTGCACCATTTTCGAAGCGATCTGGAGCCTCCAGAAAAAGTTGACTTTTCTCCAGCGTACTGGAATAGCTCCAGACGGCGCTGTAATTAACTTAGGCAGCTGAAAATTCAATCCTAGCGTTAGTATGATTCTATCTACCCATTGACGTAGTTGAATCCAAAATCCGAGGTGACGAGTTCGCACATGTTTATTTGACAATTACTTGAAAATTCTGCATTTTTTAAAAATTTTCAAAAAATAAATTTCTCCAACATATCATCTAAAACTTCGTATACTATCCCTAATGTCGACCCCCCCCCCCCCCCCCCGAGTCGATTGGAACCATTTTCGAAGCGATCTGGAGCGTCCAATAAATGTTGACGTTTGCCGTCTGGAGAGATTCCAGTGTGCTGGAGAAAAGTCAACTTTTCTGGAGGCTCCAGATCGCTTCGAAAATGGTGCAAATAGACTCGGGAGGTCGACTTTAGTGTGCAAACCAATTTTCAGGATTCTATCTTGAAATTTACAATTTTTTTTTCTTCAAAAAATGGTTTTTTGGAGGCGGTTTTAGCCATTTTCAAAAATTCGCCAAAAATCGAAAAATCAACTTCAGCAGCTAAAAATCTGGTTGTGAAGTCTGGGTGGCATGCTCTTTCAGGGAGCCAAATTCCAGCTCAATCGGAGGTGACGAGTTGGCGAGGTTCCCTTGTGAAAATAAAAATTTTCATAAATTCAGTAAGGGTAGGATTTTGCATTGGAGTAAATGGTAGGCTTTGGAATTGAAAAAATGTAAATTGTCACTTTCTGAAATTTTCTCTAAATTAAAATTTTTACAAATTCAGCCAGAGGAGGATTTTGCATTGGATCTTGGGCTAGCTTTTTTCATTGATTGAATGCAATATCTCATTTTTTGAAATTTACCTACTAAAAATAAAAATTTTCACAAATTCGTTTAGGGTACGATTTTGCATTCGAGCAAATGGTAGCCTTTGTAATTGAAAGAATGCAATTGTCATTTTTTTGAAATTTTCTCTAAATTAAAATTTTTACAAATTCAGCCAGAGGAGGATTTTGCATTGGATCTTAGGGTAGCTTTTTTCATGGATTAAATGCAATTTTGCAAAAGCTCCCATTTTTTGAAATTTACTGAAAATAAAAATTTTCTCAAATTCAGTAAGGGTAGGATTTTGCATTGGAGCAAATGGTTGCCTTTGTCATTGATTAAAAGCAATTTCTCATTTTTTGAAATTTACTGAAATTAATTTTTTTACAAATTCATCTAGAGGAGGATTGGACTCCAAACTTTAACTTTTCTTGAAAATTTTTTTCAATTGACCCCTCCCCCCAGCTTGGAAAAATTATCTACCTGATGTTATGTGAAATTGGAGGAGATGGATTGTTCCAATCGAAATTTTTAGAATAACCAAAATTATTTTTAGGATCTTCATCATAACTTTTATTTGAAAATGTTTTCAATGGGCCCCATCCCTTACTCACTTCTCCAATTTTTAATCAGTATCTTCGGAGTGTTATGCAATATTGGTGGGGAAAGAGGGGTCCAATTGAAAAAAATTTCAAACAAAAATTGTAGCTTGAAGTCCTAGGAATAGTTTTGGTTATTACAGAAATTTCGATTGGACCCTTCCCTTCCCTCCAATTTTGAATATCAAATATTCACCTTCAAAAACTGTAATACCTAATTCTTTTAGATTTTGAAATTTTCTGATTCTAATAGACCAATCAATTTTTTTAATTCAATAAATCGATTAATTTTCCGAAGTAGAGACAGGACCCAATCACATATTTTGACCGAGAGTACCATTTTCCTCAATTACCAATTCATATGACAAACTAATCGATAACCATGGCTTAGGAAAAAAGGTCAACTTAGAGTGGAAATTGTGCTAGGATCAGAGAAAGGCTACGAAACAAAGTATAGCTTTTTGTACACGTTAAATCTCATTCATCTCGTCCAAAGGTCGCTCCTTATACGTATTTAAAGCGCTTCCACCACTCTACTCGTGAACGTGCAGCGCCTGTAGCTGTACATTGTACACCATCCATCGCAAAAACATTTTCGCTTTCATCCGTATAATTGTGAAATCTCAATAAATTAGCCGACAATACGTGGCTATATTATCACTTTCATATATAACACATCACACCCGAACAATAATCCACTTATCGTCGCGAACATACTAGCAACGTATATACCCGTTTAATGGCCATCTATATTCCACTTATTGTTTAATCCTGGACCTGGCACCGTGTTACGCAAATTTATGCGAATTCTATCCCGGAAGTAATATTCGCTTTTAATAACGTAAATAGGTATGCATTCGGAATTTCCAACTCTCTTATACTCCTCGATGGTATCCTCCTATCATCCTTCTCGATAGCTCGTTTAACTTTCGCATAAGATTCACTCACACGTCGCTCGTCCTCGACGTATGCGTGGTCTCGTAGATTGAATTTTTCCACCGATATATTTCACCAATACCGACGAAACGAACCGCACAACATCGCGGACGATGATGACTTTTTTTTTGCCTGCACCACGCCGCATTTCGGTTGGTTCGCCACAGAGAGGGATGAAAATTAATGAGAAATTAGTGCTACAGCGGTTTTTCTGCATAAAGAATCGTACAGAATTACTTTTTCCGCTTCGAATTTCGCGTTTCAATTTAATTCGTAATCGGTTTCGAATTATCTGAGCATAGTTATGTATATTTTCCGCACCCTGCCCCCCATCATTCCGCTCGCAAACCCGTTAGCCCGAGCGTAAAGTATTATCATAATATTTTAGAAATTATTTGTAGCAGATTTTTTTTCTCTCGTTTTCCAACTTTCGGACCAATTTGCGTTTATTTTTTTCCCCCATCGAAGCTGCATCGACGAGGATTTGAAAATTTGCATAGTAAATAGGAGCTTTAATTTCAATTACAAACGGTGAAAAAATTTCATAAGCGGGAAATTGTCGCGAAAAAAATTCGTAAATTGAGACTGAGTGGTCGTTCGCGTTTAAAAGGATCAGTTTTCGTTTAATTTTTTATTCCTTTCGTTTGGCACTTGCGAGTATTGCACGAGAAGTTTTCGATTTCGATCGACGTTGTGGGCCGATGTATTTCGATTTAATATGAATTTTTGGTAAATTAAAAAAGTTTAGTTGTAACGTTATTATAACGAATTGAAAAAAATCTGGCAAAGGAAAAATAACGAACCGAGAGTTTAAATTGTTTCGGGGAGAGGAGAAAAATAAAAAACTTGAAACGATATTATTTTAATCCGCAAAAAACTATGAAAATCGTAGAAAATGTCGAAACTGATAAAATTATTGCAAACCTACAAACTGAAAATTCTATAAAGATAAAAATATTTAACAATTCGAAAAAAATATCTAAATTAAATACCTAGTGAAATTAATTTTCGACTAAATTTCATCGTTGAAAAATTTAAAAAAAATCTGAACATAAAAAAAATTAATCTAAAAAACTTTGATTTTTTTCAGTTCTAAAAATTAAAGAATTTGAAAAAATTGGCTATTGATTAAAATTGAATGTGAAATTCTGAAGTGAAAAATTTCAAGAAAATTGAAAAATACAACAATTTTAATGAAATTAAATTAAGTATTAATAATTTTACCTTGTGATAATGAAAAAACAAGTAATAAATAAAAATTGTAACAAAATAATAATAATATTTTTAAAAAGATGGAAAATTACAGGTAGTTGAAATGTGATTAAAATGAAATAAAGAAATTGGCAATTCTCAAAATAGGAAAACACTGAAAATAAAAAATAAAATATCTGCAATTTTTTAATTTATAGATTGTAAGTTTTTTAAATAAATTATTTAAAAAATGAAAAATTTAAGGAAATGGGAAATTTAACAAAATTATTGAAAAAATTGGAATTGCTTAACTTTAAAAAAAAAAAAAATGTCAATAAAAAAAAAATCAAAGAAAATCAAAATCAAAAAAAAATGTTGATTTAGATCTATAATTATGTATCAGCACAAATTGCGATAATTGGCAGAATTTGTGATAACCTTATCCCAAAAATTGTTGTGATGATCTTACCTCAAACTTTGATAACCTTATTACGAACAGTGATAATTTAATCTCAAATTTTTTGCAATAACTTCATAATAAACTGTGATGACCTCATCACAAATTGTGATCATCTATCCCAAAATTTTGGGTATTGTTATTTCCACCAGCCTGGGTGAGTAATTGCTCGGATTTGTAGTGAACGTGAACGAAATTGCTCACACTTCCTACTTCCATCAGTTCAGATTCTGGACTTTGAAAATTTTTTTCAATTAATATGTAATTTATTCGAAATTGAAGGAGAGGGAGGGCTCCAATCGAAATTTTTGTAATAACTAAAGTTATTTCCAAGATCTCAAGCTACAAGTTTTGTTTGAAAATTTTTTCAATTGGAACTCTACCTCCACAATTTTTTAATAAATAAGTATCCAAGCTATTATACGAAATTGGAGGGGAGGGAAAGGTCTAATCAAAAATTTTATAATAACAAAAATTATTTTTTGGACCTCAATCTACAACTTTTGATTGAAAAAATTTTCAATTGAACCCCTTCGCCAAATTTTGAAAAAGTATCTACCTGATACTATGTGAAATTTGCGGAAAGGGAGAGATCCAATCGAAATTTTTATAATGACCAAAATTATTTTTAGAATCTTGCCCTACAACTTTTATTTGAAAATTTTTTTAATCGGTTCCTTCCTCACTCACTGATCTGGGATTTTTAACTAATATCTTCCAGGTGTTGTGCAAAATAATTGTGGAGAGGCGTCCAATTAAAAAAAACTTCAAACAAATGTTATAGCTAGAAGACCTAGAAATAATTTTGGATATTACAAAAATTTAGATTGGAATTCTTCTTCCCCTCCAATTTCGAATTGAAACTTGGAAAATAATTCTGTCCAGATAAAAATGGTAGATTCAATTGATTCATTTCTATGAACTACTCACCCAAGCTGGTGGAAATAACAACACCCCAAAAATGTTTGCAAATTACATTCTTACAAATTGTAGGTATTATTTTTTTCGATTCATAGATTTTTTGAATTTTCAAGAATCTCAAATATTCTAGAATTCTATGAACTTCTTAAAATCCTAAAACTGTTGAAAATGATTTTCAAGGATGTGATTTTGAAATTTGAATCTGAAAATGATTTTTGCGAATTGATGAAAGTGGAGATGGGGGTGAGACGTGTAAAATGTGCCTTAATTTTGTTGATGTTCCAAGTAATATCTGATAGTGATAGTTTTGAAAGATAGAGCCAGGGCCAAATCACCTATCATACCCGGAGGTTCCCACGTTTTCGAAGCTCGTCCATTTTAAAAAAATCACCTACAGAGGTAACCGCGATGTTAAATTGTTGGACATTATTTACCATTACCGTAACGTCCATTAGACACCCGATCCGCTATCCAGACACAGACACGCAGCCCTATAAAATCTGTTGGAAATATTATCGCCACGTCTAGCCTAATGATTCATTATTCAACACGACAAGCCGCTCAGTGGCTCGCGCTGCTTCTCCAATAAACGATTAATTTCGCATTATAGGCTGGAACACGTCACAATATGGCGACCCCTGCGCCTTTGCTGGTTGCCTTTTTACGACACGATAACGCTACTCTCATTCAGATGGCAACAAATCAAGAAAAGCAGCCAGCTTTTACAGAAGGTAACAAAATGTTTTATTAAAGGCGAGCCTCTCGCTGTTGGCTGTACCTTGTTCGACGATACGATACGTATATCGCGTTTAATTAACTACACCGGTGCGGTGTATGGCGAATGGAATGGATGGCGGTTGGCGTATGGAAATCCTGCAGCATAACGGAATGACACGTTAAATTTTACAAACGTATAAAATCGCTGAGAAAACGTTTTATACGTCGTTCGCCGTTCGCCGTTCGCGTCGAAGCTCGACCAACGTTTGTGATATTATTCAAGGCATATCTTTTATCATCCGTGTAACACGCTGTTAATTAAAAGCAATCTTTCTCCCAAGCACCGACAGTGGTTCGAAAAATTACGCCGACCTAGGGCTTTCCGACTAATTTGCCAAGTTTTTCCACGTAGCTCGAATTGCGCAAAGAGCTCGCGGTACGCTGTAAAAGGAAATGGCAACAATATCTGGCTTAGTTTTCTTTTATGATTTTTTATACGCGAACAAGAGCTCCCAACAATAGGAGAAGCTGGATTTTCAGCTTTGTTAACGAGCGTCGGTTCGAACTTTTTTTTTTCGTACGAGATGAGATTTACTTCTGAGAATGAGTTTATTTGGAGGGAAGGGGGAGTGGCGGCAGAAACGTATTTAGCAAACATTTCTACCCAGACATTTAAGATGAGGTTGTAATTTGGAGTCAAATCTTGGAATATTTTGAGAGAAAAATTCGTAACTGAACTTGATGTTGCTGAAAAAATATCATGTTGGTAGATTTCTTAATTGATAAATTTTTTAATATCGACAAATCGATTAATTTTTCTATTTCGATTATTCGATTAATTCACGATTTCGATATATCGATTTATTTTTCCAACGCAACACTAAATAAATGGTACTGATAATTCGACAAATCGAAATCGAAGGTTCCTCAATTTTATCAATTTTCGATTTCGATAAATCGATTAATTTTTTCGATTTTGATAACAACAATTGGGAGCGGTTGTCACAATTTGGATTGAATGGAGTTATCACTTTAATTTTGAGACATGGTTATTATGGGTAGGTAATTCAGAAATTCCTTTTGGCGAAAATTCTTACTCAAAAATAAAATTTTGATTTCGATACTTTCATTAATTTTTGAAAAAAAAAATCAATCAATTTCTATTTAATTCCAGCTAGTTTTAATTTTTTTTTTTTCGATTTCCAGAAAATTTTGGAAATTTTTTCAGCCTTTGTAATAAATCCGAAAAAAATCATCAATTTTGTAAAATTGGAATTTATGAGTCGAATTGTTGTTTTTTTTTCAATCAATTTTTGTTTAATTCGAGACGATTTGGCAAAATTTTTCAATTTCAGCAGATTTGACAAACTTTTCGGTTTTTTCAACCTTTCAACTGTAAAGTTTCTCGAGTAATTATTCCAAAAAAATTATAAATTTTGTAAAAATTTGAATTTATGAGTCAATTTTTTTTTTTTTTTTTCAATCAATTTCTAATCAATTCCAGCTAGTTTTACAATTTTATTTTTCAATTCCAGCAAATTTTGGTTTTTTTTTTCATCTCCACAACTGTAGGGTTTCTCGAGTGTCATTTCAAAAAAAAAAAAAAAAAAACAATTTTGTAAAAATTTTAATTCATGAGTCAAATAAATTTTTTTTATTCATTTTTTATTCAATTCCACCTAATTTTACAATTTTTTTTCGATTCCAACAAATTTTGGGATTTTTTTTTCATCCCTGTTGGATTTCTCGAGTTTTCAAAAAAATCATCGATTTTGTAAACATTTGAATTTATGAGTTGAAAATTTTTTTTCAATCAATTTCTATTCAATTCCAGCTAGTTTTACAACTTTTTTTTTCAATTCCAGCAAATTTTGAAATTTTTTGTTTTTTTCCATCCCTACAACTGTAGGGTTTCTCGAGTAATTATTTCGAAAAAAATCATCAATTTTGTGAAAATTTGAATTTATGAGTCAAATTTTTTTAATTCAATTCTTATTCAATTCCAGCTAATTTTTTTTTTTTCGATTTCAGCAAATTTTGGGTTTTTTTTCAACGCTACAACTATAAGGTTTCTCGAGTGATTATTACCTACGACAAAAAAAACCAGATCAATTTTGTGAAAATTTGAATTTATGAGTGAAATAGCTTCCTAATAGGTTAACCCATCCCTTTTGAGACTCAAAAAAGTTAATTCTGGGTCCATTTTTCCACATTGATCAGGCTACAGGTTCCCTAAATTGGCTGCAGGGTCCCAAAATCATATAGCAAGTTTGGTTTATACCCTTAATTTGCTTTTTGTAAGTTTCTACCTTTGGATCCCTTTTGATTCTTGCAGGCATGAAATTCAGTCACTTTTAAAATAGGTAACTTTGGTACCTACTATTTCGCATGTTGGTCACCTTTTTGGCACTATTTACCGAAAATTGTCACTTAGGTCATTTTTTTCACGTTTTTTCGTCGATGTCTTTTTGAAAACTAGCAAAGAAATGAAAAATTGAACAATAAAAGAAGATTTTTTCAGAAGAAATGTTTATTTAATGGTTTTTTTAAACAATAAGGATAAAGTTGAAAAAGTTTTTGCTATAAGAAAAATTTGGAGATTTTTTTTATACCAAAAAATTGGAATTTTTTCATTTTTCAATAATAACATGGAGGCCAAAAATTGAATTTTTTTTCTCTCTAAAAATGAAAAAATAAATAAAATAGAAAAAAAAAGATGGCCAAAATTTGATGTATGTAGGGTCGATAGAAGTCAGTGACATGTTTTTTGAAGTTTTGACCTTTGAGGTGTAAATTTGGCGCAAGACCTTTTTTGGAGGGGTACATCAGCAGAGGGCTGTAGGTCAATTGAGTCCCGGAAGAGAATTTCTAAACCGGACACAGGTCAATTGAGTCCCTTGCGTTGAAGGGAATTTTCTTCGAGAGTTCACGATATGTACGAGTTGAGTCCCACATAAGAAATGCACATGTACGAGTTGAGTCCCGTGGTTGCAGTGAGTTCATTGATGGATAATGCAGTTTCTAACATTGATAGGTGAGAGATGAATTGAGTATGAAGTTTTAAACCAGTAATTTTCGTTGATATAGAATGAATAAAAATTTTTTGAACAGGTAATTTTCTTAAAAAAAATATATATATTTTTTCAACGGAATTTTAGGATTTTTCCAGAAAAATTTTGCAAGATTTTTTGTAAACTTGTTTTAAAAAAATTTCCATCGAATTTTTGGATTATTTTTCAGAAGATTTGAAGTAATAATGACAACGAGAAAACTCTTGAGTAGGTACAAAATTTTTGGGCTATCGCTTGGGTAATGCTAAGAGACTGTCAGTACTGGTATTTTATTCGGGACTCAACTCGTACATACGTCAATTTTTCTCGGGACTCAATTGACTTGTGTCCTCACGTTGCACTAAAAATGTTGCTAAAATGTTGGGACTCAACTCGTACATCTTTTGGATTTTGGGACTCAACTGACCATTTCCCCAGCAGAGACCAAAAGTCATGAATAGTCTTTAAATTTGCATTCACAATTAGGACTAAAATTATCTTCAACATATCCAAATTTAAGCTTTATAGGTCATCCCCACCCTATTTGAGGCTAAAAAGAAGTCAATTTGGGTCACTTTTTTTTGCTTTGATTAAGTTACAGACTCTCCAAAATGGCTTGGAGATCCCAAAATTTCAGTATATGTCTAGTTTGTGTCTATGTTTTTTTTATTCTAATCTTTGGACCCATTTTGACCCGGCTATGAGGCCAAAAATCAAAAAATCCTCTTTAGTGAATCAAAAAATTCCTCATTCTCTAATAAAATGGGCTGTAATATCAGAACGAAGTCAGCTCTAAATGTGTAGAACGACAGAACAGAAACTTGCAAACTTGTTAAAATGAAACTGAGAAGCACGAACGAGATTGTATATCATCATAAGACTCGTATTAGAATCCAATCAAAGCCTACCCTTAAGGAAAGTGTAAGATTACAGCTACAAAATCACAAGTTCTACAATCAGTATTACCTACGGTAGGCCACGATCGATTCCAATTCTCGAATATTTGCCCCAAAGCGTACATCTGTTCAATGGTATAACTAACGGATTAAACATATTTTCATTCGTATCGAAACCCAAGGTGATTTCACGAAAGACGAATGCAAGTGTTAAGTTGCTCTTATAATGGAACCATGAGCACGTGCTCGCTAAATATCGTGCAGTAATAATCATTACACGTCCGATATACCCTCATACCGGACCTATTCCCGCGCAATTACAGCGCCACCGCGATGACGAATTCGGCTCCTGGCGCAGAACCCGCCAGATGTTCGGATGAATAATAAATTAAAGGACAAGCTCGCGTATAATAATTACGCGAAAAAACGCGATAAAAAATTATACAACGTGGTTCATAAAGCCTTATATCCTTGTTACAAGACGATGGAAACGTTGCGTTGATTAAAAAAACCATGTAAATGCTTCGTGGCGTATTGCGAAGCGAGCGAGGGTTGTTATCTGTCATGCAAAATGATCCGTGAGCTGGGAGCAGAAGCGCAACAATCATTATACGACGTAAATACGATGTCAGAAACGTAAAATGGGGAAAAGCGCTCAGAGATCAAACATTTCTTATGTATTTGACGATACCTCGAGCCTCTCTGCTCGTTTGGCATCTCCACTTGGCGATGAAAATTGTTCGACGAGAGGTTTAATTCTTCGACAATACGCTCGTTATGCCAGATACCAAATAATACAGCTCATTGTCTGTAGTATTGTTTATTTGTCGGATTTTTTGATACTATCTCTCTGTTCTATACGATGGACGCCGATTGGGGCTTTGTAATCGTACGTTTGTATAGAGAAAAACGACCGCATGTGCACGTATCTATACGTATTGCTCAGCTGTACTGTGCTGCGGAATGATGGTCGAGAAATGTTTTTGTTTCTAATTAGCCATACACGCCGGATAGAATATAAATATTAATTATACACGCCCACTAAACTTTTATTATCGTAGCGAGAATAAAAGAGAAATTAGTTGGCTTTTACAATGGAAAACAATTTAGAGATAACGGGGCACCTACACACACACATATACGCCAAATTATCTGATAATTTTTCCATTTACAGTAAGTTTTTTATTTATTTTTTTATTTTATTATTTCATTTGTATTAGAGCATACGTATAGTACGAGGAAGAAGGAATTGCCATGACGTTCATATGGGTCTGTGTAAATGCGCAAATTAGCGACGCTTTTACACTCGAGAACTCTAATTAGCTGCAGGTTTTTGCAGCTCTAAAAATGGCATTTATTGAAACTTCGTAACGCGTGATAAGCTTTAAATGGGTAATTGAAGTTGAACATGTGTTACTGAATTGCCTTCATTCATACAGACCCGACTTGCAGCGTGGCGTTTCGTCGAACTGTAAAGTTTTCCCTTTGCCAGATGAATGGCTCCGGGTCTTTTTATCCGAGGTGTTCTTCTGTTCTCAAAATGATGTGACGTGAATGATAGCACTCCGCTCGGAAATTTTTCTGTATTATTGTGTAAAGAATGTGTGTTCATTGTTTCGTTCGAACGCTGAAAATGTTTGAGGCACTTGTGCGATGAGGGGTAGATTGCGAGGATTTTCTTTGGATTTTCTCTAATTCCAAAAAATCAAAAAGGTTTAAAAAAATATTTCTAATAAAAATTTTCAAATTCACTGTTGAACAAAATTTTGAAAAATAATTTTTTAAACAGAGTTTAAAAATTTAATATTTTTGGGAAAGTTTTCAAAAATTCGTTTTTGGGAGAAATTAAAAAAATATATTTGTTTCGAATAAATTTCAAAAAAAAAAAAAATTAAACTAAAAATCAGTAAAGTTGAAAAAATTATTTTCAACGAAAATTTTAAAATTAACAGTTGCACAAAATTTTGATAAATAGTTCTGTTTTTCAAACAGAATTCAAAAACTTATACTTTGGGAGAAAATTTTCAAAAATTTGTTTTCGAAGAAAATTTTAACAAATGTTTTTTTTTATCCCAACTAATTCGAATAAAAAAAAAGAATTTTAAACAAAAAATCAAAAACAATAATTATTATTTCAAACAATTTTTTTTTTTGAAAATTCACTGTTCAGCACAATTTAAAAAAATAGTTTTTTGAACAAAATTCAAAAATTTTCATAAATTTGTTTTAGAATAAAATAATAAAAAAAATGTTTTTTTCTTCCTAACAAGTTCCAAAAAAAAAATATGAAAATTTAAAAATTCTCTGTTCAGCAACATTAAAAGGGAAAATTTTAAAAATATATTTTTTTGGTCTTAAAAATTCCACAAAAAAAGTTCCTTTTAAAACCAAAAATCAGTTGGGTAGAAAAAAATTAATTCAAACGAAAATTTTCGAATTGACGGTTGCACAAAATTTTGAAAAATAGTTTTTCGAACAAAATTAGAAAATTTGATATTTTGGAAGGAAATTTTCAAAAATTAGGTCTCGACAAAATTTCAAAAAAAGATTTTGACCCCATCACATTCCAAAAACAATTTCAAATGAAAAATTAAAAACAATTAGGTACCGATTTCAAACAAAAAATTTTAAAATTCACTGTTCAGCAAAATTCAAAAAAAAAATTTATTAAACAAAATTCAAAAATTTAATAGGCATTTTGGAAAAAAATTTCAGAACTATGTTTTCGAATAAAATTTTAAAAAATGTTTTTTTGTTCCTAACTAATTTCAAAACAAAAATGAAACAAAAAATTTACATAAAAAATTATTTCAAATAAAAATTTCAAAAATTCACTGTTCAGCTAAATTTAAAAAATATATATATATTTTAATCAAAATTTGAAAAGTTGGCATCTGAGAGAATGTAAAAAAAATGTAAAAAATATTTTTTTGGTCCTAACAAATTCCAAAAAATTTCTTTTTAAAACAAAAAATCAGTCAAGTTGAAAAAAGGTATTTTAAACAAATATTTTAAAATTGACGGTTGCACAAAATTAAAAAAAAAAATTTAAACAAAATTCGAATATTTGATATTTTGGAAAGAAATTTTCAAAAATTTGTTTTTGAAGAAAATTTGAAATACTGTTTTTTTCCTAACTAAATTCCAAAAAAAATCGAACAAAAATTTTAAAAATTCACTGTTCGTCACAATTGAAAAAAAAATAGTTATAAAACAAAATTTGAAAAATTGATACCTAATATTTAGGGGAAATTTTCAAAAATTTATTTTCAAGTAAAATTCCAAACAACAGATTTTTGAACAAAATTTTAAAAAAAATAATTTCATAAAAATTTTTTTTAAGAAATTTAAAATTTGAAAAAATATTTTTTTTTGCCAAAACTCACTTTAAAAAAAATAAAAAATTAAACAAAATCGATGTCGTGTGAATAATACGAGAAAAAACTCACATAAATATATCATTCCTGGACCCCTCTCACCCTCCTCCAAAGGTTAAATGACCGCACCAAAAATTATTTCATGAAGTGTATACGAATTAAACGACACCCACCGACATGACACCCTTGCTAAGCTCGTACGCGCAGCTTCAGCTGCAGTTCCCACGCACAAGCGTATATCTTACGTCTCATTTAGTGCGCACGCGCGCACCCCCTTTGTTATTGTTCACCCTCCATTTAACGCCGTCTCCGACTCGCGTGTCGATCTTGACGCTGTGAGGCATGAGCTTTTATAATCGCCGAATTGCACTTGTATTATGGCGAATGTTTACAAAATTGGGTTTTTAATTCGATACGATTGTAAGTGGAAGTGGAAATGGAAATGGAAGCTTTGAAGTGGATTTTTAAACTGCCGGAGCACGTGTGATGCACTTCTGTTTGATTTACTGGATGCATTGTGCATTCCCTTTGGTTGGGTTCGCTTTGCAAATGATGAAAATGAATATGTATTCGATGATATAGGAATTTATAGAGTAGTTGAGTTAATTTAATTTTGATGAAATGGCATCTGGGCTCTCTGGGCCCTTTTTATAATTTTTTCGAATCGCATAAATTCGAAAACTGTTCTTCAATCTTTATAAAGATCACTGTTTGGGGAAGAATTTTTGTTTAAAAATTTTCAAATGAGAAAAAAACAGAGAAAATGAAAAAAAATTGTCCATTTTTTTTAAATTCAAAAGTTCATTTTTGAACAAAATTTTGAGAGAAAATTTTTTAAAAATAAAATTCAACACTTGAAAAAATTTTAATTTACTAAAAATTTTCCTCTATTTTTTCAAAAAATAATTTTCTTGAAATTCATGTAAAATCAGTTTCTTATTGGCTTATAAAATAAAAAACTTTAAATTTGGCTTCAGAGTTTTTTTTTTTTTTTTGAAAATTTCTATACGTTTAAAAATTTGAAAAATGTATAGAAATAATTCATCAATCCATTACCACTGTCATACTCTGACAAGTACGAACAATATTAATAATATCTTATTCCCTAATTACAACCACACCACTCTCATAATGGAATAGCATCTCTCATCTGGCGTGCAAATCAAAGAGAGCATTCCTTGCTTGAGAGAAAAAAAAAACACCCTACCGCATTTTCAATCGCTCGTACAACCCTCTCGCTCGCAATAAGCGATAAATCATTGGGTTTTTGGCGAGGGATATTATACGTAAGAATGATGTCTCGACACCAGAAATTCATATTCACTCCCCGTTTTGTAACTGTTTGAAATGTTTAACGTCGCCAATGACGCGAAAAGCATAATAATTTGCAAACAACGAGCTGAGCGAGCGACCCGAGCCGACGCGAAAGTTAACGACTAACCCAAGTGAGAAACTGCTGCCAGTGTATCTGTTTCAACAAGACCTATAAAAGCTTTTTCATACGTATGAATAGACTCGTTCTCTATATAACATGTACCCAAATCAACGCCAAAGTTTGGTCTTTTAAAGGGTATGGGTTTTTCTTTTCAATATAACGCAAATGATAGAGAGGGATGCGAGCAGATAGGATACGTAACGTCCTGCATACGTCTACAAATTTGAAAATTTAATTACACCAGGTCGAAACTGGAAAAAGGATGGTGGTCAGTTTCCCTTCGTAGTGATGCGAGAGTATTAAACGTTTAAAACTGACCTCGATTTTTTAAAAATTTATTTCTTTTCATTGAGAAAATAAAAAATTTTAAGGAGATTTTTAATTTACGTATTTCTGTTTGAAAAAAAAAATCTTAGTTGCTGTATATGGCGTTAAAAAAAAAAAAAAAAAAAATCTTTCATTTCCTTGGAATACCTAACGAATTTCTCAACCATTTTGGACTATTTTTTCAAGGTAAATACTGATTTAGTTTCTGTAAGTACAAAAATTTTCGAAAATTTTACACGACCAGAAATCAGGTAGGAATGTAAACTGACCCACTTTGAAAAATGAAAAATGATGAGTATTATGAATTTATGACAAGTGAAATAATTTGTGAACAAATTCAACTTTTTTTCCCTCGAAAATTCAGTTGACTTGATAACCATTAAAATTATCAAATACCTAATGTAAAATATCTAGAGTACCTACAAAAAAATCAAAAATGAGTTTTGCACAAAATTAGGATAAATTTAAT
The DNA here is from genome assembly GCA_959613365.1 of Balanococcus diminutus. Lineage (NCBI taxonomy): Eukaryota > Metazoa > Arthropoda > Insecta > Hemiptera > Pseudococcidae > Balanococcus > Balanococcus diminutus. Next base: position 58,402,957 of record OY390716.1, on the reverse strand, counting down.
CTTAGGTAAGATACTACTCGTATATGAAAAAGTTCAACACCTAAAAAAATATAGAAAATCCTGATGTAAAAAAAAATTATTTTCAACTAAACTGAAAAATAAAATTAAAAAAAAAAACATTCACTCACGGACGTTGAAAAAAATCGCTATAAAAGAAAATCAATTTTATTTTAAACCATCAATGAAAAAAAAATATTTGAAAAAATTCCCAATAAATTTCTTTTGGAACGAAATTTAAAAAAAATAATAATTTCGTGCAAAATTTGGATGAATTTCATCTCGACTAACACGTAAAAAAAGTCGGAATCGAAAGAAAAATATGAAACAATCAGAAAAATTGCTCTAATAAATGAATTTTTTTCAAAAATGGGAATAATTCAAAAATCGTGAATTTTTTCGTCAGAACCACTCAGAATGGACACAAGCAATGAGAAAAAATTTTTGAACAATTTTTTCAAAGAAATTAAATTTAGGAAAAAAGTGAAATTCACCATTACATGGCAAAAATGATTTTTTTTTTAAAGTGGAAATAATTGAAAAATCATGATTTTTTTCGTCAAAATCACTTAGAATGGACTCGAATAATGAGAAAAAATATTTTTGAACAATTTTTCCAAAGAAATTAAATTTAAGAAAAAAGTGAAGTTCACCATGTAATAAGTAAATGATTTTTTTTTTTCAAAAATGGGATTAATTGAAAAATCGTGATTTTTTTCGTCAGAACCACTTAGAATGGACTCAAGTAATAGAAGAAAAATTTTTTGAACAAGTTTTCCAAAGAAATTGATACTAAGACAAAAGTGAAATTCATCATGTAATAAGTACCCACTAGTACTTATTTCATGGCAAAAATGATTTTTTTTAAAAAATGGGAATAATTGAAAAATTATGAATTTTTTCGTCAAAACCACTCAGAATGGATCCGAATAATGAGATAGTATATTACTTAATAGGGTGCGAAAATTGAGCTTTTCCTCACAGTAGGAACGGCGAGTCCAGCAAATGTTTTTTACTGAACGAGCCGAAGGCGAGTGAAGTAAAAATTGTTTGCTTAGCGAGCCAGGCGAGCTAAGCAAACAATACTTACTGTGGAAAAGCTCAATTCGCACCCTATTAAGTAATGTAATTTTTATTATAAACGGTGCGAATGAACTGAAAATCAAAGAACTAAAACACTGATATCGATATTATTTTCAACTTTTAACACTTTGTCACATTGTGTGTGTTATTATGTGACGCTAAGTTACTTTACATTGCGTGCGCAACGCGCGTAAATACTGTGAGGAAAAGTTTTATTTCCCCTACTGATTTCAATGGGGAAAGTAAGTACTTTCGCACCGTGTATAATGAAAAAAAAAAATTTGAACAAGTTTTCCAAAGAAATTGATGCTAAGAAAAAAGTGAAATTCGCCATGTAATAAGTACCACTGGTACTTATTAAGTTATTACATTGTAAAAATGAATTTTTTTCAAAAATGGGAATAATTGAAAAATCATGAATTTTTACGTCAAAACCATTCAGAATGGACCCAACTAATAAGAAAAGAATTTTTTTGAATAATTTTTCCAAAGAAATTAAATTTAAATAAGGTAGGTATATGACCTTTGAAGAAAATTCGTTGAAAAAAAAATCAGTTTTTTATAAAATTGTTGAAAAATGAATTATCGAAAATTTTATTTCAATTTCAAAAAAATATGAAAAAATTGATTAGGTAATTTGGAACAAAATTAAAAAAAAATTGCTTTTTCGAATAAAATTGAAAAGACTGCTTTTTGATAAAAATTTTCTTCCGAACAAAACCAGGAAAAAAATTGTAAAACATTTGGGTAAATATATTACCTACATATCATCTTGGAGAAGATTTCAAAAAATCGACAGAAGAAAATGTAAGAAATAAATTTCTCTGAAAAAACCTATGAAAAACTGGTTTTTAGCGAAATTATTTTCACACCAAGTTTGGAATTCATTTCTTAAAATTTGAAAACTCAATTTAAATTCACATTGAAACAATAAATTCTTTTTATGTATTTAACCAAAGTAAGTTCAATTTGGAACAAAAATTAAAAAAAAAATTTCGTACAAAATTTGAATGACTTTTATTTTGAATATAAGGTTTGAAAAAAGTCATCATTTGAGAAAAAAAATAAATAAAAATCCTCTCTCGTGAAAAAATTATTAAAAAGTTAGTTTTCAACAAAATTTCAGAAAAATTTTCATCACAAGAAGTTTGAAAAAAAAATCTAAATAAAAAAATTTGAAAAGTTTTATTAAAATTGATTGTTGGAAAAACTAAAATGTGAAAACACTTAAAGTTTGAATTTTTTTTTTTTAAGTTTCAATATGATTGTTTTTGAAGTATCTAGAAATTTAAGGAAGTACAAAAAATCAGCTTTCATTTCACTTTCGAATTTGAAAAAAAAAATTGTCCAAAATTCAGATAAACTTCATTTACTTGAACGAGATTTTTAAAAGCTCATAATTCTAGAAAAAAAATTTAATTCTTTTTTGGAGATGAAATTTTTTTTTTTTCAAATTTAAAAAAGTTTTTTTTGGCACAAACTGTAAAAAAAAACGAAATAAATTAAAAAATTTTGATGTACAAATTTTACAGAAACAAAATTCTAATGTTTGAAATGTGCCCTGAATAGCTTCGCTAAATCTCTACTAAAAATGATGGAATAAAATAATTACGAATTTTTGGGAGATTTGAAGTATAAAAAAAAACTAGTGCAGAATTTTCATCAGCTTGATTATTTTATACGTTGTACGTCCTCTTTGAAACGTATCATGGCTGGAGGACTTATTATAATAATAACGCTCGAGTATTAATTTCAAAAACGTTGAAACGTATTATTTCATAACAACTGACGAGCTTTTACGTACACCCTGGTGTAGTCTGTGCATTTGAAAATTTCTCTCGCTAATCAATGCCGCGTTGTTCCCTCTTTGGAAATAACAACGTGCGAAATTTTAATTAATATGAAACTTAACTACACGTAGGTACGTTTAATAGTCGAATAACAGACAACGCTGCACTGGGGTATAGAGCAGAACTGAGCTGAGCAAATGCAGTACGTAGAGGAGAAAAACAAGTACAATGTACACGTACATGTTATATAAGCTCTTGCTGCAAATCCGCTACTGAAGAAAATTCGCGTCACTAAAAGCAGCAAATCTTGTTAAACATTTAACACTATTAAACATCAAGCTATTCCCTCGCCTCCTCTTCCATCATAACGCACGTGAAATAGTTGCATTTGTCGAAAAACAGACACATCAACGAAATTCATTCCATTAATGGAATATATCAGAGCTTTTGCTAAATCCAACATGATACCCACTATACCCAGTTTCCATATAAACTTGCTCGTTCGTTTGTTGTACTCGTGCTCGTATAATGTCTGCTTGTGTAGGTAGGTATGTATCTCTCTGAAACACTCTCTGTAGGTACTACCAGGACTATACAAGTATATTACACACTTGGAGCAGCAGCAGCTCGAAAACGAGACAGAACAACCCGAAGAACACCCTCACGTGTCATTCGAATTTTACATTACAACGTTTTTGCCGCACTCGCCGAAGACAATGTTTTCAGATTTTGCGACATCGCTAAAATAAGTCGAAATAATTTATACTCGCACGGTCGTACACCTTTATCGCTCTGGCGTGGTTTTCGTTTTTTGGTGAAATGCTATAGCCAGCGTACATTGGAGACGCGGTGTCGATGTCAGTGATTCGTTGGCACATTTGTTTCTCCTTGTTGGTACGAACGAAATTGTCTCCCGATTCGGTTGCAATTTACATACAGAGAGGGGTATCCATATCCCCAGTTCGATTGTCACCCTTTGAACGAATCTGATCGTTGGCAAGAGATATATGTGGCTTTACGAGAGGTGTCAGTCGTACTCGACGTGTTTGTCGAATTACAGATGAGTTTATCCTCACTTTTGTATTATAAGTTTACTCTCTAGGGTGTCTGTTGTTTTTAAAAATTTTGTAACTGAGGATCAAACTTCATATGCGCATTTTCTTTATCACTTAGAAGCTACTCTCAGGATTTGTTCAGACTTTTAAAATGAAATCAACCAAGTGCCTCCAAGTTTTGAAGTTTAATACCTAAGTTCTGAAAATTCAATTTTTCAAATCCTATTCAATGAAATATCGAATTATCAATCATGAATTTCAGTTAAGATTATCATGAATTTGAGTTAAGGTTAGCATGAAATATTGTGGGAGGTTGCCATATGGTGGCACTCCTGAGTTGCATCTTCTCCACTCAAGGTAGGGGGAATCTTCAGTGGTGTATCACACTTGGAAATTCCAGGAGCTTAGACAACTCCGACAGTAGGTACACAGTAGCATGTAATATGAAAAATAATGTCGATCATAAATTTGGGATAAGGTTATCAAGAACTCAAGTTGTGGTTATCAAGAAGTAAATGGAAAAGTTATCATGAATTTGGGATAGGGTTATTATGAATATGGGATAAGGTTATCATGAATGAATTCAAGTTGTGGTTATCAAGAAGTAAATGGAAAAGTTATCATGAATTTGGGATAGGGTTATTATGAATATGGGATAAAGTTATCATGAATGAATTCAAATTGTGGTTATCAAGAAGTAAATGAAAAAGTTATCATGAATTTGGGATAGGGTTATTATGAATGTGGGTTAAAGTTATCATGAATTCGAGTCAAGTTCAGAATCAAATATGGGATAATGTCATCATTAGACCCAAAGTTATCCAGTTAAGGTTATTATGAAATATGTGATTCGGTTTTCAATTATCAAGGAAGATAGGTTAAAGTTATCATGAATTCAAGATAAGGCTATCGTGAATTTGAGTTTAGATTATCAAGAATTATCTGTTAGGGTTATCATGAACTTGAGATAAGGGTATCATATCAATTTGGGTTAAAATTATTATTTGCTTGAGATAACGTTATTATAAAAATGTGTATTGAAGTTATCAAGAATTTGAGTTGAGGTTAGCATTAAATAAGTATGTGATAAGGTTATCATAAATTTAGGGCATGTTTACCATGAAGGAATCGTTTGAGCCTGATCATGAACTTGGGTTATTGACAAATTTTTGAGAAAATTTAAAATCATCAATTTTGTGAAAATTTTCAATTTCAGTAAATTCTGAAAAATTGCCAAAGTGCGTTTAACCAATGAAAAAAGCTACCCTAAAAATCAATGAAAAATCCTCCTCTGACAAATTTTAGAAAAATTTTAAAATCATCAATTTGGGGAACATTTTTAAATTCAGTAAATTCTGAAAAATTGCCAAAGTGCGTTTAACCAATGAAAAAAGCTACCATAAAAATCAATGCAAAATCCTCTTCTGTCGAATTTTTAAAGTTTTTTAAAATATTCAGTTTGTGAAAATTTGCAATTTCCCTAAATTCAGAAAAATTGTCAAATTGCATTGAACCAATGAGAGAAGCTACCATAAAAATCAATGCAAAATCCTCCTTTGACAAATTTTACAAAAAAATTTTAAATTATCAATTTTGTGAACATTTTCAATTTCAGTAAATTCAGGAAAATTTCCAGATTGCATTTAACCAATGAAAAAAGCTACCCTAAAAATCAATGCAAAATCCTCCTCTGACGAATTTTTCAAGGTTTTTAAATTTATCAATTTTGTGAAAATTATCAATTTCAGCAATTTCAGAACAATTATCAAATTGCATTTAACCAATGAAAAAAGCTACTTACTCTAAAAATCAATGCAAAATCCTCCTCTGACAAATTTTTCAAGATTTTTAAAATCATCAATTTTGTGAACTTTTTTAATTTTATGAACTTCAGAAAAATCGCAAAATTGCATTTAACCAATGAAAAAAGCTACCCTAAAAATCAATGCAAAATCCTCCTCTGACGAATTTTTTAAGGTTTTTAAAATTATCAATTTTGTGAAAATTTTCAATTTCAGCAATTTCAGAACAATTATCAAATTGCATTTAACCAATGAAAAAAGCTACCCTAAAAATCAATGCAAAATCCTCCTCTGACGAATTTTCCGAGATTTTTAAAATCACCGATTTTTTGAAAAATTTTAATTTCAGCAATTTTAGAAAAATTGTCGTATTGCATTCAACCAATGAAAAAAGCTACCCTAAAAATCAATGCAAAACCCTTCTCTGACGAATTTTTCAAGATTGTTAGAATCATCAATTTTGTAAAAAAAATGTAATTTTATAAACTCCAGAAAAATTGCAAAATTGCATTTAATCAATGAAAAAAGCTACCCTAAAAATAAATGCAAAATCCTCTTCTGGTGAATTTTTCAAGATTTTTAAAATCATCAATTTTGTGAAAATTTTTAATGTTAACTATAAAATTCAGAAAAATTGCCAAATGGCATGGTGTTTAACTCTTTCAATTCCTATGCAAGATGTAATTTATCCAAACTCAGTATACTTATCTTTCAAATGCAGTCAATTTCAATAATTTCAAATTTTTAAAAGAATAAAATTAATTATCAAAATGTGTAGAAAATTTTCATTTTTCAAAAATAATTCAGTGGTCTTCAAGCATACAAAATTTCAAATTGATAGTTGAATTTTTGAAAATGTTCCACTTGTCATAACACTGGTAGATAATTTTTTAATTTTTTAGGTTTGGTCAATATCGATGCCTAATTGGTCGTGTGAAATTTTCGAACATTTTTGTGCTTACAGAAACTTTAATAGGCACCTACATTTTTCTAAAATAATTAATTGTAATGCTTATTGAACGTATACTAAAAACCTCAAAAAAAATCTGAAAATTATTCACTTTTGATTTTCAAATTCAGTCAAGTTTCAATACTTTCTGATGGTAGAAAATTTTCAAAAGGTCATTAAACAATATAGTGCTTATGTTTTATATTCGATGTTTTCCGAATTATTTATAGCTTTAAAATCTATCCCACCAGTTGTTTGTTCTGTACACAAGTTTTCGAACCGGAATATCATTTGTAGTGAAATCCCAGCTTGGCAGGGGCTAGCGGGGTCTGAAAAATCTACACAATGTTTGAACAACATGCTAGCAAATTTTCAAAATGGAACATAACGATACGAATTTTTCGTTTTTACGTTCGCATTCGAGATAATGAAGTTTAGGAAATTTCAAATATTTCTCGCTCGTTTCGCTGTATTATTTCTGTATCGAGTAAACAAAAGCATACGATTAGATAAACATTTCTTTTCGCTCGTTTAATCATATTTATAGCAAATGGAACTTGATTAGATGTAGATATTATTTATGGGGATGGACGAGATGTTGAACCAGACAGAATATAGAAATCATAGCCGGCGGATCATTATTTTCTCAAGTGGTGCTCACATTGTGGTGGCGGGGGAGGGGGTGAAATTGTTGTAAATTTTTTCACCAAAAAAAAAGACTTGATAATAAATATTTAATTTCGTTGAAAAAATTGTCCAAAAATTTTTTTTCTCATTATTCGGGTTCATTTTGAGAGGTTATGACGAAAAAATTCATGATTTTTCAATTGTTCCTATTTTTGAAAAAAGTTCATTTGGCAATGGGCAATTTCACATTTTCCCAAAATTCAATTTTATTGGAAAAATTGCCGAAAATTTTTTTTCTCATCATTCGGGTTCACTCTGAGAGGTTATGATAAAAAAATTCTGAATTTTTCAATTATTCGTATTTTTGGAAAAAATTCATTTTTGCCATGTAAAAAGAACTGTTTTTTTCGCGAAGCTTTTTACATGGAAAATTTCACATAGGTATACACTATAAAGTAGAACCTCGATTATCCGATGCCTAAAAATCGGTTAATTTTTTATTACCCGATTTCTCTTCAATTTTGCTCTACGACCGACCTCATATTAATGTTTCAAATTTTCTAGAAAAATTTGAGAGATCATTTTTTTTATTTCCAAAAAAATACCTAATATTGAAAAAATGTGGAAAAATTATTTACCTATTTCAAAAAAAAATTAGGAACATGAAAAATTTTATTCCAAAAAATTCGAATTTTTTTATGCTAAAAAATTGAAAAATCTTATTTCATTCTAAAAAATTAAAAAAAAAAATTAAAAAAGGCCCCAATCCAAAAAAATTATAATTTTTTTTATTGAGTGAAATTTTTTACACATTGAGTTTAATTTTTTTGCGCAGTTCGGGATTTCTCAGGTGGTAATGCAGATATTTGGTGGCGATATGATTCTGTAAAAATAGCCCTGGCATAAAATACAAATTTGAATGTGGATTATATCTAGTTTTTATGCCATGCCATGGGGTAAAAAAACGAACATTAGAACGTTCCTCAGGTGTTATCTGTTGCTTTAATAACCATACCATACCGTATTGCAGCTCCCTTGCAAATATAGCATCGTTTTTCCTACCCCATAAGAGAAGGGGTTACACTCTGCTCCAAAAGTATACGACCGGATCCGTACGTACGTATACTAATAACGGCTTTAATTAATTCGTTAGTCGTTACTCGGACTCGGTCCGATGTTAGCGAACAATTTAAAAGTGACCATTAGCTTTGCAAGTTGCACACAACCCAGCGACCGAGTCGACCAAGCGGGGGAGATGCCTTTTGCGAACCAGTATACACCGAAAAGCATTCGAGAAAAAAATTTAATGGTTCAATGTTCAACATTAAGTAACACCATTACTTTTCTTAATGAGTGGTAATAAACTTTACAGATGAGAGTAAACGTAAAGTTCAAGTTTTAACGTTCTAAAACATGAAAGTTGTTAACGTTATTATTAAGCTCGTTTTTATGATGAAAGTTGCCAACTCGGTAATTGTTACTCGAGCAGTTTTACGCTTTTAGCTTGCACTTGTACCGCACTCGGGTCCGCGTTGTCTTTTTTTGCCCTTACAAATTAAACCTCATTACCTGAGGTAATATTAAATGAAGGTACTGGGATCTAATATCGATATGCTAGACTTGGGTGAGATCAAGCTGGAAAGTCAAGTCGAATCTATGGTCTGCTTGTTTGTAAATCGTCAGAAAAGAGAAAATTTAGACGAGTAAATTACTCTAATAAATTATTATATCGAAAGCCAGAAAATTTACGATTTTCCAAGTACCCTGTTATCATATTTGATACCCTCGTGAAATAATTTTAAAACGATTATAAGCGAATTTTCCTCTTCCCCGACATCTTTATTACGATATGAAACGTTTATAACGATAGTAAAGCCTTTATACCTACTCAACCTTCCCAGAAGATAACCTATTTTTTACGACGCCATTTAATTTCCAGCTTTTTTTTTATGTACCCACCTTAGAAATCAAGTTTGTGGGGAAAAAGAAAGAAAAAAAAATAGAGAAAAACGAATGATAAAAATGTGTATAACCAGTAAAAAACCCAAGCACCCACGAGATGTAATAATTCTTCGGTTTTAATGTTGAATGAAGGAACGTTCCGCGGTACGCTTGATTTATCATCGTAATAAATGATACATAAGTGAATTGTACGATACCTTCTTATTATTACAGAGCAGGACGTTGATCCTCCATGTATGGTGTATTGGTGTATGGTATTCTATATACCAGCACAATTAAGTATACCGAACCCATGATACGATAGCCTTGATTTGATTAATGATTACGAGATTAATTCGAACGTATTGTCTGGTCTTGTATCGTTTTATTGGCTGGAGTTGGGTCATTCCATGGGGTGAGACGAGGGTATTGTTCATTGCGTGTAAGTGCATTACTGATGAGTACGATAAGGAAACTCCTCTGAAGTGGATGAGGTGTGTTTTCGTAAATTCATGTCTGAACGTATTTAAATACAAACACAAAAAAAAATCACTGAAGATTCTTTTTTTTTAAATTTTAAAAACAGTTATTTTTGTTAAAAATATGGGGAAAAAATAGTTGACAGGAATCGTTATTAAAAATGATTTTTTAAAGCAGTTACAAAATTATTTTTAAACATTTTTTTTTTCAATTTTCATGGAAATTTAATTAAGGTACAAATTATTTACTGGACAGAATTTGAAAAAAAAGTTTTCGAATAAATAAGAAAAATGGTTTATAATTTTTGAGAAATAAAAATAAAGAAAAGAGATTAAAATTTTAATAAATTGTTGTTTAGTCAAGATAGATAATTATAAAAAAAATAATTGAAAAATTTCAATTAAATTTGAAGAAAAAAAAAATTGAAATAAGTATGTGAAGATTGTTTTTCAACATTTCTTTTGAGTTTCAAATTGAAATTGAAAAAATAAATTGTGTCAAACTAAATTCCAAAAACTAATTTGTAACAAAATTTTTAAAATCAACAAAAATTCTGCAAAAAATATTTTTGAATAAAATTTGGAAAAAAATGATTGCATTTTGAACAAAATTGCACTGGATTATCTTGATACTTGATTTTCAAAAATGAACAAATTTTGAAAAATATTGTTATCAAGCAAAATTTGGAATTTTTTTTAATTTGAAGGAAATTTCAATTGTAATAAAAAAATTTAATGTACCTACCTAAGATATACTTACATTTTGACGAAATTTTAAAATAATTACAGTATTTGAAAAAAAATTACCAGTCTCACACAAGTTTTTGAGCACAGCTGAGAAAAAAAAAATTGAAAAGATTTCAGATGATAATTTCAAAAGCAAGAAAATATTTTCAACCTTAAAAACTGAACATTTTTGGGTAATATTTTTGAAATTATTCTTAAATTCGGTTTCATAAATTTCGATCAAGGAAAAAAAACATTTTTTTTTATCAGTTCGAAATATATTGATTAGTATGTTCAGAAAATTAATAAATTTTTTCTTATAAAAAAAATGAAAAATTTTCTTTTTCGAGAGAAGTAATTAAGAAATGTTTTTTCAAAAATTTTGAGAAATTTTTTACCTACTTCAAAAAAATAGAAAAGTTATTTTATTTTAAAAAGTTAGGGATTTTTTTTTCCAGAAAATCAAGAAATTAATTATCTACTTAGGTACTTCAAAATATATTGAGAAGTTATTTTTTAATTTACTAAAAAATTTACGAATTTTTTCGTCTTGAAATTGATAAATTTTTGCTTACTTTTTTCAGAAAGATTGAAAAAACTTTGTTTTCGAAATAGAGCTAAAATTCCTTTCATTCCTTAAAAAAAAGAGAACTCCCTCCCCCCACCCCCCCCCCCCCCAAAAAAATAAGAGAATTTTTTTTTAAATTGTGAAATTATGTGGAATTATTTTGTCTGTATGTGTTCAGAAAACTATTAAATTTTTTTCTTTAAAAAAAATGTAAAATTTTCTTTTTCAAGAAAATCAAGAAATTTTGTTTTCAAAAAATATTGTTTTCCACGAAAAAATTTAATAAATTTTTTACTGAAGTATTTATTTCGAAAAAAATTGAGAAATCTTTTTCTTCGAAAAAATTAGATTTTTTTCTTCGAAAAGAAATTAAAAAATTTTCTTTTAAAAAACTTGAAAAAAAATTCTTCATTGTAATAGGTATTGAGAAATTTTTTCTGAAAAAAACAAAGATTTTTTTCGAATAAGATTTGAAAATAACTGTTCTTGTACAAAATTTGAAAGAAGATTTATTTTGAAAAAATTTGAAGTTTTTAATCCTACTTTGAAAATCAATGAAATGTTTTTGAGTCTGAAAAAAATTCATGACAAAATTTTTAGACAAGAATGGAAAAAATTTTGAACGAAATTCTAAAAAATCTGATTTCGAACAAGGTTTAAAAAGTTATTAAATTTTTTTAATTTTTCTGGCAAAATTTTAGAAAATGAATTTTATCTTTACAAAATTTTTATAGAAACTTGACATTTTTGTTATGCAGAGCAAAATTTGACAAATAATTTTTGAACAGAAATTTTAAAAGTTTGAAATTTAAAAAAAAAGTTTCAGATAAAAAAATTTGAAAACCAATGAAATAATTTCGATTGTAAAAAACGGTTTTGAACAAACTTGAAAAAATATAATTTTGAGTGATTTAAAAAAAAAAAGAAAATACAAAATTCGTAATAAAAATATTATTTTCTTGAAGTAATGTCTTTTTGAGTAAATTTCAAAAGAATTTTTAATATAAGTATACCTACCTGTTTTAAATAAATATGTAGAATTTTTGAGCAATTTTTTCTATGAAATCTTGGATTGAAATTTTGAAACAATTTTTTTCAAGCCAAATTCAAATGAATTGTTTTTAAATTAAGTTGAAAACATAAGTTTTTGATTTGAATTACAAAAAAATAATAATAATAAATGTCAATAGGACGAACCCAACTGCCGAGCAAAGCCACAAAGATGTGATGATTTTAAAAACATTTTGCTATTGAGAAAAAAATAACTATTTTGAAAAAAATTTGTTTCAAAGAAAAATCCAAAAAATACAGTTTTCATTTAATTTTGAAAAAAATTCGTAAAAAAAAAATCTTAATAAAATTTAATACATTTTGTTTTCAAGCATTTTTTTTTCTTTTCAAAGCAGCGCAAACTATGCCCAGCTGCTCGTTAAAGTAGACTACACCTGCAGACAAATACCGTATAAATGCGTGAACCTATTCCCCACCCCTCGTACCCAAAATATGTACCACCCCAGCTCGTGGAAAAATCCCTGCTAACAAGAAAAAGGCTCGGTCGAAGCAGATGAAAAGTATTAATTTATAATCAAAGCACCCAGGTAATAATTTTTAGACGCGTTTATTCGACTACTGTCACAAGCCACTAAGACGAGGGGCGGGTCGATAGGTGAGGCGAGGGTGGCGAGGACCAACCACGCGGTAAAAAGAGCCAGGTTAGGGGGGACGGGGTAAATTCATTATCGCTTTTAATTAACGACAGTTAAACAGAGAGTTAGTAAATACCTTCGTCTACCGCAGAAACTCATTAAGCGGATACATTTCTAACTAATAAATCAGTCGTAAATTTGCACGCGCAAAAATAATTCGTACTCAGGTTACATTGTGCGGTGGCGGATGAGATGTGAGGTGTGGGAGGGGGAGGGTGGTAAGAGACGCAGGTAGGCGGCCGTGGCACAAATACAGCTGGAAAACTTTCGTCTAAGTTTCGTTGTTTTCATCCGACGAGCTATATACACCAAGTGGAAGTATATACGAGTACCCTGTGTGAGCAAGCATCAAAAGGAAATCGTGCGCTGGCGGCGGTGTCTGCAGCAGCAGCAGCAGCAGCAAGGGAAGTTAAAACATACACCGTGAGCTTTTTGTTGTCCTCACACCGAACGACTAATCAAATTTCCTATTAGGTGTTTAGTCGAACGCCAACTGAATTTATACAAAAGCTGTGCACGAAAGAGGAAAAAAAAATCTAGCTCGCTACGCCCATCTAAATTCTACGTTGTCGTTGTTGTCGTCGTCGTCGTCGTCGTCGTCCGATAATTTCTCGTCGACTGAACGAACTCCCAATGTGGGCCACAGAGCACAGAGCGCTGTTAATCGGCTCGGAAATTGATAGAGATGCGGTCGGTGCGGCGATGTGCCAAAATGACAATACGATGAATCGGCGAAAAAACAAATTTACAGTCGAGTTCGTAAAAAAAAAAGAAGTCGAATCAAACGTACTACGAAGATTGCGTGCTCGAGGATAATTCAAGTGTCACAGATATAAACGATGCGACAGGCCTAGGCGCGAGCGTTTGAGGAGTATTTTCATGACGTCGTATCATGTCACGGTATCGGTGTGATGTGCCTTCCCTTGCGGCACCATCGCCTTTGTGCGGTCCCACAGGTGTCAACTTGGCTGTGGCGGATATTGATGGTGGAATTTAAGCCGCAAATAGTTTCATCTTCTGGTTCAGTTCTTCGCTTTGGAGGTATAATGTCAACGTTGAGGTTCGAGTTTGGCACCTTGATTGAAAAAATTGTGGGTTGGGGATGTTTTGAAAATTTTAGCTACGAGACGTTCTAAATTCTGAGAGTTATGCTTTTTCAGTCCCATAAGTGTCTCTGGTTGGGCTCCAGTTTCGAGAAATGAGGACTAGCCACCCCACACAGGCATAATAGCAGGTTGATTCAATTATGTTTTTGGCATAATATACTTTTTTTTTAGAAAAAAAAAATGAATTTTCATGAAATAAGAAATAACCTACAGTAGAACCTCGATTATCCGAGCCAAAAATTGTAACTGATTTCTTTCGTTTCCCCCATGTCCAGAAGTGGTTTAATTGTTTATTAGCCGATTACCCTTTATTTTTGAACATCACTACGACCTTACATTGATGCTCCTCACAAATTCGGAAATTTTTTCTGAAAAAATTTGAGAATGATTTATATACTTTTTTTATTGCAAACAATTTTGAAAAAAAGAGGAAACATTTATTTTAAAAATATAAAAAATTATTTATTTGAAAAAAAAAGTTCTAAAAAAATCATTTAAAAATTTCATTCCAAAAAGTTTGGAATTTTTGTATTCCAAAAAAATAAAAATTGGGAAATTTTTACGTAATTCCAAAAAGTTTTGAGTTTTTTTTTTCATTCCAAAAAATTATAGGAACTTTTTATTTCCAAAAAATTGAGAATTTTTTTATTCCAAAAAATTGAGAATTTTTTTATTCCGAAAAGTTTTGAGTTTTTTCATTCCAAAAAATTATAGGAACTTTTTATTTCCAAAAAATTTGAAATTTTTGTATCCAAAAAATTGAGAATTTTTTTATTCCAAAAAATTGAGAATTTTTTTATTCCGAAAAGTTTTGAGTTTTTTCATTCCAAAAAATTAAGAACTTTTTATTTTAGAAAAACAGGAATTTTTTAATTCTAAAAAATTAGGAATTCTTCAATTCCAAAAAAATGAGAATTTTTTGATTATTTCAAAAAAATTGGAATTTTTTTATTCCTAAAAATTTGAAATTTTCGCATTCCAAAAAATTAGGAACTTTTTGTTTCCAAAAAATTAGGAATTTTTTAATTTTAAAAATACCTACCTAATGAAAAAAATTTTCAACTTCAAAAAAATCAAAATGACATATATTCCAAAAAATTATTCAAAAAAAGTACTAAATCACGAAAAAATATCAAAAAAAATTTCCGAAGAATTATGAATTTTTTAATTCAAAAAAATTCATTTCTTTTTTTCTTCAAAAAAATAAAAATGAAAAGTCTTCCATTCTTTTAAAAGGCTTCAAAAAAATTGAAAACTTTTCATCACTTATTTTTTTTATTAGTTTTAGGTATTAATCCGATACACACGGTGTACTTTTTTCATTGTTTTATGTTTGTTCAGTTATTTCTGTAAAATTTTTGCAATACGAAGTTTTTTGTTGTATTTTTTCAAGAAAAACAAACAAAAAAAAAAGAAAAAACTAATATTCGATTGGCCAACTTTTCACGAAATCGGATATTTCTTGGAATGAAACATATTCCTCAAATTTTTCGAAAAAAAAAAAAAAACCTTTCAATAATTCAACAAAAACAATTATTTGTATGGAGGAAAAAACATTTTTTCAGAAGAACTTGTGTCCGCATTTTGGGGGGGGGGGGGGGGGGGGGGTGAAATATCAACTTTTTAACTATGTAAAAATTTCTCAATTTTTCAGAAAAGAAAGTTCCGTCATTTTCTTGTGAAAAAAATGAACCGAAGTCTAAAAAAAAATATTTCAAAATCTCTCAATTGTTGAAAAAAATCCTAATTTACAAAGAAAAAAAAAACTCAATTTTTGTGAGAAAAAATCCAAGTTTTTTGGAAAATGAAATCTCTCAATTGTTTTAGAGTATTTCAATTTTGTGTAATATAAAAATTATCTTAATTTTTTTGGAATTAAAAAATTAGTCAATTTTTTGGAAAATAAAAATCATTCTCACATTCAACGTTAAAAAAATTTACTCGACACCTCTTTGAAAAAAATTGAGTTATTAGGTACCTATTCTAAAAAAAAATCCAATATTTTACAGTCTGAAATCAATTTTTTGAACTTTGTTGGAAAAAAGGAAAATATGTTTTCCAAAAATTTGTTCAAACCACAATTTTTGCTAATTGTGAGTAAGTAAAGTATGGGTAAGTATATTTTTTTTTAAATTTTTGTTGCTAACTTTTTTTTTTTTTTTTGAAATATTCTAGAAAACTTGAGTGTAATTTTTGAAAATTTTATGAATTCTACATCCCATTTTTTTTTTTCAAAATTTTGTTCAAAGTGAAATTTTTAGAAAATAATCTTTCTACGATTTTTTTTGAAGTTGTTTTACCTATTAAAAGTACGTAATTAATTTTTTTTGAGAAAAATATTGTCGAAAGAAACGTTTTCTGAAATTCTGTTCGACCACAGTGTTTTGTCCAACTTTTTTTCAAACGCTCTAAAAATTTTATGTTTTTTTTTTTTTTAATTTTGTTCAAACCAAAACGGACAGAAATTTTATGAATACTTTTTTTAAGCGTGTCCAAAGCACAATTCAAAAAAATCGTGATTCAGTATATTAAAAAAAAATAATTGTTGCCAACCTTTTGTGATTTTTTTCTTTCAAAATTTGTTCAAATTCTAATATTTGGAAATTTTTTCACAATCACAACGGAAGTCGAAAAATTGATAATTAAGTGCACATTTTTTTTCCTATTTTTGAGAACTTTGTAAATATATTTTTAAAATTTTGTTGCAATTTTGAAATTTGATTAAAATTACTATTTTGGATGTTATTATAACACAAGTCTTGTTTAAGGACATCTACCTACCTAAATTAATTATTTAATTTTTTTATTAGTTTTTTTTTTTCTAAATTTCTACAAATAGAAAACTTGGGTGTATTTTTTGAAAATTTTATGAATTCTGTACTTACTATTTTTATTTTATTTTAATGTTGTTCAAAGTGCAATATTTGGAAAAATAATCTTTCTACGACTTTTTTTTTTAAATCGACAGAAAAAAACAACTTTGAAAATTTATATCCAAACATATTTCTTTCTCCATTTTTGAACAACTTTCCGCCCATTTCGCGTATAATTTCAACCATTCTCAATAACCTTTCTGGTATATGGAAAATTGGACTCATCTTAGGCGAAATTGTAAAACCGTTAAATATTTATACGAGGAATATTTTTCGCAAAGACTATATTTATACTGGAGCCATAAAGAGAAGGGTGACAGGCGAAAGGTAGGTTAATTTACGCGAAACGACAACGCGTATTTCATTTTTATGGGTATAGCATTTTAAAAAATATATTCATTTGGCGGCGAAGCGCGGCCGAGCTGCGAGTAAGCAAAGAGAGAAGTATACGTAGCGCACGTATAATTCGTTTACAACAAATTTAACACCTACGTTGAAAAATTTCCTCGTATAAGCGACGAAGGGTAGAGGAGGGTACATTGGGAGCCCAAGCTCCTACAGTAGAGGTACACACAGTATACGCGGTGGACGGAAGGAAGGCTCGGGCCGAATACTACTCTTTAAGACCCGGGTCCTGGGGCGAGGGGGCGGGGCGGAGGCAAAAAGGAGTGAAAAAAAAAACACTATAACGGAAAAACACGTATATAAAAAAAGTAAAAGAGAGAAAAAAATGTTATTAAACAAACGCGCAGCTCCGCAATTAAATTAATTTAGTTCAAAGAAAGGTATAATGGAGACATAAATATTTCGTGTTAGCCGGGCACCCCATTTGATAAACAAGGGTTTTACATTGCGAGAATAGGGGTTTAGCTGTAGTAGTTCACAGATTATGGTGTAATAACAACGGAGAGAGAGCGATGGGGTGGAGGATGGTGGCGAAACGAAGGCAGAAAATAACATCGGATTGCCCGATGCCGATGCCACGTCGTCCACCCCCGCCCGGCCCCGCAGGCCGCATTCTTATTATAATTCACAAAACAGAATCGTGAAAGGGCGAATGCGCTTCGAATGATTTTATAAAATCGCGTTGTTATTTTTTTTTCCACCACCGCTGTCCACCTCGCCCACCCCAACGATTCGTCTGCTTTCTTTTGCTCCCACGTCTTTTCTTTATCGCTGGCTCGCCGATTGTTCGACGTAGTACTATAACAATAGCGCCTGAGAAATCGTTATTAAGAAACAAATCTACCCGATTGAGTGAAATTTTTAATTAATTTTTTTACGCTTCGACTCATTTCGGCGAGGAAAGAAGCGAGCGAGGGGTGGCAAGGCGATGCGTCAAGAAAATGGGGAGAATGATGCGCCTCTTTGCCTCTGATTTTCCCATTGAGAGTACGTTTCATCGAATTGAGTGCGAATTCGACGCTATTCCGGGTACTACGAGGAGCTACATTCGCGGCTCTCTAATTAAACGCTCCGTGATGCGAGCTTAGGAGGTCGTAGCTCCTATAACCCCTTCTGCTGTACACTAGATTACACGGGATTACATTAAAATTTATATTTGTAATTGATACGTTTTTATTTACGATATTTTTCGTGTGTATTATGCGTGTATCAGTCTCCAGAGGGTGACTTGGTACACTAGACTAATCATTTTTATCACTCCAAGTTACTTCGAAGTTCGAAATGAAGAGGGTTCAAGTTAAGACATTCGGTCGATGGGCGAAATTATTTTACGTGTTACTAAATTTTAATTTCATTTCTTAAACGAAAGGGTATCTCTAAATGGGGCAAGGGAAGCTCCCCTTTTCCCAAAAAATAAGTACAGAGGTTTTTAAAAATGATCAAAATTACCTAGGTAAGTAAGTACGTGAAGTAATCGAAAAATTGTTCAAAATTTTAAAACAAGAATTTTATTGATAAAAACATAAATCCTAAAAAAATGTTAACAATTTTTTTTCTGTATTATTTTTTTCGTCCCAAAGTATAAAAAATATTTTATTGATTTATTTACTTTACTATCAAAGAAAAAAAAATTGATTATCAAAAATTATTATTTTTTTATTTCAGAAGAATTTTTCAAATTTTTATTCGAAAAAAATCTCAGAAATTAAAAAAAATATCTTCACATAAGAAAATTTTATAACATTTTTTCATCAAAAAAAAAAAAAGATTTTTGGATATTTCTTTTATTTTAAAAAATCCTGAAATTTTTTTTTTTTTTAACGCCATATACAGCAACTAAGGCTAGAGGCGTGTCACGGAGGAGGATTACTTAGAGAAGGGATCGTAAACCAGTTTTGGATAGAAAGGATAATAAGTTTTGAATTTTAATGGGGTCATCTGATAGGACTTCTTTTGGATTATTCTTCCTTCGAAAAAATGTCTACTCCAGAAGATTTGAGATTTCTCTATTTCACAAAAGAAAATTGAGTAATTTTTTCAATTCCAAAACAATTTTAAAAAATTTTCAAACCAAAAAATTTATTTTTATTTTTTTTTATTCCAAAAAATTATTTTATTTTTTAGAAAATTGAAAACAAATCCAAAAAAAATGAGATTTTATACGAAAAATATTTTTACTTCAAAGAAATTCAATTCAAAATGATACCTAAAATTCAGATTTTTGATTTTAAAAACAAGAATTTTTTCGCGACAGTTTATAAAAAATATTTTTACTTCAAAAAAATTGAGAATTTTTTTAACGCCTTGTACAGCAACTGGTGGCGTAAAAATGTTTTTTATTCCAAAACAATTTCTAAAATTTTTTGTATCAAAAAATTCATTTTTTTTTCATTCCACAAGTCTTTTTTTCATTCCAAAGACATGGAAATTTTTCCCAAAAAATTGAGATTTCCATCCCCTCGAGAAAAAAAATTCTTTAAGAAAATTAATTTTCTTCTTCAGAGAAATCACAATATCTTACCTATACGTTTTTTTTGTTTTGTTTGAAAAAAAAGTTGACCAAAAAGATGAACAATAATTTTAGAACTGTGGTCAAACAAAATTTCAGAAAAGTTGTCTTTCAACAAAGTTTTTTCTCAAAAGAATTAATTACCTACGTAACAAAACTTCAAAAAAAAAAGTAGAAAATAATATTATTTTTTGAAAATTATTGTAGGTACTTTGGACAACATTTTGAAAAAGATAGAAAAAATGGTGTAATTCAAGAAATTTTCAAAAAAACACCTATGATTTTCTGTTAGAAGAAACTTGAAAAAAAATCATAAAAAAATAAATACCTTATTTAGATATCTTTAAACATCTAAAATAATCCTTTTAAACAAATTTTAAAAATATTTATGTATATTCACAAAATTCGCGCATCGCCAGGGAGGGCTTCGCCCCCCCCCCCCACTGGACCCCTCTGGTTGGCTCTATTTCCACACTACGTTTGAAAGTATGAAACATAGTATATGCTTTTACTCCGTGACAAAATGTCTAAATTAATTTCCATGGAAATTCAAAATAATTAACGTTCATTACGAAAAATCTAAGTCACAAATATAAATTTCCATGGAAATTTCAAAATAAAAAAATTCTAATAAAAATAAAAAAAATTCAAAAAAAAATTTCCAAGTTTCAGAATGTCTGACAAAATGTCTAGAAAATGTCTAAAATTCATAAAATTTCAAAAAAATTTACAAGTTTCAAAATGTCTGACATAATGTCTGAAAAGCCGAATTTATTAAAAATGTTCTAAGTTTTTTTATGCCATCCAAACCTAACCTAGTGTGACCTAACCTAACCTATTTTGGTCTCGGATTTTTGGGTCGGATTTTAGTCTCGGAGTTTGGTCTCGTTTTTTACCATTTTGTTCTCCGTAAAAGCATTTATACTATGCTAATTTCCAAAAATTATACCTATAGTTAACTACCTAATTTAAAAAAATTGTGTACATAAAATCCTATTTTTCAAAAAATTTTGAATAACTTTTCAAGTTTTAAAAAAATTGAGGAAAAAGTATCTTCTAACAAAATTTCAAAAAATTAGAATTGGACAAAAATTTAAAACAATTAATAATAAGTAATTTTTTGAGCATTTCAAAAAAAAGGCTAATCACAGAAATTTAAAAAAACACTAAATTTTAACAAAATTTGATGTTTTAACAAAATTCTGAAAAAATAATGTGTTGAAAATTTTTTAAAAGCTTGACTCTGAAAGAAAAAACTGTCCCAGCATATTTTTTTTTTACCAAAAAAATGGATAAAATTAAAATGAAATTGTGATTTGAGCAAAACAAATTGTGTGTTGAAAATATATTTTTTAAATTTTATTCGAACAAATTTTTTTAGATAGGTACCCGTGTAGCAATTGTCGACATCGACATTTATGTCGACAAAATTCAGACACATTTTTTTCTCGGTTAACGATGAATTAAAAATGATATTTGAGATTTAAAGTGATGTTCTATGTTAAACATAACTGTTCAATCAAAATTTTTGAATTTTTCTGAGTATTTTCCTATAATTTAGAAAACGTTGTTTTTCTACATAGACAAGTCGATGTAAAAATCGATACTCAATAAACGCATCGACATTTATGTCGACAATTTCTGCCATTTGAATTTACAAATTTTATATCTAAAAAGAACTAAAAACAATTAATAGGAACATTTTAAGCTCAGGAATAAATAATTTTTAAAAGAATCATAAAATTTTCTCATTTTTAAAAAGTTTTGAATAATACAACCACTTGTCGAGTTATTGTCGACATAATTGTCGATGGTCGAATAATGCATCGACTTCACTGTCGGCAGTGTCGACCAGAGGAATGTTAGGTCGAGATAGTGTCGATGTGATTGTCGAGGGTCGAATAATGCATCGACTTAACTGTCGACAGTGTTGACCATAGGAATTTTAAGTCGAGTTAATGTCGATCTAATTGTCGAGGGTCGAATAATGCATCGACTTGACTGTCGACGTCTTGAGGGTGTTTGTGATACTCGCAGATAAAGTGTGTTTTGAATTAGTACATAAGGCTCTAAGAATCATCTCTATGTTAGTTGGACACACGCATGTGTCCAGCTACAAAGGTGACCTCAATGCCACATATTTGACAAAAAATGTCAAAATGTTGGCTTGAACACTATTTTTGGTTTAATTTTAATATATACTTATATTGAATATTTGAACTTAGTATATTTTTCAAAATCTCACCATTGCAAATGTCGATGTGGATGTCGATATAAATGTCGACACATCGAAATCGGTCACTTTTCGATCGTACATGTCGACACGATTTTGGATGGTTTGTCGAGCTTATTATCGACATGTTTGTCGACCGTCCAAATATGGCTCGACATGTCGACGGTCGACAAATGTGTCGATAATAACCTCGACAAACCATCCAAAATCGTGTCGACATGTACGATCGAAAAGTGACCGATTTCGATGTGTCGACATTTATATCGAAATTAGCATCGACGTTGCTACACGGGTAGGTTAATAATTTTTTTTTACCTATGATTTTTGTAAAATTAGTAATTCAACAAACTTGAAAATATGCTTTCAAGTTTTAACAACATTTGAAAAAAATTGAATAATTAAAACGGTTCTTAAAAATTGTGGCCCAAGCTCGTTTATTTTTTCGATTTTTAAAAATACCGTGATATATGTTAAGAAAAAGAAAATTCTACCAAAAATGACAATTCTAAGGACTAAACATAAAAATAAAGTTTTTTAGGTTTGTGAGAGTCACCTTTTGTGAGGTTCATCATCCCTGTAAGTTTGAATTTTTTTTTCAGATTTGTAAAAAATGGAAATTTGAAAATTTTAGAACGAAAAAACGCTATTGACGCCATGGAAGGGGTGGGAGGTAGGAGGCAATTGATTCCAAAATCTCAGTCAAGAGCTGATTCACTAATTTACTCAGCTTCTCATTTTGTTTAAAAAAATTTTGAAAAAAATCAGCATATTAAAATTTAAAAAAATATCCACTTGAACGATTTCCCAAAATTTTCCAACAGCAATCTTTTTGAAAATTTTTTGTTTCATCAAAATTTGAAGCCATTGTAACAATTATGTTGGAACAAAATTTCTAAAATCGTTATAGGTATTGAAAAAATTGTTTTTCAATAATGTTTTTGAGATCATTGTATTGAAAAAAAACGATTGTTTTCAATATTATTTTTAAAGAATTAGAATTTTACTAAATAAAATATTTGCAAAATTTCAAAAATTCAAATTTGAAAGAAAATGCCATCATTTTTTTTAAAACTGAAAAATTCTCTTGCAAGGTAATTTTGAAAGGTAAAAAAAATATTAATTTTTTGGAAAATTTTTTGAAAATACATAATTATGATTTTATTGAAATTTTGAAAAATAGAAAAATTTTATTATTATTGACAAAATCCTAATAGTGAGGTATATAGAATTCAATTCTCTTATTAATAGTTGCGATTTTGCATTAAAATTCAATTTCATTGTTACGAGCTATCAGTTCCTGTTGAAATTCGTGGTATACCAACTGGTCGCCTTTGTACCTTTGGGATCTTTCACCAGGTCGCGATTCGTTGCGGTTAAAAAGCTGACAGCTTTTAACGCGTGCATAAAGCAAGGGCTAGGGCTGTACAGAGCGAACGAACACCTTTAATTATACACGTCGCTTTGGGGGGGCTCGCGATGCGGTAGCTTTCACCATAACATTAGGTATAAGGTTGGCCATTGCGGCGTTATTGCGACGACGATGATGGTAATCGATATTTGTATTGTGGCTCGTTTAAAAGCAGAAAAGAGTAAAAAAGAAACACCTTAACGTATTATTACAGGTTATATTTTTCACGCTATACGCGATAGGATGGCGTGTGCCACTTGCACTGCCTGTGCCTGGTATAGCGAGCGGATATCTTGCCGCAGCGGTCACTGGTCAGCGCCTTAGCGTGTAATTAATCTTTGTTGCCTACGAGGCGAGCGAGCGGCACCTTTGAATTTATAATACCGCCGATGGATTTAGGTGGTTTTAATTATACTGATAAAGGGTCCGCCTAATTGCCGGGTTAACCTTTAAACGAGTCTGTATAATGTTTTACTCAACGTGGTAAAACGGTTTAAAAGCTGCCCAGCTACGACATCGAATCGCCCAAGAATTGAAGCAAATTCTAGTATTTCTATGGTCGTCGACATCGCTAGCCCCAGATGCTCGTAAAGAAACGTTCTGCAGAAAAAAGTTACAGCGTAATAATCCCCCCTTCGAAATCGCCACGTTGCTCGTTGGGGGGGGGGGGGGGGGAATCCACCACGAAAGGCTCCGCAGCAGTGGTGCTCGTAACGGTGGAAAAAATCTTGCCAGCGTTACGTACAATTACGTAGCAGAACCGTATCAACATATTTTAAAAATTATTATTATAAAGAAGCGAGCAACGAAGGAGAAAAAAAACCCTCACGTCATACTCGACGCGAGAAGAAACTCGCAGCGCAGCGTGTCTCGCAAACATATGGTGCTGAAGGCGCGTGTCAGATTGGATAAATTTTTCTTAGTTTTTTTCTACTTTTTCATTCGGGCGATGTAGTACAGGGTGTTTCAGAAATGAATGTCAAAATTTGGCATTTGGATTTAACCGAGTACAACTAACAAAAAAACTCTATGTACACTCAATGCCTATCTTTGTAAATTAAGGCACTGGAGAGCTTCGAAAGTTGATATTTCCTGAGTAAAATCGATTGGCAAAACTGCACTCAGAAATTTTTTAACCTCGGTAGTGGATTGCACTTCGATCGAATCCCTCTTTCTTCTTCAATTTTTATGGCTTTGTACAATGAGTCGGCATGTTATTTTGCGAGGTATCTCTGCTCCTAAAGCCTAAATTGAAAATTATATATTAAGATATCTTAAATAATTTTGGTTATCATAAAAATTTTGATTGTAGCTCTCCTTCTCATCTAATTTTGCATAACACGTATGGAAATCATTTCATCACTTACGAAAAATCTAAAAATCACCTAATGATTTTCATACGCGAAATTGGCGAAGAGGTATGGTTCCAATTAAAATTTTTCTAATAATCAAAATTATTCTAAAGATCTCATTCTACAACTTTTGTTTGAACATTTTTTCAATTAAGGGTTCAGGAACGGAGGTAGACAGACTTTAGAAAAAGATTGGTCTTAAATAATTGGAATCGCAGTTCTTCATACATATAATGTAAAATGGGGGCGAAGAGAGAGCTCCAATCGAAATTTTCTCAATGATAAAAATTATTCCAAATATCTCAATCTACAACTTTTGTTTGAAATTTTTTTCAATTACTAAGGCTTTAGGTACAGAGGTAAGGAATTTTTTGAAAAAGGTGAGCTGGAAAAGAATCTTAAAAAACTGGAATCTTAGCTCTTCATACTTATTATGTGAAATTGGAGGGAATGGAGGGCTCCAATCGAAGTTTTTGTAATAAACAAAATTATTTTAAAGATCTCAGTCTACAACTTTTGTTTGACAATTTTTTCAATTGGGGCTCAAGGAACAGAGAGAGAAAGACTTTTAATAGGGGTGGACCTTCGTAAAACCTGAATAACTGGAATCTCAACTTTTTGTACATTCAACTTGAAATTGGAGGGAAGGGAGGGCTCCAATCGAAGTTTTTGTAATAAACAAAATTATTTTAAAGATCTCAGTCTACAACTTTTGTTTAACAATTTTTTCAATTGGGGCTCAAGGAACAGAGAGAGAAATACTTTTAATAGGGGTGGACCTTCGTAAAACCTGAATAACTGGAATCTCAACTTTTTGTACATTCAACTTGAAATTGGAGGGAAGAGAGGGCTCCAATCGAAATTTTTGTAATAAACAAAATTATTCCAATGATTTCAGTCTACAACTTTTGTTTGAAAATTTTTTCAATTGCGGTTTCAAGAACAGAGATGGGCAGATTTTTAAAATGAGTGAGCCCTTGTAAAACTTGAATAACTGGAATCTCAGCTTTTCATATGCACAATTTGAAATTAGAGGAAATGGAGGGCTCCAATCGAATTTTCTTAAATAACCAAAATTATTCCAAAGATTTCAATCTACAACTTTTGTTTGAAAATTTTTTCAATTTAGATTGCAGGTACTGAGATAGGGAAACTTTTGAAGAAGGCGGGGTCTCGAAAAATGGAATCTTGAAAAACTGGAATTCGAGTTTATTTTCATTTTAAAAAATTTGCTCTAGATTACGAATCAATCATTAAATTGCTTTTAATATTTCTATTGCATAGAACTTCCATTCGAGACTGTACAAAGATGTAAAAATTCCCATCAAAAATGTCAAAAAGCACTGTATCTCAGCCCCTTCAAAAGTAGGATTAGGCAAACATATCTACACAATGTTGAAATAAGTTGCCAGCTTATCAAGTTTTAAGGGAATATTTTCAACTGAGGCGTGAGACACCCTGTATAATGTGTATGGCATTGTAAGTGCATTTCGAAAAATACATAACCTCTTCTGGACCAATTTCGAATTTCTTTTCGGAATTGCTATCAAAAAAATTCTGTTCAATTTTGCAATTTGATAAGTACATACGTAACACGAAGGCGGGTAAAAAGCCTAATATGGCCATCACAGTATAATCAAAGGGAAAGGGAATCCATCTACAAACACCACAGCCACACTTATGGATGCGGCGAAGTACCCGGGCACAATATTAATTAAAACTTTTCGCTCGATACTTATAAATTCGCGAATTAATTTCAATTAAATAGGCGAATATATTAACTTTGAAGTGCGTGCGAGGCGGAGGGGTGCTTGGGTGAGACTCCGGTGTCGCAAAAACGGGCTGAGTAGTGGGGCAAAACGTGGGTACTTTTCTCTATACCATGCGTATATGTATGGTAGCTCAGCATAGCGTACTCGGTAGGTACCTCTACCTACGCTACATATATCGTGATAAAAACACTAAAGTAAACGTTATCGTTACCGAAATTCCTTACGGCCTTTTAGATTTTCATAAAAACTGCACGCTCGAGCTTCAGCTTCGTCTAACGGAAATTAAACTTTGAAAATTGTTTAAACGAGCTTACACCGTATAACGAAACAAATATTAATTAAACAATGAATCTTCTCGTTTTCGTTATTCTAATTTACACGCGCTAGGTGAAACTCTGGGTAGCTTTTTTGCAACGTTTAGATGGTAAAAAGTAAAAAAAAATTGTACAAAATGTACAGGGTGCTCCGGGAAGTGGTCGTCAAAAATCAAGATTGTGCAGTGGCACAGCCTACTTACTTTTTTTAAAGAAAATTTTGAATTTTCTTGGAATGAAAAATATCTCAATTTTTTAATGAAAAAAAAATCAATAAAAAATGTTTCAATTTTTTAAAATAAAATCTTAATTTTTTTGGAGTACAAAGTAAACCTATTTTTCAAATTTTTGGAGAAAAAATTTTGATATTTCATTTTTTGGTGGAAAAAATCTCAAATTTTTAAATAAGTAGGTACACTTTCGATTTTTATAGAACATCAATATTTCTCATTTTCTTTTGGTAAAAATTGATGTTTTATGAAAATTTAAAGTTGGCAACTCTGCTATGAAAATTTTTCAACTTTTTTTATCTAAATATTTTTTTTGCATCAGTGCTCCCCAAGCTCAGTTTTCATACCGACCAAAATTCTCTCAATTTTTTTGAGGGAGAAATTATTAATTTTTTGTCTCAATTTTTTAAAAGCAAGAAATATCTCATTTTAAAAAGATCCCAATTTTTTGGATTAAAAAATTCTCCTTCTTTTTGGTTTAAAATATTCCCATTATTTTAGATTGGAATAATATATCTTTTTTTGAGAAGTAGAATTCTTCACAACTTCAAGAATGACATTTTTAAAACTCGGAACACCTTTGAAAAAAATCGAAGAAACACCCTCGAAAAAAATTTTAATCAGAAGAAAAACGAGAAATTTATTGAAATTTTTTTTAAACATTTCTTTTTACTAGATATCATTTGGTTTTTAAAAATCTTTTGGAAAATGATGTGTTTTGAACAGGTTTTTTGGGAGGGGGGTTATCAAAACAAATTTTGGAAAAAAATTCATACCTAGAATTTTTTTACGATTTGAAAAAAAAATGATCTGCAATGGAATTTTTCTGGGAGAGTTTTTGTTGTGGAAATTTCAGTTTTCATAGAGAATTGTTTGGAGAAAATTTGTTTTCAAATTGTACTTTTCAAAAAAAAAAAATTGAAAAAAACTTTAGGGAAATTTCAAAAAAGAAATCCAAGAATTTTTTAACACAACAATAGGTACCATATTTTTGTGAAATTTTTTCTAAGAATTTTTTTAATGAAAAAATTGTAATTCTTATGAAGAAATTTTCACGAAGGACCATTATTAAATCTGCTTTAATTTTATTAATGATTTTTTTTTTTTTTTTTTAATTGAAAAGATTTTAAGATTATTATTTTATCTGACTTGAAAAAGATTTATGCAGTATGAGAACCCCTAACGAGATATAATAATTGAATTCATTTCAGAGCATATTTTTTGGAAACTTCCAAATTATTGACTAATCAACAACCCTTTTTTTTGTCTTGTTTCAGGTGAGTACAAATTTTCCACCATTATGATGAGAAAATTCCTGCGTACCTGAATTAGTAAGTCTTCATCATTGTATCCAAGCTTATTCAGAAACAAGAAGTCAGAAACTCAGAATTTTAAACTTCCCCTTCAATTTTATCGCTGCAATCCCTTCCAAAGAATTATGCAGAAATTATTTTTTTTTATACCATCACAATTCATTTTTTCCTTTTCGATTTCGATAAATCGATTCTATTTTTTAATTTTGATAATTTCATAAATTCTTCAAAATGCTCTTCAATTTTGGCAATCCATTTTGGTACGTAAACAAATTTTTCTATTTTTATGATTGGATATATATATATATTTTTTTTGTTTTATTAATAAATCGATCATTTTTTCCAACAGTTTTTCAAAAATTAATTTATATAAATTTTTTATTTCAAAAAATCGAAAATTTTTGAAAAAAATCCAACAATTTTTCAATTTTGATCATTTTTTTACCAGTTTATTAATTTTGTTAATTCATACAATTCTTAATTTTAATAATTCGACCCATCTTTCGATTGTGACAAATCGATAAATTTATCTAGTTCTAGTACCCGCAGATAAAAATTCAAAGAACACAACATTGATCCCCCATGCATTACCCAAAAGAACATAAATTTTCATCAATTTTTACTGTCGAATGTGATCGTTATAAATTTCCATCGATAGTAAAAAAAATGAAGTCTTTTAGTGTAGTTGATTATTGTGGATGGCTCCCCGCTCCCACCCTGGTTCCACACAACAACAACACGAGCGACGCTGCGGAAAATATACCGCACCGTCGATATTTTTCTATATCCTTTTATTGCCATGTCACATTTGCGGCCTGGTACATATTTCAATATTACAAACACGATTCTCGTGTCTTTGTATTGTACCGAGAAGCGCCTAAACCATGAATGGAGTGTTGTGTGGGAGTACATTGTGCTCCTCGACTGTCGCCTCACCTGCATCTCGCACTATCATCGTAACAGCGTCGCGTCGTTTCGTCGTCAAAGGGGTTACTATAGAGCTAGGTCGAGTTGTTATTCTTTTTTTTTTTTTTTTTAAAACGTATATTTTTTTCTGTCATTTGCGCGAACACCTACTGCTTTTAATTTTGTGTCCTTTTTTCATCATTTCACTAGGCCGAGTGATAGAGCACACCCGCATATGTAATTACATAAAAATGATGACGTCATTGGTGGGAATAAATTACACATATGTCCGTTTGATGGATTACCGTTGTTGATCTTTGTTCGGATTTTAGACCGAGGGATATTGTTATTACGAAATTAATTCAAGCAGGGTGGTCGATCATTCTATGGTGACATTAAGCAAGTTGTTATTCAACGGGAAGGAGGAAGGGCGTCAAGAGTGAACTCTAAAATAAATATGAGATTTTTAAAAACCAAATTCGGTGAATTAAATTATTAAAACTGGATTTTTAATATTTAAATAAAATTTTAGTCGATTTATTAAAATCAAAAAATTATCGAATTGTCAAAATTGGAAATTTGCTCGATTAATCGAAATCAAAAAAATTTACTGGATCAGAAAAATTGAAAAAAATTACCAAATTTTACAAATTTGAATTTTGAAAACTTTTGGTGCTATTAATATTAATAGGTACCTATAAAAGGCACATCAGGGGCATGAACTCAAACTACTATGAAATTTTGGACTTCCTACCCCCATTTGGGGAGACTGTAGCCCGACCAACTTGAAAAAATGACCCCAAAATCCACTTTTCAGCCCCTAAAATGGGGTGGGGATAACTTGGAAAGCTGAAATTTGAATACAGTGGAGACAATCAGAGTCACTGTTGTTGGTAAAAATTTAAAATAATTTTGTCACATTGAGGCCCCTTTAGAGCCCCCCACAAAAAAAGGTCACCCCCAATTTTGGGGATGAAGGGCCAAAAACCCCAAAAGGCACCTCAGTGACCCCTACCGATCATAAATACCAAATTTTGGCTTCAAAGGTCATTTGGTTTGGGCTGCAGGCTGATCAACGTACCGGGAAGCGAGAAAAAACATGAAAAATCGTGAAAAATCTTGATTTTTGACCCTGGACAAGGGTCAAAGGGGGCCCAAAAGTTGAAACCTACAAAAGGCACATCAGTGGCACGAACTCGATCTATGATGAAAATTTGGGCCCCCAGCCCCATTTGGGGGGGTCTGTAGCCTAATCAACGTGAAAAAATGATCCCAAAATCCACTTTTTGGACCCTAAAATGGGGTGGGGATGATTTAGGTGGCTGAAATTTGAATATGTTGGAGGTAATTAGGGTTCTCATCACTAAGACAAGTTTCAAAAAATTTCATGATTTTGGGGCTCCTCTGCGCCCCCTCAAAAAAGGGTCATATCCCCAATTTTGAGTTGGGGCCCAAAAATTTTATAACATCGATCCGCTTCAGAGGGGACCCCAAATAGAAAGTTTAACCTCATTCAACTCATTGGACTCCCCGCCAGAGTCCCAAAAGTAGCGGGAACATTACTCTTATATATATATATATAAATATGTGACATGTGACAGATCGTCATCTTTCGGTCACAAACGTCAACAAATGGGGTCAAAACTTTTCTACCCCCTCCTTCTAAATCAGGGTCGGACACAATAGCCATCATTTTTTTTTTAAATTCGGCTAAAAAATTTACAACAAAATTTTTGTAAAGTTGATGAGACTCAAAATGATTTTTAAAAAGTTGTAAGTAAGGTAACTATAACAAAATTTTAAAAATTTCAACAAATTTTCTTTTGAAAATTTAATTTGAAAAATTGGTGCAAAATAAAATTGGATTTTAGTATTTTGGCAAAATTTTTGAAAATTTGATATCGAACAAATTAATACAGAATTTTACTTTTTTTTAAAAATTATCTTTTCAAATTTTTTGAGAAATTCAATTTTTAAGAAAATCACAAAAAATTGATGTTGACAAAAGTTGAAAATTTGTTTTTCGTTAAAAAAGAAAAATCTAAAAAAAATGTTATAGGAAAAAAAACAGTTTTTATAAATTTTTTGAATATGAACCATAATAAAATTAAGATTTGAACAAAATCATTTAAAAAATGTCCCTCGATAGAAAAAATTAAAAAAAATAATAAACAGAAAGTTCGATTTCGAAAAAATTATTTTTCATTAAAATTTTTGAAAATTCAATTTCGATCTACATTCACAAAACTCTAAAAAAAACATTGGTTTTATACCAAATTGGGAAAAAATTTCGTTGTGACAAGAAACTTCAATTTTAAACGAATTTCTTCTAGATTTGGTTCAGAATATTTGAAAAAAAGTTCACACAAGCTGTTGAAAAATAATTTCATAAAAAATTTTTATGTAAAAAAAATTGAGAATATTTTTTTCAAAATTTTTGATTATTTATTTTTTAATAAATTTAATAATATAAAGTTTACATAAGTAGTTTTACAAAATACTTACCAAAAAAAATCCATAAAAAATTAGCATTACTGGTAAAGAATTCTTTTTTTTATTTTTTCAAAAACTGTTGTTTTGGCAAAGTTTTTTGAAAATCCAGTTTTAAACAAAATAATGAGCGAAAATTTTTGTAAAATTTTTCTTATTTTGGTAAAAAAAAAATCGATTTTGCCAAGAACACTGATTTTTCATCCATTGGGAACACTGCTCTTTTTAGTCTCTTCATCGGTGCAACATCTCGAATCAAATTTCTTCTTGTTTTTCGCCCACAACGATCATAAATATTGTATCGTGTTTACTTATCGTCGCATTTTCCAAGTATGGAATGAATTCACTGCTCCAGTGTGATTTTTCTCTCCGGGAATCGTTTCATTTTGCATTATTACGTTGGAGAAAAGAAAAATGAGCTGCGAAACAATGTTCGTATAGCTTTCTCAAATCAAGTACAGAAGTGAAGAGAGCCAGAACTGTGAACGTGCTAAGAGAAGAGAACGACCGACGAGAATGAGAATCTTACCCGCAAACAAGACACATTATAAGAAATAACATTCAGCAGGGGTCCGTAATAAATGACAATCCAACTCGAAAAAGGATTTATGAAGGCGTGTACGTTGATCAACCGGTGTATAAAGTATTATGTTGTGTACGAATGAAGATGTGTTTTTTTCCTTTTCCACAGCGAGAATCGTATATTATAGATATACGTACATCGCGAGATATTTGTCGTCTTAGTCAAGGAGTATATATTTCTTGTTTTTTTATCACTCGATATGGATATTTATGACGAATGTGGTCTTTTTTCTAATACCCCCTGGTGATAAGGGAGTCGAATGTCGAATGTATGGAACGTTGATCGACTCTACATTAACTTAATCATTATGTGCTATGATGTTACTAGTGCATTATATTCGTGCTTTCAGAGAGCTTGTTAAAAATTTGTGTAGGAAGTCTTGTCCACGACCCATATGCCTACGACCTACATACTATTTGTAGACATTTCAGCCTATAAATCAATCCAATTTCATCTTACCTTTTTTTTTTTTCTAATTAAGCCTCCTGAAACAATACTCCAAACATCCAAACATTCACCGATGAGCTTTTTCATTGTTTCAAACTTGATAATGTGATCGATTTCCAACTCCGGTTCGTCCTCATGCGTCAATTTTTCCCCCGAAATTGTTTCGAAATCGGATAGTATCGAACAAATGACTATCCCTGCTGTCCCGTTCGAATGATGTATTATAAAGAGAAGAGATTTTGAAAAATTATTTGAAAAAAACTCGCAAACGCTTTGAAATTTACCGCCTATATTGATGTAATATGCTAATGGTTCGACGGTACCATCGAACAGAGTTAAATGGGTTGTATGGCTTTTTACTGTGCGGTGAAAGCTACGTACTACATATACAAAGCAACCTCTATGCTTCGCTGGGTGCTTTTAGTTTCGAATTTTCGAGTTTTGCTTTTTTAAACGCATAGAGCCGTGGTGGTTTGTACAGATGAAGTCTGAGTTGAATGGAGGATGATCCAGGAAGGGCAAAAGAGGTGTGTCTGGCTGGTTTCAATTTATATTTTTTTGAGGAAAAGCTTCATCGAACCTGTGCTCAAAAATGTGCTGCATTTTTTGGCTGATTTTATATCTGTTACTAGTTAGTAAATTTTTATCGAAATTGCCTATTTTCACGTAAAATTCCAGTTTAGAAGGGATCACTAGATATGCAATTTGATTTACATAAATAAGTAGAATAAGTTGCCTTTCTACTTTTGAACGGGGGAAAAATCGAATTCCAAATGACCGAATGCCAAAAAAAGATAATAGAAAATTGGTTTAAAAAATTAATATTAGTTATTTCAAAAATAAAAAAATAACTCGATCTGAAAAATTTGTCGAGTGAAAAATTGAAATAAATTTGAAAATTACTGAAAATTCAAAAAAATGGTATTCTTAATTTTTTTTTTTAAATCGAAACAATACAAATTTCAAATTTCAAAATTAATTTTTGAAAAGTGGAATTCCAATAATTTGTTGAATGTGTTTTTAAAATTGATTCAGTTTTTAAAAGTTTTATAAATTTATTGATTTTGTTAAGCTTAGTGGATTTTTGTAGTAAAAATATAAAATTTGACAAAATCCTTAAATTCAATTCATTTCTACTTCGAAAAATAAAATTTCGTTTTTCTTCAAAATGTGGTGAAATTTGAAATTTATCAACTTTTGAATTTTAATAAACTTTTGTAGTTTTTGGTAATTTTTAAATTCATTTTTTTTTTTCTAAATTAGATCAATTTTCAAATCGATAATTTGGAAATTTTGTAAAATTTAAATATGTAAATTTAAAATTTGGAAAAAAATAATGTGATTAAAACAGGAATTTTGGTAATTTTTTAAATTTTCATAAGTTTTCAAAATAGGCACGATCAATTTTTTAAATGTTTGAAAAATTTTCAAAATTTTTGGAATTTATAATTTAGGTAGGTATCTTTAAAATAATTATAATAAAAATTCAGAATTCGGTATTTTTAAATTTTAATAGATCTTTGACCAACTTTGAAGATTGAAATAAATTTTCTAAAAAATTTAAAAGGTCTATTTTGCCAAGTCCGATGATTTTTTTAAAAATTTATTTGGTGGTTCATACATTTTGAAGTTTAGTAGAATTTTACAATTTTTTCATTTTTTTTATGTAAGTATTTCAAAA
Organism: Balanococcus diminutus; assembly: GCA_959613365.1. NCBI lineage: Eukaryota > Metazoa > Arthropoda > Insecta > Hemiptera > Pseudococcidae > Balanococcus > Balanococcus diminutus. The sequence goes on along the minus strand of OY390716.1, from coordinate 58,368,612 downwards.
ATTTTGTCAGAATTTGATATTAATTTTTTTTTTTTTTTTGAATATTGGTAAAAATATTCAAAATTTGGTAAGAAATTACATTAAAAATCAAGAATTTAGAAAAACTTTAAAATTTATTAAAAATTGACATTTTTGAAATTAATTTTCAAAATTGGGAAGTTTTCAACAGTTTGATAAATAAAGTTTAGTATTCAACTTATTGAGTAATCAAATTTTGATGAAAACTGAAAATTTGTTCATTTTTTAATTTTGATAAATCTTTAACCGCAACTGCTAAAATCAAACTGAATTTTCAAAATTTTTGAAATGGTCAATTTTTTATGTTTGACAGATTTTCAAAATTTGATAAAAATTAATTATTTAGAAAATTTGGTAATTTTTTAATTTATTTCTTGTAATTTTCAAAATCTTGTAAATCATTCGAATTTAAAAAAAAAGAAGGTAAATTTGGTGAGTATCTACATATTTTTTTTTTAATTTGGCAAATAATAATTTAGAGAAAACTAATTAGTAAAAATATTCAATGTTTTTAAAAATCAATAAAAAATATACAAGAGAAAATATAAACTATTCAAAATGACTGAAAACTAAAAAAAATTGAAATTTTGGAAAATAACAAAATTATCAAACCGGAAAAATTTGTTGAATGAAAAAAATTGGAATCAATTTTAAAATGGCTAAAAATAAGAGAACTGAAAAAAATTGATCTCAAGAAAATTTTTCTCCAATTTCGCAGGGTCATCTACTTAAATCTTGCAAAAAAGTTACCAATTTTAAAAAAGTTGGAAAAATGATCCCAGAAAAAATTCTTCGAATCCAAAAATTTGATAAATAGTTTTTCTCCAAGTCATGAAATTTCCTCTCGAATTTATTCCATTATATTGAATGGTTGAATATTGCAAAAATATGCCCAATTTAAAGAAAACTGAAAAAATTGATCCCAGAAAAAATTGTCCCCAAACTAATGGGGTTTCCTCTCGAATTTATGCTACTTGAAGATTTAAATTTGTAGGGTTAAATATTGCAAAAAAATTACTCATTCAAAAAAAGTTGGAAAAATCGATCCCAAAAAAAATTTCGAAAACCTAAAAATTTTATAATTTTTTTTTTTCAAATCGGTTGGTTTTCCTTTTGGAATTGGGTATACCACTTGAAGTCCTATATTTGTAGAATTAAATATTGCAAAAAATTGCCAATTTAAAGGAAATGGATGATAAGTGAAAAAAAAAATCACAAAGTTACATGCAAAAAATTAATATTAAAATGACTGAAAATTGATAAATAAGAACTCATCAGAATTGAAAAATCGAAGAATATTTGCAGAGTAATTAAAGTTGAAATAAAATTCAATGTGTCTGAAAATTGAGAAAAATCAAGGTGGAAATAAAATTCAATACCAGTGAAAAAAAATTATATTTTCAAATATTGCCTAAATTTGCCAAAATGAGAAAAATTTTGTAGAGTGAAAAAAAATCAAAATTAAAAAATTCTGAAAACTGATAATAATAAAATTATAATTTTAAAATAAATTAAAAAATTGAAATTGGATTGAAAATGATCGCCAATACCTTCAATATGGAAAACTATCGCACATAGTTTTGGACCACTTTGGCTTAAAAAAATTTACCCACATTGTCAACCCAGAATAGACTAAACTTTGAATAAAATTACTCAATAGTGGAAACCCATAGTTTATAGTTTATACGTATAGAATATACAGCTTTACTCAATGCTCGAAATGAACAAGTTGGATAATACCAGCTTGGAGGAACGATTGTGTAACATCTTCATTATAATTATTACGTTATATTACCAAGTCGAAATAACGATTATAGCTGCTCGTCTCCCCCCACCGTAGTCTCTTCTGGTTCAGGAAAAGTTTGTGGAAACCCTTTAGTGTTCAACTTTCACGCATCGGTATTGTTTAGAATAGAATTTATCTTCGACGCGTATCCCTCGAGCCGCCCTTCACCTCCCCTCGCCACAGCCCCAGCCCCATTCAGACGTTACATTTTTGGCGGTATTTAGGCGTCGAATAATTCGGCCGTTAAATGAGCGTGTTTTATTCGGCCAACGATTATAAATTGGCGCCTGGAATGACCATTTGTTGGGAATCTCAGTTTTGATGGCTTTTAGGAAGTGAATAGTAGTGGAGAAATTGCAAGGTGATTTCGCCCCTGGATTCGTCGAGTATTTTTATTCCATGTCAACTGTCGAACGACCGTACAATAAAAGATACGAAAATGAAATTATCGTAAAAATAAAAATATGCGATAACGAATGCGTAATATTGAGAGAAAATCGAGCCATATTACCAGATTAAATTTTATTATCGAAAATCTGGCAAATTTTTCAAACGTAATGGAACGTACGAGTAGAACGGTTTCCCTTTTTTTCGCTTTACCGCCTATGGGTCTCTTCAACTCGTATCGGTTTCACTTTCAATTCCGACGAATATTTAAAAACGACATTTTATTCGATTTTTTTCCTTTTCGCGTTCATTATTTGGAAAATTTCTCAAAGCAGAGAAAGCAAAAACGTTGGTTTTTTTTTCTATCTCAAATTCGTATATTTCGCGAAATTGTTTATTGTAGTTGTTTTTTCCTGGCGTTGAAATGACGAAAGCTGTTGTTTTCGCGTAAATTTTCAAATCATTTCAATTGTTATGCTCGTAAAATGCCTTCAAGTGTTGCGAAAATCGTACTAAATAGAAATATCGTCAATGAGAGCGCGGTCTTGGTTTGGAATAATTTCGCAAATTCATTTTTTTGCTCGGTCGTTGAGTAGTAAATTCGGACGTAAATAGGCGGAAATCGTGAAAAATGTGGAAGATGATTGAATTTTTACAAAACAGTCTGAATTTATAAATTTTATAGAATTCCTCAATTCTTTTAGGGAAAAAAATGAATTATCTTGGAATAAAAAATATCTCAATTTTTTGAAGTTGAAAGAAAGGGAAAAATTTATATTTCCAAATTAAAAGAAACCCCTACTTTTTGGAGAAAAAAATATCTTTCTTCTAAAGATAAGAAAAACATTTTCAATTTTTTCCGAGAAAAAAAATTGGAGAAGAATCTTTTTAAAAATCATTTTAAAAATTCGGATTTTCAGAGAGAAAAACTCAATTTTTTGAAGAAAAAATTCTGAATTTTCTTGAAGTAAAAAATATCTGAATAATTGAGAAAAAAAACAACAAAAAAAACAGAGAAAAAGTCATTGAAAATTTTATTGAATTTTTTAAAATGTTGAAACACAAATCCTAAATCTTTCTATGGAATAAAAATATTTCCTAATTACTCTTCGGAAGAAAAATTGTTACCAGAAATTATTTGGAATATTCTTGTAATAAAAAAAATCTTCATTGAAGTCTTTCAATCAATTTCTTTAGTGAAAAAAATCTTCAATTCTTTGGAGAAAAAAATGATTGAAATTTTTTGAAATAAAAAATATATTAGGTATTCAATTTTATTTGGTAAAAAATCTTTTCACTTTTCTGGAGATAAAGTTTTGAATACTTTTTTTAACAAAAATCCTAATTTTTTGGAATAATTTTTTTTCTAGTTTTTTGAAAAAATTTCTTTATTTTTTGGAGTGTAAATATTTCTCATCCAATTTTTGGAGAAGAAACCTATTTCACCATTGATTTATTTTGAGTCTGATCTTTTTGGCTTGAATAATTTTTTTTAATTCTAAAATTTTTTGAAAATTTTGGAAATTCCAATTCAATTATTTTGAATGTTCTGAAAAAGTAATTTGGTGAAATTCAAAATTTGGTCATTTTTAAATTTTAATAAATTTTGAAGTTGAATCACTTGATATATTTTATTTTTAATGTACGTAGTAAAAATTCAAAATCTGAAAATTTTCAAATATTGATAAAAAATTGAATTTTTGTAGTTTTTAAATTTTAATAAATTTTCAAAATGAGATCAGTTGTTATTGAAGTTTGATAAATTTTGTTAAGTTGAATGAATTTTTGAAATTTTGGTAAAAATTCAGAATTTGATAGTTTTTAAACTTGAATAAATTTTTCGAATTAAATTTATTTCAAAATTTGATTCACAATTTTTACCATTTTTGTATAGGTATCATTTTTAAGATTTGGTGAAAATTCTAAAATTGCCGACTTTTAGGTTTCAATAAATTTTTGAATTTGGATCGATTTTTAAATTTTTTATAAATCTTTGGAACTTTAAAAAATTAGTGGGTAGAGTACCTCTAAAAATTCAAAATTTTAAAAAACTTAGTTGAAAATAAGAATTTTTGTAATTTTAAAAGTTGGATCAATTTTGAAAATTTGGTAAAAAGGAAGCCTTGGCAACTCGTAAATTGCAAATAAGCTGAAATTTGGCACACGTACTAATAGAGCATGTCTCCCAGACCTCAGAACTAAATTTTGAGCTGCTGAAGTTGATTTTTTTGATTTTTGGCGAATTATTTTTCAAAATGTTGTAAATTTTTCGTATGAATTTTCAAAGTTTATTTTTGAAATTTTGAAACTTATTATATATTTTATCTTGGAAACTTTATAAAAATTCAAAATATTGATGTATAATTAATTTTTAAATCTCAACAATTCAGACTGAATTAATTTTAAATTTGATAAATTTTCAAAAGTTTTTACATTTTGAAGAATTTTTAAATTTTTAACTATTTTAAATTTAACTATAAAAAAAATATTCGATTATACCCCAAAAATAGATCTACTTTTTGTATTGGTTTGGAATATAGAATATTATTTTCTGCGTTCAATTCTCTTTTTAAGGGGGGGGGGGGGTAATTTTTCATACAAAAAGAACCGGCTTCGAACTTTTCCTTATAAAAATTTTAAATCACATGCTCCGTATGAAAATTAATTTTAAATAATATTCTATTCCCTATTACCCAGATTGTTCTATCACGTGAGGATAGTCGGGTCTTATAATTATTGCACGTCCATCCTAAAAACTTTTTTTTTCTAATTTTGAATTATTAAACCAGACAAGAGTTTTGGTAATTGTCAGCACATTTTAACAAGGCGAGGACATGGAATAAATAAATTACCAAGCGTTGACAAATTTCGCAAGCAAAACTTTCGTCATCGTGATAATTTATCACGACGAAAAAGTTTCCAAACTATTACATCTATTTTAAAATTATTTTTCGTGTTTGTCGTATTAATGAATAATTAAAAAAATAAAAAATTACCCATCTCGCATCTCAAAACCAGCAAAACCGCAAAATTAAAGACGAGAATTCTCTCATAACATATCGGTTCATTTTTTTTCACCCAGTAAAGGAAAAAAACCCATTGGTCAAATACTGGCCACAACAGTACCAGGAAAATAGATATAGGGTGAGATGGAGAGAGAAAAAAAGGGTATTTTATGGAAAATCTCTCTACAGATTTTCGCGAAGAGAAGAAAATTCTAGTGGCTTTTGGTGTTCATACTGTAAACACAAGCAACCTATACAGAGTGCACGGTTGATTACCATGATTAAAACGTATAGTACGTATACGAACAACACAACGGAAGGAATTCCTGTGCTTTTGGTGAAATAAATAACGTTTGCGTTTTAGAAAGGAATTCCTCGTGTAGTTTGCGTTGTGTTGTTTTCGATTTCAGCGGTACGTTTTTTCTCTCTCATCCTCCTATGTGCTTTATCGTCGACTCGTCGAATAGGTGAATCAAGTCGAGGGGATGGTAAAAGGCAAAGAACAGATTACTTTTTGATCTGGGATATGAGACAGGTTTAAATTATATAGATGAAATATATAAAACAATAAACGACGATGGGGAATTTGGCTACGTTGAGCTCTGCAGCACACCATAGAGGTGAAAAATGAATTTCTCTCGTTCAACAGGAAATGATAGCGATGCTGTTGAGAGACAGGGGCACCGGGGAGAAACGCAATCGTCAAACGATAACTGTTTTCTTTTCACAGTAATCTCCAATATCGTGGGGGGCAAAAAAGATGTAGCTATTGTTCGGCGAACAATGACAAAACTACTATTACACTTTCGGTTTTTTTTTCTCTTCTTTTTTTGATAATCTGATTTTAACTACAATAAAGGTATCTCGGATCGTTTATTTTCGCTGATAAAACACAACTTGCAAAAAAGCCTACAGAAATGCGTTCAACACGCGAGCAAATACAAAAGAATTTTACTTCTCTGTTTTTTTCTCTTTTCTCTCTTCTTTCACTCTTCATTCCATTCTAGGTTTTTTTTCTCTCTACTTTCCTGTGCGAATAAAATGTTAGTTCTTATCTTTTTTTCACTAGGTTCTTTTTTTTTGTGTCGACGACCGATGGATTCGCTGCATGTAAGTAAACGTTTCTTCGGATTGCAGTGTAAAAGTCGTCTCGATCGAGTAGAAAATGGTGAACCTGAAATTGTTGTTAAAATGTTCGAATTTTCCATCTTGTCGAATTAGTGTAGAAGACAGAAATCTTGGAAGAATGTAGGGAAAAGACAATTCATAGTATTCATCGGTTCAGCAAGCGGAGTTAAGGGTAAATTTAATGCATTCGAAATTAATCGTCGAGATGATCTAATGTCGTGAGTTTCTTCAGCCCATTAACGTCTCAGTGGTTCTACTTTGGCTGAAGCTAACTCTCGGGGAAAAATAATTTTGACAATGAAAACTCAGACCCTGATAAACAATTCTGATAAATCTTGGGAAACTGATGTTTCCACATGATGAAGTTAATGTGGGTCCCAAATTGTTGAAAATTTCAAGAGATTTCATCATGTTGAACCTCTACTGAAGTCCCAGGCACATTAGTGACTTCTATAGGAAAGTTTTGTTCCCTAGACCACTTTGTTTGTGCTGTGAGCTGTTCAGTTCACCAAAAAGTGAAGCTTAGAACATGAAAATTTTTTATTTTTGTCCTCAAAAGTCAAAAGGTTAAGGATTTAAAGTACAAAACTTACAAAATGCATATTTAATGAACCTTGGGCCATTTTGGGGGCTTGTAGCCTGATCAATGTGAATAAAGTGTCCTCAATTAAGTTTTTTAGACCTAAAAAATGTGGAAATGACCTAAGAAGCTGAAATTAGAAAATTTTGGAGCCAATATAAGTCTTCATTGCTCGTGCAAATGTCAAGAAATTTATTCACCTTGGGTCTCTTCTGACGTTTTCCCCAAAAAATACTTCACCCTAAATTTTGGCCTCAGAGATCAAAACTTCCAAAAGGCAGTTCTACCTCCTTTAATAATTCTCCACGTTCAGTTTTACCCTCCTAGCTCATTTCGTTCGGGCATGATGGACAATGGGTATGAACTAAACCTATACTGAAGTTTTGGGACCTCTTGGGACATTTTGGAGAACCCATATAGCTTGATAAATATGAAAAAAGTATCCCAAAATTATTTTTTCTCATCCTCAAAAAAAGTGCGCGGGGAAGACCTAGAAAGTTGAAATTTAGATTTATTGTTGTTAAATGTTAGTCTTAATTGCGAATAAAAATTTCAAGAAATTTTATCACTCTAGGTCTCTGCTGATTGCTTCTCCCCCCCCCCCCCTCCAATAAAAGACATTCTCCAATCTCCAAATTTTGACCCCAGAAGTCAAAAATTCTAAAAACACATCAGTAGGCTCTATCGACTACTTGTACTAAATGTTGACAGATTAGGTCATTCTTTGGTTTGGGCTTTACACTGATTCATGTATTGAGGTCAATACAGGAAAACAGGAAAAATTTTCATTTTTCTTCCCTACACAAGGATTAAAATACCTACATCCAAAATGGATGAATTCCACAAAAGGCACATCTGTACCATGAAGTGAATCTATGATGGAGTTTTGAGACACACAGGCCAATTCAGGGGAGCTGTACCCTCATCAACTTGAAAAAATGCCCTCAAAATTAACTTTTTTGGGTCTAAAAAAGGAGGGGGATGACCTAGAAAGCTGAAATTTGGATATGTTGGAGATAATATGAATCTCCATCTTTGGTGCGAATTTCAAAAAAATTCTTCACTTTGAGCCTCTGCTGGAATCCTTACCAAAAATTGGCTTATTGAAAATTTAAAGTTGTGGTCTCCAAAATTTCAAGGTTGATTCACTCCATGTAGGGGACCCCAAGCTGTAAGTTTGACTTGGTTTGACCCAACAGACTTGGTGCATGCTGGAGATTTAAATTTACAATAGCAGAAATATTATGGATGAATCCCTGACAAACAATAATTCTGATTAAAGAAATCCTGATGATAGAAAACAAACTTGCCAAAATTAGTTCTATCAAAAAATGATAAGAATAATTCTGATAAAAAATACCCAACTCTGACAAACATGATCAACTAAAAATTTTATTTAAAAAAAAAAAAAAAAAAAAAAAAAAAAAACAGAAAAGAACTGATAAGAAAAATGACCTCAGCGAGAACAATTCTCACTAAAAAATATAATTTTGGTAAACAAATTTTAAGTGGTGTTTGGTCACCACCTTTTTTCTTTTTTTTCCTTTTTTTTTAAATAAAAAATTGGCAAATTTTTTAACTTTTTTTTCTGCTGTAACCCATCAAAGTTGTCCCTTATCATGAGAAGTGATTCTCAAAACTTTATTCATTTTTCAGTAGAAATTTTAAGTGATGCTTTTATAACAACTCTGAACCCCTGATGGATTTAAAAAAATTTTAAATACACAAATCCAAAATTTTGTAATTTTTTAAAATGAGGAGGGGTCTTGCAGGCACCAGGTAAAATTCAGTTCGGGAAAAATGAAAATTGGGAATGATTTTCTCACAGAAACAAAGCAACTTTGAATTCAAAATTTGAAGAAAAAAAAAATTTTAATTTTGACATTTTTTGAGAATTGAGGCCTCCAAGACATCACTTAAAACTCAGATAACAGAAAAATGTAAAATTGGGAATTACTTTTCGTAGAAAAGAGCAAACTTTTATAAGTTAAAACCCAAAAAAAGGCAAAAGTTTACAAATCTGTCAAGCTTAATCCATCTTTTCGAAGTCGCTGGCATATTTATTCGTACTCGAAAATGTTGAGAAAAGTCTAGAGTTTCCACCTCCCAAGTTTTCTCATTCTTACTACAAAAGAAATAAAAACTACGAATATTCACGCAATATTACGAATATTAAGCCTTTCGCATTCACATTGTAGGCGTTTTTCTCGCACACTCGAATATTTTTCTCGAATCGTTTAAAAATTTCACCCCTAAACAAAAAAAATAAATAAAAATCGATCACCAAACCGCGGCGTATGTGGTGAAGTTACTTCAAATAGGCCTAAGCTACATCTACAGCTACGTGGCAAAACCTCGAATAAAACTTTTTGCGGGTTCGCGATTAATCAAAATAAATCAAAACGATGTCATATCGCGATGTACCGCTCATTTTGCCAGCATCGAGCTGAAATTACTTGGAAAACAAAATTTATCAGCGATGAACATGTGTGCGAATGATTGAAGAAATGAAGCGTCTCTTTTATCTGACTCGACTCCGCTGCTAAAATAACTACTCGTAACATAACGTTATGTTACTTTCTCCGGGTTGCCTTGTTAAGGCTTTTTGAAAAATTAATTAAAAGTTTCCTTATTAAAGACTCCCTAGGCGGTGTACCAGACTCGTCTGTATATAATTTTGACAGTGTGTCGTGTAGTTTTCTTATTATATACGAAGCTGAACCGTACCATAATATGGCGCATATGAAGCCTGGAATATTTTCAGTTACGTTGTGATGAGTGAAATGATACGTGTGTGAGTGAAAGTTTCGGTGTTATTTCTTCCTCAAGTGTTGAGTAAACGAGAAAACGTTTTTTTTTTTTTTTTACTCGATTTCTGCCCTTTTTTCTTGTTCTTTTCGAGTGGGGTGTTCTGCGCCAGGAGGACTCGATTTCTTTCTTTTTTCTCGTCCCATTCAAACGAGGGGGTTCTGCGCCAGGAGGGCTGGCATTTAATAAAGTAATTGTTACCAGGGCATAGAATCGATTAAAACTTTAGATCTTATCGGTTTGAAAGGCATTTGAAAAATCTGAAATATTTGACGAGCGTGATTTTTTTCCACTCGCAGAATCAGATAAATTTTTTAAATAAGCTTACTTCGTCGACTTATCGAAACTGAAATCCGCTTTGCAAGGAATTTTAACTCTAGAATGCCAAGACGACGCTCGACAATAATGAAATTAGTATTTTTTTTACTCTTTCGAAACCGAACCTTGTAATGATCGTCGATTGCAGGGCCGATCTTTGCTCAGATTAGGGGAATATTTCGCAAATTTAATTTCTTTAATGGATTTTTTTTCATTTTTAGATAAAAGTGGTACTTTGACATGTACGTGCTAATGTTTTATAATCAAATCATTCGTGAGCGAAATTTTTGAAAAGAACGAAGTCAAGGTTGTTTCATTTGAAATTCGAGACAAATGTCAAGATCACGTATTTTTAAAACATTAAAAATTTCGAGGCTTTTTGTTGGTAAAATTTCGTCGAGAAAAGAAAAACACACGAACCAATGAAGTTACAGTAAATCCACCGAAATATAAAACTTTTCTTTCACTGTTTCACTTTTTCGCTCCAAACTTTTCAATGACAATTAAATGAGCAGAAGTCGCTTCTCCCATCGCAGCTCATTCTCGAGGCAGTAAAATCTCTTCAAAGTGATACGTCTTCAGTCTTCATGCCCAGACAAAAGAAAATTTCATCAAGTTTCTCCTCTAAAAGTAGAAGTGTATTCGAAAAACGAATTTTTTTCACAAGGTCGAAATTTTCTGGTAAAATTCCCAATTGGAAAACTTTTCTGTCGAATGATCGTTGGTAAATGGAAAATGGAAATGAAAAAGACAATTTTTAAATAATAAAAAAATTTTCGAACACTTTTTATAGAGAAGATGAAAAAAAAACTAATAATTTTTAGGAAGAATTACTACCTACTCGTAAATCTGAAGTGTAGAGGATTTTTTCATTACTCGAGAAAATCAAATTGAAACGACAACAGACAAACGATTAATAGAGTATTTTACGACGACGTCTATTTCGAGCGAAGGAAAATGGCTGAAAACATTAAAACACTTCTGGAAAATTCATCGAAAATTTATAATCGGTTGGAAAATTATTAGAGTGGAAATGGGCGAGCCAGCATCGCCCAGATTAAATTGTTATACCATCTTTTATTTAACCTAATCCGCGATATTTATAAATCAACAACACATAATAAAGCTTGTTGGGAAAATTTCGTTCGCAACATGCTTTATTCGTCTCTGGGGAGAATTCGACGCCGAGTCGACTTTAGTTTCTAAATAAAATTTTCAAACTTGATGTTGGCAGGTTTTGAGAGAAATTACTCGATAAACACGCCACCCAATTTGTTGGAGTTTTCATGTTGGGTACAGGGGGGAAGGGAGGAAATCGCTAGTTTGATATCAATTTAGGGATTAGATACATAAAAGCGTAGGTATAGTAATAAGACATTGGTAAATAATATTTACGTACTATCGGTTGTGTTTACTTTTTATGTGTGCTCATGTTGGCAGAACGGGGGGGGGGGGGTTGCAGCTTCGAGCTGAAATATAAACTTATACCCATTTTGGTACGTTTAATAAGCTAAAACGAGCCAATAAAATAAATTTGTTTGTTTTTTCATCTTTCACTCGCGAAATCGCAACCACAAAAGCGTTTAATTTTATTCCCAACAAAGTCGATCTCGTAATGCTTAACTTGTTTTCGCTTTTTAATAGACCGCCGGGGAAAATGGCGCACGAGTTTATTTCTTTTAAGCTTCCTCCTTCGTTGTAGATTGGTAGACTATATGGTATGCTTACTAGTCGTACACTTACACAACAACTCGAATCGAAATAATAACGTTTGTGTGTTTTCACCAAAAACAAGAAGGGAGTCGAAAAAGCAGAAAACTATAAACCGAACGACACCGTATTCTTAGAATTGACAGGTAGCGAAGGTAACATCTTATCTGTCTTTTCTTTTTTACTTTTCTTCGTTTTCCAAAACGTACTTGGTACTTTCAGACCTTCGCATATACAAAGTTACTCAAAATGTCGTCGTTATATTGATCTTTCTGGTAAGATAGAAAGCGTTTGATTGCAAATCCTTGGGGAAAAATTGAATGGCAAAATGCTATCCAATTTTATAAGTATGTAAATTAGTAACATTTTCTTTGAATTTTTAAAAATAATTTTCAAAAAAATTATCTACCTTCTCTGAAAGAAATGATCAAAAAAAAGAATCAGAACAATGAATTGTTGAATTATTAATTAAAATCGCGGTTGCTGGATGTTTCGATCCTTTCTCCTTGAATAGAGTGGTGGTCACCACCACTCTATTCAAGGAGAAAGGATCAAAACATCCAGCAACCGCGATGATTTTAATTAGTATAAAAAAAAAAAAAAAATTTTATACTAATTAAAATTAATACATTATTTTAAAATTATAAACCCTAAAAAAAAAAAATTGAATCCGGTGGTCTGGTCGGCGTTGATCTTCCATACTTTCGACTCTTTTGAAATTCGATGATCGTTTTCATGAAATAAGAAGCAGTTGGTTCGTTGTTACCATGTAGTGGATCTACCAGGATTACCCATTCGAATACATTCGTGACGCTGGCTTCGAATTCGGTTAGCCATTTTTAACACTGTGGTAATGAAAAATCATTATTGTAATTATGTAATACAAGGGTATACCTATGTTACGCGCAGTTGCCGAATGCACGCAGTCTGCAACGCCATTGCGTAATGCGCACATTCGGCAAAATTTGGCCCAAAAATTGCCGAATGCGTACAGTCGGCAGCCAAATTTCGAAAAAAATACGCGAATTTGGCAACGATGGTTCTTCAGTGGCTTAAATGAGCGTTATAGATGTTTTTCAGGTGAATGAATGCACGAAATGATTGACCGAGATCTTTGTACCTACTTAGATAAAAAAAAAAAAAAAAATTGAGATATTGTAATACGTGTACATTTAAAAAATAGGCACTAAAATATGTCGAATTGAGTTATGCGGGCCGCGGGGTCAAGTCAACTCCCCTTTTAAAAAAAAGTCAAAAAATGTCAAATTTTCAATTTTTTTTTTTTTTTTTTTTTTGGTTTTAGCTTATTAAAAATTGCTCTTTATCCATGAAAAATAATACCCCAATTCCCCTAATTTCAAAAAAATACAAAAACCTAAAAAGATAGCCAAACTTTCGAATCTAGAATTTAAAGTTATTTCTTGAGAAAATAAATTTCTCAGGAACTGAATTTCAAGTCCATTTTTCAGAAAAATAAAAAAAATATCTACCTATAGGTCTTCAAATCATTCATTTCATGCATTCATTCATCTGAAAAACCTACATATAACGCTGATTCAAGCCATTGAAAACCCATCATTGCCGAATTCGCACACTTTTTCGAAATTTGGCTGCCAACTGTACGCATTCGGCTTATACATTATCAGGAATGTTGCTCATGGTAATATTACAGTCGACCTTCTTTATTTTCCACGTTCGAATCAAAAATGTCGTAATGAAAAATTTTATGGGGTATATTATGTCTCCTGGAAAAAACTGAAAAAAATAAAATAAAATAAAATAAACAGTTGCTTACCTCCATACGCTCCAATTTCGTCTCAACTTCTGCCACTTTCGATTTCATATATCTACTGAAATTCTTTCAGGAAGTTCTGGACGTTAACAGTCGTTTCATTTTGGCCAAATGTACCAGAAAACGTATTCAGAAGAACGATCCAAATCATTACGAAAGCCATTCTTCAATTTCAAAACAAAACTGAAATAGTGAATCACACAAAATTATGGTCGTGCTAAAAAAAACAAGATTCTTTTTCAAGTGAAAAAAATTAACGAATAAAAGAAATGATCTTTTCAGCAATGACCAAAAACAAAGGTTCTCCTATCCCACTCAATGATCCCTTGCACTTTAAGCAGACTGGTTTTACCTAATTAGGAAAGCTACCCAATTGTCTTGTAATTTGAAAATTTGCTGTTCTATGAAAATGATTTCGTTTTTGCAGTATTTACTAAAAGAATGAATAGAATTTCAATAATGGCCACCACGTTTTTCAATTTCATTCACCATGTCGGATCGAAAGATTGTACTTGGCAAAATAAAAAGTGGGGGCCGCAGTGGAAAACGAAGCAATTAGAAGCCGAGAATTTTTCGTTTTGGCACGTTGATTGGTTCATTTTCGCTCCGCCTTTCTCGCGTCAAAATTTGCCAAGTACAATCTTTCGCCGAACGTACTATAGTGTGTGTTATATTTTTTCGTCCAATCGAGATGGAACATTTGGAACATTTGAAGCGTATGTTTAAAAAACAACCATAGTCAAAATTTACGATTTTTTTTTATTGCATATTGGAAAAGAAAATTTCAGGAGAAAAACGACGGTAAATTTATTTTTGAATAAAATGTTTCCTCCGACATTTTTTTTCGAGTTTCTAAAAACTGAGGGTTTCGGCAATTTTGTTTTTAAAAAAAACCATAGTCAGTAAGAACCAATCAGAACTGTTCTTGACTATGGGTGATTTTCAGCCTAATTCACAAAAATGTAAATAACAACACAATCAAAATTCAGTACCTACCGCATTCACTGTAGACGTAGAGAATCCCATAAACAAATTTCTCATACCATCTAGTCCGAATAAAAAACCTAATATGCCCGGGGTATAAAATATAAGGATCATATTGATACAAATAAATTAATTTTTTACTTTCCTTAATTTTTTTTAAGGTTGTTGCAAAATTTTCGTGAAAAAATTGATAATTAATTAACTACACAAATGCGAACATATAATCACTATCGCTAACTCTATCCATTCGTAGGTCAAGGTTGAACGTTTCACAACTATTCACAAGACAAGAAGGTTTCAGTTTTGCGGTATGTAATTTTGAAATCTTATCATTTTTAATATACCGGCGATTTATCTTAATCTGAATAACTTTATTATTTTTTTAATCAAAATTTTTCAAAATCTTCGTCGTACTTTTTCATATTTTTCTTTTGAAAACTTTTTTCAAATAAATTGTTACGTAATGAAGATTATTCCCGAGTTTTTAACAAACATTTTTTTTTCTAAAATATATTCCGTCTAATAAAAAATATTTCGAACATATTTTGGAAGAATTGGAAAAATATAGTCAATCTCTCAATTTACAAATTTTGTAGGTAAAAGTAAGACGTAACAGGAAGGGAACAATTTCAACGAAACAGATGATATTGTTCTTATCTGTTCTGATGGAACAAAATATTTTTTCTGAACATTCTCATTGATTTGTTCTGCTGGTATGCGTTATCAATATTGACGAATTTATTGCATTAATAAGGGAAAAAGCACCAAATTAGAGATACCATTTTTGTTTTCCCCCTAGCTCCTACCCAAAAGACCCTACATGAAAAGTGAATAATTATGTCAAAAAAAAAGTCCAACTAATCCCCTTTCACGCGATGACCTTCATTTTTTCGATTTAATGTTAACCAAACGGGTGAGATTTAAAAAAAAAAAAAAAAAAAGCAGAACTGGTAACTAATTATTCGAAGTAGGTACTCAAAATATTGATCACTTACATGCACCGGATGGCTTGATCAAAATACTCGGATAGTCCGTCCGAAGTATTGATTGGTTTCAGATACAGGTTGCTTGAAAATTCGAAATTTTGAGATGAATTTGTCGTACTCAACAACCGCTCGAGAAAAAATCGAAAATCGAAGTCTTAGAACCAAATATGACTGACCACAGTTTCGAGCCGTCGAAGTTACGAGGTTAATTGAGGATGATTTTTCTAGAAAAAAAAAGAGGAGGAAGAAGAAGGAAGATAACGAATATTCGAGAGATAAATGAAATTAAATGTTCTATCTATATCAGCATCTTATAAAAACTCATTCGTCTTTATTGCATTCCTTCAAGTTGATTTATTAATATTTCCTTGAGCATTTAAATGGATCTCTGATTTGCCTAGATTTTTAAGCGATGATGTAAAATTTGGCTGATGAAATTAAAAACAATTATTAATCATTTCAAACCTTTGAAAATTCTGTAAATTATTAGAAAAAAGTGGGTATCTATTTAATTTTTTTAAAATCAGGTCTGAAATTTTTTGATTGAAATTAACTTTCAATGAAGAAACTATTTTTTTAAGAAATTAAAAAAGAATTACGCTTGAAAAAAAATTTTTGTAATCAAAACAATTTTTAAAAATTTTAACGAACAATGTATTTTTGTAATATGAATAAAAAATTGAAATGTTGGCTCTAAAAAATTTTTTTTAATTTAAAAAAAAAAAATTTTGAACAATTTTTAAAATTTAAATAATGTCTAACTTTATTAGAGTTTTTCATGAGTTTGTTCATCGGAAGCATGCACTGTTTTATTTTTTAAAAATTAAAAAATTTTTCTGCTTCAAAAAATTAATTTTGCAATGGGAAATTTCACATTTTCCCAAAATTCATTTTTCTTGAAAAAATTGCTCAAATAAAATTTTTTCTCATTTCTGTGAGGTTATGATGAAAAAATTCTGAACTTTTCAATTATTATTCGCACTATTGAAAAAAATTCATTTTGCAAATGGGCAATTTCACATTTTCCCAAAATTCAATTTTATTGGAAAAATTGCCAACTATTGTTTTCCCTCATCATTCGGGTCCATTCAGAGTGGTTTTTACGAAAAAATTCATGATTTTTCAATTATTCGCATTTTTCGAAAAAATTCATTTAACCCATGTAATAAGTACCATGTGGTACCTACTTATTACAAGGCGAATTTCACATTTTCCCAAAATTCAATTTTTTTGGAAAAATTGCCAAAAAATATTTTTTTCTCATCATTCTGGTCCACTCTGAGAGGTTATGATGAAAAAATTCTGAATTTTTCAATTATTCGCTTTTTTGGATGTTGATATCTTATCTTACCTATTTTTTTTTATTTTCTATTTTTTTAATGATTTTTTTTTCGCTTTGATCTCGGCAAATTTAAGCATCTACATATGCATTTTTTAAATTTGCAAAGTATTTGACTCAAGTAATTCTTGGACACCTTACGCGATGGTGCCAGAATGTCTCCATATGTTTGGAGTATAAAGTTTTGAAGTTTGATTAATTTTTACAAGGTATACCCGCAAAATTTGATACCTTTGGATTTTTAATAAACTTTTAAAGTTGAATAACATTTTTAAAATTTTTAAATTCTTTATATCATCAAAACGAGCGAGGGGTTAACTTGATGAAAATTAGAATTTTGATAATTTTTATAGAAAATTTTCAATATTTTCAAGAGTAGTGAATTTATGGCATTTTTAAAACGTTGAAAATTCAAGAAATCTTTGAAATGAAAAATGAAACAAAATCAGAATTTGAAAAAATTTGAATTTTGTTCATGTTTGAAGTTTGATAAATTCAGAAAATTTAAAAAATATCTACAAAATTAAAAAAAAAATCAAAATTTAAAAATGGAAAAAAATTGAAAATTAAAAAAAAATAAGAAATTACATTTAATCAATAAAAAAAGCTACCCTCTTCTGGCTGAATTTGTAAAAAAAAATATTTTCTGTTAATTCCAAAAAATGAGAAATTTGCATTTTTTCAATGAAAAAAGTTACCCTCGTCTGGCTGAATTTGTAAAAAAAATTATTTTCAGTGAATTCGAAAAAATGGAAATTTTATTTTTTTTTGAAGACAAAGTCTACCTGTTGATCCAATGCAAAAATCTACCCTTAGCAAATTTGTAAAAATTTATTTATTTTCTGTAAATTCCAAAAAGTGAGAAATTTGCATTTAATCAATGAAAAAAGCTACCCTCCTCTGGCTGAATTAAAAAAAAAAAATTATTTGCTGTAAATTTCAAAAATGAGAAATTTGCATTTAATCAATGAAAAAAGCTACCCTCCATTGGCTGAATTTCAAAAAAATTTATTTTCTGTGAATTTCAAAAATTTTTCTGTAAATTTCAAAAAGTGAGGAATTGCATTTAATCAATGAAAAAAGCTACCCTCCTTTGGCTGAATTTGTAAAAAAAATTATTTTCTGTTAATTCCAAAAAATGAGAAATGGCATTTATTCAACGAAAAAAACCACCCTCGTCTGGCTGAATTAAAAAAAAAAAAAAAAAAAAATGGAATCTTTCCCATTTTAAAATTTTTATTTTAAAATTTTTGTAAGTAGGTTCACCAAATTTTAAATATTTTGAAAATACATTATGAGAAATTTTCAGAATTAGGTAACAATTTGTGGGTAACTGGGTAAGTAAGATTTCAAAAAATTTATGAAATTGAAATTTCAGTTATGTTTAAATTTTAATATAATTTTGAAAAAGTTTTTGGAATTTGATGAATTTTTACAATTTCCAAAAAAGTTTATCCTTGGGTATCATCTTACTTTTTTGAAAATTCAAAATACGGTAATTTTGGAATTTCAATCATTTTTAATTTAAATTGCATTAATTTTTTAAATTATCAAAACACTGTGAACATTAAAAATAGGGAAGAGGGTTAACATGCTGCCAACTGGAAGTTTAGAAGTTTTAAAATTTTAGTCAAGTATTAAATTGAAAATGAAAATATTTTTAAAGTTTGATATTTTATAGAATTTTAAAAATTCTTAAAATTTTTGGAATTAAAAAAAGAAGAAAATTATAAAAATTCAAAATTTGAAAAAAATGGAATTTTTTTCCTTTTTTAAGTTTGATAGAATTCATAGAATTTTTAATTTAAAAAAAGTTTTTTGACAGTAATTCGAAATAATTAGATAGATACTTACTCATGTCAAGTATTTAAAAAAAAATGGTCAATCAAAATTTGGTCAAAATTTTGCAAGCTTTTGAGTCGTTGACTTTCGATAAGATTAAAAAACGTGAAAAAGTTAAATTTTTGAAGAAGTTTTGATTTTTAATATAAACTGGGTGATTTAATTTTTGCATAGTCTTATTATAATACCTGATTTAAAACAAAATTTGAAAAAATTGTTTTCCAAAAGAATTTAGTAAAACCCTGGCTTCAAAAAATAAAATAAAATAAAATAAAATAAAATAAAATAAAAATGAGTTGGATAAAAAATTTGAAGTTTTTGAATGAAATTTCAAAAAATCGTGTTCAATTGAAATTTGAAGATACCAGACAATTTTCACTCGACAAAATTTTCAAAATATTCTTGGTCAACAACTCAACAGAAATTTCAAAAATAAAATGAAAATAAAACGCACAAATAATTTTTTTAAATAATTAAAAAAATACTTTACTTCAAAAAAATTAATTTAAATTTTTTTAAAAATAATTCCAAAACAAAATCGAATCTTCATGGATCTCTCGTTTTTTTTTTCACGCATGACTTCATTCACCTACACATACATTTCGCCAAAATCTAAAATTCCTGCTGCGACAAGCTTTTTCTGCTTGTCGAAAATTTTAAACTAACAAACCCAATCAAAGGTAGTGCGAGAATGGAGAAAGTTAATAGGGTTTTGTGAGAGCTCGTTACGAATATATGTCACGTTCGAAGACACGTTGCGGCATATCTGCTTCCTTCTTGGAATTCACTTTCCGTAATGAATACGACGAGGTGAGATATGTCGGTGGAATTGTTTACACAAGTATTCACTCTTTTCTCGGCTGTCTTGTCTTTTTTGAAAAACCAGTTGAAAAATATCGAAAAGAAAAATCTCGCTGCGAAGGTTTCAAATTAATGATAAGGTCTGTTTTAGCCTTGCCCAAAATGGTCCTTACCGTTTCAAGTATCACTTTGATGATTTTCGGACTCGCCTTTGCCAAAGTTCTGCTTATTCGTAGACGTAAAACGGGCCAAAAAGGAGAGAAAAATAGGACGAAATTAATTAAAGCTTACGCATTATTGGAATTTTAATACGTGTGGGCCGAAGAAGGACGTGAGTACCGTATTTTATACCAAAAGAAAAATTCGTTTGGTGGATCTCCCTTCGAGATATCGCGGCTCTGTCCGGTGTGTGGTATTTTTTTTTTAATAACATTAAAAGCGTCCGCGTTCTGGCCCGTTCGTGTTGAAATGAACGACGAGACTAAACTGATTTATTGAATGAAAATTGATCTACATGCTACGTAGGTAGCGCTCTACCAACTGTTAACGATTAGTCATCATTATGCTTAGCTATATGTGTATAGTTCTTATCATTACATATTTTATTAATTGATACATTTCAACAGTTCGAACGTACAATTTTGATAACGGCTTTTATACCTGCGACGTAGGAAGGTATAGGAAGTTAGGTAGAGTTCATCGATAACAAAATATAGAGAGAATCGCCAGCTTTTACCCGAAAGTTTTCCCGCCAACTCGCCCCGAACCGTATCCAGGGGTTTAATTAAGCCGCATACAGCACACTGGGCCATTGGCAACTCATCGAGTTTAAAAATTCAACCCCTTGTGGGGAATAATTCGCGTTATTTTTTCCTCATTAGAGGCGACACGAGCAGCTCGCGCCACGATCCGCCGGATAAATATTTATTTTACTGGTATTTCGACTCAGGTTATGGGTGAGTGGGTGTGCGTGTGTGTGGATGTGGAAAGACGAGCCAGTAGCGAGCACTAGGAGCGCCCTGGTCCCGTCGACGACCGGCGTCGTGAATGATATTCGCTTACTTGGCGTAGTTATGCGGATATTTATCTGTTTATCTTCCGTACAACCGACCAACTTCCACCAAATTTCCACAATTTTCATTCGCGCTTCGCTAAGCACGAAATAGACCCGTCACTACCCACCATCAACCATAACGTATAAACGTCCCAGCGTATACTTCAACAACAACAACAACAACAACAACGCGAAAACAAATTCCCAAACAAAAATCCAGCAATCTTTGGTTTCTCTTGCTTCCATGGCCCGGCACGACCGACAGATCGTCTTGTTTCAAAAGTTGTTATTATTGTTTATATTGGAAATTTTTCCCAGAGCTTTAAACTCCGGCGAATGCAGCATTTTTACAGTCGTCCGATGTTAAATTACTGACTGGGAATTTCAAAGTGCAACAATTTCCAGCAGCAGTTTTTCATTAAGCATTTCCAAGTACGAATCGACTGACAGCTCGTTTATTTCGCGCATTATTCCGAGGAATTTGTTTCGCAATCATTTTTCAAAAGAATTTTCAGAGATAATTTTTATAAAGAAGTTTGTGTGTAGGAAAATTTTATAGGAAAATAATGTTTTTTTCAATAAAAAAAAGTCTTCTCAAAAACGTTTAATCAGTATCCTAGCGAATTGTCTTAAATGGGAAAACAAATATAAAAAAAATGATAGAAATTAAAGGCAGAAAGTTATCTTTAAAAATTTTGGTTTTAAAAAAAAACCTATCATCAAAATAAGTAGATCAGTACTTCGAAAGATTTGATCAAATTTTAATCATTAGCACGACATATTTGTGGGTACCTAGACCTACTCAACCAAATTGAAAAATTCATTAAAATTTAAAATTAGCATAAATATTCCAAATTTTATTAAATTTTGAACTCTTTCCAAAATTTGGATTCCATCCAAAATTTAAAATTTTGTAAATTTTTTTAATTAGTTAAGTGTAAAATTTTATTTCACTGTAAAAAATATGTGGGCATAAGTAATTTGAAAATTTATTGAAAATTACAAAAATTTCAATCTGTACCTATTGAATTATAAAATTTTTCAATGATGGCGAATTTCAAAAATTTATTAAAAATTTTTATAGTTGTAAAAATTCGTGAAACTGTAAAAATTTATGGAAGTTCAAAATATGATAGACTATAAAATTTGCCAAAATTCTAATAATTTCAGATTTTGAATTTTTACCAATTTTTTTAAGCTTTGTAGATTTCTAAAAAAATTTGAAATTCTATTGATTCTACTTAACTTCAAAAATATTTCCAATTTTAAAAATTTATAAAACTTCAAAATAAGTAAAAATTCTAATTTTTCAGATTACCTACGAATTTTTACCGACTTTTTAACATTTAGAAGGATTAAAACTTTTTTGAAATTCTAAAAATTTATCAATCTTCAAAAATATTTACGTTTTTAAAAGCATTCATAAGTAGGTAATAAAATTCAAAAATCACCAAAATTTCAATTTTTTAAATTTTAAATTTTTATAATTTTTTAAAAATTTAGTAGGTAAATTAATTAATTATTATTATTTTCAAACAAAATTCTATTTTCCATCAGGTTATCCGACAACCGCTAAAAATTCGTAAAATTTTCATTCAAAAATTTATTGAACGAAAGTAACTTTTAAATAGGTATTTCAATTTTAATTTTGATTTTTTCACTACTTCCACTATCTTGCAGACACCCTGTCTTTAAAAGTATTTTCAATTTTGTAAAATTCATCAACATTTTAAAATGACCAATTTCTTTTTTCAGATTTTGCATTTTTGTCAATTTTTTTTTAAATTTTGCAGATTTTCTGAATTATTAACATTTTAAAAATTCTATGAAATTCATAAAACTTCAAAATAGGTATCTATTTTCATTTTTACTCTGATAAAACTTGAAAATTACAAAAATCTCAATCATCCACAAAATACGCCTCCTCCTTATTTTGAAGATTCACAAAATTCTGAAAATTTTAAAAATTGATTCAACTTCAAAAATTTAATAATTCCAAAGGTACCAAATAATGTGAATGTTTACAAAATATTGAAGGCGCCTAAGAATATAAATTTTTTTAAATTGTAAAAGTTCGTTAAATTTCAAAAATGACTAAAATTTCATTTTTTTTAAATCAAATAATAGAATTATTACCCGCGTCTACAATTTTGAAGATTTCTAATTTTTTTGAACTTAGAAAAAAATTTTCTACCTACTTATTTAGAAATTACCAAAGTCCCAGTTTTTCCAATTTTTGTTTCCCCCTTTCTTTAATTCTGAAGATTTATAAAAAAAAATTGAAATTCTATGAATTTTATTAAACTTGATAAATGAAAAAATTCCAATTCTTTCAAATTTTGAATTTTCATAATTTTTTTCTTGTTCTTAATTTCAAAAATTTTAAGAATTTTTGAAATTCTATAAAATTTGTCAAAATTTAAAAATATTTTCAATTTTAATTTAATAAAATTTTAAAACTTCTAAAATTCCAGTTGTCATCATGTTAACCCTTTTCCCTATTTTGAATGTTCGCAGCATTTTGAAAATTTTAAAAATTGATGTAATTTTAAAAACTAATTAAAATCCCAAAATTACGGTATTTTGAATTTTTACAAAATCTTAATTTCTACGTCATTTTTATTTTTCTTCAATTTTTTTTAAATGTAATATTTTATTTATCTCTTGAAAAAATATATCTTTTAAAAATGTAGTCGAAAGTAAATGTTTTATAATTTTGATTCAACATAATTTTTTTCAAATTGTGTTCAAAAGCAAACTTTGCAAAATTTTGATTGAACATTTTTTCAAGTTTTATTATTACTTGATAAATTTTTACAAATCTTCTTGAAAAACAATTTTATTCAACTTTTTATCAACATAGTTTTTTATTTTTTCTGAATTATGCATACGTATAATATAGGTATTTTAATTTTTTTTGTAAGGTAATCTTTATTGATTTATTTAATTTTTTTCAGGTTTTGTCAAAGAATAATTCATTTATACACTTTTTTCCTATTTTTGAAACTTTTTCATGCTTTGATCATTTTTTTTAAAATTGATAGTTTTTTTTGAATTACTTACAAAAATTTGTTTCCGATTTAAAAAAAAAATAGATAGTGAATTTTTAGTACCTACAAATTATGAGTATATTCAAATTTTGAGTAGATAATTTTTTTATAGGTCATGTTTTATTTATTTTAATTCTTTTGAATTTCGTTCTATAACTTCATACATAATTTTAAATTAATTTTTTTTTTTGGGGGGGGGGGGGGGGGGTCAGTTTTATTGATAGATAATAATTTTTTTTGAAAAATGATTTCAGAATTTATATTATTTTAAAATCTATTTTTTAAATTTTGACAAAACACTACTAAATTTCAATTTTTGGTTCAACACAATTTTTTCTTATTTTTGTTCTCATCTTTTTTTTAATGAAAAAAAAATGTTGGATATTATCTATTCTGGATTCTGTTCAAATTTGTCAGTTTAAAAGTTTCAAAATATTTTGATTAAGTGTAATTGTATTCATTTAAAAAAATTTTATTAGGTATAATTATTATTGAAAACACAATTTTTAGATTTTTGATAACAGCTTTTTATAAATTTTGTTGAAAGTATTTATTTGTGTATTTTATTTATTTATTTATCTATTTATTTTTTCAAATCTTCTATTGGTAAGGTACGTAGTGAATTTTTCCAGTCTTATTTAGAAGATCTACTTCATTTTATTTTATTTTTTTTGAATAAAATCAGAGTTTTTGAAATTCTGTTGGAAACAAAAATATAGGTACTGATCAGTAATTGAATTTCAATTCTTATTAAAATTGAGTTTTTCGAAGTTTTAATTCTTCATAACTCCGTTTTTTATTGAAAAAAAGTTTTATCAAAATTCAACTTTTTCAAAATAATGCTGACAATTAATATTCTAAAGTTGTTCTCAAACATAATATTTACCATTAAAAATACAAATAATATTTTAAAATTTTGTCCAAAAACAAAATATATTTTAATTCTTAAAACATAAAAATAGACTCATAATGTGTTGAGATTCACATATCCACACCTCCCTCGCCCATTTCTTAACGCCAGTTGAATTTCACGTACAACTCTATACCCATTCGAAAGGGGATAATAAAAGAAGAGAAAAAACGCTGATAGAAAATAAGGCTTCATAAAGACGAGAAATTATTTCATCATTTTAAAGGTTTATCAAAGTTGAACAATAAATTTCGCGTAAAGTACCAAAGTTCAAGAATTTAAGGCAAAGTCACGCGAGTACGATAAAATAATGGCGTTCTGATACTAACACTCCAACTGTCATAATAAATTCATTCCACAGTTTACTAGCTTTCGCTTCTCTTTTTTTGTGTCCTGTTCCGATGTAACTTTTGCGTTCACCCTCATGCTCTCTGTCTCAATACACTCGCACACTCGTCTCGTGCTACAACACAGAGCACTCATACTGTAGCACCCGAAAGTGAATGCGCGGATCGGTAAAAAGGAAATATATGTACGCGTTCGCATGTATAAATTTTATACGCGAGCATAAAAAAAGTATACGACGATAATTTATCGTTTAAACATAGTTTAGAAGGTTTGCTTATGTTTAAAAATACTTAGACGAATGTTCGCGCTATAAATCATTGTATCACTCACGTCGCTATACTTTTTCCCATTTCACTTTTTCTCTTTTTGTTTTCTTTTTTACCCTCTTATACAATTTTTTCTTTCCTCTCTGTGGAAAACTTATTTGCATATAAATTCGAAAGTTGTATTTTTGCGGTTACTATTGACGATGGCGACTTTCCCAAGCACAACTTTATCGTTTAGCGGTTTCTCAAAGTGTACCGAAGGAGCCACCCTTGAAACCAAACTTGACACGAGACGTATGCATTGACGACGCACCGACGTGAACTTGCGCCGCTTAAAAATTATTCGAGCAACTTATTTCGCATTAGTGTACGATGAGTTGCCGATTGCAGCCCTTTTACGCAGGAGTAAGCGTACCTGTCGGATAATTTGCCTACTTGCGTATTTGAAAGGAGCTGCTATGCTATGCCTGCGTAATTATTAGCAAAATTGTGTATGCAATATTGCGAGCATTTACGTAGGATAATTTGCATAGGAAATATTTTGAAGGGGCACGTATTGTTTCATTTTAACGCCTGATTATATTCGAATAGGCAAATTATCGTGCTCGAATGTGAAATAAGTTGCCTATTTTCTATAATGTAGGAGGGTTTTTTTTTCGGAGAGTGATTTTAAATGTGAACGAAATGAAGAGGATGGGATTAGTATTTTGAAGGAGTCTATGGTATCCGGAATGAGCAGCGATAGTGGCAGGTGGATTGGGTTAAACTTTCACAAGGACGTTGGTTTCAATTGAGTTCGCCTTTTTTCCTTTATTTGCGGTCGAGTATAATTTGACGGTAGCTACAAAGTACGTTATAGATGTTTTTGAATGTTTGCTTGACCTTTTTTGAATTCGGTGCTAAAATTCCATTACAAAGGCAACGCTGCGTGATTTTAGGTGTCGGTAAATTGATTACGGAGTCGTATCCATTAGCGATATTTGTCACCGCTTTAGCCATTAGCGTTTGACCTCGTTTCGACGGATCTAATTATGGTGGCACGTCTACCTAGTTTGCTATTCTTTCTTTCCTTTTTTTTTCTTCACCCATTTCAATATGTGTCGAAAGAGTTTCCGTTTTAGGGTGTTAGCAGTGATCTACGCCCTGTGAATAATTCAATACTGCTGAAATAACTTTTTTGCGAAGTAATTTCGTTGGCTTCAAATATTTTTACTGCAATGTCGATGCGAAAGGTGGATAATTGATTTTCAAATATTAAAGAAAAATTCGAACTTTGAGTTGTCCTTACAAGGGAACCTCGCCAACTCGTCACCTCCGATTGAGATGAAATTTGGCTCACTGAAAGAGCATGCCACTCAGACCTTACAACCAAATTTTTAGCTGTCGAAGTTGATTTTTCGATTTTTGGCAAATTTTTGAAAATGTCTAAAATCGCCCCCCAAAAAAAACATTTTTTGAAAAAAAATTGTAAATTTCAAGATAGAATCCTGAAAATCGATTTATACACTGAAGTCGACCTCTCGAATTGATTGGGACCATTTTCAAAGCGATCTGGAGCCTCCAGGAAAAGTTAACTTTTCTCCAGCGCACTGGAATAGCTCCAGACGGCGCTGTAATCAACTTCGGCAGCTGAAAATTCAATTCTAGCCTTAGTATGATGCCATCTATCGATTGACGTAGTTGAATCCAAAATTCGAGGTGACGAGTTCGCATGTAGTTTCTTTTGACAACTTGAAAATTCTGCATTATTTAAAAATTTCCAAAAAATCAATTTCTCCAGCATATTACCCAAAACTTTATCTACCCCCTAAAGTCGACCCCCCGAGTCGATTAGCACCATTTTCGAAGTGATCTGGAGCCTCCAGAAAATGTTGACTTTTGTCGTCTGGAGAGATTCCGGTGTGCTGGAACTGCTGGAGAAAAGTAAACTTTTTCTGAAGGCTCCAGATCGCTTCAAAAATGGCGCCAATCGACTCGTGAGGTCGACTTTAGTGTAAAAACCAATTTTCAGGATTCTGTCTTGAAATTTACAATTTTTTGAGTCGGTTTTAGCCATTTTTAAAAATTCGCCAAAAATCGAAAAATCAACTTCGGCAGCTAAAAATTTGGTTGTGAAGTCTGGGTGGCATGCTCTTTCAGTGAGCCAAATTTCAGCTCAATCGGAAGTGACGAGTTGGCGAGGTTCCTTTGTTAGGAATTTTCAAACTTTTGGTCGTTTTCAATGTTCAAAGATTTTGTAAAAATTCACAATCATAAGAAAATGCTCCAAAATTTGCTGGATTCATTTCTCTCTCTCCATCTTGCCCCTTATCGTGATATTTTCTCGTCGTAATACGATGAAAAATTCAACAAGTGGCCCAACATCGTTTACATTTGAATTTTCACATCTGAAATGAAACGCTCGGTTACGTGTCTATATGTATCGCATTCGGCATCTAGCGAAGATACGCAGTTGATTTTCAGTAATTTACGCTCCCTCGACTGTACGCATCTACGTGTAATGTGTATGTATCTGAACCTTTTTTCTCCCTTCTTTTTTTTAATAATACCTACTGCGCTATGCTATACACTGTTTGATATTTAGAAGGCGGCGTGATAAAAATTGTTGATATGGTAGTAGCGTGTTAAGCATTTCATTGCTGGAATAATGCATTTTTTATGTTCGGTATTATTATTTAATGAGTTTTTCCCCGCCAGGGGGAAAATGTCGGATCGTCGAAAGTGAAAGCGTGACGAGAGCGCGAACTGGCTAAATTTCGGGCAATTTGTGTTCTATTGTGTTATGAGTAAATTAAGTTGGCAGCTTTTTTTACGCCTTATTTTTCTGCCAGAGATGGTATGCTTTATTGAAATTTTACAAAGATGATATGGTGCTCAGAGGTAGAGCAGTGATATAGTATAATATGAACTGTTATTTGTCCTCGACTCTTGTTTTTTTTTTTTTTTTTTTTTTTTCTAAATTGGAAGAAAGGAATGAGAAAGAAAAATGAAAAATAAGGAAAATAAAGAGACATTATTTATTATACACACATAACTACAGGGTGTCACAGTGAAGAATATGTTTCTTCAATGTGATAAGCCGGCAACTTGTTTCAACGATGCGTAGATACCTTTGCGCAACCCTGTTATTGAAGGGACTGAAATACATACTGTCGGAATGAAATTTCGAATTTTTCATAATACATACATTTTCTTACCTTAATAACTAAAAAATGGAACCTGTTTTGATTTCTTTTTTTTTTTTTTATTTCAAATTAAAAATAAGCAAAGAAGTGATTTGCAAAAAACATATTGATTTTAAGAATTTTCTTGAATAAAAGTCAAACGTAGATTTTGTCAAAAAATTCAAAAAAATTTTTTTGACAAGAATCAAAAATTATTTCAAAGAGGGTTGAAAAATATCTTTTCTACAAAAAATTATTTTTAAAATAAAATGCTTTGGTGGAAGGGAAAAACCATAAACAATTCTCTGAAAGAATCAAAAATTCTGTTTATTAACAAATTTTTGAAAGTATTTTTTTTTTTTTTTTTTTTTTTTTTTAATAATGATCTTAGTTGATTTTTGGGCGTGGGGGTTGATAAATCCGTTCAAAAAAATGTAAAGAAATTTGACGGAGATGAAGTAAATGTGCAAGAGGAAAATATTTGTATTATTATTTTTTTCTAATTGAGAGAGTAGTTAGTACATATAAACAAAATACTTAATAGGTATATTTTTCAGGGGGAAAAAAATGAAAAAGAAAAATTCGCAAATTCATTCAAAACATGTTCCAAGAATATTTTTTATGAAAGAATTTCTTATGTTTTGGGAAAAAATTGCATATTATAGAAAATATTCTTGAAATTTTCCTGGAAAAAGTTCAAACAAATAGCCTATTTTTTTTAGAAAAAAATTCAAAAATGCTTCTAAATAATTATATGCCTACGCTACGTAGGTATTTGAAAAATATATTTTTTAGCAAAAACTATTTTTAAACTGAATAAAAATTCTTTCAATATGATAAGAATGTGCAAAAAAAAATTTCACTACTTTTTTTTCAATTCGGGAAAAATGTAAAAAAATTGATTAAATTTTATTTTAGAAATAATTCATCAAAAATTGAAAATTGCTTGAAAAAGGTGTTTGCTTCAATGAATTCTTCACTAAAAAAGAAAAAAAAAAAAAAGAAAAAAATAATAAAATTGCTTAAACCATCTCTCACTCAAGAATATTTTTGAATGCAAAAAATTATTTTTTAAAAATCACATGAGGGAAATAATATTTTTGACATTTTTACGAATAAAATTGAAATATCTTGGATCAAGAAAGTCTTTAAACGTTTCTGTTTGGGGGGAGGGGAGGGAGGGGAAATTCAAAAAATAAGCAAATATTTTTTTAATGAAAATTTTTTAAAATAAAAGATTTTTGAAAAATTTTCAGATTTTTTTTTAAAAATAATGTCATTAAAACTTTCAAAAATCTCATAAGTTATGTCTGCGTTTTTTATGATAAAATTCAAAAAATTTTTTTTAAAATACCTACTTATTCAAAAATTTTAGAAAAAAATATTTTGAATTTTTTTGGAAAAAATTCAAAAGTCATATAAAAAAAAGGTCTAAATTCAAAGTTTTTTTCAAGAAATATGAAAAAAAATTGGAAAGCAATTATTTTTAGAAAAAAAGAAAATCGTTTTTTTAAAAGAATTCAAAAATGATATCAAAAAATTCTTTCATAGTTTTTTTTGGAGGGGAGGGGAAGAGGGTCGAAAAATATTTCAAAAAATAGGTACCTATGCAAACATTTTTCGAATAGGAATTTTCAGTTTTTTTTTTAAATTCGAAACTTCTTTTCAATAATTTTTTCAGCGTTTTGGACAAAGAATTTTTCAAAAAAATTTGGAGGAGAATTTTCAGGAAAAACAATGTTTAAAATTTTTTTGAAAAAATCAAACGTTATACTTATCTAAAAATTCTCTTCAAGTTTTTGGAGAAAAAAAACTCAAAAATTACAAATTTCAAGAAATACTCAAAAAAAATTGGATGGGAATTTTTGAAGAAAAAAAAACACATTTGAAACGTTTTTCTGTAAATTTTTTTCATAGTTTTTTTGGGGGGGGGGGGTTCAAAAGTGTTTCAAAAAAATATGCAAATACCTAATTTTTGGACATGAATTTTCAGAAAAAAATTTCTAAAAACATTTTTTCTGATAAGAATTCAAAAGTTCTAGGTATCAAAAATATCTGCCTGCAGGTTTTTGAATGAAGAATTTCAAAATTTTTCAAAATAATGCGAAAAAATTTTAAATTGTAATTTTTAGAGAGAAAAAATATTTGAAAGATTTTTCTAAAAAAAACTTAATAATTACAAATGAAGAACTTAAATTTAATATATCCTACCTCAACACCTAAAAGAGATGGAAATATACTCCTACATGAGTATTTATCATACCACATATTGTAAAGAATCGAACATCAATATGAAAAAATTTTCTTTTCTAATTTTCTTCTTTTTTCTTTTCGTATTACAGAATGTTGTAAATTTCCTGCTCACTGGGTTGGAAATTGGTACCAGTCTGGAATTCGTAAGACGATATCTATCGAAGGGAATCGATTCAGTTCAAAGGGATCTTGCGTGGCTGTGGACGGAGATAAATTTCTCATCGCCAACGAGTAAGTACACAGCTCATCTGTTGATTACAAGCCAATATGAAACTTACGAGTATAATCTCGCCCTAGTGAAATTGTAACGTTCTGGGGGTGGATGAGCGGGTGGAGGTATGTAATCTGGCATCGACGTATGATATAGTATTTTCTATTACACGTCGAATTGGAAAAGTTGTCTAATTGGTGACTAGTTAGGGGTACTTATTTCATTCGTCTAACGTAACGGGGTGACTCGTTTAACTCTTCTTTTCTTCGAGGTAGTTGATTCTTTTTTCTCGCTACTTCGGAGTGCGGTTAATTTAAAATGTTAAAATTTATTCTTTTCCTATGTTTCATGTTTTCAGTGACCGAAGTTGCTACCGATGCGTCGTCATTCACGAAAAACACTACAATGTATTGCAATATAAAGAAAGTAAGTGTTGATATTTGCTTCATAAATTTTTCTTTTACTCGCCGAAACCCTGTAGTCGAATACACACATATACGTACGTCTACCTATAGGTACCTCTCTTTCCCAGCATGGTCTTTATATATATCCTAAATCTTTTGCCCAATGTACTTGAAGTCAACCCATACGACGTGAGGGAGCGAAGTGGTATCGATGGTGTTCTGCAAATAGGGTATTGTTAATGACCCGAGATGTAACGGCTGCCAGTGCAAACACTCGACCGTAAACCTTCGTCGAATACCCTTTGCTATACATTTATATATTGAGAATGGTTTTCTTTTTAAGAGCACCTCTTCAATATAGTCGACGGTAATGAGTGTTACGGAGGTTATTGTTTCCGCATTGATTGGTGGTTTTTGGTGGAATTTTTAACCCCCTGGAATTGTTGTGCGATTGTATAGGAATAATGGGTTGAGGTTGAGGATTAGATCACTTAAGATTGCCTCGTACTTAGGAGTAAAAGTGGGATTTAAATACTTGATTATTTTATTATTAGAAAAATGTCAAAAGTGTCAAAAAAAAAAAACCGATGAATGAGGATGAATGACAATGTCAATATTAGATTCTTCATCAAAATATAGCAATTTCCATCAAATCCATTTTACATCTCCTCATTTTCCTCAAAAAAGAAAAAAGAAAATTCCATTCGACAATTTAAATCGCCAGCTCTCTTCGAAATGCCATAAATGCTACCCCGAAATTACCTCCTTCAAGAAGAAGAAGAACCAGAAGAAAAAAAACGTATCCTGTAAATTGCGAACGCGTGTAATATATCCTGTTTAACGTCTTCCATGTACGCAGTAAATAGCAGTCATTTCCGAACCAAGCGTATAAGCGGCGACACTTAAAAGTGACAAATTTTCAGTATCAAATTTCTTTAAAAATAAAACCAAGACCGAGAAATACCGAGCTAATGGGCACGTTAATGCGTACATGGTGAATAAGTATATCTCGCGAGTTATATTCCTATACAGTCATTTTACGACCATACTTGTGTGAATTTATTGTTCTGCTCGGACGACGTGGCAGCCCTACGCGAAGATGCGATTTTGGTGGAATTTTTATCCCCCTCCCCTGTTCGACCTCTCCGGTTGTTCAACAAATAAACATTTGAGATTGCTGGAGGAGTTAATCAGCTTGAGTGCATTGGAATCCCCGGGTTAACGAATGGTTATTTTTATTTATGGGTTGGGAAGAAGGGGGCAAGAAGTGGGTTGAGATGTCTTACATATTTTTGAAGTAAGTAATTTTTTTGTCAGAGTGATTTTTGTTGAATCTTAATTTGCCAATTTTTTCAGGCTTTATTCTCATAGTTTTCGTTTGTCAGAGTCATTTTTTTGTTATAGTTATTTTTTCCCTAATTTTCATTCATCAGAACAATTTTTTCATTGGAAATTATCATTTGTCAAATTAATTCTTGTCAGTGTTTTGTCAAAATTCATCAGAGTATTTTTTTGGAATTATTTTTATGTGAATTATTTTTGTCAATTGTTTTGATCATTGGTCAGGGTTAATAGTGCCAGAGTAATCGTTCATCACAGTCAATTTTTTGTGTGTTCTTCCTGTTGAAAGTCGGGAATAGTTTTTGTCAACTTTTTATCAATTTCAGTTATTTTTGTCAGAATTATTACTTTTTGTCAGTCGTTACTTGTCAAAGTAATTTTTGGTCAGGGTTGTTTTATTGTCAGTTTTTATTTATCACAGTGAATTTTTTGTCAATTTTTACTCTGAAAAATGGCATAGTTATTTTGGTCAAAAATGGTCAATAATCAAAATCATTTTTGACAATTTTTTGTCAAAATTCATCAGATTGAATTTTTCAGAATTATTTTTGCCAGTTGTTGCTTGTCAGAGTAATTTTTGGTCAGGGTTATTTTTGTCAATTTTTAATGTAAAACTTGTCAGAGTTATTTTTGTCAAAAATCATCAATTGGTCAACAGTCAAAATCATTTTTGGCAGTCTTTTGTCAAAATTCATCAGAGCAATTTTTTTGGGATTATTTTTGTCAGAATGATTTTTTGTCAGTTGTTGCTTGTCAGAGTAATTTTTGGTCTAACTTTTTTCGTCAGTTTTCATTTACCTATCACAGTGCTTTTTATCAATTTTTACTGTGAAAATTTGTTAAAGTTATTTTTGTCAAAAATGATCAATTGATCAAGAGTCACAATTCATCAGCGTAAATTTTTGGAATAATTTTTGACAGAATTATTTTTTGTCAGTTGTTGCTTGTCATCAGAGTAATTTATGGTCAGGGTTATTTTTGTCAATAATGATCAATTGATCAAGAGCATCACAGTTCATCAGAGAAAATGTTTGGAATTATTTTTGACAGAATTATTTTATGTCAGTTGTTGCTTGTCAGAGTAATTTATGGTCAGGGTTATTTTTGTCAGAATGATTTTTTGTCAGTGTAATTTTCGGTCAGGCTTTTTTTTGTCAGTTTTCATGATTTTTTTGGTCAATTTTTGGTGTGAAAATTTGTCAAAGTTATTTTTGTCAAAAATGATCAATTGATCAATTATTTTTCGTCATTTGTTGTTTGTCACAGTGATTTTATGTATTTCTTCATCAGAGTAAATTTTCTGTCAGTTTATTATCAAAAATAATCAGAGCTAATTTTTTGGGTTATTTTTGTCAGAATTGTTTTTTTGTCATTTTTTGTCGCTTGTCAGAGAAATTTTTGGTAATTTTTTTTTTTTTCATCTATAAGCATGAATTTTTGTCAGAGTTATTTTTGTCAAAAATGATCATATTTTGTGAAATTCCATAGGAGTAATTCTTCAGGTATAATTTTTCGTCAATTTTATTGTTTGAATTTGTCAGCGAATAATCTTATCGTGGTTATTTTTGGCAGACCTTATCATATATTTTGTCAATAAATTTTTGTCATTTTTTGGACTGATTTCATCAAAGTATTTTTTTGGAAATATTTATTTCAGAATTATTTTTTCTCAGAGTAATTTTTGGTCAGTGTTATCATCGGAGTATTTTTTCAAAAATACTTTTGTCAGAATTATATTAGGTATTTTGTCATTTGTCAGAATAATTTTTGGTCATTTTTTTGTCTGAGTGAATTTTTTGGTCAATTATTCATTTTTACAAGAGTTATAATCTGTAAAAATTATTTTTCATCAGGTCATTTAAAAAATGAATTTCTTTTCAGGATTTTATTTTTGGAGGGTGGGGGGGGGGTACTTTTGTTGAAAATATTACTCGAATTTTGAAACACTGAGTATTTGTAATAAACAAAGTACTTTGAAATAAAATAATTGATTATCAGAAGACCAATGACAGGAATTTCCTGCTGAATTGACGTACAGCTTCCCCTTTTCTCCCCTCTCCTCTCCTCTCCTCACCATTGTACAATTCATATCGTTAGAAAAATTACATTTTCTGTACGGTTTCGACAATGTCGAACAAACATTGAGAAAAATACTCCGGAAATTCTGTATATTTTTTCTCGATGCTCGATTCGATCGATCGTAAAAGTCATTCTCGTCCTTGCTCGAGCTCTACGCTTTTCAACACCTACGTCTCTCAACTCGATGTCGAAAATCCGACACGAAAATAATCGGCGATAATTTGTCAAAGCTGCGCGTTGTACAACGAGACGCTAAACTCGTGTATCGTTTTTCCAACTGACTAAGCCAGCCGAGTGGGTGCATGGCGGAGTGGTCCTCGACGCGCGGAAGGTTAAGGAGGGCGAAGGCGAGCGGCGTATGAGGTACATTCGACGCTACAATTCGTATCCGATATCAATATTTTGTGAAATTCATCGACGAAAAGGAAATGTATTTTCGAAACGGTTACTTTTTAATCGGATAACGGAGATTCGTGAAATTATTTCAGGCAACACGGTCGCTTTAATTTTCGATCAAATGAAAGGGTTCGTTGCGTCGTTGCGGTGCGGTCGCTGCGATGAAGGGTGCTACACGACGAAACCGAGGCAGGGGCGAGGATCGAGGAAATATCGTACAACATATTATTTTAGCATTGTAGAATATACGAATAAAACGCTGCGATGACATGTAAATTTCGAATATTCCAAAAGCCAACTCCGATGTTCGAATTATCGCCGGGTATGTGCTTCGCGAAGTGGCGCGTTGGGATGTTATGGTTTCGTATTTCTGTGCACTTCGGTATCCTGCGAGTTATATTGGAATTATAGTACATAAGAGACGTGTGTTCGATAGTGATACGATATAATTGCTTGGGAAAGATCTGATAATTTTACAAGAAACGGTAATGGGACAGTGGCGACGTGCTTCTGTTGTTCTGTTTACTTCACTTGGCGCAAAATATCCGATTTTGGAAGCTACGAATGTTCGAAAAATATAAAATTTAATAAAATTCGATAGATTTTTATCCTTTTATAAAATTTTTAATATGGAAAATTTATGAAAATGTGTAAAAGTCTTAAAAAATAATTTTCCTAAAAAAATTGTAGATTTCGTTCTTGTCTAAGAAAAAATGTTATGCATGCAAATGACTAATAAGCAGGAGTGGGGTAAATATTAGGCTGGGCCGAAAAAACAAAATTTTCTATTTTAAAAATCCAGTACCGCAGAAAAGTTGCGTCTTGGGAAGACATGAAAAATAAAAAAAATAAATCAAATCGAATAATATCTTCCGATAGCGCAGGAGTCCTCAAACTTTTGCAAATATGCGAAAAATCAAAATTTGAAAAAAAAATCAATAAATGTTATTGAATGGGTTTTATGACTTTGGTTGGCAAGTATCATCATCGTTATTAAAAATTTTTGAAGAAAAATCCAGAATTCATCAGATAGGTAATCGCATTTATAAAATATTTTTAAAAATGCATTTTTTTTTTTTTTTTTTTTAAATTGAAAAAACAGATTAAAAATTGTAAAAAAAGGTTTTTATACCTAATTAAAATCGATTTAACGTACACAGTTTCACACAAAAAGACAATTTACAGCGATTTTTGATCATTTTTGTACCTTTGAGAATAATTATTCAAATACCTACCTAGGTACTATGAAATTGAAGAATATGAGGAAAATGATGGTTCCTGCAAAAAAAGGTAAAGATGAAAAATCGCCCTAAATTGTCTTTTTGGGTGAAACTGTGTATGTTGAACCGATTTTTATTACAAAAACATTTTTTTACAATTTTTAATCTAATTTTTCAATTAAAAAAAAAAAAAAAAAAAAAACATGAAAAATGACATTTTCTAATGTCTCATAAATGCAATGATCTGATGCGTTCTGGATTTTTTTCCCAAAAAACTGTGGTGTATTTAAGGGGAGGGTTTTTGGGGTCCAAACCCCTCCCATTATGTATAAAAAAAGCTTTAAAATACCTCAAAAAGCTTGCATAACAAAGATGCTCATTTCACATGTTTTTAAAAAATTCACTATAATTGTTAAAAGTTCTCGAAATGCATCCCTAATTTTTCTTAAATTTTTAATAAATGACATTTTTCAAAAATTTTCTAATTTTTAGTCATAATGAATTTTCATAAAATAAGATTGGTCAACTTTTTCAATTTTTGGAATGATTTTTCATAAATTTTCAAAAATAAAAATTGGATAATTTTTTTAAATAGGTAGGTATTTTATTTTTCAAGAATGATTTTTCTTAAATTTGCAAATACTTATTAAGATTTTTCTATTTTTTCAATAATTTTTTTTTTTTTTTTTTTTTTTTTTTTTCAATTTCTAGAGTTTATTTTCTCTTGAATTTTCAAAAATGATATTTTTGTTATTTTAAAAAAAAATTTCAAGTAGGATTTTTTCCAATTTCTTTCAGAGGTGATTTTATCTACTTTTCAAAACTAGATTTTTTTAAATTTTAAAATTCCGAAATTTTACTCACTAATTTTTAATTATGATGAATTTTCAAAAAAATTAGTTAGCCTAATTCTTCAACATACTGATTTTTTTTCAATTTTTAGGAAGATTTTCCTTGAATTTTCACAAAGAGAAACTGTGTAAATTTTTTTGACTATTTTCTTTCAATTTTTCAAGGTTAAATTTCCTTTATGTTTGGAAATTTTTTTGATTTTCAAAATTTGAATTTTTCAAAGTTGAATTCTATTTAATAATTTTTAATGATAACTTTTCTTGACTTTCAATTTTTAAAATGATTTTTCATAAAATTTTCAAAAATAAAAATTAGATAATTTTTTTTAATAGGTAGGTATTTTATTATTTTATCAATGATTTTTCTTCAATTTTTAGAGATCATTTTCTCTTGAATTTTCAAAAATGATATCTGTCACCTACTTAAAAAAAAATATAAGATGGATTTTTTCGATTTTTTTCAAAAGGAGATTTTTTCTAGTTTTCACCACCACTGGTGCAACTACCTTAACTATATATATGTATGTATAGACCAAAATTTGTTGGTGCGAAACTCGAGTTATAATTGATGGAATTAGTTGAAATTTATGTCCAAAATTTTCAAAGCTCACTAGCTCCTCAAATGTGGCAGATGGGTGAAATTTGTTCATAACTTTTTCTGTAATAGTGATTGAGATTTAACCAAAAACGTAACAATAACGTTACAGTAACGTTATTTTAACGTTATTAATCTGGTATTAATGCTGTTATGACGTATCTATCGTTTGTGTGAAAAAACATCATTATAACGCTTCAATAACGTTTTTATAATAACGTTACTATAACGTTATTTTTGAATTTTTCGTTATATTTCATCAATAGCATTGTAAAATGTAACAATAACGTTACAGTTACGTTATTGTAACGTTATTATTCTGGTATTAATGTTGTTATGACGTATCTATTATTTGTGTGAAAAAACATCATTATAACGCTTCAATAACGTTACTATAACGTTACTGTAACGTTATTTTTGCATTTTTCGTTATATTTCATCAATAGCATCACTACAATACGTTTCTATAAAGTTATTGTAACGTTATTGTTTCGTTTTCGGTTGAAAAAAATTTGTTCATAACTTTTTCTGTAGTAGTGATTGAGATTCAATAAAAAACGCAACAATAACGTTACAGTAACGATATTTTAATGTTTTTGAACTTATGTTATTGTTGTTATGACGTATCCACTATTTGTGTGAGATTTCCATCATTATAACGCTTCATTGACGAAATGTGTTCGATTATTCATTTCTCACAATTTTCTTGTGTCCAATAACCTTTATCAATTTATGGGAGTAGGTAATTAAATATTGAAGAAAGGAAATGAATTCCATCATAATTCAGGATCAGGTAATTTTATAATTGAATGAAAGCTACAATGATATGACAGGAGTGAGAGACATTCATAAGGACAAGAAAAATAGAAAAAAATCAGCTTGTCTACCGCAGATGCTGCGGTAGAGTTTTTTAATCCTACTTTTGAGACTTTCTTCATACGAATTGATGAAAATGAAAAAATCGAAATTATTTTTTGGTCACTATAACACCCAACTATTATTCCATGAAACATATAATTATATACTTTTATCTAAAAATCAGTTTTTTACTTGTAATAAAAAGTGTTTTAAAAAGGAACTCCTTATCTATCGTTATGAACTTATGCAGACAAATAAGAAAATTTTGATCAAAATAAATTATCATTTCTTTTTTTCAAAAATTTTTATTTTAGAATTTTTAGCTAAATAAAAACACTTACATATTTTTTTATTTTTTGATATGATATGTGATTTTTTTTTTTTCAACAAAAATGTTTAAAATATTTCCTTTCTGCGAATATCAATGTGACAGAACTTCTACCAATGAAAGAAAAGAAAAATTTTAAAACTTTGTTTCAGAGCATTTTTTATTATTCCTCCATAGAAGAAATTTTTGCGAGTCGACAGTTTTTAACGATTTTTCATTAGATTTTTAAGTTTTTTACAAATATTTTTTCAAATATGTACTTCCTTCCTTGAAAATTCATTGTAAGAATTTTTTGTACTTATCAAAATCACTAGGAAAGAATATTTTCTTATACATTTTCGAGAATTTTTTTTTGTTTCTAAAAAATTGGGAATTTTCTTCGAAAACATTTTCAGATTTTTCTCTTCTGAAAAACTGAAACCTGAAACCTTTATTTGGAAAAAAATGAGAATTTATTTTTTAAAATGATTTTTGAAAAACATTTATTCTCAAAGTGGGATATTTTTAACAGAAAATGGATTTTTTACAAAAAATCATGTAAACAATTTTTTTAAAAAGGAATATCAATTTTTTTATAGACTTTTATGCGCATACTGATTTAATTTTTTGTTATAATTTTTTCCGAAAATTTTTTATAATGCGATGAGATCATCTTTCCTACGTGTCTATATTACGCCCATGTTCGAGTTAAAATTAAAGTAATAATTAATAACCAATATCTATCTCTTCATTTTAAATTAGTTATTAGAAATGATGAAATATAGATTTCTTCATAATTATAACTTCCTCGTTGATTAGATATACCAACCGATAATTAATTCACATAATCAGTCAAGTTGTCAAATTTTTAAGATATGTGCCTATTTCATAGTAGATCTAGATACCTACAATAAATCAAGTCGAATGCTGAAATGAATAACACAAACAAGACGTTTACTAAGTTGAGAAAATTTTTTTTCGGAATTTCGGATATAATCACATAAATAAAAGTTCTTGGATAATCATAATTCATAACCATAGTGGAAAAAAAGGCAAAAAAAAACATTCGTCAAACTACAATCAGCTGTGATTTTCACATTGCTGTCACATTACGTGTTCTTGTGATTTTTGCCAATTTTTTTTCAAGTCCATGTCCAGACTTCAAAACCTGATTTCAAAATAGGGTCGAATTGAAAAAGCTTTCAGAAAATAATTGTAGATAGAGGTCTTAGACAGCACCGAAACATGACGATTTTTTTGGAGGGGTGAATTTTAAAAATTTGTCAATTAAACTATATAGGTATAGCTATAACTTGGAATTTTCTATAGGGTACAGCTCGTTTTTTTTTTCAAAAAAAAGTTTCATCCAAAATTAAGGAGCAGGATGAGGTTAGAAGGTAAAATTTCGAATTTTTTCCTTTGTTTCAAAACTCCTAATTCGTCATTATATAAAAATATGGAAAATTGAATAAATGGCCGAGTGAAGAGAAGGTGAAAATCTCGAAAAAAAATCTGTTTTGAATAAATAAAAGGGCATTTTTTGCGAAATTTCCAAGTTTTTCAAAAAATGTCGAACTGTCGAGAATTTGCTCATTGTTCAATACCTAAATGATGTAATTTGAAAAAATCAATTTGCCGACTTATCAGTCGATTTTCTGACTTTTCGGGTGATTTTCCGAAATGATCGCGATAAATTAAAATTCCCTCTGCCAAAAAACTTGGCATTTGGCACATGTTTTCCTACCTCTGATAATCCTATATCAATCATATTTCTTGAAAATGGATTTTCTCTAAAGAAATGGAATACCTCTGATTTTGGTATAATCTAATCTAAGCTTTCTCGGAAAGGTAACTTTTTGTACTCTTCATGTTCAAAGTAAGTCTTGAATACGCCAAGCAAATAGTAAATTCCATTTTTGGCGAAACTAAAATCGTTATAATAAGCGAGACTATCTGATTCGTTTCCAAAATGCCATCCCATTAAATATATGTATAGTTTTCAGACAAGGCTGTTGATCGTGAGCAGTAAAAGAGGGCTGATCTTCCACCAATAAAGCGTCTGATAAGGATTCCCCATCTCGAATAACTACTCGCAAATCTTTCACATTGTTTCCTTCGCCACGAAACGTTCCTTTGCGTGTATCTTCTTCGGAGAAAGTTTCAAATTGTCCTTTTGATTTTAATGATTTATATTTCTGACTGCCGAATAAGCGGGAAAGGAGTAGAGGGATACGAACTTTGTTTACACACCTCGAGGCTCCAGAAAAAAAAAACAATTCGTACTCCTCGCTCGAGTAAGTAGTCGAATAAAATTCGCAGATATGGTAAACAAATACTTCGTTCATGTTCATAATAACGATCAACTCTAAAATTGTATTCAATGATCGGACATTTGGGTTGATTTTTTCTTGCGAAATCTACCTCATCTCCAGAGATTCTTCCACAAAGTGCGTCGTCAATATCAAAAACAACGACACGGTTTCTATTCGATGATGGATGTTTGCTCGGTTTACGAGGTATTGGAACCAACGCCGATCATAACCAAAAAGTTGTTTAAAATCACCAGCAGAGAGTGTTGAGATCAATAAAAATTGTTAAGCGGCAATGGGCGCACGTTTGACCCGTTGATCTGAAGGAATGGGCCCATTTGAATTTAGGAATACAAATATGTACAATAGTCTATCTCTATTGAGGTATCTAAAGTAATACAAGTCTTACAAAAGTCGTATACTGTTATCTAAAAAGCAGTCGTTTACTTCAAATGAGGAACCCCTTACCCATCATCGTCAAACTTATGCAGAAAAATTGGAAAATTTTTGAAAAAATTCTCTTTTCTTTTTTTCAAAAATTTTTACGAGAATTTTTTGGTAAATACAATTAATATGGTAGGTATTTTTTATTTTTTTATTTTTTGATATGATATCTGATTTTTTTTTCAACAAAAATTATTCAAATACCTACCTACTTCCTTTTTGCGAATATCATTGTGAGAGAACTTCTCGTACCAATCAAAGAAAAATTTTGAAAAATTAAGAACCTCTCAGAATGGATCCGAAGAATGAGAAAAAAATTGATCAATTTTTTAAAAGAAATTCAAATTAAGAACAATTTGAAATTCGCCATATATTAAGTACCACTGGTACTTATTACGTTGGCAAAATGATTTTTTTTTTTAAATGGGAATAATTGAAAACTTCAAAAAATTTTCGTCAAAACATCTCAAAATGGACCCGAATAATAAGGAAAAAATTTATTTGAGCAATTTTTTCAAAGGAATCAAGTTCTTAAAAAAATAAGAAATTAAATTTTGAAGAAAAGGTGTAATTCACCATGTAATTTAAGTACTGGTGAAACCACCGTTTCTTAATAAGTATTTACACCCCCCCCCCCCCCCCACCAAAAAAAAATACTATACTTGCAAAATTCAAAAAAAACACTTATACGATAGGTATAGTTTTAAAAATTTTGTTAAAAAAACGATTCTTTTACTTTTTTAGAATTTGTCAAAGATATTTTAAAATTTTTTATGAAAATTAATTTGAAAAAATTGGCTAAAAATTATGTAGGTATTTTATTTGTATTTTCGTTTCCTTTTTTTTCTCTCTCCATTTAAGCAAATAATAAGAGATGATGAAATCCATTAAAAAAATGTTTTTAAACATTTTTTTGTGAAAAACATCAGCTCTAGAGTTATTAGCTATTACATCAATTTTTAACCTAGGCCGAGGCTCCCAAAAAACTGAAATCACCTCGCTAATGTGAAACGTCGTCAAAATTTCCCACCGCACGGCCTCAAAGTGATCAGAACTTACTTACGTTTCAAATCATGCATCGGAACACGGTTACTTTTTAGTAACTTGGTTACTTTTTTAAAGGCAAGGTTACTTTAATTACTTTTGGCCTCATTTTGGTTACTATGGTTACTTTTGGACTCATTTTGGTTACTATTTCGTCAAAAATCTGACGAACAGCTGCCATTAAAATTTAAAATTTCTTTAAAAACGTTTTGAAAGTTTTTTTCAGAGATTTTGCTTCCAAAAAATTTGAAATATTTTATTTAAAAATGAATTAAGTAAGGTCAGTTGGGGTATCTGGGCCATTCTCTTCCTAATCCCCTCCAAAATCGTCTTGACGTAAATGGTTGGTTGCATGGTAACACTGACATCGTAAGCCCACCATAACAATTATCATTCGGTTCCTAGCTCCCCTAGAGGAGGCCTCAGTAATTTGAGTAACATGACATGGCCCAGTTACTCCAAAACTCAGATTTGAGTGGGGGTAAGTGAATTACACATCTTGAATCTTCCTTAATAAAAAAAAAAAATTGGTGGCCCAGTTACCCCATTTTTCAGGGTAACTGGGCCACCATTCTTTGTGTAGAGTGAGGTGTTCCTCAGCTCAGGTATGTGCTTCACCCTCAAAATCAAAAAAGTGAGCGTACCTCTATGACACCCCTCTACACGTCCCATTTGAAGATTTAAGGTTATTCTTCACTAGTGAGGCATTTTTGAATAAAGATTTTTTAGAGTTGTAAAAACGTGGCCCAGTTACCCCAACTGACCTTAATTGAACAATTTATTGAATCTTCTTTTAAAATTGAGATTTTTTCTGCTCGAACTTCAGGAATATTTATTTTGTACTTATGTATTGAAATTCAAGGTAGAAAAATGTTTGCTCCTAAAAAAATTGAAAGTTCTTTTATAGGCATTTTTCAAGTCAGTATGAAAAATTGTGATTTTTTTTTCTTGAAGAATTAAGATTTATTCTTGTCTAAAAATGAGCCACATTTCTTGGAAAAAAAAATGTAAGTAGATAAGCCGTATTTTTTTGAAAAAATTGAGAAATTCTTTTCTCGACAAATAAGCGATTTTTTCTCAAAATTTCTTTTCAAAAAAAGTAGAGGCCGTCGAAGAATAAAACCGATTTCTCCTCATTAAAAACTTTTTTTTTAAATGAGAATACCTAGTAATTTTTTCAATTAAAAAAAAAAATGTGTTCGAAGTATTTGAAAATTATGTTGGAAAAATAGAGAACTCCTCAAAAATGAAACATAAAATCATTTCAACTCGTAAACTTAAAATGCTTCAAAAATTTGATATTTCTCAAATGAGCAAAACTTTCCTTTTAAAAATTTTAAAAAGTTGTGAATTTCACATGTTTAAAAATTGTTTTTTTGTGGAGAATGAAGACTTTTCAAAAATTAAAATTTTTTTGTATCTACTCATTTTGCAATAAGCCAATCAAAAAATTGATTTTTTTAGACTTTAAATTCTTAGGCATTACAATTTTTATAAATTGGAAATTTTTTATTTGAATAAACATGAATTTTAGGAACGGCTATTTTTTAAAAATTAAATATAAATTGTTTAAAATTCAAAAAATTGAGAATTTTAAGTTTAATTTTTTGAAATCCAGAACTTTTTAGAAATTACAAATTGTTAATAAATTTAAATTTATAGAAATTAAAAATTGTTTGAAAAATTAAAAAAATCGAAAAAAAATTAAAATTTAAAAATTAAAAAAAGGACAGTATTGTTTGTAATTTAAAATTTTTCTAAAATTCACGTTTTTTGAAATCAACAATTATTTGAAAACTGAAAACTATTTCAAAACAAATAAGAGTTCAAAAACTTAAAAAAGTTGATATCAAGTATTTTCAAGAAAAAAAAATTTTTTTTTTTGAATT
Organism: Balanococcus diminutus; assembly: GCA_959613365.1. NCBI lineage: Eukaryota > Metazoa > Arthropoda > Insecta > Hemiptera > Pseudococcidae > Balanococcus > Balanococcus diminutus. The sequence goes on along the minus strand of OY390716.1, from coordinate 58,324,135 downwards.
TTCAACATTGAGTTCAAAAAAAATTAAGATTTGATAGGAACTCAAAAATTATTTATTGTGAGCTTCTCAAGAATTGAAATTTCCTATGATATAAAAATTGAGCACCTATTAAGCCAACTATTCTATTAAAATTCGTCATAATTATAGAAAAAGAAAAAATGCATGAATTATTATTTTTGACGAGTGGAGGGGAGGGGGTTATGAGTCATTATATTCAAGTGGAAATGGAAAATTTTTGGTTACTTTTTTCCATAATTTTGGTTACTTTTTTTGAAATTTCAGGTTACTAAAGTTACTTTTATTTTTTCAAATTTCGCTCCGATGCATGTTCTATCTTGTACGATTCGTGAAAATAAACACCAACACCGATGCCTCGTGTAAATAAACAGGGTCATAAGGCAACTTTCATCTAAACTTTGGCGTTTGTTAACATAATGCGGTAAAAAGAGCCATCGGAGCGTTTTGCAAGACCGCACTGCTCTCCTTGGTACGAACAAAGCCACCGTTAAATTGCTTCGGTTTAGACCGAAGTTGATTTTGGGGCTAGGGCCTAGTTTAAATTTTAAACACTCGACCAGAAACGTATCCTTATTCTGTCTCAGAGATCACAAGCAACCGTCTCATTTCGAGCATGGGTTTCGCTTTCTATACCTACTCGAGGGGTAATTTGTATTAATTTTTGAAATCTCGAGCGTTTTTTTTTTCTCTAAGATTTTGGTAGAAAAATGCAGTTTAATGTCGTACCCTTGGGTTCGCTTAAATGGCATGCGATAGCGACACCATCGCTGGTGTCTTTTTCCCCAGTCTCGATGTCGTTTCGCTGCTTCCCCTTTGCAAGTCTTTGGATTCTCGTTATTCACACCTTTAGAAGAAGAAAAAAAACACAAGCTCGTAGATACTGTCTCTCGTCGTCGGTTTTGTAAAAACTTTAAACTTCGTTTCATAGTATACAAGTAAAGTTTATTTTTGAAATATAATTTCTGTAAGCAGCGCCGAGCGAAGCAGAGATAGCTAGCGTATAATAAAACTTTCGTAAATAATTAGATTAAGAGAGAAAAGAGTGAAAAGAGCACCTACCGAAGAAAAAAATGAGAAAAACGACGTCGAAATAAGTTTAAAAAGGCGTATATATTTTGAAACAATGTTGTTCGTTTGCTCTGCATACTCGTACCGTCATAGTCTGTATAGTAAATTCGCTCGAGTCTTGTTAAAATTCTTCTTCTCATTAAAAGCTATGCGAACATTCTGTCTCACTTCTCATAGGTATTTGCAAAAGCAAAAGCAGAACGACCTTCTTGAATAATATTTTACTTCCGGTTTTCTCGCTCTTGCTCCCTCGCACTTCATTTCGTTTTTCTTAGCAAGCACGAGAGCTGGATGCCGGCGGCGGATTCGGTCCTGCGATTGTGAAACTCCTGCGTTCTTTGTCCTTGCGTTTCGGTTCGTCTTTTTTCTTATTCTTTAATACGAATTCTTATACTAAGAATAGAGATCGTTTTAATTTTTAAAAAATTTCCCTCGGATGGAGGATTTTTCCAGGCTTAGGCTCCAAGTTGACATTTTTTGACGAGACGACTTTTCGTCGGTTTGAATAAATTTCAAGGTTTTCTGGAGTTGAATGACTTGTTGAATAAATTTATCAGAAGCGAGGATTTTTTTTCTCGAAAATATATAATCCGATTTGTCGTTCGTGAGATGACAGAATTTTCAATTTTTAATTTTAAAATATTATTTGATTGTTTTTTTCGCGATTAAATCATTTAATAGGTAGAGAATGGTTTGTGTTTAGATTTCAAAATCGTTTGATATAATGACTGAATTTCGTTTATTAAACGATTATTATGTCGCGAGCGAAATGAAAAAAAATTTGCGCAATGTGCGATATGTGTTTGTCAATGTCAACTAAATATTTTCATTGAAACGAAGTATCTACGAAATTTTTATAATATTGAGAAAAAGAGAGGAGGGTTAAAATTTTGTCCAATTTTGAAGAAGGAAATGATTTTTTTTTTTTTCAATTTTTATTCCATTTTTTTTTCAATTTTCGTACCTATCAAAAAGTTGAAATTTTTTTTGTTCCTAAAATTGAGGCGCTTGGTGGAAGAAGGGCGTTCTGCTACATAACGCCCTTTTTCAATATTTTGTGAAATTTGAAATCTTCATGTCTCCAACTATTAGTATACGAAGTCTTAGATCTTAAAAGTATACCTAGACGATGATAGACGCCTCGACACTTGCATCCGCGTAAAGAGTATAGCCGAGTTCCGAGTTTATGGGGGTAATTTGGCCCTCAGCACGAATTCTGAAATTATCCAGCGGAAGTTGGTCCTTATGGTCTAAAACCCCCGTGACAAAATTTTCAGCTCGATATCTCAACTCTAATTCCTTTTAGGGGGGTTAAATGTGGATTTTCGTTAAAATTTTCTATTTTTGGTCATTTTTAACCGAATTTTTTCAAACTTGCAGGGATGGTGGATAATACCAAGGGTAATTCATGGAATTTTTCAGGAAAAATTTTGAGTACTTTTTCAAGGTCATATAGATATTTTAAGCTTTCTAGCGACCATTTTGGTAATCCCTTTCAGAGGTGCAATTCAGAAAAAAATCTATATTGTGTACTTAGTCTATATGCACAACGCTATATTTTTGCAGAACTTGATATCGTGGTGCGTCATGTTTAAAAATCTGAAAAACCGATTTTTTCGTCCATTTTTCGCTTTCAAGTGCGTCATTTTTGGTAAAAAAAAATTTTTCTTAAAATATATCATTAGTGACACCAACATACACCATCAACCAGAATTTGGGCCAAATTCGTTTGTTTTTTTCGTTTTTTTCCAAAAATACCCAAATGACGCCATTTTGGGAACCCACAACCTCTGCAAAATGACCTAGGGGCCTAAAAGTCATGTTTGGGCTTGTTTCGAGTCGATATTTCTCATATGCTGCAATTTCAGCAAAATCGAGAAACATTGACTTTTTCAAATTATTTCATGCATTTGGTTTGATTTTTTTTTTAATTTCTTCCTATTTGACGGATAAAACTCATATACATCTTGCTGAAATCTTGGTATTTCTCGATTATAAGACTCTTAGGAGTGAGAATATGCAAAAAAAAAATCATAATTTTTTTTTTTGAAAATTCAAATATGGAAAAAGGGCGTTAATGGACTGTTACAAAAACGGTTATTTTGGCGTTATAACGAAACCTTTTTTAATTTTTTTTTTTTTTTCAAAATATACCTCAAAGAACACACTATCCGCCCACTATAAAAGATTTCACTTCAATTGACCACATTTTGCGGTATAACATTTCAAAACTTTGAACGTGTTTTTTTTTTTCACTTTTTGAAATCATCTAACGCCCTTCTTCCACCAAGCGCCTCAATTGACTTATCTTTTTTTTAAAATATTTTTTGCTCCTAAAAATTTATATTTTTTTACAAAAAATAATTTTAAAATTTTTTTCTGTACCTAAAAATTGAAACATTTTTGTAAAAAAAATCAATGGGCTTTTTTTGCAAAAAATTAAAACATTTTTACATTCTTCCTTACTTATTTTTTTATTTAAAAAAAAAAAAAAAAAATGAGAATTTTTTTGTCGACTTTAAAAGAAAATTGATGCATAGTTACACTAAAAAAAGTTGAGATATCTGTCTCAAAAAATTGAGAATTTTTTATTCCAAAATTTAAAAAAAAAATTGCTTCAAAAAATTGAAAAATTTTTTGTTCTAAAAATCGAGAATTTTTTTCTTCGAAAAATTTTTGCTCAAAAAAATTGATTTTTTTCTCACAAATAGTAGGTTTAAAAAATTTTCTCTGAAAAAATTTAACATTTTTTTTCTTCTTTAAAAAATTGAAAAAATTTTTGTTTGCAAAAAACTGAGAAATTTTCACATCCGCGTACTAACTTTTTTATTTTTTATGTCGACTTTTTAAAAAAATTGATCCTTACTAAAAAAGTTGAGGTTTTTACAAAAAATTGAGGATTTTTCATTCCAAAATTTAAAAAAAGATTTCGTTTCAAAAATTGAGAAACCCAATTTCGCTTGAAAAATTATTCACTCCAAATTGTTTTTTATTTTTCTCACAAAAAATAATTTAAAAAATTTTATATGTTAAAATTAAAGTATGTATGTATGTAGGTATTTTTTTTTTCTTTAAAAAATTGAATGATTTTTTTGTTTGAAAAAGTTGAGATATTCTTACGACATGACTTATTACTTTTTTTAAATCAGAAATTTTTTATTCTGACTTGAAAAAAATGATACTTACAGTAAGTAAGAGTTTGAGATTTTTTTCTACAAAAAATTGCGAATGGATTTTTTTTTTCAATAAAATTCTTTTTTAAATTTAAAACAAATTGCCATTCTTTTTATTTATTTTTTCTTCTTTTTGTTTCTTGAGACAAAAATTCTCGGATGACAAATCTATTCTGACAAACTTGAGTATATTCGAGATTTTGTTAAAATAATTCTTCTCATGTTTTATTTTTTTGTTTATTCATTTTTCAAAGAAATTTTATCAACATGAAAAAAAACTGGAAAAAATGAGAGATTTTCAACAACAAAAAAAATCGTTGGAATTTCTTACAACACAGAATTTTATGAATAAAATTAGACTTGCTATTAAATTTTATTTTGTTTGAAGAAAATTGCCTTTTGTGTCATTTTGTTTTCAAAAAAAATAAAATAAAAAATGAAGTTGTTCGCGAACTGAATCGTTTCAAAAAACAAGATGAGAATTTTTTTTTAGAATTATCGAAATCGTTCATCTACTACTGAACCATAAACGACTTGCAAATTATTTCTTCGCAAAATCTAACCAACGCAAATCAGTTCATCGAGTAGCACTCGAGTAGAGTTAACATTAAGAAGGGGGGAAAAAGTTTCATTTCATTTTTCACTTTTCATCGTTTTCTTCGACAAACGAAAGCATCCAGTCAGTAGTCTGACATTGCTCATAGCGATTCCAAAAATACAAGTACCTTCTACCTACTACGAGTCGAAAAGTATACATACAATAATGGAAAAACTGCTCGCAGATATTATTAATTTCCGCTCTAACCTTTTCATATCGTTCAAATATTCGAGACTGAAATGAATGGATGAATAAAAAGTACAATACAACGAAACAGTCGCGGAGGAGAATGCGGAAGAGAGGTTAGTCTCGGTACACGTACAATTTTTTGATGGAAGAATATTGATGGCGTATTGTGCAACTCGAGATAATTAAATTAGATAAGGAATTCGTTACGGGAAAACGTTATATTTTATATTCATCATCGATTAAATGATGACGACGATGGAGACGTGTACAGAGTGCTGTAAAAAAAATTATAATGCGCCTGCAAAGCGTATAGCTTATGTAAATATTCGTACGAGACCGAGGGTCGTATTAATTGCAGGTTTGTTCGCCTTGTCGAGTATGGAGTATGCAAACGCTTACGCATTAGGGTAGAAAAAGTTGCCTGCGAAGATGCTCCCGAATGCGTAAAAGTATGCAATGTGTGCAAAGATGGCAGAAGAGTTGCATCGCAGGAGTCCTATTAGGCGTCTAATTAATCCTCGAGAATTTCATTGCCCCTGAAAATACAACCAAAAGGCTGTTTTATGACCGCATAAGTATGAAAAATTGCATCAAAGTAGTATCGATTGCCTAATGTACATGCTTTCAAGGTACCAAATACGTGTACAGTGTCCGAGCCCCTGGCAAAAGTTCGCATAAGGAGTGTTAAAAGGGCTGTATAACTTTATCAAGTCAGGCGCTGTTTTCAGATTGTTTTATATTCGTTTTGGGTATAATTTGAGCGGGCTCTGATTTGAAAGGAAATGAACACCGCAAGGGTCGGTGTAATATTTTTCTCCCACAATGAGTCGAGTACTACCCCCTTTGGTTCTTGACCCGAGACTTCGTGTAGAGGGATTATGCAATATTTTAAAATAGCCTATGTGGTTTTCTGTGAGGGGAAAGCTGCGTATGCAAAGGTAATACAGATACGGTTCACGTTCACTCGAGTGTTTGAAAAGTCGGCCAGATGAGGAAGGCACGATACAAAAGCGTAATTAAAAATACTATATCGATGTTTGAACGGAACAATGGCGAGGTATAAAGGGTAGAAAAAAATTCGCAAACGTAATTAAAATGGTTTTACGATAGAAATAGAAAAAGCAAGCGAGAAATCTGAAAAACGCTACACTTATAAAGTTTTGGTAATGAAAAATCACGTCGTATTTTCGCGTAAAACTGCGGTAAAAGTGTCAATTCGCTTCAGAAGATGCGATAAACTTATTATATGTATAAATAAAATTTAATAACTTTAATATTTATACAGGGTGTTTCAAAAATAATGGTCACATTTTGAGATACAGTTAAAACCTAGTTCAACCAACAAAGAATGTAATGACGCGACGTCTGAGATGGGATTTCTAGGCACTTCAAAAAAATTGACTTTTTTTTTCTCTGAAGATATTGAAAGATTTTTTCTCCGAAAAAGTTGAGGATTTTTAAAACTTGTTTTAAAAATTGTAGCTTGAAGTTTTACAAATACTTTTAGTTATTACAAAACTCGGCGCTTCGCGCCTCCTGGACCCCCTGGTTGGCTCTATTTTCACACCACGTTTGAAAGTATGAAACATAGTATATGCTTTTACTCTGTGACCAAATGTCTAAAAGTCAGGAATATTAATTTCCATGGAAATATAAAAATCTAAAAAGTATAATTAATAAAAAAATTTTCAAGTTTCAAAATGTCTGACAAAAAGCCTAAAAGTCATAGAATTTCTAAAAAAAATTCTAAATTTCAAAATGTCCAAAAGTCATAAATTCATTAAAAATTTCTTTTAAAAAAAGTAAAAAGTCTAAAAGTCGTAAAATATCAAAAAGTCATTAAAATTTATAAAAAAATTTCAAGTTTCAAAATGTCAGACAGTCATCTAAAAAAAAGAATTGAAAATAAAAGTCATAAAATTTCTAAAAAATTTATCAGAATGTCTGACAAAATGTCTAAAAAATGTCTAAAAGTCATAAAATTTCAAAAAAATTTACAAGTTTCAAAAGGTCTGACGTAATGTCTAAAAAATCGAATTTATTAAAAAATTTCTGTTTTTTTATGTCATCCAAACCTCACCTAATGTAACCTAATCTAACCCAATTTGGTGTCGAATTTTTGGGTCGGATTTTCCTGTCGTTTTTTTCCATTTTGGTCATCGTAAAAGCATATACTATGCTAAAAAAAAATGTAAATTTTGCTCAATAAGTGATCATCAAAATTCAAAATTATAATTTCTCGCACAATTTTCTAGCTGTCACAAAAAATTGTGATTTTTTTTTCCTCGCAAAAATTGTGACTTTTTTTACTCAAAAAAATTGTGAAAAATTGTGACGTTTTTTCTCAAAAAATTCTGATTTTTTTTTTTCTTAAAAAAAAAGTGACATTTTTTTTACTCAAAAAAAAAATTGTGAAAAATTGTGACTTTTTAACTCCAAACATTGTGACTTTTTTACTTAAAAATTGTTACATTTTTTCACTAAAAAAATTGTGACTTTTCACTCAAAAAAATTGTGATTTTTTTTTACTCAAAAAATTGCGATTTTGTGATTTTTTTTATTCAAAAAAAATGTAATTTTTTTTTATTCAAAAAGATGTAATTTTTTTTTTACTCAAAAAAATGTGATTTTTTCTTACTCAAAAAAATTGTGATTTTTTTTTTTACTTGAATAATTGGCATTTTTCTCGAAAAAATTGTGACTTTTTTACTCAGAAAAAACTGTGATTTTTTTCTTACTAAAAAAAATCATTACTTTCTTCACTCAAAAAAAATTGGGACTTTTTAATAAAAAAATTGTCATTTTTTTACATAAGAAATGTTGACCTTTTTTACTCAGAAAAAATTGTGACTTTCTTCACTCAAAAAAGAAATTGTGCCCTTTTTAATAAAAAAAAATGTGATTTTTTTTTTATTCAAAAAATTTGTGGTTTTTTTAATTACAAAATTGTGATTTTTTCTACTCAAAAATGTGATTTTTTTTTTACTCAAAACAATGTGATTTTTTTTTACTCAAAAAAATGTGATTTTTTTTCTACTCAAAAAAATGTGATTTTTGCTTATTCAAAAAAATTGTGATTTTTTTTTTACTTGAAAAATTGGCATTTTCCTCGAAAAAATTGTGGTTTTTTTCTTACTCAAAAAATAAAATTATTACTTTCTTTATTCATAAAAAATTGGGACTTTTTACTCAAAAAAATTGTATTTTTTTTACATTAGAAATTTTGACCTTTTTTTAATTAGAATAAATTGTGACTTTCTTCACTTTAAAAAAAATTGTGACCTTTTGAATCAAAAAAAATTGTGATTATTTTACTGAATAAAAATTATATAACTTTTTTTACCCAAAAAAATTATGACTTTTTTTACTCAGAAATTTGTGACTTATTTCCTCCCCCCCCCCCCCCCAAAGTGACTTCTTGTATTCAAAAAAAATATTTAAATTGTGATTTTTTAGGTACGTAGGTACCTATTATGTGGAAAATTGTTATTTTTTTTAATGTGAAAAAATTGTGTTTTTTTAATGTCAAAAAATTGTTACCTGCCTATTTTATTTTTCTCAAAAAAGTGTTTTTTTTCACTAAAAAAATTGTCATTTTTATTACTTGAAAAAATTGTGATTCATTTTTTACTCAGAAAAATTGTGATAGGTATTTTTTTAAAGCAAAAAAGTCGCAATTTTTCACTGAAAAAAATATTGAGTGAAAAAAATCCCAATTTTTTTAAAGGAAAATCATAATTTTGGGAATCAGAAATTATTTAGGAAAATTTATATCTCTTGTGAGAAAAAAATCAATTTTATGTAGCAAAAAAAGTAATTTTTTTAGAGGGGGATACCTATGTAAACCTGCAATTTTTTAAATAGAAAAAATTACAATTTTTTTTTTTTTTTTTTTTTTAGGTATTAATTTACAAAAAATTTTTAAAAAATGAGAATAAAGTTGAGAATGATTAAAATCTGTAATATGTTTTTCTCATCATTTTTTTTTCTATACTTAAAAGAAATTAAATTTTGGGTGTGGTAATTTTTGTAAAAATGAAATAGTTTAATAATTACTGTATGCTTCAAAAATCAAGATTAATTTTAAAAAATTATGTTGTTTTCCAAAATGTGAGATGGCTTTAGAAATTAAACATCTACTTGGGACCCCTTCAAGTAGAATTTTTTTCTTGAAATTTTTCACATTCTGAGACATGATTAAACCTCAAATTCCGAGAATTGAAACAATTAGAGAATCATTCCCTCGACATAAGAAATTATTTGAAGGAAGGCGGTCATCTAAAAAAAAATGAATATTTTACATATTTTATCAACCAAATTCCATAACATAACCTCGACCTCTCACCCCCACAAAAAATCGCAATAATGGGCATAAAGACCACCCTACTGGCAGTTTAAAAATCTACGTCCACACAGTATGGCAAACTGGAGGTATATTTGTGGCAATCCCAGGACAAGACCACTAGCACTACTTCGACCCTCTAATCCTACACCGAACACACGTACGTACGTACTACGTACCAGGAAAGAAAAAAATAAGAGAAAACCACGCAGGAAAAAAAAAGCCAGAAAAGAAAATAGATAGAAGTAAGCATTTGTGTATACGCAGAGCGTCATGTGTTTTAACCAAAAAGTACACACGGGTTCGGCCAGCAAAGTGCTTCGAATAGGTCACATGGGAATATGGAAACAGTTTACTGGTCATCAAAAACTTTCCACGTTGAAATTTGGGTTAGCCGATCGTGTTCAATTCGCTACGTGCCCCCGTTTCTTTCTTCACGCCACCGTCGCACTCGCACATCGCGTCGTACTCTTTGCATAATGCAAGCGCCCGACTTACAAGAATAAGCTTTTTGCTGACAAAATTACATTTAGATTGGATTCGCAAGGTAGAGAAATGGTAACGAATAAATTTACTTTTCGACTTCTGCTCTCGAACCGAACGTTTCTTTTTTACTTATATTTTTTCCCAGACTTTCGAGTTGGGAAAAAATTCAGTAGCCTTAAGGATGAAAGGCGGTTGTTCGAATTTTTGTAATAAAAATTTAACTCGTCGTATAACACTATAGCTATATCATTCGAATAATATAGCCCGTGTAGCAACGTCGATGCTAATTTCGATATAAATGTCGACACATCGAAATCGGTCACTTTTCGATCGTACATGTCGACACGATTGTGGATGGTTTGTCGAGCTTATTATCGACATGTTTGTCGACCGTCCAAATATGGCTCGACATGTCGAGCCATATCGATAATAAGCTCGACAAACCATCCACAATCGTGTCGACATGTACGATCGAAAAGTGACCGATTTCGATGTGTCGACATTTATATCGACATCCACATCGACATTTGCAATGGTGAGATTTTGAAAAATATGCTAAGTTCAAATATTCAATATAAGTATATATTAAAATTACACCAAAAATAGTGTTCAAGCCAACATTTCGACATTTTTTGTCAAATATGCGGCATTGAGGCCACCTTTGTAGCTGGACACATGCGAGTGTCCAACTAACATAGAGATGATTCTTAGACCTTATGTACTAATTCACAACACACTTTATCTGCGAGTATCACAATCACCCTCAACACTGTCGACAGCTAAGTCGATGCATTATTCGACCCTCGACAATTATGTCGACAATAACTCGACAAGTCGTTGTATTATTCAAAACTTTGAAAAATAAGAAAATTTTGTGATTCTTTCAAAAATTATTTATTCCTGAGCTTAAAATGTTCTTATTAATTGATTTTAGTTCTTTTTAGATATAAAATTTGTAAATTTAATTGGCAGAAATTGTCGACATAAATGTCGATGCGTTTATCGAGTATCGATTTTTACATCGACTTGTCTATGTAGAAAAACAACGTTTTCTAAATTATAGGAAAATACTGAGAAAAATTCAAAAATTTTGATTGAACAGTTATGTTTAACATAGAACATTACTTTAAATCTCAAATATCATTTTTAATTCATCGTTAACCGAGAAAAAAATGTGTCTGAATTTTGTCGACATAAATGTCGATGTCGACAATTGCTACACGGGAGGGTGTCCCTGGAGTGATGAATAGTTTTTTATAATATATGATAAAGTCTAAATAACAAAAAAAAACAAGTTGATATGCATGAAAATTCGACAATTCATTAAAAACTCTTTTTTTGGAGATAAAAATCTGAAAAATAGAATAATTACGGGTAATTAAGCCAAATTACAACGGAAAAATATCACAATTTTTTTGAGTTATAAAAATCACAATTATTTTGAAGGAAAATCATAATTTTGACGATCAAAAATTATTTAGCAAAATTTATATCTTTTTTGAGAAAAATCCCATTTTTGTAGTTTCGACTAAAAGAAAAATCCCGGTGTTCTGGGGTAGAAAAAAATAATAACCATTTTTCGAGTAAGTATATCGACACTAAAAAAAAAATATCATTTTTTTGAGTGAAAAAATTACCGAATTTTTTTTACACTAAAAATTATGATTTTTTTCACTACAAAAATGTTATTATTTTACTCAAAAAATGTTATGAAAAATGATATTTTTTTACTCAACAAATGGCATTTCTTTAACTCAAAAAATAGTATTGTTTCTACTCAAAAAAATTGTGAATTTTTTTCATTAAAAAAATTGTGAATTTTTTTCATTAAAAAAATTCAAAAAATATAATTTTTTACTCCAAAAGATGAGATTTTTTACTCCAAAAATTGTGATTTTTTTTCTAGGTACAAAAAATGTGATTTTTCCCTACTAAAAAATTGTGATTTTTTTTTGTGCTGAGCAAAATGTAATTTTTTTCCACTGAAGAAATTGTGATTTTTTTTCTGCTTAAAAAATTGCGATTTTTTTTTGTGCTGAAAAAATGTAATTTTTTCTACTAAAGAAATTGTGATTTTTTTTCTGCTAGATATGTTGTGATTTTTCTGCTAAAAAATTTAATTTTTTCCTAGGTACTAAAATTTTTTTTTTTTTTTTCTGCTGAAAAGAATGTGACTTTTTTTACTAAAGAAATTGTGATTTTTTTTCTGCTAGAAAAGTTTTGATTTTTATGCTAAAAAATTGTGATTTTTTTTTCTGCTGAAAAAATTAATTTTTTCTTTCTAAAAAAAATTTTTTTTTTTCTCCTGAAAAGGATGTGATTTTCTCTACTAAAGAAATTGGATTTTTTTTTCTGCTAAAAAAATTGTGATTTTTTTTCTGCTGAAAAATTTGATTTTTTTCCTGCTAAAAAAATTGTGTTTTTTCTGCTGAAAATAATGTGATTTTTTCTACTAAACAAATTGTGATTTTTTTTTTTTTTTTTTTTTTTGCTAAATACTAAAAAAATTGTGATTTTTTTACTCAAAAAACTGGTATTTTTTTTTCTCGAAAAAATCATAATTTTTTAGGTACTCGAAAAATGGTAGTTTTGTTTTTTATTCGTTTCAATTTTAAAAAATTTCAAATGCTAGTTTTTTTCAATTTTTAATTTTTATCACAATTCTTGTTTTTAAAAATTGACAATTATTTTTCAACATGATTCCATTTTTTACATTTTTTTAAAATCTCATACAATCTTGATTCATTTACGATTCCACTTTTTTTTTCCTCAAATTTCAATTTTTCCTATTTTAAATTTTATTTCCTATCTATATTTTTTTCAAATTTTCAGTCATTCTTAATTTGATTTCAAAATCTTCTGTTTTTTCTTTACTTTTATAATTTTTTTCCAAATATTGAGTACTTATCCGATGAACCAGTTGACCACCGATTTGACGTCGATTTGCCGTTAGTAAAAAGTTTTCCCAATTTTCGACTCAGTATTGACCAATTTCAAATTTTCACAGTCTATTTTCAGTCTATTTTCCGACATTCTAGACTCATTTTCGACATCGAATTTGGGTAAAAATTTGGTCGATTTTAATTGGTCTTTCTCAAGTCAATATCACTCTTGAATCGACCTATTTTCGATATGATTTTAAAGTCGATTAAAGGTATTCAAAATTCAAAAGGTCCAATTCGATAAAAAAGGATATTCGCTTCGTAATAAACTTTTTTTCGACGTCAATTTGGAGTCATATTCGGGTCTATAAAAAAATTAAATTATGTAAAAAATCCACAATCATCTCTGGTCGATATTTTGAATTATTAGACCCAACTTTGACGTCAAATTTAGGTCTATTGATGAATACATTTTATCAACGAAATTAAGACGTCTATTTTAGGTCTATTTTTGTTTTTTTTTTGTGAATAAGTTTTCAAGTAACTAATCGACCTACATTCGACGTCGATTTTTGGTTTTCAAGATTTTTTTTCATTTATATTCTAATTAGTGTTCTATTTACCGTTGAAGACTGATAGACGTGTGGTTAGTAATAAGGATTCCCGAGCAGGAGGTCACGGGATCGAAACCCAGTGAGGTAAGGCTTGAGGAATTTTAGTTGTAAAATTTGGTTTCGATAGTTAGGTATGGTGAGTAGGAACACAATTAGGGCAAAAAAAATCAATTCGGTCATGCCAACACATTTTTTAATTAATTAATTAATTAAATTTTATGACAATGGAAGCCTAAAAACTGACTTTTGATCGACATCGAAAATTAGTCGAATTTAACTCAATATCGACCAATTTTCGACGTCGATTTCATATCACGAATGAGTCGAAATATGGTCGAAATGGGCGGAACTAATTCGACTTTGAATCGACGTCGATTTTAGTACGGAAAATGGTAAAAATCGGGTCGATTTCAATGGTCAATTTCAGGTATGTTTTGACGTAATTTCGACGATCGATTTTTGGTTTTTTGGTTTATTGGGTAGCTGTGCTTGCTTGCTACGCTTCAGTAAAAAAAATTTGCAATCTTGAATTTTTTCCAATTTTTTAAATGATTTTAAACAAAGTTTGGCTTATTTAGTAAATTTTTAGCATTGTTATAAAATATTCACTCGCATATCGGAGGTCTAAGTACTTCTTTGAGAGAAGGGTTGAAAACGGTCGTTGAACTATTGATTGAAAAACTTCTATAAATCTTGCTTAAAATCCCATAAATGTCTCGCTTTCAGCTGATAAAATTTCATTAAACACCCTGTAGCGAGAAAAATCGAAGAAAAAAAAATCATCAAGTACATACCTACATAATGAATATAAAGACCATGCCAACCATCTTTATAATTTATAGGCATCTAATTATACAATTTCTTTTTGCAGCATTTTGCCACGCTCACGAAGCACTGAATAAAATCTGCGCCTTGATTACCGGAGAAGCTCTACTGTATTCGATGTTCCGAGAAAATGCTACGCCAATTTCGTGCCCATTCAAGCCTCCGTACACGTTTACCTATAATCGAGGTCATGGAGAATGTAGGTATCCTGTGTCCACCATCGACTCGTGTACCCAAGATTCGAAAATCGTCATCCAATATCAAGCCTGCCCGGATGTATACGGCTCGGAAAGCGCCCGTAAGTACCTTCTAATTAAAAATTTGGCCATATCGTGGCCCATGTTCGGACGTAATAATACGAGCTATATGACTCTCGGGATGACTAAACCGTTTCGGTACATGCGTAAAAAGACGTCGTATTATTCCGCGATATTAACCAACGTGACGTTTACATTAACGGACATAATGTAGTGAAACCTTTTAAGCGGTTTGTTTGGGTCGTGTATTTTTTCCATTTTTTTCCTCAGCCAGCTCAGCTGGCTCGTGTTCTTTCAACTCTCTCCCTCCCTCCCTCCCTCCCTCCCTCCCTCCCTCCCTTTCGTGTGGATGGTAAAAAGGATACCGAGGAAGAAAAAAACAACAAAAACCTGCAGAATAGTCACTCAAAGCGTAGCCATTAAAGTCCATAAAGTTTTTAAACTGCGTTTTCTTTTCTTTTATAACATATCATTAACTTGCCAAAAGCTTCTAGGTTAAGTTTTAATGGTGTTGTTGTGTAAAAGTTTAAAAACTAAAGTAAAAACTCCTAAACAATGGTAATTTTTAAGAAAGAAACCCCGCAAATAAATAAATAAAAGTCAACTCGTATAGTTTTCCAGTATCCCAGGCATCGTTAAATTTAATAAGAACGGCGGCAGAGAAAAAAAAGGCTAAGATGAAAAATTCCATTCGATAAAAAGCGGATTTATTTGTTCGATTATGCGGCCACAAATTAAACCCTCTTTTCGTTTGAAAAGATGCGACATTTTTTTCTTTTTTTTTTCAAACATTAATCCAGGCGATTATTTCGATCCTAATTGACAAGATTTATTTATAATATAGCCTAGCTGACCCTTGTTTTCTTCGGGAGCTCTTTTTCGATCCAGATGTAATGTTTTTCGAGTTGTTTTATTCGTAGCTATTTTCCAGTCCGGGGGAGAGGTAGGGGTAAAATGGCTCTTTTTGTGTTTATTGAATTATATACTCGCAGTACTAGATGGCTAAGTGGTTTTCGACAAATTCTACCAACATGATTGTTATTTCAACGTGTGTTCGTTTTTTTTCTACTCCTTCGAAATGTACTGAAACGTTATTCGAGTGATTTATCCGCCGTTTCGGCGGAAAATAAATTGCCAATTTCGTGAAACACTTAATGGTAATTTTTTTCCGTCGTGTAATTGGTAATATTGTTTCGAGAGAGTTTTTTGGCCTTTAGTGTATCTAACCTTGGTCATTTAAGGCATGGGACAAGTAGTTCCATTTTTTTTTGTTGAACATACTATTTCTATTTGTGATTCATATTTCCCTGTCGTCTTCTTGTTACCTACCTGGCAGATGTGTTAATAGTAGTAATTTTCTAACAAGGGAACCTCGCCAACTCGTCACCTCCGATTGAGCTGAAATTTGGCTCACTGAAAGAGTATGCCAACCAGACCTCATAACCAAATTTTTAGCTGCCGAAGTTGATTTTTCGATTTTTGGCGAATTTTTGAAAATGGCTAAAACCGCCCCCAAAACCTTTTTTTGAAAAAAAATTGTAAATTTCAAGATAGAATTCGGAAAATTGGTTTGTACACTAAAGTCGACCCCCCGAGTCGATTGGTACCATTTTCGAAGCGATCTGGAGCCTCCAGAAAAAGTTGACTTTCTCCAGCCCACTGGAATCTCTCCAGAAGGCAAAAGTCAACTTTTTCTGGAGACTCCAGATCGCTTCGAAAATGGTGCAAATCGACTCGGGGGGTCGACTTAGGGGGGGTAGACGAAGTTTCGGGTAATATGCTGGAGAAATTGATTTTTTGGAAATTTTTAAAAAATGCAGAATTTTTAAGTTGTCAAAAAAAACACGTGCGAACTCGTCACCTCGGATTTTGGATTCAACTACGTCAATCGATAGATGGCATCATACTAAGGCTAGAATTGAATTTTCAGCTGCCGAAGTTGATTACAGCGCCGTCTGGAGCTATTCCAGTGCGCTGGAGAAAAGTTAACTTTTCCTGGAGGCTCCAGATCGCTTAGAAAATGGTGCCAATCGACTCGGAAGGTCGACTTTAGTGTACAAACCGATTTTCAGGATTCTATCTTGAAATTTTCAATTTTTTTTCAAAAAATGTTTTTTGGGGGGCGGTTTTAGCCATTTTCAAAAATTCGCCAAAAATCGAAAAATCAACTTCGGCAGCTAAAAATTTGGTTGTAAGGTCTGAGTGACATGCTTTTTTAGTGAGCCAAATTTCAGCTCAATCAGAGGTGACGAGTTGGCGAGATTTCTTTGTAAGATATTTCGACAAAAAAAAATACAGTCTGCGTTCTTTTTATTCATTTCTGCTTTTTAATGTGGGGGGGGGGGGGTAAAAAAAGTTTTTTGTTGAAGGCATAGCGCTGAAAAGCGGAATTTTCTAAGACCTTTGCATGACGTCATTTTGATTTTTCACCTATGAAGTTTTGAAAAAAAATTGGAAACTAACTTCAAATTGTTTTTGTTTTTTTTTTGTTTTTTACAAAAAAAAATAATTTTTGATTTTTGAAAAATAAAACGCAGTGAGTTTTCAAAAAAAAAATTTCATTTTGCATTCTGATGATGTCATTTTGCAGAAAATATTGATAGATTTTTTGGAAAATGAAAATTTTCAGGTGTGAAAATTGAAGAAAAACACGGTTTTTGGTAAATGCCCCGTTTCCAGAGAAACTATGCAACCCACAAGATTTTTCTGAGAATGTTTTTTATTCAGTAGAGTCTGGTTTGTAGTCTGACGAGAGGGTTTTGGAAAATTTCTACTTTCCCCCCGATTTTATCAAACTTTTGTCAACTCCAAAAAAATCGTCGGAAAATTAAGATTTTGCAAACCCTCTCGTCAGACTACAGAGCAGACTCAACTGAATAAAAAACATTCTCAGAAAAATCTTGTGGGCTGCATAGTTTCTCTGGAAACGGGGCATTTACCAAAAACCGCGTTTTTCTTCAATTTTGACACTTGAAAATTTTCATTTTCCAAAAAATCTATCAATATTTTCTGCAAAATGACATCATCGAAATGCAAAATAATAATTTTTTTAAACTCCATGCATTTTATTTTTCAAAAATCAAAAATTAATTTTTTTTGTAAAAAAAAAACAATTTTAAATTAGTTTCCAATTTTTCTTCAAAACTTCATGGGTGAAAAATCAAAATGACGTCATGCAAAGGTCTTAGAAAATTCCGCTTGTCAACGCTATGCATTCAACAAAAAAAAATTTGACCCCCCCAAAAAAAAAAAAACTTCAACCAGGTGAAATTATAAAATGAGCTCGTCTTATTTTTGGTATACAGAAGGAAAAAATCGTAGATTAATAAAATCCAGGTTCGTGTATTAAAATGTACTTCAACCTTGTTTTTTCTCATTGTATTTGAAAATTACTCCCTCCACAACTCGACTGATACACAACAAGCTCTATACAAACTGAACCCAATATCGCCCTCGAACGAGGCTAATTCAAAACTAAAATCTACCGTAAAATATCAGCAAACTCGAACAGCAGATCAACGAGAAGAAAAAACAATCTAATGAAAAATACTACATAAACGTGCGTAGCTTGAAAGCAACCCCTTCACTTCGTCTCCTCTGCACAACACGCAAACTACAAAAAAAATACTAATTTCGGGACTCACTTAATCATCGAGTTCGTTATCGAGTCAATAAACAGGACAGCGAAGAGGGAAGCTGCAGAAGCTGGCGACGTTCTCGAGATAATTATCTTACGCTGGGAAGAGTTCGTTCGTGGAGAAAAAAACACAGGGAAAAAGGAAAACACGAGCATTGCGTACGAGATGAGAGGACAAAAAGAGCAAAAAAATAAAGACATTTTACGGGGCAAAGGGCACGTTGTGAGGATTTAAATAATATAAAAATTTCCCTACGCTTTGGTCGCGAGCGCGGATAAAATATTATCAAAACAAAGGCGCTACGATGACGTTTTCTTTGCTCGTTTCTTTTCTTTTTTTTCTTCGCGAGCATTTTTCAATTTATCACGAGCTTTTCGTCGGAGCATAATCCGAATGAAACTAATTTTTAGACGGCTTTCTATAATTCCCAATAGAGCCCCCGAAAAAAAAACTAGAATGCCAATTGTGACGCAACAACGAGCTAATGAGTTGTTGGAATATTTTTTTCAAAATTTCAGCGCCGGTGATGGACGAGCGAGACGATGACATAAGGCAAAGGCCCGTTTACTCTAATGATTTGGCGTTTACAAGTTGACGTTTGTAGCATTTTGTAGGGAAATTTTTCAAAAAACGTTGACAAGGGTTGAAACTTCAACCGCGTAATTCCACACAGGGCAATAAAATTCGTCGCATGCGTTGCTTGTTTGATAACAATGTACGAGCCGGGTTCCGCTTTCAACGTCATTTAAACGGATAAATAATCGTTTCTAATTTCCACCAAAAGAAAATTCTGGAATCTCTTTTAAACAAAAAAAAAATGTTCGAGTTATTTTCAATATTTTGGAAAATGTATCTATTTATGGAAAAAATTGCGTTTAAACGATAAATTTTGGAACCTTCATCGTGACCTTGACTTGTCCAAAAAAAAAACTTTGGATTCAATTTTTTTCCATAAATAGACAAATTTTCCAAAATATTGAAAATAACTCACCTGAATATTGTTATAAAGAAGCATAATATCAAAATTTCATGACATTTCGTTCAGTATTCGCCGAGAAATCACGTCACTAAATTTTTTACTGATAACAGCCCCAGAGCACACTCTTAAAACTGATATTGAAACTGAAATACCATGGATGAAAACATTTTTAATGTAGTACACTAACTTGGAAAAAAAAATTCTGCTCTCGCGGAGCATCTTGACTGCTACGCGTTTTTTTTTTAATTTTTCTGAACTTGAATTTTTATTTTTTCATTTTTTTTATGGTACTTATTCTATCGAAATCAAATGTTAGTTCAAATCCTAACTTAGAACACTCAAAATCCATTTTTGCTCAACTTTTGAGATTTTTTGTTCAAGACTAATTTATTTTAAATTTTCAAAAAACAAACAATTCTGAATTTTTGTTCCAAAATTTACTCAAAATATAATTTTTCGTAAGTAGGTATATTTTACTAAAAAAAAAAAAAAAAAGAAAGTTGATCAAATACATTTTTTTTAAGATTCGTTTAAAACTAATGACTTTGAAATTTTTCCAGAAATCATTTTAATTTCCAACTCAGTTTTTTTTTTTAATGAAAATTTTTTTAGATCAGTTTTCTTCAAATTTTTCCAAAATCATGTTTCGATGTCAAACATTTGCTTTTTTGAAAAATTTCTTCGAAATCAATATTTTTGAAAAATTTTCAAAATGGTTTCATAATCAATTTTGCTTAATTATTTTTTCCAAAATTTTTGCTCCAACTTTTTTCTTTACTTACCTATTGGTAATTAATTTTTTGTTTTAATTTGCAAACATCAAATTTTTTGTTCAACTACCAATTTTAAAAAATTCATTAAAACGCCAATTTTAAAAACATTTGTTCAAAACTGCTTGTTTTTTTTCCAAATTTAGCTTAAATAACTGTTTATTGGAACTATTTTTTATTTTTTTTTTCTTCGTACACAATTATTAAAAGCAGGTTTTTGAAAATTCGTTCAAAATCAATTTTTTCAAATTTTGCCAAAATCGAACAAACTCAAAATTTTTTCAACACTAATTTTTCAAAAAATTTCCAACATTTCTTCATAACTATTTTTTTCCAATTTTTCCAAGAATATAAATTTTTGTCCAATAATTCTTTTCAAATTTATCAAAAATTGAATGCATTCATAATCATACGCATTTTTGAATAAATTATCCCAAATCTTCCTTGGGGGGGGGGCAATTTGCCGAATTAAATACAAAATTTTCAAGATTTATTCACAATGAATTTTTGTAATATAGGTAATTGGCCAAAATCAAATTTCTGTTTGAGTACAAACTTGTTCCAGTTCAAAAATCGACGTTTTCAAAAAAAAATTTTTTTTTTTTTACAATAAAATTTAAGCTGACTTGAAAAAAATATATTTAAAATATATTTTCTCAAATTTTTCTAAAATCAAACAAATTTGAAATTTGTGCAAAATATTTTTTTTAATTTCCAAAATTTCTTATTTTTTTTCAAATGTTGTACGAACACAAACTTTTTATTCTGTCAATTTTTTTGTCATTTTACCGGAATTAAATTTTTGTTCAACAAAAATTATTCAATATCTATTTTTTTCAAATTTTGTCGAAATTAATTTTTTTTGGAACATTATTCTTTTTAGTTCAAACACAATTTTTAAAAACATATCACAAACGATTTTTTCTGTATTTTGCCAAAGTCCAATCATTTTTCAAAAATTTGGTCAAAAATGAATTTTAAAAAAATTTTCAAGATTTTTTGAATGTGATTTCTTTTTAAAATGTTGCCAAAAACAAGTTTTTAAATTTTTTTGTTCAAATACAAATTTTTCAAAACTATTTTAAAAATTTATTCCGGCCATTGTGATTTTATATAATTTTGATTTTTAAAATTCTTCTGATTTAAAGAAAGAACAGGAACTCTTGGAAGCCATCAATATACATGGTGGTTCAGAATACTTCAGCTACATCTCGTTTCTTTCAAAATAAAAAATAAAAATTCCATTTCACCTCAATTTCAAAAAAATAATTGCAGAACGATCCATCGGTCAACTCATAATTGCAACATAATCGTCGAATAGGCTTTCAAAAGCAGTACGCTGGTTTGAAAACTGTCATCAAAATTATACGATATTTTAAAAGCAGCCCAACGTGGCGCCCTGTTACCCCCATCCCCTCTTCCTTATCACCATAACCATGTTAACTATCAACGTTTAATTTATAATCAGCCATTACACCAATGTATCACCGACGTTTTAAAGTTTTATATCGAAATAGGGTAAGGAGCAGACTGAGTTTGGTGGAGGTGGGCGAGGGAGGAAGCCCGATGCCAGAGAGCACCTCCGTTTCGGCAAACTTTCGACGCGCCGCTAAATTATTACATAAATTTTCTTTTAAAGCACTTAATTAAAATTCACGTTTATGGCTTCAAAGAGAAGAAGAAATTTCGTATTTCTCTTGTACTCATAGTACAGTATACGCGAAGAAGAATTTTAATTATTTAAACGAGCCGTCGCCGCTGCCACGCCATCGTACTCGGTTACGTGCGAAGCGTAAGTGCTGCTGTGAGCGACTTCGTCTGCTTCAGTGGTTGGGGATTTTTTTCAAGCATGAGTTTTTCTCTTCTGTTTTTTTTCTTTTCCACAAAGCATTCTTTCGTCGGGTGGATGAAGTGTGTGTGTGTGTGTGTGTGTGTGTGGGCTATTTACATGCAACTAATGTAAAGGTTGAATTAATGCGGAATTTTAAATCGAGTGCTGTGATGAGTGAGGTAGGAGATTTTGAATTTACATAAGTCGAGGAAGGCCGAATCGAGTCTTGAGTTGAAATTCAAGTCGATAAAGAAATAAAACACTAAAAAATATAGGGTCAAGCTATTGCAAAGTTCATTTAGAAGAAAATTCGAAAATTTTATTCCAGTTGCCTGTGTTTTTAATTTTAATGATTACCACCGATTTTTTTTTTGTCCAATGAATAAGTATCATATCGTTTTTCAAATGACATATTTCAAGGAAATTTTCAACAAGAAAAAATCTGAAGAAACCGCAATTCTATGATGACATTATCCTAAATTTATACTTAATCAGTTCATTACTTTGACAAAAATGATTTTTTTTTTCTTCAAAAATTGGAATAATTGAAAAATTTTAAAATTTTTCGTTAGAACCTCTCAGAATGGACCGGAAAAATGAGAAAAAATTTATTTGAAAATTTTTTTCAAAGAAATTGAATTTAGAAAAAATTTGAAAGTCACCATTACTTTGCAATTTTTTTTTTAAATTGAATTTAGGGAAATTTTGAAATTCAGCTATAGCTGTTAACATGGCAAAAATGATTTTTTTTTTTCAAAAATGCGAATAATTGAAAAATTAAAAAAAAATTCGTCATAACCTCTCAGAATGGACCCGAATAATGAGAAGAAAATTTTTTGAGCAATTTTTTCAAAGAAATTGAATATGTGAAATTTCCTATGTAAAAAGCTCCGAGAAAAAAACGGATCTCTTTACATGGCAAAAATGAATTTTTTCCAAAAATGCGAATAATTGAAAAATACAGAATTTTTCGTCAGAATCACTCAGAATGGACCCTTTTGATTTGGCAATTTTTTTAAAGATATTGAATTTAAGAAAAATTTGAAATTCACCATTAGCTGGATTTTTTTTTCAAAAATTGGAATAATTGAAAAATTGAAAATTTTTTCATCATAACCTCTCAGGGTGAACCCGAATGATGAGAAAATTTTTTTTGTCAATTTTCCAATAAAATTGAATTTTGGGAAAATGTGAAGTTGCTCATTGCAAAATGATTTTTTTTTTCAAAAATTGGAATAATTGAAAAATTCAAAAAAAATTTGTCAGAACCTCTCATAATGAAACCGAATAATGAGAAGAAAATTTTTTGAGCAATTTTTTCAAAGAAATTGAATATGTGAAATTTCCTATGTAAAAAGCTCCGAGAAAAAAACGGATCTCTTTACATGGCAAAAATGAATTTTTTCCAAAAATGCGAATAATTGAAAAATACAGAATTTTTCGTCAGAATCACTCAGAATGGACCCGAATAACAAGAAAAGATTTTAATTTAGCAATTTTTTAAAAGATATTGAATTTAAGAAAAATTTGAAATTCACCATTAGCTGGATTTTTTTTCAAAAATTGGAATACCTACCCGTGTAGCAATTGTCGACATCGACATTTATGTCGACAAAATTCAGACACATTTTTTTCTCGGTTAACGATGAATTAAAAATGATATTTGAGATTTAAAGTAATGTTCTATGTTAAACATAACTGTTCAATCAAAATTTTTGAATTTTATTCAGTATTTTCCTATAATTTAGAAAACGTTGTTTTTCTACATAGACAAGTCGATGTAAAAATCGATACTCGATAAACGCATCGACATTTATGTCGACAATTTCTGCCAATTAAATTTACAAATTTTATATCTAAAAAGAACTAAAAACAATTAATAAGAACATTTTAAGCTCAGGAATAAATAATTTTTGAAAGAATCACAAAATTTTCTTATTTTTCAAAGTTTTGAATAATACAACGACTTGTCGAGTTATTGTCGACATAATTGTCGATGGTCGAATAATGCATCGACTTCACTGTCGACAGTGTTGACCAGAGGAATTTTTTAAGTCGAGATAGTGTCGATGTGATTGTCGAGGGTCGAATAATGCATCGACTTAACTGTCGACAGTGTTGACCAGAGGAATTTTAAGTCGAGTTAATGTCGATCTAATTGTCGAGGGTCGAATAATGCATCGACTTGACTGTCGACGTCTTGAGGGTGATTGTGATACTCGCAGATAAAGTGTGTTGTGAATTAGTACATAAGGTCTAAGAATCATCTCTATGTTAGTTGGACACTCGCATGTGTCCAGCTACAAAGGTGGCCTCAATGCCGCATATTTGACAAAAAATGTCGAAATGTTGGCTTGAACACTATTTTTGGTGTAATTTTAATATATACTTATATTGAATATTTGACCTTAGCATATTTTTCAAAATCTCACCATTGCAAATGTCGATGTGTCGACATTTATATCGAAATTAGCATCGACGTTGCTACACGGGTAATTGAAAAATTGAAAATTTTTTCATCATAACCTTTAAATTTTGTAAAAATGTGGAGTTGCCCATTGCAAAATGATTTTTTTTTCAAAAATTGGAATAATTGAAAAATTCAAAAAATTTTGTCAGAACCTCTCATAATGGACCCGAATAATGAGAAAAAATTTTATTGAGCAATTTTTTCAAAGAAATTCAATTTTGGGAAAATTGAAAATTCACCATGGCAAAAATGATTTTTTTTCAAAAATGGGAATAATTGAAAAATTCGAAATTTCTTCGTTGAGACCTCTCAGAATGGACCCGAAAAATGAGAAAAAAATTTATTTGAGCAATATTATGATAAGAACTACAACCCAAATTTGGTGATAATCTTATGCCAAATTCTATGTATATTTTTACAAAGGTAGATAAGTATATTATCCCAAAAATTTTAAATCCAAAAATAAATGAAAATCCCATTATTTTAAAATAAAATTAAGTCAACTGACACGGTAAAGCTCAACTTTACGGTGTATACAAATTTCAAAAATGTAATTAGGTCATTTAGAAACTGCCATACGAGTAACACTAAAACGCCTACCCGCGTAGCACCTTTTTTAGACCTTTTAGTTATCCCTTCGCTTCGAATAAAAAGCTCAATTTTACCGCTCAAAGGTACCTATCCTTATAGTTTATCTACGGGGATACCTCGAACACCTATTTCACATATTTTTATCTACAAAGATCGAGTCACTGACACCGGAATACGTGTAAGAATGTATTAATGCGAGAATATCCACTGTTACCGTGCTACCATCGAGCTTCATTACTATGCTAATTACAAAATGATAAAATTTACTTCGACGCAGCTGTTTAATATTTATCAACGTGCGATTTTATTAACACTTAAAAAGCGTTTCGTTTTCACAATTTATAGTACCTATCCCAACGACGCGATGGAGTATTGTACGAGGATAAGCAGGGAAAAAGTCTACGTAACGAGCAAAATATTCAAACGAATTTGAAAAAATACTAACGATAATAATTAACAGTGAAAGAGTAAATTGGCATTTTTTTTTTAGAAACGTTGAAAAGTGAAAAAAAAAAATTTGCGAAATTACTCATAAATTTCGTAGAAGTTGCTTATTTTCTGGGATTTTTTTTTATCAGAATATTGAAAAAAAATAATAATAGTAATAATACCTAATATAAAATTTTAAAAAATGTTTGTTATAAACCGAAACAAGTAAAATTGAAAAAAAAAATTAAAAACTTTGATTGAAAACAATCTTAAAATATGTTTGAATTTGTTTTTGGGGTTTTTAAAGAATTTGGTAAGAAAAATTGAAAAACTTCGTTTGAAATTTTTTTAGAATTAATATTTTGAACAAATTGAAAAAAAAGTTTTTGAAGAAAGATTCCATTCTGACCAATTTGAAAAAGAAATTATTTTCAATAAATTTGGGAAAAGTGTTATTTGATTTTTTTTTTTTTGAAAAATTGTGTTAGCACAAATTTTAGAAAATTGAAAAAGATTCTATTTTGAAAAAAATATTTTGAACGGGTCATTTTGTTTTTTGGTGAAATTTAAAAAGAAATTTGTCTTGAACAAATTTTGAATAATTTGAGCAAAAAAAAATTATTAGGTAAAAAAAAATTTCGAACAAATTTTCAAGAAAAATGTTTGTATATGCCAAGATTTGATGCTGACAGATTTTTAAAAAAATATTTTGGCTGATTTGAAAAAATATTCGTTTGAAAAAAAATTGAAGAATGTTGACACAAAAACAGATTAAATTTTGAACAAATTTTGGCAAATCGAAAAAAGTACCTAGTTTTGAAAAAAATCTAAGTTCGAAAAAAACAGTTGTGTTTGAACAAATTTTTAAATTCAAGGAGGTTGAAAAATTTCAATTTGAAAAAAAAAATAATGTTTACCTAACAAATTCCAAAAAATCGTTGGAAACACTCAAAACAATATTGAAAAGTTTGAAAAATCTTATGAATGATTTTTTTAATCTCAACTGAAGAATAAATTTCTTAGAAATGTGTTTGAGCAATTTTTTTGGCAATATTGAAAAAAATGAAGTTTCCAACAAATTTTTAAAAAATTTATGGTTAAGAGCGTTAAAATTGAACAAAATTTTGATAAATTGAAAAAGAATGATTTTGAGTAGGTAACTTTTTTAAAACTCGTTTTTGGAAAAAAAAAACATTTTTCAACAAATTTTAGAAAAATGAAAAAAATCAACAAATTTCTAAAAATTTGAAAAAATTTAACTCGTAGGTATGAATATTTTTTTTTCAAATTTTGATTTGAGAAAAAACGTGAATAAATTCAAAAATAAAAAAAACAATAATTTTGAGAAAAAATGTTTTTGGAATGTTAGGTATGTTATAATTATTTAGAAATTACGTTTGAACAAAGTTCAAAATGCGTACTTACTAAGATTTTGAAAAAATATTCTGTTACAATTCAAGTTTGACAAATTTAAAGGGGGAAAATGTTTTGACAATGTTTTTAAAAAAAAAATTATTTTGAATTTGATATTATTCAAAAAAAATAATACTTACGTAAATGAATAGAAAGTTGAAAGACTTTAATTTTAAGATAATTTTGCTGAATTTGAAAAAAAAAACTGCGATAGGTAAATTTTAAATAAATGGAGAACATTTCTTTCAAACACTTTCAAAATAATTATAGAAATTTGTTTTTAGGAAAAATTTTGAAAGTAATGAACAAATTTAAAAATTCAATAACAAAAGTTTGATTTTAAAAAAAAATTTAAGAAAATTTTTAAAAATTGCTTTTGAATAAATTTTATAAAATAAAATTGAAAAAAATTGAACAATCTCGATTGAATTTGAGAAATTTGTATCCTCATTTGAAAAAATAAAAAGGGAAAATTTGAAAGAAATTAATTTTTGAAAAATGTCAGGAAAAAACATTGTTTTTGAACTGATTTTAAGAAGTTGTGCTTGAAGAAAAATTATAAAAAGTGTGTGTAAATAAAATTTTATCATCAAAATCTAAAAAGTAGGTTTAAAGAAATAAAAACTTGGGTTTCGATGGAAACTTAAAAAATTACGTATTGATCAATATTTTAAAAAAAAAAATCAAAAGAAAATTGAAAATCCAAAGTGTTTGATTAAACTCTCTAAAAATTTGCACACAACGAATTAATCCTCATTCGTAACATTTTTCCAGTGGAAGAAATCCAATGCTTGGCCGTCTGGAAAGAAGGCTCCTACCGATACCTGGTGGGAAAAGTGAGCAACCACCACATAGCAGTCGGCGAAGACCACTACAGATGTTTCGTCTTCGAGAAATCCGGCTCACTGCCTCAAATCCCTCTGGAATCTGACTCAACTCCGGATCCGGATGTAGAATACAGAATAGCTCAATCAGGAGATGCCACATGTACCGGTTTATTCAGCCCTGCCGAAGGATCAAGGACCATGATTCTAAAAAGAAGTGAGTCTTTTGAAGTCGAGTGTTTTGATACCTCCCTCTTACCCCTCTTTCACACCGCCTCAGAAATGATATGATTTTAATTTTCACGCTTGCTTTACTTACCTTGGCGCGTAGTCTTCGTGTTGTATTCGCATTCCCGCATTTATTACACAACGTTAAAAAGTTGTAAGGTTTGGCGCGCCAAGGCGAAAGTTTGTTGCTTCTTCGCGTTTTTAATGAAGCGGTGAATTATTATTCAAACGTAAATTTATTTACCAATTAATATTCCTTTCAAAATAAAACTTGGCTTAATTATTCAAAAGTTAACAAAACTTCTCGTGTTTTTTTTCTCTTCTTCTTCTTCTTCGCCTTCGTTCGTTTTCGGGTTCGTTTTATTTTTAAAAATAATTTCTAGGCTAAATTGACATCGTTAAAGTGAACTTTTTAGCGCCATTAATCGCAAAGCTGGCAGGTTTTTTGAAGTATTTATCAAACGTTTACACTCCCATCCGCGGTATAGCCCGAGATAATTACGGTTTTGAATACTTTATTTTTATTTTGAAAAGGGAAGAGGCAGAGGGGGTGTGGAGGAAGTAATCTTATTAATCCGAGTCTCATTAGCCGAATATTCTTTTCAGTTTTCAGTTGTGGAAGGAGTGGGAGGGAGAGATAACTTCAAAATACATTTTTTATGATTACGAAATTTCGCTGTGGCCATTTTTTTCAAAACTTTCTGTTATTTTTTCTGCCAAATAACGCTCAAATCAGGAGCATAGAAGTAGTTTGATGAGGAAATCAAGTGATAGGAGTGCGAGATGAATTTTGATCCAAATTTGAATTTTCTGAACTTTTTTAAAATAAATGAGTGGGTCAAAATTAAAGAAGAACGTTTCATTTAGAAATACATTGTCACATAAATGCTCTTAAGCAACCAAATTTAGAAGTTCTGGAGCAATAATAAGAGCAAATTGGATTTATAGTTTGTTTTTGAACCAAAAAAAAAAAAATAGAACAAAACAATAAGAATTTGTGTTTGCCTCTGAAATTCTTGGTAGTTATTTTTGTTGCAAAAATTTTTGGATATTATTTGCTGTTAAAAAAATTCTAAACTTTTTTGTTCAGAATTTTTTTTTTTTTGAAAATTTTCCTTTAAAATTTATAAAATGTTCAACAAAATCCTCTCACTGCTTTCCAGTTGAATTTTTTTTAAATCAATTTTTGAGTTTTTTTGAAACACATTCACATTTATTGGAATTTGAAAAAAAAAAGTTTTCGACCAATTCTTCAAAAGTTTCCTAAAAACAAATTTTCTCAAAAAAA
The DNA here is from genome assembly GCA_959613365.1 of Balanococcus diminutus. NCBI lineage: Eukaryota > Metazoa > Arthropoda > Insecta > Hemiptera > Pseudococcidae > Balanococcus > Balanococcus diminutus. The sequence continues at coordinate 58,295,222 of OY390716.1, read as the reverse complement.
AAGAATTTTTAAATATCTACTTCAACAAAAAAATTTTTATAACTTACACTTTCTTAAAAAATGTTTGGTTGAAAATTTCCATTTAAAAGTTTATAGGAAAAACTAAAATAATTCTATTACTGTTTTTCAGGAAAAAAGTCCTTAAAAATTGTACTTTTTAAAAACACATTATTTTAGAATTTGAAAAAATAATTTTCTTAAAAACCATTTTTGGGATTTTTTGAAACACGTTTTTTTGGAATTTAGAAAAAAAAATTGGGACCAATTCTCCTAAAATTTTCTATGTAAAAACAAAATTTCTCAAAAATAACAAGTTTTTTGGATTTCTCTTAAATTTGAACAAAATTCACTTTTATCTAAACTAAACGAATTTACTTGAAATTTTTAAAGAAAAATAACTAATTTTTTTCTATCTCACATTTTTCACAAAATTTATTAGTAAAAAATTTTCCTTCAAAATCTTTTTAAAAAAGTTAAAAAATTCTTATTATTTTTCAGAAGAAAATATCTCTTCTTTTTAATAAAAAAAAAAAAAAAATTTGAAACACATTTTCTGGAATTTTCAAAAATGATTTTTTGAAAACTAATTTACTTGAAATTTTTTTAAAACAAGTTTTCTTGAAAATAACAATTTTTGAATAAACAAATTTATAATCTTTTTTATAAAACGATTTTTTTTTTGTAAAATTTTCAAATCCAATTCTTACAATTTAAAAAAATTATTTTCTTTTTCAAAAAATAGACTAATTTCCTCACTTTTAACAAATTTTAAAAATGTTATAAAATCGAATTTTTTATTTTTTTATAACGGAATTCTTGAGAATAAATGAATAATTTTATTTTAATTTTCAAACTACATTAAACCAATTTTTTTGAAGTTTTGATAACCTACGATTTTTATTCTATGAAACGATTTTCGGAATTCCTTCAGAACAATTTTTTAATTTTTTTTTTACAAAACAAATTTTCTTGAAATTTGAAAAAAATTAAAATTGAATTTTTTGGCTTGAAAAAAAATTGTTTACAAAACATGAAATTTTTCAAAAAAAAAGTTTCAACTGAATTTTCCCACTTGAAAAAGAAAATATGTTTTTCAAAAATAAAATTTTATAATTTATTAGGTATTTTGAAAAAAAAATCTTGAATTTACTACCCATTTGAAAAAAAAATGTTGAATTTTTCGAAAAGTAAATTTTCGTATTTATTTCAAACGAATTTTCCTGAAATTTTAGATCTTAATTTATTTTTTTTTTAAATAGATTTTCTTGAAGTTAAAAACAAAATACGAACTAATTACGTAATATTTTTTCCCCCAAGAAGAGATTTTCATGAAATTTTTAAGAATTATTTTGTCCATCTTTGGAAAATAAATCAGGTTCCTTACTCGTATATTGTTTTTAAAAAATTGATTCAGACTTTTTTAATCCATTTTGTTGGAAAATTTTCAAACTCAAATTTTAAAAAAATTGAAAAAATCTAGAATTTAGTAATAATTGTTTTAGAAACTATTTTTTTAAGAATCTTGAATTTGAAAAAAAATGAATTTTGAAACTTTTTTGAAATTCATTCAAGGATAATTTTTTTTTTAATAATATTTTTGAAGAAATAGTTATTTTTTAAAATTAGGTAAACTTACTCAATTCAATTTTTTTTCATTTTTTGGGAACTGTAAGTATATTTTTCAATGAACGAATTTTCTTGAAATGTTCCTGAAATGAATTCTTACAAAATTTCGTTGAAAGTTAATTTTTATTTTATTCATTTTTAAATCTTTTTTTTTCGGTAACAAATTTCCTCAAAATTTTTCTTAAAAAAACTGCCATACAATTTTATGAAGAATATTTTTTTTTTAAATTAGGTAAACTTTCTCAATTCAATTTTTTTTTTTTGATTTTTAGGGAACTGTATTTTTCAATGAACGACGTTTCTTGAAATGTTCCTGAAATGAATTCTTACAAAATTTTGTCGAAAGTAAATTTTTATTTTATTCATTTTTAAATCTTTTTTTTCAGTAGGTAACAAATTTCCTCAAAATTTTTCTTAAACAAACTGTCGTACAATTTTATGAAGAATAAATTTTTTGATTCCTGTTTTGTTTTTTTTAAACTAATTTTCTTGAAAAATTTTCAAAACCAAGTTTTATTATGGAAAATAAAATTTTAAGAAATTTTTTAAAAAACTTTTGACAAAATTTCTCTAAATTTATTTTCAAACAATTTTTTCTAAATCTTTTTCTAAACTAAATTCTTCTGAATATATTTTTTCAATTAAAATAAAATTATTTTGAAAATAAATGTCAAACCATTTTTAGCGAAAATTTTTCTAATTTCTGTTCAAAGACCAATTTCTTTTAATTTCTATTAAAATCTTTTTTTTTTTTTTTTTTTTTTGATGTGGCTTTAAAACAAAGTCTCGAAAACTCATACATCCTTAAAACTATGAAAATAGTTTTTACATTTTTTTTTCAAGTTTTAAAATATTTGATACTTTCTTTTTCACTTTTCCATTGATTTTTAAACTGATAATATCTTTTCCAGCTCCTTTAAACTACAGATGTAAATTTCCTATATGGATGACAAAAAAGAAACAATGGCACACGTTAGACTACAGATATTCGTACACCTTCATCCAACACAACTCGACTCTGAAAATTACCAACACATCGATCGCATCAGCTGACTCCTACTCCAGCACCAAAAACCTAAGACACAGCTTGTTCAACGGAGACGAAGTACGAATCAATTGCGTAGATTCAATCAAATCATCGCCCGGATACGTCCAACTACTCACACATTTCTTAACCGAATGGTAAGTGCGGGATTTAAACTTACCCTTCTGCGTTCGCAAGAAGGGAGCGTTTAATTGCTGGAAAGTTTTTCCTTTTCACTCGGAGAAATTAATTTTTTGCGCGAGCTTGGGGTGGAAGTAGAAAGTTCCCGGTTTTAATTTCTTTTTTATTGTGTTCTCGGCGGAACGATGCAGCCAACGCGGATATTTATGCATTACATTACACAGAAGGAGCGATCACATTGTGGAAATACAAATCGGTAAGAAAAGTTTACGCAGTAATTTGTATTTTACGCAGATTAGTTGGTTTAGAAAATGGCTTCGATGGGGCCAACAGGGTATCAGACAGCCCCCAAAAGTAACCTGTAGAGTTTCATCTTTCCGAGTTGATATACTATCGCGTTTGGCATTTTGAAAACTCCAAGTCTTCGAGGCTTTAAAGCGAAAGCAAACTTGGGCGTTGTGCGAGTAGATTTCGCAACAAGAAGAAGAAACTCGTCGTAAAACGTCGTCTTTGGAGATTATCATTGTAATGACGTAACACGGTGCGAAGGCGAAGGCGAAGTCGAAATTTCGCACAAGTTTTCTTACCGGTGCAAAATACTCCAAGTGAGGAAGTGCGAGGACCGCAGGATTGAAGGTTTATATACTCAATACTGGTCGTACTCGGTCCGGATTTAATGTTTTTACAGCGTGTGTTCATTTTGCGCGCCAATATGGTCGTCAATGGTCGAATAATTCCGAATTCCGGAGTCGTGTTCGACATATCTACATCGTCCGAAGCAAAAACAATAAAATATACGCAAGCAGAATTTCCCCATTTCGGTCTCATTTGAAATCGCGCTACGAATGACGAAATTGCCCTAGATTGATATGTAAGGTCGTTGCAAACCGTAAAATCGACTTTTTTGAATTATTTTCTACCCAATAATCGGCGACCCCGGTTGTATGTTTATTTTATCTCGATTTCTTTTCATAGCGTTACTCGGTTACAAATACTCCTAGACCGAAAATAAGGCTTGATTTGAATTCAACGTTCGTAAATACGCTGGAATCGATTTGTACGATGAAGGGATTTCGACAGTGCAACTTGGGCGAAGGAAAATTGAGATAGGAATACGTTGCAAATGTAACAATTTTCTTTGTTTTTCTTCTTCTGATTTTCAATTACCTAGTTATTTCAATTTTATTTTTGGCTTTCTTGGTGTCCATTTTTGCAAATTTGCCTAATTTTTATCCCTTGTAAACTTGAAATAATTTTATTTAAAAAATTTCCTGTAATAAATTTTAGTTTGAAATATTTTTAACACCAAACAAAATTAAGAAAATGCAAAAAAAAAATATATTAATGCTTTACGGAGAAAAACAGACTACCTAAATGCAAATTGCAATTTTTTGAAATTTACTGAAAACAAAATTTTTGACAAATTCGCTTAGGATAGGATTTTGCATTGGAGCAAATAGTAGCCTTTGTCATTAATAAAATTCAATTTGTCATTTTTTGAAATTCACTGAAAATGAAAATTATGACAAATTCAGCCAGAGGAGGATTTTGCATGGGAACTCAGGGTAGCTTTTTTCATTAAATAAATGCAATTTGGCAAAAACTCACATTTTTTGAAATTTACTGAAAATAAAATTTTTGACAAATTTCCTTAGGGTAGGAATTTGCATTGGAGCGACTTTTTTTTTGAATTGAAAAATTCAGAATTTTTTCATCATAACCTCTCAGAATGGACCCGAATATTGAGAAAAAAATTTTTTGACAATTTTTTCAAAGAAATTAAATTTGTGAAAATTGTCCCTGTAATGAGAACCGCCGAAATTACCGGTTCTTACTTATTACATGGCCAAATTGAATTTTTTTCAAAAATGGGAATAATTAAAAAATTCTAAAAAAATTTGTCAAAACCTCTCAAAATGGTCTCGAATAATGAAAAAAAAAATTTATTTAAGCAATTTTTTTTGAAGAAATTCAATTTAAGCAAAAAATGATTTTTTCTTCAAAAATGGGGATAATTGAAAAATTCAGAATTTTTCCATCGTAACCTCTCAGAATGGATCCGAATAATTAGAAAAAATTTGTTTGAGCAATTTTTTCAAAGAAATTCAGTTTAAGGAAAATTTGAAATTCACCGCATGTAATAAGATTGGCAAAATTAGTTTTTTATAAAAATGGGAATAATTGAAAAATTCAAAAATTTCTAGTCAGAACCTCTCAGAATGGACCCTAATAATCAAAAAAAAAATTATTTGAGCAATTTTTCAGAGAAATTCAATTTAAGGAAAATTTGAAATTCATTATTAATTTAATGCAAATTTCCATTTTTTGAAGTTTACTGAAAATAAAAATTTTGACAAATTCAGCCAGAGGAGGAATTTGCATGGGAACTTTAGGTTAGCTTTTTTCATTGAAGATTTATGCAATTTCTCATTTTTTTAAAATTACTGAAAATTAAAATTTTTACAAATTCGGCCTTAGGAGGATTTTGCATTCGATCTTAGATTAGCTTTTTTCATTGATTTAATGCAATTTCTCATTTTTTGAAAATTACTGAAAATTAAAAAATGTTCAAATTCAGTCAGAGGAGGATTTTGCATTGGTTCTCAGGGTAGCCTTTATCATTGATTAAACGCAAATTGCCATTTTTTTAAATTTACAGAAAATAAATTTTTTCTAAATTCCGCCAGAGGAGGGTTTGCATGGGATCTTAGGGTAGCTTTTTTCATTAAATAAATGCAATTTTGCAAAAACTCTCATTTTTTGAAGTTTACTAAAAATAAAAATTTTTACAAATTCAGTTGGAGTAGGATTTTACATTGGACCAAGTGGTGGCCAGGTATATTAATTTTTAACAAAAAAAAAAAATTGAAGAAAAACCCTCAATTTTCTAAAGAAAAGAGAAAAATCATTGCAGGTATCTCATTTTTCCTGGAGTAAAAATAAACTTTGGGGAGGAAATCAAAATTTTTCTGAATTTACTTTTTAAAAATATTTTAAATTATTCAAAATTTAAAAAAATAAAAATTGAACAAAAATAAAGTTTTTCATTTATTTTTTGTTGAGTAAAAATAGTTCTCATAAATTTTGGTAAAAATCAAAAAAATTTTCTTGGGATACAAAATATCTAATTTTTTGGAGCTAAAGAATCTTTCACTTTCTTGAGAGAAATCCTGTCAATGCTTTTGAAACAAAAAAAAAAAAAAAAAAATTGATTTTTCCAGTCTTTTTTTAATTTCTAGGAAAACATATTTCTGAATTTTTTAAAATGAAAAAAATAAAAGGAAAAATTTTCCCAATGTTTTCATGGAACAAATGCAATTTTTTCAGAATAAAAAGTTTTATGCATTTTTTAGAAGAAAAATTCTTTCATTTTTTTGGGGAAAAAATTCTGAACTTTCTTAGAAAAGATTTCAAATTTGCTGAGTAAAATCGTTTAATTTTTTTTTTTTTTTTTTTGAAAAAATGCTAATTTGGGGAGAAATAAAATATTTATTTTGAATCCTAAATTTTCAATTTGAAAAAAATATATATATTTTTTCGATCATAAAATCTCAATTTTCTAAAGAAAAATATTTCTGAATCTTTTGAAAAAAAAATCTATTCTCATTTTTTCCGAAGTAAGAATATATCTTGAAAAGAAAAAATTTCAATTTCTTTGTTCCAGTTTTTCAAAATCTTTTAAATTATTGTCAAAAAAATCTTTCAAATTTCTGTTTCTTAACATTTTTTTTTAAATGGAAAAACTCTTATCTATGGTTTTTTTTTTGTTAAAATAAAAATTGTAGTACTCAAAACAAAAGCATTTTTTGAACTAAAAAAATTGGCAATTTCTTAAATTTAAATAATTTTCCTATTATTTTGGAGTAAAGAAATTTTTTAATGCAAAATGCAAAACAAGTTCTCAATTTTTTTCCAATTTCTTATTTTTAAAATTATTTTTTCATCAACACTGATACCTAATGTTTTTGCTCTGGATATTGTGAAATTTTCGTTACCAAAAATGAAACACATTGGTGGTCTGAAAACATTTTAAGTTGCCTACTCGGTTTGCCGTAAATACGATAATTATGATGTATGTTAATTTGCCTACTCAGTTTGCCGTAAATATGAATTTAAATTGAAAAATAAATTTGAAGTTCCAGATTTAATGACAAATATTGACATTTAGTTCAACTTTGATTCCTTAAAGAAAATAAAAATATCTAATGCCTATTCACCTTTATTAAAATTTTCAAAAATTTTCAATTTTGTTCTTTACTATTTTTTTGCTTTTTCGATAAAATAAATAAATGAAATAATTTAATTTGAAAATCAGTTGAACAATTGAAACTTGCTTAACTTTTTTTGCGCCCCTTGCCCCTTCTTTTCAAAATTTTAAATAAAATAATGATTTTTTCAATTTTTTGATAAGTTTATCAATTTTTTTCCCAAAAAAATTTATGTATTGAAGAATAACTTCAAAGCCCTATCTCGACTTTATGGAAAAAAATTTAGATTAATTTTTTAAAGTTTACTTCGAAAATAATTTTTTTCAAATGTAATTTTAACACAATTTTTAAAACAATTTAATGCAATTTTATTTATTTAAAAAAAAAAAAAAAAAAAAACATGTTTTTGGATGTAAATTTTTAAAATTTCATCAATAAACATTTCTCCCAAATCTTGCGTTTGAAAAAAAAATTTCTTGAATTTTATTTCAAAACGAATAAGTACTTTCATTTTTTTTATCTCAATTTTGGCATTTTTTTTATTTGTAGTTATTTTTTGATTTAATAAATTTTTTTCAACATATAGTTTCGATTTTTTCATTTTTTGAATTTTAAAAATATTTTATTGATACATATTATTAATGTGGATTTTTTGCATTGGTATATACAAAATTTCAAAAAAATTTGTTTCCATTTACAGGTGCTCCTGCCAAACGATTAGAGGACGCCTGCCATTCGAATTTTTTCGATTCCGATAAAACTCCTTTCATCACATTAGTGAGTAAGTATCGACACGAGGAAATTTTGCCCTACAGAACGTACCACAGTACAATACTCGTACGTTATTCGTACACTATCAAAGGGATAAATTGTTGCTCGTTTTATTTTTTCTCCAACGACATACGACGGGAGACGTTTAATGGCGGACGAAATTTGTGACTTGTTTCAGCGCCGGAACCGGAAACGAAAGTATGTCCGTTTTTCGGAAATTTTCGCGTCAACGGGGTGAGCGGAATGGAGCAAAGCGTTTCGGAAAAATTCACTTCGGAAGAGAGTCCCGGAAAACGACCTTACTTATCTTCGGTAGATATAATGGGAACTTATTCCGATAATTTGTCGCAAAACTTTTTCAAATCCGACAATCAAATAAAACAAGAAGTACGCTCGGGCTCGAGCTACGGATACAGGACGGCGGGCGGCGGGGCTGCTTTCGATGCAGACAACGTCGTCGAGTACGCGAAAAGAAAAATTTCAAAGAGATACGTTAATTACGCGAAATTCGTTTCTCGGGCTGCGTCGTCTTCGTGGTACGATAATAAACCGAATTCGACTCGAGATCACGTGTTCCACGACGACGATGGCTCCGGTGCGGAAAACGAAACGGGCAACGTGCGAATTAGTTTAAAAGATCGACGACTGAAGGCTGGCGAAGCCAGGACGGGTTACCTGGCGAACGCCAAACGTAAACTGGATAATCGAATGAGAACGAAAAGGGAAATGACACTTGCCGGTCAAGAGAAGAAGAATTCTTGTATATTGAATTTCAACAAATTATATTTCGGCTGCCGTTCGCCGGATACCATGGAATTCAGATCCGATTGTCCGCTCTTCTCGTCCGATATCATTTCAGGTAAGTCTAAACCCCCCTCCCCCCTCCCCCTCCATCCCTAAAAACCCACGAGCGGATCGGGAGCACAACGAAGTCCTGCCATTTACGTACAATTACGCTCTTATATGACGTCACGAATCTCTGAATTTGTAATATTTCTTTCAATTAACATTCATTTGATTCATTTTATTGAAATTGGCATAGCTGGCAGATCATTATTTTCTCAAGTGGCGCTCACATTCTTGGGGGGAGGGGGCGGGGTGAAAATTTTTGTCAATTTTTTCACTAAAAAAAAGACTTTGAATACACTAGGTATAAAGTAAAACCTCGATTATCCAATGTCCAAAAACCGTTTAATTTTTTATTACCTACCTAATTTCTCTTCAATTTTGCACTACGACCAACCTCATATTAATATTTCAATTTTTCAAGAATAATTTGAGAAATCGTTTGTTTATTTCAAAAAAATGATTTTGAAAAAATGTGTTTTTTTTAAATAAGAAATTATTCATTTTCAAAAAAAAATTGGAACTTCAAAAATTTTATTCCAAAAAATTAGAATTTTTTCATCCTAAAAATTTAAAAAATTTTCATTTTAAATTTTTTTTTAAAATTGCAAAAAAAATTCATTCTAAATTCTTTTAAAAAGATCATTCTAAAAATTTAAAATACCTAGGTAAAATAATATTTTTTTATTTATTTTCAAACAATTAGAATTTTTTATCCTAAAAAATTGGAAAATCTTGTTTCATTCTAAAAATTTTAAAAAAGTTCATTTTAAAAAATTTGAAGAAATTTTTATTCTAAAAAATTGAAAAAAAAATCATTCTAAATTTGTTTTTTTTAATCATTCTAAAAATTCAAAATGGAATTTTTTTTATCAAAAAAATTGGAAAATCTCATTTTATTCCAAAAATTTTTTAAAAAATTCATTTTAAAAAATTTGAAAAAAATTTTATTCTAAAAAATTGAAAAAAAATCATTCTAATTTTTTTTTTAAATTCATTCTAAAAAATAAATTTAAAATAAAATTTCTTTTATTCCAAAAAATTAGATTTTTTTTTTCGTAAAAAATTGGAAAATCTTAATTCATTTTAAAAATTTTAAAAAAAATTCATTCTAAAAATTAAAAAAAAAATTTATTCTAATAAATTAAAAAAAACATTCTAAAAAATTGAAAAAAATCATTCTAAAAATTTAGAATAAAATTTCATTCTAAATAATTGAAAAAATCGTTCTAAAAAAATTGTAAAAAATTGTAATAGTCCCAAATCTCAAAAAATTATAATTTTTTTATTGAGCGAAATTTTCACACATTGACTTTAAATTTATTGCACAGTTCGGGATTTCTCACGTGGTGCTCGAGCACGAAAGCAACTGGGCAAACGCCTGCCATGGAAATTGGAAGGAAGGAAGGAAGGGTTGGAGGGAGGGGGGGGGTCCAATCGAAATTTTTATAAATAACCAAAATTATTCCTAGAGTATTACTCCGTAACTTTTGTTTGAATTTTTTTCAATTCATACCCCCTTTCCCTTCGGATTTCGCATTTTACTGATATAAATGGGAAATAAGAAAGAAGAGAGGGGTCCAATTGAAAAAATTTTCAAACAAAAAATGTAGACTGAAATATTGTAAACATTTTTTGTCATTACAAGAATTTCGATTGGGCCCCTCTCTCCTCTCAATTTTTATGTATTGTCATTTCCTACAATGATACATTGTAGTATTATGCAAAATAAGAGGGGAGGGAGGTGTCCAATAGAATTTTTTGTAATAACACAAAATATTCCTTATATTTCAGTCTACAACTTTTGTTTGAAAAATTTTTTCAATTGAACCCCTCTCTCTTCTCTTATTTCCCATTTATAACTGTAATATGCAAAATCCGAAAGGAAAGGGGGATCAAATTGAAAAAATTTTCAAACAAAAGTTGCAGAGTAATACTTTAGGAATAATTTTGGTAATTTTAAAAATTTCGATTGGGTCTCTCCCTCCTCTCCAATTGCAAATGAATGCTGATTGAAAAAAATGTTACACAAGTCCAGAGATTCGTGACGTCATATACATAGTGAAAATGTACGTACTAAATAGCAGGGCTCCGTTGTGCTCCCGATCCGCTCGCGACCAACCTGCGTTGCTCGTTAATTCGACAACGACGAAATGAGATGAGAAACCAGGCGGGGGAGGAAAAATTCTAACTCGAGTATTTCTATATTTTGTAGTGTACTTGTGCCACGGTTCTTGGAGTCACAATGTTAGTCGAAATTCGAGTATACACTACCTCGTTACGACTCCATTAAGTCGTACTTCAAGAGGAGTACGTCGTTACTGTTTTATGTACCAAACAAACGAGGATTCTTCTCTCATACACTTCACGAGTACTTCGGATACGTGTCATCGAGGCTCTGTACCCGGTCTCGATGGTGCTCTGTCATTTAATATCACGCCAATTGGCGGCGCAGGTATGTTACCTTTTCTGTATATTTTCTTATTGTAGGTTTTTATTTTGAATTTGTCGTTATTACGTATTTTATTTTTCTTATTTGGGGCTTGAGCTGTGCTTGTATTCATTATAATCCATCTCTGGGTATACCACGTCGTGATTCGGATAACAATTGAACGAATAAGAATACAAGAATAGTTAACGAGGCAATAGACTCCCTTGTCTCTTCCTTTTCATTGCTCTTTCTGGCAAAAAGGATTCATTTTAAACGATATGAATCGTTCAAGAACGACTGTTACAAAATGCTACGAATTTTATAACCAAATTTTTGTACTTAGATATATGATTTACTTTAAATACTTATTTTCTTTCTAAAAAAAGAATCGCTAATGAACGACTGATTTAATTTTTTTAACGAGTCGTTCACGAACGACTGAAATGAATCCTTCGAATTTACCTAGATTATCATATCTGAGTGAAATTTTTTGAAAGATTTTTTTTAAACAAATGGTTTGTTTGTACTCATTGTGTTAAACGAATCGTTAGTGAACGACTTGTAAAATTGTGTCGATTGGAACGAATTTTTAAATGATTTTTCACCTTTGTCAATTTTTGAAATTATTGAGCAGTGAACGAATGATTTCATTTAATGAGAAAATCGTTCTCCATAATGGCTAAAAAAAATAGACTTGAGTCTAGTTTGGTGAAATTAGAGGAGAGGAAGGTGTCCAATCGAAATTTTTGTAATGACCAAAATTATTCCTAGAACTTGAAGCAACAACTTTTGTTCGAAAATTTTTTCAATTGGACCCCTACCTCAACCAGTTTTTAATTATATACGTATAATGCGTAGATACTTTTCAAGATTAAAGCAGTGAAGGAAAGAGGGAGGGTTTAATTTTAAAAAATTTCAAACAAAAGTTGTAGATTGAGATGATAGAAATGATTTTGATTACTATAAAATTTTCTTTCAAAAATTCAAATTTTGCAAAGAATGTTGAAAATTTATACCTATTTGTAAATTTAGTAAAAAATTAAAAAAAATTCAATTTTGTAAGAAAGAATTAATAGCTACTTATCTCGCTTGCTAGCAATTTTTTTAGGTAATAATTAGAACGAGGTAATATGGAAGTATGCTTCCTCTAAAATTACATTCTTGGGTACATAATCGTTATAATTTCAGCATTGATAACTCGTAGATGAAGGAATTCGGTTCCTTGGTGGGCTCAAGCCCCACGTGCAGTTTATAAGTATGGGCAGAACCCCAAATGTAACCAAAAATGCCAACCCCAAAAATCACGAAATAATTTTTTTTTAAGTAATTAGGTGGGTCTGGGTACACTCAAGAAATCTCCAATATCTTTTATAATTTATATTCTATAGTTACTATCTTCCAATAGATGAACATCTTTTGCAAAGCATTCATCTGATTGCAAAACCGGTACACATACATTTTCTTTAATTCCATTTTCAACGAATGCACATCGAATATTTAGGAAAGGTTCTTCAATGTGTTCACGACTAGAGTGTCCGTTTTTTTCCTTTGATCGTATTTCTGCAGATCGTATCATATTTATGAAGCTAATAGCTTCTTTCGGAATATTCCAGTTTGGAGCTAAACTAAATAGTGTTTGAAAGAATTCGTTATCAAATTTCGGGGAATTAATGTGAATTAAGATGATCAGTTGATCATTTGCAGCACATGCAATCCCATAGCACCTCGCAATTTGTGCGGCGAATCTCGCATATAATTCTTCATCGTTTTTGTACATCGATGGGTTCTTTGATTTATACAACTGCAATGTTTCTTGAAGCGTTGTAATGGCTCCTATTTCATGGATATTAGTTTGTGATACTAAACGATACCAAGCGGGATACCACACTTTCCATCTGTTTGAAGGAAGCTTGTTCTTCGGATCAGCAGAGATTGTTGTTGTATTTTGTGCTGATGATTGTTTATCGATTGTGATTGAGCTTCTTTCGCCTATTTTTAATTTCTTCTCCAAGAGTTCATTCATCCATTGATCATTCTTCTGGCTCATTGCCACAATATCTTCGGGGATGGGCGGAACTTGGTTGTCTTTGGTTTTTTTGCTGAAACCTTCGACTAGTTTAGCGAAATGGAAGTATTGTTCCAGGATAGGTTTCCAAGCATCTTTCATTGCGCAGGAGAAGTATGTTAAAAACTGTAATTTTAATCATTCGCATTATTGTGATTAGCAGATTCATTTTGTGAGTAGGCCTAGGTATTTGAATATTGTACTTACATTATTTTCGAGGTTAATTTTTCGTGCCTCACTATACAATCTAATGAAGTCCGCCTCTCCAATTTTTCCATCGACTGCATTTTGAGCAAAAATTTTCTTAATATATGCTAAATCATCTGAAATTAACACGTTTAATGTTATAATTATGTACACTGTACGTGAATCAATGAGACACCTACGTAAGTTAATGGAGGCAGAATTTTAAAAAAATGGAGTGAACAGTTTATGACATCTACCATTGAGGGAGCTGCTTCGTAAAACGTTTAGTATAAGTAATTATTACTCACCAGCTCCTGCACCTTTTTGGTTGCTAAAACAGATTGCAAAAAAAATTAATAGAGAGAAGTAAAACCGAATTTTTGTCATAATTAATTCATCCACTCGACGATAGATATTAAATGGTGTTTTTCAACAATAATTTCAATACAAAAAAAAAATATATATATATATATATATTAGGTACATTGATAGAATGAGATTAAAGTATGATTCCTCTAATATTACATTCTTGGGTACCTAATCGTCATAATTTCAGTATTGATAACTCGTATCTATATCTACGTCCTCTTCTGCAAATATAATTTGAAATACCTTAAGTACAGCAAAAAAATCGCGTCTGAAAAAAACGCCCTTTAGCACAGTGTTCTCATTTCGAAAAAAAAAGTTGTAGCTTGAAGAACTAGAAATAATTTTGGTTATTACAAAAATTTCGAATGGAGCCCTCCCTCCCCTCCAATTTTGATTTGAATATTAAGTATCAATTTAGTATTGACCTAGTAAAATATAACAACAATGATCCACTTTCATGCAAACAAATTTATCAAACAAGACTCGAGTAAAAAAAACACGTTCATTTCAAAATTCATCTGATAATTTACCTAATTTTTTCAAATTTTGATTTTTCACCAATGAGTTTTTTTTTTGTTTTTTTTTTGTGAACGACTGATTCTTGTCAGTAAATGTATTGTTCATGAACGACTGATTCATGATGTCATTAATTTCAAAGTCGATTCGATCAAAGAATCGTTCTCGAACAATCGAAATAAATCATTTGAATTTACAATAATGATCAAATATGGGTTGATAATAGGTTCTTGAAAGGCTTTTTCATAAACAATTCTTTCGCGAACGAATAACCTGAGATAATGATCGAATCGTTCGCGAACGAGTTGTGAAATTCTTTGAATTTGGCCGAGATTTTGAATCAGTTTTTTCCATTTTTTCAAAATAATTCACTAGTGAACGACTGATTCGATATAATGAACAAATCATTCACGAACGATTTTGAAAGAAGATTTGACTTCAAAATTCAACTCATAAGTGGATTTTAAATACTGATATTTTGTCGATGATTCTTTTATTAACGAGTGATTTTCATCATACAAGGAATCGTTCACGAACGACTGATACACAATTCCATGAATTTCAAAATCGAGCATTTTTTATCAACTTTTTTATACAAATGAAATGATTCGTTACTGAACGACTGATTCGATTTAATTTAATATATGAACTGTTTGCAAATCATTTTGAAAAAATGAATCAATTTTGAAACCCAGCTCGCAAATGGTTTTTCATGAGCATGATTTTTGATTTTTCAATGATTATTCTCTTGTGAATGGCTGATTCACATGAGTCAATGAATCGTTCACAAACGAATAACTCATACTGATATACAAATGATTCGCGAACGACTCGTGGAATTCTTCGAGTTTGACCAACCTCTTGAATGGTTCTTCTTTTTCTCCTAAAATGATTTTATCAAAATGATTCATCAGTGAACAACTTATTCAATCTTATATACGAATCATTCGAAAACGACTTCGAATAAATTATCTAGTTCATTTCAAAATACAACTCAAAAATTGAGTATTTTTCTCAAATTGTGGTTTTCTAATTTTTTAATAATTATTTTTTGAATGACTGATTCGAATAAATAAACGAATCTTTGACGAACTTTAAAAAAAAAATGTTATCAAAAATCTCTTTTTTGAACGGGCGATTCGATTCGATTCAATGCATGAATCGTTCACAAAAGATTTTCATAAAATTTTCCCATATTAATTGAAATTCACGTATAATTTTTTCTGGGACATAAATTTTTTGATGAGTGATTCGTTCGTGAACGATTCATTCAATTGAATGAGCGAATCGTTCGCGAACGACTTTCATAAATTTCTATAATTTCTCTGAATTTTGATACTTGGGTTTTCAAATTATTCATTAGTGTGTTTTTTTTTTTCGATGAACGATTCATAAATTATACGAACGACTTGCTCTATTCTATGACTGAATTGCTTATTAAGAGCTGAAAAATTCTCTTGTTTTAAAATCAATTGATGAACAATTTTTTCAAGGGAGCCGGGGGGAGGGGTTAAATAAACCATTCATAAAATTTTGATTCGATTCTTTTGACGATTCGTTCACGAATAACTCACAAAAATCTTTTAAATTTCGAGGTCAATGATTTTTCTTCGGTTCAATGGTATATTCCAAATTAAGTAGATATTAATCTTTCTATTACTTCTTGTTAGCTTATCCCTTTCTTCCCTCTTTAGAAGAGACTCTCGCGTAGAACTTATCATCTTATCAGCTGTACCTTATCAAATAAGATGATTCTAGTTCATTAAAAAAAAAAAAAAACTTTTAGATTTTAAATTTTTTCAAGTAATTGCTAATTGAGACTCAGCCTTCGTGATTAATTCATATTAAAAAAGATAAGGAGCATATGAGCTCATCTGACTAGACCACTGTTCCTTTAATCGCCTATTCTTGGATGTTAGAACCAATTGGCTGAGCTTGCAAGTACCAACTTAGGTGTCTAAAAAACCAAACAAATCCATATCAGTTAAAGGTCGACGCTATGGTACTCTCGTATATATATCTTTGGGCCCAGTAATAGGAGAAAAATTTAATGAACGTATATATCTTAGCCCGTTCGACAGGTTTTATTGTTGTAATCGTCAGAGCGAATAAAACCGGAAAAACGAACGAGGGTTGTGCGGTAATGGTAAAGAATTTACAACAATGTGTATAGAAAACATGAACGAGTTGTTCTCGTATTGGCATAGAAAAAGCTCAGCCCGGCCGGAGCAGCTTGCGGGGATTGAATTGTTTGCTCATATCGTTGATATAGCAATTCTTTCGCCGATTCGTATACATTTTTCCATAAAGCTCGCTCGCACGCGGTAAAGTGCAGCTTAGGATTTTACAAGTGCGGATACCGCGCTCGCTCGGGCCCCTTCCTCAAATCCTGATTCCTTTTCCGCTTTGCTGGTGTATGAATTACGATTCTATATATACGTACGTGTTGTACGGTGCTTTTAAATTTGGATAAATGCGCGCGGTTTTTATTGCTTTTGGCCCACCCCACTCCGGTCCCTGCCTGGACCATCTTATAGCGACGCTTTCTGCTAAAGAATATAGTGATAAATTCGTAAAATATTATAATTTTCATGCGATAACGCGACGTCGTCGTTTGGTTATTTGTGTGGTGTTACAGGAAAATGCGCCGAGTTGAATTCGACTTCTTTGCAGTTTACGATATCATCGTTAACGATATCGGCGACCGTAATTCATTGTTTATTAATTATTTATAGCCTTTTAAACGTGAATAGGTGACTGCAGTACTAATGACTACCTTTAATATAAAAATAGTAGTTTAATACACGACTCTCTCTCTGTCTCTCTCCCTTAAATATTTCCCCAGCCAGGGCCTATTCTAACCTGAAGTTGTGCGCGAGTTGTGCGCCAGGAAGAAATTTCAAAGTAATTTGTTCAATTTGTGTGATTTTCAACAATAAAAAAGTGGTGTAAGCAATATTTTTGGAATTTATAAAATAGGAATTATCAGAAAATTTGTACAAAAAAAAATTTAATTTTAAAAAAACGCAATTTTCACAAAAGTTTTGTAGAAAACAAAATTTTAACTTTTTTTATTGAACACACTATATCTTTTTACACTTTTGTTAAAACAAGTTGTTTGGGTATTTGATGTGAATTTTTTTTTTTTTTTTTTTGATTATTCAAAAATTGGTCTTTTTAAATCTTTTTTTAAACATGATTTTGTTCAAAAAAAAATTTAAAAATTTTGTCCAAAAAAAGTTTAAAAATTTTGTTCAACACAAAATTTTTTGAAATTTTGGTCAAAATTTGCTTCAAACACAAATTCTTCGAAACCTTGATGATTCTTTTTTTGAATTTCATTTGATAGATAATTTTTAAAATTTTCTGCAAAAATACAATTTTTTTCTCAAAAAATGCAAATTTCCTCAAAACATACATTTTCATAAATTTCAATCAAAATCATGCGTCTTCAAATTACTTTCGATTATTTCATAATATACAAATGTTTCAGATTTTGCTTTGTATACAAATTTTGAAAGTTTTGTGGGAGTCATTTTTTTAAAAATTTTACTCAAATTCAATTTTTTTAGTATTTTTTATGAAAGCTTGTTTTATGAAATTTTATTCAAACAAAAAATTTTTAAATTTTGAACCAGTTAAAACATTAAAAAAATTTTATTCAATCATTTTAAAAAGTTTTGGATCAACTTTTCAATATTTTATTTTGAAGAAAATTTTCCAGATTTTCACTCAAACATACATTTTTTAAATTTTGCTTCAAATTCTTTTTCTTTTTTTTTGAATTAAATTCCATCTTTTCTTAATTCCATTCATAATTGTTTCAAATTTTGTTTTTTGTTTTAAACAAATCTTGTTGAGAAAAAAAAAAAAAAAAAAAAACATTTTCTTTTAATTTTATTTGGTGTCAAATTTTAAAAATTATGTTCAAATTCAAATTTTACAAAATTTTGCTTAAAAATAAATCTAAAAAAATCATTTCAACGCAATTTTTAAAAATTTCATTGGAAACGTAAGTTTCATTCAAATGGATTTTTTTTTAAATATTTTGAACAGCAGGAAATTTTTCCTAATTTTGCTTAATAGCAAATTTTATCAAATTTCATTCGAACAAAAAATTTTCGAATTTCGCTCTCATTACAAATTTTTCAAAATTTTATTAAAACATAATTTTTCAAAATTTGTTCCAAATACAAATTTTTCAGTTTTGGGGAACATTTTGTTTGGAAGAAAATTTTCCAGAACTCTACTCATACACAATTTTTCAAATTTGATTTTGATAGCAGATTTATTTAAAGGTAAATCTGAACGAAAAATTTCACTCAAACAAAATTTTTCAAAATTTTCTTGGGAATAATTTTTTAATAATTAATTTGGAAGCAAATTCTCCCAAATTTAATTCAAACTTTTTTTTTTTTTTTTTTTTTTGGAATATAATTTCCCAATGTTTTACTCAAGCACAATTTTTTCAAATTTTACAAAACCCTCAAAATCTTGTTGAAAATAGTTGTTTTTAAATTTGATTTGGTGACAATTTTCAAACAATTTTATTCAATTTTTTATTAATCTTTTTGGAAGTAAATTTTCTCAAGTTTTATTCAAACATGATTTTTCAAAACTTGCTCCATGTACAAATTTTTATTTTTTTATTTTTTGTTTGGAAGAAAATAGAAACTCATTCACAAAATTTTCAAGTTTTGCTTTAAAAATACAAAGTCATTAAAATCTTGTTGAAGATTTTTTTAAATTTAATTTTGTGACAAATTTTAAGAATTTTCTTCCAATTTGAATTTCGCAAAATTTTGTTGGAAACAATTTATAAATAGGTAATTAAATTGGAAACAAATATTCCAAATTTCATTAAAACATTCTTTTCAAAATTTGCTTCAAATACAAATTTTTTCTATTTTTTAGAAACCAGTTTTTGGTATTTTGTTTGAAAGAAAATTATCCAGAATTTTTTGAGCTTGATGTGATAGTAATTTTTTTTTCAAATTCAAATTTTTTCAAATTCTGGTCAAAAGCAAATCTAAAACATTTCATTCAAACACAATTTTTCAAAATATTGTTGGAAACATTTTTAATAATTTTTTTGAAAGCAAATTTTTCATAATTTTATTCAACCATAATTTCTTCAAATTTTTACTTTGAATACAAATTCTCCAAAAACTCGTAGAAAACAATTTTTTAAATTTTATTGGGTAGCCAATTTTCAAAATTTTGTTAAATTATACTTTGATCAAATATTTTTTAAAAAAATAGCATTCCATCATTTCCTAATTTGATTCAAAACACAAACAGTTTCAAATTTCACTTTGAACACACATTCATTAAAATCTTGTTGAAACCCAATTTTTTTTGCATTTGATTCGATGGTAAATTTTGAAAATTTCATTTCAATTCAAATCCTCTAAAATTTTTCTCAAAATTTTTATTCAAAGAAATTTTTGATTTTTTTTTGTTTTAGAAGCAATTTCTTTATTCTAATAAGTATAATTTTTTCAAAATTTGTTCTAAGTGCAAATTTTAAATTTTTTTTGGAAACAATTTTTCAATATTTTGTTTGTGGAAAAATTTTCCAGAATTTTACTCAAACTTCAATTTTTCAAATTTTGTTCCAAATCAAAAAAAAAATGAGAAATATTTTTTAGATTTTGTTCAAATGCAATTTTCTAAATATTTTATTCGGATTCATTTACTAAAATTTTCTTTAAAACAAATCAAATTTTATTCAGTCACAAAATCAAAATCATTAGGTATAGTTTTTTCAAGTGTAAATCTTTCAAATTCTGTTCAAACAACACAAATTTTTGAAAAATTGATTTTAAAAATTTGGTTTTAAGCAAAATTCTAGAGAATTTTATTTGAAATGTATTTTTTTTATGTTATTTTATATGCATTTTTCAAATGCACTAATTGAATTTTTAAGCTATAAAAATTTTTGAGATCACGCATCCCCAAAAAATTCTTAGAATAGGCCCTGCTCCCAGCCTTTTAAAATGCATTACGACGTTGTGTAAATATTACCCCCTCGATCCTTGGTACTTTTGCGTTTCCCCATATATTTTTTTTTCAACGTTATTGTTATTTATATTTTCACTTTTAGTTACTCATTATTATACCTAAATTATTTTATTGTTGTATAAAACAAAAATCTTGCATCTTCGGAGCCGAAACCCCTCTCCTTGAAGGTTAATACTTTTTATACTACCAATTTTACGAATAATACACTTTTATACGTAATTTTTTTTTTTTTTTTGGTAACTGTAGGCTGTAATCGATTTTGTATTTTTGTTTCCGGACTGGCCCCATCCACTTCCCCTAGCTCATTTTTAGTCGAATTTTATGCCGCGTAATAGGTCGAATTATCATCACTATCAGTTACTCGTGCTGCTGGGTACGTCAACGTGCACGATTACCTTGGAATTGGAAGATATTCTGGTGACTCTGCTAAGTGGAAGGAAAATTGGAAAATTTATTTTTAAAAGAAATAGCCTTCGGACTGCGTTGGAATATTATTGTGCACTCAATTTGATCTAAACCTAAAAAGATGAAAGTAACGGTTCGTTGCGGGTTGTATTAGTAGGTACCTAAGTTATTTGTACCTCGTATTTTGCCAAGAATAAAGTAAGTTTTTTCTTTGGTATTTTTCTAGCTGAATATGAGAGAATTTGTATGGGACTTGGATTGGATTTTGTATTAGAGAGTCGAGTAGAACGTAACGTAACGCACCAGTGACCGCAATGTGTGCGAGAAAATTACGTCCTTTTGTAAACTGGGTATACGAATCCTATATTTGTAGTATAAGGTGCTTGCCTACATCGTTGGCAAGCTCGAGCTTCGTGAAGTTGAAAACTAATTATCGCCACACCGAAGAAGAACGATTTGAACTTGAAGTAATGTCGTGTGAGCACACGTGGAGCTATATGTGTGGACCAATGTCTATATCGAGTCGTTGAGAGGCGTACGAGAACTGCTGCGAAGTATCAAATTTCACCAAATTGTGGTTTCGGTTACGGGGCGGTGGTATAATTTGAATACGTTTGTGCGAGCTTGTAGAAGATGTAATTTCATTCTATATTGTATTTGTAACGAGGTGCGAAGTGTTGAGGAGTTGAAAAAGCAGGTGAGGAGAAGGGGTGAAATGAAGATGGAAAATTTGGGTTGGAGGATATCGTTGAAAAAGTTTTGGAGGTCAGAAAATTGTTGCAAATGTCTAAAAAATACGTTGTTTTTGAAAAAAAAATACTTAAAAATTTTGAACAAAATTTTGAAAAATTGGGTCTTGAGCTAACATTTTAGCGAAGAACCAATTTTTTTTAACGAAACAAATTCTCTTAAAATTTTGTCAAAAAAAATTTAATTTTAATTTTAAAAAAATCTGAGTTTTGTTGGAACAATTCTTCAAACCAATTTTCATGAAATTGAAAAAAAACATTAGGTCTAAACAATTTTCATAAACAAATTTTTTCAATTTGATTTTTTTTTTAATTTCAGGATTTTTTTGAAAAAAAAATATCAAAATTACAAAACAAAATGAATTTTTACAAAATTTTGTTTGCATTTTTTTTGATTTTTTTTTAAAGCAGATCTTGTTAAAATATTTTCAAAACGAATTTTCTAAACATTTTACAAAGAGAATTAGGTAGTCTTTTGTTGAAAATGAATTTTCTCGAATTTAAAAAGAAAAATATTTTATTCTTCAAATTTCTTATAAACATTTTTCTAAAATTGAATTTTGTTGATTTTTTTTTCATAAAACTAGTCATTTTCTCATTTTTTTACAATTTAAAAAAAATCGCTGGAACAAATTTTTTGAAAATTTTCCTAACTTTATTTCCCCGTTGTTTTTTCTGGAGACTAATTTTTGATAGCTTTTTAAAAATGAACATTCTTGAAATTTCGTCAGAAAAAATTCTCATAAAATTTTATTTAAAACATCATCAATATTTTTAGAGAATAATTTTTTTGAAAACAAATTTTCATAGAAGTTTTTTCAAATTAAATATTTTATGATTTGAAGGAAAATCCTGATTACCTATTTGCTGGATTAATTATTTTCAATCTCGAATTCCTTAAAAACGAATTTTCTCGGATCTTTTCAAAATTTTTGCAAAATTAATTATCTTAAAATTTGTTTAATAATTTTTTTAAAAATAATTTTATTCAAAATCAAATTTACCTAATACTCATTTTTTAACGAGTAGTCGTGAAATTTTTTTGAACCGAATTTTGAGAAAATTTTTTCAAACAAATGTTTTTGGAATTTTTTTAAAACAATTTTCTAAAAAAATTTTAAAGTGAATTATCATAGTCTTTTGTTGAAAACAAATTTCCACGAATTAAAAAAAAAATTGTTTCTTCTCGAAATTTCTGATAATCAATTTTTGGTAGGTATTTTTTATTTTTTTACCTATTATTTTTTTTTATAAAACAAATTTTTATATTTTTTTGTGATTTTGAAAAAAAAAATCACCAAACCATTTTTCTTAAAAATTTTCTAAAATCAGTTTTTTCGTTTTCTTTTTTGTTTTTTTGCAAATAAATTTTTCGTAGTTTTTTGAAAAAAAAACAACATTTAAAACATTGGTTTTTATAAAAACAAACTTTCTTCAAAATTTTTAAAGAATAATTTTTCTGAAAACAAATTTTAATGGAAGTTTTTTTGAATCAAATTTTTCTGACTTTAAGTCCTGATTATTTGTTTGATCAATTTTTTTTAATCTCTCGAATTTCTTGAAAATAAGTTTTCTTACATTTATTTCTGAATTTTTGCAAAATTACCTAATTCTCTTAGAATTTGTTTGAAATTTAAAAAAAAAAAGAAGAAACATTCAAAAACAAATTTAGGTACCTACTTACTTCCTCTTTTTTAAAGAGTAGGTAGTTATAAGAATTTTGATCCATATTTTCTTGACTTTTTCAACAAAAAATGCTCATAAATTTTTTTTTAACAAGTTTTTCATTTTATTTTTTTTTTTTGAAATTTTTTAAGAGAATTGTTTTGGAGAATTTTTGGGATTCAATTCGAGATTTTTTTCATAAAATACATTTTCTTTTTTAAATATTTAAAAAAAACTATGAATTAAAAAAAAAATTAAACCGAATTTTTATACCTAATATTTTGCTATGAAAACAAGTTTTTTAGTAGGTACCTAATTACATTTATTGTTTAAACAAATAAATTTTACATTTTTCACCTAGGTGTGAATATTTTTTTGAAATTTGAAAAATTATTTTTTTAGGAATTTTTTTGAATCGAATTAGATGGTGATTTTTTTATGAGACTATATTTTGTTTTGCAACATTATTTTATTTATTTATTTATTTTTTTTTTGAATAATAAAATACCTACCTAGGTAATAATTTTCTTGATATTTTTAAAAAACGATTTTCATTAAATTTTATTTAAAAACAAATTTTTAAAAAAATCAAAAAGTTTTGTTGTTAAAAAATAATTTGAAAATAATGAATGGTCACAAATGATTTTTAGAATGAGTAATTATTCCATTTTATTTGTGTCGAGATTCTTCAGTAATTTTTATGTGGAATGTGCTAACAATTTTAAATTTCATTTCAACAATAAAGACTTTCAATAGGTACCACCATATTCTCAAAACTCACAAATTCTCTCGAGTACCAACCACCTGAACCGTTACTTTCTTTCAATTAATTTTTATAAAATCGTAATACATCAAAAGAATACGAAAATTTGTATCAAAATACGTTGTTATAATTTGGTATTTCAAAGTAATCATCTGCACTCGTCGATAAAATGTTTTGGAAAATATAGTATACCACGAGAAATATTTTCTTCTTTTTTTTAAAATTAAATTTATAGTACAAATTGAGTGATTGTGATGTATGAAATTTTTAAGCAATTTATTTTCTAAGTTGTGTACTTTGTGCGGCGAATAAATTATTTTTTAATTTTGTTATATATTATTTTGTGATCTAGATACCTTGGTCTTGGTATAGTATGAGATGATTTTCTGAAGAAAAAAAAATTGTGTCAAAATGCGTTACTTAATCAAGTAAAATTAAATTATTGGTATGCTCGTGCTGTATCAGTTTATTTAAGTACTTCCTATAAATTACAGATATTATCTTGATTTTTAATCAAAAATTACGAGTTGATCGTGGTAATTTTCGACTTTTCATATTGGTAATTCGATACAAGTAAGTATTGAAATTAAATGACAATAGATTTTCTGAAAAATATCGTGAGTACCGATTTTCTCAGATGATACTGATCTTCAGGTTTTAAAATCCTGCTACATTTATTACAATTAGGTTTTAAAATGATGAAATGTTTAGTGATCATTTTGGGTGAGTATTTTAGTTATCATAATTTTTTCCCAGCATTTTCAATTATTTAATTCGAATATTAAAATATGATTTGTTTTGTATTCTCAGCTATTTCATCGACATCGCTGGCGAAATTACAATTTTCACCGGATCATTTGCAGGTGAATTTGCACGAAGTTCATACCGTTCAATTGGAGTCTGAGTAAGATACTAAATGCTAAATTTATTCCTTCAAAATTATCAATCATTATTTCAATCTTCCATAACCATAATATGATTTTCTCCACAGTTGTATACTACCGGAAAATACAGTAATCGAGATATTCCCACTGCCCAACGAAAAAGCTGCCGAAATAAGCCCCAAAGAGATCGTAATTAAAGATGGATCCAAGTCTGTGTGGCGTTTGGAAGTAAGCGTCAAATCATACGGTGTTACTTCGTTTATAGCTCGAGTCAAAGGCAATCACAAACCGTAAGTTATGATGTTTATGATTTAGCTTTTTTGCCATTTTCAAATTTACTTACATCTTAAATACCTGTTCGATTTGACTTTTTTTTTTCAGTGACGATTCTGGTGGCGTGCAAGTTAAAGTGATAAATACTTATGGACGTGGACAAGGCCAAATATATTGATTTGCACCGTTTTTGGTGGGTTGGTCACCATGAAGGAAATCATAGATGGATTTCATTGCTTCAGAATTGGAGTACGTGGTAATGCTAGTTACTTTAAATTGAATTTGTATTTTCGTGAAATTCGTATTTTAAAAAAATCACTTTTTTGATTAATTTATGGCACGTCGATGTAAAAATTCGTATCTGTGGTTTGAATTTTTCTTAATTTATTTTACAGGTTGGCGAAAATCGTGCATAATTGAAAAATCAAGATAAGTGTGACGTATGGGTTTTGAAAATTATCATCTACTTCATCTCGTCGTCTTATTTTCATCGCAGTGTTTTTATAATTAATTTTTTTGAATGTAATTTTTAATCTTGATTCAAAATATTTAGCTGAATTGTGTTTTTATTTTTACCGAGTTTCAATTCCTTTCTCAGTGCATTTCTATGTAGAAAAAATGTGAAGCCTCTGAAAAATTTGGTACATTGTAGGTACCTAAACTACTATGACACTTCACTATTTCAAAAAAAAAGTATTTTTTAACTGAACGCGGCATGTGCATCAAGTGTTTTTTTTTTTGAACAAAACCCTCTAAAAAAGACCATAAAAATCAAAATATTCAATTAAAAATATACTTAATATATTTTCCAAAAAATACCTAGTTACTTTGTAAAGAATTTTCTCGAAAAAAATTTTCATTTATAATTTCTTGATAGGAACTGAAAATTTTCTTATTATTAGGCGTATTTATTTTTTTTTTTTTTTAGAAAAAATTTCGGAAAAATCATTTGAAATTTTTTTTGCATAGGTATTACACACTTTTAAAAAAAAATTTTAAAAAATTCTGCACTTTTATCCACTTCATTTTTGAAAATATCTCTTTGAAATCAAGAAAAAAATTTCTCGAATAATTTTTTGAAATATTTTGCCCGGAAAATTATTTTTAAAAGATTTTCTACACAAATTCTTCACAATAATTTCTTGATAATCGATGATTATAATTTCGTACGAAAATGAATAAATACATATTGGAAAGAAAGTTCAAACGTTGATAATATACTTACCTACTTAATATCGAATTATATTTTCAAGACGTGTGCAAAAGCACGGCGTGATGTAAACAATGCCATATAAATGTAACTTTTAGTTGGAAAAGATGAAAAGAAAGGAAAATAATTTTGCTCGTGGTGTTAATCACCTTGTTATTTGGGTGATTTGGTAAGAAATTACGTGTAAAAAAAGTATCAATCAGAAAGGTTAAAAAAGAGAAATACATAATAAATAAAAATAATTAAGGTCGTGGCTTTGATTAGAATTTTTCATCTTGAAATGAAAGCAATTGTTGTAATTTTTCAGAATTTAAAAAAATGTGGTCCTCTATCTTCTTAGCTAGTTCAATTTTATTTCATACGTATTGTAATTTCAAAAAAAAAACAAAAAAAAACCATGACTATACAGTAAAATTAGATTAATAATTTACAAATCAGGGAAAAAAGTGGTATGAAGAGTTTTTTCGCGTTAGGAATTTTGATTTCCACTAAAAAAAAAAAAAACTTACCTTTGTATGGAAAAAATTGATATACCTTTTTAGGAAAATCGAAATTTGGCAACCCTGCAATGAAAAATATTTAAATTTTTTATCGCAATGATTTCTTCGCATCATTAGAAGCCATCTATTAAGCCCATTGAAACACACTCCCTCGGTGATTTAAAACAATTTTTGTGATTAAAATTATTTGAATCAACCTTTCTACTTCACGTCAGTCATCTATGGGCCATACTTATTGGTGAAAAAAGGCACCAGCCCCCGCCGATGACGTGCTTTTGAAAATGTTGTGGAAAATTTGTGTCGTAGTATATCATCTAAAATGTTTTCAAATCTTATTCGTATTGTCGTAAGTATTGTCTAATCAATTCGTTCTTTATTTTGTACAAATTACACTAGAATCTAATCAGGTAACTTATTTATCACATTGGTTGATTTTTCAGTGATCAAGCGAGCTCTTTTTTGGGGCCAGTGCAAGGTAAACTGGGTGAACAACCAATATCGAACACTGTATGTTGATAAATACTCTACATAATTATACAGTGTGTTTCGTAGCTGATGTAGTTCCTTCCACCAGGTGGATAGGCAACCCATTAGGACCAAACAATTTTATATGAAAATTTTGCATATCTTGAAAATTGAAGGTGCAAGGGAAAACAAAATTTAGAAGAAGTAATTTTTGGTCGAGTACGTGGATAGTAATAAGTAGTAAGTACTAAAGAAACTAAACTTTTTCTGTTCATTAAATTTTTTGCCTACGTTTGAAAATGAAGGTGCCAGAGAGCTTTAAATTTGAAAAAACCGGTTTTTCAATTTTCAAAGGTCTGTAGCCAGTGTTGAGCAAGCTCTTTCTTTTTTGGAGCTTAGCTCTTAGCTCTTAGCTCCTGTAAATTTTGGAGCTTAGCTCCGAGGAGCTAGCTCTTTTCAAGCTCTTTACAAAAAAAGAGCTTAGCTCAAGAGCTTGAGCTATTCATAAAATAGCTCAAAGCTCATCAAAAAAAGCTCTTCTTCAATAAAGCTCTTTAAAATGTGAAATTTACGGGTACAAAAATAATGAAACTTGAAATCATTTTGTTGGAACTGAACAGGTTTCAACACAATTACATTTTTACAGCAAAAAAAGTACCAAACCCTATAAAATGCTTTTGTAATTCATGTAATTACAAGTAATGGCAGTTTAAGAAATCGAATTTTATAAAAACCTACATAAAAACCTAGAAACAGAAAAGAGCTAGAGCTTAATCAAAAATTTTCATTTTAGAGCTTAGCTCTTAGCTGTTAGCTCCTATAAATTTCAGAGCTTAGCTCTAAAGAGCTAGCTCTTTTTAAGCTCATCACAAAAAAAGAGCTAAGCTCTAGCTCTGAGCTAAGAGCTTAGGAGCTGCTCAACACTGTCTGTAGCTCCTTCATTTTTGAAGATAGACAAATTCCTCAAATAAGGTTTTTCATTCCTATCAAAAAATTGCACCTATTTCATGTATAATCTTGACGAAATTTTGCAAACATTTTTTATCCCACTGCTGTTTCTTGATGATTTGAAGCTCAAGTGATCAATTGGGTACAAAACAAAACACGAAAATTGCAAAACTTTGTTATGACAATGCATGGAATGAGTGTTATTTTTTGAGGGAAGCTAAAGAATAATGTGATGGAATTGTCTATCTTCGAAAATGAAGGAGCTACAGAGCTTTGAAAGTAAAAAAACCTGTTTTTCCAAGTTCAAAGCTCTCCTGCGCCTTCATTTTCGAAGGTAGACAAAAAATGTCAAGAACAAAAAAAGTTTATTTTCTTTGGTACTTTCCACTTACTCAATCAAAAATGACTTTTTTACAATTTTGTTTTCTCTTGCCCCTTCAATTTTCAAAATAGGCACCATGTTTATATAACATTTTTTTGTTCCTAATGGGTTGCCTATCCACCTAATGGAAGGAACTACATCAGCTATGAAACACCCTGTATTAGTCCTATCAATTGAAATTCAGTTGCCTATATTATCATGAATATTCATTATCATTGTAGGAACCCGTTGTTCAACTGTCGACTTCTGAATTTCGAGCGAATTCCAAAGCTGTACAACCATCATCAACTAGAAAACGTGTTATAGTTTTTGATTTCGACAACACACTCTGTAGGGAAGATCTTTGCAAGGGTAAAGAAGCCGAGTTCGTTAAAAAGAATAATTCAGAATGCCCAATCATTAATGTTAGTTATGATGGGTGCAAATTTGAGTTTGTTTTTCTACCATACCTACACATTTTATTCGAGTACTTGTTCGAACGAGGCGTACGGATAGTTTTTTTTTCTGCCGAGGAAAAAGCAAAAGATGACCTTCGAATCCCTCTATTCCTGACTCGCTTATTTGGTACTCAGAAATATGCATCTTTAAAATCAAAAGGAGAATTTGAAATTTTCTCTTTAGAAAATACTCGCGAAGGGAATAGCTCGTTGCTTACAGACGAAAATACGAAAGATTTGCATTTCTCGTTACGTCCTGAAGGCCACTGTGTGAAAGATTTGCGAGTGGTCGTTCGAGATGGGGAATCACTTTCGGATGTTCTTCTAGTGGAAGATGATATCAATTTCACTGCTCACGATCAACAACCCTGTCTGCTTATTCCGTGTTTGATTCACTGGGATTTACAGGTTGGATCGGAAACTGCCCCTTCTCCTTATTTCGATTATAATTTTCCTAAAAACAGTATTTATTACATGCTCGGCGTGTTTAAGACTTATTTTGAAAATAAAAAGTACAAAAAATTGCCTGTTAGAGAAGCCTCAGGTCAGATTATACCTCGTGAGAAGTACTACTCTTACGAGTCATTTTTCAGAAAAAATCCATTTGTACGCAATATGATTGATATTGGATTATCAGAAGTTCGAAAGCTGGTGCCAAAAGCTATATTTTACGGGAGGGGAGATTTTAATTCATCCGAATCACTTGTTTGACCTGCCGCGAAAATATGAATAGGTATAATTTTATCTGGTAGCTTCATACTAAGTGCTATAAAATGAATATTAGGGAAAATTTACTATTTTTGAAGTAAATTTTACTTTACATTTGTCTGCATTTCTCTCAGTGTATAGGTTCTGTATTATTGTTATGTATCCAAATAAAGAACCTTCTTTCGCATGAAATTTTGTTTCTGGAAACTTGAATTTTTTCAATTTCTCTCTTGCAATAAGATTTGTTTCCATATCACTTTTTCTATAAATCTTTTTCTCAAAACGACACTTTTTTTGGAAAAATGTTTATCTATTTTTCAAGAATTATTGCAGGTAAAAAAATCGTGAAATAAATTCAAAAAATTATAAAAATATTTTTTGGAAAAATTCTACTTTCTTTTCTAAAGGAAAATAAAAACAAAATTCCTTCAAAAAATGTTCTCATTGAAATTTTTTTAATTTCTTAAAAAAGAATCAAGAGTGTTATAATGAATTTTAAAAAAATTGCAAAAAGGAAATACGTATTTTAGAAATTAAATAAAAATCCTGTAAAAAAAACTAGGTAGGTCTTTTGTAAAAAATTCAAAAATAATTTCAAAAAATATTTCTAAAAAATTTTCTTCTGTTTTTTTTTTTTTTTTTTTTTTTTGAAAGGTGTTTTTGTATCTTAATGAAAAATATTATAAAAATTCCTTAAACTCGTACTTACCATGCTGGAAAAAATTGCTTTAAAGTGCAAAACATACGATTGAAAAAACACGCTTGAAAATTGAGTGAATATGCAATTTATTTGACACCTTTGAACGAATGTTCATCTACCTTGGCCTCAGCAAGGAAAAATGAGCATTTTGATCGTGAAAAATGCCTGCAAATCGAACATGTAGATACTTATGCAATTTATTCGGAATTTTTAAACGAAATATTGCAGGGTGCAGGGAATAAAGGCGTTCTGACTACAGACTGCAAGACTCCGTTCTGTGCGGAATTATTGCAGAGCTATTATTAAAATCTCTCACATTTAATTCTCCACTTGGAAGGGTAATTATAATTCTGTTTAATTTTTTTTTTCGTCCTTAATTCTTATGGTAGTAATTATCACCTAATCGTGCATTCAAGAAGGGTGTATCAATTTTGAAAAATTCATCTCTAAACAGAATTTCAAAAACAATTTTTCCTGAACTGGAAAAAATCCTAAACCAAAAATTGAAAAATTTAATTTTGGGAAAAATTTCGATTAAAAAAATCTTAAACTTGTTTTTGAGAAATCATTTTTTTTTCAACAATTATTCGTTTTCAAATGATTTTTTTCGCATAATTTTTGTATTAACTTTCTAGGGAGATTTTTTCCAAAAAAACAAAACAAAAAAAAAACACTCATTGGATTTTTGTACAAACTTTTTTCGTAGTTTTTCTAAAAGGTGTTTTTTTTTTGATAAATTATTTATTCAACATTTTTTGTTCTAGTAATTTTTTTTATTAAAAGAACTTTGGAAAGTAAAGTTTCAAGCCGCCCCCCCCCCCCCCCTCCAAAAAAAAATCGATGAATTTTCAGACTTTATTTTCCAACCACTTAAATTCGCCACAGTGAGAATGTTCTCGAAAAAAGTTGGTCCAAGTATCATAATCATAATCAATCAAAATTAATCAATGATACTTAATGTAAAAAAATTAAATATTGATGTTTCTGTTCTCTTTTCAGTATTCCTAGAACCTACCTAATTGTTTAAAACAATCATACCGACTCTCGATTACTATGATTAATTGATTAGATAACAGAAATGTAATTGGTAAATCATTGTTTTGATTGAAAATGTTTTCTCGTTCAATTAGCCTTTTAAAAACGTACAGTAAAGAGTAAAAAGAAATCCCAATTGCTCACTTATCTTCAAATAAATTAGCCAATTATTAATTGCAAGGTTTAATTAACCCGATATACCGAATGTTATCGCGGTACCGAAAAATACACGCCTAATTTAATAGCGAATAATTTCACGACATGAAGACCACGTGTGTGGTGATCAGGTTTTACCAAGTAGTAATGAACCCAAGACTGCACTCTCAATTTCTGTTGTTTTTCCTACTACGTTGTGCATTCTGTGTTTAAAAATCCCACAAGTTTACATTATCTATAAGTCATAATGCACAATATTATCAAACTAGGTGGATTAACAAACTAATAATATTAATTACGTTGGTAGAAAACATGTAAATAACTTATGATCGAAGATTTATTTTTAGAGTTGACACTAACCTTATCCTCAGAATCGAACCATAAAATTGAAATACCAATGGAATAAAGATATTGTATGAAAGAATGAACTCATGAAAAAACCAGGCCTCTGAGAACTTGTAATAATTCAAATAAAACGAACAGTAACATTTCTAGTTTCTACTCGTCATTAATGAATTAGTCTTTTTTTAAATAATGACTTCTGTGTTAGGCCTTGACTTTTTTGTTACGTTGATAACCCCACAGCTCAGACCAAGAGACCTAGTCCAAATTTACCACATAGGTATTTAGGTAGACTTCACAAGTATGTGCGTCTTGAGGGTTTGAATTTTTGAGGCCTGAATAAATTTTGTTTAATTCTAAAAAAATTGAATATTATAGAATGTGGGAAAATTTTTTATAAACTAATAAAATTTTTAGTAAAATGACCGAATGAAGTAAACAGAATTTTTCAATTTAAAAAATTGAAAAATTTCTTAGTCCCCCAAAAAATTGTTATTTAAAAAAATAGGTAACTACCTAAATGAAAAATATTTTTACTTTTTCTTCAAAAAAAACTTGAGAAATTTTTTAAGAAGGAAATGTTTCCATTTCCGACAAATTAGACATTTCATTTCCAATAAAATTGAAAATCTTTTTAATCAAAAGATTTTTCATTAAAAAAAAATGAATTTTTTTACCTACTAAAAAAAAGAGAAGTAAAAAATATTTTTACTTTCAAAAATAATAATAAATTTTTTTCTACGAAAAAATATGATTTTTTTTAAAAAATCCTTTTCTGAAAAAATGAAGTACGTTCTTCTGTCAAAAATTTATGAATATTTAGGAATATTTTTCTCAAAAAAAAAAAAAAAAAAAAAAACTGTTTGAAAGAATCTGAGAATTTTTTCACCAAAAAAATTAAAACATCTCTTATTCTAAAATATCGAAAGATTTTATTTTACAAAAAAATCGAGAAATGTTTTTCAAAGAAATGAGATGTACCTATTGTAACTTACTCCCCAAAAAATCAGAAATTTCCACATCCAAAAAAATTGAGAAATTTTTCCAATCAATAAAGGTTTAAAAAAACGAGAAATTTCATCTTACAAAAAAATTAAATGAACACCAAAAAAATAAAAGAGTGTTTATTTTTAAAAATCTAGAAATTTTTGTTTTGAATATGAATATTTTTATTTTAAAAACTTTGAGAAATTTTTTTCTGAAAAAAAAAATAATCTAGACGTGGGAGTGGGGTGAGAACGAATCGTCTTATTTTATCGCCAAGAGAAAAAACTTCAGAATGAGAAGAATTTTTTATAATTTAGACACGTAATGACCCCTACAAAGTGATTTGAAGTGTTCCTTGTGGAATTTAAACACATTTTACCCTACAAAAAAAATTCTTCAATTCGGTCCAAGGTCGAACGATCATCAAATCTTGTCAATGCATTTTTTTTTTTTTTTTGAATTTGAAAAAATATAAATCTTTTCAAGAATTTTCAATTTTGTACATTTGATCAATGTTTCAAAATTTCCCATTTTTTTTATTCAAAAAAAGTTTCATTTTTTTTCAAATTGACAATTTTTTGAAGTTTTAAATTTCCAAAATTTTACCAAATTCAAATTTGATCAATTTTTTATTTAAAATTTTTTCAATTTTGTAAAGATTTGCTTTGCCTAAATTTTGTCAAATTCAAATTTGATAAATT
This sequence comes from Balanococcus diminutus, assembly GCA_959613365.1. Taxonomy (NCBI): domain Eukaryota; kingdom Metazoa; phylum Arthropoda; class Insecta; order Hemiptera; family Pseudococcidae; genus Balanococcus; species Balanococcus diminutus. The sequence continues at coordinate 58,261,705 of OY390716.1, read as the reverse complement.
TTAATTGAATATTTTTTGTCATTTTTCCAAAAGAATTCAGTTTTTTTAATGTGTCATTTTCTTAAAAACTTCGACAATTTTGTAAAATATTTCCAGTTTATTAAAATTCTGCACAAATTTTTAAAAGGCTCTGGTGTGATAAGGGTCAATTGGCCTCAGAGCCGAAATAATTTTTTTTTTAATGTTCGATTTATGGTGGTAAAAGGTGATGGGGCTGGTGCCTCAAAACACGTGATTTTAACCTTTAAAATGCCAGCTTTGCGAGTTTTTTCTGAATAACATTTATACTTAGTACCTATTCAGGACGTGAGAGCTTACTGTCACTTATGACGTTATCAGAAATTCACGCTAAAGTTTTACTTGTTTGAAAAAAAACACGAAATATTTCTCGATCTCGACTCGAATCGTGTTTTTCCTACCATGCAAAATTAATATGACTCTGAAAAGCGAGCATTTAAAATATTTCAAATTCGGCAGAATATTTTATAAGATTAAGTGTAATTTAAACTTAATGTATGATCATTTGCAATACTGTGAATCGTGCATCCTATATTATTCAATCAAAATGGATATCAACGAATTGCTAAACTACCAAGTGAGTACTTCCCGATACCAATTCATGAACGAAAAATTTACCCTGATGAAACTAACAAGTTGTGCATTCTTTACAGCCGGCAGTCACATCAAAACGGCCACATATCGGAGATCGTTCGATACCCAACGAAAAAGAAACAGATACGGAAGTAATCTTAAACAGAGAAAGTACCTAAAACATAAGGGAAGCTCAACAAAGAGAGCATCAGATTACGAGAAGAACGCCAGCAAAAGATAAACATCAAACGAGAAAGCGAAGAGGAAAAAACCAACGTAAGATTTGACCAATTTTAAAATTAATAAGTTGATTTTTAATGTTGAAAATTTTTTTGGTCAATTTTAAAATTTAAGTTTTTTTAAACATTTTTTAAAATTGGAATTTTTAAATTTTTAAAAATCTGGTGGAACTTTAAAACTTGTTAGGTAATTTTAAAAATTTTACTTATTTATTTTTGAAATTGAATAATTTTTTAGAATTCTGACAAATTTTTATAAGTTTTAATAAAGTATCAATTTTTGCAATGTTCAGATTTTGGTCAATTTTTCAAAATTTAAGCAAGCAAATCTTTGTTGTTAATTTTTTTTTTTGAAATTCCAATTATAGTAATATAATTTTTTATAGTTCTGATAAGTTTTCAGAAAAAATTTAGAAATTAATTTTCACGATTCTTAGGATTCAGTTATTTTTTTAAATTTTAGTAAATTTTTAATGTTTTAAAAATTATTTAAAAATTCTTCAAAAATGAAAATCGAAAAAATAATTTAACGATAGAGTGTCAAGCCTTCCAACCATCAACTATGCAACTTATGTTGAGTCGATGTAGGTATGTTTGCCTAACCTTCAGACTGCAGGAACTGAGTTATGCTCATCGAAAAACAAAATTTTTTCGCTATGATCTGTACTCAGCCCCTGCATTCCGGAGGTTAGGCAAACATACCCACATCTACTCAACATAAGTTGCATAGTTACTAGTAGCAAGGCTTTACTCTCAATTCGGAACACCGTGTATAAATTTCTTAGGCTCAAGTTTTGAATTTTAATTAATTTTTCAAGTTGGATAAATTTTTGAAGTTTGATGAATCATCAAAAAAAAAAATTCAAAACATTAATTTTGTTGGAAAAATTTTCAAATTTTTTTTTTCATCATTCGGGTCCATTCTGACAGGTTATGACGAAAAAATTCATGATTTTTCAATTTTTTCATATTTTTGAAAAAAGCTCATTTTGCAATGGGCAATTTTACGTTTTCCGAAAATTCAATTTTATTAGAAAAATCGTCCACAAAAATTTTTCCTCAATACTCGGGTCCATTCTGAGAGATAATGATGGAAAAATTCTGAATTTTTCAATTATTCGCATTTTTGGAAAAAATTAATTTTGCAAAATGGACAATTCCCAAAATTCAATTTTATTGAAAAAATTGCTCAAATAAAATTTTTTCGTATCATTCGGTTTCACTCTCAGGGGTTATGATGGAAAAATTCATGATTTTTCGATTATTCCTATTTTTGAAAAAAGTTCATTTTGCAATGGGCAATTTCACATTTTCCCAAAATTCAATTTTATTGGAAAAATTGTCCAAAATTTTTTTTCTCAATACTCGGGTCTATTTTGAGAGATGATGATGCAAAAATTCTGAATTTTTCAATTATTCGCATTTTTGGAAAAAATTAATTTTGCCCATGTAATAAGTACCAAGTGGTAGGTACTTATTATTACATGGTGAATTTCACATTCCCCCAAAATTCAATTTTATTGGAAAAATTGCAAAAAAAAATCTCATTATTTGGGTCCATTCTGAGAGGTTATGATGAAAAAATTCGGAATTTTTCAATTATTCACATTTTTGGAAAAAATTCATTTTGCAATGGGCAATTTCAAATTTTTTCAAAATTCAATTCAATTGAAAAAATTGCCCAAAAATTTTTTTTCTCAATACTCGGATCCATTCTGAGAGATAATGATGGAAAAATTCTGATTTTTTCAATTATTCGCATTTTTGAAAAAAAATTGATTTTGCGCATGTAACTATGGTGAATTTCACATTCTCCCAAAATTCAATTTTATTGGAAAAATTGCCAAAAAAAAAATTCTCATTATTCGGGTCCGTTCTGATAAGTTATGATGAAAAAATTCATGATTTTTCAATTGTTCTCATTTTTGAAAAAAAATGCATTTTGCAATAATTTACAATTAAGTAGGTATTACTCACATTTTCTTAAAATTCAATTTTGTTGGAAAAATTGCCAAAAAAATTTTTTCTCATCGTTCGGGTCCGTACTGAAGGATTATGATGATGATGAAAAAATTCACGATTATTCAATTATTTTTATTTTTGAAAAAAAAATTATTTTGCAATGAAATAAGCATACTTACCAGTGGTACTTATTGCTCACATTTTCCAAAAATTCAATTTTGTTGGAATAATTACCAAAAAAATTTTTGTCATTATTCTGGTCTGTTATCGGAGGTTATGATGAAAAAATCTACCATTTTTTAATTATTCCTATTTTTGAAAAAAAATCCATTTCGCAGTGTAATAAGTAAGTACCACATGGACAATTTCACATTTTCTCAAAATTCAAATTTTATTTTCACAATTTTTGCAATGCCTTTTTTATTTAACTTGGCAAAAAGTAGTTGATAAGAATATGTGCCTAATCTTTCTTTCATTCTTACGTCAAATTCCGAAGCAAACATAGACTTTCCTTTTATATTGATATGAAAACAATACGTTTATTGTGAAAGATAGTTAGGTACTCGTTCAATTTTATTTATTTACTTACACAAGTGGGTATATGGGTGAGAATTTCCAGGTAAGGCACTTGCTCCTTTAGAAAAGATTATCAATTTTTGAACTTCTCATTATCTTCGTAAACTAAGTACCGAGTTGGAGCAGGATTTTTGAAAATGTGAAAAAGTTGTATTTCGTAGGTGGCCTTGACTTCTACACACTCGATACCTGTTTTGTCGACGACGAGTTAAATAATCTATATTTTTTAACCATTGTCACCTGCTGTTTAAATAATTCATTACTAGTACGAGCGAGGTGTCAATTTTCGCGCAGTTCTTTAATTTTTTTGTTTTGAAAATTTTAAAACTTTTATACTTTGAAATAGTGTTTGATAATTGGACACCTTTTTAACGAGTAAGTATCTATAGTTTAATTTTTCATTTTTTATTATTCGCAAAATATTTTTCGCGTACATGTTTCGAGGGGAAAAATACTCGAGTACCTATAATTCTAAAGACGATTTAATTATGTGCAACAATTCAGTATTAGGTGTATACTCAATTTCATTGATTAATTTTACAATCTACGCTAGATTGGCTGTAATTAAAACTAGATATCGTTATCATTTTTTCTTTTCAACCATACGCAATTCTCAGATAAAATTGATTACTTACATACTCATGTGAAAAAAAGAAGATTAGTCTATTACAACCAAAAACCCAACAATGTCTCCTTTGTAATTTTCAAACACCCAAGATTACCATAGCTAATCTATTTTTTTCTTTTACCCATTTCAAGTATTTGAATTTCAACGTCCAAAATGTTCAGTTCAATTTAATGAGTGTATACCATCGAATTAAATTATTAATCCTGTTTACTGCAATTTCCTGGTATGTTGATTTATTTTTTAATTCGTGTTAGCAATTTTTTTCATTTATCGAGTTACTATTCGTAATAATTACTTACCTACATATTTTTTTCGAGTGTAAAAAATTATCGTAGTTTCGAAATACTCGTACTACCTTTGATTTACATGCTGTGATAGTGGATAATTCGAATTAATTTTTCCTTATAAAAAGTACTTACCTACTTTACCTACTCGAGATAAGAAAAAAATATGTATTCTTATTATACTTAGTAAGTGAATAGTTCAATTTGACGAGGTTATAAGTAATTTATCGACAATTTCTAGTTACATAAATGGAAGGAATAACTGGAAAAGTAAGTCATGGTAATGAAAAAACATCTACACCTGTGTGAAGGATTATGTAATCTCGAAGCTATTATAAATCTTAGGTACCTAATCGTTTATGTTTAAATTTATCTTATCGTGAGATTTGTTCTCCAAAAATGATCATTTTTCTAACTGGTTGTCTGCTCATGCTGGTTGCTAATTTACATAAAATTTTCTTAATTTTCTCGTGCAGGATTTTAGAAGATAGGTAGGTACTTAATTTTGAAAATTTCATTCGTTTAAAAAGAGATTTAATTTTTTCTCAAGGAAAAATCAAGTCCTCTTAGCATCTTTCTAAAAGTTTACGTTGAATTGGTAATGAAATGTTTCGTGGTGAATGTTCCGGATTAGCTAGAATTGCATATATTATTTGATAAGGTTTGATTAATAACATCGCGGTTAAAATCATAAAATTTAATTGTTGTTTTGCATATTTTTTAATTTTTCAAAATTCATTTACGGTTATAATGCAACGCAAGAAAGGTGAAAAAATAGTTATAAGATGACGTTTGTATAGTTTTTGCCGATGAATAGTTTTATTGTTTCTCATTAATTACCTACGGATTTTATATTATTAATCTTCAAATTTCACCAAATCAAAATACGTGGAAATAGCTGATGGCTCTGAAGAAATTGGACCGAAAAATAGAGCGAATTGAATTTTGAGCTAAGAAAATTTTTTTGATTTTAAAATATTCCTTTCGGTGTCCTGATTAACCAATTAAAAGTCTCCGAACCTCAACCTCCCAGAAGTCCCCTGAAATTTGGGTCCAAAGAGAACTTTTCGTTGTTTTTCGCTCATAATTCGTCAAATTTGAGTTAAAACAAAAAAACTATTATAACTAAAATTAAAGTACATACAATTTCCAACAAAAAAGCTTATCATAGTTGTTTTCAAAAAATGAACAGGTAGCGCGAAAATAAGCGTCAAAATCTAAAAACTGTAGAAATTAATTTTTAATTTTTTTTTTTTTTTTTAATTTGTAATCTTTAAAAAATTGTAAAATCTTATGAATAATTTTTTTGAAAATTTAGCAAAATTTCAAAAGTAATCCAATTTTTTTTTATAAATTCGCTGAAATTTAAAAATGATCAAATTTCAAAATTGTGTCAGATTTTAAAAATCGTGAAAATTCAATAACTTTTTAAAATTGGTTCAACTTTAAAAAGAAATTAAAATTTAAGAATTGGGTACCCAATTTCTAAATTACAGATTTTAAATGTTTGGATTTTTGACATTTGAAAAAAAAATGAACTACGAAAATTCGTTCGAATTTTAAAAAATTGATCAAATCTTGTATTTTTCAAAATTGGTACGATTATAAAAAGTGATGGAATTTTTTGAAATTTTCAATTTTAATTTTTTAATTTTTCATTTTTTTATTTCAACATTGATAATTTACTAGTTTCTAAAAAAGTGACCAAATTTTAATTGTAAAAATCAATCTATTTTTTGAAGGTGCAAAATTTGAAAAATTGATCCGACTTTAAAATTTTGAAAAAAAAGAGAACAAATTGGATTAAGACATTAAACATTAAAAGGTGAAATTTAGATTTTAAAAATCGGTCATTATTGAAAATTGCGAAAATTGATCTTTTCAACTCTTTCGAAAATTTTGAAACATTTAAAAAATTAATCTCATTTCAAAAATTCTTCAAAATTTGAAGATGGTCTACCTAATTCTTAAATTCTATCCAATATCAAAAAATTTCAATTTTGAATAGGTAATTTTGAAATATTTTCAAACTTGAGAAAATTTGCAGGATCTGAAGAATTGAGAAAATTTTGGCAGAACTTCAAAAATAATCCAATTGTAAAAATTCGCTGAAATTTCAAAATTACCTAATTTCAAAATCCTATCAAATTTTAAAATTTGTAAAAAAAAATCTTTTCCCTTGAAAACTAGACCAATTTTAAAAAGAATTAATTCAAAAATGAAAAAAATTAAGTATCATGTTCTAAATTTTTAATTTTGAAAAATTAAAAAAATTATCAGACTCAATATTTTTCGAATCTTTGAAAATTTAGCAGAGTTCCAAAAATCAATCTGATTTCGAAAATTTGTTTATTTGTAAAATCCCAAAATTATTAAATTTCTGGATACGTATTGGGGAAAAATATTGAGTGGATATTTTGCATCTGGAGGGGGGGGGGGGGGGTTCAAAAGTGTACCTACCATTTCTTTCCTCGTGTATGTTTTGACACGTGTTTTTGCCCTACCCGTTCGTTTTTCGAAAAAAGTAAATAGGAAATTTTTTGTTGCAAATTTTATGTACTTTAATTTTAGTTATTAGCATTTTTCTATTTTAACGCATATTTGAAGAGTTATGAGCGAAAAACAAGGCAGAGGTGTCTTGAGGTTCACATTTGGGAGACCTTCCTATTTCCTTGGGATGAGCTTTGAGGAATTCTTGACGGGTGAACACTGAACAGGACCCCAAAGGAACATTTTGAAGCAAAACAAATCTTTGTTGGCTCAAAATGCGATTCCATTTTCCTCATTTTTTTGGTTTTAATTAATATGAGCCATTAGTACTCAATTTTTTTCACTTAAGTGGCAACACTGTTAAAACCAAGTTCACACGTTATCACTGAAGAGATTTGTTTTTTATCAAAATATCACATCATACAAAAATGTTCAAGGCAGATTTTCACTTTACGTAATTTATATTGTATTAAATATGTAATAATGTTGAGATTAAACGACTACTCATGTTAAAATGAAGACTATCTAATGGGGTATTTCCTCCATGAAGCGAAACGCGATATTTTTTCCTTCTGATTCGTTACCTCGTAGTGTAGAATCTAGTAAGTTAGATTAGAACTATCTTTAGTGCGTTAATTCACTATTCAGCGTAATATCCGAATCGAACTGCTATAAAAATGGCATACATGTGTAATCTGACGTCAGTTCTAAAACATGTGTATTGTTTCAGATGATACTAACGATTGTTCTTGACATCTGCTTCATATTATAAAGCTTCAAAATGTTTGAAAGTTTAACATGGCGTTTGATACTCGCTTTGGGTACGTATTTCTATCATATTATTACGATAAATTATAGCAGACGATTAATTGACTGCATTCTTAATGTTTTAGCGACCTTATCGTGGGCTTCGTGCAATAATATTCATTTTGAGCCAAAATTCGCCGAACCTCTTATTAACGAATGTGAAACTGTCAAATTAGTGGCCGAGTAAGATGAGACATTTTATACGATATTGAACGAGGTTATTTGAAAAAATATCTAAATATCTGTGTTTTGATTTAGTTCTCCATTGCGTAACAACGTTACGATTGAATTGGAAGTGGAATTCCAGAAAGTAGCTAATGTATCTCCGGAAAATATCACCGTTTCGAATGATTCGAGTTGGCCTGTGCTTGTCTGCGCTAAAGAACCTGGATTTACTACGATCATAGCTAAAATAAATGGATCTAGTTTACTGTAAGTGATTGTTGGATTTTAAAACGATCAATTTCATCAATTATGACATTTTTTTGTGTAATAATTGCAGAGAAGATGAAGCTGTTTTACATGTAACCGTGGGCAAGATATCTGCCCTGAAATTGATAGCTTTTATCGTAGGATGGATTTACTTCAGCGCTTGGTCTATTTCCTTTTATCCTCAGATGCACGAGAATTACCTGCGACAAAGGTAAATGCGTCGTTGGTACAAAGTTAAATTATTTTTATGCTATTTTACAACTCGCTGTTCTTGTACGTTACAGCGTGGTTGGATTGAATTTTGATTTTTGTTCGTTAAACATCGCTGGATATCTTTTATACTCGTTCTATAATTGTGGAATGTACTACGTTACTTCGATACAGGTAAATTACTCGTCTGTAAATCGTCACCAATCGTTCGATTAATTGAAAAATGATCCATTTTTTCTGTTTTGTAGAAAGAATACTTTGCTAGGCATCCGACTGGGTTGAATCCTGTCGAGTTCAACGATGTATTTTTCTCTACCCACGCTTTCTTCGCATCGGTCGTAGTTATTTATCAGTGTTACAGATACGAGGTTCGTATATCGAGACTTTAAGTTGCGTTTCAATTAGGTCGATGCATAATTCAGTGATAATTTTTACAGAGTTCGGGCCAATGTGTTTCGAAGCTCGCAAAAGGGATTTTACTGTTGTATTTATGTATAGTTGTAGCATCTAGTATAGCTGCGTATATGAGCGTAATTTCTTGGCTAGATTTCCTATATTATTGCTCGTACATCAAGCTATCAGTGACCATAATCAAATATATACCTCAGGTTGGTACTCCTTTAGTCGATCGGCCATTTTTACGGAAACCCGTTGCCGATCATTTGCTCACCTTGAATTTTTTACCAAGTCTAGTGCTACATAAATACTTTATATTCAAAATTGGTGGGGAGGGAGGGGTCCAATCGAAATTTTTGTTATAACCAAAAGTATTCGTACAACTTCAAGCTACAACTTTTGTTTGAAAATTTTTTCAATTGGGTCCCTTACTTCCCCCAGTTTTTAATAATGTATTTTGAATAAGTATGAATAAGTTATGTTACTCAAAATTGGTGGGGAAGGAGAGGTCAGATTAAAATTTTTGTTATAACCAAAATTATTCCTAGTACTTCAAGCTACAACTTTTGTTTGAAAATTTTTTCAATCGGACCCCTTACCTCCCCCTGTTTTTGATAATGTGTTTTGAATAAGTCGGACTATCCAAAATTGGAGGGGAGGGAGGGGTCCATCGAAATTTTTGCCATTACTAAAATTATTCCTAGAACTTCAAGCTACAACTTTTGTTTGAAAGTTTTTTCTATTGAGCCCTTTTCTCTTCACTAATTTTGCATAACACTCCCAAGATACTAGTTAAAAATTGAAGGGGGAGGGGGGAAAAGTCTAATTGAAAATTTTTTGCAATAAAGTTGTAGGTTAAAGTTGTAGCAATAATTTTGGTTATGACAAAAATTTCGATTGGACCCCTCCCTCCCCTCCAATTTTGAATAATCCAACTTTTTCAAAACACATTATTTGAAACATGGGCGAAGTAAGGGGCCCGATTGAAAAACTTTTCAAACAAAAGTTGCAGCTTGAAGTCCTAGGAATAATTTTGGTTATTTCAAAAATTTCGATTAGACTCCTCCCTCCTCTCCAATTTTGAGTAATATAACTTATTCATACTTATTCGAAATATGTACATTGTTGAAAACTGGGGAGAGGTAAGGGGTCCAATTGAAAAAATTTTCAAACAAAAGTTGTAGCTTGAAGTTGTACGAATACTTTTGGTCATAACAAAAATTTAGATTTGACCCCTCCCTCCACTCCAATTTTGAGTAATATAACTTATTCATACTTATTGAAAATACATTATTGAAAACTGGGGGGAGGTAAGGGGCCCAATTGAAAAAATTTCCAAACAAAAGTTGTAGCTTGAAATTGTACAAATACTTTTGGTTATGAAAAAAATTTCGATTGGACCCCTTCCTCCCCTCCAATTTTGAATATAAAGTATTTACGTAGCACTGGACTTGGTAAAAGGTATCAAGTGGGAGGATCAGTACGTTTTAAAAGTTCCTTCAGAACTAATCACTTCATTTTGTTAACGTAGGCTGTGATGAATTATAGAAGAAAAAGCACCGTTGGTTGGTGCATTGGTAACGTAATGCTCGATTTCACCGGAGGTGCATTTAGCATTGCTCAAATGTTAATCAACGGATATAATTACGGTAGGAATGACTCATGGGATTCTACTGTGCACTCAATCACCTAATGCAATTTGTATTTTAATCGAATCGAAATATTTTACAGATGATTGGGAATCGATATTCGGCGATCCGACCAAATTTGGCTTGGGTGTGTTTTCGATAGCATTCGATTCTATATTCTTTTACCAGCATTACGTCTTATACAGGTCAGTTGATGAAAAATGAACGTAGGTACTTGAATGATGATACTTTGACTCACCTTACTAACACCTGATGCGCTTGAATTAATCGTTTTTACAGAAAACACAACTCTATTGAATCATAACCCTTGATTTGGCATTTGGCCTTTTTTTTTAAATCACTACACGACGTGTATACGTATTTGTTGCCATAATCTTTTCTCTATTATTTATATAAGTATAACCAATCGTTACCTATTTTTCTTTTTTTTTAATTTTGATGCTCCATTCTTTTATCGTTTTCCTCATTACTCGTTTTTTTTTTACCTAATTTTTTCTACAATTTTTTGTACATATTGACGATTGAAACGCGAGTTATTGTTAATGTTTGTGTAATAAATGAATTTGTCCAAAATGTTGCCTCCAATTTGCTTTTATTTCACTTTGTACATAAATCCTGGCACGTTTTAATACTGTTTAATTGTTTAACTCGTACGTTGCGATGCTACAGAATGTGTATTTATTTGTATTTTTTTATCTAATTTTACGGTTGGATGTTTTAGGCGTCCCGAATACGAAGATCCCATCATAGATGATACCGTCCACGATGCCAACGAAACAGCACCTCCTGCTTCCAGTAAAATTGTCCCAGTTACCAGTTCTGTCTCTGATTCTACGACATGAGCTGAATTTTAATCTCAAACTGTACCGAGTCTTTCACGTTGTATTTGTCGTCGATGTTCCTAAATGCCTTATTTGTCGAGATCATCGCCAAAGTCTCTCTTAGTATTTGTATTATTTATCGTACTGATGTATTTTTATGTATTTACCTACCTGTAGGTGTTATTATCATAAGTCAACTTTACATCTAAGTGTGAAAAACTACGTGTTGTTGTGCTGGAGTAGCACGACAGTATTGATCTACTTCACGTTATAACTTAACTTGCAATTTTGCGAATGTTTGGAAAGGTATTCCCAGTTGAAATGTGACTCATTTCATTCGTATGAAAAGTGCAAAGTTTTAAAAATTGGATACGCAAGTAATCCAATACTTATTTGGTGTTTGTAAACACAGAACACTCGTAGTGTATATAAAGCAGGTATCCAAACATTATTTAGTTTGGGAATTGAAATGATAAGAAAATGCCTACAAGACGTATCAAACAAAGTGCAATTTTACATCGGAAATTGTTTCTTTACGTGGGTGATCATGTGTCGAAAATTGCACGAAAAAGTTGTACAAAGAATGTTCGTAGCATTGAAGACTTAGGTACTGGAAACGTTGCTCTCTAGCGCTGGAACAAATTAATATGACACCAAAGAAATGTGTTTTCAATTAGGCCTATGTTACACCTGATTTTTATGCGTTGTTTTTATTCACACGTATTCACTTAATAGCTTTGTTTTTTTATCGCGGATTCTGCACAATCTGGATTTTGGATTGTGAGGGTTTGTGCGAATTCATTTAATAATCTGCTCGATGAGTAGATTATGAAAGTGGATTATGGATTTTACTGTGTTCTTTTTTTTTTTTTTTTGATAAACTTTTCAGAATAATTGATCAGAACATTTCTAAACTTTTTTTTAAGAAGTAAATGTTAGAATCCATAATCCAGATTGTGCAGAATCCGCGATAAAAAAACAAAGCTAATATTTCTATGCAATTGGACGTTTTTAATACGCTTATTTTATGGTTAGAATTGTCTGTGAATTTAGGGTCTCTTTATTCTTATTACTATTTCTCTTATTCGTTCGTCTAATTCTAAATCGAAAAAGTCGTCTTTTCCATTCCTATTTTATGATGGAAAATTTACGTGAATTGAAGATCTAACATGATCAAAACTTTTACGAATTGATTTAGAATTCACCAACGTAATAATGTGATAAGATACGAGTACCATTATCTTTAATCGAGCCCGATTATCGTTTATGTAATTTTTAGCCTGATATCGTCCATTAGATTTTTTAAATAAATGTCTACAAATTGTGAATGCATCTTGTGTAGATAAATGGCAGGGCCGGCAATCTAGAAATTTTGTATGGTGTAAATCGAGTTGAAAATTTTTTCCTCGAAAAATAGAGGCACTTAATTTCTTCAGGAAAATTAAAACATTTTTTTCCAAAAAAATTGAGACAAAAAAATGTTACGATTCATTTGGAGAATTTTGATCACAAAAATTTAGAGACCTTTTATCAAAAAAAAAAAAAAAAAAAAAAAATGAGTCGTAAGATTTTTAAAAAAAATTGAGACAAAAGTTTATTTTAAAATTTATTTAAAATTTAGGATGTAAAAAGATTTTTTCTTCAAAATGTTTTCAAGATAGGTAGGTATTTTTACTACGAAAAGTTAAATTTTTTTCTCTCAAAAAAATCGAAAAATATTTTTAATCCGAAAAATTTGAGAAATTTAATTTCTCCGAGGAAAAAACAGGTTGTTATCTTCTGAAAAATTGATTTTTTTTATTTAGAATTTTTTTAATGACTAAAAAAATTGAGGTGGGTAATTTTTATTCATTCCAAAAAATATTTAAAAAATGTTCTCCAATAAAGTCGAAAAAAAAATTCATTTTCAAAAAATCAAGATTTTTCATTCCCAAAAAAACAAGAATTTTTTCATGTAATTTTTTTCAATTTCTAAAAATTCGATATTTTTTTATGTCGGAAGAGATTTCCTTATCCAAAAATTTCAGATTTTCTCTTTTTAAAAAATTGAAGGAGAGTCTACGTATTTCCTCAGAAAAACTGTAAGATTTTTTTTTCTCGAAAAAATTGAGAGGAATAATCAGAATTTTTTTGAAACGAAATTTTTACTTCACCAAATTAAGGAACTTTCTCCCCCCCCCCCAAAAAAAAAAACTGACAAAAACTTGTGACTTGTTCAACAAAAAAAAATTAAAATTTTAAAAATAAAAACTTTTTTTCTTCAAAGATTTGAAAGAAATTTTTACAACGAAAAATTAAAAAAAAAATCCACCAAAAAAATTGAGATGTTTTCTTTGAAAAAGTTGGAAAATTTTGTTAGCTACGAGAAAAAAGGATAAAAATACCTACCTCCCAAAAAATTGAGATAGGTATCTTTATTTTTTTTTACAAAAATTTCAATATTTTTAATCCGAAAAAGTTGGAAATTCAAGAAATAAATAAAATAAGGCTTTTGTCTCCCAAAAATTGAAAAAAATTTTATTTTTGATTTTTTCTGACTGGACTCCAAAAAAAGAGATAATTTTTCATTATTCCAAGAAAGATTGAGAATTTTTTCTTCAACAAAGTGGAAAAAAAATTTTCATTCCCAAAAATAATATTAATGTACCTACCTACTTGAATCAAGACTATTCTTTATTTCACGAAATTGAGACATTTTTCTATTTCCAAAAAACAAAGCAATTCTTCCATACTTACCTACCAATTTTTTTTTTAATTTTCAGTTTTTTTTATTCCAAAATAAACAAGAAAATTTTTCTATCAATTTTTTATTTCAAAAAAAAAATATATATTCTGCAAAAATCGAGATAAATGTTATTTTTCAAAAAAAAAAAATATTTTAAGAATTTTTTGATTGCAAAAAAAATAAGATTTTTTTCTCAAATCAAGAATTTTTAATTTAAAAAAAATTAAGGATTTCTTCATTTTTTCAAAAGAATTGAATTTTTTTCCAAAAAAAATCAGGAATTGTCATTTTTATTTCGAAAAAATTGAATTTTTTTTAGAAAATCGAGAATTTTTATCTTCATTTTAAAAAGTTTTGAGATTTTTTTTTTGTTCTGAAAAAACTGAGAGTTTTGTTATTTTTAAAAAATGATTTTTTTTTCAAAAATTGACATTTTTATTTTACTTTGAAAAAATTGAGATTTTTTTTATTCCGAAAAAATTGAGAATTTCAGAATTTCTTATTCCAAAAAAAAAATTTAAAAAAATTAGGTATTCAAAAAAATTGATTTTTTTTTTATTCCAAAAACTCTAATTTTATATTTTTATATGCTCCGAAGCAATTTATTTTTTTTTCCTTCGAAGAATTCCAGAGATTTTTCTACCTATTTACAAAAAAAAGAGAGAATTTTTTCAAGGTAACAAAAATTTTAGCATTAATTTAATGTGCATAACTACCTGCTTTATTTTTCACATTTGAAATTTTGACTCTGCTCGAGCAAGCACTGCTAAGTTGCCGGCCATTATGAATCATAAAATATGCAGGTATTTACCAAAAAAGAGTATTTACCAATCAGTTCACACATCATCTACTAGCATTCTATTGATATCATGTAAAACGTATTTTTATGTACCATGTCACAATATACAATAAAAAACAATCGTATGAAAAAATATATTATTACTTTTATCATAAAAATATGACAGGTGTGGTCAGTCGTTAAAAAATAAGCCAACTGTAGTAGAATAAAAAACAAACGACGTCCTCGACTACCAGATTTATATATTATAAAATCAAAAATCGAAGGCCTTCAATATGAGAAAAGTATCCTTTTTATTTAAGTGGGGGGATAGTGGCAAAAAATAACCCACATCTTATATAATATATAGGTACCTATGTATCGGAATGTATCAGTCATTTTTGTACATATTTTGTTATGCCTCTCTCGAAAAGTTATCTGGTCGAGGCGATGCTAAATTTTATGAATGGCTGCGTTAAAAATTCATCCTAAAGCTCCGGAGCTGTCTATAAAAATATTACGATTTATCAATACGGTAGGTAGGTGTATGACATAAAGCATACCTATTTTTTTTTTATTAAAAAAAAAAATGCAATTTAGGTACATACAAGCGAAATAGAAAATATCATGGCATCGCCCCGACGACATGATCATTTTATCACAGACTACGCTTTCACAACGACATACTATTTTCCCCATACATAACGTTTCTTAAATAAAATAATATTGGTATTACGTTATAGAGAATAAAAATCTCATCGTACAGCACAGAGGTAGGTAAAAATATAAATAAATCACTATTACAACTGTCAGTTACGTTACCACATTACATACCTATACAGTTACTTTAAAAAATATGTAACTTTAATATTTATACTCAACTAATTAACCATTTTTTGATATCGTTACAAAAAAAAATCCATAAAATAAATATCTACTAATACGAAATTGGTACTCGCGCTGCTATTGTCATGAGTGCACAAAAAAGAATGCAAATTGTAGAACAAAACGGCGAGAAAAAAACATACACGATGGGATATCAACTGAGTAAGAAAAAGGTAGATAAAATTAAGAATCATTCTGTTCGGATTTTTTCTCTGGTAACAAGCCCTCTTGTTGTAAACTCGATGGCAATTTATTATCTGGGTAGTTCCATTTTTGTACTTCGGCTGTACCGAAAATTTGGAATGAAAAATACGTTATTATGGATACAGCACTGCTAACCTGGAATACTTTACTCCATTGGCCCAAACTAGGCTGTAAAATGCAACAAGTGTTTATTATAGAATGGAATAACTATCGTACTGAGAGTTCAATGTTCATCTACGTAAATGTAAGCATATCTTACGCTATCTTGTAGCAGAAATCCGTTGACTATTGGCGAAAGGAAACTTGCTGACATGTGTATAGTTTGAGCAAATGCTAATACTGGTCCTAAATCAACAGACAAGTACATGTATGAGACGATTGTTACATTTGATAGGTATTTCCGGTACTCTCTACGAATGGTACAGTTCAAATTCGTTATTACCTGCGAAATTTGGAGCTATATCGACGATGTTTGCCATAGCACCAGCGTACGATGCCGTTATCAGTGTTACGACCGAGAACCATGTAATTAATATCAATACTTTATCACAACCGAAATATATGATGAGTAAGACGAGTAATCCAGGAACAACTTGAGCTAGAATGAAAAATACAGATAGTTTTAGTCATGATTGTTAGATTTACCTGAAGATTGACATGAAGATTGATTGGATTTGCTTACATAATGCTGTGAATAATTTACGCAAGTTGGTCAAATTCATAATTTTATGAATGATGAGGAAATCAGCTGCGTAACAAAATACCACCGAAGCGAAATAACTGCAGAGAAATGGTGTTCCACTCATCAATCCGTTCTGCAAAATGTAAATCAATTATGAATGAAGTGTGAAACATCCTTAGTAACATCATTCTGCATCTTTTTCATTCGTGAATAATTAATAATTCAATTAAAATTAAATTAATAATTAAAAAATTGTCATTCTGGAATTTTTTTGATAAGCCCTTTGATAAGCAAACAACAACAACAACCAAAACATCCCCTTTTTAATAAATTTGGCAACGCTGTAAATTGATTATCTGTTTTCAGAGAAGCGCTCTGATTGGTTGGTTATTTTTAATTGTGATCGTTGTGATTTCATTTTTTGCCTAAATTTTTGGCCACACTGAATTTTTGTTTTGTTTTGTTTGTCAGGTGTTTAGTGTTTTTGTAGTAGTGTCGTGAAATGGCTGCCGAATTCCGAATTTTTGGCGTCTTTCGAAGGTTTCGGTGTTCGTGATCGTGATTTAAAGTAATTTTTCGTTAAATTCGCGTTAATTTATGACAGAAAATATGGATTTTCATCAAACGTACCATCACAATCAAGTAATTGCGTAGATATTTTCATAAGGAAGTAAGCTAAGAAGCAAATTTTTCACTGGCGGTTTTTTTTTTCAGATCAACATCTTATTGTTTCGAAGCATCGTAATACTTGTTACATACGTACCGTTTGGATATCGAATCCTAGAATACTTTTCATGTACTGAGGACCAGATATAATGAACGTGTAGTGCACCCAGATTCGTCCAAAAGTGGTCACTCCGATGGACCAGGCTGGTAATGATGTGAAGATCGACATCCAAGGTACTTTCAAGCCCTAAAATTAGAAAATTGAGTTTACTAGAAACGCAGAAACTATATGAACTATGAAGGTATGTGATGTGACTAATGTGAGTAATTCCAGCCAACTTTAATAGTATTAAAGTTGTTGGTCGATTTAATGTCACACCGTTGAAAAGTGTTCAATGGTCATCTGCTTTTGTTCAGTTATGTTCGATAATACTTTTTGCCTTTGTTGTATGCAATTTCATAATCTATTTATATAATCCTTTTTTACAGGTAATTGAAAATTAATGAATACACGTATGGATGTGAAATCGTTGCACCTATACCAATTTTGAATTTACTTTCTGTACGAGATGAGATGTTGAATTTTTGCTTCGACGAATCGTTGCAATTTTATCTGGACCGAATGAACTATGGTATGGGGTGAATTCTTTTAAATTTATCAAGCTACATGTTAAACTGTCTATGTAATTGAAAACGAAATATTTTCATAATCCAAGTTACGATAAATCGAGTAGATACGTTACAAGTATTGTGTTTTTTATCAACATTTGCAAATACCCAGATACATTTCACGCGTGTAAACCAAAATATGAAATATGTACGAGGTCTCGACAGCTTCGTAACGTCATCTTTTGAATTATTTCTTATTAATATTTTAAACCCTCGGTCGTTACATGTCCATCAAAAATTTTTTTAGCCCGTTTCTATGACGACATAATTGTATGTACATATGTTACGCACGAACCTTTTTCATAATAATGGAATCTCCGATACCGCATTCGATGTAATCCAATTCCTTTCTGGTTATTCGAGGATGTTTTTGAGGCGCATCGAAAGCCAGCACCCACCAGATGAAACACCACATAATGCCCAAGCTTCCGGTCGTGTAGAAAACACTCCTCCAGCCATAGTGAGCGATGAGGAATCCGCATAACGGGTACGTCAATCCGATTCCGAAACTGAACCCTGTCATCCAGAGGTAATTTCACAATTACCGATCATTCCTACCTAAATGACTCGATGATGTTTTTTTGTCTAATTATCTATTACGAGCTACACCAGCCTCCTGCGTGCCTAGCACCTATTTTTATTATAAATAGCTGGCGTAGGAGTGGTTTTAATTTTTTTTGACGGTGTGTACGATCTCTTCTATAGTTCTGCGGTTTTCCTGCCTGCCCCTATATTCCTAAAATGCAAACACCATTTTGCTTTCTCGTAGATATTTATTATTTGATATGCTCCAAAGTACGTTAACAAATTTTTCCAGTTCATTAACGAGTAAATTCCCAGTAGTTGTGTAGTCTTTGATATTCCTTAGGTGAAAAGAAGGCATATTTGCAGGGTGTCTAAGGGTCATGAAAATCATGAAAAAGTCATGAAATTTAAAAATGGGTCTTGAAAGTCATAAAAAAGTTATGAATTTTTCAAAAAAAAATCACTAGGACATGAAAAGTCACGAATTTTACTCTTCGAAGTATGAATTTTTGATAATATTACCGGGCAAAATTACAAATTTGCTTGAAAGTGAAATTTTTTCAAACTGATGCATGTTCTCAAAAAAAAAAAAAAAAAAACGCATAAAATATTGTGATTTTTCTGAAAAAGAAAATCAATTTTCTTGAAGAATTTTTTTTTTCGAAGGAATGTAAATCTCTTTTTTTTGGGAAAAATTCCCATTTCTTGGAATGAAAAAAAAAATGAATTTTTTGGTACAAAAACAAAAAATTTTAAAAATTTTTTTGGAATAGAAAAAACATTTTTACGTCACTAGCCTTTTAGGTTGTTGCTGTACAAGGCGTTAAAAAATCTGAATTTTATCGTTTTGAAATTGAATTGTTTTGAAGTAAAAATATTTTTCGAACTCCAGAGTATAAAATTCAATTTTTTGTGTTTTTTTCAGTTTTCTAAAAAAAGTTGGGTGGAGGTCTCTGTTTCTTGGAGAAAAATTCTCATTTTTTTGAATAAAAATGGAATAAAAAAAATTACGCAATTTTTTTTTGAAATAGAGAAATCTCAAATCTTTGGGAGTAGAAATTTTTTCCAAGGAAAAAATTTCAGGATTTTTTGGAATATATCCAAAAATCTTTTTATACAAAATTTTCTTATATGCGATGATATTTTTTAAAATTTCTGTGGAAGAGTTTCTTAATTTTTTCTTTGTGAAAAAAATCGTTTCATTTTAGAAAAAAAAAACTGAGATTTTTTCGAACAATAATTTTAAAAATTCTTCTGAAATGAAAAAATCTCAATTTTTTGGGGATCATTTTTTTTTCTTTGATAGCAAAGTAAATAAATAAAATATTAAAAAAAAAAAAAACAGAAAAAGGTTTGTCCGTTGAAAAAGTTGTTAAAATTGTTTTAGGAAAATTATTTGCGTGAAAATTTTTTGTTTCATTTCCAGGACAAAAATCATTCTCACATTACAGCATGAAAACATTTCGAGCATCCAAATTTCAGTAGAGAAATCGAATTACACCTTGAAAATTTCAAGTATTCATTCAACTTTTTTCAAGAAATTGTATAGATTTTTTTGGTTACAAAAAAAGGGAATCTTGGAGAGCATAGGCATAACTTGTGGGGTTCAAGGGGCATTGCCCCCTCCCTCAATATATTTTAAAGAAATTATTTACCAGTTAGCACAAAATATTGGGGAAAAATGCGGCAATTTTGTTTTTGATCCCTCCTATATTCATTCTAAGTTACACTTATGCTGGAGGGGCCTCCTGAAAATTTTGAAATATATTGTTCATAAAAAACAAAAAAGTCATGAATTTTCAAAAAAAAAAAAAATAGACATCCTTATTTGGAATGTTATGATTTTTTTTAGTGTCCTTCGAGGACTTTCTGTTTGAAATGTTCTTGTTATAACGTTTTCTTATTGTATTTTTTTATTTTTTTCAAGCATTTCCTAATTATTTTTCTAACGAAGCAATTTCTACGTTCCTATGATAATTTCATCTTTCTATTTTCAGTTCCTCTAAGTAATCATCTTTGGTCTATGATCAAACGGAAGTGTATCAAAAAAAAAAAGTCAAATTTGAAATTCTTCTTTTTGAGAGGTGTTCTTCCCCTTTTAACCAATTTCATTTTAATCAATTTCAAATAACATAACAACTTAGATGAAGAAATAGATGGAAAAATCAATCTAGTCGAACCATTTGATTGTTTTTTCGACTATGCTTGTACACCACTGGCAATTTACTAATTTATGAATTACGAATACTAATAAAATCGGAACTACTACGATCTCTAGGAGAAAAAAAAATGCTAAATACTCGACTAGATATTCTTAGCTATTAAAAGTGATAAAATCGAACCTTGAAAAGATGACATAAATCTGCTTCTTTCTTTAGAAGGAATCCATTTACCAACCAAGGCGTACATAGCTGGCCACGTTAATCCCTGTACAGCGTAAAATTGGTCAAAAAAGGGATCATTAAAGACTGCACCGACTTAGTTGGAAACGAAGTAGCTGTCCACTTACCGAAGCGATACCCTGAATGGAACGTAATATTATCACCAGCACATAATGGATTACGGCAGCCTGAGGTATTAGCAGCGAACAAATGGCGGTAATGAATTGCGAATAACCAAACACGACTTTGGTGCCGAAATGCTGCGTCAAAAGACCACCGATTACTTGCGAAAATACATAACACCAGTAGAATGATCCCAAGATGATGGACTGTGTCGTCAAATCCCAGTCGAATTCGCCTTCTTCCTGCGGGGCACAATCGAGCAATGTGATAATGTAATGGACATGTCGATAAATTATTGTTATCAATTTTAAGGTGTACGTAAGTCACAGCCAATGCAAAGAAGTGCACGTACCGTTGTTGAAGAGGAAGCTTGCGTTACCGAATCGTTATTTGCAATTTTAACCGGATCGTAGCAGTACAATTGACTGGTGTCGTTTTTAATATTCTTCGGTTTCGCCATCGCTACTATCGCAATATTTATGTCCGTTCGCATCATAAAACTCACCAAGAAGCCGGTAAATGATAGCATATAGAGCACTAAACGAGCAGGTACCATATCTGTAGAGAAAAAAATTAAGAATTGTAATGGAAAACTCGTATACTTATCGTTTGCCTGAAGCTATTAAAAACAGATGGGAAATTATTAAAACTCAAGTTATTATCTGCGAGCAATTCACACGCAAGAGAAATCAGCTGCTGAGTAGAGGAAGATGAAGAAACGGTTGCGGGTGTTTTACCGGCGACAGTGGATTTCATTCATTGCAAAGACCAGGACGACGATCGAGATATTCGAATAAATGAAGGAATTAGGACCGAAGCCAAGATTCACCTTGTTCTAGTTGAATTTTTTTTATGATGAAATTTCTTCAACAGTGGCGCGAATGGCTGTTTTTTCAGTATCCGATTGTTGATAATTACCTAGTCGTGCAACCTATTTACATATTTCGTTGATTTTGATTTTTTTTTTTTTTTTTTTTTGCTAAAATGGACGCTTGAATTTTTATTTGAAAATTTAGGCAATCTTTTTTTTGATAATTTTCAACACTGTCTACGTATTTTTGTATAATGCCCTACAACGCTAAAATTTTATTTTATTTTTTTATTTACATTTTTTCTATTCCCATGTGTAAATTTTTGATAATTTTCCAGTTTTTGAATTTTATTGAAATTTTTATTTTCTTCCATTACCTACTTTTTCCCATTCTTGATATTTTCCCCCAATGTTTTCTATGTTCCAGTTATTATCTGAATTAAAAATTGTTTTTTTTTTACATTTTAAATCTCTGCAGTTCTACCCTTTTTCAATTTTTGGGTTTTGAATTTTTCAATAGTTCGTAGCTATTTTTGATTTTCATACGTACCTATAAACTTTTATTTCATTTTTTGTTTTTCTCATCATCAAACAATTTTTTTTTTCAATTTTTATTCATATTTTGTAATTTTATTTACAACTTTTCCCAAGTTTTGATTTTTAAATTCTTGCAAATTTTTAAAATAGGTACGTGCTTGATTTTTTACTGATTTTTATTTTTTTAAATGTTTATATGTTCTTGAATTTTTGACCTTATATATTCGTAACATTGCTCTATACTTATTGATGTAAAAAATGTAAGTCTTCTTTAATCAATTTTTTCTCACCTACCTAAATTTTTAATTTTTCTATTTTCAGATTTTTATAAATTTTTAAATTTGATTCAAGTAACTATAATTTTTCCGGTTCCCAAAATTTTATTTTTCCCTTTTTTTAAATTTTTTTTTGTTGCAATTTTTTTTTTTTTTTTTTTTTAATTTGAATTTTATTTGAATTTTGATTTTCTTCTGTTGATCGAGTACCTATTTCAATTATATTTATTCTTCTCCTTTTTTATTTCAATTTATTTCAATTTTTCACATTTTTAATAATTAAAAACTTGATAACCATTCTTAATTCAAATATGATTTTAAATTTTCTTTTTTAATCTCGAACAAAAAGTTCATTCAATTTTCATTCATATTTTTCGTAATTTTATTTATACATTTTTTCTATAATTTTTGCTTTGTTGGCTTTTGCATTTACTTTTTAAAATATTATTATTGTTGTTGTTTTTTGCAAATTTTTTCACTCTTGTTTTAATTTTTGGATTTTTTTGTTGTTACTTTGATATTTTCCTTGATTTAAAAATTTTGCCATGTGATTTTTTTCAATACCAATTTTTCATTTCAGGTATTTCTTACCTAATTTTGATTTACAATTTTTTTGTTGACTAAATATTTCCCAATTGTTTTTTTTCTGTATTTTTTTATTTTCAATTCTAATTTCTTTAAATTGAAATATCTATCCTTATTTTCTTTCCTCTTTTTGATTCTAAAATGTTCTCATTTTCATAGCTTTTCCTTTTTGCGGAGGAGGGGGAGGGGGGGGGGTAATCACAGACCTTTTAAGAATATTTCCTTCAATTAAAAAAAGAACAATTTTCAATTACGAATTTTCGTTTTATTTACGCGATCTTTCCAATTTTAATTTTGATTACGTAAATTTTTCCCAATTTTGTTTTTTCCAATTCTCAATTTGATTTATATTTTTCCAATTTTTTTGTTTGCCTACTAAATATTTCCTATCTTTCCAAAAATTTTCATGTAAATTTTTTTTAAATTTTAATTTGGAATTTCTATAGTTTTTTTTTTTTTTTTCAAATTTTATTTTTCTTATTAAATTTTTTCAGTTTTTTTTTCAAGTTAGAAAAATATCTTAAATTTTTTTTCTTAATCAATTTTTTTGTTTTTTAATGTTCAAGTTTTAGTCATTTTTTCATTTTTGATTTACAATTTTTACCTTTTTTTGTTTTTAAAACATTTTTTAATGTGACTAATTTTTTCCAGTTGGATAGAAATTTTTAATTTTTTTAATTAATTCTTCTGCAATTTTTTATTTTTTTAATTTCCTTTCCCATTTAAAAAAATATACCTATTCAATTTTTAGTAGGTAATTTCTTATATTCAATTTACAATTTTTTGGTCTTTTGTTTTGTTCTACTGTTTTTTAATGCTATTTTTTTCCGCAGTTTCTTAAAATTTAGATTTTCGATTTTTCAATTTTTTTTTTCGTTTGAATTTATTTTAAAAACTTTTCCTTAATTTTTAGATTTTTTTCATTTTTAGCTTTTAAGAAAAATCATTCAATTTTCAATCATTTTTATTTGATTAAAATTTTTTCAATTTTTTTATTCGCTAAATATTTGTTGAACTGTTGTTTAAGCAGTTAATTACAATTTTGAAAAAAAAAATTAAGACAGTTAATTGCATACAATTTTTAAAATTTTTAATTTTCTCAAGTTTTTAATTTTTTTTTTTTCTAGTTGTAATCTTAATTGTAATTCCCTCTCCCAATCTTTCACCTCTTGATTTTTTCTAATCGAAGTAGGTAAAATTGTTTTTTTTATGGCAACGCGAATACGCGATAATGAAAGCAGGAAACTAAAATATGATGACTCACCTTGGACGTTTTGCAGCGGTGTACACGATTTCATATTGGACCCGTGAACCCTGATATGATTGTTATGATTTTTATCCAGCACCGACATCTTTTCAAATTGAGTAAATTCTGTAAAAATTGAAAAGAAAAAAGTATAAGTATCATACATAATAATATTGAAAGTAGTAGTAGATAAGATAGATATAAACAACAAAAATGAAAAAATATGCACGATCAGCGTCTCATATGATAAACAACTAACTATTTTCTAAGAAAGTTTACGCGACAGGTTTTTTTGCAAAAGGTAATGGCTACCGAGCAATAGGAGCGAAATAGGTATACACGACAATTCGTACGAATGATGAATATCACTTTACCAAGTCGCCAGACATTGATTAGCGACAAATTATCCGGTATGCGATTAATAAGTTGCGTCCTCAAAGCACAAATTCATGAGTAGTGATAAGAAAAGACGAAATACGACAATGAAGAGGAAAACTTATGCCATGTACGCATATCAGGCTTCTAAGACCTGCTTGACGAAGATGACCAAGCCCTCAGAGACCTTATAATAACCTTCCAAAAAGAATTATAGCATACGAACAGTTCTGCAGCTATCGAGGAGAGAACCAGTTAAAAACACTGAAAAAATGCAAAAAACCTTCTACGTCTCGATTATGTAAATTTTTTTCGAACCGTGAATTTTTTTCATCTGATTAGACTTAGCCAAAGATAATGAAAATAGGCCATTTAACGGATATGCGATTAATTTTTTTTTTTTTTTCGTTGTTTTTATCATTTGAAAATCATTTGATTTACATATTATTCGCCGCTGTTTTTTTTTTCTATTTTTTTTTACGTGCAAAAATATAACGTAAAAATTTTGAAAAGAGATTTAAAAGATTAGATACTTAACCTATGTCTAATTGTCTACATTGTACTGTGATATGTAAATTGAAATAAGAAGGCAATAATTTCTTCATTGTATAGAATCATCTTGAAAAACATAATTTATGTGAATGTTTCGGATTTCGAAAAAGACGGGTACCTAATTTTTTTCAAATTGTTGCCAAAAAAAAAAATGGATTTTTGAATTATGTTAATCGACGAAGAAAAAACTATAAAGATTAAATTTGTGGAGGCAAAGTTCTCAACAAAGCACGAATTTGTTACGTTCTTTGCTGCTTCGAATCGACAAAAATAATAAAAATTTGATAGTTATTCAGGTTGAAAAAAACACATTTAAAAAAATATTTTTTTTAGTACAGGATTTGGAGCAGATAAAGTTGAGGGGGAGGCTAAATACTTTGTGTTTTACGATTTACATCGTCTTTTTTATTGTATATTTTTCACCTGTTTTTTATTTTTTTTATTTTTCTAGGTTTTCATGATTCACTGTTCTTATCGTATGCATATTTTTGAATTCGTTTCGGTTTTTTAAAGGAAAAAACATAAATACTGCATATAAAAATTGATGATTATTTCACCAAATTCAATTTTTTTTTTCAATTCTACGAATTACTTATTTTCATTTCAATTGAATTGAACGAATTTAACTTTTTTTACGAATTCGACGAAATTTTTGGCAAGGTTTGATTTTTTTTTTTTTTTTTTTTTGTATATTGTTTAATAAAATTCTCTTTTTTTGAAAAAAATCACGTTCCAACATTATTATCAATTTTTTTTTTTTTTGACTGAAAAACTCTCTCCTCGAAGTCACCAACTACCGAATTTGAATTAAATACTTGATTGAGTAATTTACATAAATGGCTTACATTACATACCACAATATGCACGAGTGAGTATAGTCCAAAAGGTGAACCCTGTCGCGCCATAAATACTTACGACGTATATATCTACCTATGTATAACTAGCGATAATACCCTAATTTCGTTCAACGATAAGGCAAATATCGATGGTAATAATTTCCAAGTGTACGTACATAATGGGTACTCGGTTGGTGTGTTTTCAGCTCTGAAAAAAAGTGTACCAGAACCGGTAGTTGGTATGCTTGCTCAGTCGTATTTCAACTGCGCTATAGTAAATATTTGATAAGCGTTTACGGACCTTAAAGGTGTATAGATAACGTGCCATTTTCCGCTTACCTTGCTTTGTACTTGGACAAATTTGGTTATACGAAAAATTAACCAAAAATGAAAAGAAAAAAAATGGAAGGTGGCCAATTGAACGAAATTGGTCTAGATAGATGTGCTGTGCTTAATGACTCGTGAAGAATCGATAAATACAAACAAATCGAGAGGAAAATCATCTTGATGTAGCTCTTTACCTTCACAAGTTCGAGTATGAACTGACGAGTTATCTCCGATTGTAAATTACACATACGATGGATGTGATTTTGGAGAAGCATGATTTGTAAAAAATTTAATGAAGAGAGAAATGCGAGAAAATTCCATTCAAGTACGTACAAGCATAAACAACTGAACAATATTGAAAACGAATTAACTAATTCTACGAAAATATACGAGAAAGTAATTGGTTAAAAATCGATTATGTATGCGGGTGAAAAATCACTAAAATTTCGAAGTAAAATTGAATTTTCACGCAACCTGGTACCTGAGTCACGATATTTCGAGGAAGTTTGAAATTTTATGCATTAATAATCAGTTGTAGATACTTATACGATGAACAATGCCAACTGAAAACCGTCCACCTAAACACGAGGAACTTACTCGTATACATACTTTAACTAATTAAAAACTCAATACGAACGCGTATTAATTAATCATATGGGCTCTAGAAGGCAAATATACGGGGCAAGAGATATTTATATACCTGTAACGGAAATTGGCCTAAGGTGCGACATGAAAAGGGTGACGGATACCGTGAGAAGAAAATCGCCAAATGTCATAAATCAGAGAATACATTTAACGCGTAGTTGTGCTCAAATTGCGTGGCTAAAAAAAAAGAAGTACTGGGAAGATTTTTTTTTTTACAAATTTCCGAAACATTATTACTATAAAGAAATGTATTGTCGAGAGAGACTTTCAAAATTCAGTTATAGAACAATTCTTTTAAAATTTTGTCTAAAAAATATTTTCCTAAAAAACAGCTTTTAAATTTTTTTTTCAAAATAAATTTTTATTTCGAGATTGCTTTTTCAGTGATTTTTACAGTTTTGTTTCAGAATAAATTAGGTATTCAAAATTTTGTTTCAAGACATATTTTTGAAAATTTTCTCTGAAATATTTCACTAAAAAATACACTTTTAAAAAAAATATAATTATTTCTTTCAAATTTTGGCAAAAAATAGTTTTTCATTTTATTATGTAGCAATGGGTTTCTATTTCTACTTAGAAACATTTTTTTTTTTTTTTAATTTTGGCAAAAATATTTTTCAAAAGTAATTTTTTGAATATTTTACCAAGTGACAAAATTTTTAAAATTCAGTTTTTGGGCAAATTCTTGAATTTTTTTTAGTAAAAATACATTTAAAAACTAAATTTAAAAAAAAAAATTCGGCTAAAAATGGATCTTTGTAGAGTCATTTTAAATAACTAAATAATTAACTAATTTAAACCGATTTTTCAAATTTTTGTTGTAAAACAACTTTTTTTCAAAAAGTCTTCATTTTTCCAAAAAAGTATTTTTTGAAAAAATTTTGTGTCCAGCCAAATTTTTGAAAATTATTTCGAATAATATGCTTTAATAAAATGCAATATTTTTTAAAAGTAATTTTTTCTGTATTTCTCGAAATAATTTTTTTAAATGTTGGCAATTTTTTTTCAACCTTTAAAAATTTTACAATGCAAAAAATGTATTCCAAAACTTTATTGTAAAACAAATTTTTTTCGAATTTTGGCAGAAAATGTTTATAACAATTTTTTTATTTCTTAACAGAAAAATATAAAAAAATTGTCTGTGCTTTTGGCTTCACACGGTTGGAAACAATCATTTTCAGAAAGAAAAAACTTTTTTCATTTTTTTTTCAAAATTTTTTTTATTATTTTTGTCTAAATTAATTTTTTTGAAATTTTATTTTTTTATTTTTAAATTCTATTTAAAACAATTATTTTAAATTTTGGCAGAAATATTTTTGAAAATTTTTTTTAAATGTTATTTTTTCTGAATTTTTCAAAATAGTTTTTTTTCTTCAAATTTTTGAAAATCTTTTTTCAGCTTTTAAAAATTTTATAGACGGTTGTTTTTCATAATTTCTTTGCAAGACAATTTCTTGAAGTTTTGACCGATGTAAAACCTAAGTATTTCACGAAGAAGCGTATTTTCAAATTTAGACAATTTTTTTTTGGAAACTGTAATTTTCAAAAATGAAATGAAATTCAAATTTACATGGTGCGTAAAACAATTTTTTTTCTTCAAAAATACCTTAATTTTGCAAAAAACTCATTATTTGTTGAATTTTTTAGACTCAGATTTTGTATTTTACAAAACAATCTATTTCAAATTTTGGAAACATTTTTTTTTTTTTTTTTCAAACAGTGATTTTTTTTTTCAAGTTGGAGCACAAATTTTCATTTTTTTAAAAATCATGTTTTATCAAAAAACTATATTTCAAAGGTTATTTTATTTCTTATAAATTTTTCAAAGAAGATACATTTTTTCAAATTTCAAAAATTTTATAAGCATTCAAAATTAATTTGTAAAAATTTTTTTCATAATTTTGGTTTATTTTACCAATGAACTTTTTTTTTAAATTTGTATTTTTTTATTTTTTAATTTGGCAAAAACGAGTATTTTTTCAAATTGTTATTTTTTTTTAATTTTACTGAGAAACGAATTTTTGAAAATTTCGTTTTTAAGACAAATTTTTGAAAATTCCTCTGGTTATTAAATTAAAATATAAATTACTTTAAAAAATTGGTAATTTTTTTATAAGTAGAAATATATTTCACCAAAAAAGTTCCTACTTTTTTAGAGATCATTTTTTGTTTTTTGTTTCTTGAATAATTTCTTTCAAATTCTCTCAAAAAACATTTCATTTGGAAACACTATTTTTTGACAATTTTATTCAAGTAGGTACAGATTTTCCAACTTTTTTTTACAAAAAAGAAATTTGACAAAAACAAAAATTGCAATCTAAGAACAATATTAAATTCTTAGTTTGCATTAGGCCTATGACTTTCCAAATAGATTCCAGATATCAAAAAATTAATTTTCAATTTTTGTCAACATCAAGTATTTTTTTTAAATTTTGAAGCATATAAATTTTTATTTTTCAATTTCTTTCTTTTTTTTGGGGGGGGGGGGGGGGTTCCTAAAAAATTTCAATGTTTCATTATAAAAAAAAAAACGAATTTTTAGAGGACATTTTCTTATAAATTTTTCTTCAAAACAATTTTTGTAAAATTTTGTCAAAAAAATTAAATTTCTGTTTTAAGCAGTGTAGGTAGTTTTTGTATTTGGTAGAAAAACAAATTTTTTAAAGTTTCTTGTTTGACAAATTTTTGAAAAAATTTCCTCGAAATTTATTTTACCAAATGACAATTTTTTTGATTTTTTTTTAGAGGCCATATTGTCATGTTGTATTGTTAAAAATGAATTTTTAGCATTTTACTCAAAACGATTTTTCTCAAATTTCAGTTCAAGATAGAATGTAGATACATTTTATTAAAAAACAATGCTTTCAAATTTTATTGAAAAGGACACGTTTTAAAAATATTGTTGGCAGAAAAAATTTTTTTTTTTTTTACTTTCTTTTTTTGTAATTTTTAAATGGGAAAAAATGTTCGAGTAAGTCCTGTGAAGGATTATTGTTAATATTCTTTGTACATACACGTTGTTAGCAGCAGCAGCAGCAGAAGAAGAATCATCGACGCGACGTCTCGCGAGTATATTATCTGCGAAACAATGCGACGACAAATGAGACAATTACGTACTTGGACGACGATCGCGAATCAATTGACAATTCAGAAGAAGAAAATACGAAAAAAAATTCAAGACGCGGGACAATACAGACCGCAACTGGCGTTTGTTAATATTTAAATTAACCAGCTCGTATATGTCCGAATCGAGAGTTTTTTCTACGCCAGTGCGCCGGTTCCCTGATGATACTAAAATCTTCATAAAAATGATCTTTCTGAAGAGAAAATTGCGCAATTTGCAGTCTCGTCTTTGAAGGTTATATATATTCGCACCTTTAATGCATGAAGAGGAACTACAAACTTGACACCTATTTCCTTTTCTTCTCCTGCACCTGTTCTTCCTCCTTTAGCTCGTGGAACACGATATGTAAAAATTTATACGGTTCACGATTCAGAGAGAATTTATATTCAAGCCATAATGAAGTCGAAATACTGGTTGAAATTTTTTTATTTTTTGTTTCGAAACATCATCCAATTGCGCCATAATTTGTAAAGCAAACCACATGTACACACACGAAGATCTAAAGATAGTTATGTAGGAGATACCTATTTGAGTAGACGAAATTTTTTGCGAAGAAAAAAAAACCGAAGAATACGCAAATTCCTCCCTGTGCCTTCTTCTCCACGTGCATCTTCTGCTACTGGCAGCTGCCCTTCGTCGTCTTCTCGGCTCATTAGCTCGTTACCTGTATAGAGGAGGAGTAGGGTAAGGAAAAATGTACCACAAGATTTATTATTCATCTTAACCTTCCACCAAAGGCGAACTCGAATATTTTCTCGCGTGTGCCCGGCGAGTTGCGAAATGTCGAATAAATAATGGGTCGGGTCTTCTCCATCCCCTCTCGTTTCACCTTGTGATTGCGATAGTGGTGCTTTGGAAAAAAAATTTTAATATGCACATATACGTCTTGTGTGTACATTTTTATATACTTTACCTTGCCTATATAAGGTAAATGTATTCACTTTAATCTTTACATTTACGTAATTGTAATTTTACCCTTACCCCTACCCCTTCGATTGCTTATACCTACGTCTGAAAAAGTTCCACCTTGATCCGTTGATTATTTTAGTACGTAGCTAACTAGGTATACCATTTCAAAGGCTCTCGAGTTCAGTAGGATAAATCTAATTTTTTCCTGCTATATATCGAGAGTTTCCATCGTTACGATTACGAAATACGTAGGTATAAAAATATAGTCGTACCTTTACCTATACCTACTTTTATATCCTTAGGAACGCGAGAGTTTACTATAGACTGATGACGAAGAAGACCAAGGGAAGAGGAGAGGCGAGGTTTGAAAAAAAAAGTATACCAACACGCCTTATCATCGACGCGAGTTTTTAAATTATTTACGTACACGCGAACGT
This sequence comes from Balanococcus diminutus, assembly GCA_959613365.1. Lineage (NCBI taxonomy): Eukaryota > Metazoa > Arthropoda > Insecta > Hemiptera > Pseudococcidae > Balanococcus > Balanococcus diminutus. The sequence goes on along the minus strand of OY390716.1, from coordinate 58,230,323 downwards.
TCGCAGGCTAGGTATTATGGTGGTTCAAAAAAATTTGATTTTCCTTTTTCCGTATTTCACGTAGTGTTAGCGTCATTTTCGTGACATTTTTTTTTCCAACGAAACAGACGAAACATTATTATACAAATAAATAAATCATTTGCTTAAAATGTAGGTATAGGTAGGTACTAGGTAGAGGTGGAAAAGTGAAAAACGAAGGATAAATTAAGTATCAAGGTTTTTTGGTTCTGACGTCATCGTGTCGTATTGAATGTAGAATCGTTTTTGTGTTTGGAAAGACAAGTTTCGAATAAAAGAAATAAAGGCAAGGAAGAATTGAGAAAAGAAAGTGGAAAAAGTTCGTAATTTCAAAAGGCGTAGGGACAAATAGTTTAAAATTTTACAGAATAATTTTATACAAAAATTAAATGAAAGAAAAAATTATACCTAGAAATTCTGAAGTAGTGGGTTAATTTTCATCTAAAACATTCGAAATTTTTAAAAATAAATACCTTCTTTGTTGTTTTTAAGTAAACAATTTCAGTCTTACCAAAAAAAAATTCTCAAATTTTTCAACTAAAAACTAAGTTTTTAAATTAAGAAAAAAACAATGAACATTCAAACAAAAAAAATACAAAATGAATTTTTCAGCTTAAAAGTGAATCTTTTAATTGTTGGCAAAAGAAGTTGTTTTGAGTTGGAAAAAAATTCAGTTCAAAAAATAAATAATTGATTTTTCTTCAAATTAAATTTTCAGATATCTACCTAATTAGTTTATTTCATCAAATCAAATTTTCATTTTAAGCAGTAAATCTCAATTTTTCAATTGCTATTCTCAATTTTTTTTTAATGTTATAAAAAAAATAGTTACCATCGGATTTATCTTCAATTTTTTCCAAAATGTAGCTTCAATAATTATTTTTTTTAAATGAAATAATGAAATTCATTAATTTAAAAACGTTATCAGTTTCTCCAAAAAAAAAAAAAGTTTCAGCCTAAAAATTAATCTTTAGCTAATTGCTACCAAAAATTTTTTTGGATTTCTTCAAAAAAAAATCAGTCAAGTAAAAGAAAATGATCGATTTCTTGAAATAACTTTTTCAGTCTAAAAAAAAGTACATAATTTATTCAAAAAAACATTTCGATTTCTTCAAACAAAATATTCGTGCATCTATTTAATTTCTTCATTTTTTTTAAAATTTGAGAAGAAAATCTTTAAAAAAAAATTGTCATCATCAAAAACATATTTTTTTTACCTAATATCTAAAAAAAACTCATCGATTTTTCAAAAAAATATTTCGAAAATTTCTACCAACAAATTTTTTACTTAGAGAAGAAAATCCTCAATTTTTTCAAAAAAAAAATGTTAGCCAAGAAAAATACCTAAGTATTTATTGATTTCTCCTTAAAATTTTTCAGATGTTTTCCAAAATAACTTCAATTTCTAAAAAGTGAAATTCTTTGGTGTAACTGTGAATAAATTTTTCTGTGCGAGTAAAATTTTTTCAACAATTTAAAAAAAAATATATATTTTCCAATAGTTTGATTAAAGAAAAAAAAACGCATTCATCGATTTCTTCGAACAATTTTTTCAACGACAAAAGTGATTTTCTATCTTTTCTAAAAATTCTTAGATTTTTCCCAACAGAATTTAAATGTTTTCAAAAAAAAATCTTTTGATTTCATAACATTTTTTTTGTTTTTTTGACTTTTGCAAACAAATTTTCCAACATGAAAATCATTTTTTAGTTTAAAAAAAAAATGGGCATTTTGCTTGAAAATTTTTATTGGTAGCTTTTTTTTAAATCTTCAATTTTATTTTAAAAATTTGCATTTTTGCCAATAGATTTTTTTAAACATAACTTAATCTTCAATTTTGTCAAAAAAATCTGTGACTTCTTGTAAAATAATGAAATTCTTCAACTAAACAAAAATTATCAATATCATAAAATAAAATTTTTCAATTTGGAGAAGAACTTTTATTATTTTTTTCAAAAAGTTTTCAATTTGAAAAAATCCTTGGATGTGTAAATATTTAAAAAAATTGAAATCCTACAATTTTTCCAAAATAACTACTCGTACATACGATTCCTTGAAAAATCAGATTAATTAATTATATAAAAAATCAAAAATTTAATTTTAAGAAGAAATTCTTCCAAAGCATTTCAAAATTTGAAAAAATAACATTCTGCAATGTTAGGTATAAGATTCTTTTTTTTTTTAATTTTTTTATTATTTTTTCAAAAACATTTTTGGCTTCTTTAAACAATTTTTTAATTTTTCCAAAACGACATAGAATTTCTTTAAAAAATGAAATTCTTTAATTAAAAAAAAAAAAAATCAGTTTCTTCGAAAAATTTTCAATTTGAAAAAATATCAATTTTTTTTCTTACAGCTTTTTCAACCTGAAAATTGATTTAAAATTTTTTCTAAAGAAAATGATTAAATTTCATAAAAAATTTTCGATTTTTTTAAACAGAATTTTCAATTTAAAAATGATTTTTAAGTTTTTTCAAAAAAAATCTTCACTGTTGCAAACGAATATTTTTTCAATTTGAAAAAAACTTACGTATACCAGCCTATATTTTAAAAATTTAACCGTCAACGTATAAATTGATCAATTTTTTTTTAATTCTTGGATTTATCCTACATGGTGTCTACATGGTAGCCAATGTAGTGAATGAAAAATAACGATTTGAAGAATGGCTCATGACTCATGAAAGTAGTAAAAAAGTAGTGATTTTGGAGCAAAAGTACCAAATAAATCAAAATTGGAAATCAAAAAATCAATTTCGTATATAAACAAAATACCTACTTGGCCAATTTCTCCTTCGTATTGGTAACATTGAGATTTTCCTGTTATTTGAAAATTTTTCAGGAGTAAAATTTGAATTCTAATTTTTTGGTGGTCTGTAAAAAAGAAGTAGTTTTTGGGGAAAAATCTCTGTAGACACCATGTAATTATAAATAGTATTTACCTAGTTGGATAATATATTTTACGTTACGAGGGAGAAAAAGGCTTCTTTATACTACCGAAAGATCAGCGAGAGGTATATAAAGTAGCACTTTATCTCCCTAGTAACGTAAAATGAATTTTTAGAAGTAACTTGTTTTGATTTCGTGTTTTAGCTGATTTTTTTTTTCAAATCAAATTTTCAATCTAAAAATGATTTTTTAATAATTGTACCTATAATTCCTTCAAATAAGTTTTTCAAAATAAAAATTAATTTTCAATTTCTTAAAAAAATTTCTTGAATTTCCTCCAGTTTTTTTAATGTTTTTTTCTTTCTTTCTTGAACCAAAAAATCCTACATTTTTTAAAAACTAATTGCGACTTTTTAATAGGTACCTACAAATTTTTCATGTTGGAAGTAGGTAAATCGTCAATTTATAAAAAGAAAAAATTAATAAAAACTTTTTAAAATCACTTTTTTTACAACTTTTTCTAATTTAATTCTGAATGATGAAGAGGTTAGTATTCTAAACATTTTTTTCCTAGCCCCCCCCCCCCTCAATCAAAATAAAAGCTCAACGGTGCTGTGTTCTCTCCAAGAGAAGAATCTGCATGTCACGTAGTCCTAATTTTTTTTTTTTTTTTTTTTTTTGGTGTTAGTATTCACGTAGATAGTCGAGGGTAATTAATAACCCAAACACGAAACTGTGTAGTGTGTAGTATGTGGTATCTCGTACGAATGGCATCACGACAAACAATTTAATACGAATTATGCGCCCCCGTACCCCTCTCGCTACACATACGACTACGTATGTGGTATATCGAATTTGAATGAAACCTCGGGACGCTCTGGCTACCGCATCTGTGACGAAATGGAATTTTCTGCTTTCAGAATCCCCCCAACCCCCGCAGTAATTTTCGTTAATTACAGCTCTATTGATGGTTTCAGCGTAGTTTTGTTTTTCATATGAATACGCGAGTCGAATTAGGATATGCGAAATTAATTATTCGCGATACGAGCATCTACATATGTATATATATATTCCACTCATATTCGTGTGTAATATGTAATACGACAGCCAAAACGACGACCAAAAGACGCCTGACTGAAATACGAAATAATTTTCAACGCAAAGTTCTCGAAATGTAAAAAAATATGCAAGCAAAACGCTGACTTTTGCCAGTTGTCGATTATGGATTGTATACCCAGACCCAGACAATTCGATGCTTTTTTCAATTACAAAAATGTATGTTGTGAATGCGACTACGATGACAAACATGTTCATTTTCGCGAGAAGAGAAAAATGAAAGAATTTTTCCAAGTGGAAAAAATTTGTATACGTATTTCAGGGCCTGTTCTAAGAAACATTTGGAGCTGCACGTTTAGTTCCATTATACCAGAGTCAAATTCCATATAGGTAGTATGGATGTGTGATTGGGGGAGGGGGGAGATGAAACCATCACTTGAAAATTTTGAATCATCGCAAAAAAATCCTCGAGGGGAAAAAATGAAAATTATTTTTCAAAATGAAAATTTTTCATGTGTTTAGGTAGATAGTTTTTATTAAATTTCAAAAAAAAAAAATCTTGCTTTTTTTGTTTTTTTTCGGCTATTTAAAATTTTTTCTTAACGAGTTACAAATTCCTCGATACCAAACTATCAAACACAGAACCAGAGAAGTATTTAAGTGTACTTTTTATATAGGTAATTTTTCTAAAGAAATCGTTATTATGATTTTTTTGTAAGAATACATTTTCATGAAAAAATGTTTGCCAATAGATTATTATTAGAAGATTTTTGACAAGAGATTTCTTTCTAAAAGAAATACCTACTTATCATCAGACAAAGGTATTTTGTAGAAATAAAATTGAAATTTCTTTGGAAAATAAATTTTTGATAGGATTTTTTGTCGAGAAAATGTTGTTCTGGAGATTTTTGTCAAAAAAAAAAGATGTTTCATTTTTGAAGATTTTTCAAAGATTTTTTGTCAATTCTTTGTCAAAAAAAATTTTTTGGAGATTTTTTGTCCAAAAAATATTTTTTGAAGGTTATTTTGTCAAAAATATGTTTCTTTGTCAAAGAAATATTTTTTGGAGATTTTTTTGTCAAAAAAATATTTTTTGAAGATTTTTCAAAGATTTTTTGTCAATTTTTTGTCAAAAAAATATTTTTTGAAAAATTTTTGTCAAAAAAATATTTTTTGAAAAATTTTTGAAAAAAAAATATTTTTTGAAGATTTTTTTATCAGAAAATTTTTTTTGGTGAATTTTTAAAAAAAAATTTGACGACTTTTTGTCAAAAAAATATTTTTTAAAGATTTTTTTTGTCAAAAAAGAATTGATACAAGACTTTCTGTCAAAAAAATTTTTTTTATAAGATTTTTGGAGATTTTTTGTTAAAAAGATATTTTTTGAAGATGTTTTTGTCAAAAATTAGTTTTTAGCTGCACAAAGTAACTAACTTCAAACTGCATACCTTTTTTTTTGAAGTTCCGCAAAATGGGCGGAACTGCAAGTTAGAATAGGCCCTGGCGTATTTCATTCGCCTTAGGTCGAAAGAGATGTATTAGAGCTCGTTTACGAGCATATCGTATCACGTCGAATATTATACTAGGTTTATGATTTATAGAGAGATACGCAATGCTCTACGTACTCGTACGTATTTTCGCATTTCGGCATAACTGGCGAATACTTGACATAGTTTTATTACCCGCACTCGTCGCCCTACTCAGCTTCCTGGTGGCAATGCCGTATGCGACGTTCAAGTTCGGTATTTCATTTAAACGCGTTTTACGAGGTATTAGTGGCAGTGGCAGTGGCATAGTTTCATTAGACTGTGCGATAAAATCGTATCACGATGACGAATTTTTTTCCCCATTTCTCGGAACGAGAATTTTTAATATCGACGATAAAAGCACGCGAAAAATGGTACTGTGGTCATGAATGTCGACAATACAATTGGACCTAGAAACTAGAAAGATGGGAGTATCTGAGTAGAAATTGTTACGTTGAAAATGAAAATCTGATGTAGCTCTATTGTTTCATTTCGTATACTCAAACTTACGTTATTTTATGTGTATGTTACGATAGACGTTCATTCAAAAATATTGTACTCATAGCTATTATGTACATGCTTCGTTAATGTGAAATTAGTACGAGATAAGTATTACGTGTTTATATAATTAAGCATGTATTTTGTTTACTTTTCGACACGTCTAATTGAAAAAATACGTACGTTCGAGTCATTTCTACGTAAACATCACGCTCGTCGTTCGATTTATATATATATTGCCTTCTGTCGGGGTCTCTGAGAGATCGTGGCCGCTACGTACGGTATTAAATAGCCCAAAGTATAAATAAATATATTACCAAAAACATGAGAAGCAGGGCACACGAGTCGAGAATGCTCTAATTAAAATTATAATTCGAAAATCGTGAGATGGGTCGATTCGTCCATATTCGAATTGTGCTATTACGTAATTACATATTTGTAGTATAAAGGATAGCTGCGCTGTATGAAACGAAACGATGACCGAAGCTATTGTTAAATTTATGTATCTGCCATCTGCGGTGCAAACGACAGAGAAAAAGTGTTGGGAGAAAGAGCCAGAGTCGAATGTCAAATATCGTTATAATGAACGTTTATTTTTATCGCGACAAATCATCGGTTCTGCTTCACGACGCAGAAACGAGTTCATTGGATTGGTGAAAAATTGATTTAAAAGAATTGTACGAATGAAAATCAACCGGAAAAGTCTAAATATTGAGGTTGTACCTATTCGAATGTTCATTCGATAGGAGCTCCCTTTTCTGTTTTTTTTTTCTCTCAGATATGTGCGTACAATTAACCAGCGGTGAGATTTTCGAAGTTCATTTCTATTCCTTATTTATCTGTATACACTATACAATAAAGTTGGAGCAAGTGTTGTTTTTAAACTGCTTTCAAATTGTTTCAATTTGTTTTAACGAAAATAGGAATTTTCTTCTAGTTTTATGGAAGTGAAATTTCTTTTCTCAAAAAAAAAAATTTTCTATTTTTTTTTTTTTTTTAATAAAATTTTTCCCTTGTGTAGAATTATTTTTTTCAATGAAAACGTTTCTAAAAAATGAAGAGAAACATTTCAATGAAACTAAATTTTTCAAAAAATCTCCAGAAAAGCATATTTGAAAAAAATTTAAGATGAATTGAAAATTTTGAGAAAAAAATTGATCACTTAGAGTTAGAGGAGAACAATTTCAGAAAAAAGTGGAAATCCATTGTATCTTAACTTGAATGATTTTTTTTAATTTTTTTTTTTTTTAATGAAAATCATTAAAAAATCATTTTAAGAGAGAAAAAAATGAATTAAATATCTATTTGAAAAGAGTGGTTTGAAAACAATAATCGAAGGAGGAATTGTAAATTTCGAGAAAAAGGATTTATTATTAAAAAAAAAAAAAAAAAAACAATTTGAAAGAAACACATAATACATAATATTGTACATTTTGCAGCTGGAATTCTTTCACAAAAATGTATAATAGGTAAGAATTTTGGGCAAAGAAGTTGCTAAAAAAAAATTGGATCATTTTCTTCAAAAATTTCATTTGAGCCTGGAGGTTTCTCAATGGGTAAATTTGCAAAATAATGAAAAATTCAGATTTAGCAGTCGACACCTTTCAGGCTTTCATGTTAATATCATACATCAAATTTTTGACCTCAAACTTGAGTGGGGCTTTTCAATGGATAAATTTTCAAAATAGTAAAAACTTCGAATTCAGCAGTCAAAAATATTTAAAAGTGGACCTCTATCACGTTCATAATATTATTATGAATTTACCTCAATTTTGAGAATTTTGACCCCAAATTTGAACATGGAGAGCTTCTCAATGGGCAAATTTGCAAAATAAGGACAAATTCGGTTTCAGTGGCCAAGAATACATAGAAATTGATACCTATTTTTCAAATTTTTGTATGAACATAGATTTTTGTTCAGCTAGAATTTCGTTCTACGTTACCACTGTGACGACACAGTGCGAGCAGTTTCGAGAAATCACAAATTCTTTACAGCAGAATCATGATAATTTTTTGATTTCATTTATTGAAATGTTACCTTCAACAAGAGAAATCTCAAGAAGAAAATGAAGTATATTTTCAAGTTTACTCTGTAGATTTTTCATGTTCTCGACCAAGTAAATAGTTATATTCTGCAATAATCTGTATTTTGATGATCTCCAGGGACCGATGCCTCCTCTATTTCCCCCCCCCCCCAAAGGTGAAATAGGTTATCAACCTTACCCACGTATTTAAGTGCAAATACAGCAAGATTAACCTCTCGTCAAATTCCCATAAGTCCCGCAATTGGCAAAACTCGAACGGATATTACGATTAGAAGGATTTAATTTTGTAGTGTGAAGGAGTTATCGGAGCCTTGGAGGAAGAGGAGAGAGGCTTAAATAGATTTTGGGATGCAGGGATTTGAGAAATTGCAAAATATCCTACATAAATATTGTTTAATTTAAAACATTCGACTGTGTGGAAACTTTGCTACATTTCAAATACCCTTATATACACCCAGTCCCAAGTGACCAATGTTCGATTTCAGTCCATTAATAGGTAATCAACTAATCAAAATTCACGAGGATCAACTAATCAAAATTCACGAGGTTATTGAGTCAGATAAAAAAATGTAGAAAAGTTACATGCAGAGTATCATGCTGAAAATTTTGATATTTTGGACAATGTGGACATGACGAAATTAAAGGGATTTTTTTTTTTTTAATGTTCCTTTTGGTGTCCTACTTGAATAAAAAAAAGTCCTCCAACTTCACCCTTAGGGATGGTCTCTATGTGGATCCATGTTGTAACCTCCTCCTCGTGTTTTGCTTATAACTCTTCAAATATGCGTTTAAACCAAAAAATGGTTATTACTGAAATTGAAGTAGATGAAATTTGCAACAAAAAAGGTTATATTAATTTTTTCAAAAAAGTGAACGGGTGGCGCAAAAACAGCCATCAATTACATAGTGTCCCGAAAAATGTTATGTTCTGTATTTCTGAGAAGATTGAGTGGTGTGAAATGCGGCTAAAACGCGTCCAAACAAAAAAATGATCATAACTGAAATTGAAGATAATCAAATTTGCAGCAAAAAACCTTTTATTAATTTTTTTCGAAAAGTGAACGGGTGGCGCAAAAACAAGCGCCAAAATAAAGAGGGTTCAAAAAATTAAGAATTCTCCTATTTTTCATGAGTAAGACACAATGTCACCATTGAGTTGTAGAAGGAAATGAATGAAGCAGTTTTGTAGGAAATTTCATCTACTTCAACATTCATTTGAACCTTTTTTTGAATCAGGGCACGACTGAAGGGTTATTGACGATTGAAAAAAAGTAAGATTACACTTATTCACATTTTAGACGTTTCGGCGGTGAAAGGGTGGGGGGCTTTTTTAGAGTTTATGGTATGTTCATATTCGATTATAATAAACTCTTTTCAAAATTGTGCGTTATTCGTCAAAATGGGGGGGGGGGGGGGTCGTCTTCCTTTTTTCTTTGCTGTATATTTTGACGCGCGTTTTTGAACCACCCATTCATTTTTTTGAAAAAATGAATTCAACCTTTTTTTTTGCAAATTTCATCTACTTCAATTTTAGTAATAACCATTTTTCTGTTTGAACGCATATTTAAAGAGTTATAAACGAAAAACGAAGGGGGGGTTACTTTAGATGCTTTATTTGGAGGCCTTCCCGAAGGGCGAGGTTCGGGGACTTTTTTTTTTTGTTAATTCGGACACCGAAAGAAACATCATAAAGAGAAAAATTTCCACATGACCCAAAATGTAATTTCATTTTCTTATTTCACTGGGCTAAGACAATTTTTCAATTGATTGGGTGCATATTTTTTAAACCTAGTTTTAAAAAAAATCTGAATACACTAGTGAGCTATATGCCGGTGGTACCATAACGTAAGGGTGGCTCAAATGTTGACACTGACGGGTGCCATATGGCGCAGTAACGACTCCTACACCGGTACCGGCCACCGTTTTACGAATACGGTGACGACCAATTTGTCGTTATCGTTCGTTAAAGTGGTTGCTTCTATATCGCCATTCGTCCTATGTGTAGGCTACATTGTTAGCACATATCAAATAACGATGACATTTTAATCGATATACGACTATACGTACTAATTGTGCGTACCCATACACGGTTTATAATTCGTATACAATATCGAAGAAACCGTACATATGATGAACGTCGAAAAATCATATGAAAAAATGATAAAGGGTGGAGTAAAAATAATCAAAAACTTGAACAGCAGATTCGAGCCTATTTTTAAAAAAATTGATAGGTACAAATAAGCAGATTCCTAGTAGTGGAATTAGAGATCTCGATGATCTAATTTCAGTATACACAACACTTACCTCGTTGAAGTGTAGAAAAATGGCCGAATCAATGGAATGATGACGAGATGTGATGAAAAAAATGGACCACAGAGCGTAGAATATAGTCTAGAGTGGATGGAACGTGATCTCGGATCAAGGTTGATCGACCTTTGGCCGTGTGGCCTTTTAGCCGGTCCCTACGTGAGGGAAAAATTGGCAATATACGCGCAGAGTGTCGTCGACGAATTTATGCATGACTACGATACACTTTTATGCAATGTATCTGTTCGAGAGACCGATTGGAATACGAAACGAAAAAATTGAAAAAATTGAAAAACGTCAACTCGGACCGAATTTCGAACACATTTGCGAGCTTGGAAATTTTTTTTAGAGCATTCCGGCCCGAAAGCGAATGCCGGCTGGCGACGATGTTAGTACGACGATGACTCGGCGGCGTTCACCGCACAACTGCATGGAATATCCTGTTAACCTATCGTCGTCGTCGAAGTCGTGGTCGTTGACGGGGTCCGGGGGATGCGGGGCTAACAGCGCAAAGACGCAAAGAGTATACAGTACGGTACTGTGTGTATATACTTAGTGTTGTAGGCATAACACCTTAAACCGAACACCGTTGCCCGCCAACGCCGAAGTCGCCCATAAAATTGCTAAAATGGCGAGTATTTCAGAGAGCAAGCCAGTGAGGAAGGAGACGGGGGCAGGGTATGCCGCGCAAATGCAAAACCCATCGCTGAAAATGATGACGTCATGTTACGCAATCGATTGCGATTCACGTTCGAATGCAGAGAGCATGCAACAGGGGCTCATTGCTGATGACTTTGGCAGCCGTTGCGTCGCCTTCGCCAATCGCGAAAATTAATAGGTTATTTAAGTAGGTAGGTATGCCACTTGGAAGGCTACAGAAATAGATTACGAACGTGCAGCGTACAGGACCGATGTAAAAGTCAACTAGGCGATATTGAAGTGCCAATTTGTGTAGCTAAGTGCGGTACCGATTCCATATACTAAAATTGGACCATATCCATATCTTATCGGAAGCCGGTACAGTTTGACGAATGGCCATTTTATTGCCTACGAGAATATGTCTGTGAGTTGTAAATACACCAGTGATGAGTTGAGTGTGTGAATTTTATTGGAAAAAAATAAAGAAGAATTGAAGTTTATTTAGGAAGAGATCATTTCGACGCGAGATTTGTTCGATTTACGAGCACGTGAAGTCGTAAGAGTGGTTCGAGTGGATAGGTCGGTGCAGTTTGACGATCGCTCGACTTTGGCAGTGTTCCAAGGTTGCACCTCTGAGGTCCCGAAGAATACTTCGGCAATACCGCCGATGCAGCAAATGCAACCAACGAAGGTGAAAAATTTTTTCCATTGGAGTGGTGTTGGCTGCAAAATGAAAATGATTCTGTGTAAGTGTGGATGTTTGCACTGGATCTTAATCTCCCAGAGTGGGATAGTTCGGTGAATAGGTTGAAGGAGAGATAGGTGTAATTCAGAATTCCGTTTTGTCAGTTTTATTTTTAGAAGGATTTTCAGTCATTTTTAATTTTGATTATAATTTTTTTAATATTTAGGTAATTTTTCCTCTGTTTTTCATTCGCATTTTGATTTTTTTTTCTTCAAATTTCTAAATCCAATTTTTAATGAATTTTTGATTTTTTAAATTTTCAATGTTTCTCATTTTTTCCAAACTTGACTCGTTTTAAAATTTTAGTATTGCCTCAATTTGCATTTTCCCCCTTATTTTTCAATTTTTCCTAATTCTCAATTTCTTCTCCAATTTTTTTAATGTTTTCATTTATTTTAAAATGTAAGTAATTTCAATTTTTATTCTAAAAATTTTTCAATTTTAATTTACTTAATTTAATTGCGATTTTTTCAAATCTCAGTTAACTCGCATTTCTGTATTTTGTTGCAACTTTTTCCTGTTTCAGTTTTTTTTTAATTTTTCAAATGTTTTTTCAATTTTTTAAATTTTGAATTTTTCCATCAATTTTTTTAAAATTTTAATTTTTACAACTATTTGAAATTGATTTTTTTAAATTTCAATTTTATTATTTTTGTTCAACTTGTGATTTTTTGGCTGTCAATTTTTCACAATTTCCAATTTTCCTAAATTTATCTAAATTTTTTGATTGTTAATTTTATTTTGTAAGTTTCAATTTTTTGGACAGCTATTACTTGAATGAATTTCATTACCTACTCAAAAATAATTGATCATCATTTTTGAGACTGCCATTTCTTTAAACATTTTTTATCATTTTTTTCTGAGAGTGCCATTTCTTTAAACATTTTTTATCATTTTTTTTCAACCTTTTAGCATGAGAAACTGACATTGATGGTGATGATAAAAATTAATCTCCAAAAGTTCTGTTAGAAAAAAATTGTATAAAAAAAATAGAAATAATTATAGTAACTCGTAAATTTTTAACAATTTTCTTGACAAAATACCTACTTGTCCTACTTCTGTAAATTTTTTTTACAGAAAAAATGCTTGAAAAAAAATAAAGCAGTTTCAAAAAAAATTATTTTCTGAAAAAATCTGGTGTAAAATAATGAGTAGGTATTAAAAAAAAAAAGTAACGATGAATATAAAAAAAATAATGTTCAATTTTTTGTGTTTTTTTTTTTTTTCTTGACAAAAACTTCCTAAAAATTGTTCTTAAAAATTTCGAGTTTTTTAATAAATCACAAATTTTTTTGTAATTTTTTTTTAGCATAAAGTCATTTCCCAGCTCTGGAATTTTTATTCAATTTTAAGACCATTAATTATTTTTTCAATTCTTTCAATTGTAAATTTCTAATGTTTTAAAATTTCATTTCAATATTTTTAATAATATTAGATTTTTATTGAGTTTGTGATTTTTTTTGAATGATCAATTTTTCACAATTTTTTGAAATTCTCATCTCTAAAATTCTTAGTAATCTCGTTTGGATGCACGAATTTTTTCAACGGGCCTGTTTGATAACTTTTTTTTCAAAAGTTTATAAGACGTTTTACAATAAATGTAGGTCCATATTATTTTTCCGTAAATTTTTTCCATTTAATTAAATTTTAGTGATTGTTTTTTTTTCAATTTTTCAGTTATTTCAAAAATTTCAAGTTTTCCAATTTGCAATTCTTTTAGTCGCTACCTAATTTTCAATTTTTTTGACACTTTTCAATTTTGCTGTTCATAATTTTTTGGCTTTTAGTCGTTTTTGAACTGAGTTTTTGTGCAAATTTTTCATTTTTCAAACTTGAATTTTGATTGTTAATTTTTTTAATCTTACAAAACCTCTTTTTTTCTATTCAATTTTCTTAATCACTTTCCAGACATTTACAAATTGAATTAAATTTTTCTCCCACTCCCTGTTTTTGTTCTCAATTTTTAATTAATTTTTAAATACCACCTCAGATTTAATTTATTTCTTTGGTAAAAATTTTTTATTTTTGTGACAATTATTTTAAATTCTGGAATGGACAACTTTTTCAAAGTATTAATTCGAGGGTCTCAAAGTGGTAGAATTTCGAGAGGAGGCCCCATTTATTTGGAGAAAAAATATTCATCAATTTTTGTTAACGAAGAATTTTTTATTTCTTTTTAATTGACAATTTTTTGCAATATTGAACCCTACAAATGTAGAACTTCAAGTGGTGTAAATCCCAGAGGATAACCCATTAATAAAAATATAATTATATTCTTCAAATTTCTCAATTCAATAATTTTTTGGGGGATGAATTTTTTCCTTTTTTTTTTTTTTTTTTTGAATTGACAATTTTTTACAATATTTAATCCTAAGTGTGCGTCAACTTGTGTGCTATAAATCAAAAAAAAAACAAAAAAAACAACAACAACAACAACTTTAGCAAAAAATTTTTAAATCGCAAAAAAATTTTAGGGACAATTTAATTTTAGTTATTTTGGAATTGAAAAATTTTTTGCAATTTAATCCTACAAATGTAGGTCTTGAAATGGGATAAATTTGAGAAGCAATCCCATTAATTTTGAGGAAACTTACTGATCCATTCTTGGAATCGAAGAATTTTATGAGATAATTTTTTTTCAATTCTCTTTGAATTGGCAATTTATCCCAATATCCAGTCCTACAAACGTAGTTGAACACGTGTTATTATAAATAAAAAAAACAATAATTTAGAGAAATTATTCATTAATTTTTAAAATTGCAGAAATTTTTCTGGAGATCGTTATTTTTAACTCTTTTTGAATTGGCAATTTTTTCGCAATATTCAATCCTACTTAGGTTTAAAAGTGATGTAAATTCGAGAGGAAATCTCATTTATTTGGACTTGGAGGGAAAACATTCAACAATTTTTCTACTTCTTTTTTGGGTGAAGGGAGGGAAGGGCAGAGGATTAGTCTTAATGCACCTATTCCATCGGAAATCTGATTGACAAATCAAAAATTATCACGAATCTTACATTATTTCGCGTGAGATACGCGACCGCCATCGGGCTAACCAATGCAGAAAGAGCTCCAATTGTGCCACTGATACCAGCCAAAATACCTGAAACCAACGTAGAGAAAAAAATCGTTAAATTTTTCATCCCTACATAGAAATATTCACCAAAATAGTACGATCCCCCATTGTCACCAGTAAAATTAGGACCCATATCGATAAAATTGGCCACCGGTCCGGCTCCTACTACACCGACGAGAATGATGGCCAAAGAAAGCACGCTCATGGATAGAACAAGGTTGCAAGATGATGATCCAATGACCAATATCATACTTCCGGCGCCGAAGGTACAAATGGAGGTGACTATTTTGCGCATTGCCCATCTAGGAATGCATCTTTGGTATTTACCAATCAGACCTATGGTAGAAGCGAAGATGTACCTGGCTACGTGAGGGATACTGCAGAAGATGCCGACCTGTGAATAAGATTGTGTAGCGTTTTTGGTTTTAGGAGAAATTCGATCTGGCAGTGGCAAATAGTTTGAAGTTTTTTTTGAACGACAATGTTCTTACTGTTTTGAAATCCAGCCCATGTATAGATTTGAGGTATGTCGGAGTCAATAGGAACAATATAAATAGAACCCATAGGGATGCAGCACATGCCAGGAAGTTCATCCATACTGCTTTACTCGTCAATATACACTTCCAAGGGATGGGCAACTGAGAACAAGTAAATTATTGCCAATTTTTGAATGCTTATTTTTTGAAGTCTGATTTCAATACCTACCTTTTGAACGTCGATAACTCCTGATTTACTAGTAGCATCCAATATGTGAGCTTTTTCTTTGACTGAGATTCGAGGATGCTGAGTTGGACTATCGTAAGCTAACTGTGTCCATGTTATGCACCAAATTACACCCAGCATCGATTGGATATAGAAGAGATGTTGCCAACCGAATTTATCGATTATGTAGCCTGATGAAATGTACGTAATTGACCAACCTGCTGATTCACCTAATTTGACCAATGGTGAGATTGGCAGATAATTTATAAATAAAAATGAAAAATGATTCACTGTATTTTTTGGGTGGTCTCACGACGTGAAACGATCTTACCCAAGTATGAAGATAGAAAGATGGCTCGTTCTCTCGGAGGTACCCATTTAGCAGTCATAGGAGGCACAGATGGCCAAGTGACGCCCTACATGTGCAAAAATTGGCATCAGAAAATTTCCAAGTGGATACTGGGGAGGGTGCCTTGGACTTACCCCAACAAAGCCTTGAAATATTCTCACTGTCATCAGCGCCTCGACTCCCATCTTCGCCGCAGCCGGTACAAAGATATTGGAAATTGAGCTGAAAAAAATTGCCATCCCTAGGACCTTCTTGGTACCGTAATAATGGGTCAAAATTCCACCTGGTAATTGAGTCATCCAGTGCAACCAGAAAAAACTACTCAATATTAGATTTTGTTCGTGTTCGTTCCAATGGAATGCGATTTGCTGTGTGGGAATATGTCATTTGTGCATTGATCTTTGATGTGTGATTCAGGTCGAAAGCTCTCTCGATTTAATTTATACCTTTACCGACGATTTCGAAGATGTCTCAGATGATTTGTACGAAGTTACGAAGTTGTTGGTGGCACATCGGGCGGTATGATTATCATATTTTTCGTATTGTTTCATTACCATGGATGCGATAGCGACATTCAAGTTGATTTTGAACATGCCAATGATCCAGAATCCGATGAAAACTAAAAGCCATTGGATGACTCGAGCTACAAGGGATCAAATTGAAGAAATTTTATTTAAAAAGGTATAAATAAAGTTGGGGTATAGAACCATAAATCTATATGATCTGAAAAATTGTAATATTTTTTGAAAAATGCTCTAACTAGGTACCTACCTTTCATACTACCGAATATGATTTTTTATACCAATATGAAAATGATTCTAATTATCTATAGGTAATTAATGTATGGACACATTTACATACGTATATTTCGAAACAACAGCCAGCAAACCTGCTTAACTAATCAATTACACAATATTAACGTTTTAAAATTCATCACCACCGTATCTTACCGGTTAAAAGGGGTTTCAAAATCGCGAATATAACTTATCTAAACTACGTATTATCGTATTACCGTATTACCGTGATTTTTTTCACAGGTAATTGATTTCCGATAAGACGACGAGCAATGCAGAGTGGAAAATTTTGTCACTTTTTTAAGACGAGTGTTTAATTATCTCAAAATAGTGTATAAAAAAACGATTATGTAATAATGAAAACACGGATACCGATAAACATCTCGTCTGGTTATGAAAGCTGATGAAATGTTTCCTCTGTCTAAATTTCATCGAGTATTAGTTCCTAAACACTTGTGCATGAAAATGTAACATACGTTAGGAGGAAATGATACTCGTTTAAAGTAAAATATGGCATATCTTAATAATGTACGATGTATACCGTGGAACTCTTTATTACATACTCCCCATATACGTGAACATACAATGTAAGATCTCCTTTTTAAAATAAACTAATCAACGAAATAAAAAAAATAGTCTATACAATACGAGATAAAAAATAAAATAGAAACAATACGAATCAAAAATACGAGTGTACAAATCGAAAATACAAGTACACAAGATCGAGAATACAAAACGAAAATATATTGGGGCCTACTGTACAGCCAACGAATCTCGATGCTTTAAAAACTTAGTCGATTCTAAGGATTTAGTCAAAATATCAGCTACTTGTTCCGACGATTGAACATACCTAATTTCGACATTACCTTTTTCTACCTCATCGTTAATAAACCTATATCGAATGTCGATGTGTTTCGAAAGAACGTTGTTATCTTTAGATTTTGCAAATAAAATAGCGTTACGATTGTCTTCGAACATCAAAAGCTGACACTTTTCATCATAATTTCTTCGACAATTCCTTTCAACCATTTACCTTCGCTAGCAGCAGACGCCAATGCGATATATTCTGCAGCACCGGTTGATAAGGCTACAACGTTTTGTTTATTAGACGCCCAAGAAACGACATCACCATTCCTCAACACGTTATCGACCATCTCACCTCCCATCATGAAAGCGAAACCTGTTCGAGATTTTCTATCATTTACAAAAACACACAACGTGTCTTTTTCATTACTACGACCATACGTGAACTTCAAATCGATAGTACCCGACAAATATCTTAAAATCCTGTTCGCATAGCTGTAATTTTCCTCGGTAGGAAACTGTTGAAATTTACTAAGATAGGCCACTTCGTACGAAATATCAGGTCTCGTCATAGTCGCAATATAATTCAAACAACCGATCAACTCGCTATAAGGCTTATCTGTAGGAGTACCTTCTTTGTCGACAATCTTCAAATTCAGATCCATAGGCGTGCGTTTAGACCTGCATTCCTACATACGAAATCTTTTCAAAACGTGCGTAATGTACTTCGACTGAGATAAGACAACTAGACCATCATCTCTCCACTCTATATCAACACCCAAAAATCGATTAGAATTCGTTAAATCAGTCGCACTAAAACGAGTAAATATTTCATTACAAAATCTGTCTAAATCTTCATCAACGTCACAAAATACGAACATATCGTCAACGTACACTAACACATACGTGCGTCTACCATTTACAATGCGATGATACAAACACATATCGTACTTCGATCTAACAAAGCCTATCGAAAGTAAAAATTCATGCAAACAACTATTCCAATCTTTCGAGCTTTCAGGTAAACCATAAATACACTTTTTCAACCTGCAAATACGATCATCGAATTTATAACCCTGTGGCTGATTCATGTAAATTTTCTTAGTCAACTTCGCGTTCAAAAAAGCTGTTTTAATGTCAAAAGGCATCTCTTCATCTTCTTAGCATTACACACAGATAACATAGTATGTAACGTAGTCGCCTTCACAACAGGAGCAAACACGTCTTCCGAATCTTCCTTTAGCATATTTCCTTTCGCCACCAATCGTGCCTTGCAAAAAGTCTTCCCATCTTTCTCTTTCACATTAAATACCCAGTTATGGTTAGCCCATTCGCCATCCATATCGCTTTTATTCACCAATTCCCATACATCATTCTCTTCCATCGCTCTCATCTCCTTATCCATCGCTTCTTTCCAATCATCTGCACTCGTACTCGAAATAGCTTCTTTATAATTTGCAGGACAATCGACACCTATACTCGCTAAATGACTGCTAACAACATAATAATTAAAACGTTTAGGAAATTTTCTTTCTCTTTTCGATGAAGTACTCACGCTAGGAGTAGGTATCTCATTCGTTATACTAGAAATGGGAATTACGTTTGGAGTAGGATTTACATTAGGAGTAAGTACCTCGTTTAGTACAGTTTCATTCTGATGTTCAATTACTACTTCGTGAATATCATTACGAATCTCTTTCTCGCTTTCGTCTTCATTTTTCTCAATCTCGATAGACGATACATCCTCTCTACTTCCTTCACTAAACTCCTTCCAATCCTGAATGTTTTTATTTTCCTCGAAAATTACATTTCTCGCACATTTTATTTTCCCCTTATCACCCGGACACCAAAGTCGATATCCAGTCCTAGTATATCCCAACATAACGCACTTTTCACCTTTCTCATCAAACTTACCACGAAATTGCTTCGGAATATACCTATACGCTAACGAACCAAATACACGTAACCTATCTACTCTCGGTTTCTTACCGGTCAACATTTCTATCGGAGTTTTCGAATAATTTTTAACCAATGACCTATTCAACGTAAAACAAGCAGTCTCGACAGCATAAGGCCAAAATTTGATATTCAATTTCGATTCGACAAAAATAGTTCTAGCTTTTTCAACAATTGTACGATTATTCCTTTCTGCACAAGAATTCAACTGAGGTGAATACGGATCAACGTAAGAAATATCTATTCCAAAATTACGACAATAATCTTTGAAAACTTTACCACAATACTCGCCTCCATTGTCACAACGAATCATAATAACCCTATAACTCGAAATAGCCTGAACGAAATTAACGAAATCTTGAAATACCTTAAGAGTCTCATCTTTATGACAAATCGGATAGGAAGCACAAAAAGATGTAAAATTGTCAATAATCGTAAAAATATATCGTTCATTATCTTTACCTAACTTGTTAACACAAACTAAATCAGTATGAAGTAACTGAAGAGGCCTAACACTACGATCTTTGTTCTCTTTCGTATATGGCAAAATACATTCTTTCCCTAAAATACAATTTTCGCACTTATGTAAATTATCAGTCTTCGAAAAATCTCCACTTAAACTGTCAACCATATCCCTATCTTTCATCTTTTTCAGAGCTTGGTAATTTATATGAGAAAAGCGTCTATGCCAAAGTTTGGCTTCACTATCACTATTATCTAAATAACTATACGTATTATTAGATCTAGGCCTAACAGAATCACATAATTTAAACGTAATAGAATACAAATTATTTTCACGAACACCAGTAAGGAGTAATTCATTTCTATCAAAAATATTCATCGAACCATTTTTTACTACAATATTAAAACCTAATTTGTCTAGCCTATTTAATGATATCAAATTTGCATTTAAGTCATCTATACACAAAACATTTCTCATATTAATTATCTCACCATCGAAATCTAATTCTAAATCACCATACGTTTTGGATATTAAATTGGCACCTTTCTTCGAACATTCCACCAATAAAGGTTGGTCAAAAGTCTGGACGTTCTTCAAATATTTGGAATAATTCGAACCAATCATGTGATCTGTGGCTCCAGAGTCGAGATAAAATTGAATATTATTCTCCGGAACGGTTTTCGTCGACATGAGGGACACGGTAAAAAAGGTATTTTTCTCTTTATTCCTACAATATCTTGCTATGTGCCCTGACTTGTTGCAAATAAAACAAACTGGAGTTTCTCTATCTGAATTTCTGGGCTTATTGCGAGGATAATACGAGCGATTTTGATTGTTGTTATAGTTGTTATTGGCATTACGTCTGTATCCATTCTGACGATTATAATTTGGCCTTTGATTTGAATTACGACGCGACGATTGTCATACAGCTTCGAATTACGGTCACGATCACGTTGAGTAACTAAAGCTGAGGCATTTTCTTCGTTATTCGTCTTGGAAACATTCGAATTTTCACCACGATCTTTACGAATAGCATATTCACGTCGAAACTTGGACTTGAGATTATTCAACGTCTTTTCTTCAGCACTCAATGCGTCGAAATAGGCGATCACGTTATCATACGACTCAGGAAACGAATTAGTCAAATAAGCGATAGTTTCGTCATTAGTGAGTGGCTTACAATGACTGAGCTGCGTAACCAAGTGCTCAAATTTACTCAGATGAGATACAGCGTCATCACGTTCGTTAAATTTCATACCTGCTAATTTACGTCTAATTTGAACTGCATCTAGATGATTTGTACCACTGTAAATCTTCTTCAGCTCATCAATCATCGCCTTAGCGGTGGTCTGCGCCATAATTAAATACAAATTCTCTGTGTTCAAACGATCGACGATAGTTTTCATAGCCTTGGCATCATCCTCGGTCCAATCATCCGTTGGTGTGACAGGAACGGGCTCATCCATATGCTTTTTCAAGCCTTGAGCTTGAAGCGCGAGGTTCACTCGAAATAACCACTCAGGAAAGTTGGAGCCATCTAGGACTACCAACGGTACCAAAGTTACTTGAGGAGAAGCCATACTGGGCTCACAAAACGCGAATAAAAAATTAAACCGTTAAAACCATCGCGAATAATCATGAAAAATCATAAGCATCAAACATCACGATCTGCTATCATAATAATGTACGATGTATACCGTGGAACTCTTTATTACATACTCCCCATATACGTGAACATACAATGTACAAATTACCTATACGTACATATCAGAAGGATCAGTGTTACCACATATACTAAAATATCTACGTATAGGTAGTATTAGGTACGCAGGATATCTTCGAATTACGAAATGCGAAAGAATTAAGGAAACTATGGTTTTGGAAATTTTCGCGAAAGTAGTTTAACTTGAGTGGATTTTTGCTCTTTGGAAGGGTCTGGTTTGACGGAGTTCCAAGGCTGGAGTTTGGATGTACCGAAGATTAAATCTAGGGTGCCAGTTGAGCAGCATATCAGGGCTGTGATTATGAAGTATTTTTGCCATTGGACCGATGTTTGCTGCGAGCAAAAAATAATTGTGATTTATCCTTTTTTCTCCTTTTTTTTTGTTCAAATTAAAAGATAATTGACCAACTTACGTTGTTCTGTGTGAGATATCCCACCAGGATGGGTCCAATGAATCCTGACAGTACACTCAAGGTACCGCTGATACCTTGTAGGATGCCTGGAATAGTGAAAAAATTAATCAGAACAGCGTCAGTGAATTTTCAATGCGAGGTAGGGTAAACGAAGTAAATTACCTGAGAAGTTGGGACTCATATCTATAATTTTAGCCATGGGTCCTGCTGGAATGGTGCCTTGCAGTGTGACTGCTACCAAGAGCATCGATACAGCCAACATGGCGTTGCATCCGGAGAAACTAATCACTAATATGGTGATTCCAACTCCAATTGTGCCTGTTGGGAATAGTGTTAAGATATTGATAAATGATTTTATTATTTACAAAGTGTCTAATCATTCCCGAGCAGCACACTCGACAAATTATCGAAATACAAAATCGACAGAATATCGAATTCGATAAAGTGTCGCGTTAGTTCCGCATAATCGACGAATTATAGTTAGCAAATATTTCGAGATTATAGTAAGATATTTTATCGATAATATATCTATAATATCGAAAGATAATTTCACGATTTAGGCGGAACTTTATCGAATTCGATATTCTGTCGATTTTTTATCGATTTTTTATTCCGATTTTTCGTCTTTTACTAGCTTTTTTCTATAATTAAAACTCATTAATTAGCATAATTAATACATTAAACTATGCCTAAACACATTATTCATGTTACGGTAAGAGGATCATTTCAGATAAAGTCAAAAAAAATTATAAAAAATCTGCCACCCGTGGGGCTTGAACCTTCTACCTCCTGCATGGTAATCCTCTTCCTTAACCACTATGCCATACCTTATCGTTGAGGAATTAGCAATAAAACGCTTATAATAGGCAGTTTAGTACTTCCAGACGTGTTGGACTTAGAAAAATTTTCACCAATTTGGAAATAATTTCAAATATCGTCACAAAATCGTTGAAAAATCGTTCGACAAATTTCAGATTATTTGTCGATAATGTAGTTTCAAATATCGCCACAAAATCGTTGAAAAATCGAATTCGAGGAATTTCATATCACGTGTCGATAATATAGTTTCAAATATCGTCATAAAATCGTTGAAAAATCGAATTCGAGAAATTTCAGATTAC
This sequence comes from Balanococcus diminutus, assembly GCA_959613365.1. NCBI lineage: Eukaryota > Metazoa > Arthropoda > Insecta > Hemiptera > Pseudococcidae > Balanococcus > Balanococcus diminutus. Next base: position 58,207,204 of record OY390716.1, on the reverse strand, counting down.
GTGTCGATAATAAAGTTTTAAATATCTTCACAAAATCGTTAAAAAATCGAATTCAATAAATTTCAGATTATTTCTCGATAATATAGTTCTAAATATCGTCACAAAATCGTTGAAAAATCGAATTCGAGAAATTTCAGATGACGTGTCGATAATATAGTTTCAAATATCTGCACAAAATAGTTGAAAAATCGAATTCGAGAAATTTCAGATTACGTGTCGATAATATAGTTGTAAATATCTTCACAAAATCGTTAAAAAATCGAATTCGAGAAATTTCAGATTATTTGTCGATAATATAGTTTCAAATATCTGCACAAAATCGGTGGAAAATCGGATTCTATAAATTTAATATTCTTTGTCGATAGTATCGTTGACGAATATCGTCCTAAAATCGTAATACTATCGAATTCGATAGTTTTTAGATTTTTTGCCTATAAAATCGTACAGCTAAATCTGTATCATATCGTGAGAACATCTTTAGATTTTTAAACGATTTTTTATCGATACGTTTCAACTTTCGATATTATCGATCAAGTGTGCTGCTCGGGTTCTTAAATTTCTGAAAATTTTATTAAGTTTTCCTTCAAATTTTGACTTTGTGAGTTGTAAAGTATTTCATTTTTTATTAAAAGGTTGCATTAAAAAAATTGATTCAAGCAATCCCATTTTTTTCAATTTCTAAAAAAAATAATAATAATAATTTCCTAAAACTTTATTTTCACGTTACTCATTTTTTTAAAATTGCGAAGCTTTCCCATTTTCCAACGTGTTCAATTTGGTGGAAGGGGATGATTTCATTACATTTCTCAAGTTCTTTTCAATTTTTGATTGGATTGTAAAAATTTTCCAATTTTTTTAAATTGAAAAAAAATATTTTTCATTTCCCTTCGATTTTTTTTTAAACTGTAATTTTTCCATTTTTTTTTCAATTTCAATCAATTTTCAATTTACTTAGGCACCTTATTGTAAACTTTGTTCAACTTTTCATTTTTTATTAAATTTTTAAAATAAAATTATTTTAAGCATTATTTTGAATTGTTAATTTTTTTTTTAATTTTTCTCTTTTTTCTTGTTTTGGAATTTTTTTAGTTGTGACGTTCATCTCAAATTTAAAAAAAAATAAAGAAATTTATCTAATTTTTTTCTAATTTTCCAATTTTTAAAAACCTTTAATTAAAATTTTTTCTATTTTTCAATTTATTCATTAAATTTTTCTAATTTCTCAAAAATTTTCTGCATTTCTTACGTTTTTAATATCATTTAAAATTCATTCGAATTTCCTTTTAATTTTTGATTTTTGTAATTATTGTAAAATTTTCGCATTTAAAAAAATTGCTAAATTTGAAAAAATAGGATTTTAATCTCAATTTTGTTATTTTTATTCAAATTTAGATTTTTTTAAACAATTTTAATCACGTAGGTACCTAATTCGAAATGATTCCGTTTACGTAATTTTAATTCGCAAAACAAAAATTATTCAATTTGAATTCTTATTTAATTTCATTTTTGAAATTTGTTTGCATATTTTTTTCTATTTTTTATTTTGAAGTTTTTCCATTTCTTAGAATGTTGAATTTGAAAAAAATATTTGATTTCAATTGTGATTGTTAGGGATTTTAATATTAATTTTTATGTACCTATAACTACCTATTTCAAATTTCAATTTTTTTCCATTTTCAATTGGTTTATCAAATTTTCACAACTCTTAACAATTTTTTAATTTTCAAAGTTTTTAAATTTTTGCATTTTCTTTTAATACTTGAATCGGTCATTTCAAAAACAGCATAAGTCCCACATTTTGCGTTTTTCATGTTTTGATTGATTTTGGTATAACTTTTTACGCCGCATGCGATGGTAACACTGTCGCAACTCCTGGATGAACATTTCATGACTCGTGAAGCGCAGAAACCCCATAAGTCTGAATACTGATACTTAAAATTTAAAATTGGAGGGAATAGAAGGGTCGAATCAAAATTTTTGTAATAACCAAAAGTATTCCCACGGTTTCAATCTACAACTTTTGTTTGGAATTTTTTTTAATTGGACTCCTCCCTCCCCCAATTTTTACTTATAAGGGCCTATACTGCAGTATTATGCAAAATTAGAGGAGAGGGAGGGGTCCAATTGAAATAAACTTCAAACAAAAGTTGTGACCCGGCACATTAAAAGGGACCTAGTAGGTATTTTACAAATTTTTCAGGAGAGCAAAAACAAACTTTGGAAATGAATATCTCTGGAACGAATAGACCGATTTTTCTAAAACTTTGGGGAATTGTTACTGGGTATAAGTGAAATATTTTCCAATATTAAAAAAATAATTATGGGCGAACATTTTTGTATAATGGCGCAAGGGAAATTGACCAAACTCAGTGTTGCCAAAAAATGAAAAATTTTTTGTGATAAGTAAATTTTTGAAGTTTACTGATAACAAGTGTAACATTGATTTTAGGCTAAATTATGAAGATTTCGTGTCATAGGTGATCATAAGATGAAAAATACAACGAAAACCACGGTGATTACAGATTTACTAGGTCCCTTTTGTCATGCCGATTGAAAATATTGACTTTTTCGAAGTTTTTAGTGATTCAGGTGATAGACCTTGGTAAGTGGACCTCAGAACACCAAAAAAGTGAAAATCGATTTTTTACCTACTAGGTCCCTTTTAACGTGCCGGGTCACAGTTGTAGAATGAAATCTTGGGAACATTTTTGGTTATTACAAAAATTTCGATTGGACCCCTCCTTCCGCTCTAATTTTGCATAATATTACGATATGTACACTCTTATAACAAACATTGGGGGAGGGAGGAGTCCAATTGAAAAAATTTTCAAACAAAAGTTGTAGATTGAAATCTTAGGAACACTTTTGGTTATTACAATAATTTTGATTGGACCCTTTCTTCCCCTTCAATTTTGAATTTTAAGTATCTACATAGTATATTGAACTTATATTTTTCATTTTTTTAAATTAAAAAAATTCTACCTCTTCATTGCGTTATTTTTCACGACTTTTCCTCCATTGGATCTCTTCTAGGATACCTTCCAGTAACTTGAAAAAATATTTTAAAAAACTGGCGCGTTTTGGTTCCTTTTTGCTAATGTTGTTTGAGACGTAAAAAATACGTTCATTTCAAAAACAGCATAAGTCCAACGACTTTGAACCACTGCGCAGCGCCTTACTCCAGTAATAGGCGGCTATCAACCTAGCATTAAATTTAATCGGGTTGACATACACGTGTAAGGATAGTTAGAACATTTCTTGAATCAATTGTTTGAATATGATTTAGTTTTTTGTGTCTCCTGTAAAATTTTATTTGTTGGACTTATGCTGTTTTTGAAATGACCGATTCACTTATTTGATTTTTAAAATGATGAATTTAAAAAAATATATATCTCAGTTTTGTAGTTCTTTTCATTTTTTTTTAATTTTCAATTTGTACAATTTTTCACTCAATTCGATTTAATTTTTTTTTGTTTTAAGTTTGTTTGAATATTTTTCCAATTTTTCATTTTTTGTACTATAAAGTTTTTTTTTTATTTTAATTTTTTTAAATTTTATTGTTGATATCAGTTTTGATGTTTTTTCAATTTTAAATTTTTAAATTTAATGATCAATTTGCTTGCTGTCGAGTTTTTTCCATTTTATTTTTATTTTTTGAATTTGCTATTTTTAATATAATTTGAATTTCTCTATTTTACCTTGAAAATTTGTTGCATATTTTTCAATTTTTTTATCATAAATTTTTCCATTTCTTTGAATTGTCTGATTAACGAAAAAAGGTATGATTTCAATGATGTTTTTTTCAGTCTTTAATATTTGAACTGTTATCAATTTTTTTAAATTTCTAAAAAATTTTAATTAAAAAAAAAAATACATTTTCTTTCAGTTTTGAAGTGCTTTCATTTTTTTTTTTTTTTTTTTTCTTAATGTTGATTTGTAAAATGACTTCTATTATTTGGTACAGTGGGATGAGCTTTTTGTAAAATTACCTATTCATAGAAAAACTAATGTATACAGATTTTTTACAAATTTTCCAGAGGAAATTATACGAATAAATTGGTTAAAAATTGATAAAAAAGATTCAAAATATTACTCACATAACATGGTGGCCAGCATACGAATTTTTCCAATTGATATGGCTTTTTGGTGCTGGGTGATGATACCGAAAGTGTACGCAAATATCCATCGACTGATGTGTGGTATCCCGGAGAATATTCCAGTCTAAGAAGATTACACTCAAAATAGATGAGAAATTTTTTTTTTTGAGTTTTTTTTATAGCAAATTTGACTCTTACCGATTTGATATCCAGACCATGTATAAACTTGAGATACGATGGAGACTCTGTTATCAATGCGAACAAACCCCATGTGGTTCCAAACTGTAGGATATGATTGATCCATACAGGTCTGCTGGTCAACAGTTTCTTCCAAGGAATTGGTAACTGTGACAATACGAAAGACAGAAGTCAGGATGAAAACATTTCAATCAATATGATGGCTCCTCATCTGACGTGATGCTGTATATACCTGCCCTTCTTCGTGGAAAGTATCTCCGAGACTATTCAAAATATAAGTTTTTTCTTTATTGGAAATCCAAGGATGTACGGAAGGACTTTCGTACACCAGAAGCATCCAAGCGATACTCCATAATATTCCCAGCATTGCCTGCATATAGAACACGTACTCCCATCCGAATGCATCGATTATGTATCCAGAAATGGCGTAAGTGAAAGCTATACCGACCGAGCTGCCCAGATAAGAGGAGACGAAAGTTCCTCGTTCTTTTGGTGGTATCCATTTTGCAGTCATTGTATGGAAAGATGGCCAAATGGCGCCCTATAATCGAGGATTTAAATATTTGAATTGTATCGAAAAATTATTGTGTGGGAAAATCGTATACTCACTGATACAAATCCTTGGAATATTCTCAGCGCCATCATTACGTTGAAATCGTATTTGGCCGCAAATGGTATAAAAATGGTACTCAAGGCGGTCAAAAAATTAGCAATACCGACTACTCTCTTGGTGCCGAAATGATGCGAAAGAATTCCACCTGGTATTTCGGTCAGCCAATGTAGCCAGAAGTAGCTGCTCAGGACTAAACCCTGCTGGTATTCGTCCCATTCGAAAGTGACTTGTTGCTGGGTAACAGACGAGGGAGGAATTGATTAAAGTATGAGTTGAGATAAAATTCTTTTTATGAGTACGTAATGCATACGTTATTCAAATGTTTCGTGGCTGGTCTAGTTAACGATTCGAAGATTGTATTGTTGTATTCTGCGGCACACTCGTTAATTATGGTTTTGTTGGTTGGTTTTTCTTGTACCATGGCTACGATAGCTATATTTATGTTGTTTCTTAGCATGTAGTTGACCCAGAGGCCAAAAAATACCAAAATCCATAGCACCGTTCGAGCTATAATATGCATGAAACTTTAAAATTCATAATATTATTTTATAAATTGTGAAATTAAAAATGTTTAGAAAATTTTTGACATTTCGGTATTTCAAAACTTATAAAATTAGAACAGATTTTTTAAATTCAAAATTTGAAAAAAATTATGAAGTTCAACTTTTTCATTGTTAAAATTGAAATTTCTCAAAATATTTTGAAGAATGTACCTAATTAGATATTGAAAAAAAAACGCTGAAAATTAGTTTTGTTATAATTAGGTATGTGAAATTGTGCATGGGTGAATTTTTAAAAAATTTTAAAAAACCAATTCAAATATTTCAGAACTCAAAATTTTTTTAAATTATTATTATTGATTTTTTCGAAATTTAAATATATTATACCTATTTTTTAAATTGTAAAATTAAAAAAATTTGAACAGTTAAACTTCATTTTTTTTGAATTGTAAAATCCAAATAGGTATCTTGATAAAAAATTCTCAATTTTTCAAATATAAAAAAAAAAAAATTCTGATGAAAAGTTTTTTCAAATTTTTGAAATAAAAAAACTTCCCATAATTTTTTTGGAAGAAAAAATTTTGGGATTTATTAATGTTTTGAAGATAGTAATTTTTTCGTTTTCTTGGAGACCTTATGAGTAAACATTTTCTCAATTTTTTAAAGTGAAAAAGTTCTCATTTTTCTTGAAATAAATATTTTTTCAAATTTTTTGAAAGAAAATGTCGATTTCTTTATGTACTGTGAGTAAAAAAAATTGATTGATTTTTTTTAAATAAAAAATTTTTTCAATTTTTTGATTTTGTTGAGGTTGATGATTTTTCGATTTTTTGGAGTAAAGAAATTCTCGATTTTTCAGAGTGAAAAATTTCCTCAATTCCTAGTGAAAAAGTTCACAATTTTTTTGGAATACAAATTTTTTTGAAACATTTGTACTGTACCTTCTTAATTACTCGTAATAAATTTGTTTTTGTTTTTAAATTGCATAAATCCCAACACCTATTTTGAAAAAATATTTAGAAATTTAATTGTTATTTAAAAAATACTTAACGATAGGTATAGAATTAAAATTTTTATAAATATGTTTTTCATTCAATAATTTAAAAGAAATGTAAAATTATAATTTAAAAAAAAAAATAATCCAAATCTTCTGTTTTTAAAATTTTTTTTTTAGAAAATAATAATTCAAATACAGTAGAAGCTCGATTATCTGACGCTCGATTATACGATTTCTCGATTATCCGAGCAAAAAAATGCAACCGATTTCTGTCCTTTATCCGATGTTCTAAAGTCGGTTAATTTTTTATTATCCGATTTTCCCTTATTTTTGCTCTAAATGAATATAAAATGAATATAAAAATGTTCGCATATCGTTGAAATCTTGTTTAGATAATGTGTAGCATTTGTCTTTGAAGACCCTTCCCCATCGTACGAGTTGATTTTTAGATACTTTTGCCAAAGTGATTTTTTATTTTTCATTTTATTTCAAAGAAAACTTTTTTAAATTTTAAATTTTTTCTTTTTTTCAATTTTTTTTTCTTTTTTTGATCTTAAGTCATTCCTTATACGAGTATAATTTTTTCTTTTGCAAATTAGAATTTATTTGTCGAGTTTTTACAGCAAAAAAACGAAAAATCGAGTATCCGACTTTTCATGGTATCCGATTTTGCTTCGCCCCAATTAAATCGAATAATCGAGCTTCTACTGTATTGGAAATTTCAAACATTTTCTAAATTGTTGAAATTGCTTTTTTTAGTTTAACTGGTTAAAAATGTAAAATTCAAAAAAATAATTATTTTCAATTAATTTTTTTTTTTTTTTTGCGGAAATCTAAACTTTCAATTTTTTAGAAATTAAATTATTTAAATTTTTTTTATAGGTGACGAATAACAATAGACATTTTTTGAATTTATCTTTCAAAAATTGGAAGTATCCAAATCTTTGAGAATTTTATTAAAAATTAGTCCAATTCAAAAGCACACATTACATAATTCAAAAAATTTCTACATTTAAATCGATTTTTTTGAAATTTTATTCATCAAAAAATTTTTTTTTGTTTGAAAAAAATTAAAAATTAAAAAAAAATTGGAATTCTCTGAATATTTTAATTTTTTTAAATTACAAATATCTAAACCTTTAAAAAATACCAAGCATTTGAATTGTTTTTAAAAAATGTAAATTGTTAAAATTTAGGACATTTTTTCGAATTTTATTTCATTTTTCATTTTCAAAAATCGAAACCTTGAATTTTTGCTAGATATAAAATTATTTAAAAAAAATTGTTAACATTTTAGGATTTCTTAAATACCTACTTTGAAAAGCTGTAAAAAAAATTTGAAATGTCAGGAAATTTAATTTAAATAATCTAAAAATCGTTTTAAATTAATCAAAAGTTTCACTCGAATGAAACGTTTGCCTAATCAGATAATTTTAAACATATCTACTATATTTGCTAATCTCTAGTAGGCCTATATCAATAAATTCGACTATCATAGAATTTAGTAATATTGAAAGAATGACGTCGTATTGAGAGGTAATAAGTATTAAAAGATAGAAGAAGAAGAATTATCTGTAATCCTGCTCATTATGGCATGCGATTAACATAATATTATATATTCTGATGACAAGTCAAATCTGATAATGTGTCATTTTTTGAAATTTGATAACGCTGCAGAAAAAAGATGTCGCATCGAGGGCACTTCGAAGCGTTTATTTTGTGTTTGTAAATTTCCAGTCTTTTCTTCTTCTATTTTTTTGCTGCACGTTTTAAATCAATAATATAACATCTAAATCGAATTTAAACTCTGGAATTGTTGTTTCAAATAAAACTACGATGAAATTTAAAATGAACTTGGCGTGTGTTCTTTTTTATTTGACGGACATTTACAAAATTGAAAGACTTATTCGAAAGAAAATAAAATTCAAAATTTAAAAAATATTATAACAACAGCAATTATTTCTTTTTTCTCGTTTAATCTAAAGATGTCACTCTGTCAGTCAGTTTGAAAATAAGGTTTGGAATGAATTATGAAATACTTCTCGACGATGGGTCGAAGGAATTTTCCTACCTTATTGTGAATGAGGAAAGTTTTCCCCTCTTTTATTTTGTTTATCTGTTTCATACAGATGAAGTATACGAATTTCCCACTCTTTGCCAAAATTAGTTTTGAGAAGAAAAAAAATGAGTATTTAAATAATTTGGCACTTACCGTTCATTTTTTTTTTTTTTTTTGGTTTAGTTGAATTTCAGAAAACAGTTCAACTAATTTTTTAAACCCTTTTGACTAAAGTCATCGCGAAATTGAAATATGAGCCGAGGAATAATGTCAATATCAACCCCATGCCACCAGTTTACGTTCAAACACACGTCAGAAAACCACCACCTTAATGATTTAGCAGTCGAAAATAATAATTCAAAAAACATAATTAATCCACTTTAGAAGTACAACTCACGAGTCGTTGGTTGGTATAGGTACTCTCGATACTGTCACTTGAAGTGGTAGTGGAGAGCAGTTATTATAATAAATCTTTGATAAGGTACGAAGAAGAAGAAGAAGAAGAAGCGAAAAAACAATACCTACCTAGATAAAATTTGACATGTTCTTTTTTTCTCTTTAAATTAAACATACAGAAGAAAAATAATACTTTGTGATAAGATGTACGTGAGAATAAAAAAAGTCGGATTTGTCAAATTGACTCATACGCGTGTTTACATTTATTCCATTAATATAAATACGAACAAATAAATACAAAATAATCGTAGTCAAAGTATCAATAATAGTAGGTAAATGTTTCTGACTAAAGTAGCTAACAAAGACGTCATCGCTCGAAATGTAGGTACCTGGCTACTCGAACTTATCTTTATATGAGTTAAATTCACGAGGTAGACAATTAGGTATGTGTAACATATCTGTACAAAAATATCGAGTGTTGAAAAAATTTTGATCGACTAATCAATACCTGTCAAACAATTAGATTAGGATTGGATTTTTTGTGAAGATCGCATTGACTCTCCGAGACGGATTTCTTTTCGTTCCAATGTTGTACTTTGTCTGTAGCGAAGAAACAATATGGAATGAAGGTCAAGATCCCGATGGCTGTCGAGATTTGGAACAGGCACAGCCATTGTTGAGGATTAGTCTGCGTTTGGGCAAAAGGTTATTAATTAAGGGGAATGACTAGTGAATGTTTGAGTAATTATGAGAAGTATTAATGTACAAATTGAGCAAAAATTGTCCGTTTCTTATAATTTCATGCGAAATTCGAAAAGTTTGTGAACAGGTAATTGTTTTTGTCAAAATTCAGTTAGAGAAATCTCAGCGATTTATTGGATTTTGTTGAAAAACAATTCAAAAAAAATATATAATTATTTTCAGAGTAAATTTTGTTGAGAAACAATTTTTTGATTTTTTTTTTTGCAAGTGCAGTTTTTTTAGATTTTGTTGAAAATTCATCCTTCAAGAACCTTTCAGGTTTCTTGTACAATTATGTTGGAAGCGCTTCTAATTCCTTTTTAATTTACAAACTTTTAAGAAATTTAGGGAATTTTTTGAAAATTTTGTTAAAAAATTTAGTTGAGAAATAATATTCTTAATTGTTTTTTTAAAAAAAAATCAAACATTTTGTTCAAATATTATAAGTAAATTCTCCCAAATTTTGTCGAATACTATTTTAATAAATACTTCCGTCAGCAATTTTTTCAATTTCGTTTGAATACAATTTTTTCAAATTTTCCTGAAAACAATTATTTTTTTCAATGTCAGTTTTTTTACTATGCAGATTACATTATTTAAAAAAAAATTAATAAAATAAAATAAAAATTCTATTCAAGTGTAGGTAACTTTTTTTAGAAATAGGATATTAAAAATAATTTTCCATTTTTTTTCATGAATAGTTTTGTTGAAATTGTTCAAATAGGCTTACAATTTTTTTTAAATGTAACTGAAAGTAGTACTAAAATTGAAATGTTTTACAAAATTTGTCAATAAACAAACAATTATGTAAAAATTGGTTTTACTTTTACATATTTTCTCCATTGCAATTTTTTTCAATAATATAGGTATGCAAATTTTTTTAAATTTCATTGGGTTCATTAGAAAATGCTTGTTCTCTTTTTTGAAAACTGTTTTTGATTTTTCAAAAGCATAATTTAAGATTTTGTTCAAAATAATTTTTGAAATTTTGTTAAGATAAAATTTTTGAATAATTTTTTTAGAACTCATTTTTTAGGATTTTGTTCAAAAACATTCATTTTTTTTAAATAGACCTATTGATTTCTTAACATTATTGCTAAAAGAATTTTTTTTTAGAAAAATAAAAAAAAAAATTTGGTTCAATCACATTTTTTTTTTTAATTTTGTTGAGAAACAATTTTTTAAATTCTACTAAAAACAGCTGATTTCAATTTTTTAGCATTTGCATTTTTTTTTTTTTTAGCATAGTATATGCTTTCACGGAGACCAAAATGAAAAAAAACGACCCCAAAATCCGAGACTAAAATCCGACCCCATTAGGTTAGGTTTGGATGACATAAAAAAACTTAGAAAATTTTTAATAAATTCGATTTTTTAGACATTATGTCAGACATTTTGAAACTTGTAAATTTTTTTGAAATTTTATGACTTTTAGACATTTTGAAACAGAAATTTTTTTAGAAAGATGACTTTCAGACATTTTGTCAGACAATTTGAAACTTGAATTTTTTTTTATAAATAGATAGAAAGATGACTTTCAGACATTTTGTCAGGCATTTTGAAACTTGGAATTTTTTTTATAAATTTAATGACTTTTTGATATTATTTTAAAAATTTTACGACTTTTTAGACTTTTTATTTTTTTTATAGAAATTTTATGACTTTTGGACATTTTGTTAGACATTTTGAAACTTGGAAAATTCTTTTTTAATTTTTAAATTTCCATGGAAATTAATATTCGCGACTTTTAGACATTTTGTCATATTATAGTGAATTTTATTAATTTTAAATTTCCATGGAAGTTAATTTGGATGACTTTTAGACATTTTGTCACGGAGTAAAAGCATATACTATGTTTCATACTTTCAAACGTAGTGTGGAAATGAAGTCAACCAGGGGGGGGCGGCGAAGCGCCCCCTGGCGAGGCGCGAAGCGCCGAGTTTTTTAATTTTGCTTCAACTTTCCTCTTCACCTTTAGTAAAAACAATTTTTTAATTTTCTTTTGGGAAGCAAATTAAAAATTTTGTTGAAAACAATTTTGGGATTTTTTCAATTTTGTTGAAATTTTAATTGTTTAATTTGATTTTTCAAAATTCTGCTGAAAACAACAATGTAATAATTTTTTCCCCTAAAGCAAACTTGGAAAAATGTGGATTCAAAATTTTGTTGGGAAACCATTTTTGATTTTTTTTTAAAGATTTTTTTTCGGGTTCATTGAAGTTGTTTAAACAGAATTTCTTCAAATTTTGTTTTATTATACCTCGTTAAACGTTCTCCCCAATTTTTATCTACTCATCTGAAAAAATACATAAGTTAAGTAAGTATTTTTTTTAAATTTTATTTTCATTTTTTATGAAAAAGAATTTGAAGAATTTTTTTTTGCAGTAAATGAATTGTATTTCAAAAATTTTTTTTTTTTTTAAATTCTGTCCAAATTGATATATTTTTTGAAATTTGTTTCAACATTTTTTATAATGTGAAAAAGATTATTTTTTATTTTTTTAAAGAACTTTTTAAAATTTTGACTGGGAGTAGGTAATAATTTTTTTTTAAATTATTCAACAGCAAATTATTGTAAATTTTGTTTAACTTTGCAATACTTACCACATCGACTATCAAAAAATTAACTAATACTGGACAGATGAAATTGGCGCTCATAAATATTAACTGACCAACTGCCAACGTCGGACCTTTGAGATAAAAAACAGAGAAAATGGTATAATTCAAAATAAACTTACGATAAAAGCATCTCATATATTAGGGGGACGTTTAGATGACGGAGTCGAAGAGGAAAAATAATGGTGAATTTAACCTTCGCAGTTCATACATAATTCAACCAAGCAACTACATATTGGGGTATGCTCTGATTACAAGAGACGATGGATAAGTGGAAATGGAAAATTTTCAATAAATTATCATAAACCGCCTAAGAAGAGAGGAGAGGATAAAAACACGTGGAAAGTGATTGGTGAAAATAAAGCCTTATGTGCTTATCGATTAACTTTCATTCGCAGCATTTTGTCATTAATCTCGGTACAGGAGAACTTTTCTATAGGTCGTACGCAGCTTTTAAACGTCTATACGAGTACGTATAAAACGATTTACGAATCACGTTTCAAGGTTGGCTTTTTCACTTTTCAAAGTAGCTTTATCGAAACAACAAAGCTGGCGAAAGAGGAAGGTGGAGGTGTGTATACGTACCGGCGAAATTTGGCGCAATATCTACGACAGAGGCGGCCGAACCGGAGGAACTGAAACTGAAACAGATCAATACTACGGTACAGAGGATTGAGAATTCGAAGGCGGTCGTTGTGAAGACGACGAGTAACAGCAAAAGACCGGTGCCAACTTGACCTATATTAAATTCATTTGCAAGGTGGAAAATTAACGTCGTTTGAAAATATCAACCGGGGGTGCTCAGAGCAGGCTGGGAAGGACTTACTCATCAATGTGAACAGCAGTCGAACGCCGAGTGTGCTCATGTATCGCTGTTTAATCATATGATCTGCTAGGCAACTGATTGGTAGTGAGAAAGTACACGCGATGACGTAGGGGATCCCACTGTAGACGCCGTTCTGGAATTAAGAAGACATTTGCAGGGAAATTTCATAAGCCAAGAGTATGTAATCAGGAATGGATCGGGGGTGAGGAATACTTACCTTGTCGATTTCAATTTGGACGATATTTTTCAAATATAAAGGCGTGTACAAGAAGATAACTGACATGATCCAGAAACGACCAAAATTCGAGATGGAAATGGACCAAAATATTGGCGACAGTAAAATACTCCTCCAAGGTGTTGGTAGTACCTTCAAATTGAAGAGAATTTTCATTGAAAATTTCTCAATTTTTTATCTTACCTTTTTCTTTTAGTGCCAGTGATTTCCTTACCTCGTCTTTTGGAGCGATATTTTGACGTTTCGATTGAATCAACTTCAATTCAGCCTCTGTAATGGTCGGATGATCTTCGGGATCGTCGTAAACATTCCAAAGCCAGCAAATACACCAAATTGTGTTCAACGTTCCAGTCAAATAGAATACACTTCTCCATCCGAAAAAGCTAATAACATATCCGAGCACGATGTACGATAATCCAATACCCATGAAGTATCCTGCGAGTTGAAAATCATGGATTTAGAAGATGAATGCAGCAGAAGATCACATTTTTTGGATTAATTTACCATAAGTAGCCGATAAAAATCGATTCCTTTCCAAAGGAGGGATCCATCTTCCAACCATGGCATAAAAAGCAGGCCACGTGATGCCCTAAAATTGAACAGAAACGAATTACCAATCGAGTGCCCACATGAAGACCTCAAAAGCTGTGGCGTATTCAAGGGGAGGGTTTTGGGGTCCAAACCCCTCCCATTATGCATAAAAAAAGCTTTAAAATACCTCAAAAACCTTGCATAACAAAGATACTCATTTCACTTCTTTTTAAAAAATTCACTGAAATTGTGAAAAGTTCTCGAAATACATCCCTAATTTTTCTTAAATTTTTAAGAAATGACATTTTTCAAAAATTTTCTAATTTTTAGTCACAATGAATTTTCATAAAATAAGATTGGTCAAATTTTTCAATTTTTGGAATGATTTTTCATAAATTTTCAAAAATAAAAATTGGATTATTTTTTTAAACTCGTAGGTACATTTTCAAGAATGATTTTTCTTAAATTTGCAAATACCTACTTATTAAGATTTTTCAATTTTTTCAAGAATGTTTTTTATTTTATTTTTTTTTTTTTCAATTTCTAGAGTTCATTTTTTCTTGAATTTTCAAAAATGATATTTTTGTTATTTAAAAAAAAAAAAAATTCAAGAAGGATTTTTTCCCATTTCTTTTAGAGGTGATTTTTTCTACTTTTCGAAACTAGATTTTTTTTCAATTTTAAAATTCCGAAATTTTACTCACTAATTTTCAATTATGATGAATTTTCAAAAAAATTAGTTTAGTCAAATTCTTCAACATACTGATTTTTTCAATTTTTAGGAAGATTTTCCTTGAATTTTCACAAAGAGAAACTGTGTAAATTTTTTTTACTATTTTATTTCAATTTTTCAAGGTTAAATTTTTCCTATATGTTTGAAAATTTTTTTGATTTTCAAAAATTTAATTTTTTAAAGTTGAATTTTATTCAATAATTTTTAATGATAACTTTTCTTAATTTTCAATTTTTGAAATGATTTTTCATAAATTTTCAAAAATAAAAATTAGGTAATTTTTTTTAATAGGTATTTTATTATTTTATCAAAGATTTTTCTTCAATTTTTAGAGATCATTTTCTCTTGAATTTTCAAAAATGATATCTGTCACCTACTTTAAAAAAAAAATAAGATGGATTTTTTCGATTTTTTTCAAAAGGAGATTTTTTCTAGTTTTAAAAAGTAAATTTTTTTGATTTTACAATTCAAAAATTTTACATTAGTTTCAGTCAAATTCTTCAACATATTGAATTTTTTTCAATTTTTGGGGAGATTTTCTTTGAATTCTTACGAATAGAAACCGTGTAATTTTTTGACTATTTTAGAGATTTTTTGATTTTCAAAAATTAAAATCTAGAAATTTTGAAAAATACATTTTTTGTTATTAGTGAAAATTAAAAATTTTATTTCATATACCCACTCTTGAAAACAAAATTCGAACCCATCCCATGATTTCATCCTAGATACGTCATTGCTCAATAGTTGTTGGAAATTTTACCTCAGCGAATCCTTGAATCGCCCTAAGGGCGAGCACGTAAATGGAATTATCAGTGGCCAGTAAAGGTATCAGTAAAGAACCCATGCCAGCGATGAATTGGCCATAACCGAAACTCTTCGATGGTCCTAGCTTGATGATGAAAATACTCGAGATACCAGAAGAGATGAAATAAGATAAATAGAATCCAGTCTGTAAGTTGTTTTGTTCGAGGTTCGTCCAGTTAAATTCGGCTATTTCCTACGTACGTGCGAAGAATACCCGATCAGTGACTACCTAGGTAGGGATTTTTTGAATAAAATTGACTGTATGTACTTGTGGAATCGAGGGGCTCGAGTTTTGATGAGATTGGTCTGATACATTCGGTAGAATGGACGATGGACTTGGAGTAATGGCAAAATCTTGACGAGCCATGGCTAAGATGGCGATATTCAAATCCGTTCTCAGCATGTAATTGACCATGAAGCCAACGAAGCTCAAGATGTACAGTTTGACTCGAACTTGCATTTTTCCTACAAGAGCAAGAATTTGAAAAAAAAATTCAAGGGTGAAATAAAATTGTATTAGCCTTCCACGTGAATGTGTAATATTTTATACTTTATGAAATTCTATGGACAGATGAGCAAGGAGGAGTAATTGAAAAATTTTTGCTCGAAAGAATTCGCTAATTAAATTAATAAGCTCGCTTTCGAGAAGATAAGATAATCCTTAGAGAATATTGAATTGAATTATTGAAAAGAGCGAAAGTACTTACGAGATTTACGTGGTTGAGATTCTGAATCGATGGGATGCTTTTCTTTATCCGAGCAGAGATTCGGTTTTATCAGCATATCTGTCCAAGATGGCTCTCACCTTTGGATGAAAATCTGCAACAATCGATAAAATCCACCAAAGGTGATATTCCTCGATGTCGTCATCGATTTCTAAATTACATTTTATCGATCGATTATCACGAAAATAGTTCTTCTGTGTCGAACTCATTATACCAGAAGGTGGATTTACTTTAGCAAGAAATTACTCGAAAGATCGAGAAAAAAAATCACCAAATTTTATACGTATGTCTCATTACGACGAAGGTGTACGAAAACGAAAATGGATTTTTGTGCTGATAACGATGCCATCGTAGACGTCGTCTTTGAAGTGAGTATATTCGCAGACAAACAGACGCGTGGATTCGATTAAAATATGTTACAATGTGGGTAGTTATAGGTACATAGGTCGATTTATCAACGTTATTAAAGTACCTTTTATGCCATGATTATTAATGATGCGACGTAAGCAAGGTACTAGACGGGTACCTAGACTATGAAAATTTTTTCCTTTCTCCTTTCGTTTATTTTTAATTGAAAAATTTTTGATAGAACTTACCAGGGAAGTTACGAATTCTCGCAAGGAATCTGTGCAACGAGTTGAGGAATTTCTGCTACGAATATTTTGATATTTGGTACGAGATTATTATCTGAAAATAAAAGGCGAATTGTAATCGTGAATTAGGCGTAAAATGGACAAAGCTTGTGACTGCGAATTATTGTTTATTGGAACTGGTACGTAGATATAATAAAAGATATTAATGAAGACACAAAATAGCGACGAAATTTTGCCTCGTGAATGGAAATATTTCACACGCAATGCGATGTGTAGGGACAATCAACCAACGGTGAAATTTAATATCAACGCTGCGTAGTATTATTCCAGCACAAATTCTAAAGAAAGGCCCCTCCACGGGTTCTCCCGTCACTATTCATTTCATTGAATTTGAAATACAGGCGCCGCATTGGTCGTTGCTCGAATTAGCTGGAATATAGATTTTAAATGGAACGAGTATCTTACCTTTTGCCTTATAATTAAATCGCAGCTCGGTTTATAAGAATGGGAGATACGTGAAGAAGTGTTGCGGAATAAATGTAAAACCACGTATGGAGTATAGAAATGGAAAGTGGATGGTAAGGCAGGGCACAGGTCACCTGAAAAATGAGCGAATTTTTTTGCGTTAAACAATGGGCGGTGTTGAATGTAGCTCGAACGGTTCAATCCTGTAATTATTGAAAGAGTTGTAGTACTTAATAACGAGATTATTAGCGAAATATTTGATTAATTAATAAAAGGGTTTTTAGGGTGCACAACTCGATATTCTGCGAATCCTGTAGATTTTGAAAAAGTTGTGATTTAGACCCAAAAATTTTACTTTTTTGTATAAAAACTAATGTTTTAATTTATAAATTTTGATTTTTTTTTTTTTTTTTTTGAAATTCATAGCATTTTTGGGAATTTTCAACCATTTCTTCATTTTTGTTGACGTATGAGTGTCGAATAAACTTTTTTTATAGGTACCAGGTACGTGAGTCGATTTTTACTTATTTTTTCTTGAATTTTTCAATGAGTATTTTTTTGGAATTCCTTGATTGATCTTCAAAAGAGTAAACTATTTTTAATCATTTTCAGTCATCAATTTTTTAGCCTACTTTAAATATAATTATTTTGAATTAAGTAACTTTTTTTCAGTAATTTCTAATTCAGTTATGTCTAATACAATTTCAAATTTTTTCAATTTTTTTGTCATTTGTAATTCTACTTACGAGGTATACTTATTTTTTTTCAATTTTCAATTGAATATTTTTCAATTCCTTTTTATAAACCTTTTTTTTTTTTTTTTTTTGAAAAAATTTTGAAATTCGAACTGCGGATCATTTTACTCATTTACCAAACCAAAGCCTTCAATAAAATTATTCTTTAAAATTTCAAGAAAAATTACAGTTTTGAAAAAAAAAATTAAAAACTTGATGAAAATTGGAATTTTGGTAATTTTTTGAATTTTAGTAGGTAAAATTATAGAAATTGTAGCAATTTTAAAAATAGGTAGGTATAATGGATTTTGACAGTTTTGAAAATTTTTAATATCTTTAAAATTTTATGAAAATTCGAAATTCAATACTTGATAAATTTTTAATAATTTTTCATTTGGGGAAAAATTTTAAATTTGAGATTATTATGTATTTCAAAAATTGGATGAAAATTTTAAAATTTAATAGAAGTGGGAAATTTGATCATTGTAAAATTTTAATAAATTTTATAAGTTAAATTATTATTTTTAATTCTGCTTTTAATGAATAAAATAAGACAATTTTGGTAATTTTCTAAATTTTAATGAACTTTTGAGAGTGGAATAATTTTTGAAATTCAATTTGATCATTAACAATTTTTTAAACTCCAATGTTTGATAGATTTTTGGAATTTGGTAAAAATTTAACATATTATTTTTATAAAAATTCAAAAGTTAAAAATTTTTCAAAATTTTTTGAAAACTCAGGTCATTTCAAAATTTTTATAAATTTTTGAAGTTGGCATAGATTTTAGAATCTAACTTGGGGTAAAGTTTGGTAGATTGGTATCACAGGTGAAAATTCAAAATTTTTGGAATTCGGTAAATAGGAAATTGAAGTATGAGTAATTTTAACCTTAATTCAATGTTGAAAATTAAAATGGAATCCATTTTTAAAGTTTAGTAAATTTGATCGATTTTTAAAATTTGTATTTTTTTTTTTTTTAATTTGTAAATATTTAAAATTTGGAACATTTTCCATTTTTAAAATTTTTATCTATTTTTAATTTACAATTTCTATATTTTTTTTTTCTCACTTAGGTATATTAAATATCTAAATAATTATAGAGAAGCTAATACTATGTAATGTAAGTAAGTAGTTTTTGTAACTTGAGATTAGTTGATGTACGAAGAACCAATAATTATTTGTGCCTACCTTTTTGGATTATGTAATCATATGAATTGATAAGAGCTAGAGATCGTTTGAATGATTAACATTATCGTTCAAGAAATTATTTTAATATCTAGAAAGGTATTTTTTGAGAAATCGAGATTCTAAACTTTTGTTAAACTTTTATAATTTTTCTCCTTTAATTTCCTTCAATTTTTGAACTCGAGGCCCACTAACATATAATATAAATGAAGAATTCGTTTCAAAATTGACCAATTTTATTAGTTCTCATTCTGTGTTAGGTTAGGTTATTTCCTTCAATTTCGTTGCACTCCTACATTTCTCAACTTTCTAAGAAACGTTTCTTCTGTTTCCGTTTAGCCCACATGGTGGAACTACACTTACAATTATCGTAATTAAAGATAGAGAATTATCTCATAAATTGATTTAGTGAAACTTGATTTTTGTACGGATTTTAACTTAAACACTACTTGTTTTGATTTCAAATCTGAATGATTGTTCCAGTTATTTTATGGGGT
Organism: Balanococcus diminutus; assembly: GCA_959613365.1. Lineage (NCBI taxonomy): Eukaryota > Metazoa > Arthropoda > Insecta > Hemiptera > Pseudococcidae > Balanococcus > Balanococcus diminutus. The sequence goes on along the minus strand of OY390716.1, from coordinate 58,187,656 downwards.
AGTATCACAAAAAAATAATTGTTCTTAGAAGTACTATTCATCTACAACTTACCAAACGCCTTCAGTATGTTCTTCAAATGATTTTAACCAAATTAAAAGAATCATTCGCATCCGCTGCTGCATTTTAAAATATAATTGATTTGGGTTTTTTGACGATGGTTTTCGTTAGTATATTATACAATTCATAATCGCGTCGATTGTATAATATGACAAAACACGCTAGAAGGGCAGAAAAACCAGTAATGAACTAAGTAATATAGAAAAATTCACCAGCAGTATCTTGGCTCTCAACACTTTGGCGAGATCTTATCGTAATTTATCAATTTTTATGTATTTTATCATAGATATAGTAAGTATAAATGCTATATAGATAGGAAATTTTGATATATTAAAATATGCCCATTACGGGGTTCGAGAAGATGATTTAATAAATTTCGAAGGTGCCCCTAAAGCGTATTTCATATGAAATGGTAGATATCGAAAATTACGTCAAAGGAAGGGGGGAGAAAGGGGGGGGGCTGATTAATAAGTTCTCGATAAAAAACGAACAATTTATTTTTAATAAAAAATTTTAGGTAATCGAGTGTAAATTAATAACGTATTTCGTGCAACGTTTTCTCGTCGTCTTGGGTCTTATCCTCGATGGAATTCCATTTTTGGACTCTCGAGTCCCAGATACATACGAATTGCAAACCCGTCAATATACTTATGGCGGCACTGATCAAGAATACTTTTCGCCATTGTTCGACTGTGTCCTGTGAAGCAAGATTTTTTTCATTATGAGCAAAAATTTTACTACTGTGAATGATACGTAGATTAATATTTTTTTGGTCGAGTCGTATATTCTTCTTCGACCTCTTATGTTTCATGGTAAAAGCCAATGACGAATTTTTAAAACATTGAGATTAATTTAATTGGACGTAAATAGTAGATAGGTGTTTATAGGTATGTTCCTTCTTGGATCAGGTTTGTCAATAAATATGACGCAAATTACATAGGCACCTGATTTAAAGTCAAGTATCCAACAAGTGCAGGAATTAAGAATCCGGCAGTGTGACTGCATATGCCACATAATCCCTGAAGAATGGCTGAAAAAAAACAAAATTGTCTAACTAGAGCCTTTTCTACAGTAGAACGAACAATTTTAGTTTACAAGAATGAGCAAACAGCAAACCTCCAAAATTAGGACTAATATCAATTAGTCCCACAACACCTCCGGACGCAGCTGTCCCACTGAGACCCATGATGGAAAATATCAACACTTCAGCTACTGGCAAAATATGGCCGAAATATGCCAAACCGATCATCAGCAGACCGGTGAGAATGTGACCTTGAATATTGAAAACAAAAAAATTTATCTTTTCCCCGAAATCATAGAGTCTCACAAATGAAGAGATAGAGATTCTTCGAAAGGGGTATGGTCCAGAAAAAGATGAACGAAAACTAACTTATAAATGTGGCCAATTTCCTCACCGCTGTCGTGGACAGTTTTCTTTTCTTGATCAAACGATCCGAATATATGGCGTAGCACAAAGAGACCACAATCCGGAACAGATGTGGAAACGAGGACCACATGCCTGTCTGATGAACGATGAAGTTGAACAATGAAAACTATGACAATGACAATTGACACTGCAGAAATTATGTGCTATCAACTTACTCTCTCTGGTGTGAGGTGATGGAAGAAACTCATATATCGAGGGGCGTAGATAGTTATGACGAAAATCGTCCACATGATGCCAAATTGTCCAATTATATTGGAGTGGACTACGCTTGAGAATAATATGTGGCTCCAAGGGACTGGGATTTTGACCTGGAATTAAAAATTTCAAGTCTTTTTTTTCAAGTCCCTTTAAAAATAGGGTAGTACAGTCCACAGTACCCTGCTGGACAAGGCAGCTCCTTGTGATTTATCTTTGATTTGTTTCTTCTCTTCAATCGACAGTCTGGGATGGTAATCAGGTTTATCGTACATGAGATACTTCCAAGCAGCGCACCATACAAATCCTAGCCCAGCAGTCGAATAGAAGACTGCTTTCCAGCCGAAAAATTTCATTATGAATCCACTAATGAAGTACGTGACAGCAGAACCAAATGAAATACCTGAGAAGTAGCAAGATTTTAGAGACCGGTGACGAAGATAACGAATAGCAATCAAGCAATCCCTTGCGGAAAACTACAAGTTGTCACAAGTAGAATTTATGATAAGTTGTAAATTCGAAGGTGTTATGACAACTTGTAACAACTTATTTTAGGTATGAGTTGTCTCAAGTATTCCTAATACAAGTAATCAGGACAACTACCAAAAACAACTAATCTTCGATTACTGTTGATACCTTCAAGTTGTGATAGTGTCAACTAACTTGTAACAACTAACTGAGGTATAACTATTCACTACATATACATGATATACATAACATGTTCACAACAATACATAATGGTATAACTATTCACAACTTATTACAGCAAGTATTCACAAAATGTGAGGTACAAAATGAGTATTTATAACATGCTTATTCACAACACACTATATCTGCGAGTATCAAAATGACCCTCAAAATTTCTGAATGGATAAAAATCTCACAACTCCATGCAAAATTGTGAAAATCGGCTTGTGGGGGTTTTCCGCAGCGCTGAATCCATTTTTCATTTTATTTTGACTCTAGACCCAAAAGGGGCTTCAGGGGGGAGGAGCAAAACTCAAAATTACCAATAATGGCATGTGGGGTGTGTAAATCTAGGTTTTCCTAGGTGCTGAATCCGTTTTTGATATCGATTTTGACAAATTCTCAATAGGGGCTTCGAGGGGGGAGGGGCAAAACTCAAAATTAACAAAAATGACATGTGGGGTATACAAATTAAGGTTTTCTTACTTCCTGAATTCGTTTTTGATATCGTTTTCGAAAAATTCTCAACTGGGTCTTCAAGGGGAGGGGCAAAACTCAAAATTCATCATAATTTTGAAGCATTTCTGGTACATTTTCGATGGAAAATTACTGATAAGTTTTCTATTTCTATTTCGAATTGAAATTTCATATTATTATATTTTTAAATCAAATTATTTGTACAGTCATGCTGGAAGCCTAAGACCACGATGATCGATGGGGCAGCAAAAAAACAACTGTTTATGAATTATCAAAATAAATTTGGCGTTATCCATCATGAGAAGGGTACGATTTTCTTTAAAAAATGAGGTGGAAAACAATCCTAAAAAATGTTTAAAATTTCAACTTTTTAAAAGAATACTTTGGAGACCTGTATGTTTCATGAATCATGATTTACATAATCCAAGAGTGATGGACAGTTATAAAAAAAATCATTTTACAAAACGAGTTACTGAATTTTTTCAAGTTGTATGAAAATACGATATAGTGAGATAATAATGGTCTGAAACTTTTGTCAATAAGTCCAAGTATTCAGTTGAATACTTGTCCATTGAAAATTTTCCAACTACAAAGTATTCAAAGTTGTAGAATACTTATCTACTGACAACAACTTCTGAAGAACAAGTTGTTTTCACATTGAAGAGTTGCTACAAGTAAATGAATACTAATCCATTTACAACTATTCTTGAAAAATAAGTTGTTTTGTAAAATACAACTTGTTAACAACTATGGATTACTTGTTGATGACTATTTACAACTTGTACTTTTCCGCAAGGGATGTATAAAAGGATGCAATCCAGCACATTATCATACCCAGAAAACAAGTCAAGAATTTCCCTCTATTATGTGGAGCCACCCAGTGAGGCACAGCGACAAAAATACTCGGAAAAGATAACCCCTATTGGAAAAATAAAAATATTTTCAACTTATTGGCACAGCTGTAAATTGTCGAATATTCCTAGTTCCTACTATTTCCCCTTACCACCACACATCCCTGAATCATTCGAAGACAGGCCAATAATCGATAATTGACCGAAGCTGCCATGGGCAAAAGCACGTTTATCGCACTGCCCAAAAATATAGAAAACCCAAAGACTACTTTAGATCCGTAATTCTGCGCCAAAATACCACCAATAGGATGGGACAGCCAGAGTAACCAGAAAACACCTCCCAAAACTGCGCCTTGTTGAACCTCATTCCAGTGGAATTTTTCTTCCTGGAAGAAATTCAAACGAGATTCGATAAAGTGTGGAATCTTTTCGTCGGGCCTTCAATATAATTTTATTTACTTTGGAATCGACGATGGTGGTGTTATGTGAGATGGGTTTACCCTGTATGGGCCTATCCACCATGTTTGTGATGGCGATATTCAAACTGGTGAGTAGCATGTAGTGCATCGAATATCCCAAAAAGGATATCACGTAAAGTGTGATCACCACTGATGCTGCGAAAGTGAATTGAAGGGTTGATAGAGTCAACGAAGTAAATAATTAAAATACGAGTCTCGTTTTACCTGATTTATTGGACATTTTCTTGAATTGTTGTATAGAAAAAGATGAAATATTATGGAGTGTTTTACTTCTCTACTGTTCAGTGGTTTTAGGAAGTACTGATATTTTATTTTTATTTGGTGTATCAAATGGGAGAATCTAGATTACGATTATCAGTAATCGAATTGCATTTTAGGTGTGCTACGAATAGCCTAATAAGCAATCTACGAGGAGAAACAGCTAAACATACTTAGCTTTGTTTGGAAAATTTTTCAAAGAGAAACTATAATTCAGTGAGATTGTTCCCTTTGTCTTGTCTACGAGTAGAATCAAAATTGACAAAATTTTCAAATAAATGTGTTTATTTTTCCATAAAAAAACAAACAAACAATAACAACGATACAGTTTGGTACATCTTCTTAAAATTTGCGCCTGATTTAAAAAAATATGTATTTTTTACCAAATCTCAATTGTATCAAAAATTATTAAATGATGAAAAATTATTCTTCATTCTTCTGCTAATGAAATACATTTCTAAATTATAGGAACTGAAAGGTACTTTTAGCTCCAAGAACACACTTCACTTCTCAATTTTCTTCAGAAATTCTTCTTGGTTTTGATAATCTCCTTTCCTGTAATTCCACGACTGAACGCTCGAAGTGCCAAATAATATGAATACGATTCCAGAAATAATACTTAAAGTTCCAATAAATTGGAAAACTCTTCCCCATTGTTCAATAGTGTCCTGAAAAATTAACCAGATGTCCACGAAGATTGATTCTTCTGCTCTCAGCAAATATACTACGTGTACGTACTTTTTTGCTGTTTTATTTAAGAAAATTTACTTACGATGTCATTAAGTATATAAGTTGTCGTCATAGGAGCTAAATACCCCGTAGAACTGGAGAGAAATCCTTGCACTCCATATATTACGGCTGTGAATGTGAAAAAAATAATTAGTAATTAATTAAGCCTTTGCAAGCCTCCATAGGTAGGTATATTAAAAAACCAAAAAACTTACAACAAAAATTTGGGCTAATATCGACGACATTTGCCGAAGTACCCGAGTACACAGAACCATTAAGTACCAGTGCCAATGTCACCAAGAAAATGATGATTTTGATGTCACCACACCCAAATAACGAGATCATCAAGAACAGAACTCCGGTCAATATGCAACCTGAAATGCAGTGCGTCTTATTAAAGACAATAATTCTTGACTGGTTGAGTGGATTTGATGGAAGAAGAAACTCACCAAAAAACATGGCTATTTTTCTAGCATTATCTGCGCTGACTACAGATCTGTGGATCATCTGGTCAATGAAAAATCCGAAGAAAAAAGCGTAGATCGCATGTAAAGCGTAAGGCAGTGCTGAGAAAATACCAGTCTGAAATAGATCAAAGTGTTAGAAACTGCTTAGAAAATGGTGTAAATATTATTTTACTGGCGTGAATCGTTTGACAGTATTTTTTTTATATTTAAAAATTTTTCAATTTTCCCTCGATTCTCAATAATTTCTCGATTTTTATTTTTTCTTTAAAAAAAGTGTTAAAATTTTGAATTTTTTCTATTTTTTTTTCAGTTATTTTCAAATTCTAAGTAAATCTTTTAAATTTGCAATTTTTTTTAGTTTTGATTTATCCAATTTTTGCAAAATATTTTTTGGCATGATAATGGTTTTGCTCTTGAAAATTTGTGTGTTGCAAAAAACAAAACGGCCTGGAGTCCTAAAATTTGCATTGCAAAAAATAAAGCAGTATGAGAGGTCTCCCAAAATTTTTGTTACAAAACATGAAATGTTATGGGGTCCAAAAATGTACATGGCAAAAATATTGGAGGAATTTCGAAAAGTCACAAAATAATGTGAAATTTTAAAAATGCCTAACAAAATATTTAAATATCAGAAATAGAATTTAAAAGGTTATGTATTGGATTAGTGGTCGTTGAGGAGAGGGGGTGGGAAATTGTGGTATTGCAAAAACATTATTATCATTATTCAGTGTTTTTCCATGAAGTTGAGAAATTTTTTCAAATAAAGTGGAAGATTATTTTGCCATTTTTGTTATTCTTAATTTTTTTAAACTGGTTTCCAATTATTTTTAAATTTAAATTTCATCTCTGTTTTTCGTGTTTTTTTTTTTTAAAATTTATTCCAAAATTTTCAACCTGCTTTTCTTTATTTCTTTCTTCAATTTTTAATTGTTTCTAATTTCAACTTTTTCGATTTTCTGAATTTTCAATTTTTATATTTATTTTTTAATGAAATTTTTGAACTAATTTCAAATATTTTTTTGAATTTCTATTTTAAGTTTCATTTTTAATTTTCAAACAGATGACATTTCAATTTTTTCTCGAATGTTTCATTTTTTAAAAAATTTTATGAATTTCTTCAAAAATTATTGGTCTTGTTTCTTCTTTCAAGTAATTTTTTTTCTCGGATTTTCATTTTAAAATTTTTAATCAATTTTAAATTTTTCCTCGAGTTTAACTTTCTTTGATATTGTAAACTTTTCCATTTTTAAATTTCTAATTTTTTCTCAATTTTATTCACATTTTTCAATTTTTTTTAGTAGGTAGGTATAATATTTTTTTCAGCAGGTACCAGATTTTTCTCTAAATTTATTTTTAGTTTAAATTTTTTATACTTTGAATTTTGTTTATTCAATTTTTGAACTGTTTTTAATAATTATTATTTTTTCTCTGATTTTTATTCATTTTTTAAAAAAAATTTTAAAATCAATTTTCAATATTTTTATTGCTGTTTTTATTTGTTTTAAATTTCAAATTTTCCTGTTTATTTTTTCCTCAATATTTTCCTATGAGTGAGTATTTATTCAGGTAATTCATTTAAAAAAAAAAAAAAAAAATCGACTTCTAAGTTTATTTCAGTTTTTTAGTTTTCTCATTTTTTATTCCTCCTCAATATTTTAATATTTTCAATTTTTCTCAACAGGTACCTAAATTATTAATTTTATAAAACTGATCTCAATATAAAATTTTTTTTTATTTTTGTTGAAAAAAAAGAAAGAAAAAATTAATTCAAGTTTAACAAACTCATCTCCGTCGCGTCGTGCCTAATATCGGATGTCTCGTTGACGTTTCGCCGGAAAAAAACATCCATAGTCAACTTATCGTACATCATTAGACAGTGGCGTAATAACTGGTTTGATTAGTTTGTTGATTTATAGTATACTATTAATTAGTATTTACCTCGTAAATTTTCAATCCGAGGACGTTCTTATAATACATTGGTAAATATAAAACACACGTGAACATCGCCCAAGAGGTAAATATATCACAGAAGATATTCACGAGCACTGGTTTTGAGAGTAAGATCGACATCCATGGAATTGGTAACTGTAGGTTTGCAAAATTCCTAATTTAGAAATTTTATTGGGAATTGAAAAAAGTTACTCTTTGTTTTACCTTATCTCGACTAACGGTGTTGCCAATTTTTCCCTCTATGTAGTCTTTTTCTTTGGCAGTGATTCGACGATGTTGTTGAGGACTGTCAGCTACGAGATAGTACCATAGTATGCACCAAATCAGCGTACCCGAACCTCCAAAAATGAAGGTAGCTTGCCAGTTCCATAACCATATTATCAAACTTGAGATCAAGAAAGCGGAAGCGATACCGAAGTGCATTCCTGATTTGAAAAATTGAACAAATAATTTAATTACAGCATCGATATTACGATTAATTTGAAATAAGTCGAGTCGCCTCACCCGAAGAAATCGTCATGAATTTGCTCCTTTCGTCTTGGGGCACCCATTTGGAACACATGATGGCGGATACGTGAGGGCCTCCTACACCCTAATAATGAGAGATACATTTAAATTAATAAATTCTCGAACATTTCAAGAGTACGATTGCTCACTTACCCCTACGAGACCCTGTAAACTTCGAATAATCACCAATAGGTTGAAATTATTGATGGAGAAGGGTATCATTATATCGAAAACAGCCAATAAAAAATTGGAAAATCCTAAAATCGTTTTTCCACCGAATCGTTGACATAGTACACCGCCAATCAAACGTGCTATTCCTAAGAACCACGAAAACGACCCCAAAACTATTCCGGTTTTACTTGCCCATTCTATCGTTGGTTTGGTCGTCTGCGCAGGTAAAAGAAATTAGTTAATTTAAAGGGTTTCCATGGGTTAGTTGTCTTTTGGACTTACATTTGCAACGATGTCTGTTTGGTTTTGGAGTGCAAGTTTCAATGAAGAGGTGTCGTTGTGTAGTTGACACGTTGCTGTGTTTTTTTCAAATCCTGATAGACTGAGTGGCAGGATGGACGTTAGAGCGAATTGAAAATTCGAAATACAGATCATGTGCAGCATTACGCCGCTGAATAGCATGATCCATAATTGATTTCTTGCTGCGGAAAAAAGAAAATGTGTGTCGATTCGAATGAATTTATGATCGAGAGAGATTAGAGAATTTAAGAGGTAATTTTTGTTAGAGGAGGTAAACGGGAAGTACACTACAAGAGGGGTCTATTGGACTATTTTTTTTTTTTCAATTTTATTTTTAAATTATTTTAATGATTTTTTTCCTCTAATTTTTGATTTCAGATTTACCCAGATTAGTTAGAGCGAACGACTTGGAAGACATCGATCGGTGAGTTAGTATTTAAAATCAAAAATTAACGATCTGTGTTTATAGGATAATGATTTTTACCTCGAGGGTTCAAAAAAAATCTACGTCAATGTTAACTACCTATGCAAATTTAATACGAATATTTACTTTTCGATCTCTGGAAACGTTTAGTACCAAATCGATAGCAAAAAATGACAGGCTTACCTTGCATGTTTGATGGTTTCTATGTACAAATTGGGCTATTTAATTCCAATTTATGCTGCATAAAGAAAGATCATTGCACACTTTCGCGAAACTACTGGAATTTCATTTTAAGCCACTCTAAACAAAACAGCAACATAGGTAATTCGTTGCTAATTTTTCCGAACTGTAAAATATTCGAAGAATTGCTTAATCGTCTAAAAAATCGGAACCATTTCTGTATCTATGGTCATTTACCTACATCATGTTCACGATAACTACGAATACGCATTTTATGTACTATCATTAGAAATAGTGGACGCAATGGAAGGGTGAGAGGGTGGTTCAACTTCCACCACTTCCATTTCGTGAGCCTTACTTGAACTACTAAAGTACAGTTAATACGAAAGATTTAATATCAAGTGACCCTGGCTGGATGTTTAACTGCCCATGTACATAATACTGAGTAACTTTTTTTTACGTAAATCAGCATCGATAGGTCTTGGAATGCGAGAAGATTTTTTTACTCGAATTTAATTACCATTTTATTGATAAAAAAAAAAAGTTTCGTGTTTGTTTTTGCTAGCGAATTAATCCGAAATTAAGTTGACAGTTTCATTAATGTTAGGCATGATTTTTTCGTGTATTGCTAGGTTGATTTAGATACATGTATTTATAGCATATATCATCAAATTTTCTAGTATTCAAGTATACTTACTTAATGCTCAATTAGTTCACGTACAAAGTTTGATTATACAATATTTCAATTATTGAAGGAAACGAGGCGATGATTTATTACCACTTTTATCACTTTCCGATTGATAAGTGCCTACGAACATACTTAATAGGTACTAGGTAGTAATCATCACCTGAAATATCTATAGTAAATGTGCTTGGATATACCGTAACATGTTGCAATAATATGGATGTAATTTATTATTGCACAATGGACCACATTTTTAAATAAATTGAAAAAAGATTTAACAATTTTGGACCCGAACAAAACCGGTTTTGAAAATTTTTCAAAACTGCACGAATTCTAAAAAATTTTGGGAAGTTTTCTTTTGTAAAATTTTGTAAAATTTGTGTTGAATAGAATTTTGAAAAATGTATTTTTCATTTTTTTAAAAAAAATATTTTCTTAACAAAATTTTAAACAATGTATTTCCAATAAAATTTTCAATAAAAATCGTTTTTTCAAGATTGATAAAGTTAGAGACGAGCTTATTTCAGAAAATTGAAAAAAAAAATTTTTTCTTTAAATTCGCTCAAAATGATTTTTAAAAATACGTACATATTTAAACGAAATTTTGAAAATTTTCTTTTTGTTGTTGATTTCTTTTTGTTGTTGATAGTTTTTGAAAAAGTTTTTGAAGATTTTCAAATTATAGTATGACTGACGAAATTTTCTAAAATGTTTTTTTTTTTTAATTCTATAATTGGACTAATGTTTTTAAAAACTGTACAAAAAAATCATCGAAAAAATTTGTTTTTGAAGAAGATTTTTCAAAAATTTTCTAATAACAGTCGGAAAATCCAATCAAAATTTTTTAAATGCAATTCCCATAAAAAATCCTCTGCATTCTTCTTTTAGCATAGTGCATAAAAAAATATGCTTTTATGATGACATTGATCATAGATATACCTAAATAACAAATCTGGATCGGAAACTTACATTTAAAATGTATAGAAAAATTGGTCGCCGAAATTATCACGAAGCCACGCCCATTTTCATTTAGGAGGTGAAGTCAATTTTCTTGAGATTTATTATATTATTTGAATTATAGAATAAAATAAATGTTTAAAATTGAAACTAGAGAACTTCATAAAGGCTTGGAATAAAAATTTTTTGCCGAACACTTTAATTTGAACGATTTATTTCGAATTATTTCAAATTAGCCGATCTTCACCTCCTAATTTTCCAGCCAATCAGAAAGCAGCATTCCCACGTGCATTCTCGGAATTTTGGAGACAGGAGTTTCCGATCCAGTTTTGTTATTCATATCTATGACATTGATGACCAAAATGGAGAAAAAAAGAAACGAAATTCATTACGAAATTCTGACAGAATTTTTCAACAAAAGACTTTGATTTTTAGATATTTTGTCAGATATTCTGAAACTTGAAATTTAAAAAAGAATTACTTAATGACTTTTTGACTTTTTTTATCATTTTTTTTTCAATTTCAGACATTACAAAATATGTTTTCCAGAAAGAAATTCAAAAATCCAATTGAAAATTTTTAAACGCAATTTTCATAAAAAAAATCTCCATTTCTCTTTGAAAAAATTAGAATACCTATTGTCTACCTATTTATTTACTTTTTTCAATTCAGAAAAAATTGTCTAAAAAAATTGAGAGAAGAGATTTCAAAATTTTCCTGAAAAAATATTTTCTTATAGGTATAGATAGGTATTTTAATATTTTAACGTAATTTTTTAAAAATTTTCTTTGAAAGGAAATATTTCAAAAAATTTCAAAAAAAAAGAAGAAATTTTCAAAATAGGTAATTTTACAAAAAAATTTACATTTTTTTTCAATAGGTACCTACCTAATTAAATATTTTCCAATTTTTATTTTTTTGAAAAACATTCAACACCTTATTTTTTGTAATTCAAACAAAATTTTATGAGAAAAAAATCGAAATTTACGAATTTTTTTCTTCAGTTTTAACAACGAAATTTTTATTTAGGTGTTATAAAAAATTTTATAAAGAAAATCTTTTAAATTTGAAAAAAAACTCAAAATTTTTTTAATAATTTGAAAAAATTAAATTCTAAAAATAAATGTTGTCGATTTTTTCTTAAGTAAGTTCAAAAATCCAATTAATTTTTTTTTAAACGCAATTTTCATAAAAAATTCTTTACTTTTTTTTAAGGAAGTACCCACGTATTTATTTATTTATTTTTAAATTTTTTTAAATTATTATTTAAATTTAACATCTCAACTTCTATTTTTTAATGCACAAAGAATTGTCTAAAAAAACGAATGAGAGAAAATAGATATTTCAAAACTTTTCTGGAAAATAAAACCAAAAATCCTATCAAAAAATTTTCTTCAATTTTCACGAAATAGCTTTTAATTTTTTTTTTCAAAAGGAAATTTTTCAAAATTTTCTTTAAAAAAACAATGTTTTATTGAAAATATATTTTTTTTCAATTTTCTCAAAAAATCGTCCAATTGTTCAGAAAATTTTTTAAGGGCGGATTTCTTGATTGAATTTTTTTCAAGAAAATTTCGAATTATTTCCTTTCAAAAAAAATAATAAAAAATTTACGGTTTCTAGTGATTTTCTTTTTCAATTTCTTATAAAAATGAAAGGAGAAAATAAAAATGAATTAAGCGTCACTTTGGATGCACATTTGGTAAATTTCCTGAGGGCTGTGGTTTGGGGACATTCTAGTCGTTAGATAAGGGAACATTTTAGAATCAAAAAATCTTTGCTCACCTGAAATTCATTTCGCTTTGTTTTATGATCTAATTTTACTGGGCTAAGATGTGCGGTCTGTGCGCAACCACATATTGAAATAGGCTTTAATTTGAGAACAAATAAATAATGTAAAAACGTAATTACATAACACGATGAACATTTATTCGTTATACATTGACATTCACCTTAAATTAAATAGGCTAACATCCTATTTCGTATTCGATAATTTGGGCTATAGTTTGACGTAGTAGGTTTACTAATATTTCATGGATAGAGAGGATGAAAAACAAAACCTTAAAAATGCGATAACAAGGCGGATTTTAATTATTCATAACAACCTATGACGCATATAAACCTATAATAATATTTTTAAGAAGTTTCTCACCCGTCCCTTTCACCTTCGAAAAACTTGTGTAGCATTTAGTACATACTTAGAATAAAATGTAGATTTACGTACAAACTATTTTCGTACCAAACATTTGACAAGCTTAAAATATTACATAAGTCAGTCACGAGTTGAAAATGGTGAAAATTCTAAATGAGCCGTATGAAAATGATATGTATTTTAATCCGGAAGACTAACTCCGAGGAGATTGAGTATCAGAAATTATTCGAAACTGATTCTGTTTCCGTTTTCATTGATTTTTAATAATTTTTCATCCGGTTTTTCGATTTCCATTTGCGTAGAGTAGTTCCAAGGTTGCACTTCAGATTGACTGAAAATCAAGAAAAGTATACCAGGAACGACGTTGATGGCTCCAGTGACTAAAAATACCGTGTTCCATTCTTTGATGCCTCTCTGTAATTAAAATATCGTAGGTATGAGTTATCTAGAAGATGATTCGAGAGTTGTTTGGTGTGGTATAAGGAGATGGGAGAGGTACTTACGCTTTTACCACTTATTAAAGAGATTAGGAGAGGTGACAGGTAACCGGTAGTGGAGGTTAGAAATCCTTGTATGCCGTGTAAAATGGCTGCGAAGATATTTGAAAAATTATTTAAAAATATAGATTTTTTTCATTTTTAAACATTTCAAATGAATGTTGGTCACTTACCACAAAAGTTTGGACTCATGTCGATAACGTTAGGTGAAACGCCAGACAATGAGGCTCCGTGTAGCATCACAGCCAAGGTTAATAAAATTATAATATAAATGCTGTTACATCCGCCGAAGGAAAGCGCCGCAAATAACGAGCCAGCGAGGATAGTATCTGTGGAAAATCGAATAAAAAAAAATATTTAGTAGCCCAAAGGTAGATTTTTAAAAAGTGAAAAAAATTTTGAATCAAGTTTTTCTCAAACTTACTAAATAATGCGGCGAATTTTCTGGTATTCGTCCTGGAGAGTATATTTTTATGAAGTAAGATGTCGGTAAAGTAGCCAAAAATAATGGCAAATACGGTCTCCAAAATATACGGTAAACTGGACAGCATGCCCATCTAAGTTCACAACAAAAATTGTTCTTTAAAATCTCGAAATGTATGGAAGAGAAAATTTCAGTCGAAATGTAAAATTGCTAAATCATACAGTGTGTGCTGCAAATCCGTGAATTTCGGTCAAATACGACGGCATGTACAGAGTGAAGGTAAATATGGTCCACATTGAGCCGAATTGACATAACGTGTTGACTATTAATGGAGTAGATGTGAGAATAGACTTCCATGGTATTGGTAACTGCAACAAATGATGAAATAAAATGTAGCAGCATTGCGGCCGACGTATTGTAGGAGCCCTGTTGATATAGGGGCCCAAAATTTAAGCTAAGGTCCCAAATCTTATCATGTCAAAGTATGCTAAAATAAAAACTAAAATGGACAAAAATATCAATTCGAAGCAATTTTTTGAATGAAAAATCTACTTTTTTCAGAATAAAAATAGCTTATTTTGGGGGGGGGGGGGAGGAGGGAATATCTTGCATTTTTGTAAAAAAATCTATTTTTTAGAGAATAAAATGTCTTTACTTTTCGAGAGTGACCTTTTTTTTTTTTTTTATTTGAAAAACGCATATTTTTTTCGATTTTTTTGCAATAACAAGATCTTAATTTTTGAAATAAATATCTAATGTTTTCAATTTTTTTGAAAAAAAAAAAAGAATTTTTTGAAGTACCTACATAAAAAGTAATTTTGGAGAGGGAGAGGTTTTTCAGGTTTTTTAAAGTAGGTATAAACATTTATTTTATTTTATTTTTTGGAATGAAAAATCTTTTAATTTTTGAAACACTTTTCCAAAAAAAATTCGTATTATTTTTTTTCAAAAAATTTTCAAATTTTTTTGGAATAAGAAATCTTTCATCTTTTTTGGATTAAAGATTTTTTTTTTAATTTCTCGTGTTTTTTTTGTTTTTTTTTTAATAAAAAAAATTATTCTTTTTTAGAGTAAAAAATCTTTCAATTTTTGGGATCATTTGAAAAAAGTTGTGGATTTTTTCGAGATAAGTACAACAATTTTCTAATTTTTTGAATTTTTTTCTCGATTTTTTGTACCATGAAATTTCCTATTTTTTTGGAAGAAAAAAGTTTCTTAATTTTTTTAAAATTTTTCGAGGTTATTTTGGAGGGGGGGGGGGTAAAAATATTTTTTGGGTGAAAATAATTTTTCTCATTTTCTTTGGAATGAGAAAACTTCTAATTTTTTGGAACACTTGAAAAATTCTCTTTTTTAGAATTTAATTTTATTGGAAACAAAAAATTTTTCAATTTTTTTTTGTAAATGAAAATGAAAGTTTCTCAAGTTGATTAAATTAAAAAAATTTCAATTATTTTTAGTGAAAAAATTTAAATTCTATTTTTAAAATTTTTCGATTTATTTCTGGAACAAGAAATCTTTCAATTTTTGTTATTACCTAAAGAATGTTTTTAGTGTGCGTAAGCACACTATTGGTTTCAGTCTTGAAATATAAAATTTTGAAATAGGTTTATCGAGGTTAACTCATTAATGATGGGATGGATTTGGTTCAAATTTTCAAGGAATGTAGAGTTCATGAAGGCGGAGGGCCAATGAGATTTGTGTGTGAATCTAATGAGTAATTATCGAGATAATTGCAATTTTCACTTGAATAAAAAAAGGGAAAAGGGGACTTTATCTTGGGGCAATAAATTTAAAGTGTTCAAAATCGAACAATGGTCACGTCACAACGTCCACTTTGTGCTCTGAGGTTTTATCTTTTTTGGGGCAATAAAAATTTAAAAAGTTCAAAATCAAACTTTATCAGCACAGCAGGCGGTAAACATTTTTTCAGCGCAGCAGGTGGTAAAAAATCAGAAATCACGTCTCAGGCTCAGGGCAATAAATTTTAAATGTTCAAAATCGAACAATGATTCCGACTTGTGGTCTGCAGTCTTATCTTATTTTGGGGCAATAAATTTTAAATGTTCAAAATCGAACAATGGGTCGATCTAGTTTTCAGTTTGAGTGAATGGGGAGGTGGTGTGACTATGCGATGTTGGTGGGGAGCATGGCAAATTGAAATACCAAAGTAAGTATGCTTATGTTAGGTATAAAAGTTATTTCAGTAATACTACTCAGTAATTTTAGAATTCAAGCTACGCACACTGTTAGAGCTGCGCTTGTTTTTTCTTTTTTCAGTTTCTCGTGTTTTTTTGAATAAAAAAAAAATGCTTCATTTCTTATAGTAAAAAATCTTATAATTATTGGGATAAAAAAAATTGTTTATTTTTTTTTGGAATAATAAGTACAATTTTCTAATTTTTTGTAATTTTTTTATCTCGATTTCTTGTACCATAAAATTTCCTATTTTTTGGAAGAAAGAATATTCTTCATTTTTTTTTCAGTTTTTTTGGGGAGGAGGGGGGTATATTTTTTTATTTATTTTTTGGTGAAAAGAATTTCTGAATTTCTTTGGAATGAGAAATCTTCTAATTTTTTGGAACATTTAAAAAATTCTCTTTTTTAGAATAAAAAGTATTTTAATTTTATAGGAAAGACGAAGTTTTTCTTAATTTTTTTTGTAAATGAAAATAAAAGTTTCCCAAGTTGATTTTTCAATTTTTTTTTCAGTGAAAAAAATTTTTCGTTCTATTTTTAAAATTTTTTGAATTATTTCTGGAATAAGAAATCTTTCAATTTTTTTTTATTACCTGAAGCATGTTTTTATAATTTCTCATGTTTTTTTGAATAAAAAAATGTTTCATTTCTTAGAGTAAAAAATCTTATAATTATTGGGATAATTTGAAGAAAATTGTTGATTTTTTGGAATAAGTCTAATTTTTTTTTCAATTTTTTGCACCAAGAGATTTCCTATTTCTTGGAAATAGAAGTAGATATTCTTAATTTTTTTAATTTTTCGAGTTTTTTTTTTAATGAAAAAAATATTGAGTACACTCGAGTCTTCTCCATACGTACCTTTTTCTTCGAAATAGAATTTCCTATTTCTCTATCGATTTGTTTTAGTTCTTCGGCGCTGATATTAGGATGTTCTTGAGGGCTATCGTAAATCAGCAAATGCCACAATAAACACCATAGAAAGGATATTGCGCTGGTCACATAAAATACTGCTCTCCAGTCAAAAATGTGAAGCACCCAGCCATGCAGAAAGTAAGAAAACGCTGTACCACAGTATAAACCTGTAATAGAAGTCACGAATTAGTTTTTTTACAGAATAATATTCTTCATCAAAATTTTAGGGTGCTTGACCCAGAGCTCGTATACGCACCTGCCATAACAGTAGAAAATTTCCCCCTCTCGTTTGGCGGTACCCATTTTGATATTAGCATGTTCGCAGTGTGGCCTATACCCAAGCCCTGTGTGATAAATTCTCGAATATTGATATGGATCGCAGAATGAGTAATGCCCAAGCGTCTATATACGTACCCCAAATGCGCCTTGTAATACCCTCAGAATGATTACAGTTTTGATGCCAAACGTCGCCCCGAATGGAATGAGCAAACTGCACAAGGCCATCATGAGGTTTGACAAAGTGAAGGTAACTTTGCCACCGTATTTTTGGCACAACATTCCACCTACAAATTGAGCCGGTCCCATAAACCATGTAAAACTGCTTTTCAAAATATCCACGTCGGTTAGGTCCCAGTCGAATTCGCCTCTCTATAAAAAAAAATTCAAATACGTATTTTGTTGTCGATTCTCATTTCAGTTCCTGAGAAAAATGTATCAATATTGCGAGAGATGACGAAGGTGTATGATCTAATGTGACGATAGAGGATGTTGCAGGCTGAAGGCTTGCACCATAGTTGGAAATATTCGTAATTAAATGTTATCGAGGCATTCAGTAGATGCTAATAGATTGTAAAATCGATAAGAAATTTTATTGGCTTATGCTAATTATTCCCGAAAAATTGTAAAATTTATAATAAATAACTCGAAAATTGGTTTTAAAAAATATCTAATGTTTTGATAAATTAAAATCAAGATAATTTTTTTGATAAGAATTTGTTTCATTTTTTTTGCTCAATTTTTTCCTGATTTATTTCTTTGAGAAAATTTCTTTTTTTTTTCGTTCAAAGTGTATGGTTAGGTACATACCTAAACGAAATCATTCGAGAGGATTTTTCAAAAAATATTTTATTCGAAAAATCCTTTAGTATTATTGTTTACATTACAAGAATTTACTTGAGACTTATGCCCCCAGCTATCGCGAATTTGACATGAAACCGGTTATCAATTCCTAGAGATAGCAATCATCACAAGCACACACACTGCCTCAAGTGTTCAAGTGTCTACCTATATATTATCTGTAGTATTTTTTTTTCACGAACGCTGCAGGGCACGACCTTGAATTCTTGAAAATGCGGAATAGACCTGATGTTCAACAAATTTCCCAACACTTGGTCATCCGCTATCTTCGCCAAAATCATGCTTTTCTGTATTTATTTCGTACTTCTAGTTGAAAGGAATTAACAATTTTGGAATAAAAAAAAATACTTAGAATCTGCGAATCCCGAGCAGCACACTCGACAAATTATCGAAATAAAAAATCGACAGAATATCGAATTCGATAAAGTGTCGCGTTAGTTCCGCATAAATCGTGAAATTATCTTTCGATATATAGATAGATTATCGACGAATTTAAGTTAATAAAAATTTCGAGATTATAGTAAGATATTTTATCGATAATCTATCTATAATATCGAAAGATAATTTCACGATTTAGGTGGAACTTTCGCGACACTTTATCGAATTCGATATTCTGTCGATTTTTTATCGATTTTTTATTCCGATTTTTTGTCTTTTACTAGCTTTTTTCTATAATTAAAAATCATTAATTAGCATAATTAATACATTAAACTATGCCTAAACACATTATTCATGTTACGGTAAGAGGATCATTTCAGAAAAAGTCAAAAAAAATTATAAAAAATCTGCCACCCGTGGGCTTGAACCATCTACCTCCTGCATGGTAATCCTCTTCCTTAACCACTATGCCATACCTTATCGTTGAGGAATTAGCAATAAAACGCTTATAATAGGCAGTTTAGTACTTCCAGACGAGTTGGACTTGGAAAAATTTTCACCAATTTGGAAATAATTTCAAATATCTTCACAAAATCGTTGAAAAATCGATCGACAAATTTCAGATTATTTGTCGATAATGTAGTTTCAAATATCGCCACAAAATCGTTGAAAAATCGAATTCGAGGAATTTCATATTACGTGTCGATAATATAGTTTCAAATATCGTCATAAAATCGTTGAAAAATCGAATTCGAGAAATTTCAGATTACGTGTCGATAATAAAGTTTTAAATATCTTCACAAAATCGTTAAAAAATCGAATTCGATAAATTTCAGATTATTTGTCGATAATATAGTTTCAAATATCGTCACAAAATCGTTAAAAAATCGAAATCGAGAAATTTCATATTACGTGTCGATAATATGGTTTCAAATATCTTCACGCAATCGTTAGAAAATCGAATTCGAGAAATTGCATATTATGTGTCGATAATATAGTTTCAAATATCTTTACAAAATCGGTAAAAAATCGGATTCGATAAATTTAATATAATCTGTCGATAATATAGTTTCAAATGTCGTCAAAAAATCGGTAAAATATCGAAGTCGAGAAATTTCATATAATCTGTCGATAATATATTTTTAAATATCTTCACAAAATCGTTAAAAAATCGAAATCGAGAAATTTCATATTACGTGTCGATAATATAGTTTCAAATAATTTCACGCAATCGTTAGAAAATCGAATTCGAGAAATTGCATATTATGTGTCGATAATATAGTTTCAAATATCTTTACAAAATCGGTAAAAAATCGGATTCGATAAATTTAATATAATCTGTCGATAATATAGTTTCAAATGTCGTCAAAAAATCGATAAAATATCGAAGTCGAGAAATTTCATATAATCTGTCGATAATATAGTTTTAAATATCTTTACAAAATCGTTGAAAAATCGAATTCGATAAATTTAATATTCTTTGTCGATAATGTAGTTTCAAATATCTGCACAAAATCGGTGGAAAATCGGAATCGATAAATTTAATATTCTTTGTCGATAGTATCGTTGACGAATATCGTCATAAAATCTTAATATTATCGAATTCGATAATTTTTAGATTTTTTGCCTATGAAGTTGTACCGATAAATCTTTATAATATCGTGAGAACATCTATAGATTTTCAAACGATTTTTTATCGATACGTTACATCTTCCGATATTATCGATCGAGTGTGCCGCTCGGGATGTCCGGTTTGTTAAAAAAAAAAAAAAGTAATCTCAAGAATGTAAACAAGATTTGTAGGAGTCATACGAAATTTGTATCTTATTTTTAAAATTTAGGTGTTAATTATTTGTCGAAAATAAAAATGTGCATCCTATGGTTTGGTCTACATTTGTACATAATAATAGCATAACAAGTCATTTGTGTAACATTCCTAATTTTCTATCAGGTGAGTGTTGAAATGTGCTGACTCAAAGCCTCGTGCTCACCTGTTCTTATACGGAAGAGAATAAAAACGCTGAATCGAAACCTTTTTATGGTTTGTAAATTTGGTCGTCAATACAAATTAACGGTATTGTGAATAATTTTTTAGCTAATCGCAAGACTCACATTCTATAAAATTACGATCGTCCGTGAAAAAAGGGGCTAGTGTTGGAAATTTGATTTTGTATTTTTTCTTTATTTTTTGTGGACTCTGTTTTGACCTACGAGCTCGATTTCCCTACTAAATTTTGTTTTGTAGCTAACTATTCGTCAATTTTATCATCAGGGTAGTGGGAGGGAGGGGCAAAGAGGACATTGGTCATGGGTCTAAGCGTGGGTCCACATTTTTTCAAGATTCCTGATTTTCTACTGAGAAAATTGTAAATTTTTTCCCCTAAAAAAATAATCATTTTTCCCCCTAAAAATGAATAAGATTTTTTTCCTAATAGAATTAAAAAATAAAATTTAAAAATTTTATCAATAAAAAAAAATTGAAAATTTTACCAATAAATGAAAGATTCGGAAATTTTATCAATAAAAAAATTTGGAAATTTTTCCAATTGAAAAAATTAAGGAAGTTTTTTCCCTAAAAAAATTGCGAAACTTTTTCCCTAAAAACCGACTG
Organism: Balanococcus diminutus; assembly: GCA_959613365.1. NCBI lineage: Eukaryota > Metazoa > Arthropoda > Insecta > Hemiptera > Pseudococcidae > Balanococcus > Balanococcus diminutus. Next base: position 58,166,524 of record OY390716.1, on the reverse strand, counting down.
GGAAACTTTTTTCCAAAAAAACGATTGGGACAATAAAAATTTTCATTATAAAAAAATTGAGATTTTTTTTATTCCAAAAAACTAAAAGTATCGAGATTCCTTCCTCTTCAAAAAAAAAAAAACAACGATTTTTTTTCTGAAAAAATTTGAGTACTCCATGACCCAATAAAAAAAATAGAAAACTTTTTCTCTAAAGAACTTGGAAATATTTTCCTCCAAAAATTTGAAAAATCCAAAAAATTGGGAAATTTGTTTCTTCAAAACAATTTTTAAAAATTTTAAATGATTTTTTTTCATTCTAAATAAATTGAAAGATTTTTTATTCCAAAAAGATTGAATGTTTTTTTTTTTTTTTTTTTTGTTATCTAAGAAAATTTGGATTTTTTTTTTCTTCAAAAATTTGAGAAATATTTTTTACCCCAAAAAATTTGAGACTTGAAGTGAGATTGTTTTTCAAAAAATTTAGATTTTCTAATTTTCAAGAATTTGAGAAATTAAAAAAATGACTAGTTTTAAAAACATGAACTTTTTCAAGATATTATTTTTTTTTTTAAATATTCTAAAGTTGTAAATTATCAAATTTTCAACTAGGTGCCATACCTATAGGTATTTAGTTGATAAAAAAAAAAAAAAAAAAAAAAACAAGAAAAACTAAAAGTTTTACTGAAGTTTTTCAAAAATTGAAAATAAATTTTAAAAATAACTAAATTTAAAAATCAGGTGATTTCGCTTTTGCTAGTTCTGTTCACCATGAGAAATATTTTTATAATGTTTAAAAAAAGTAAAAAAAAATTTTCCATTCGTAATCATTAAAAATACCAGATATTTGTTTCAGTTTCTGTTATCAGTAAACTTTGCACTTTCAGAATTCAGCATGAAAAATTCAATTTTGGTAATACTGATTTCGGTCAACATTTCTCCTAAATGGTCGAAGTATGAAGTGAAACTTTTCAAAATGTTTTAATTTTAAACATTGTCCCGAACGCCAAATTAAAAATTCAGAATTCTTTTATTCCAATGATAATAGGTACATTTATGCATTTTATAATTTTAAATTATTCTCCCGAAAAAAAAAGAAAAAAAAAGAAAGAAATCCGTCATTATAGCTCTTTTTTTACGGACGATCACAGATACCGTTTAGTCTCAAATAACGTCAATATATCGTTTCAGGAAACTAGCAAAATGCACGCTTTTCGAAATATTTATTATTATAAATAGATATTTAGTGCGAGACTTGCAAGGTCGATCGGTATATCTAATAGAGGTATGCAATTGTTATCTACATTACCTACTTAAATTTTTTTTTCGTCAATGGGGAAAGGAAAAGGAGTTATTTATAGTAAAGAAATTCGAGAAGAGTGTTTTATTTTTCTGATTTTTTTTTATTTTCTCATGATGATAAACTTTCTATTTCTGGAGCTGAAGATTTCGTCATGTTAGGTACATACATAAGAATGCACCTGCAAAAGATGTTAAGTTGTCGGGATGTTTTCAACAGTTTTTAAGCAACTTGTTAATCCTACCTCAACCGGTTTGATTTATTACAGCTAGAGAAAATGTATGTATCTGTCTCGATTGCACCACTGTTGTAAATATTCGAGCACAGCGAAAGCAAAGAGAATGAGAGAAAATATGTTTTCTTATAGACTAGTCGACGAAATTATCGCTACCTACTCTCGAAGTCTCGAGTATCTAATATCGTATTATCATTCAGTTCCACGTGTAAAAATAAACTCGCGATTACATACCTTCTTAATGGTAACAGAGGATTCGCCAGATTCGGATGTGGAATTGATGGCATCTCTCGCACACACAACGAAAGTCGTCTTATTGGCGTTTGATTGGTCGGCCGGAGGCTTGGCCATGTGTGTGATAGCGATGTACAAACTGGTGCAACATAACATGTGAACGATGACGCCGGTGAAGAGCATGAACCATAGAGTCGATCGTACTGTATGTAAGAAAAAAATGTATATATAATATATAGATAGGTACATGCGAATAATTAATGCAATTTTCGTGATACAGTGGCGGGCCTGGGTGGGACAGGCCCTTTCAAATAATATTTAGTTCGGTACTTCCAATTTTTTCAAGCTGGTCTAATTTTTTTTTTTTTATCAAGAAAACAGAGATTTTTTATCCAAAAAGAAGGAAAAATTGAAACAAAAAATCGCATTTTTCTCTCTTTAAAAATAACAGATTGTTTCTCCAAAAAATTGAAATAAGTAGTTTTTTTCTATTCAAAAAAATTAAAAAATTTTTATTCCAAGAAAATGCAGATTTTTTTTCCAAAAAGATTGAATGATTCTTCTCCCTGTATGAAACAAAAATAACAAAAATTGATTTCTTCTATGAGAGTGAGCTATTTTTCCCAAAAATTTGAAATATTTTCTTCTTCGGGAATTCGAGAAAAAATTTTAGGTTCTCCAAAAAAAAATCAGTTTCCATGATTTTTTAAAAATTATTTTTCACTTCAAGGAAGTTGAAAAATTTTTTCTTTCATTTCCTTAATAACAGTAATTTTTTATTCAAAAAATGAAAAAAAATAATTTTTTCAAGCAATTTGAGGTAAAAAATTTGAGATTTTTTTTCTATAATCATGAGAGATATTGTCTCCAAAAAAAAGTAGCTAAAAGGTTTTTTCTCACAAAAAATTTCAAACTTTTATTTTTCAAATTAAGAAATTTTTCATTTTTTTTTTTTTTTTTTTTTTTGGTTTAAAAAAATCGAGATTATTTTTAATTGCTTACAAGAAAATTCAGAATTATTTTTCTCCAAAAATTAATTGAGAATAAATATTTTTACCTACTCCAAAAAAATTAAGAGATTTTTTTTTCTTCAAAAAAAATTATAAATAATTTGTTACATTTTTTGAATTTTTAAGGGTGCAAAATTGTAGATCATTTTTTTTATTGAATTACAAGTTTTGGATGTAGCTGGAGCACCAGAGTTACTGCTATAACGAAAATTGACCTCCTTGCGTACTTGGCCCTTTTGTGCCAATCCAAAAAGGAAATCTAGTTATGTGCGTTACTGATATAAAGCGAGGACCTTGCTAAAGTATAAAGTAGTTGATGTCGTGATAAGTAGGTACATCTACATAAATTAAATTTTTTTAAAGCTGATGATAGATAATAAATTAATTGATGACGTGAGTACTTGTACAGAGTTGTGAAATATAAACATTCTCAAATCGCTACCTGATTATCACCCACCCATCAATATTAGCGAATACCTACCTACATCTACCTAGGATATGCAAAAAATGCAAGTACATAATAATTTTTTGCATAGTCGTTTCCCTTCGGTTGTACTCGAGATTGTTTGAAAATCCACACGATGCTTGTTCGTCCTTAAACTATATCGATATAACTTGCCAGAGAACTAAGTAGCACCATTGACCGTGCAATTACGTAGGCGGAGTCCGAAGTGACGAATCGAAGATGCGATTGGATAAATTAAATAAATTATTCTAATCAAGCAAAATATACATGTGTTTTAAAATGTGAACCAAATCGAAGACTTGTAGTCGTACTTGATGCAATTTCGAAAATTATAGGGAAGTCATTGAAGGAAATTGACGATCGGTGTCGAAAGAGATGGAGAGGGGGTTATTTTATTTTCAAGGTCTTTTTCCTGATTTTTACTTTTGCTTTGAATTTTATTACATTTTTTCATTTTAATTTTTATAACTGATTTTTTTCTAGTTTTTTTTTTTATTTTTTTTTTTTATAAATATTACCTACTTTACTTTGGTTAATTTTTTAAATTAGATACTGTACCAATTTTTTCTGATTTTTCAGATTTTTTTAAATTTAAATTTAAATTTCTATCCATTCTCATTCACTTTACTTATTTTAATTTTCGAAATGAATATTTCTTTACAAACGTTATTAAAATAGTTTATAGCCGTGATGACGCCAGCGAAAAACTAATTTCGAAAAAATATAAAAAATAAAATTATCACTCCAAAATTCTTAAAATTGACTTCGGGGGGAGGGGGGTCAAAGGTTCCTAATCCATTTTTTCACGTTATTTTGACTCTAGACCCAATGAAGCTCTTAGGGGAAAGGAAAAAACTCAAAATTACGAAAAATTATAATTGGGGTATGGAAATTTGAGGTTTTTAACCATATAAATCCATTATTGATATAAATTTTGAAAAATTCTCAGCAAATGCTCCAAGAGGGAGGGGGAAAAATTCAAAATTACTAAAAATTTCATGTGAGGTATGGAAATCTAGATTTTTGTACCTAAGAAATCCGTTTTTGATATCATTTTTGAAAAATTCTCAATAGGGGCTTCAATAATGAGATTGGCAAAATCGATATTCTCAAAAATGTCATTTGAGCTGGACAATATTACGACCTTCAGTTCGCAGACGCAGTGAAGAGAAGTATTCACTTCAAGCATCGTGAGTGAAGGTTACACACAACTTCTTTTTTAATTGAAATTTTTTTCTGTTTTAATTTCAGTGTTTCACCATTTTTTTAAATATTATTTTCATATTTTATTCACTTTAAATTTAGTTTTAATTTCATTAATTTCCAATTTTTCTACTTTCTTGAATTTTCCCTTTTTTTATTTATTTTTTGATTACCTAATATCAGATTCAATTAATTCGATTTTTTTATTGGATTTTTTTCAATTTATTTTTAATTTTTGTATTTTCCTAATATTTTTAATTGAGATTTTTTCCATGTTTTTTTATTTTTCAAATTTCATTCGCTTTAAATTAATTTTCATTTTTTAAATTTCCAATTTTTTCAATTTTTAAAATTTAAAATTTTTTTAGTTGATTTTTTTACACACTTATTCAATTTTCTTTAATTCTCTTATACTTATATTTTCCCCAAATTTTAATTTTTGTGACTTTAATTTCAATTTTTTCCTGTTATGATTCAATTTCAATTCAAGTTTATTTTTAAAATTTTTTAAATTTATTTAAATTTTGAATTTTTTAATAAATAATATCAATCTTCCATTCGACTGAGTACATAGGTTATCGAGATAAGTATTTAATTTGTTTGTTTAAATATTGATCGCCATTTTTAGAATGCTGTTTTTAAGGGGGGGGGGGGGGGTGCATCAAATTTTTTTTTTGTTGAATGCATAGCGTTGACAAGCGGAATTTTCTAAGACCTTTGCATGACGTCATTTTGATTTTTCATCTATGAAGTTTTGAAGAAGAATTGAAAACTAATTTCATCTTGCTTTTTTTTACAAAAAAAATAATTTTTGATTTTTGAAAAATAAAATGCATGGAGTTTTCAAAACAAGAAAATTATATTAATTTTGCATTTTGATGATGTTATTTTGTAGAAATTATTGATAAATTTTATTGGAAAATGAAAAAATTTTAGTGTCAAAATTGGAGAAAAACACGACCTTTTCTTCATGCCCCGTTTCCAGGAAAACTATGCAGCCCACGAGGTTTTTCCTCAGAATGTTTTTTATTCAGGAGAGCCTGGTCTGTAGTCTAACGAGAGGGTTTTTGCAAACTTCCTACTCTTTCCTCTGATTTTATCAAACTTTCTCATAAATTTTATCTTAGTATTCGATTCAACTGGAAAGAAGTCGTCGGCAAATCAAAATTTCGCAAAACCCCTCTCGTCAGATTACAGACCAGAGATGAAATTTGTTTCCAATTTTTCTTCAAAACTTCATAGATGAAAAATCAAAATGACGTCATGCAAAGGTCTTAGAAAATTCCGCTTGTCAACGATATGCATTCAATAAAAAAAATTTTAATGCCCTCCCTTTAAATGGTGATTTTTATGACCGAAATTACATTTCTCATTAAGATCGTAAATTTCAAAATGGAAAATAATACACTTAGTGATATGATGAGACTTCGCATTCACCAACATCTTGGGTGTAATTTTTTTTTTTAATTTTTCAACGCGATAGAATTTCTGATCAATTTATAAAAATAAATAAATAAAAAAAAAATCATAAAAGTTGAAAGTTTTGAATGAACGAAGGCGAAACGAAACCTGAAATGTGGAATCGATCCATGTCACATGTGATTAAAATCGAACCGCCGTTATTAACCTTGTTTTTATTTTGTGGACGTTGAAATCGGATATCTAGGTATTCGAAAAAAAAACCACGAAACACAATACAATAGAAAGGTAAGGTACTCACTTGGGATCATTTTAGTGTAAGCGTGCACATCCGGTTACTAATCAAATTACGTAGTCGACTGAACGGTTCGGTTAAAAATGGTTAATTAATAAAAAAAAAAAAAAATTAAAAATAGGCAAAATTACTACGATGGCGGACGCCGGCTAAGAAATAGGTTGATGGAACGCGTGTATGAGGTACTAAATTTAAGCCTTCGGTAGACTACGATCGCATTGGTGCTTGGACTATTTTATCCCCTGCGGCGATTGCAGTTGACGGTGAAAGATCGATGAGAATAAGATGGGCTTTGAAGATTTAGAATTTTAGTGAGAAAATACGATATGTGATAAAGCCGGATCATAACTAGTGGCGTAGTGGCCAGCGTGTTAGTGATGTAAACGAAGTACTGATTGGAGGGAGTGCGTTAATACATATACATAAGTGCATATAGTTTTTAGGTATACGCTATATTTAGATGATTCGTGCGATGCGATACAGGTTAATTCCCTTGGTTACCACTGAAACTGGTTTTATTCCTAATTACTTGTTCTACAGACCAGATTTGACAGATCAATAAGTACTTTGTATGTATACGAAATTTCCACTTATTAAATTTTAAAGTAGTCAACCTGTCTGTATATTGAACCGAACGTCGAAACTGAAACATTTTATGAATGATGGTTCAGCTCATTTATGGTTGATTGATCACGATGATTAACGTCGTAACGGTTCAAATATCGCGTAAACATGAACATCAAAGAGCGCACCATTTACTACAGAGATAATTTTTTTGGAATAAATTTTCATTCATGATTTCAAGTAGCGTTTATTTTTAATTTTCTTGTCATAGGTCTACTTTAGAGTGAATTTGGTTAGCCCATTTAAGCGAAATAAGTTCTAAAAAAAAGGCATTGCTTCAAAGGATGTCGTGGATATGATAAAAATATCACTGTTGTGTCAATGAAACTATATACTTACTTCCAATGCAGAGTGTTCCGGAAGTGAATGTCCAGACTTGACAAAGTCATTGACAAAAATAAAAATGCATTATACAGGCTACAGGGACAGTAAATCTCTTTTTTAAAGAAAAAAATATCCAATAGGTACCTATTTTACATTTTTTTAAGCTGATTTTCTCAAAGAGAAAAGTCAGCTATTAAATTTGACCTAATGATGGAAGTTGGGGTGAGGGGTATTTTTCTCGACGTTTTGGGTCAAAATAAGACGATTGGCATGATTTTCGCATTTTGGTATTTCTTTATAATGTATAATTATAAATATTAGGGTGGAGTGGAAAAAAAAACATACCTCGGAGTTCGACCAAACTCGCAGAGGTGGTTCACTTTGAGTTGAGTACCTCCCAAAAAAATTTTGAGCCTCCTACCTCTCAGGGGAGTGGAGCTAGGAGCCCTCAAAGTATAGGGTCACTTTTGAAAAAAACTCAGTTTTTTGCCACTTTTGGGTAGTGCCACTTACCAGGTACCTCGGTCACAGAACTAGAAAAGTGCAATTTGATTTTCTACACCTCCCCATGCTATTGAAGTTGAAAATTGATATCGATTTTCCTACCCCGCCATGGAAAATTTCAAAACAAACAGCTGATCATCATTTCCCATTTTTAAAAAATAAATGGCTAGCAAAGTTGTAAAAATTCAAAACTTTTGCAATGCCTATCTAACTGCCTACTTTTCATTATAATGTCGTTTCTTATTGGTTTAAAACTTGTTAAAAGTTTTTATTTGTCAAAAATAGCTGGCTGTAAATTGTATAATTTTTTTAATCATTTTAAAATTATCAATTTGATGATGTTGTTATCATTAAGTACATAAAAATAATTCAATTTACATAAATTTTGAAAAATAAAAATAAAATTGAAAATAAAAAATAAAAATAAAAATAATAGAAAATCGGCTCTTCTAACGCATTAACTGCGTTAGAGTTTTTTAAATATTTTTTTATGAGAATAAAACGTTGCAATTTGTTGAATTTTTTAGAAAGAAATCTAGCTTCCATTTACGTTATAAAAAAATATCTCTTTTCGTTTTTTTTTTTTTTTTTTTTTTTGAAAAACCTTTAATTATTTTGTTTTGCACGATTTTTTTCGGTTTTGTAATGTTGAATTTTCAATAGGAAAAATATGAAAAATTTTCAATTTATTTGAACTAAAGAAATCTCTTCATTTTTTTTTTTTTAAGAAAAAGATAAATCTCCTAATTTTTGAAAGAGAGAAAAAATCTCAATTTTTTTGGAATAAAAAAATTTCTCTTTTGAGAGGGGGGGGGGGATAAAAAAATACGAGCTGCCTACCCTGAAATTGCCACGTCCCTATGAGAGATCCAGGTATCCTCATATCTAAAAGTCGCGTCGTTTTTGGAGTTATTTTGGCTCAAGCATAAACATTGTTATCAGGAAATCTTTAAAATACCTACCGATGTTTGATTATATACCTATGGTTTGAACTGAATTTTTTTTTGAAGTTTCACGACTTCGGTGAGTTATTTTTATGCCTAGAAATCGATTTATTGTTTAAAAAAAAATTGGGTCAAAGTAACCCCAAGGTCGGGTAACATTTGCCCATGACTTGGATTAACCACCAAACAGGAAGGGGATTGCCAAAAAAATTGAAAAAATTTGCAAAGCTTCCTACAAGTGCCAATTCTACTGTTTAGAGTGAAAATTGGACCCCTTACTTTGAAAGAAGGAGGATGAATTTTCAAAAAAAGGCCTCAAAAAGTGTGCCAAAGTAACCCCATCTTACGGTATTTAGTGATGAACCTCGAGGAATAAAATTTTTGACTAAGAATGAGCGCTCAATGGGGGGGGGGGGTGCAAATATATAGGTTTTTCAAATTTTTAGAATACAACCCTTCCTTTGACAAAAATCTCAAAAGTTTTGAAAACGAGAAAAGAATTTTCCATTTTGTCAGCTCCTAAACTGTTCCCCATGGGCCAGGGCGATTTGAAATTTTCAAAGTAAATTTTAAGGTCATTTCAGGGGTTGGAAAAATCTGAAAATATTTCCCAAAACTACCATCGAGTACCTGTGTCTAAATTCTAAGTTTAGTGAAAATCGATAGAAAACTCGCTGAGATGAATTTTTTTTAAGCTTGAAGTCACGTTTTCGAGGCACCAGCCCTCAGAGGTGAGGTCAATGATCGCCAATACGCTCCAAAATCATATTTTACCATTACAAATCGGGAACCTGAAAAATTTTTGGAATTTGGCTCGAGGACCATTTGAGAAAATTTTCAAATTATTAGATAAAGAACTAAAAATTGGTATAAGTTTCAAAATTAAGTAATGATTAATTTAGACTTTGATTCAAATAATAATTATAATATTTTCAAATTTGAATAAATTTTTAAAGTTAGCACCAATTTTGTAAAATTATTCTGATAAATTTTTAAAAATCCAAAATAATGGAATTCAGCACCCATTTTCAAAATATTGTTAAAACTCAAAATCAATTCTCAAATTTTGATAAATTTTTGACGAAATAATTTTCAAAAAAAAAATTGATAATGCCAATTTTCAAATATGGCAAAAATCTAATGTTTGAAAATTTTCAACGCTGGGTGACATGCTCTTTCAGTGAGCCAAATTTCAGCTCAATCGGAGGTGACGAGTTGGCGAGGTTCCCTTGTAATTATACTGGATTTGTAAAGTTTTCACAAATTTTTAGAAGTGTGGCAAAAATTCAGAATTTTGAAAAATGTTAAAATGCGATAAAAATTTCAATTTTGATAAATTTTTGAATTTGGATAAATTTTGATTTTTTTTTTTAGAATTCAGCTTTTTAAGTAATACGAGTACATTAGGGTGGCCCTTATTTTTCGAATTTTGGAAATGTTGTCGGGACGGGGGGTCAATTGGTGACATATTAGTAGAAAATGATTCCCTATTTTTTATTTTTCCTCTAACTGAATTTTAAGCCGTTTCTCAGGGGCCCCCAAATTTGAAAAAATCAAAAAAATAGAATAAATAGAACATTTTGAAAATTTTTGAAAATTTTTAGCAAAATGGTCATAGAGGTGGTATTTCTATAAGACAAGACCATTTTCGATGATTTCTTATCTTTACCCCCCTTTTCATGAGACATGAAAAAACGTCATTTTTTACGTTTTTTAAAAAATTTGAAAAAAATGGCTAAAAATTAAAAAAAAAAAAAAAAAAATTGAATAAAATGGTTTCAACATACATGTTATCACCCAAAAAGGTCATTTACGGTGATTTTTCACCACTGCCGTATCAGTGAGAATTTTTCAAAAACTATCAAAAATTGAAAAAAATGAGGTTCCCAAAAATGAAGGTAAGCATGAAAAATCGCCGTAAATGACCTTTTTGGGTGATAACATGTATGCTAAAAACATTTTATTCAAAAAAAAATGTTTCTTTAATTTTTAGTCATTTTTTTCAAAATTTTTAAAAAACGTAAGAAATTACGTTTTTTTATGTCCCATGAAAAGGGGGTAAAGATAAGAAATCATCGAAAATGGTCTTGTCTTATAGAAATACCATCCCTATGACCATTTTGCTAAAAAATTTCAAAAAATTTCAAAATGTTCTATTTTTTTGATTTTTTCAAATTTGGGGGCCCCTGAGAAACGGCTTAAAATTCAGTTAGAGGAAAAATAAAAAATAGGGAATTATTTTCTACCAATATGTCACCAATTGACCCCTCGTCCCGACAACATTTCCAAAATTCGAAAAATAAGGGCCACCCTAGAGTACATACTTAAATTAATTTCCAAACTTGTCGGATTTTAAAATTTTGATCATAATTAAAATTTAAAATTCAGTAGTTTTTTACATTTTTAAAGTGGCACCAAGATCTTTTTTTGCGTTTTAGACGTTGAATTCAATACCAGTGATGAGAAGTTTTTTAAATGCAGTGTTGACAACTAATTTATTCTGAGAAAATATCATTTTTCGAATCTCTGCACCGCCTTTATTTACCAAGTTAGGCACCATGTGTTTATAATCTTTTTATTTTATGATACTCATTTTTATCTAAATCTGAAATATTCACCACCACTCTCCCAACAGCCTGTATAGGTAATCACGATACGTAGAAAACGCTCTTGAAACTCATTTTTTGTATCTGTTGCAAGTTTACTTTCATTAAAAAATTCTCCAAGATAGAACTTCACAGGTTAAATAACTATTTTTTCAACTACCTGTGTAGATTAATTCTTATCTTACGATTTGTTATCATAAATCAGACAAATGTTTGAATTGGATTTTACTATAGTGCATCATCACGTGAATCGTATCTTTGTATTCTAGTATTCATCCTCGACTCGGTAGAATGTAATTAGTAAAATTATGTACTTTGTTACGAAATGATGAATTTAAATTTAATGCAACCTTTCGGTCACCTACATTTGAAATATCTCAAAAAGGTTTTTTTTTTGTCTAGTTACCTAATCTAAATAATTCGAGATGCTGAAAAGTAAGCGGATTACAGTGCATTTTATATGTAGTTATTGTTACATAGTTTAAAAAAAAATCAAATATTGTACTATATACTAAAAAAATTAATCAATTCATTCCAAATATGTAACAACTTTTTAGAACGTGTTGTGCTGTGGTTGTTGCTAATTATCGGCATAATATGTCACATGTTCCTTATGACCAACATAAACGTCGCCATGTTATCGATGGTCAAAATAACATTGCGACAACATGAAAATAAAACTCGGGTATCTTTATTCGAAACTATAAAAAAAGGGAACAATTACAGAGTAATTTCTTACTTATCACGTATCTTTTCCAGAATAACCAATTCGACTGGAATGAACAGCAGCAAAGTATGATTTACGGTGCGTATTATTGGTTTGCATGGGCATCGCAGTTATCTGGGGGAATATTGAGTCATAAATATGGATCAAAGATTACGTTCGGATTAACTAATTTCATCGGCTGTCTGTTATGTTCGGTTATACCGGTAGCTGCCTATATTGGCTGGGAAACGGTCGTCGTCGTACGAGTAATTCAAGGGGCTATCGCGGTAATATACACTTACATTTTATTTGAAATCTCTTTATAGCATACTTTGCACATAAAATTAAAAATTTTAAAAACGATAAAACATTTTCAACGGTGGAAACTTAATTACTTATGAAGGTGCGGATTTTTTACCAAACCTCGATGAATTTTTGCAAATTTTGCACAATTTCAGTCGTTAAGATGAATTTTTCGAGAAAAAATTTTCTCTAAATCATAAAAAAAATGGTTGGAATTTTTTGTACAAAATTTTAGGAAATTGGAAAAAAAAAGTATTTTACAAAATTTCAGAAAATCTTTCACAAATATTGAAATCTTTTTTATAGAGGTTCAAAAAATAAAGATCACCAAGCATCAGAAGATGTCCTACAAATTTGAAAAAAAATAATCAAGGTGTCATAAAATTACCGCAAAATTTTAGAAAAGCCGAAAAATTATCTGAAAAAGTTTCTCAGAATTTTACAAAGTTTTCACAAAATTTCAACAAAACAAAAAACAAAAAAAAACTATGTATAAAATTTTTTTGAAACTATTTTTTAAAGTGTTCAAAAAGTTGAAAAACAGAATTTTTCAATTTGGATAAACCAGGAAAATTTCAAAATGCAGGTACCATAAAATTTTCTTAGAAGAATAAGAAATAGTAAGTGCTACCTAAATTTTTTAATGTAGGTAACAAAAAAAGTGTAATATATTTTTTTTGATGTGCAAGGTGTTTCCCAAATAATTTTTGCAAACTAAAATTTAAATTTTTTTAGAAACAATTTTTAATTCTTTGTTTGAATTTTTTTAGAAATTGATTGATGTTCTCAACTTTTTCACAGTAAAAATAATTTGAGTTTTGTGTTAAAAATTTCTTATTTTTTGAATTGGAAAAATATGTAAATATGTAAAAGATCTTAAGGGTGTGCTCTGGAGGGCAAAATCAGTAAAAAATTTAGTTACGTGATTTCTCAGCGAATACTGAACGAAATGTCATGAAGTTTTGATATTATGCTTCTTTATAACAATATCCAGGTGAGATATTTTCAATATTTTGGGAAATGTATCTATTTATGGAAAAAATTGCGTTTAAGCGATAAATTTTGGGACCTTCATCGTGACCTTGACTTGTCCAAAAAAAAAAACTTTGGATTCAATTTTTTTCCATAAATAGACAAATTTTCCAAAATATTGAAATATCTCACCTGGATATTGTTATAAAGAAGCATAATATCAAAACTTCATGACATTTCGTTCAGTATTCGCCGAGAAATCACTTCACTAAATTTTTTACTGATAACAACCCCAGAGCACACTCTTAAAGTTCTTTGGCAGAAAGAAGCTTTTCAATTTTTTTGCAGAAAAATATATTTTTTAGAAAAGAAATTTCACATTCATAAACGAACAAAAAGTCTCTCAATTTTTCCGAGAAAAAATACCTAATGTTTATTTTACATCATTTTTTTTTTTTTTTTTTTAAACCTTTTATTTTGTTTGGCATGGTTGTTTTTCGAATTCATTTTTTGTACTTCTTGGCGGTGTAAAAAAATTGTCAATTTCTTTAAGTAAAAAAAAATAGGTAAAAAAATCGTTCAATTTCTTGAGAGAAAGAAGCTTTGAGAATTCTAGAAAAGAAATTTCACATTATTTTATGCAGGAACAAAAAGTCTCTCTTTTTTTTTGAGAAAAAATACCTAATACCTACCTACCTAGGTATTTTATTTTATTTATTTTTATTTATTTTTTTTAAATCACATTTTTTGAGGTAATAGATAATATTACTTATTTTTGAATAGAAAAAAACTTGCAATTATCGTTGAATTTTTTTAGAAAGAAATCTTCTATGTAGGTAAGTATTTATAGAGAAAAAATCTCTTTTTTACTAAAAAATCCAAATTTTTCATTATTTTTTTTATTTTGAATAAACTCTTTATTTTGTTTATTGACATGATTTTTTTTTATTCTTTTGGAATACATTTTTTATACTTCTTATTTGGCGATGTAAAAAAATTTCTAATTTTTTGAAGTGAAAAAATAGGTAATAAATTTTAATTTCTTGAGAGAAAAAAGATTTTCAATTTTTTGGAAAAAAATATATTTTTTAGAAAATAAATTTCACATAATTTAATGAAATCTTTCATTTGTGATATAAAGCTGTTCCTTCCTTTACAAAGGCATTGACAAAAATAAAAATACATTTATACAGGTACAATAAGTCTAATTTTTTTGAGAAAAAAATATCTACCCAATACCTATTTTACACTTTTTTTTTGGTAATCCTATTTTTTTTTATGAGAAAAAAAATGCAATTTCTCGATTTTTTTTTAGAAAGAAATCTTCTATTTATAGGGGGAAAAAAATCTCTTTTTCGGTCTTTTTTTTTTTTTTTTTTTGAAAAAATCTTTCATTTTGTATGGCATGACTTTTTTCGGTTTTATTTTTCGAATAAATTTTTTTATACCGTTGTAATGTTGAATTTTCTTTAGGAAAAATATGAAAATTTTTCAATTTATTTAAGGTAAAGAAATCTCTCAATTTTTTTTAAGAAAAAAATGAATCTCCTAATTTTTGAGAGTGAAAAAATCCTAATTTTTTGAAATGAAAAATTCCCCTTCTGGGAGGGAGGATAAAAAAAAATACAAGATGCCTATTGCCTATCCTGAAATTGTCACGTTCTAATGAGAGATCCAGATATCCTCATATCTAGTAGTTTATGCAACGTATTGAACACCACAGTACGATTAGTTGCTGTAACATTTGCGTGTAGGTATGTAATATTTTGGATTCTTATGGTTTGCCTATTCACTCTGTGGATTTTCCTACGTCACTCGAGAAACACGATGGATAAAAGACAGATTTTGTCTACTTCATTCAATTCGAAAACCTCGGAGTTTATGGCATGTTTTTTTTTATCTACAGTCGATGGGCCTACCAGCTGGAATAATGACGATTATTGGACAGTGGTCTCCTCCAGACGAAAGGGGGAAGTTTGTTTCGGTATTCTTGGGTAATTATGAACTGTTGTAATCTATAATCAGTATTTATGAAACTGAAATGGTTCTCCAAATTACGAAATATCATCAATGTGTTCTGCATAGGTTTTCCTGTGGGGGTATCCGCTGGGTATACACTTTTCGGGTTCATCGCCGACCACCTAAGCTGGGAATACGTATTTCATTCGACGACGGTACTTGGAATAGTGTGGTATTTGATGTGGTACTGTTTGGTGTTCGATTCACCAGATCAGCATCCCGGAATAACGGAGAAGGAGAAAATTTACATTACCAAGAGTCTAGCTTATAGCACCACTAAAGAGAAGGTGATGATTGGGCGACGTATGAGATTAAATTATCCAGTGATCGATTTGGAGAATTGATCGATACCTGGAATTTGATTTGCTTATAGATACCAATACCTTGGAAAGAAATATTCACTTCGAGACCGTTACTCCTTAACATATTCTGTTCGTTTGGGCAGACTTGGTCTTTTTTTGCCACTGCTATTTATTTACCAAAGTATTTGAAGACTATGCACAATATCAGCTCTACGAAGGTGAGAAGGCAATGCACACCTTTTGTCAATTTCATTCAGCTAGAGTTACTAAAATCCCATATTATTGTGATGATTTGTAGATTGGGTTTTTTACCGGTATCGTATTTTTGGCCAAAGCTCTGCTGCAGTTCTTCGGAGGTGCTGTGACCGACTTTATGATTAAACGTGGCATGTCCAAGACAAGAGTGAGAAATATTACAGTATTTTTTGGTGCGTGCAGAGACGAACTCCTCAATCTGTATTTTCAATTTTTTTTTTTTTTTTTTTCATTTTCTTATTAGGCGTTGATTTTATATTTCCTGGTTATTATTTTCAGCCGCTGTAACCGCTGGAGTTTTCCTTTCGAGTATTATATTCGTAGAATACGACATGTTTTGGTCGTCAACTTTGCTGATTGGATACGTTTTGCTATCTTCGTTCACTTATAGTGGTACTGCAGTGGCTGTGATCGATATGTCTCCAAATTTTTGCGGTATTTTACTTTTTTAAACATTTTTTTGACAAGTTGTCCCATCGAAATGTTATTCTATTGTATTTCCGTTTGTGGTAGGAGTCATCCAGGGAATAGTTTGCGCGCTGACCGCATCGACCGGATTTTTTTGCTCTTTGGTATTTCAATTGTTATCCATATTCTTTGTAAGTGACTTTCATGCTAAATACCAACATCGAGGAAAGTTTTACCCTAATTTGAGAATTTTTTACGCAGGACGAGATGGAAATTTGGGGATATTTTTTTCTATCTTGTGGTCTGCTAAGTGTCGTGCCAGGAATATTGTTCATATTGTTTAGCAACTCTGAGTTACAACCGTGGAATAAACCGAAACAATATTCAGGGGAGGTTTTGAGGAATTTGAATGAAAACGTGATGCTTGACTGATGTACTGGTTTGTTGGTTTAATATTGTGCCAGATCTTGAATTAAAAAAATTGTGATAATACTTATTATAGATTTTTAAACCAACTCGTAATTTTTCTACGCACTTACCAAGTAGTTACGTTTGTTAAAAAAAATAAAATTAAATTAAAAAAGTTGAAAACAGTCACTCCAAGGTATGGAATTGAAGTTTCTGAATTTTATTAGATATTTTTCAAAAAAGTTATTTAAAAAAATTGATTTTGTAGGTACAAAATTTCGGAAAATTAATTCAAAACAATTCTTGAAATTTTTGTAATTAAATTTTTTAAAAATGCGTTGAAACCAAATTGTGAAAAAGTAGTTTTGGAAAAAAATTTCAAACGTCCTAAAGAAATTTTATGAAATTGAATTTGAACCGATTTTTTAAAAAGGTAGTTATTTTGAATACCTACTCACAATTAAAAAAAAATTAATTTCGAAAAAAAACTTGGTAAATTTTATTGGACAAAATTTGGATTTTTTTTTTCAAATTGCGGAAATTTGATTTTGAACAGCTTTTTCCCCAATTTTTAATTTTTTTTAATTTTTATTAAATGTTATAAAAGTTTAATAAAACTCTTGGATTCAGAACTAAATTTCAAAAAAAAATTATTTTGATAACATCTTTGAGCAAAATTTTTGAAAATTGCTTTATAGAAAATTTAAAGCTTACTTAATTTTCTTATTTAGAATACTTTTTTTTAGATTTGCATTTTGATATGTAATAATTAAATTTTAGACTTTGATCCGAATATAATCTCAAAATTTAAATAAATTTTTGAAGTAAAATGATAAATTTTCGAAGTTTGAAAATATTTTCAATTTATGTAGTATTTTTAAAATTTTGTAAAAACTCAAAATTTAGTCACTTGAAATTTTTATTGAATTCTATGACTATGACGTAAGAATGATTTTTAAAATTCAACTACATTTTCGATAAAAGTTCGAGTTAATATTCCAATTTGGTAAAAATCCAATACCTATGGTATTTGAAAAATTTCAACTTTTGATGAAAATTCAAAATTTGATAATTTTTTCAAATGTAGTGAATCTTTTCAAAAAATATTGATTTTCAAGGATTAGTAAATTTAAAATTCTTCGACTCATATAAATTTTACGAATCCTTGAAATTTGAAATTTTTTTCAAATTTTGTAAAAAATCAACGTTTTGAAAAATTTTTAAATCCAATAAAAACTTCATTTTCAATCATTTTTCGAATTTGGATCAATTTTAATATTTTAAAAAATTCTGTAGGTAGGTATATCTTCTTTAGGAAAGGATTTTAGTGAATTTTTGACGTTGGATTAATTTTTAAAATTCAGCGCAATTTTTAAATGTAGGTACCTAACATATATTTCCAAATTTTTAAATTTTGATAAAAATTGAAAATTTGTAAAAATTTTTACATTTTGCCAATTTTAAATTTATTCAGTTTTTTTTTATCTTACTGGTGCCGAAATTTTTTATGAAAACAGTGTTGTCAATCGACTTTTGTTTCGAAAATACTAATTTTCAAATCTCACTAAGGCCTTTATTTGTATAGTTACGAAGATAGGCATATTATCTGATAATGAAGTTTTTTGTTAACAGTATTCATTTTTTTAAAATCTAAATCGGAAATATTCATGACCCGTTGACCACTTACCGACCTTTCTATACTTTACATACCAAACGCTCTTGAACTTCATTGAACATGACTATCACAAAATTTAGTTTCATTTAAAAATTCTCGAATGTAAACTTACTCGTGGCAGAACTATATTTTCTCTATCTAGCTCATTTTATTCTTATCTTATGATTTGTTAACATGAAACAGACCAATGTTCAAGTTGGATTCTTCAATAACATGCTACCATATCTATCGTATTTTTGTATTCTCGTATTCATCCACGACTCGGTAGAATGTAATTAGGCACTAAAATAATTTGTTTGTTACGAGACGATAGATTTGAATTTAGTGCCAAGTTTTTTTTTTACCTATTCCTACCTTAAATATCTCAAGAGATTCTTTTCGTTATTTAAATAATTCAAGATGCTAAAAAGTAAGCGAATTGCACATTTATTTTAAAAAAAAATTAGATTAATTAATTCACCCTTTCCGAATATGTAACCAATTTTAGAACGTGTCCTCCTATGGTGGTTGATGATTATCGGTATAATATTCCACATGTACTTTATGACCAACATAAACGTCGCCATTTTATCAATGGTCAATAGTACGTCGCGATTAACCGAAAACATAACTCAGGTAACTTCAACTACTTCAAACGTTATAAAAAGAGAACATATGTAGTGTAATTTTTTACCTTATTTCGCGACTCCTTTGCAGAATAACGAATTCGACTGGAACGAACAACAGCAAAGTATGGTCTACGGAGCATTTTATTGGTTTGCATGGGCATCGCAGTTATTCGGTGGAGTACTGAGCCATAAATATGGATCAAAGATCACTTTCGGATTGAGTAATTTCATCGGCTGTCTGTTATGTTCGGCCATACCGGTAGCTGCCAATTTCGGCTGGGAAATTGTGGTGGTAGTTCGAGTAATTCAAGGGGCTATTGGGGTAATGAACAGAAATATTATTAGAAATCCGAAGAATATTTTTTTTAAAAATCCTACGAGAATTGTGTCAAAATTTTCAAAGAGAACGTCAGATCGCTAAAGTTTCCATTGAATTTTTCATGTACACTAATTTCACAAAATCTTTATTATCTTTACAAAGTGACAAATGAAAAAAAAAAAAAAAAAATGTCATAATTTTTTTTCAAAATTGTAAAAAAGTCACGACATTTAAAAAAAAAAAAAATGTTAGGAAATTAGGTACCAACAAAGTATGTTTAGAAAATTAAAAAAACTTACAATTTTGAAAAATCACTCTAAAATTTCAAAAGAATTTATAAATTTGTTGAGAAATTTTTTTACAAACATCAAAGAATATTTCAAGAATATTTTCTGACAATTTTTAACAAAATATCATAGAATTTTATCAAAATCTCAAAAAATGTTTAGAAAACATTAAAAAAGAAATTAAAAATTTGAAAAATAATTCAAATTTATTGCAGAGAAATACTAATTTCAAAATTTGAAGCCACATTCATTGAATTTCTACCAAAAATTTTTAGCAATTTTTTTCTGCAAATTTCAAAGCATTTATCACAAAACTTTTAACTATCGATTCTTATAAAATTTCAGAAAGTTTTTCAAAAACTTCCAGATAATTTTTCACACCAAAGAATGTTCTTTGAAATCGCAGAGAAATTTTACTTGATCTCTCATTCAGAAATTTTTTTACAAAAGTTCCTTCTTTATGCGTCAAAAAATTTCACTCAACTTTGAAAATATGTTTCCGTGAAGAAGAATTGGCAAATTTTTCAGAAACAATTTTAAATTTTCCAAGTACTAGGTAATTTGTAATTCCTCAAAATTGACAAATAAAAAAAAATGCTATTTTCATATACTATGCTTGCGTTTTTAAGGATCTTAGTCAATTTTGAGTTGCTTCTTTGACGTCTAGAAATTAATTTTCTTAATGTAAGTTAATATCATGCTTGGGGTGAAAGAAATAGGTTAATTCTCATGAGAAAAACGTTTTGAAAATTTTTTGAATTTTCTTGGAATACCTATGTAATAAGTATCTCAATTTTCTCAAGTACCTATATAAAAATTCTGATTTTTTTTTTTTTTTTTTTTTTGGAGTACAAAATATTTTACAGATGTTTGTCAAAAAAATCTCTTAATTTTTTGGAGAAAATAAATTTCCCAGTTTTGTGGAGAAAAAATCATTTTTTCCAACAATCCTAATTTTTGTCTGTTTCATTTTGAGAAAAACTCTTCCAGAGCTTTTCTGGTGTAAAAATATTTTTCAAATTTTTGGATAAAATAATTTCTGATTTTTTTTTTGTTGAAATATGTAGGTATAATTAGAATAGTACCTACTCACTTATTCTTGATTTGGGGGGGGGGGGGGGGGGGGGTGGCGTGAAAAAAATTCGGTGAAAAAAACCTTTCAATTTCTTAGGGAAAAACCTTTATTCTCTCTTTTAAAAGAAATCTCTTATTTATAGAAGAAAAATTTCTTAATTGTTTCAGGAGAAATCCTCTTGATGTTTTTCCTCCATTTTTTAAATCTTTCAATAAAGAGTTTGGGTAAATTTTTTCCCAATTTTTGAAGTAGGCAAAAAATCTTCTTCTTTTCGTTAAGAAAAAAATCGATTAATTTTTTCGTATAATTTTTTTTTTTGAATTTTCTTGGAATGAAAACATAATGGATATCTCAATTTTTTTGGAGTGAGCATAAAAAAATTCATCTCATTCTTTAAAAAGTAGGGAGGTAAAGAAATGAGTAAAAAAAAATTGGGGTGGGGAGCTTTGTAATTTTTAAATAGATTTTTTATTTAGAATGAAATCTCATATTACAGGTAGTCTGAAAAAATTCTCATTATTTCTGAGAAAAAACTATCATTTTTCTTCTTTTTTTTTTTTTTTTTTTTGAAAAAATATTTGATTTTCTATGTTAGAATTAGGTAAACATTTCTTCGAGTTGAAAAAAAAGTAAATTTTTTGGTAAACTTAAAGAATCTCTTATATTTCTCGGAGGAAAAAAATCTCTCAATTTTTGGGAGAAAAAATTGCTTAATTTTTTGAAATAAAAAAAAGGGGGAAACAGATTTTCCTGCTCCAATCAATTCGAAAAACTCAGAGTTGCCTGTATAATTTTTTTTATTTATAGTCGGTTGGTCTTCCAGCTGGAATTATGACAATAATTGGAAATTGGGCTCCACCAGACGAAAGGGGCAAGTTTGTTTCGGTATTCTTAGGTAGGTATAATGTAATAATCAGCGTTTTCGAAATGATTCGCGAAATTACAAAGTATCTCTTGTGCATAGGTTTCCCCCTTGGAATCTCCACCGGGTACACATTTTTCGGGTTCATCGCCGACTACTTTGGCTGGGAGTATGTATTTCATTCGACGACGATACTTGGTATAGCGTGGTATTTGATGTGGTACTTTTTCGTATTCGATTCACCCGACCAGCATCCCAGAATATCGGAGAAGGAGAAAATTTACATCACGAAAAGTCTAGAAAATAGTGGCACTAAAGAGAAGGTGAAGATTGTATGGGATTAAATTTTGCAACAGTGGATTTCGAGAAGAAGTTTTCAATACCTTGAATTTGTTCAGTTACCGATACCTTGGAAAGAAATATTCACCTCCAGACCGTTATTGCTCAATATCATTTGTTCGTTTGGGCAGGGGTGGGCTTTCTTAGCCACCAGTATGTACTTTCCGAAGTATTTGAGGACTATTCATGGTATCAGCTCTACGAAGGTGAGGAACTGAACTCGATATGAATTTCGTAACTACAACTTGTAATCACATCGTGATTTTGTATGTAGATTGGTTTTTTTACCGGTATCGTATTTTTGGCCAAAGCTCTGCTGCAGATCTTCGGAGGTGTTGTGACCGACTCCATGATTAAACGTGGAATGTCCAAGACGACAGTGAGAAATATTGTTGTGCTTTTTGGTACGTGTATAGTCGAGCTCCTCGAGATGTTTTTAAATTTTTTCCCCTGGTTTTATATTTTTTTGCTGATTTTTATTTTTAGCCACAGTAACCGCAGGAGCTCTTCTGTCGAGTGTTAAATTGGTAGAATACGATGTATTTTGGTCTTTAACTTTGCTAGTTGGTTACTTTTTGCTGTCTTCGTTCACGTCCAGCGGTGCTATGGTGGCTGTGATCGATATGGCTCCGAATTTTTGCGGTATATAATTTTCAACATATGTATTTTCTTGGAAAGATATTCCATCGAAATACGAGTATGTGTATTTTTTTGTGATAGGAATCATTCAAGGAGTAATTTGCGGGCTGTATGCATCGACAGGATTTTTCTGCTCACTGGAATTCAAATGGTTATCTATGTACTTTGTGAGTGTCAAATGTCTGCAATATCAAATACCATCACCGTGGTAAACTTTGTACCCTAATTTGAGAATTTTTTACACAGGACGAGATGGAAATTTGGGGATATTTTTTTCTAACTTGTGGTCTGATGAGCGTCGTGCCTGGAATATTGTTCATATTATTCAGCAACTCCGAATTACAGCCTTGGAATGAGCCGAAACAATATTCGGAAGAAGTTTTGAGGAATTTGAATAAGAACGATGATGCTTGACTGATGCTCTGGTTTTTTGGTTCGGTGTTGTGCCAGATTATGTTTTAAAAAAAAATTGTGATAATATTATATGTAGATTTTCAACGTAACTGGTAATTTTTATACCCACGTATCGAGTGCGTTTGTCTAAAGCCTGTATTTGAATAGGTAGGCAATGCATATCACAACTATGCCGATTGTTTTGCCTCTTATGCATCAAAAAGGTAATATTATAAGAACATTTTTTTTTTTTTTTTTTTTTTTTGAGGTTACCTCGTATAAATTTGAGAGCTTAACTCTATTTTTAAAAGTTGAAAAGAAGAGCTTAGCTCAAGTGCCAAGAGCTTGAGCAATTCTTAAAATAGCTCAAAGCTTCTTCAAAAAAAAAATTATAATTTTCTTTTCAGGGTTACCAATTTTTGATTTTAATGGACAAATCAAAATTTCCATATTTTTTACTGATAAAAATTAACTTTTTAGAAGATATTAAGGGGGGGGGGGGGCTACCTTTGAAAAAAAATTGTTGAATGCATAGCGTTGATAAGCGGAATTTTCTAAGATCTTTGCATGACGTCATTTTGATTTTTCACCTATGAAGTTTTGAAGAAAAATTGGAAACTAATTTCAAATTGTTTTTTTTTTTACAAAAAAAATTAATTTTTGATTTTTGAAAAATAAAATGCATAGATTTCTCAAAAAAAGAAAATTATTTTCATATTGCATTTTGGTTGTGTCATTTTGTAGAAATTACTTATTGATAGATTTTTTGGAAAATGAAAAATTTCAAGTGTCAAAATTGGAGAAAAACTGGAATCTTTATTATTCAGTGTAGAGTCTGGTCTGTAATTTAACGAGAGGATTTTGCAAAATTTTAATTTGTCGACGATTTCTTTCGAGTTGACTGGAATACTTCGAGGAAAACCCATGAGAGGGTTTGATAAAATCGGAGAGAAAGTACGACTTTTGCAAAACCCTCTCGTTAGACTACGGACCAGACTCTACTGAATAAAAAAGATTCTAAGAAACAAGTTTTGTGTTCTCCAATTTTGAACTTAAAATTTGTAATTTTTCAAAAAATCTACCAACATTTTCTACAAAATGACACAACCAAAATGCAATATGAAAATAATTTTCCTTTTTTGAGAACTCTATGCATTTTATTGTTCAAAAATCAAAAATTAATTTTTTTTGTAAAAAAAAACAATTTGAAATTAGTTTCCAACTTTACTTCAAAACTTCATAGGTGAAAAATCAAAATGACGTCATGCAAAGGTCTTAGAAAATCCCGCTTATCTAGCCCCCCCCCCCCCCCTTAAGCCTGGAGAAATCGATTTTTTTGAAAAATTTTGTAAAAACCTAAAAATTTAAATGAGCAAGAGCTTAATTGAAAATTTTCATTTTAGAGCTAAGCTCAAACTCTATATTTTAAAAAAAAATAATAAAAAAAAAAAAAACATTTTTTCACCGTGTGAAACACATTGCACTCTAAATTAAATACACCAGTCAGTCCATGAATTTAAAAAAAAAAAAAAACATTATTTAAATCAGTACCTAAGTGATCGGATAGACTTTGTTGTTATAAAAAAAAATAAAAATCAACATTGAAATATTTTAGCAGTCACTAAACTAGGTAACCTACGATACACTAATTTTTTAGAGGTCATGCACTGTCAAGGAATGTAAGCTAGCAAATTCGCATTTTATTTTCAGGTACGCGGTATTTTGTAAACAGGCGGTGGACAACTTTTTTTTCTAACGAGTTTTCTATTTAATTAGTTATGAATAGCGTGAAGCACAGCGAATTTGTATATATTATCATAATGATCTAGTGACTGAATTTGCGTCATTTTGCAACTTGGATTTGGGAAACTGGTTTTTACACGTAGGTATTTACGGTTCATCTAGCTGTTTTTTGAGAGTTTACTCAAATTTAGTTTTTGAATTTTTTTTAGAAAAATATTTCCCAATGATGGGATTTGATTGAATTAGGAGTAATTCAGAAAATTTTAATGTAAAAAAAAATTTAAAAAAAAATAGAAAACAGTCTAAAAGGAATTAAATGAATCTACATTCAAATACCTATTTCCCCCTAAATTTTATTACTTACCTACCTAAGTCGCTTTGCACAAAATTTCCGAAAAATTAAGTGTTTTAATAAAATTTTGAAAAAAATTAAGTTACCTAATAAAATTGTTCTAGACAAAATTTCAAAAAATTGTAAGTATACTTAGGTAAGTATTAAGCAAAAAAATTTTTAAAAAAAATTACCTATTCTGAAAAAATTGCATTCTGAACAAATTTTAAAAAATGTTCTGAATGAATTTGAAAAAAAAATTCAAACAAAATTGTAAAAAAATAGTTTTGTACAAAATTTTAAAAATTTTGATTTTAAACAAACATATTTTCCAAAAAAAAAAAAAAAAAAAAAAAAAAAAAGAGGAAACTGAATTTGGACGAAGCAATAAATTAATTTTGGGCAAAATTTTGAAAAATTGAACAACGCGAAATTTGAAAATGAGAATATTTAAATGTGAACAGATTTTTCTGAAAATAATGTGTTTTCAACAAAATTTCAATAAAAGTGAATCATTGCGGAGAACATAAAAACAAAACTATAAAAACAAAATTTTGTGCAAAGATTCAAAAAAAAAAGATCAATTTTGGAAAAAAAAAATTGGAAATTTGTATTGTACAAAATTTAAAACATCCTAAAATTATATTCAATTCTAAAAAAATTGTAAAAATTCAATTTTGTATGATTTTTAAATTTTTTTTTTTTTTTTTTTTCATTTCAACGATCAGGAATGATATGATTTTTTTTTTACAAAATTGGAAAAAATTGTACTTTACTTATTTTTTTATAAAAAATATTATTTGAACAGATTTTTCAAAAAAAGGTAGTTTTTAAAACAAAATTGCGAAAGAGTTGAATTCGAACACAATTTGAATTTTATTTTCAACAAATTTAAAAAAAAATAGTTTAGATGGAAAAATCAGATTTTCATTAGCAAAATTAGTGGTCTATGAAAATATACAATGATTTATGCTAGTAGTCTACGTTCACTTATATGAACCAGTTGTAGTTTTAACGTTTGTGAAAATCGACTGATGATGTTGCTCTCCGTAGTACTCAGACTTGGAATCGTTAAATAGTGTGAAAAACGTGATAACGTAGTACGATTAAGCCAATATGATGAAAAGTGAGTACACCAGGTTCTTTATATGTATTTTTGTTCATTTTCTTGCGCGTGAGTTCTATAAGTATTTCGCTTTTTTCATACGTTTCGTACAGAAAGAGTCGTACTATGGTGGATGTTATTTATTGGAATCATAGTTCATATGTTTCAAAAAACCAACATCAATATCGCCATAATATCGATGGTCAAGCCGAAAATCGTTCGTAATGAATTGATCTCAGATGAAGGCATTTGTGGCTCCAACATTTTAACATTTTCCGACGACTCGAGTTTGAGCAGTTCGACCAAAAATAATATTACGTATTACGATGTCGAAGTTCTAAATCATACTCAAGCTGAGCTTAACCAAGTAAGGCTCGTATGGTTTATAGTTAATTTGTGTTCGTTTTCTAATTGACATAAATTCAGCCGAGTGAATTTTTAATAATTAATTTGACGATCCAGGATAGAAGACTGCAATGGAGCGAACACGAGCAGAATTTGATCCTGGGTGGATTTTTCTGGTTTGCTTGGTCGGCTCAGTTTTTTGGCGGAATCTTGGCTCATAAGTTTGGATCAAAGTTGACATTCGGATTGTCTACATTTATCGGTTGTGCGTTGTCCTCTATTATACCAACATTAGCTTATTTCGATTCGACTGCTGTGCTGGCGGTGCGAGTTTTACAAGGGTTTATCGCGGTTAGTTGATATTATCTTATTTATTGATTGACTACATTAAGTACTCATATGATAAGTAGAACAGTAAAGCTTATGGATTAATAATTTTTTATAGTCTCTGGGTATTCCTGCTGGACTGGTTGGGATCGTTGGGCAATGGTCGCCACCAGACGAGAGAGGCAAATTCATGTCCGTATTTTTGGGTAAGTGCCAAAATCGCGACAAGATTGCGAAATACTGGATGAGAGGGGAAATGTAATGGAGAGAAAGTGGACCTACTGTTAATATTGAAATAATTATCCCATTTAAACTTGCGTATGAATTGAAAAAAATTTACTGTCGTTCTCTTCAAATTTTTCATTAAAAATAATCGCAAACTTGTTGAATTACATATGAAAAATGATACAGTTTCGAATCATACATACCACAATTTTTCCGAATTAGTTCCATAATTATAGGAATAGTATAGAGATGAAATCGATTCGACGTTCACTGCACTCGAAATCGCGATACTAAATAATTCTTCTACGTATATTTATACCTATGTAGAAGATTCAGTAATTTTCCGCTGATTTGAAGTTTTAATTTCTCTGATCCAAGAAGGCAGAATTTAGATTGCAGTGAACCAATAATAATGAAACAGTGTAATGCTTCAATCAGTTCAATGACAGATAAGAAAAACGTGAAAATTCTCGATTTTTGACTCTACACAAGGGTGAAAAGGGAATAAAGGGATCCATAGAGATGAACTTGATAACTAGTTTTTTTCCAACTTTTTATTTTAAAATATACCTACATTCCCGAGCAGCACAATCGACAAATTATCGAAATGAAAAATCGACAGAATATCGAATTTGATAAAGTGTCGCGTTAGTTCCGTCTAAATCGTGAAATTATCTTTCGATATATAGATAGATTATCGACGAATTATAGTAAGCAAAAATTTCGAGATTATAGTAAGATATTTTATCGATAATATATCTATAATATCGAAAGATAATTTCACGATTTAGGCGGAACTTTTGCGACACTTTATCGGATTCGATATTCTGTAGATTTTTTATCGATTTTTCGTCTTTTACTGGCTTTTTTCTATAATTAAAAATCATTAATTAGCATAATTAATACATTAAACTATGCCTAAACACATTATTCATGTTACGGTAAGAGGATCATTTCAGAAAAAGTCAAAAAAAATTATAAAAAATCTGCCACCCGTGGGCTTGAACCATCTACCTCCTGCATGGTAATCCTCTTCCTTAACCACTATGCCATACCTTATCGTTGAGGAATTAGCAATAAAACGCTTATAATAGGCAGTTTAGTACTTCCAGACGAGTTGGACTTGGAAAAATTTTCACCAATTTGGAAATAATTTCAAATATCTTCACAAAATCGTTGAAAAATCGATCGACAAATTTCAGATTATTTGTCGATAATGTAGTTTCAAATATCGCCACAAAATCGTTGAAAAATCGAATTCGAGGAATTTCATATTACGTGTCGATAATATAGTTTCAAATATCGTCATAAAATCGTTGAAAAATCGAATTCGAGAAATTTCAGATTACGTGTCGATAATAAAGTTTTAAATATCTTCACAAAATCGTTAAAAAATCGAATTCAATAAATTTCAGATTATTTGTCGATAATATAGTTTCAAATATCGTCACAAAATCGTTAAAAAATCGAAATCGAGAAATTTCATATTACGTGTCGATAATATAGTTTCAAATATCTTCACGCAATCGTTAGAAAATCGAATTCGAGAAATTGCATATTATGTGTCGATAATATAGTTTCAAATATCTTTACAAAATCGGTAAAAAATCGGATTCGATAAATTTAATATAATTTGTCGATAATATAGTTTCAAATGTCGTCAAAAAATCGGTAAAATATCGAAGTCGAGAAATTTCATATAATCTGTCGATAATATAGTTTTAAATATCTTTACAAAATCGTTGAAAAATCGAATTCGATAAATGTAATATTCTTTGTCGATAATGTAGTTTCAAATATCTGCACAAAATCGGTGGAAAATCGGAATCGATAAATTTAATATTCTTTGTCGATAGTATCGTTGACGAATATCGTCATAAAATCTTAATAATATCGAATTCGATAGTTTTTAGATTTTTTGCCTATGAAGTTGTACCGATAAATCTTTATAATATCGTGAGAACATCTATGGATTTTCAAACGATTTTTTATCGATACGTTACATCTTCCGATATTATCGATCGAGTGTGCCGCTCGGGAATTGCTACGTTTTTAAAATTTCACTTCACAAGTAATCTTTAAACATTATGATTCGAAGGTAAATTTTTAGAAATTTGTTTAGAAATAATTTTAATCAATTCAGCACTTAGTAGGTACATATTAAACATAATTTGAAAAATTTTGTTGAAAAATTATCACAATTTAGTTTAATTTTGAATTTTCCTAAAAAAAAATTTAATTCCTGCTACATATTTTAAAGTTTTGTTGGAATTTTATTTGTATTTTTTAAATTTTGCTTTAATTTTTTTTGAACTTTTTTAGTTTCAACATAAATTTTTAAACTTTGTTGATGAATTTTTAACAATTTTTGTCAGACTTTCTCAGTTTTTAATTTATTTTAATTTGGTTTTGAAAACCATGTTTTCAAATATTTTGTTAAGAAAATAATGAAAAACATTTTTTAAATTATTTTGTTTAAGCATTAATTTTTAATTATTTTTCCAATGTTGATTTATATGTCAGAATTGGAAAAATTACGACCCACTGAGAAATTGTATATCTTGAACAAATTTCAAAAATGCTGAATAGGAACAGGAATTATTATTTACTTTTTACTCTATTTCTACTATTTCACAGAAGCATGGTTTTCAAAAATTTCTTACTCAAGCAAATTTTTTGAATTTTCTCCCTCAAAATTATTTTTATCAACTTTTCTTTTCAATCAAATAAGTACTTATTTTGTTCAACCACAATTTTCAAAAATTTTGTTCAAAAAAATATACCTAGGTATTAAAAAATTGTCTTTAAAAATTTTTTCAAACATTTTTGATGAAAAATTATTTTATTTGAACACAAAATGTTTTAAATTTTGATTAAAAAAAAATTGGTTTGTTGAGAAAAAAATTAGAAAAATTACAAATTTTAATAATTTATGTTATTAAACTTGTTCAGTTCGTTGTTGTTGTTTTTAATTTTGAATTTGGTTTGAAAACAAGTTTCTGTGCACGTAAGAGTGTTTTAAAAAACAATTTTGAAAATTTATATTTGATATCGATTTTAAAAAAGCTCATTGTAATTTTTTTGAAACAGTTCAAATTTAAAATTTTGTAAGTTAGTTCCAACTTGAAATTTTTTAAATTTTGTTCAAATTTAACAATTTTTAAATTTTGTTCAAATTTAAAAAATTTTAAATTTTGTTCAAATTTAAACAATTTTAAATTTTCTTCAAATTAAAATTTTTCAAAATTTTCTTCAAATTAAAAATTTTTAAAATTTTGTTTGAATCAAATTTTCATTTGAGAAGGGACTAACTTTGTCATTGGATGTGTTTTCTCATACCATTGCTTTATTTTTTCTCAATTTTCTCGCGCTTCGTAGCGGGAATTATTATTAAAGTAAAATGAATACGAATGTTCTCTCTTTCTTTGTAAATTGCAAGTAGGAAGATTATAATGACCGTTCATCTTTCCTCCATCACTTGCTGATTTTGCAAAAATTATATACTCTGTCTTACCTACGCTACGTCGCATTTATAGGTGTAGCTTTTGGAGTAGCCGTCGGATACCCAATTTTTGGATCAGTTGGAATGTACTTTGGATGGGAAAGTATATTTTTCGCGACATCTGTGACGGGTGCAATATGGTACGCGATGTGGGTGCTGATTGTGCACGATTCTCCTGAAGTTCATCCCACTATAACTGAAGAAGAAAAAATATATATTCAGGATCGTATAGGGAGTAATATATCCAATGAAAAAAAGGTACACAAACCTTGAAAATATAACCAAACATGTTTAAAAAAAACATTAATTACCTATGTAGTTTTTCCTTGCTCAAGTTACCCATACCATGGAATAGTATTTTGACTTCGATACCTTTCTGGGCGAACGTCTGTTGCCAGTTTGGCGTTCAGTGGTGTTTACATACGTTGAATATCTACATACCGTCGTATTTGCGATATGTTCATGGATTGGATATAAAAAATGTGAGAAGTGTTTTTTCGTGTTTTTTTTTTTGCAATTTTTTTTATCATCGTCGAAAAAATCGTAATTATTTTTTTCTTCTAGGCAGGCTTCATCACCGGAGTGCTTTTCATTTTGAAATCGATCACTTCGGTTTTCGCAGCCTGGTTTACAGATTTTATAATTCGTAAGAAATACATGAGTACTCAATATGTGAGAAAGATTTCAGTAATTTTGAGTAAGTTGATAATTAGACACGCAGAAAAATTGCTTGAAACGAAAACATGAATTTAGTGTTGTAGTAGGTGGTAAGAAGGGTGAAGAGAAGTCCTACCTAATACACTCCGCACTCAAGTGGACACCCACGAGCGCAAGGAGAGGAGACTGTTCGAATGATCTAACACGACGAGGTTAATATTTACGTACGAGTTTATTCAGACTAAATGTTCTGTTTAGACTAATTAGTACAAATAGCGATTAAGCTTAAATAGTGTTCTGCTCACTGGCTTACGTAAGAGAAGTAAACATACGCGAAACTGGTCCGGGTGATGCGTAGCGCTGCAGACGCTACAGTGTATTTGTATTTTTTCCAACCACAGGTAGTGTAATTGGTGGTGTTTTCTTGTTGGCTGTGCCTTATACCGGATGCGATCTAACTTTGAGTGTGACTTTTTTGATCCTGGCGTTAATTATGCATGGGATTTTCATCACCGGAGCCATGGTGGCTGTTTTAGATATGAGTCCCAACTTCAGCAGTACGTAAAATTCTAATCTTTCGAGCCAACATTTAATTTCTTGAAAAGAATAATTTTTTTATTTTGTTTAAAAGCAATACATAGGTACTCTTCAAAATTTTATTCAAAAAATGAATTTTTCAAAATTTTGTTTGAAAACAATTTTTTTTATTTTGTTTAAACATACTTACAATTTCCAAATTTTACTTTCAAAGTTAATTTCACATTTTAATTGAAGGCTTCGAATTCAATTCAGAAGCAAGTCGATCAAGTTACCAGATTATTGAAAATTATTTTGATCAAGTTCAAACATTTTTTTTTTTTTTTTTTTTTTTTTTTTTTTAAACTTGGTTTAGTTTGAATACAACCCTATTGACGAAAAAAAATTTGAGAATGCTAGCATCAGTTGCCTGTTTTTGAACCACTTTGAATGCTAGTGCTAGCATCCTAGTAGCATTTTAGTAGCATTCTAGTAGCATTTTGTTAGCACTTGGTATTGTGCTAGCATGATGCTAGCATCTAGCATTATTAGGTGGTCCAAAAAAAGTCAACATGAATGCTAGCATTTTCGTAACACGTGCTAGCATAATGCTACTGATGCTAGTAATATGCTAGCATGCCGATGCAATGCTAGCAAAATACTAACATAATGCTTTATGAATTGTCGATTGGGAAATGGAATAAATTTTGCCACAAAAGTAATTCTTTTCTAAAAAATCTCGTTCATTTTTTTCACTCTTGTCGATTTTAATTTTTCAAAATTTTGTTTAGACACATACCTTTTTAAAATTTTGTTTTGAGAAATGTAAAAAAATGTTTCAAAATGCAATTTTTCCCAATTTTTTTTAAACGACAATTTTTTGAAATTTTCTTAGAAATAATGATTTTTACATTTTTTTTATCAAACTTATTGAAATTTCGTCAAAAAATTTGCTTGTGTTTTGTTTGATTTTTTTTTTTTAAATTTTGCTTCAAAGGTATTTTTCAATTAATTTGAGTAAGGAGTGGGGTGGAGAGAATTTTTTCGAATTTTGTTTAAAAACAAATTATTTGATTTTCAATATTTAAAATTTAGTTTGAAAATTCAATTTTTGAAATTTACACACATGTTTTTTGCTACAAAAAAGTTACGTTGAGAAAACATTAAAAAATGTTTAGAAATCTTTTCAAAAATTGAAATGTTTTAAAAAACAAGTTTTTCAAACTTTTTCCCTCAATGAAACTGTTTTTTTTTTATTTTTTATTATTATTATTATTATTATTTGATAGGGATGATGGTGTTGTTCAGAAACCTTCAAATACAATTTTTTTTACATTTCGCTGTTATAAAAGATTTTTTTAATGAAACATACACATAATTATTTTGGTTGAATGTTTCAACTAGATTTTTAAAATTTTCCATGAACACATTTTTTTTAATTTCTTCAAACCTATGTTTTTCAAAATTTTCTTTAAGTAGGCATGAGTTCAAAAGCAATTCTTGTTAAAAACCATTTTTTAACGTTTTCTTCAAACAAAATTTTGAAAAAAAATCAAGCATAAATCTCAAGAAATTTTTTTAATATTGGCGAATTTTTCAAATTTCCCTTCAGATGCCCACCTTTTTTTTTTTTTTTTTTTTTGTATATTGTTTAATCAAAAAACTCCCAAAATTCGTTTCAAAGGTAACTTTTCAAATTTTGTTGAAACATTTTTAATTTTCTTCGAAACGAATTTTATGATTTTTTTTTATAGCACGTTTTTTTAAAATTTTCTTCAGAATCGAAATTTTCAAGTTTTGATTCTGGCTGATTTTTATTTTTATTTTTCTTCGAACAGAATTTAAAAAAAAATTATTTTAGGTAAAAATTTTATAAATTTTTCTCTTGATTTGCTTATGCAATTATCTCTGAATTTTTTAAAATTTTGTTTTGAAGTTATTTTTTTCACATTCAGTTTGAAAGTAAATTTTTCTATTTCAAAAAAAAAAAAAAAAAAAAAAAACAGTTTTTGTTTCAAACATGTTTGAAAACTTTTTTTTTTTAAATGATCCGGTAACAATTTTTCAAAATTTTATTTCGACGCGAACTCTTAGATTTTTTATTCAAAATATAGATTTCTTAGAATTTCAAAATTATTGAAAAAGATTTTTAAAAAATTTTCACCAAAAATTTGTGAATTTAGGTAGTTTCCAAAAATTCTCAAGGTTCATGAAACGTAATGAACTTTTATTTTATCAGGTGTTCTGCAAGGAATCGCTGGAACATTGGCTGTATCTTCGGGGTTCGTTTCACCATTTCTCACTGACCAGTTACCATTTCATAATGTAAGTTATTGCACCCGATGGTTGATTCGTGATTTAATCGAGAATTGAAATTCATAAAGCTTCGTACTGTTGATTTTGAATTTAGTTCATGATGGAAAAATGGAAGTACATATTTTTTATCACGGCTGGAATAAGCATGAGTACTGGTGTAATATTTATAATTTTTGGTGATTCCACGCTGCAATCGTGGAACACTCCTCAGGAAGCTAACGAGTGTAATACAAGATCGACCGAGATGAAAAATGACCGAAATAAGGAAACAACGTGACCCAAAACGTGACCACACTATTGTTTTTTTTCTTTTCAATTTGAGCATAATAAATATTTGTCAATTTTTTTTAATACAATGAGTTCATTTTTATTGTTAGTTATAAGTCTGCGTTTAAATTGCAGGGTTGTGTTTTAATGACATTGACCGAATTAGGTGCTTGACCTATATATTTTATTTTCCCAAACGTAGGTTATCTGCAGGTTATCGATCTATAAAGTGAATCATTTACCTTTTTTTTTTGTATGTAGGTATTTATTTTTCCTAAGAAGCAGTTGAATGAGAAAGCTGAAGTGGGAAGGTGAAAAAAAATAGTCAATTTTTAGAATAATTTAGGTCAAATAATTTTACTTGCTTTTAAAACGACCTTTAATACTTTGATATGTGAATTGAAAATCAGAAGTATTACTTGATAGTAAATATTTCTATGAATTTTATTCTTATATATATCTATCTGTGTATGACGAAGAAACATCGTTATGATTAATTAGTATTACCTGCAGTTGATTCAATTACAATTATGTTTGTGAAGTGTTCTGATGACAAAAGGTGCAATAAAATGCAAAGTACGTACTTGTGCCTAATCAAAGTTATTAATTTTTACTTCAATACAATATACTTAAATTGATCGATTTACATTTACAGAACGTTATGTACTCTGCTGGCTTATACTCACATTGCTCGTATGTAACACATTCGTCACACTGAATATTAATATCGCTATAGTATCTATGGTGAAAAGTCACAGCGATGTTGAGATCACGTCATTGATGTCACCAAGCATAATTTGTCCAAATACGACTTATTTCCTGAGGGATTATTGGGAGAATGTTATAGAATCGGCAGCTACTAGTACGACCATCCCAGATGTGAGCTCAATAAAAATTATTTTAGGGTTTCATCAAAAGTCTGGCTTGGCTAATCGTGTTTTTATAGGAGACCAGATACGACTGGTCGGAAGCCGAACAGAATATGGTGCTTTCGGGGTACTACTGGTTAAATTACGTTTCAATTATGCCCGGAGGAATCCTATCTCATAAGTACGGATCGAAAATAGTTATCGGGATTGCCCAATTTATTTCTTCATTGATGTCATCATTGATCCCTATGGCAGCTGGAGCTGGATATGGCCCTGTGACCATATCTTGGATTAGAGCGGCGCAAGGCTTTTTATCGGTATCTATAATTCGTAAAAATATCGTTTAAAAAAATATTTCAAAAAATTTTATGCGAGAGTTTCATGAAGAAAAATTAAAAATTTATGCTCAACTTATTCATTCTGTGCGAAGATTTTTCAAAGGAAAATTTTTATGTCAAAAAATCTGCTTGGCTACTTGTTTATTTTTCATTTTTTTAAATAATGTATTTATTTTCTGTGGTGCATTTTTTGTAATTTTTTGAAAACATTTTCTCGATGTAGGTATATATTTTTTTTTTAATAGAAGTGTTTTTAAAAGTTTTGTTGAAAATTTTTGAATTTTATTCAACGAAAATTTCCAACATATTTTTTATATTAGGTATGCCACTTCTCTTTAGAATATTTTTTACAAAAAAAAATTTTAAGAATTTTTAAAGAAAATTTTTACAAATTCTTTCTGCAAAGTTCTTTTTACGAGAATTCTTTGTGTCAAAAAATAATGTTCAAACATTTTTTGTTTTTTATCTTTTCGGGGAAAAAATGATTGAAAAATTTTTGTTGAAGTGTTTTTTGCAGTTTTTAGAAAGAATTTTCAATTTTTCTCAAAAATATTTTTTGTCGTTTTTTTTTTTTTTTTTTTTTTTTTTTGAAAAGAGTATATTATTTTTACAGAAAATTTTTTAAAACACTGGAAATTTCTTTTTGCGAATCTATTTCTACAAAAACTATTTTGATTGGGTACCAAAAATTTAAAAAAAAGTTCAACCAAATTTTATAAATTTTTTTGAATTTTCCTCTTAGAAAAATTTTGGAATAGCATTTTTTATTGAATTTTTCTCTTGTAATGTTTTGATAAAATTATCAAATTTTCCTCAAAAATATACTTTTTTCAAAATTTTGATTTCTTTCTGCAAAAATTTATGAAAATATATTTTATTTGAAAATTTTATTTTCAGGATTTTTTTTAAAAGTTCCTATTTTTGAAAAACCTTTTTGTAGGTACCAAAATGCAACTTTGAAAAAATTAGTAGTTTTTGATTTTTTTTAGAAAAAAAAATGAGAGGGACATTTTTTGTTGGAAATTTTTTGAAAGAATTTTCGAAGTTTTCTAAAAAAGATTTTAAGCATTTTTTCTATAATTTTATTATTTTTAAAATATTTTCTGTTCGCGATTATTTTTTCAAAAGAGTTTTCTATTTGACAGAATTTCTATATCTTCCTACCCATTTTTTTTTTTTTTTTTTTTTTTTGAGGAAAAATGTTGAAAAAAAATTTTCTGCGAACTTTTTTCTGGAAAATTTTTTGTGTCACAAAATAATTTTTTTTCTCCAATTTTTTTGAAAGAAAACTTTGCGAAACTAATGATTTTATTATTTTAGTTCATGTCAGTCCCAGCCGGTTTGTTTTCAATTATTGGCAACTGGTGTCCACCTGACGAGCGTGCTAAATTTGGAGCCAATTTTCCAAGTATTTAGATCGATTCTACAAATACGAGTTGAAGTGTTTTTCCTGATTCTTTTTTTATGTAGTTGGTTCCACCATTGGAATGACGCTGGGTAGCATTTTATTCGGATACATCGGACAGTATTTACATTGGACGTTGATTTTCCATTTCACCAGCGTTTGTGGTATTGTTTGGAGTGTATTTTGGTACTTTCTGGCTTACGACTCGCCCACCCAACATCCCACAATCACGATCGAAGAAAAATACTATATCGAGGATAGTTTGAAAGATGCCACTAGTAGAACTAAAGTAAGCAGAGTTGCAGAGGTAATTTTGATTTTATTTCTTCGAATTTATTTTTTTTTCTCTGGTAGACATCTATTCCTTGGAAAGGTATCATCACCAGTGTGCCATTTTTAATTTCCATATTGGCTACGGGATCCTTTATGTGGGCATGGGTAGTGATCACCACGTATACGCCTAAATATCTGAAACTATTTTATGGAATGACTTCGAATGAAGTATGCTGTTTTTATATTCTCTGTAGGTAGAAAGAATTTAGTTTTTAATTCGTTCAATTTTTTCTAATTCCGTTTCATGTGCCCAGATTGGAATCATCACAGGAGTTCCAAACTTCGTAGTTGGTATATTGCCTTTTGGAATAGCTTACTATAGTGATCTAGTCATCAGAAAAAAATTATTGAGTATGACAGCGGTGAGGAAAATCTGTACTTTCTTAGGTACTTAGTACTTACTTCTAAAACTTTAATTATTTTCTCAATTTTTCAAAATCGCTCAGTTTTAATTCGTAATTAATTTCCATATCACCTATGTCTGCTTGTTTTAAATGAAAGGTGGTATTTTATCGATGATTTCATTGCTGATTATGGCATTCACGAAATGTCATCTCACTTTGGTCGTATTCTGTTTAATGGTGAATTTTGTTCTGAGATCGTTTACAATGTTTGGAGCTCCATTGGTTATCATGGACATGAGTCCTAAATTTTGCGGTATGCTTTATTTTCTTTTTCATAGTATTACTTCGAGATATCGAATGAATTGAGATACTTATCTACTTAATGTTGATTTGTAGGAATTCTTGAAGGATTTTCTGGCACAATGTCGGCAATTTTAACATTCTTATTTTCAACAATGCTAAATTATTTCGCTACGACATATGTGAGTATATATATACCTACCTTTGTAATCATCAGTTTAATAGGTAAAGTCACAGTGCTGATAAATTGAGTGACTGGTGCTAATTTTGATATTCGATTCAGGATATCGAATGGCTGTGGAAGATGGTTTTCTTGTATACTGCCTTATTTGGTATTTTTGCTAGCGGATTGTTTTTAATTTTTGGCACCTCAAAAGTGCAGCATTGGAATTTCAACGATGATGCGAAAAAAGATGCAAAGTTGATAGAAACACCTGATAACGGAATTAACTCGCAATTTTAAAAATAATTTTGTATGTACCTGATAAAGTACCTCATTGAGTCTGATTTTCATCTAGTGATAAATACACTGTACACTATTGAAGATATGAGTGTGATGTGTATTCTGAAAGGTTGTGATAAAGCTTACATTTAATTTATTATGTAGGTACATCTTGTTTTTAATTGCGACTAAATTTTAATGCATGTCAAGGTTAAGTCTGATTGTTTGCATATTTAATCTACAATTTTTTTACTATACATTTTGTTAGAATAAATGACATTAAATAAAAAGAATAGAAAGCCTTGTGGACAATTTTACAATTTCATTTTCCTCCACTTTTTAATAATTTTTTAATTTAATTTAGATTTTGTTCAGTTGGCCATTTTTTAAAATTTCAAATTTTTCAAATTTTTACCTACTCATTTTTAATTTTGTTCGTTTTTTTCAATTTTTCAAATTTGGTTCCAATTTTTAAGGTACCTAGTTTTTTAAAATTCCAGTAGTATTTTTCTATCTGGATGATTGGCTATAAACTATTTTCATTTTTCTCTTTTTTTTCTAAATTTTAGAACTACTTCTCATTTCAATTTGATTTTTCTACAATTTCCAGTCAATTGTTTCTCAATTTTCAATGGTATTTATCTCAAAATTTTGTTTTCTAAATTTTAGAACAACTTCTCATTTCAATTTGAATTTTCTACAATTTCCAGTTAATTTTTTCCCAATTTTCAATTATATTTTGAAATTTTGTTTTTTTAAATTTTCGATGATTTTTTAATTAAAAACGTAATTATAAATATTTTAAAACTAAATTTCAATAATGCTTTCAACTTTCCAAATTTCCATTGTTCTCATATAGGTACATATATATTTTTTTGCCATTTTTAATTCAACTGAAGCATTTTCTTCTGTGTATTTGTGTAAAGAGAGGGATGCGGAGGAAGGGAATATGAATAAATCTATGAATTTTTTTCATTTCTTGAAGACAAAAAAAAAATGAGCTTGCCCTTAAAATATAGCTAAATTTTTGAAATTTTGTTTCACAAGTAAATTTTACCCATGTTTCGAATGCAAATTTTCTTAATTTCGTTTGGAAATATTTTAATATTTTTAGCAATTGTTCAAGAACAAAAAAAAAAACAGATTTTTAAAAATCTTGTTTAAAAATATTTTTTTCAAATTTTAGCTCCGAATATAATTTTTGTATCTTGTTAATAATGAATACATTTTTGCAATTTTCATTAAACCTGTTCATTTTTTTTTTTTTTTTTTTAATTTGGCTTTGAAAACTATTTTTGCAAATATACTTACCTGGGTTTGTATTTTGTTTGGGAAATAATGAGAAACATTTTTTCAATTATTATTTTGTTTAAAAACTAATTTTTATATTTTTTTAAAAATTGTACTGAAAAATTATGTATTTTATTTTTTTCTGTTCAAAATTAATTTTCTAAATTTCATTTCAATTTTTTTCCCTTCAAAATTCGTCCAAACTCCCATGTTTTTAATTTTGTTTCGAAAGGAATAAAATTTTCTTAGATAATATTTTTGAACAAAAATTTGAAAAAAAAGAAGTTCTTCAAAATACTTAAATACTTATTTTTTATAAACTTTTCAATTTTGGTTCAATTGGAAAAATTTTCAAAATTTTATTCAAAATTTTTATCCAAGTGTTGTTCAAATACCTACAACCAATTTTTTAAACTTTCAGTAATTTTCAATTGGATTTTGTTTATTTTCCAAAATATTCATTTTTTCTCAATTTCCAGTTTTGTTTCAAATTTTGGTTTTTTAAATTTTCAAAAAAAAAAATTAATAGAGTAAGTAAAATTATAATTATTTTTTAAAAATTATTCATTTTTTTCAACTTTTAAAAATCCAATTTTTCCCATTTTTTGATCATTTTTATTTAAATTCGTTTGTATGAGCAAACAGAGGAATGAGGAAGAAGTTCATAGGTATATATTTTTTATTTTACAAGTTTTTAAAAATACTTTTTTTTAGAAAAGTCATGCGATATTTGCATTGTGATTGCCTTATCAAATCAACCTTCATCTTGTGCGCCAATATGGCCTAATAAGTACTTATGCATACTCGTAGGTATCTTCTAAAAGATACAGAATTGACGAGAGTGTGAAAACCTAGTAGATCTAGGTATTATCATTTCTATTTTGTAGTAATTTAACTTTGAAATTAAAATAAAGTTGGCAAAAATTTACATACATCAACTTACATCTCAATTCAGTGCTCTAAATTACCTTTCTGTAGTTGTAGGTGACACCAAAAATGCTCAGTAAGTGAATCATCATTTTTAACCCTTAACACGAACAACAAGTATTTAGAAAAAGAAAATCTGCTTCCAGAACGAAACGTTCTTTGGTGGATGTTAGTGCTGCTGCTCATCACGAACACATTTACCACATTGAGTATAAGTGTCGCTATCGTATCCATGGTGAATAAACGCAACAGTACTGTGGAAACTGTTTCCCATCAGTCTTCTGGTACATTGTGTCCTAATACGACTTTTATTTTGAGAAAATTTTTAAAAAATGAGGGTTCATCTTCGTCGTCGAATTCATCTCAAGTGAGTAGGCACATTGATCTGAAAATGAGCAAATTCATTTTGGATTTTTGACAAAAATCCATCCGGTGTTTGCAGAATACAGGATTCGATTGGTCAGAAGCTGAGCAGAATACAATTCTGTCGGGATTTTTTCGGCTAAATTATTTGTCTATTCTGCCCGGGGGCTTATTGGCTCATAAATATGGCTCGAAATTAGTCATCGGATGGGCGCAACTTATCCTCTCAATATTATCTTCTCTGATTCCTTTTATTGCGGTGTATGGTCCTGAGGCAGTTTCTTGGGTTAGATCTGTACAAGGATTGTTATCGGTAAAATTGTTTCTTACTGTGAGGATCTTGCAGCATAGCATAAAGTTGCTTGAAATATTGATACATAATTTCAGACAATAGCTGCACCAACTGCAGTATTCACTATTATGGGGAATTGGAGCCCTCCAGAGAAACGTGGAAAATTTGGATCTACTTTCATGGGTAAAAAAACAAAATGACCAATCTATCTGATTCATCTGCCAACCTACTTTTCATCCGATTTTTTTCATCGTGGGAAATTCTATTCAGTCGGTATAGCAATTGGTGAGGCATTGGGAAGCTTCCTGTTTGGGTACATCGCAGAATACATACATTGGAAATACGTTTTTTATTTAAGCAGCATTTGCGGAATTATCTGGAATGTGTTATGGTTCATGTTGGTTCACGATTCACCTTCTCAACATCCTACAATTTCTTCCGCAGAAAGAGAATACATCGAAAATACACTAAAACAAACTTCGCATAAGAGAAAAGTACGTGTAAAATTAGTTGTAAGCTGCGCGCGCATGTCGCGTTGCATCAGGCGCGCGCATCACTGCTCTAACGCATGCGCTAAAACTTTAATTTGCAATTCGCATGCGCATTGTCTTTTTTTTTTTTTTTTTTTTTTTTGAAATAGGCACCTATCCCTTGGAAAAATATTGTCACCAGTGTCCCCCTCATCATTTGTATAACATCTGTAAGTTCTGGCATGTGGGCGTTCATTATGGTGAATACGTATTCGCATCTGTATCTGAAGACTGTTTATGGAATGAATTCGAATGAAGTATGTTCTTTTACGTTAATCACTTGCAAGCCATAATATTATTTAAATTTGAAAGGACGAGTTAATTTCTCATTCACGATGCTTTTTTCCATAATTATTTAGATCGGTATTATCTCAAGTGTGCCTTATTTTTCAATGATTTTCGTTGCCCTGGTGGTGGCTCATTATGGCGATTCATTAGTTAGAAATGGTGTGATGAGTATAACGAGTATTAGAAAAATATGCACATTTTTGGGTAAATTACCTGCCTAGTACTTCTACTTACCTGCCTACTCGAAAAACACAATTTTGGTTAATTTCGATCCTCGATATCTGTTTCATTATTTGATTTCTTCATTCAAAAGGCTGTGTTGTGGCGGCAATTCCTATGCTGATTATCGCATTCACTAAATGTGACCTGACGTTGGTGATTGGTTGTATTCTGTTTATTTGCGTTGTAAGAGTATTCGGTAATTTTGGAGCTCCTTTGGGTGTTTTGGATCTGAGCCCGAAGTTCGCAGGAGTCATGGAAGGAATCGTGGGTACTTCATCAGCTATACATTTATTCGCATTTTCAACAGCTATGAATTATCTTACCAAAATTTTGGTTAGTGCTTGATTTATAATTTTAAATACTTACTCGATTGCAATGTTCCTACCGATTTGAGAGCTTTGGTTTCAAACTCTGTTGTATCTAATGATCTTGAATTTAATTAGGATATCGAAGAGATGTGGAAAATTGTGTTCTTGTTTACCGGACTTTATTGCATTTTGACGAACCTGGTGTACATTATTTTTGGAACGTCGAAAGTACAATCGTGGAATTTCGAGAATCACGAATTTATGGAAAAGTCTGCCGTTTCGGGGAAGGAAATGAAGAAACTTTTACAAAGCTGAGTAAATTTTTTTCACCAAAGTAAGCACTTGTTTTGCAAAGAAATTGGTAAATAAATGATAAATGTTTTAATTTTGTTTATACTATTCACCTGAGAAAATGCAGGGGAGACTATTAAGCCTCACTAACTCTTTTTTTTCTTCTTTTGTAAAGAAATTTTACTGAAGGTAATTTTCGTTGGTTCTAAAGAAGTTTAAAAAGAGTCTTGCTACGTAAGTAATTAAGATGGTGTAGACTTCCAAAACTTTGGTGCTGTTATACTTATACACCTCAGTTTGAGTGTCTTGACTAGAAATTTATTTTCATAGTTTTGGACCACTACCCCCTCCGTTCAGGTGCTGTATCACATCCCTTTATTTATCATTTTTTCGTTAATTTTTAATTTTGATCAGGGTGATTGAAAATTTTTCATTTTAGTAGGTACGCTGAACGCAAAAAAAAATCCTGATGATCTGAATGGAAATGTATGACAATCAAAAGTACAGTACATAGGTCTAGGTGTAATATGTGTACAATTTATTTGTAAAAACAAATATTAAAAGTAACGACAATGATACAGCCTATTCTGGTTCTGGAAATAATACTTTAGGAGGTATTAGATGTGAATTGTGACTTGTGAGGATAGAACTAAAACTATAGAACGACTGTTGATCTATCTTCTAAAAAAAAATTGACTGCAACACCACTGCTGATTTTGGCCTCATTGGAAAACTGTTTCTGCGAGCAATATGATCACTGAATTCGAACGAATGAATTAGTCAATATTGCCTTAAATTAGAGTACATATTATACTTATAGGTATTTTAATTATTGCTAGGTATAATTCTTACCCTATGTTATATTCGGAATTCGTACTGGCAATTCGTACTATGAATGCATTGTAGAAATTTGGAATATTTGGACAAGCGATCAGCTTTACGTATTCTTGTTCGTTATTCAAATTAAGTACGATCAGGTAATGTTCCCTTCCAGGTAAACTTCTGCCAAATTTTATTTTAAAAATTTAAAAAAAATAGGTCCTTGATGCAATTTGATTTTGCATTAGGATAGCCCTTATTTTGGACTTTTCGATTTTTCAAATGTCTTACCCCCAAAGTGTTTTCATTTTATGAGAAAATAATTCCATATTTTTTATTTTTCTCCTAATTGAATTTCAAGTGTGTTCGGGTCATCCATAGATCGTAAATTTTAAAAATTGGATCTAAAGATTCAAAGATCTAAAAATTTGGATCTGATCTAGATCAGATCCTTCAATTTTGAAAATGATCTGATCTGGATATTTAAATCCTTAAATTATCGAGAGAAAAAAAACAGATCTAGATCCAGGTCCAGAAAAAAAAAAATTCTACTATTCATCACATTTTTCTCAGTAAATTGATTATTTTTCATGTGTTTTCGATTTTTCAATATTTAATCTGTGAAATGAATGAAAAGTAAACCGTAAAGGAAGCCAAAAACCCCCAAAAACATCTGACTGTCCGGCTTGATCAGGATTCTAAAATTTGGAAATTGGATCTAAAGATCCAAAATTTTGGATCTGATCTAGATCAGATCACTTACCTTTGGAAGAGACCTGATTTGGATATTTTGCAGATCTATCTTGACAAAAGATCTGGATCTAGATTCTTTTATTAGTGGATCTGCCCAACTCTGCAGTTATCCTTTTTTTTTAGAAAAATGAAAAAAAAAATCACAGGTTTATA
Source organism: Balanococcus diminutus (assembly GCA_959613365.1). NCBI lineage: Eukaryota > Metazoa > Arthropoda > Insecta > Hemiptera > Pseudococcidae > Balanococcus > Balanococcus diminutus. The sequence continues at coordinate 58,122,210 of OY390716.1, read as the reverse complement.
AAATATTGCCCTTTTTTGGCTATAAACGATTGAGCTTGTTTCTTGTCATGAGAATGAGCTCCTAATTTTTTATTTTCTCCTAATTGAATTTCAAGTGTGTTCGGGTCATCCATAGATCGTAAATTTTAAAAATTGGATCTAAAGATTCAAAGATCTAAAAATTTGGATCTGATCTAGATCAGATCCTTCAATTTTGAAAATGATCTGATCTGGATATTTAAATCCTTAAATTATCGAGAGAAAAAAAACAGATCTAGATCCAGGTCCAGAAAAAAAAAAATTCTACTATTCATCACATTTTTCTCAGTAAATTGATTATTTTTCATGTGTTTTCGATTTTTCAATATTTAATCTGTGAAATGAATGAAAAGTAAACCGTAAAGGAAGCCAAAAACCCCCAAAAACATCTGACTGTCCGGCTTGATCAGGATTCTAAAATTTGGAAATTGGATCTAAAGATCCAAAATTTTGGATCTGATCTAGATCAGATCACTTACCTTTGGAAGAGACCTGATTTGGATATTTTGCAGATCTATCTTGACAAAAGATCTGGATCTAGATTCTTTTATTAGTGGATCTGCCCAACTCTGCAGTTATCCTTTTTTTTTAGAAAAATGAAAAAAAAAATCACAGGTTTATAAAATATTGCCCTTTTTTGGCTATAAACGATTGAGCTTGTTTCTTGTCATGAGAATGAGCTCCTAATTTTTTATTTTCTCCCCTACCTAATTTCAAGTGATGTTTCTAGCCTCCCTCTCCCCCATTTTGAAAAAAGGTGAAAAATTACCAAATTTTTGAATGTTTATCTATACATTTTTTTGGTTCTTACCTCTTGAAATTGCTTGTTTGATGAAAAATGATTTCTAAATTTTTATTTTTCATCCAACTGAATAATTTCAAGTGCCACTTGGTGGCATATTTATCAGAAAACTAAGGAAATGGGAAGGGGTTGGCTAGATGTCACTTGAAATTCAGTTAGAGGAAAAATAAAAAAATAGGGAATTATTTTCCCATAAAATGAAAAAACTTTGGAGATAAGACATTTACAAAATCCAAAATCCCAAAATAAAGACCACCCTATTACATACAGGAGAGGTACCTTGTGAATGAAAAAACCCATTTGGATGGTGTGCAAGTGCTGAAATCTCCGGTCTGAAAAACCGACGTTTTTCTGAGTTTTACCAAACTTTTGTAAATATTGTAATGACTTTTCGAGTCTTTTTGTTGATTTTCGAGATTCAAAGTGTAGTAATTCGGATTAACTGGTAACCATGTGCCACTGGTATTGCTTGAAAACCCTTGAAAAGTCACAAAAGGCATCACTATGGGTATATCGAACGTATTTTGTCCGTCCGAATATTATTCAGGGGTCATGAAAATCATCAAAATTATGAAAAAGTCATGAAATTTGAAAATGGCTCATGAAAGTTATGAATTTTTCAAAGAAATCACTAGGTCAAGAAAAGTCATGAATTTTACACATTTTTTTGGAATAAAAAAAAATTGTAGAATGAAAAAAATGAATTTTTTAGTAGGTACAAAAAATTTAAAAAATTATTTTGGAATAAATAAAAAAAAAAAAAAAAACATTTTCACGCCCCTAGCCTTAGGTAGTTGCTGAGTTTCTGTACAAGACATTAAAATATTTTTAAAAAATTTTGAAGTAAAAATATTTTTAAAACTTACGCGAAAAAATTCTCATTTTTTTAAAATCAAAAATCTGAATTTTATCGTTTTGGAATTGAATCTGGAGCATAAAATCTAAATTTATTGGATTTTTTTTTTTCAATTTTCTGAAAAATAAAATATTTTTATTTTTTGGAACGAGGGTCTCTGTTTTTTGGAGAAAAATTCTCATTTTTTGGAATAAAAAAAATTAAAAACAAATTTTTTGGCTCAAAAATTTTAAAAAATTGTTTTGGAATAAAAAAAATGCTTTAGGTAGTAATTTTTTTGAAATAGAGAAATCTCAAATTTTCAATATCCAAAAATTATTTTCTTTTTTTTGGAGAAAAAATATAAAATTTTCTTAGTGGAGATATTTTTTGAAATTTCTGTGAAAAAATTCTTCATTTTTTCTTTGTAGAAATCGTTTAATTTTTAAAAAACTGGGATTTTTTTTCGAACAATCATTTTAAAAATTCTTCTGAAATAAAAAAATCTCAATTTCTTGAGGAGCAATTTTTTTTTCTTTGATAAGTACCTAGTAAAATAAATAAGTTGAATATATTTTTTTAAAACTTTGAGACAAAAAAAATTTGGAAAAAATGTTTTTCTGTTGAAAAAGCTTTTAAAATTTTTTTGCATAAAAATTTTTTGTTTCATTTCCATGAAAAAAATCATAATTTTTGCTCCCCATATTTCTTCCAAGTTACGCTTATGCCGGGGCGGGGGGGGGGGGTCCCTGAAAATGTAGAAATATTGTTCGTGAAAAACGTTATGAAAAAGTCATGAATTTTCCAAAAAAAAAAATTAAGTTGACACCCTGTTATTGTGATACCAGCATTAAGTGAAGAATCCCACTGAAAAGGTGTTCGTTCCGGATCCCTAGAAGGAACTAGCTCATCTACAGCTTGATCCGGCCTTATTTTAGTATCTTCCATGCCAATTTCTTCGCCCTGATACGTTACAGCTGTACCAGGCAGCAGTTGTACTAATATATTCATCGCATCAATGGCGCTTGGCTGGAATCTTGTAGGTACTCGGGGGTTATCGTGGTTTCCAATCTGGAAAATATTATTATGTATTCGACCAGTACTTAATTACAGGAACTTGCAGTTGGTTTTCAAGTGGATAACATATTTTTCTTACCACCCAATCAGGCCATTTGCCTTCAGGTACATTTTTCAACCATAAATAAACTGTATCTTCGAAAGCTTTAGCGTCCGATGAATCGTTAAGATTTTTAAATAAGAAAAAATTGAATGGTATCTGCGCTATTGGGTTTTTTGAAGTTCCGTAATATCTGATGGTGTGTTTGATATCTGTATATGCTTCCGTTAGGAGTAATCTGAGAAAGCATTAAATTGTACTGTCGATCTTTCTGTGATTTTTGGAATTGGTATAGTCTTAGTCTCGTTTTGTCAGGATGATATCTACCTTGTCGGGCCTCCTTTTTCTGTATACGAATCCAAAACTTGTCTGAATTGACGCAAAATATCGTACGTTTGCGGCTGATCCATCGTATAGATATGGCGCAGTGAGTTGTACGTTATTGGTCCTTCTGCTGCAGTCCCATTGATTAAAGGTTCGTCCAGAAATTTATCATCTTCGACTAAATATGGCACCGCGTCACTACGAAAACCGTTGATTCCTCTGTCTAGATAAAATCGTAAGACATTCTGCGAATAAAATCGATGAAATTTTGCAAAATGAGTTCAAGTTCGTGTAGATTGGCACTTATTTATACGTTTTGTACCAACTTTCATCTCCTCCAATAGTTCAGGGCAGCGATAGTTCAAGTCAGCTTGTTGCGGTAGGAATTGATGTAAGTAGAATTGTCCTCTTTCTTTATTAAATTCCCAAGCCGGACCACCTGATACTGAACTTTGCTGAAAAAAAAGTCGCTCAAGTAAGAAAAAGTCCAAATAATTAGCTCGTACATTTATTTTTTCCATCTCTGAATTGCAAGATTTCTGCCTGATGCGACCAACTTACCTCTACCTAATTCTCACATACGAGCAATAATATACCTACCCAGTTGTTCGGAGGTATTGGCGTAGTTCTGTTGAACCAACCTTTCGGATCCTTCCATACGTAATAATTGGTGTATGGTTTGATTTTTTTAATCGATTTCTTAAACCATATGTGCTCTATACTCGAATGATTTGGTACAAAGTCCAGTATCAATTTTATACCTGTGTCAAAAAGTTTTACGATACACGAATTTCGCATGCACGATTACTCAAAATAAACTCACCCCACGAGTACAATTTCTCCAGCAACGACATGAGATCCTCGATTGTACCGAAAATGGGATCGATGGCCGTGTAATCTGATATATCGTAACCTAAATCAGCCTGAGGCGATTGGAATATTGGTGATAGCCACACTGCTCCTATTCCTGTATTTTTGAAGTAATCGGCTCGTTGTTCGATTCCTGAAATTAAAAACCACTTGATGGTGAAAGGCTCTGATACAGTGTTAAGAGGCAGGATGCCTAGAGACATGTTGCAGTACCTTATTGCGGCCGCAATAGGGACCCTTTAATGTTGTGAGGTGACCTTAATCCGAGTTGAAGCTCTAAATAAATTTTATTATTCCAAAATATGCCAAAATGAAAATTAATTGAAAAGTATCTATTCAGAGCAATGAATAAGAACAGTTAATTAGTTACACTCTAATTTCTTCATGAATTGTGAATTTAAAAAAAAAAAAAAAAGTTTTAAAATTTTTTTTAAGTAAGGAGCAAACTATTTTGAAATTATTCAGATGATTTTTTTTTTCAATTGTATTAAAATATATTTTTAAAAAAAATTATTTCAGAAGTCAATTATTTAAAGAATTAGTTGTGCAGGAATTTTTTAGGATGTCGCTCAATTTTTTGTGAAAGGGTCAAAAAGGTGTTAAGTTGAAATTTTTTAAAGGTTAAATAAAAATGATTTTTCTTCTCCAAAATTGATTTTTTCTAATTAAAAAAAAAAAAAAAAAAAAGTTTACCTCAAAAAATTAAGACAACTTTTTTCAAAAACAAAAATAAGAAAAAAATAAAATTGGGATTTTTTTTCTCAAAGAAATTGAGAGGTTTTTTCCTGGAAAACTTAGATTATTCGTTCCTTTAATAAATAAGAAATTTCATTCCAAAAAAAAATTGCTAAAAAAGAAAGTCATTTAAAAAAAGTAGAAGATTGTTTTGCTCATTTTTATTGCAACTTCTTTAATTTAAAAAAAATTATCACACTCTTGGGTGCTTACCACAACAGAGCCTTTGTAATGACAATTTTAAATGAGTAAGGTTCGACTCCGAAGTTGAAATCTCTTCTGATGGAATGAAAATCACGTACCTACCTTTTAAATCGCCGATACCACTTCCATCGGAATCTTGAAACGATCTCGGATATATCTGATAAATAACACTAGTTTGCCACCAGTCTAATTGTTGATTTCGGACATATTGGGCGCTGGTAAGCGCCGAAAATACCAGAAAAATCAATTTTGAACAAAACATTATTTTTCTTCAAAATGTTACTCGCAGGCATTTGGCGAAATGTGGCCGATTTTTAAAATAATTTTGAACGAAGTTTGTTTTATGGTATTTCTATGTACGTGCATAGCATTGTAATGATACTATGTGAACGTATACGAACGACTGAATAATGGTCGTGGCATTGAAAAATGTAAAAACTGATTAAGTCGTCTGCGTTTATTGTACCTAGACGATAATATTTTTTAATGTGTTTTCTACCACGAAAGACAGTAAATTGAATTTTTTCAAGCTGTCAGTTCACAAAAATCACACAATTCGTCTTCTCCTGTTCAAAAAATTATCCATTTCTTGAATGAAAAATTCTCAATTTCATTTTACCTACCTACCTAATTGAAAAATTTCTAAGTTTATATTCAAATAAAAAATTCTCAATTTCTCTTATTGAAAAAAGTCTCAGTTTTTCTAGACAAAAAAAAATCACAATTGTTTGAGTCAACGAAATCTTCTTTTTTTTAAATAAAAAAACATCTCTTGAAAAAAGATAAAAATAGAAATCTAATTTTTTTTAAATATAATAATTCTGAACTTTTCTTGAATTCAAAAAAAAATTCCTAATTTATTCAACCGCACTTCTTTTTTACTTGAATTTTTTAAAATTTTACTTTTCCAATAAGGCAAACCTCGAATAAAACATTCTAAATTTTTCTTGAATAAAAATTCTTGATTTACTTGACCTCTTTTTTTTTTTTTTTTCAACAAAACTTTGTTAAATTTCCATTTTTTAATGGAAATTTCTTCTATTTTATTCGAATATAAGAATTCTTAATTTATTTTGGTGAGTAGAAAAGATTCTCAATTCTCATTTCTTTTAATGTAAAAAATTTTCAACTTTTATTGAATAAAATTTTTTCAATTTATTTCAATACAAAAATTCACAATATCGAGGACTTACTTACATCACCTCTAAAGTATCCAAATTTCAGCTTCCTACGCCATAATGAAATTTCTGACTCCTTTTTGGGCCCCATGAGTTGGTTTCAGGATCTTAGTTGCCGTTGGCTCTGCTACAGGCCTCATGGGTTCCAAAATTTAACTTGGGTATAGTGAATTTATAGCTCTGATGTGCCTTTTGCCGGGCTCAACTTTTAGACTTCTGAAATCAAGAATTTTCTTCTCTAGTGTGTTGACCATTCTACAGAGTGCAGTCCAAACCAAATGACATAGGAGGTCAAAATTTCATTCATAAGGTGAATACAGGTCACTCATGTCTTTTTGGGAAAGGCTCTAGTATGATAAGGGGATCATCGGCCCCCGGTCGAACTTCGAAATTCTGTTCACAGATTCCGATTTTGTATCGTAAAAGATTATTTTAGAGGGAATAAGCGATCACTTACCTCACGTCCCGGTGGCTGGGGCCTCGAAAATGCGATTTTTAGCTTGAAAAATTCCATCTTTGCGAGTTTAGAACCGATTTTCACCAAACTTGGCATGTACGTAGAGGTACCCAAGGGATATGTTGTGAAATTTTTTTCAGATTTTTTCGACTCCTCTAACGACCTTGAAAACGACTGTTAACACTTTGAATCAACCTGTAGGGTACAGTTTCAGAGTGCACACGGCGGAATTTTTTTTTCCAGTTTTTCACACGGAAATACGTTTTTTACCTAAGCAGCCTTTGTGGAATTATTTGTAGTGTTGTTTGGTACATGTTGGTTCACGATTCACCGGCTCAACATCCTACAATTTCATTCGCAAAAAGAGAATTTATATCGAAAATAGTCTAAATGAGAGTTCCCATGAGAACAAAGTGCGTATATGTCCGGCAAAGTTGCGCGCGCATGCTTTGGGTTGCATTGGATGCGCGCGCAGCCTGACCATGCGCACGCACGTGAAGAAACTTCTTGATATATTTGAAATAGGCTCCCATCCCTTGGAAAAATATTATACGTGCTAGCGGTGAATTCTGGAAATTGGGCGTTCTTGATGTTGAATACGTATTCGCCTTTGTATCTGAAGACTGTTTATGGGATGAATTCGAATGAAGTAGATCCGCTTTATTATTCAAGCTATTCAAAAATATTTGACAAAGTGTTTGATTTTTGGCTCGTGGTAATTTTTGTGTAGATTGACATCATTTCGAGTGTGCCTTATTTCTCAATGATCTTCATTGCCGCGTTAGGGGCATATTTTGGTGATTTATTAGTTAAAAATGGAGTCATGAGTATCACTAGGATCAGAAAAACATGCACATTTTTGGGTAGGTAAGGTATCTATCCAATTGAAAAACGCGATTTTGATCAATTTGAGCAGTAATAATTTATTACCTAATCGTTTTTTCTATACTTTTTTTTTCGTTTTAAAGGCTCCATTGTGGCTAGAGCTGTGCGCCGCCGAGTCGAGCCGCCGCCGCCGATTGAAATGACGGCTCAACCGCCGCCGCCGAATTCATCGGCGGCTCGAACCGGCGCGTGTCTCAATTTGACCCCTCCGCTTCGTTCATCGAAAGTAAACAGGCTGTAGATAAAATAAAAATGTACACTCACTACTCAGTACCATTACCATTGCTGAGCAGCTCTCAAGCTCTTAGAGCTAAGTTTTACAATGAGGTAGCTTCGAGATCTGTAGCTCTAAAAAGGGAAAAAACTTGCCCAACATTACTCACTCAGTCGGCTACGCCGCCGATCAGCCGCCGATTTACTTGTCAGCGGCGCGCCATCTACGCTGCCGCCGCCGATCAATTTTTGAGTTTGCGCCGCCGCCGCTGATTTCTCATCGGCGCACAGCTCTAATTGTGGCTGCAGTTCCAATGGTAATTATTGCATTCACCAAATGTAACCTGATGTTGGCTATTTCTTGTATATTGTTTATTTGCGTCGTAAGAGTGTTCGGTACTTTCGGACCCCCGTTGGGTGTTTTGGATCTGAGCCCAAATTTTGCTGGAGTCCTGGAAGGAGTAGTGGGTACTTTGTCAGCCATAAATGTGTTTGCATTTTCAACAGTTGTTAATTATCTTACGGAAATTTTGGTTCGTGTAATCAATTTTATGTAAAACTATGAATATGTACGAGTGCTTTGGTTTCAAACTCTTTAGTATCTAATGGTCTTGAATTTAATTAGGATATTGAAGAGATGTGGAAAGTGGTGTTCTTGTTCACCGGACTTTATTGCATTGTGATGAACTTGGTGTACATTATGTTTGGAACGTCTGAAGTTCAACCGTGGAATTTTGAGAATCGTGAGTTGGAAAATACTGCTGTTGCAGGGAAAGAAATGAAAACACTGTTACAAAGCTGAGTGATTTTCATTCTTTACAAGAATTAGGTATCTGTGTTGCTAAGAACGTGAGAATTGATGGTTGAAGAATTTTTGAAATTTTCTCAAATTTTATTACTAATGAATTAAAAAATGTTTGAAATATTTTATATAAAAAATTCCTCTAGAAAACAAATTCCCGAAAAAAGCGAAATATTATTTTTTTTAAAATAAGTATGATATTATTATTGGGTAATGGGTATGTTAATTGCTCATTTTTACGAAATACTTATAATATGCCTACTCAAATGGTGGAAAATTTTGGACCTACCAAAAAATATACCAAACTTGATATGTACCTAGCTATAAATTGTACTTACGTAATGCTAGAGGAATATAAAATTACATAAGTGTGATAGTGTTGTAATTTATCATCCATTTATGAAATAAATATTAGGTACCTACTAATCATATCTACATTGTGTAGTTATTTTTATTGGTATGTGAGCTTTCTACACAATAAAAATTCAACGAAAATTTTATACTCAGTGCAATATCTTTTTTCACTTCAAAATCCCTAATCACAAAAAAAAAAGCAAAAAGTTTGAAAAAAGTTGCCCGGAAAGTTGAGAAAAACCCGTTCAAAGTTTATTAATTTCGACCAATCAGAATCGAGTATTTTGAAATTCGACTTGATTTCAAAACACGGGTAGTAGACGAATGGTTAGGAGCTCCGATCCTCATCTAGAGTACCGGTTCGAGCCCCGGCGAAGCCAATATTTTTTTTGAATTCGTTTGTTTTAAATTGTTTTGATTCGACATTTTTTTGAACTTATGACAATTTATTTATTTGAAGTGTTCACTATTTTTTATTTATTTATTTTTCAACTTCTTCAAAAATTTATTTTGAATAAAATTTGCCCTTTTTCTCATTGGAAATTTTCCTAGAAAAAAAAACTCGACCATAAGAAAATTTTTTCACTTGAAATTCATTTAAGAAATTCTAGAAGATTTTTTCACCTCATTCTTTTAGAAGAGAAGAAAGAATTTTCCTACAAAATAAAATTTTGTAAAACAAAACATAAATCATCTTTGTCTTGATTTTTTTTTTACAAAAAGTTAAAAATTTTCCTCGTTGAAAATTTAATTTTGAAATCTTGAGAAAAATCGAATTTCAAAATTTTTCAAAAATCTTGAAAAAATCATTAATTTATTAAATTAATATAAGGTAATTCTTCATTTTTACTCAACTTTTTCAAAAAATGTGGTTGAATGAAATTACTCGAAAAAATTTTCTACAAGAGCGAAATTCTTTTACAAAATAAATACCTAAATAAAAAAATTGAAAAAACACGAGCAAATTTTTTTTAAGTTGGTACGTAAAATTTTTTAAAATTTTTTAAGAAAAAATTTCTTTGAATAAATTGAGATATTTTTTCAAAAAAAAATTATTTTCATTTTTTTTGACGAGGAAACAACTTTTTTTCAATTTTTTTTAAAACCATGTTTTTCTCAATTTTTTTTGAAAATTTTCCTTTGAAATCTGACAAAAAATTCTCAAATGGGTGATTCTTTTTTTATGAGGATTGTTCCGGTTGAATATCTAAAGAACCATAAATGCTACAATGGTGTTTTTGGTGTCAATAGTTTGAACTCGACGTCAGGTACACACTCAAGCTAGTTAAGTGGAGGGGGGAGGCCATCTACCCCCTCCCAGGGCAGCAAATGTAGTGTAAATGGCCATCGCCGTAGCTGTCTCTTGTCATGTTTTTATTTTTTCATATTTTCTAAGTGGTACTATTTTCAGACCTTTACATTCTCAAATGGGATATTCTCAATAAGGAGGGTTGCAAGTATACATAAATAACGTCAATACATTTTTTTGGGAACTTTCATTGTCCGTAAAGTTGACCTAAAAACTGTCCCTCAACTTCCTAGTCCATCGTCGTGGTCATTTTTCAGCTACTCCAACAGTGTGTACATAGTACAATTTTGAATTTAAAAAATGGCAACACTTCTGTACATCTAGCATACCAACGTCATCCAGGCATCACTTTGAACTCATCACCCGTAATTACCCTGTAATTTCACAAAATTCCTTCAAAAATTTTTTTCGTCAAGCTAAGTGGTCCTTCGTCGTGGATCAAAATTTCCCAAGTTTTCCAACTGCTAAAATTTGGTAAACTAAATCATAAGTGTCGTCATATATGCCCAAGTTGACTAAACGACTCAACTTTTTCAAAAAAGTAAGCAAAGCCCCCAACACATGAAAATGGGACATTTTGTCTTTCGTAGTGGACAATATTTTTTTTGTCCATCGTCGTGTCTTTCAGTGTTTTTACTACTTAATTGTCCACGACGACAGACAAAATGCATCAAACCATGTTTGCAATTTTTTTATTTTCAAATTTTTTTGATAATTTTTAGGTAAAATATGAGTCTGCTTATATCATAAAATATATTTGACATGCATACCCAGTATGAGGTTCCTCAAGGTTGGAGAGGGGGAACTTGTGCAGTGCTTGTCAACGACGAAAGACTGACTGTCTTTCGTCATGGACAAAAGTGCCCCCGTCCCCCTCTCGGTGAACTTTAAGCTTGGTTTGCAAGTCAAACATACTCTATCTATCATGTAAACAGCGTAATGTTTGCTAAAAAAAAATTGAAAAATTATAATTAAATTTTTTTTTTTAAATGTTGGAAGATTCCTCACAATAAAATATTCACCCAAATACTCATTTGGAAAGTTTCATTAAAAAAAAAAAAAAAAAAAAAAGATTAAAAATGTATTTAAAGGTTTTGTTGGAAAAAACAATTTCAAAAAAATTATCTTTAAAAAGTGCTTCATAAAAATTTCAGATGAGAATTGAAAATTTTTCATTAAAAAATTAGCCCATTAAAAATGCCTAGCAATATGAAATATTTTAACGAAATGGTGATATTTTAAAGAATTAGTTAAAATAATGTTTTGTAGATAGGTACAAATAAATTTTACTTTTCTTCAAAATGTTCTTTCAAAAATTCCCCTCTTTAAAGTATTTGAATTTCTCAAAAATCTTTTAAAAAATTAATATGGAATAAAATCACTTCGAGAAAAAAAAGCGATAGAAAAAATTTCATTCACAACCTTTGAAAAAATGGAAGCATTTTCTTAAAACAAAATGAAATTTTGTATAAAATCCAATCATTAGACTTTTGTTGATAATTTCTCTTCCATGTTTTGAGAAAATGTTTCAAATAAATTTTCTTATTGCTTTTCAGTAGAAGAAAAATGTCCACGAAATTTTATTTTCAATTTGTATTTTGCAATTTACCGAGAAAATTTTACGTCCATTTCAGAGCAATAAACTGAACTGGACCAAAGACGAGCAGAACTTTGTGCTAGGTGCTTTCTACGTATTACCTTGGCTGTCGCAATTTTTCGGCGGATTCTTATCTCATAAATATGGCACCAAAGTAGTAGTAGGTCTGAGCACAGTGATCGGCTGTGTGCTGTCTTCCTTTATACCTGCTGTAGCCTACATTGATCCTAAACTAGTCATGTTGGTCAGAGGGATTCAAGGATTTATTGGAGTAAGACCAAACTTCATAAGCCAATGTTTACGAAGTACGAACGATTTGTTATATATAAATAATCAATGGGCATTGCATCGTTGCAGTCTATGGCATTTCCAGCAGGTCTCTATACAATCATCGGGAGGTGGTGTCCTCCTCACGAACGTGGAAGATTTATGACGATTTTCCTCGGTACGAGTAACTAGGTAATTGTTGTGTCAAATGAAATGTACTCTTCCGTTTGTTGGCGGGTACGCGATTGTTTTGACAAAAAGTCGTAAAAATTGGTAGAAAAATTGTCCATTATTGAGACGATTGGTGTCCGAATTTCAGGTACATCGCTGGGTATCGCCGTCGGGTACCCGATGTTCGGCTATATTGCTGAAACCATAGGATGGGAATGGGTGTTCCATGTCACTAGTATTATTGGTATTGTGTGGTACGTGTGCTGGTTATATTTTGTTTACGATTCGCCTTACGATCATCCCAGAATTAGCGAAGAAGAGAAGAGATACATCAGTGGAGCTTTGGGCAAATCGTACGCAAGACAGAAGGTACCTATCTGAGTGTGATTGTGTGATGAATGTTCTTCTAAAACTAAAAGGGTTCATTGTATTGCCTATTATCTCTGACGATTGGTTATGTTTCAGTTACCAGTCCCTTGGATGGCCATATTAACTTCTGGGCCATTCTGGGTGAATATAATTTGCCAATTTGGGGTGATTTGGGGTCGTTTCACCACCAACATATATGTCCCTACTTATTTCAAAGTCGTCCATGGGGTTAATACCAAAGAGGTAGGCCTACTATTGAGTGCAATATCCCTCGTTAATTGCTCAATCGAAAGATAGTTACCTATCTACCTAATTTCAATCTCAATCAATGATCCTCCTCCCCATTTTTAAAATTTATTTTTCATAGAACGGATTCATATCCGGAATACCTTTCCTATTGAAACCGATTCTATCGTATTTAGCGGGCATATTCACCGATTTTTTATTGAAAAAAGAAATTATGTCGAGAACCAGAGTTCGCAGATCGTCCACTTTCATAAGTAAGCTTCGATATAGGATTCTAGGACCGAAAAGTATATTTTTTTAAACTGTTTATTTCTTTTTTCTACGAAGGTTCTGTATTAGCTGGTACAGCTGTAATTGTGGTCTCCTATGCGGAATGTTATTCGACTATGGCCATAATTGGCATGAGCTTGTGTGTAATTCTTAACGCCTGCTTCATCACTGGGTCCAGTGTAGCAATCGTTGATATGAACCCGAATTTTTGCAGTAATGTTTTATTTATTTATTTACCTATTTATTTTTATTTTTTTAAGTAGGTATTTCAACTAAAAATAATTCTAACTAATAAAAATAATTTTAAAAACGTTCCAAAAAAATTTTTTAAATATTTTTTGGTAAGAAATCGGCAGAAAAAAAGTATTGAAAAAATTTAAGTAGGTAAAAAAATCATAATAATCTTGTCTAAAAATTATTTTAAAAATACATTTTTCAAAAAAATTGCGAAATTCTCTTGGAAATAACATTTTGTAAGAAAATATTTTGTTAATTGTCTAGAATAAAATTTTGAAAATTTTTCTTAAAAATACAAAAAAAAAAAATTTAATTTTTTGTAAGGCCACATAAACGTTTTTTGCAAGAATCTTAACAAACATTACCTAAATATTTTATAAATTTTCTTAAAAGACATTTTGAAATCGTTTCAAAAAAAAAAAATACCAAAAATGCGTTTGAAAATTTTTTTCTCGAGATATTTTAAAAACTCATTTAAAGGATGTTTGAAATTTTCTTTTTTAAAAAGAACTTTGCAAATGGGAAATATTTTTGAAATTTTCGTTGACTACAAAAAAATCTTTCGAACAAATTTTAAATAAATAAAATAAGTTTTTGTAATTTTTTTTTTCAAATTTTACAAAAAAAAATTTAAATTCTTGCAAAAACATTACAAAAAATTGTTTTCTTCAAGAAATTCCATTAATTTTTTTGATAAAAAAAAACTCAAAAATAATTTTGAAATTTTTCGTATTGAGAATTTCGAGGGGGGGGGGGGAGTAGGACCCTATTGTAAAAAATTTTGTTGAAAAAAAATTCAAAAATTCTGTTCAAAAAAAAAACTTAACTACCTAGCTATAAAATTTTCTGAAAAGAATCACAAATTTTCTTAGGAAGAACAATGTTTGGAGGAAATATTTTATAAATTTTCCTGGCATAATTATTTGAAATTTTTTCAGAAAAACAAAAATACAAAGAATGCTCTTGGAAAATTCAAAAACTCTTTCAATAAATTTTTGAAAAATATGTGTTTGTTCAAAAAAATTTTGTGGAAATGAATTTGCAGAAAGAATATTAATGTACCTATTTTAACAGTTTTCATAGAAAAGCTTGCGAACTGTTGAAAAAAAAACAAAAATACTCTAACGATAAAAAATTCTCTTTTAAAAAATTTTCCAGAAAGAAAATGTTTTTTTATAAAATTTCCCGAATAAAAGTAAATATGAAATTTTTCGAAAAACGGTACGCAAAAAAAATTCTCTTGAAAAATTTTTTATGAGGATTTTAAATTTCTTTCAAAAAATGCTCGAGAAAAATCTTGTTTGGTTCATGAAATTCTCTGGGAAGTGATGTTTGTTAAAGTAAAATATTTTATAAATTTTCCAAAAAAATAAATGTTTTCAAAATTTTTCCAAAATTTAGCTGGTAGATAATTTGCAGAAAGAAGACATTTGAAAAATTTTTATTTAAACAAAAAAATAATAATTTTTTTGCAAAAATTTTCTCTAATAATTGAGAAAAAAGAGGAAAATTCGAGTTTCAAAAATTCCATCATAATATCAAAACAATTATGAAAAATAATTTTTACAAAAAATTGTACTAGAAAAAAGGCGAACTTTCCAAAAATTTTCGTAAAACATTTTAAAAAAGAAAACCGTTCAAAAAATTATAAGTGCTTAAAAAATTGTTTTCTGAAGAAAAGAAAAAAGCAAAAATTCTCTTGGCAAAAACTTCGCAGAACGAAAATATTTTATGGATCGTCCTGAATACAATTCAAAAGTCCTGTCAGAAAATGAAAAAGTTAAAAAAAAAAATCAAAAAATTAAAATTGAAATAATTTTGCTGATAAAATTTCCCCAAAAAAATTCTAAAATTCTTTCAAAACGAAAAAAGTGCTCTTCAAGTTTTTTTTTCTAAAAAAACTTTTAAAATACTACATGAAAATATGTTTGAGAATTACCTATTTTTTGTTCAAGAAATTTTTCAGGGAAAAATTTTTACTAAAAGAAAATACTCCAAAAATTGCTGTTTAAAAAAGTAAAAAAAATCTCTCAAAAAATTTATTTTAAATTTGAAAAAAAAAAACTTACAATAATTCTTTACGTTGCTTGGTAAATTTTTAAATGTGAAAATCTCTTAAAAATTTACTCACTTACCTACTCAAAATTATGTACCTACATTATGCGAAAATATAATACTACCTTTCTTCAACTTCAGTAATCTCGTATTTTTTGAAATCTAAATACGAATCAAAAACCTTGTTCTATTTGCATACACATGTTCGATGAAAAACTCCACGTATCGCAAATTTTTTATGCTACCAGGTATTCTACAAGGTATTTGTGGGACAATCCGTATGCTATTTGGTTTCATATCGCCAGCCTTAGTGAGCATATCAGCTCGATTGTATGCGAGTAATTTCGATAATTCATTAATTCAAAAATATAAGCGAGATACTAGTTATCATTTTATATTTATTTTTTCAAAATTCGTGGAAATTTTTCGCAGAAAGACGACCCACTACAGCAATGGAAACTAGTATGGTTCGTCACCGGAGTCATATACGTGGTACCGGGTTTGATTTTTGTATTATTCAGCAACTCTGAATTGCAGCCTTGGAACGAGGTAAAAGAAAAACAAGCTGATGAAGAATTGATACAAAAAGAACGATGAACTGAAATTCAAAATAAAATTCGAAAAACACCTCAAAGATTAAAATATTTTATTCATTCGTATACGAAAAATACCCACTATGATATTTTAGCATAATAATAATAAAAATAACGAAAACAATAAAATCACAAAATATACGACTAACCATTATTAAAAGTCAACACACCCAATTAACTCGTGTATTAAAAACAGTCTTAAAATTATATAAATATTTTCATTTTAATATTTCAAGTTTTAATATTTTTTAATAAATAATTCCGTTGGATTTTCAACGTATCGTCATTTCTAATAAATAATAATTGAATAAATAAAGATGACGTATTAAAAATCAAACTGAGGGCATAAAGGCGAATACTCCGGATTAGACGTGAGTATCGAAGACGTCAAAGAACCAGATGGTCCAGTTGGTGCCTGGACTGGTTTCGCAGCCGGTACAGAGGCAGTTGGAGCAGCAGGTACGTTGGCTGATTTCGACATCAAAGAGACAGAAGATGCTTTCGACGGGCTCACTGGTTTCGTACCTATCCACGGTTTGACTGTTGACCATCGAAGTATGCTGCTCGTACCCGGACTAGGCGGTCTTGGCGTTTTCGGTTTCGGTGGTACGTTCGCGTCAGGAAAACGAGAGAATCCATTTTGTAGGTATTTCGAGTAGGTAGGCGAATACTGGGGTCCGGATGGCAGGCATTTTGAGAAGCTGGTGTTGTTTGACGATCTCGATCCCATATAAGCGACTTTCAAGCCACCAGATTTGGATTTATGGGGTGTACGTGGCGGTTTAATGTGATCTAGGTTAGGTTTAGTAGCGACGTGCGGTTTAAGAGAAGCTAACGTAGGCTGAGGTGTTTGAAGTGGTCGATTTGATGGAGTCTGCGAAGCATTGGGTAGGGATTTGGCTAATCGTGGATCCTTATCACGAACTGGGAACGGCTTGGCGAATACATGAGAGTTGGAAGACTGAGGTGGCTCGGTTGGCAGTGAGGATGGAGTAGGGGTGTAAGGAGGTATGACTTTCAACGTAAGTGGGCTACAAGGTTCAGTCAACGATGAGGGTTGAGAACTAGACGAGAAGGTAGGTTTAATAGTCGACGGTTGAGAGCCAGAAGAGTAGAAAGATTTCGCCAATAAAGGTCGACTATTCGATGTTGAAGTATGCTTCGCCAATGGCGGTTTAGAATTTGTAGATTGCACAGGTTTCGTTGGTGGTTTCCGAGCATACGTAGGTGCCGAATAGGAACTTGGAATATAAGTACCAGAGTTCAATACCGACTGAGTGAGCGTTGATTTTGCTGGCGGAGAAGGAGTGAAGCCGGATCGAGGAAGGGGTGCCGAAGGTGCGGTCGATATTTTGCTACTAGTTGAAAGATTTGGTTTCACTTTCGGTATATGGAAGCTGGGTTTCAAATTGGCCTGTTTGGGAACCGATGGCTTCGTCGAATCGATCTTCACATCGGCTAGTTTCTGCGATAAATCAGGCTGCGAACGAGATACCGGCTTGATGCTATTCTTGGTAATTTCTTTCACGTCCGGCGTGGATCTAGATTTTTTTCTATCAGTGATCCTGAGAGTTGATAATATAGCAGCGCAAGTTTTCTCATCTGAAAACACTCTGGAGCCCGGAGATGTATCGAGAGGAGTTGCGATAGGTGACGTATCTTCCACATCCATCTGCTGGTCTTTTTCCTTCGACGAAATCTTCAACAGGTCGCCAGCTGATGACCATTTTTGCCTAAACGATTCGTCATTCGGTTCTCGTTGGCCAGAGGGCAAGTCCGAGTGGCTGCGATTCAAAGTAGAACAAACTGACACACTGCGACGTATTTCTTTACCCGAATTTGGACTCGCAGCCAACGATTGCTCCATTAATAAACGACCTCTGTTCATGGGTGACTTGGCTGGTGTTTTTTCGCCAGAATCGCGATTCGAATGATACTTCGGCGAGCGAACATTTTGAGTTGACTTGATTAGTAGTACTTGTCGAGGGTTCGGACTCGATGCCAACGATTTCTGTGTCAGCAATTGACCCCTACTTAGCGGCGAAACGACCTCCGTACATAAAGGTGTAGTTTGCGACGTTGGTGGAGATTCTTCAGACTGCGATTCAGTACGTTTCTGTGTTTCGAGAATCGAACCAACACGTTGATGGTGACTCTGATGGAAAAGGTGACTTTGGCGAATATTATTAGGATGGGTACGTTTGAGTTCCTGCCCTCGACGACTACGTATAACTATCGCTAAAAGTAGATCAGGTCTAGGATCTTCGAAACCAGGTCCGTCCAAGGGTAGCAAAACCTTCGGCAACGATTTCCTCCTATCCAGTGCCATGATGTAAAAATCTTTTATGGCGTTTCCTTTGTTGCCTACCACCGCCATTCGATTCTTTGTACACAAGTACGAATACAACTCTCGATAGCCAGGCTCATCGTTTGTTTCTGCCGATTCGAAACGCAAAACTAATATATCTTTGCGGCCCACTAATTTAATCTTGCCCAAATAATCCCATACGGAGATTGGATGGATGCGGCCCACGCAATTGAGACGACCTACGACGCTTTTTTCGCCCGAGTGAATGTCCTCGCCAAGTCCTTCGCAATCACCCGACACTTTCTTCAACACCACGTTGCATTTCGCAACATCTGGCATCACTACGGTGCCCTTCCAGATGTGGCTGGGAGATGATGCAGTCTGAGTGACTTCGGGAATGGTCGACTCTTCGCCAGAAGTAATATTTGTAGATGGAGAACTGGGCGGTGAAACGATCGCTGATATGGAAGATTCTAAACTCGAATTACTCCACGGTATTTTAGTTTTCGTCTGATCGATTTTAGTAGTACGCGATTTAGTTTTAGGAAAAAATAGATACGCTGAAGTTGGCCGAACTTTTATCGGAGGAGATGCTACGGAGGGACTTTCCAATGCTCGATTCATCTTGGAAAATTTTGTTTTTACGATGGTTACTCGACGAAGAGGTATATCCAAAGATTTGGGCGTTTTCTTGGCACTAGTTTCAACATTTCCACTCGTTTCTTGAATAGGTGTACAAATCGGAGTTGAGAGAGATTTGGAAACCGCAGCTGGAGTCACCGGACTGGCCACTTGTACAGGAGCAGTCTTCGACGGAGTTGTTGGCTTTTTGCGAGGTTTATCGATATCACTGTCGGTCTCATCAGATTTTTTTCCGCTGCTGTCAAAGATACGTTCGGTGACAGGTTCAGTCGAATGAGATGTTTTGGTAATCGAAGGTAGAACTGTATCTGGTAGTTTTTCGAGTAAAATTCGAACTTCTCGAAGAGGTACATCTTTACAGCTATCGAAAACTTTACTACTACCAGAGTTGTCATCAGCAGGAGATTTTAAACTTGGCACATTTTCTTCCAATCGTTGTTTGGATTCACTGGGAACGTGATATACTTTCTCTGGCTCGACGTGCAATTTTTCCAACATGATTGTGAAATCTCGCGGAGTGGGGATTTGCACTCGAGGTGCGCCGACATCTTGGTCAGGTTCAGGTTGCGGTGGTTCAACACTCAGGTCCTCGGGAGCCTCTTCTTCCAACGATGTATCATTTGTAGGTAATTTTTCAAGTTCGATTACAACGTCACGACTCAGAAATTTATCTGCAATTAACGAATAAATAATTAAATCAATTCTGTACGGTCGTTTTACATAGATTTTCAAAATTATACTCACTAATTGAAGTTAAACTGAGTTTTCGAGATTTCACACTCTGTCGAGTGATTTTTTTCACACGAACGAGGGGCGATTTCGGAGTCAAAATTAGTCTGGTACGTAGAGCTCGTCTGGACCGGAAGATATTTTCATCGTCGATGTATTTCTTCGATTGTAATTCTGTAAAAAATCATTTCGTTAGGTTTATTCAACTCGTAAATTGAATTTTCGATTTTAGTATATTGACGTAATCGTATTTTCAACAATAATACTCATGAATAACGATGCTAATATCATATTGAATACAGAGCACTGAACATTGAACATTCACCAAATTTTACAAAGTACAAAACTACATAAATACTCAATAATCAAAATTGGAGGGGAGGGAGGGGTTCAATCAAAATTTTTGTAATGAGCAAAATTTTTCCTAGGACTTTGAGCTACAACTTTTGTTTGAAAGTTGTTTCAATTGGACCCCTCCCTCCCCTTTAGTTTTCAAAAATAGTTGCATTATATTAGTCAAAGTCGTATTATTAGGAATTGGAGGGGAGGGAAGGGTCTAATCGAAATTATCGTAATGACCAAAATTATTCCTAGGACTTCGAGCTACAACTTTTGTTTGAAAATTTTTTCAATTGGGCCCCTCCCTTCCCTACAATTTTCAATAATAGTTGCATTATATTGGTCTAAGTCGTATTATTAGGAATTGGAGGGGAGGAGAGGGTCTAATCGAAAATTATAAAATAACAAAAATAATTTTTAGAACCTTAACCTACAACTTTTGTTCGAAATTTTTTTCAATTGGACCCCTCCCTACTTTTGAAAAGTTTTTACCTACAATAATTTCATGTAAAATCAGAGGAGAGGGAGGTGTGCTATCGGAATTTTTAACCCAAAATTATTTCTAGGACTTTCATTTATAACATATTTTGTTCAGAGAATTTTTCAATTGGCTTCTTCCTCCCTTCCTCTTCAATTTTTAATTATTTTCAATAAGGGTCTACGTAGTGTTATGCGAAATCGAAAGGGTAGGAGCTGGGAGGGGTCCAATTGAAAAAATTTTCAAACAAAAGTTGTAGCTCGAAGTATTAGGAATGATTTTGGTTATCACAAACATTTTGATTCGACCCCTCTCTCCCCTTAAATTTTTAATATTAAGTATCTATATAGTGTTGGACTTGATAAAATTACATGAATGTTCAATGTTCAGTATACAATTTAATTTGGGGTAACTTAACTGCTCGTGTATTAATTACTACGAGTATTATTCTATAATTATACCTTCTTGTAATTTCTCAGCTTCATTCTTACGCCTAGAACGTTTACGTGGTGATTTGGCAATCGGAGCTTGATAAGGAGATTTCGCTGTCTGCTCTTTTGTATCTTTAGCTTCATTATGAATACTGCGTCGATTCACAAGAGTTACGCTTCTTCTAGGCGAAAAGTTTGTAATCGCTGCACAATAGAAATAAAAAATAAAGATCAAGTTGCTTAAAATATCACTGTACACTAAAATCTAAATACAATTTTGTAACCTGAAAAATCCGATTGATTACAATCGAATGAACAAAAAACTCACGTTTACGGCGTATTCTAAAAGGGGAGCAGTGATCAGGTACAGGTGATAATAAAATTCGAATGTTTCTACGTAGAACTTCATCTTTTATACGTTGTAAGCTGCTTCGTCTCTGCGTAGCTCTCGGTTTGGACGTAAATAAAGCTATATGAACAGAAATAAATCACGATTAAGTTTGATTTCGTGCATTCCTAAACATGAACTTGTTACCATCTAATACATCACGCAATAATTCAATTTTAAAAACTTGTACGAATTCGTAACAATAAAAACTGAAATTCTTTTCAATTCGGTGCATTGTAATTATTAAATGAACACCGGAGATATTTACCGGTTACTGATTCACGTTTTACTGAGCTATGTTTGGAACCGAGTAGAAATATCAACAAGTTAGTGTCACATATGAGCTAAGTTTGCACTCACCTGCACTTTTTTTGAGTTTCATGGTGTGGGAGGAAGGTCTTGAAAGCTTGTATGGAACTCAAAGTGTATTACTAATTTACTAAACCGACTGAGAAATTATTTCTAAGGTCGTGTCCATTTTGTCGGTGTGATTAGCAGCGTCTTGATTTTTGATTTGTTTACCTTCTGATACCTTTAAAAAGTAAAAGTTACATTACATAAAATATTGGGCGAATGTTTGGACATGATGAAAAATGTAATACGGGATATAATAAATTAATAAATTACGTACAATTACCATTACAATTACATTCAAATTAATTAATTAAATTCGTAAAATTTAGCGCGAATCAAGACGCGGTGCGGTTTGTTGTTGTTGTTGTTTGATCAACGGTCTTGAAACGGTTGTGCCAGGTGCGACGCGTTCATTCAACAAGTTACTACGTAGTTTTTTTTAATACCAATAGGAGCGCTACGTAACGTCAGTAATTTTTTATTTTTTTTCACATTACGATTTCACGAACGTACTTGGCCGTTGTAAAAAGTGGTGCTAGTCGCAGCGTGCAAATTTATTCCGTTGCAGTTTTCCTGAAATTTTTTGCCGGTAATGGGTAATTTCGCGAATTAAATTATTAATTGTTGTATGATTTATTTACAATTCGATTAGTTAGTTAATTGTTTTACGTAGTAATGTTGTACAAAATGAGAATCTTTGGTATCTTAACAAGTGTTAACGTAATGGGTGACTGTGAACATACTCGAGAATCGTGACTACTTTATGAAGAAAACTGTGCCTATATTGATCATGTCAGTCGGAATTTTCAAAATTTGCCTACAACTTTATATTATCCTGACCCGGCCACGTCCGTTTTACATCTTCGGTGAGTAATTCATACAGTTGACAACTTCTCAGCTCTTTGAATCATTTCGGAGTCTTGACTTCGGTCAAAATATCAACTTGTTTTTGCGAATCTAAATTAATACCTACGTAAACACTTTTCGTCGAGTGTTTCTTACGTCCATAACCTGGAGTTTGTTTCAAAGCTTCCTTAGGTGTTTTTCCATGTGTAATAGCAATATGGACAACGGATCGGGAACTCTTGCTCGAGTATACCACTTCGCAGCGACCTTTTCTCGATATCTTCTTTTCTTCGGTTAAAGTGAGGTCATTAAATTTGGCTACGGTTTGTCTAATGATGGATTGCAACAGATACTCGGTCGGAGCATTCGGAGATACGTGAGAAAATAATGTTTTCATAGCGGAATCGAAAGCTTTCTTCACCTCATCTACGTTGATTTTGAAACCATCGAGAAGGTTTCTCAAAACTATGACCAACGATTCGAAATCTACGCCAGATTTTTCATACAACGATCTCAGCGTTTTACCGATTTGTTGGTGGATTTCGTCGGTGGGCAGAATGAATTCGTCTTCGTACAACGTGTAGCTAAACAAACCTTGCTCGAAACAGAATGGCATCAGATGCGTTATGGGATCCGTATCATTTGCATCGAATTTGTAGTTACGCTGTTGTAATTTAACGAATTCACTATACGACGATTCGGTATACTCTTCGATAGCTCGATACAGAATCGAATTGTAAGCTGTGAGTTTCAACAGAATGACGACAAATTGAGGCGACACTCTGAAGAATTTGGATATAAAATCTTCGTCTCCATGGCCCCAAATCCAGTGCGCTTTCAATGGCCGGATCTTCTCATTGAAGCCTCGTTCTCTGAAATAGGAAGTCAACGAAAATGGATTGAGAAGGTTGCCATGTTCGATTTTCGTCTCGTAGCCTTCGTAAAGTTCTTCTATCTGTTGCAATTCGCTTTTATCGGATTTGTATTTCGCACTCAAGTGTTTAACGTCGTTACTGAGGTAACCGAAGTATGCACCGTATTCGTGATCTGATAAGAAAACGTGCTCGTTAAGAGTCAAATTTCCGGTGATGTTTAAACTCTGCAAAGGTAATCTCGTGATTCCAACTATCATCGCGTAGCTCACCATATCTCTACCAGCATTCAAGACTTCGTTGAGCATTTTACTAACGATTTTTTGAAACATTTCGGATTTCGGCGAAGGTGTTAGGATCGCAGTACGAGCAACGTAATCGAAATCGTCGACTAAGAGGATGACTCGTTTTTTGAAAAATTTATGTAAGATTTTAACCAAAGAATGTAAACTCATTTGGATCTCTTCCTGGGTCAACGTCTTGTCGAAAACTTTTTTCATGAAATCTACTTCCCATTCTTCGAAACTGTATTTCACCTTCTTGCTGTCAGGCGGCGATTCCATTATTTTTTTCAACCATACGTATTCGCCGATGAATTTGTAAACGAACTCGTTCAACAAAGTGGTGAATTCGGTTTCCGTAGTGTTGCTCGATTCGTCGATTTTTGCAGTCAATTCGACTCTCAAGCTGATGAAAATCACCGGATGTTGACATATGTCTTCTTTAACCTTACTCAATTCTTGATCTACTTTTGTGCCTTTGAATAGATTAATAGCTTTGCAACTCATTCGCTGTTTAGGTCGACCCAAGTCGTCCATGTCGTATTGTACGAAAGCTTTGATCATTAGCAGATTTGTGGTCTTGGCGAATCCGCTGGGACAGCTTATGTAGTCGTACGTATTGTTCGAATTCTTGAGAAGCAGCAATAATAAGTCGGTTTTATCGATGAAGTAGGGTTGATCGATGAAATTTTTGTCGAACTTTATTTCCACTTTTTTGGAACTGTTGGTACTTTGAGAATACGAGTTGTGAATTACGATGGATATCGAGAACAGGAGTATCGATAATGAGACCCCTTGCATTTTGTTCGTGTTTCTGGAACAGTATTCAATAGGTCATGTCGAGGTACATTTTTTTATTGGGTAATTATAGAAATTGAAAAGATACTTACAAAACAATGGGGTTATGAAAATAATATGCAAAAAAGTTTACATTGAAAACGAAAAATTGAAAAAAAAAAAAGTTTTGGATTAGTGAAAATATCTAAAATTGAGATTATAGTTTCATAAAATTGTTTAGGAACAGTATTCTGGTCGAGATGATGTTGATTGAATAATTATTTTATTAGTTTCCTAACGTACGATTATTTTTTCATTTAAACATAGATGGTTTTTGTAGATAAATTCTACAAGTCAGTTAATAAGGAACTATTACTAAATATTTTTCGATAAGTAGGTAGGTAACTAATTTGATTTTGAAATTCATCTCAATTTCTTCTGTTGGATTTTTATTCCGAAAATTAAAGATCTTATAATGTTGAAAGCGGAAAGATTCTATCAAAATATTTTTCTGTTGGGTAATTTTCTATTTTCGAAAAAAGGGGAGTGATTCGTAATTTTATAAGATTGCTTTTCATGCTGAAATACCAATTTTTAAAATCATTTTGAAACACCAAATAATTTTTTAAAATACTCTTCAAATATATTTCTACGAAAAAAAAAAAAAAAAAAAAAAAAGAATAAATTACAAAAAATTGAAATTCATATTTTACTACCTATCTACACAAGAAACTAAAAAAAAAATGAAATTTCTTTATTACTTGAGAGTTTAATTTTTGTACATTAAAACACGTTCAAGAAATTGGTTATTTTTTTACAATAAAAAAAAATACAAAAAAATGGAAATTATTTTGTTTCAAAAAAATTAGAAATTCTTTCACTGCGAAAAACGACAAAAAAATGAAGAAAAAAAATTGCTGTTAAAAAGCTGCAAAGCATTGCTATTATTTTACTAAAAATTACTGCAAGACATTAGGAACTTTTTTTTTTTTTTTTTTGTTTAAATTGGAAATTTCTTTATTTTTTGAAAATTGAAACTTTACTGCAAAAGTACAACAAAAAACAATTTAAAATTTTTAAATATTTTCACTACAAACGAAACCACAGAAACATGGAAATTTTTGTATTACTTGAAAAATTGAAGTTTTCACCTCAAAAAAACTACCAAAAATTAAAAATAACAGCTACTTACAAAAAAAAATTTTAAAAATGGATATTTCTTTATTAGGTAGGTACCTAAAAATTTGAATTATTTTATTTAAAAAAAAACAAAAAAAAAACAGAAAATTTTGAAAACAAATTACCTACAGCAAAACAATTTTATAAAAATAAAAAGCATTGGAAACGTACAAAAAAATAAAAAAAAATAATAAGTATGGGAAAATTTTTCACTACGAAAGAAACTACATACAATATTGGTGCCCTTTTCAATAATTATATAATTGTTAAATTTTTAAGATTTCTTTCATATAATTTTTTATAGATGTCCCGGAAAACAATTTTTCGTGATTTTTTGAAGATATTAAAAAAAAATCCAAAAGGTAGAATAACATTTTTAAAGGTTTATTAAAAATCAGCAATTTAGAAAAATAATTTAAAAGTGAATGTTTGAAATTTTCTAACGAGATATTATTATTTTTTATAATTTTCTTCAAAAGTAAACTTTTGTTAGAAAAAAATTCCTAAATTTTTTTTTTCAAGTTTGTTTGAACACTTTTTTCTCAACTTCATGATGAAAATTCAGAGTCTTCAAAATTTAGTAGAACTTGAAAATCGTTTTTAAATTTCAATAAATTTTTGATGTAAGATCAATTTTCGAAGTTCGATAAATTTGGTAAATCTTCAAAATTTGTGATTTAATAAAATTTGATAAATTTTTACTGATTGATTTTGTTATTATTTTTTTAATTTTCAAAATAATGTAATTTTTAAAAATTTTATGAAAATTCAAAATTTGAGAAAAGTTTAAAATTCGATAGAACTTTGTGGTTTGGTTTTATCAAAATTTTAATACGTTTTTGAAATTAGTTCATTTTTTAAAGTTCGATGAATTTGGTAACCTTTCAAATTTTAGTGCGAGTATGTATTTAAAATAAATTGAATAAATTTCACAATGTTGATAAATTTTTACAATTTTTGAAATTGTGTAAATTTTTGAAGCTTATAAAATTTCAAAATTTAGGAAACGATAAAAATTTGACAGAATTTTTGAATTTGTCCATTTCCTAATTGTTATAAATTTTAGCAATTGGCTCAATTTTTGAAGTTAGCAAATTTTTAAAATTTTCAAAAAGTTATAAAAATTTGATATTTTAAGCTTTGATTTTTCATCAGTTTTTTTTTTTTGGAGTTGAATATATTATTATACCTACGTATATACTTTTATTTTAAATTAATGTTTTTTCATCTTTATTTTAGAGGAACTTCGCGGCTGAGGAGCTGGATTAGGGTTTTTATTCCAACAGTACGAATTTTCGAATTCGTGTAGTTACAAAATGTTTGTAAAATATAGAAAATTTTTGACAGTAATAGTAGTTTATTCAACTAGGGAGATAAAGTATTTTACGTTACGAGGGAGAAAAAGGCTTCTTTATACTACCGAAAGATCAGCGAGAGGTATACAAAGTAGCACTTTAACTCCCTAGTAACGTAAAATGAATAATTATGAAAATAAGACATAAAAAAATCTTGACATAATAAAATATAATTATTATAGTATTATAAATTATTTTAATCGGAGTGATAGATAGATTCCCAGAAACTAATCGATTATCTACTTTTTGTTTGTTTTTGTTTCAGGTGAGTACAATGTTTAGTTTTGAGAGCACAATACTGAGTAAAATCGAGTAAGTTTTTTTTTGAATTAATTTTTCTTAAATTATAGTTCTTTTTCTCAACAAAGATGGCATTATTTTTGCTGTCTTGGAAAGGGAAGAGGGGATGTGAAAGTAGTGAAATTAATATTTTCGCAATTCCATTTACTCTTCTAGTTTTATTCCTACCAACTGAATTATCTACAAAAATGATCCAAAGAAATTTCAATCTTGTGATCGTTTTGATTTCATTTTTCCCTCTGAAGATGTATAAAAATCATGCCACATTTTTAATCATCGCGAGATTTCAAAATACTCAGCATATTTTTCGTAATATTCAAATGAGGCACACGTTTCCTTTGATAATGTTCCAAAACAGCAGTTTGGATTCTTTGTTTAACCTCTAAATTAGGAACATCAAATAAATTTCGCCGAATACCCCGAATAATGTAGCCTTGTTCCATGATAAAAGTGAACATTATCCTTTGGCGAACATCACCACCTTCAAAGCCATCATATTCCTCTTTCCTTAGCCTCATTAAGATACACAGAGCAGTCGACTCGTAACTATGCTCCAGGTCAAAAGGTAATTTCATTGTACGTTCGGTCGCCTTGTACACCATTTTCAAAAAATACTCGTTGGTCAAAAACCTAACGAGTATTTCGTGACTAATTCCTGTGTTCCAGTATACGCCTGCAGTACGTTGATAATCGAAGTCAGCGAGAAAATAGCTGACGACTGAGTGTGGATTGTAAAATGATATGTTTTTCGAGTGCAGTTTGTATCCGCTGTAGTGCCTTTGCACTCGGCTCCTTTCTCGTTTGGTTACTTTGTACTTTTCGTAAAGATCAACCTCGATGTCTCGTTCAGTGAATCCGCAAAACGTATTAAATGGATGGTCATCTAAAAATGGACGATGTACTAGGTTGGGCAGTAAACTAGGATGATCCATATAATAAGCCAGGCCACTAGTCCCCGTCATGAACCCATAAGCCAAATATTTGGCTCCAACAGTGAAAGTATTGTGTAACATTTCGTTCAATAATTCGTAAAATTTCGCAACATTGGTTCGTTGTGTTACTAACGATGTCAACATTACATGATCGTATTCGTTAACCAACACAATGACTTTGTTTCGATTGAAAAATTTATACAAGATTGTGGCCAGTCGAAGTACACATTCGGGTATCTCGTCATCTTGCATCGTACCACTGATAACTCGTGCCATGAATTCGATATCGAACCTTGTAATCTTTAAATCGTTAGAACCCCTGGGCAGAATTTCCATCAACCATTTGAACTTCTCGAAGCATTGTTTCAACTGGTTCTTTAAATCGCGTACCAAATCGGAAATTGTGATAGCCTGATACGAATCAGAATACAGATCTAGTACGATCACCGCGTACTTGGCGAAATGATCGGACATCATTTGCGAATTTGAACCGATTTTACAGTTTTTGTGGTACTGATAAGTGTAAGTGTAGTTAGAACGAACGGGAGTTCCTTGCTCGTCGATTTCCATCTGGGCGAAGTCTTCGATCATCGCGATTATAATGGTTTTGCCGAATAGTCTGGGGCAAGTGAGGTAATTATATCGATGCTGGGTTTCGTTGAAGAAGATCTCCAGTAAATTGGTACGATCGATGTAGATACGAGTTTCATTTGGGCGGAGAATTTCGGAAATGTCGCTGTAGCTTTCGTTGCTGCTGTAATAGATGAGGTCGTCGTTGGTGCAGGAAATGGGAGCGAAGAGGAAGCAGAGTAGTAGTATTGAGGACATGATGGATGGCTCGAATGTGCTGAGTTATCGACGAAGAATTTGGCGAAGAGATATCGAGCATTTTTTCTTGGTTCTCCTTGGTAGAAGATAAGTTGACATTGAAAATATTATCTTTCGAAAATTCTAAAGAAATTGTTTTTTGAATGTGAATTATTTCAAAATTGATTAAGATTTTTACTGTTTGATCTTGAAATTGGGTATTTTTTGGTACTTACATTTTGTGTAATAACAATAAGGTTTTGAACAAAAGTAAGGCTCGAAAATTCACAAACATGTTTCAAATTTTGATCAATGTGGGTCGCTATGAGCATTTATTTATGTTGTTATCTTGGTAGAAATGTGTTATTCTCCCCCCTCCCCCACCCTCAGCATATTTATCACCGATTTGAAGTTTATCGAATTTTTACTACTTACCTACTTATTAACTTTTTTTATATAGAGATTACAAAATGATTATCTGCATGAATTTTTTCCAAGGGAAGAAATATCTTCTGCCTTTACCTCAAAAAATTCTACTCTCATCCCTCTTTTCAAATTGGAAATATTTTTCTTCAAATTATCCTTTTTTTAAATTTTTTTCTTCTGTTTTTATATATTTTTTCTCATAAGAACTTTTTCTCAAATGGGCATTTTTTGAAAAATGTAGGATAATTTTAAAAATACTATCTGAAAAACACAAAAAAATCTGAGAAAAATTCTTCAATTCTTTTGAGATGATTTTTTTTTATTTAAAAAAAAATAAAAATTATACCTACCTACTCACAGAAAACTGTCATTTTAACAGTTGCCAAAAGTTTTTTTTTCTTTTTTTTTGTGAAGAATTAGAAAATCCTTTCAAAAGTAATACAAAAAAGTCAACAAAAAATGCTGCTAAAAAAATTGTTTTAAAGAAAGAAAATTGAGAACTTTTTCAAAAAATATTTTGAAAAATATTTTTTGATTCAAGAAATTTTCGTAAGTAGATATAAATTTTGTTACATGAAGTATTTTAGAAACTTTCTCTTGAAAATACTAAAAACCTCTCAAAAAATTACAAAAAATGCCCTAAAAAAATTTCTGAAAAAAAATCAAAAACTTTTTTTGGAAAAAAGTTTATGGCAAGAAAATATTTCATGAACTTTTCTAAATTCCTAAAATCTTTTTGAAACAATACAAAATGCCCTTGGTAAATTTTCCCCCCTAAAACATTCAAAAATAGTTTTAAAAATAGTTTTTGATGCAAAAAGTATTTTTGTAGAAAGAAATCCTCAAAACGTACTGAAGATATTTTAGAAATTTTTATAGAAAAAGAAAATCATTTAAATTTTTTTTTTTTATATATAATTATAAAATCTTGAAAAATTTGAGAATATATATTTTCAAAAAGTTAGGAAAATGCTATTGAAAAAAAAAATCTTACAAAAAATAGGAAAAATTTAAATTGTCACCAAAACATCTTTTCAATCAAAATCTATCTACTTAGACGTAAGTGTGCTTTGCCACAACCTAATTTTTCCAACAAAGGAATAAGTGAAAATAAATTATTTTTGGTGAAAAAATTTTGTAAATATATTTCTCAATTTTTTGGGATAAGTACCCAAGTACAAAATAGTTTGCAAATTTTCACAAAAAATCTCTCATTTTTGGTAGAGAAGAAATCCTAATTTTTGAATAACATTGATCATAAATTTGATGTATCAATTTTTTTTGAAAAAGATCTAAACTTTCTTA
The DNA here is from genome assembly GCA_959613365.1 of Balanococcus diminutus. NCBI lineage: Eukaryota > Metazoa > Arthropoda > Insecta > Hemiptera > Pseudococcidae > Balanococcus > Balanococcus diminutus. Next base: position 58,091,553 of record OY390716.1, on the reverse strand, counting down.
GAATAAAAAACTGTTCATCTTATTTTTTTGTGAGAGAATATCCCAATATTTATTGCCTCATTTTTATTTTGTAAATTTTTCAATTTTTGAGGGTAAAAATCTTGTAATTTTATCAGGAAAAAAAGTTGAAATTTTCATGGAATTCGAAATAATGCAATTTTTCTAGTCATTTTTTGAAGTAAAGAAATTTGTTGAATTTTTTTGAAGATGAAAAATTTTTAATTTCTTGAAATGATAAGATTAAAATTTTTTTAATGAGAAAATTTCTCAATTTTTTGGAAATAAATCCTTGGAGAAAAAAATCTTTTAGGAGTGAGAAAATTGAAAAAAATTTCTTAAGATTTTCATATCAACTACAAAGTATATTTTTTAACTTTTTTTTTTGGGGGGGGGGGGGGGGGGGTCTTTTTTAGACACACTATTGAAGTTAAATCAGTAAAAACGACTGAATTATATATTTAAATTTCAAAACAAATAGTAAATACATCTGTAATACTTTTAAAAAGGTCTTCGTTTGTGCTGTAAAATGCACAAATTATCAGTTGATAACCGATTTGTTCAAAATTCGCGATCTGGTGGCGCTTTGTAGTATTTCTTCATCAATTCCTTAATTTCCATTTTGATTTGGTAATTTGGAATTTTGAAATTATTTCTTTCTTTGTACGAATACGTGAAATAACCTTGTTCGAAAGCGAACGAATGCAGAATACGAATATAGGCCTCTTTGTTTTCAGATATCTGTTCATGAGTTATGTAATTGTGGCGTTTCTTTAATAAATACATCATCTTTTCCAAATCATCTGTCTCGTAGGCCTTCTTCAAGATAAAATGACATTTATCTGTCGTCTTGGACCAAGCTGGTTTGAAAAGATTTTGACGAAATTCAGTGAAATTCAATAATTTGGAAATTATCTCGGATTGCGGAGTAGGCAACGAGTACTTCTGGAGCTGGCGTTTGAACATCAAATAACGAGTGATTCCGAATGGATTGTAGATGAGTTTAGGATCATTTTGGGAAGAGGTCAGGTATCCGTTGTAATAAGCTGCTACGTCTGATCGCTCTTGTCTATCTAGATCGTATTTATTGAATGTAGCATCGATCTCATTCTTGAGGAATCCGCAAAAAGGTGAGAATTGATGGTTGCTCAAGAAAGGTCGATGTACGACGGTTGCAAATCGAGTCGATTGATATTTGTAGAAATTGATAGCACTGGTAGCTGTGATCAGGCTGAACTTGATGTATTTTTGACCATCTATGAAGACTCGAGATAACATGGCATCGACCAGATCGTAATATTCGGTCAAATTGACGCTATCAGCGAGCATGGCGTTAATAGCTGCACTATCGTAATCATCCACCAATACGATGACCTGAGTACCTCGAAAATAATCGTAAAGTAATCGGCATAAGTCGTGTAAGCTATTGGGGATTTCGGTATAATCCAATGACCTATTCAGAGCTCTTTTCAAAAACGTGTATTCGTCTTGAGAGATGTTATAACATGGTTTGAAGGATAATTTACTCGTGTAGTTTCCGCTGTATCGACTTTTACAAAGCCATCTAAATTTATCAAAACATTTTGCCAGTCGTTCGCTGAGATGGACCAGTAGATCGGTGCCGTTAAAATCTTTGATAGTTTGGAACCCCAAGTTGAGCTCGATGACCGGATATCGAGCCAGATGATTGCCCATTAGTGGTCCAATTTCGGCAGCGTTTAGATTACTAAATAATTTGAAAGCTTTGCTATTGGTCCAGGCGATCGGTTGTCGGTGTTTGTCGATTTCGATCTGAGCGAAGTTTTCGATCATAAGTAACATGGAGGTTTTGCCGAAACGTCGAGGGCAGGTGATGAAATTGTGGGGCATTTTCAAGTCGAAGAATAAAGTCGATAAGAAGTATGATTTGTCGATGTAGTATGGTGATTGGGCCAAGCTTTGGAATTCGTAGAGGCTGTATACGGCTGGGTATGCGATTAAAGAGAGCAAGAAGGAGGTGTTGGAAAAGGTAAATGATTTATGGAGCATTTTGGCGTGATTTCTTTGAAAAGGATCATGAATGGTGAGTTTGGTTTCAAATAGATTGGAAAAAATCACTGATTAGGTTGATGAATGATGATCGACAGAAAAAAAAAAAATACGAGAAAAATATTGTCGAAGGGGGTCACAGATAAAAAAATTAATGAATAATTGTTTGTAAACGATGTACTAGGTTTTTTCTTTTCAAAAATCGTCCAATTCTGAGGTGTTCAACTCATATGGGTAAATATTTTTTTAGTTTAATAATGGTTATTTGTTTAACTTACATCAAAATTGTGCATTATGCTCCATTATGATGAAACTGATGTAGCAATGCTGATAAATCAAAGCAGGAACATTTTGATTGATAACAGAAATATCAATAATTTGATGCTGTCTGCTCGCACGTACAAAGTTAAAAAAATAATTATTTGATTTATTTCCAATTTATCGATGTATAATTTTTTTTCAAACCGAAATTTTTTTTCTCAAAGCTACAATATACAAAAGGTCAAGTGTATGCAAATTTTTTTTTTTTGAAATTGGCAATAAAAATATGGATTTTAAAAGCAAGCCATTTTTAATTAGTATTATTACTTCATTTTATTCTTTATTTTTTTTTAAATTTGGAACTTGATTTGATTTTTTACTCTTTGTATTTTTTTTTATTTTTAATCATTTCTGATTTTTTTCAATTTCATGCATTTAATTTTTTTACTCTCAGTTGATTTTTCCAATTTTCCTGTTTTTTCAGTTTTTCTTAATTTTATTTTCATTTATTTATGTATTCTTTGGTTTGAATTTCGAATATTAGTTATGTATTATTTCCCACCATTTTTTCAATTTTTAATATTTTATTTTTTCAGTTTGTGTTCATTTGTTCCTAATTTTGATTTTTTGGCTTTTTGCATTTTTTTTGGTAATTTTTAATTTTGAATCATTGTGTTTTTTTTTTATTTAGAGGTTTAAACCTAAAATCTGATTTAATTTTTCCCCTCTTTTTGATTTGTTTCAATTTGTTCGGAATTTTAATTTATTTTTTCTTTATAGTTTTTTCAAGTTTTTTTAATTTTTTTTTGTTGAGATTTTTTTTTTTTTTTTTTACATTTGTAGGTAAACGTTTTTCAATTGAATTTGAAAAAAAAATTTCCACACTTTCTGCTTGAAATTTTGAACCTAATTTTTTCCTCCCTTCATTTTTCTTCAATTTTCAATTTTTGTCTTTCGATTTGAGTTCATATAATTTATAATGTACTTACTCGGAATTTTAAATCCTTTCATCTTGTGATTTTTTTTTCTTTTTTTCCTTCGTATTTTTTCAAGTTTTTTCATTTTTTGAAATATTGAACTCGATTTATTTTTTTTTCTTTCAATTTTTATACATTTTATTCATTATTATTTACCTTCATTCTCAGTAAGTAAATTTTTCAATTTGATTATTTTTTCAATGTTTCAGTTAAGTAGGTATTTCTTTCGGTTGAATTTTCAACTTAATTTATCTCCCTAAAATCCACTCTATCAATTTTTAACTTTTTTCAGTTTGAGGCAATGTTTGAAGTGTTCACTATTTTTTATTTATATTTATTTTTCATTGGTTCTGAATTCAGAACAAATGAAAAATAAATAAATAAAAAATAGTGAACACTTCAAACATTTTCTCAAATTGAAAAAAATATTACAAAACGTAAAAAAAGAACAAGTGAGAATAAGTTAAAAAAAATAAATCAATGATTAGAAAATACCAAAAAAAAAAAAAAATGGAAAAGGAAATAAAATAAATATCAAGAAATAACACATAAGAAATTTAAATTCTCAACATTGTTTCATTTTTTTCAACTTGTTCTCACTTGTTCTTTTTTTACGTCTTGTAATTTTTTTTCAATTTTTAATGTTCTTATCTTCAATTATTTTTAAAATTTTCCTTGTTTGGTATTTCAAATTTATTTATTTCCTCCAGTTTTTTCAATTTTCATAATTTTTCTTTTCAAGTTTGTTTATTTTTTCTAAATTTTAATCCTTTTACTTTTTTCCCCTGGAATTTTCAACTTGACTATTTTTTCAACTCGTTCTCATTTTTTTTTTTTTTTTTTTTTTTTTTTTTCATTCTCGCCGTAAGTAAATTTTTTTCAATTTTTTGCTCTTTTTTTGAATTTTCTCTCATCCATTTTCATAGAATTTTTTTTGGACAAAATTTTCGTAAAAATCTGTCAAATATGATTCACAAATTGTCGGTAATTGACTCTGATTCAATAATTACTTATTCTGCAAAACTACAAAATTTATGAAAAATATTTTTTTTGTCGTTTTCAAATTTCCATTGCAAAAATTATGTCTTGACTTTATTGTTACACAAGTTAGCTAATATTGAAAAAAAAAAATCAAACATCAATCATCAACTATTCAATACCATCATACGAACGGGTAAAAACTCATATCAATTGTATAAGCGCATGGCAAATGCGTACTAGGTTGACCCTGCTCTGCAACAAACCTCGATAGCAATTCAGAAATCATCTGTCGAGTTTGCTCATTCGGCACAGTGAACCATCGCGGCTTCGTTCCATAAGATAAGTACCCTTGTTCCAAAGTAAACGTGAACAACTTCCTGAGACAGTCGTTTTCCTCATAAAGATACTGCTTATATTCCAACCCCCTGAGAATGGCGAATACCATCAAAGCATCCTTATCGTAAGACCCCCAGATAGTCACGTTGGTCTGCACACCATCTAATGATTTATTCAAAAGATCAAATACGCCGTAAAAATTGAGAAATTTCTCGATCATGTGTTCGTTTCGTTCGTGCGTGGGCCAGTAACTCTTGAGTTCGCGATTCGTAGATTGGAAATATCTGGAGAATGAGTAAGGATCGTATAGGGAAGTACCGTTGAAGGTGGTGTATCCATTGTAGTATCTCTTCACTTCGGATCTTTCTTTTTCGTCGCATTGGTATTTATCAAATACTGGCTCAACTTCGTTTTCCAAGAATCCGCAAAACCCGTCGAATGCGTGACCTTCGAGGAAAGGATGATGCCAAATATTGTCGATATCCTCGTAGACTGCAGAATAAAAGGTGACAGCGCAGGTTCCAGTGATTAGTCCGTACTGGATGTACTTCTTTCCTAGCTTGAAGCTATTGGTGAAGAACTCGTGAACCCATTCGTAGAACACCGAGGTATGGGATTTGTGGGTGGACAGACTGTGGACAGCGGCGCTATCGTAGTTGTCGACCAATATGATGACCTTACGTTGATCGAAATATTCAAACAGGATTCTAGCCAATCGGTAGAAACTCTGCTGGATATCAGGTCTGAACAAACTGCCTTCTAGACCCTTCTTCAAAAACGTCACGTACTCGTTTCTGAGCTGATATCGCGAAGGATCTGATTCATTGGTAGGAGCCATTGCCTTGTCCAGGAGCCAGCGATATTTTTCGAACGTCTGTTTCAAATTGTCACGAACGTGTACCATCAGTTGCTCGTCGGTCTGGTTGACGATGCTGTCGAAGTGCAAGTCTAATCTGATCACTGGGTATCGAGCCAGATGCTTGGTGAATGTTTCTTCGTGTTTGGAGATATTCATTTGGCTGAAAATTTCATAAGCAGAGGTCTCATTCCAGGGTTTCTCTTTGCCATTCTCGTCTACTTCGATTTGAGCGAAAGCTTCGATCATGTCCAGGCTGGTGGTTTTACCGAAACGGCTGGGGCATGTGACTAAGCTATAGGGCCATTCTTCTTGCTTGAAAAATTGCACCAGAAGGTTGGATTTGTCGACAAAGTAGGGTACTTTGGAGTTTAGAAGTTCGTGGAAGCCTGAGGTGCATTCGACGACAGTGAGGATGTAACTGAGAAGTGATGGGGTGATGAATAGAAATCGGATTGGGTTCGGAGGCATGATTGATTCGAAATTTGTACAAGAGGTTAATTGTTTTCAAATATTTTTGAAGGTATCTGGCAAACAGCAGTCTTTGGAGATCCTTTGAAGTCGCATGTCCCAAAAATCAGACAATAAAATGAGAATTTTAAATTCGTACCTGTGTAAAAATAATTTCCGTTTACCTTTTAAAAAATTTAAATTTTTAGTTCAGTCACGTCGACTCAATACTGATAAAGTACTCGACTAACCTAATCGATTATTGAAGTTTGATAAGGCACAGAGTTACTCTGATCGATTAGAATAAATCAGTTATACCATATCAGCTCTTTTTAATTTCTAAGGATGTCTAACGGTCTTGAAAGTCATGAATTTTTCAAAAAAATCACTGGGTCAAGAAAAGTCATGAATTTTTGACAATATTACCCGGGCAAAATTACAAATTCAAGCCGTTGCATGTTCTCAAAAAAAAAAAAAAGTATAAAATATTGTGATTTTTCTTTTTTTTGTGGTGGAAGGAAATCTAGGTATATATATATTTTTTTTTTTGGAAAATCCCCATTTCTTGAAATGAAAAAAAGAAGAATTTTGTGGAATGAAAAAAATGAATCTTTTAGTACAAAAAATTTTAAAAATTGTTTTGCAATAAATTAAAAAAAATAAAAAATAAACATTTTCACGTCACTAGTCTTAGGTAGTTACTGTACAAGGCGTTTAAAAAAAATTCCCAATTTTTTTGAAATAAAAAATATTTTTTAAACTTTCGCAAAAAAATTCTCATTTTAAAAAAAAATCAAAAATTTGAATTTTATCGTTTTGGAATAGAATTGTTTTGAAGTATAAATACTTTTCGAACTCTATTAGAGTATAAAATCTCAATTTTTTGGATTTTTTTTCAATTTTCTGAAAAATAATTTTTTTGGGAGGAGGGTCTCTGTTTTTGGAGAAAAAATTCTCATTTTTTAGAATAAGTACATAAAAAAAATGAAATGAAATTTTTTGATTCAAAAATGTTTAGAAATTATTTTGGAATAAAAAAATACTTACTTACCTACTCAATTTCTTTTTAAATAGGGAGATCTCAAATCTTCTGGAGTAGAAATTTTTTCAAAGGAAGAAATTTTAGAATTTTTTGGAATAAAAAATATCTAATAATTTTTAAAAAATCTTCTAAAATAAAAAATCGTATTTTTTTTTCTTCGATAGTAAAATTAATAAAATAAATAAAATGTTTTCTAAACTTTGAAACGAAAAAAAAACACACACAGAAAAAATGTTTTTCTGTTGAAAAAGTTGTTAACATTTTTTAGGAGAATTTTTTGCATGAAAATTTTTTGTTTCTTTCCAGGAAAAAAATCATTCTCACATTACACATGAAAAAAATTTCAAGCATCCACCTTTTCGGGAAGAAATCTAATTAAACCCTTGAAAATTCTAAGTATTCATTCAACTTTTTTTTGAAATTGTATAGATTTTTTAGTTACAAAAGAAAAGAGGGTCTCGGGGGGCATAGGCATAACTTAGGGGGTTAAGAGGCATTCGCCCCTTCCCTCAATAATTTTTTTAATAACTATTTACCACAAAATATAGGGAAAAAATTAGGGGAATTTTTTTGCCCCTATATTTCTTCCAAGTAACGCTTATACCGGAGGGGGTCCCTGGAAATGTAGAAATATTGTTCATGAAAAAGTCATGAATTTTCATTTTTTAAAAATGAGTTAGACAACCTGTTTCTTTTCCATTTTTTTTTCTTTATGAAAGTGATGAAAAAATTGGTCAAAAAGCTTGAATAGCCTTTTAGGATTTATGAATGAATATTTTTATTGTTTGTAATTCTAATGAAAAAATGTGTATAATTTATTTATAATAACAAAATTTATTGCCTTTTTGACTCTATAAAAAGTTTTCTGAAAAATTGATAGAAAAATAATCTCATGATATCTTCTCAGCGTTCGTTAGACTTTGGCGGACTAATTTTTGCGATCCTATCGATAATTTCCATCTTAACTTCGCAATTAGGAACCCCATAAAATCCTTCCTTCAAGGAATGAGTAAAGTACCCATGCTCGAAAGCAAAAGTACGAAATATAGGTAGATAAATCTGCCTATCTCGAGCTATCTGTGGAGCATCCTTAGGGGAAAAGTTGTAAATGAATTTCAAAAATTGGCAAAATTTCTGAAAAGAATTCTGCTCGTACATTTTACTAAACGTAGAATTTATCTGAACTCGATTATCAGTATGGGCCGGAATTGAAACATCATTGAGAAATTCGGCGAAGTAAATAAAGGTGAATATGACTCTATCCCTGAGATCGATTGACCAGAACCTGTCAATGTCAGTTTCGTTGGGCCTCGGATAAAATTTAACATCCTGTTCTTGATAACGTTGCTTCCAATATTCGGTTACATTGCAATCGGATTTGTTCAAGTATTGGTTGACCGAATACGGATTGTAAATAGTTCGATGCTTGAGCCTGGTGCTGTATCCGTTGTAGCATTCCTTCATTTGAAATCGATCCTTTTCCGAAAATTCTCGACGATCCAGCACAGACGTGAGTTCTTTTTCGAGGATACCGCAAAATGAGACCAGAGGATGGTCTTCCAAGAATGCTCGGTGTGGAATAATGTCAGTGTTGATAGACTGGCCACTGTGGGAGCTGTAATAAGTCATACTGGAAGTGCCAGTGATCAGAATATAATCGATGTATGGGCTTCCTTCGGTATGAGCCATAGAGAGCATTTTATTAATCACACGATAATACCGAGACGTGTCTAGTGTTTCGTCGAAAGGTAATTTGGTCAATGGACTGTCATAATCGTCTATCAAAACGATAGTTTTGGCACCGAGTGCGTCGAAAACGACTTTAGCCAGACGATAGAAGTATTGGTATTTTTCGTCGTCGTTCAATTCTCCATTTAAAACTGTTTCCATGTACGCGATATCCTCACTTTGGACACCGTAACTTTCATTCATAATCCATCGGTATTGTTGGTAAATATATCTTATTTTTCTGTTCAAATGATAAAAAATGTCCTCTGAGGTGGGCTCGATCATGTGCTCCGAATTTAAGTCTATTAGAATGACAACGTACTGGGCCATATGACGAGATACTATTCGAGGGTAACCAGAGATGTTTAAATTTTTGAATATCTTTTGAGCTCGGCTGTCCTCCCAATTGATGGGCTTTTTGCTCTTATCTAGTTCGATTTGAGCGAACGCTCTGATCATTTGGAGATTTGTCGTTTTACCAAAACGTCTTGGACATGTGATAAAATTGCGACGATTCTCCGAGCTGAAGAATATCCTCAAAAGTTTGCTTTTGTCAATGAAGATAGGCGATTTACATAACTTCGAATAACCGAATTCGCCACAACAGCATGTCAACGAGGTGACTAGAACGAAGAATGTGGTTTTGGCAAAGATTTGCGAGATCATTGTGGGTATCTGTGTGAGAAATAGAAGCGAAGCGAGGATCGAAGATGGTGTTTTCGATTTTTATTACGACGGACGTTCTTTTCTCGCTATAAACATTTTAATGCATAATGATGTGTTATTCGAAGTGGAAAAAAAGAGAAAATTAATGTGTTTGGAAATTATACTTACAAATTTACATGTGTGAAATTGTCTGTCGATCTCGTTTACCCATAATGAACTAGAGCAAAAGATGATTATCAGTGGGTTTATCAATCGTAGTCCTAAGATAAGCTCAGAAATAGGCAAATTTTCAAATCGAAAGTTTTTCTTGTTGGTTGGCAATCGTGCCCGATTTTTGTGGCATATCTGACTAATTCGAGCAAAAAAGTGTAGTAAGTAGTAATTAAGTGAAATTGTGAATTTGTTTTCAAAATACCAAAAATTTTTCCATCCGATGTCTACTCTTACAACTATTCTATTTTTTTGAGTTTTTTTTTAAAGAATTCGTTTTTAATTAAATTTAGAAGGAAAAACTTATTTTTTACAATAAAAAAATTGAAAATTATTAAAGAATTTTTTCAAAAGATTTTTTTTGTAAGGATTCGGTTCATTTTTCGAGAGGAGATTTCTTACTGAATTTTCTATGTCCATCATTTTAGAACAGCTTCAGATCTTGGAAGTAAAAATTTTTTTTTGAGAATTGCAATGATTTTTGAATTTTGTTGTCTTTTTTTCACTTATGTCACTAACATTATTTTCAATTTTTGAGATAAAAAAACAGTTTTTCTAAAAACTTTTTAAAAATCTGCTCATTTTCAAAACAAAAATGAAAAATGAAAAAAAAATGGAAAAAGTTTATGCCTAATATATATTTCTTTTCAATAAAAAATTCATGAAAAAAGTTACTGAAAAATTACTATAAAGAAATAAATCCAAAAATTATTTAAAAAATTAATGTAGGTATTTACTCGATCAAATATTTTTTGAAAATATCTCTCTCAGAAAAACCCGCCTACTTTGGAGGAAGAAATTGTTGTAACATTATTTTCGACTTGAAACTTATACGATTGCTGTTTTTTTTCTTCTTCAAAATTTTCAAAATTTTAATTTTTTTCAAATTAAAAAAAAATCTCCACTTTATGGAAACTTATTGAATAATGGATAGGAATGTTTTATATGTTTTTGCAATACCAAAATTTCTACTAGCCCCCCCCCCCCCGCAAATTTAACCCAATACAAAATCTTTCAAGTTTTTATCTTCATATTAAAAAGATAATTTTTTAATAGGTACCTACCTAATAGATTTTCCTCAAAAAAAAAATTGATAAAGATCTCTCAAAATAGTTTGTTTGTTTTGGTAAAAAAAAGTTAAAAATTAAAAATATTTATTTAAAAAAAAATTAAAAACTACTTGAAAATAAATTCATTGAGTGAAAAAAAAATATTTTCAAGAAATCTTATAAAGAAAGAAATTGTGTGAAAAAATTATCAGAAAAATAATTACGTACGTACCTACTTATTCAAAAATACTCAAAAAAATTATTTAATTTAAAAAAAAAAAAAACTTTTTTAGGAAGATCTCTCAAAAACCCCACATTTAGCTGGAAAAGAAATTTCAAAAAATTTGAAAAAAGTTGTTGACAAAATTATTTTAAAAACTTTTGGAATTGAATTCTCAATTGAAAAATTAAATCTAAAAAAAAGTTCTAAAATTTTTTTTGTCAATTTCTTTGAAGAAAAATCCTTTAAAAATAATTTGTATTTTAATTTTTGAAAATAATTCCCTTTTATTAAAAAAAAAAAAAAAAAAAAAAAAAATGGAAAAATTATTTTATTGAAAAATACTATTTTTTTTTTAGAAAAATCTCTTGAAATTTTTTCCAAGTTTACGATGAATTTTATTTTATTTTTTTACGATTTTATTATTTTTTTTTTTTTTTTTAGAAAGAGGGAGAGAGAGAATCCACACCTCCAAAGAAACCAATTGTTCGTTATCTACAAAAGACTTTAATACACTTACTCAACAATGATAATATGTACTTGGACTTAGTATGAATTTACAATGGTTTAAGCTCGAGTGCCTAATCCATTCACGTGGTTAGCAGAATTCAGTTTTCACGATGTTTGAGGATGAAAAACCATTAATAACGAAATGTCTTTCCTATGGTCCAAGGTCAGAGCCACTTGACGAAATATTTTGTTTTTCGAATAATTAAACTTACGTTAGTTAGGTATTTTTGGGACGTTTGGTGATCGTTTTACTAACTATTCAACTCAGAAATTACTAATTCAAATGAAGGCAATTAATGTCATCATTATTCATTAAGTATTTTAGAACGAAGCCCCGAGTGCGAAGCATTTACCTATATTACGTTCGTTCTAAATCTAATGATTTTTCAGTTGAATCATACGATCATATTATCCTCCTCCTTGTCTTAACACAAATTTTCAAACAAAAATAGTTTATTAACATTTGTAAATAATATGTTTGATATTTATTTAAAAAAATTTATACTTGATAAATTTGTTCAGGAAATACGAATTTGCCCCCTCCTCCCCTAAAAAAGAGTAATTTTTTAAATGAGATTTCGATCAATATATCATATCGATTCTTCACGCTTTCGTTTTCATTTCAACTTGACCATCAGCTTCGTTGACTTGGGGTTTATTGATATGGAACCATTGCAAATAATGATACGCAAACCACGATAGAAAGTTGAACACTACTAAGATTGCAAGTTGCGTGTACAAGTCGAAATATTCAGCATAGTAGAAGCTGACCGCTGTCGTAACACTCTGAAACCAAGCAGAAGATGATTTTTTGAAGAAGAAAAAAATTCGATATTTTCACATAAACCTGATGTCAAGGTGTCATTACTTACGGTTATAAATTTTGTAACAGCATAAGCCGAGGAACTGTCGTTCGGGTAAACGATTCCTATGTGATCGATTACTTCGGTTTGCAAACAGGCTTCTCCTAGTGCTGATAATAAAGCTGCGAATATGAGTAACCAGTGACTGTAGGAAATTAAATAGAATTTTAATTTATTTTTCAAACGATATATTCACTTGGTCATTTGAAAAAAATACGTGATGTTATGCACTTACGGTAACAATAGTATAGGTAAATCGTTCGTATCTGACCGGGCAGCGTTGTTTGGTAACATTAAAAATGCGATAACGTAGCATACTAAATTGCTTAGTGTGGCGATGGTGATTAGAGTTTTCAATTTGAATATTTTTTTACCACCGACAAATATTGTTAAAAATCCTCCTGTTGAAAATAAAAGATATTTGCATAAATTTAGAATATTTCAAAGACAAAAATGAAGTATATGGATTGAGATTCGCGTACCTATTATTTCTCCTATACCTTGGAATATACCGCAAAGTGGAGCTAACTCTTTGGAATTAGCAGACAAGTACTTTGAGAAACTCATACTGGCACTGAGGATACTCAAAAATGTCAAATGGATACCTGTAAATTGTTCAGAATTGGTAAAATTTTATCAAATTGATCAGTCCGATTCGGATCGTGCTGAATGCAGATGGCTTCAGCAACATGACGTCATCTTACTGCATGAGAGACTTGGAATAATTTCTACAAAAATGAATTCGATGTGATTTAGAGGAAAGAGAGGGGCCCAATTGAAAAATGTTTGAAACAAAAGTTGTAGATTGAGATCTGAAGCATAATTTTGGTCATTATAAAAATTTTGATTGGACTCCTCCCTCTCGTCTAATTTTGTATAATACTACATAAATACTTGATATTATTATTCAAAATTGATGGAGAGGGAGAGGGTAAATTAAAATTTTTTTCAAACAAAAGTTGTACAATGACATCTTGAGAAATAATTTTTGGTCATTTTAAAAATTTCGATTTGACCCTTCTCTCTTCTATTTTTGATTTTTTACAATCACAATACTACATAAATACTTATTTTTCGAAATAGTAGGGGTGTGAGGGGTGCAATCAAAATTTTTGTGATGATCAAAATTATTCTCAAAATCTTAATCTACAACTTTTGTTTGAAAAAATTTTCAACTGACCCTCTCCCTCTCCTCCAATTTCGAATAATAAATAATAAGTATTTTTGTAGTGTTGTATAAAATTAGACGAGTGAGAGTGGTCCAATCAAAATTTTTATAATGACCAAAATTATTCTTCAGATCTCAATCTACATTTTTTGTTTCAAACACTTTTCAATTGGACCTCTCCCTTTCCTTCAAATCACATCACTCTCATTTTTGTGGAAAATTATTCCAAGTTTTTCATGCAGTAAGATGAGGTCATGTTGCTGAAGCCATCTCTGCGATGAGTTTAATCAGAAATCACTCACCAAGATGAGTCATTGTGACCATCAAAAGCAGCATTTTCGGAGTAGTGAGTATTTTGCTAGATTTGATGATTTCCTTGGTCGGTGACCTGACGATTTTCTCGTCTTCGTCATTTCGCAGCGGAGGTCTTATACCAAACATCATTAATATGGCGATAATGACAAATGCAACCAACGTTACAACGATCCTTACCCTCAAAGGTCGATCAATCGATTGGTTTATATCGTTGAATTGGAAATATATGATCATGTTACCGAAAAAATGGCTGAAACAAGCAAGTGCAAAATTTCAAAATTTTTATCTCGAAATATTAATCTCAGAAGAGTTGACGATGGGTCGATATGTCTACCTGGATTGGAATAAAATCCAAAATACTCCGATACTAGAATATGCCTTTCCCACCTCCGAATTCAGCACCGTATAAGTGGCCTGCCCGGTCCACAAAATCGAGGCTCCAAATCCGCATAGTGCAGCTCCCAAATAAATCCAGAAACTCTGTTCGGTGTAGAACAGAGCTATGTAGATTCTATAAATAAAAAATAATATGCGATTGGATGTTACGAAATTGAAGCGTGTTTAATTAAGTCAGGCATGCATAACGTAGCTGTAACGATATGCGAATATATAATTCGCAACAGTATGTAATAGTGATGTCGATGATCTTACAAATAAAAAAAAGTACCAATAATCATGGCATATTTAGGACCAGTTTTCGCGAGAATGCCGGGAGCTAACCATGTGCCAAGGGAAAGCGTAGTATATACGATGCCGAGAGAAACGTATCCGTCTAGGTGAACTGATGGGTTATCCTTTTCAATGCTCACTGTGATGGTTTTCTATAAAAATTGGGCGAATGAAAGAAAAAAGTACCCCAATTTTTATTTCATATTTTGAAGCAGAAAAAATAATGGTGGGAAAATTCTCTTCATAATTACATAAAATATCTATTTTGTACACCCGTTGAAAGATTTTCAAAATTAAACTTACTTGTACGCTGGTTAAAACATTGAATGCATTGAACAGCATAACAAAACATATTCCCAAATAGACATTCTTCAAAAATCGCGAGCTGACTTTAAGCATTGTCATTTTGATACTTATTTAGTTGCAGACAGTAAATGAAAAAGAACCGCGAGTATCTACTCCTATTTATAAAAATAATAAATAAATTTAAAAAATACACGACGAGACGTTTATTTAGTTATTATAATAATTCATCGAAATAATTGTAAAATAATAACGCGAAACGTTAATTTATTTTGTTTTGATTAAAAATAAAACCGCAGTACTAAGAACTCACGTGAAGACGACTCGACGCGACACCAACACCTTTCTTCTTTTCTTCGTTTAAAGTCTATTTTATTCAACAAGTTTCGGTTTTCGGTTGTTAATCTACGATATAGGTCAATCAACCCCTCCACCTTGCGGAGATAAGAAACGGTTCGCGATGTTTATTTATATTATTGTTATAGCTGCTCAATACTTTTTGCCTTTGTCATTTATTGATGAATGCGCAGACGTACATACGTAGGTTAGGTATTAATTTATTAACGTGTTTTGCCTATTTGTGCGATATTTATGCATGTTATGAAAGTAAAATTGTTATAGATTGTGCAATTTTTTTTTTCGTAGATTTGCAAATAAGTCAAATATTTTTATGTGGGATTTTTGCAAACTATATGGTCAAAATAAATCGTAGTTTTTCAATTATTTTCACTCTTTTTTCATCGGATTTATTTCAGAGAACTTTTCAAAATTTCTCCCCTGATTTTTGAAAATTTAAAAATTTGATCTGGATTTGTTTTGGAACCAAATTTCAAGGAACTGAATTTTGACAAAATTGAAAAAAAAAATGGAAAAAATGTGGGAGTAAATTCAAATATTTTGATTTTGAACATGAAAAAAAAATAAAAATTTGTATCGATGAAAAATTGTAAGAATTTTTTTACAAAATTGAAAAAATGAATTTTCTTTCCTGAAAATAAAAAAAAAATGATTTTGAAAAACAACCCCGAAAAAATTGTTTTTAAAATTTTTCTTGGAAATTAGCATTAGAACCAAATTTGGAAAGTTATTTGGGGAGAAAATCAGTGGCGTATTTAAGGGGGCCCCCCTTGACGAAAAAGTTGAAAAAAACGAAATTTGAGTAAATTTCATTTTTTCAATGCCATTTTTTATAAAAAATTTCATTTTTTCGGTTTAACCCCCCCCCCCCCAATCCTTGAATGACTGTCTGGCTACGCCACTGGAAAAAATATTGGAAAAATGTGTTGGGGAAAAAATTGGCAGTTTTAGCAATTTTTTCGGGGTTTCTCGGTAATTATTTCGAGAAAAAAAATCATTTTTGTGAAAATTTGAATTTATGAGTTCCAATTTTTTTTTTAATCAACTTTTCTTCAATTCCAGCTAATTTTACAATTTTTTCCATTCCTGAAAATTTGACAATTTTTTCGTTTTTTCAACTCTTCAACTTTAGTATAGGGTTATTCGAGTAATGATTTCGCTCAATTTTGTGGAAGTTTTAATCTAAGGACTAAAATAAAATTTTCAAACAATTTTTGTTCAATTTCAGCAGTTTTGGAATTTTTAAATTTTTTTTCTACCCTACAACTGTAGGGTTTCTTGAGTAATCATTTCGAAAAAATCATCAATTTTGTAAAAATTTGAATTTATTAGTTGGAAATTTTTTTCAATCAATTTTTGTTAAATTCCAGATAATTTTACAATTTTTTTTTTCATTTCCAGCAAATTTTGGGATTCTTTCGATTTTTTCAACTCTACAACATTAATGATTTTGCTCAATTTTGTGGAAATTTGAATTTTAGAGGCCAAAATTTTTTTTTCAATCAATGCTTGTTTAATTCTAGCGGATTGGGCAATTTTTTTCAACTTCAGTCAATTTTGCAATTTTTTCGTTTTTTTCAATCCTACAACTGTAGTGTACCTTAAGTAATGATTTCGCTCAATTTTAAAGAAATGAATAAAATTTATTTTTATCTTCAGATTCAGAATAGATTTTTTTTTTAATGACAAAAAAATATGCTTGAGAAATGAAATTTAAAAAAATTTATTCCAAAACAAACTTGAAAAACTGAATTTTTTGAAAATTTGATAAAAATTGTACTCTTGGAAGAAAATTTGAAAAATTTGATTTCTTGTGAAAAAAATTTGCTTTTTGCAAAAATTTTCTACATAATAGGTATTATAAAATTTGTATTGGTGCAAAATCGTAAAAAATCGAATAAGTATAAAAACTTTAAAGATTCCAAAAAATTGTGATAGGTAGGCAAAGAAAATTTCACAAATAATTGAACTTGGTGAAAATTGAAAAATTTTTGTGGCAGATAATTTGAAACATTATGTGCTTCTAATAAAACTCTAGAAAAATTTGTTTTGAGATGAAGTTGTAAAATCAAATTCCCAAAAATTGGGGGGGGGGGGGTGGAAATGTACGGCAAGAAAATTAAAAACATTTGATTCCAATTTTGTATTTCCACAAAAATCTTGGAAATTGAATACCTATACGTACGTAGGTGAATATTTACAAAATTAAAAAAAAAATCATTATAATGTTTTGAAAAATTTTGTTTCGGACCAAAATTTTGAGAAATTGAATTTTTACTTTTTTTTAACTTGGAATGGAAGTAACTGCACAACATTTTTTTAAGTTTGCATTTAATCAAAATTTTGAAAAATTGAATTCTGACAAAAAAAATGAATTTTTTTGTATAAAAATTTTTTTGAATTTTTTTGTATAAAAAAATATTGTCAATTTTTTTTTTTTTTGAAAATCGCACTTGTTTTTCAAATATTTGAATAATTTCACATGGAAAATATTTCAAGTTTATTGTAATCGAGATCGTTCTAAAAAAAATTCATATCTAGTACATTTTTTCCCTAATTAATTCCTACACTGGGTTTCGAAATATCATGATTTTGTCCTCATATAAACTTGGTGGAATCCTTGTTGAGATTGAAATTATCAATATTGAAAGCCACCTCCATCCTAACTTCGCAATTCGGAACACCATAAAATCCATCTTGTCGACGCGAATGCGTAAAATATCCATGCTCGAAAACGAATGTTCGAATCAAAGGCAAATAAACCCTCCTCTTTTCGGCCAAATTTGGCTCGCCATTCCAATAATTGAGTACATGTTGGATCAATACTGTGAATTTATCGACGGAGTTGCTTCTGTAAGTCTTACTCAAGGTAAAATTAGACTCTTCGGCGTTCTCGGTATTGGTGGGTATTGCAATTTCACTGAAGAACTCGGAGAAGCAAAAAAATTGAAAGATGACAAAATCCCTATTCTCTATTGTCCAATATCTATCTAATTCCTTGGGTCTGGGAAAGTAATTAATGTCACCCTGGAATCGTTCTTTCCAAAATGTCGATACTGGTTTTTGACCAGATTCTAAATATTTTCTAACCGAATGAGGATTGTAAATGGTTCGATGTTTGACCCGAGTCGTGTATCCGTTGTAGCATTCTTTCAATTTGAATCGTTCTACGTCGTCGAATTCGTGCTCTTCTAGCACCGGAGCGAGATTTTTTTCGGATATACCGCATAATGTGGCCATAGGATGATCTTCCAAGAAGGGACGATGACGTATGGCTTCGATTTTCTCTTGGTCTAGGTAATAGCTCATGCTCGATGTACCGGTCACTAAGACATAGTCGATGTACTCGCGACCTACGGTGAAAGTTCGCGATAAGAGATTGTTGAGCATTTTGTAGTACTTGCTTATTCCAAAATCTGGCTGATATACGAGTTGGGTAAATGCGCTGTCGTAGTCGTCCACCAAAATGATGACCTTTGTGTTGTCGTAAACGTTGTGTAAGATTTTAGCCAAACGAAATAGACAAAGAGTCTCCTCGAGTTTATTCAACGTGTTATTCAGCACTTTTTTCATGTATCTAACGTCGCTACCGTCGATTTTATAGTCTCCTTCCAGGATCCATTGGAATCTTTGGAATTTCTCGGATATCTGTTCGTATAAAAATCGCATCAGTTTTCGTTCATTTGGTCGTTTAATTTCGCCCATATCTAGGTTCAAAGTGATCACGACGTAGTGTGCTAAGTGTTGAGCCATTATACTCGGGTATTGACCTATGGATAAGTTTTGGAACACCGTGTAAGCGTATGTGTCCTTCCAGAAGTATTTTTTTTTATTCCTGTCCACCTCGATTTCGGCAAATTTCTTGATCATTTGCAGCATGGTGGTTTTGCCGAAACGTCTGGGGCATGTGACGAAATTATGAATGGTTTTGTTGTTGAAGAACGTCCTCAGGAAGTTAGTTTTGTCAATGTAGACCGGCGATCTGGATAGTCTGACGAAGTTCACGTCTGTTGGAAGTGTTTGGGAGCAGTCGCATGGCGAGAGAAATGTGGCCGAAATGTAGATGAAGAGAGCGAAGATAATCTGAAGTCGTGGGGTGGTCAAACTGTCCATGATTTATTAAGGTTTTGGTCGTACTCAGATTTTTGGGTTCGTCTGTATAAATTGAAATAATTATTCCACATACCATTTATAAAATGAAAATAACCGTCATCAGTCTGATTCTTTATCAAATTGTGTAAAATAATGACTTTATGGCAGATTTGAAATTCCCATGTGGTTTTTTTCTCGATTAAAATGCGCAAGATATTGGCAGTGTTGCGCTTATACGAACTGTTAATTTTATAGTTTAATTAACATCTCAGCGTACTAATATTTTCAATTTATTTTTATCATTTCAGGAACTCCTAGTTATGGATCAAGGTTATCAGACGTGATACGGCAGCCAAATCGCTTCCATTTCTTCACAGCTGCAGATTGGTAAGTCATAAATGTCTGTCGTAAATAGAGTACATAAATTTTAATTTGCGAGATTATTCGACCTAAGACCTGCGCTTTGGGTCAAAAGTCGATTAGAGAATTTGAGAATGCTCCGTACGAGTAGGATATATTTTTTGAACTCTCGTGAGATGAAAAAATATGTTTGAAAAACTGGTTTTATGACGACAACACGTCCGTTTGTCTTTTGAGTTCTTGGAATCAAATTATTGAAACCTGCAGCTATCCAGTTTTAAGTAATCAAAGAGTTATTTTGTTTTTGTTTTTCTAAAAGAAGGTCCTGTTTACAGCTTTGAAAGTCTGCTAGCTAGGAATATAAAATTTCCAACAGAGAGTAGTTCTCTAATTTGAATTTTTCCCATTCAATTTTCTCCAATTTTTACTTAAATTAATTTTTTTAAATCAGTTTGAGTTCGTAGTAATTGAAAGATTTTATTTCAATTTTGGGTGGTTGAAGAATTTTTAAAAATTTAGGTAAAATTATTTTTTCAATAAGTTTTTTTAGTTTCCAACTTGATTTAAATTTTTTGTTCAGTTTGCAGTCATTAAAAACTTGATTTTAATTTTTGTAATTTGAGGTTTTCTATAGTTATTTTTCTTTGCCTTTTTTAACGTTGCAATTTTTTCAAATCTCGCTTTTTGGTCAATTTTAAACTATTTTAAATTCAATTTTTCTACTTTTTTTCAAATTTTCTATCCCATTTTATTTTTTTGCTAAATTTTTACAGGCATTATAAATTTAATTTTAGTTTTTATTCTCTAATTTTTTTCGAAGTTTCAATAAGCATTTAATTTTTGAATATTTTAAAACATGTTTTCTGATTTAAAAAAAAAAAAAAAAAAAAAAAATTCAGTGATTTCTAAAATTAGTTGAAATTTTTATAATTTCACTTTTTACATTTTTTTTTATTTGGAATTTTTCAATTTTCAAATTTTGTTCCGGTTTTTGCCATTTTCACTTTTATTTTATTTTTTTATATTTTAAATATTTTTTTCAGTTTAAATTCTATCAAAATTATTTTATTAATTTTTTTAATAATAAATTCTTTTTTTTTTTTTTTTTGAAATTTCAACTTCTGTTCAATTTTTAATTTTATTGAATTTTTAGTCATACCGCAAATTCAAATTGAATTATTGTCGTTAACAATTTCTTTTTCTCATTAGAAAAAAATATCTAGATATAGAATGATATGATTTTCAATAATTGAAAATTCGATTTCAATTTTTTTGTAATTCCAAAATTTTATCAAGATTTTTGATAACTTGATTTTTTAAAATCTTAAATGTTTGAAAATTTATTATCTACGTTTTTAGTCATTTTTAATTTAATCGAGCCATATTTTTAAAAAATTTTCCCAATTTTTTTTTTTACAACTTTTCTCCAATTTACAATTTGTTTAAATCTCTATTTTGTCCATTTGCAGTTATTTTTTTATATTATTTTAGAATATTTTCCAATTTTGTAATTTAATTTAATATTTTCTGAGGTGTAGCGAACTCTTGATTCTTTTTTTTTCAGTTTCAATTTTATTCCAGTTTTAGCCATTTTAAAATTAATTAATTTTACAATATTTTAACTTTTTTTTTAATTTTCAAAGTGCAATTTCTATAAATTTTTAGACATTTTTGATTGGAGTTTACAATATTTCTCAACGAATTTTTAATTTGAGTCAATTTTTAGTCATCCCATTGTTAATTATTTCAATTTTTATCATGAAGTTTTTTTTCTTCAAATTTTACATAATTTTATCATTACTTAGGTAAGTAAGTATTTCAAATTTGTTTTGTTAAATTGAATTATAATTTTTGTTATTAAGATTTTGTCTAATTTTAAATCATAAGCAAGTACATAGGTATTATATTTTTAGAATTTTCCTCCATTTTTAATTTAATATGATTTTTTTCACTCAGTTTTCAGGCATTCCAAGAATTTTAATTTTTTCAAATGTATCAACATAGTTTTTCGATTTTTAAGAATCTTATTTCTCTAAAAATTAAACGATATTATCAATTTTTTAATTCAGTTTCCTGCCATTCCAATTTTATTTCAATTTTGACCATTCAACAATTTTTTGTAGTTTACTGTTTTTTTCTTTTTTATGATCTGCTTGAAGTTTTCCAGTTCTCGTTTTTTTTAAATTTTCAGTCAAGTATTTTTTATTTTATTTCACACTATTTTCCCTAATCTTCGATTTTGTTTAATTTTTGTGTGAATTTCATTCATGCCAAATTCAATTTTTGTCATCAACAGTTTTTTTTTCTTCGATAATTTTATTTCATTTCTCAGTAGGTATATTTCTTTAATTTCTTGTTATTCCAAGTTTTTTTTTTCAATTTTTTATTCATTCAATAATTTTTGACAATTTCACTACTTTTTCTCTCTTCATTTAATTAAGTAGGTATAAATTTTTTCAGTTCACAATTTTGTTCAAGTTTATTCATTTTCTTTTTAATTTTGCAATATTTCCCCAATTTTCTTTGTGAATTTTATTCGTGCCAAATTCTTTTTTTTTTCTTTAGATTTTTATTTTTATTTCGTTTCTCAGTATTTTAAAAAATTCCGAATTTTTAAATTTAATTTCCTGTTATTCCAATTTATTTTAATTTTTACCTTTCAACAATTTTTGATAATTTTGCTATTTTCTCTTAATTTTTTTCAGATTTCAATTCTATTAAATTTTCAGTCATTTTAAATTTTATTTTATTTTTCAAATTTTTATTAATTTTCATTTCTGTTTTGAATTATTAAAATTCACGTTCGAATTTTATTCATTTTTAATTTGTTTTCAAATACATTTTCTCCCAGTTTTCAATTGATTTGAATAATATTTATTGGCAGATTCCCGATTTACTCGATTATCTTAGATGATTAATTTTTCATTTTTTCTACACAATAAAATCCGTAGGAGATCCTTCACGTTCTGTGAAATTTTGAAAAATATTCAAAATCTCAATCCTGGTTTGTTGATTAGCGCTTCGATATCCATAGAGGGCTTCCGGTATATGAGACAAATACCCTTGCTCGAAGATGAAAGTAAGCATTTGTCGGACGCACTTGCCTTTATCCAAATAAACTCGGGTGTAGTTCGTATTCCTCAACTGCACAAAAACGTACAAAGCATCATTATCGTACTTCTTGCTTATGACGAAATCAGACTCGAAAGAATGATCGCCCAATAGAGCCAGTGATAACGTTTCGTACACGTCGTTGAAGTGTAAAAAATCGTACACAAGCCCAGCTCTGACGTCAATCGGCCGGTAAATTTGCGTTTGTCTAAATTTGCTGTCGAAGTATCGAGTTAACGAGTACGGGTCGTAAATAGTTGTACCGTTGGGAGTGGTGTACCCGTTATAATACATCTTAATTCCCAGTCTTTCTTCATCGTCACAATAATGCTTATCGAATATGTTGACGATTTCCCAATTGAGCATTCCGCAAAACGATGTAAATGGGTGATCTTCTAAGAAAGCTCGATGGCGTAGAACGTTTGCCTTGGAATGAAGAACCGAGTAGTAGCTGACGCTCGTGGTGGCTGCGACCAGAGCAAATGCGACGTATCGAGAGCCCTTTTCCAATGCTCGAGCCAGCATCTCGTGTACGAATTCGTAGTGATTGTGTGCATCCCGTCCGATAGTGGTCATCGCCAGAATGGCTGCTGAATCGTAATCGTCGATTAATAAGATTACCTTGGAGTGGTTAAAATAATAGTAGAGGATTTCCGATAAACGGTACAGGCTGTTTTGAACCTCGTCTTTGGTCAGATTACCATCGATTCCTTTTTTAAAGAAATGGATATCGTCGTTGGTGATATTTGCAGCCGTTTCGGGCATATGATCGCATATGATTTTGTAATCCTCGAATACGTGTTTTAATCGAGTCATGATACGTGTCGTGTACCTTTTTTCCAACGAGTACTCGATCGTATCGAAACGTAGGCTTATTGAAATGACAGGGTGTTGGGCCAGATGAGTGGAGACGATTTGAGGATAAGAGGCGATTTGCAGTTTACTAAATATACCGTAGGCTCGAGTCTGCATCCATGGCTTAGGTTTACCTGTTTCGTCCCATTCGATTTGAGCGAATGTTTCGATCATGTTTAAAATGCATGTTTTGCCGAAGTGTCTGGGACATGTGAGGAAATTATAAGGCTCGGTGGTGAGGTTGAAAAATTTCGCTAGTGCTTGTGTTTTGTCCACGAAGTTGTACGGATGGTTTTCCATGAATTTGGTGTACTCTTCGTCGCAGGCATTACATTGGATGAAAACGACGTTGTTGAGCAGGATTGCTGAGATCACTAGTAGTACTGTGACTGGGGTTGATGACCTGGACATCTAAAAGGTGATCACTGATCAAAAATATTGAAGAAAATGTGATTTTAGAGAATACGTCAGTGCGAAGGAAATTTCTCTTGATAAAAATGTTGCAGCATCTGGTTGTAATTTCGCCTCTACTGATATTAGCTGAATGAAGAATAATTATTACCTTATCGTGTATTTCTTACGTCGAAATGATAATTTTTAGAGTCGAAATTCAAGTTCCTACTTCCTACGCATCAAGTCGGTCATATTAGTGAGGCACGAATGAAAAATTTCAAAATTTTTTAGGCTTTGGATTAAGTGGCAGAATAAAATTAAATCAAATTTGGAAAATCTGTGAAATAAAGAAATCAAATCTTATTGGATGGTAAAAGATTGAATTTTCAAATCTTGAATTTTATAATTTTTCGGTTGATTTTGTTATCGTGTTGAAATTCCTAAGAAAAATTTCTTCGATTATCAAGATTTTTATTTTTTATTTTCCAAGAGTACCTATTTTTTCGATATGATGCGATTTTATTTCAACAGTGGAGCATGTTTTTCAGATTTTTTTTTCAAACTCTTAGAATATTTATGTTAATTTCTATGAAAATTTGTTCAAATCCGAAAAAAAAAATGTTCAGTAATTGCGAATCTTTTATTTTATTTCTTAGAGCATTTTTTTTTTTTTTTTTTTTTTTTTTTTTTTTTTTTTTTTGAAAAAAGGTTTTTTACTTGCTTATGTGTAGTCAGAAATTAAACTAATGAGAAAGTATTTATATTCATAACTATATTGAACTGGTTGGAGAGCGTGGCAATCGAGGGATGATGAATTAAGTAAGTAATTGGAAGTGAAGGCAAATATAAGAAGGATATGAAGGAAAGAAGTACAAAAGAGAAAGTGGTATGTCAGAAAATGTGGAAATATTTTTTCAATATCCTGAGAGCATTTAATTATTTTTTTTGAGAATATTCTCGTTTTAACTTCCATGCGATTTTCTCTATTTTTTAGTTAACTTTTTTTTAATTTTTTTTTTTAAACTTTTCGACTATTGATTTTTTTTTGCTCTTGAGATAATTTTTCAGATCCCATTCCTGAAATGTTCAATTTCGCAAGAATCATTTTTGAATTCCTGAAAATATTTTTTTCAACGTCTTGCGAAAATTTCTTTAAATTTCTGAGAACACTTTTAAATTTAGACATATTTGCAACTGTAATGAGCTAATGACTTCATCATTATTTCTTTTCATGGTCACTTTCACGATTTCGCTCCAAACCTACTTTAAGTCCATTTTCTCCTCGATTTTATTTTATATTTTCTAACAAAGACAAAAAAGAAATTTATTTAAAAAAGTCTAAACTGGCATACGTCATTTAATACAAAACAGGTGTAAAACAATTTGCCATTGTACAAAATCAAAAATCCAATTAAAAACAAGTTTTTAAAAGAGGAATTTTTTCGGAAAAAAATTCAGAAATAAAATCAAAATTTTAAAAAATCCTTAAAAATTCTATTACATTAAAAAAATATTTTTGACAGAAAACATTTCAAAATTTTCCTATAAAAAATCAAAAACCTTGACAAAAACTTTTTTAGAAAGGAAATACAAAAGTTTCAACTACTAATTTCTTTAATTTCACAGGAAATTAACGAAAGTTTTTTTTTTTTTTTGTTTTAAGGAAATATAATATGTACCTAGGTATTTTGAAATATTTTCTTTTAAAGAATAATTTTTATATTTACGAGTTTTTTCAAGAAAGTTTTGAAATAATTTTTTTCTTAAAAAAAAAGAATTCGACGTTTTTTGTAAATTAAAAAAATTTATAATGTTTTTGAATTTTTACATAAAATTATAAAAGTATTTTTTCCCAAAAAATTGATGATCTTATTTTGGAATTGGGAAGGGTACAAATTTTCAATGTTGGTCAGTAAACTTCCCTTTTATTTGGGTCAATATTTTGTCACACCAGAAAAATTGTAAAATGAAATACATATAATAATATGTACCTGTAAATTCTTACGAATTATTTCTTGAATTTTTGAGAATATTTTTTCTGTTACCATAGAAATTTTTTCAATTCCTCGACTCCCTAGAAATAATTTTTTGTTCTTTGTCATAATTTTTATTTTTTGAAATTTTTTCAGTTCTCAAGAATCATTTTAAGTTCCTTTTGCCTACATGTTTTTTTTTTTTTATTTTATTTTTTTAAATTCCGAGAGATTTTTTTTAAATTTGTGGTAATCTTTTTGGCTCCAAGGGTAATATAATAAGTATTAATTTACAGAAATTTTTTCAATTCTCAAGAATTATTTTGAATTTCTTAAAATATTTTTTATTAGCTCATGGCAAAATTTAAAAAAAAAATTGAGCATATTTTTAAATTTCATTTTAAGAAATCATCCTCGAATTCCTGAAAATATTTTTTTTAGCTCTTATTGAGAGAATTTTCCTAATTTGTGAGACTATTTTCGAATACCTATTCGATACTTAAAAATTAAGTAAGTTTTGTTAGTTCCTTAGAGCCAATTTTCAGTTTTTCAGAATTATGTATTTTTTTAAATTTTCTAACTAAGCAATAACTCTATTTTTTTGTTTCCGAAAGAATGATTTTTTCAAATTACAAAAAAAAAATGAGGTACCTACAGTCTTTTTTTTTCAATTCTCAGAAATTTTTTCATCTAAAAATATCAGTAAATACTTTTTTTTTTTATTATTATTATTATTATTTTTTTTTTTGAAATTTCCAAAATATTTTCTTTCAGCTCCTAGAACAAATTCTTCAAATTCTTGAAAAAAATTTGAATTCCTGATAGAGTTTTTAATTCTTCAAGGAATAAATTACCGAAACGTATTTTCTTCAAGTTCCTGGGAGCATTTTTTCTAGTTTCTGCGAAAAATTGTTCATTCTTCAGCAATTTTTTTTCAATAATTCATGAATTTTTTTATGGGAGTATTTTTCATTCCCATTTAAGTATTTTAGAATTTCTGAACAGATATCTTGTTGAATGCCAAGTGAATTTCATCTAGCTCTTCAGAGTACAATTTATGAAAAATTCCTTATGATAATTTTTCAACAATTTTTCTATTTTTAAATGGGAAAATTTCACTTGCATTGCTTGCATTTCCATCGTGCAATCAAAGTGAAATTCATGCATGTAAGAAGTTGCGAAAAAAAACCCAAGGTGATTCATCTTGTGTTGGTGGCTCTTTCCTCTATCACTCCATCAAACACACTATCAACTGCATACATATTAAGACCTACGCGAAAAGACAAAAAACGAGAACGGAGCAAGTAAATCCGCGTTTACAGCAAACTAACACGTCGTAAACCTGTTCTAGTCCACTCTGGGTAATCGCAAAGTGTACTTTTGGCATCAGATTTAAATTACCCGTGCGTCAAATAATGGGAGGAATTTTTTTTTTTTTCAATTCTTATATCCTTGTGTCTCACATATGTAAGTATTTTTAATCAAAACATATCCGCACGCCTTCGTCAGGCAGTATACGCGTACTGATTTATTCGCGCAAGCGATGACGTAATGGAATCCGCGTGCTTGGTATAAGTGTAATTACGACTACGAGTATATGAAAACGGGTCTTCGGTGTATCTGAACTTGAACCATGTGTGAGTCTTCTTCATTGGAATATCCGTGCAGTTTGGGCAGTTGTATATTGTGACGCTTGCCTAGATTGACATACGGTTTGTTTTATAATTCGCGAATAGGATGTTTTGATGTCATTTTTGTTTTGCATTTTGTATCGTTTATATTGCAATTTTTTCGTCGTTTTTGATCCAGTTCAATTTGACGAATAGAACAAGTGTCTTGAGAAGTGATTTAATGTGCGCCGAACAGTCGATGAGATGCTGTTTTATTGTGTTTTAATTACGATTTTGAAATATAGTTGGACCAGTCCGGTGGAAAATATTGAACATAGGCGTGTTTCCAGGCAGCATGGTGAGTACTGAGAACAAAATTTTTGAATTTACCTATAACTATGGCGAGATGAAGTGAAGGTACATGATACCTCCTCTTCGTGGTTTTTGTGCACAATTCAAATTGATTTTCGTTTCCCATCCTAGCATTGCAGACCTGCCTTACACCAAATAATCAACCTGGAAATTGCATATTGGTTAGAAATTGTACGCCATTGTTGCCATTGGTGAATAACTTGGATGAGCCGATCAAGAAATACTTACAACAATCGTTTTGTGGAAGAAATGCGAAAGATGGTTACCCAAAAATATGCTGTCCTCTGAACAACGACACGATACCTTTTCATCCTTCCATATTCAAGGCATCCGATACCGAAGGATTTACAATGGGACCGGTAACGCCAACTCCACCATCGTTGTCGACTGGTCCAGCTCATGCTGACTCGAGGCATCATAAGGATTTTTCCAAATGTGGATTAAATTCTAGACTACCTACGAAAATTGTTGGAGGCCAAGAATCCAGTTTAGGTGATTATTTGTTACATGCAATTCATCGTCGATAACCCAGTGATCGATTTTGGAATTATAAGGTGTCTGTGTAATCGTTCTTTAGGTGATTGGCCGTGGATGGCTGCCTTATACTATCGTACCAGATCCGAATCACATCCATCGATCAGATGCAGTGGTACATTGATTTCCAAAGATTGGGTAGTGACAGCTGCTCATTGTTTTGGTGATGGAAGCTTGATCCCGTAAGCTTTATTTTGGTCAAATTTCTAATCTCGTTCGAGATCAGTTTACTAATGATATGGCATGAATATTACAGAGCATTTGTACGACTGGGTGATTTGAACTTGAACGATAGTGTGGCTGATGGAGCTAGACCTATCGATGTGCCAATTGCAGAGGTCATCATGCATCCTCAGTTTACTTCGCGTCCTCCTGTCAACGATATTGCTCTCATTAAATTGAAGAATCCGGTCGAGTTTAGTGGTAAATACTTAATATTCTAGAGTCTTTAGAAATTTACCAATTTTTTTTGGAAATTTCATCAAATGTGAGTGTGGTGCCTAGTCAGGAAAAACATTTTTTTGGTAATGAAAGATTTAAACTTCGCAAGTTTGTATCTCCGTAATGCAAAAAGTGATAACTTTGAAACTTTGTACAATCATTGAGGGAAATTGATTTTTGATTTTTATTGGTTTTGGGCAAGTCTTGCCCCTGGAGGGCTGAATATTGTTCCTATGTCAATGAAACCAATTTTCAATGAAAGTACAGGTCAAAATTGATCAAAAATAGCCAAAACCCCTAAATTTATTTTTTCCTGACTAGGCACGTTTTCTCATCCACACTCACAAATATGTATATTGTAATTTTTTTTTATCAATTTTAGAACTCATTCATCCGGCTTGTTTATTCAACGAAAGCGAAAAGTTCAAAACCAGCGAATTTTACCAAAATAAAATGCCATTCATTATGGGCTGGGGTAAAGTGAACTACGAGGGACCTGCTTCATCGGCTTTGCAAGAAGCTGCAATTTATGTAATCGACAGAGACACGTGTGCGAGAAATTATGCCAATCATAACGTTGTGATAGATGATCGTGTGTTGTGTGCCGGAGGAAAAGGCAAAGATACCTGTAAAGTGAGTCGAAAGCTAAAAACTCTATCAAAATTAATTTTTAAAATAATGAATACCTACGTATATAATTTTTTTTTCGAATTCATCAGGGTGATTCCGGTGGACCGTTGATTATAGCCTTAGGAATGAGACATTACCTCGCTGGCGTTGTGTCATTTGGTGTCGGATGTGGCGATGCTAATTTTCCTGGAGTTTATACAAAGGTCGTCGAATTTACTAGCTGGATCGCTGGTGTGACTCAGTTGAAATTTTAAAGTCAACTTTCATGTTTCCTATATTATACAATGGTTTCCTTCAAATTATTTTGTTATGTTTTATAGTCATTTGTGATACCTTCATCGTAGTTAATTATTTACATAATTTTTGTAAAAAATATTTTTTTTCGCGAATTTTTCTATTGAAAAAAAAAAAAAAAATGAAATTTAAGACTGATTGGAGAATACATTTGTATATTATTATTGCTGTGTTTATTCGTGTATTAATAATGAAATCACGAATTTTTGTAGAAAAAAAATGAATGAAATATATGGCGTAATCGTGTTTGTTTTGTACGTATTTACTACTTACTTCTCATCGTCATCTTGAATGCATCTTAGAAGGTTCTATTTGTGTGAGATGATTAGCTCCCACTCCCCATATTCGTTGATATAGTATTCAATATCAATTATCATTATTTGGAAGGAGGAGGGTGAATAATTATTTTTTTCAGGAAATTTTTTTTAATTTAAAAAGAAAAAAAAAATGAATGAAATACATATATGACGTAATCGTGTTTGTTTTGTACGTATTTACTACTTACTTCTCATCGTCATCTTGAATGCATCTTAGAAGGTTCTATTTGTGTGAGATGATTTGCTCCCACTCCCCATATTCGTTGATATAGTATTCAATATCAATTATCATTATTTGGAAGGAGGGGGGTGAATAATAATTTTTTTCAGGAAACGTTTTTTAATTTAAAAAAAAAAAAAAAACTAATAAAAATGTTTTTTTTTTCTGTTGCAGGTGAGTTGAAAAAATCATGTACGAATATAAAAAATAAGTTTATTTTATTTTCAACACTGAAACTAGGTAAGGAACTTGATTGCTTATTAATATGAAAAACTTGAATACCTACATATTTCATTCAGTAACGATTATTATTAAACATACTTTAATAAAAAATAAAAATAAAATTATAAAGTGGAGAAAAAGTAAAACAACAGTAAACAAGTACGATTTCAGTACTCCTAAAGTTGAATGAAACGATATTTTTCATTTTAAGGAATTGTTTATTGAAATTTATTACAAGTGTCATAATGGCGCATTTAAAAAAATAAAAATAAATAAACAGAAAAAAATATAGGTATTGTTACAATCGTTTAAACGCATTCAGATTATTAAATTCGGTTGTAATCCATTCCGAGTTGGCTTCTAAAGATGCATAAACCCCGGGAAGGTTCAAATCACAGCCAACACCCCAAGATACGACGCCGACTTGGATGTATTTATTTGGATTGGATCGCGATGCGCAAACCAGAGGTCCTCCTCCATCACCCTAAACATAAGTATAAAATAATGATTTCATTCGATGCGGAATTACGAGTTGTACAAGGTTTCTGCGATTGTTTGAAAAATAAAATTAGTCATAAACTTGTATTTTTCTAAAAGTTCTGAAAAAGTCCTTCTTGTAGTTTAGAATTTGATTTTTTTACAGCATTTTTATTTTTTACCTACTGACAATAATTTATAGATATTAAATTCTGAGTTGCTTTTTAGTTTTTTCTTTCCATTTTTAATTTGAAGTCTATATTATTTGGTTGCAATTTTTTCCTATTGTTCGTCATTTTTAGTAATTTTAAATTTGATTTAAAGATTTCAATTGATGATTTTTTTCATTCTCGTGCAATTGCAAAAATTTTGTATTTTTTTCAAAATTTTTATTTCTTTTTATTGATAAAAATCTTTCGATAGAAAATAAATTAAACCCATTTTTCGAAAATATTTATCTTTTTCTATCATTCTGTCACTTTTAATTTAATTAAAAATTTTCCAAGTTACAAATTTATTTTTATTTTTTAAATACTTACTTCTCAAGTTCAGACAAAAAGTAGTTGTCATTTTTTGATTTTTTTTTCAATTTCCTTTCATTTTTAATTTGTCAAGTTGATTTTCATTCATTTTCACACTTATCTATTTGATTAAAATTTTTTAAAATTTTTTTCTGCAATTTCCAATTTTTTACATTTGAAAAAAATTGTTGTTAAGACCACTTGAAAATTTTGAATTAATTTTTTTCCACGTTTAGAAATGTGTAATCCCCCCCCCCCCCAGTTTTCAATTGAATTTTTAAAGTAATCAACAGACAGTCTTCCAATTTTTCCCAATTATAAATTTTAAATTTCTTATTTCTTTCTTTTATACTTTTCTAAAAAATGTTTTCTAGTTTTTTGATAATTGACAATTTTTTCCAATCAAATTTATTTTTCAAAATTCTGAACTTTTCTTAATTTAAAAAAAATATTCATAATTTTCCTATTGAAACATTTTTTCTTTTCTTTTGCAGTTGACAATTTTTAATTTTGAAAATTTCAAGACCGTCCATTGCTTTAAAAATTTAGATTTTCAGATTTTCTATATTTTTCAGTTTTAAAAAAATTTCTTCCTTCTTTCAATTTTAATTTAGTCAAAAGTTTTTTTAAAATAATTTTCTTGCATTTTTTTCAATTGGTAAATTTTTCAGTTTTTTCAGTTTCATTTGTTTTTAATTTCACAAATTTTGAATTCTTCTTCATCTTTTCCCCCCTCGTTTTTCACTCAATTTGAATCTATTTAGCTGATGAATTTTCCATTTTTTGCAATTGTCAATATTCTTTCATTTTTTTAAAACTATTGATTATTTCTCATTTATTTTTTTATTTTATTTTTTTTATTATCAATATTTCCAAATAAATTCATTTTTCAGTAATGATGAACTTTTCTTTAATTTTTTATTCTTCCAGTTTTTAATTCAAATTTTTTACAATTTTAAATTTTAGATTTTTTAAATTTTTTAAGTTTCAATTTTTAAAAGTTTAGTTTTCAGCATTTTTGCAAATTTTTCATTTAATCAATTTTCAATTTTTTTCAAATACCTACTTATTTTCCCGCATTTTTAATTTTTTTTAATATCTAATTGCTGATATTTTTGTTGTTTTAATTTTTTCAACTGATTATTTAATTTTTCTTGCAATTGTATTGCGATCTATTGATTTAAAATTTTGTATAATTCTTCAAAATTTTTGAATATCGAATTTTAAAAAAAATTATTCGTAATTTCATTCACAAATTCTTCATTTTTTCTCATTTAATCATTCTCTTAATTTTAATACGATTTACCTATCAGTTTTTTAACTTCTTATTTTTCACATTTTTTTTCGTTCGTTTTCAAAATGAAAATTTCCAACTCAATTATTTTTACAAATTTTGTTGCAATTTTCAATCTTTTACTTTTTTAAATTTTTATTTTGTTATTTTTATTTTTTTCTAGTTCTAGGATTTTGAAGTTCTCTTTTATTTTTTTTTTTTATGAATTGAAAATTTTTCAATTTACGATTTTTCCTCATTTTTGCAATTGTTGTTTTCTTTTTCAATGAAAAAAAATTGTTCAGTTTTGAATTATCATTTTTTTGTAATTACCTGTCAAATAATGATTATATAATCTTCAATTTTATAAATTTGCTTGATTATGATTTTTTTTCTTCAAATTGTCATTTTTTTCAATTTTAAATTTTTCAACAGTTTATTTAAACGGATTAATTTTTTTTATAATTTTAATTGTGCTTTAAAATAATAATTTATTAGGTGAAGAAATTTTTTCACCAGTGTGTAGAGTCGCATTTCGATCTTTTGTTTTGAAGGGGAGAGGGTATAAAAAAAAAATCTATAAATTTTACAGAACATTCTGCAAGTTCTTGCTATTGGTTTGAAAAATTTTGTTCGTCACCTTACTCTATGTGATTCGAATATTTATCTATGTACTTATTATTCACCTTGCATACAGATTCTTGTTCTTTGGCACAAAGGAAACTCGGATGAAGCTTGAAATACCGTCCTAGTCGTGTCTTTCGTAGATCATTTTCACAATCTGATTTGCTCATCACTGTGGCAGGAACTTTTCTTAGTTTATTTTGCACCGTACTGTCTGCATGATTACATGAAAAAATATCATTCAAGTCTGAATCATATTTACTCGTGTTTTAAATACAAATAAGTCTAATTACCCGTAGTTCGCGTCCATCCTGTAACTACACAGTTCTGCGAATCGTACGAATCAGGAGCCGCGAACGACTGGTCGATAACAGGAGAACAAGCTGGAGCTATGTGTGAGCTGTAGACGAACGGTTCGTTGACATTGATCAGAGCCAAGTCGTTGTGTAAAACCGTTTTGGAATGATTTTTATGTGTAACAATCGAGTTCACCGTGCGATCTTGATGAGGTGACGTCTCCTCTGAACTTTGGGCGTTGATGACGAAATCTCCTGCGCGAATTTTCAACACACTTGCGTCCAAATTTCTGCAAAACTTGAAAATTATAACGATCCTGGATGAAAGTTACAAGAAATTTGGAGAAATCCAATTTACTGTATGCAATGAGCAGCAGTCAGTACGACATATGGCGATAGGAGAGATCCTCCGCAAATCAGCGTGTCACTGGTTGAATCTTCGTTCCTTCGTAGGATGGCTACCATCCATGGGAATTCACTAAAAACAGGACCTATAACGAGTGTCAAGAAAATAGTTCAAATGAGGATTTTTTTACGAAGTAGCTTCGCAATTCACGAGCTCAGAGCACTCCTCAAAAGTGATGGAAAAATCATAAGTGCTGACAAGGACTCACTTCTAT
The DNA here is from genome assembly GCA_959613365.1 of Balanococcus diminutus. Classification (NCBI taxonomy): domain Eukaryota; kingdom Metazoa; phylum Arthropoda; class Insecta; order Hemiptera; family Pseudococcidae; genus Balanococcus; species Balanococcus diminutus. The sequence continues at coordinate 58,057,332 of OY390716.1, read as the reverse complement.
CTGCAGAATTCTCAACCGGAATAGCAGAATTCATTGAGTTACCCAGTCCACATTCTACAAAACCACCGTTGCTGCTGGCTGAAGATTCCGTGGATGTTGATGAAATTGAGGATTGATCATCAACAGCGTTTTCTGTGGATGTCGACGATGCTGTCGAATAAGACTCCGAGGATTCAACCGATTCCGGTAAGGCTGCGGATGAAGAAGGTTCTGGAAATTCTACCGACTCGGACGACCCAGTCGAGGAAGATGAAAAATCTGCTGATTCGGACGAAGCTGCTAAGTCGTTCGGTATAATTAAATGGGAATCAGTTTTACAGCAAATCAACGGGGATTCGCATGAAGTGCTGAGGAGGAAAACAGAATTATTGTGCTGTGAAATTTTCATTTTTCGTAGCTCCAGCGGAAGCACAGGATTACTCGTTAGGTACTTACTCGTTTTTAATTGTGGTAGCTTCGTCACACAGGTAGAACGCCATACACTGGCATGACTGATCTTCTTCGAAATTATTCCTCAACAATGGTGATATCGATGCCCAAGGTTGATTTACCATCCCCGACCCCCTCGCCGGAGCACGGGTAGGGGTAGTGAAACTTGGCCTACGAGTAGCTGCTGTAATTGCTTCTTGGATTACTGACGTTACGAGCACCAAAATTAACAAATTGAAGCCGCGTCGGAACATAATGAACGAGGAATTAAAACGATACTACGATTAACTGAACTTATACCTACCGCTGTTGGTATTTAATTGCGTGTTCGTGGTGAAAAATCTTCACCGACGAACTGGCGATTCTTTTTAAAATTCGCGATACACTACGTACATATGTGTAGATAATTATTACCACCTTGGGGAAATCACATTTCGCAGGATCTACGTCACGATCCAGATTAATTGAGAAAACACTCGCGTGATGCGAAAATACGTTTAGCCATGTAAATAAGGAAGATGGACGAAAATAACAGCTTCATAAATATTAGAGTAGAAAGAGATACGTTTATTGATATTTTGTGTATTTAAAAAGAAATAAATAACAAAACGCGAAACTGGTTTTGCGAGCAGAGAAAGAAAAACCCAAGGGAACGCCGAACTGGACGAAGGCGTGCGATTCGTTGTATTAATTACGACCCTGGAAGGGAAAAGAGGAATATTGTAGATGCGTATTTGTCTTTCAGGTACATTAGATCTTCAGCTTATTATAATCGTTTCAACGAAATCGTTCATTTAAATTTATTACTTTAATTTTTGGGAGTGCCATTACGCCTTATTTCTGGTCATAGGTATCGTACCAAGAGTGTCTAACAGCTATTCTATTTTTGTTCCAAATTTTCCATGCATATTTCATTCTAATTTTTCAATATTAGAAATTTTTGCTAATTAACTTTTTGAAATTTTTTCCTAATTTTAATCATTTTTGATTTTTTTTAAAGTTTTTAATTTACCTATTTTTTTAAATAGGTACTTGTCTTATTCAGTTAGAAAAAAGTTTTTCAGTGTTTTAAACAAAATTTTCATTTTTTTGTGCCCAATTTTTTCAATTTTTGGTAATTTCTTCTTTCTTCTTACTTGTACTTCAAATTTCTTCTAACTTTCATTTTTTGATTTTTTTTTTCCAATTTTTGGCCACTTCCGACTTTTTTTTGTACCTCTTGGTATTTTTTCTATTTTACCAATTTTTGGTACTTTGTAATTTTTACATGATTTTTAAAAAACTGTTCCAAAATTTTCAATTCTTTGCATTTATGATAATTTTCAACTATTCACAATTTTCCAATATCAGTTTTTTATTTTAAAATTTTGGTCGTTTTCATTTTTTGTTTACGTTGGTTTTAAAAATTTTCCATTGTTTTTTATGGTGAAATTTTTCCCAATTTTTTGTTATTTTCAACTTCTAATTTTTTTCAACTTTCATTCTTTAAATTCTTTCTACCATTGTTTTAGGCACTTTCATCATTTTAAAATTTTTGAAATTTTGATTAGGTATTTAAATAATTTTATAAAAAGTAGTATTTAATTTTACAATTTTTGGCTATTTCTATACTACTTCGAAGTCGAATTTTTTTGAAAATTCAATTTTTTAATTTTTTTTTCTCCAATTCTCTGTCATTTTGAATTTCTTGATTTTTTTTAATCTCAATTTTTAAAAAGATTTTCAATTTTTAATTTTTATTTCGCTTTTTTTTCAAATTCATTGTTTTTTGATCTTCACTTTTTCTCAGGTTTTGGTCGTTTTTATTGTTTTACATACTTTCAACATTTTAAAATTTTTTAAAATTTTGATCATTTGAATTATTTTATGTATGTAGTAAGTATTCAATTTTTTCAATTGGTTTTGAAAATTTTTACAATTTTTAGTTACTTCAATTTTTTTGAAAATTTGTTTTTTTCTCCAATTCCCTTTCATTTTAAAATTTTTGGTTTTTTATCTGAATTTTTGAAAAGATTTTCAATTTTTAATTTTTATTTCGCTTCTTGGTCTTTTTATTTTATTTTATTTTTTTAATTTTATATTATTCATTTTTTTTTTTAGTTTTTGGTCATTTTAATTTTTTACTCGTATTTTTTAGTTTAGGATACCAAGTCGTACACTATTTAGCCATTTTCTACGTTTTCAAATTTTTCACATTTTACAATATTTAAATCTTTCATTTAAAAAAAAAAAAAAATTAATTTCAACCTTTCAAAATTTTTCCAATTTTTCATCTTGGGATTTTTTCGTTATTTTTTTTTTCAATAGAAAAAATTGTTTTTTGCCTTTAAAAAAAAAAGTTTGAAATGATTTTAAATTTAATCTTTGATTTAAGTTGATCATTTTTTTCTTCAATTTTTTGATTTTAAATTTGCTTAGTGTATAATTATTTATAGGCATATTTTTGGCATCACTGTGAAATATTTGTTCTGATATTTCCCATTGGGGGGGAGGGGGGGGGGGGTAAAAATCATGATTGATGTTCAAAACAGCATTTTGATTGGTCACAGACAGTCAAAAAATTTTGAAAATTAAAATCCAAAATTTGTTGGCTGCTGGTTCTGCCTTTTGTAAGGAGTCAAAATTCCAATCAAAATGCTGTTTTGAAAATCTAACGTAATTTGATGACGTTTCCCGGGGCAAAAAAATGTAAACAAAAAAAAAGTGCCGATACTCTATGGGTCTCGATTGTTTCTGATGAGTAAAATTTTTGCCAATTTCAATATAGCAAGGTTGATTTTGAATGTTAAATTTGACATTTTTTAAAATTTGATTTTTTTTCTTTGAAATCCAGTTTTTTTTTTTAGTGTCGACCCAATGAGCTGAGATTTTCTGTGTAATACTATTTCGATTGAAATAGGTTTCAAATCTTTGATTTTTTTTGAATTTCGATCCTTGTGTCTTTTTCCAATTAAGGACGATGAAAAAGGGAGAAACTATTACGAAAAGTAGCGAATAAAATTCATACGAACGTATTTCTAAATTTTTAAATATTTCTTTAGCAATGAACGAAGCAAAAAAACACACAATAAAAAATTATCTTTACATTTGAAATTATACAAATCAATGTACATCACACTAGTAAAACTTATGCAAAATAATCACAACGATGTAACTCCACTTATTGCAGTGAACTCCCTATTGAGCCATTCGGAGTTCGATGCCAATGAAGAATAAATTCCGGGTATTGTGCCATTACAACCTACGCCCCAGGATGTAACACCCACTTGTACGTACGTCTCTGGATTCGATTTCAAAGGGCAGACCAAAGGTGCTCCTCCGTAACCCTGCCAAAAATACAGAAAACAAAATTGTTAACAAGTTTTCGGACCTTTTTAGGAGCTGGTCACTGAAAGGTAAAATTCTTTCGGAAAAAATTCAAGATCCAGTCTGAGAAATCTGAGATCCTTTTTTTAAAAATCCTTGGTGAGATAAATATTTTGATTATGATTTTTAAAAAACTTTCAATTTTTTTTATATTGAATATTTTATTTATGGAAATTTTTCCAGAAAAATTGAAAAAAATCAGAAAATCCCGGTTTAGGAATTGAAAAAATTTTATAATAAACAAATTTAAAAAAAATTGAATTATTATTGTAAAATTTTGATTTCTTATAATTGAAATTCAAAAATATCAGACTCAAATAAAAAGATCTGAGATCACCAAATCAAGATCTTATTATTCTTTAAGATCTTGGATCCGGTTCAATTCGGATTCTAAATATCTGAAATTTACATGTAGTAGATCTTACCTCGCACACATTATTTTGCAGATCTTGCTCTTGGGCGCAGATGTAAGAAGAATGTAACTTGTAGTTGGGGCCTAAACGCTGTATGGTTCTCAGTCTAGATTCGCAATAGTCATTGGATATGACATCGACGTAAACTTTTTTGAGCTTTTGAGGGACAGCTGTTCTATCGGCTGCGATAAACATTTGAAATACGTATTTATATCGAAAATATCTCATTCTCCTATCCTATCTAATGTGCGGCTTACCTCTGCTACCCCTGCCCCATCCGGGCACCAGGCAATTCTGCACATTATACGAGTCCACTGTCGCGTACAAAGGTTGAACAGGTGTGCATATTGGACCAATATGGTGATCGTAGTGGAATGGTTCTGTTAAGCTGAGTAATGCTATATCGTTATATAATGCTCTCTTACTGTAATTCCCATGTACGCTCATTTGCTTTACGGTTCGTTCTTGGTGAGGTAGCTGATCACTGGGGTCGTTTATGTCGTGGACGCCGGCGCGAATTCGTAACGTTTTCGGGTCGACGATGCTTCGTGAATGGAATCGAATCGAATCGAATCGTCAAAAATTAATCAATCGAATCTCCGAGTGTGATAAGAATAATGGCGAAAAAAATTAGGTACTTACCTCACGCAATGGGCAGCAGTCAACACTACAGATGGAGATATCAACGATCCGGAGCAAATTAATCCCAAAGTGGGAACACTATCGTCGGTCGGAGTACCGCTGGTTTGCAGAATGACCACGATCCAAGGGAATTCGGCGAATTGGGCGTACTCATCTATGCATATGAAATTATGCCTGAATAAGAAACACGAGAATGCTGCGATGCAACCTGGGATTACGAATGGCGATGTATACTGCTGCAGAATCGATACTTACCAGGAGGATTGGAGTTTTGGACGTGATCGTTTGTAGCTCTCCTAAATCCGCATCTTTCGTTATCAGTGACAGTAGCAGCAGCAGAAGCAGTAGATCTCGAAGATGATGTAGACGATCCCTCGGCTGGAGATCGAATCAAACGCGACGACAGCGAACTTGTTATTATCAGAGATAAAACGAATACCGATCGTTGAAAAGAACACATATTAGAGCGACGAACCACTAATTAAAGCCTATTTCACAGATCATCTACGATATGCTATACTTAGGTTAGGTTCGTACTTGGTAGGTACGTCCAGATGCTATTTACAATTTACGCCGAAGTGTTGGCTTGGCTTCGGGGGAAACGTATTTATTATGTATAAATGAAGAGCGTCAATGATACGTGGTGCGTAAACCTTGCGACCAGTTTTTCTATTCAACTTGCAGGCTCACGTGATGAGAAGACCGCGCCAGCCATTAATAGACAGAATTTCGGTATTAAGTATTAATTATTATCGTAGATGTACGAGCAAATGGGTTCGCGAAACAGGTTATTGGAGTCGAGAAAGAAACCACATTAAACACATTGGTTCGATTAACGTCATCGTGTGTGAATGAGTGAAATTTCAAAAGGCTTTAAAAGGAATACAAAGTATTAAATGAAAATAAAAATTTTCCAGAAACATTTTTTTTTGGTGAGAAATTTTTTTTACACGAAAGATTCTTAATAAGACAAGATGTCAAAAACTCTTGCTTGTCCTGCTTTTCTTGCAAACAGTTTTGCTTTTTTTTCAATAGTCCTGCCTTTTACGTCATCCTTTTGATATCTTTATGTTTAATCCCCTGTTTTTTTTTGTTTTTTTTTTATATTTGGAAGTAATTTTCATCATTTATTTCCATTTTTTTTTCAATGTTCCTAATTTGGTTTCGAAAAGATTATTTTTAAATTTTTTCTTCAATAGTTGAAAAAAACATGAATTTTTTATCATTACTACCTATTTTGGAGTAATTTTTATTGAAAATTTTCCCAAAATTTTTTTATTTTCAAGATTTAAAAAAAAATTAATTTGTAAGTTAAAAAAATGGTTTTCCTACATTTTAATTTTTTTTGCTAGATTTTTTCAGTTATTTCTCAAAACTATTCTATTAAAATTTTGTTGAAAAAAAGTTCCATTTCAAATTTAGTTTTGATTTTTTCTTTTTGAAAATTCCATTGTTCAGCAATATTTTTTGGTTTTGTTTTCTCAATTTTTTCATTTTTTTCTTTTTTCTTTTTTACTTACCTACTGAACAAAATTATATATTTTTTTAAACAAAATATTCATTTTTTCTCATTTTTTAGTAATAGATATCCTTTGAAGTTTTCATTAAAATGTTTCTTGGAAAATTTCCTGTTTTCCGAGAATTTTTTTCCCCAGGATTTTCTTCAAAAAAAAAATCATAAGTTTATCAGATTTTATTTTTCCCAGTTGTTATAATATTTTGTTTTTCAATAAAATAATGAAAATATATTTTTTAAATTGTTGCAAATTTTTCTCGACAATTTTTTCATTGACACCAGTGAATTTTTTCAATTTCTAATATTCTTTCCACAATTTTCTCTGATTTTTCCAGCATTTTCTAAAATTGTTATTTTCGTATTAGGTAACTAAATTTTATGAAGTTTATCTGGGTTTTTTTCTCGAAGTTTTTTGTCAGCTAAAAAATAAGAATTCCCTCATAACTTCAATTTCACAGCCATTTTTAATGAATTTCACCCCGAAATTTTTGGTTTTTGAGGTTCTGAACACTAGGTATCTATCTACAAATTTTATAACAATTTTTTCTGGGTTTGTGAAAGAACAATTTTTTTGGAAGAGGGGGAGGGGGGTAAGTACATTGTTCGTTATGAGGAAACGCTGCATTAAAAAAAGACCTTACCCAACTCCTGGTATTTGATTTTGTGATTTCGATAGACATCATTTAAGAAATTTCTTGGAAAAGTGTGACCTTAATTTTGAAAGTGAAATCTTAATTTTTTGTTGTTTTTCGTTTGTAACTTTCATTTTAATTCTTTTACAGTAATTTTTTATTTAATTTTGAAAATTGGATTAATTTTTAATTTTTGATGAATAATTTTGAATTTGTTAAAATTCGGTGCATTTTTGACGCGTGTCAATTATCATACCTACTAACTACAGGATTAAATTTTCAGCTGGTGAAGTTGATTACATCATGCATCGTCGTGAACGATTCTAGTACGCTGGAGAAAATTCAACTATTTCTGGAAGCTTCAAATCGATTCGAAAATGGTCAAAATCGACTTGAGTGAGGGTTGTACTTTTTTACATGAACCCATTTTTAAAATTCCATCTCAAAATCACAATTTTTGTAAGAAATTGATTCATCAGTAGGTTAGGATAATATTACTATTTTCCAAAATTCGTCAAATTTTGATAAATCAATTTCGCCTGCTCAAAATTCGATTCAATGATCTGAATGACGTGCTCTTTCAGTGTGACAAATTCCAATTCAATGTGAGTTGACAAGTTATTGTCGTAAGATTTCCTTGTTATTTATTTCTTATTTAATCAGATTTTTTAAAATAATTTTCACATTTTTAAATTTTTTAAACTCTGTTTGATTAGGTATGCTCCATTTTCTGTTTATTTGAGTGTAATTTTATTGATTTCAGTTTTTAATAATTTTGAGCTCACATTTAAAAAAAAATTCTCTGTCGTCAATTTTCTCATTTTTTAATTTTTTTTAAATTTTAATTTACCTACTAAATTTCTGTTTATTTTTAGTTTTATTGGTTTTAATTTTCAGTTATTTTTATATCATTTTTTTTTCAATCGTCACCTTTCATCAATTTTTTAATGATTTTGATAATTTATAGGCTATCCATTTTTTCAATTTTCAATGTGTCTAACGGTCATGAAAAGTCATGAAAAGTCATGAAATTTGAAAATGGGTCATGAAAGTCATGAAAATGTCATGAATTTTTCAAAAAAATCACTAGGTCATGAGAAGTCATGAATTTTGCTGCTGGAAGTCATGAATTTTTTATTTATTAGGCAAAATTTGCCCTTTTTTTCTTTTATAATTGAATATTTCTTTTAAAAAATTTCGCTCTCCCTACGCTCGAGCAATATTTTGCTTTCTATTTGATAACAGAGTTGGAAACTTTCAGCAGTTCAAATTTACATTTTCAGTGATTTTTACACTCCCCTTTCCCGAAAAGCATCGCTTCTCTTCATTTTTATATTTTGTACCAAATACTTTCGAACATTTTGTTCGTGTCATTTTTTTCTTTCAATAGCAGAAGTATTTATGCATTCATTAAAGTTTTTTTTAATTGTAGATTTTTTTGATTACAAAAAAAGTGGTCTCGGAGGGCATAGACATAACTTAGGGGTCCCAGGGGGATTCGACCCTTCCTTCAATATTTAAAAAAATAACTATTCATCACAAAATATAGGAAAAAACAGAGGCGTATTTAAGGGGGTTCCGGGTCAGAACCCCCTATGGGCAAAGTAAATTGATTATTTTTGTAAATATCTGCAAAAATCCAACCTTTAATAATTCAAATTTATGCAGAAAACGCGTTTTTTTCTTACTCAAAATTGATTTTTTTTTCAACATTTTTTTTTAATCTCATTTGGTAAAGTTTCAAATTTTTAGTACGTGATTTGGTATTTTCAGTAATTCTGCCCTTTTCCCCTGAAATATTCTTTCAGTTCATCACTGTTTGGGGTGCAATCTTTTCTCTGCTTAAGGGCGCCAAAATACCAAAATACAGCTCTCTCTGTTTTCGAAAAAAAAATGAAAATTTTTATTTCGAAATGACCACCCCGGAAAGTTGAACCCCCTCAATGATTTCATCTCAGCTACGCCACTGGGGGAAAATAAGGATTTTTTACCCCCCAAATATTCATTCCAAGTTCCACTCATGCTGGAAGGGGGCCCCTGAAAATGTTGAAATATTGTTCATGAAAAAGTCATGAATTTTCAAAAAAAAAAAAAGTTAGACACCATGATTTTTTATTTGAGAATTTTTTTGTAGACATATTGTGGAAGATCGATGTTCAGAATCGTTTTTCGATCTCAATAAAAAGTAAATATTTTTCAAAATCGTATGAAAATTGTTGGGATTTCTACATTTTAATGAATAAAATAAATGACACGTACGAAAATGACGTGGACTTTTGACGAACTTTATTACGAGAACATATTTCAACGTCGTACATAAATGGAATGACGAGACAAAAAATAACTACGAGTTACGAGAAGTACAAAATGTGACAATCTGACTAACCACGTATAACTCAAAACTAAACGTACGAGTACCTACTTGATCGATATAGGTATCACGTCGCAACAAAAATGATGAAAAATAAAAATTAATAAAATTCACTATAATATGACAAAATGTCTAAAAGTTACGAATATTAATTTCCATGGAAATTTAAAAATTAAAAAATTAAAAAAAAAACGTTTCAGAATGTCTGACAAAATATTTAAAAAATGTCTAAAAGTCATAAAATTTTTAAAAATTTACAAGTTTAAAAATGGCTAACAAAATGTCTGAAATTCATCTTTCTAAAAAAAAAATTTTAAGTTTCAGAATGTCTAACAAAATTTCTATAAAATTTCAAAAAATTTACAAGTTTCAAAATGTCTGACATAATGTCTCAAAAGTCGAATTTATTGAAAATTTTCCAAGTTTTTTTTATGCCATCCAAACCTAACCTAATATACCCTAACCTAACCCAATGGGGTCGGATTTTGGTCTCGTTTTTTTTCCATTTTGGTCATCGTAAAAGAATATACTATGCTAAAAATCGTAGGTAAATAAAATAAAAACAACAAAAACAGAAACTTCGAATATTCAAACGTAGATATTTTTAATCAGCATGTAAAATACACAACAATCTTATCATCAATAAATAAATATCGCAGTAAATTATAAATCTGACTTAGAAAAGAAAAATACAACGTATTTCGATGGTTTAGTTTCGCTGTGCAAAGCGAAAAAATAATACACAAGTACTGTGCTTGAAATCTATCCTCTCTTCACTTGACCTACCCAAGGTTACAGCGTAAAACTGCAATTGAATCAATGTTGCATAAGAAAACGAACAAAGAGTCATTTTTGTTTGCTTCGCTCAATTCCTCAAAAAAAATATGTCGATTTATTTCCTTCTTGAATTTCATCATGATGGGTATTTGTAGTTTCTGTACAATTTCGGTAGAGATCTTCGTAGCTGTCGACAAATTGAAGAAAAATTCTGATAGTTTTGTCCAATTGAATTGTTGATGGTTTAGACTAGATTTATGATCATTTCGTAACTTCAGCAATCGTTACCTTTGGACTGATTCCTTCCTTCAGATCACTCACGAAAAATGATCGCTTCTTTGCAGCAAACGTATGATTCGGGACATTGATCTCTGAATGAGGGAAAAATGAATGAATTATTATTTTGGGTTCAAATGAAAACGTATGCTCACAGTTTGGGATAACTTACTCATTTTTGCCAGTTTTTGGTAATTTGACTACATCGTCTGTTTCACATTGGGGAAATATAGTGCAATAGCATCGTAATTCTTCGCGCTTGTCTCCATCGATTACCTCATAAGTAATTACTTTGGGCCCAGGGTCTTTGGATGGCCATGTATCAACTTCTGTTACCGGTCCACTCTCTGCTTGTATTTTACAGCAAACGTTTAGATCGAGACATCTAAAAAAGAAAAGAGAGGTTTTTATAGTATCTATCTTAGGGTGAGGTAAGGGTGTAATGAAATGGGGAGGTGACGTATTGTAATGTGTACTTACTGATCTGGATTGGTTGTTGGCAAAGTGATCCAATCCTGTTCATTGCATAAGTAAAACACGGTGCACTGGCATTGCAAATTGATAGCACCATCGTCCGTTGTCCCATAAGTGATTATTTTTGCTGCATCGGGCTCTTCAGAAGAAACGGTGTTTACCGCAAGTGGGTTCGTTGATGAGGACGATGTTTCGTTCCGTATTGCGCAGCAAGCCTCGACTTCACCTTGGCATTGGTTTCTGAGCGGAAAATAACGTCGAGTTAGATTTTTTTTAAATTTCTTCGACTCTATATTTCCAGGATTATACTAATGCACTTTGGTATTTTTGAACTTAATTTTTAGTAGAATAAAACTAGTACTTACTGGTCATGATCATGGTGACTAGTTGGGAGAATGATAACATTTTCGGAATCGCACAAATAAAACGATACGCACTCGCAGACCAAATCGACAGGCACTTTGTCTCGCGTTTTACCGTAAACAATCACTCGACTGGTCTCGTTTCTCTTAACCGAATCAACCGTTTGTAACTCAGATATCGAAGTAGATAGCACAGTAGCTGCGTTAGATGCACCAATAATTATTACACATAACACCGATAGCAATAAAATACTCGACTGATTATGAGACGCGAACATGTCTATTTAAATAACTCGCACTTCCGGACTTGACTATGCGGACAAAAACCGGGGAATTACTCGCGGATCAAATAGTCGCGTTGTGCTACGTACGAGTATGATAATCATCTATATCGATCGAAGAAAAAAACACCACTTATTGCCGCATGTAATGAGATAAAATTAGACACCGGTTTGCCACAGTGACGCACATGTGCAGATGATGAGATCGGGAATTCAAGGCGCCCGCGCAGAGCCAGCGCGGTGGTACCTCTACCTTACAAAAGAGAACTACGAGTGTGTGTTTAATCATCGTAAAACAAAACAGGTTTTCCGCGAATGAAAAATCCGAAATGTAGGAATCTTATTGACGTATGTTGGAGGTTAATTTGCAATTACTTTGTTGCTGAACATCGGGCAACAACCACATAGTGTATGGAGGAAGTTTGGTGTGAAACAAAGAGTAAGTACATGTTTTGAAAATAATAAGCGAGTTGAATGAGAAGCTTACGAAACAAATGAAAATTGAAAATACTGAATAACTATTTATGTTATTTTCCTAGAAAAAATACGGCACTCATGATTTTGTTTGGAAAAGTAATCAGAGAATTTATAAGGAATTTTTCCCAAGATTTTTTAGTGGAACTTTAAAAATGAAAAAAATCTGGATAAAACTTAATATTCAAAATTGGAGGGGAGGGAGGGATCTAATCGAAATTTTTGTAATTACTAAAAATATTCCTAGTGCTTAAAGCTACAACTTTTGTTTGAAATTTTTTTCAATTGAACCCCTAGACCCATACCTCCCTCAGTTTTTAATAATTTATTAATTCATGTCGTATTTTGCAAAATTGTAGGGAAGGGGAAAATTTTATAACAACCAAAATTTTTTATATGACGTCAATCTACCACTTCTGTTTGAAAAGTTTTCCTGTTGGACCCTTACCCCAATTTTGAAAAAGTATTATCTATCATACGTTATGTGAATTAGGAGGAGAGGGAGGGATCCTATTGAAATTTTCATAATAACCAAAATTATTTTTAGGGTCTTAATCTACAACTTTTGCTTGAAAATATTTTCAATTGAACCCTAAATCCCACATTCTTTTAATTTTGAATAAATATCCACTGAGTGTTACGTGAAATCAGAGTGGGGGGAGGGGAGGGGAGAGATCCAAATGAAAAAATTTTCAAACAAAAGTTGTAGCTTGAAGTCCTATAAATAATTTTAGTTCTTACCAAAATTTCAATTGGATCTTCCCTTCCCTCCAATTTTGTATAAATGAAGTATCTATGCAGTACCGCACTTGGCAAAAAATACTCAAGCAAAATTTTTCTTTCGAGGTGACTGAAATACTACGATGAAAATTATGAGAAAGTTTGATAAAATCGGAGGGAAAGTAGGAATTTTCCAAAACCCTCTCGTCAGACTACAGACCAGACTATACTGAATAAAAAACATTCTTAAAAAAATCTTGTGGGTCGCATAGTTTCTCTGGAAACGGGGCATTAAGCAAAAATCGTGTTTTTCTTCAATTTTGACACTTGAAATTTTTCATTTTCCAAAAAATCTATCAATATTTTCTACAAAATGACACCTTCAAAATGCAAAATGAAAATAATTTCTTGTTTTGAAAACTCCGCGTATTTCATTTTTCAAAAATCAAAAATTGTTTTATTTGTGAAAAAATGCAAGAAGAATTTATTTTCCAATTTTTCTTCAAAACTACATAGGTGAAAACTCAAATGGCGTCAGGCATAGATCTTAAAAAATTCCGTTTGTCAACGCTATGCATTCAACCATTTTTTTTAAATGCCCCCCCCCCCTTAAACTAAGAAAAATCTAACGAAAAAGTTTTGCAAAAACGACCTTTTTAGAATATGACTTTCTACGAGATTTTTTTCGGTATAGGAAAATTCACACATTCATTTAGATGGTTTTTAAAAAGAAAAAAAAAAAACATTTCCAGAGATTATTTAGAAGATTTTTTTTGTCGAAATTTCCCATACTTAATGAATGAAATTTTTCCGCATGGGTGAAGTTTCAATGAGAAAATTTCAGTTCAGCTTTTGAAGAATTTTTGGAAAAAATTTTCGAGAAACATTTTTTCAAATTTTTTTTTTAGTTTAACAATTTTTTTGAAGAAAATTGAAAAAAATTGAAGAAACAATTTCAAGATTTTTGAATACTTACTTTTTCAAACATTTTAAAGAAGGAAATTTTGAAACCTGAAGAAAAATTGGAGCTTTATGTAAAAATTACTTGGACTAATTTTTCAATATACGTCCGTAACATTTTGCTTTTAAAAAAATCTTTCAAAGAAGAAGATTTTCTTAAATTTTTTAAGAGAGGGATTTAAAAAAAAAAAAAAAAAAAATCGCAATTTTTTGCAAAATATTTTTATTTGACAATAAGATTTTTCCCCAGAGACTTTTTCAAGGAGAAAATTTCAATTCTAGCCAGAAATTTTCGTGAAGAATTTTTAAAACAGTTGTTTTTCTAACAACATTTTTGAAAATTGAGTTTGATAAAAAATTTTTAATTCAAAAATTTATGCATTTAAAAAATGTTATGAACAATGAAATTTTAAGCATTTTATTTCAAAAAACTATGTTCTATAGAAACTAACGTTTCATTAAAATTAAAAAAAAAAAAATAATAATAATCATTTGCATAAAATTTTGAAAAATCATACGTTTGACAAAATCTTATAAATTAGGTTTTGTCAAAATTAAAAAAACTGATAATTCAACTAATTCAGGACCGCTCTTAAAGGGGGCAGGGGGAAGCTTGCCCCTCCCAATATTTGAAAATTTCGTGTTCTAGTTGGAAATTTTCTGCTTGAGTTGAAAAATTATGATTTTGCCCATGTTGGGTAAAAAATGAAGTTGGAATTTTTGAAAACGAGTTGGATATTTCGAGATTTTGCCCCTCCAATATTCTGACTTCAGTTCGGGGCTGAACTGAATTTTAAAAAGTTATTTATAAGAAGAAAATACTTCTTTGGGCAATAATTTGAAAATAAAATTGTTTACTCAATTACAATTTTTAAAAAAGTATTCATAGAAAAATTTTCATAAAAAAATTGTTCAATAGGTATGAAAATATTTCAAGGAATGTATTTTTAAGGAAATTCATTTTGAACAAAATTGTTAAAAAATGTGTTTGATTCTGAAAAAAAAAATCTACAAAATTAAAAAACAATTCGACGTGAACGTGTCAAAACCACGTATGTTGGAATATCAAAATTTTACAGGAGAGACAAAAAACGTCGCCAAAAATACACGCGTCTTACGTGATTTTTAAAAGTAAATAAGCCGATTGGAACGTTAAAATTCGACTACGACATACGAGGTGATCAAAATTAGATTTCTCCATTTTTTTCCTATAAGAAACCCCGAAAAAGTGATTTTGCTGAAAAATCCGACATACGTGGTTTTGACCCGTGTTGATTACCGAGTACCATACCAATACAAATACCGGTATGGTATCGGTATTTTTGCTCTGATATTTATACCAATACCGATACCGATACCGCAAAAATACCGAAATCAATATCGATATCGATACCGATACCGCAAAAATAACAAAATCGATACCAGTACCAGTACCAATACCGAAAAAACGATCGATTTTATACCGGTAAAAATACCGATACCAATACCGCAGACATACCGATATTTGTACCGGTACCGATACCGCAAAAATACCGGTACGGTAGTGGTATACCAATTAAATACCGTTTAGATTGAGCAACCATTTGGCGCATGCGCATTAGGGTGAAGCAAAAAAAAAATCGATAGTCTTCGATTTCGCTATTTTTTTAATATATTGTTTCTTTTGAGTTGAAACCTCCCCATACCAATTTTTAGCCCTCTAGGTC
Organism: Balanococcus diminutus; assembly: GCA_959613365.1. Lineage (NCBI taxonomy): Eukaryota > Metazoa > Arthropoda > Insecta > Hemiptera > Pseudococcidae > Balanococcus > Balanococcus diminutus. The sequence continues at coordinate 58,041,933 of OY390716.1, read as the reverse complement.
ACTCTGGAGGGGGCTATGGGGTCTCAAAGAGGGGCCATTTTCGAAAAAAATAGGTTTTTCGCGATTTTGACCCCCCCCTCGCCCTTCCATACAAAACTCGTTACGTCTGTTTCTAGGTGCAATTTAAGATTCTGTGTCTGTCTATTTGGTTTTTCGATTTGAAGCCATCTTCCTTCCCCCATCCTCGATTTTATAGAATCGCGATATCTTTTTTTTCGTCTAAGTCAAAAACTATGCTTTCTATGTAAAAAAGTGTAATGACCAATCTTGTAGAGCATAAAATTTGCCACCCAGTACATGTCTTAAATTTTAAGCTGACTCGATATTACGTGATTAAAAATAAAAAAATAAAATGAAATTAAACGGTAAAAAGGATGCGAAAATTACGACGCCTAAAATTTTGTAATTTCAGGTCAAATTTGAATTTAACACATGAACTAGATGGAAAATTTCACGCTCTACAAAATTGGTCATTACACTTTTTTCCGTAGGAAGCTTAGCTTTCGCCAGTGTTGATTACCGAGTACCATACCGATACAAATACCGGTATGGTATCGGTATTTTTGCTCTGAAATTTATACCAATACCGCAAAAATACCGAAATCGATACCGATACCGACAAAATACCGGTATGTATACCAATACCAGTACCAATACCGCGAAACTATTGATATTTGTACCAATACCGACAAAATACCAATAAGTATACCGGTATCGATACCAATACCGAAAAAATTACCAAAATTGATAGCGGTATCGATACCGATAACGGAAAAATACCGGTAATCAACACTGGTTTTGACACGTCCACGTCGAATTGTTATTCAGTAAAATTTAATATGTTACCAACTTTTTTTCAATTTCTGCTGAATTTTATTTTAAATTGATTTTTTTAAAAACTTGATTAGAAAATAATATGCAAATTAATAAAGATCAACTCGAACATTAAAATTATGAGAAAATGGAATTACCTACATATTTTGAGAGATTTTTTTTTCAAAATTCCTTTCTGGGTAAAACGAGTAAAAAATTGATCAACTGAATTATTGTTTCCGTAATATGGAAACACTTTTTTATTTAATCACATTCTTAACTGGTTGGTGGGTAATTCTTTCTAATAAAATTATTTTCGCGCATCGATCAAGGCCAAACAATATTCTGAATCCAATCCAGGAAAAATGCTACATTGGTGAACACCGAAGGATCATCTTTATTACCACAAATTCCAGCACCATAAGACGTTATCCCAATTACATTCCAAATGCAAGTTTTGTTCTCATGTTGCAGTTGTAAAGGTCCTCCGGAATCTCCCTGTTTGGAAAAACCGAATGATAGATTAATTGAATATTCTCAACAGCAATGGGCGATTTCGCTCCATTTATGGGAAGTTACAACTGACCCCACACGTGTCCTGGCTATATTGGAGACTTCCAGCGCATATCATGGTAGTCGTATTGAAATTTTCAGATCTGTTTGTGCAACGCCAGTCTTCAGTAACGGCGACTCTCGCTTGCAATAATTGATAGCTACTCCGTTCAACTGCGAAGCAAAGTGCGAATGTTTAAATTCGACGATTACGAGATGAAAGAAAACTGTCGAATATTTTGCTAACCTGTTCCTGTGAGTCCCCATCCGGTGATAAAGCCTTGGGTACCAACGGGGTTGAAAGTTGATGTGTAGAGGCAAGCTGGTCTCACGTATGGACCTAGCTTTACAGTGGTGTTCAATCGGAATAGCGCTATATCGTGAGTGGTTGTTCTATGGTCGTAATTAGGATGATCGTAAGCTCTGATTATGCTATAAACTGCTGGCATAGCTTTATCTGTATTTGATTTGATGTCCAGATCGCCCAATAGAGCCCATTTTGGTGCTCCACTAAATGGAAAATAAAACAGATACGATTAGCGAGGTGTCATAATGAAAATAATTGAACAAATTTATGGGTACTTGAACTAACTATTGACTTTGAGTGCTGCAATGTGCAGCACTCAAGATGAAGTTTTCGCTAATTAAGGAACCTCCGCAGTTCCATTTGACATTCTGGAAGTTCTCTCCGTATCCCATCAGGGCCTATTGTAAAGAGTAAGTCATCCATAAGTATCGATAAAAGTACACCAGATTTGAAGAGGAATAATTTACCATGTGAGGATATTCTTTAGGTTCTGGCTTGCCATCGACGATGAACAAATCTTAAGCTATGCAGTCTAATTCCAAATAAGGTATTGATTTTCTTCCAGGTATTTCAGGATATGTCCACATCTGTACGAATTTATATTGCTCGTATTTTTGGCAATCTGGTCAAAAAATGGATCTTATGTACTATAAGGGTGTTCTAAACTTTATCCCGCAAAAAGGAGAAATTTTATTACAACTACCGGAGAAAAATATACTATTAAACTTTTGCAAAAAATTGTCATTTAAAAAAATCAAAAATCTGAATTTTATCGTTTTGAAATTGAACTTTTCAAACTCTAGAGTATTAAGATCTCATTTTTTTCAATTTTCTGACAAATATAAATATTTTAATTTTTTTCGGGAGGAGGGTCCCTGTTTTTTTGGAGAAAAAATTCTCATTTTTTGGAATAAAAAATTAATAAAAACGAAATTTTTGGTGCAAAATTTTTAAAAATTGTTTTGGAATAAAAGATATTTCAAAATTTTTACCTTTTTTTTGGAGAAAAAATATTATAAAATTTTCTTATGCAAAAATATATTTTTAAATTTCTGTGGAAAAGTTTCTTAATAAATTTTTTCTTTGTGAAGAAAAAACATTCGTTTCATTTTCGAAAAAAAAGATGGAATTTTTTTTCGAACAATAATTTTAAAAATTCTTCTGAAATGAAAAAAAAAAAACAATTTTTTGGGGCATCCGGTGTACTTAAATAAAGTTTTTGTCAGTGGTTATATTAAAAGGAAATTTACAAAAATAATGATGGACTCACTTTCTAAGGCTACTGCCGTTGAATTTTTAGAACTCCTTGTTGGGTTCTGTTGCGGTGCAGCAACCGTGTTTAGGCGTTCAGCAGGTGTATTCTGTTGAGGTGGTGGTGAAGGTGTAGTCTGTCGTTGTGATATATCAACCATAGAGGAAAATGTCACCGAATATCGATTGTTAGCTAACGTAATTTATGAGACTGAATTTTCATCACTAGGTAGTACCTGTGTCGGTGGAGATGGTTTGATTGCGTTCTTACAACAAATACCGGGAACGAAATTCGCAACACTGCAGAATACATATGTTTCATTTTTTACCAACGCTTTTCCGTTGAGACAATTGTTGACTTCTACGCAGATTTCTCCTCGTTTGCTGCATACGTCTGGTTCTTGATTTTCGGAAGAAATAACGAATATTGAAATATGAGAAAAGTTGAAAGGTGAAAATAGACGAATGAACAAAGAAATATCTCAAAAATTGGCCTTCTTTCAAAGATGTATTGAAATTTAATAATTTTCAAATCTCCGAGTTTTTCAAATTCAAATTTGTAATCAAATTTTGATAATTATAAAAATTCATCAAGACATTTTAATTTATCCAATTTCAAAAAGTAATTTTTAATTTTCTCTCCTCGTGTTGGATTTTTAGGGAAAATGCGGAATTTTTCAATTTTGGACAAATTCATCGCCGGAGGAGTCTGAATAAAATCAAAATCAATTTCTTCAGTAAAAAAAGTAGCTAATATTTTCTTTATGGTGGTAACATTGAGATTTTTTCTGTTTTTTGAGAAATTGTCTTATGTTAAATTTGGATTCTAATTTTAATGAATGTGTTAATTTTTTGGGAGGGATCAATTTTTCGTGGGAAGGGGGGGGGGTCTGAAAATATTGTGGATGACAGTAAAAAAAGAAGTAAAGAAGTATGATTTTGAAGGGGGAAAAATACAACTTTTGGCTCGTTCTAGAATTTACTCGTAAAATTGGTGACAGATGGTATGCGTTTACTTACTTCGAGTCTGAGAATTGCACAAAGGAACCAACACTGAAAGCGTAAATAATAAAACTTTCGAACCGGGACACACAAAAATTGATAATTTCATAGTGATTAAAAAAATGACTAGTTTATTTGGAAAAAAAAAAACCCTGTAAACTCACTAAACTCAGGCGAAATTAAGTCGCAAGAATTTCGCAGCACAATAATAACATTGTACGAGTAAATGATATAAAATATTTTCTGAGGAACAAATTTATTACATGCTGTTTAAATTTCATAGCATCACAGAACGTGAATTTTTACCTACCTACCATGCACTATGAAGTCGTATGATAACAAAAGCCATGTAGTGTGAGAATCCACGTGTGGGAAACTTGGAAGGGGATGCAGCGCGGGTTAATATTAAATGAATAATATGTAATGTTTGATTGACTTATGCGTGCAAGTTCAATTTTGTTCCATTTGCTTGCTTTTTCCTGTTTTTTTAGTGGGTCAATCGAGAATGATATTTTTGAATGATTGGGTACCCATATTTTTCGAGCAGAAAATGTGCCACCTTTCGTAGTCTAGCCTTCAGAGATTGGAAACAAATATATCTTCGATCGAAAGAAAATATTTGAAAAGAGCAATGCATACTGCACATCAACGAAAATCAGTAAATCTTTAAAAATTTTGATGAAAATTCGAAATTGAAATTTTAGAAAATTTAGAAGTGAAAATCAAAAATTTCAAAAAATTTCAAAACTTGATTGAAAATTGAAATTTTGAAAAATTTTGACTTTCAATAAATTTTTAAAACTGAGTAAGTTTCGAGAGTTTTATAAATTTTACGATTTCGCATATTTTTGAAATTTGATGAAAGTTCAAATTTTTGAAAATTTGATGAAAAATGAAATTTTTGGAAATTTCGAATAGGTAATAATTTTTTGAAGTGAGGGTCCCAATCAAAAAAGTGGGCGAGTATAAAAATTTGAAGAACTGTTAACATTTGAATAAAAATTTGAAATTCATTTTTTAATTAATCTTCAAATTGATGTTTTAAAAAATTAACATCTCAAGAAATGAAAAATCAAATCGTTAGATGATGAAATCAACTAATAAACTGTATGAAACATCAGAAAATCATGAAGAAAGGATCACAATAGAGAAATGAAAAAACACTCCTACAATCATTAGCGTAACTAGGATTTTTTTTTGGGTGGGCACAAAAGGGCCAAGTATCCAGGGTAGGCCAGTTATTATTATTTATTAGTAATTTTTTTTATGGTTTGGTGGTGGGGGGGGGGGGTGAAATGAAGTAGACTTTGGATCAGGATTGCCAACTTTTATTTTAGGAATTCCATCATTCGTGATTTTAAAAAAGAGAAAAAAGTCCTCTACGTGAGAAAAATTTCTCCCGTTACGAATTTACTTCAATTTACTCACTTAAAATCCTAAAAATACCATATTCTTTAGAGGACACTAAATTCTCGGTATTTAATTTTCTCCCCGTATATTTCACCAAAAACAATGGAAGAAGTAAACTTGGGATTACTTCATTTTGTCTCGAAGATGAAATTTTTTTGAAAAATTTGTGATTTTGGGATGAAAACTACGTTTTCTTAGTCATAAAAAAAAATGGAAAATGGATAAAAATTCGAAAAATACTACCTAAACATTTTCTAAAAATCCCTCAAAATTATGAAAAAATCCCTCATAATTGAAAAATCTCTCTCAAGATCCCTCTACATTCAAAGCAGTTGAAAAATCTCTCCTGGTAGTCCTGGTTGGCCACCCTGCTTTGGATAAAGATGATTATAGGGATAGTGAAAATGATCATTATGGGAAGTGAAAAAAATGACCATAAGTAAGTACATTTTACTTTCCTAATTATGATTTTAAAAAAAAAATTGAAAAAATTGGGGGGGGGGCAGACAATTTTTTGGATGGGCCTGCCAGTCCCACCCTTAGTTACGCCTATGCCTACAATATAGAGAAGTTCGTCACTGAACCATGAGAAATTTATACTTTTTTTTTTTTAATCTCAAGATTACACAAGTTGACAAGAAGATGAATAACCAGAAACCAAACATCAGATCGCTTGGTAAATGATCAAAAGTACAACAGGAATGTTTGTAAAATTTTCTATAGACGAAATATCTTCCAGAAATGAAAGAAAAAATCGAACCCAAAATCTTGGAGTGGAAGAGACAAAAACGTATAAATAGTAAATAAACTGAAATGAGTATATTTGACTACAACGTTGATAAGATGAAATACCCTGTCGTTAAAATGACAATTATAAAGACGAAAAAAGCGATCTCTCCCATTTCGGCTTTTTCTGAACTATTTTTCCATTTTCTGTTTTTTTTTTTCCCCCAAACGCCGTTCTGAATTTTAATTTCATCTCATCTCATAACATAGCCTAAAGTTGTCTGTATTTTTTGGAAAAATCGAACCAGTTCATCTGTCAAGGCCAGACAATGCTCTGGATCCAATTCAGGTAATAGGCGACTTTGGTGTAAACACCCGGATCTGGTTCTTCGGTGTTTCCGCATATTCTGCCAAAAGACGTGACCCCAAGTACAAACCACATACATTGTAACTGATCACTCTTTATTGTTATTTGCAGCGGTCCTCCAGAGTCACCCTGTTGTAACAAAATCACTTCAGAATTGAAGAGTGGCAAGTACTAATGGTATGAGTCCAGATCATCATTCAAGTATGAATAACAGCATAAGTCAAAATCAGCTGGACTCTTGGCATGGAGAAACACATCGCTCCTAACATATCATTGCTTTCCTTTCCATCAATCTCTTGACTTATATTGTTTGTAGAAGGTTGCCATCAAAAGTAGAGGTCAAAAGGAAGAAGCTAAGGGAGAAAATGACGAGGCCAGAACAATGTGTTTCAATGCGCACAGCGCGGAGCAGATTTTGACTTATGCTGTTGATACTTGAAAGGTGATCTACGTAGGATTGTACGGTCAATAATGGCAGAAGACTTTAAAAAATTATAATTCTGAGTTTAGAACTTGCAATGACTTACGGAACACGTATCATTGATACCGGTGTAGTCACCAGCACACAGCATGGTGGTCGAGTCGTAGCCTCGAGTAAGTCTGACATCGTTTCTATTATCGTACGAATCTCTGCAGCGGTCATCATCCATGACTGAAATCGTCGCTTTCAACAAATGATCGCTTTGACGATAGCCTGTCGAAGAGAAAACTTGATTAGTTGTCACATTAGACAATTAGACAAATCACGACTATTCAGAGAACAAATACCATGTCCTATGGCTCCCCATCCGGCGATAGTGGCCGAGGTGCCGACTGAATTCGAAGTCGTCGTGTGCAAGCAAGCAGGTCGCACAAATGGGCTCATCGCGACCGTAGCGTTCAGTTCGAAAATCGAAATATCGTGATAGTACGAAGGCGGTTTGTAATTCGGATGGTCGTGCACTTTGATTATTCTATAAACCGCTGGCTTGGCTTCGTCGATCTTCGAGGTTATATTTAGATCACCCAACAAAGCCCATCGTGGTGCACCCCTAATGAAATTAAAAATGCGCAAGAAGACCATTGAACCTTTATATACATCCGAACGTCCTGTTATCAAACGAAAATTTCAACCAACAATCCGGAAGTTTTACCGCAATGTGCTGCGCTCAGAATGAATCGGTCGCTGATTAACGTGCCACCGCAACTCCATTGAACGGAATTGAAATCGTTTCCGTATCCGATGAGTGCCTAAATAACATTATACCTAAGTTACAGATCATTTTTGCTGTTGGATTTTTTATTTATTCAATGATATATTCTACTTATGCCTGGAATTGGGGAATGATGTAGTCACAGGTCGCAGGTATACTAGTTACGATGAACTTACCATGTGAGGATATTCTTTTGGCAAGGCTGGTGCGCCTCCACTGATTAATGTTAGCACGCAATCCGGTTGTTCGCGCCAATATCCTACTTCGCCGATTAGAAGCGGATCTATCCATACCTTTTTGAAACGATACTTGGCATATTCTTCGCATTCTACGTGTAGGCAAAAAGAAAAAATTGCTTCGACGTTGTCTCTACATTATAGCGAATTTGTGAGAAGCATTACTAGAACTTACTGAGCTGAGCAGTTGCAGTGGCGTTTTTGAAACGCGTATAAGTTGCCGAATTTGACGGTTGCGATTGTGGTTTGAGCACGGTAGGTGTAACTGCTGATGGACGAATACTTGTCGGAGATGGTGGCGCAGCAGGCACAGGAGATGGTGTCACAGGAGAACGACCAGTTGTTGTCCACTGTAAAAGTTCGGAAAACAATATAATATTAAGAAGTTTTTACTCGTTCGATTGATTTTTTTTGGTAAAAATTTCGCAGCATGGGATGAAATTATTGAGATTGTCGCAAATTAAATTCTTTGTCGAAATAAGTTTTCGTGGTTGAGACTGACGGATGATCCTTTTGAATGAAGTGTTCTCTATGTAAATTTCCTGACCTGGTTTGTCATTCGAATCTTATAACAATTTTGATTCTCCTGCCCAAAATCTAGTTTTATCGTTGTTTAAATAATTTTTTACATGTTTGAATGGTTTTCTTTCGAGTTAGGTTTTCTTCAATTTTTTTATTTATTTTGATTTCATATTTAAATTTTGTATTTTCATTTTTTCATTGATTTGAAACTTCATCACTTTTTTCATCTTAATTTAATTTTAATTTTTTCGTTTTCACTTGTGTTATTGCATCTGCCCTCTCTCTATTTCATTTATATTTTTTTAGTCATTTTTACATAAATTCAATGTTAGCTTTTAAATACCACTCAGAACTCAGATTTTCAATTTTCAAATTTTATGCAAAATTTTAATCATTTTTTCATGAATTAAAATGTGCTTTCAGGTAGAATTTACATTATTTTTCAACCATCAACATTAATTCGTTCATATCTCGTTTTTTTTTTTCAATTTTTAGTTGCTCTCAAGTTTTTTATGTTTACATCATTTTTTTTTCTTTTTTCAGTTCGTTTTCAATCGTTCAAATTTTTAAAACGGTTTTAGTTTTTATTTTTGTATCAATTTTCAACTTCACCAAAATTGAATTTTTCAAAATAAGTTTCTTATTTAGTTTTTTTCAAGTTTTTTTTGAATTTATTTTCAGTTTTCCACCATTTTTAAATTTTTATTTGCAAAGCTGTTTTCATTTTTGATTTTTAACAATTTTCTCATGAATTTAAAATTAGATTTCAATTTTTCCAATTTTAATTTTTTTTCGATTTTTTTTTTGTGAATTTTTAGACGTTCTTAATTTCTTTTTTGAAATTTACTTATTTTTTTTTTGAAAAGTTTATATTTCTTATTTTTTTTAATTTCTCAATCACTCTTAATTTTGTTTCATTTTATATATTTCCCCCAATTTTTAGTGATTGTTATTTTTTGTTTGTTTGTTTGCTCTGATACGTCTTATCTTTTTTATTATTTTTACTTTTAAATTTTATTCGAATTTATGGTAATTTTCATATAACATTAAATTTTAATTTTCCTGACTTGAAGTTTTTTTTTTTTTTTTTTTTTTGTGAATCTTTTAGTCGTTCTTAATTTCTTTTTTGAAATTCTATTTGAATATTTTTGAAGTTATTATTATTTTTATTTTTTTAAATTTTTAATCACTTCCATTTCTTTATTGACTTTTTATTTGATTCTTTTTCCGTTGTGAGGCACTGTTTTTCACGAATTTTTGTAAATTTGTTTCCAATTTTCAGGATTTTTTTAAAGGATTTTTTACCTACTTAATTCATTTTTGTCATATTTTCTATTTCTTCAATTTCAAGTGATTTTTCAGTGAACTTTTTTAATTTCTTTTCGATATTCTAATTTTTCATAATTTTTCCAGATCTCATTCGTTTTCAATTTTTCCATTCTATTTTTTCAAATTTTCATTTCTTTTCAATTTTCAATTTTATTCAAAGTTTTAGTCATTTCTACATGCTTAATGGTTTGAAATAAGCCTCTAATTTCAAATTTTTTAAATTTCAGTGTCTATAATTTTTTGTTTTTTGTTCTCATTTTGACTTATTTTGTCAGTTTTGCGTTGTTCTTGATTTTTTCCAATTTTTATTTCAATTCAATTTTTTTGTAATTTTATCATGATTTCAAAATTGGACTTTGATTTTTACAAATATTTTGCCTTTGAGTCGTTTTTATTTATTTATGTATTTTTTCCAGTTTTTAGTCGTTTTTAATTCAATGCTACCAATTTTCATTTGTTCTTAATTTCTTTCAATTTTGTTTCCTTTATTATTTTTATTTTCAAATTTATTGGTATTTTTAGAAATTTTTTTATGATTAAAAGTTGATAATTTATTTATTAGCACAGTAGGCATTCATTTTTTCGGAATTGCCGTCAATATTTTTTTTTCCACGTATGTATTAAACATTCTCTGTTCTGTGTTTCGTTCATTGCAGATAAGAAATAAGGGAGAGGTTACTTAATAAATTCTTTCGAAATTATTTAATCTTGTTAATTCGATGATTTCTCTATTTAACTAACTCGACCAGCATCGTAGTGTTTCTTTCTGCAATATTTTGAGAATTTTTGCCTGGTGATTCGACTATTTTTATAACATTTTTGAAGTGATGTTTTAGACGTGGCATTTCTTAAAATCGATTTCCCTAACTTTCGAACACTCGACTCGAGCTAATATTTTTCATAATTATAAGAACAGGATCTGAATTCCTATCAACCTCAAGAATTGTAATATTTTTCATCAGGCCATATTTACCTACATTTCAAATGAGAAGTGGAGAGACAATTATTCATTTTCTTACCACGGGCGGCTGAGAATTACGAGGTGGATCGCAGCACATCTTCACTTCGCCATTCTGTTGGAAGCCGCATTGTAGAGCTTTTCTATTGGCGACGATGTCGGCAGCGTTAGGGCATTTAGAGAAGGCGACGCAATTTTGTCGATATATGCTGCACGGATCTTGAAAATAAATGAGAAAACATGGAACAGAAGAATGTCGCAATGTAATTTAAATTAAAGCAGGCTATCCTGAAAAAAAAAAAGAAACCCAGCTTTGAAAATGGAAAATTTATAGTTTGGTTTGGCAAGTCTGAGGGTTTCCCCCGTAGAAGGCTGAAGTGTATCTATTTTTATAACGAATTAATATAGTAGATAAACGAGTTGATGAGAAATGAATAAAAATTGACTACGAGTAATACCTATAAAGTGGTGTTTAGATACCGATTGACAATTTTAAAACGCTGTTAACCCGGTGAACTGTATTAATTATTGCTCAGATATCTCCGAGTGTGTTATTATGAATATGCACGAGTAATTGTAAATTCAAACTTGTGACCAGTATAATTTTACAATGTCGTCTTTTCTTATTCGTGACTAAAAATAGCGATGATTATAAGTGGAAAGAATCTTTTAGATTAGACTGGCAGCAATATCTTATGAAATTCGACAGATATCTATTTATTTGGTACGATACTACTGGTGGTGGTGTTTTTTGAAGAATAGTTCGGGGTCAGCATAAATAAGGCAAGTACCTACCTAAACGCATTCGTGGATTAAATGATGAACTAACAAAATTTATGTTAATGGAATATTAACAAACGTATGGCTAATGCATTGCATTCCCAAACACTACGAGGTACGATTTAAATTATTATCATAATCACCAAAAAATAAGTATTACCTTGTCCTTGACCACCAACAAAATGAACGATCAACGAAACAAAAAATACTGAAATTATTGTGGTCGAATTCCATCGGTTCAAATATCGCGATATCGACATAACTAGCGAATTATTTCGATTAAAACGTACTCGTATCTCTAGTATAACACTGAATTTGAATTTGGGCGAAACGTCGTATTCGCCATATGAATACGAGTAGCAAGCAGTAAACGTCTAGAAACGTAGTCCTATCTTCCCTAACAGTAAAAGAACGAAAAAACTAATACGGCAAGAAACCATTTTACTCAGACTCACTCAGACTAGGTTTTAGCCAGTGTTACACGTGGTGGGGCAATTCGTGTGTGGAAGTACACGTGATTATTTTTATGGCAGTGTAGAATGTGGAGTTGCCAATGTTGGATTTGTTTGATGCAGATGAGATGTAAATACGAATGTCGATGTTGCGACGAAAATTCAAATGTTTATTTTCATTTCGTCTCTTTCTTCCGCCGGTGCTTTCGCTGTGACGATTATTTAGGTGACCTTTATCATTATTTTTTTTTGCATGAACCTTACAGTTGAAGTTTTCAAGTATATTTGTTCCCATCAGGTGTAAACTCGATATCGACTGCCGGACGTGCGACTTTTAAAATTTCTCTAAGCGAATTTCCATAGGTGCATTCTACACCAACCCAGCTTTCAGTCTCGACATCGAATCGAGTCTACACCTGTCGTGAGATTCGTTTCGACATTGGTTTCCTTCCCTCTTCAGAACCCTCCAAATACCATGAACGTTTCACCTTAAACCTTGAAGCACTTTATCCACAATTTGAATATTTATTTCTACTATCCCACTTTCTTGCAAGTATCAGTTCACTAGATCAATACAAATTTTTTTTTTTTTTTTTTTTTTTAAACGCCATATACAGCAACTAAGGCTAGAGGCGTACAAAAAATTTTAGTTCATCATAGAATTTGTGTTTGAAAATTTTCAAGAAGTTGTGAAAAAAAATATTTTTTTTAATAAAAATACCTACCAAATTTTGATTTTACATAAAAATTTTAACAAAAAAAAAAAAAAAAAACAACACGAGGTTTAATAAAACGAAAGAAAAAAAGAATAAGATCAAAATTTTAAGAAAATTGTATTCAATGAAGAAATTTTAGAAAAAATCTTTGCACAACATTATTTTATAAAAATTATTTTTGGAGAATATTTTTGTAAAATGTAGGAGGTGTTATTAAAAAAATTCAAAAATCAAAATATTTTCTAAAGAATTTTCAAAAATTACGTACCTACTCGTATTTAAAAAAAAAGAAAAAAAAGGTTTTAAGCTTAGGCAAAATTTTGAAATTAAAAAAAAAACTACGTTTGGTAAAAATTGAGAAAATGGGGGAAAATATTTCAACCAAAGTTTAAAAACCTGAAGGGCTCGGTTCATAATATTTAAAAAAATGATGCTTGGTGAAAATTTGAAAAAAAAAGGTGATTGAAACAAGTTTCAAAAAAATATGGTTAAAAAATATGTATTTAAAAAATTTTTAAAACAAATGATCCAAATTTGAAATAAATCAAATGAAATTTTAAAAAAATTGTTTCAACAGAATTTTTAAAATATGCTCAAAAAATTATTTTGAGAAAAGAATTTTCAAGAAATTTTTTTTGAACAAAATTTTTGAAAAATTGTGTCTTATGAATGGATATGTTTGCACAATATTTAAAAAAATTGTGTTTGATCAAAATGTTAAAAAATATTGTTTTAAACAAAATTCGAAAACCATAAGTAGGTATCAAAAAAATGTTTTGAGAAAAATTTATGAAAATTGAGTTTGATAAAAAATTTTTAATTCAAAAATTTATGCATTTAAAAAATGTTATGAAAAACGAAATTTTAAGCATTTTATTTCAAAAAACTATGTTCTATAGAAACTAACCGTTTCATTAAAATTAAAAAAAAAAAAATAATAATAATAATAATCATTTGCACAAAATTTTGAAAAATCATACGTTTGACAAAATTTTATAAATTAGGTTTTGTCAAAATTATTTTAACGCACGAACCAATCGCATCCTTCACTGAAATAATAGAAAATGAACAAATTCTCTCACTCATACAACAACCACCCGGCCAAATACCCGCACCATGGTATTTATCAATTCCCCAAATAAACACCAACCTCACAGCCTACCCAAAATCTGACTACCCTCCCCACATAATTAAAAAACACTTTGCTGAACAATTAGCAAAATACAGCAAATATACACATTGCTATACTGATGGATCTAAAAATCAAAGACTCCACATTGGCTATGCCTTTTCAATAAACCAGACCTCCTTTCACTTCACCTTACCTAAATTCTCTTCGATCAACACAGCTGAACTTATGGCTATACTCCACTGCATGACCCATATAAACGATACCTATCGATCTGGAAAATTTATAATAATTACTGATTCGCTTAGCTCATTAATGTCTCTACAAAACATTTCCAACAAAAACCCCCTCACTCAAAAAATTTTCAATCTATACCATTTTTTGTCACAATCAGAAATCGAAATTATTTTTATGTACATACCGAGCCATATAGGAATCACTGGAAATGAAAATGTAGATAATCTAGCAAAAAATGCAATCACACCCTCAACACTAGCCTCTTTCATACCACATGACTTCCAATCATATTTATTTGAACAAACACTCTACCAATGGCAGTACGAATGGTCTGAACAATCAACAAACAAATTATTTATGCACAAAAAGTCAACTCTCCCTTGGAAAAACCTACCTAATACTAATAGAACTGACGAAGTTATCATAACGCGAATCCGTACTGGTCATACAAGAATCTCCCATAATCATTTATACCAAGGAATCCAACAAACACCCACCTGTCATTATTGCTCTTCAAATACCCTAACTATCAATCACCTACTATTTTCTTGTCCCTCTTTTTCAAACCAACGTTTACAATATGATATAAACCCCCAAATATTATCATCCGACAATGTAGAAAAAATAGATCGACTAATAACCTTCTTAAAGAAAACCCATCTTTACAATCTAATTTAAACCTCATTGTAGGGGCGCGATAATCCTGGTAATTAAAAGCGCCCAAAAAAAAAAAAAAAAAACTGATAATTCAACTAAATCAGGACCCCCCCCCCCCCCCCCAATATTTGAAAATTTCGTGTTCTAGTTGGAAATTTTCTGTTTGAGTTAAAAAATTATGATTTTGCCCATGTTGGGTAAAAAATTCGTTCGCTAAAAAAAGGTCAAACGAAAAAATGAAGTTGGAATTTTTGAAAACGAGTTGGATATTTCGAGATTTTGCCCCTCCAATATTCTGACTTCAGTTCGGGGCTGAACTGAATTTTAAAAAGTTATTTATAAGAAGAAAATACTTCTTTCGGCAATAATTTGAAAATAAAATTGTTTACTCAATTAAAATTTTTAAAAAAGTATTCATAGAAAAATTTTCATAAAAAAATGGTTCAATAGGTAGGTATGAAAATATTTTAAGGAATGCATTTTTAAGGAAATTCATTTTGAACAAAATTGTTAAAAAATGTGTTTGATTCTGAAAAAAAAAATCTACAAAATTAAAAAACAATTGTTATTCAGTAAAATTTAATGTACCTAGACCTACCAACATGAATATTTTGTTCTTGGAGAAAAGTTGTAAAAAAAAATTTATTCATTTTCTTTCTTTCTTTTTTCTTTTTTGAGAATTAATAACAATTTTGAACAAAAGTTTTATAATTTTATTTTTTTCTCCAAAACTTGGAAATTTCGAAAAAGAAACTGAAAAAAAAAAATCAAATAAAACACCTCATTTGCCGAATCCACTTCGTATGGATTTTTGCATATTTACTACGTTTTTCCTCCTTTCAGTTATTCTAAAAACTTCAAATTAAGTACTTATTTTTTAAATAAAAGTGCAAATTTAGAGCTCTGTTGTTTTTTTATTGCAGGGGAGGGGAGGGGGAATACAAAATTTTCGAACCAAATACACAATACAATTATTTTTTGCAATTGCTTGATTTAACAAACAGTGAAAATACACCCTCCTGTCAATTCATATTATCACTTTTATTCTTACATCAAAACCTGAAAAAATACGTACCAATCAATATTGTGAACATAGAAGCTATTTCAAAGTTCGAATTTCATTAAAAATTATAAGTAATTATTCCCTTCTCCTCTTCGCACAGAACTCACCGAAGGTATATTAGGTATACTGGATCGTAATTTTACCTCTTTAAGGTGTATAAATTTTGTAGCTAGATAAGGAAAAAATGAATGAAAAAATTGCTAGATTTATATCGACGTATAATACTAATATAACGTAGATATTCGCTATATTTCTTGGAAATTGAAGAAGATTCGACGTTCCCCACAGCGAAATTTGATCTGCGATGCTATAAACTCGTTTTTTAATGCCGTGTTTTGCTTTTGGACGATGAATCATAAATACTTATTATTAATTAAAAATAATATCAACGTTGTAGTTGAATATTATGCTGATTAAGGTTTAGGAAATTATGCATGCAGTGTAAAATTACGTATTTAGGATTATAAACTGGTTTTCGGGATACAGACTTTGGCGCATTCGATTCATTTGTGGATTTTAATGAGTACCTAGCACCTACCTATTTGTCTTGAAAAATTGTGTTTTTCTGTTCTTTTTTTTCTTCTCAAATGTATACTCGTATTTAGCTCGATGAAGTGTTTATTGGATTTTTTTTTATTAGTTTCTTTATCGAGTACGTGTACCTATATTTTTACATATTTTTTATTGGTAATAGAATACATAGGTACTTACCTACCAAACTGGATTTCATATTGTATCCAATTGTAAATTGCGACTTCATTCGAATGCCTTTGGATTTTTTTTTGAATTTTATGGAGATGTAAGGTACTTTTTACGAACTGTTTTCGAACGTACTTTAATTCGTACAGCAGAATGTTACCAACTTTTTTTCAATTTCTGCTGAATTTTATTTTCAATTGATTTTTTTAAAAACTTGATTAGAAAATAATATGCAAATTAATAAAGATCAACTCGAACATTAAAATTATGAGAAAATGGAATTACCTACATATTTTGAGAGATTTTTTTTTCAAATTCCTTTCTGGGTAAAACGAGTAAAAAATTGATAAATTGAATTATTGTTTCCGTAATATTTTTATTTAATCACATTCTTAACTGGTTGGTGAGTAATTCTTTCTAGTAAAATTATTTTCGCGCATCGATCAAGGCCAAACAATATTCTGAATCCAATCCAGGAAAAATGCTACATTGGTGAACACCGAAGGATCTTCTTTATTACCACAAATTCCAGCACCATAAGACGTTATCCCAATTACATTCCACATGCAAGTTTTGTCCTCATGTTGCAGTTGTAAAGGTCCTCCGGAATCTCCCTGTTTGGAAAAACCGAATGATAGATTAATTGAATATTCTCAACAGCAATGGGCGATTTTGCTCCATTTATGGGAAGTTACAACTGACCCCACACGTGTCCTGGCCATCTTGGAGATCTCCAGCGCATATCATGGTAGTCGTATTGAAATTTTCAAATCTGTTTGTACAACGCCAGTCTCCAGTAACGGCGACTCTCGCTTTCAATAATTGTTCGCTACTCCGTTCAACTGCGAAGCAAAGTGCGAATGTTTAAATTCGACGATTACGAGATGAAAGAAAACTGTCGAATATTTTGCTAACCTGTTCCTGTGAGTCCCCATCCGGTGATACTGCCTTGGGTACCAACGGGGTTGAAAGTTGATGTGTAGAGGCAAGCTGGTCTCACGTATGGACCTAGCTTTACAGTAGTGTTCAATTTGAAAAGCGCTATATCGTGAGTGGTTGTTCTATGGTCGTAATTAGGATGATCGTAAGCTCTGATTATGCTGTAAACTGCTGGCATAGCTTTATCTGTATTTGATTTGATGTCCAGATCGCCCAATAGAGCCCATTTTGGTGCTCCACTAAATGGAAAATAAAACAGATACGATTAGCGAGGTGTCATAATCAAAATAATCGAACAAATTTATGGGCACTTGAACTAACTATTGACTTTGAGTGCTGCAATGTGCAGCACTCAAGATGAAGTTTTCGCTAATTAAGGAACCTCCGCAGTTCCATTTGACATTCTGGAAGTTCTCTCCGTATCCCATCAGGGCCTATTGTAAAGAGTAAGTCATCCATAAGTATCGATAAAAGTACACCAGATTTGAAGAGGAATAATTTACCATGTGAGGATATTCTTTAGGTAAAGCTGGCTGGCCGTTGACGATCAACGTCGCTGCAGCTTGGCAGTCTATTTCCAAATAAGGTATTGGTTTTCTTCCCGGTATATCAGGATCTTTCCACATCTGTACGATTTTATATTGCTCGTATTTTTGGCAATCTGGTCAAAAAATGGATCTTATGTACTAAAAGGGTGTTCTAAACTTTATCCCGCAAAAAGGAGAAATTTTATTACAACTACCGGAGAAAAGTATACTATTGAACTTTTGCAAAAAATTGTCATTTAAAAAAAATCAAAAATCTGAATTTTATCGTTTTGAAATTGAACTTTTCAAACTCTAGAGTATTAAGATCTCATTTTTTTCAATTTTCTGACAAATATAAATATTTTTATTTTTTTCGGGAGGAGGGTCCCTGTTTTTTTGGAGAAAAAATTCTCATTTTTTGGAATAAAAAATAAATAAAAACGAAATTTTTGGTTTAAAAATTTTTAAAAATTGTTTTGCAATAAAAGATATTTCAAAATTTTTACCTTTTTTTTGGAGAAAAAATATTATAAAATTTTCTTATGCAAAAATATATTTTTAAATTTCTGTGGAAAAGTTTCTTAATAAATTTTTTCTTTGTGAAGAAAAAACATTCGTTTCATTTTCGAAAAAAAAAACTGGGATTTTTTTTCGAACAATAATTTTAAAGATTCTTCTGAAATAAAAAAAAATCAATTTTTTGGGGCATCCGGTGTACTTAAATAAAGTTTTTGTCAGTGGTTATATTAAAAGAAAATTTACAAAAATAATGATGGACTCACTTTCTAAGGCTACTGCCGTTGAATTTTTAGAACTCCTTTTTGGGTTCTGTTGCGGTGCAGCAACCGTGTTTAGGCGTTCAGCAGGTGTATTCTGTTGAGGTTGTGGTGAAGGTGTAGTCTGTCGTTGTGATATATCAACCATAGAGAAAAATGTCACCGAATATCGATTGTTAGCTAACGTAATTTATGAGACTGAATTTTCATCACTAGGTAGTACCTGTGTCGGTGGAGATGCCGATAAGGGCGCTACTGGAGGGCGTGATGGAGGTTTGATTACGTTCTTACAACAAATACCGGGAACGAAATTCGCAACACTGCAGGATACATATGTTCCATTTTTTACCAACGCTTTTCCGTTGAGACAATTGTTGACTTCTACGCAGATTTCTCCTCGTTTGCTGCATACGTCTGGTTCTTGATTTTCGGAAGAAATAACGAATATTGAAATATGAGAAAAGTTGAAAGGTGAAAATAGACGAATGAACAAAGACATATCTCAAAAATTGGCCTTCTTTCAAAGATGTATTGAAATTTAATAGTTTTCAAATCTCTGAGGTTTTTCAAATTCAAATTTGTAATCAAATTTTGATAATTATAAAAATTCATCAGACATTTTAATTTATCCAATTTCAAAAAGTAATTTTTAATGAGGAAACGTCATCAAATTTTTCTCTCCTCGTGTTGGATTTTTAGGGAAAATGCGGAATATTTCAATTTTGGACAAATTCATCGCCGGGGGAGTTTGAATAAAATCAAAATCAATTTCTTCAGTAAAAAAAGTAGCTAATATTTTCTTTATGGTGGTAACATTGAGATTTTTTCTGTTTTTTGAGAAATTGTCTATGTTAAATTTGGATTCTAATTTTAATGAATGTGTTAATTTTTTGGGAGGGATCAATTTTTCGTGGGGAGGGGGGGGGGTCTGAAAATATTGTGGATGACAGTAAAAAAGGAAGTAAAGAAGTATGATTTTGAAGAAAAAAAAATTACAACTTTTGGCTCGTTCTAGAATTTACTCGTAAAATTGGTGACAGATGGTATGCGTTTACTTACTTCGAGTCTGAGAATTGCCCAAAGGAACCAACACTGAAAGCGTAAATAATAAAACTTTCGAACCGGGACACACAAAAATTGATAATTTCATAGTGATTAAAAAAATGACTAGTTTATTTGGAAAAAAAAAACCCTGTAAACTCACTAAACTCAGGCGAAATTAAGTCGCAAGAATTTCGCAGCACATTAATAACATTGTACGAGTAAATGATATAAAATATTTTCTGAGGGACAAATTTATTACATGCTGTTTAAATTTCATAGCATCACAGAACGTGAATTTTTACCTACCTACCATGCACTATGAAGGCGTATGATAACAAAGTCGTGTAGTGGGAGAATCCAGGTGTGGGAAACTTGGAAGGGGATGCTGCGCGGGTTAATATTAAATGAATATGTAATGTTTGATTGACTTATGCGTGCAAGTTCAATTTTGTTCCATTTGCTTGCTTTTTCCTGTTTTTTTAGTGGGTCAATCGAGAATGATATTTTTGAATGATTGGGTACCCATATTTTTCGAGCAGAAAATGTGCCACCTTTCGTAGTCTAGCCTTCAGAGATTGGAAACAAATATATCTTCGATCGACAGAAAATATTTGAAAAGATCAATGCATACTGCACATCAACGAAAATCAGTAAATCTTTAAAAAAATTTATGAAAATTCGAAATTAAAATTTTAGAAAATTTAGAAGTGAAATCAAAAATTTCAAAAAATTTCAAAAATTGATTGAAAATTGAAATTTTGAAAAATTTTGACTTTCAATAAATTTTTACAAAACTGAGTAAGTTTCGAGAGTTTTATAAATTTTACGATTTCGCATATTTTTGAAATTTGATGAAAGTTCAAATTTTTGAAAATTTGATGAAAAATGAAATTTTTGAAAATTTCAAATAGGTAATAATTTTTTGAAGTGAGGTTATGAGAGTTGAAGAATTTTCACAGTTTCATAAATTTCGTGTATCATAAAAAATTTCAAGATTTGATAAAAATTTGAGTTTTAATAATTTTTTAAACTTACTTTCATTGAAGTTTTGAAATTTGAATTTTACATTATTTTATACGAATTTTATCTTCAAAATTCAACAAAAATTCAAATTTTTTATAAATGACGGAATTTTGGTAATTTTTAAATTTATTTTCAATTATTCTTCGAACTGAATTATTTTTGAAACGTTTATTAATTTTCATAATTTTATGTATCGACTGTTTAGACAAAAATTAATAAGTGTTTCAAAAGTAATCAAAACATCGATTAATTGAATCGATTAATTAAAGTAATGGATTAATCAACATCAGTAACGTACAAATTAATTAAAAGTATAATGCTTACGTTATAGTTCTATAAATGCTGATTATGGGATCAGAAAATTATGCATACAGTGTAAACGTGTCTAGGATTACAAACTGGTTTTCCCCTACAGACTTCAGCGCGCGTATTCGATTCACGTATAAAAAATTTTTAATGGATATTCGTGTAAATTTTCTTCTTTTTAATGCATACCTGTATTTAGCTCGATGGGGTGTTTATTTAATATTTTTTCAAAAGTTTTCTGATCGAGTTGTACACATAAATATCGTTGCTATCTAATTGTATTTGCGAGTTCTCGAATTCCACTAGAATTTATTTTAACCTGCCAATGTTGTCATGGCAGATTTACACGACGATAGTACCAAAGTGTAGCTCGGACCGCGGCGATCACGACGCACTATGCACAAGCCCCCGTATCTCTTCATCGAAGGAAGTTATGCGTACCTGAAGTTTGAGTTTTCATGTTGAGGTATTGGCTCAAATTTTGAGCAAATCAAAAAAGTGAGACTGCTAAGTTGTAGGAAATTTAATTTCCTTTCAAAAAGGTTCTCTTCACTTTTTGCCTATCTTTGAAATTTCAAGCGCTACGAGATAAAAAAGGATAATATATTAAGTACACTTTCATTTCCTCCAGTCAACACTTTTCTTAAAAAATTTACATTCTTTTCGATTAGCGCCAGAAATTTTAAAGATAGGCAAAAAGTGAAAAGAATCTTTTTGAAAGGAAATTGAATTTCCTACAACTTAGCAGTCTCACTTTTTTGATTTGCTCAAATTTAAGTACACTTAGTCACCTCCCGAGTCCAAAAAATTGGTAAAATTTCAGAAACAATTGAAAAAAATTTCGTTTTTCTTTGATAACGCCAGAAGTATTGCAGATAAGCAAAAAATGAAAAGAACCTTTTTGATTGGAAATAAAATTTCCTACATTTTAGCAGTCTCACATTTTTGATTTGCTCAAAATTTGAGCCAATACCTCAACATGAAAACTCAAACTTTAGGTACACATAACTTCCTTTGATGAAGAGATACGGGGGCTTGTGCATATTGCGTTGTGATCGCCGCGGTCACGGCCGGCGTTTGTACAGGTGCTCTCGTGCTCGAGCACCACCTGAGAAATCAGGAACGAACTGAAAGGAGGGGCAAAAGGGGCAACTTGCCGCTCTGCTTTCAGAAAATTGGTTTAAAAAATGTTAAAATGATCTTTTCTGTACAATATTTTTCCAATTAAAATTCATGCAAAAATAGCAACTTTTTCATTCAAAATTTTGATCTTTATCAAAAAATTTCGCACTCGCTTCGCTCGGGCAGCATTGACTTGCTTTCTAAATTTTAAATAGTAATAAATTAATACCTAATAAATTAAAGTTGAAAATTTTCAGTGTTGGGAGTTGAAATTTTCAATGATTCTGCCACCTCCGAAAAATCCTTACGGTTCGTCCCTGAATTGCAATCACTACCATGGTCTTATAACGCCTTTTTTGGTGAAAAAATTACATTTTCCACCTCCACCCGAGGGTGAGCACCACTTGAGAAATGAGCACCACCTGAGAAAATAATGATCCGCCGGCTCTGGCCGCGGTCCGAGCTACACTTTGGTACTATCGTCGTGTAAATCTGCAATGACAACACTGGCAGGTTAAATGTGGTGGAAGTGTGGAAGATATTGAAAATCTTTTTTGAAACTTGATTACACTAGTTAACAATTTTTCCACTTTTTTCTGCGTGCCTTGGTTCAAAATTCGGTTAATCGACAGGTTTTTTTTTTTTTTTTTTTTTCGTTTTCATTTGCTGTTGTGGTCACTGGACGTGTTCAAAGTGGCAAAAATTGTGTTTTCAACACTTTTTTGTTATTTTTGTATACTCAAAAAAAAAAAAGTTTTAAACTTGATACCGAAATTGTGAATTTCAAAATTTTCAAATTTGAACCTCCCTCTCAGAAGCTCATTCTGGGGTCGAAGGTGAATTTGAGTTCGAAAATCGAATTCAGCGACCTCGAAAACCCTTAATTTCAGCACTTTTGACTTTCATTTCACGTAAAATATCTTGTTACTGTCGTTTCCCCTACATCCATACAAGTTGATAAAAGCGTGGTAATAAAGTGTTCGTAAGGCTATGCTAGTTCAAAAAGTTCCAAAAACGTGATTTTCGCAACTTTGAACAAGTCCTGTGACCACAAATGCAAACGAAAATTGAAAAAGCAAAATTAGTTTTTGTCTCAAGGTCTAAACTATCGATAAACCAGTAAACCACATTTTTGGTTACTTTTATTTGCAATTTGCACTCAAGTACTATTCATCCTTCATCGTTCGAATTTTTCTCCACTTGGATTCGTACAAAAAAAAAATGTTACCTACTAATTTTCAATTTCTGCTGAATTTTATTTTCGAATAATTTTTGAAAGAACTTGATTAGAAATAAGTTTTCAGTAAATTAATAAAGATTAATTCGAACTTTAAAATTGTGAGAAAATGAAATTACACATTTTAAAATATTTTTTCTCAAGTTATTTTCTGGGTAAAACGATTGAAGAATTGATCATTTGAATAAATTATTGTATCTGTAATGGGAACAAACTTTTCTTCAGTCACATTCTTTAACTAATTGGTGGTGATCGTGATTCTTCCTCATCGAATTATTTTCACTCGTCGATCAAGGCCAAACAATACTCTGAATCCAATCCAGGTAAAATGCTACATTGGTGAACACCGAGGGGTCTTCTTTATTACCACAAATTCCATCACCATAAGATGTCACCCCGATTACATCCCATATGCAACTTTCCTTCCCATGTAACCGTTGTAAAGGTCCTCCGGAATCTCCCTGTTTGGAAACAATGAATGATAGATTAATCGAATACTTTGGAGCAATGGAGGATGTCGCTGAAATTATGCGAAGTTACAACTGACCGAGCATGTGTCCTTGCCCTGTTGGAGATCTCCAGCACATATCATGGTGGTTTTGTTGTAACCCTGAAATCTGTCTGTACAACGCCAGTCTCCGGCTACTGCGACGGTCGCTTTCAATAAATGATTGCTAGGCAATGAAACTGCAAATAGAAGCAAATTGCGAATGGTTAAATTCGACGGTTGCAAGCTGGAAGAAAACTGTGGAATATTTGCTAACCTGTTCCTGTGAGTCCCCAGCCGGTGATACTGCCTTGCGTACCAACGGGGTTGAAAGTTGATGTGTAGAGGCAAGCTGGTCTCACGTATGGACCTAACTTTACAGTGGTGTTCAATCGGAATAGCGCTATATCGTGAGTGGTTGTTTTATGGTCGTAATTAGGATGATCGTAAGCTCTGATAACGCTGTAAACTGCTGGCATAGCGTCATCTGTATTTGATTTGATGTCCAGATCGCCCAATAGAGCCCATTTTGGTGCTCCACTAAATGAGAAATAGAACAGATACGATTAGGAGGTGTCATGTCATAATCAAAATAATCGAACAAATGTACGGATACTTGAACTAACTATTGACTTTGAGTGCTGCAATGTGCGGCACTCAAGATGAAGTTTTCGCTAATCAATGAACCTCCGCAGTTCCATTCGACCTTCTGGAAGCTCTTTCCGTATCCCATCAGGGCCTATGGTCAAGAGTAAACAATCGATAAATGAAGTATTGATAAAAATACACCCGCTTTGATGAGGGATAGTTTACCATATGAGGATATTCTTTGGGTGAAGCCGGCAGGCCGTTAACGATCAACGTCGTTGCTACGCAGTCTGGTTCCAAATACGATGTTCTCTCTTCTCCGGGTAAATCAGGCTCTTTCCATCTCTGTACATATTTATATTGCGTATATTTTTTGCAATCTGATCAAAAGAAAAAAATATATGATATAAGTACTACATGGTGTTCCAAACCTGTAATTTTCATATAACCGAGTACTACTAACAAAACACCTTTATGTACCTTCATGGGTTGACTATCTTTGTAAATAAAGGCATCAATTGGTAACACTGCTTTCAAAAAAATTTCCAGGGCAAAGGGCAAGTGTTGGATAGCACATCAAAAATGCAAAAACAGTTTCGATCAAATCACATTTTAGTGCCTGTCTTTGAAAATTGAAGGAGTTACAACTAAAAGATAGTCTTCGCCAAAAGTATCATCTTCCTGAATTTATCAAGGTGCATCCGTATTTTTTTAGGGGGTAAAAAGAAAATTTATTTATCATGTAAAATAGAAATCCTCACAGAGCTTTAAACGTTACAAACCTAATAAGTGGTAGGTACTTTGAAAAAGCTCCGTTGGCTTTGCAAGCTCTGAAGCACTTTCATTTTTGAAGATCCGCGACTTTTTCAGATAATTTGTGTGCCCCTCTCAAGAAGTTACATCTGTTACATGAATTTTTATCGTCTTGACAGAATTATGAAATGTTTTAAACTATCAACCCTTGAAAATCAACATAGGAGCCTGATGTAATACCAGAATCTAAGGAAAATTTACAAAAATTACGATGAACTCACTTTCTAAGGCTACTGCCGTTGAATTTCTAGAACTCTTCGTTGGAGTACGTTGTGGTGCAGACGAGTGCAGGTGCTGAACAGGCGTATTCTGTGGAGGTGGTGGCGCTGCTGTTGCAAACGATTTATTTGAGGAGATTGCTGGTCCCTTGATGCCATACCGAAGGAAAATGTAAGCAAATATCGATTGCCGACCACGATAGTTTATAAGACTGAATTTTCGCCTTTAGGTATTACCCATATGGGTGGTGGTGCAGTTGACCATGCCGATGAGCGCACTTGTGAAGGGCGTGTTGGACCATTGATTGCATTCTTACAACAGATACCAGGTACAAAATTTCCAACACTGCAGGATACGTATGTTCCACTCCTTGCCAGCTCCTTTCCGTTGACACAATTGTTGACTTCTAAGCAGATTTCTCCTCGTTTGCTGCATACGTCTTGTTCTTGATTTTCGGATAAAACAACGATTATTAGTATATGCGAGAAAAGTTGAAAAATGAAAATAGACGACTGAAAAAAACAAATATCTTAAAAATTACAATTTTTTCAAAAATGTATTAAAGGGGTACCCTGGTTAAGATAGATGATTCAACCCTGTCTTCACTTTTTGAAATTAATTGGATTTAAAAATGTCACAAAAAACACTTTTCTTCAAATTCTTGACTGAGGACCCTAAAAAATTATTTTAGGGCGAATTCTCCACCTCTCATCCCTCCTACCCTCACCCCTATACCTCAAAACCTCAATTTATGCAACGTGTCCTAACCAAAAACCTCCTTAGAAATTTTCTACGAGGGGCGGCTGATAAGGAATGCACAGTGACGCATAACTCGCGTAAAAATGGAGCTACAAATATGGTTTAAAAATTTTCATGTAGCTACATGTCTCCTCTACACCTCACAAAAATTTGGTCGAGTTACGTTGAACCGTTCGTGAGTTATAGGCCTTCAACTGAGGCATGGTCGCGCCATTTGGTCACCGAAGGTTAACGAACGTTATGTAATAAAGTTTATGTCGTGAAAAACTCAAATTCTACTGAAATTTCTGCATATGTTTATCGGACGTGTACTACATCTTCATGTATGATAAAATTTTGAGGTGTGGAGCTGAGGAAAACCTCAATTTCGAATAAAGTCAAACCACCTTTATGAATCAAATTTCACTCGTACGGGTGTTTGGTCGACTACGTCTGGTTTATTCGCAATTGAGGTGTCCCTCAGTCCCACTCTGACGAAATTTTTTTGTTTATGGAATCACATGTACAATTTCAATAAACCTGCAGATGCTTCAGTTGGATATTCACGTTTTTTCACGACAAAAAGTTCATCACAGAGCTTACGTCTATCTTGAATGTCAAATGAAGCGAAGATGCCTCAGTTAAAGGCAAATAACTCAAGAGCGGTTCAACTCAAGTTGACGAAATTTTTGTGGGATATAAAGGAGACATGTACTTATCTAAAAATTGTTCAACCACTACTATAGCTTCATTTTTACGTGAGATAAGCCCATTTCTTATCGCAAAAAAAAAAAGTTCCATAGTACGTTGATCAACCTTCAGTGACAAAACGCGCGATCATGCCTCAGTTGAAGGCATATAACTTACGAACGGCTCAACGTAACTTGACCAAATTTTTGTGAGGTGTAGAGGAGACATGTAGCTACATGAATTTTTTTTAACCATAATTGTAGCTCCATTTTTACGCGAGTTATGCGTCACTGTGCATTTCTTATCAGCCGCCCCTCGTATCTTATAACTAATTTATAGTTCTGAATTATTTTGTTGAAATCAGAGGCTGATGTTGAAAAAAATTTTGAATTCTGTTTTTAAATAAATATAGGTATACCTAGATTTTTTTCATATCGTCCAACAGCCATTTTCTAAAATCATCTTTGAAATTGAAAATAATTTCTACTTATTATTGTTGAAAATTTGCTTCAAGTTTCTCTTTTTTCACACAAATTTACTTACTTGAATTAACAGGTTTGCATACCATTTGAAAAAATTTTATCGTAGTATTTAGGTAGCCGGTTTTTGGCTAAAATCCATTGAAAAAAAAAATCTTGAAAAATTCTCACAAACACGTCATCATTCACCCTACCTACCATACAACCTTCGAAATTTTTGCTCACAAGGTTCCTAAAATGGAAATTTTCAATGAAAAAATGATGTTTTTGCGGGTAGGGGTGAAACGTAGGTGTGATGGGGTAGAAAATGTGCCCTAAAGTTATTTTTTAGGATCCTCAGTAATATCCGATGGGTAATTTCAAAAAGCAGAGACATGGCCGCATCACATATCTTAACAAAGGGACCCTTGAAAAATTATCAAATCTGATAGTTTGTCAAATTTCAAAATTTGAAATTTTGAATAATGCAAAAATAAATTAAACATTGAAAATTGATCCAATTTCAGAATTTAATTAAAATACTTGAACTTCATTAAATTTTGGAAAGTAAAATTTTTAAAATTTTAAAACTTCGTCGTATTTCATTTTTTTTTTTTTTTTTGAAAATCTACATAAATTTTAAAAATTTGAATTATTTTAAAGAGTAACTAATTAGATCTTTTAAAATACATTTTCTTTTTACAACTGTTAACTTGTTTTAAAGTTTACTTGTGGAGTTGGCGAAAGCTCGTATGTGTTTACTTACTTTGAGTATGAGTTGTATTTGAAGGAATCAACACTGAAAGTATAAATACTAAAACTTTCGAACCGCGACACACAAAAATAGGTAATTTCATAGTAATTAGAAAATATTTTCCGAGGAACCAATTTATTACATGTTGTATTAGTTTCATGGCATCACAGAATGTAAATTTTTACCTTGCATGCACTATGAACGCGTATGATAACAAAATCTTGTGGTGGGAGAATCCAGGTATGGGAATCTTAGGAAACGGTTGCCGCGCAGGTAAATAATAATTAAGTGAATATGTAATGTTGGATAGTGAGATGAGTGACAGTGCAATTTTTTTAGTACCTATATTTTTTTTTCTAAATGAAGTTTTGAAAAAATTCAAGAACCCTAAAAAAATTTTATTGAATAACTTTTATTAAAAATCTTACAATTTTTTTTAGTGAGAACATTACTTTATTTTCCTTCTTTCTTTTTTTTTTCAAATTTATGATAGATCGTTTCTACAAAAATGAAATGAAATAAGTACTTCAAAATTTTCGTAACACATTCATAATAACCATATTCTATCAAAAAAAAATTCTATAATTTTCACAGGGTAACTATTTCAAAAATTATAGGACTTTTGGAGTTTCTTCAAAGAATTAAAAAAATATTTTCTCCAAAAAATGAACTATTATTTTGTGTTTGGATTGGGAGTACCAACTTGCAATTTTGGCCAGAATTGAACCTCTATTTTTTAAAATTTTTTTTTTGATTTTTTGAAAAAGCTGAATATTTTACTCTAAAAATGTAACTATAAAGTTACTACCAAAATATCGTGCTTGCAATCTCTTTTAACAAGAAAAGCGACGTATCGACGCCAACGACTTGATTAATTGCGAAAATTTTCATCATCAAATATACAAAAAACCCTGGGAAATTCCAGGATGGACGTCGATTTTAATGATAATGGTAAATGCTTCTATTGACTTTTTTGGTTCTATAGTTGTTTGAGTTGACAGATTAAAATGTCATGTGTTCAGTGGAATTGGAGTTTCATTATTATGATAACAAGACGGAAAAATTCGGATACATGACTTCACTGAATGCGATGCAAATTTCTCATCGAGGAAAAAAAACTAGTTCTGCGAATCGGTTTACCGAACTACCTTGATAACTGCGATGTATTTTTTAGAATCGATATCTATACAAATAACACGTTATCTACTTTGTTACTGCACAATCCACGAAAATATCGTGTGATTATCTTTCCTGTAATTATTATGATCAATTTTACGATCGGTGTTTGTGTTTTTATATTGCGAGTAAGTTCATAGTTTCTTTTCCGATTACAATTCACTATCAATATTAATAGTACTATAGCACCATTAGTACATATGTGTGATAATTCGGTGAGTAAAACTAGCAGTATTTTTAAATAATGATCAGATGACCACCTAGCCATCCCATTTCCTAAAAAAATTTGAAAGTTGAAGTATACCTACTTATGTTTCAATATCTATTTTTTTAAATTTAATTTTTTTTAAATAATTCCAAAGAAGTTTTAGCCTCTTCAAGCTGTACTCTTCAAAGTGGAAAAATTGAGCAATATTTGATTTTTACAGTGCTGAGGGCAGGATGTTTTAGACTGACACTTATTTTACTACACCAGAAATTGGACAAGAAATTTTTACCTTTCATAAAATCCGGGAAAATATTTTTCACAATTCTTCAATTATTTCAGACTTCGTGGTAAACTTGTGAGTAATGTTTCTTTAGTTTTGTTTTTAAGAAAAAAACATTGGGTAAAAAATATTTTGATAAATTAAATTCATTCTATTGCAGATCAGTATTAAGTATGTTTCCCCATTCTATGTGGATATTGGTATTGCTGTTCTGTAAAAACGCATTTGGTTACCATACGGGTCAAAGAGTGATTAGGCAAAGTGACGATGTATGTGTTCGAGTTGGTTTTAGGTTTTGGGTTTTTTGCTTCGATTGATTCGAATAATTCTCAACTTTTTAGAGTTCAGTTTCCTGCACAACTCCAGACGGCCAAACTGGAAATTGCGTGAATCTTAAAACATGTCCACATTTAAGGGATCAATTACTTTCACTTCCATTGAAACCGGAATTGCGAGCTTTTTTGGAGAAATCGCTTTGCGGAAGAGAGCAGCTTGATAAGTATCCGAAAGTTTGTTGCAGTATTTCAAAAACAGCGAATTTTTTCGCTACTACATCCCCATCAATGGAAACCACATCATCATCTTCTGAATCGGTTTCTATTGATACTACACCTGGTAATTCCGAAGGTACCAGGTTTTTCAATAACACGGCTACAGATGCAAATACCAGTAACAAATTCTCTATTTGTGGAAAAACGACTAGAAGTACGTGGAAAGTACTCGGAGGTCGTAATGTATCCTTAGGTGAATTTTCTTGGATTATTTTTTCGATGAGTGGTTAGTGAATGATTTCTTAATGAAAAATGGTACGTGTTTTTTCTCGTTAGGTGATTGGCCCTGGATGGCGGCAATAGGGTATGGCAATCCTTCAAAACCGGGTACAACATTTCGATGCGGAGCTAGCATAATTTCAGATAAATGGGTTGTCACGGCTGCTCATTGTGTTAAGGGCATTGGAACATTCACAGTGTTAGTTCTTGCTTTGAGCGAGATGAACCTAGAATCACTTTTCGCTTGTCTGACTTGTTTTAATTAGGTATTGTTCATGAATTTTAGTGAAGTAGTTCGAATCGGAGAGTTGAATTTGGACGAAGATGTTTACGACGGAGCTTTTCCACTGGACATTGCCATTGATAAAATTATTCCTCATCCCGATAATTCGCTTTCTCCAATCAAAAATGATATTGCCTTGCTGGGTTTGACCGAGTCTATCGTTTTTACTTGTATGTCTTACTGCATATTAAGCGATCAAGGTATTACCTACCTACCTACCTACCTACAGATAATTTTCATCGATTCAATTTCTTATTTGTTCAGCACAAGTTCGTCCTATTTGTATCTTGAGTGGAATTGAATATAAAGATGACGACTTCTACCATAATAAAGCCCCGTTCATTACCGGGTGGGGGTCTACCTCCTGGAGTAAATTGTTTTAATGTTTGGTACTCAAAGGCTCAATCGCATGTTTGTTTATGGATGACTTGGAATTTCGCAGGAGGGCCAGGTTCAAGCACGTTACAAGAAACTCAACTGGATATAGTGGATCGAGAGAGTTGTGCGGCGAAATATAAAAATGTTACTTCAGTGACTATTACCAAAAGTGTATTATGTGCTGCCAAAAAAAATAAGGATTCGTGTCAGGTATGTGGGTGTGACCCGTAGTCTGTAGCTATAGCGATGACTTCATTTTGCTGGTTTTAGGGTGATTCTGGTGGTCCGCTTATGATACCGGTCAAAAATTCATTCCATTTAGCTGGGATTGTATCGTATGGTATTGGCTGCGGTGACAAGAAGTATCCCGGAGTGTATACGAGAGTTGCTCAGTTTGGCAATTGGATAAGTACTGTGACTGGAATAGAACTAGCGAGATGATATTTCCATGTCATGATGTCATGGCAGTATTTATTACATCATTGAGAATTTTCTTCAAGACCCGATGTCTTATAGTGATTTTTAATTGGTTAGGTACTAATAATTAAGATCTGTTTTTTAATTTTTTTTTTTTTTTTTTTTTACAAATAAACGAGGTGGTTCAATTCTATTATAATTACGTAGAAAATATTTTGATGGTGTTTGTGCGAATAGGTAACTAATGAGTGCAATCACATAATTTGTAAAAAAACATTTACTTTTTTACAAGCAATAATTTTTACATTACATTCATTTTTCATGACAGACCAAATTTATTCGATGCCTCATGGCCAAACTATACTCTGAATCCAATCAAGGTAATAAGGTACTCTAATGTAAACATCTGGACCTTCGCAAAACGATCCACCACCAAAAGCGGAGATCCCAAATATCATTGTCATGCATGGCTCATCCTTTATAGGAAACTGCAGTGGGCTGCCTGAAATGCCCTGTAAAAGAGCACATTTACATTAACACCAGTATAATAATTGAAAAATAACTGTAGACCGTGGTGGACGATTGCCACAGACTCACAACGCATAGATTTTCACGCGTAGTCGAATTCCCAATGCAAACCATCGTATTTGGATCAAACCCCTGTTTCAGTTTCTTCGTATCGTTATAGTGGGATTGACAAACTTGATCATTAAGAATTGTTACTGTAGTTCTTAGTAATTGATCACTTATTGTTTTAGTACCTTTAAAATGTAACAGTAGTGCATTCAAATCGATTCAACATTTTGATAAATTATGCCCACAGTCGGAAGATCTTACCGGGTCCAGTGCTTCCCCAAGCAGTAACCTTGCCATCTGTATTAACTGGCGTATAAGTAGACGTGTACAGGCATGCTGGCCTTATATAGCCATTCATTAAAACTGATGTGTTTAGCTGGAATAGTGCAATATCATGGTAGGCCGAACCATTAAAATTTGGGTGCACGAATCGCTTAACAATCCTGAAAACTGTGGGTTGTGCATCGTCTGATTGTGACGATGTGTCTAGATCACCCAATAGAACCCAATTCGATTCGCCACTGGAAGCATATACGAATTCGTATTAGTGATGCCGATATCTCAAAAAAAAAAAATCGATATCGAGATATCGATTTATTGAAAATGAAAAATATCGATCTTCGATAATATCGATCCCCTATAATTTAAAATAATTGCTGTTTGCAAGTTGGATTTCGAAATTTCGCATTTTTAAAAAATTACTATGTTCCAAAAAGTTGAGAAAAACCTTGATAGGAACCACTAAAAAGTAAAAATCTACACAAAAAAATTGAACAAGATGATTATTTTTAAAAGATTGGTGTGATAAAAACGCTTCAGAGAGAGAAAATGTCGAAATATCGATACAGCAGGGGAATATCGAAATTCAAAATATCGAAATAATATCGATAATTTTGGTTCGATATTTCGATATATCGATAATATATCGGCATCACTAATTCGTATTAATGTTTTATGGGATAGGAAATTCAACTAGGAGTTGCGAGTGAAAATTAACACTTACTTGATGGTTTTTATGAAATGAGCCACGCTGAGGACAAAATTTTCGCTGATTAGGGTACCACTGTATTCCCATTCGACGTCTTCGAACAGATCGCCGTTACCAATGAGAGCCTTTAAAAATAATGAGGTGAGAAGCCGCTTGAAGAGGGGGGGGGGGATTTGAAAATGTAATACTTAATTGTGGAAGCAATGGATGTAAATTGCGAAAAGAAACAAAAGAAGAAGAAAAGGTGGCAGTAAAAGTTCTTCTTACATTGTGAGGATACTCTTTTGGTGAAGCTTTCGTTGCACCTCTTTCTGGTGTCTTAACGTGGATGCAATCCGTCGCATATTTTGCATATTTTTTGCAATCTAAACAGATAGGTGTAAAATTGCCAAAAAAATTAGTTTCATGAATACTTCAGATAGATTTCCTCAATCGTTGAACCTCAGTTAACATCGTCCAGTAAACTCACTAGAATTCGCTATAGTCGCCGCAATTTTCATATTCTTTGTATTCTCCAAAGACAAAACATCTGCGAAAAAATCCGATTAGTATAGTTGAATGGTTGTAGAGAAAAAAATCTTTTTGGGGTAGTTAATTCAACCAACTCACCTGAATTAGTTTTTTTGGAAATTGAAAACGAATTCTTATTGGTGAGATCTTCGTCCATCTCACGAATCACATCGAGAATCCAGGCTATATGATCTGCCAAATCGGTAAACGCAGCGATGACTGTACTTGTAGCCTGTTTAGAGCTTACAATACCTCGAAGGTAATACAAGTCACCTTCTTGGAATAGTAAACCTCCGCCACTATCTCCATCTAGTACACCAGGACCTTGAAAATGTAGACTTTTTTGTTATGAATGAAAGTAATCGAAGAAATTTATCGACGTGGACGTGTCAAAACCACGTATGTTGGAATATCAAAATTTTACAGGAGAGACAAAAAACGTCGCCAAAAATACACGCGTCTTACGTGATTTTTAAAAGTAAATAAGCCGATTGGAACGTTAGAATTCGACTACGACATACAAGGTGATCAAAATTAGATTTCTCCATTTTTTTCCTATAAGAAACCCCCAAAAAGTGATTTTGCTGAAAAACCCGACATACGTGGTTTTGACACGTACACTTCGTTATGTTGAATTTTAAAATTATGAAAATGAATAGAATTTAGTTCCTCCTTCGGAGAACTGGTTCGATCTATGCATGATCATGAATGTTCAACTTACCTCCTTCAGAACCGGCACAAAATTTATCAAAATTTATATAAGGTTTGAAATCATTAGGTACCATGTTCAAACAACTTTTTCTACTGACGAAAGGTAAATTGGCAGTCATCAATTTATCACTGTATCTACCAAACTCGTTTCTTCCCCATCCGGATACCTGGAAATGTCATCAAATATTATAAAAAAGAGATACGATTTCAGCTTGTGTGTTCAGAAATGAGTTTTACTTTGCCTAAGGTGCCATCTTTAGGGGTCACACCATTTCTTAATTTTGTATAATCAAGGCAGGCTGGTAATACTGTCGGGCTGAGGTTGACTTTTTGGTCAAGAACTAGGATTACGATGTCGGCAGCATATCTACCGTTCAAACCCGAGTAACCTTTTTCTGAAAAACGTATTTCTTTGATCTGAAAAAGTTGGTTAAAATTTACTGACGTACCTCTAGGTATGTGATTAGTAAATTTTTACAACTTGAAAAATTTCAAAATTTGATGATTTGAATTTTGTCAAAGTTTTCCACAATTGAACCGATGTGTAATGCTTGATAAATTTTTACCACGCTTCTATTAACTTGCTTAGTTTGTCCCAAGACCAATTATGTGCCCTTATAGGGACAATGCGTTATAAAATGAAAACTAAGCGCTCCAAAATTTTGAAAATTGACTTCCGGGGGTTTTCGATGGCGATGAATCCATTTTTCATGTTATTTTGACTCTAGACCCAAAGGGGCTCCAAGGGGGAGGGGCAAAACTTAAAAATTTCCAAAAATGACGTGTGGGGTATGAATATCTAGGATTTTATACCTCCAGAATCCGTTTTTGATAATGTTTTCGACACATTCTCAACGGGGGCCTCGGGGGAGGGGTAAAACTCAAAATTTTCTAAAATGACGTGTGGGGTATGAAAATCTAGGTTTTCTGACCTCCAGAATCCGTTTTTGGTAATAATTTTGACAAATTCTCAACAAGGGCCTTGAGGGGAGGGGCAAAACTCAAAATTACCTAAAATGACGTCTGGGGTATGAAAATCTAGGTTTTCTGGCTGCCCAAATCCGTTTTTGATATTGCTGTTGAAAAATTCTCAAAAAGCGACTCAGAGGGACAAAACTCAAAATTATCAAAAATGTCATATGTGGCATGGAAATCTTGGGTTCTTTCCTTCCAAATCTGTTTTTGGTATCACTTTTGATTGAATTTAAATACTACAGTTCATGTGGTTACTATACAAAATCAGATAAAAAGAGTTAAATAAATAAAAAAATTTTAAAAAACCACGCTTCTGTGAAATAGTAAAAATGCACTAAAAAGTAGAAAATAATTCCTATTCCTTTTCAGAGTTTTTGAAATTTGTGTAAGATACACAATTTCTTAGTTTGTATTTTTTTCAAAGTTGATTTAACTCATTTATGAAAAAGCGTGGTGAACCGAATTTAACAATACATATCAACGTCTCACCACGCATTTTCATAAATGAATTAAATCAACTTTGAAAAAAATACAAACTAAGAAATTGTATATCTTACACAAATTTCAAAAACTCTGAAAAGGAATAGGAATTATTTTCTACTTTTTAGTGCATTTTTACTATTTCACAGAAGCGTGTTTTTTAAAAAAAAATTTACTTATTTATTTCTTTTTTAAACGTTTACATTACTTATTCTTAAAATTCTGTATTTATTTTGAAAAATCTTGTTGAAATAACTGCGAAAGTCATAACATTTTGGCCAATAGATTTTGTTAGACATCCTTTGATTGTACGAGAAGCCGTACTTACTTTGAAAACTTTTTGGTTGTGGTTATCTCGTGTCGTGTAGTTTCTGGTAAATTTGCTAACAACTACTTCGAAATTTGTTGCGTTTACATCATCTTGGCCGGTGTCAGAAAAACAATGAGCGGCTGAAAGATATTCGAGTTTCCTTATTTTGTGCTCTACAAGCGTGTCCCTATATTTCCTCCTACTATATTTATCAAACAAACCTGATAGAACTAATTGAACGTGAATAATGGTACCACCACAAATCAAAACTTTTTCTCGATCATAAATTGCAACATGCCAAGGCGCGTCTCCAAATTTCTCTACTTTCGAGTGAGTAGTCAAAGGTGTAGTTGGGGAGTATGGTTTTCCACATTCTACCAAAATTGTTTATATTATGAACCATTGCCTTTGCATTATTGGATGAGGAATGAGTGGTGACATTTTTTCACTCACCAAGTACGCATCGAAGAAGTGGTTTGTCCCATTTTCCATCTGCTTTGCAAACGATTTCCCCGTGATCAGAAGTGTAGGAGTTGAAATGATGGAAATCCTTGCACTCCGGGCGAACTGTGGTACCAGCAAATAGCGAAGGTGCGCCACACTCGATTTTTACGCCTTTATGATAACATCGTAGATTTGCATTTACCGGAGCTAATTCGTCGCATTTTTCTATTGGAATGAGGGGGGGGGGATATGAATTTTTTTTTCAAAATTTTACCAAAATTGGAAACCTGTTAAGCCCAGTAACTCACTCGAACATTGCCAAAACGGAGGTCTCCATTCATTTTTGGAGCAAACTGGCTCTATACTGGTGTCTGAAGTCGTCGCGTACCCTGGTTTGCATTCGATTAAAGCCACAGTTGAATTTTGAACAAATCCATTTTTCACACAGGTTGGCGATACGTGCCCCTTACATTGGTATCTGATGTTTTTATCGGCGGGTTGCAATGATGGAATGGCGCAGGTATTACTGTTTGATCGAGAAAAATTAGCTAAGAGAAAATTAGGTTCTCAATTTGACTTTGAGGATGGATCACAGATTAATAAATGAGAACATTGACATTGAATGATCTATCCGAATTTGAAATGTTGACGAAATTTGTGTAGAACTCACTTGACAGCTCGTTTTCTTCTCTCTGCTGTACTCGAGGTCCCGTTACATGTTTGTGTCAATTCGTCAGATCCATCGTTGCATTGTTGTAACCCATCACATTGGTACTCTTTTTTAATACAAGCTCCGTAATTGCATTGAAAATAATCTTTTTCACATCTATCTAGCCAAACAATGAAACCGGGCATTGCTTATTCGTTCAGGCAGAAATGATTAGGTAAAAGTGTGTAAAAAGTCTTATTTGATGGACTGACGTTTTGTTTGAACAATGACGCTGTGTCTCATCTGAATTATCTATGCAATCTGATATTCCATCGCAAAGAAACGATTTATGGATACATCGTCCATTGTCACATTTAAATTCAAATCTGAAATGTTGATGAGAAGATTTTAACTATTGATAAAGTGAGGCTTGAAATTGAAGTGGAAGTAAAATGTTATCGAAATCCCCCTACTCTAAAAAAAAAATCTTGAATAAAATTAGGCATATTTACTTTGAACACTTCCAATTATATTTTTCTTCTATTTCAATTTCAGAACCATCTACATAGAAAAACAAAATTTGAAAAATCCAATTTAAGATACAGTTACAGGACAGAGCTGTTTAGCTCAGATTATAAAACCCATTTTTATTATTTAAATATTTACATATTAATTTTTAAAAATCCAACTCACCTGCTGATAAAGCGAATCGAAGTCTCAACAATAATAAAAATACATGTATGGACGTGAAATGAAGTTTGATAAAGATGATCATTCTACGATTCTTTATAACATTGAAAAATCACCCAATGGACGATGTACGTTGTCAAAAATTATCAAATTACTACTTACGTGCTGTCCATACATTTTCCGCAATCATCTAAAAATTGAATGGAAAAGAAAAAACATTCAACTTTATTTAATTTACGTTAAAAACATCTTCGTTTTTCAATATCAACGATTCTCTAAAAGAACGTTGTACTAAGCTTGTGATTTTTGCGACCTTATATAATATTTACTTGTCCGTCTACTGTTCGACAATGTTGGTAGGGGCTCATACGTACACTTGACCCTTGCCACAATCATATACTGCGTGTTAATATTTTAACGATGAATAATCAAGCGCTCGAGATTGAAAAAATATAAAACTGGTTTGTATGAAATCAGTAATATTTAAAATAGGTATGTTCTAATGTCGAAAATATATTCAATTTTTCTTGACAAGTCTGCATCAAGACTGATTCTAAGAGCATCTCCCAAAACGAAATATTCGCATTTAGTTTTTGTGGTCGAAGTATGCTGTAAATATTATTCAAGAGTGTTTTTCACGAGAGTCAAATTTTGGGATTTTTCATTCAAACGGGTATCAATGAAAAAGAAATTTGAAAAAATTCCGTAAAACTGCAAAAAATTGTGTACCTATTGAAATAACTTTAGAATCATATGTTTAAAAAATATTAATTTTATTCGCTTCAATTTGTTTTTGAACAAAATTCGAAAAAAAATTGAAAAATGTTGCCTTCAAGACATGAGAAGAAAAAATTTCAAACTAAAGAAAAAGATACTTTCTTATAATGAGATGGTGAAAATTGATTTTTTTTTCCACGTTCTTTTGATAACACCTCACAACTGTTTTTCGAATCCCCTCTCCAAAGTTCAAAAAAAAATATGTTGAAGATGACCCATTCTACGTATGAGTGTCTTAACTAATTTAAAAAATTTGTAATATTCCATTTTGGGGGGGGGGGGGGGGGATTTCAACATTGCAAAAATGATGGTTCCAATCATGAGTACCTACTTATGTAGCTTTTCTTGGAAATATTAAATAAGTTGCCCGCACCACAAGTGTTGCGGACATCGCCGAATTTTCAAGTTTCATTTTAAGGTTTCATTATTTGATCACAGAAACTACAAAACAAAAGTCATGACTGATTCACTTGAATGAATCGTTTACAAATGACTGATTCACTTTAACGAATAAAAAAATAAGGGAAGGGGAAGCATATTATAAGATAAATTACCTACCGCTAAATTTAAATTTTTTCCAAATTATTAAAAATTCAAACACAAAAACATGAAAATAAATAAATAAAGACAAGAAATCAAAAAACTGTAATTTAGAAAAAATGAAAAATTGGTAAAATTATAGAAAACTTGAAAAATTTTGAAATTGAAAAGAAAAGAATAATTTTTAAAAAACTGAAGAATTATTCATTAAAAATCTCAAAAGTAGCTTTAAATAATTTTAATTTTAAGAAAAACCAAGAAACATAAGAAATTGTGAAAGTCAGGATAGATAAAAATTCTAGAATTGAAAATAAACAAATAAATAAATAATAGGAAATCAAAAAACTGTAATTTAGAAAAAATGAAAAATTGGTAAAATTATAGATGATCTGAA
This sequence comes from Balanococcus diminutus, assembly GCA_959613365.1. Lineage (NCBI taxonomy): Eukaryota > Metazoa > Arthropoda > Insecta > Hemiptera > Pseudococcidae > Balanococcus > Balanococcus diminutus. Next base: position 58,002,257 of record OY390716.1, on the reverse strand, counting down.
AAATTTTGAAAATGAAAAGAAAAGAATAATTTAAAAAAAATTAAGATTCAAGATTTTTGTGTCTTAATTGAAAATTTAAGAAATTAATGATTCATAAAAAAAATTCAACATGATAAGATTTTTAAAATAGGGAAAAATAATCAAAAAATTGAAACTAAAGTCATTTAAAAAAATAAATTTCACTATCACTATAAGAAAATTGTTTTCTATATTATTTCAAAGTGAAGTAAAGGAAACAAAATAAATTAAGGCGAAACAATGAAATAAAATTGAAAAAATTGAGATCAAGAATTTTTTTGTGTTAAATTGGAAAATTAAAAAAATGATTCAAAAAAATTCAATATGATAGGAATTGAAATACCTAGGGGAATTTTATCAAAGAGAAAATAACCAAAAATTTACCACAAAATTAATTTCAAAAAATTGTTTTCTGTATTTTAAAGTGAAATGAAGGAAACAAAAACAATTAGGGAGAAAAAATGAAAAAAATGACCACTGAATTAGATAATTTAAAAAAAGTTAAATTTCACAATCAAAAAAAAATTATCTCGTTTACTTATTGATTTATTGCTTTTTGGCCAAAAAGCAATTAATCAATAAATAAGGTAAGGGCTAAAAATAAATTGGCATTTCCTAGAAGGCGGAAAATAACTCAAAAGCACGGCCGTATCATGTAAAGATTAACCATCAGATAAAATAACATAGCATCAACTGCCTCTAGCATTTTAAATTCACAGCAGGTTGCAATAAAAATTCAACACAACACAGCATGTGGTAAAAAGATGACCATCATGATAATAAAAAAAGATATTCACAGCAGGGGCAATAAAATTTCAACACAGCATGTCGTAAAAGAAGATAATCCCCTACGTGCCTCCCAGGACGATTTGACATTTTCAAAGACATTTTCAAGGTCATTTCAGCGGTCGGAAAAATGTGAAAAAATTTCCCAACATTGCCCTTGGCTATTTGTACTTACATACCAAATTTAGTGAAAATCGATGAAAAACTGTCGAAGCTTGCATTTTTAACGTTAAAATCATGTATTTTGAGGCACCAGCCCCCCGGGGTAAGGTCGAAGATCACCGATACGCTCTGAAATCAGCATTTACCAGCACAAATTGAAAATAAAAAAAAAATTGTTTCCACAACAAAACCCTGGACATTATTACTTTTTCTGAGACAATTTTTTTTTGTTAAAAACAACCATAGTCAAGTTGTTGATTATTATGATCTCAATTTATTGGATTAAGAGGGGGTATAAAAATGAGATGAATGTTGTATCCTCAGTTAGTATATATTTGGAGAATGCTCATAAGTAATTTACTCAAATTTTAGTTCCTCAAAACTTGTTGAGTATGTTTTTTTGATCTCCTATAAAGTTTGATTTATTATGACTATGGTTGTTTTTACAAACGACCCCTCGAATGTTTGCAAGTTCTTGAAAAAATGCAGGGGTTCCAATTGCAAAATGTTTCATACAAAAGTTGTGTATTTTGATTTCCGGAACAATTTTGGTTATTGCAGAAATTTTTATTGAATTTTTGTCACAAAGGTTGTTAGGCTAGACACTTGGAACTTACATCCCGGCAACAAGGCCGCGATTATGCAATTACCCCATCATACCTAATATACGCACTTGTAGCAATTACGTGTAATTTGCTGTTCACTTTCTTCTAATTTTATAACAACGTTTGGCAAATGTGAAACTGCAAAAAATCCTGCAAAATAAATAATTATATTTTCTATACATCATGTTTGGTGACTAAGTGGAGAATATACGCTAGTCTCCTCCCACTTTACTTGAGTTATATAGATACTTGCATGTTTCATTTTGGATGATTTTTGGTATGAATATTCAGTTAGGCTAGACTTTCGACTCACAAATTATGATTTCTGTATGACTATATTGACTATACTAGGCAACACGCAACATTTACGCAAATTGGGTCGTTGCCTACGCTTCCTTTTTAAGGGGCTAAAAAATAGGGGTTTTCGAAATATCTCGGGAATGGCTGCTTGTATAAAAATAAATATTCAAACAGAAGCTTCTCCTCAATTGATTTTACACCACCCTTCAGCACGTAGCACAAAAATTTGAAATAGTAGTTTATTCAACTAGGGAGATAAAGTGATTTTCCTAGTTGGATAATATATTTTACGTTACGAGGGAGAAAAAGGCTTCTTTATACTACCGAAAGATCAGCGAGAGGTATATATAGTAGCACTTTATCTCCCTAGTAACGTAAAAATAAAAACTTATCGGTGAAAAAATTTAAAAACAACAATTTGGGTCAAAATATTTCCTTTCTAACACAATAAAATTATTGTCAAGATATTTTCAAGAAAACAATATATCTGTTTTCGTCGTGTAGCCCCTTTCCACTTGAAGGCATGCGACGTGCAAAAATGTAAAAACATTTTTCACCGTCTAGTTTGTCCATAAAAGGGTTTCCGACGCTTTTCAGTGCATTTTTACAATTTTTAAAAGTTTCTGGCATGATACGCCTTGTCAGTTAATGGTAATTTGGAAGTAGTATTAAAATTCGCAAACAACTTACCTGAAATGTTCAATGAAATGAGGGAAATTAACAAAATGCCAGAAAGTTCACTGATCATTTCAACTTCATTAACACAAAGTTTTATAAAGTTAGCGAGAAAACCGTCTACGCGCATTGAAAAACAACTCCACAAAACTACGATTCGATAATCGATATTAACAAAAATTTTAAATAAATTAGCATGTACCGTGTACAAAAAAAGAAAAAAAAAATGATATTGCACTCGAAATAATGACGAAAGAGCGAGATCAACGCAGGGTGGGATGGCTGTTTGGTGGGAGAGGAGAAGAAGGTCCTAATGAAGGTTGCGAATATCATAATCTCAACGACTACCTAATTTTTAAACGGTACACAATAATATGTTATACATAGGTGCGTTATATCGAATATTGGTAGCATGGAATTTGATTAATCGATGAAATATTGTATGGTAAATCACAAATTCTGTATAGCATGTACAAAATGCATAATGATAATTTTCATCATGATAAAAATGACTATATTTTGCCTACTCAAAGAACTCTAAACTAGAACGATCTTAGCCCAGTGCAATAAGAAAATGAAATTGCATTTTGGGTCATCAAACATTTTTTCATTTTAAAACGTTCCTATTGATGTCCTGATAACTTACGAAAAAAGTCCCGTGATTTCTCCCTGGTCTTGAAAACTCTCTCAAATGTGGAAATTTAAAAAAAAAATTCTAGAATTTGGTACTTATGATTTGTTTTTTTAGAAAGTTGAAAACCACTCTTTCAGGCGAGTGTATGATTTTATTTTTTTTTTGATCATTCCTAAAGCCGTCAGGAGCGATATTGCATTTACCCCAGCTTCAGGTATGCAATTACCCCTCTGCACCTTGAATAAATTTTAATTATAAATTTTGAGATAATATTCTAAAAATTGATTTATTTATATGAAATCGACTCCTGACGTCCTGAGTCGATTACTAGCATTTTAGAAGCGATCTGGAGCCATCAGAAAAGCAAAAGTAGACTTTTCTCCAGTGCACTGGAACCACTCCACTACTTTCATACCTTGCTTGGAAATACTTATTAAAAAACGAGTTTTTGATAATTATTGCTCAAAACTTGGTCGATTTATCCAAAATGACCTCTCACTCGCTTAAAATGAATTTCATGATGAAATTTTTGATTCTACAAATTAAAAAGTTGTTAAAAGAACTCCAATTGAGAAGAAAAGTGGAAATGGCGAAATGTTTATTCGATAACATTTGAGGCATCTGGAACCAAAACTCACATTTGACACAATTTTCGAAAATGAATTTTTTTTATCTCATCTGATAGGGAATTTAATTCTCTACAACCCTGTGAAATTAGTTTTTTGATCTGAAATTTTTTTGGCGTAATATGATTAAAAATGTACCATTTTTGGGGTAAAAATTGGTAAAAATCAATTTTTTTTCGTAAAAAATGAGGAAAAAAATTTCGAGAATAAAAAATAAGATTATCATTTTGTAGAGAAAAAAATTCTCTACAACTTTGATTCTATAACTTTTTTGATAAGAGGTCACGTAGGCTGACTATCTCTCGTCAAAGTCAGGGTTGAAGTCAAAACTCACATTTGCCATTTTTCAAAGTAATATCAAAGCACACCAGATGGCGTTAAAACAAATTTTTTTTGGAGTAAACATATCAGGGGCACCTAATCTTTCATTCAAGACTAACTGAGGTATTGTACCTAATCTGCTTCCATGTTGTATCAGTTTTTTGCTTCTACTGAAAAATTGTTTATGATGGCAAATGTGAGTTTTGGTTCCAGATGCCTCATTTATGATGTTGGGAAAATGCAATTTCATTATCGACCTGTTGCAGGTATACCATTATCCGAAACTGAATCAACATTTTTCATAACAAAAAACGCAATAAAACTTTAAAGACTATATTTTATCAGGTAATATATTGATCTCGAAATGTAATAAACAATAAGCGGAGGAAATCGCCGATTGACGCTACTTCTCTTGCATTTTTACTAATTTATGAAGGCCAAACAATACTCTGGATCCAATTTAGGAAATACGGAACTCTGGTATATAGACTGGGATATCCCAATTCACCACAATTTATATGAGTATAAGAGGCGATTCCTAATATATTCCACATACATACTTCGTTATCCACTGGTATTTGTAAAGGACCTCCTGAGTCACCCTGTTCAAGAAAAAAAATAATAAGAATTCAAGGATTTGAAAACAATTCTAATCATCTGATCTATTGATCACAAGACTGGAAAGTGGAGCCTTCTGCGAAGAAAAGTTGCGTGACTCTGTGAAGACTAGTGAAAATTTCGAATGAATATAAGTGTGATAGGTCACGAGAAAGTGCGTCTTATTGTCCATGCCGCTTATCCTGAAAACTAAAATCTGTAGGGCAAGGGGATTGAACACAGTCACTAAAGCCGCATTTTCTGACCATTACATGGTGTGTCACGAGAAAACACGGTTTAGCGTCAATAACTATTAACATTGCCATTCAAATGATGTTTTAAATCGTTCTGTTCATAGGAAAGCGTCATAAGCGTCATGACAATAAGACGCACTTTCTCGTGACCTATCACAAGTGCGAATGAGAAGTAGAATTTTTCAAAAAAATATCAACTTCAACTGGGAAATTTCAAGATATTTTTGGTGTGCCCGTCATTTCTGACATACCCGGCATATATCGTTGCCTTTTACAAGGTCTCCTGCACATATCGTCGTCTTTGAATCACTTCTTGGGTACAATGCATCGCACAATTTATTTTCAACGACTGTTACAGTCGCTTTTAATAAATTTTCGCTTCTTTTTTCAACTGTAAAAAGAAAAGTTTCAGTTAGGTATTTTGATTTTTTTTTTCTTCTGGAAATATCCTCTTTGTATGTAGGTACTTTTTACCTGGGCCAGTTAATCCCAAACCCGTAATACTAGCTTTGGTGCTGACTGGAATGAAGGTTTGTGTGTATAAACAAGAGGGTCTAATGTACGGGCTCATTGCTACTGTTGCATTCAACTCAATAAGCGAAATATCATAAGACAACATTCTTGCTACATAGCTGGAGTGAACGTGAATTTTCACTATTTCGTAAACTACTGGATGGTCATTGTTGATTTTCGAGTTTATGTTGGTAGCACCCAAAAGTACCCATTTTGCTGGACCACTTATGAAAAAAGTAGTGATGGAATAGCGTTAGAGATTTTTTTCAATATTTGAAACGTGTGGTATTTATGGAATTTAAATTTTAACTAACAGTCGATGATCGCTTGTTGTGGCACTTGTGGCCGCACTCATTACGAATTTTTCGCTGATTAAGGAACCTGCTGCGACCCAATCAACATTTTTGAAATCTTTACCATATCCGATGAGAGCCTGCGTTGGAAAATAATGTACTTTTTTCTATCTCGAAATTTAAAAGTTGCGCGCTTACCATGTGAGGGTATTCTTTTGGTTCAGCAACGATTCCTCCAGCAATTAATGGTATGGCATTTATGCAGTCCATTTCCTTATGCCAACTCCCCGATTGACCAGCTGAAGTAGAGTTTTTCCATTTATTTACGTATCTATATTCCGCATATCTTTTACAGTCTAAAATAGAGCAAAAACATAAGTATTATGAATACCAGAGAATTCGATGCATTTTCCCACTTACTCTCCAGGGCTATATCTGCAGCAGTTTTAGGACTGGGCTCTTTCGCTGTAATATTTACGGAAGGGTCCGTATTTGATTCAACTTCGTCGCGTATTTGTAAGATTGTGTCGATGTGTGAGGCTAAATCGGTGAATAGAGTGAAGGCATTGGATATCTTTTGTTTTATACTCACAATGCCTCGTAAGTAGTAGAGACCGTTTTCTTTGAATAATATACCTCCGCCGCTGTCTCCCTGGAGTGGGGTGGGTCCTTCAAAGTATTGAACGTTTTGTTATTTTAATATAAAATACGAATTTGTTGATGTACAAAAGATGTGTCAAAATAATTAGAAGCATCCGCCTATTTTGAAAAAAATTTCCCAGAGTTTTTTTCGTATTCTTAAAATTACCAAGTTTATACGTATATCGTACTTATGATCGAAAAATGTTTAAGGCAGGTTACCAAAAGGTATTTAGAAACACCAAACACGACACAGTAAGCGGCAGCGTTGCCAATGCTCCTGATTTATCAGGAGATCTCCTGATTTTTTACGAAAAAATCTCCTGATTTTTTCGAATTTCCATTTGGCAACGCTGGTAAGCGGGTTTGTCGCCTGACTGAGGAATAAAACAAGGTTAAGGTGTCTACCGTCGCGAAAAAGTCGCGAATTCAAAAGTTGGTCGCGACTCAGGCATGAAATTCAGTCACTTTTTTAGTGACTTTGTCACCTTTTTTCAGTTTGGTCACTTTTTGTCACTTTTCGCCCAAAATGGTCACTAAAGTCACTTTTTCCAGTTTTTTTTTGTGATACCTTATTGAAAAACAACAAAAAAAATGAAAAGTTTTGGGAATAACTAGAGAAAAAAAATTAAAGAGAGAGAATTCAAATTTATACTAAAAATGGATTATTTCTTCCTAGAAAATTCAATTTTCTGAAAATTTTCGCCGCCTTCGCTGCGCTCGGGCATTATGTTGCTTTTTTGTTTATTTATGTTCCAAAAGTCATAACGTTTGTTTTCAACATTTTCGCAAAAAAATGTTTGTTTTTTCTTTTAAAAATGCAATTTCTTCAAAAATTACCGTCCATTTCAGATCCAAATGCTATCATAGCTGTTTAAAAATTTTTTATTCATGGTGGCAATGAGAAGTTTTTCTTTCGAAACCTCAATTTTTTCGAAAATTTTTGCCCCCACTCCGTTCGGGCAACAAATAACGTGAAATCGCCGGGAAATATCTTTTCACCCCTTCCCCTACCCGATGCATAGATTTTATTTTATTAAGGGGGCGCCACCTTTAAATCGATTTTTTTTTATTACATAGAGTACAAATGTATTGACAGTATAGTTGAATACGCCAAGACCGGACCATCCCCGGCTCCACTGACTCCAAAAAAAATAGGAAATTAAAAATTTCAAAAATTCCCGTTAAATATTTTTGAAATTGTGATTTCCTAGATTTCGTAGTAAAAAATGCATAAATAGTTTTTGAGACCTCAAAATAATTCTGTTTCATTATACTTTGGTCAACAAAGTAACAAAAAGATATGAATGTATTATTGGAAAATCAAAAAACTCTAATTTACCCTTTTTCTGTCCTACCCATTTCCCATGAATGCTCGATTATCTCAATAACTAATGGAGGTATCGAGCTCATCTTTTTTTGGGGTTGTAGAAGAAGGTCTCCTCCATACTTTAACGAGAGGATTTTGCAAAATTTTAATTTATCGACGATTTCTTTCGAGTTGACTGGAATACTTCGATGAAAAACTATGAGAGGGTTTGATAAAATCGGGCAGAAAGTAGGAATTTTGCAAAATCCTCTCGTTGAATTACATACCAAACTGTACTGAATAAAAAACATTCTGAGGAAAAACCTCGTGGGTTGCATAGTTTTTCTGGAAACGAAAAAAAGTCTCATTTTTTTCCAATTTTGACGCTTGAAATTTTTCATTTTCCAAAAAATTTATCAATATTTTTTGCAAAACGACATCATCAAAATGCAGTATGAATATAACTTTTCTTTTTTGAAAACTCCATGCATTTTATTTTTCCAAAATCAAAAATTATTTTTTTTTTGTAAAAAAATTCCTCAATACTTCAGATAAAAAAAATCAAAAATGCATCATATAAAAAAGTCTTGAAAAATTTCGCTTGTCAACGCTATGCATTCAACAAAAAAAATTTAAAGGTACCCCCCCCCCCCCCCCCCCTTAAGAGTTTATGTTTTTCTTTCTGAGATTTTATTTTGTTGAAGACCTCAACGTTGACATTCTGCATTTAGTTAACAACCCTCATACTGAAGAAAAATTGTGTGGAGAGGTTATAATGAAAAATTCGTTGATTCAAATTAGGTTATAAGAGAAAAAAAATATCTTGAAAAAAGTCGCAAATTTCAGTTTTTAAAATTTTGGTAGAACGTTGTTTTTTGGAGGCGGGAGGGGTGGAAAATGGTTAGCGGGTCGAAACCACAAAAAGGCACATTCAGGACCCCTATACCAAATCTGCGTGCCGAAGAACAGCCTGCTAGGTCAATTTAGTACCCTGTAGCGTAGCCTTGACCCAATGTTTGCTCCCTTAGAAAAGAAATCTGGAAATGATTTTTATCTGACTGACTCAAATTTTCTTGGGGGGGGGGGGGATTTTTGGCCACCTTTTCACATTTTTTGGTCACTTTTTGAATAATTTTTGGTCACTAAAGTCACACTAAAAAAAATAAAATAGTTGATATCATGCCTGAAGTCGCAAAAAAGTCGCGAAATTCGCCAAAAAAATCATTGAAGTCGCGAATTTTTTCCTAATTTCTCCAAAACTTCATCCTTTTGAAAATCTTCAAATTTATGCTAAAAATCAGGGAAGAAAACCAATTGAGACCCAATTGGTTATGGTGATGGTGGTTTTGAGAAAATTTTGAAATTACTGGTGGTTCCAATTGGTTTTTGGTTTTTAAAAATTTTCAAAAGGTTGTGGTGCTAAAGTGGTTCCATTTAATTTTTTTTTTTTTTTGATTGGTTCTGGTTCTGGGTTTTTGGTTTTGCTTGATTAATTGGTTGTGATGGTGGTTCTCAAATTAAAAAACCATTTCAAATGGTTGTGGTGGTGGTTCTCGAATTAAAAAACCATTTCAAATGGTTGTGGTGGTGGTTCTCAAATTAAAAACCATTTCAAATGGTTGTGGTGGTGGTTTTCAAATTAAAAACCATTTCAAATGGTTGTGGTGGTGGTGGTGGTGGTTCCGTTTTGGTTTTTCAATTGGTTTTCATCGAATTGCTTCCATTTCGTAGTATGGAAAATATTTCCCAACATTTAAACCATTTATCTGTGGCATTAACCATCAGAACCAGATGGAACCATTTTCGTGCTTCCTATTATACCACAAAAGAACTAAAAAAAGATCAGATCTTTGAAATTTGAATAAAAAATTAATTTGCCTACAAGTTACAAACGCAATATTGCAATAAATTTAAATTAAATAATATACATTCAAATAAAAAACAAAAAATAATAATGTTTCCACTTTCCAGAGCGCTGAAAAATCAGAAAAATGAAGAAAACAGGCCACAGGGGGTAGGTAAGGGGCCCAATTAAAAAAAATTTCAAATCAAAGTTGTTGCTTGAAGTTCTAGGAATAAATTTGGTCATAACAAAAATTTTGATTGGACCCCTCCTTCCCTTTCAAATCCACTATTTCTCTTTTTAGAACCAAAAAGAACCAATTCCATTAATTGGTGGTGGTTCTGGTTTTCATTGTAAAGGAAATTGAAAATGGTGGTGGTGGTGATGGTGGTTTTTTATTTTCAAACCACTTTCTTGTGGTTGTGGTTGTGGTTATTTATTTTCGATCCACTTTCTTGTGGTTGTGGTTGTGGTTATTTATTTTCGATCCACTTTCTTGTGGTTGTGGTTGTGGTTATTTCAGCAAATGATTTTTCGTTGTGGTTTCAAACGGTTCTCTTCCCTGCCTTTTCGAAAAGAATTGGTTCTTTTTGGTGGTGGTTTTTGAATGAATTTTTGAAGTTCATTGTAATGGTTTCAAATGGTTTTGAGAACCAATTGAAATATCTGGTGGTGGTGGTTTTACCTGGTTGTGGTTTCAATTGGTTTTCTTCCCTGCTAAAAATGCATTATTTCTTCATTTCAAAATTTTCGCCCTCGCTTCGCTCGGGCAACATGCTATGGTGCTTTTATATTTTTTTATAATCCAAAAATTATAATGTTTTCAAAAATTTTGCGAAAAAATGCCTGTTTTATCTTTTAAAAATTTCAATTTTTTCAAAAAATTTCGCCCTCGCTTCGCTCGGGCAGCACGTGTCATTCTTATTTAGATCATAATGCTTTCATGGTTGAAGAAATTCTTTTATTCATAAGAACAGTGAGAAGTTTTTTTTTCAAAAGCTCAATTTTTTCGAAAATCGGTATTCTTCTCATTTTCAGTCCAAACAAAAATCTTTTTTTTTAAATTTGTGAAGAAATTGAACAATTTCATTTTCCATTGAAAATTACATTTTCCCCAAAATTTCAATGTAGGGGGATTTGAAATCTGTCTATTCTAAACTTAATGTTAGCTTTAAAAAACTGTTGTCAATTTGTCACACATTAAATTTTAAAAAATTAAAAGAAATATGGGAAAATTTGAGTCTCACACCTCATCCAATTCAAAATAGCTTCGTTACCTCTCTGTTTTTTAAATGTAGAAAATGAACTATCCATAGAAATTTCACAGTGAAACTAAACTTCATAATTCTAAACATTTTGAATGTTGGTGTGAAAAATAAGTCACCGGGAAATATCTTTTCAAGCCTCCCCCCTCCCATCCGAAGCACAATTTTTATTTTGTTGAAACACCTACATATAACGTTGACATTCTGATTTTTGTTAACAATCCTAATACTCAAGAAGAATTGTATTAAAGAGGTTAATGTAGAATTCGTGGATTCAAATTATATTACTAGAGAAAAATATCACGAAAAAAGTCGCGAAAAAATACCGAAAGAGGTCGCGAAAAGTCGCTAAAAGTCGCGAATTTCAGTTTTGAAAATTTGGTAGACACCTTGTAAAAGGAGATGATCAGCTGAAGTTGACCCTAGCAGAAACACATTATATTCTAGGTACGCTATAGTTTGTTATTTTGAGAGCTACTGATCCAAATGAGCTTCAATTTTGGTTACCACTTGAATTATCACTTGGAAAATTGAAAAAATGACTCCTAAAAATATCAATTTATCGGACAAATCAGGGATTCTACAAAAAAAAAAAAAAAAAAAAATTCTAAGAATCAAAATTGTAGGGCTTGAAATTCTTTTTCTGCATAAAGCAGTTTTTTTTCTCTAATAAGTAGGCTTAGTTTTCGTGATTTTTGCAGTTTAAAAAATTGAACAATAATTCATATTAAATTTTGAACTGGTCGAATCTGCGGATTTTACAAACTTGTTTCTCCCAACCATGCCACTAAAAACTGAGATAACTTCATTTGGATACCCAATCATCGCTTGAAATGTCCAAGATGCGCTGAATACCCGATTACCCATCAGTTGCAATAATATCAAAGTGTTTCTAATTTTTTTACAAAATAGTTGTAGTGTTTCAAATTATTTCGCCCACTTTCATACATCTGAACTTGAGATTGATTTAATCTGGCGGTCTTCGTGGTTGTTTGGTGGCTTCATTTCATTTCTGAAACATTCTGCATATACTAGTGTATATACATTAATCCGCCCTTACTTACCCGTTTTATTGCCTGTACCAGCACAGAACTTATCCAAAGTTACATATTTTTTCATGTCTATATGAAGCATATTTATGCAAGAGCTGGAATCAATCACTTGTAAATCTAGGGTCTTCAAATCTTTGCTGTAATTACCATGTTCGGTCAGTCCCCACCCCACAACCTAAAATTATTTACGAAAATTTCCAGGCAGCGTTATTCGTGATAAATGGGCAAGAATGGTATACGTAAGAACAAGCAGTTATGTACTTTTCCAAGTTCTCCTTTCGAAGGACGTTTGCGATTTTGTAAATCCATCCAATGTACACACGCTGGCAAAACTGCTGGACTGACTGCGATTTTTTCTTTTAGGATTAAAATCGCTATATCTGCTTGAAAATTATTGATCCTACCGTGATAACCGATTGAAGAATAACGTATTTCTCTTATCTAAAAATGAATATACCCACGTATTGAAATCTTGACTATTGACAGAAATAAACGCAATTGATATTGTTTAACCGTCATTGCAGTGTGTTAATTATTATCGGAGTAGTCTATTTTTCAAGAGCTCTCGCGTCATTGTTTTATGATTTTTTTCTTTGCTTTTCTAAACATTGTTTTTTCATAAGAAAATTTTTTTCCAATTAATATTCAAAAAAAATCAATTGAAAACTTCTTTGAAAAACTACCTATTAAAAATGTTTCAGAACTTTTTTACAATCAAACGATAAAATGAAACGGATTTTGTATATGCCCCCTCCCCCCTCAACTCCCACATCATGATACACCGTAATAGCTTTGTGTTTTTTTGACAAAATGAGAAAAAACAAGGCTAAAAATTGAAGATTGTTGGTAAAATATTAAAAAATATTCATAATGTGAATGAAAATTTTCTTTGAAACGTCTTAGATTTTGTTTTTATGTTTCAGAAAATCTTTCAAAACTTTTGGGCAAAGAACCCTAATCCATTCTTAATTTTTTCTTGGTATAAAATTTCCTTCCCTATTAAAAAAAATCTTCCCTCGAGAAGAAAACTATATTGAAATAATTCTCTAGAAATGATTTCGTAAAAAGAATTTTCCACAAACAATTCTTTCAGAAAAAAAAAAAAAAAAAGCTTTTTCATCTTTGTTTTTTCGATTTTGAATCTTGTAGGTCCGTATACTTTGTCACGAAATTCATAAGCTAGGAAGATGATTTCTGCATTTTTACACCTTCTTGAATTGTTGAAGCTTTGTAATGATTTTTATTATTATCTAGAGGGCTTCGCCCCATGGGCCGCTTCGCCGCCCCAACCCACTTGCTCGTTCCTCGGGCTTCGCCCTCGGAAATTCGCCTTGCAGTTAGCGAGACTTGAAATGATGCCTCAACGTGTTTTCAGTATATGTGACCCGGCACGTTAAAAGGGACCTAGTAGGTATTTTACAAATTTTTCAGGAGAGCAAAAACAAACTTTGGAAATGAATATCTCTGGAACGAATAGACCGATTTTTCTAAAACTTTGGGGAATTATTATTGTTACTGGGTATAAGTGAAATATTTTCCAATATTAAAAAAATAATTATGGGCGAACATTTTTGTATAATGGCGCAAGGGAAATATGAACAAACTCAGTGTTGCCAAAAAATGAAAAAAATTTTGTGATAAGTAAATTTTTGACGTTTACTGATAACAAGTGTAACATTGATTTTAGGCTAAAATTATGAAGATTTCGTGTCATAGGTGATCATAAGATGAAAAATACATCGAAAACCACAATGATTACAGATTTACTAGGTCCCTTTTGTCATGCCGATTGAAAATATTGACTTTTTCGAAGTTTTTAGTGATTCAGGTGGTAGACCTTGGTAATTGGACCTCAGAACACCAAAAAAGTGAAAATCGATTTTTTACCTACTAGGTCCCTTTTAACATGCCGGGTCACATATATTTTTTGATATTTATATAATCGTATAAAAATATATAATAAGTGTCGTTGTGGCACCAGTACAAAAATTTGCCTATCGACTCCTGGTAACCTTATGATACCACCCCACGTGGTTTTAGACTTGAAACGTTGTGGCACCACGAAAATTTTGGTGCCTGAACTTTCAACGAGTATGTAAAATGGTGCCACAACTACATTGAGTAAAAATATATATATATCCATATAAACAGACATTGATGAAAATGGTCAAAATAGACTTCTGGAGTCATGAAACGGATTTTGTACTTACTCCCCCCCCCCCTCAACTTCCACATCATGATACAGCGTAATAGCCTTGTTTTTTTTGACAAATTGAAAAAAAAAACAAGGCTAAAAAGATTCTGAAGTAAATCACATTTCTTAGTAAAATAAGTCAATAAGATTTTCACCTCAGGTACCCTTGAGAGAACATAATAATATATTGTACTTGTACCTTGTATGTTTTTTGAACGTGATTATCTCGAATTGTGTAGTTGTTGGAGTACTTTGCAACAACTACTTCAAAATCATCAACATTAATAGGACTGGCCTCATCCAAGCCTTCGCTGAAGCAATGCGCAGCTAAAAAATGTTACGAGTAGCTTTTTACTACTTATCTACCACCAGATGCAATTTTTAAATAGTTTATGTCACATACCAGATATAACCAATAACTGATGAACAATTGTACCACCGCAAATCAGTGTTTTTTGTTTCTCGAAAATAGCCACATGCCAAGGAGAATTTCCTTCAATCTCCCGTTTGCCTCCCGAGATCCGTGGAATACCTCTTCCACTCATTGTTCCACATTCTTACGTCCCCAAAGAAAACAATGTAGATTGGTTTTCTTCCGTTATAGAAGAATGGGTTATTATAACTTACCAGGAAAGCACGGAACCAGCGGTTTATCCCATTTACCACTCTCATCGCATATGATTTCCGAATAAGCCGGCAGGTACTCGTATGTAAACGTTGGCTTACACGTAGGACGTATTCTGGTACCAGCAAACAATACCGTATCCTCGGTGCAATTATCTATGGTTTGGCCGTTTCGGTAGCATTGAAGATTTGTGTTAGGAGGGTCTAATTTTTCGCATATTTCTGCAAAATCGATATATGCAGATACCACGTCAGTATCTATTGGTATATGTTGTCACTTCATCACTTTTGCGCTTACTGAGACATTTTTTAATTTTAGAGCGCCATGTTGAGTCGTATGAGCAAATGTGGTCAGGATATTCTTCTTCTTTCTCTCGCTTGTAACCACGTGCACAAGTGACCAAAGCTCTGGTTCTTTCTGGAACATATCCATTCCTGGGTTGACACGATTGCGACTCATTTCTACAATGAAATGCGACAGTTTTATCGACAGATGGGGCTGAAATAGCGCAAGATCCACTGAAAATTGATACATTTTTTTATGGTAACTTATTCATTTTAATATTAAGATTAATCCTTTCTGTGGAAGAAGTTGAGTAAGGTAAGTGACCTGAATAACGCCCCCTCCCCCCCCCCCCCCAAAAAAAACATATAAGGAAATGAAAAATTCAGATAGGTATGGCAGCATTGTGTGATTTACGTTGGAATACAATGCTGCGTGAAGTTTCAAGTGGTTCTGTTGGGTTTAAGTGGTGCCGCATCAGTTTTTAATTTTTATGAGAGAAAAAAAAATCCCAAATAACTAATTTATTTTGTTGTTCTTTTCAAATGTGAAATTTTCTGCAAATATATTAAAGCAAATTTAAAACCTAATACATCAATGGAAAGCTCTTTTTTTCCTCTATCCGAAGCTCTATTTGTTTTGTTTTTTGGCCATTGTGGTGTATTTTAAAACCACGGGTGGGCGTTATTACGAACAGGGGTTGATAATTGCGCCCATTATGCATTTTTTTTTCATTCAATTCTCTATGTGTTTGTGAACATACTAAAAAAAAAAACACGTGGTGTTGAACAAACTAGAATATCCCCTCTCTCTCCCCATGGCATAGTTTTCCACCAATTTTAATTTTAAGTACTGTAAGTTGCGTTTTAATTAAGGTGGGCGTTATTCGGGTCACTTACCTTAGATGCAAAAGTTGAACTTACTCGACATCTCGTTTACTCCTAATAGGCTTGAAACTAGTATCAGTTCTATTACATAAAGAAGGCAGTTCGTCCGATCCATCCCAGCATTGTTTTTCACCATCGCATTGATAATTCTTCTCGATACAAGCTCCGTAATGGCATTGAAAGTGCTGATCGTCGCATCTGTTCATAACAATAATATGATATACCTATATAATATGAAGTCCGTATCAAAGCGATTGGTTTGTTTCATCAATTTTGAGTTTCACCGACGTTTTATTTTGGCATAGAGTATATTTTTCGTCAGTTCCGTCAGTACAGTCTAGTAAACCATCACATAGAAAAGATTCAGCTATACATTTTCCATTTTGGCATTGGAACTCCCAACTAAAACATTTTCAATATGTAAGTATCGACTGGAATTGATATAGAGAGGTGTTTAAAGTATATTTATTGACGTTAAAAATATCTGCGGAATTTTGGTGTTTCAAAATAGTCTGGCAAAGAAAATGAAAGGGGCTAGTTTCATTAAAATCAAATTTCTTTCTGAAAATTTTTTTAAAAAATCGAAAAGTTGCATCTTTTAACTTTCTTTACCAATTCTTGATTCAAAAATATACGATGTTTTTGAGAACAATTTTACATTGTTTTATCACTGTTAGAGAATTTGACCAATTCTCATGGGACCAATGTGAAAATGATCCAATCTTTTCATTTTTTGAGAAAAATATCTCACTATTTTCTCGGAGAAAACATCTCAATATTTTTGAAGAAAAAAAAATCTAAAAAGTGGAAGTTTTTTTTGGAAAAACAAATCAATTGTGTCGAAAATCCATATAAAATGTTTGCATTAGTTGCAAGTTCTTGAAAAAATGCGGGTGGTCTAATGGATAAATGTTTCATACAAAAGTTGTTTATTTTGATTTCTGGAACAATTTTTGTTATTACAGAAATTTTGATTGAACCACTCCTTTTTCTCCAATTTTGCAATTTTACGTACCTAAGAAATTTACATACGCATAATGAAATTGGAGAGGAATGAGTGGTCCAATCAAAATTTTTGTAAAGACCACAATTGTTCTGCAGAATTTAGTATGCAACTTTTGTTTGAAAATTTTTTTAGGTGAAGGTTTAGGTACAGTGATAGGGAAATTTTTGGAGAGAAAAAATTGCTTTACGTGATTTTCAATTTTCGTATGATTTTCATGCGTAATTAGTACTAGGGCTAGGATTATTATGCCCATGAAGAGTGCGCTTAAACATCCAAATTATGGAAAATAATGCGCTGAAACCACGTCAAGAAAGGCATCAAAATGTAGGATTTTTTAAACTGCACCTGCGTATGAAACAAAACAATCAATAAAACGACCAAGACTTCAAAAAACTTTCATTAATGTTAATGAATACTTGATATGTGGCATGACATGACATGTGGAAGATATGATTAGAGTAAAAAAATCGGTTTTTTTTTAAATTTTTATTCTTTTGTTCTAGAAGACCTTCTCTATCCGATGGTATGGTCAAAAAAAATCAAAAAAAATTTTTAAAGTGCTTAAAAATGCACTCAAAGTGACCAATTTATACTACAAAATCGCTTTGTTTTTTGGCTCTCCTGTAAAATTTACATTTTTGCTTTAAGCATATCTTTCACATGTCATGTCACATATTCATAAATTCAGAACAAACGGAAGTTGAATCGAGTAATTTAATAATTTTTGGCATAAAACATTTTTTCAAATCACAAATACATTTTTTTTTTTTTTTTGGTAAAAGATGCAACAATTTTTTTACTTTTTTGTGGTCAAAAAAATACCAATTTTCGTACTTTTTAGTCAAAAATACCCCAACTTTGGTACTTTAAGGTCATTTTTTTTAAAAAATTATGCGCTAACGATCGAATTAGGCGCTTATTATGCGCTAAAAACGCACTTTTTGGGTGAAATTATGCAAAATTATGCGCTATAAAATTTCACCATTCGATTCAGAAACTTCGAAATACACTATCTAGAACTACAGCAAAAATTATGCAATTGCATAAAAATCCTAGCCCTAGACTAATTACATATTTATTGCAAAAATGGAGGGGAAGAAGTGGCCTAATCAAAATTGTTCCCGTGATTGAAATACACAACTTTTGTTTGAGATTTTTTTAATTGAGGCCTTGGAAAAGTTTTTATAACATATTTATATTTCAAAAACTTTCAATTTTTCATTCTATTTTTAAAAAAGCACCAAATAAATCAATCAATCTATTTTCGATACCAATTCTTTTGTCTTTCCAAAAAAATAACATCTGGCCCTTCAGACAATTCCATTTTCCGTTCAAAACTTGAGAGACATCCCCCAGACCCCATTTAATAATTGGATTTTTGAATAGGTACGCTAATTTGTTCTTTTTTTCGTTTTCTATGTTTTTGATAAGATAATTTCTCATCCTTACTTTTTTTTGAATCAAATTTTCCTTCAGTTATCACTTATCATCATTTAAAACTACCATTATCTATGGTTTATTTTGATGAATTTTTAAGTTTGGAGGTTATCGGTATAAGTGTTGACGGTGGTGGACTGAAAAAAATTCAGGAGTCTTGCAATATTTTATGTCTCGCAGATACTAATAATGATAATGCTTTAATCTGGACGAGTTCGGCCTCGAGACAGAAAATAAAATTTCATAGACAGATTGAAAATGGAGACGATAAGAATTTTTGTCACAAAGTTTGTTGTGCTAGACATTTGGAACTTACAATCCTCACTTAGGTGTCGAAGTTCAAAACTGAATCTAAGGGCAACAAGGCCGCAATTATGCAGTTATCCCATCATATCTAATATACGTACTTGTAGCAATTATGTGTAATTTGCTGTCCACTTTCTTCTAATTTTGTAACAACGTTTGGCAGATGTGAAACTGCAAAAAATCCTGCAAAATAAATAATTATATTTTCTTTATAAAATCATGTTTGGTAGCTAACGATAAGTGGAGAATATACGTTAGTCCCCTCCCTATTCACTTGAGTAAATGTAGGGTCCATTTCGCTGGCCCCCCAAAGTGGAATTCGAGGTTAGAAGTGGGGGCAAAATTTTGTGTACCATTTGTGTACTTTGTGTATCTATGTCCCACCATTTGTTTACCCTCCCTTCCCCCCTCATTTTGAAATTCAATTTTCGTGGGACTTGAAACTGGTATGTTAGGTTAAGTATGGTGGTTTGGCCTAAGAAACCAGTTTCGGCCGCTTGCATGTCAAAACGTCAACAATAATGATAAAAAGATTTTACAAAAATTTTAGACCCCCAGCGCAAGTATTTGCGAGTGGGGAGGGGCCAAAATATTTTTCAAGTCATATTTTTTTCTGTTAATGAAGAAAAAAATTTACGTTTTTTCTAATAGATTATAGTCAAAATTTTTGGTCAATTTTTGGCCGAGTTGGTATTTAAAAATATTCGAGCCGCCATTCTGTACCTAAGGGTTAAAGGAACTGTAAGTAATTTTCTTTTCTCTGGGAGTACATGTTATTTACTTATAGGCCTATGAATATAAATTTTTTTTAAAATTCGGAGTGGAGGTACATCATCAAAGAAAAAGGAAACTGATCCCCTCGTTTTTCTTAACTTTTTCATGTGGTATCTTGTTGCCCCCCCCCCCCCCTGGAAAAAACAAAGACAAAACGAAAAAAATGAGCAAAATTTTTTCACATACTTATCAGGCATTTGCTTTGTTGTACGTTTCATCAAAAAATAATTCCCTGAAATTTACTTTACCCAAAACTACATTTTAAGAGGTGCCTCCATAGTAAAAAAAAAGTACCAAATTCTTCAAATTTACGATTTTTTTGTTTTACCATCCAGATGTTCCTCTTCGTGTTAAAACGATTTCATGAAAATCTAGATGGATTTCTTCTGAATCATAATTTTTTTGTACTGAAAATTAATTTTTCTGAGAAATTTTCCGTGGGTAAAAATTTAGGTTATTTATTTCACTCGAAAAAAATTTTTCAATATACATTTCTGTGATATTTCAAAATAGGTAATGATTTATGAAATTATTTCTATCTATTCTTTTTTTCTATTTTTTTTTTTTTTTTTTTTTTTTTTTTTTTTTGATTTTTCAGGTTTTTTTTCAAGCCCGACTGGTAGTTGCTTTAAGCATCTTTTTTTTCATCTTGCCAAATAGAAATTTAAAAAAAATATTTTAAAAGAAATTAAGGGCCGATTCCGTTTACTTTTTTGCCTATCCTGCCCCGTCTTAACTTCCATCACAGCAATGTTAATCTTAAATCGTTCAGATCTAGAGATCTACCGAAGGAAAATTCATGAAATTTGAAATGTAGATACTAGAAACTATTTAGAAAAAAATGTCGGATGAGATTTTCAATTAGTTGAATAGTTTTGAAAAAAATGAGAATTGAAAAATCGTCCAAATTACAACATTTTTCAACTTCAATTTATTCGAAAACCATTGCATTAATCAAAAATCCGATCCGGCATTTTTTTATAAATGCTTCATAGAAACTACATTCAAAATTTCATGAATTTTCGTTCGGTAGAACTCTAGATCTGAACGATTTAAGATTAACATTGGTCTTATGGAAGTTAAGACGGTGCAGGATAGGCAAACGTGTAAACGGAATCGGCCCTTAATTGAACTTATTTTTGCAGACGAATTTTTCATGAGCAAATTTCTTTTAGAATTTATTTTATTTTACTGGAGAAAGTTTGTTTCCAAAAATGATCGGCAGAAAAATTTTTTTCAGTATTTCAAGGAGAACATTTTAGAATTTTTTTAAGGGAATAGGTATAGTTACATATTTTTTTAGCCTATTAAGTAGTAAGTACTAAAGCAGTCCTAATTATTTTTAAGTTTCTCGAAAAAAAAACCGGTGAGGTTGGTTTCACCACTTACAATTATTAAGATATGGCAAAAGTACCTAAAAATAGTGAATTACTTTCTACATAATAAAGCGCAAGTATTTCATAAATAGAATTTTTGAAAAATGAAAGGTCCTCAAAGAACCGCTTAAAATAAATTTGAAAGAAGAACAGAAAATATTTGGGAATTCATTCTCATGAAAAGGAACTACGTTGATGGGTGGGTGAACCAAAAAATGGCAGCAGTATTTTTAAATAATTAAATTACTTCATTTCAATAAAAAGAAAAGGTGACCGGGATTCACTGAAAATTCAGTTGCGCGAAAAATCAAGAAATGAAATCACTTTAACATGAAGAGGAACATCTGGATGGTAAAACAAAAAAATCGTAAATTTGAAGAATTTGGTCTTTTTTTTTACTATGGAAGCACCTCTTAAAATGTAGTTTTGGGTAAAGTAAATTTCAGGGAATTATTTTTTGATGAAACGTACAACAAAGCAAATTCCAGATAAGTATGTGAAAAAATGTTGCTCATTTTTTTCGTTTTGTCTTTGTTTTTTCCAGGGGGGGGGGCAACAAGATACCACATGAAGAAGTTAAGAGAAACGAGGGGATCAGTTTCCTTTTTCTTTGATGATGTACCTCCACTCCGAATTTAAAAAAAATTTTATATTCATAGGCCTATAAGTAAATAACATGTACTCCCAGAGAAAAGAAAATTACTTACAGTTCCTTTAACCCTTAGGTACAAAATGGCGGCTCGAATATTTTTAAATACCAACTCGGCCAAAAATTGACCAAAAATTTTGAAACCTCTTATAATCTATTAGAAAAAACGTAAAATTATTTCTTCATTAACAGAAAAAAAATATGACTTGAAAAATATTTTTGCCCCTCCCCACTCGAAAATACTAGCGCGGGGGGTCTAAAATTTTTGTAAATTTTTTTTATCATTATTGTTGATGTTTTGACATGCAAGCCAGAGTTGTAAAAGATACCTTTCAAACCTATTTCAAATATAAAATACAAGATAGGTGATTTCTAAAGGTATTTTCAAAATACAGATAGAAATACCTCTGAAAAGGTATCTTCGAATATCGAATATAAATACCTATTTTCAAAGTAGGTATATTCGAATATAAAATCGAATACTTTTTTTTTAGTTACCCACCCAAGCTGCATTGAATTCAAACAAGAATAGTTCAACTATTCAAGTATTTTTTGAAGAATGTTCGAACTATTGGCCATTTAGGAACTAGAACTTCAATTTTAGCGAATCAAATTTGAATCAAAAGCAAAATTACCGAAAAAAATATAAAAATACATATATTCGAAGTCACTTCGAATAGATATTTGAAAAAAATCGAATATGTTTTTTTGTAAAAGTATTCGAATATTCGTTACAACTATGATGCAAGCGGCCGAAACTGGTTTCTTAGGCCAAACCATAATACTTAACCTAACATACCAGTTTCAAGTCCCACGAAAATTGAATTCCAAAATGAGGGGGGAAGGGAGGGTACACAAATGGTGGGACATAGACACACAAAGTACACAAATTGTACACAAAATTTTGTCCCCATTTCCGACCTCCAACCAGCGTGTGGGGGGGGCACCATTTCGCTGGCCCCTCCAAATTGTTTGTTACATGACTGATGCTTGTATCAAAAAAAAATCTTCAAATAAAATTTGCTCCTCAATTGATTTTTGCACACAAAAAATTCTCAACATTTTTTCATTTTACCCCTCCCTTCGGCACGTAGCACAAAAATTTGAAAAGATGAAAACTGTTTGGTGGAAAAAATTTAAAAACAACAATTTGGGTTGAAATTTTCCCTTTCTAACACAATTTTATTATTGTCGAGATATTTTCAAAAAAAACATTTTTTTTTCTTAAAAATAATACAGTTTTTGTCGTTTTGCTCATTTTCACTTGAGGGTATGGAAAGTGCAAAAGAAAAGCATTTTTCACGGCCGAGTTTGTCCAATACTTGTGTGGCAGTAACAATAAAAGTGTTTGAGGTGCATTTTAACAATTTTCAAAAGTTCGTGGACATGGTACGCCATGTCACTTGAGGATAATTTGGAAGTAGTACATATTAAAATTCGAAAACAACTTACCTGAAATGTTCAATGAAATAAGGGAAATCCACAAAATGCTAGGAAGTTCACTGATCATTTCAACTTCATTAAAACGTAATTTTATAAATTTAGCGAGAAGACCGTCTACGCGCATTCAAGAATAGCTCTACCAAACTACGACTCGATAATCGATATCAGCAATAATTTTAAATAAATTAGCATGTATCGTGTACCAAGAAAAAAATTAATATTTCATTCAAAGTAATGAAAAAAAAAAAAAAAAAAAAACAACGTGATGAACGCAGGGAGGAATGGATGTCTGGTTGGTGGGAGGGGAGAAGAAGGACCCAATGAAGGTTGCGAATTACATCATCACAGCAACGACTACCTAATTCTTAAACAGTACACAATATGTTATACATAGGTAGTACTCTAGTCAAGTAGGTATTCAGCTGCGTTACTTCGATTATTCGTAGCATGAATATTCGATTAATCGATGTAATATTGCATGGCAAATCACAAATTCTTTATAACAATTAATATTGTACAAAATGCATAATGCTCATTTTCGTGATAAAAATGACTATACTTTGCCCACTCAAAGAACTCTAAACTCGAACGATAGCCCAGTGCAATAAGAAAATGAAATTGCATTCATTTTGGGTAATTAAACATTTTTTTCATTTGTAAATGTTCCTATTGATGTCCTGATTAACCACGAAAAAGTCTCCTAAATCTCCTCCTGGCTTTGGCAACTCCCCCAAATGTGGACTCAAAGTAAACCTAATGATGTTTTTCGTTTATAACTCTTCAATCACGCGAGGTGGCGAGGTATATTTTTTATTTCATTCCACGCTAGTGGACACGCATGAAGCCCCCCTTTTTTACAATACTTAATAATTTTTCAGTCGTACCAAAAATCAAAAAAAAAGGTTTAAATTAATTATAACGTACGTGAAATTTTCTGAAAAAAGTTTCAAAAAATTGTGTTTACTAGGAAACTTTGCCAACTCGTCATTTCCGAATGAGCTGAAATTTGGCTCACTTGAAGAGCATGTCATGCACACCTCAGAGCCAAATTTTTGGCAGTCAAAGTTGATTTTTCGGTTTCTGGTGAATTTTTGAAAATTGCGAAAATGGCCTATTGATTTAAGGTATAGTGGAGTAAATAAAAAATTGGGGCCTTGTTGCTTTTGGGGTCAATTTTGGACCCGGATACCTAGTAGGGTTGTAAGTACAAGTGTCTAGCACAACATGGCGCAAAAAACAGATTCGTGCTGCCTTCTGCGTGATCTGATCGTTGAGACACAAATTCTTATTACAACCATTTTCAATTTACCTGTGAAATTTTACACACATTCGGAAAAATATTTCTAGAAATTATAAAAAAAATTTAGAGAATTCGGTCTGATTTGTTTTTTTAAAAGTAGAAAAGCAACTCTTTCGGGAGAGTATGAATTTTATTTTTTTGATCATTCTTAAGGTCGTCAGGAGCGATATTGCATTTACGCCAGCTTCAGGTATGCATTAACCTCTGCACCTTAAATAATTTTAATGAATTTCATGACGAAATTTTCGATTCTACAAATTGCTAAATTGTTAATAAAGAACGTACGTATATATGTTTATTCGATAACATTTTTTATGGTGTTGGAAAATCCGTAACTCTTACATGCACTTTTCATTACCTTATTTCTACCTACCCGAGCAGCACACTCGATCGATAATATCGAAAGTTGAAACGTATCGATAAAAAATCGTTTAAAAATCTAAAGATGTTCTCACGATATGATACAGATTTAGCTGTACGATTTTATAGGCAAAAAATCTAAAAACTATCGAATTCGATAGTATTACGATTTTAGGACGATATTCGTCAACGATATAATCGACAAAGAATATTAAATTTATCGAATCTGATTTTGTGCAGATATTTGAAACTATATTATCGACAAATAATCTGAAATTTCTCGAATTCGATTTTTTAACGATTTTGTGAAGATATTTGAAACTATATTATCGACACGTAATCTGAAATTTCTCGAATTCGATTTTTCAACGATTTTGTGCAGATATTTGAAACTATATTATCAACACGTAATCTGAAATTTCTCGAATTCGATTTTTCAACGATTTTGTGACGATATTTAGAACTATATTATCGACAAATAATCTGAAATTTCTCGAATTCGATTTTTTAACGATTTTGTGAAGATATTTGAAACTATATTATCGACACGTAATCTGAAATTTCTCGAATTCGATTTTTCAACGATTTTGTGTAGATATTTGAAACTATATTATCGACACGTAATCTGAAATTTCTCGAATTCGATTTTTCAATGATTTTGTGACGATATTTAGAACTATATTATCGACAAATAATCTGAAATTTCTCGAATTCGATTTTTTAACGATTTTGTGACGATATTTACAACTATATTATCGACAAATAATCTGAAATTTCTCGAATTCGATTTTTTAACGATTTTGTGAAGATATTTACAACTATATTATCGACAAATAATCTGAAATTTCTCGAATCCGATTTTCCACCGATTTTGTGCAGATATTTACTACTATATTATCGACAAATAATCTGAAATTTCTCGAATTCGATTTGTTAACGATTTTGTGAAGATATTTGAAACTATACTATCGAAAAAGAATATTAAATTTATCGAATTCGATTTTTTAAAGATTTTGTGAAGATATTTAAAACTGTATTATCGACAGATTATATGAAATTTCTCGAATTCGATTTTTCAACGATTTTGTGACGATATTTAAAACTATATTATCGACACATTATATGAAATTTATCGACTTCGATATTTCAATGATTTTGTAACGATAGTTGTTGAAACTATATTGATTTTTTTCTAGTCAAAAAATACCTACTTTATATTCAAAATTGGATGGGAAGAAAGGGCCAAATCGAAATTTTTATAATAACCAAAATTAAATCCAGAATATTATTCTACAACTTTTGTTTGAAATGTTTTTTCAATTGGATCTCATCTCTAGCCTCTATTATTTTGCATTTACCTACTTACGTGTAACAGTAATATGCGAAATCAAAATTGAAAAAATTTTCAAACAAGTTATCTAGTTTTTTTGGTTTACTAGGTATTTTACTTGAAACCAGATCGTTGTTCTTAAATAAAATTTTACCAAGTTCAATACTACGATTACTATGTGAATACTTAGTATTTAAAATTGAACGGGAGGGAGGCGCCCAATCGAAAATTTTGTAATGACCAAAATTATTCTTAGAACTTTAAGCTACAACTTTTGTTTGAAAATTTTTTCAATTGGACCTCTCCTTCTCCTCCAATTTTGCATAATACTCCGTTGATACTTATTCAAAATTGGAGGAGCGGAGGAAAAAGGGGCCAATTTGAAAAAATTTTCAAACAAAAGTTGTAAATTAAGGTCCTAGAAATAATTTTAGTTATTATAAAAATTTCAATTGGACCCCTCCCTCTTCTCCAATTTTGCATAAGATGTTTGAATATTATAATCCAATTCGTATTATGCGAACGAACTCCGATGTTCGCAACAGACGCTTGTTTTGGTAGAAACTGCTGTATTTGGAACGAAATTCGCCAGCCTTAAGCGTAACTACGACTTCAAACTCGCCAGCCGGTCTTGAAAATGTGCGCGCGCATATACCCATATATGCTAAATTATCTACAAAAAATCGATAGAATATCGAAACTAGATAATCTACAAAAAATCGTAATACAAAATCGATAGAATATCGAAATTAAATCGAAATAAAAAATCGATAGAATATCGAAACTAAATCGAAATAAAAAATCGACAGAATATCGAATTCGATAAAGTGTCGCGTTAGTTCCGCATAAATCGTGTAATTATCTTTCGATTTATAGATAGGTTATCGATGAAGTATCTAACTATAATCTTGAGATTTTTAAAAGAAAAATCGTTCGATTTTATCGAAAGTTTATCTGTTGATGGATTTTGCCAACTATAATTCATCGATAATCTGTCGATATATCGAAAGATAATTTCACGATTTATGCGGAACTAACGCGACACTTTATCGAATTCGATATTCTGTCGATTTTTTATTTCGATAATTTGTCGAGTGTGCTGCTCGGGTATATTGCAGGAATACGTACATTATCCGAAACTGAATCAACAATAATTTTAGTATTTTTCATAACAAAAATCGCAATAAAATTTGAAAGAATAGATTTTATCAGGTAATATATTGAACTCGAAATTTAATAAACAATAAGTGGAGGAAATCGCCGATTGAAGCTACTTCTCTTGCATTTTTACTAATTTATGAAGGCCAAACAATACTCTGGATCCAATTTAGGAAATACGGAACTCTGGTATATACACTGGGATCTTCCAAATTACCACAAATCCCAGGACCATAAGAGACGATTCCGAGTATATTCCACATACATACTTCGTTATCCACTGGTATTTGTAAAGGACCTCCGGAGTCACCCTGTTCCAGAAAATAATAATAATACTAATAATAATAATACTAATAATAATAATAATAAGAAGAAGAAGAAGAAGTAGAAGAAGAAGAAGAATTAAAGGGTTTGAAAACAATTTTAATCATCTGATCTATTGATCACATCACTGGAAAGTGGTGCTTTCTGCGAAGAAAAGTAGCATAACTCTGTGAAGACTCGTGAAAATTTTGAATGAATACGATTGCGAATGAAGAGTTGGGTGAACACCCCTGTTTGCAACACCACACCAGTTTGCAACACAAATCACAAGAAAATTGAAAAATAAGATATCTTCGGACTTTAAATTGCATCTAATAATTTTAATCGGTAATTTCTGAGTTTCCCTACAAAATAAGCCTAACTGATGATTTTTATCTATGTTTTTGAGGTTTATAGCGTAGAACAAAATGTGCGAGTTGGGCGTTTTATGATTTTTGGCTGTATTCTTATAGGGAATTCCCAGTGGGGAAAATTTTGAAAGTGATTTTTTCCCATTTTTTTTTAAAAATACGTATGGACCAGACTTTTTTTGGTCAAGTAAGAGTTGAATTTTCACTGTTTTAAATTAATTAATAATATTATTTTTGCATGTTGCAAACTGGTTCTGAAAAATCTGGAAATCTAGTTTGCAACCAACTGTTGCAAACTGGCTTAGTGGAGAAAAATTTCCCACCCCGGTTTGTAACATACAATAATAATGATAATTTGAGCACGTGTTTAGAAATATGAGTGACAGCGAAGATGACGATATTGAAGTATCAACCATGAAAGTGGTTTGTTCAATTGTTTTCATGATAAAAACATTAGAAATGACTAGGAAGGAGTGACATTTTGTAACACAACCTTGAAAATATAAAAAGAACTAAAATTTCTACTATCTTAGGTACCTACAGCTATATGACAAAAGAGGGGAGAGGGTCTCATTTCCTAGACCTCGACTAAACTTTTAAATATGTATTTCTATACCTACTTTACTTTTTGTACCTGAGTTAATTCACTTCCCAGACTTAAATTTTGAATATTTTTATACTTTTTGTACCTTACATTTGCGCATTACATAAAAAATATCTCGAATCAAGGTGGTCATTTCATTAATGATGTTTAAAAGCGGAGGCCTGATGAACAGGGACGGGCTGGGTGGCTTACCCCCTTCCAAGCAGAAGAACTTTTGGGGAAAAATTGAGAAATTTGGGAAAAATTTGAAAAATTATGGAAAATTACCTGGGAAAATTCGAGTTTTGTCACATCACCGTTCAAAAGCTTCAAATAATACTTATAAGTTTTCAATTATGACCATTTGTGTTGAAAAAAAGGGGTGTTGCAAACTGGGTATATTGCATGTTGCGAACTGATCCAAAATCGTTGCAAACTGGGGAATCTCACTTTTTTAATAATTATGTAAAATTAATTAAAGTTTATAAAATTAAGGGTCTTGATTATATATTTTTCGTGAAGTAGAATGTGAAACGAATCCAAAAATATATGGTATATTATATTTCCATCAAAAATTGAATTTTCCTGATTTTTCAAAGTTGGGAATTCTCTTAATGTGTTGCAAACTGGGTACTTCACCATAGAATTTTTCAAAAAAAAATCAACTTTGACTGGAAAATTTTAAGATATTTTAGATGTGCGCATCATTTCTGACATACCGGGCAGGCATCGTTGCCTTTTACTAGGTCTCCTGCACATATCATCGTCTTTGAATCATAATTTGAATACGATGTTTCGCATAATTTGTCTTCAACGACTGCGACAGTCGCTTTTAATAAATTTTCGCTACTTCTTTCAACTGTAAAAAGAAAAGTTTCAGTTAGGTATTTTGATTTTTTTTTCCTTCTGGAAATATCCTCTTTGTATGTAGGTACTTTTTACCTGGGCCAGTTGTTCCCCAACCCGTAATACTAGCTTTGGTGCTGACTGGAATGAAGGTTTGTGTGTATAAACAAGCGGGTCTAATGTACGGGCTCATTGCTACTGTTGAATTCAACTCAATAAGCGAAATATCATAAAACCCCATTCTTGTTACATAGCTGGGGTGGACGTGAATTTTCACTATTTCGTAAACTACTGGATGGTCATTGTTGATTTTCGAGTTTACGTTGGTAGCACCCAAAAGTACCCATTTTGCTGGACCACTTATGAAAAAATTAGTGGAAAAGCGTTAGAGATTTTTAAAATAAGTATTAGAAACGTGTGGTACTTTATGGAATTTAAATTTTAACTAACTATGGAGAATCGCTCGTTCTGGCCAGACTCAATACGAATTTTTCGCTGATTAAGGAACCTCCTGCGAGCCAATCGACGTTTTTGAAATCTTTACCATATCCGATGAGAGCCTGCGTTGGAAAATAATGTACTTTTTTCTATCTCGAAATTTAAAATGTTGCGCGTTTACCATGTGAGGGTATTCTTTTGGTTCAGCATTGATTCCTCCAGTAATCAATGGTATGGCATTTATGCAGTCCATTTCCTTATGCCAACTCCCCGTTTGACCAGCTGAAGTAGAGTTTTTCCATTTATTTACGTATCTATATTCCGCATATCTTTTACAATCTGAAATAGAGCAAAAAGATAAGTTACAAATAGCAGAGAATTCAATGCATTTTCACACTTACTTTGAAGAGCAATATCTGCAGCAGTTTTAGGCCTGGGCTCTTTCGCAGGAATATTTACTGAAGGGTTCGGATTTGATTCAACTTCGTCGCGTATTTGTAAGATTGTGTCGATGTGTGAGGCTAAATCGGTGAATAGAGTGACGGCATTGGATATTTTTTGTTTTATACTCACAATGCCTCGTAGGTAGTAGAGACCGTTTTCTTTGAATAATATACCACCGCCGCTGTCTCCCTCGAGTGGGGTGGGACCTTTAAAATATTGAACGTTTTGTCTAATACAGAGTACGAATTTATACTATAGGTTAGGAATTTGATGATGAACAAAAGATGTGTCAAAATAATTAAAAGCATCCGCCATTTTCGAATAAATTTTCTCGAACTTTTTTTCATATTCTTAAAATTACCAAGTCTAAAAATCGTACCAATGAATTATGATCGAAAAATGTTTAAGGCAGGTTACCAAAAGATATTTAGAAACACGACACAGCAGGCGGGATAGTCGTCTGACTGAGGGATAGGAGGAGATGATTAGCTGAAGTTGACTCTAGCAGAAACACATATTTTTGTTCTAGGTTTCTATCGTTTGTTATTTGAGAACTACTGATCCAAATGAGCTCTGTAATTTTGGTTACAACTTGAATTATCACTTGGTAAACATAAATTTTTCTGACTAATCAAGGGTCCTACAAAAAAAATGCTAAGAATCAAAATTTTAGGGCTTGAAATCCTCCTTCTGCCTAAAGCAGTTATTTTTTCTCTAAGAAGTAGGCTTAGTTTTCGTGATTTTTGCATTTGAAAACAATTTATAATTGAACAATAATTATTCATATCAAATTTTGAAATGATAGAATCTGCGAATTTTTCAAACTTGTTTCTCCCAACCATACCACTAAAAACTAAGGCAACTTCATTTGGATACCCAGATATCAAAGTGTTTCTAATTTTTTTTTTACAAAAAATTTGTAGTGTTTCTAATTATTTCGCCCACTTTTGTACATCTGAACTTGAGATTTGATGTCGGGGGTACATGAAAAAAATAATTCAAATCGAATATCTTCCGATCGCGCAAGAGCTCTTAAATTTTTGAAAATTTGCAAAAAATCAAAATTTGAAAAAAATTCCAAAATGTTATAGAATGGGTTTTATGCCTTTGGTTGGCAAGTATCATCATCGTTAGTTTGAAAACAGTTCCAGAATTAATCAGATCATCGCATTTATGAGACATTAAAAAAATGTCATATTTTACGTTTTTTTTAATAAAAATTGAAAAAAATAGATTAAAAATTTGGAGAAAAAAAAATTGTAATTAAAATGGGTTCAACATACACAGTTTCGCCCAAAAAGACAATTTAAGACGATTTTCCATCTTGACCTTCATTTTCAGGAACCATTATTTTCCTCCTTTTTTCAATTTTTTCGTAGTTTTTAAAAAATTCTCAAGGGTACTAAAAAGATGAAAAATCGCTGTAGATTGTCTTTTTGGGCGAAACTGTGTATGTTGAACCTATTTTAATTCCAAATATTATTGCGCCCTTACTCACCCGTTTTATTGCCTGTACCAGCACAGAACTTATCCAAAGTTACTAATTTTAATAAATCTTCATGAAGCATTTTTATGCAACGGTTGGAATCAATCACTGGTAAATCAATGGTCTTTAAATCCTTGCTGTAATTACCATGTTCGGTCAGTCCCCATCCCACAACCTAAAATTATGTACGAAAATTTATGGTTAGCTTTTCACGTGACAAATAGTTATAAGAATGCTACCTTGTACAGTACGTCCGATTAATTTCCGCACCCCTGTACCAACCTCTGCGCATTTCAATCCCGAATTCCCAAAGCAAACATCAATTAACTTGTACAATGATAAAAACTCATTTACAGCATGTTCAATGACGATGAAAATTCATAATCTTGTTATTATTATTTTTAGAAACAAAAATCTATTTTCAAAATAACTTATAAGATATTATTTGAAATTAAATTCCAAGTGGATATCTTATTATATGATATTACAATAAAGAATGTAAACATAGCAGACATGAATGATTTTGCACAGTGCTGATTGGTTTTCAATCTAATGATGTAACGTTGCACCAAATACTTTACATTAATAATACTGGAAACTCAATGCTTTTGATTTGACTCCCAAGAAGAGCGCTCTCTAAGCGGCTCGGCATGAAACTAATTCCAGGTTTTCGACTAATCGTCGCGTGATTTGCCCTCTGATAGGTCGAAGACATGACGATCGGTCGAAAGTCTGAGAATAGTTTCATGCCGAGCCGCTAAAAGAGCGCTTTTGTCGGGGTCACTTTTCCCCATTGGAGTTTCCAGTATTATTAATGTAAAGTATTTGGTTGCACTACGAAGTTTTGTTATCGATAAAAAAATTCGCACCTCCGCCCTACCTCTGGTGCACTGCATGACTGATAAACTAGATACACAATCTTATCAATGTTGCCAATCCTCTTTTTGTCATTTCGATGACGGGATTTTTTCTGCAGAGGTTGGTACAGGGGTGCGGAAATTAATCGGACGTACTGTACATATAAGAACAAGCACTTACTTTTCCAAGTTCTCCATCCGAAGGACGTTTGCGAATTTTTAAATCCATCCAATTTACACACGCTGGCAAAACTGCTGGACTTACTGTGATTTTTTCTTTTAGGATTAAAATCGCTATATCTGCTTGATAATTATTGATCCTACCTTGATAACCGATTGTAGACGAATAGCGTATTTCTCTTATCTAAAAATTAATATGCCTACGTATTAAAATATTGATTATAAACAGGAATAAATGCAATGGATATTTGATACTCGAGTCATGATGATGTTGTTCACCCACCATTGCAGGGTGTTCATTAATTATCGAAGTAGTCTATTTCTCAAGAGCTCCCGTGTCATTATTATGATTTTTTTCTTTGCTTTTCTAAGCATTGTTCGTGCTTAAGAAAATTTTCTGCCAATTAATTTTCAAAAGAAATCCATTGAAAACTTTTTTGAAAAACTACCCTTAACGATTTTTCAGAACTTTTTTTTTTCAATTAAACGATAAAAAAAAATTGAAGAATGTTGGAAAAATATTTAAAAAAA
This sequence comes from Balanococcus diminutus, assembly GCA_959613365.1. Lineage (NCBI taxonomy): Eukaryota > Metazoa > Arthropoda > Insecta > Hemiptera > Pseudococcidae > Balanococcus > Balanococcus diminutus. The sequence continues at coordinate 57,969,199 of OY390716.1, read as the reverse complement.
AATTATCTGTGAATAAAAATTTTCTTTGAAACGTCTAGGTTTTTTTCGTGTTTCAGAAAATCTTTCAAAACATTTGAGCAAAGAACCCAATCCATTCTTAATTTTTTCTTGGTATAAAATTTTCTTCCCTGTTAGAAAAAATCTTCCCTCGAGAAGAAAACTGTATTAAAATATTTCTCTAGAAATTTCATAAGAAGAACTTTCCACGAAAAACACGTCCAGGAAAAAAATGTTCTGAAGTAAATCAAAAATCACATTTCTTGGTAAAATAATTCAGCAAGTTTTTCACCTCAGGTGCCCTTGAGAGAATATAATAGTATTATATTATACTTGTACCTTGTATGTTTTTTGAACAAGATTATCTCGAGTGGTGTAGTTGTTGGTGTACTTTGCCACAACTACTTCAAAATCGTCAACGTTGATAGAACTAGTGTCATCGAAGCCTTCGCTGAAGCAATGCGCAGCTAAAAAATGTTTGCGAGTAGCTTTTTACTACTTGTCTACCACCAGATGCAATTTTAAAATTGTATATGTCACATACCAGATATAACCAATAACTGATGAACAATTGTACCACCGCAAATCAGCGTTTTTTGTTTCTCGAAAATAGCCACATGCCACGGAGAATTTCCTTCAATCTCCCGTTTGCCTCCCGAGATCCTTGGAATTCCTTTTCCATTCATTTTCCCACATTCTGACGTCCCCAAAGAATACAATGTAGATTGATTTTCTTCGGTTATGGAAGAAATGATTATTACAACTTACCTGAAAAACACGGAACCAGAGGTTTATCCCATTTACCATTCTCATCACATATGATTTCCGAATAAGCTGGCAGGTACTCGTATGCATACGATGACTTACACGTTGGACGTATTCTGGTACCAGCAAGCAATACCGTATTCTCGGTGCAATTATCTATGGTTTGGCCGTTTCGGTAGCATTGAAGATTTGTGTTAGGAGGATCTAATTTTTCGCATATTTCTGCAAAACCGATGTGCAAAGGTCACATCAATATTTGTTTGGGTTGTCATCGTCGCTTCATCGCGTTTGTGCTTACTCAGACATTTTTTAATTGTTGGTCGCCATGTCGTGTCGTCGACGCAAATGTGGTTAGGAAATTCTTCTTCTTTCTCTCGCTTGTAACCGCGTGCACAAGTGACCAAAGCTCTGGTTCGTTCTGGAACATATTCATTCTTGGGTTGACACGATTGCGACTTATTCTTACAATGAAATGTGACAGTTTTATCGACAGATGGAGCTGGAATAGCGCAAGATCCGCTGAAAATTGATACATTTTTACCACGCTTTTATTTATGGTGACTTATTCATTTGTAATATTAAGAGAACTCTTTCCTGTTGAAGGAGTTGAGTTGCAAATGTTGAGCTTACTCGACATCTCGTTTACTTCTAATAGGCCTGAAACTAGTATCAGGTCTGTTACACGCAGAAGGCAGTTCGTCGGATTCGTCCCAGCATTGTTTTTCACCATCGCACTGGTAATTCTTCTCGATACAAGCTCCGTAATGGCATCGAAAGTGCTGATCGTCGCATCTGATCACAACAATAATATAATATAAATGAAATCCGTATCAAAGCAATTGGTTTGTTTCATCAATTTCAAGTTTCACTAACGTTTTATTTTGGCATAGGGTATATTTTTCGTCAGTTCCGTCGGTACAGTCTAGTAAACCATCGCATAGAAAAGATTCAGCTATACATTTTCCATTTTGGCATTGAAACTCCCAACTAAAACATTTTCAATATGTAATTATTGATTGAAATTGATAGAGAGTTTTCAAACTATATTTTTATTTTTTAACGTTAAAAATATCTGCGGAATTTTAGCGTTTCGAAATAGACTGGCAAAGAAAATGAAGGGGGCTAATTTCATTGAAAATACATTTCTTCGCTAATGGCTTCGACGCCGGGCGTCTTTAAATAAAATTTTAAAAAAACATTTCTTTCTGAAATTTTTTTTAAAAATCGAAAAGTTGCATTTGTCAACTTTCTTATCAATTTTTGACTCAAAAATAAACGATTTTCAAAAAAAATAAATTAAAAAAAAAGCTTTGCGCAAAGCTTTTTCAGCCTTGTTTTTTCGATTTTGAATCTTGTAGGTCTGTATACTTTGCCACGAAATTCATAAGTTAGGAAGATAATTTCTGCATTTTTACACCTTCTTGAATTGTTGAAGCTTTGTAATGATTTTTATTATCAACTAGGGGGCTTCGACCCATGGGCCCCAAACCACTTGCAGTTACCTTAGTGCTTCTATAAGAAATGAAAAAAAGGTTGGAAGGTCAGAATCCCCAAAAGGCACATCTAGGACTTCTACCGAACCTATTTAAAACAGCGTAAAATGACACTAAATTTGTGTTATTTGCGGGGGTGGAAGGGTTGAAAAAGCGTCGGATGGTCGAAACCCCTAAAAGGCACATCTAGGACCTCTACCAAATCTACATGCCAAAGGACGACCTCCTAGGTCAATTTGGGTGACCTGTAGCCGTGACACAAAATTTTTCAAGGTCAAAAAAGTGACAAAATAACTGGTTTCTCCCCTCCTAATTGCTCTAGGAAGCTGATTTTTGAATATGTTGTACAACTTTTTATTTCCTATCGACTGGTTTTTGATTTGGCATTTTTTGAGATTTTCTGCTCCCCCATCCCCTCCATAAAGAAGTTGACATATCTGAATTTCAGTTCAAGGTCATCCCCACTCCAACCACAAAATATAGTTTTTGAATAAACCCTATTGCCCGAATTTTAACTTATTTGGTGAAAAAGGGGCTGAGCGAGGGGCTGAAAACCTGCGGGAAACATATATATACAGGGTGTCCCGTCACCAGTTAACACCCCTTCACCAGCGATATAGTCAACTCAAACTAAGCTCATGTACGCATGTTTGCCGACCCTGTGAATTGAAGGGGCAGAGATATGCTGAACTGAAAATTTTTTATTTTCAGTTTTGTTTCAGATTTTTAACCATGCGTCACTCGACAATCGAGATAGGTAGAAAGTTGCACTTTGCGGCGTTGAAAAGGAAATTTTGTGTAGAATTTTTTAGTGGGGTTGATAATTGTATTAGGTGATCAGGGGGGTCTGTACTGTATTGAATATCTAAAAAAACGTGTCCAAAAATTGAGATTTTTTTGCAATTTTTGAGGAAACCTCAAAAAAGTTTCATCATTTGGTATTATTATTATGATTTGCCTTACATGAAAAAAGTTCGACCTTTTGAATGCCGCAAACCGGACTCTTCTATCTCACTTGGTTAAAAAGTTATAGCAATTTCAATTTCGAAATCGAGACAGAAAAAAATCAATTTTTTTTTCATTTTTTTAAATTTCCAATTATTTTAATTTTTGGAACTTGATACCTATCGTAACTAATAATTTTGAGCGAAACTCGATGTTAAAGATGAATTAAAGAACATTTCGGTAAAATTTTTTTTTTTTTGATAAAATAATTTTTTGTTTTTCAGTCTTGATTTTGAAATTGAAATTGCTATAACTTTTTAACCAAGTGAGATAGAAGAGTCCGATTTGCGGCATTCGAAAGGTCGAACTTTTTTCATGTAAGGCAAATCATAATAATAATACCAAATGATGAAACTTTTTTGAGATTTCCTCAAAAATTGCAAAAAAATCTCAATTTTTGGACACGTTTTTTTAGATATTCAATACAGTACAGACCCCCCTGATCACCTAATACAATTATCAACCCCACTAAAAAATTCTACACAAAATTTCCTTTTCAACGCCGCAAAGTGCAACTTTCTACCTATCTCGATTGTCGAGTGACGCATGGTTAAAAATCTGAAACAAAACTGAAAATAAAAAATTTTCAGTTCAGCATATCTCTGCCCCTTCAATTCACAGGGTCGGCAAACATGCGTACATGAGCTTAGTTTGAGTTGACTATATCGCTGGTGAAGGGGTGTTAACTGGTGACGGGACACCCTGTATAAACATGGACTTCTGGAGTCATGAAACGGATTTTGTACTTACTCCCCCCTCAACTCCCACATCATGATACAGCGTAATAGCCTTGTTTTTTTTTGACAAATTGAGGAAAAACAAGGCTAAAAATCGATGTTTTTAAAAACAATTTACGTTGTATCACTGTTCTAGAATTTGACCAATTCTAATGGGACCAGTGCAAAAATGATCCAATCTTTTCATTTTTTGAGAAAAATTTCTCACTATTTTCTTAGGGGAAACATCTCAATATTTTTGAAAAAATAAATCTAAAAAAAAAAAATGGAAGTTTTTTTTGGAAGAAACAAAACAATTGTGAGGAAAATCCATTTTAAATTTTAGCAAGTTCTTGCAAAAATGCAGGGGTTCCAATTGATAAATGTTTCGTACAAAAGTTGTGTATTTTGATTTTGATTTCCGGAACAATTTCGATTATTACAGAAATTTCAGTTGGATCGCTCCTTTTTGTGTAATTTTGCAATTTTACGGCCTCATCGAGTCTGAAAGTGATTTCATAGACAAACTACTGCAAAAGGAGACGATAAGAATTTTTGTAACAAAGTTTGTTGTACTAGACACTTGAACTTGTAATCCTCTCTTAGGTGTCGAGGTACAACCTGAGGGCAACAAGGCCGCGATTATGCAATTACCCCACCCTACCTTTAGCTTATACGTACTTATAGCAATTACGGGTAATTTGCTGTTCACTTTCTTCTAATTTTGTAACAACGTGTGGCAAATGTGAGACTGCAAAAAATCCTGCAAAAAATAATTATGTTTTTTGTAGATGTTCGGTAGTTAAATGAATATACTTACTTATATACTTTGAGAATGTACGCTGTTGCCTTCCCTCTTCACTAAAGGCTCTTTACATAGGTACCTCAGTATTTATTTTTCGATGATTTTTGGTATGAACATTGAATATTCAGTTGGACATAATTTTGGAAGTAGTATTAAAATGTGAAAACAACTTACCTGAAATGTTCAATGAAATGAGGGAAATTAACAAAATGCCAGGAAGTTCACTGATCATTTCAACTTCATTTAAAATAAAATTTTATAAAGTTACCGAGACGACCGTCAACGCGCAAGAATGCTTCAAGACAACTTGAATAAAAATAAAATTATTCGTGAAAATTGAACACATCGTAGCTTACCTTCTTATGACAAGTTCAAGAACAACTCTAAAAAACTACGACTCGATATCAACAAAAATTTTGAATAAATTAGCATGTATCATTTACAAAAAAAAAAGAAGAAAAAAAAAATTGATTGCGTTCGAGGTATTTAATGAAAAAAGAGGGAGATCAACGCAGGGAGTGATGGATATGTAGCAGGGGAAGAGAAGAAGGACTTCGCCTCGCCATCACAACGAAAGACTGTACTCTAGTCAACTGTCAACTGCGTTATTTCGATTATTGGTAGCATGAATATTCGATATTAATCGATGGAACACCCAGGCCCAGTGCAATAAGAAAATAAAATTGCATTTTGAGTCATCATATCAAAGATTATTTCATTATAAAGTGTTCCTTTTGATTTTGAGATAAAATTTTGAAAATTTATTGAACAAAATTTTTAGAGAAAGAAAAAATGAAATATTCATAGTAAAGAATCTGTAATTACTTAGTGTCTTTCAAGTTTCAACATGATTTGAAGAAATGATCAAAGAAAAGTTTTAAAAAATTGATTATGAGCAAAATTTAAAAAAATGCTTTTAACAAAATTTTCAAGTGTTGAATGAAAATAAGTTGATATTTATTATTATTACCTATTACCAATAAAATTGGTTCACTATTTGATTGATGGGATTGATTGATTGGCCACTTTTTGCTCATTTTTTTGAAAATACTTACTATAAACTTAATTTTTTGGAGGAGTTCAATTAAGGTGCCTGCTTTACAAATGTTAGATTTGAACGACCTTCAGAAAATCTTGTTTGCTTTTGTAAAACTTGAATAAAACTGAGCCCTATATTCGGGAAACATAATTATGCAAGTATTTAATAATAGGCACTTGGGGTTCCTATCTTCTTTGAAATTTTTACAACCAATTCTTCCAAATAAAAACATAATGAAATTTGATTATCGATCAGTTTGGTTGGAAAAATAATAGATAGCTACTTATTTTTTTATTTTCCATCCAAATTTTTAATTTTTGCCGAATTTGATTAATTTTTCAAAATAAGATTTAACAAATTTCAAAAACTTTGGAAAATTTGTTCAGCTTTTAAAATTTATAAGTTTAGAAATGACCAAATGTTGAACTTTCATCAAATTTTGAAGTTTCTTAGACTCATTAAGTAAGTAAATAGTAAAAAATTTCGAAATTCTAGTAGTTGATTACAGAAACGGTTTGAGCAAATTTTTTTTTTTGGGGGGGGGGGGGTGTAGATCGAAAATGCCGAATGAAAATTTTCAAAATGCCGAATGATAATTAATAGGTACAACAGTGGGAAGTAGACCCCTGCGCTGAATTTTTTGAAAAAAGTGAGTTTTCGAAAGAAGAACTTCTCACTATACTCATAGAAAAAATTTCAAGAACTTATGGTAGCATTAGGATTTGAATCAAAACGACTGTTGCTGCCCGAGCGAAGCGAGGGCGAACATTTTTGAAAAAATTGCACTTCTAAAAGAAAAGATGGACTTTTTTTTGCAGAAATTTTGAAAACATACAATAATTTCTGGTTTTTTAAAAGATGAAAAAGTGATACGTTGCCCGAGCGAAGCGAGGGCGAAAATTTTGAAAAAATTGGAATTTTTAATTAAAAATAATGCACTTTAAACATAATTTTTAATATTTTCAAAAAGATCATGTTCATTTTTTTACGTTATAAGTTATAACAATTCAAATGCGCTGATTTTTGATTCCTATTCTGATTCTGAGAGAAAGATGAAGTAATAGAAGTACATTGCCCGAGCGAAGCGAGGGCGAAATTTTTTTTCAGAAATTTACCGAATTTGTGAGTCGGAATTTCTCTAAAATTCATCGAATTTATGATTCGGAATTTCTCAAAAATTTGCCGAATTTGTGATTTAGAATTTCTAAAAAATTTACATATTTGAAATTCAAAACTTTACCAAATTTTGTAAACATACCTAATTTAATTTGTCGAAAGTTTGCCGAATTTGTCGAAATTTTTTCAAAAATTTGCCGAATGGAAAATCACTGGGGGATGTTCCACCCCCCCCCCCAAACCCCTTCCTCGCACCGGCTCTGGTTGATTATTATATTTGTTATGAAAAACTTAAGTACCTAATTATTTTTCAAAATACATATAACAATGTTATGATTCGTCTTCTTCAAATTTTTCGTTCATTTCAATCAAGGCCAAACAATACTTTGGATCCAATTCAGATAAAATGCAACATTGGTGGACACTCGTGGAACTTTATCTATGCAAATTTCAGCATCATTAGACATAACTCCAAGTAAATTCCACATGCAAATTTTTCCCGTATACCAGTGTTGCCGTTTCCCGTATAATTATACGGAAACCGTATAATTTTAGAAAAACCGTATCTTTTCCCGTATCCTCAAATTTCCGTATAATTTCCGTATCTTTTTGCTATTTTAACCAAAATTTCCGTATCTTTTCAGAATTTCCGTATAATTTTGAAAAATCGTCAAATCTGAGCAAAAAATGCATTCAAAATCAAAAAATTTTCAAAATTTTTGCCCTCGCTTCGCTCTGGCATTACTTCAAATATTGGAGAGAAAATGCATTTTTTGATTAAAAATGACCAAAAATAAGAGCGTTTTCTTATTAAAAAAATTGTATCTTTTAAAAATTTCCGTATAAAAAAACCGTATATTTTGAAAATTTCCGTATCTTTTTTCGTATAATTTAGACGCCATGAAACGGCAACACTGCCGTATACCCTAGTAACCTTTGACTATACACAATAATGGACTGGTAAAGTCCCATAAGGGCTATGTTAAATTTTTGATCCGATATGCCAGAGTTCCGATTATGCAATTCCATAGGCAGATTGGAAAAAAATCTTCTGCACATGCGCCAAAACAGTGAAACATTACAGTAGAGAACCGCTGGGCCGCCATATTGTGCCTTGATATTTTTTCAAAATTTTTCAACTCAAACCAAATTCAATTTTTTTTATTGCAATCGAAAGGTTTTTCAATTTTATACAAAAAATATCTCTTGACTTTTTTTGCTAAACTCGTATTTTCAGAGTTATGAGCAAATATAAAATTCAATACTACGCAAAATGGCGGACCAGCATACCAGTACTGAAAATTTTTTCCACTCGAGATTTTTGGTGTTTCTGCTAAGGAATTCCAGCTGTTCTACCAGTCCATTATTGTGTATAGTCAAAGCTAGTAACGGACTTCCGGAATCTCCCTGTTGTAAGAATAGAATCGAAAATTAACTACCTAGGTGCATTTTTATGATTTACTTCATGTAGGTTATAGAGGGGCCTTCATATTTCACTTCTATGCGATTGTAACAATTTTTGTGTTGCAAGTTTGGTAAACCGGATTTTTTGTTAATTATCACGTTGTTCATGTGGTTTTTACCACCCTTTTATTAGCTTGGTATGTATGTCTCATGGAACCAAAAGTATGTTTTCAACCAATCCTCTCTCATTTAATATTTTACTGGAATTGAAAGAACATAGTGCTCACATTAGGGGGTTTCGAGGTCGCTGAATTCAATTTTCAAACTCAAATTTACCCCGACCCCAAATTGAGCCATTATGAGGGGGTTCAATTTTGAAAATTTCAGAAAATCACAACATTGGTATCGAAATGTAGGTTTTCGAGGTCGCTGAATTCGATTTTCGAACTCAAATTTACCCCCGACCCCAAATTGAGCCCCTATGAGGTGGTTCAATTTTGAAAATTTCAGAAAGTCACAACATTGTTATCGAAATGTAGGTTTTCGAGGTCGCTGAATTCGATTTTCGAACTCAAATTTACCCCCGACCCCAAATTGAGCCCCTATGAGGGGGTTCAATTTTGAAAATTTCAGAAAATCACAACATTGGTATCGAAATGTAGGTTTTCGAGGTCGCTGAATTCGATTTTCGGACTTAAATTTACCCTTGACCCCAAATTGAGCCCCTATGAGGGGGTTCCATTTTGAAAATTTCAAAACTATGAAATTAAAATATTTTCAACGACAAAAAGAGTTAAATAAAAATGTAAAAAAATTTTAAAAAACCACGCTTTTATTTAAAGTTGGTCACTTTGTAAAATGTTATTCATAGGGAAAGAGTAATGCCTTAAAAAACAAAAAATAAAATTTACTTGAATACAAAAATTTTCATGACACATTTTTGTATTCAAGTAAATTTTATTTTTTGTTTTTTAAGGCATTACTCTTCCCCTATGAATAACATTTTACAAAGTGACCAACTTTAAATAAAAGCGTGGTTTTTTAAAATTTTTTTACATTTTTATTTTACCTCCAAAACTTTTATTCATATACGAAGTATGACGAATGGTCCAAAAAAAAATTTTCTTATGGAAACAGATCAAAAATTTTATGTAGATTCAGAATCTCGTATAGAAAAATCGATTTTGTGAAGCGCAAGCGGTTGTGAGATAAATTGAAATTACTGGTCAGAGGACCGTTTTCGTCGTTTCTGGAGTTACTTTGACCCACGCATAAATATTATCAAAAACCAAGAAAAAAATTTTTCCTATGAAAATCAATCGAAAATTTAACGTAGAGTCACAATCTATCATGAAAATGCCGGGTTGGTGAAGTGGTTTTAAGATAAATTGAAGTTACCCGTCAGAGGACCGTTTTTGGAGTTATTTTGGCTCAAGCATAAACATCATCAGGAAATCTCTAAAATACCGATGTTTGATCATATGGTTTCATGCCTTTGGCGAGTTATTAGTATGCCTAGAAATCGATTTATTGCGAGAAAAAAAGTGGGCCAAAGTAACCCCAGAGCCGGGTAACTTTGGCCCATGACTTTGACTAATCACAGAAGAGGGGGGGGGGGGGTTGACAAAAAATTTGAAAAAATTCACAGAGCTTCCTACAAGTGTCCGACACTATTTAGAGTAAAAACGGAGCCCTTTACTTCAATTTTGAAAGAAGCAGGATGGATTTCCAAAAAAAAGTCTCAAAAAGTGGACCAAAGTAACCCCATGTTACGGTGTGTTTTGTTTAAGTTCGTTTACTCTTCTAAGACTACTTTCGTTCGAATACTAAATATAGATTATATTAGGTAATAGTTATATAAATTGATGTGAATTTTTTTTTTGTCACGAAATTCTAAAACCTACCTAATGGAAACTTTTAACATAATTTTTTGTAACCGTATTGAACAGAATTTGAAAAGAAAATCAAAGTTGCAACTAGAGGTCATCAAAACTTGTTTTTATTATCAGCTTCATAATTTATTGTAATTATATTCTTTAGAAAATACAATAGATTTATTAATTTAATAGGTACCTAAATTACCTGAAATTTTTCTAAAACTCAAAAATTAGCAAATTTTTAAAAGTTAGTAAGTAAAAATTTTAAAAGTTGAATATTTTATTTAATTTGATAAAAATTCAAAATTTTGTTTTTTTTAAACAATTCAAATTTGACAAATTTTTAGAATTTAGCAAAAAAAATCAACATTTCGTTATTCTTTACTTAGTAGGTATTAATATTTTTTTGACGAATCAATTTTTAAAATCCAGCTAGGTAAATTTTCAAAAAAATGAGTAAAAATAAAAAGTACCTACCTGAATAATTATTGAGGATTTTTTTTTCTTTCTTTTAAATTCAAACTAAATAAATACTAAAAGTTTTCTGAATTTTAAAAATAGGTATACTTAGGTATTTTTAGAATATTGTCTTTTTTATTTTCACGTGATTTTTGAAATTGGATAAATTTTAGAATTGGTTTCTTTGTGTTTTCTAAAAGTTTCGTCCAGTCAGTTTCTCTTTTTTTTAATTTTCAAAATGTGCTAAAAATTTAAAATTTAGGCCAAATAATTTCATAATTTAATTTTTGAAATTTATTTCAAGATTGAGTTGAATTTTTCGAAATTTCTAATAAGTTTGGTGAGCATTGTGAATTTTTTAAAATTGAATTAAGTAGGTACGTATTTTTTTAATTCAATTTTTTAAATCGGATCTATTTTAAAATTTGTTCTGAAAAAATATAAGATTTTTAAACGTTTACCGTCACTCCGTCAGTTTTTACTTTGAGTCGAATTTTCTAAAAAAAAAAAATTTAGGTAAATCATAATTTTTCATAATGAATTTTCACTAAAATTTAGTCAAATTTTGAAGATTGGTGAAACGTTGATATTTGGCCAAAAAAGGAATTGGTAAAAATTCACAATTAAGTAGATATATTCGCTATTTAAATAAAATTTTGGAATTATTTCTATTTTTTATTTTTCATTTATTACTATTATTATTATTATTATTATTATTTTTATTTTTATTTTTTTGAAATAAACAAGCGAGATTGAATTTAAAATTGAACACTTGTATATCTATTACCTAAAAATCCTGTAATAGAGAAATCGTATTAAGTACCTATGTATTTGGAATTGTGGAGACACTTTTCCCCCCAAGTTATGTATCCATCTATTATCTACTTTCTGTGGAGAACGACTTTTTTGAAGGGTATTCGGATCTATCTTTCCAAAATTATAACTGTGTCTAATTTCTTATACTTATTGGTTTTTCGCTTTTGTTGCAGGTATAGAAAATTCCAGAACCTAGATTCGAACCTTGTTTCAAATATGATACTTATCATTGATAGGAGATTTCAACAACGGTAAGAATTTTATTTCATTGTTAATTCCAAAACTTTCAAAAAAATCGTCAAAGTTTCAAAACTACAGTTTTTCAAGAATTTTACAAAAGATAGTCATATTTCAAAAATTGATCCAATCTGAAATTTTAATATTATATTTTTACTAATATTCTCTTATGGGAGTATACCTACCTTAAGTAATACGAGGACGCTCTTAGATGTTAACTTACTTTTAATTTGAGAATTACACAAAGAAACCAACGTCAAAACGAGAAATATTGCAATAATTGACAATTTCATCGTGATGAAAAATTACTAAACGCAATACAATGTTACTCGGTCATATGCAAAATACCACTACACAATAACAAGTCGAAAATTAACATCGAATCGTTATGCGGTAGAAGATAACTGGACATAGGTATATGAACTTAGTCTCGTTCATGTAATGTAAGGTCGTGATAAGAAAGAAAGTGATATTCAATTCGATCGAAAAAGACTCGTAATAATGAACTCGTATATTTTAAAGAACGCACTAACTTTTACATCGTATAACTACAACTAACGTCTAGATTGATTGTTTTGTTTACATTCATGGGGTGCTACTTCGATGAATTTTTACCAAGTCCAGTGCTACATAATACTTTATATTCAAAATTGGAAGAGAGTAAGGGGTCTAATCGAAATTTTTGTAATAACTAAAAGTATTTGTACAACTTCAAGCTACAACTTTTGTTTGAAAATTTTTTCAATCGGGCCCCTTACCTCGCCCCTGTTTTTAAAAATGTATTTGAAGGAGTTGGATTATCCAAAATTGGTGGGGAGGGAGGGGTCCGATTGAAATTTTTGTTATCGAGCTACAACTTTTGTTTGGAAATTTTTTCAATCGGGCCCCTTACCCTCCCCCTGTTTTCAATAATGTATTTGAATGAGTTGGATTATCCAAAATTGGAGGGGAGGGAGGGGTCCAATCGCAATTTTTGTCATGGCCAAAATTTTTCCTAAAACTTTGAGCTACAAGTTTGTTGCAAAAATTTTTCAATTGGACCCATTTCCCCTTCCCCCTTTAATTTTTAATTAGTATTTTGGGAGTGTTATGCAAAATAAGTGGAGAGAGAGGGGCTCAATTGAAAAAGTTTTTAAAAAAAAGTTGTAGCTTGAAGTTTTGCTAATACTTTTGGTTATTACAAAAATTGCGATTGGACCCCTCCCTCTCCTCCAATTTTGGATAATCCAACTCATTCAAATACATTATTGAAAACAGGGGGAGGGTAAGGGGCCCGATTGAAAAAATTTTCAAACAAAAGTTGTAGCTTGAAGTACTAGGAATAATTTTGGCAATAACAAAAATTTCAATCGGACCCCTCCCTCCCCACCAATTTTGGATAATCCAACTCCTTCAAATACATTTTTAAAAACAGGGGCGAGGTAAGGGGCCCGATTGAAAAAAATTTCAAACAAAAGTTGTAGCTTGAAGTTGTACAAATACTTTTAGTTATTACAAAAATTTCGATTAGACCCCTTACTCTCTTCCAATTTTGAATATAAAGTATTATGTAGCACTGGACTTGGTAAAAATTCATCGAAGTAGCACCCCATGAATGTAAACAAAACAATCAATCTAGACGTTAGTATAACAACATCGCAATATCTACCGTTTTTAATTTTAAAATTCGACTAAGTAAAGTAGTAAACAATAAAGAACGCGATCTAGAAAAATCGAGAATATGAAAAGAAACAAAACGTCGAACAGTAAAAAAAATAAAAATAAACGAATACGACAAGTAACCGAAACGATGAACGTTCGGCTTGTTCCGAAAAAGGAAGTGAAAAGTGACTCATTCGATTGCATTCGATTAACAGAAAGATCTTATTATATGAAAAGAGTCGCGGCGAATATCAAAGGATTTCTTCCCCATGAACAATTGGGTTTTTTTTCGACTTTTAGTCTTCGCCGTTTTGAACGGAACCGTTTTTTTTTTTTTTTTTTTGACTTTTCGTTGTCGCCGATTGGAAGAAAAACATTTTTTTGGGGCAAAAGAGTAGGACAAATTGGTAGGAATTCCTTCTTTTTTTTTTTTTTTCTGCTGTCGTCGATTGGAACAAAATTTTTCAATTTTTTTTAGGGCAAAAGAGTAGGACAACAATAATCATTTTTTATTTTAATAAAACTCGCACCTAAAACACAGGTAGAAACACATGTTAGACTTTACACTGCATTATTTTTTCGAAGTAGAATCTTTGTGAAGAAAAAGAAAAAAACACTGTATTTCTGTTTATTTATTTAAAAAAATTAATTTAAAATTAAAAAAATGTATGAAGATTCGGTCTCACGACGGCATGCGTTAAAGTTTTACCGATAGACGAAGTTCAAAATACAATGATAAATTAATTACGTAAAATCGAGAGTTTAATCAGATCACCAAAAGGAATTTTTTTTTAATACGTAGTAGAAAAAACCTTCAAATTTCATTAGTTTTTTTTTTTTGTTTAGATTATTTTATGCGAATTTCTTTGAATTTTTTTTTTTTGATAATTTTGTACCCCATGGATAGTCGGGTCATCCACTGGTCCAGTGGGTTCTAGCTAAAATCCAAGCTACTCGGAAATGAAGCTCAATGAAGATTTTCTAATCGTGTTTTTACCATTTTCTATTTTTATTTTTTAAAAACCCATTGAATTTTGTCATTAAAAAATTTTAACATGCTTTTTTTCAAAATTAATTTTTTTTCACATTATATGAAATTTTTTTTAGAAAATTGTTTTTGCATTCGTTTTTTTCCCATGAGTTTTCCGTTACTTCTCACAGCTTTTCCCATTTTTCATGACCGGTGGAAGGGGGGGGGGGGACGGGATCATCAATCATTCAAATTCTTGCACGATTTCATTTCAAGCTGGACAGAGGGTGATAGGCTACTCCACAGGGAAGGGAATTTTTTTTTAATAGTAGAAAAGGTTTTTTCAATTTTTCATAGTAGGTACATGCATGCTACATACATACGTACATACCAGTACAGTACAAAGGGCAACGGGGCTTGAATTTTTTCAAGTATGAATTATCCAGGGGAAGGGGAATATTTTTTGTACTTTTTCCACGGGCCCACTGGGTTGCAGCTAAAACTCTACGTACTCAGAAAATCGTCAGAAAAGGAGGGCAACCAACTTTTTCTACTCATTTTTTTCATGAGTTTTTCGTGAATTTTCAACGTTGTTTTTTTTTTTTTTTTTTTTTTTTTTTTTTTGTATTTTCAAAACTATTTGGAAATGAAGCTCAGTGATGTTTTTCTACTCAGGTTTTTTTGATTTCTTCCCTGAGTTTTCAGTGATTTTTGATCGTTTTTTTTTATTTTTCATTTTTTTAATTTTGTCATTAAAAAATTCTAACATGTCATTGTTTTTTTTTCAAATTTCATTACTTTTTTTTAGATTTATGAGAATTTTTTAAAGAAATCATTTTTATTTTGATAATTATTTTTGTACTTCACGGGTTCAATTCGTTGCAATAATTTCAACCGTCAAATTTCATTATTTTTTTTTGCTTAGATTTATGCGAATTTCTTAGATTTTTTAAAATATAATTTTGTACCCCATGGGTTGTCGAGTCATCCACTGGTCCAGTGGGTTCTAGCTAAAATCCAAGCTACTCGGAAATAAAGCTAAGTGAACATTTTCTAATCGTGTTTTTCCCATCAGTTTTCCGTGATTATTCATTGTTTTTTTTTTCTATTTTTAAACCTGTTGAATTTTGTCATTGAAAAATTTTAACGTTCTTTTTTTCAAAATTCATTTTTTTTTTACATTTATGAAATTTTTTTAGAAATTAGTTTTTTTTTAATGAGGTTTTCGAAATATTTCATCATTTTTTTTAATTATTATTTTTTTTGAACCTTTTGATTTGAATTTCGTCTTTAAAAAATTTCAACAAATTTTTTTTCCAGATAATAAAATTATATAAAAACTTTCTCATGCACATATTTTTTTCATGTTATTTTTGAAATTTATTTTTTTTCCTTTTTTCAAGGATCCAGTATTGTTTCCTCGGGTCCACTAGTGCGTGATAAAGAATGATAAATCGTACTGCGTCGTTTAGTGGAAAACTCGAGATTCAACAGTTCGTGGTCGACTACTCGAGCAGCATTACCGATTAGTAGGTAACTTGGTAGGCAAACAAAAACTACCGCGCAGATAAAACGCAAGCGGCTCGAAAACGGAGCCCGGTCAAGTTTTGCGTGTTTTTGAATTTTTTTTTATGTTTTTCGCGTGTTTTTATTTATTTTTAAGCTTTTAATACCGCAAATCGGTATTCGTTAAAAACGATTTGTTTAGTCTTCAGTTAGTTTTCTACTTTTCTCATGGTTTTTTTCGTTGTTTTTATTATCATCAAAATAATCAAGTATTATTGATTTATTATTTCATTAATTCACGTTTTTCATAGTGTAAAGTGGTAAGTGCAGCACCCGGGGCCGACGGGGCTACACCACGGGGAATAACAACTAAGTTATAGGTACATCATAATCATCCTGATTCAGGATCTGCATGATTTTACGTATTTCAAAATTCAAGCTGGATTTTTCCTCATTTTTTGAAAATCGTAATAGTTATAGTTATATAACAGGTTTGTACACGGGGCACGGGGCAACGGGGCAAAACTATGGCGAAGAACTCACTTTTATCATCCTTCAGATTCAAAATATCTATGGATCTTTAGTTTTTATGTTTCAATTGGTTTTCAAAAAATTCTAATACCTATTTTCAAATAATTGATTTTTTTTTTATTTATCATTTTTTTCAATAATTTTATAAAAAGTAAGTGCAGTACACAGGGCGACGGGGCTACACCACGGGGAAGAACTCCCTATTACCTTTCCGATTCAAGATCTGGTTCTTTACATTTCAAGATGGATCTTTTAACACTTCAGGGCATTTATTTCAAATTTTTCTCAAATAAGAATACCAGCAAAATTTGCATTAAGAAAAAAAATTCAAATAATTAGACTTTCTCAAATCAAACATTAACGAAATTTTAAAACAAAATAATTCATTGGGAACTGTAACTCTAAAATTATAATTTTTTTGAAAGAAAATTTTGAAAAATTCTCATTTTGAAAAAATTGATAAAAGATGATTCTAAATTTTTTTTTAAATTACTTTTTTCCGCCAAAATTAAAAAAAAATTTAAATGATAAAATTTGAAAATGTTGAACTTTTTAAAAACAATCTTCAATAATAAAATTCTGAATACGTCACCCTTAAGTACATACCAGTGCAGTGCATGGGGCGACGGGGCTACACCACAGGGGAGAATTCCCTATTATCATCTTCCCAAATTTCCGATTCAAGATCTAGACCTTTGCATTTTATATTTTAAGATGGATTTTTTTACACTTCAAGTTCAATTGAAAACAGGCATTTATTTAAAAATTTTTATCAAATAAAGTCAAAAAACTTCAATAGATAGGTCCTATGTTTTTAGCCGAATTTTTTTTTTAAAATTTAGGCTATTGTGTCCGACCCTGATTTAGAAGGAGGGGGGGTAGAAGAGTTCTGACCCCATTTGTCGACGTTTGGGACCAAAAGATGACGATCTGTCACATGTCACATATTTATATATATATATATATATATAATTTTTCCCTACTTTTGGAACTCTAGGGCCGAGCCTAACAGGTCAAATGAGGTCAAACTTGATATGTAGGGTTCCCTCGGTGGCGGAAAGATGCAAAAAAAATTTTGGGGCCCTAACTCAAAATTGGGGATATGACCCTTTTTTGAGGAGGGTGCGGGGGAGCCCCAATATCATGAAATTTTTTGAAACTTGCCCCAGGGATGAAAGCCCTAATTACCTACACCATAGTCAAATTTCAGCCCCCTAAGTCATCCCCACCCATTTTAGGGCCCAATGGGGTCATTTTTTCACGTTGATCAGGCTACAGACCCCCCAAATAGGGCAGGGGGGCCAACATTTTCATCATGGATCAAATTTGTGCCCCTGATGTGCCTTTTGTAGGTTTCAACTTTTGGGCCCCCTTTGACCCCTGTCAAGGGTCAAAAATCAAGATTTTTCACTATTTTTAAAATTTTACCGCTACTTTTGGAACTCTGGGGCCGAGCCTAACAGGTCAAATGAGGTCAAACTTGATAGGTAGGGTCCCCTAGGTGTAGGAATGATGCAAAAAAATTTTTGGGGCCCTAACTCAAAATTGGGTATTTTACCCCTTTTTGAGGGGGTGCGGGGGAGCCCCAATATCATGAAATTTTTTGAAACTTGCCCCAGGGATGAGAACCCAAATTACCTACACCATAGTCAAATTTCAGTCCCCTAAGTCATCCCCACCCCATTTTAGGGCCCAAAAAGTGGATTTTGGGGTCATTTTTTTCACGTTGATCAGGCTACAGACCCCCCAAATAGGGCTGGGGGGCCAACATTTTCATCATGGATCAAGTTTGTGCCCCTGATGTGCCTTTTGTAGGTTTCAACTTTTGGGCCCCCTTTGACCCCTGTCAAGGATCAAAAATCAAGATTTTTCACAATTTTTCATGTTTTTTCTCGCTTCCCGGTACGTTGATCAGCCTGCAGCCCAAACCAAATGACCTTGGATGCTAAAATTTGGTATTTAGGATAGGTAAGGGTCACTGAGGTGCCTTTTGGGGTTTTTGACCCTCGAGCCCCAAAATTGGGGGTGGCCCTTTTTTGAAGAGGGCTCTAAAGAGGCCCCAATTTGACAAAATGATTTGAAATTTTTACCAACAACAGTGACTCTGATTGTCTCCACTGTATCCAAATTTCAGCTTCCCAAGTCATCTCCACCCCATTTTAGGGCCCAAAAAGTGGATTTTGAGGTCATTTTTTCACGTTGATCAGGCTACAGACCTCCCAAATGGAGCTGGGGGGCCTAAATTTTTATCATAGATCGAGTTCATGCCCCTGATGTGCCTTTTGTAGGTTTTGACCTTTAAACCCCTTTTGACCTCGATACAGGGTCAAAAATCAATATTTTTCAAGTTTTAACCTGTCTTTTCTGACGCGTTGAACAGCCTACAGCCCAAACTAAAAGACCTAAACAATCGTAATTTGGGATGTAGGGTCAGTAGAGGTCACTGATGTGCCTTTTGGGGGTTTCGACTTTTGAGCACCATTTGACCCTCGTACAGGGTCAAAAATCAGAAATTTTCACGTTTTAACCTCTTTTTTGGTGTGTTGGCCCTCGTCTGAAGAGCTGAAAGTGTGAGGGGGATTGAGAGCGAAGCCCTCAATCCTCTCCTGCCATGTCCCTATTGAGGGTAAAGTCCCCCAAGAGGGGCATGGGGCGGAGCCCCCATCTGAAGAGTTGGAAGTGACGAGGTGGTTGGGGGCGAAGCCCCCAACGCGGGGGCATGGGGGCGGAGCCCCATCCTAAGAGCTGAAAGTGATAAGGAGGTTGGGGGCGAAGCCCCCAACGCGGGGGTATGGGGGCGGAGCCCCCATCCTAAGAGCTGAAAGTGATAAGGAGGTTGGGTAGGAGCCTCAACGGG
Organism: Balanococcus diminutus; assembly: GCA_959613365.1. Lineage (NCBI taxonomy): Eukaryota > Metazoa > Arthropoda > Insecta > Hemiptera > Pseudococcidae > Balanococcus > Balanococcus diminutus. The sequence goes on along the minus strand of OY390716.1, from coordinate 57,949,965 downwards.
GGTATGGGGGCGGAGCCCCCATCTGAAGTTGAAATCTTCAATGCAGAGAGGAACTAAAACTGAAGACAAAAACCTGACATTTTTAAACTGAATTTGAAGTTAAAACTGATATTGAAACTGAAATACCATGGATGAAAACGTTTTCAAAGTGGTACACTAACTTGAAAAAAAAAATTCGGCTGTCGCGGAGCATCTTGACTGCTACGCGTTTTTTTTTCAAATTTTATCAGTTTTTTTAAAAAAAATTTATTTAATCTTTTTTTAAATTTTGGTTAAAAAATTCCATTTTAAAAATGAATTGTTTAGAATAATTTACGTTTCTTCAATATAAGGTCAAAAATCTATTTTAAACTTAAAAATCGAATTGTTCCAAATTTTGTTCTAAATCAATTTTTCCAAAATACGAGTAAGTACATTTATAAAATACCTGGAAATTTAATTTTTTTATAGGTAAATCAAGCATTGAATTCTAAAGAAAATTCTGTCTTCTTATTTTTCCAAGTTTGAAAAAAAATTTATTAATGCTTTTTTGAGGTGTGATTGAGAATGAGAACTTGAAGGAAAGTATATGATAATTCTGAACAATTTCTTTTTTTAAATGGTATTTTTCAATTAAAGTATTCATTTTTTAAAACGAAATAAATTTTTTGAAAACAAAATTCAAAAAATAAAAATTTGAAAGATTTTATTTGAGTAAAATTTGCAAAAAGAAAAAAATTTAAAATCATTAAACGTTCTTAAATTGAACAAACAGGATTTTAAAAATTTTCATAATACTTGAACATTAAAAATTTTTAAAAAATGTATTTTTTAAAATTTTATTTTAAAAAAATTAACGAAAATTTAAAATAATGGAATTCATTGAAAACGGTTACTCTGAAATTATATTATTTAGGTAAGTATAAGACTGTATTATTTTTTTTAAAGAAAATTTTGAAAAATTCTCATTTTGAAAAAATTGATAAATACGATGATTCTAATTTTTTTTTAAATTACTTTTTTCCATCAAAAAATTTTTAAAAAAATCATTATTTAGGTATTAAATTTTTAGTTTTAAAATTTGAAAAAATTCTTTTTTCTTCTGTTTTCTAGCCGTCGGGCTTCTTCTAGTTTCAGTGAAAAACCCAGCACGTGATCAATGCTGGGATGAGTCCAATTTTTTAAATAATGGTTGTCATCTTTTCTCAGTTTTTAATAACTCAGTTGGTGGGATGTTTATATTAATGGTGGTATTTTTTTTTTAGGAGAGATGTTGATAACTGACGAGGTGTCGTTAATTTTTAATGACATACGAATGCCAACGCTTTAGTGAAATAATGCAGTAAAATTACACCGATAGATAATTTTATTGAGAAAACCATTGATAGCAAAATTGGTTGGTTTCTTTTTTTTGGGGGGGGGGGGGAGGAGAGAACACTGTTGAATGAGGTTCCGTAAAACACATACAAAAATTTGGTGAAACACCAAAATTGGATTTTAGGACTAAACACATTCACCTAACAAAAAAAATATATAAAAATTTTGACAAAAACCCTGCAGAATTTGATAACTTCAGATACTCATATGTATAAACTAATGTTATTAAAAATAATTGGCTGTCACTTACATACGTAAAATTAACCACTACAGCACTGGAGAACTTGTTTAATTATTCAAAAAATTTAGTCAGCAGATTTTCCTTGAGCTCGGTTTGTTTATAGATTTTTATTCTGGACAACGACGCGACAACCAATTTTTTTGGCAATTTTCAAAAAATAAGACGTGTTATATTTTTGCAAAAATTTTTCTTAAAAATTTTTTTTTGTAAAATTTGGAATTTTTTTCAAAAATTTAAAACTCTTACTAAAATTGGCTTATTTATAATAGGGAAGGAAAATTTGCTCATTTTTACAAAATATTCTCGAGTCGTATGAATTTCCAATTCCTTGCTGTCCTCCTTTAATTGAAGCAACGAATAAATTTTCTATCGTTATAAATTGAAAATTCGCTCAAAACTGTTGAAATAAAAAATAAATAAGAACGTTGTATTTGGCAAAAATCGTCGTGTTGGTAAAACTCGTCATTCATACATCAAATTTACCAGCTTGAATTTATCTAAATTTATATTTGTACCTAATTTATCACAGCAGAGCATTCATATCAGGTCTCCATACACAGAGACACTCGTAACTAAAAAAGTTGGAAACGAATAAATTATATAGGCCAATTAATCAATCGCAGAATCCAATCTAAATGATAGGACGCTTTAGAATATACATCTGGTAAAGCATTTCCTGTGCTCCCACACGATGTCCCGAAAGATCTTACTCCGAGTATTGTCCAAGGGCATGTTTGATTTACCGACGGAATCTGTAGTGGACTTCCTGTTAGAGACTGAAACATTTTTGAGGTTCAGATATAGTTACTCAGAGGATGATACAGAATTTTTGATTTTTTTCTGAAAATACAATTTGGCATGGTTGTTCAACTTACTGTGCATAATTTGTCGCCTTCGTTCGAGTCTCCAACGCAGACCATGGTATTGGAATCGTATCCTTGTTCGAGACGTGTAGTACCACTTTGGTAATTTGTCCTACATGCTTCATCGTCTACTACGGTTATCTTCGACTGTTGTAAATATCTGCCTCGTTCATGAACTGTTGAACAGTAAAAGTAGATAACATTTCCAGAGTGAGAAGTGATCATATTTTTGTTTAGTGAACATGAAATCGACTCGAATTTTTGTCTCACCCGAACCTGTGGTTCCCCAACCAATAGCACTGGCTTTGGTATTGATTGGGTTATATGAGGAAGTGTACAGGCAGGCTGGTCTTATGTACGGTGTTATTGTGACGGAGGCATTTAACAAGAAAAGCGTTACATCGTTATAAAATGAAGTCGGTTTATAGTATGGGTGATCATAGCGTCTCACGATGCTGTAAATCGGTAAGCTGGACTGATCCGGAGCTGAGGGAATACTCGATACGCCCAACATGACCCATTTGGCTTCGCCCCTGGCAATGAAAAAAGTACTCTGGATTAATTTTTCCCTGGTTGAAAAGAGCAAAAGACTTAAGAAAGATCAGCTGTGAGAATTGCCTCTTACCACGATGACGTGTTTCCGCATTGTGCCGCACTGATGACGAATCTTTGACTGATCAGTGCTCCGTCACAACCCCAGTTATACTCGTCGTTGACTCCATTTCCGTATCCAATGAGGACCTTGAACATGAAAATGAACGAATGATGATTTTCAAAATTTTGTCAAAGGAAGAGCATAGCAAGTATTAACAGTTTAAGTCCAGATCACCTTTCAAGTATTAACAGCATAGGGTCAAAATTTGCTCAGCTCTGTGCCCATTGAAACACATTGCTCTGGCCTTGTCATTTTTTCCTTTGGCTTTGTTCTTTTGACTTCTTCTATTGGTGGAAACCTTCTATAGGCAATATAAGTCAAGAGATCGAAGGCAAGGAAACAAATGACAAGGTAGGAGCAATGTGTTTCTCTGCGCCAGGAGCCCAGCTGATTCTGACTTATGCTGTTGATACGTTTTTGAAAGGTGATCTGGACTTATTCCGTTAATACTCTTCACTCTTCAAATAGTATGACCCAGATTGTGATGAAATGCCTTACCGAGTGAGGGTATTCTCCTGGTCGCACCGTGGTGGTCCCTTCATCTGTGGAAGTTGCATAACTTGGTACGTTATATTGTGGCGCTGCAGGTGCCGGAGGTGGAGTATTGTACTGAGGCTGAGGTGCATAGGTGGCCGGAGGTCGTGCATTGTATTGTGGTCTTGCGGTTATTGGAGGACGAGTGTTGTATTGCGGAGGAGGCTTGTATGGTGGTGCGGTGGCAACTGAAAAAGGTGTGTTGTATTGTGGAGTGGTCTGCAACAAAACATAATTTTAATGAGGTGTACTCCTTATGGTCAGTTGAGGCCTAACAGGCATATTGAAATTCAGTCGCTTTCAAAGAAATTTTTTTACTACATATTTCGCGTGTTGGTCACTTTTGGTCACTATTTGCCCAAAATGGTCACTGTAAAATCACTTTTTCCAGTTTTTTCGTCGATTTTTTTTTTTTTTTTTTTTTTTTTTTTTGAAAACAAGAGAGAAATGAAAATTTGAAACATTGGAAGAAGATTTTTACCGAAATAATAATTCTCTTACTTCTCAAATTGATTTTTTTATTTTTCAATGATATTGCGCGGGACAAATATACTTATTATATATTTTTTTTAAGTGAAAGATGATTACTTTCTCAAAAAAAGAAACTAGGAGATTTTTCTCTAATTTTACTCGGAATAATTTAGAAAAATTTTTACTCTAAAAACATTATGAGTTTTTCTTCTCCAAAAAATTGAAAAATTAGTTTTGCTTTAAAAAATTATTTTTTTGAAATGACATGTGTTTTTTTTTCTTGAAACAATAAGGTTTTTTACTCCATAAAGTTAAAATAAAATTTTCCTTAAAAAAATAAAAGACATTTTTTGCAAAAAATTTAAAGATTTTTTTTTCAAAAATAGCGAAGGCCAAAATTGAGATTTTTTTATCTAAAAAGGAAGAAAATTTGAAAAATACGAGATTTTTTCTTTATTTTAAGACGATTTTTTTGATTACAGTACATTTTCCCGAATCCAATAACCCGAATCGGTTTTCCCCCGAACGCCAAAATCCCGAAAAATTTTATCCCGAATCTGTTTACCCGAATGCCGTTTTATGTATTCCATCAACCCGATTTTTTTTATCTCGAATGCCAATTTCTCCGAACTTTGTAACCTCGATTTTCAATTGGACCCTTCCCTCCCCACCAATTTTGCATAACACCCCGAAGATACTAATTAAAAATTGAAGCGAGGGAGGAAGGAGCCAATTGAAAACTTTTTCAAATAAAAGTTGTAGATCAAGATCTTGAAAATAATTTTGGTCGTTATAAAAATGTTGATTGGGCATAGATACTTGAATTATTAAAAACTGGTGAAGGTAGGGGTCCAATTGAAAAAATGTTCAAACAAAAGTTGTAACTTGAAGTCTTAGAAATAATTTTGGTTATTACAAAAATTTCGATTGGACCCCTTCCTCTCCTCCAATTTGGAACGTTTCAAGTCAATCCAGAAATATTTACACGCAAAATTTTTTAAAGTAGGTGAATTCTCCAATAAATTTTTTTCGGAATACCTATTGTCATTCGGGTTCATACCATTCGGGGGGGAAATTTCGGGATTTTGGCGTTCGAGGGAATGTACGTAAACCGATTTTTTTTCACAAAAAAATGAGGGGCAGTAGCGTAGCCAGACAGTCATGTAAGGAGGGGGGGGGGGGGGGGTTCAAGCCCAAAAAAGTGAAAATTTTTGTAAAAAAAGACCATTAAAAAGCTGAAATTTCGCTATTTTTTCAACCTTTTCTTCGTTAAGAGTATCTGGACCCCCTGGAACTCCCTTAAATACGCCACTGATGAGGGGTTTGCTCCAAAAATTTGAAAAGTTTTTTACTTTCAAAAAAATTAAGAGTTTTCTTCAATTCCAAGCAAATTGAATTTTTTTTCTTTGAAAATGAAAGGAAAAAATTCTAAAAAAAAACTGAGATGTTTTTCTGCTACATCAAAAAATTTAGATCTCTTTCCTCCTCCCTCCCCCCCCCCCCCCCAAAAAAAAATGAAATGAAAATAAAAATAAAAATTTTTATTCCAAGACTTTTTCCCCTTTTCAAAAACATAAGAAGTTTTTTACCGACTCTAAAAATAAATTAAAAAATTATTTTAAAAAAATTAGGAGATTTTTTCTTTAATAAATTAAAATTGAGAGATTTACATTCAAAAAAAAAAATTATAAGATTTTTTTGCTTCATTTTTTTTTTTTTTTTTTTTTTTCAAGAAAAAAACAGGTCCAATAATTGAGAATATCTTTTTCTGAAAGTTGTAGGTTTCTTTCCAATAACACAACAAAACAAAATTCTGGGTAAACAGCGTAAAAATTAAGAAATTTTTTATCTTTTTAAAAATATTAAAAAATCAGACATTTTTGTTGTCATTTTATTAAATAAATTTTTTTTAATGACTGATACTTAAATTCAGCGTGCCCGCCCCTGACAAAAAATTATTCTTATTTGACCTCTCAAATTTCCTCTCGGTGGGTTTGACTTTTGTTCACTTTTTAAACAATTTTTGGACATTAAAGTCTCTAAAAAAAATTAAAATAGTGAATTTCATGTCTGGCCTGGTTTTCTCTTACGAATTGCAGTAGGTACTTCGTGGATAATTTTATATTAACAGCAATTTTTTTTGCAGTTGTTGAAAACAAAAATTCTTAAAAATTAGTTGATTTTTGTAAAAATTTCGATTCTTTTTCAATTTTTGTAAAAAGAAATTTTCAATTAGGTACCTATTCCAAAATGTCAAATGTTTCTTAAAATTTTATTCCATAACAATTTTTTTCAATTTTGTCGAAAAAAAAAGTGATTTTTTAATACGAAGTGAAATCATTTACCGGTTTTGGTGGAGAATTTTGATATTGGTCTCGTATTGGGCAACATATGCTATCTGCAGCACTATTGGAGTCGTAGCCACAAACTATAGCTCTATTATTGGAGACGATATCTTGGGCAACGGGACAATCTTGAACTTTCATGCAGGTGAGACCAGGGTACGTTTTGCATGCGTTTTCTACAAACAATATACGTATCAAAATCATTAATTAAAGAAATAATAAGTTCCCTCAGTTGCCAGTAATTTCAACTGGAAGATTTTTTGTCGGAAATTCGTATTTTTCATTAAAATATTTTTTAGTTTTACCAACTGAAGGTTTTCTAGGCGGCAGTGTAGAATCCTTCTTGATCATTTCTCGTTCGATTTCATTACGAACTGATAAAATCCAATCGATATGATCAGCCAAGTCGGTGAATGCGGCCACAGCAGTCGACGTAGGCTGTTTTAAGCTGACGATGCCTCGAAGATAGTACAGATTGTTTTCCCTGAAGAGTAGACCTCCTCCACTGTCTCCTTGAAGTACTCCCGGGCCTTGTGGAGGAACAATTATGTTCATGAAATGAGATTCAGTTCGGTATCTGAGTCTGAGATTTGTTAAATTGTCCTCTTACCATCTTCGGATCCGGCGCAGAATTTATCAAATGTTATGAATGCCTTGAATTCATCGGGTACATTATTCAGACATCTTTCTCGACTGATGAAGGGTAAATTGACGGTCATCAGACGTTCGCTTAATTTTCCGTGTTCGTTTTTGCCCCATCCTACGACCTATTTTTTTTTTTTTTTTTTTTTTTTTTAATGGTAATTTAAAATACTTATTGCAAAAAATTGAAGCGAACTGATCATTTACTTTGGCTGGTGTGTTTTCTGGAGGGTATTTGTTTGATCTCAGGCCAGCCCAATCGACGCAAGCTGGCAGAACTGTCGGGCTTATGGTGAGCTTTTCCTCGAGTATCATTATGGCGATATCGGCTGCGAAATAATTATTTATTCCGATGTATCCTTTATTGGAGTAACGTATTTCTCGCAGCTATGATCAAAATTTCGATTGCAATGAAATCGGGATTAAATTAAGAATGACTCGCAGACAGTAAATATGTATTTGATGACTTACTCTGAAAACTTTCTGATTCTTGTTATCAATTGCGGTATAATCTCTGGTAAATTTGCTAACGACTACTTCATAATTGGAAGCATCTTTCCTATTGTTGGACTGATCGTGAAAACAATGAGCAGCTGAAATAGAAAATCTATTAAAATTCGGAAAGAACTTCGATACCACTATTTTTCGACCTTATATGTAATATGTTGTGTTACTAACCTGACACTACCAGGTACGGATTTATGATTGTTCCTCCGCAGATTAAAATTTTATCTTTATTAAAAATCGCTACGTGCCATGGAGAATCGCCAAACCGTTCTTCGACTCCTCCACTGATCAATGTAGTTGGATTTGTGTACGGTCTTCCACATTCTGTAAGCAAGAGAAGAATGAAATTACCTCACATTATTAATAATTAATTTTTAGAAAGGAAGAGACATAGAAAAGTATAAATTTTCTCATACCAGGGACGCAGGAGAAAAGAGTTTTATCCCATTTGCCATCTTCTTGGCAATTGATTTCTTGATACGTGGGAACAAAATCTCTGTATGTGTGTAATGGTTTGCAATTCGGACGCACAGTGGCCCCTGCCAGCAACTGGTTTTCATCGCAAGGAATATTTATGCCATTGCGGTAACATAGCAAGTCTACGTTTATAGGGTTTAATCTCTCGCACAGTCCTGAAGTGAAAAAAAAAATGAGTAAAGTTTTCGAAGTACTCGTTTATGTGAAATACTCTTCTTGAGTTACGAATTGACTCTATCTTACTGTAACAATTGTCTATCTGAGGAATCCAGCTTTTGTCGTGACAAACTGACCGGAAATGGGTGTCTGGTAAGGCGGAATAGTATGGGTTACATTTGATTGTAGCTACGGTGAATTCTCGTACATATCCATTCGTGTTACAGTACTGAGACTGTTTTCCATCGCATAAGTATGTGATTGTTTTGTCTGCAGATTGAGGAGGTGCAACACACACGTCGCTGTGATGAAAAAAAATATTTTTAGGTAATTAGTTTTTTGAATGATGAGTAAAAATTTCAAAAAAATGTAAAATTTTAATCAGCTCTAAAAATGCTGTTGAAAATTAAAAAAAATATTTTTGCAGTTTAGTTGTCAATCAATCAAAATTTTAAAATTATCAAACTTCATAGTTTCATAAAAATAGGTGCCTATTTGAATTTTTTTATCAATTTTAGTTAAATTTTAAAAAAAATTGATGAAATGTTAAAAACATAATTGGCCTAGTGAAAATTATGTACTTAACATCGAACATTTTAAACAATTTTCCACTCTTTGAAGAATAATCAAAAATATTTTTTAAAATGGTTCTTTTCTCAAAAATTCATATAAAAATGTAAAAATTATCAACTTTCAAAGTTTATTTCTCAAGTTTAGACTTTTGTATTTTGAATTCCAAAATTTTTCAAATTAAAAAAAAAATTGATTGGCCCAGCGTCTAAAATTTATTAAAATTTGAATACCGATTTGGAATTTTTATTTCTATCTGATTTTGAAACAAATTTTCGAAATTGGTGCAATATCAAAAAATTTATTAAAATTTTAAAACATCAAAATCTAAATTTTTCATCTAGTAAATTTTCTACTTAGGTATTCATTTTTAAATTTCGACCAAATTTTAAAAATTAGTTCATTTATTAAAAATCAAGAATGTCCACATTTTTAAATTTCACTAAAATTTAAACATATTTCCAATTTTGAACTTCTGCCTAATTTTGTATTTTTGCCTAATATATTACAAATTTTAAAAATAGACCCAATCATAAGAATTTATTAGAATCACAAAATTGTACAAATCTGTGAATTTAGATCTTTTTGAAGATTTCGGATTCTTATAAGCCCCGTCTAATTTTAAATTTAACCAAATTTTTAAAAATTTCTTATGATCAACTTCGAAGTTCTGTTAAATTTTAATTTTAATTTCAGTCAAATTTTAAGAATTCAATTTTAAAACACTTAGGTATAAAATTTCGAAACTAAAAATTTTATTAAATTTGGATTTTTTTTCTCACTTCCACAAAATTTCAAAAATTATTGGGTTTTGAAGCTTTATAAAATTTTTAAAAAGTCCATTTTTGTTGAAAATTTTAAAAATGGCCAAGTACATTTTCAAAAAAATTTCAATTGAATTTTTGCCTAATTTTCACTTGTTAAAATTTAAAACTAGACCTAGGTAATCATTAAAATTCATAGTTTAAAATTGGTAAGTTTCCAAGTTTCATATGAGTAATTTTGAATTTTTGACGATCAATGTTGAATTTGAATAAAATTTCGAAAATTCATCTTATTAATATTCGAATTTCAAAGTTAATGTTAAAAACATTGAATTTCCACCGTTTTTGAAATTTCAACAAAATTTAATTAAATTGCAAACTTTTACTTACTCAATTTTAAATTGTGATTGAGTTTTAAAAATTCTCTAATTCAGAAAATTTTCCAAATTTTTATGATTTTCCAAGTTTTAAAAATTTATCCATTTTTGAGAATTTGAAAATTTTCATGTATTATCGAATTTTGGAAATGAATTTTTATCTAATTTTGAATTTTGAACGGTTTTTGAAATTGATTCAATTTCGAAAATTTGTAAATATTTTAAAATAGACGAATTTCAACGTTTTATTATTAAATGTTGAATTTTCCCTCTGTTTTCGAATTTCAATCCAACAAAATTTTTATGAATTTAAAAAATTGAGCTAATTTGTAGAATTTCAAAATTTACACTTTTTAAATTGTCACCGAAATCCAAAACCCCATTTTTCAATTTTTTTTTAATTATTTGAATTTCAAGCATTAGTTTATCTTCTTTAAACTTAATTTTTTTTTCAAAATTTCAGTGTTTTTCCAAATTTTGAAGATTTTTTAATTTACAGTTTACCAAGTTTTAAAAATTGCAAATATTTTGTGACGAAATATTTGTAAAGGTGATAATGAAAATATGGCTTTCTGGCGCAGTTGTTACGTTGTTTTTTTTTTTCAAAAATTAAATTTGGGTTTTGTGTGATTTTGAAATAAGAAAAAAATCTCAACTTGAATTTTTATTTTTTAGGAATGAATTGAAAAAATAAATAAATAAAAAAACTGCTATCAGGTAGTTTCGAAAAATTTTTGACGAGTTTTTTCCATTTTACTTTCTAGAATTTCAATGTTTAAAAAAAATTAATGTTACTTATCAATAGGTATTTTAAAATATTTTTTCTCAAACTTTAATTTTAGATATTTTTTCCTTCAATTTTGGTCATTTAAAAACAAAAAAAAAACTTTTTCTCAAAAACTCGCATAAATACTTTATTTTAGATGATTAGAAAAATATTGAGATTTGAATTTTTATGTATTAGAAATTAATTTTTGAGTCAGGAATGAACGAAACAAAAAATAAGTTGTTGAAAAATTCAACATTGTTGCTTCAATGCACTGATGTGAGGCATTGGCCTGCAGGAAAAACTTACTTAGTCGCTCTTCCTTTTCTAATTCCAGTCTTAGTGACGTTGCATAATTTTGCTGATTCGTCAGATCCATCGACACATTGTTTCAAACCGTCGCATAAATATTCTTTTCTCACACAACCTCCATAATCGCATCGGAAAAGATTTTGAGCGCAGCTATAAAAATAGACAAAAAGGCAAAAGTTAGGTTTGATTAAGTTTAGGAATTTTCATAATTTTAAATATTATTTAGTTGACTTAGGTAATTATATTTATTAATATTAACAGTCGAGGATATAACAGCATAGAATGGGGAAAATTATTATATTTTTTTTTGTTTTCCCAATTTTTTTTTTTTTTTTTTTTTTTTTTGTTTGATGACTGGATAAGAGAGTGAAGTGCAGGGCTCTGACCATCAAACTTGAAAATTAGTTAGGTAATTATTTATTAAACTAAAATTTGAAAGAGATTTGTGTAAGTACTCACCGTTTATTGTGGCAAACGTAGTACGTTTCGTCAGAGCCATCTGAACAATCTAGGATCCCGTCGCAAATGAATGACCTATCGATACATCGTCCATTCTCGCATTGAAATTCTGAGCTGAAATTTTTTTCAAATGATTGAATGATATTAGAGATAATTTGATTGAATTACACTTTTGCAGTATTGCTTTGAGATTCATTAAGATTAAATTCCCTTGCTCAAATACGTACTTACCTCTCACAGTAATCAATAGGGATATCTTGTATTTCAAAATTCGAACGATTGGACGAACGTAAAGCTATAAAGAAAAAAAAATTGTCAACAATTAAATTATATATCTATTTTTAATGAAAATTTTGAAAAGCACACCTTATCAAATGAGATATAAAATATACCTTGGATAAATAAAAAATTCTTATTACAAGTATCTATACGAGATCTCTCTCACGAGGACCAATGCGAGAATCGAAAACCAGCAATCGCTCCTGGACCAAATTGATAGCACCTAGATCGAGAAACCAGCATAGATAGGTAATTCCATGGGTAATCTGCAGCCTGCAGCTATGATCTTATTTACATATTAAAACGTGTCGCGATTACCGAGCTCGAGAGCTGGCAATTTTTTACAGATTTTTGTCATACGAAGGTCATTACAGATTGGCAAGTAACTAAATTTACCGTAATGTCCGGCCCCAAGTTGACTGACCATTCGGACGCTATCTCGTGAGTCAGTCGTGACTATACGATAGATCCCCGTGACACGTTTCAAATCACTAGATCGTCGTCGGCGTCGCCGAAAACTATACTCGAGACATGGGTAAGGCAGAGAAAGAAAATTCAAGCTGGGTAGATATAGGTAGCAAATTTTTTTGGTACACGAAAGTGGCGATTATCGTCTCATTATTGGTTTTGGTTTGGCCCTGGTGAGATCACAAATAGCTTACTTAATTGTAATTATGTAAATGAAGGGGGGGGGAAGTATTCGTGATTAAAAATAATAAATTTGAGAGAAACTTACCAATCACACTAACGTTGAGACTGAAAAGCATCAGACACGTGGAAGTGATCACTCTTAATGTAACGATTGTTTTCAAAAAATACATTTTTAATAAGAGTTATAAAACACTTTATAGGTACAAATATGTGCAAAATCCGATCAACGGTACTTATACCTATAAACAATTATTCAAAAACTCGGAAGAAAAAAAAAACCGAAACTGACAAACTACAAGTTTCCTCGTTAGTTAGATGATGTATTTCTAAAAAACCACTGTGTTCGCCATGAACACTGCTTCTCAATTTGATACGTATATTTTATACGTACCAAGATGATATCGCGACAAATAGATAAACTTGTTTTTCAACTTTTTGATGTTATTGAAATTAGATGATCTGCGTATTTATTATGATTAAAAAATTATTCTAATCAAGGGTATTATTTTCGACATTGCCAGACGGCCGGATAAACCAGGAATATACTACGATGTGTTTCACGATATTAGATTGATTTGATTAATTTTTTTTAAATTAATGAAAAATGTCGTTCTCGAAAGTTTTACCCGTAAGTACATTCGTTCGTTGCAAAAATATTAGTCACAAAATACAAAAATAGATGGAAATTCCGGACATTAATTTTAAATGGGAAATGTCCCTATTGACTGCTGTTTAATTCTCATTCGAGTAAATCAAAATTTGGTTACTAATATTTTAGTTTAATTCTTGTGATGATGACGAGACAAAATTTTTGATAGAGATAGAAAAAATTGAATTTTTGACAAAATATACTTATCTGAATGAAAATATTTTGATTTTTTTTTAAAATTATTATTTCAATAAAATTTAAGTACCTACTTAATCTAGAACAGGATTCCAAAAATTTTCTTTCTGAACAAAATTTTTAAAATTCAATGTTTTAAATTTAATTTTTTTTAAAATGGAAAATTTTTCGTCTCAAATAAAACCCCAAAAAAAGTCATCTCGAACAAAATAAAAATAATAAATAAAATTTCTATGAAATTTGAAATTGTTATAACAGAAATACAAAGAAAACATATTTCGAATAAAGTTTGGAATTATCAGAAAAAAAACTATGAGCTTATTTACAAAAAAAGCTCTTTGGTTAACAGAAGGGCCTTTGGATTAAAAGAAAGACCATCTTACTTACGAAAAACGCCTTTTTATTTTATTAATAAAAAGGTTTTTAGATTAAAAAATGGAAATGCTGGAGAAGACCATTTGGTTAAATAAAGGAATATGCCCTTGTAGTTTTTTTAGTTTTTGAAAGTACCTACCTATTTTCAAATTTTTCACAAAAAAATATTGATGAAATTTTTTGTAAAGAAAAAGAAAATTTAAAACATTTTTTACGCAATTTTAAATTTTTTGCAAAAATTTATAAAATATTTTTATCAACAATTTTTTTTGTAAATGTTTTAAAATTGTTCAAAAAGTTTTGAGTTAAATTTTTTTTTTCAGGAACATTTTTTGAATTTTTCGTATTGCATTTTTTGCAAGATATTTTTGTGCCAAAAAATCTTCACAGATTTTCTAAAATAATTTTCTAATTGGGCGAAGCCCTCTTATATGTACCTACTAATTGTAAGCTCAACAGATCTTTTTTCGCACCAATCTCATCCAAATCTCCACTGAGAAAAAAAAAAAAAAAAAAAAACTACCGCAGCATCTGCGGTAGACAAGCTGATTTTTTTCGTTTCAAAAATGACCGATTCATTTGGTCGAATCGTTTGTAACGACTAATTCATTCGAGGGAATCGTTCGCAAACGATTGATTCATTTGAACGAATCGTTCGCGAACGGGTGATTCATTCGAAAGAATCATTTGAGAACAACTGATTCATTTCAACAAATCGTTTGCTAAGGACTAAACTTTTTTTTGGTAAAATTTTTCAAAATTTTCCAAAAATCAATAGGTTTAATTATTTTTAATAGGTACAAAAAAATTGCAATCAATCCTGCGAAACATTTTGAAATTTCTCATCTTTTTTTTTTTTACTTTAAAAATTGGAAATTTTTTGAGATACCTACTTGGTTAAAAACATTTTACTTTTTTTTGAAGAAGAAGAAGAAGAAGAAGAGAAGGAAATTTTTTATTTTTTTTCAATTGCTAAGAGAATAAATTATATTCTTTATTTGCAGTTTTTTTGCTGATTTAAAAAAAAAAAAATTTTTTAATTTTTTCAGTTTTTGTTTTTTTAAAGATTTTTTTTTTACTTTTTTGGAGATGAAAAAAATTGGTGTACTGCACTCGCCCTCGATTGGTGTAGTGCACTCACCCTGTGTGTACTGCACTCACTCTCGGTGTACTGCACTCAACCTCAAACCCTAAATTGGTGTACTGAACTCACCTTCAATTGGTGTACTGCACTCACCCTCAGTTGGTGTACTGCACTCATCCTCGGTGTAGTGCACTCGCCCTCGGTGTACACTCAAAGTTTTTTCAATTATTTCCTTCGAAATTGAAAAAAAATCAACAAGAAAAAAAATTACTTGCTCGAACAAAATTCGAAAAAATTGTTCACCAACAAAAATGAGATTTTTGAATGAAAAAATTTTAAATTTTCATTTTAGATGAAATTTTGAAAAAAAAAAAGTATTTGGAAAATAGAGGAAAAATTATTTTAGGTCCCTAAAATATAAATTTCATAAAATTTCCTGTTGGGCACAATTTGAAAATTATTTATTTTTGTTGTAGTGTTTGGAATTTTTTTAAAATTCAAGTTTTTTGAAAAAGATTTTGAAGCACCATTTTAAAAAAATTCGAACCTAATAAAATTTTGAAAAAAAAAATTCAATAACATTACTACCTAACAACGAATTGTGTTAAAATGAAATTTAAAAAAAAAATTTACAGAATTTTAAGAAAATTATTTTTTTTTAGTTATTATTTTTTTTTTTTCAAATTTTGAATGTTGTTCAAAATTTGAACTGATGTTTTAAAATGTAATTCTAAATACAAATTGGAAAGTCATAATTGTACGTACCTAGTACCTACATGTACATTGTACATACATCAATTTTCATATTACATAGATACGTATTACGTATATAGTCTGATTATAGGAAACAAAATCCAGAGTTGATCTTGATCAGGCCTAGGTTTGTTAGAAATGAAATAAATCGAAATTATTGTAGGTACATTAGGCACAATAAAATAATATATTTCAAGTCTTTACTTCGCTATAATCATCGATACTTTGTCAAATCAACAGTTCTTTTCAGCGTAAAAACAATGATTTCACGACACGGCCGACTATAGTGTTACCAGGCCGGAATGTGGCTGAAGGCTGATTTTTTAATAACGCCAATAACTCGAAAAATATTGACTTTACAAAAAAGCGCAAGAGACCTTTTTTGAAGGAAATTAAAAATGCTTTCCACTCATATAAAAATATTTGAGTTTTTTTCGAAAGTTGGTGATTTTTGATTTTTCACAAAAGTCATTAAAATCCAAATATTTTTATATGAGTGGAAAGCATTTTTAATTCCCTTCAGAAAAGGTCTCTTGCACTTTTTTTGTAAAGTCAATATTTTCCGAGTTATTGCGATAAAAAGAAAAAATTCAGCCTCTGTCTACAGCGTTGCCAAATCTTATATTCCGCCGTGTTTCACGATGAAATATTCATCAAACGAAGAAAATAACTACACCGTTGAATTCCTCGTACTTGAAACCCCTCATTTAGATATCTTACTCGGTTAAATTCTCTTTGTAATTAGTTAATTAACGTCAGTGGTAAAAATTCGCAGAAAAAGTAGCCTAGGTATTAAAAAAAAAAATTTCCAAGTTACGTGTTAGTTACGGTAAATACCTTCTTAATTCGATCAACCCCTCAAAAATGAAATATTGAAGAATCACGAACCCGTACCCCTACGATCGGCTATTTTTACGGCGAGCCCTTGCTGCTTCATTTGCTCACCTTGAATTTTTACCAAGTCCAGTGCTACATAAATACTTTATATTTAAGATTAGAAGGAAGGGAGGGAAGGGTCCAATCGAAATTTTTGTAATAACTAAAAGTATTTATAAAACTTCAAGCTACAACTTTTGTTTGAAAATTTTTTTAATCAGGCCCTTCATCTCCCCTTATTTTTAATAATGTATTGGAATGAGTTGGATTATCCAAAATTGGAGGGGAGAGAGGGGTCCAATCGAAATTTTTGTCATGGCCAAAATTATTCCAAAAATTTAGAACTACAACTTTGTTGCACAAATTTTTCAATTGGACCCTTTCCCCTTCCCCCTTCAATTTTTAATTAGTATTTTGGGAGTGTTATGCAAAATAAGTGGAGAGAGAGAGGGACTGAATTGAAAAAGTTTTCAAACAAAAGTTGTAGCTTGAAGTTTCACTAATACTTTTGGTTATGACAAAAATTGCGATTGGACCCCTCCCTCCCCCAATTTTGGATAATCCAACTCATTCAAATACATTATTAAAAATAGGGGGGAGATGAAGGGCCCGATTGAAAAAAATTTCAAACAAAAGTTGTAGCTTGAAGTACTAGGAATAATTTTGGTTGTAACAAAAATTTCAATGGGACCCCTCCTTCCCCACCAAATTTGAGTAATATAACTTATTCACACTCATTCAAAATACATTATTAAAAACTGCGGGGACGTAAGGGGCACAATTAAAAAAAAATTCAAACAAAAGTTGTAGCTTGAAGTTTTACAAATACTTTCAGTTATTACAAAAATTTCGATTGGACCCCTCCCTCCCTTCCAATTTTGAATATAAAGTATTTAGCTGTATTTTATGTAGCACTGGACTTGGTTAAAAATTCAAGGTTAGCATTGAATCAGCAAGGGCTCTCCGTAAAAATAGCCGATCATTCAGCGACACAATGCTACTGATTTTTCAGTAGATCTACTACTTTTTTAAAGCTGTACTGATTTTCTACTGATCTACTGATTTTTTCAAAAACCTCCCAATTTTTGTAAAAATTGATCTAAAATTTAAAAATGGAAAAAACAGGTTTTTAGCATAATTATTTTTTCTTCAACTGTGCTACTTTTTTCACAAAAAATTCTCTAAAAAGTATAATTGATGAAAAAAAAAATTTTCTCTACTGACCCTACTATTTTTTAATAAAAATTTTTTTCTTCTGGCTAACTACGTACATTTTTTTTGAAAATTTGTTTCTATTCACGAAAAAATCCACTGAAAGTCATGAATTAATGCCAAAACATCCTTTTTTCTCCTGAATTTATTACATTTTCTTGAAAATTCATATCATTCTACTGAATCTACTGATTTTTTACTCGAATTTCCATTTGGCAACGCTGCGATCGTTAGTTATTTTACTACCCCCTGCTGTGACTCAACATGATAAAGACGATATAAAATTTAATCTCCATTGTGTTCTTTCGAAGTGTTGTGTCGTGTCGTAAAATTTTAATAAAGGGGTTTGAATGAATTCGATAAAAGGCTAGCAAAAATACGAGGTGATTGAGGTGATTCATGGTGATCGTATTGGATTGGATTGCGAGTGACTACGTGCTTATGATAAGAACCCGTTTTTCGTGAAAAGCAAAGATAAACCTATTGCCATGTCTATTATTGTATCTCCTCGTTCAACCTTCAATGTTGTATTGCAAGTTACGACGTTGAATCAAGGGTGCAGTTTGCAGTCGCAGTCGCAGTCAGACTTCGTTTGAGCGAGAAGCATGTTGTTTCGTGCATAGTGTTACGTCGTGTGCATTTTCTAAACAGCATATTTTCTTATGGGCGTTGGCTATTGAGCTCTATTTTTTTCTCGTTATCGTGCTAGTTTCGCGTTTCATTTCGCCATGAAGATGAAAATTATTCAATACAATGGGTCATGGGTCGATAGTCGGTGCTCGTGGAATGCGGAGTATTCCGGTGAGTAAATTCGTGATAATTTTCTGTAGTTCTGTGCCTTATTCGATTCCGATTGAATTAATCTCGAGAATTCGAAATTGCGAGGTATATTTTTACTCGTCTTAATCCTTTTATTAACGTAATTCTATTTTGGGTTCGTTAGAGAATGCTGATTATTCCGTGTTTTGTTCATGAAAGTACCTGCTCGTGTGAGTGAATTGTTAAATTCTTCCTGATTCATTCTGTTTCTATTGTGTTTAATGGTCTAAATTTCTTTCTATTCGTGAACGAGCAATCTTAGGCGTGTAAGCGAGTTGAATTTGCCATTTTTTTTTTCAATCCGGTTACAAATTTATTTCAGTTTCAGTACGTTTTGTGTATCGCAGTTTCGTTCATTACCTACAGAACCTACAGTGCTTTTATACATTTTCGATCTAAAGTCAGTGTTTTCAGTTTTCCTATATTCGATCGTTGATTTTCAAGTTACGTACGGTTCTGCAAAATTTGTTGAATTAAGGTACAAGGTAGATATTGGAATTTGAGCAAATTTTGATAATTTAGGTTATTTTTTGGGACGGCCATGTTCTGCTAATTTTGAATTTGAAATAACGACTTGACTTGATGTGCTTTGCGTGTGTTTTTCAAAGTTTGACAAGTTGAGCTTGAGGTATGAAAGTTTGTTTATTTTTTGCTGTGATTTTGTTGTTTTGCTAAGTTTTCCATACCAAAATTTTGAATTTGAAATAACGACTTTTGACTTGATGTGCTTTGCGTGTGTTTTTCAAAGTTTGACAAGTTGAGCTTGAGGTATGAAAGTTTGTTTATTTTTTGCTGTGATTTTGTTGTTTTGCTAAGTTTTCCATACCAAAATTTTGTAATAACGACTTTTACAACATACCTAAGTACCTATGTGAAATAATTGAAAGAAATAATAGAATAATTTTACCATTTTGAATAATCAATTCAATCGAATTCGAATCATAATAATAAGTGTGGTGGTCTGTTGATTTGTGTGTTGTGTTGTGTTTGGAATAGTGTTTGTAGCCTCGTATAGTAGTCTTTGCTTTGTATTCGCTTCGTGTTAGTATGTTTATTGAACTGATGAATCACACACTCTCGTAAGTTGGCTAAATTTTTCATTGTCAAAAATTGAGCAAGACTATTTCAAATTTTTGTGGAATCGAGAATTTTTAGCCTATTCCTATAGATAAAGAAAGACGAGCGGTGTCGAAACGTGTCTTTAGTATCTACTTATTTAGTGCGCGATTTCGATGAACGACTAATTTACATACGAATTATTATTATTGTTTGCAGATTATCGAATTGCCGAATCTTTGCGACGTTGAAGTGTTCGTGTCCAGTCGTAAATATTGTTGAATTTGAAATTCGAGGATCGAAGTGCTGCTGCGATATTCTTCGTTGTTTTACGTCATGCGAATGATACCGATTCTATCTCACGTCACAACCACATCCTCCTTCGGTTCCAATTAATTGCAAATAGTGAGTACACATTATGCGTTAATAAACAACGAATTATTAATATTTGATTTCTAAATTATAATTTGTTTGTGAACTCATCAGTTGCTGTATCCGTGTCCAGTCGTGAATGTTCTACTTGAATGTTAAATTCGAAGATGGAAGTGCTGCCATGTACATCGGTGATCGCGAAATACACAAACGGTGTTGTGTCTCCTGCAATCCTGAACCGAGTAACTTACATTCTGGCTTTCTTGTTCGCTGATGACCAATTTGATTCATACGTAGTCGACGATGCCATTGCCGCCAACGGTTCGAAGTAGCAGTCGAGTCGATGCAACGAATGTCTTCAACAACAAATTTATCAACTATATGGCGATGTACCTAATTATGGCGAATGAAAACTTTCAATACGATACATCGGCGTACCAGAGATGAGTACCTTTGGCAGTTACATCGGAAAAATTGTATCTACGTACCTATGTAATTGGTGAGTGATTCATTTATCACGAATTTCTTTTCTTTAAATTTCAAAGTTAGATGACTTGAGTATGCAGTTTCCTTTTTGAAAGTTTTTCTCGTAAAATTTTTCCTCGTGTGGAATTTCGGAAATTCATTTTACGTACATTTTTCCTCGGATTTTCTTTTTTACTACCCGATTAGTGAGTGATTACAAAATTTTTTTCAAAATGAATTTTTGTTCCGAGAGGTTTCTGCCAAAATTTTGATTCTTGGTTCATTCTTTAGAATATCTCTTTTTTGAAGTTGACATTATTTGAAATCTATTTATAATAATATTTTGTTTCTGAAAATTGAAATAATTTTTGATGTAAGTTCTAAAAAATTTTCTCAATTTTTTTGAAGTTTTTTTTCCTCAAAAATGTTTGTATTATGTAGTAGGTATAGTACTTTGACTTTTTTTCGAAGCTAAAAATAATTTTGTGAAAAATTTAAATTCATGACGTGAGCAATTTTTTTAAACCAATTTTTTCTTAAAATTCGACCCTACAACTTACTGTAAGATTTCTCGAGTCGTAATTTCGAGGAAAAATTACCTTTTTTTGCGAAAATTTTAGTTTAGTAGTTTAAAGTTTTGAAAATATTTTTTGAATCAATTTTTATCAATTCGTGAAGATTTATTTTTGTATTTTTTCGTAAAATTCGACCGTACAACAGTAAGACTTCTAGAGTAAAAAAAAAATTTTGGGGGAGGAATTAATGGCAATTTTTATTCATTGAGTGGAACAATTTTTTTCAACCAACTTTGCCAATTATTATCGGATTTTTCATTTTTCGAATAATTTGACCTTACAACTGTAGAATTTCTCGAATAATAATTTCGAGAAAATATACCCCATTTTTTTTTGGAGAATTTCAACTTAGCATATCACCGAAAAAATTTGGAATTGTATTTTGAACCCATTTGAAATCTTTCAATTTCTTGAATTTTTGGAGAGAAAAAAATCTCAGTTTTATTGGAGAGGGAAGTCTCAATTATTTAGTTCGAAAATAAATATTTTTTAGTTTACGTACTAAAATTTTTACTCAATTTTGTTGAAGCTTTTTTTCTCAAAAATGTTTGTATTCTGTAGTAGGTATACTCACTTTGTGCCTATACTTTACCTTTTTTCGAAGCTAAAATTAATTTTGCGAAAAATTTAAATTCATGAGTTGAGCAATTTTTTCTTGAAATTTGACCCTACAACTGTAAGATTTCACGAGTCGTAATTTCGAGGAATAATTCACAATTTTTGCGAAAATTTTAATGTAGTAGTTTAAAGATTTTTGAAAATATTTTTTGAATCAATTTTCATAAATTCGCGAAGATTTTGTATTTTTTCGTAAATTCGACCGTACAACAGTAGGACTTTTTTTGATTGGGGGGAGGGGGGAATCAATGACAATTTTTATTCATTGAGTGGAACAATTTTTTTTAACCAATTTTGCCAATTATTATCGGATTTTTCATGTCTCGAATAATGCGACCCTACAACTGTAGGATTTCTCGAAACTGAAAAATCTCAATTTTTTGAAATTTTTATAGGGAAAATTCCTAATAATTTGAAATGAATTTTTACGAAATCCCACTTTTTTAGTAGGTGGGAAATTTTTCAGATTTTTTTTGAGAAAGCTAAGCACCTCAATTTGTTTAGGGTTGTAAATTTTTTGGTTGTTGATTCTTTGAATGCCTTGGAGTGAAAATATTTCTTGGAAGTTCTTTCATTAGAGCATTTTATTTATTTATTTATTTTTATTTTTTTTTGAAATCAAAACTTGTACCTGAATATATTCAGATTTTTTTTTTCAAAATTCTCTAACTGAATTTTTTTGATATTTTGGTTACCTACATAAAATGTTGCCTTTCGATTTTTCATTTTTCACTCGAAATTTTTCTTATTTGAATTTTTCTTTAGTTAGAGCTTCAAAAAAAGAAATATTTTTCATGTTTCTATTTTTTCCCCTATTTTTTAAATCTTATCTACCTTTTCCTTTTCACTTAGATAGTAGATACTCGTATCTATTTTTTTTAGTTCAAATTAATTTTCCTTAAGCTTGTTCTCAACATTTTTTCTCACTCTTGTGCATACTCATAGTTGTTTCGTAGATTTAAAAAAAAATGTTTTGGTTTTGAATTTTCGTCTTCATTACTTTTTTGAATTCCTTTGCTTGGTAATTTGCTTCATTTCCCCCTTTTTTATTTTATTTTTTTGTTTGCGTCAGAATTGTGATTATCAAAATTCAATTTTAATGTTTTTTTACTTACCTGATTTTAAAAAAAAAAAAATCCTGGAAAAATTTCTCTCGAACTGTTTTAATAACATTACCTTTCGAAGTTTTCGAATTCATCCTTTTATTTTTAAAATTCATGAGCGACGAGAAAAATTGGTCATATCTACAGTCTTTCCAAAAAAAGTGAAATTTCTTGAATCAATTTGAATAATTTTTTTTATCACGGAGATTGAATGGTTTCTTTACCTGTTTAATTAGGTGAGAAATTTTTTCACGTACCTACACCAAGAAAAAAAACAAACGGATTAATTTTATATTATAAAAAAAATCATAGGGGTTTTCCCCAAAAATTTGAGTAATATTTTGTGCTCCTAAAAATTGAGAAAAATTCAAAGATTGTTTTCTACAAGAAATTTGAAAGAACTGCATTTTTTAAAACTCAAATTTGAAAAACATTAGATAAAACATACTGCCAAAAAATTTGAGCATTTTTTTGTCGAGAAAATTCAGAAATTTTTTTCTAGGTATAAATAAATTTTAAAGACATTCGACTGCAAAATGGAAAGAAAATTTCACATTATAAATAATTATTAGAAAGTTTTTTTATTCCAAAAAAATTGCACAATTTTTTATTCTAAAAAAGTTCAGAAGGTTTCTCTCGATAATTGAGGAATTTGTGCTGTCCCCTTACAAAAAAATTTGAAGTTTGTTTTCTACCAGAAATTCTATCGAAAGATTTTTAGGTACTTCGATTTTTTTACAAATTGAATTTGAAAGAAATTATAATTTTTTAAACAAGGAGTTTTGAAGAAAAATGATAATTTCATTTTACTTTTTTTTTTTACAAAAAATCAAAAATTAATATTTTTTGTAAAAAAAAGCAAGATGAAATTAGTTTCCAATTTTTCTTCAAAACTTCTCAGATGAAAAATCAAAATGACGTCTTGCAAAGGCAGAGTGTCTACAGGTCATGAAAATCATGAAAAGTCATGAAATTTGAAAATGGGTCATGAAAAAGTCATGAATTTTGCTGCTGGAAGTCATGAAATTTTTATTTATTAGGCAAAATTTGCCCTTTTTTTTCTTTCATAATTGAATATTTCTTTTAAAAAATTTCGCTCTCGCTACGCTCGAGCAGTATTAGAATTGAAACTTTCAGTACTTCAAATTCACATTTTTCTTACTCAAAATTGCAGTTTTTTTGAAAAAAATATTCCCTCGCTTCGCTCGGGAAATATTATTTTCATCTCATTTGCTAAAGTTTCAAATTTTCGGTACTTGAATTTGGTATTTTCAGTAATTCTGTTCAGTTCGTCACTGTTTGGGGTGCAATTTTTTCTCTACTTAAGGGCATAAAATACCAAAATACAGCTCTCTTTGTTTTCGAAGAAAAAATGAAAATTTTTATTTCAAAATGACCACCCCTGAAAGTTGAACCCATCCATGATTTCATCCTAGCTGCGTCACTGGGGAAAAATAAGGATTTTTTTGCTCCCCCCCCCCCATATTCATTCCAAGTTACTCTCATGCTGGAAGAGGGGGGGGGGGTGTCCCTGAAAATGTTAAAATATTGTTCTTGAAAAAAGTCATGAAAAAGTCATGAATTTTCAAAAAAAAATTAATGTAGACACCCTGAAAGGTCTTGAAAAATTCTGCTTGTGAAAGCTATGCATTCAAATTTTTTTTAAAGGTAGCCCCCCCCCCCCTCCTTAAGTAGGTTAATGTAGAATTCGTGAATTCAAATTACATTACAAAAGAAAAATATCACAAAAAATGTCGCGAATTTCAGCTTTCAAAATTTGGTAGACACCTTGTTAAAGCAGATTCCAAAAAAATTGAGCATTTGTTTGTCAAGAAAATTTAGAAATTTTTTTCTTGGAATGAATTGAAAGTAATTTTTACCTCACGAGTAAAAAATATTGAAAGAAAATTATTCCAAAAAAAAAATCAGCATAATTTTTTATTCCTAAAAAAAATGCAGATGTTTTCTCTAAAAAAATTTAAGATTGTTTCGTGTTAAAAAAAAATTGATGATAATTTTTTACAAGGAATTTAATTAATTTTTTTTTTACTTCAATTCTCTTTTTTACTCAAAATTGAAAAAATGAGAATTTCCATGAGCAGAATCCAAAAAATTGAGCTTTTTTTTGTCAAGTGAATTTAGGATTTTGTTTTCTCTCTGAATAAATCGATACAATTTTTATTGTAAAATTCAGAGATTTTTCTCTCCAAAAATATGAGAAATGCTCCAAAAAATTGAGAAATTTTTTTCTCTTTCCGAAAAAATTTAAAGATTTATTTTCCACAAGAAACTTGATTAAAAGATTTTTACTCTTAATTTTTTTTTTCAATTTTTTTTTTGCTTACCTAAATTTAAAAAATTAGAATTCTCCAAAGCAGACGCTAAACTCCAAAAAAATTGAGCATTTTTTTTTTGGTCAAGAAAATTCGGAAATTTTTTTCTCAAAATAAATGGGAAGAATTTGACTCTACAAAATTACCTCATAAGTGAACATTGAATTTTTTTTATTCCAAAAAAAGTAATTGGCGCAATTTTTTATTCTAAATGAATGCAGAGGTTTTCTCTCCTGAAATTTGAGAAATGTTTCAACTTTCATGTTCCAAAAATATTGAGAAATTTTCTTTCCATTTACCAAGACAAATAATTTAATGTTATTTTTCTGCGAAGAAATTTGATTGAAAGATTTTTTACTCCAGTTTTTCTTAGAAACAAATTTGGAAAAATTGACATTTTTGTAAGTAGATTTCAAAAAAAATAGGCAGTTTCTTGTCAAGAAAATTTAGAAATTGATTTAAAGATTTTTTACTTCAGTTTTTTTTAGCCAGATTTGGAAAAATTGAAATCAAATTTTTTACAAATTCGCTTAGGGTAGGATTTTGCATTGGCTCAAATGGTAGCCTTTGTAATTGAAAAAATGCAAATGGTCACTTTTGGAAATTTTCTGAAAATTAAAATTTTTCTAAATTTGGTACCTATGTGGATTTTCTTAATTCGACAAAAAATTTCAATTTTGTTTCTTTTTGGATTTTAATAAATTTATCGATGTTTCAAATACCTATAGTAAAACTTCTATTACATTTTGTTTCAAGAGGTCTCTGCCAAAATATTTTGTTTCTGAAATTGGAATAATTTTTGATATTTTGTTTACGTAAAATATTGCCTCGAACGAGCTCAATATTTTTATATCATGGATTTTTTTTCTGATCTAGAGATTTTAAAATATTTTTTAGTTTACGTTCTGAAATTTTTTTCTCAATTTTTTTGAAGCTTTTTTTCTCAAAAATGTTTGTATTATGTAGTAGGTATACGTACTTTGTGCCTATATACTTGGCTTTTTATCGATGCTAAAATTGATTTCGTGAAAAATTTAAATTCATGAGTTGAGCAATTTTTTGGAACCAATTTTTTCTTGAAATTCGACCCCTCAACTGTAAGATTTCTCGAGTCGTAATTTCGAGGAAAAATTCACCATTTTTGTGAAAACTTTAATTATTTAGTAGTTTAAAGATTTGAAAATATTTTTTAAAATCAATTTTTATCAATTCATGAAGATTTTGTATTTTTTCGTAAAATTCGACCGTACAACATTAGGACTCTTGAAGTAATTTTTTTTTTTTTGGGGGGGGGGGGATCGATGACAAATTTTATTCATTAAGTGGAACAATTTTTTTAACCAATTTTGTCAATTATTATCGGATTTTTCATTTTTCGAATAATTCGACCCTACAACACTGTATAGGATTTCTCGAATAATAATTTCGAGAAAATATAGGCACCCCATTTTTTTTGGAGAATTTCAACTTAGCATGTCACTGAAAAAATTTGGAATTGTTTTTTGAACCGGTTTGAAATCTTTCAATTTTTGGAGAGAAAAAAAATCTCAGTTTTATTGGAGGAGAAAGTCTCAATTATTTAGTTTGAATAATATTCTGAATATTTTGTAATGAAAAATTTTGTGCCGTTTGAGTTTTTTTTTCAAACTTTTGAATGTTTGATTTTTTTAGTCGATAATTATATTTCTTAGATGTTAAAACTGAAAAATCTCAATTTTTTGAAATTTTTATAGGGAAAATTCCTAATAATTTGAAATGAATTTTTACGAAATCCCACTTTTTTAGTAGGTGGGAAATTTTTCAGATTTTTTTTGAGAAAGCTAAGCACCTCAATTTGTTTAGGGTTGTAAATTTTTTGGTTGTTGATTCTTTGAATGCCTTGGAATGAAAATATTTCTTGGAAGTTCTTTCATTAGAGCATTTCATTTATTTATTTTTTATTTTTTTTGAAATCAAAACTTGTTACCTGAATATATTCAGATTTTTTTTTCAAAATTCTCTTACTGATTTTTTTTGATATTTTGGTTACCTACATAAAATGTTGCCTTTCGATTTTTCATTTCTCACTCGAAATTTTTCTTATTTGAATTTTTCTTTAGTTAGAGCTTCAAAAAAAAGAAATATTTTTCATGTTTCTATTTTTTACCTTATTTTTTTAATCTTACCTACCTTTTTCTTTTCACTTACATAGTAGATACTCGTATCTATTTTTGTTTAGTTCAAATTAATTTTCCTTGAGCTTGTTCTCAACATTTTTTCTCATTCTTGTGCATACTCATAGTTGTTTCGTAGATTTAAAAAAAATGTTTTGGTTTTGAATTTTCCTCTTTTTTACTTTTTTGAATTTCTTTGTTTGGTAATTTGCTTCATTTCCCTTTTTTTTATTCTATTTTTTTTGAATTTGCTGGTTTATCAAAGTTTGGCAATTTTTTCGAATTTTCAAAAAAAGTTTTTCAAAATTTTACAATTTCTTGGATTTTCTAGTTTTTTGAAGTTTGTAGAATATTAGTAAATCTTCAGTTTTAAAAATTTGGCAATTCTTTCTTGATTTTTTAACGTATTCTTCTTTTTTTTAAAATAATATTTATTAATTTCCTCAATTGCTCGAAATTTTCTTACTTTTGCGTAGATCATTTTTTCGTTTTGTTTACAATTTTTGGGTGATGTAATTTTTTATTTAAGATTTGTAATTTTATAAATCTCAAGTTTTTAAAAATCTGGCAATTTTTTCTTGATTTTTTTAAATGCATTCTTCTTTTTCTAAAATGATTCTCAATTGCTCGAAATTTTTCAATTTTTACGTAGATAATTTTTTCCTTTTATTAATGAATTTACATTTTTATGGTAATGTAAATCTCTTATTCTTTTTTTAAACTTGTCTTTTTAAAACTCGTCAACTTTTTTAAATTATCAAATTTTTTAGAATTAATTTTTGATAATTATTCTTTAAAGGATTTGGTTCGTTTTCTCACTGCTTTCGTTATAGTTTGTTTTTTGTGGTATTCGCCTTTTTTTTCCAATTTGAAGATGATTTCAAATTCTTTAAAATTACTGTTTTTTCAAAATTATCATTTTTTTTTAAATTTCACCTTTAAAATTTTTTTTCCGTTTTTTAAGAGGTTGTACATTTCTTATGTTTTTTTTTCATATTCGTTCGTTTTTAAAATGAGTCAGTTTTTCAATTTTTTTGCAATTCTTTTGTTTTTTCAAAAATTTGCAATTTTTTGGTATTCGTTTATTTTTAATTTCATAATTAAGTATTACATACCTACCCAAATCTTCAAAATTACGAGTTAGTCAAAAATTTACATTTCTTTTTCCCATTTGGGATATTGTCTTATTCATTTAAATTTACCAATTTTTGCAACCACTAAAATTTTCAAATTTTTCAAAATTCGTTGACTTTTCAAAATTTTTGAACTTTTGTTCAATTTTTTAAAATTTATCATCTTTCTGCCATTATCCACATTTTAATTTTTTTTTCAAGAGTTCATTCCGATGTTTTCTTAATTTTTTGGCATTCGTGTGTTCTTTGAAACGTGTCAATTTTGATTTTTTTTTTAAATAATGTTTTTACCATTCCCTTGTTATTGTTTGATTTTTGTAATTTGCCATTTTTGTCATTCATTTGAAAATTTCTCAACATGATTTTCCTCGCTTTTTGAAATATTAATTTTGTAATTTTCTTGAAGTTAGCCAATTTTCTCATAATTTTCAACAAAAAAAGGATTGAAAATCTTATATACCTACTCGTAATTATTTTTGCTGGAATAAATGAATAATGAAAAAAAAAAATTTTTGGAAAAATGATAAATATGATGAAAATTCTGTCAAATTTCTGTCAATTTTGAGATTTTTACATTTTCTTGATCTATGACACTTGTAGCTTCATAAACTATAAAAATCTCAAAACAGAAAAAAAATGGGACTTCCATCTTCGATGCTTTAGGGTACAGAATTGAGAGCTAAAAAATTCTTGTTGGGTAAAAAAATTCGTTCAATGTATGTTTTGAGAAAATAATCTTTCCGAAGAAATCATTTTATTGGAGAACAGGCCAACGTTTCTTAATCTTCGTGGAGCAAAATATTTATTATTTAAAACTTTTCAGAAATTTTCAAATTTCTCTTATTAACTTTTTTCAAAATTTCTGATTATTCAAAAATTTAGGTTTTAGCAAATTGAATATTTTTTAATAGCTTTGGAATATTATTTTTTTGTAATTTGTCAGAATATTGAATTTTTCTAAATTTTTTATTTTTAATGGTGATAATTTTTTCTTGATAGGTATGAAATCTAAATTTGCATTTTTCTTGAATTTTATTCATTTTTGAAACTTTGTAGGTTTTATTAGGTACGAATTTAACATAATTTATACCTTTCGAATAATTATCAACTTTTTCAATGTTAGTCAATTTTTTTTCAATTTCCCAGAAGTTGTTGGCAATTTTTTGGATTATATTTTTTAGATTTTTTTTCGACATTAAATGATCGATTTTTAGGTTTAATTTAAAAAAAAAAAAAAATTATAATTAGTACCTATTTGCATTGAATTGAATGCGATTTTTCATTTTTCGAAAATTACTGAAAATTAAAATTTTGAAAAATTCAGTCAGGGTAGGATTTTGCAATGATTTTTTTCGGAGCCTTTGTCATTGATTAAATGCAATTTTTCATTTTTTGAAATGGAGTGCACATGAAATATGATTTTTTTTTCGGAGCCCTTGTCATTGATTAAATGCAATTTTTCATTTTTTGAAATGGAGTGAACATGAAATATGATTTTTTTTTTCGGAGCCCTTGTCATTGATTAAATGCAATTTTTCATTTTTTGAAATGTAGTGAACATGAAAATTTTTCACAAATTCAGTTGGGGAGGATTTTACATTCGACTAAATGGTAGCCATCGTCATTGATTAAATTTAATTTCTCATTTTTTGAAAATTTCTGAAAATCAAATTTTTCACAGATTCGCTTGGCTCGTTCACAATGCGCCTTAACTTTTTGCTTTATTTGCTTTCACCAGTACATATTTTACAAACGTGTAAATACACAAATTTCTGGCCACCAGATTGGTGCAGACAGTAGTGAGTGTTAAGCAAAAGCAAAAAGTTAAGGTGTATTGTGAACGATCCTTTAGGGTAGGATTTTGTATTGGATCAAATGGTAGCCTTATAAATTCAAAAAACACAAATCGTCATTTTTCTAAATTTACTTGAAATTAAAATTTTCAGAAATTCAGTATGGGTGGGATTTTGCATTTGGTCAAATGGTAGCTTTATTAATTCAAAAAATTCGAATTGTTATTTTTTGAAATTTCCTGAAAAATGAAATTTTTGGAAATTCAGCCTGAGGAGGGTTTTGCTTTGGATCTTAGGGTAGTTTTTTTCATAGATTGAATGCCAT
Organism: Balanococcus diminutus; assembly: GCA_959613365.1. Taxonomy (NCBI): domain Eukaryota; kingdom Metazoa; phylum Arthropoda; class Insecta; order Hemiptera; family Pseudococcidae; genus Balanococcus; species Balanococcus diminutus. The sequence continues at coordinate 57,919,651 of OY390716.1, read as the reverse complement.
TTCTCAATTTTTTGGTCAAATAGTAGCCTTATTAATTCAAAAAATGCAAATTGTCACTTTTTGAAAATTATTGTAAATTGAAATTTTTTAAAAATTCAGACAGAGGAAGATTTTGCATTAGGATAGCTTAATTTCTCAATTTTGGAATTTTCTAAAAATGAAAATTCTCACAAATTCGCTTAGGGTAGGATTTTGCATTGGGTCAAATGGTAGCTTTTGTAATTGAAAAAATGCAAATGGTAATTTTTTGTTTTCTGAAAATTGAAAGTTTTACTAATTCTGCCAGAGGAGGATATCTTTGGGTAGATTTTTTCATTAAATAAATGCAATTTCTCATTTTTTGAAAATTTACATTTTTACGCATTAAGCACGGGTAGGATTTTTCATTGAATTTTTTCGAAGCCTTTTTTATTGATTAAAAGAAAGTAGGTTGGCCATTATTTTTGAAATTAAAATCATGAATACTTTTACGTTCTGAAAATTGAGTTGATTTCTTGGTTTGGTTGTTTTGTTTGAATTTCAACTTGGGTATATAAATTTGACTTTTTTTGAATGGTCATTTTTATCAAATTTTAAAAGGAATTTGTCCAATTTTTATTTGAAATTTCCAAGTGATTTCTGTTTACTTCCTTTAGTTTGTCAAGTTTTAAAATTTTCCAACTGTTCATTTGAAAAAAAAAAAAATTAGTTGTTACTATTTATGATGATTATGAACTTCTTTAAACTCCGACTCGTGATTTTTTTTTTCGAGTGCTGCATTGCATTTTTTGTTCATTAATCGAAAATTTGTTCGTGTTACTTAGGTGCGTGTTGAAGAATCCATCGATACGCCAGATTCGAGCTTGTACATATACATATTTTGCAAACGGTGAAGAACGGCTGAAAATGAACGTGAACCTGCGCTACTGTAATCGGTCTTCAACGGAGGTCGTACTCAGTTGTGGTGAGTTTATTCTATTCTTTTGTCGAGTTTTCGAATATAATACTTCGTGAATTTTATTGACCTAGTGACTTGGTCTATTTTTGTTGAATTTCCGTGCGTGTGGTAAAATTTGCCTCGTGAAGGTTATCGATAAATGGTGATCATTTTTATTTTTTATACCTACTCTTTTTTTTTTCTAAATTTGAATTCGAATCTACATAATTATTTCTAGTTTTTTCATATCAAAAGTATTCGCTCAAACTTGAGCAAATGATATTTTTTATTCTAATATTATGAATTTTAGTATCTACTCGCGGTGTTGGCAAAATGACGAATTTTTGGTTTCTATTTACTGGATTTAAAATTATTTTGTTCAATTTTCTCACGTGTGAATGGATATGGAACTTTTCATTAGATTGTGCTAGTTCCAAGGGCGGTATATTTTCCTTTCATTAATACTTTATTATTTCAACAGATGATGCTGTATAGTACAGTGAATTCAAAATGAAGCAGTCAAATAGGAACAAATGATGATACATGAGACAAATTTGAGAAATTTCAAGCGCATGCGGTCAATAACTTCGCCTTCTGCTGTTGAAGATTCCATTGTTCCGGTAGTTCGGGTCGAAAAAAGGTAAAAGTTGAAATTACTAACAACAGATCGAACGGCATGACGACCACGGACCAAGAGGCCGATTTATCCAACACGGCAACGTCTGTCCATTCCTGGAATATTGAATGTATTATTCAGCTTCATTTTATGTATAAAAAAAAAGGACGTTAATTTTGAAATTTCGTAAATATGACGAACGAACAACAGTTAGAAAAATGAATCTTTTTTTGACAGTATTTTTGCCCCGTTTGTGAAAAATTTTTCCATCTATAGACGCAGAGATTGATAAGCGCAGCGCATATAATTATTATCATCAACAAATTGTATAATTGAAATGCTACGTACATCGTTATAGTTCATATCTTCCAGTTATTTTTTATTTGATATTTTTGTAATTAACGAATTGTGCGATTGAAATTCCATCATGTGTATATCGTTGGATCATATAGCTTCCAGTTATTCTATTCGATAGGTGAATTTATTTTCTAAAATGACCCTGTTTTTTTCATGTGTTTGATAAGTTGTTGTTCAAATTTTTCATCGTGTTCGTTGTCTTCGATTCGGTATTTTTCGCGGTTAGGTGCCTGAATTGGAATCGTCGAACGTTGGTGGGGCAAGGTGGTATTTTTTTTTCAATTCTTTGGTGCGGGCGTCCGCGTTTGGTTTTGTTACGGAGTCGTGCTTTATGAGCTCAATTATCAATATCGGTGCCGTCCACCGTGATAGTTGGAGCCATTTCACGATAACTCTTCTTCGGCAGACGAGGGCTGATGAGGGGATCCTGTAATGAAATTGGGCTCAAAATTGATTCGTTTTTCGCGTAGGATTCTCAATTCGTTGGTTTAGGTGTTCAATGTTTCGGTTTTCCGGGGTTGTGCACACTGCGCTCGATTACCAACGGTGCCGTACCACCTTGGTTGGTAATCGTATGGGCCAGTTGGCAGCTTCATTCTTCTTTGGCTGAACGAGGGCTGATGGAAGAATTCTGGGACCAAACGTTCGGACGGTCTCGCGTTCGAGGATCTTTGAAGGTGTTGTTTTTGACGGGTGGTGTGGACAATCGCGAGCTCACGCCATGTCTGCGAAGCGCATCTCCGACTAGGATTAGCCATCGATGTCGGTATCTGTGTCTGGAGACCTCACGACATCGAGAAAGACCTGTAGTTTCTTACGACACTGACACGGTCTTCCCCAGGATATCGTTTGGCTGGCGACCTGGAACCGGAGGACAGTCAGGGTTAGTATCAAACTAAAGGTATTTAGGATTGTCTCTTAGCATGCTTTCAATGGATTACGTGAACTATCGCGAGTTCACGCAATGCCTGAGGATGCCACGTCTGTTAGGTTATCCATCGATCTCGCACGACATCGAAACAGCCATCGATGTCGTGGGACATCGAGAAAGACCCGGAGTATTCTACGGCGCTGGCGCGAACTTCCCCGGGAATGCGTCGGCCGGCCGGCGACCTGGATCAGGAGGACATTCCAGAGCCGTATTAAGCGAAGGGTATGGAGGGTGCGAATAATTCGCATACGCCCGAGTACAACGTAGCGTTGTTTGGATTGCGGATCAAAACTGTACGAGTTGGGTATCAAAATTTCTCTTATTGCGAAGTATCAGTCCCGGACCATAGGAGTAGGTGATTATCCGGGGCTGGCCAGGACAACGGGATTTGCGTCTTGGGTACTGCGAGCTCGGAGGGCCTTACGGCACCCTGCACCACCATCATTCGATGGGGAACTGGTACATTGCCTAAGAGGGGTCCTGAGATGACCGCGGTAACGGCTTCGCAAACGGGAACGGTTTCCTAGTGTTATCGTTTCTGTAGGCCACGAGCTCCATCAAAGAGGTTGGAGGCTGGTCGGCTGTTTTGGCTCGACCGATTTCGGTCTATATTATTCTTCGGGCTGCGTACCACCAGTACAATGTTTGAAGAATAATCTAAATTTAAAACGGTCGCCGAATAGGCGTACCGTAAGTTCCTTTGCCTCGACAATGGATGACTCATTTGGTTTTGCCCGCGATGTTCGCGCCTTGTCTACTGGTTACGGTCTAGCGAACATCGCCCGTGGTGAGTGATCTCCCTGGGTCAAGGTACTGCCTCGCTCGTTGAGGCAGTTGAAGAGTGTGTGAAGTGAGAATGTTGATCCGGATTGTTTCGCAATGCTACGTTGTACTCGGAGAGTATGGGTTTTGTTTGCTTCTTTTAGTGGATATTGTTTCAAAATTGAATTAGTTTGGAATCGAGTTATTATTTAATAATCATTTTTTTTTTAATTTTTGCGAAATTATTGAAAAAATAGGTAATCAGTACCTTTTGGCCTCAGGATAATAATTTTTTTTGCGGAGATTTAATTTATTCGTCGTCGTTGCTTCTTTGATTGGGTATTTTTTCAATAAAAATTTGTTTTTGATTTGATTTTTTCTCCAAATTTAATAGTTTGTGGGGTGTCTCTCTGGCTCTGGGTGAAGATGAAAATTGTAATCATTCCGTTTCCTTTCGAAATTGTCAGTTTTAATAATATGTCAAATCAAGCCCCCACCCCCTCTTGGAAAAGCATCCCTCTCAATCGCGTATTATTGTCAGCTCTTTTTTCAGTATTATTCTATTTTTCTCATGTTCGCGAATTATGTCGTTATTTATTCATGTTGTTATCATTGTTCTATTTTTAAGTAAAATATTTTATTGCAAATTATTGTGATAACCGATCACGGTTTTTCACTGCTTTGCGGCGGGCAGTGTTTTTTAACCCAGATCGGTTAATTTAGATTTAATATTGTAATTCATTCTCGTCTTAAAACGCCGCACAGTTTAAATAAAACAGAAATTCGTTTGGTTTTTCATTTTTCATCAACTTTTCAGGTTTAATTGCATTATTAATGATTGCACAATAATATTATTCTGGGAAGATGAAGAAGAAACACGAAAACTTGAAATAATGTCTCAAAGTTGAGGTCGGAAAATAATAAAAATTATTCAATATTACGAAGGGAAGTGCAATTTCATCAATATGGCCAGGAATGTTTCAAGTAAATTGTAGTTTTGGTCAAAACTAGTCAATTTTTTCGGTTTAGGTATTTATTGATGAATAGGGAAAACATATCTAAGCTCTGGACTTCTTACTAATCACATATTTTCAATGAAAAAATGGCTTATATCGTTAGATACATTCCAGAGGCAAAGTGTGCCCATAAAACGAGGTGAGTAAATTCATAAAACTGTTGATATCGCTTGGAAATTGAAACTAAAAATGAAGACTGAGAAATATTGGCCAACTCGAAAATCATTTTTATTGAAATTTGCAAGAACAGGAGCTCATTACCCCTTTAAATAAATCGAAAAACGATGAGAAAATATGAAATCGACAACGAAGGTATCATTACCCCTTGAAATGATCAAAAAACATGGGAAAATGCTTGTGAAATTATTCCTGCAAAACACGCAGTTAGGCAGCCGCAATAACACATTACCAATTCGCCATTATATCGTTGATATCTCCGCAAATTTTGATGCGATTTTGAAACGGATTGCGAATTTGCAATCGTCGAGTTCGACTCTATCAGACTAGACCCATAGATGCCCAATTTTCGATAATGTTTTTTATTCAAACCCAAAAGGTCGAAATTCAAAAATTTGCCATGTTCTTGTTTATGGTTCGATTGAGCTGAAATTTGATTTGCATGCTCATTTCAGGTCGTGGATTTCGAAAATGTCTGTATAAACGTTGCGTACTAAAGAACTTGCAAATTGAAATTTTTATTTTTCGAAGTTGGCAACAATGCGTCTGGATGTTCTCAAATTTCTATTCTGCCACCTCATATTGAAAGGGAAATACACTTTGAATCTACATTTTATGCGCATTTCAAAGGAAATACGTAAAATTTGAAATTGCATGTCAAATGGGTTGCATAAGCAGTACATTTGAAGGAGCGAACTTTCACAAATTAATATGGAAATGCGACTGTTTAAAACATCAATTTTTGAATTTTTGAATTATTTCTTCGGTTTATTACTAATTCGAGGTCGCTGATCACGATTATGGTGTTGGTTTTAAGTTCGCGTACCTGCTTGCCCACCAAACGTGGATTTTCGTAAAAAATTGCGGGTTTCAAGAGGAAGGAGGGATGCGTGAAGAAAATTAATATCATATTCGTGATCACCGACCTTCAATTAGTCGATAACGAATCTAATCTCGATTTTTTTGAAAATTGCTGAATTTTCAAAGTGCTCGTATTCGCGAACTAAGCTTCGTAGAGCAAAACTGATAGCAGAATCGGAATCAGCGGGGTCGACTTAGTCGAAAAGCACTCTTATCTCGATTTTTTTGGATGTCAAAAAAATCGAAAAAATCAACGATGGTTAACCTTCCTTTTTTTTTGAAAAAAAAACTTTTTGTCTCAGATCGACGTGTGAGGTGTCTAGGAGGGGGTAATCGGACCAGGCGAATCGACCCCAGCGATCAGTTTCCCGATCGGAGGCGAATTCGCGGAAATATGAACCATTTTTCGTAACTCAGAAACTATGCATCGGATTTGAAAACCGATGGCATTTTCGGGTTCAGCGATCTCTAATTACCCCATATACTAAATGTTAACTCGATCCGGCCATAAATAACATTTTAAAAAATTCCTAAAAATTAAAGCAAAAAATTGAGTAAGTTTGTAATTTTTTGCAAAATTTGAAAAAAATTGTCGAAAATGGGTGTACGAAGGGTCGATTCCGATAGAGTCGAACCCGACGATTGCAAATCTGCAATCAGATTCAAAGTTAATTATTATTAGGAGGGCCGACGTGTAGCGCTATCTGTAGTTGCACACATGAACTAAGAATGCGATGAAATGAAGAAATACGATTTCGAAAAATAAATCCACAAGTAGCGCTATCTATCAGAAGCAATACTAAACTTTGTTCTGTTTTTAAAAAATCAAGTTCACAAAAATCAAGTCCGATTTCCAGATATGTGCGTGGCGCTATCTCTCGGAACATTATTAAACTAAGGTCTGAAAGTGGCCAAAAAGGCCTCAAATTTGGAACACTATTCTCCCGTAATTACTACGTAATTACGGTAATTTTTCTGGGAAAAATACAAGTTTGGTCCACTTCCACTAATCCCAAAACCAGCAATCTAGACTAGCGGCGCTCAGCTAGTCTAGATTGCGAGTTTTAGAATGGTCGAAAGTGGATCAAAATTGTATTTTTACCGGTAAAATTACCGTAATTACGTGGTAATTACGGAAAAAAGTTTTTCTTATTTGAGGCTTATTTTGGTAACTTTTTCAACGTTAATTCACTAATGTTCCGAGAGATGGCGCTACTTTCATATCTAGATATCAGACCCAATTTTTTAAAAACAGAACAAAGTTTCGTAAATAACACCACAGATGGCGTTGCTACTACTGAATCTATTGAAGGTCAAAGATTTGGTAATGAATAACAATAGACTTTTGGAGAAGTGTGCTCTGATTGGTCCATTCATTGCCAAATCTTTGATTTTTAATATCTCCGCTAATAATGGTCTGATTTTGAAAACAAAAGCATATTTGTAATCGTCGAAGTCATAGAATTCAAAATTTGACAATTGTTTCGAGCAGTGTTGCACACCTCGCGAAATAAAATTTTTATCTCGCGAGGTTGGCATCACTGCTCTAAATAAATTTTAAATTTAGATTCTACTGCTTTGATTTAGTGATATTAGACACCAAAAACATTTTTCTAGCTATTCTGGAAGCTGCAATATTACAAAAAGTACGAGACAAAGGACTGTGATGTTATGGTGAGCTCTGATTGGTAGTTAGCTTACCACAATTTTGACCTTTAATATCTCCGCGAATATTGATCCGATTTTGAATCTGATTGCAGATTTGCAATCGTCGGGTTCGACTCTATCGGAATCGACCCTTCGTACACCCATTTTCGACAATTTTTTTCAAATTTTGCAAAAAATTACAAACTTACTCAATTTTTTGCTTTAATTTTTAGGAATTTTTTAAAATGTTATTTATGGCCGGATCGAGTTAACATTTAGTATATGGGGTAATTAGAGATCGCTGAACCCGAAAATGCCATCGGTTTTCAAATCCGATGCATAGTTTCTGAGTTACGAAAAATGGTTCATATTTCCGCGAATTCGCCTCCGATCGGGAAACTGATCGCTGGGGTCGATTCGCCTGGTCCGATTACCCCCTCCTAGACACCTCACACGTCGATCTGAGACAAAAAGTTTTTTTTTCAAAAAAAAAGGAAGGTTAACCATCGTTGATTTTTTCGATTTTTTTGACATCCAAAAAAATCGAGATAAGAGTGCTTTTCGACTAAGTCGACCCCGCTGATTCCGATTCTGCTATCAGTTTTGCTCTACGAAGCTTAGTTCGCGAATACGAGCACTTTGAAAATTCAGCAATTTTCAAAAAAATCGAGATTAGATTCGTTATCGACTAATTGAAGGTCGGTGATCACGAATATGATATTAATTTTCTTCACGCATCCCTCCTTCCTCTTGAAACCCGCAATTTTTTACGAAAATCCACGTTTGGTGGGCAAGCAGGTACGCGAACTTAAAACCAACACCATAATCGTGATCAGCGACCTCGAATTAGTAATAAACCGAAGAAATAATTCAAAAATTCAAAAATTGATGTTTTAAACAGTCGCATTTCCATATTAATTTGTGAAAGTTCGCTCCTTCAAATGTACTGCTTATGCAACCCATTTGACATGCAATTTCAAATTTTACGTATTTCCTTTGAAATGCGCATAAAATGTAGATTCAAAGTGTATTTCCCTTTCAATATGAGGTGGCAGAATAGAAATTTGAGAACATCCAGACGCATTGTTGCCAACTTCGAAAAATAAAAATTTCAATTTGCAAGTTCTTTAGTACGCAACGTTTATACAGACATTTTCGAAATCCACGACCTGAAATGAGCATGCAAATCAAATTTCAGCTCAATCGAACCATAAACAAGAACATGGCAAATTTTTGAATTTCGACCTTTTGGGTTTGAATAAAAAACATTATCGAAAATTGGGCATCTATGGGTCTAGTCTGATAGAGTCGAACTCGACGATTGCAAATTCGCAATCCGTTTCAAAATCGCATCAAAATTTGCGGAGATATCAACGATATAATGGCGAATTGGTAATGTGTTATTGCGGCTGCCTAACTGCGTGTTTTGCAGGAATAATTTCACAAGCATTTTCCCATGTTTTTTGATCATTTCAAGGGGTAATGATACCTTCGTTGTCGATTTCATATTTTCTCATCGTTTTTCGATTTATTTAAAGGGGTAATGAGCTCCTGTTCTTGCAAATTTCAATAAAAATGATTTTCGAGTTGGCCAATATTTCTCAGTCTTCATTTTTAGTTTCAATTTCCAAGCGATATCAACAGTTTTATGAATTTACTCACCTCGTTTTATGGGCACACTTTGCCTCTGGAATGTATCTAACGATATAAGCCATTTTTTCATTGAAAATATGTGATTAGTAAGAAGTCCAGAGCTTAGATATGTTTTCCCTATTCATCAATAAATACCTAAACCGAAAAAATTGACTAGTTTTGACCAAAACTACAATTTACTTGAAACATTCCTGGCCATATTGATGAAATTGCACTTCCCTTCGTAATATTGAATAATTTTTATTATTTTCCGACCTCAACTTTGAGACATTATTTCAAGTTTTCGTGTTTCTTCTTCATCTTCCCAGAATAATATTATTGTGCAATCATTAATAATGCAATTAAACCTGAAAAGTTGATGAAAAATGAAAAACCAAACGAATTTCTGTTTTATTTAAACTGTGCGGCGTTTTAAGACGAGAATGAATTACAATATTAAATCTAAATTAACCGATCTGGGTTAAAAAACACTGCCCGCCGCAAAGCAGTGAAAAACCGTGATCGGTTATCACAATAATTTGCAATAAAATATTTTACTTAAAAATAGAACAATGATAACAACATGAATAAATAACGACATAATTCGCGAACATGAGAAAAATAGAATAATACTGAAAAAAGAGCTGACAATAATACGCGATTGAGAGGGATGCTTTTCCAAGAGGGGGTGGGGGCTTGATTTGACATATTATTAAAACTGACAATTTCGAAAGGAAACGGAATGATTACAATTTTCATCTTCACCCAGAGCCAGAGAGACACCCCACAAACTATTAAATTTGGAGAAAAAATCAAATCAAAAACAAATTTTTATTGAAAAAATACCCAATCAAAGAAGCAACGACGACGAATAAATTAAATCTCCGCAAAAAAAATTATTATCCTGAGGCCAAAAGGTACTGATTACCTATTTTTTCAATAATTTCGCAAAAATTAAAAAAAAAATGATTATTAAATAATAACTCGATTCCAAACTAATTCAATTTTGAAACAATATCCACTAAAAGAAGCAAACAAAACCCATACTCTCCGAGTACAACGTAGCATTGCGAAACAATCCGGATCAACATTCTCACTTCACACACTCTTCAACTGCCTCAACGAGCGAGGCAGTACCTTGACCCAGGGAGATCACTCACCACGGGCGATGTTCGCTAGACCGTAACCAGTAGACAAGGCGCGAACATCGCGGGCAAAACCAAATGAGTCATCCATTGTCGAGGCAAAGGAACTTACGGTACGCCTATTCGGCGACCGTTTTAAATTTAGATTATTCTTCAAACATTGTACTGGTGGTACGCAGCCCGAAGAATAATATAGACCGAAATCGGTCGAGCCAAAACAGCCGACCAGCCTCCAACCTCTTTGATGGAGCTCGTGGCCTACAGAAACGATAACACTAGGAAACCGTTCCCGTTTGCGAAGCCGTTACCGCGGTCATCTCAGGACCCCTCTTAGGCAATGTACCAGTTCCCCATCGAATGATGGTGGTGCAGGGTGCCGTAAGGCCCTCCGAGCTCGCAGTACCCAAGACGCAAATCCCGTTGTCCTGGCCAGCCCCGGATAATCACCTACTCCTATGGTCCGGGACTGATACTTCGCAATAAGAGAAATTTTGATACCCAACTCGTACAGTTTTGATCCGCAATCCAAACAACGCTACGTTGTACTCGGGCGTATGCGAATTATTCGCACCCTCCATACCCTTCGCTTAATACGGCTCTGGAATGTCCTCCTGATCCAGGTCGCCGGCCGGCCGACGCATTCCCGGGGAAGTTCGCGCCAGCGCCGTAGAATACTCCGGGTCTTTCTCGATGTCCCACGACATCGATGGCTGTTTCGATGTCGTGCGAGATCGATGGATAACCTAACAGACGTGGCATCCTCAGGCATTGCGTGAACTCGCGATAGTTCACGTAATCCATTGAAAGCATGCTAAGAGACAATCCTAAATACCTTTAGTTTGATACTAACCCTGACTGTCCTCCGGTTCCAGGTCGCCAGCCAAACGATATCCTGGGGAAGACCGTGTCAGTGTCGTAAGAAACTACAGGTCTTTCTCGATGTCGTGAGGTCTCCAGACACAGATACCGACATCGATGGCTAATCCTAGTCGGAGATGCGCTTCGCAGACATGGCGTGAGCTCGCGATTGTCCACACCACCCGTCAAAAACAACACCTTCAAAGATCCTCGAACGCGAGACCGTCCGAACGTTTGGTCCCAGAATTCTTCCATCAGCCCTCGTTCAGCCAAAGAAGAATGAAGCTGCCAACTGGCCCATACGATTACCAACCAAGGTGGTACGGCACCGTTGGTAATCGAGCGCAGTGTGCACAACCCCGGAAAACCGAAACATTGAACACCTAAACCAACGAATTGAGAATCCTACGCGAAAAACGAATCAATTTTGAGCCCAATTTCATTACAGGATCCCCTCATCAGCCCTCGTCTGCCGAAGAAGAGTTATCGTGAAATGGCTCCAACTATCACGGTGGACGGCACCGATATTGATAATTGAGCTCATAAAGCACGACTCCGTAACAAAACCAAACGCGGACGCCCGCACCAAAGAATTGAAAAAAAAATACCACCTTGCCCCACCAACGTTCGACGATTCCAATTCAGGCACCTAACCGCGAAAAATACCGAATCGAAGACAACGAACACGATGAAAAATTTGAACAACAACTTATCAAACACATGAAAAAAACAGGGTCATTTTAGAAAATAAATTCACCTATCGAATAGAATAACTGGAAGCTATATGATCCAACGATATACACATGATGGAATTTCAATCGCACAATTCGTTAATTACAAAAATATCAAATAAAAAATAACTGGAAGATATGAACTATAACGATGTACGTAGCATTTCAATTATACAATTTGTTGATGATAATAATTATATGCGCTGCGCTTATCAATCTCTGCGTCTATAGATGGAAAAATTTTTCACAAACGGGGCAAAAATACTGTCAAAAAAAGATTCATTTTTCTAACTGTTGTTCGTTCGTCATATTTACGAAATTTCAAAATTAACGTCCTTTTTTTTTATACATAAAATGAAGCTGAATAATACATTCAATATTCCAGGAATGGACAGACGTTGCCGTGTTGGATAAATCGGCCTCTTGGTCCGTGGTCGTCATGCCGTTCGATCTGTTGTTAGTAATTTCAACTTTTACCTTTTTTCGACCCGAACTACCGGAACAATGGAATCTTCAACAGCAGAAGGCGAAGTTATTGACCGCATGCGCTTGAAATTTCTCAAATTTGTCTCATGTATCATCATTTGTTCCTATTTGACTGCTTCATTTTGAATTCACTGTACTATACAGCATCATCTGTTGAAATAATAAAGTATTAATGAAAGGAAAATATACCGCCCTTGGAACTAGCACAATCTAATGAAAAGTTCCATATCCATTCACACGTGAGAAAATTGAACAAAATAATTTTAAATCCAGTAAATAGAAACCAAAAATTCGTCATTTTGCCAACACCGCGAGTAGATACTAAAATTCATAATATTAGAATAAAAAATATCATTTGCTCAAGTTTGAGCGAATACTTTTGATATGAAAAAACTAGAAATAATTATGTAGATTCGAATTCAAATTTAGAAAAAAAAAAGAGTAGGTATAAAAAATAAAAATGATCACCATTTATCGATAACCTTCACGAGGCAAATTTTACCACACGCACGGAAATTCAACAAAAATAGACCAAGTCACTAGGTCAATAAAATTCACGAAGTATTATATTCGAAAACTCGACAAAAGAATAGAATAAACTCACCACAACTGAGTACGACCTCCGTTGAAGACCGATTACAGTAGCGCAGGTTCACGTTCATTTTCAGCCGTTCTTCACCGTTTGCAAAATATGTATATGTACAAGCTCGAATCTGGCGTATCGATGGATTCTTCAACACGCACCTAAGTAACACGAACAAATTTTCGATTAATGAACAAAAAATGCAATGCAGCACTCGAAAAAAAAAATCACGAGTCGGAGTTTAAAGAAGTTCATAATCATCATAAATAGTAACAACTAATTTTTTTTTTTTTCAAATGAACAGTTGGAAAATTTTAAAACTTGACAAACTAAAGGAAGTAAACAGAAATCACTTGGAAATTTCAAATAAAAATTGGACAAATTCCTTTTAAAATTTGATAAAAATGACCATTCAAAAAAAGTCAAATTTATATACCCAAGTTGAAATTCAAACAAAACAACCAAACCAAGAAATCAACTCAATTTTCAGAACGTAAAAGTATTCATGATTTTAATTTCAAAAATAATGACCAACCTACTTTCTTTTAATCAATAAAAAAGGCTTCGAAAAAATTCAATGAAAAATCCTACCCGTGCTTAATGCGTAAAAATGTAAATTTTCAAAAAATGAGAAATTGCATTTATTTAATGAAAAAATCTACCCAAAGATATCCTCCTCTGGCAGAATTAGTAAAACTTTCAATTTTCAGAAAACAAAAAATTACCATTTGCATTTTTTCAATTACAAAAGCTACCATTTGACCCAATGCAAAATCCTACCCTAAGCGAATTTGTGAGAATTTTCATTTTTAGAAAATTCCAAAATTGAGAAATTAAGCTATCCTAATGCAAAATCTTCCTCTGTCTGAATTTTTAAAAAATTTCAATTTACAATAATTTTCAAAAAGTGACAATTTGCATTTTTTGAATTAATAAGGCTACTATTTGACCAAAAAATTGAGAAATGGCATTCAATCTATGAAAAAAACTACCCTAAGATCCAAAGCAAAACCCTCCTCAGGCTGAATTTCCAAAAATTTCATTTTTCAGGAAATTTCAAAAAATAACAATTCGAATTTTTTGAATTAATAAAGCTACCATTTGACCAAATGCAAAATCCCACCCATACTGAATTTCTGAAAATTTTAATTTCAAGTAAATTTAGAAAAATGACGATTTGTGTTTTTTGAATTTATAAGGCTACCATTTGATCCAATACAAAATCCTACCCTAAAGGATCGTTCACAATACACCTTAACTTTTTGCTTTTGCTTAACACTCACTACTGTCTGCACCAATCTGGTGGCCAGAAATTTGTGTATTTACACGTTTGTAAAATATGTACTGGTGAAAGCAAATAAAGCAAAAAGTTAAGGCGCATTGTGAACGAGCCAAGCGAATCTGTGAAAAATTTGATTTTCAGAAATTTTCAAAAAATGAGAAATTAAATTTAATCAATGACGATGGCTACCATTTAGTCGAATGTAAAATCCTCCCCAACTGAATTTGTGAAAAATTTTCATGTTCACTACATTTCAAAAAATGAAAAATTGCATTTAATCAATGACAAGGGCTCCGAAAAAAAAAATCATATTTCATGTTCACTCCATTTCAAAAAATGAAAAATTGCATTTAATCAATGACAAGGGCTCCGAAAAAAAAATCATATTTCATGTTCACTCCATTTCAAAAAATGAAAAATTGCATTTAATCAATGACAAGGGCTCCGAAAAAAAAATCATATTTCATGTTCACTCCATTTCAAAAAATGAAAAATTGCATTTAATCAATGACAAAGGCTCCGAAAAAAATCATTGCGAAATCTTTAATTTTCAGTAATTTTCGAAAAATGAAAAATAATTTTCGAAAAATGAAAAATCGCATTCAATTCAATGCAAATAGGTACTAATTATAATTTTTTTTTTTAAATTAAACCTAAAAATCGATCATTTAATGTCGAAAAAAAATCTAAAAAATATAATCCAAAAAATTGCCAACAACTTCTGGGAAATTGAAAAAAAATTGACTAACATTGAAAAAGTTGATAATTATTCGAAAGGTATAAATTATGTTAAATTCGTACCTAATAAAACCTACAAAGTTTCAAAAATGAATAAAATTCAAGAAAAATGCAAATTTAGATTTCGTACCTATCAAGAAAAAATTATCACCATTAAAAATAAAAAATTTAGAAAAATTCAATATTCTGACAAATTACAAAAAAATAATATTCCAAAGCTATTAAAAAATATTCTATTTGCTAAAACCTAAATTTTTGAATAATCAGAAATTTTGAAAAAAGTTAATAAGAGAAATTTGAAAATTTTTGAAAAGTTTTAAATAATAAATATTTTGCTCCACGAAGATTAAGAAACGTTGGCCTGTTCTCCAATAAAATGATTTCTTCGGAAAGATTATTTTCTCAAAACATACATTGAACGAATTTTTTTACCCAACAAGAATTTTTTAGCTCTCAATTCTGTACCCTAAAGCATCGAAGATGGAAGTCCCATTTTTTTCAGTTTTGAGATTTTTATAGTTTTTGAAGCTACAAGTGTCATAGATCAAGAAAATGTAAAAATCTCAAAATTGACAGAAATTTGACAGAATTTTCATCATATTTATCATTTTTCCGAAAGATTTTTTTTTTCATTATTCATTTATTCCAGCAAAAATAATTACGAGTAGGTATATAAGATTTTCAATCCTAAAATAAATAATTTTTTTGAAAAGTATCGAACTTCAAAATTTTTCTCAACTTCTCAGGGTTAGTTTTTCTTTTCTTTTTTACATAAGAAAAAAATTGAACAATTTTTGAGTAGTTTTTACACAAACTAAAAAAAAAATTGGCATTTTTTATTCTATCTAGAGAATTCAGAAATATTTTTCTCCAAAAATATTTAAAATTTCCACGCTTTGAAAAAATTGTGGAATATTTTTACATCAGATAGAACGCGAAATTTATTTGAACTTTTTTTCTTGAAAAAAATTGTATTTTTTTTAAAAACAAAAGATGCAATGCAGCACTCGAAAAAAATACACCTATAAAAAATATGACATTTCTCAAAAAATATTTAAAACATGAAAAACTTTTAATTTTTTTGGAATGAAGCTTATAAAAAAATTGGAAGAGATTACTTAATCATTACGAAAAATTTTAGATCGAAAAAATATTTCTCAATTTTTCAATTTTTTTTTTTTTGGAAAATTCTTCAAGTAATAATAAAACATGAAAATCTTTTAATTTTTCAGAATGAAGGTAACAAAATACTGGAAAGAGACAATTTCAATATTTCAAGAGAAAAATATTTTTCAATTTTTCATTTTTTGGAAAATCCTTCAAGTACCTACCTAATAAGAATAAAATTCTAGGAAAGAAACCCAAATTGTCGGAATAAAAAAAATTCTTTTTGGAAACATTGAAAAAAATTATAACTCATATTCAAAATACGGTCAATTTCCACAAAAGTAAAGAGGAGAGCATTTTAATTTTTGCAAAATTAAAAATTTTAAAAATTCTGCTAAAAAATAATTACGTAAAACGAAAATTTTTGAAAAAATTGAAAAACAAATTTTATTGAAGGATTCTTTTCTTCAAAAAATGGGGTTTCAAAAAATGGGGGGGGGGGGGGGGACAAGAAAAACTGCATTTTTACTCAATGAAAAAATTTACCATAAGATTCAATGCAAAATAATAATTTTAAAAATCCTCTTCTGGAGGAATTTTAAAAAATTTCATTTTTTTGAAATTTTAAAAAAATGAGAGCTTTTGCTAAATTGCATTAATCAATGAAAAAAGCTACCATAAAAACCAATGCAAAATCGTATCTCAACTGTATTTGTAA
Source organism: Balanococcus diminutus (assembly GCA_959613365.1). Lineage (NCBI taxonomy): Eukaryota > Metazoa > Arthropoda > Insecta > Hemiptera > Pseudococcidae > Balanococcus > Balanococcus diminutus. The sequence goes on along the minus strand of OY390716.1, from coordinate 57,903,088 downwards.
AAATTTCAATTTTCAGGGAATTCAAAAAAAAAATTGAGAAAATTGCATTTTAATCAGCGAAAAAAGCTACCATAAGATTCAATGCAAAATCCTCCTCAGGTGGATTTAAAAAAAAATCATTTTCATTAATTTTCAAAAGATGAGAAATTGCATTTAATTAATGAAATATTTATCATTTGATCCAATGCAAAATCCTCTCCTAACTGGATTTGTGTTTGTGAACATTTTTATTTTCATTAATTTTCAAAAAAACACAAAGTTCTGTCACTGATGCAAAATTGTCAATTTTTGAAAAACTAGCAAATTCTGAAGATGAATTGATAAATATTAAAAAATCAAGTGACATAATAGAAACGTGGTAAAAATGGAAAATACCGCGAAAATATAAATTTTTAAAAACTTAAAATACTAGAAAATGAAAAAAATTGAGACAAATGTCCTGACTTGGTGCCTGAATGTTAAAATGTCAAAATAATTTATAATTTTTGAAAACTACAAAATCTCAAACTATTCACGGGAAAATCTAATTATATTCATCTGAGTAAAACCGAAACTGACTGCTGAATAAGCGAATATACACGAATATGTACACGTACCTCAAAAATCTGATTCTGGATCCCGCGCCAAAATAGTGAAAGTACGGAGGGAGATCTTCTGGCTTAGACGGTTGCACAGCTTTGGTATATCGTACATTCATAATTAACGTGTCGACGATGTCAAGTGTAAACTGGAACAACTTTTCTCATAAATGGCTCGATCATGAACTTCGACAAAATGATGTATACAAATTCATCGCCTCATCGCCTAAAATGAACAAAAAAAAACAACACATTCGTTAAAATCTAAAATCGATACCCGCAAGGACAAAAACAAATTGAAAAAAGAATAAAAATAAACCCGAAAATTTGAAAGTCAGAAAAAATATACACACTCAAAACCAAGAAAATTGAACAAACAAAAAAAAAACAGTAAACGAAGCAAATTGAAATGAAACTGAAAATGCGGATTAGGTACATATTTTCCTTGAATTTTAATTTCTTTGGAAAAATTTCCAAAAAAATTTTTTTTCACTAATCTAACTAGCAAAATTAAAAAATACGTAAATTTTCAATAAAGAAAAATTATTTTAAAATTATTTGATAAAAAAAAAACATTCAAAACATTCGCCTAATCTAAAGAGGCTAAATTTTCAAGAATACAATATCTGTGAGTTTATTCATGAAGGAACATGACGTTGAAGAAATTCTTTAATCAAAAAATGAAATGAAAATCGAAAAAATTCAAAACAATATAAAAATCCGATGAGTTCTGTTAATAATTAATTCGAGACAAATTTCAAAAAATTGGCAAACCATAAAAAAAGAACAATTTCTGAAAAATTAATACAAAGAAATTACCAACGACTTATGAAAATCAGAAAATACAAAAAAAACACACGACTTATCACTAAAACGTAGATACTAAAAAAAATAATGCAAATTATCATTCAGCTCATAAAAATTGTTTCAATCGGGTGTCGTTCATTTTTTGGTGGTTATTTTCAAAAGAAAAACACTAAAAAAAATTCGAAAATTATTTCAAAGAGATGTAAAAAATATTCTTGGGAACAAAAATCTTCGTTTGAAAAAATGTGCAATAGTTTTCTCTAAGAAAAAGATGGTACTCTATATTATTCGAACTTTCAATTATCAGAATTACGAATTACCCAACTCCCTAATTTAGTTCGGATAATCGGAAATCTACTGTAAATCTGAACAAAACTACAAACAACTTTTAAAAAAGTGGGGGGAAACATGCCGAACATTAATAAAGAAGAGTTCGATTGGCAAATTTGAAAGAAAAATTTACTCTATTCTAGCACAAATCAGAGGTGAGGTGATCAGAGAGAAAATTAATACATAGACAATGCATTCAAAACAAAACTGGAAATAACTTACTTGTAACATAACGTCCGCTGAAACCATGATGGAATAACTGTAAGTAATTCGGAAAAACGCACAATATTCTTCAAAGTGGCTGCTTTCCAGTTCACAGCTTCACACGAGAACAATATTATAGAACCTCGCCGACGAAGTTTTCCGGCGACCATCGGAATCGGAATATTTTTACGAAGAAAGTTGTTCATCACCGTAACACTCATTACACTATACGACAAACGAATAAAATGAACAAAAATTATTTCGTTGACTTTAAATACGACTTTATAACTCGAACTAAATGCGAAATTAACATGAAATTAACTTACTGCAAACGAGCACAACAAAACTTGAAAGTATGACGACGCCAACGCCAAACAATCGCTCCACGTCACCACAGAGCACAGCCAGGGCAACCTACGCCGTACGCGCCTATGCGCAAACTTTACTTTTTTCCGCTTGGAGCGCTAGATAATGATTCCATTCGACTTTGACATTTTTTTCTTTTTTTTTCATTTTTTAAAAACTGATTATTATTTTCTGAAACAGATGAAGCAAACATTTTAATTAAATAATTTTTAATTAATAATTATACATTTATATTAATTTATAAGTACCTACCTATATGAAAAAAATTAAAAAGTTAGATATTATAGTTTAAACCGATATCATTTCATTATCACCAAAATTAAATTATTTTTTTTATTTTATTTTTTTTAATATCTTCTCCTTAGCAGTTTGTACCTACTATTTTTGGTTTAATACATTCTTGTTGGTTCAAATGAAGAAATACGACTGTAAGAAACCTTTTACAAATTACTTGATAAATTTTCAATAGATATTATGTTGATATTCATTCGCATTATTCAAAATAATGAAGCATAAAATTATGTTATGTCTTCACACAGATGATAATTTTAATTTTTGAAACTTCAATTAGCCTGTGGAAGTAGGTAGATACATTTTAAAAGATTTTTTATCTGAATTACAGTGCAAAATTAATAATGCACATTTTTTCAAGGAAAAAAAATGTAATGAAAATTATCAGGTATAATATAATGATGAAAGAAAAATTCTCAAGTTTCCATTGAATATTATTCTTTGATTTGACTGACGTATTTTTTTCTTCTTTAATAACAAAATAAAATCGTCGAGTTGAATTTCTTCAAAAATACTTCAATAAGTAGGAAAAAAAACACCCAAGAGAAAAATATTACTGTTTTACAGCGCAAAAATTATCTTATATGCATGTTTATTAGGCGCATTGTGTGTATATTTCAAATTATGATCAATGAAAATTCGTATTTATGGGTCGAAAATTTTTTTAAATCAAATTTTGAGCAATTAGGTACATCTTAATTTTCAATTCAAACCGTTTTAGCAATTTTTCATTTGTTTCAACCCTACAACTGTAGGGTTTCTCGAGTAATTATTTCGAAAAAAATGCCGATTTTGTGAAAACTTGAATTTATGAGTCGATTTTTTTTTTTCAATCAATTTTTATTCAATTCTAGCCAATTTAGATCATTTTTTCATTTTTTTCAACACTACAAATGTAGGAGTGTAAAAAAAATCATCAATTTAAACACGTAATAAATCTCTGAAATTGAAATTTATGCCATTTTTAAATTTCAATAAAATTTAAAAAATTGAATACCAAAAAAATTATTTTTTTAATTTTTTTTTGTTGTGATGAATTCCAAAAAAAAATTTGAAAAATTCAAAATTCGATAAAAGTTTGTAAGTAATTCTGATAATTTTTTATATTTTAATCAACTTGAAGGCAAATCTTGAAAATTATTTTTAAAAATTCCAAAGTTTTGAAAAACTGAATAGCTAAAAAATGGTCTAATTTTAAAAAACCAATAAATTAACATCATCGAATTCTGAAAAACTGTTAAGACTTTGAAAGGTTGAAAATTTGCACCATCGAATTGAAATTGAAGAAAATAGGTACAAAAAAATTGCAAATTTAAGAAAAACAAGATAAGATAATTGAAAACTTTGTACTTGTTGTTGATTGACAAACTTCGAAAAACAAAACGATTACCTACTCAAATGAAAAAGTTGAAAACAGAGAGAGAATAATGTACTAGGTCTTAAGAAAGCAACATTTAAAAGTGATGAATTTTTTTCGAAATCATTACTCGAGCAGCCTCACAGTTGTACAGTCGCATTATACGATCAAGTTGCAAAGTCTGCCATTCAAATTTCCTGAAAAATTCCCCCCCCCCCCCTGAAATGATTACCCAAAAAGTTCCAAAAATTTGCAAAATCTCCCGGAATTGAACGAAATCTGTTCAAAAAGATCCCAAATTTTAAAATTTTATAAACTCAAGTTTTTTTTTAAATGAAAAATTTTATCTCAAAATTATTACTCGAGAAGTTCTACAATTGTATAGTGGCGAAGTGTAGAAAAAATTCTCGAAAAGTGCTAGAACTGAAAAAAAATCGATTTAAACAAAAATTTTCAAATTATTTTAATTCATAAATTCAAGTTTCTTTAAAATTGATGAATTTTCTCTCGAAACTACTACTAGAGAATCCTACGATTAAAAGGTTACGAACATAAAAATTCAACGCCCAAAAAAGAAGAAAAATGTCAAATGTCGAATCCAAAAGTTGCACAAATTGATACCTACGGCCTAGATAGGTATAAAAATTGTTCGAAAATATTTTAAAATTATAAATTCGTAAAACAGAATCAAAACGAAAACAAAATGAAGAGTAAAATCGAAATAAAAAAAAGAACAACTGAAATAACAAATAAAACTCACGTTGTTGTGATTTCCGAATCGATTTGTAATGTAGAATGTTGAATATCTTCAAAGTTCGAGGCACGTATCGTATCGTTCAACTTCGTTCAAGTTTCTTGGTAAAATACGACTAAGTAAGTATCCTAAAAATGAAGAAAATAGAAATATTAAAAATAGGCATTCATTTTTGAATATCAACAAAACCCCCTCGACTCATTTGAAAATACCCTCATAACATACTAACGCAGTTAATGTAACGTACCTAAGGATTAGCCAATGTTATAGGTATCATCCAAGGTTCGAGGGATGAAGAGTTATTTCTAGACAGAGGTTCCGACTTCTTTGTTCTACGATAGGACTAAATTATAATTTCTAATCAGCGTCACCGAAGATGGCTTCCAATTGAATAGGAGCGAAGATCTGCACCTTGAATTTTTCTCGTCGTCTATGTACGAAGAATAAGTTGACAAAATATTCCGGTGAACTGCCCAACGAGATCTCGAATATCTGCAGAAAAAAAAAACGATTAGAAACCCAATAATAACCTTCTAAATTCGAAATTTCCATAAAATAAACCTTGGATTCGTTCAATTCATAATTCATATCGTCGGAAATATGAACTTTGGAGAATTTCTGTTGATTGCGAGTCCACATCGTGGTGCATAAGTATACGAATTTGGAGGCTAAATGTTCGTTGTTCGAACCGTTCTAATCTGAAACACAAAACATACCTACGTAAGATACACTGTAAATAACAAACCCTCATCATATTTCTTCAACAGAGAAAATAATCATCAAGGTATAAGAAATCATTGGAAGTCAACCAATTTTCACCATATGCCTACAATTATTAATGCACTCACAATCGAAAAAACGAATTTCATCGCCTCGACAGAAAGAAATGAAAACAAACTAATTCAAAATACCTAAAATCCACTATAGACATAAGTGTATACTTGAACAAGATCGCGAAACTGTCAGTAAATCGAACCAAAATAACCGTTAAAGTGGCAAACTTTGCATCAAATTTATAAACTAATACTTGGAGAAAGTTCGAATATCGTAACAGAAGGTATTTTTACTAGCACATTAACAAACAGAAGACAAACGATTCGATAGGAACAATAACTGAGCTACAGCAGGACGACGCGACGATCAAACTAAACCCACTAAGTAAATAGGCCAAAACCAAAAAATGAGCGATTATATCGAACGACTAATACGATAGGGATGACCGGACCACTATTTCCATATTCTAATTAGATTGCAATATTCATAATTTTATTCATAAGCTTACCCATTGTATTCCACAGGTTACAACTCAGCATCAGATTCGTCGTAGGCCTACAGCAGATCTCGAAACCGCCGAATTCTCACAACACAAAAGTGAAATCAAAAGGAAATCTTGATTACCGAAACAATTAGACGCGACAAATTAATTAATTTGATCGATAGCAACTCGAAGTAGTAGCAAAACGGTTTCCCGCGTCCACTTGACATTTCACAATGGCTAATTCATTAAGCTTACGTTAATTCATTCGGTTCAAATATAAAATTAAAGTTTCAACTATTTCGTTGAAAGAAAACGCAAATTAATAATTAATAATATTACGTAAAACATTAAAAGAGACGCGTAAAATCAGACAACAACGGACAAACTAAATGGTTACCAGTAGTTACCAGCTGAACAATGAACGCGTAATGGCGGCAACAAGCGTTGTGTCATTGTGTGTGTGTGTGTAAACAACACACACGCACTCGCAACTTCCTATGTATAGCTCTGTTCAAGGGTTCGATTACATAATTATGTATGTACTTCAAAAATATTATATTTTTACGAAATTAATAGTTTAAAATTGGCACGAATCACATTATTTAAATCACGAATCACGATTTTCAAATTTATTACATACAGATTACTGAAAAAAATGCCAAAAATGATACCTACGTATACAAATTACAACTTTTCGTTGATGATGAATCTATTTCAAGAAAGGACGTGCTTTGGGGAAAAAGAGATGACTCAATCTTCCTCGAAACACTAGGTTCGTAGGTTCAGAGTGGTGGTAGAAATCTATCATGCGATAACATTATGTGGCGACGAAGACGAATCAGTAGGGAAGAAGGGAAGATAACTAAGCTAAGGCCAGCTACGATGACGAATTTACACAGGCCTTTTGTGTTATTTCAATGCACCTTTCGTATCGTATCTTACAATCTATTAGTTATGCATCAAATAGATATACGTACAGATACTCACCGAATTGAATGCTTCTCATCTCAATCCCAATCAAACGAAAACGTATCACAATGGCGACTTTCAGAATTGCAATTTATTTCAAGCGACCAACGAAATTATTCAAATTACAAATCATTTTACGAAAAGAGACACAGTATACGAATTATAAACACCAATTTCCATTAGAAAATACGTTACCACACGTACAGAATTCACTAAAATTGACCACTGCCAACTGAAGAAAAAAGAACTTTTTCGAGACTCGAGACTTCGGAATTCGGTTACTTCAAAAATACCTGAGAAAAAATTCAAACATCACTTCACCAGTGTTGCCATTTACTGAAAAGGGTGATCAAATGGGACCAGGACCACAACTTTTTAACATTGAAATTAATAATAATAATCTTCAATTAATTCATTGTCTTCAAAAATGAGTGGATAAAATCTGTTTGTTTAAATTTGGATAAAATGATTACGAATACACTAATCCTGAACAGTTCAGGCTAAAGCATGACCTACAATAAAAAAAGTAGGGTTGATTCTATTTTGATTTTACACTTAAAAGAAAGTCAGATTATTGTTTCAACATATGCAAAACATATGTAATTATGCAGTTTTTACACGATCGACTATTCTTTCGGAGAGCCCTTGCTGTTTCATTTGCTCACCTTGAATTTTTTTCCAAGTCCAGTGCTACATATTCAAAATTGGAAGAAGGGAGGGAGGGGTCCAATCGAAATTTTTGTAATAACTAAAAGTATTTGTAAAACTTCAAGCTACAACTTTTGTTTGAAAATTTTTTCAATCGGGCCCCTTACCTCACCCCTGTTTTTAATAATGTACATATTTGAATGAGTTGAATTATCCAAAATTGGAGGGGAGGGAGGGGTCCAATCGAAATTTTTGTCATGGCCAAAATTTTTTCTAAAATTTTGAGCTACAACTTTGTTGCACAAATTTTTCAATTGGACCCTTTCCCCTTCCCCCTTCAATTTTTAATTAGTATTTTGGGAGTGTTATGCAAAATAAGTGATGAGAGAGGGGTTCAATTGAAAAAGTTTTCAAACAAAAGTTGTTGCTTGAAGTACTACGAATAATTTTGGTTACGACAAAAATTTCAATCGGACCCCTTCTTCCCCACCAATTTCGAGTAATATAACTTATTCACACTTATTCAAAATACATTATTAAAAACTGTGGGGAGGTAAGGGGCCCTATAAAAAAAATTTCAAACAAAACTTGTAGCTTGAAGTTTTACAAATACTTTTAGATATTACAAAAATTTCGATTGGACCCCTCCATCCCTTCCAATTTTGAATATAAAGTATTTATGTAGCACTGGACTCGGTAAAAAAATCCAAGGTGAGCAAATATGCTCGAGTGACGTGTACACCACCCTAATGTATTAAAAAAAAAAACAATAATTTAAAACGCTAAAATTTAATAATCTATATTTGAAGAAAAAGAAAGAAAAATTTTACACATTAAAAAATATAAAATATCGTCGAAATACGAAAATAAAGTGGATGTGGGGGAGGGGGAGGATCTGAGAAAAAAACCGAGGAGCAAATATAAACAAAATTTTTCTCACAAAAAAAAAGAAAATCGAAGATTACAAAGTTTTTTAAAACAATAACATAAAAACAGAAATCGACTACCACTTCTAATTCACACTGATGATGATCGAGCTATCAATCTACTACAGAAAAACCATCGATTGGTCGTACAACCATCCGCATTTCACTTCTTATGTATTTTCAAGTCACACATAACAAAAACGTAAAACGTCATCATCAATCTTACTTCAATTTGCTCCACTATCGGAATACCTACGTACGTACAAACCTCGTAAAAATAATAAAAATAATATACAAAATATAATAAAAAAACAAAACAACTCTTGAAAACGAAAACAATAACAATAGCCTGACGGGCATCATCACTCCGCCGCTCTTTCGTGTCCGGTCCGCTTCTTTTAATCGTTTCCGGGCGAATATTGCGGACTGGAGGGCGAGTACTGCGGACTGGATGGCGAATATTGGGGACTCGAAGGCGAGTACTGCGGACTGGATGGAGAATATTGGGGGCTCGACGGCGAATATTGCGAACTGCTGGTGGGGCTGTACTGGGGACTGGTCGGCGAATATTGAGGACTAGACGGCGAATATTGAGGACTGGTTGGCGAGTACGAAGGCGACGTCGGCGAGTAATTGGGCGACGACGGCGAATACCTCGAGCTGGAGATGTGCTGCGGCGACGTAGGCGAGTACGAAGGCGACGAGGGCGAATACGTAGGCGACGTCGATGAGAAGTTCGGACTGGCCGGAGAGTACTGCGGCGATGACGGGTAACTCGGGCTGGAGATGAAGCTCGGCGACGTAGGCGAGTACGACGGCGAGGTCGGAGAGTAATTCGGCGACGAAGGCGAATACGAAGGACTGGCCGGCGAGTACTGAGGCGACGATGGCGAATACGAAGGTGAAGTCGGAGAGTACGAAGGTGAAGCCGGCGTGTAAGACGGTGAAGTTGGCGAATACGTCGGGCTGGTCGGTGAATACGAAGGAGACGTCGGTGAATAAGAAGGAGACGTCGGCGAGTACATAGGACTCGTTGGCGAATAAGAAGGCGACGTAGGCGAATATGAAGGTGAAGCTGGAGAGAACGACGGCGACGTAGGCGAGTACGAAGGCGAAGTCGGCGAATATGAAGGAGAAGTTGGTGAATAAGAAGGCGACGTTGGAGAATACGAAGGCGACGTCGGACTGTAGGACAACGATGTCGGTGAATAAGACGGCGACGTCGGCGAATACGACGGAGAAGTCGGAGAATAAGACGGAGACGTCGGCGAATAAGACGGCGACGTCGGAGAGTACTTGGGCGACGTCGGTGAATATCCAGGCGATCCGGAGGCCGAGTATCCGTGCGATGGAGAGTACTGCGGCGACGTAGGCGAATACGTAGGAGACGTTGGTGAATAATTCGGAGACGTGGGAGAGTAATTCGGCGACGTCGGTGTCATACTAGGCGATGCAGGCAAGTACGCAGGACTGGATGGAGAGTATCCTGGTGAGAATCCTTGCATCGGGCTCGCTGCGTATAATCCTGGCGAGCTAGGACTGCCTGGAGTAGGACTCCATGCTCCGTATCCCGGTGACATGACACTGCCTTCCGAGGAACTGGCTGGCGAGAAGCTGGGACCTCCTGGGGTCATGCCGCTGGCACCTGTAGAAAATAATGCGAAATTTATTAGACCATGGATATCAAAATAATTTCGAAAACTTCATTCCACTTTAAAACGATCGGCTGTTTTTGATCATCTGCTCACCTTGAATTTAACATTGATTTTTACCAAGTCCAGTGCCACATATATACTTTATATTCAAAATTGGTGGGGAGGGAGGGGTCCAATCAAAATTTTTGTCATAACCAAAAGTATTCGTAGAACATCAAGCTACAACTTTTGTTTGAAATTTTTTTCAATTGAGCCCCCCTCTCTCCACTGATTTTGAATAACACTTCCAAGATATTGATTAAAAATTGAAGGGGGAAGGGTCCAATTGAAATTTTTTTGCAAAAAAGTTGTAGCTCGAAGTTCTAGGAATAATTTTGGTTATGACAAAAATTTCGATTAAACCCCTCCCTCCCCTCCAATTTTGGATAATCCAACTTATTCAAAACACGTTATTAAAAACAGGGGGAGGTGAGGGGTCCGATTGAAAAAAATTTCAGACAAAAGTTGTAGCTTGAAGTACCAGGAATAATTTTGGTTATAACAAAAATTTCGATTGCACCCCTCCCTCCCCTCCAATTTTGGATAATCCAACTTGATCAAACACATTATTAAAGACAGGGGGGACGTAAGGGGCCAGATTGAAAAAATTTTCAAACAAAAGCTGTAGCTTGAAGTTCTAGGAATAATTTTGGTTATAAAAATCAATGTTAAATTCGAGCTGAGCAAACGATCGGCAGCAGGTTTCCGTAAAAATAGCCGATCGTCACTTCACACGATGCAAAAATTTATCAGACATGATAATTTTCGCAGAATTCGAATAAATAAAGGCGAAACTTACTCGGTGACCAAGGCACACCGTAACCAGGACTTCCAGAACTCGACCAAGGTGTAGCTTGCATACTCGCCGAAGGTGTCGTCTCACCAAGGTACAAAGCTCCTTCTGCGTCCACAGGTCCGATCGGAATTTCCAAAGCATCTTTACATTTTTCAGCGTCCAATAGTAAATCGAAGCAACCTAATCGAGGAAAAATTCAAAAAAACATGACATTTCGATCATAAGAGAATGAGCTACACTTTTGAAAAATGCTAAAATTAAATACACGTCAAGTACTAATTTTTCTTTAGAAGAAAATCTTCCAATTTCAATTTAAAATCTATCAATTTTTTGAAAAACATTTTCGAGAAATAAAATTTTTCATTTCCGAATAAAAAAAAAGTCATCAATTTTTTGGGAGTGAAAAATTTCTCAATTCATTTAAAAATGAACAATTTGGTGAATGTTTTTGAAAAATGTTACAACTTTTCGAAAGATTTTCCAATTTTGTTGTATCAAAGGAATTCTCACTGAATATGGGATAAAAAAAAATTACTTTTTTGGAATGAAAATATCTCATTTTTTTAAAATAAAAAGTACCTCAATTTTTTTAAGTAAAAAATTTCATAATTCTTTCAAATGAAAAAGTTCACAATTATTTTCAAGTAAAAAATTTCAAATTATTTTTTTTAAAATAAAAATTTCACAATTTTTTTCAAAACAATAAATTTTACAATTTTTTTTCAAATAAAAAACTTCCTTCCAACTTCATCTTTTTGAAAAGAAAAATTTCTCAATTTTTTTGAATTCAATGAATTTCTCAACGGATTTAGAATGAAAAAAATTCACAATTTTTTTTTTTTTGGAATAGAAAAATTTCTCAATCTATCGCCTTTAACATAAAAAATTACTCACCAGTTCCCATACGTGGCAGCTGGCCCATGATAATATTCTCAGACACACCTCTCATCGGATCGACTTCGGCATGAGACGCAGCATCCAACAATACATCGACCGTTTCTTCGAACGAGCATCTTCACAATAGCAAAAAACCCCAAATAAATATTTCGAACGAGTATTTCAACTCAAAAACCACGACTTACGTACCTCATCAGAGCACCTGTATCTTGCCTGTTGATACCGTGACGTGTAATAGCCATCAAGTGACCTTTGGCCGTCATTACGTCGCAAAGCAAAGCCAAATGACGATAGTTTACGTACAGACCGTAAAACTGCAGCACGACGTTCATTTCTTTTTCCACCGATTTACGTACAGCTTCGATACCCAGTACCTAGGTCGAGTAAAATGATCGAAATTAGCGTAAGAAACTAAGCAAAATACAGCCAAATTTCAAAACACACTTCTTCTTACCGAGAAAATTTCGCAAATGTCGTTCGAAAACGTTCTCACAGGATCGACATCCCTTTCACTGAGTACCTTCATTAAACTGGTACCGTCAGTTTCCAGTAACCAATCGGCTATGGCCTTGAATTCGCCACTTTCGGTAATAATTATACGTTTCTTGGCGTCGGTTTGAGGCAAATGCATGTACACTTTGCTGATCGCTTCGATACCCTACGCAAAGACACAAGAAAGATGTAACGAAATCACTAGCATAGGCAGGAGCTTGTGAAGAAAGGTCAACTCACTTGTAGAGTCATGTCTGACAACATATTCGCCTCTATACATCTCAAGAACATGTCGTCTTCCATCTTATCGAGATTTTCTTCACCATCGTGCAATTTACTATCTTCGCTGTTCATGATACGTATACGTAGGATGAGCTTTTCGGCGTTATCGTCGTTAAATATACAATTCAAGTCTTCTCCAAAACCTGCGTTGATCTTTTCGGAGATCGCTTCCATGGTTAGTTTTTTATCTACGCAAATTTACACAAATCGAATCGAAAATTAGTATTCAAATCGTCCAAAATAGAGAAAGTAAGAGTAGATTAACCACACGTACCTGTCATTCTTTTACGATCCAACTCGATACGTAGCAACCAAGGCGATATTCTGGTCGGATCGAAGTCCGGCATTTCGTAGTAGACGTTAACGAATTCTTGATCTTCCTTGATGACCGTATTTTCCGGATCCGGATCGTAGTAAATGGCCGTGTTGGCGGTTACCTGGTGAGAAAATAGACAGAGAACGTTCATGAAACGATTCAGTGATTCGAAAAATAAAATAAAAGAATATACAGGAACGAAATGAAAATCGTACCTTTCTTAGTGTGGTATGTTCCAGTCGACATAATACGTTTTTAGCTTTTTCGGCGTCACGTGCGGCTGCACCGGTCAAGAATACAGTTAGAGATGGAGCCTTTGGTCGTTTACTGATATTGATAATTTCCTGAAAAAATAATTATATGTAAAAAAAAGGTGTAAAAATTACAGAATTCAATCGACTGAAAATTTAAAAAAAAAATCGATTAAATTCAATTTTTTAAAGAGTTTTACCAGGTCCAATACTACATAGATAATTTATATTCAAAATTGAAGGGGAGGGAGGGAGGGAGGGAGGGGTCCAATCGAAATTTTCATAATAACCGAAATTATTTCTAGGACTTCAAGCTACAACTTTTGTTTGAAAAATTTTTCAATTGGACCACAACCTCCACCAGTTTTTAATAATAATTCAAGTATCTAAGTCATATTATGCGAAATTTGAGGGGAGGGAAGGGTTCAATCAAAAATTTTATAATAACCAAAATTACTTCTAGGAACTCAATCTACAACTTTTGTTTGAAAAATTTTTCAATTGGACCCCTCTCTCAATTTTGAAAAATTACCTATCTGATGTTATGTGAAATTGGAGGAGAGAGGGGGATCCAATCGAAATTTTTATAATAACCAAAATTATTTTCAAGATCTAAATCTACAACTTTTATTTGAAAATTTTTTCAATTGGTCCCTTGCTCCCTCACTTCCCTAATTTTAAATTAGTATTTTCGGAGTGTTATGCAAAATTGGAGGAGAGGGAGGGGTCCAATTGAAAAAATTGTCAAACAAAAGTTGTAGCTTGATGTCCTAGGAATAATTTTGGTGATTACAAAAATTTCAATTCGACCCCTCCCTCTCCCTAAATTTTGAATACCAACTATCTATGTAGTATTGGACTTGGTAAAATGCAACAAAACCGATCCACATCCACGTAAACAAACTGAATAAACTAGACACCAGTATAAAAACTATAAAATACTAGAAATTTCAAAGAAACAAATTCCGAAACTTACCTTCAATCTAGGCACACCCAAGGTTACGTTTTTCGAAGACACACCAGCAAAATGGAAAGTATTCAATGTCATCTGAGTGGCCGGTTCTCCTAAACTTTGAGCAGCCAATGCACCCACCATTTCTCCAGGTTGAACCTGAAAATCAATTCGACCAAGTTAATACCAATGAAACTATGAATGATCTCAACACAGATACCAAAAATCATGCAATACGATTAATTACCTGAGCTTGATGGAATCTATGTTCAATTTCACCGATTAACCATTCGAATGCTTCCGAAGAGAGACGATATTTCTCAGAGACTAGTTTCGTACACAATGTGGATCTAATCAAGCCCTGGAATAAGAGAGTGGCGTTCCTGTTGGCCAGCTTGCTCAAGGGATCTTCACCAGCCACTATGACGCACTTGTCTAATAATTCTTTGACACCTGCGTAAAAAAAAATCACGTACGTTTATGATCGAATATTCGAATTTTGATTAAGGTGAAATGAAAAGAACGACGTTGACGAACCTTGGATTACTTTCAACGGATTCAAATCGGTAGGTACACGTTTATTAATATGGAAGATTTTCTGAGCGTTCCATATCATACGTTTCAGATTACACGGCAGTACTACTTTGTTCTCGCCGGAGGGGAAAATTTCACGTAGGTTTTCACGATCCATGGTCAACTGGGTCCATTCTTTTTCCAGTTCGGCGATTACTTCTCCGCTGCCCATAAGTTCGCGGACGACGTCTTCGTTGAAAACTCTTCGCAAATGTCTATAAAAATGAATAATAATTTAATCGAATGCTCACTAAAAAAAACTGGACGTAGAAAACGATGACGATGGGAAGAGCAGAGCTTTTGCACGAATTTAATTTTTTTTATTCGTATTTACCTTTCGTTCGAAGGGTCGAATCGATATCTCTCTTCGAATTTTCTATGAGACAATTGAATGGTATTTATGGCCTGGAACTCGACCATTTCTCCGCACAATCCGTCTTCTCCGTAACGCAACTGAATGAGCTGACCGACTGAATTACGAACTGTGCCATCGTAATGAACCATTACAGACTCCATAGCTTTTATTAAACGTCGCTGGATATATCCTGCAGGCAGAGAAATCGATTAATTGAAAATTCAACGATCAACTAACTCGAAACAGTTACAAAAATTGATCAAAGATAGATTAAATAGCTTCAAAATGAGCTCACCAGTTTCGGCTGTCTTTACAGCAGTATCTATAAGACCTTCACGACCTCCCATAGCGTGAAAGAAAAATTCCGAAGGTGTTAATCCGGCAAGATAGGAATTTTCTACGAATCCCCTAGATTCGGGACCGTAATCGTCTTTGATGAAATGAGGTAAGGTTCTTTTACGGAATCCAAATGGAATACGTTTACCTTCGACGTTCTGTTGACCTACACAAGCGATAACCTAGCCAAAGCAGAAGAACGTATCAGGTGAAAGTTTCCTAATTACGCGACCAGGTCGCCAAATTATCGAATTACGAACCTGCGAGATATTAATATTTGAACCTTTGGATCCGGCTACCACCATAGCCTTTAAATTATTATATTCGGTCAAAGATTTCTTGGCTGAGCCTCCGGTTTTGTCACGAGCATCGTTAAGAATTCTGTTCACCTGGAATAATACACATATTCGAGGTTAAATCTGGCGACAATAATTTAATAATGGGAATTTACGATTTTTACCTGATTTTCGAAAGTTTGCCTAAGCGTGTTACCAGGCGTAGGTTCCAATTCCATATTATGCGCTTTGGCGATCACCTCTATTACATCGTCTTTGGCTTTCTTAATAGCTTTCTGGATCTCTTGATAGGTTTGAGGATCAGCAATTGTATCGCCGATACCGATAGAGTGACCTGCGAATACCAAATTATCGATTAATATATTTGGCAACGTCATTCCACTCGCTAATCAATCAGATGATAACTTACCTTCGTACAGCAGCCAATAATTAACCACGGTTTGAATGTTACCGTAAAAAATACCGCAATCTTCGTGTCCCAATTCGAGCCAACAAATATGCAACAACGAACCAGCCGAAGCACCGAGTGTTTTTTTACACAATATACCCATTATTAGTTCGCCATGCTCGACGACTACTTTGGTATCTCCTACGGAGATCCATTTGTTCGGTCCGGCGTCTTCTTCTTCGGGATGAGTCGAATGGGTCCGGATCATGTTTACGTTACCGGGTATAATCAGCGAGAAAATTTGTTTACCTGAAACGATCGAATGAAATATCATTATCAAGAGGTTCGCAAAGCAGTGTACAGCTCAGCTCTCAGATTTACTCACCAGACCAGAGCGGTTTCGGTTTCAAAATACAAGGAATTGGCATTTTACCATTCCAATTAGGCAAATGCATCAAAATATTCATCATTTGTTCCTGCAGAACAAATCAACCAGAGGTTATTACTCAAAAACGAGTGCAGCAGTCTTCATTGCGAAGACTTACCTTTTCCAACAACACGTCTCTTTTGGTCATTTTACGAACGGCCGTCAATGTATCTTGTACGATACCCATGACAGGTCTGTTAGCCTGGGGCGTGATAATTTGACGTGGTGTTATGTGAATATTTTCGATTTCGGCTCGCGTCTCCATCGACTGAGGTACGTGTAAGTTCATCTCGTCGCCGTCGAAATCGGCATTGTAAGGAGACGTACAACTGGATTAAAAAAATAGACGCGAATTAAAATTTAGGAAGTAATTTACTAACGTCTAGTTTGATAGTTTTGTTTACATTCATGAGGAGGACCTTCGATGAATTTTTTACCAAGTCCAGTGCTACATAATACTTTATATTCAAAATTGGAAGGAAGGGGTCTAATCGAAATTTTTGTAATAACTAAAAGTATTTGTAAAACTTCAAGCTAAAACTTTTGTTTGAAATTTTTTTCAATTGGGCCCCTTACCTCCCCACAGTTTTTAATAATGTATTTTGAATAAGTGTGAATAAGTTATATTACTCGAAATTGGTGGGGAAGAAGGGGTCCGATTGAAATTTTTGTCGTAACCAAAATTATTCGTAGTACTTCAAGCAACAACTTTTGTTTGAAAACTTTTTCAATTGAACCCCTCTCTCATCACTTATTTTGCATAACACTCCCAAAATACTAATTAAAAATCAAGGGGGGAAGGGGAAAGGGTCCAATTGAAAAAATTTTCAAACAAAAGTTATAGATTGAGATCCTATATTATAAATAATTTTAGTTATTATGAAAATTTCGCTTGGACCTCTCCTCTCTCTCCAATTTCACACAGTATCTCATATACTTTCAATATTACATTTGTAACCAAAACGAGTGACTTTCTTATATATAAAATTAGAGCAGATGGAGAGGTCCAGGCGAAATTTTCATAATAACTAAAATTATTTATAGGATCTCAATCTACAACTTTTGTTTGAAAATTTTTTCAATTGGACTCCTTCCACCCCTCCAAATTTGAGTATTAAGTACCTAATTATAATTATTAGCATAGTACGTGGGGAGGGAGAGGAACAATTGAAATTCTTGTAATGACCAAAATCATTCTTATGAACTCAATCTAGAACATGTTTGAAATTTTTTTGAAAAAAATTCCGTATTTCCACCTATAATAATACATCGTAGGTACATACTCATAACTCACAAGTGACATGAATAAAATAATAAATCATTGAAAAAAAATCCAAGTCCGAAAAAATAACAACATCGAAGTTCCTCCTCATGGATGTAAACAAAAACTATCAAACTAGACGTTAGTAAATAATGTGAGTAACTTGCGTCTATGGACACTACGAATGTGTCACATTTTGATTTACTCTCTGTCTCTTGAATTTTACTAAGTCCAGCACTTGTCACTACATAGACACTGGATATCAAAATTGGAGAGGAGGGAGGGGTTCAATCAAAATTTTTGTCATAACTAAAATTATTCATAGAACTTCAAGCTACAACATTTGCTTAAAAATTTTTTCAGATGGACCCCTCCCTCCCCACCAAGTTTGGATAATGTAACTTGAGTTAGTCAAAATAAGTTACATTATCCAAAATTGGTGGGGAGGGAGAGGTCCACTTGAAAAAATTTTCAAACAAAAGTTGTAGCTTGAAGTTCTATGAATAATTTTGGTTATGACAAAAATTTTGATTGAACCCCTCCCTCCTCTCCAATTTTGATATCCAGTATCTATGTAGTGACAAGTGCTGGACTTGGTAAAATTCAAGAGAGTAAATGTGACACATTCGTAGTGTCCATAGACGCAAGTATAAGACGTTGGTTTTAGATCCGGTTAGGTGAATATGTACCTTAGATTCATACGAAACGTAGACCAAGGTAAGACCTTGACACGATGACCCATCATAGACATTTTATGCAGTGTGGGTTGACGATTGAAGACTACCAAATCACCATCGCGAATGTGTCTTTCTACTTTGTAGCCGCACTGTAAATGCAAATCCGATGGTTTAGGGTGGAACCGGAGATCGATTCTTTCGCCGTTGTCTCGAATGATGTATTTGGCTCCGGGGTAATGGGAGTTGCCTCGTTTCACCAATTGTAACATGCTGTAAAATATACAAATATTTTAGAAAAATATCTACAGAGGTAGGTAGGTATTTATAAATCCATGCACAGCTCAAAAGACCCCTCAAGTCAACTTCAATAAAATAAATAATTCGAAAAAAACGACTAAATCTTACTTATCGATATTAAAAGGCGTCACGATCTCAGGGAATGTCATATTTTGAGCAACCGAACGAGGAACTCCGACTTGATCGATACGTAAATTAGGATCTGGCGTGATTACAGTACGAGCCGAGAAATCCACACGTTTACCCATCAAATTACCACGAATTCTACCTTCTTTACCTTTCAGTCGAGCTTTTATCGATTTCAAAGGCTTGCCTGATTTTTGCATAGCTCTGGAAAACAATTAGAATACGTCAAATTACAGAAATTATCTCAAAATCGAGACAAATATATAATTCTACGAACCTAGGTAATCCAGGCATATCATTATCGACCAACGTGGCGACGTGAAATTGCAACATTTTAATATTTTCATAAATAACGTGAGCTGCAGCTCCGGCTTGTTCGTTTCTAATCAGTTCGTTGTTGCATTTGATTATATCGGACAACTTATGCGTCAAATCATCCTACAAAAAAAACGCAAAATAGCTATAAAATTAAGAAATCTTCAATTTTCGCCTTCCATTGCTTCGGAAACTAACCTGATTACGAGCTGATCCGAACATAACGACAGCTGGCCGAACTGGTAACGGAGGTACTGGCAATACGGTAACGATCATCCAATCAGGACGCGCGTATCTCGGATCCATACCCAAAATTATGCATTCTTCGTCTATAATATGTTTAAAAATTTCGTGAACTCGTTCCGCACTGAGAGGAATTTTCTTCTCTTGCGAATCTTCGTTGACGTGCTTCCATTCGGCGGTTATTTCCAAGCCGACACGTCTAAATTTAGGCTGGTATCTGCCGCAACCTCCGTGGCCTTGTTTTCGAGGCTACAAAAATGACCAAAATATTAAACCTAGGCTGGTTACGATCGAAAGCAGAGAAAAAAGTGTACCTGTTGAGGATTCGGATCGTCTACGTTTTCTCGATTTAGATCCATTTCGTCACCACCTTCGCAGATATGTTTACCTTTGCATAAGTCGTAAACGAATGCTAATCTTTTACGAGGTTGGCCTTTGGTTTTCATTACGATCTCTTTCACTTTTGGATGACTCTGTAAGCAGAAAATGTATCTTTAGAGTCGTTCAGTTGTATTAAACTATGAAAATACAAAAGATT
The DNA here is from genome assembly GCA_959613365.1 of Balanococcus diminutus. Lineage (NCBI taxonomy): Eukaryota > Metazoa > Arthropoda > Insecta > Hemiptera > Pseudococcidae > Balanococcus > Balanococcus diminutus. The sequence goes on along the minus strand of OY390716.1, from coordinate 57,883,088 downwards.
GAAATACTTACAGGACTAACGAGTAATTTAGAACAATAGAAACAAACGCATCTCAATATCTTGATTGTTTTTGTAACGAATCCGACGTGAAATACAGGTTTGGCTAAATCGATGTGTCCGAAGTGGCCAGGACACTCGGTCATGTTACCTAAACATACGGTCAATTTTAGGCCTACGTTTTTCTAAAACGATACTCGATACAGTAATGTTCAACTTACCAGCGCATGTTTTACATCTAGAGGTTCGGTCTACGACACCTTGACGAGGATCCATCAATCCGCCCAGTTTAGGTCGGCCACCTTCCATGACTTCGGCAAACCGGATGCCTTCTTCGGTGACGGACATACGTCGCTGGAAACAGTACAAAACTCGCATAAATCATCTCATCGATAAACGAAATAATTTCCAACTTGATAATAAATAAGCCTATCGTTGATATTTGATATGTACAGCTGATGCAACTTTTGAAACACATCTCCAAAAATGATCAGTGTGAAGTATCGGTGTTAACGATAATAGCGTATTATTCGATTAAACGACTAAAAAAGCTATAATAATAATTTTCCAGTGAATCTAACAACAGCTATTTTGAAATCGGCCGATTTTGGCAATAGGGAAAAGTAAAGTACTTACGATTTCATCGGGAGATAAAATACCGAACTGGACTCGCTTGACGGTCCGCAGCGGAGCCTTCGAGTCAGCCATGACTACTCAATTTGCTGAACAGTTTTTAGACCTTAAAATCACACCATTTGATAATTTCACCAAAACATCAACTAAATTAATCCACTAACGAGTGCATTTTAGTAAAAAGTTAGATTATACACTACATATTTCACGTATATGAACGAAATTTAATTGTAAAAATTTGCGTAAACACATTACAACAGACAACGCAACAGCTAAACTAACGCATCCAAAACGAACATGAGAGTTCACACTTTCATTTGCCACTCACTTACACAAAATCGATGGATGGCTCCATTTTTTTATTGTGATGCGCTGCGCTAGCGCGCTTCGTGGCAAAAAAATGCGTTTTCTACGAGAGACTACTTTTTGTGCATTTTTGGATTGTCACAAGTGGAGTATTTTTTTAAAATTATTATTATTAATTTATTATTTTTATTTTTCGTGTTTTTTTTTTTTTTTTTTTTTTTCATTTTTTTTTGTCACTGTAAAATCAGAGACGAAACTTGGATAAAAATCTGGGGGGGGGGGGGGGGGAATAAAATGAGAAATTTTCCAAATTTGCCGACTAAAATTTGAAAAGAATTACGAATTTGCCGACTAAAATAACTTCTTTTACGAATTTTGAACTTGTTGTCGGCAAATCGAAATATCGCGAAAATTTGCCAACTTTTTATAAAATTTTCGGCAACATTTTAATGAATTTTCCATTTCCGACAAAATTTCGTCAAAAATCAGTAAAATGGCCGAATTTTAAGTTTTTAACAAAATATGGGTAATTTTCCCAAAAATTGCCGAATTTCAGGAATTTGCCGATTTTTTGAAAAAAAATTCACCCCACCCCACCCCACCCCTTGTTTAGACCCTATGTGAAATGTAAATTGAATATTAAATAACGTATACTCGTAATATGTAGCTTCAAAATTCAAAAATGAAAAATCGGATTCTGATTGCAGATTCTACGATTAATATTGGTTATTAATTTACTTATTATAAAAATTTCGCTTGTTAACGCTATGCATTCAACAAAAAAAAATTGACCCCCCCCCCCCCCCCCCCTCCCCTGAAGAATCCACCTATATGTGAAAATAATAAATAATATCCATTTTTTTCAACTTCCTCTTTAATTTTTTTTAAACGTATTTTTTTAGATTTCTTTCTCCTCCATTTATTAAGGATTTGCCCGTGTGAAAACTGAACATATCAATTTTTTTTTTAAATCCACTTCCTGTTTATTGATTTTTAAAATTGTTTTTCCTTCTCTCAAAATCTTTAAAAAAAAAATTAACAACTTCTTCGTGAACTGAAGAATAATAAAAATGAAAAAAAAATTGATAACGTACATGCCATCTCCTAAAGTTGTTTCAAGTTTGAAAAAAAATGAAAGCACAAACGAAATTCTCTACCTGAAAGACAAAGTTGGAAACTGGGAATAGCTTCTTCCTTCTTTCTTCCTTCATTTTCTATTCTTTTTCAAGACAACCTGTCAAAAAATATAAAACTGATTAGAAAATGATGTACAAAAGCACTTTATTTCACCCATTACCAAAACGTCTTGTCTTAACTCTAAAATAACTAGGTAATAAGTGTTGTTAGATTCACTGGCGAATTGCAGCGAAATATTTTTTTGGTCATTAATGTTCATAAAAATTATATTGTTTCGTAATGTTGTAATATTCATCGACACATTTTGTTATCGTTGATCTTGATGTACCTAATATTTTAACGGAGCTGTTACGAGAAAAAACGCTTGAGTATAATCGACCAAAATCACCAAAAAAATTGGAGTTGAAGTTAAAATTTTGGTAATACAACTTGACAAGACGACTTTCATCAGGTAGAAAATCATGTAAAAAAATAAATAAAAAATTTATTTAAAATAACTTCTTTCCACAGAAAATGAAGTGAATTCAGACATTGAAAAATGAATTCTTCAACATTCGCCAGAATTAGGCCGGTCTGTCTGTTGTCTTGACATTCACGACTACAGTTAATTTTTCAATGCATATACGATTCTGTTTTGAATTAGAAACGTAACTATTGATTTTATTCAATCAGGCAAATACTACTCGTACTTGATAAACTGATGGTAAATTTGTATACAGAAATTAAAGTGCAAAATCTTTAGTATTGTTGCCTTAACTCCAATTCATTTGTAAGAATACTTTTGAAGAAGAATAAAAACAATTGATGACGTCCAAATGAAAAGGGCGTAAGTCGACTTACGCCCTTTTTCAGTAAATTGCAAAAATGAATTCTACGTTCAATATGCTATCTAGCAAGACTTGTCCCACATCCCTATCTATCGTCACTGCCCGAAAATAGCGAAAAACTGCGTTTTTTTCAAAAGTGACCCTACTTTGAGAGCCCTTAGCTTCGCTCCCCTGAGAGGTAGGGGGCTCAAAATTTTTTTTGGAGATTCTCAACTCAAAGTAAACCACCTCTGTAAGTTTGGTCGAAATCCGAGGTATGTTTTTTTTTCACTCCACCCTACTAAACATAGGTACTGCTGATACGATTATCAGTTTATCACTCACAACAACTTCGCGATTTTCATCTTAAAAATTTTTTTACAAAAAAAATTTATTTTTCAGCATTTACACATTTTATTCTACGATTTTTAATAAAAAAAGAAAGTTCGTCCACGAAAAAGGGCGTAACTTTTAGCTATGGTTTTCCAGCAATAACTAGAGTACAAACGCTTGAATAATTTTGTCAAGCGCGTATTTCTGGTCTAGAATGATCAATCTAAAAATAAAAGTGGCACACATCACTTCAGTTCTGTTCTTTTAAAAAATATTAAACATCGAAACTTTCAAATACGTTTTTCTCAAAACGCCATTTCTGGACTTACGTCCTTTTCGATTGGACGTCATCAATTTAAAAAAAATAAAAACAACAAAAAAAAATCAAAGAAAAACAATTTTAAAAATAGATGGGAAAATCTACAATTATTGAATAAGATGAGAAAAAATACCACCATCCGAATCGATAAAATCATTTCAAGCTCCCAAACAGCTAACATTTTTATTCAGTAAAATTTTTAAAAAGAAATCCAGTTTTTATAATGAGTAGGTATGAGGTGTATTGTATGTAAATGAAAATTTTTTATATGGCCAAATTTAATAATTACCTTACGTAAGTATAACTAACTTTTTTTTTTTTTAAATTATCATACAGAGTACCTTCTCCAATGCCTTAATTTTTTGAGGTCAAGGGACCATGAAAGGCGAATATTTTGCACGCAGATCTCAATAAACTGGTCAAGGTTGTTTCCTTTTCTTTCAAAAACCCTTTTACAACAAGATTCGAGTACCTGTTGAAATTCACATATATCAACTCATATCTTACATATCTACAAGGCAATTTAGGGAAATGGGCGAACTGGTAACCGTGAAAGTGAAAATTTAGAATTTCATACCACCCCTAACCTGGATTCTCATCACCATAGCAACGTATTTTGTTTACGTTAAATATAAACATTGAAAAAAAAACAGGGAAAACTGGTCATACTTATCATTGTATTCACATGGTTTCGCTCACAATGGGTGTTTTTCTTTCTAAATTGAAATTATTGCAAAAGAACAAACCCGCAGCTTTGTCGGCAACACCATCGTCATATTCCTGGTAAACTTTCGATATTTTTTCACCGCTTTGAACACCTTTGCACAATTTACAAACTAAATAAGATACCACTTTTTCGTTTCGAAGGAGTAATCGAGAAAGTGTAAACATCGAGGATTATTTATTAGAAAATCTAAACGAATCGGAAAAATGGAAATTGCCCGGGTCCGTCAATGGTCAACAGTTTATAATTCAGAATTGCTCCAACAGTACGATTTTTGTGCTAGATTTCACCAATACAGTGACTGTGGATGACTGTTGTCATTGCACATTGGTATTTGCACCGATGAAAAGAAGGTTCGAATTAACTCGAGGGGTTTAAAAGTGATTGAAAATTAACATCGAAGGTGTTTTCCAATTACAGCATATTTATCAGAGACTGCACAGACTGCACTATTGTGGTCGCTTGCGAACAATTCCGTCTTCGTGATTGCAAAAATCTTAAGGTATCTTTGTATTGCGCCACTAGACCAATCATAGAGTCTTCTAAGGATATTACTTTTTCGTGTTTGCAATTAAATTACGATAATTTACAAGGTAATACCTATTCTCAGTAATGAAATTTGACAACCTCAAACTTCATAAATCCGTCGTAAATCGCAATTGCCTATTTTTAGACCAATTTCAAAAATGCAATTTGAACATTTGGAACAATATTTGGTACAAAATTCACGACTACACTCCAGCCAATAAGAATGACTATCCTAATTGGAACTTTGGCCAAGAAGACATCCAAGTCACGTCTTCCATTCCTGAAATACAGCAGTAAGATTTGCCAAAAATAGAATGCTATTTCACCTTTCACCGAACCATATTTTAGCATTAAAATGAATCCTTTTATGTCTCAAGGCTGAACTTTTCAAACGAAAGGACCAAAAGTGTGATACCATTGACGACAGGTTCAATTTATAAGCAAACCGCAGACGCTTACGAAAACTGTTTTGTATTATTTTGCGACGACTTCTCGGCCAGATCGTTTTTAAGCCTGGTTTACATCAGAACTGTACGTATTCCCAATTCCTAATCTCAACCTACGGCTGGATCCTATCGACTCATTTTTTCTAACCATCATTTTTCTCAGCCAAATGTCGAACTGGTAAAGAGCAGACAAGTAAATCTGACAGTTCAGCATGCTGAGTCGCTGTTTCTCACTTCTACGTTGATAAAAGCAGTCCAACACGGTCCAGTAATCGGTCTCCATTTGTGTGGCAAAAGCGTTTTGCACATTTCTTCACAGGTAAATTTAATGTTTTCATTACTCTCCTCTTACATCCAATTTTCAGCAATAAATACCTACCTATTTAATATCTTGAGCCAGTTTTGACTTATTTTCGAATTAATTTGGATACCTTGAAATTACAATTTTGATATCTATATTTGCAGATTATCTCGAAAAACATGGAAACAACTTTGTACTATGTGAGTCCGACAGTAAACATGGCTTCTCACCAAGTGAATACGTTTTTTGGAATCGCTGATTTGCAAATGGAATCATATAGTTGAAAATCATTGTAAGAATTAGGTATGGGTACATCATCTACAAATAGGCTGTTTTAATTGCATTGGGGTTTTCTGAAAAATGAAGGAGAAGCAAAGTGAAAAAAAAATGCGAATAATGTAGAAAAAATTGAAATGAAAAAATTAAATTTTTTTTGGAGAATTGAAAAAATCTTAATACCTAAAATAAAATCAGAGAATTTGAAATGATTTTTAAAAAAATAATTTCAAAAATAATTTTGAAACACTTCAAAAAAATCAAACTTGAAAACTTGTCTAATAAGTAAAAGAAGAATTCAATTTTTTTTTCAACGTTGGAAAATATTAAAATTTTTAGAATAAGTACTAATTGAGATTATTAAAATGAAAATTTAGAAAAAACAAAAAATTATAAAAAATATTGTGATGTTTATAAAATTTAGATGAAATTAAATTTTTTTAAAAAATGTAATGAGTTTTATTTTGAAAAAATTCTGAAAATGTTTTTTCTAAACGCTAAAAAAATATTTGAAACTTCCAAAAAAAATTTCTAAATAATTTCCAAAAATCTCAAAATACTTAATTATATTTTTTTTTTTAAATTGAAATGAAAAAATTACGTTTGAAAAACTGAAAAAATCAAAATAAATTAGAACCAGAGAATTTTAAATGAAATTTTTAAAAAAATACGTCAAAAAAAATTATGGAACACTTCAAAAAAAAATAAAAATTAAAAATTTTTGTAACTGATAAAAAATCTCAATGTTGGAAAATATTTAAATTTTTGGATTAGGTATAAATTGAAATTATTATAATGGAAATTAAGAAAAAAAATGATAGTTCCACGTGGTTTGGAAAAATTGTTATATTTTTAAAATTTCGATGAAAAAAATCAAAATTTGGAAAAAATTGCAATGAGCTTAACTTTTTTTAAATTTGAAAATGTTTTTTCTAAACTCTTAAAAAAATTGAAACTTTCAAAAAAAATTCTAAATAATTATGTAGCTAATGCCCAAAAATCTCATAAGAATAGAACAACAAAAAAATTGAAATTCTTGAAATTTTAAAATGAATAAAAAAACTATTTCTTTTTTAAAACAAATTTTAAAATATGTACCTACTTATAAAATTTTAGTAGGTATGGCATTTCCTAAGTTTCATTCAAAATTTATAAAAATGATATCTATAATAAAAATTAATTTAGTGGAAATTTTCAAATAAAAATAATCGAACCCCACTAAAAAAATTACGAAACGTAAAATGATCAGAAATTTCAACTGTAAATTTTTTTTTTTTAAATTGATATTTACAAAATTTCAAAAAAAAATCAAAATAATAGTTTGTTTCAAAAAATAAAAGGAAGTTTCAAATTTTAGTAAAACATAAAACAACAAAAAAGATAAAATTGAGAAAAATTATTAATTCAATAAAAATTTGATTTTTAAAAAATCAGAAAACACGTTTCCAAATTTTGAACACAATTTCAAAATTTTTCATTTTTTCGTCTCCAAAAAAATATTATATAAAAAAATCGAAAAACCCCATAATTTTCAAAAAAAGTGGGAAAATTAATTAATTAAATAATACAAAAGAACAAAACATAGAAATCAATGATTTGAAATATGCAAATAAAATTTCAGTCAATTATTTTCAGAATTTCAAGAGAAATTCCAAAAACTGCGAAAAATAAAATTTCTAAAAATGTTAAAAAGAAAAAGAAAAACGTTATCTCCAAAATGTTTGAAATACTTAATTGCAAATACAAATTTTGAAAAAATCCTAAATTAAAAAATGATTAAAAATTTTAATTAAAATATTCAATTTTGAAAAGTTGAAATTTTGAAGGAATCATTTTTTAAAATCAGATCTAGAATAATGTTATTCTGAAAAAAAATCGAAAATAGTGAACAAAATTTTGGAACAACACTTTTACTGTTGAAAAAAAAATCAAGAAAAAATCTCCATCTTTGAAATAAAAGTACAGTCATTTGCAAATTCTACATTTTTTTAATTTTTCAATTCAAAATAATAAAAACAAAATTTCCAAGATGGGAAAAAATTGAATCAACGATTTCAAAAATATCAACAAAGTTCCAATGAATATCTATTTTTAAAATTTCAAAAAAAAATCCAAAATTGACAACAACAAAAAATAATAATTTGATAACGATTTTTAAAAATATGTCAAAACGTTTTAAAAAAGTCGAAAATCGCAAAGGGGTTGTCTCAAAACTACATTCGAAATAAATGAACTGAAAATAATTAAAAATTGAAAAAATTAACTTGAACATGGATTTTATTTTGGAAAATTTTTCATAGTTTTGAAACAAGTTCATAATGAAAATCTCAATTTGAAAATTTTCAAACACTTCTTTCTAATTTCTGATTCTTTTTTTAATTTAAAAAAAAAAATAAAGAATCAAGAATTTCAACAAAATTAGGCACCTAAGAAAATTTTTAAAATTCAATTTTTTTTAATATTGACAAAATTTTCAACTAAAAAGAAATCAGAATTTACTGAAATGAGTGTATTTTGAAAATGTTTTCAAAATTTTAAAAGATAGATAGGTAGACAAAAAAACTTGAAACGTTCAAAAAAAGTATTTGTACAAATAAGTACAGATTTTCAAAATTTCAAGAAATCTAAAATTGGTCAAAAAATTTTTAATAAATAGATTAAATGAAAATTCAACAAAAAAAAATCATTTTTAACTTTTTTTTTAAATTCAGTTATTTACATTTTTTTTTTAATTCAAGAACACTTTGTTTTCAAATTTTCATGTATAAAAAAAACCTCAGGAAATTTTGTCTCAAACATTTTAAAAATTTCAACAGGTACAATTATTTTCACGAAGTCATCAAAAATGTTTCTTCCTTTGCTCTATTTCAATGGAGAAGTAAGAATTTCTACCTTTTTCCCCTTCATTTCACATGCATAAAATGACCCATTGCTGATTACCCAAACCTGTGTACAAATGTGAATCGTGATTTATTTTATTAAAAAAAAGATTAATGCACGTTTGTGATTATTTTTTTTAATCAAATAAAAGAAGAATAAAGCCTTCGTAATTTAATTTTACCTATATCATTTTTCAAGTTGATGTTGATAATGATAATCACACAATACTCCAATGCAAGTAAGCTTGCTGATTTCAAGCTTTGAAGGGGCCCACTTCAATCACAGTCACTCAATGTTGCCATATTCAATCAAAACTTCAAAAAAAAAGAACTAACCAATCGAAAAATAATTTTGAATTCAACAGCTTCTAGTACATTTTTCGGCACTTCATTTACTCAAGATTTCCACACCACAATCAAACCCAAATGCGAATCTAAATTGTAAATTCGATCAAAAATCGCAGTTATTATCGTCACACAAACACGTCGCAACTCGTAAATATGTACGTTAGTGATAACCTTCATACGAGTAAGTACGTACGACAAACAATATAACGAAACCATAGGTACCGAAAAAAAAAAATTACCATAAATTCGTCCATCAATAAAAACATCAATCACGTAAAAAGCACAAAAACTCTTTATTTTGTACTATTCGACAAATGGTACAGGGTACACGAATTATACACCTTTATTACAAATACAATCATAAAACAACAAAAAAAAAATTTGGGAGGAGAACCTCTATATTAAATAATTAAAACATAAAAAGGGCAACGTATCAATATATTTATCCGTATATTACAAACAAACAAAAATTACACAACGGTGAATTTTTCTTTGAACAAAAAAAATTATAAAATGATACATTATATACGTAATAAGGTACAAAAAAAATACAAATAAAAATAAACAGGAAATTTAAGTATTCGTCGCTGCATATTACGATATACGATAAAATAATGTACAAATTAAATTAAAACAACAAACGGTAAAAACTTAAAAAAAAAAAATTATAGAAAATCCTCTGTCTGTAAGACGTACGTACGTAAACATAGGTAGGTATTTTAAATCGTAAAAAAATAATCAATTTTAAATAATAATCAGGAACTACGATTTTACAACATTTGCAATAACTATTCCCTATAAATTAAGTGTTTTTTATTCAAAAAAAAAAAAAAAAAATTGAAGCAGATCGACTCGATGACTGTGTTTATTTATTAATCATTTTCCCATATTATACCGAGTGTTCGTATGATTTCAAAGAAATCCAACGTGAAAATTCTCACTTCTAATAATGCTGAAAGTTTGAACGTATAAAAATGTACAAAAAAAAATTACATAATACTTCTAGCCCCTGGCTAATAATTTTTAAAGGGATTTTATCTTCGAAACAGTGTTGCCAATGTCCACATTTCGGACAAATTTGCCGAAATTTTAAGCTCTTGTTGAATTAAAATCAAACAAACACCCAATAAAGATAAAAATCTAAGCTTTGAAAATTCGCCTACTCGAGAATAGTAATTCAGTGGTAAGTATTGCGAGCTTTATGCGGTGGTAGGGGGAGGGGAACCCTGCTAACATTACAATGATGGTCAGAAAAATAGGTCAAAATTGAAATAAGTAAGTATTACGAAAAATAAGTAAAATAAATAAAATGGCGAATAAATCAGATAAGCTGTTTTAGAGTGAGCTGGTGAGGTAATAGTCTGGGAGCCGAACCTGGTGAAAATTGGCCGAGAGGATTGAAATCTGGAACCTGTCCCAAAAGTTAGTATACATACCCCCTTTCTCAAAAATACTGGTCTGCCGATCCGCCGCTGCTGCTTTCAAGCACAGCGAAAGCTCAAAGTTCACGAATTTTTCCGAACTTTAAGATGAAAAGTTTGAAAGCCGAATTTTCACCAGGTTCGGCTCCCAGACTATAAATGGGTGTTATTATTTCCACCAGTCTGGATGAGTAGTTACTCGGATTTGTAGTGAACATGAACGAAATTACTCACACTTCCTACTTCTATCAGTTCAGATTCTGGACTTGGTAAATGTCTTTCAATTAACATGTAATTTATTTGAAATTGAAGGGGAGGGATGGCTCCGATCGAAATTTTTGTAATAACTAAAATTATTTCCAAGACTTCAAGCTACAAGTTTTGTTTGAAAATTTTTTCAATTGGACCTCTACCTTCACTATTTTTTAATAATATAAGTGTCCAAGCCATTATGCAAAATTGGTGGGGAGGGAAGGGTCTAATCGAAAATTTTATAATAACAAAAATTATTTCTTGGACCTCAATCTACAACTTTTGTTTGAAAAAATTTTCAATTGGACCCCTTCGCCAAATTTTGAAAAAGTATCTACCTGATATCATGTGAAATTTGAGGAAAGGGAGAGATCCAATCGAAATTTTTATTATGACCAAAATTATTTTTAGGATCTTGCTCTACAACTTTTGTTTGAAAATTTTTTTAATCGGTTCTTTCCTCGCTCATTTATCTGGAATTTTTAATTAATATCTTCGAAGTTTTGTGTAAAATCAGTGGGGAGGGGGGGGGGGGGGGGAGGTCAAATTGAAAAAAATTTCAAATAAAAGTTATAGCTTGAAGACCTATGAATAATTTTCGATATTACAAAAATTTTGATTGAACCCCTCCTTCCCCTCCAATTTTGAATAAAATAAATGGCAATCGAAACTTGAAAGGGAAGATTTTAAGTCCAGAGATTCAGTTGATTCATTTCTATGAACTACTCATCCAGGCTGGTGAAAATAACACCACCCGAGGTGAATTTTCAAAATTTGTAAATCATTCTCAATCAAATGAAGACCACACGGAAAGAATGAGGTAAGTCACTTTTTTCGAAAAATGAGTTGATGGTATGGATGGATTCGTCTTGAGGAGTGGAAAACGTAAAATATTTCGATTTTTCAAAAATTAAATTTTTAACCACGAAAACGGTCTAGAAAAAATAGAGGAGGGGAGAAAATCAGTCGAGTCGAAATCGAAAATGCAGGAAAGAAAGAATTAACATCGACAATTATTTTTAGTGCAAAAATTTTCAATTATTTGACGATGGTAATTAGTTTTTTTCAATTTAAAATCATCAAAGAAGGTCAATTTTGGCCATTTTTCTATAGTTTTTTCGTAACAAGAATAACATTTTTGTTCATAAGTTACGTCGCAATTGATTTTTTTCCCACTTATGCTCACACTATAATTGCGAAGGGTAATGTGATGCATTTTCTATCATTACTTTCATGAACTTAAGGTTCACCATCAAGTGGAGGCATTTTGATGTTTAAAAACGTTATTACACAAAACCGAAAAAAGTGACTTGCCTCGTTCTTTCCGTGTGGTCTTCAAATAGGCAGAGATGCTAATCAGAAAAAAAGGGGAAAAAAAAGAAAAAAGTCCTAAGTACTGAATGCTAAAAAGGGGGTGACAGGAGATGGAGTGACCGATAAAAATATATTATTATTGACTACTGACGATATGTGTAGCACCTTCGTTCGAAAAATATCCTCAATTCAACATCACGTTATAAAATCTCATTAACGTTTTACTATCACAAATCTTTGAAAGTTGAATTAGAACCAAAGACGACCTAGGAGGGGGTTGATTTTTAAAAAAAATTCAAAATAATTTCAAGGTCGCCGAAAAACACCTAAGAAATATTTTAAAAACCCATCGATCATTTCGCCAAAAATGATGCAACATAATTACCTCGCGAGTTCAATCGCTTACCTTATCACCAAAGTTAATTTCTCGTATAAAAATTGGTATTTTTATTCGTATTATCACGACTGAGATGTCGAGTGGGTTATTTTTACACTCTATAAATTACGAAGCACCTGATAACAGGGCGAAGGTAATTGTTAAATAACTAGAATTCATTCACCGTCTATAACCATCAAATCTCTTGGAAAAATTGTCCGTTTCAAAAATACAAACATGGAAAAACAACCAGATAAGTTTCAAAATAGATTTTAGGACGGCTTAGGCAGGTCTAATGCCGATGAAAAAAAAACCACACAGGGACATGGGCCATTTTAGGTCTGTAAAATCGAAATACACGAGGAGGACTCCTAATAAGTTGGTAAAAAAAAGAAGAAAAAAAAAATCATCTCACTAATTTAAACATGTCTTTACTTAGGTCTACAAAAAAGTAAAAATCCCAACACGAAGCGATAAATTGGCATTTCGTCGTATAAATTTACATAAAGAATTCATATTCCACTGGATTAGCGCGCGCACACACGAATTTACAAGTGAGAGAGAGGGGTAAAGAAGAACATAAATTATTAGGCAGTCACGTTGGATGATATAAAACAAAACGAGAGAAAAAAAATTGTGAAAAAAATTAAACGTAATATTGTACTTTCCGCGAAGCTTTGTTTTTTATACATAATAAAATACACGAAAAGGTAAGACTGGGGGAGGGGAGGGGAGGGGAACTGAGAGGTGGGACGAATACAATAATTTTAAGTATTAAAATACGATAAAGACAAGAACGAGAATACATTACGCGACGAATTCTTCATGACACACGAATACATACGATTTGAGATCAATACTAATATCGTATCTCGATAATTTAAAGCTTCAGTTGTACAAAAAAAAAAAAAAAAAAAAAAAAAACAGAAGAAATTAAATCTTTAAGAGAACATAGGCACTTGAGAAACCAAAAAGTGCTCACTTATTTCGGCGCACCCTTCGTGCCTTTTCATTTTACAAAGATAACGTATCCTTGATCAGTTTACGAACTGTCGATCCGACCGAAGAACTGGCTGTCTCCGAAGTGGCGTATTCTAATTTGAATAGATAAGGTTGTACGTCTGGGAAAGATGTATCGAAAATCAATCCCAACTCTGATTGAGGCGGGATACAAGGCAGGTATTCGTGACGATTCATTATCTCCGCAATGTGGACCATTTTCTCGCCCAGCTTCTCGCCGACCGTTTCTTTAGATAGTTGTCTTTCGTATTCGTTACACAGCTTGACCATTTCGATTCTGACGTTCCATTCTTCCCACGGCGTGTTTTCCGGCGAGAATGGCCAATGAGCTGTTTTACGTTGGAAAAATTCCAGTCTGATTTGACCGCTGCCTTGGGTATCTCTGCGTAAGCTATCGGAGAACCTGCTTATTGTTCTTTTTAGTAGATTATCCAGCGTGTAGGACGAGCAACAAACGTAAGTTATGTCTATGAAATCGCAATCTACGTCTTGGATACCGACCGTACCCACCGAATACGAACCGTCCTCGTTGAATGTGAATTTACCCAATGTTCGGTGCAGCAGTACTGTATGAAATATGCTCGCCACAGCTTCGTCGATCTGTCTGCCTTCTACTCGTAACTCAAACGTTTGCGATCTTCGATTCATTTCTGATCAATATAGTAATGCGCATTACTGTAACTATATATTCTGTAATCGAGAGAAACACACATAAGACCGTTAGAAAGGCATTACATCGAGCTGGTATAAATTGTAACACAACATATAAACTAATAACAACGTTTCGACATAATTATTATAATTACCTTCATCGATTTGTAATCCACCAACTCTATGAATGAAATGCAGTTGAAACTTCGCTACGACGATTCCATATCACTTCAAAACTTTATCACGAGCACAAACGCCATGTGCTGATTAAACGTGGAGATTTTTTGCACAAATCATCAAACAAAGAACGAACTAATTATCATCGTATCATACGCAATAATTAACTACGGTATGATTTGGTAGATCTGATCTTGAGCCCGCAGTGTTTTATCATTCGATGATACTAATCGAGATATCGTCGTATTCACTTACCCTAACTTATTATTTAAGCAGCCAGACAACGAACGAGTCGCGAATTTAACACACGTGTATAATTATAACTGGAATAATATCGTTTAAGAAATGCAAATTTACGTTTTACTTATAATGGCGTTTCAATATTTTTATTTGTGTGTTAAAAAAAAGAAAATACAACTTGAAAGAAATGGGAGAAACGCGAACGAAATCAGGGTTGCCGTAGAATGACGATAAAAAATTTACACGTGTTTGTCGTTCGTCGAGTGAATCGCACTATTTTATAAAATTTAGAACTTTTGCAAGTGGAGTAACTTCAACTTCAAAGTTTGTTTCAAAGTTCAAAGTTCAAACTCAATGATGGATTGAATCCCTCCCCCTCATCCCCCTCCTCTTCAATTTTCCCAATACTACGAAGATACTGGACTGGGTACTCTAAGATCTAAATTGGAGGGGAGAAAGGGGTCCAACTGAAAAAATTTTCAAACAAAAGTTGTAGATTGAGACTTCATGAATAATTTTGGTTATTACAAAAATTTCGATTGGATCCTTTCCTCTCGTCAAATTTTGCCTAATGCTACAGTAGATACTTGATTCGATATTCAAAATTGGAAGAAAGAAATTTAAGAGGTTTAATTGAAAAATTATTCAATCAAAAATTTGTAGATTGATCTTCTGGGAATAATTTTGGCCATTGCAAAAATTTCAATTGGACTCCTCCCTTCCCTCCAATTATGCATAATACTACGTCGATAATAGACGTATCATTAAAAAAATTGGAGGAGGGATAGGGTATATTACTGAAAAAATTCATAAGCAAAAATTATACATCAATTGAGATCCTAGAAAAAATTTTGGTTGTTTTGATATGAAAAATTCGATTGTATCCCCTTCTCCCCTCTTTGCATAACACTATATAGATAGATATTGAATTATTTAAAATAATGGAGGGAGAGGCGGAGACCTATCGAAAAATTTGTAATCAATTACTAAATTTATTTCTAGGATTTCAATCTACAACTTACTATAGGTATTGTTGTTTTATTTGAAAAAAAATCAATTGGACCTCCCTCCCCCAAAGTTTTTTTTATTTTATGAGAAAATAATTCCCTATTTTTTATTTTTCCCATAACAAAATTATAATAAGCGAATCCCAATCACTTTTTTTTTTTTTTTTTTTAGAAAAATGAAAAAAAGGACCACACCGTATGAAAAATTACTAAATCTTCGCATTTTTGCATTTTCGTGGTTCTTCAATAAAAACTGTTCGTTTTCATGAGAAATGATTTCTATTTTTTTTTATTTTTCCTCAAACTGAATTTTAAGTGAGCCCCAGGTCATAAAAATTATAAAAAAATTTCATTCTAAAAAAATGAAAAAAAAAATGAAAAATCATTCTAAAATATTGTAAAAAAAATTCATTCTAAAAAATTGAAGAAAAAACTCGTTTTAAAAGAAATTGTAACAAATTTTCATTCTAAAAAATTAAAAAAAAAAAATCATTCTGAAAAATTGAAAAAAATTTCATTTTGAAAAATTGTAAAAAATTTGATTCTAAAAAATTGAAGAAAAAGAATCGTTCCAAGTAAATTGTAAAAAATTTTCATTCTAAAAAATTGAAAAAAATCATTCCAAAAAATTGTAAAAAATTTTCATTCTAAAAAATTAAAGAAAAAACTCGTTCTAAAAGAAATTGTAAAAAATTTTCATTCTAAACATTGAAGAAAAAATCGTTCCAAAAAATTGTAAAAAAATTCATTCTAAAAAATTGAAGAAAAAAATCGTTCCAAGTAAATTGTAAAAAATTTTCATTCTAAAAAATTGAAAAAAATTTATTCTAAAAAATTGAAGAAAAAAATTGTTCCAAGTAAATTGTAAAAAAATTTCATTCTAAAAAATTGAAAAAAATTCATTCTAAAAAATTGAAGAAAAAAATCGTTCTAAAAAAACTGTAAAAAATTTTCATTCTAAACATTGAAGAAAAAATCGTTCCAAAAAATTGTAAAAAAATTCATTCTAAAAAATTGAAGAAAAAAATCGTTCCACGTAAATTGTAAAAAATTTTCATTCTAAAAAATTGAAAAAAATTTATTCTAAAAAATTGAAGAAAAAAATCGTTCCAAGTAAATTGTAAAAAAATTTCATTCTAAAAAATTGAAAAAAATTCATTCTAAAAAATTGAAGAAAAAAATCGTTCTAAAAAAACTGTAAAAAATTTTCATTCTAAAAATTTTTATTTTTTAGTATGTAATGTGCAACTTTTAATACTTTTATATTTTGAAAATTGTTACAAAAAAGAAAAACACTTTCTCAAATTCTCATCACTCTCAAGTCTCAGTCGAAAATTTTACTCCACTTGCGACAATCTCAAAGTACATAAATAAGCCTCTTATGTGAATCGTTCTTCGTTCACTTCAGTGTTTGTTTTGAAGTTGAGTGATTCCTTCAATTTTTAAATTTTATTTTTCCATAACTTTCTGATTTTATTTCAGAGAATTTTCTATTTATTTCAACAAAAAATGAGCGAAGGAAGGAAGCTTTCCTTTTACCTTCTAAACATTAATGAACTCTTAAGGTAACGTATAACGTTACATTTAATTTTTGGCGACGTATCCGTTATCTTCGAGTATTTTTAACTTTATGAACACAAGCAAACCAGTTCAGAAAAATAGAAAACATTCACTACACAAAACACAAATCAAAACTTTTTCTACTTCAGTCAATTCTGTTCGAATAGTTTTGTTTTCAGCACCTTTTCAAGACGATTTGTAGACTACAGTATCGAAACTTTGAATGAACATCACTAAAATTCGTAGATTTACCAACTAAATCTTTCACAGACCGCCTCGAAACTTTCTACGCCTAATACGAAAACAACAAAGCTACGTTATTCAATATTTTAATATAATTTTATTCAGAAAACAAAAAAAAAAAAGAAAAATCAAAAGAATAAAACAGTACTACGCTGTATGAAGCTAACTAATCGTACGAGAGAGTAATAAAACGAAACATATCACATTGAAAATTCCATCCATTCCGAAAACAACCAGCCTATGTTTGGGACTGCGTCGACGTACGTTGTCGTTTATGAGGTGGTCCTTCGTGTAAGATGATCGTTTTGCAGATATCGTTAGCAATATGAGGATACATGGAAATAGCCTTCTTCCACGCTGTAGTATTCATAATACTCGAAGCGTAATTCCTGACGTAATGGGTAGCCTGCAGCTTTAATCTTTCGGCTCGATACAGATCGCCCAATACTAAATATTCGGTGACGTTCTTCAAAGATAACTCGGCGCATAAGGATTCTTCGCAGATGGCTTTTAATCTACTTACATCGTATCTGTCAGCTGCGGCGAGTAATCTCGGAGCTAGTTCTTTCAATCTGGGCGATTTTCCGGTGTAAATGTAATGTAAGAGTTCTTCGAAAATAGGCTGGTCTATATCTTTGATTTCGATACAATTGCTGGTCCGTTCTTGCATATCGTGTTTGAACATCGCAGCAAATACGGGACTGCGGGCAGCCAATATAGCCTTATGAGCGGGCACATCCTTGCCTTTGATTTTAAACTTGATATCGCTCAATTCGTCGTTCAAAACCAATCCTTGTAAATTATCCGATAAATTACATTCGGTCGGTTTCAACTGCGATCCATTCAGCTGGCCCCAGCTAAAGCATACGTCGGTCGCTTTGGCGAAAGTAACCTCGCAATAGATGGTTAGTTTATCGTCCGGCAACAGCTGTTCGCTTTTATCGAATAAATAATTCCTCTCCAAGTATCTCGGATAGCCCATCGATTTCGAAACTTGGGTAAATTTACGCAGATTGCTATTCAAACTATGCATCTGGTTTCGCTCGGCGTCCAATACGGAGAATTTAAACTTGACGAATAGCTCGTCGTAATCACCGGTGGTTTGTTTCAATCCCAAATACAACGAAATGTAGTTCGTGTCGTTCTTACATTTCGGATAGAGTACCAAAATCCACTCGTATTTTTCGGCAGTGGCTGCAGAAAACATGGAAGATAACAGGAGCTCGCCTCGTTCGTCGTGGAAATATCGATAGTGGTTGATCGTCCAAATGTGACTGCATTTTTTGAATTTCACTTCCGTCTCGCACCAACTATCGGCTACCGGAGCGTTATTCGGTGATTTGTCGGTCGTACTCTTCGAATGGCTGGAAGGCGAATTGTTTAGATCGGACTTTTCCAACGCCCAGGAATCGCATTGCAGAAGATCGTCCATTCTGAGTTGGTCGTATGGTTAGAATCGATGTCGTAAACGAATTTCGATGCAATTATTCTCAAACGATTGAGCCTGTAGTGAGAAAATGATTTCATGGTTACTTTGTAGTAAACAAACATGAAGTTTACTTGGTAAGTTGAACGAGTAGAATACGTACCAGTTTGAGTTGACATTTTATTCGTAAAAGATTCGAAGCCCAAGTTGGAAATGGTAATTGTAACGAATAATTTAACCTTTTTTAAACGAAATGCACACACAAATTAATAGTTTAGAAACTGACAAGTCGAAAGCAGCCGTGTGATGCGATGTAAAATAATTTTTTGATAAGGAAATTTATGACGGTGCGATTCGGATGTTTCCGCTAGTCATCGTACATCTTCGAGATCCGTGGATATTTCTTTTAGGCGAATTTCTCCTTACGAATTTTTTTCAACTCCAATAGCTATTGCACATTGTTGAGTTCTGTTGAGTTTTTATTTTTTTTACGCCGAAATCATCGTGTAATTTGAATAAATTTTCATTTCGAGACAGCTTTATGCTTACTTTCACTCCTCTAAATCGTCGTATCATCAGAATTTACATTGAAAAACAAGAATTTGAAAAAGTTCGACTTATTTTAAAACAAAGCACTGGGTTATCTGGTAATTATCACGTAATTACACCAGTAAAAACCCGGTATGGACTATTTCCACACCCAGTAATCACATAAAAGAGAAAGTAGGAAAGATGTCGTTCTTTTTTGCTATTTTAGAACAAATTTTCAAAAAAAAAATTCATATAGAATAAGGAGTACGTATACTTTGAACTTGAACTGCAGTTCTTTTAAAAAATGAAAATTTGGAAAAAATTTTAGTTACTAAATAATTTGGAAAAGTCTTTGACAGTTTGACGAACAATTTCGGTAATCACTTTTTCACATAATTAGGTACCTACTTCAGAAAAATTTTGAAGAGAAATTTAAACAAAAAATTAACAGTTTACTTGGAGTGGACAAATTCGATAGAAAATATGATGAAAAATTTTTTTTTGGGTAAAAACAAATTGGAGAAACTCTCATAAATTTTAAGAAAAATTCAATTTTCAAATTTTAATATACTCGAAAAAATTTAGAAAAAAATGAATAAGAAGTTTGGAAAAAAAATTGAAAAATCTTAAAAAAGAAAAAAAATTTTTGGGGTAAAAACAAATTGGAGAAACTCTCATAAATTTTAAGAAAAATTCAATTTTCAAATTTTAATATACTAGAAAAAATTTAGAAAAAAATGAATAAGAAGTTTGGAAAAAAAAATGAAAAATCTTAAAGAAAAAGTTGATGAACAATTTTAGAGGAATTTTTATGACAGAATTAGGAAAAACACGATGAAAAATTTGTTAAAAAATTATCAAACAATTTACCTAAATATGGAAAGTGTTGAAGAAAAATTTAATCAATAATTTATTTAGAAAAAATTTGGACAAAAATTCTGATCAAAATTATTGGAAAAATTCTTATTACAAATTTGAAAACCAGTTTGACGAAAGACGAAGCCATTGTTGAAAATTATAGAAAAATTTCGATGCAAAAATTGAAGGGAAGTTTGATGACAATTTTAGGAAAAATTCAGATGAAAATCTAAAGAAAATTATGAGAAATAATAATTGGAAAAAATTTTCAGGAAATTTAATAATTTTACGTGTTTTTCAGAAAAGAAAAAAAAATTGAGAAATATAATTTTTTTATTCCAAAAAAATGTTGAAAACAGGTAAAAATTAGGCATTTTTAAAAAAATGAGAAATTATTTATTTAAAAAACAAAAAAATTACCAAAGACCAAAATTCAGGAATTTTTTTATTCTTCGATTTTTTTTTGAAAATTCACAAAAAAAATGTATTCCAAAAAATTAAAGAGTTTTTTCGTTCCTATTTACTTACCTACATATTAACTAATTAATTAATTAATTAATTTTTTTGTAATCTAAAAAATAAGAATCTTTCAATAAATTGATTTCGTTTTCACTTCAAAAAAATGTAAATGAAACTCTACTGTACCTATTATGATTTATGAA
Source organism: Balanococcus diminutus (assembly GCA_959613365.1). NCBI lineage: Eukaryota > Metazoa > Arthropoda > Insecta > Hemiptera > Pseudococcidae > Balanococcus > Balanococcus diminutus. The sequence goes on along the minus strand of OY390716.1, from coordinate 57,862,317 downwards.
TGCATTTATTCAAAAAAAATAAAGATGAAAAATTTTGAAAAAATGTTATCAACAAATTAAATAGGTATTAAGGGTAGTGGCACATTATGAAAATTTTGGAAAAATTTTAGATGAAAAAATCAGCAAAAAAATTATGAAAATTACTTTTTGGAATAATAAAAATGAAGATTTTAAAAAAAAGACGCGATTTAAAAAAAAAAAAAGTTATAAAAACCTTTATTATTGAAAAATTTTGAAGAAAAAAAATTAAGAGCTAGTTGGATAACTTTTGGTAAAGAAATTCAAACAGGAGGCACTTGGATAAGAAGCTAAGAGAAAAATTAGGAGAAAAAATAAATCAACAATTCAGATAGGCACTAAAATTAGAAAAATCGTAAAAAAATGATAAACTGATTGGAAATTTGAATGGAATGTTAAAAAAAGAAATATCCAAATAATTGTAAAAAATTAGCTGAAAAATATAGAGAAAATTATAATGAGAAAAGCATGAAAAAATGTTGGTGCAATAACTTAGGAAATTTGGGTCAAACAATTTTAATTTCTAATCTTCAGTTTTTTTTCTAAGGTGTTTAGAAAAAATTTTGGTAAAAAAAAACAATTTTTTAGAACAAATTATTTTGAATTTTTAGAATTAGGTAGGTATAAAAAAAATCTCAATTTTTTGGAAAAAAAAGTAAATAAATTGTTTTGAGTTATGGAGTAAAAAATTCTCTGAAATGTTTTGGATTATGGAGTAAAAAATTCTGTTTGTTTTTTTTTCAAAAAGTAGGTAATTCTTTTTTCATCACAAAAATTTGAAGATTATCCCGGAGTTGAAATATTTTCATTTTTTTATGGACTAAAAAAATTTCCCAGTTTTTTGAAATGAAAAAAATCTCAGAATTTTCTCGAATAAAAACGTTCTCAATTTTTTTGAAAACTTATTTAAATTTTTATACGAAAATTTGCACCTAAAAAAATAGGAATTTCATTACATTTTTTAAATCTCAAAGTGAGTTTTTTGCCCAAAAAATTGTTGATTTTTAAAAAATCTCTCCATTTCATGGAAAAACATTGAATAAATAATATTATGCATAATCTCTCCTCCCCCCCCCCCCCCCCCCAGTACCAGCCCAATACATCCTGTAAACTTTTTTCCTGACTATTCAATATCTTATTAGATAGATATTTTCAGAATTCAAAATTGTGAATTCAAAATTTATCAAACTACAATCTTCTTTCTTTTTGCTTGATTTTGCAATATTCTGTTAGATAGGTATCTTTTCAGTTTTTGTAACGTCAATTATTTCAGAGCCCCAGAGCGTTTCTTTTTTTGTAACATAAATTTCGTAATATCCAGAGCTATCCAGAGCAAAAACGTATTATCCATTTTTTCAAAAATAATTTAAAATTTTGAAAGAAATTGTTAGATATATATTTGTAATTTGTACATCTAGGTAGGTATAGTTGGTACCTCTACCTACATGATTTTTTTCACGCATCTTCATTAAAATACTTTTATCAATTTTAATGGGGTAATTGAAATTGAAAATTTTGAAAATTTTCGGTATACGAGTTTTTAAACAAGAATGAGAGAGTCGTTCTCAACTTCTCATTCGTTCGTTGTGACTACCGTTCGTGGAAATAGCCAATCCCTTGAAAAAAACACATCAAGTTTCAACATGGTTGGCAACATTGCGATCGAATGAATATTGTGTGATTGTATCAGGAATGCGATTTGCGATGTAGAAATTTTTGGAATTTGTAGCGATAATTAATACGATGATAATTATTTATAGTTATGTAGGAATTTTTAGAATATTCGATATTTCAATGGATGAAGGTTGTGTATTTCATTATCGCAGGATCCACTGAAGTAAGTAATCAGTGATTTTTAATCTCGTTTTCATTCTTACTCGTCAAATTATTCTATTCTTTGTGTGTTTCATTGTGTTATTCTCGTTAATTTAGAATTTATTCGCGGTTTCGGTGGAATTTTCACTCGTCGTAGTTGTCACATTAATTACTTTGAATCATTCTCGTGGAGATGGGTTGCTCGACCAAATTATACCCCTATTTTGTACCTATCAAAAAATTTTTAAAATGTTTCTATACCTAATAATTTACTTAATAATAACACCATAAGTTGATTTGAAAATATTTTGCCACTAGAACTTCTCCAGTCTCTAAATACGACGACAAATTCACATTTATAAACCACTTTCCCATAATTACCTATTTCAAATTGAAAGTCAACATCCACGTGGAAAATTCTATTATTAATTTGGAAAATCAAAATACCCTATAAATGATCCATAAAATTCATAATCTACTAGGTAACATTCATTTCTTATCTAACTTAGCATATTTACTTATAAATTTCGTAAGCAAATATATACTCTCGTGACGTAATTATGGGAAAATATGTACGTATTACTACCTAAAAATGATCCAACTCCAATACTAATCTCTTTGATAAACTACTCGATATTTTTCCCTGCAGTGATAAGCCAATCTTGTTAGCATTGAAAAACCACCATCCTCTAACACGGACGTCAATTTTCTTTTATTTTCCACAGCGAACTGAGCCAAACTTCACACGATGAGTTACCATAAATCTGGACAACTGTTGCAGTATTCGAAAAATCAACCACGAAATAAAGGTAAGATCTGTATGTAAATCTCACGATAGAATTATAGTGTAAAACGGGTCAGTCACCTGTGCAGTGTACAGCGTTTTATTTATTTTTAGTCTACGAATGACACTATAAGTAAGAACGTCAGAACGATTTATAAATAATTTTCTTCTCGTTATATCTCTACATATTCTATGCTGACTGAGCTGCGAAGATATAGGCATGTTTGTCTCGTATCGCCGTCGTCGTGTCAGCTCATCTACATGTAGTTCGAGTGCGTGTTCTAATAGATCGTTATTTTTCTGATTTTTTTTTCCTTCTCTTTCTGGAATAGTTTATCCTGCCAATGACAGTTTAAGCGGCAGCGAGACGGATATTTGTAGTTCGAATGAGAACCTATCGCAGGAGGATCGATTTGTGATTTGCAACACGTTAAGACAAGAACCTCAAGGACAGGAGAATAAGGAGAATAATCGTAACAGTACAGATTCCTCTTATAATACGCTTATCATTCATGGAGCTAATGATGAACACAGGTACTATTAGGATACGTATAAATTTCACGCGTTTTTTTCTCCACTAATCTCAATGGAATCGCCTGCTCGGTCGCCAATGAGCAATGATTAGTCATCGTCGAGGAATTCGCGATGACGTAGATCTAGCGCATTATTATTATAGTAAAACGAGTGATTTAGCTAAATGGACATATTTTATGCTCGAAGATAGTATCATTATTGATCTTGAAATTTTTCACCGAATTCCAGGTATTCGTCGGGGACACCTCCTTACGCGTACAGTGTCAAACACACCTCTTCCATATGTTCTAATTCGGGCTCAAAGGAAAGCTCCTATCGAACCTACGATCCGGGAGTTTGCGAAATAACCAATATACCAGATGATTACTTGAGCCAGTCCCAGGTATAAATTTGAAAAATTTGAATTATAGCTAAAGAGGAAACTTGATTCATCTTCTGATGGTTTAATGATTTTTTTCTTCTTCTATCTTAGGTTCTGAAGCATTTAGCAAAAGAAGTCAAAGTGCCATATTCGGATCGTAGGAATTGCGAAAATACTACCGATTGCCCTCCGGTACCCGAAAATAGCGAATGGAATGCCGAGAATAGCTCGCTAAATCATTCGTTTCGATCGAAATCCCAACCGGATCTAACCCGGTTAAATAAAACGAAAATTGATAATCCGTCCAGGCATACGCTTGGCAATACGAGGTAAAGATCAACCTATCGACAAGGGTGGCACTGAGTGGTAGTTTTACATCCAAAATTTGAAACGAACAATACCCTAAAAATCTCCACAAAACAATATCTCAATTTTTTTTTTTGAAGAAAAATAATTTTGAATTTTCCTTGAATAAAAAATACCTCAATTTTTTGAAGTTCAAATAAAAAATACTTAGGTATCAATTTTTTAAAATTAAAAAAGTAAAGTAGAGAAGTAGGTAAGACAATTCCTAAATTTCTTTGAAGAAAATTCTTTCTTTTTTTTAGAGTAAAAAAATTCTCAGTTTTTCAAGAGGAAAAGAACATTTTTTTGAGTCAACGTAAAAACGTACTCAAATTTTTGGAATCAAAAATGAAGAAAAAATTCCTCAATTTGAAAAAAAAAAATCCTCAATTTTTGAAGAAAAAAAAATATATACCTAGAAACATTTTTAGGTCTTGAAGAAGGTGAGAGAATTCTCAATTTTTGAAAAAATCCTCGATGGTTTTTGAAAACAAATCCCTATTTTTTTAAAATTGAAAAAAATCTTCAGCCTTTTTATTTGAAGGAAATCTTTGATTCTTCGTCTAAAAAAAATTTTGGATTTCTTTTTATTTCAAAAAATCTTCAATTTCTCCATTTTAACAAAATAATGAACAAATGATCAGTTTATTCATTGAAAAAAATTCTAATCTTTTTGATTGAAAACAGAAAACAACCTTCAGCTTTTTCATTTGAAAAAATCTTCAATTTTGTTTATATAAAAGCTACAACTTTTTGATTAAAAAAAATCATCAGTTTTTTTAATTTAATTATTTTTTTTTTTTGATAACAGAGTTTTAATTTTTTTGAATATCTTGAAATTTCTGATTTAAAAAAAAAACTTCAATGTTTTGATAAGGAAATATTCAATTTTTTTGATAATTTTTTTTTTCGTTTTGTGATTGAAAAGCTTGGTTTTTTTTATGAAAAAGTTTCAACTTTTTGAATAAAAAATCTTCAATTTTCTGATTTTTATGAAAAAAAGCTCCAACTTTTCGATAAAAAAAAATAATTTTCTGTTTTAAATTTTTTTTAAAACTTCTGATAAAAAAAAAACTTGAATTTTTCTATCGATAACATTTAATTTTTTGATTTAAAATATCGAAATTTCTGTTTTGAAAAAATCGATTGGAAAAAATCTTAAAATTTCTAATGAAATTTAAAAAAATTAAAAAAAAAACTTCAATTTTCTTGTTATTTGAAAAAACTTCAATTAGGTATTTCTTTATAAGGAAAATATATTCAATTCTTCGATAACAAAAAAAAATAATTTTCTGGTCAGACGATGAAGAAAAGTCAATTTTTTAATAAGGAAATGTTGAATTTTTCGATGGAAAATCTTCAGTTTTTCGATTAAAAAAAAACTTCAATTTTTTGGCTTGAAGTCTCTGATCAAAACATCTATAATTTTCGGATTCAAAAAAAAAAAAAAAAAAACTTTGAATTTTAGATCAGATAATATTCAATTTTTCGATAAAAAATCTTCAAATTTTTGACTTCAAAAAATCTTTAATTAAAAAAAAAAAAAAAAAAAAAAAAAAATGGGTTAAAAAATCTTTAATTTTCCGATGAAATTTATTTTTCAATTTTTCAATAAAAACTCTTCAGTTTTTCGACGAAGAAATTATCATGTTTTTGATTTTAAAAAATCTTCAATTTTCTGTTTAAAAAAAATCATTAAATTTTTTGTTTAAAAATTTTTTGATTAAAAAAATCATCAATTTTTTTATTTGAAAAAAGTCTTCAATTTTTTGATAAGAGAATATTCCATTTTTTGATAAGAAAATACTCAACTCATTTCTATTTTTTGATAGAAAATATTTCAATAAAAATATCTTCAAGTTTTCGACTTGAAAATGTTCAAATTCTTCATCAAAATTTTTTTTGACAATTTTCGATAAAAAATGTCCATGTTTTTGATTTTAAAAAATCTTCAATTTTCTGTCTTGAAAAAATCATTTTTATTTAAAAAAATTTTCATTAAAGAAATATTTAATTTTTTTATTGAAGAAATCTTCAGTTTTTTTATTTGAAAAAAGTCTTTGCCTTTTTTAATTTAAAAATCTTCAATTTTCTGATCAAAAAAATTCTTTAATTTTTTGATTAAATTCTTCGATAAAAACTCTTCAGTTTTTTGGATTAAAAATTCCTCATGTTTTTGATTTTAAAAAAAATTCAACATTTTAAATAGATATTAACCCGCCACTCTTTCGGAAAAAATCGAGCTATATCCTAAAAAAAAAATCGAAGTTGCCAGTACTGCCTACCAACTTATTAAACCACTCTCTTTCTCTTTCTCTCTCTTCTAAAAACCCTTTCTAAAATCTTGCTCAATTTACAGAAGAGACCAACGATGCATACAAATGATGGAGAATCTAATCCAAGAGAACAATAACTTGAAACTAGAACTAGAATCATGCTATCAAAAAGTAGCCAAGTCTACAAAAGTAAGCTAGCTAAACCACCCCAAACCCCCACAGCTTCACACCCTCGTCCTCCACTAATTTTCCTGTTTGCTTATTTTTTTTTAGCTCGAACAAGAAGTAGGCAAGGTGCACCGAGCCCACGAAGACCTAGTCGAATCATGCGAACGTCGAGAACGCCTAGAGCGAACAGCTCGGGCCAAATTACAAGCGGAAATCAGACGATTACAAGATGCCAATCGAAATTTACAAGCCCAAGTAGATATCCAAGCGAAACAACTGATTGCCACGAGAATATCCCATAGTGGCAGTCTCGACGTACCAGAGTTATCCAAAAGAGATGCCGTTGTCGCTCAACTTCTCGCTCAGAGTTAGTATCTCATTAAACCAGCAGCTACTAATTTTATTCCTTTGCGACCAATTCATTTTCTTTATTTCTTTTCATTCAGATAAAGAACTTATGGCTACTAAAGATAGGCAAGAAATCGAATTATCCGCTCAGAGAGTAACGCTGGAAGAACAACGTACTCATATTGATATTTTAGATACAGCTTTGACGAATGCCCAAGCAAACGTAGTCCGACTTGAAGAAGAAGTAAGCCTCGAACAATTTTAAAACCAAAATGCCTTCTTTCGTGACAACTTAATCCAAACCTTCTTTTCGTTTCAGTGTCGAAAAAAACAAATGCACGTCGATCGAGTAGCCCAGCTGCAAAGAGCCTTATCATCGCTGCAACTCACCAGCGAAAGAAGAGAACAAACCGAACGAAAATTACGACTCCAGTTAGAAAACGAATTAAGAATGGAAAGAGCACGAAACAATAAAAACTCTCAAAATCTCAATGGTAAAAATTCACTCCTCTATACCCCTCACAATTTACCTTTCTGTAATAATCAATAATCAATTATTCTTTAAATCTTACAGCAGGTGAATTTGGCGAAAGCTTACCCGAACTGAAACGTAGATTACGCGAAAAAGATGAAAGAATTATGCACCTTGAAGGCGAAGTAGCCAAATGGGAGCAGAGGTACTTGGATGAAAGCGAGCTGCGTCAAGCTGCCATCGATGCTGCAAGTATACCCAAGTAAGTAATCATTCTGCTCCTCTCAAGAGTCGAGTGGTTTTACAAATGAATCCATTATCATTTCTTTTCTTATATTTGTGAAAATTTAGAGATGCCAAAATAGCAGCATTGGAAAAAACCAGCCAAGAAAGTGAAAAAATTATCGCCGAAGCTAGATCGGATAAATTGAGGCAAATGGACGAAGTTCATGCAGCTCAGAAAAAAGTCACAGATTTGGAATCAAGGTATAGATTGGAATATTTCAACAAAAAAAAATTCAAAACAAATCATCTAATTTATTTCTTGTTTGCTCTAGAATGAAAGAATTGGAATCGAAATTAGCAGAACGAGATGCGATGATCAAAGTACTTCAGAAAAAGCACACTTACGATAAAGAAGTTACCTCCAGTTCTTATCCAAGCATGTCCATCAATCATCACGGTCTTCATTCCAGTCTAAATATGAATGATTTGAACGCCGAAGATTTAGGTATGTGCATTAGAAAACAAAATGTTTAAAAAATCTAAGCCTGAAATGTTATTCTAAAAGTCGCAACAAAAAAATTGAATTTTTTCAATTAAAAAAAAAAAAAAAAAAATTATAACCAAATCAAAATATTTAGAAAAATTTGAAAAAATTTATTTAGGCAACTTATCTCAAATCTGTTCATGTTTAATTATAAATACCTACCTACCTAATTATCAAAATATTACAAAATTTCAACAAAAAAAAAAAGAATAAAAAAGGAAGGAAGCTACAGAAAAGTGAAAAATAATAAGAAATTCAGAAATCATGAAAAAAATGAAAAATTACGAAAACTGAAAGATACAAAAAAATTGGAAAATTGATCATTTTATAAAATATTAAAAATTAGAAAAAACTGAAAAAATAAAATAAAAAAGAAGAAAATTGAAAAACATGATAATAAGAAATCGTGAAAAATTGAGGAATTAAAAGTTTTAAATTAAAAATAGGCTACTTATAAAATTGTACAAAATTGAAAATCTAAAAAAACTAAAAAAATTTATGAATCACCAAAAAATTAAAAAATTGAAAAAAATTAAGAAATGAAAAACTGGAAGATAAAAAAAATTGGAAAATTGAGCATTTCATAAAATTCTGAAAATTAGAAAAAAATAAAAATTTTGAAAAATTAAGAAGTCAAAACTTGAAAATATAAAAAAGTGAAAATTTTAATGAAACCAAAAGTACGGAAAAATTCAAAAGATGAGAAAAATTGATAATTTAAGAAATGAAGAATTACAAAAAATAATTACCTAGGTACTTCAATTAGTGAAAAATAGCAAATTTGAAAAAATGGAAGATATTTAAAATAGAAAATTGAACAAGCTTGAAAATTTTGTAAATCTGAAAAATTTCAAATTTCATTGTAGAATAAAAAAAAAATCGAGTAAATTACCAAAAAAAAAATCATAAGTGGAAGTAAGTGTGGTAGATACTTATTGAAAAAATTGAGTCATCGTGAATAATTGAGAAATTAATAAATCTGGAAAAACTATAAACATTTTTTATAAAATAGGTATAGTAATTTAGAAAGAATTGAAAAGTTTCGTAATTAAAAATTCAGTAAAATTAAAATTGAACAGACGAAATATTAAAATTTTTAGGGAAATGTAGAATTGCCATTAAAAAACCAAGAAGAAATAAAAATTGAAGAAAAAGATCAAAAATTTGATTTAAAAAAAAGAAGAAATGCAAAAAATTGAAAATTTCAAAAAATTAAGCAATTTTTAAAATAAATGTTGAAAGTATGGAAAAACTGAAAAATTTAAAATCAAGCATTAAAAGTATAAAAAATTTAGCAGACCCAAATAAAGAAAATTATTCAAAAATTCAGAAAAATCAAGAAGTGTAAAAATTTTGAGAATTTAAAAAATTAGGAAAAATGAACAAAATCCAAAAAATTGCAGATCATAAAATTGAAAATTTTAATCACAAAAACAAACAGAAAAATTTAAAAACTGCGAAACATTGAAAATTTTTGGGAAAAAATGATTTGCAAAGAATAATTAAATTGGGGTAAAATTGTAACAAAATTAAAAAATTAGAAAATTTAGGGAAAATTGAAAATCAAAAGTTGTAAAACAATAAAAAAATTTTAAAACTAAAATTTTAAAAAATTTCTAAAATTATTTTATATTTAACAACATTGAAAAATAATTTAAAACATTGAAAATTTTAAATGAATCAAAAAAGATTTAGTGATAAAAAAATTTAGAAAAATTGAAAAGTAATAAAGTATTTTTAAAAAATGAGGAAAACTGAAATTTAAAAAAAAATGTGTTGATAATCAACTCTTATCTCATTTTCAATTTCTGAACAGGTGGTCCAGCATCGACAACGAGTGTCCTGTCTGCTGCTTCGAGTGTCCTTACAAGTTCCACAGGATTCGGCTCGAATACATCTTACGGTGGTAGTGTCACCAGCAGCTTACAACATCGTAGCAATAAGTATAGCTCGAGTAATCAGAGCTTTGATGAGAAGTCGTTAGACGATCAGCTAAAAGAACTCGACTCTCAGCTTCTGAGCAAGGTAATTTTGTTTTACTAACATGTTCAAAAAATGGTAAGAAAACGTGAACAAAATGAGTGATTTTTTTGAGTTCATGATTAACGATTTTTTTTTTTTTTTTTTTTTTTTAATTTATTGGAAATTGATGGAATTACACAGATTGGATTATTCTGGGTCAAGAAAGGCTATTTTTGGTCATCTTACTCACTCTGATCTTTTATCTTTGTATTTCTTGTCAGATTCCATTTTTTTTCTTTTCTTTTTTTGATATTTTTACGCTTAATCATAAGAATTTGACAAGCTTCGTCTTTTTATAACGTTTCTGAAAGACGTGTTATCGTAACATTGATGGTGTTCTCCTCCTAAACTTCCAAAGCCTTCTTTTGCTTCTCCTCTCACATCCGTTTGATCTACCTTATCTCGACTGCGTTGGTTTTTGTGACACGTGTGTTGATTCTTTGCTGGCGTGGACTAATCCGAACATCTCCGAGTACACTCTGATTCCTGAACCATCGATACGTCTTTGTTTTGGAAATGTTTTCAGAGAGGTCTTTGCTGTTTTCCAGGCTTCTCTCATCCAGGCGCTATGTCGCGAAAAGGAAAAGCATCCCAACCACTACTGGCGAGTGTGACCGGTAACAATATGCAATTATTCGAGCCGGGCACCATTCTGCAAGGTCTAATGAGCCAAAGTACCAATCGACCCGACGATATGATTTTACTCGAGAAACAAGGCCTGTGCTCGCAAGCCCAACGCCAAGATCTAGTCCGTGGAGGCAGCCTGCCGCCGAGCTCCTTGCCACGTCCGAAGAAACACCGCAAATCCTCGGCGATCACGAAATTCGGCGAATATGGCCGGCTCAGCGATAGCGAGATCACCATGCAGAAGTCGTCTCATTCCAGCGTAGACAACATCAACTCAGGGCTCAACCGAGGCTCCAAGACGAGCCGAGAATCAATGCCCAAGAAACTAGGCGAATACAGTCGACTCAGCGACGACCGTAAGACACCGACGCCCACCTCGACCCCTCCCAATGAAAAGCTAATGCAGCGCGAAAGTCGCGAATCCAGTATACCACTTCCTAGAAGATTCGGCGAATATAGGAAATTGGCAGATAACGAGAAACCGACCACTTTAAATTCGATGACAGCCATAGACTCGATTCGAGACTCTCCTTCGCGTCGGTATCCCTCGCCAGGGGCTCAGCCTTACGAACCCTACGCCAACGTGCCACCTTCGGAGCAGCGAAAAACCTGCGAAAGCCCAGTCAACCATAAACCACGCGAGTCACCAGGCAGATCGATGTTCATCAAGTGGGGCGAATATAATAAACTCAAGATCGCCGAAAACGAACGCAAAATGTCCACAAATTCTACCAGCTCGACCGAAAGTGGCATGAAAATCAGGAGCTCACCAATGCGCAGCTTGATCCCATCGTCGGTCAAGAAAAGTGGCGAATATTCCTGCTTCACTCCGGCCAGCGTATCTCAAGTACAAGCGGATCATACTAAAATTGGCCCCAATATCGAATCCAAGCTGAGGATTTTCTCACCAGGTGGCATGCCCGGTCGAAGAGGATCGCTTCAGAGAGAAAATATGAAGAAAGAAGTTACCGAAGGAGTTCGCTCCTTACCTACTCCCAATAAATATCGAATTCATTTTTAAACAGGTATTTCCCCCTCCCCATTTATGCATATCGAACGTCTTCCAAAATATTATTTCCTTGGTATACTTTTTTTTTAAATGACAAATTTTCAAGACTGCTGTGCCCAATGATGAGCTTAAGTACCAAATTATTAGTTTCTAATCTGAGTGAGGTCTTCTTTTTTTTCGTATGTATTTATTTTTACTCGGCAATAAGGAACTTATGTTATGAAATTTTAGTCTTCGAAAGAGCATTTTTTTTTCTTTTTTTTTTTAGCTTTTAAGTACGTTTATGATTCCTTTATTACCAATTACGTTTTCATTCTTCCATTTTGTGTCATGAATTTTCACTACAGCGCGAAAGGCATTTATATATTATTTTAACTCGATCACGCCAACAGGCTCGAGATTTGCTCTTATAATTTCTAATTTATTCTACCAGGGTTGCCTACTCTCTCCTTTTTTTATGGTACGGAGTAGAGGTAAATTGTCTAGTGATTTGGAAATATCCTAATACGTATCGATTTTGATTTCTTGTGATACCGATTCCTCGAACTTATCTAGCAATAGATAACTTTTCGATGGAATTCTTTTATTATTTTTTTTCAAATTGAAAATTTTTCAAGATTAGGTATCTTACATTTTACGTATAGATAATCTAGAGGAATGTGATTTTACGTAGATAGGTTTCAATGTGCGTTTAATTTATGTATCTTGTAATTAACCATGTAAATAATTTTCTTTTTTTTTCTTTCGCTTCTTCGTGAAAATATCTACGGACAAAATATACCTAAATTATATTTGCTCATTTGAAGTGTTTTTTTGTGTTTGGGTGAATTATGGGGGAATGGAATACTCTAATAAGTACATTATAGAAATAGAAGTAATTCTGGAAACTTACCCAATGGAAAAAGTACCATCTTCCATCCAATTCTAGATCTGTATAGACCTGAAAAAACACAAAAATTTTGTAATCAATTTTTTGAAAAAATTTCAGTGTGAATTATTTCAACATGAATTAATGAAAATTTGTTCAAGCACAATGGTTTTTTCAAATTTTATTCTGGAAATTTTTTATAGGTAAATTTTTCCAAAATAATACAATTTTTCAAAAATTTTGGGATGATTAATTTTTTGTAAATTTTAACCAGTTATTGAAATTTCTCGAAAAAAAATTTCAATGTGAATTTTCAAATTTTTATTTCAACACGAATATTAATAAATACCTATTTGTTCAAACGCAATGTTTTTTTCAAATTTTTGTTCTAGAAAATTTTTATAATTATTTCAAGCAAAATTTTTCAAAAATTTTGGGAAGATTCAATTTTTGTAAATTTTGATCAATTACTGAAATTTTACAAAAAATATTTTCAATGTGAGAAATTTCACATATTTCATTTCTTTGAAAAAATTGCTCAAAATGTGTTTTCTTATTATTCGGGTCCATTCTGAGTGGTTTTTCATGATTTTTCAATTATTTCTATTTTTGAAAAAATTCAATATAGAATGGGCAATTTCACATTTTCTCAAAATTCAATTTTATTGAAAAAATTGTCAAAATTTTTTTTTTCTAATCTTTCGGGTCTATTCTGAGAAGTTATGATGAAAAAATTCTAAATTTCTCAATTATGCGCATTTTTGAAAAAAATTCATTTTGCAATATGCACAATTTCAAATTTTCTCAAAATTCAATTTTGTTGGAAAAATTGTCAAAAAAATTTTTTCTCATCATTCGGGTTCACTCTGAGAGGTTATGATGAAAAAATTCTGAATTTTTCAATTATTCCCATTTTTGAAAAAATTGACCATGTAATAAGTGCCAAATGGTACTTATTACATGGTGAAATTCAAATTTCCCTAAAATTGAATGTATTTGAAAAAATTGCTCAAATAAAATTTTTTCTTATTATTCGGGTCCATTCTGAGAGGTTGTGACGCATAAATTGAAATTTTTCAATTATTCCAATCTTTTAAAAAAATCGTTTTGCAATGGGCAACTTTACATTTTCCCAAAATTAAATTTATTGGAAAAATTGCTTTAAAAAAAATGTATCTCATCATTCGGGTCCATTCTGAGAGGTTATGACGAAAAAATTCATGATTATTCCATTATTCCCATTTTTGAAAAAATTCATTTTGCAATAGGCAATTTCAAATTTTCTCAAAATTCAATTTTATTGGAAAAATTGTCAACAAAAAAATTTTCTCATCATTCGGGTTCACTCCGAGAGGTTATGATGAAAAGATTTGAAATTTTTAAATTATTTCCATTTTTGAAAAAATTGTTTTGCAATGGGCAATTTCAATTTTTCTCAAAATTCAATTTTATTGGAAAAATTGTCAAAAAAAATTTTTTCTCATCATTCGGGTTCACTCTGAGAGGTTATCATGAAAAAATTCGGAATTTTCCAATTATTCCCATTTTTGAAATAATTGACCATGTAATAAGAGTGCCAAATGGTACTTAATTGCTCAAATAAAATTTTTTTCTCATTATTCGGGTCCATTCTGAGAGGTCGTGACGTAAAAATTTGAAATTTTTCAATTATTCTAATCTTTGAAAAAATTTATAATGGAATGGGCAATTTCAAATTTTCTCAAAATTCAATTTTATTGGAAAAATAGTTAAAAAAATTTTTTCTAATAGGCGATTTCACATTTTTCCAAAATTCAATTTTATCGGAAAAATTGACAACATTTTTTTTTCCTCATCATTCGGTTTCACTATGAGAGGTTATGACGGAAAAATTCTGAATTTTTCAATTATTCGCATTTTTGAAAAAAGTTCATTTTGCAATGGGCAATTTCACATTTTCCAGGAATTCAATTTTATTGGGAAAAATTCCAAAAAAAAAAATCTCATCATTCGGGTCCATTCTGAGAGGTTATGATGGAAAAATTCTGAATTTTTCAATTATTCGCATCTTTGGAAAAAATTCATTTTGCAATGGGCAATTTCACATTTTCCCAAAATTCAATTTTATTGAAAAAATTGCTCTAATAAAATTTTTTCTCATCATTCGGTTTCACTCTGTGAGGTTATGATGGAAACATTCATGATTTTTCAATTATTCCTATTTTTGAAAAAAAGTTTATTTTGCGATGGGCAATTTCACATTTTCCCAAAATTCAATTTTATTGGAAAAATTGCCTCAATTTTTTTTCTCATATGTATTCGGGTTCACTTTGAGAGATTATGATGAAAAAATTCTAAATTTTTCAATTATTCGCATTTTTGGAAAAAATTCATTTTTGCCATGCAAAATTAACCGGTTGTTTCTGCGGTGCTTCTTACATGGGAAATTTCACAAAATTTAATTTCTTTGAAAAAATTGCTCAAAAAATTTTGTTCTCATTATTGATGATTTATTTTTCAATAATTCGACCAAACATGAAATTTATAATTTTTTGTTCAAATGTGATTTCCTCGATTTTTTTTTTGAAAAAACATTTTTTTTTAAATTTTGTTCATTCAAAATTTTTTGGAATTTATTGAAAATTCAATTTTCTAAATTTTAGTCTTTTGAAAAAAAATCCATTGGGACATTTTTGAGAACTACCTAATTTTAAAAATTTTGCCCGCAATTTTTTAAGCCCAAAATTTGTTGAAAAATTATGTTTAAACATTTTTAAAAATTGAGTTGAAATACCTATTCAAAATGACTATGTTCAAAGAATTTTTTTAAAATTGTGTTCTAACAATTCTCTCCAAGAATTCGATACAACATGAATTTTTTATAACGCAGTTTACAGCATTTTAATCAAACGTACTTAACTTTTTCGGTATTTTTTCTAAATTTGTTCTGGAAAACTTTTTAGAATTTTGTGAAAACTATTTTTGTGAATTTTGGCCACCTGAAGAAAAAAAATCAAAATTTTCTCTCAGTACCAATTTTTTCCAATTTAATCGAGCACAATGTTTTAGTAAATTTTCAAACATGAATTTTTGGGATTTTGCGTTTTCCTACCTTGGAAATTTTTCAAAATGTTGCCTTTGCAATTTTTTTGTAATGTTGAGCAAAAAAAACAATTTTTCAAAATTGTCAGGAGTAAATTTTTATAGAATTTTGTTTGATATTTCTATTCGACAAAATTTTCAAAATTTTAATCAATAAATTTTTCGACTTTAAAAAATATTTTCAATCTGGAAATTTGTTTAAAAATGAAATTCCTGTCAAGCTGAGGTTGTTTATTGGGGGTATTAAAAATTTAAAAAAAACTCGTAATAGGCATTTATTGCCCTTTTCAACCTATCTAAATAACCCAATTTTGAAATAAAATTCAATAGTTGAACTCCCAAATCAAAATTTTCAAAAAAAAAAACAGCCTGAGAGGGAACCCTCAAAATGTTCAGATTTGAATATTTGAAAGAACCGACACTAGAAGATTTTCAATACCGGGGGAGGGGGAAGGAGGTGAACCTTCTTTAGTATCTTTCTGATCTCAAAAAAATTGTAAGTAGATACCTACCTACGTACATAACTTATGCAACCCGTCAATCACCTGTTCAACCTGACTGGTAACTGTAGAAGTGTAGACACTCGACGTATTATTGTCGTCGAGTCAGTCATTTCACCAAATAAAAATTGAAATCGCACTTTCACCGCGTGTACAAATAGATATTATGTATACTTTACAGAATATAATATATAGAAGTAGGTGTTAGATAGGTACCTATATAGGTATATAGGCTGGGGCTCCGCAAGAGGGAGCAGTTCGCTCGGCTAAAAGTTGAACATTCTTGTTAAAATGTACCGTTGCTATTTCATGTCAATTCGAATTTTCAAACCATTACTCTCGCAACGTCACTGAAGGCTTATAAGGAAAAAGGGATAAAACTCTCTTTATTTGATCATGTCAACTACTCTTAATATAATGCGTGTCTGGCTCTAAATGGGGTACGTGCTGCCTGATAAAATAAGCTCATATTGCTGCCATTTCTGCCGATAATACTTTCATTTTTTCCCCCAAATTAAATAACATCGATTGCAAAATGAAACCTTTTTTTCCTCGCTATTATTATTATTTATCGAGCTAACCCGTACCTATCTAACGTTTTTTTAAATTTAATACGTATCAACGTTCGAACTTCTCAGGCGTAATGTGACATTAACCGGATTAACTGCGTATAAAATGGAAATACTGCAACGTTTATAGGATTCGTATGAAAGTTCAGCCAATGAGAAAAATCTTAGATACACTCGAAGAAAAAAAAATAGAGGAAAACTAATTCAACAACTTTTAGAATAAATTTGATTTAATCAAACGAGATGTGGCAACGATATATGTAGGCCGTAGATATAGATACCTATCTTCAACTCGTTTGGAAAAATATAATTCGACGTAAATTTCGACTATACATGTGCCAGGTTTTACTCTATATACGTCGTCTTCAAAGGGCGAACCCATCAGAACCAGATATATAAGGTGGATTTCGTTAAGGGTTGTCATTTCATATCACACCCTATGGTATGAAATACCGACGTTTTTTTCCACTCGCGCTCGCGTTGCGTCGAAGAAAAAGAGCAGCATTTCCAATCTTTTTGGAAGTCAATTTGTTTGATTATTTGCCTTTCAAAGGAAATCCTTTGAATTTGATTTCGTTGGCGCGCACAAAAAAGAAAAGAAAAATGATGAGAAAATGAGAAAATGTCAGCCAATAATCGCGGCTTTCAAACATTACAAACGTAAAGCCTTCGCTATACAGAACGCCTGCCACGCCGATGCTTTTATCCTAACAATTTCGTTTTACTTTTCGACGCCAGCGACGTGCCGATATTGAAAATAAATCAATTATTTGCTTTTGATGTAGAAATCTGATTTCTTCGCCGAATGCCATGCCACCCCCGCCCCCGCCCCGCCAACGCCCTCTCACTACCTTTTCTTATATGCGGTTTCATCGTCGTGTCGTCCTGATTTCATTTCTCTCATCTCGGCTATCGTTTCAATGTGTGTGTGAGGTAATTTTGATGCTTGTTTAGCAAACGGTGAGAAGTGAGAAGGAAGAAAGGGGTACTGCGGATGTTGTGGTTCGATTTTTATAGGTATTTGCCCGGTGATCTTGCACTGGAATCTGGAATGGGTTTGACTATTTGCTCAGAATGCCTACTTAGTTACTCAAATCACTTCTTTGAGGATTTTTCATAAACCTATTTCTCTTATTTCACTATAATCATTATTCCCATCGCATTTTATACCATTTCCTTACTACTTTGAATTTGAAAAAAAAAAAAAAACTAAAGCCATTATTTTTGGAAATATGGTCTTTTTTCCAAAACAAAAATTCAAATTGTTCGTGATATATAATAGCACCTCAAATTTTGAGCAAATTAAAAAATCAAGACTGCTAAAATGTAGGAAATTGAATTTACAATCAAAGAGGTTATTTTCATTTTTTGCCTATCTTCAGCACTTCAGGCGCTATATACAAGAAAAACGAAAAATTTGTCAATTTTTTGGACTTGGGAGGAAATTAAGTGTACTTAATTTTGACTAAACTAGAAAGGTAAGATTGATATCTGGTAGAAAATTAAATTTACTTTCAAAAAAGTTCTTTTCACTTTTTGCCTATCATCAATATTTCAGGTGCTACGTGATAAAAACGAAATTTTTTTCAAGCTTTCTGACTTGGAGGAAATTAAAGTGTACCAAATGTATTACTCTTTTTTCTTTCATAGCGCCTGAAATATTGAAGATATAGGCAAAAAGTGAAGAGACCATTTTTGAAAGAAAATTTAATTTTCTACAGGTTATCAATTTTACGTTTTCTGATTTACTCAAAATTAAGTACACTTAGTTTCCTCCCAAGTCCAAAAAACTGGTAAATTTCAGAAAAAATTGACAAATTTTTTTTCTCGCATAGTACCTGAAGTATTGCAGATAGGCAAAAAATGAAATTTGAGACAAAATCTCAACATGAAAATCAATCAATTTATGTATGTTGGATAAACACCTTTTTTTTTTTTTTTTTTTTTAATTAAGTAATAACTATATTTTATTTGAATCAGAATGAAATTCTCTCTTCTCTCTTCTAAAGATATCAAAGTACATTTCAATAATTCGGAATTTCTGAGGAGAATTTTTAGAAAAATAATTTTTTGCAATATAAATTTTTAAAGAAATGTTTCATGAATGAATTTTTTCAATTTTCCAAGAATTTGATATCTCTCTCCTCTCTCTCAAAAAATAAAAAAAAATAAAAGAAGAACTAAGAATTTTTTCAACAAATTAAATCGAAGATTTCCTTCTCTTTTTTGGTGGGGGGGGGGGGGCAAGAATGGAGTTTTATATAGGTAAAGCCTGCTACAAATTCTTCTGAAGAAATAATCTTTGGATTTTTTTTTTTGGTATTTTTCAAAAGAATTTTATGCAGAAATTTTTTTCCAGAAGAGATTTTTCCGAGATAAGAAAATTTTATTTTTTATGTAGAATTTTAATAAAAAATTATTTCGAGTAAATTTTTTCCTTTTCAATTAAATTTTGAAGAAATTTATTTTAAAAAATAGATGGAATTTCAAAATACTTAAATCTTTTAAGATTTTTGAAAAATAAATTCTTCAAAAAATGATAAATTTATTTAATGATCTCAAAATTTTTTGAAAAAATAGTTAAAAACATCACTTTTGTTTTTTGAAAATAAGGAAAAGACGGTTAGCAATTTTTAAACGATTATTCTATTCTGTGATAAGTAATATTTTTTTTCGAGAAAATTCTCTTAATGAGAAATTTTTATTTCTCATTGGAAATTTTTATAGAGAGTTTTTTGGAGAAAATTTTGTTGAAAATCATTTTCTGTAAGAAATTTTTTCAACTTTTTGAGAATTTTTTCCAAGATATCAAATACCTACCTAAAATCTATAAAAATAAATCCAAAAAAAATATACTTTATTTTTAAAAAAATCAAAGAATTTTTTGAAAAAAGTTCTTTTTAAAATAATTTTTTTAAAATAAAATTTTCAGTTTTTTTTTAACAAAGAAGGTTTATAAATTTTTTGAACTTGAGAGTGAAAATTTAAATTTATAACAAAGGATGTTACACAGAATTAGCATAGTATATGTGAGGGCGGATGGGTAAAGGAAGTCTAACGTCGAAAAATGAAATTTTACAGTAGAAGCATTTAAAAAATATTTATTCAAAATTTCAAACTAAATTTTTTATTTAAATTTTAGAAAAATAATTTCTTTTTTTTGGAAAAAAATCGAAAAATATTTCTTTTTGGGTGAAAAATTGATGAAGTTAATTTTTTGAGAAACGGCCCTATAAAATCGTGACAAAATTTGGTGAAAAAATTCAATAACGAAATTTTAGGACGAAAGACTTTTTAGTATTTTTTTAGATACCTATATAACAAAACTTGGAAAACCTGCGTGTCAAACTACCCCGATTTAGACCCTTTGCGCGAAAATTTTGCCCAAAATTGAAAAAATTGCATTTTTAAAAAATCGAACATGAAGAGAGAAAAATATATTTTTAACTAAAAATGCAATTTTTTCAATTTTGGGCAAAATTTTCGCACAAAGGGTCTAAATCGGGGTAGTTTGACACGCAGAAACCGAATTCGCGATTAGTTTTTTGATTTGATAATTTCTTGTGATTATTGCAATTTCATGCATGCAAAAGAAATGAAAAAACCGAATTCGCGAAAAATGAAGGAATTGAGCTGAAATTCGGGCTAAAGGTGTACGAGGGAGTGCTTAGTGATGTACTATGAGGAAAAAATTTTGTGACCAAATTTCACCCTGCGTACACGCAAAAAACGTTGAAAAAACATGGTTTTTTGCCATTTTAGACAATTTCCACCACTTGGAAAAATCTGAAAAAATTCAGGGTGATTCAGAATACACCTAAAAACATATGGTAATTTTTTCGAGATGTACGTATATCTTAGTTTTTTTTTAAACGGCTGTCAAAGTTTTCAAACCACGTTTTGAGGTCATTTTCAAGGTCAAAAAAATCTGAAAAAATTTGGGGTTGTTTCCACTCAGAACCCTCCCCTGTACACCAAATTTCACTTCAATCGGTTGAAAAATATTCGAAAACGATGAAAATCGTGGTTTTTGAGGCACCACCTCCCTAAAAAGGGGCGAAATTTCAAAATACGTCTTGAAATGGTTGTTAATACATGAATTGTACTGCATAATGCGAGCGTACAACCAAAACTCAATTTCACTCTGCGTACATGCGTAAAATGTTGAAAAAACGCGGTTTTTCCCCCATTTTAGGCAATTTTCACCACTCGGAAAAATCCAAAAAAATTCACAGAGGTTCAAAATACACCTAAAAACATATGGTAATTTTATCGCGGTATCCGTGTATTTTTTTTTTTTTTAAACGGCTGTCAAAGTTTTCAAAACGCATTTCAAGGTCATTTTCAAGGTCAGAAAAATCTGAAAAAAATTGTGCATATTGGTACTCGTAACCCTCTACCATCCACCAAGTTTCACTTCAATCGGCCGAAAAACGGCTGAGATAATGCCGAAAAAGTGAAAACCATGTTTTTCGAGGTACCAGCCCCCTCGAGGGGGATTGGAATTTCACGATACGTTCTAAAATCATCTTTTACCACTACAAAAAGATTTTTTGAAAAAAATTCGAAAATGGATGTCTGAGGCCGATTCACCTATGCTTATCCTGCTATAGCCATTTTTCAGAAAATTTTCAGAGATTTTTTCACAGAAATTTAGAAAATTCTTAAAAAATTTCAGAGAATTTCTCACAAAATTTTAGAAAAGCGTTAAAGAAATTTATAGATAATTTTTTACACAACTTGAAAAAATGTTTACGTCGAATTCCAGAATATTTTTCACAAAAATTCATATATTTATCACAAAATCTCAGAATTTTGTTTAGAAAAATTCATATTTTAGAGAGCTTTTGTTCTCTATCATTGATTTTTGGCTTTGGATAGTTCTTTTCTCGTGATAATGATAATTAATTTTTTTTTTCAAAATCCTTGGCTAGGTTTACCAAAATTTTCTACACTCAACCCAATTACTAATACTTAATCTGACAAAGGCCAACATTTTTTTTAAAATCACCAAAATGCTCTCGTTCACAAGAAAGTTGGTTAGTGGTTATTTTTTCACATTCAAGTTACAAAAAAAAAGTCGATATTATGCCCGCCGTGAAAAACCTATCACCTCTCGGTGCCCACATCACCAGAAGCACCTCCCTGAGCTAATTCTTTCACCTCCGAAAAAATCCTCTGCAATCCAATCTGAGCACGTATTCATCCAAATAATATCTACACCTCTACCTCTAGCACACGTATCGCATTTACAAAAAATGAAAAATAAATAAAAAATACACATTTACTCACACCCATACACGCATAGAGTATAGAACGAGAACGTCAGAGAGCGAAGGCGAAAAAAAATGTATAATGACCGTTGTCATTATGATGGAAAACAATTCTGACGTAGACAAATGATACGTCATAATAACATACGCCATTTTGACACAACCTACTGTCACCGTGCTAATAATGAACATCAGCGTTTTATCTTGTCGTCTGCTTTTGTCAGTTCAAAACATACCATACTCGCTCTATGGAATGGGGAAGTCTGAAACATTTTATAATAAATGATTTCACGTCAAATATGACAGTACTTTTTCAACTAATTTTTTTTCCTACTTGTTATGCCTAGATACGCAACCGCGCCGAATAGCGACTAGTATTCGGCCAAGTTTTACATCCAAGTCGACTATGCTATCCCACTACCTCAGCAATACTCCTTATCCTCATTTTCAAGCTTTCTCGTACGCAATCCTTTCCCCCTTTTTTGTACTATCTTTTATGTGTGCTGGTGGTATTCCCCAGAGATAAGTACTCGTATATGTACGAGGTGTACTCAATTATAACGATGCGAGAATCTTTTCTCGAGTCTAAGTACCCTGTAAACTACTTAACTGGTATAAGTTTTAGTGTCTCACTGATGGGTTCTTATTTCGACACAAGAATGGGTCTCACCCATAGTTGGCACGTAGTTTAGTAGATGCAGCTGCAATAAAGATAGCTTCATTTAGGAATTTTTTCAAATTTTTTGAAAGACAGAAATTAGAAGAATTGCAGCACGACCCCGATATTGTCAAAATGTGGAAAACATCTGAGCAGCTGACTCGCAATCCCAACTTAATATTTCTAGTACTTGATATAAAATGTTATTTTGTTGATACCAATGCTGACTATGCAGTTTTGAACCAATGCAAAGTCCTACCCCAACTGAACTTGTAAAAATTTTTATTTTCACTAAGTTTCAAAAAATGAGATATAACATTTCATCAATGACAAAGACTACCATTTGATGCAATGCAAAGTCATACCCTTACTGAATTTGTAAAAAAATTGATTTCCAGTAAATAATTTCAAAAAATGAGAGTTTTTGCAAAATTTCATTTAATTAATGAAAAAAGCTACCCTAAAATCCAATGCAAAATCCTCCTCTGGCCAAAATTAAGAAAATTCTCATTTTCAGAAAATTTCAAAAAATGGAAGTAAAAAGTCATATCCTTAAAAATTATTGGAAAAAAAATTAATCTTAAAAAATTTTTTAAATATATTTTTCAAAATTTTTAGAATTCAATTTTTGCAAAATCAAAAAAATCTTCAACTATTAACGGAAAAAATTCAACCTTGGAAAATTGAAGAAAAAGAGTGGATCAAAAAAATGTACACAGTTTCTATTTGTAAAAATTCAAGGAAAATCTTCCTAAAAATTAAAAAAAAAAATCGATATGTTGAAGAATTAGACCAAACTACTTTTTATGAAAATTTATCATAAGAAATAAGTAGGTACCTAAGTAAAATTTCGAAATTGTAGAATTTAAAAAAACGTAGGTAGTTAGTCTTGAAAAAAAAAAAAATTGCCTCTAAAAAATCGAAAAAAATCCATCTTGAATTTTTTTTTACAATTATCATTTTTGAAAATTCAAGAGAAAACGATCTATACGTAAAATTTTGAAGAAAATTCATTCTTAAAAAAAAAAAAGAAAAAATCTCATTTTTTGAAAATTTATGAAAAAACATTCAAAAAGTTGAAAAATTGCAAAAATCTTGTTATTGAAAATTAAGAAAAATCATCCTTAAAAATTATTGGACAAAATTCAATTTTCAAAAAAATTTTAAATGCTTTTTCAAAATTTTAAAAATTCAATTTTTGAAGATCAAAAAAATTTCAAAGCAAAGAAAAAGTTTAACCTAGAAGTATTGAAATACAAAATAGTAAAAAAATTTACAGTTTCTATCTTTTTGTGAAAATTCAAGGATAATTTGACTATAAATTTTTTTTTTTTTTGTTGAAAATTTATCAATAGGTAGTTAAAAATGAGTAGGTAGGTAAGTAAAATTTCGGAATTGTAAAATTAAAAAAAATCCAGTTTTGAAAAGTAGAAAAAAACACCTCTAAAAAAATTATAAAAAAATCATTCTTGAAAAAATTGAAAAATCTTATTTTTGGAAATTTTAAGAAAATTTATGTACCTGTACCTAAAAATTAGAAAAATTTATTCTTGAAAAATAAAAAAATATATATATTATAAAAATTATATTACCCAATTTTTATTTTTAAAAATTTATGAAAAATCATTCCAAAAATTAAAAAAATCAATTTGAAAAATTTTATCAATCTCATTTTTTGAAAACTTATCGTAACCAAAAATTGGGAAAATTTTGAAAAATTTCATTTTTGAAAATTTAAGAAAAGTTAAGGATAAGTACATTTCGAGATCATTTCATTATTTTAGGAAATTTTTTAAAAATACGTAAAATAAGCATCTTTGTTATGCAAGGTTTTTGAGGTTTTTTAAAGTATTTTTTTTAATAATGGGAGGGGTTTGGATCCGAAAACCCTCCCCTTAAATACACCATTGCCTAAGCTCCCATGCAAAATCCTCCGCTGCATAAATTTGTGAGAATTTTTACTTTCATAAATTTTCAAAAAATGAGAAATCAAAATGACATTTAATCAATGAAAGAAGCTACCATTTTGATGCAATACAAAATCCTACCCTTACTGAATTTGTGAAAATTTTTATTTACAGTAAATTTCCAAAAATGAGATATGGTATTTTATTCAATGAAAAAAGCTACCCCAAGTTCCCTTGCAAAATCTTCCTCTGGCTGAATTTGTCGAAATTTTTATTTTCAGTAAATTTCAAAACATGGCAATTTGCATTTAATCAATGACAAAGGCTACTATTTGCTCCAATGCAAAATCCTACTCTAAGCGAATTTGTCACAATTTTTACTTTCATTCAATTTCAAAAAATGTGAGTTTTTGCAAAATTGCATTTTGGCTGAATTTGTCAAAATTTTCATTTTCAGTAAATATCAAAAAATGGCAATTATTTGAATTTAAATAATGACAAAAACTATACCATTTGCTCCTATGCAAAATCCCACCCTTACTGAATTTGTAAAAATTTCATTTCCAGCAAATAATTTCAAAAAAATGGGAGATTTTGCAAATTGCATTTAATTAATGAGAAAAGCTACCCTAAAATCCAATACAAAAGCCTCCTATGGCCAGAAAATTTCAAAAAAATGGGAGTTTTTGCAAAATTGCATTTCATCAATGAAAAAAGCTACCCTAAGCTCCCATGCAAAATCCTCCTCTGAAAAAATTTGTGAGAATTTTTATTTTCACAAATTTTTCAAAAAATGTGAAATGGCATTTAATCAATGACAAAGGCTACTATTTGATCCAATACAAAATCCTACCCTTAGGTACTTAATTTGTAAAATTTTGTATTTTCACTAAATTTCCAAAAATGAGATATTGCAATCAATCAATGAAAAAAGCTACCCTAAGATCCAATGCAAAATTCTCCTCTGGTTGAATTTGTAAAAATTTTAATTTTCAGTAATTTTTGAAAAATAAGAAATTGAATTTAATCAATGACAAAGGCTCCGAAAAAAAATCAATGTCAAATCCTACCCTGGATGAATTTATAATATTTTTTTTAGGTATTTTCAGAAAATTTCAAAAAATGGGAGTTTTTTCATACTGCATCTAATCAATGAAAAAAGCTACCCTAAGATCAAATGTAAAATCCTCCTCTTGCTGATCTTGTAAAAATTTCAATTTTCAGTAATTTTCGAAAAATGAGAAATTTGCAATTAATCAATGAAAAAGGCTCCGAAAAAAATTCAATGCATAAGCCTACCATGGCTGAATTTGAAAATTTTTTAATTTTCAGTAATTTTCAAAAAATGAGAAATTGCATTTAATCAAGCGTAACATAAATTATGTATTCAATACCTAATTATTCATTAGTTAAAAAATAAAAATTCAAGAACTTCACAATTTGTTTTACATTATTTGAAATCTGTTTCAAAATAATTTTTTTTTTTTTTTCTAATTAAAAAAATACTGCAATTCGTACAAAGAATAGCAATGGAACTCACCCCGAATTCTACTCGAAGAAACTATGCCAAATCCACAGCTGCAACTCCCTTGCAAACGAACATTATGCAATCCACACTACATCACTGTTGATCAGATTGCCTACCCGAGCTTTCTTCTGATAATCTGCGAACAATCATAACACCCTTCATTATTAATAAACCAATAACAAAATTGAAAATTACACAGGGTGCTCGTGAAATCGAAAGACAGCAAATCGAACGCCATCTTGAACCGCATTTATCGGCTAGGTAATTTACAAATGACGAATATACATTGTTAAATGTTCGTTGATCCGAGAAAATCGAGCTTTAACGCGAAATGGATTGGAAAAATGGCGCTGGAAAAGCATATATATATATATATATATATTTATACATAGGTAGCGAAAACTCGAGAATATGAACCAACACACACGCGGAAGCATTCTCGAGGAGAAGAAAGAAGCCAACACTACGAAATGTCGCGGCAGGAAAAAAATAAGGAAAAGATAAATGTTGGCGAATTAAATGAAAAGAAGACGTTAAAAAGATAAATTTTTCTAATAAAAGGGCTTTTTTATTTATTATTTCCTTTAGCTCGAGAGCAGCGTGAAAAAGTATATCGCGTGCAAAAAAATCCGTCACCGTGACAAAGAATCGAAAATTGTGATTTTAATATTGAAACGCCTCCTTCCCTCATCCTTGTCGTACCTCCAGCACAGTATACCACTACTCTACAGCTCCTCTCACTTAGGTAGGTATACTTTACAGTGCGCACACAGCCTTTAGTCATAGTGAAAGTTTAAAGACGACGAATCTTAATAATCGGATATTAAATGGGACGCGAAAAGCAAAAATACGGGGCACGTGATAAACTTTACTCATTAGCATGACGAAGAGACTTATAAAAAGAAGTTAAGGGATTAAAAGGAAAAGCATCGTAACCAAATGAATTTTGATAAACGAGCTACTCATCGTAATTGGCCTGTAAGAGGGTAAATTCAACGTTCCGTTCTTATCCCGGTGTCGTGAAATATGGCACCGTTCTGCACGCAATTACATCGCTTTAATTTATCATTTTCTCCTCTATGTATACTGCTCAGGCTGTCCTCCTGCCCTCCTCCTCGTCCTCGTCCCTGCCTACCAATCATCCTGGCAAAGACGAACGACGAGGGTGACTGCGATGGCGAGATTGAGCAAGGTTTTCCACCTTCCCCTCACTACTACTTAGCATTACGTCGTGCGTTCGCGTTTCTTATACTTGCACAGAGAACCTGTAAGAAATTCGTCCAACGTTCCCTGCTCTCAGCACTACGATGAGTTTACGTAAATTAACCCGAAGGATCGTTCGAGGTAGGCAAATGAGCGTGCCTCATCTCTTTATACACTCCTACATTTAATATAATTACCTACTCGCAATGTCTCGCTGATAACCCTATTATTTTGCAGACTAATACGACCAGAACTTAAATACGTTTCCTATGCCTAATTAACGAGCTATTATAACGTAATATTGCGAAAACATGGTATTTTAGAAGGCCTATTTATCACGTAAGTATATCTACTAGGGTGGGCCGAAAATCAAAAATTTTCGATTTTCAAAATGTAATACCGCGGAAAAGTTGCGTCTTGGGGACACGTGAAAAAAAAAAATCAAATCGAACAATATCTTCCGATCGCGCAAGATCCCTTAAG
The DNA here is from genome assembly GCA_959613365.1 of Balanococcus diminutus. Lineage (NCBI taxonomy): Eukaryota > Metazoa > Arthropoda > Insecta > Hemiptera > Pseudococcidae > Balanococcus > Balanococcus diminutus. The sequence goes on along the minus strand of OY390716.1, from coordinate 57,834,699 downwards.
TTTTTGAAAATTTGCAAAAAATCAAAATTTGAAAAAAATTCCAAAATGTTACAGAATGGGTTTTATGCCTTTGGTTGGCAAATATTATCATAGTTATTAATATTTTTTGAAAAAAAAATCCCGAATTCATCAGATCATCGCATTTTTGAGACATTAAAAAAATGTCATATTTTACGGTTTTTTTTTTTAAATTGAAAAAAATAGATTAAAAATTGGAAAAAAAAATTTTGTAATTAAAATTGGTTTAACATACACAGTTTACCCAAAAAGACAATTTACCCGAGCGGCACACTCGATCGATAATATCGGAAGATGTAACGTATCGATAAAAAATCGTTTGAAAATCTATAGATGTTCTCACGATATTATAAAGATTTATCGGTACAACTTCATAGGCAAAAAATCTAAAAACTATCGAATTCGATATTATTAAGATTTTATGACGATATTCGTCAACGATACTATCGACAAAGAATATTAAATTTATCGATTCCGATTTTCCACCGATTTTGTGCAGATATTTGAAACTACATTATCGACAAAGAATATTAAATTTATCGAATTCGATTTTTTAACGATTTTGTAAAGATATTTAAAACTATATTATCGACAGATTAGATATATTAAATTTATCGAATCCGATTTTTTACCGATTTTTTAAAGATATTTGAAACTATATTATCGACACATAATATGCAATTTCTCGAATTCGATTTTCTAACGATTGCGTGAAGATATTTGAAACTATATTATCGACACGTAATCTGAAATTTCTCGAATTCGATTTTTCAACGATTTTATGACGATATTTGAAACTATATCATCGACACGTAATATGAAATTCCTCGAATTCGATTTTTCAACGATTTTGTGGCGATATTTGAAACTACATTATCGACAAATAATCTGAAATTTTTGAACGATTTTTCAACGATTTTGTGACGATATTTGAAACTATATTATCGACAAATAATCTGAAATTTCTCGAATTCGATTTTTTAACGATATTGTGAAGATATTTAAAACTATATTATCGACACGTAATCTGAAATTTCTCGAATTCGATTTTTCAACGATTTTATGACGATATTTGAAACTATATTATCGACACGTAATATGAAATTCCTCGAATTCGATTTTTCAACGATTTTGTGGCGATATTTGAAACTACATTATCGACAAATAATCTGAAATTTGTCGAACGATTTTTCAACGATTTTGTGACGATATTTGAAATTATTTCCAAATTTTAAAAATTGGGGAAAATTTTTCTAAGTCCAACTCGTTTGGAAGTACTAAACTGCCTATTATAATCGTTTTATTGCTAATTCCTCAACGATAAGGTATGGCTAGTGGTTAAGTTAGAGGATTACGATGCAGGAGGTAGTTGGTTCAAGCCCCGCGGGTGGCAGATTGTTTATAATTTTTTTTTGACTTTTTCTGAAATGATCCTCTTACCGTAACATGAATAATGTGTTTAGGCGTAGTTTAATGTATTAATTATGCTAATTAAGGATTTTTAATTATAGAAAAAAGCTAGTAAAAGACGAAAAATCGGAATAAAAAATCGATAAAAAATCGACAGAATATCGAATTTGATAAAGTGTCGCAAAAGTTCCGCCTAAATCGTGAAATTATCTTTCGATATTATAGATATCTTATCGATAAAATATCTTACTATAATCTCGAAATTTTTGCTAACTGTATAATTCGTCGATAATCTATCTATATATCGAAAGATAATTTCACGATTTAGGCGGAACTAACGCGACACTTTATCGAATTCGATATTCTGTCGATTTTTTATTTCGATAATTTGTCGATTGTGCTGCTCGGGTACAGCGATTTTCCATCTTAACCTTCATTTTTAGGAACCATAATTTTCCTCATTTTCTTCATTTTTTCTTATTTTTTCGCAGTTTTTGAAAAATTCTCAAGTGTACAAAAAATATGAAAAATTGCTGTAAATTGTCTTTTTGGGCAAAACTGTGTATGTTAAACCCATTTTAATAACAATTTTTTTTCCCAATTTTTAATCTATTTTTTTCAATTTTTTAAAAAAACGTAAAATATGACATTTTTTTAATGTCTCAAAAATGCGATGATCTGATGAATTCTGGATTTTTTTTCAAAAAATATTAATAACGATGATAATACTTGCCAACCAAAGGCATAAAACCCATTCTGTAACATTTTGGAATTTTTTTCAAATTTTCAAAAAATTTAGGGCTCTTGCGCGATCGGAAGATATTTTTCGATTTGAATTTTTTTTTGTTTTTCATGTGTCCTCAAGACGCAACTTTTCCGCGGTATTACATTTTGAAAATCGTGCTTTTCGGCCCACCCTAATATCTACTCGTCTGCCACGTATTATTATTTCAATACTCGCGTAGGTATCTAGATAAATAAAACAAATTTTCGAATTTATTTTTCAATTTGCGACAAAATTCGATATTCAGCCGTTAAATTCGTCGTATACGGTACGTTACAATAATATTGTACATTACTGGTTGTCAGTTTAATAAGAAGAAATGAAAAAGACACGTTCGAATTGTCGGCGAATTCCAAGAAAAAGAAGCTGTTCGCTGCAGTTGACAAACAGTGACAGTCTGCACGTTAGCGTAAAGAATATACATATTTGTTTACATTTAAACATTTGCATGTTGTCCGACCGAATTTTCCAGTTTGACGTACAATTTCCATATCTTTCGTAAAAGTATATTACTGCCTTGCTCGCAATTTTCGTATTCTGTTTCATCCTGTTTACCGTCACCGTCACCGTCGTAGTCGTCGTCGTATTAAAGTTTCACCGACTGGTTTATCGAATTCTGAACACAAAATGTCAGTTATAATGTTTAGAAGAAAAATATTTTACTTTATTTCAGTCACGAACGCCTTAAATGTATATGGTGAGCCGAAAAGTTCGTTTCGAAAGGAATTTGACTACGAGGAATCTAGTAATCATTTCTTGCTTATATTTCGATATTCTACGAGGGAGAGGAAGGTTATATCATTTTTAAATCGCTGTAAAATTTTTATTTACTTTTGCCTCTTTTCTGGAAATCTACAGTAAGATAGAAAAATTTGAATAAGTAATACAAAAAATTTTCAAAAAAAAATTACTAAATTAAAAAAAAAAAAGTCTCGAAATCAAAAAAATTTGAAAATTAGGTAGAACTGAGATTCTTAAAACTTTATACTCAAAAATTACAAAAAAAATAAATAAAATGTCTAAAATTTTCAATTTTAGGTATATTTTTTCAAACTTTTAAAATTGGAAAAAACTGCATTGGAATTTTGAAAAAAATTGAAATTAAAATTCTATAAAAAAATGTTCCGAAATTTTTTAATAAAATTTTATTCAAAGCTGAAATTATTTTCCATTATTGCATAACATATCTAGGTACATTGAAATTTCTTTCCAAAGATTTTCTTGAAAATTTTCCAAAAAATCTCTTGAAATCGTTCTGCAAGAATTTTCATAAATTCCAATAAAATTCTTGATTTTAAAACTTTTTAATTTTTTTTTTTAATTTTAAAAAACTTTTTGACAAAAAAAAAATTATAGATTGATTCGTAGCATTCTGAAATTGTTTTCAAAAATCATTATGTTGAATTTTCTTGAAAATTCGTTTCCAGAATTTCCTTGAAATTTCTCAATAAAATTCTTACAAAATAGGTAAGTATATTTTTTGAAAAAATTACATTGAAAAAATGCTTTCTGTTCAAAATTTTTGGAATAAGTAAAAAAAGATGCACCTTGAAACTTTTTTTTGATTCTCTGAAAAAGTTTTCGCTCCAAATCGTTTTCTGAAAATTTTCTGGATTTTTTAAATTTCTTTTTTTAAAAATAAATTACCGTGAAAGTTTAAAAAAATTTTTTTTTCTTTTTTAATTTCAATTTTTCAACGTTTTTTTTTTATTAGGTATGTTTTAGGATTTGAAAATTTTTCAATGTCTTATAGTATATTTTGGATTTAAAAATAACAATTTTCAAGGTGGGGGGAGTAAGAAAGAAATTTACAATTTTTTGTAATTTTTGTATTTTTTTGGTGGTAAGTAAAATATATCTAATAGGTATTCAAAAATAACTTCCTTTGTCGAATTTAGAAAAAATCAAAAAAAAATTAACTGCTTTTGAAAAAATTTCTTGGAATTACATTCCCAAAATTTCTTCAAAATTGTTTAATGAAAATTCTCCACAAATATTCAACAAAAAAAATAATAATTTTGAAAAATTCTTGCAACTCAAAATAATTCTTAAAATTGAAAAAAACCTTGAATCATCTTAAAAAAATTTCTTAATTTATTTGTTTGGTGTTTTCCTCCAAAAAGTATCAAAACTCGTGTTCTAAAAATTTCATCAATTTCTTTTTCAAATCAATTCCCACGATTTTTTTTTGGGGGGGGGGGGGGGAGGCGGGGTGTTTTGAAATTGAAATCCGTTTACTTCAAAAATTTTGAAATAGAGAATTTTTCTCGTATTTTTTCATTTTTTTATTTTTAAATCGAATTAAAAATGCTTTAAATTAAAAAAAAAAAGAATTCAAATCTATTTTCTTCAAAATGTTTCCAAAACAATTCTCGTACTGTTTTTTTTAGAAAGATTTCATGGGACACTGTTTTTTGAAAAGTTTTAAACAATTTTTAAAAATCTCATAAAATATAAGCTTAAGAACAATTTTAAATAAATTCCTACATCTTACAGAAGTTGAGAAAAAATTATTGAATTTTATTGAAATTTCTTATATGTAGAATATATTTTTTTTTAAAACCGACGTTTTTTTCTTCTTAAAAGATACTCAATTTTGAAAAATACTACAATTTTAAAAAATATTTTTAAAAGGTTCGATATTGCTTTTTCAGAATTTTCTCAATTTATTTTCTTCAAATAAAGTCTCATGAAATATATATTTTTTTAATTCAAGATAAAAATGCTTCAAATAAAAAAAATTTGAAATAAAAAAAAATGAATTTACTTACTTGAAATATGGAAATTTTTTCAAAGAATTTTAAAAAAATCATTGAAATTCTCAAGTGGCTAATAATACGTATTTTTTCAAATTATCAAAAAATAAAATTTCCAAAATTAAAAAACAAAATGATTTACTTACACTACATATTATCTACTTTTTTCAAGATGTTTTTAGAACAAAAATTGATACCTACAACTTTGCTTTTTTTTCTTTTTTGAAAAAAAAAGTTCAAAACTTTTTGTAGAAACAAAAATCTTTGATATTAGGAAATTTATTTTGAAAAAAAAAAAAAAAAAAAAAAAAACTGATAAAAGTTGGCTCTATAAGTGGAAATTCCTTTTTTAAATCTTGAAATTTTTTTAAAAAAAATTCTCATCTGTAGGTAATTTTGTCTTGAAAAATTCTCGAAAGGAACACTTTTTGAAATTCAAAAAAAGAATGCTGTGAAATTTCATTTAAAAATTATTTCTTGATATTTTTTGAAATTTTCTTGTTGACATTTTAGAAAATTATATTGAAATTTTTTTATCAACATTCCCTAAAAAAATGCTACGAAAAAAATTCTCTCAAAATGGTTTTCCGAAGAAAGTTTTGCAAAAAGAAAGCATTATGATAAGGATGCAAAAAACCGGAATCAGTCATTGAATCTAGCAGCTTAACAAGTCAGTTTTCTGACCTACAAAAGCCAAATATGCCATCTCCTGGCATTGGCGTCAATTTAAGGCACCTCTCAGACAATTTCTTACACACTCCAGTCGCAATAATGGCATGATTCTCCAGAAAAGGCTCCATTCAAAAATATTTTTTCAAAACTGAAAACACGAGTAATTTTTCTGATAAGGCTATAGCGTAACGTCATTTTCACCTCGTGTTGCATAAAAAAAAAAAAAAAAAAAAAAGAAATAAAAAGGGAAAAATACGAAGAAGAGAAGTAAATAAACAGAGACACGTTTACGAGAATATAAAGGTGTAAACAAGCGTATCATGCATATCGGTAAAAACCTAGTGGTTAAATTATCACTTTAGAAATAATTCAATCTGTTAGTAGTCGTATTGTGGACGACGATAATATATTTCAAAAAACATCTTCACATATTTATAAGGCTTTTCGCGAATGCTTTTATGGTTTCGTATTTCCACGTTGCTCACCCGACAACGCAACGACTCGACTCGACTCCGGTGTACGAAGAATTTTTTTTTCATGGCTCTTGTTATATATTTACAAAAGTAATATTTTATTCGCGATGAAAAAAATTCGCCAAGTTGCTTTTAAGTTGTTAAGAAGAATTTGCTTTTTGAACTTCATGCATTAGTCATGTTAAGTTGCTTATTGTTTGCGGCTGCTGTGCCACGCCATGCCAGAGAGAGCGAAGAGGTGTTAAGACCGTGTATTCCGGTGAAAGTTGTACGTATATGTATATTGTATATAAGTGAGGGTGTAAGATTTTTAAATTACTTTTCTCGTATATGTTTTTTTCATCCTTTTTTTTTTTTTGGTAAAAAAAGGTTGTTGAAAAAATCGATAATTTAAAGCTCGGGCGAGAAGAGTGTGAGAAAAATGAAGCGCGCAAATCTTCGGGGGATGAAACGACATAAAGAAATAATATGACAACGACGACAGACGGAAACAACCCCATCAGCGTTTCGATATAGAAAACGAAACGACGACGTGGAAAATATCTGACGAACGACATAAGTCCTTATGTTAACTTTTACGTAGCTTTAATCAAGTCGTTGGCAGGTGTCGAACGAACAAATTATCTTTCCGAGTCGAGTACAAGTTATGAGATTGAACGAGCGCGGCACGACGCACCACCGGGGACGGGATGAGGCGCGGGGCGGTTACAACCCTCTGGCGAACGATTGCTTCTATTGCAGTTTGCCAATTCTCGTACCTAGCCTAGTCCTGGCATTAATAATAGTCTACGATATAAACCTTTACCAGATAAAGTATCTGGTCAACTTGCCTCCTCCTCCCTTCTACTCGCCTTTCACGACCTGCTCCCTCAGGAGAGAAATTTTTTTTAAGTATCCTTTCTTCGAGAGTTTATTTTACGAAACGGCCAAATTATCTGGTTTATTCGCGATACGCGTTGTACGACGATTGGATTGTCAAAATGTAAAGTGCCTCATTTTTTTTACTGCCCAGAAATTCGATACTCGAAAGCTTTTCCTTCGATGGCCATATGCCGCAGTTGAGTGACAATTTACTGAGTTAATGTGTTCCATCAACTGGATTCGTATTATTTTTTATTTTTTTGAGAAGTTTTGGCAGATTTTTTTTCGCTGCTTTCATCAGTTTAAACTGAATTTTTTGCAACTTTTGCAAAAAAAAAACCAATAAATAATAATAATAAATAATAATAAAATTTTGTGCGCACAGTGAATTTTTAAATTTCAAAATCAATTTCAATACAATATTAAGTAGTTAAAAATTTGGAAAATTGGTAAAACTTCAGAAGAATTAAATTTTCCTTAATATTTAATCATAAAAACTGATTTATTAGAAAAATTAGAAAATAGATTCACATGATTTTTTTTGTAGTTTAAAAAATTCATTTTTCAAAGAATTTGTAAAGTACAAACTATTTATAAATTTACTTAATAAGGAATTAGAATAAAAACTATTTTAGAAACAAATAAATGCTTACTTGATAATTAGTCCGCTATTGCTAACAACATTCAGGCTCAAAAAATTTTGGGAACTTTTTAAAAGGTGCACGAGCGTACTAATTTTTTTCAAAAACGACTGTTCACACCATTTCTTAATTTAGTCGAAAAATCGAAAGGCGTACGAACGTGCTAATTTTCCCAAGGATGAAATTTAGATTTATTTAGTTACCTATCCATTTCTGTGACAGAAATCATCGTTCAATAATCACCTTTCCACCCCTCCGGACACCTATAACTCGTACTATTTCAAGTCTGGAGGGGTGGGAAGGGCTTTGGGAGACCCCAATCACAAAAGTAAGTGAATATTCGAATTAAGCACCCTCGAAAACATAACAAATGATATGCCGCACCCCACCATCGCCCTAGCCCACATTTTTCAAAATTTGAGGAGTTGTGGGGGAGCGTGTGGGGATTTTATCAAAAATAAAGTCGAAATTCAAACTCAGCACTATCGAAAACATAAGAAACGATATGCCACACGATTTTTTCCATTTGGGTCAATTTTTCTCCAAATTTTGGGGGTTGTAGAAGGCTTGCTAAGGGTCTTATCAAAAAATCAAGGTGATATTCGAATTTAGCGCTATCAAAAACGTAACAAACAATATGTCACTCATTAAAAAAAAAAAAATTGAATTTAAGTCAAAATTTTGGGGAGCCATGCCCCCCAGGGGTCTCGAGATCCCACGACGAAAATCATTTTAATTAATGTAATATTAAAATACCCACTCACAGGAATTTTTTGAAATTTTTCAATTATAGCTCCCGAATTTGGCAAACTTTTGAAATTTGAGCTTTTCTCAAAAAAGCTCAAATTTTGATTTTTGTAATTTTCATTGGTGATTCTGAATTGTCTTTTAATGCTCTTTAAAACCCCGTTTACAGATTTTCGCTATCTATTACCAATCTTGACTTATGCTTCACCAAAGTTGGGTATCATAACAACAAATTGCCCAGTTGAAAAACAAAAGAACCCCTCGAAAACCCCCAAGGGAGTTGAGGAGAAAAAATGTCGGTTCTCTCACTTTTGGGATTAGGAGAACCCATAAAAAAATTTTGAACGAAATCGGAAGACCCAAGTGACAAACGTGGCCGTCTTGGTATGAACGAATGACCCTGGGACTAACGACCTAGGGTGGAGTGAAAAAAAAAACATACCTCGGATTTCGATCAAACTTGCAAAGGGGGTTTACAAGTACTTTGAGTTGAGAACCTCCCAAAAAAAATTTGAGCCCTTTGCCTCTCAGAGGAGTGGAGCTAGGGGCCCTCAAACAAGAGTCACTTCTGAAAAAAACGCAGTTTTTCGCCACTTTTTGGTAATTCCAAAATACTCTTAGAAAAGTGCAGTTTGAGTTTCTACACCTCCCCAGACAGTTTTCCTTCAAATTTGATATCGATTTTTTCTTATTGTTATTTTTTTTACTTAAAAGAATCAAAAATTTTACTGCTAATTTTTTTTTTTATTCTAAAATAAAAAATCAGGATTTTATTTAATCCAAGATATTAGGATGTTTTTTATTCTAAAAAATTATACACCTCATTTTTTTTACTTCGGAAAAATCAGATTATAAAAAACTTTTATTCCAAAAAATTAAGATTTTTTCTTATTAGATTTTTTTTGCTTCAAAAAAATCAAAAATTTCATTTCAAAATTTTTTTTTATACTATAATTTTCTGAAAAAATCAGAAAATTTTTTATTCCAAAATTTTTTTAAAAATGGGCCTCAATATATAGTTGTTTACTTGTTTTGCTCTCGTAAGAATCAATGTGTTGGAGATTTAAAGAAATCATAGAAGATTTATTTTCAAAGAAACGCATTTATTTGAAAAATTTTTTGAAATAAATGTTCAATTTAAAAAGATTAAAATGATTTTTGGATTTATCCTGCCATCACGCCCCGTTTCTGACACTTTGGATCACTGTTTGTGGCGATTTCCCCTAAAACCAGACCACTCAAGCAACAAGAAATTTTGAAGTTTTTATAAATTTAACGCACGTGCAACTAAATGAAAAAATCGAATTTTTAGGTAGCTAAGTATTACAACCAATTAAAATTTGACAAATTTTTAAAAATTTTTAAACTTTAAGAACATATCTAATTTTTAAAATTTACTAAAATTAAAATGCGACCAAAGAATTGTAAGAATTAATTCAAAGGAAAATAAAAACGGTAATTTTCGAAAATATTACTTTAATGAGGCTTAAAATTATTTAGATTTTTCAAAAAATTGATTTTCTTTTTCATTTTTTATGCAGAATTTTTCTCTCGCCAGAAAAATTTTTTGGAAAAAAATTAATTTTCAAAAAACCATCCCTCGAATCAATGGAATTTTTCGAGCTCTCAAAGATCTCAACTTTTTTGTTTCTTTTTTTCATTCATCATGCAAAAAATTTTGCTATTAATAAAAAATAAATGAATAAATGAATAAAAATATAACTAACTCAAAAAAATGACATTTCTGACAAAAAACTTTTAAAAAATTATGAAAGTGAAAAAAATTTAAAAACATTACTCCGATAAAAAATATCAAAAATTTCAAGGAAAAAATAAAAAAAGAGAATAGATGGTTGAATGAAGGAAAGAAAAAAAATTAAATCAATAAAATTCAAGTTTACCGAGACCTAAAACTTTTACTCATAACAAAATTCTGAAAAAATGTTTAGGTAAGAATTTGTCAGATTCCAATTGAACATACATAGGCGACAATTGGCGTAACTAAACGTTGTGTCAAGTGTGTTTTGGCATAATATCGTTTTTGTAGAAAAAAAAGTTACCTGATATTATAAAATTATAAAATAAAAAATATTTCAATTTTTTGTGGTAAAAAAATTCTCTAATTTTTCGAAAAAAAAGTTTCAATTTTCTACGAGTACCAAAAATAATCTCAACTTTTTTGAAAGAAATTTCTTTAAAACTTTATTGAAGTGAAAATATTTTTTAAATTTTTGGAGAAGAAAATTTCCTAATTTCCTTTGAATAAAAATAACACACATCTTAATTTTTTTGGAATCAGCGTGTTATACCTTCTTATTTTTGAAGAAGGAAATGGATAATTTTTTGAAATACAAAAATTTCTTAATTTTTTTCAATGCCGTAGTATAAGAATAAAAAAATCTTGAATTTTTTTCTGGGAAAAAAATTTCTCAATTTTTTAGAATAGAAATAATTCATTTTTTCAATGTCAGCGTAAAAAAGTTGCTCAAACGAATGATGTAAAAAAATATTTCAATTTTTTGGACAGAAAAATGTCTTTTAAATTTTTAGGATTTTTATTTTTCAGAAAGAAAATTCGAACTTACCTTACTCGTATTTTACAGAAGAAAAAAATCAACAATTTTTGAAAATTTCTCAATTTACTGGAATGAAACAGAAAAGGGGGAAAATGAAAAAATTTCTCAATTTTTTAGAACAGAAAAGTAATTCTCAAATTGAACATCAAAATTTATAACTCGTTAATTATTCCCTTGAGAAAAATGGAGAGAAAAATTACAATTTTCAAGGTAAAGTGGAACTGTCGTTACCAAAGGAGGAATCAATATATCAAAATCGAAATTCGGTATGACTAACGATATTAATAGGCAAGAAAAAAAAAAAAAAAAAAAAAAAAAAAGAGCGAGAATTCGAATTTATTAGAAAGGTTGCGCCACTAATACAGAATATATCGAAAAATATACGTCTCTTCAGTTAAAATAAATCTTTTTGCAAAATTTTCTCTCTAGCAACACTAATTTTTTCTACTCAAATTTAACAAAATTCCTATTCATCTCAACATCACTAATAATCCCTAAAAATTTCCCAATTTAAAAATATCTCCTCGTTCTAAAAGAATAGAAAACCAGACCGAGCTGTCGAGCGGGGGCTGAAATCGCACAAATTGCGCGAAATTTGAAAATACGACGCTATAAGTTTGAATAATAGGACCACTTGATCAAAACGTCTGGCTTCGTCGATGTTTTCCAACCACTTTATTACCCCATCGTTAAATTCCGAGTACTTTTGGCTCATTTTACGTCCTCGAAAGGTGCCATAGTCCCCTCGGTACAGACGCAGACGCTGCGAACAAAAAAATTATACAATTTGGGGACAAAAGTATAGCAATTTTTTATTCTCGTGTAAAGTTTATACGCAGCTATAGGTAGTGGCTGCCTGGCAAAAAGTTAGGTACACAATTTTTTATACTCGTTCGTTCGTATATGCGAATAAAATTTCATACGGTGGTCTCTGCGAGGGAATAATTTTCAACTTTATCATTTCGCAGGACGTTACGATTAATAGAAAAAAATTTCAGCGATACTTTTCGCCAAAACCAACCACAATGCTCAACTCGTAGCTCGTAAAGGTGAACGAGTATTTCTGTACGTACATAAAAATTGCACATTCGGTGGTAATTTCTTCTCTTTTTTTTTTTTTTTTTTTTTTTTCTACCAATGTTATCAAATCATAAATAGTATAAACGTTGGAAATACGAGGCGCGAGAGAATAAAATACGAGTACACGAAAAGATAACAGCTGGCTAAACTACGATATTTCAGCCGAACTCAATTTTAAAGAGTTATATTAACAACAACAACGACAACGCGAGGAAAAAAAGAGCAAAATAAAAAAAAGTAAGGTTAGGTGTTGCTGAGGAAATAAGTTGAAAAAAAGCACCGGACGGGCAATTTCCTGCACATTTATTAAATATGATAATCTGTGTTTTGTAATATCATATATTACATTTTTATTAACGCGTTTTCCTTGTTTTCCATCCTCTTTCATTTTAACGCGCTCCCTCGTCCCGTGGTCCTGCCCCGACCATGGGCCCGGTGCGGTTCTCCGAAGCGCCAAAATGTTACCATAAACTTTAACACTCGTTTCCTATGCTAAAAATGTTTTCTCCCTTTCATTCTTTTCCGCCAGCGCGCCACAGTGCGGGGCTATTATCATATTATGAATACATTCTCTACTCCATATATCTTCTCTTGTTTCAACTTTTATGTAGCATTATACATTTTAATGAAATTTCGGTTCACCTTTTTCGCAAAGAGAAAATAAGTGAGCGTTTTTAATAAAGTAGAAAAGCCAGCCAACCAACGCGGGCGTTTTAAAAAATTATGTGCATTAATTTACATTAAATAAATGCGCCGCCAAATTTATGACTTCGCGCACACCAAATAATGTAGTCGTAATTTTATTCGAGTTTTTACTAAGCTGGCTTAGGTGCGAAAGGTGTCGATTGTCGATTAACCACAGATCTTGTCACCTGGTTCAGATTTTATCGCTTTATAGGGCAGATAATGGGATGTAATTCTCTCTTCTTTTTTTTTTTTTTTTTCTTTTTTTTGGAAGAAGAAACATAGTTATTATACCGACTGACTTTTTAATGTGCTTGACAGGTTTTGTGTTTTTCGAAAAATATTCCAGTACCCACCATAATAAATTTATGTGAAACTATCAACAGCTTACTCTATATTGCATCGTAAAAAGTACTTACTCGAGTCGTATTTTACCTCATTTATTATGTAATTATAAAAAGCACTAAAATGCGGAAAATGTATCAAGAGATCCACTAATCCAGAGGTTATACCCAGAGTCGTGAATCCATAAAGGTTGGCTTGTTTGAAGAAATTTCCGTTTCAAAGTTGTAAAAATCGATCCAGGTTCCGTGAAAAATAGATTACAATCATTTGAACTAAGTATTTTTGAGTGCTAAAAAAATGATTCTGCACTAAGTATCAATTTTTCATTTCAAATGATACTTATTTAGGTATATTCACATAGAATTATCAATCATTTAAAAAAAAAAACAACTAAAAAATAAATGTCATTATCAAAAAACATTAGTACCTACTTATTCAATTTGAAAACCAATTTTTATTTTTTATTTTAATAAAATTTTGCCAAATTTTCAAAATTTTGTATTTTTAACAATTTTTTAAATTATAAAAAATTGTTTAATTTTGAAAATTGAATTTTTAACATTTTTAGACAATTTAGCAGAATTGATTCCATTTCAAAAATTTATAAAAATTTGAAAATTATAAATTTTTCAATTTTTACCAAAATTTTTAGTTTTTGACTAGATCCACTATCTCCATTTTGGAAAGGATTATTATGAAGTTGATAAAGGAATCAGGTATTTCGACCAGTGACGCTAAAAGATTTTAAATTGTCGAACATATAAAAGGCCCCAACATTTTTTTTCTTGAAAAAATGGCTATCAAATGTCAAGAGTGTAACTAAATTATTCGTGGATCCCTTTTTTCCATTTTTTCATACAAATTCAATAATTTCCAAGAATTATTTCAAATTTGAAATTTGAAAAATTTGGATAATTTTAAAATCTGATTTTTGAAATTTGAAAATTTTTAAAAATAAATAGTAAATTGTGAATTTACTTAAATAAAAGTTTTCAAGTCAATCTTCAAAAATTGATAAATTTTGAACCAGGATCAAAATAATTTATAAAATTCGGGGGTTTTTCTAAAAAATTTAAAATGGAGATTTTCAAAGTGTGACGAGTAAGTATAGCTTATTAATTGAGGAAAACTAGGAATTTATAAATTTTCAAAGTTTTAAACATGGATCAATTTTTAAAATTCAGCTATAAATTTTCAAAAAATTGTAAAAGGTCAATTTTTAATGTTTGATAAATTACGTAGTAGGTATAATTTTCCAGAAGTGGTGTTTAATATTTGGTCATTTTTAAATTTTTGAATCAATACATTATATAAATTTTAAAATTGACCATTTCCAAATTTTAATAAATTTTTTAACTTGAATATCACACTACAATATTCGACTTTTACTGAAATTTTATAAAAGTCAGTTCTTGAAATGTGACGAATTTTTGAAATTGTGATTTTAAATAAGGCGTCTACCTAAAGTTTTGAAATTTTGTATGTATAAATTTTTATTTAGAAAAAATTGATTTCGTGAAAATTAAATTTTATTAATTTTTATTATTTCAATAAGTTTTCAAAAATTGATTCTAAAATTTGACCCTTCAGGAAAAATGTGTTCTATGAAATTAGGCCATTTTTAAATTTTATTAAAATTTTGAACTTGGATAAAGTAATAAAATTCGATTATTATAAAAATTTTAGCAATGTGATAAATTTTCAAAAATTTTGTGAAAATTCAAAATTGGTAACTTAACAAAATTGGGTACTTTAAAATTTCAAAACGAGCAAACCATAAAAATTTAAGAAAAAAATAAATAAAAAGTGAAATTTTTGTAACCTTAAATTTTAATAAATTTTCTAAATAATTAGATCAATATGGTTAAAGTTTAGTGGATTATTAGGTATTAATTTCCAAACTTTTGATTTAAAAAAAAAAAAAAAAAAAAAAAAAAAAACCAGATTATAAATCATCGAAATTTAATTTGAAAATTTTTCAGCATGACAAAAACTCAAAAATCTGAAAAAAGTTTAAAATTTGTTTAAAAGAAGAATTTTTGTACCTAATTTTAAAATTCTATTGAATTTTTAAAAAATTTAAACACCATAACTTTGTTTTGTTTCGGAATAAAAAAAAAACAAAAAAAAATCAGTACTTTCTTTAAAATATTATGGTGAATCTGAATACTCAAAATTTAGTCATATTTTGTAAAAATTTATAAACAGGTATAATAGGTAAATCTTAAAAATTTGGTAAACATTAAAAATTTTGAAAATTTTGTAGATCTTCAAAAATAGGTCATTTAAAAATTTCGATAATTTTTTTAATTTTAATGGATTTTTGAAATTAGATAAATTTGCAAGGCTTGACAACATTTTTACAATTTTTAAAATGTAAGAGCGATAAATTTTTGAAATTGGATGGATTTATTTGGCATTTCTTATTCATTGCAGTTAAATTGGTAACTTTTGTCTATTAATTTAATTTTTGGCGTATTTTGAAATGATAAAATTATCTAGAGGCCTCAAATTGGATTGAGGGCCCCAACATTACAAGTGCGGCTATTACAACAACTTAATATTTTAATAGAATGAAACTGTGCCCCCTGAAGCAGCTAGTAAACGGCTGACTTTGCCCAAGTTGAAAAAAATACCTCTGAACACCCTGTACATGGATTAATTACCATTTCACGAGTTAACAAATCATTAGAAAAAAAATTATGCAATAAAGGCTTAGACCTACATTCAAACATCCAACCTTATCTCAGCATCACTCCATTTCCATTTCGATTTGAAACTGAAAAGTAAAAATATTCGCAGTGGAAAAGTTTTAAAAGGGCTAAACAAATGGGCAAAAATTTACAAATGAAATTTTCGTGTTAATGTCAAGATTTTTATCAAAAAATCAGATAGGTATAGTTGATATCGAGCACGCGATATTGCCAACAATACCAGAACCAGCGAAAAAACGTGGGAGGAAAGGGTAGAAAAATGGGCGATAAATAAAACAAACGTGTAATCGCCACTTGTAAAAATTATATCCAGCACAATATACAATCATTCAACATAAATTTTGTGGTCGTTGACAATTTTTAATAAGAAAGTATGAAAAGTTTGCAAGGGTGGACAAGTGAGACATAGAGAGGTAGGTATAGATTCCATGATATTTTTCCTGTTGAGAATGGTGACAGTTTAAAGAATGTACAAATGAAACCACTCTGTTTTCATTTTTTTTGAAATCCGATTTCACTGGGTAATAAGGTTTACTTCCCTTTAAAATATCACAATATATGAAGTGTCTTACTCAAAAAGTGTCGATTCTGTGACGATTTTTTAAAAAATGGCGAAAATATAGAATGTAGTCGTGGGAATGGTGTATTTTCATTGTATATTAAATTATATTTAACTAAATGAATTCGGGGAAGTTTTATATCAAAAAGATAGGAAATTTAATGAGCTTTCCAAATATGTGCAATTGTGCATGAATGTTGTTTTTGAGATCGGAGTCTTGAAGTAATTCCACTTCAAAAAAAAAAAAAAAAAAAAAAATAGCATGGTAGGGTAATATGGGCCATTCATAAAAAAGTACTGGCAGGGTAATATGGACCCGTAATTTTTTGTTCTGAAAAAATTAATTTTCGTCAAAATTTATTCAGAAGGGTGTACTGTATCCACATATCAAATTTCAGCCGGATCGGATGAAAGGAAGTCGTTCTACAGCAATTTTTCAATTTTTTAATGGAAAATTCGACTCTTTTCCACCTAAAAAATAGGTTCTATGGGCCGGATCTGGCTCACTTTTGGTATGTTCATTCATAGGGGCCTAACACACTCTCATACTAAAAATGAGCCGGATCCGGCCCATAGAACATATTTTAAGTGAAAAAGAGTTGAATTTTCCTTGTGAAAATTGAAAAAAATCGCTGTAGAACGACTTTTTATAAATGTGGATACGTATGAGGCGTACTGTATCCACATTTATAAAATTTTAGCCGAATTGGATAAAAAAAAGTCGTTCTACAGCGATTTTTTTCAATTTTTACAAGGAAAATTCAACTCTTTTTCACTTGAAATAGGTTCTATGAGCCGGATCCGGCTCATTTTTGGTATGAGAGTGTGTTAGGTCCCCATAAATGTATATACCAAAAATGAGCCAGATCCGACCCATAGAACCTATTTTAGGTGGAGAAGAGTTGAATTTTCCTTGTGAAAAATCAAAAAAATCGCTGTAGAACGACTTTTTTTTATCCAATTCGGCTGAAATTTTATATGTGGATACAGTACGCCCCCCTGAATAAATTTTCGAGAAAATTGAATTTCTTGTGAAAAAATTGAGTTATTTTTCCAACTTTTTGGTGCTTTAAATTTAAAAAAATGCATGTGTCCCATATTACCCTACCGGTAGGGTAATATGGGCCATTTTTGACTTTTTTTCGATGGACTTTTTGGGCATGAAGGGGCCGAATTTTGAGACTTTCAAGTGGATATTCTGAAAGAGGATAAAATTCTCTACAAGATGCAATTTTTAGTTTTTCAAAAAGAATCAAATTTCAGTGTGTAGGAGCGTTTTGAAAAAAGTGTCCCATATTACCCGCCGGTACCTTACCTAGTGAATGCGATTCACACGAAATAAAATTTCATACAATTTCACATTACAGTTGAACCCAAACTTTGTGACTGTTATAGAAAAATATTTCTGGGATGATGTTTCAAAATTTCGATTGCGATTTTTTCCTGTTTTCATCACTTGTATGTATATTCTATATCTCATAATTGTATCGCTTTTTTTTTCTATATACTATAGTGCTGGTTTTTATAAAGCGATTCTTTTTTGACGCTTTTGATAGCCAGAATTATCGCGCGATAAAATGGTTCATTTTATGGCTGACTAAATTAATTATACTGATTTGTACGTAATTGGTAATCAGTTTACCGGCTGATACATATAATATAAACATGGTGACACTCTCACATGGGTAATTCTCAGAAAATCGGTAAATTTCACTACTGTAAAAGTTCAGAAATTTGACAGGTTTTTAAAAAAATTTTCTTAAGGTAATTGAAAATATATATGTCCCCGAGTACTTTTATGGTGTTGGGGTCAATTCATTTCCCAAAAGGGAGGGGGAGGACGATTCAAAAAGGGGTATAGCCGGGTAAAATAGGGTGATTTGGCCCCCATAGCGAATTTTTAAACCAACTAGTGGGAGTTGGTCCTTATGGTCTAAAACCCCCGTGACCACAAACTTTTAGGTCGCTACCTCACCCCCACCCCCTCCTAGAGCGAAAAATGTGATTTTTCCGATTATAATTTTGATTTTGACAGTTTTTAACCAAATTTTTTCAAACTCGGGTAGATGTTAGGTATACTCAAGGGTCATCCATGGAAATTTAAAAAAAAAATTTCAAACCTATCTCCATTGTGAAATGCGCGTTTTAAGTTTTCTAACGGCTATTTCGACAAGTTCTTTCAGAGGTGCAATAATGGAAAAAATATATATTATACACCTAGTCTGGATGTACAACATATATTTTTTTCAGAATTTTTTATATAGGTGGAAGGCCTTCAAAAATGCAAAAAACTGATTTTTTCATCATTTTTCGCGCAAAAAACAGTCATTATTGGTCGAAAAAAATTGTCGTCGTAGTATATCACTAAATACGTAGTTATACACCATCAACCCGAGTTTGGATGAAATTCGTTGATTTTTTCTATTTTTTAAAATTTTCATTTAAATTAACTGAGTGACGCCATTTTGGGAACACTCAGTGTCCCTCCAGGTGTCTGGAAAGCCTAAAATTCATGTTTGGACATGTTTCAAACCGATATTTGTCATAAACAGAAATTTTCATGAAATTGAGAAAATTTGATTTTTTTGCTCACATCGTCGTGGCTTATCATTCCTCCGGTATAAAATGTCCCACCTTCCAGAAAACTGAGAAAATTTATTCTAATTAGTGAGTATCTTATTATAGCTTATTAGTAATTAATAAAATATCAGTATTATAGCTTATAGAATAACTAATTGTCGAATTGTCCATCGTCGTGGCTGTAAAAATTCATCATTGCCACGACGAAAGACAAACACTTGTGATCCACGACGATGGACAATTCGACAATTAGTTATTCTATAAGCTATAATACTGATATTTTATTAATTATTAATAAGCTATAATAGGATACTTAGTAATTAGAATAAATTTTCTCAGTTTTCAGGAAGATGGGACATTTTATACCGGAGGAATGATAAGCCACGACGATGGACACTATTTTTGTAAAAATTGAAATTTTTACAAATGATTACGTAAAAAATCGCTCTGTGCATTGCCATTCGAAATTTCAAATGCGGATAGTATTATTATAAAAGTAACAAATCAGTGTAGCCATTCAGCAGAAAAAAATATTCACTCAGCGAGCTGAGACAAATTTTTAAAAATTAGCCACGACGATGGACATAAATCTTTGCTACAGTTTTCAATGATCAGGTGTAGTTCCGAACTTTGCGACTGATGTGCAAAAATAGGTATTGCTTTGATGTTTCGGAATTTCGGTTGTGATTGTTTTATTTATTTTTTATCATTTGTAAGTTCACTTTATCACGATCGGCTATTCTTCTGAAAACCCGCCTGATGGATCGTTTTCTCACCTTGAATTTTACTCTACATGAATACTTTATATTCAAAAGTGGCGGGGAGGCAACGATCCAATCGAAATTTTTGTTATAACCAAAATTATTCGTAGAAAGTCTAGATGAATTTTAAGCAACAACTTTTGTTTATAGTAGAATTTTTTTCAATCCATTTCGCATAACATTCCAAAGATACTTACTATTTAAGAATCAGATGAGCGAGGAGAGAAGGGACCAACTGAGAAATTTTCCCAACAAAAGTTGCAGAATAAAGCCCTAGGAATAATTTTGGTTATCGGAAAAAATTTTATTGGACTCCTCATTCTCCTCCAATTTTGAATATGGAGTACTTATTTTTGTAGCACTGGACTTGGTATAAAATTCAAGGTGAGCAAATGATGCAGCAGGCGGGTTTTCGGAAAAATAGCCGGTCGAAATTTTCTCGTACTTTTATCGCTGTTTTTTTTTTCAAATACTCGTAGGTACTTAGTTCCGCTTTTTAAACTGATATAGATAATTTATGATTAACTGAATGAATATACTAATTTGTATATGTAATTCTAATTACTAATTAGTTTACCTGCAATACACATGGATGGCGACCTTATCACATAGTTGCGCATACGAATTTACTACGTGCTAATGAAAAAAAAATTAAAAAACACGATTCTGGAGCAAATGTTGGAGAAAACTTTCTAAAAAAAATTTTCAAGAGCAAAATTTTTTTAAATACAGTTTTTCTATTGGATTTGTTAATGTTTAATTTTTTAAAAAATTTTTTTTTGGGGGGGGGGGACAAAATTTTCAAAGTTTTGTTCAACATAAAATTTGGTCAAGTATAATTTTGTTGTTCCAATTAGTTATTTCTGGACAAGTATCGAGTTTCGATTAAAAAATATTTTTGGCAGAATTTAAGCATGCCCTGATTAAAAACTACTACCTAACAAGTAGGTAAGTTGACATAATCATGGATAGGTGAAAAAATGCATGAACAGAAATACGTATGGAGAGATTTTAATATTTTGAAATTTTATTACAGTACTTCGTAAATTCTATGGCATTTTGGTCATTTTTTGATGCATATTCCATTAACATAGATAGAAAGAATTTTTCATGTTTTAACGCTTCAATTTTTCATTTCCAATGATATTATACCGATGTACAGGGTGTCTAGTCACCGCAGTTAGCACCCCTTCACCAGCGATATAGTCAACTCAAACTAAGCCCATGTATGTATGTTTGCCGAACCTGCGGATTGAAGGGGCAGAGACATGCCCAACTGTAAAAAAAAAAAAAATCAGTTTCGTTTCAGATTTTTAACGATGCGTTACTCGACAACCGAGATAGGTAGAAAGTTGCGCTTTGCGGCGTTGGAAAGGAAATTTTGTGTAGAATTTTTTAGTGGGGTTGATCATTGTACTAGGTGTTCAGGGGGATCTGTACTGTATTAAATATCTAAAAAAAAACGTCTTCAAAAATTGAGATTTTTTTGCACTTTTTGAGGAAATCTCAAAAAAGTTTCATTATTTGGTATTATTATTAGGATTTGCCTTACATGAAAAAAGTTCGACCTTTTGAATGCCGCAAACCAGACTTTTCTATCTCACTTGGTTAAAAAGTTATAGCCATTTAAATTTCAAAATCAAGACAGAAAAAAAATCAATTTTTTTATTTTTTTATTTTTTTTATTTCCAATTATTTGCATTTTTGGAGCTTGATACCTATCGTAACTGATAATTATGAGTGAAAATCGATGTTAAAAATGAATTAAACAACATTTTGGTAAAAAAAAATTTTTTGTTTTTCAGTTTTAATTTTGAAGCACCTCAAATCTTCCTCAGTGGAATATTTTCAACTCTGTTTCACCTCAGGCATGTACTTTGGTCCTTTCTGAAGTTATTAATCACAGAACATGACAAATATGTCGCATCTTGTGTAGTGGAGTTATAATTGAGATTTTTCGCAAACAAAAAAAAAAAGGAAAACTCATGAGGTCTCCTCAAGGGGAGCTAAGAACCAAATGGCAGTTGTTGTAGTAGGTTTACGATGTTAGTGATACGATGCAACCAAAAAAATTCGTCAGGATGAATTAGGGAAGGAATGGAAAGGGGGTGGCCCAGTTACCCCGGAGGCTCAGTTACCCCAACTTACCTTAAAGCAACTTTTGTTTGAAAGTTTTTTTCTATCGCGCTTATTTCGACTAGGAGATGCGAAAAATCAATGAGGGGTAGCCGGGGTAGGTACCACCCCTCAAGAAAAGGGGTTCCGTAGCTTGATTTATGATTTTATGAATAAGATAATGAATCAGAAATACTTAGGTACCCAACTAGATAAAAACATATCGATGACTAGTGATTGTGAATAAATAATTTTGTAATTAAAATCTATCGAATAGTTTTTTTAGTTTTTCCCGTATAAAAAAAAACTAATGGGTTTTTCGTCACCATTAGTAGTGGTAATTTTAGTTGTAAATGTTACCACTACTATTACCAGTACCATTAGAGATTAATAGTGGCGAAAAAACCATTGTTTTTTTTTTAATGGTAAAACTATTTGTTATTAGTAATAGTAGTTGGCTATTTACACCATGTTTGATTCAAAAATTGGAGGTCTTTAATAACATCGTGGCAGGCTCATTAAACCCCTGTCTAGTTGTGGACATCCCTCTCAAAGCTTGATGCACACGTCTAGCCAAATGTATTATGTTTTCCATGGACTATATGTACTAATTTACAACACATCTTATCTGCGAGTATCAAAAGATGCTAGTTACTATTAATTACCAATAGTAACCATATGATGTTTCATGGTTACTATTAATCACTATTGGTAACTATTAATCACCCAAGGACTTGTAATGGTTACCATTAGTTACCACTAAAATTTAAATAGTTACTTATAGTAACTAATGGTATTATATAGTAACTATTAGTTTTTTTGTATACTGGTTGCAAGACTGCTTTTTGATACATGGTGGACTTATTGTTAGTTATTTGCGAATAAACAGTGATATGAAAGTGGTTCTGAATTGCTGACTCATGATAATATATACTAAAAATGTGCTGGAAATATTAAGTAAAGTTATCGTATTGAATATATCTCCTAAACTATAAAAACATTGGTGAAGAAATGTGCTTGTGTAGTGCTCATCGGTATAAATCTCCGTCAAGACAGCAAGTATACTTAATGGAACCTCGGCGGTTAGAAATAATGCTAAGACAACTAGCAGTGTCTTTGTGGAGCGGTCAATTTGTCGTTTCATTTTGTTCCTACTGTAGGAGGGCGAAGTCAGATGTTTCTTATCCTTTTTCGTTGATATTAAAGCCACGATCAGTCTGGAAAAAAAATTGGTTACATATTTATACCCAAATGTCAACAATAAACTAGAAGTAACCTATCCAGTACTCATCGTCACCACTCACCTACCTACAACTGAACCCGGTCAGAACAATCAACGGCAAAAATTTGAAAAGCACACAGATGAAAAAGAGTATCATCGGATAGCTTGTTTCTTCGTTTAGAACACCAAAAAATCCTCCGTAGAATATTATGCTAGCAGTAGTATAATACACGTTACCAATGGCATCCGAGTAATATATTGGCACGCAGAGTGAAATACATGATACGTAGCATATAGCGATGACATTACGTGTTGTCTTCGTGTTACACCATTTCTCCTCCTTCAGAGGATGTACAACAGCTATATATCTCCAAATGGTCAACACCGCAGTAAGCCATACTGACACATTGTGCATTGTAACCATAAAATCGTTACAGAACATGCGAAATTTAATCCATTTGAACAGATCATCTTCGAAACCGAGTCCAGCAACGTAATCCCCCATCGCATCGTACGGAACAAATGCCAATAATTCAATGAAGTCTGTAAACGCTATGTGAGTAAATATCATGTTTGCTGGCGAAATCATGTTATTTCTCGTAAAGACCATGAGATTGAACAAGTTGAAAATCGATCCAATTACGCATACTGATATATTTACGTATGTCTTCATATTGTAGAAGTAAAAAGAACTGAATTCACTACAAATATAACCAACAAATGACTCTTCAGGATCCATCTCCATTATTCAAAAAATATTTACAAACAAAAGCATATAACCACCTAGATATCTATTCACCTAAATCGTTGCACTCAAAAGCCACGAGTTAACAATAATTTAACATATTTTGTCTATCTAAATGCGATTCACACGAAATGAAATTTCATACAATTTTTCGTTGCAGTTAGACCCGAACTTCGCGACCGTTGTACGTATACTTACAATACAAAAATATTTCCATAATGATGTTCCTTTCTTATCGCTTATAAATTCACTATCTCGTAATTTTATCGCTCTTTTTTTCTGAATGGTGCGATTTTTTTTAAGAAGCTGATTCATTTTATGACTAACTGGATGAATATACGAGTATACCTACTAATTTGTACGTAAGGTACCACAAAATGGCTTCTCAGATGCCATCTTAACACTTTCGTGCCTGAGAAAAAACTGACGGTTACTTATTTTTATGCAGAAATTATCTTAGTACTTATACTTAACGCCTTGAAAAACGAAAAAAAAATTTACTTGAATAATGATGTGTCAAAAATAAACTAGGGTAGAGTACCCGTTTATGGCCACCTTAAGACATTTTTCATTTTCTCATTCTCATGGCGAGTTGTAAAATGAAGTTATTTGAACTTTGATGATGTTTTCTGTATAATTGAACATTCTATTTTCGATCTGAATAGTTAGTATATTCATAAAGTCATCATAATAATTACTTATTTAAATTCAAAAAAAAAAAGTCAAAAATCCCCTAAAGTAGCCACCATGCTTCCAGCAATGGCCACGGCTGTTACCATTTTTGGCCATCCATTGAAATTGTGAATGCTTTTGTAAAATAACTCTATTCGAGTAATTTTTGATATATTAATACTCTTTTTAATAAAATAAAAAATAATAATAATAAAACAGTTTTTTGCAAATTTTAACACTTATTCAATTCAAAAATCTCCCTCAAGTTTTTAACCATACCTAGTGGCAAAAAGGACACTATTTCAAAAAGGAATAATCGCATTTAAAGAACCTTTTGTTTTCACTGTGCCATTGTTTCTGGGTCCATTTTCCACCAACAATGCATTTATCACATTTTTATCTTCGAAAAAAAAAGCTACCACAATGTAGACAAGGTTCTTGTAAACGAAAAATGCTGCAAGTTTATGTACTTACAGTGGGTACTCAAAATAACATGTAGGCTACATTTTATGTCTAGTTTTTCACCATCTTTCTCAGAATGTAGTTTTGATTTTTTATTTCCAGATGGAGTAGGCCTATTTTCAATGGTTTTAGATGCTTTAGGAGTCTTGGTAGAACTTGCAGAATTGCAGATACTACATTAGCTTTAATAGATGGCGCTTTTTTAGCGCTAGACAACTTTTTAAAATCTAAAACAGTTTGTTTTTGAACTACCCATTGCTTGATCGTGAATGATAACCGATGGCAAAGGAATCTTCTTCCTTTTTCAAGTAGTTGTTGAATTTTGTGAACCATTGCATAATTCACGTAAGGCAAGTGAAATTCGTTTTTTAGGTTTCACAAGAACTCGTGACTTTTTTTTCTTTGCTGGGGTATTTTTGTTTTCAAATTAAAGTTGTAGATCAAGATCCTAAATAAAATTTTGTTATTATAAAAATTTCTATAGGATCCCTCCCTCTCCTCTAATTTCACATAGCATATAGGTAAATATTTATATTATTTCAAAATTGAGGGAGATGTCCAATTAAAAAAAATTTCAAACAAAACTTGTGGATTGAGGTCCTAGAAATAATTTTGGTTATAACAAAAATTGCGATTTGACCCATCCCTGAATAAAACCTATCAAAATATTGATGGGATTATGAATAGAATAACAAATAATTAAGGTGGCCAAAAATGGAAAATTGCAATTTTCAGAGTTCCTAACTCGGCCATTTAAATAAATGCAAGAAAAAATCATTTATTTACCAATTTTATATTCATTTCTGATAGATAAATCACTGATCTTTAAAAAATTACTTACTTGCCTCTACTTTTTGATTATTAGGACTGCTATTCCATCATTACACAGACCCCATCAAACGATCTTTTTTGCAAGCAAACTTTAACTTCATTCATTTTTGGCACAAGAAATTAGAGTTAAAAATACTTAACCACATATTTTCTTTCCAAATTATATAATATAGGTTGAAGAAGTGCATTCACTTTCAATTTAAAAAAAACCCCAACTGATTTCATTCATTTTTTCTTTTCAAATATAAGTTTAATGCTAAAGGTGGCCAAAGATGGACAGGTTGCCATAAACGGGTACTCTACCCTATTTTTTCAAACATTTTAGTGATGAAACGCATGGTGGGGCGTTATTCGATAAGGTACATATTGTTATCTGCATGCACACCCCACCACGCTTTTCATCGTTAAATTTTTGAAAAAATAGTTTCTTTTTGACACATCATTATTCAAGTATAGGTAAAGTACTAATTCCCTAAACCTGAATAACATATGACCCACTTTAAAAAAAAACGTGGTTTTTAAAAAAAATTTTTACTGTTTTATTTATCTCTTTTTGCTGTTGAAAAATTCAAATTCAGCGACCTCAAAAACCAAGGAGTCCAGCTTGGAGTTGGAGGTAAATTCAAGTTCGAAAATCGAATTTAGCGACCTCAAAAACCTACATTTTAATACCAATGTTGAAAATTTTGAAATTTTCAAAATTGAACCCCCCCTCTAGAGGCTCAATTTGGGATCGGAGGTGAAATTACGTTCGAAAATTGAATTCAGCGGCTTCGAAAACCCCTGGAATGAGCACTTTGGTCTTTCATTTCTTGTAAAATATTAAATTCGAGAGCATTGGGCGAAAACATACACTTGGTACCATGAGACATGTAGATTGTCAACTTTCGATTTTTATAAAACATCAATTATTTTACCAAAAAAAGAGGAGAAATTTTGATATTTTATAAAAATCGAAAGTTGGCAATCCAGCTATGAAATTTTGTCAACTTTTTCTATCGAAATAATTTTTTTGCATCAATAGGAGCCATTTGGGTCCAGTTTTGGTACCAAGCAGAGGTTATTTCCATTTTTTGTAATTCGAAATTCTCAATTTTTAGCGATCTGCAACTTTTCAACCCCCTGGTAGGGTGGGAAAATCGATATCAAATTTGAAGGTCGATGGTCTGGGGAGGTGTAGAAACTCAAATTGAACTTTTCTATGGGGGAGTGGCTAAATCCACAACAAGTAATCACCAAATTGAACGAACGAGAATTCATTCCATATTCTTGTTTGAAAACTGGTTGTCGTGGTCCTGTTTGTAATTTGCAAAGTGGACTTTGTCGAAATTAATTTTTATTTTAATCAAATTTTAATTTTTCATAAACGATTTTCTCAAATTTTTCATCGAGATTTTTCCACTAAATAAAAAGTAAAAATTTTTAAAATTTTTCCAAGTGTTCTATTCTTCAAATTTTTCACTTATTTTCATTTTCAATTTTCATAACATTTTTGAAAAACAATTTCTTGAAGAAATTATTCATCATTCATCAAATAATTTAGGTATTCCTATTTTTCCCTCAAATTAAATTCTTCATTAATTTTTTTCTGTTTGTCGTTTAAAAGTTGAAATTCATTTTTAAAAAAAATATTTTCCAATTTTATTTTTCATTCAAACTTGCCAATAATTTTTTCATCGAAATGCAACTAAATCTTCATTATTTTTTCAAATTCATTTTTTTAATTTTTTTTAATGAATACCTATTGTTAATAATTAATAATTGAGTTTTAAATTTTCATTTAGATTTTTAAACATTTTTCATAAAATTTTCTCATCAAAAAATACTTCTAAATCTCTACCATACTTTTTTAAATTTTTCTTTTGAAATTTCTTTCAAGTAAATTTTTTATCAAGTTTATTTTTGAGCTTTCTACCGAAATTTTTTCTGACATTTTTATTTTTTCAAAAAAATTGTTCATCATCCCCCTATTTTCCAATAAAATTGTCAATTTATTTCATTCTCAAATTATTAGTCATCAAAATCAAAATGTTCCTATTTCATCTCCCAACTGACAACTTGACTTCTCATTCGAATTTTTCCAATAATTTTCATCAAGATTATTGTCTTGTCCTCTAATTGAGTAATTATTTCTAATTTTTTTTTTAAAGTAAATTCCAATTTTTATTTTTTCTTCAAAAATTTCTTTCATTTTTTTCCTTCAAATTCACTGAAATTTTATGGGCCGATTCCGTTTACACGTTTGCCTATCCTGCACCGTCTTAACTTCCATAAGACCAAAACCACCTAGACACTACAAGCCATGAAGTTAAATTTGGCAACCTTGCCGAAGACGGCCGACTTGAGCAATTGAAAATACGTTTTCTGGGCAAACGAAGTGGTTTTTGAAAAAATTGATAGGAACCAAAATTGTAGAGGGAAAAATTAACTTTCGTTTAGTGTATTCGGAATTTTGATTCGACTAATATTTCTCGAGTTACGGTCAAAAAACTGATTTGAAGATGGGCCGTTCACCAGATTTTCCCTATTTTCCCGGTAAAGAAGCGGTTTTCGTAAAAATTGATAAGAACAAAAATTGTAGAGCAAAAAATATCCTTTCATCCTAAAATCATTGAAGTTTTGATTCGACGAAAATACCTCGATTCATTAGCAAAAACTGTTTTCTCAGATATGCAAATTTTCATATTTTCCTATTTCGCGGATAAACAAAGCGTTTTTCATGAAAATTGATAAGAACTAAAATTGTAGAGCAGAAAAAATCCTTCAGTTTTAGTGCTTTTAAAATTTTTGATTCGACCAATTTTTTGAGTTATCGTCAAAAAACTATTTATTTTTTCATTTTCGAGGTCAACGACCCCTTTTTTTTGAAAATTGATAAAAACCACAATTGTAGATCAAAAAATTTACTTTTGTTTGGTGTAGTCGGAATTTCGATTTGACGAATATTTCTTGAGTTACCGTCGAAAAACTGATTTTGAAAGTTGGCCGTCTACCAAATTTTCCCATTTTGCCGGTCAACGAAGCGATTTTCGTGAAAATTCATATGAACCAAAATTGTAGAGCGAAAGAAATCCTTTCACCCTAAAATTATTGAAACTTCGTTTTGACGAAAATACCTCGGTTTCTCAGCGTAAAATGTTTTCTTGGATATGCAAATTTTCACATATTCTCATTTTCAGAGCGAACGAAGCATTTTTCGTGAAAATTGATCTGAACCAAAGTTGTAGAGCAGAAAATTTCCTTTCGTTAGTGTGTTGTCAGAATTTCGATTCGATGAATATTTCCCGAGTTATCGTCAAAAAACGGATTGGAAAGTCGGCCGTCTACTACTCGAAAATGCGACGTTGCCTTTCTACGTTCATGGCTTGATAAGACCAATGTTAATCTTAAATCGTTCAGATCTAGAGATCTACCGAACGAAAATTCATGAAATTTTAGATGTAGATTCTATGAAGCATTTACAAAAAAATATCGTATCGGATTTTTGATTAATGCAATAGTTTTCGAATAAATTGAAGTTGAAAAATGTTGAAATTTGGACGATTTTTCAATTATCATTTATTCCAAAACTATTCAACTAATTGAAAATCCCATACCACATTTTTTTCTAAATAGTTCCTAGTATCTACATTTCAAATTTCATGAATTTGCATTCGGTAGATCTCTAGATCTGAACGATATAAGATTAACATTGCTCTTATGGAAGTTAAGACGGGGCAGGATAGGCAAAAAAGTAAACGGAATCGGCCCTTAATAATCAAAATTGAGTAAGTAGCTAAGTATTTAACTATTTACTGACTTGTTGAGAAAAATTTTTTTTTAAATCAAAACATAAAAAATACCTAGAATGAAAAAATATTTTGAGTATTTTGTGAAAAAAAAAAATTTGTTTGAAAAAGAATTTTAAAAACTTTACGAAAAAAAAAACGTGTACTTGTACAAAAATAAAAGATGAATAAAAAAGAACGACATCGCCCTTACAATGTGATTACTTATTGTGGATTTAGCCACTCCCTTTCTAGGGCTGTGACCGAGGTACCATGTAGGTGGCACTACCCAAAAGTGGCAAAAAACTGCGTTTTTTTCAAAGTTACCCTACTTTGAGAGCCCCTAGCTCCACTCCTCTGAGAAGTAGGGGGCTCAATTTTTTTTGGGAGGTTCTAAACTCAAACTAAAACCACCTCTGCGAGTTTGGTCGAAATCTGAGATATGTTTTATTCAATTTTAAAAAATTTGAGAGAAAGTTGGGAAATTTGAAGAAAACTAGTTGGGAAAATTAAGGAAATGAGTTGGGAAATTTTGAGTCTCATCCCTCCCATTAAAATCGTTTCGTCACACCACTGTCGTCCCTTAAATAAGAATACGAAAAAACGACAATTTGGCTCACCACCCTCACCTCTTCAGCACCAACCGTAATACATGCTTCTTCGATGAAAAAAAAAAATGTGAAAGGGTTAATTTACCGTTCAGTCGGTTACATACGACATATAAATCAATATTCGCGAGTTTGTAATTAAACAATTTCGCACTGGCTGGCAGTATATTTTCAAATGAAATACGCGCCATAATACCGTGCGCAGCGGTGGCCGCATTCGCGTCAGCAAACGTCAACGAAACATGCCGGAGCCCGTTTTGCCGAAGCAGCAAAGTGGTGATTACATGGGCTTTACATGTTGACAGTGTGTTAAAAGGATGTGTTGACAAGCTTGTTACTTGTTAAGTCCTCTTTTGGCGTTGAATTCTCCCGCTCGGCTCCTTTTTCCCTCGCTATTTGTTGTCATTTTCCTCAACAAATAGGGATTATTATAGTAATGGGATTATGGAAGATCTCCGAGCTGTCTATTCACCCGAGCACCATAATAACACGTGTTTCTCTCTCTCCATACAATTTACCTACCCTGAAAATTAACGCGTTTAACGTCGATCCATCATATGCTAGCGCTTTTACGCCATGCACGCCCCCCGCACGTCTCCCTCAGCCCTATGCTTACAGCGCAGCGCAGCCCTGTAAACGTACAAATGAGAAAATAATTTACTAACAGGCACGTACGGCGTATTGGTAAAAATTTAAATAACTTATGTTCTCACGTCGAGCCATAAGGCTGGCTTCAATTTCATCAAAATTTATACACATCTGCAGACTTCATCGAATCTAAACGTGACGTTTATTGATTCATGGTTCCCTTTATGTCATTTCATTTACGTATAACGTATCTACCTATATTTTACACTATGACGGAATTTCGCTAATTTTGTGTTGTCTATAGAACAAGTGTAAAGATCCTTTAAAATCATCACCTACCGATAAAAATTCGTATACTCTTTTCATCTGAATTCTGAAGTCTAGATATTGGAATCTGTGGGTCAAGGAGGAAGAAGTGATACCTAAAGCACAAAATTACTTTCAGGATGTCTAACTTTTTTTTTGTTGAAAATTCATGACTTTTTCGTGAACAATATTTCTACATTTTTGTGGGGGGGGGGGGGGGCAAAATGTCCCCTCATTTTTCCCTATATTTTGTGTTAAGCAGCTATTAAAAAATTATTAAGGGATGGAGAGAATTCTCCTCGAACCCCCTAAGTAATGCCTATGCGCTCCGACAGTCCCTTTTTTTTGTAACCAAGAAAATCAATACAACTTCAAAAAAAATGTAAAAGAATGCTTAGAATTTTCAAGGGTGTAATTCGATTTCTTCCATAAAAGATGGATACTTGAAATTGTTTTCATGTTGTAATGCGAGAATGATTTTTTTTCTGGAAATTAAAAAATTTTCACGTAAAAAATTCTCCTAAAAAAATTTTAACAACTTTTTCAACAGAAACACATATTTTCTGGGTTTTTTTGTCCCAAGTTTGAAAAATAAGTATATTTTTATTTATTAGTTTTACTATCAAAAAAAAAATTGACCCCCCCCCCCCCAAAAAAAAAAAAATATATTTTTTTTTAGAAGAATTTTTAAAATTAATGTTTAAAAAAAATCCCATTTTTTTTTTGAAAATGAAACAATTTCTTTCTTCACAAAGAAAAACTTCACATAAGAAAATTTTATACCCCCACCCCCCCCCCCCAAAAAAAAGAAAGATGTTTGGATATTTTTTATTCCAAAAAATCCTGAAATTTCTTCCTTCGAAAAAATTTCTACTCCAAAAGATTTAAGATTTCTCAATTTAAAAAAAAAAAATGAGTATTTTTTAAATTATTCTAAAACAGTTTTTAAAAATTTTTGAACCAACAAATTCGTTTTAAATTATTTTTTATTCATATTTCAAAAAATGAGAATTTTCCCCAAAAACAGAGACTCTTCTCTCCCCCCCTCCCAAAAAAAAAAATGATTTGTCAGAAAATTGAAGAAAAAATTCCAAAAAATTGAGATTTTATACTCTAACGTTCGAAAAATATTTTTATTTCAAAACAATAATTCAATTCCAAAACGATAAAATTCAGATTTTTTATTTTTTTTAAATGATAATTTTTTGCGAAAGCTTAAAAAATATGTGGCGTAAAAATGTTTTTATTCCAAAACAATTTTTTAAAATTTTCTTTTTTTTCATTCCACAATTTTTTTTTCCATTCCAAAAAATCCATTTTTTCATTCCTAGAAATGGGGATTTTTTCGAAAAAAAATTGAGATTTCCCTCCCCCTCAAAAAAAGAATTCATCAAGAAAATTCGTTTTTTTTTCAAAGAAATCACGCAATAGGTGCTTTTTTTGAAAAATTGCCATTTTGGACTAAGTCGAGATGAAAAACTGAAAAAATGTAGCTTTATACAGTTTCGGTTTTTAATTTTCAGTTCTCAACAAAAAAAAAAATAAAATAAAAAAAATAATAAAAACTGAAATCGAAATTTTTTCAGTTTTGGTTTTAATTCCAGTTCTTGTCTATTTCAGTTTCAGTTTGAAGTTTAAAAGTGATGTTTTTGATTTTTCAGTTTTAGTTTCGATTTCAGTCTCAAAAATTAATTTCAGTTTCGATGTCCAGTTTCTTAAGTTTTTTAAACTAATATATTATTTGTTTTGAAATAGCATTCAATTTTTAAATAATTTTTGAAAAAGTTTCAGTTGCAAACCATTGTTTATTTAAACTCGCTACAGGTATAATTTTCAATTTTTGAATTTTTGTGACTTTTCGAAGTTTTTATTTTCAAAACAATTTTCAATTTCTATAAATTTCAATTTATGAATAATTCTTATTGATTTCTAAAAAATTGATAATTTTTGAAAACTATGTAGTTGTTTCTAAAAGTATGTTTATTCAAATAAAAAAATTCCAAATTAAAAAAAATAATAATGTCTAAAAAATCATAAATTGAAAATAATCTGCAAAATGAACAGGTACAATTTTTGAAAATATACCTACATAAAGTATTTATTTTCCAAAAAAATCAATTATTAAGTTTGTGGAATTAACTTCTCAAAATTTTTAATTTTTTTTTTAATTAAAAAAAATCCAATTTTTGAAGACAATACAAGTTTACGAGTTAAAACAATTTTATATTTCCTTTTTGAGGAGTTCTTTATTCTACTATTATAAGTACCTAGGTAGTAATTTTCAATTTTCAAACATTTTTATTTTTTAATAAAAAAATTGCTGATAAATTGTCATTAAAATAAATAAATAAAGTTTTTGGTGAAAAAAATGTTTTATTCCACGACGAAGTAACCTTCAATTCTTTCGAAAAAATTTCCAATTTTTGCGAGAGGAAATTTCGTTTTTTTTTAGAGAAAAAGTCGTTCATTTGTAAAGGAAAGAAGCTCTCAATTTTTTCAAAAAAAAATCTATTACACTAGTCAACAATTTTTGAACTTTTTTCTGTGTTCGGGTCCAAAATAGGCTTAATCGATAGTGTAGGCCTAGAAACAAAAAGCAATTTCTCATTTTTCGTTTTTTTTTTTTTGCTTTTGCGGGTACGGGAGGGGTTCAAAGTGGCGAAAATCGGGGTTTTTGCACCTTTTCAACTGCTCATAGCGCCATAAATATTACTCTACGAAAAAAACCAATGACAGATTCGGAATTTACGTTAAATTTTTAGAAAACATCTCTGTCCGTTTTTCCAATTTCAAATTTTAAAGTACCTTAGTAGCGTTTTAATTTTATTATCGAGAACGCCGCCGTTCCGCGCAGAGACAGTCCGATAATTATCGAATCGTTCCCACGCGGAACGTAGGCGGTCTTGGTAAAAAAAATTGAAACGTTACTAATGTACTTTAATATTGAAAATTGGAAAAACGGACAGAGGTGTTTTCTAAAAATTTAACGTAGATTCCGAATCTGCCATTGGTTTTGTTCGTAGAGCAATATTTATGGCGCTATGAGCAGTTGAAAAGGTGCAAAAACCCCGATTTTCGCCACTTTGAACCCCCCCCCCCCTGTACCCGCAAAAGCAAATAAAATTAAAAAATGAGAAATTACTTTTTGTTTCTACGTCTATACTATCGATTAAGCCTATTTTGGACCCATTCTCAAAATGGCTGTTGACCTGTGTTATGCAGCAAAAAAGTTTTCAATTTTTTGAAGTACAAGTCAGATTTTTGGACAAAATAAAAGATTTTCTGCCAAAAATATTTTTTCAAGGTTTTTATCAAAAAAAAAAAAAAAAAAAAATTGTTCTGCACACTTTTTTTTTTGGTCAACTGCAGGTCAAGAGAACTTTTTTCGAGGGGAACTCTTTTTTAAGTCAATTTTTCTGGCCAAGATGATTTTTTCTGAACCCATCTTATCTTTGTCAAAAAAAAAATTTCCTCATAGTCGACCTTTTTTTATACGAAAAAAAAAACTTTAAAATATAATTTTTTCAAATGAATAAATAAATAAAAATACAGGATCTTAAAATGAAATTATCAAAAAGTTGCACACGTATAAAAATGCAATAAAATCGTTAAAAAACTTTAACATTCTGAAAAAAAAATTGTAAAAATACAATTAATTTTATGAGAAATCATAAAAACATCAGAAAATTGCTCAAATACCAGATATATTTTAAATAAAAATGAATAATCACCATATCTTCCCAATCTAAAAAAAAGTATCACAAGATATGACAAAACCTGCCTCCCCAACTGACACATTGTTACCCACCTTTGCAAAATTTACATTTTTTTTTTTGCATTTTTCTCAAAATGAATCATCTACATCCATTGAATCTGCTATTTTAGCACGAAGCTCTCGCACAGTTGGCAATCGTTTCGAATTTAATGGTAAATCCGCAACGAATGGGCTATTTTTAGAACATTCTGCGTATAGCGCCCACCAAAAACGGCGGCGGTGGCTAAACGACTGCGAAGATGCATTAATTAAATTTGTCTGTTAAATTGTATCTATTCGAACGCAACTCGGCCAATTTATCTGCCACTTTAATGACCGCGCAGCCGTTAAAAGCAACTTGAAAACGAAACATATTTAACGACGAACAAATTAAAAAACGAATAAATTACAACGACACGCAACAGATACCGCCCAATCTGTTAATTACATTGTAACACGGTAATGAGTTTTTTGCACGGAATAAGTGGACGTGAACATTTATTAATCCAACTCGATCGAGGTTGCTAATCGAAAATATGGCCTTAAAGATTCTATCTAGCATTATTTTTAAGATTAATTGGTGAAATGGTGACAGACTCAATAGCCTAGTTTTTCTCTTTAAAAAAATCAAAAACAGTTGTACTTTCTACTCGAGACCTTTATTTTTGAGAGAAGGCAATTTCTCACTTTTCTCGAGCCTCCTACGAATAGACATATACAGGCATTTTAATACGCTTATGCACACATTCTTATTTGTTTTCGCAAGATATAACAACGTAAATCTGACTAAATTGTTTTACAGTTGGGCCCAATGTAAAGATGATAAATTATCAGCTGAATTTATACGCAGTGTCGCCTTAATTGAATTATATATGCAACGCGCTCCGCTCCCGTGTTAATAATTTAAATCGGATTAAATGCCTTAAATCCGATTTAATACATTCTGTTATCGTTATCGTTTCGTGAAAAACCAAGTGTCAAATGTTATTTCAGCATTCATTTACGTTTTTACTTCCGACTCGCGAGAGTCGCGAGCTCAAGCAGCGAATTTATATCTTGCTAATCCTATAAATTAAAAGCTACACTGCGTAAATGCGAAATGATATAGCTGAAAAATGAAGCCACTTTTATAAACAGCATTAGTCGCATTGTTTGTCCAATTTAATTTTAATCTGTTATTCGATGTTGACGCAGATTTGCCAGCAATGGAGTTAACGTCGTCGACGTCGTGTCGACAGAGTGGATTTTCTACCTCGTGTATTTCACTCGTGTATATATATATCACTATAATACCGCTGCGAATCACGCGAAAACTATATACAACACTCATCTACTGTGTATTTTCAACAAATTTCACATCGTACGTAGGTGCACCAAAGATGGGACGAGGAGAACGCCACCGGTGGATAAATCTCTGGCTACAGAAATATAGGTAAATTTTAACCACCAGTGGAGTCGAGTCGTAGCTTTTGAATTAGCTTTTGTTATAATTACTTGTGTCAGTTGTGGAGCAGGCAGGTAACCCTCGTATTAGGTACGTGAAAATTTAGCTGTGAAATTTAATCACTGGGTTTTGTTATATACGCGTCTAATTTGGCTAATACTGAAGTTGAGCATGATTCAATGCACCCAGGAATGATATTTTCGTTTTTGATTTTTTTTTTAGTGACTTCTAAAGGAAATATAGAGACTCGAATTTCCAAGAAAAAGGATCTCACTGAACAAATCCCAAGTTAACATCCTGCCAATTACAAAAAAATTGTCCAGTTTTTTCAGAAGAATCTTTCAAAATTTTCTTGAAAAAAAAAAATCAAAAATCTTATCACAGATTAAAAAAAATTACATGGGATCGTTTTGAAAATTAAAAAAAATTCCAAAAATTCTATGAAAAAGTCTTCTGGATATTTTTTCATACAAAAATATTGTAAATATTTTTTTGTCAAAAAAATTGATAAAATATTTGAATTTCTTCAGAAATTTTTAAAAAAAATTCTTTCTAAAAAATCAACGATTTTTCTGTAAATTTTTTTGATTTTTTTCAGGAACATTTTGAAATGTTTCTTCCCAAGAAACAATTTCTTGGAGAATTTTTTTTAATATATTAAAAATATTTTGATGGTATGTCAAATTTTTTCAGAATTTTTTTTTATATATTATATTTAATGTTATACTTTCAAAAAAAATAATAATAATACTTAATAAAAGAAACTGAATAAATTGAAAATCTTTTGAAATGGTAGAGTAAAATATCAATCCTTTCAGGAAAATTAAGAAATACCTACTTCCTTTCAAAACAAATTTATGGACAATTTTTTGAGAATTAAAAAAAAATTTGAGTAATATTTTTAATTGTTTTCCAAGAAAATTTTGAAATAGGTATTACGCCTCAAAAAAAATTTTCACCACGATTTTTTGTAAATTGAGATAGAATTGATAAGACATTCATTTAAAAATAAAAAATTTAAAAAATAAATAGATACAGTACTTGAAACAAGATAACCTTGTTAACTCATAAACTTCGGTTGAGCTGAAATTTGGCTCACTGAATAAGCATGTCATCCAGACCTTACAACCAAATTTTGAGTTGCTGAAGTTGATTTTTCGATTTTTGGAGAATTTCGGAAAATGGCTAAAATACCTAATTATTGAAGAATCTTTTTTTTTTTTTTTACAAAAATTGCAAATTTCGAGATAAAATTTTGAAAATTGGTTTCAGAAAAATCAATTTTTATTGGAGCTCCAGATCCTTTCTATTCATAATGGTTGAAATCGACTCAGATGATCGACCTCAGTGGTGTATAAACCAATTTTCAGAATTTTACCTCAAAATTTACAGATTTTGTAAAAAAAAAATGGTTTAACAATAATGGACAATTTTTGTAATTTTCAAAAATTTACCAAAAATCTAAAAATCAACTCCAGCAGCTCAAACTGCTGTTCTGAAGTCTGGATGACATGCTCTTTCATTGAGCCAAATTTCAGCTCAGTTGGACTTGAAAAATTTAATACATAATATTACTGAATTTCTAGTGAGAGTTATTTAGAAAAATTATTGATTTTTTTCAAAAAAACAAACAAAAAAAACAACATTATTTTTGAAAAGTTTCCATTCCAAAAAATTAAATAAAAAAATGAAAATAGAAGATGCTTCTTCATTTAAAAACAAATTCTAAAAGGATTTTTGATTTTATACCAACAAATGAAAATTTTTCTTATTTAGTAATTTTCTTAAACAAATTTTTTGAAAAAAAAAAAAAAAAAAAAAGATTAGACGTTATTTTAAAAAACATTATTGTATCATTCTTCAAAAAAAAGTAACTTCAAGTTTGATAAGAAATTTTCATCAAAAACGTACGAACCGCAATCATCAACTTGCAAACGGTGATGTTCAAAATAATTTTTTCTCCAAACTTTTCTTTGAGCATTTTTAATATTATTCTTAATTACTATTACATACGAGTTTTTTTTCTATCAAATTCTATCAAATTCGTAAAAATTGAAAAATTTGAATTTTTTTTGAGGGGGGGTTGTTGAAAAAAATTTCTATAAATTTTGCTCAAAGTTAATTTTAGAAAAAAAGGGCTATTCTTAAACAAAATTTTTGAGCACTTGAAAAATCAAAATACTTGAATTATTTGAATTTTGTCACCCAAAAGAGTACTTTTTCAGATTTTATTTTCTCAAAATCTAAAAAAAAATCAAATCCAAGTGATGAAAAATTGTTTTTAAAATGAAAACTATTCTATACCTATATTGTTTCATATTGCAAAACAAATTCTTGACTGATTTTCAGATAAAAAAATCTCTATCGAACTAAGATCTTTGTGTATGTGAGATAAAAATTTTTTAATTTGCCAAATTCTGAATGATCCTTAAAATAGATCATTGAAAAATAATGAGATTCTTAAAAAATTGCAATTCAAAATAAGCATCTAGGTGTGGTGAAAAAAATTGAGAGATTTAAAAGAAAAAATTAAAAAACAATAGGTACCTAAGTGATTTATTCTAAAAATTGAGTTACTTCCCAAATTTTTTATATACCTCAGTGCAGTTCTTTCTAATCCTTTAAAATTATGTTGAACGTAACGCAATGGCACGTTTTTTTTATGGAAAAAGAAAAATAAAACTT
The DNA here is from genome assembly GCA_959613365.1 of Balanococcus diminutus. Classification (NCBI taxonomy): domain Eukaryota; kingdom Metazoa; phylum Arthropoda; class Insecta; order Hemiptera; family Pseudococcidae; genus Balanococcus; species Balanococcus diminutus. Next base: position 57,795,839 of record OY390716.1, on the reverse strand, counting down.
ACATAAATATGAAAAAAAATAAATATTTTTTTCATTTTATAAAAATGACATGGAGTTTTTTTCAGTTTTTCATAATTGATTTTTTTTGTTCAAAATGTAAATTTATTTCCTGAAATGAAAAAAATAAATAAAAAAAGGTTCTTAGCTTTTGCTTAAAAATTTGTTATTTTGAAAAAAAAAATTAAAAATTTCCGCGAAAAAGTACCTATTTTATTACGTAATTTTGTTCAAATTCCAACTTTTATTTTTGAAATTAACAAGCAAATTTTCTTTCAATGTTAAAAATTCAAATTTTATTGAAAACCATTTTTTTAATCGAAAAATTACATACGTTTTAAAAATTTTGTACGAAACAATTAGGTATGAGAATTTATTCAAGACTTGAAAAATTGTTCTGAAAAATGATTGATTTTTTTTGAAATTTTACATTCCAATAATATCGAGGTCTCCCTCCACTCTCGATACCTTTGGCAATACTCTTCAGCACAGTAAATCCTCATTATGGATGATGGAGGTTGGATTCTGCGGACGATTTAAACTCGTTACCTGTTCAGAGGCGAGACAAGCCATCGATAAAGTATAGGCAGAGATATAGGCTGGTAGTACTCGTATTCAATATGAAGATAACGCGCGTTAAAAAACACCCCGCGCGAGTCAAGTTGATAACAATTTATCGAGCAAGAGGGAACATTAGGTACGTACTCGGCGAGGGCACGAAATTATCTAAATTAATGACTATAATTTTTATCGGCGCAACTCTATAGCTCGGTGAATAATTTGTTGGAGCTCGAAAATAATGACAGATTGTCGTGACACGAAGAAGACGATGAAGCATACACACAGCACAGCCAGCGCAGATGTAATAATATACGAGGTCCAGACCGGAGCGGCCGTCGCGTTAATATGTAGTTTCTTTCTTACCTATTAATTTTAATTTCATCGAGTCCGCATTCGTCACTGTGGTAATCGCCGCCGGCTCGATTTTAGGGATTAAATTAGAGAATGTCAAATTACTCTCAGGTAACTACTCGTATTTTGTGTGAGTAAACGAGTGAAAAATTATAGGTTGGAAAAATATCGCCCTGTATACTTCAAATGGAAAGAGAAAGAGCAAGAGAGGCAACCTGTAGGCAGTAAACTTTATATGTATATGTACCCAAGTGTACTAATGATATGCCTTAACAAATACCCGAAGGGTGCTCGCCTTATAATATTGAAATCTCTTTTCAAATGTTTGAGAATTTCACGCCTTTACTCGCGTATCAGCTATTTCGGGGCCTGGACTCGGTTATAACAAGAACTCATACAGTGTAAATATGGGTTTCAAGCAGGTACGACAAAGTGTGAAAAACTCTCGCATCAATTACGTCAAAAATACTGATTTTTATTATCAACTTCTTGATAATTTTTCGCAAAATTTAGAAGATTTTCAAAATTAACCAAAAATTTAAAAATTTGATAAAAATTTTAAAACAGAGAATTTTCAACTTTAAAAAAAATTTAGGTAGGTACTAGGTACCTAATATTTATTTTTATGTACCTAGGACAAATGTTTAGCATTTCGAAAAATTTGACGAAAATTTAGAATTTAGAAAATTATTATAGAAATTTGAAGAAATTCTGAAATTTTAAATTTAAAAAAATTCATTAAAATTGACATAGGTAAGTAGGTACACACTTGTAAAAATTTGACAAATTTTTCTGAAATTTTTAAAAGGATAATTTAAAAAATAATTACAACATACGAGTTTTTAATAAATTTTTGAATTAATGGGCAGGGGGAGGGGGAACCTCATGAAAAATGGAATTTTGTAATTTTATTTTCGATTATTTTATTGAATAGAAGTTTTGAATATTTTTTAGGTTGATAAATTTTATAGAATTTTTAAAATATTTTAATTGTTCAAAAATCTTATCCTGAATTTGGTAAGTATTTTTCAAAATGTTGAATGTAAGAATTTTTCTAAAAATTATTGAAAAAATTTGAAAAATTTTCACCTTTGAAATACCTAGGTAGTACGTAGGTAATAAATGAGAAATTTTTTTCAATTCAGAAAAAATCAAAAGGTTTTTATCCAGCAAAAAAAAAAATCTTCTCATTCCAAAAAAAATAGATACTCTGAAATGTTTTTACTCCAAAAAATTAGAGAATTTATTTCTAAAAAAAAAGTAACCCCCGCCCCAAATAAATCTCATTTTTCTGCAAAGGTTTCAAAAACATTTTTGAACAAAAAAATTAAAATATTTCTTGCTTCAAAATTTGAAAAAATATTTTTCTTTTAAAAAATTAAGACAAATTTTTCATTCCTAAATTTTAAAGTTTTTTCATTAAAAAAATTTAGGAATAAGTATTCAAAAAATTGAGAAAAATTTCAAATTACATTTAACCAATGCAAAAAGCTACCCTCCTTTGGTAAATTTTTGAAAAATAACAAAATTATCAATTTTTAAAAATTTAATAATTAAAAAAATTGGGAAAAATTCCAAATTGCATTAACCCAATAAAAAAAGCTACCCTCTTTTGGCGAATTTTTCAAAAATTATAAAATTATCAATTTTGTAAAAATTTAATAATTCAAAAAATTGGGAAAAATTCCAAATTGCATTAACCCAATGCAAAAAGCTACCCTCCTTTGGTAAATTTTCGAAAAAATTTAAAATTATCAATTTTATAAAAATATAAATATTCAAAAAATTCAGAAAAATTCCAAATTACATTAACCCAATGCAAAAATCTACCCTCCTTTGGTGAATTTTTGAAAAATTACAAAATTATTAATTTTGTAAAAATTTAATAATTCAAAAAATTGGGAAAAATTCCAAATTGCATTAACCCAATGCAAAAAGCTACCCTCCTTTGGCGAATTTTTGAAAAATCATAAAATTATCAATTTTGTAAAAATTTAAATAAGTACATACCTACTTATTTTTACTTCAAAAAATGGGAGAAATTTTCGTATAAAAAAAAGTACCAAAGAGCCCCCCTTCAAAATATATTTTTTCAGAAAGAAATCAAAAACGATTTCATGCTCTAAAACAATTGAGAAAATTTTCACCAAAAAAACTCTTAAAAAATATAGAGAATATTTTTTCGAAAAATTTGAAAATATTTTCACAACAAAAAGTTCAGAATTTTTTTTCTGCAAATAATAAAGAAATCATAAGATTTTTTCTTCAAAAAAAAAGTAATTGATTTTTTCTATCGAAAATTGAAAAACACTTTTTTCAAAAAAAATTGAGTTTTTTATAGGCTAAAAAAATTGAGAAATTTATTAACAATTTTCTTTTTCAAGAAAATTAAAGAATATTTTTCTTCTAAAAAATTAAATACTTTTTTCCAAAAAAATAAGAAGTGAGTCGTCTGAGAAATAGCTTGTTCTTTGCCCATAAAACGTTGATTTGTTCTCATTTTTTTAAAATTTTGTTTGAAGAATATTTTTCAAAATTCTGTCAAGTATTAGGTGCCTAAATTTTTGAAAAAATAATTTTACAAATTTTTATACAGTAAAAACTTTATAAAAATTTTGTTTTTGATTCAGTCCGACGATACATAAGAAAATTCATTCATAAAAATTTCCATTCAAAATTTTGTTAAAAAACATTATTTTTAAAAGAATTTCCACAAAAAAATTCTAAAAGAAAACTGAAATTTTTTTACAAAAGTAAAATTTACCAACTGGTAATCCAAAAAAACTGTGGTTATTTCCACTCGAAGCCCCCTCCCCCCCCCCCCTCCCAATCAAATAGAATTATTACTTGGAGGTGAAGTGGTCGTGACAAAAATTTCGATTGGACCCCTCCTTCCCCTCTAATTTCGCAAAAAACGTATATGAGAATCGCCGGATCATTTTCCTACGTTTTATGCAAAATTGGACGGGAGAGAGGGGAAAAAAGTTCCACGATAATTTCTGTGCGTGAAATATATCACCACTTGTCTTGTTCTTAAATTAGGAAGGCGAATTTTCCAGTCAAGTTGAAGCAACCTTTTAATGTCATAAATAACCTGCAGAAGTGATTTGTTCTACAAAAAAAAAAATTTCTCTTTTCTACCTTTCTTTTTCTACAAAAAAAGTCCTTACAAAATCGATAACCGAAAAATCAAAATAACACCCATTTGGTCTTCGTATTCCACGCGTAGCCTAGCTTGTTATAAATATCTCTAAAATAAACAAAATTCAAGGAAAAATTTCTTGTCTAATGGCTGATTTTATAACACAACTTACTGCCAAATTTTATCAACGTTAGTTTGTATGAATTCCTCATGCTACGGTATTTTATTTAGTTTTTGTCGAAATTCTGATACATTTTTTTCATTTAGTTTTGTGAATGCGAATGATGTGAAAATGTTAAGTCAAATTATATCTTTTAATGGATTTTTGTGTATTTCTCTATTTTTGCTGAATGTTGTCGGTGAGTCTATTCATATATTTATTTAAACTTTACACTTCCACCACCACAAAGTACAGAAAAAAAGAATGTTGGAGATATTCATCAATTTATTGTGCTGCACTGCTGCTCTAGCGAGCAGATCAACAAAAAATTTACCAGTTATTGCATAAAAATCAATGAAAAATACCGAATATGAATAAATTATTGGAAGAAAGCGACTATGGCCAAAATTTGAGTCGAATTTTAACTTGAAATATTATTAATCTGTTCGAGAAAAAAAATGAGAACTAGAAGAAAATTAAAAATTAAATTTAAATTCAAAATGAGAGCAGCAAATATTTTTTCAAAAATTAAATAAATAAAAGTAAAATTTCGAAAAATACATTAGACGAGTATTGAGAACAAAAATTATGAATTTAAAGAAAGGGCTACCAATAAAAAAGTCTTAGTATGGGTAGAAAATTAAATTGTAGAAAATAAACAATAAAATTTCAAAAAAAAAAAAAATAATAATTTAAATTTTATACTAACAACATGAGATTGTAAAAAAGGGGCAAACTGGAAGAAGAAAATTCAAGCCTGAAATATTCATCAATTTTCAAGCTAAAAAGTAAAAATACGAATTTTTCAAAACCAATGAAAGACTTCATTTTTATGTATGTATGTACTTTGATGATTGTAGTAAGGATCAATGACCTTTCTCATAAATCTCCTTTTATCGAAATAAACTGCTCGAATTTCGATCGAACTTCTATGTTTTAAAGTATCACCGTTGATGAAATTTCACAGAAGTGGAACTGGAACCCATCAGAAGCAGACGAGCTGCAGAAAACTCCCAAGCGACAACTCGTGCAGCACAGAAAGCCTTACAAAATGCTATTAATGTAGCTCTGCTGAGTAAGTGTAGACATTCATAAAATACTGTCCTATTGCTAATTCATATTTTCACTTTTCTTTAGACTGTTACAATTATGGCGAATTTCAATATCCAAACAAATCCACTTCTCTTCGCAAATTTAATGAAGCAGACTGCGTAAATAACAAAGATGGCAATTATGCTGAACCAAAAGAGTACCCTCATATGGTAAGCTCACTGCAGCCTGCAGATTTTGAATTTGTACACGAGCAAAACCACCTAGACACTACAAGCCATGAAGTTAAAATTGGCAACCTTGCCGAAGACGGTCGACTTGAGCAATTGAAAATACGTTTTCTGGGCAAACGAAGTGTTTTTCGAAAAAATTGATAGGAACCAAAATTGTAGAGGGAAAAATTAACGTTCGTTTAGTGTATTCGGAATTTTGATTCGACTAATATTTCTCGAGTTACGGTCAAAAAACTGATTTGAAGATAGGCCGTTTACCAGATTTTCCCTATTTTCCCGGTAAAGAAGCGGTTTTCGTAAAAATTGATAAGAACAAAAATTGTAGAGCAAAAAATATCCTTTCATCCTAAAATCATTGAAGTTTTGATTCGACGAAAATACCTCGATTCATTAGCAAAAACTGTTTTCTCAGATATGCAAATTTTCATATTTTCCTATTTCGCGGATAAACAAAGCGTTTTTCATGAAAATTGATAAGAACTAAAATTGTAGAGCAGAAAAAATCCTTCAGATTTAGTGCTTTTAAAATTTTTGATTCGACCAATTTTTTGAGTTATCGTCAAAAAACTATTTATTTTTTCATTTTCGAGGTCAACGACCCCTTTTTTGTGAAAATTGATAAAAACCACAATTGTAGATCAAAAAAATTTACTTTTGTTTGGTGTAGTCGGAATTTCGATTTGACGAATATTTCTTGAGTTATCGTCGAAAAACTGATTTTGAAAGTTGGCCGTCTACCAAATTTTCCCATTTTGCCGGTCAACGAAGCGATTTTCGTGAAAATTCATATGAACCAAAATTGTAGAGCGAAAAAAATCCTTTCACCCTAAAATTATTGAAATTTCGATTTGACGAAAACACCTCGATTTCTCAGCGTAAAATGTTTTCTTGGATATGCAAATTTTCACATATTCTCATTTTCAGAGCGAACGAAGCATTTTTCGTGAAAATTGATCTGAACCAAAATTGTAGAGCAGAAAATTTCCTTTCGTTAGTGTGTTGTCAGAATTTCGATTCGATGAATATTTTCCGAGTTATCGTCAAAAAACGGATTGGAAAGTCGGCCGTCTACTACTCGAAAATGCGACATTGCCTTTCTACGTTCATGGCTTGTATCTCTAGGTGGTTTTGACACGAGCCAAAATACAATTAGTCATTTTTCAACTCAGGCTGCCATAGGATATGGAAAAGATTTCAAAGACGTCGATTGGCAGTGCTCAGGTTCCTTAATAAGCGAAAAATTCGTATTGAGTTTGGCCAGATGTAGCGAATTTTCAATATTGTTGGTTAAGATTTGAATTTTATACCGCATTTATGTACTTAGTACGAGTGAAAAAATTTCTAACCTTTTTTTAATACAATGTTTTCAAAAGGGGTCCAGCGAAATGGGCACTTCTCGGTGCTGCCTCCCCAGATTATGTGAAGAACGGTACCAAGTCGGTAATTTACGAAATAGTGAAACGTCACATTCATCCGAGCTATGATTCGAAATCAAGGCACAATGATATTATGCTTTTTGAATTGAATTCAACGGTAACAATGAGCCCTTACATCAGACCCGCTTGTTTATACACGCCAAATTCCATTCCAATCGGTACCAAAGCTTCTGTCACCGGTTGGCGAGCAACAGGCATAGGCAATTGTACGAACTACCCACGAAGGGCATTTAAGAACGAAAGAGTTATTTTATAACTATACCTAAATCTTATTTCAGCACTTCTTCCTGAATTCAAACTAAATATCTTGAGTTTAGAAAAAGCGCCTGCTTTAGTCGTTGAGGACAAAATATGCGAAACATTGACTTCGAACAGAGACAAAATCAAAAATTTTGCATACGATTCAAAGACGATGACATGTAGCGGAAAACTCCTGCAAAACAATGGATGTTCGAATGCGGTAAGTTGAAAATCTGCGAATTTTCCTGTCAAATTTGCAATTTCACCAGAGAATTCTATTCCCCCTTCCTTGGGCTACATAGTTTTATCAATTTTCGGCAAAGAACAAATAAATTACGGGTTGGAAATTTATTTTTAAACGTCGAATTGTATTTTTTTTTTTTTTTTTTTTGCAGAGTGATCATGGCAGTCCTTTACAAATCCCTGTAGATGAAGAACCGTGCTTGTGGAATGTAGTTGGAATCACTCTTATTAGGCCCACGTGCGAGGCCGAGGATCAGAAAAAATATCCGAGTGTAGGCGATGAAGGCGCGTACGTCAAAGTGTCACACTACTTACTTTGGATCCAGAAGATAGTTTGGCCTTGAAAAATTGCCAGGATGCGCGAGGAATAATTTTCGTCAAATTATTCTGTCCTGTATACTTAACGCTCATTAAGCTTCACGATTCAATCAATATAAATTACATTATTGTAACCCTCATTGTTAAAAAATAATTATTATGATTATAAATTACATGATTTTTTTAAATAAGTACATTTTTGAGATTGCTGGTATTTTATTAATTTTTTCAAGAAGTGATATGGGCGACGCAATAATAATGAAGTTCAGGAAGCCACCAAAATTTGACATCAAACTCCGACATTCGTTAAGTAGGTATTTGAGAATTAACCAAAAATTCCATCAGAGTAGGATTTTGACTTTAAAGTACAGTAGATTTTTCATTATTTAAATGCAATCTAGATAAATTTTAATTTCTTGGAAATTATCGAAATCTAAAACGCAATTAGGCTGAAATTTTCATTTCTCTGAAATTTATAAATTTTTGCAAAATTCATGATTTCAAAATTGATCAAAAATTCCATCAATGTAGGATTTTGCCTTGAAAGTACAGTAGCTTTTTCATTACTTTAAATACAATTAAGCTAAAATCTACATTCCTCAAATATTATTGAATCTTTAAATCTTTACGAAATTCAGAATTTCAGACTTTTAATCAATAATTACATCACAGTACGATGTTGCCTTGAAAGTACAGTAGGTAACATTCGCGTTCGGCTCGTTCAGCAAAACACACCCGTCGTGAAATCGCTCACTTTCGCCACTAGTTGAGTAATATACTATTTCAAAAAAATCCCCTGATAAAATCCAAATCATTTGAAAAAAAAATCCATATCAAGTTTCATTAGGAATAAGTACGTAGTATTTGTGAGAAATTTTTCAAAAATCTTGGAAAAATTTAATAAAAAATTTCATTTAAAAAAAAAAAAAAATTTCGCAACAATTTTTCTATTTTACCTGCTTATTTCAAATTTTTTGAAATAATTTTTTCAAAAACTTACAACGAGAAATTTTTCTGCATTACTCTACATGTAAGAAAATGAGAAATTTATTTCTCGAAAATTTCGAAAAATATTTTAAAATGTTTTATTCTAAAAAAATTACGAAAAATTATTGAGAAAGTTTTTATCAAAAAATTGAAAAAATTTTCACTCCAAAAAAATTTAGACTTTTTTTCGAAAAATTTGAAAAAATTTTTACAACAAAAAGTTTAGAATGTTTTTTCTAAAAAAAATCAAGAAATCGCAAGATTTTTTTTTTTTTTTTTTTTTTTTTTTAACGCCATGTACAGCTACCAAAGGCTAGAGGCGTGCATATCCAATCTCGTTATGAATAACTATAAAAAAACAAAATTCAAGGAAAATCGGTTTATAATAAATTTCTTGAATAATTAAACTAGTTATCTAGTGGTTAATTTTACAAATTTACATTTCTGCCAAATTTTATCAATATCAGTCTATACGAATACTTCATGTCATAGAATTCTGTTTTGGTTTTTATCAAAATTTTGATATCTATTTTCCAGTTTTGTGAACGCGAATCAAGTGAAAATGTTTAGTCGAATTCGGTGTTTAACCGAATTTTTGTGTATTTCTTTATTTTTGTTGAATGTTGTCGGTGAGTTTATTCATTTATACGTACTTGTACACTACCGCAACCACAAAGAGCAGAAAAAAATTTGTCGAAGATATCCATAAACTGAATTTGATGTGTTGTTATAGGGAAGAAAATAACAAAAAATTTAGGTACCAATAATTGGATAAACAGTCAATGAAAAGATGAATAAATTTGAAGAAGTGACAATGACCAAAAATTGAGAATTGGAAATAAATTGAATTTCAACTTGAAATTATTAAGAACTGAAAAATAATAATTACGTTAGAATTCGTAATTTAGGTAGGAAGAACTTGACTACCTATATTTTCCTAGTTGGATAAAATATTTTACGTTACGAGGGAGAAAAAGGCTTCTTTATACTACCGAAAGATCAGCGAGAGGTATATAAAGTAGCACTTTATCTCCCTAGTAACGTAAAAGTATGTAATCTACCTATTCAAAAAAAAGAGAACTAGAAGAAAATTCAAAATTAAATTTGAATTCAAAATGACGAAGTATATCTTTCAAAAAGTATAAATAAATAAAAAAATTTGAAAAAAAAGAATAAGTGGAAGAATTTCAATACGTTGGACAAGTATGAAATAAGTGCATAAAAAATTAAAAATTGAAAGTTTGCAACTTTTTTTTTTTTTTTAAATAAAAAAATCCAAATTTGGAAAAAACTTAATTTGAAGAAAATTCTCAAAAAATCAATTAAAAGGCTCTGGTGGGATAAGGGGGTCAATCGGCCCCCGGTCGCACTTTGAAATTTTTTTCACAGATTCCGATTTTGTATCGTAAAAGATGATTTTAGAGCGAATCAGCGATCACTTACCTCACCCCCTGGGGGCTGGGGCCTCGAAAATGCGATTTTTAGCTTAAAAATTCCATTTCCGCGTGTTTTGAACCGATTTTTCACCAAACTTGGCATGTAGGTAGAGGTACCCAAGGGGGATGTTGTGTTTTTTCATTAATTTTACGTGATTAAAATTGCGTAATCACACGAAATGATCGGATGAAAAAACTAACCGCGGATTCGTGTTCAGAAAGTCAAACTACCCCGATTTAGACCTTTGCAGCGATTATTTTGCTCAAAATTGAAAAAGTTCAACTGTTATCATTTTTTTCATTTTACCAAAATTGGATTTTTTGATAAAAATGTAAACTTTTTCAATTTTGGGCAAAATGATCGCTGCAAAGGTCTAAATCGGGGTAGTTTGACCTGCTGAACACGAATCCCGCGGTTAGTTTTTTCATCCGATCATTTCGTGTGATTACGCAATTTTAATCACGTAAAATTAATGAAAAAACCTCAATTCACGAAAAATGAATGAATTGAGGTGAAATTCGGGCAACAGGTGTATAAAGAAGTATTAGTCTGGGAGCCGAACCTGGTGAAAATTGGTCGAGAGGGTTGAAATCTGGAACCTGTCCCAAAAGTTAGTGTACATACCACCTTTCTCAAAAATACTGGTCTGCCGATCCGCCGCTGCTGCTTTCAAGCACAGCGAAAGCTCAAAGTTCACGAAAGTTCACGAATTTTTCCGAACTTAAAGATGAAAAGTTTGAAAGCCGAAATTGGTGTCTGTTTATAGGATTTTTAACGCTGAATCCAAATATGCTAGTCTGCCGACCCTCAGATGCTGCCAAGGGGGTGCCAGACTGGATCAAAGGGGGTGAAAATCGTGAAAAATCTTATAAAATCTGGTATCTTCGCCTTATAGCTGAGTTGAAAATGGTTGATCATTAAAAATGGGGTTTTCTCATCTAATTGGTATCACAGAACCCAGATATGATGGTCTGCCGAACCTCAAGTGTCGCTAAGGGGGTGGCAGACCGCGTCATAATTGGTCGAAGTAGCGCGTCGTGTTTGAGTTTCTCCACGACAACGCGTGGCAGTCAGGTTTCGTCGTACTCGCACGAAGGCATTTAGATGCTCAGTTTCAAAGTGTGGCCTCACCTTCCTCGCTCACCCTATTTCACCCCTTGTATTTTTTTAAATTACCACATCCTAAAAGACGCACCTCGTATCAAAGACAATGATTTTAAGCTCAATTGTGATTTTTTTACATCAAATGTTCAGATTTTTTTCCAATGGCATAAAAAAAATTGTTTCAGGGGGCTCAAATAAAAAGCGTTTCAGGATTTAAAATCAAGATTAAAAAATGTAAAATTTTTTTTAAAAACCACGCTTTTATTTAAAGTTGGTCACTTTGTGAAATGTTATTCATAGGGAAAGAGTAATGCCTTAAAAAACAAAAAATAAAATTTACTTGAATACAAAAATGTGTCATGAAAATTCTTTTTCAAAAATTTTCATGACACATTTTTGTATTCAAGTAAATTTTATTTTTTGTTTTTTAAGGTGTCACCGAATTAACCGATGTCAACCGATAAACATACGAAAAACGTTTGAAAAATAAATGTATTTGATATTCATCTTTACAAATTGAGAACTCGCCTTTTCAGGCTTCGAATGAGAACTGACGTACCTGACTTTTTCTTCGCTCACTATACCCTCGACCAAAACTACTATTTTTTTTCTCGAAACTTCGAGAAGCACTTAAGCAAACGGTAAAAAATCGCATTATTTCGTCATTTAGAAAAATTCGTAGAATTATCCAAAAAACCAAAAGACACGACTTTTAGAACACAATACCACGAACGGGACATGAGTCGCTGATTTACAACACCCATGTCTCCGACCATCTATTGTGCTCTTGGTTCGTCTTCTTCTCGAAATTCCGAGAAGAAATGGAGCCTTTGCCGACGGTTCGCAAAACGAGAAAAAGTCACGTACGCCGGCTCTTTTGGCTATTGACTAAAACTAACTTACATTAAAAAGAAGGGAAAAAAAGTACATTTTTTACGGTATCAAAGGCATTACTCTTTCCCTATGAATAACATTTTACAAAGTGACCAACTTTAAATAAAAGCGTGGTTTTTAAAATTTTTTTTACATTTTTATTTAACTCTTCTTGTCGTTGTTGTCGTTGAAAATATTTTAATTTCATAGTTTTACTCCTCGAAAACCAACATTTTGATATCAATGTTGTGAATTTTGAATTTTTCAAAATGGAACCCCCTCATAGGGGTCCAATTTGGGGTCAAGGGTAAATTTAAGTCCGAAAATCGAATTCAGCGACCTCGAAAACCTACATTTCGATAATAATGTTGTGATTTTCTGAAATTTTCAAAACTGAACCCCCTCATAGGGGCTCAATTTGGGGTCGGGGGTAAATTTGAGTTCGAAAATCGAATTCAGCGACCTCGAAAACCCCTAATGTGAGCACTATGTTCTTTCAATTCCAGTAAAATATTAAATGAGAGAGGATTGGTCGAAAACATACTCTTGGTTCCATGAGACATACATACGACATATTACATACATACCAAGTATATAAAAGCGTGGTAAAAATGTACCAAATTCAGTATAAGTTACAAAAAGTGCAAACTTTTATGCATTTTTACATAATGTTGGTGTTTCAAGGGTAAAATATCCCCAAAATTGCTCATATAAAGTTCATAAACTTTATTGATATTTTACAAACTAGGACAACTAGGTACGAAAATTACTACCTATAAAACGAAAATCAGAACGAAAAGTATGTTTACGACAACATACAATACAGCAGTGCTCCATACTACGAAAAAACAACAATTATTATTCGAAATCAGAATCTTCTGAGCTAGATTCCTCTGTCTCTTCCCCGCTACTTCCATCAATTTTGTTTTCTGCCACATTGGTGACCTCAACCAGAGAAGGCACCATTTCACCTTCATACCAGTGGGGTACATACTGGCCTTCGTGCAGAAGCCATCCACTGGCACTGGGTGAAACAGTGGTCCCCCCCCCCCACCACTGGTTGAAGCCGTATGCTGCAGATGTGATTACATCGCCTGACATGTTCTTTTAGGACTCTAGAACAGGGGGGAATGCTCCGAGATGAATAATTAAACTTCTTGTATAACTTTTTTTCATTTTTTTTTGGCACAAAAACGTTGATTAAAAATTATAAAACGACATTCATTAACACTTCGACAATTTTTTATTTTGTACATTAAAGCCACAAATTCTTCCAAATCTTGTGAGGAAGGTGAGACCACACTTTGAAATTGAGCATCTGAATGCCTTCGTGCGAGTACGACGAAACCTGACTGCCACGCGTTGTCGTGGAGAAACTCAAACACGACGCGCTACTTCGACCAATTATGACGCGGTCTGCCACCCCCTTAGCGACACTTGAGGTTCGGCAGACCATCATATCTAGGTTCTGTGATACCAATTAGATGAGAAAAACCCATTTTTAATGATCAACCATTTTCAACTCAGCTATAAGGCGAAGATACCAGATTTTATAAGATTTTTCGCGATTTTCACCCCCTTTGATCCAGTCTGGCACCCCCTTGGCAGCATCTGAGGGTCGGCAGACTAGCATATTTGGATTCTGCGTTAAAAATCCTATAAATAGACACCAATTTCGGCTTTCAAACTTTTCATCTTTAAGTTCGGAAAAATTCGTGAACTTTCGTGAACTTTGAGCTTTCGCTGTGCTTGAAAGCAGCAGCGGCGGATCGGCAGACCAGTATTTTTGAGAAAGGTGGTATGTATACTAACTTTTGGGACAGGTTCCAGATTTCAACCCTCTCGGCCAATTTTCACCAGGTTCGGCTCCCAGACTAATACTTCTTTATACACCTGTTGCCCGAATTTCACCTCAATTCATTCATTTTTCGTGAATTGAGGTTTTTTCATTAATTTTACGTGATTAAAATTGCGTAATCACACGAAATGATCGGATGAAAAAACTAACCGCGGGATTCGTGTTCAGCAGGTCAAACTACCCCGATTTAGACCTTTGCAGCGATCATTTTGCCCAAAATTGAAAAAGTTTACATTTTTATCAAAAAATCCAATTTTGGTAAAATGAAAAAAATGATAACAGTTGAACTTTTTCAATTTTGAGCAAAATAATCGCTGCAAAGGTCTAAATCGGGGTAGTTTGACCTGCTGAACACGAATCCGCGGTTAGTTTTTTCATCCGATCATTTCGTGTGATTACGCAATTTTAATCACGTAAAATTAATGAAAAAACACAACATCCCCCTTGGGTACCTCTACCTACATGCCAAGTTTGGTGAAAAATCGGTTCAAAACACGCGGAAATGGAATTTTTAAGCTAAAAATCGCATTTTCGAGGCCCCAGCCCCCAGGGGGTGAGGTAAGTGATCGCTGATTCGCTCTAAAATCATCTTTTACGATACAAAATCGGAATCTGTGAAAAAAATTTCAAAGTGCGACCGGGGGCCGATTGACCCCCTTATCCCACCAGAGCCTTTTATACAAACAACATAGGTAAGAACGTAAGATTAAAAAAAAATTTTCTTCAAAATCCGTTCAAACAATTTAAAGACCACATTTTACATACTTTGTTAATTATGGTGCGGATCAATGATCATGCTCATAATTTTCATTTTTATAAGTACCACTGTTGATGAAATTTTACAGAAGTTGAACCCATCAGAAGCAACCGAGCAGCAGAAAGCTCCCAAGTGACAACTTCTGCACCACAGCAAGCCTCACAAAATGCTATTAATATAACTCTGCAGAGTAAGTGTGAAAGTTCCTGTTCGTCAAATACTAATTCATTGCCAATTAATATTCATAATTATGTATTCACTCTTCTTAGACTGTAAAAAATATGCGGACCTTCAGTACATAAATAAAACAAAAGCAGACTGCATAAATTCCAAACGTAACCATTATGCTGAACCAAAAGAGTACCCTCATATGGTAAGCTCGCTGCAGCCTGCAGCTTTTGCATTTGTAGACGAGTCAAAAAGCGAAAATACAATAATCATTAATCATTTCTCAACACAGGCTGTCATAGGATATGGAGAAAATTTCGAAGACGGCAATTGGCGTTGCTCAGGTTTCCTAATCAGCGAAAAATTCATATTGAGTTTGGCCACCTGTAGCGAAAGTACAAGTACAGAATTGTCAGTTATAAGATTTGAATTTTATACCGAATTTAGTACGAATGAAGCAATTTCTAACCTGTTTTGATACAATGTTTTCAAAAGGGGCCCGGCGAAATGGGCACTTTTAGGTGCTGTTATCGCAGAATCCCAGATTTCTAACAAGAACGGTCCCAAGCCGGCAGTTTACGAAATAGTGAAACGTCACATTCATCCGAGCTATGATTCGAAATCAAGGCACAATGATATTATACTTTTTGAATTGAATTCAACGGTTACAATGAGCCCTTACATCAGACCCGCTTGTTTATACACGCCAACTAGCATTCCAATCGGTACCAAAGCTTCTGTCACCGGTTGGAATGTAGAATACGATGGTATGAACTACCCACAAAGGGCATTCAAGAACAAAAGAGTTATCTTATAGCTAAATCTTATTTCAGTATTTTTTCCTGAATTAAAACAAATCAACTTCCATCTAAAGAAAGAGTTTACTTTAGCCGTTGAGGACAAAATATGCGAAACATTGACTTCGACCAGAAGACGAATCAGAAATGTTAAATACGATTCAAAGACGATGACATGTAGCGGATCACTCCTCCCAACCCAAAACGAAATATGTGTGCGAACGGTAAGTTAAAAATCTGCGAATTTTCCAGTTAAAGAGTCTAGCCGGGTTTACAGGGCAGGGGTGATTTGGCCCTGAGAACCGAATTTTGAATTATCTCGCGCAAGTTGGTCCTTTATGGTCTAAAACCCTCGTGACAACATTTTTAGCACGATATCTCGACCCTAACCCTTCCTCGGGGGTTAAATGCGGATCTTCGTTAAAAATTTCTATTTTTAGCAGTTTTTAATCCAATTTTTTCAAACTTGCAAGAATGGAAGACACGCAGGGTGTCTAAATTATTTTTTTTTTGTAAATGCATGACTTCTTCATGAATTTTTCATGACCTTTTTCATGAAGAATATTTCAACATTTTCAAGGGCCCCCTTCCAGAATAAGTGTAATTTAGAAGAATGAATATGGGGGGTGCACAGAAAAAAATCCCCTAATTTTTCTCTATGCCTATGCCCTCCAAGGCCCATTTTTTTTGGTAATCAAAAAAATCTATACAATTTTTTTTAAAAAGTCGAATGAATAGGTATATACTTAGAATTTTCAAGGGTGTAATTCGATTTCTTCCCTAAAAAGTGGATTCATGAAATTGTTTTCATGTTGTAATGTGAGAATGATTTTTTTCCTGAAAATGAAACGAGATATTTTCACGCAAAAAATTCTCCTAAAAAATTTTTAACAATTTTCTCAACAAAAAAAACTTTTTTGATTGTCCCAAAGTTTAAAAAATATTTTATTTATTTACCTTAATATCAAAAAAAAAAAAATTGATCCCTAAAAAATTCAGATTTTTTTATTTCAGACGTATTTTTAAAATTAGGTACCTATTGTTCGAAAAATATCTCAGCTTTTTTTCGAAAATGAAACGAATTTTTTTCTTCACAAAGAAAAAATTTAAAAACTTTTCCAAAAATATCTTCACATGAGAAAATTTTATAACATTTTTTCACAAAAAAAAATAATAATAAATAAATATAATAAAGATTTTTGGAAATTTTTTATTCCAAGAAATCCTGAAATTTCTTCTTTCGAAAAAATTTCTACTCCAGAAGATTTGAGATTTCTCTATTTCAATTTTTTTTTTAGAAAATTGAAAAAAAAATCCCAAAAATTGAGGTTTTGTAACAGTATGCTCTAGAGTTTGAAAAATATTTTAACTTCATAACAATTCAATTCCAAAACGATAAAATTCAGATTTGTAATTTTTTTTTAAATAAACATTTTTTCGCAAAAGTTCAAAAAATATTTTTACTTCAAAAAAATTGAGAATTTTTTTAACACCATGTACAACAACTTTTAAAATTTTTTGTACCAAAAAATTCATTAATTTTTTTCATTTCAAGAAATGGGAATTTTCCCCAAAAATAGAAATTTCCATCCCCTCGAAAAAAAAATCTTCAAGGAAATAAATTTTCTTTTTCAGAGAAATCACAATATCTTAAGTATGTGGTTTTTTTTTTTTTTTTTTTTTTTTGAGAAGATGCAACATGCAGTTTGAAAAAATTTCACTTTCAAGCGTAATTTTGCCCGGGTACACTGAAAGAAATTTTTTTTTTTTTAGGTATAACAGTTTTCCAACATTGTAGGATCATTACTCTATGTAGCAGTAAAATTTATTTTTACCCAACCTAGAGTAATGATTTATAAAAATTGAATATTAATTCATCAAGTTTTGAGCAATAATTACACAACGCTTGGTTTTAGTTAAGAGTCAATAACCAATATACAAAAATTTACAAGTGTTCAAATACGTTGTGGAATCATTCCTCACCCCTTAAATGAATTATTATTAAACTTTGAAATGGAATCATTATAACACGCTGTTTGGTAATCATTCCTAAACCTTTATGTAAACGTTATCAATGTTCACACAAAACAATGATTTTTCCATAATTTTCTTTCTTCAGTAAATATGAAAAAATTTAATTCCTTTTACAAATGTTTCAAAAATTTGATTCAAATTTGGAAGTGAAATTCATATTTGAAATATCAAAACAGATTCTTTTAAATTTTAGTGAAAAAAAAATGTTTTTATTAGTAATTTGCATTTAAAAAAATTGAATTTGAATCATAATTATGTTGAAAAAAAATTTCTGTGGGAATGGGAGATACATATTATTACAAAAAGAAAATTTTCAATCTATTGAAGAAAAAAATTTTTGGGAAGAAATGAGAACTAATGATTTTTTTTCATGCTTTTTTTTTGACATACGTATTTAACGTTTAAACTGAGTATTTTAATAAAAATGCATTCATTTCACAACCTTATATTATTTTAAACATGATAAATATGGTAGAGCCCCGGTGGTCTAGTGGTTAAGTTAAGGTAGTTAGGAACGTAGGGTCATAGGTTCGAATCCCAGTTAGGTATAGGAATTTTCGTCCCAGTTTCTCAATTTTTAAAAATTCTGTTTTGCATGTCACTGAAAGAAAAAATGCAGTAACTGTTCTATTATACAATTTAGCAGGAATCGTTCCTCAATATATTGAGTAACGTCGGGATATTGGGAAAATTGAGGAACGACTTCTAAAAAAAATGGAATTATTCCATACGTTGAGTAATTAATACCCCTAAATTTTTGTAATCGTTCTTCAAATATTTAGGAGTGATTTCTCAACGTTAGTGAACTGTTCTTAAATGTTGTATATTCATTACACAACTTGAAAGTGGAACAATTGAATTTTTTTGAGAAGCCATTACTCAAGTCCCCCAATGTCTTCACGTCACTCAACATTGAGGAATGATTCCTACTAAATTTTAAAACAGTTACTGCATTTTTTCTTTCAGTGTAATATTAAGTATCAAAAATTCATGACTTAGAAGAGTAAAATTCATGACTTTTCATGACCCAGTGATTTTTTTGAAAAATTCATGACTTTTTCACGACTTTCATGACCCATTTTCAAATTTCATGACTTTTTCATGACCTGTAGACACCCTGAGACAGTATCAAAAATGGACATTTTAAGCTTTCTAAGTTTTTTTTTGGCAACCCCTTTCAGAGGTGCAATTCTGAAAAAAATATAATTATATTGTGTACTTAGTCTACGAGTAGATGTACAACGCCATATTTTTGTAAAACTTGATATCGTGGTGCGTCATCTTCAAAAAGTCAAGAAATCGGTTTTTTTTTGTCCATTTTTCGATCTCAAGTGCGTCATTTCTGGTCGATTTTTTTTCCTTTTAATGTATCATTAATGACACCAAAATACACCATCAACCCGAATTTGGATCAAATTCGCTCATTTTTTCATTTTCCCCCCAAAAATGCCCAAATGACGCCATTTTGGGAACCCAGAACTTCTTCAAGATGACCTAAGGGCCTAAAAATCATGTCTGGGCTTGTTTCAAGTCGATATCTCTCATATACAGCAATTTCAACAAAATTGAACAATTTTGATTTTTTTCAATTTATTTCATGCAAAATTTTTCTCAAATCCAAAATACCTACACAATTTTGAGCAAAAAAAAAATTCAAAATTGCTCGATTTTGTTGAAATTGCAGCATGTGAGAGATATCGACTTGAAACAAGCCCAGACTTGATTTTTAGGCCCTTAGTTGAAGAGGTTCTGGGTTCCCAAAATTGCGTCATTTGGGTAATTTTTTTGGAAAAACATGAAAAAATTAACGAATTTGATCCAAATTCGAGTTGATAGTGTATTTTGGTGTCATTAATGATAACTATAATTATTTCAAGAAAAAAAAAATCGACCAGAAATTTCCTCATTTTTTGGACTACGTTGCTTTATCAATTTTCGTCAAAGAACAAAAATAAATTACGGGTTGGAAATTTTTTTAAACGTCACATTTTATTTATTTATTTTTTTTTATTTTTTTTCACAGAGTGATTTTGGTAGTCCTTTACAAATACCTGTAGATGAAGAACCGTGTATGTGGAATGTAGTTGGAATTACCTTACTTCCCGCAACATGCGAGCCTGAGAATAAGGAAGATTTTCCACTACTAGGCGATCCAGGCGTGTACGTCAAAGTGTCATACTATTTAGATTGGATCCAGGGGATAGTTTGGCCTTGAAAAATTGGCAGGATGAACGAGGAATAGTTTCCGTCAAATGCGATGATGTCTACTTATCGCTCATTAAGCATCCCGATCCCATAAATTAACATGAATTAGTTTTATAAATTAGATTATTATTCAATGATTGAAAACTGTAAATTTTTATTTGTTTTCAAATTTCGATTTTTTTTTTCGAGATTTCATTCACTCTATTTGAGTTTTAGTGCGATGACTCTTTCAACACTTTTTTGCAAAAGAGTTGACTCGAAGTTTAACTCTGACTTTGAGTTAACTCATTAAGAGATCGAGAAAAAAACCGTGCTCATCCCTGCATTTAAGTGTTTAATAAAAAAGTTACCGCACTTTCCAGGAAAATTATATTCTGATGGAATTTTTGATTAATTCTCAAATCACGAGGTTTGTAAAAATTCAAAACGATAATTGAATAAAGCTATCGTACTTTCAAGGCAAAATCTTACCCTGATGGAATTATTGTCGCTTTTATAAATCATAAATTTACTAAAAATTCGAAATTTCGATAATTTTTGAGAAATAGCAATTTTAGCCCAAATGCATTTAATTAATGAAATATCAAACAGTCTTTCGTCCTAAACCTATCCTATCGTAGCCTAACCCAATTTAGTGTAGGATTTTGATGTCTTTTTTTTTAGATCGGTCAACGTAAAAGCGTATATTACATACGTATGATGGCTTCCAGAACTTTATTGTTATCGCTTCAATATAATTTTTTGAAAAAATTTATAAAATACTTAAGTACGAGCTTCCAAAAAAAAAAAAAAAAAATCGTATAGTACAATACCTATTTTCCAAACTTTCAAACAGAATAACTTAAGTAAGTAATTATTTACTTAACTTGATTTTTTGGAGTCAACATTTTTCTCAGATTTTTAAGAAAAGTCTCGATAATTTTTTTTTTATAATGGGTACTTTTTTTCGTAAGTACCAAATAAAAATTATTAAATAAATTTCCAACATTTTTTGAAATTAAGAAATGATCACTTTTTAGAATATTTAAAAAAAAAAAAATTATCGCAGGCCTAATGAAAAGATCTCCCACTTTTTCGAAATATTTTTAAAAAATTGAAAAATTCCTAACTTTTATGAAGTACAAAATACTTTTCAAATTTCCAAAGAAAATAAGAATTCAATTTTTTTGGAATAGAAAAAATTCTTACCTTTTTGAAATAGAAGAGAATTCTCAATTGTATTTTGTACATTGCATTAGGAATTGATATCAAAAATCATAATAATATTAACAATAAATTTTGCCCTACGACCGACCTGATTAATGTTTCAAATTTTATAAATCATTTTTTTAAGTTCAAAAAATTAATAGATATTGAAAAAATCTGGAAAAATTATTATTCTTAAATGAGAAATTATTTATTTCAAAAAAAATTAGGAACTTGATAATTTTTATTCCAAAAAATTAGAATTTGTTTCATCCTAAAAAATTAGAAAATCTTATTTCATTTAAAAAAAAAAAAGGAAAAAAATCTCATTCTAAAAAACTAGAAAAAATTTTCATTCTAAAAAATTAAAAAATTTTCATTTTAAAAATTTGAAGAAAAAAAATTCGTCCTAAAAAAATTGTAAAAAATTTTTATTATAAAAAATTTAAAAAGGGTCCCAAATCTCAAAAAAAAAAAGAATTTCTTTGATTGAGTGAAATTTTTTACACATTGAGTTCAAATTTTTTGCGCAGCTCAAGATTTCTCACGTGGTGCCGAAAAAGAGCAACGGCCATGAGTTGGAGTTCAACTCATTTTTTTCTCAAAAAAGTTGAAAAGTAATTTTGAAAAAGATGCCCATCCTGCTTGAATGCAATCGGGCTGAAATTTTCATCTAGGTATCAAAAATTATCGAAGTTTTGAATTTTTACAAAATTCATGATTTTTAAAATGTACAAAAAATACATCGGCGTAGAATTTTTTTTGTTGAAAAATTGAGGCGCCTTAAGGCATTACATAAAATTAGGTAAGTAGATATTTTAAGAGAAAAGTAAAAAAATATAGAAGGAATTAATTCTCACAAAAAGGAACAATCGGTCAATTTTTTTTCATTTAAATAAAAAAGGAGAAGGGCCAGAGAACACTGAAAATTAAATTAAGGGAAAATTAAAAATTTTTAAATTATTTTCTCATCAAAAGAAGTTGGGTTCGGGGAGATCAAAAAAATCCGAAAACTAATCCAGATTTTTAAATAATTTTCAAAAATACTTTTTTAAAAATTTCTTTCATGTAATCTTTAAATGTGGAAAAAAATACCTTATTTGTGAGGTTTTTTTTTAAAGTCATGTAAAATTTGAGAAAAATTTGTATTTTTCCAAAAATTATCTTTTTGGAAGAATTTCCTATTTTTTTTCAAAAATTGTAATCATTCCTTTAAAAAAATTAGAAAATTATTTCTCCAAGTTTTCGAGAAATGAGTATTTTTACCTAAAAAAAATTATTTCCTTCGAGAAAATTAAAAAAATTTTCAAAGAAAATAATTTTTAATTTTTTTTCAAGTAAAATTATTTCTTGAAATTTACTTCTCGAAAATTTCGACAAATATTTTCACTTGAAAAAAATGAGAAATTATTTTCTTCGAGAAAATAAAGAAAAAAAAAATCAAAAAAAAATGAGACAAATTGAGACAAAAAACGATTTTTTTTTTAGTAATGTGGATACTTCAATCACAAAAGGCATACTCTGAGCGTCCTATGTTGACATGAAACGTCTAGAAATTCAACTCCCCTCTCAGCTCGCACCATCGAGTCAAATTTAAGTAATTTAATCGAAATCTTCATTATACGAAAAATGAGCTAAAAATATTGCCCATACAAAATTATATGATTAAATGTGGCAAGATGAAGGGCTGAAATAGCTGGCGGGCCATCAACGAGAGTAAATCACATTCGTATCGTATATACAGAGTACATAACTACATATACGAAAAATTAATTACACGACAGCGGTGGCAGTGGCGTTAGCGTGGCATGGCATGAATTTCCATTAAAATAAACAAAACGAAAACGAGAACCGAAACGCAAGCCGAGTAAATAATTTATTATATCGAGAGAGCATATACGAGAGAGGACGATATTGCCACAGCCACAGCCACAGCCCGAATATTCAAATTGGCCATAAAAATTATCGCTCTTCTTGAAAATAATTTTCGCCACGAACGCCACTGCCGAAAGGGTGGGGACGAGGAGGGGCGCTAGAATAAATAAAGAATTCGGATAATCGCACATCTCTCCGAAGTACGACTAGCGTATAAAATATGTTTGTATTTTAATATAAATTACCGCCGCTAATTTACATTTCCACATTCATATTGATATTAGCTTCGATAAAAATGTAAATTTAATCGAATATCGGGCGACGTGGCATTGCTGGTTGGATACGCTGCAATGGAACTCGGCTTCCGTTTGATATTTTTATTTATTTATTACCTACAATGTACGAATTAATGATGTGTTCGGTAGTGGGACCGGTGGAGTGGGGCAGGGGGCGACCAGCAGCCATCAAACACCATCTCGACTATATCGTATAGTACGATAACGTGCGAGTAAATAGACTGAAAATTGTTATCTATCGGTCGGGTTTGTTGTGGGATTTTTCATCGGTTAATATACAGTATATATATAAAAGTTTCGCATATATTTTAAATAATGCTATATAAATTGCTAATTTTATGGGTGTTAACGCGTTAATATTTTGATATAAGGTTAGTAAGCTTGATGAATAGTTTTATATATACGATTTTTTAATATTCTCAGCCAGCTAAATTATTTACACGAGACGAGGTTATAACGCTTTGTACATTATACGTATTATGCGCATCTAATGATACCTTTGCCCAGCCCGGATTAGGAGGGGGAGGGGGGGGGGAGTTATCCATTTTGCCAGAGAGATGTGTAAAATACGAATTTTTATATTCCAGTTATTATATAGCCGTTTCCTTCGTCCCATCCCAACCCCTCGTATGGTGAATAAAAACATCTTCATTTTTCTATAATATATCCACTTCATGTACGTACCTTCTTCTTGTTGATACGTATCGCTAAATTAATGACGCGAATTTACTACCGGCGTTAAATTTTTATTACCGATTTGCCCACAGCGAGCAGCCTTTTCGCGTAATTAGACCATTTTGCGGGTTCATTTCGCCACTATATACTTATATTCAAGTTGAATAAGATGAGAACTTGTTGATGTTTCATATGTTAATTAAGGTGGCCAAAAAAAAAAAAAAAAAAAAAAAAAAGAGTAGCAATTGCGAAATGTACAGACTACAGAAATTATACGTATATCGATATACATGGTGGTTTGGTTGAATTTACGATTAAAATGTTAACATGATTTCAACCAAGTGCTTAAATCTGTTGCTAATTAGGCTCTAAATAGAATAAGTTAGAAACTGGTTGCTGCCGGATGCTATTTTTTGTACGATAGTTCTATTTAATTGAAAATTTTCATCGTAAAAGATGTCGTGGAATGAGTGGTAAGTTCGTAAAGAGTTTGATAACTTTATTTCGGGTTGTCTGTTGCGTGAACAGTTTGAATTATCGGGTCAATGTGTTTGTATTGAGGCAATTTTATCGAAAAAAAAAATGTTGCCAGAAGGAGAATTTTTCATTAAAAAATATACCTAGCTCGAGAAAGTTGGAACTTTTCTTGAAAATTAACGTTGTTGAAAAAAAATTATTCGGAGAAATTTGATTTCTGGAAAACTTCTTTCAGCAGAAAATTTATCTCCTTGAAATATTTTCAAAATTGAGAAAAAAAATCAGAAAAATTATTGGTACTTATCGAGAAAAAAAATTTATAAAAAATTCCTTCAGAAAAATTTGCAGAATTTTTCAACATGACACATCTTTTTACGAATTTTTCAACATTGAAAATTCAATGCACCTACTTTTATTGCATATTTACATTTATTCCACTGTATTCCAGGATTGGCGTTTTAAATAATTTAAAACTAGACACCTGCGCTAGCGCAGCCCTAACAGTGTGCGTAGCTTTTGATTTCTAAAATTAAAGTAGATGAAATTTGCAACAATGGTTCTATTAATTCTTCTTTACCGTTCAATTTTGTTTTTGTTACATTCGCACTAAATGACTGAATATTTTTACTCTAATAAAACATACGAAAGCCTATTACAAAGGGTGAAAACTTACTTACAAAATAATGACAAGTCTACTTCGATGACTATGCAGTAAACCTTCAATTAAATTTTGTCCATTTTTTAAAATAATTTATCTATTAAAATTTCTCATTTTAAAAAAATTACCTGCAAATTTCTCAGTTCCTGCTTGCTCGTATGTACCTACGTGCTAGTTGCTCAAATTCTTTTTTCATTTTCTGGTTTTTCAAGTTTTGCTATTTTTTTAAGTCATAATTTTTTTAAAAACCATCAAGTGTAAGTACTACAGTTGAGTACTCAATTTTTTTAAATTTGTCAGTTTTTTGAAGTTTTAGAATAAATTCACTATTTTTTCAAGTAGGTAGGTATTTAAATTTTTTTAAAACAATCAAATTCAAATTTGATCAACTATTGCCACTTATTTTTAATTTTTTCCCTATACTGCTACCATCAGTTCCAACTAATAAGTTTTTGTTTATCAAAATCCACCATTTTTTAATTAATTTTTTTTTATTTTTCTAACATTGTTAGTTTTTTCCAAATTTCTAAATTCATTAAATTTTGTCAAATTAAAATTAGATTAATTATAATCGTCAATTTTTTTAATTTTGACGATTTTATGAAATTCCATTTCATTAAATTTATTTGTTCTTCAAAATCTTCATATTTTTAAATAGTCAACTACTTTTTCATTTTTTTCCCAAGCTTTTTAACGTTTTCACATTTAGATGTTTTTCCTTTTCATAACTGGTTAGTTTCTAACATTTTTCTTTCACTTAAATTTGACATTTTTTTCAAATTTTCAAGTTCCCTACAATAACCAAATTTATCAAATTTTCTAGTTTTTCTGAGGTAGGAATACTGTTTCATAAAATTAAAATTTAATTGCATTCATATAAAAGATTCCAAGTTCAGCAGGAATTTTCTAGTTTTTAGGATTTGTCAAGTTCTTGAATTTTGACAATTTTATGAAATATTTACAAAATGCATAGCTTGCCTACACCGTTTCATGTACTTTGAGTTTTCAAAAAATTTTCAGTTTTTAAAATGTTTTATCAATTGCAATATCAACAATTTAGACACATCACCCTTTTTTGGTGCAAATCATCATACTCCATTAGAAAATTATGGAGAGTCTGCTTCTTGGCTTTGGCTGCAATTTAATAGCCGAATTACTTTTTATATTTTTATTCATTTTTTTTACAATCATCTGAAATGATGCACAAATTGTAATGAGCTTGCTTCCTTGGCTGCAATATTCATAATCTTCGTTACAAAATTATGGCAAGCCTGCTTCGTTGACTGCAATATTACTTATTTGTACTTCGTTACAAAATTATGGCAAGCCTGCTTCATTGGCTGCAATATTATTCGTACTTTGTTACGAAATTGTGGCAAGCCGGCTTCGTTGGCTGCAATTTATCGTACTTCGTTACGAAATTATAGCAAGCCTGCTTCGTTGGCTGCAATAAAAATGAAAACAATGAGGAAAAAAACATTCAAAAAATTCAAAAAACCAAACCAAAAATCAAAACAGAAAAAATAGGAAAATTTGAAAAAGGAAAAAAGCACACCAATAAATACTTGGAGAATTCAAAAAATGAAAGCAAAAATCGAGGGCCAAAATTTGAATAGACTGAAAGAATTTGCGAGTAAACAAAATGGTAAAACCAAAAAAGCACAAGAAAAAAAAATAGAAATAAAAAAAGCTCACCTGTAAATGAAATTCAAAAAAAAAAAAAAAAAATTGAACTTACTGGAAGAATTCGGAAGTATTAAAAAAATCGGAAATTTAAAAAATCACACTGAATAAAATACAGAAACGAAAAAAGCTCACTAATAAATAAAACTAAAAAAAAGAAGCAAAAATTGAAAGCAAAAATCGAAATAAAAAATCGCGAGACCAAACTTTGAACACATTAAAAGAATCTGCATATAAAAAAATTATCAAAATGAAAACTAAAAATAAATCAAAAATTCTTACCTGATTAATTAATACTGCAACCACAAACAAAATTTAATCAATTTAAACAAAACCAAACAAAAAAAACAACAGCACAAACAGGAAACAAATTTAATTGAATAATTTGAGGTCCTAAACTGACCTGAAGAACAACAAAGAGAACAAATTCGATGTGCACTCTTCGTCATCAAA
Organism: Balanococcus diminutus; assembly: GCA_959613365.1. Taxonomy (NCBI): domain Eukaryota; kingdom Metazoa; phylum Arthropoda; class Insecta; order Hemiptera; family Pseudococcidae; genus Balanococcus; species Balanococcus diminutus. The sequence continues at coordinate 57,768,586 of OY390716.1, read as the reverse complement.
AACCATACTGGATGAAAAAACGACCCAGCCCAACATGTCCCCCTCCAACATCGCATAGTCACACCACCTCCGCATTAATTCAAACTGAAAACTAGATCGACCCATTGTTCAATTTTGAACATTTTAGATTTATTGCCTCGAAAAAAGATAAGACTGCCGACCACAAGTCGGACCCATTGTTCAATTTTGAACATTTAAAATTTATTGCCCTAAGCAAAGATAAGATAAGAACTGGACACGGACCATTATTTGATTTTGAACATTTTACATTTTTATTGCCTCAAAAAAGATAAAACGGCAGAGCACAAAGATAACGTTGTGACGTGACTGACCTAAGATAAGATAAGATATGAATAATAGAAAAGTCCCCTTTTCCCTTTTTTTATACAAGTGAAAATTGAAATTATCTCGATAATTACTCATTAGATTCACCCACAAATCTCATTGGCCCTCCGCCTTCATGAACTCCACATTCCTTGAAAATTTGAACCAAATCCATCCCATCGTTAATGAGTTAACCTCGATAAACCTATTTCAAAATTTTATATTTCAAGACTGAAACCAATAGTGTGCTTACGCACACTAGAAAAAAAAAATCTTTTAAACATTTTTTAAAAAATATTATTTTGACCAGTTTTCTTTTTTCGATTTCAGTACCTTCCCCCAAATTTGAGCCCATTGAAATCAGAACTGGTACTCATTGAAAGCTTCCGATTTAAAAAAATTAGCTTCTTACAAAGGAACTTTCCCAACTCGTCGCCTCCAATTTAGATGAAATAAAGTATGTCACTCGAGACATCTGAACCAATGTTTTAAGTTGCCAAAGTTGATTTATTAATTTTTGGCGAATTTTTGAAAGAGACGAAAATAGTCAATTAGTATAGATAAGTTAATGATTTTTTTTACAAAAGTTGTAAATTTTGAGATAAAATTCTGAAAATCGATTTATACCCTGAAGTCGACTCCCCGTCTCGATTGCGATTTGCTATCGCTTTCGAGGTGTTCTGAAGATTCCAGCAAAAGTTGGGTTTGTTATTTAAGTACATAGGTGTTGCTTTTCGTTTTTTTTTAAATTTTTCATCATTATTATTGCTCGTACGATTAGGTTTACAAGTAGGTACTTACTTACTCATATTCTCCTACCAAATTGATTACAAATACGTTCATAATAACGTATTACGTATTTTATCAAGTACATAAATCTGTATTGATCCACTTACCTGAAACAGAAAATTTCGAATATTTGATTAGTATTGAGTTTTTATAGCAGATTTTTTCAACTGAAAAAAAAACACACAGTCAAAAATAGCGTTTTAATCAATTTTGAACAATTTTTTTTTAGCTGAATTTCCATTTTTGATGATTTTTTATTGGTATAGCTATGTTTTTATGAGGCAAAATAATTACCACTTTTTATTTGTTTTGAAAAAAATGTAGAACAAATTGTGATTGAAATATTTCAACATTTTATTGAAAATTGTTTTTTAATTCAATCACAAAAAATTTCAAGAATTTTCCTTCAAAAGGACTCATTTCAAAATTTTTCTAAACAATATTGGTCTGGAATTCCTTTTAAAAAAATCTCAGACAATCTGATGTGAAAAATTTTTGAAAATTTTCCTTTAAAAAAATTGCAAATAGAGAATTTTTAATTATTTCAATAGAATTGAACAACGTTTGGAAAAAAAAATATAGGCACAGGAAAACTTGTTTTGAAATTTTTTTCATGAAACGATTTTTTTAAAATTAAAAAAAAATATAATGAAATTTTGAAAGCACCAATTTTTCCAAGAAAGCAAGATGAGAGTATTTTCTTTAGAAAGTTGTTTTGACTGAATTTTGGAATTTTTGACAGAAAAACTTTTGAACAATTTCCTTTAGAAAAAAAAATATACAGTAGAACCTCGATTATCCGATGTCCAAAAGTGGGTCAATTTTTTAGTATAGGTATTTAATTTCCCTCCATTTTCGCACAACGCCCTTATATACTTCTTATTGATGCTCCGAAAAAAATTATGATATTTTTGTCTGGAAAAATTTAATAAAATTCATTATTTTGAACTTGAAAAATGTTGGGAAAATGGAGGGAAATCATTTCAAAAAAATAAGAAATTTTTCATTAAAAAAAATAAATAAGTAGGTGCAATATTTTTTCAATTCTGTAAAAAAAAAAAAAAAAAAAAAAAAAAATGAAAAAATTTGATTTTTTTTACTTTAAAATAATAAAAATAGGTAAGAACATAATATTCCAAAAATTTTGTTTAATAAGAGGGAAAAAAATTTCATTTCAAAAAATTGAGCATTTTTTTTATAGCAAAAAATTTGGTTTCTTTCTCATTTCAAAAAAATAGAAATTAAAGTTTTCTTAAATTTTGTTTTGAAAAATGGTCTCAATAAAGATGAAAATTCTAAAGAAATTTTTAAAAATTTTCCTCAGATCCAAATTTCCGAAAAATTCGAGTTTCTTTTGAAAAAACTTTTTAAAAAATTCTAAGGGCATTTTTCTCCAAATAACTATTTGCAAGTTTGCAGATGTTTTTTCAATTTTATGCGGAATAAAATTTCATTCAAATACAATTCTTTCAGAATTCAGTTCAATTTTTTGAAAAAGTCACTTTTTTCAAAAACACTGTTGAAAAGCAATATTATCTTCACAAATTTTGTTCAAAAGTTTTTTTTTTCAGATTTAATGGTTTTCAGTTTTTTTCTTTAATTTTGCAATTTTTTAAATTATTTTTAAAAATTGAATTCGAAATGAAATTATTAATTTAAAAAAAAATTAATACGAACCTAAAGTTTTTTAATAGGTAAGTACTATAAGTACACAATTTTTTTTATAGTTTTCCTGAATTTTTCAATTTTAGCTCAAAAGGAATTTTTCAAACCTCGTTCACTTTTTTTAAAGTAGGTATAATTTTAAAACAAAATGGAGAATTTACTAAATTGAATGCAATTCAACTTAATTTTTGAAAAAAGGTTTAGTATAAATTTTTCAAATTTTGAGTTCGAAAGAAAATTTCTTAAATTTTATTTCAAAACCATTTTTAAATTTTTTTTTTTTTAGTTTTTTGCATTGCTCAAAGTTCGAAATTGTTTTGTCAATAAGTCATTTAATTTATAAATAATATAATTTTTTCAAAAACATTTTTTTTTCAATACTGACATGAGTAATAATTTTCTTCAAAAGCAATGTTTTAAAATTTCATTTCGACATCATTTCATTTCAATGCGATGTAAACAGTAAAACACCGTATAAATGTCTCGTTAGAGAAGCACGTCAACTCCTTCATTTCGTCACTTAGGCAATTGCAAGCCTGCTGCACAACTGTACGATATATTGCCTACCCATAATGCAGCTTTCATACAAATTGCCAGTGTTATTTACTTCATCCTTCGTCACGAAATAAGTCAACTTGGCTATCTACACGAAGCCCTCCTCCACTCCACCCTGCCTGTATTTAATCTCTCCGCGAATTTAGTAACATTAAAACCACACACGTCAAGGAGGAGGCAGATTACTCGCGCAGAATTGGCCACCTCTAGAAAAAAATCCCTATCATAAAAACACTTATCTACATTTATACTCGGAATAATAAAACGAAAAAAAATTCCTACTTAAAAGGAGCATAATTTATAATTTTTTATTGATCATAGAGACGTACGAATGTGTTATTTTGAGAAGTAAAATCGAACATAAAATTTACCATAAGAGACGTTTACGAGCAGGTAAAATGTTCGCGCCGAATATTATACTATGCTGATGTATTAAAATTGTTTAAACCACTTTTCTGTATTTAGATATTAAAAACCATTTCGTTATTTGATGGTCGCGTTTAGATTTATTTGCGGATTTTTTTATGGTTGGTCGTATTATGGCTTACTCTGCCACCATCAGACCTCGATAAGGACGTTTTCTCGAAATGTATGCCATAAATTACCTACCCCCCGAATAGCACAAATACGATAGAATTGAGCTCAATTTACTATAAAAATTCGTGAAATTATACAGTAATGAAGGTAGCTCAAAGCACGAACTCGAAAGCTTTGGTTGAGAAATTTGTTCACAAAATTAAAGAAAAAAACTAGAAAATGAATGGACACATTTGAAAGCATTTTCCTTTTTTTTAATTTAAAAAAAAAATACTCGCGTTTAAATAATCACTCTGGAGACCTCAATTTTTCCATTCAATTCCACGATTAGCTCTACATTGTGAAGAAAAACTCAATAACGGAGCAAAACATTTTTTTTCCCTTTCAAATTGAGTATTATGCCTATTTCCTTCATCACCCAAAAACCCGATAGAAAAACTTTATTCATCGGGACGTCAAAAGCAGAGCAATTTACGACTCGCGTATTTATATAGCGTGACTTCTCAACACTCGATGATTAAAACAGACATTTAAAAGGCTCTAGACGACGTTTTTAATTGCACCGGGTGCTTGAAAAATCACCGCAGACTCCAATATCACAAGGTCAATCTTCATACAATTACAATGATGTTCGTTTTCTTCAACGTCTTTATTAAGTTTGGTACAAATACCCTTCTCCTTCACCTTTCCTAGCCGACGCCATAACCCCAATTGCATTCACCGCTCGTATTTTAATTTCACGACAACAAACGTCAACATGTCAGAATATTAACTTCCTCGTATCGAGTTCACCTTCTCTCAAGTCTCAATTCGTATAATAAACTTCGCTAATTAATTTTTGATTATTTAAAATCTATTAATAAATTATTGTATTCGGCCACGAGGCACAAGGCGAATAGCGTTAAAAAAGTAATTCGTTCTTTATGTTCAGTTTTTACATTTGAAATTCTGGCTTCTGCTTTTTTGGTACCCTTCATCCCCCTTCAGTTTGTTTTGTCCATATGTACGGAGGTAAATATTGAGATCTAGGTATACCTACTATTTGCCTGCGAGGATATCTAAATATTGCATAAAACTCGACCAAATTTATAAGTACAAACTTTCCATTTCTGAACCGATAATTTTACTCGTTTTAATCATAGGCGCGTTTAAATTACAGGAAACTAACCACAAGTGAATCAGCCGAATTGATTTTAAAAGCCTGAAGCGAAATTGGCTAATTTGGGTGTTTAATTAGCCACACTAAAAGGGTGGTACCTACCTACTTGAATAACCTAATAAAAGATTGATGTTTTTTGGTAGTTCCTATACTTACAAATAATATGATGAATTTATTTGTTATTAATGTTGTTGTTTATTTTTTGATTGAGGAATTTTTATTTTTGAACGAATAAGATTGATGGTTGATAATGATGACTACTTTGAAAAGTGATAACTGTGACAAAAAAAATGGTTGAATTACTCTGAAAAATATCAGTTCTAACAAATGGTAACTGATAAACTTACTCTGAAAAATAATCCTTATATATTAAAAAATAACTCTTACAAAAAATTCTGACAATTGATAACTTGTACAAAGAATGACTCGGATAAACTACAATTCTGATAAAAATAACTGAAAAAATTAATTCTGACAAATCATGCCTCTAAAAAGATAACATAAAAAATTCTAATAAACAATGATTTTGTAAAAAAAAAAAAAAAAAAAAAAAAAATCCTGACAAAACATAAAATGGTTCTGACAATGATTATTACGTTGAAAAAGTCAACCTAACAAATGATATATTCAACAAAATATGTAAGTTATAATATAACTTATCATAATTCTGACAAAAAACATTTGAAAAGTTATCAAAAATGACAAAGGTAAAAAAATCTCTAAGTACTTTGAAAAATGTTATCTCAATTTTGTAGAGGTAAAAGTAAGCGAATAGAGATTTTTTCTTGAATTTTTTTTAAAAAAATTAAATGAAAAAAAAAAAAAAAAATCGGTGGATCTAAAAATCTGAGATATTCTCATTTCAAGAAAAACTAACTGAAAAGTGTTTTCATCTACTCAAAAATTTCAATTTTAATACCAATTTTTTTTTTATATAAAAATAATTTAGATTTTTTCTCCTCTAAAAATTGAAATTTTTGCAATAATATTGAAATGAAACAGAAAATTTTAGATTTTTCGCTCTAAAAGTAAGAAATTTCTTTCTCCAAAAAAATATTTTTTTATAAAAATTATTTTACTGGAATTTTTTTTTTAATTTTCCATATAAATCAACTGGTTAATGGAAAGGCTGAGCTGAGGCAGAGACGTATTTACACTTAGTGGAAAGAGAAATTCCCCGCCAAGATTCAAAAAATCTCCTCTCAATAAAAAATTTGCTGAAAAAAAACGAGGTGGGGCACCAAGTTTTAAAAGTACTTATTCTGAGGACCCAAAAGTGTGAGCAAACCACTGAAGGTGACATCGAAAAATATGATTCTGACAAAGTTACGTTGACAAAATTGTCAGACTAACAAATTATGATTCTCGCAAAGATAACATTAAAAAAATCTGACAAAAGATAATTCCGAATTTCTGACAAAGATAACTTCGAATAGAATCATTCTGAAAAATTATATTATTCTGACGAAGTTTTCACATACTTATAAAAGAAAACGTAGCACTGAAAAACTTCTGACAAATGATAACTTTGACAAAGCAAAATTCTCACTAAGAGGACAGTGAAAAAAAAATTCTGAAAAATATAAAATCTGGCAATAGTAATTTACTAATTTACAAAAATGTTGACAAAAAATTATGCCAACAAACATTACTTGACAAAATTATCATAACAAATAATGATTCTGGCAAAGAAAAATAGACGAAAAAAATTCTGAAAAATGTCAACTTCAATAATTAATATTAAGCATCCTACATAAAATATTACGATTCTGATAAGTGATAACATCACTGAAAAAAAAATGATGACTATTACAAAGATAAAATTCGAAAAGGTTTCAGAATAATGATGACTTTATTTTTTTTTTTAAATAATAAAAATAATAAAAATAAATATAATTATTTTGAAAACGATCTGACAAATAGAAATTCCAATAAATCTTACAATGAGGAATGTGATGATTCTAACAAAGATCACTTTAAAAATAATACCTATACTTGGTAATTTTGACAAAAGTTAACTCAAACAGATTTCAACTCTGACAAATGATGATTGCAACAAAGATAACTTTGAAAAATTATCATTTTATCAAATGATAACAAAGAAAATATATCAATTCTGACAAAGTATACTAAAAAAATGATGCATCTGACAAAAATGTCGTTAAAAATTCTGAAAAATTACAACATTGGCAAAGAACGACAACTGTGACAAATGATGACTGATAAAGTGACAAAGATGACTAAAAATCATTCTGACAAATGGTAACTCAAACCAATAGAAATTCTAACAATAAGGAATGACGATTCTAACAAATTTAAGTTTGAAAAAAATAAATTCTGACAAATGATGACTCAGACAATGATAACTTTGGAGGAAAAAAAATCACTGTGACAAAATGTAAGAACACTGACAAATATGACCTCTGATGAATTTTCGCACTGACAAATGATGACTGTCGACATAAGGTAATTTTGAGGGAGAAAAAATCATTTTGAATTATGATAATTCCGAGAAAGATTCCAACAAATCTGCACAATGATGAATAATGATTTTAACAAAGATAAAACTTTGAACAGATTAATGTGACAAAAATGAGAACGTGGACAAATATGAATTCTGACTTCTGACAAATTTTTACATTGATGGCTTGATACGACACTGACAAATGTAACATTGAAAAAATGCAGACAATAATAATTTACAATTAGACAGAAGAACCTCTGACAAATGATAACTCTGGCAAATGTCAATCCTAATAAATTTTTAGTTATACAAAATGATGACTCTGAAAAAGATGGCATTGAAAAATTCTGATAAATGATAACTTTGACAATGACTAATCTGACTAAGAAGACAATGAAAAATTCTGAAAAATGGTGTCAAACGATAATTCTTGATGAAAAATAATTCTGTCAACTTATCAATTGATAATTATCTTTACAAATCTGGTTCGAGAGATTGAGGTAGTAGGAGGAGGTGTCCAACCCCCAGTCACCTTTTTGTTCGAAAATTTCGGCAAATTTTTGAGGAATTTGGCAACAATTTAAGAATTCAGTAGAATTTCAGTTTTTTTATCATTCCACATTTGTGAAAAAATTAAAAATTGTTATCATTCGGCATTTTTATAATCTACATCCCTCTCCGCCTCCAAAAAATCTTCTCAAAATCGTCTATCACTCTCATAGAAAATGACGACTCTTACAAATGATTCCAAATTCTGACAAACAATTAATGAATTTGCCAATTCTGTAGGACCCACACTCTTTCTCTGCTGAAAATGTACACTGCATCATACTATACCTACAAAAAAAATTGAAAAATTGAAGAAAAGTATAGCACACAGATAGGTACAGGTAAAATGAGACTTCGACTGTAGTTAATCGCAACGTCGTTTATAATTTGGCTTGTCAACTACACCAAGAATGATTTCAAACGAAGGACGCGTAAAATATATTAAACGTTCGTTAGTCATTTATCATCAAATCAAGTTTAATATCGCGTTTGTTAGGTTATTGGAAAAGATGACGTCGCAAAGAAATGACATTTTTCCATTAATGTAACAAAAGGGATAAAAACACTATCGGTTGAAAGGTATATACGTGCTAGGCGCGCGATGCGCGAATCACTCGGAAATTTTCGGCTCGACAGATACGGGGCGGGCGGGGGCGACGCGATGGCTGAGGGTGACACTGTAAAATATGATTGATGGTTGTCAAGCTATCAACGTTAAAACATTAAAAACGACCGTACAGGTAAATCGTGTGGTTTAATTCCGTAAGCTGCTCGTACGCTTCTGTATGCGCGTCAATAAAAATAAAAAAAAGATGCTCGCGCGCTGCTGTCGAGTATTCGAAACGATGATGACAAAATATTATATAATGCTTCTCTTCGCATTATATAACGCCATATTCCATAATATTCCTTTGGACAAAAGTAATTTATCGCTCACGTTTTTTCCCTCTTCATCTCCTTTTTTCCACTATTTTCGTCTTAATTTACAACCAACCGTTTGGTTGGATTACCTTCGGATATAATCATTCATCATGATCGTAATTATCTTTATAGAATTTACTCGTTTTGCGGATTATCCAGCTATGATGCTTGCTCAAAGCTGATCGATTGGATGCTTCGACAAGTTTTGAAAAAAAGGAAAAAAAGAAAAGAAAATCTGTCATCGAGAAAGGTTAAAGATGCAAAATATGATACTGCGGTTTAACCTTATGACGTTTGAACGAACGAGCGAGCCAGAATTAGGAATTAATTTTATCAGCTTCCGCATTCGTCGATTAAAGTTTTTTTCAATTCATGAATCATAAATTCAGTACTTTCTAGTTGATTTAATGCTCGAAATGAGAACTAGTAATTGTAGCTAGTTTAGAGCTCATAAAGCTTATGGAATGTTTCCCTACACTTCTTGACTGAAAAATTGAAAATTTTGCTTAAAAGTAATTTTTTTAAATCATGTGAAATAGCAATTTTTGAAAGATTTTTTTTTTTCTATTTTATTGTTCACATTAAAAATTTTTAAAAAATTTTGAAGCAACTTTTTTTAATTCTGTTGAAACATTTTTTTTTTTAAATTTTGCTGAAAAGAAATCCATTTTGTTTAGTCGTAACTGTTTAAATTTTGTTGAAAAAAATTCAATTCCATTTTATTTCAAAAAAAAATATGCATTATTTTATAGATTTTCTAAAAAAAAAAATCTTAAAAATTTTGTTTCGATACCTACATAAAAAAAAAGTTGAATGAATAAAAAAAAGTGAAGTAAATATTTACAACTACATTTTTTTTAAAACTACTTTTTGTTTTAATTTAGTGAAAAACAATTTTTCAAAAAATTACTTTAATATTTGTGAAAAGACAAACTTTCAAATTTTGTTTTAAAGGAAACATCCTAAAAATGATTCCAAAATTTGAATTTTTTTTATAATAACTATTTTCAATACACATATTTTTCCAATTTGCAAAAAGGCAACAATGTTGAAATTTTATTTTCCAAAAAATTGTTCGTTTAATGTAATTTTTTAAATCAAGGAAGAAAAAACGATAAATTATTAAAGATGGTAAAAAAAATTAGGCACCTAACTACCTATTAATAATTTTGTTTAACAAAAAATTTTCACTATAGATATTTCCTTTGAATAAGTTTTATTTTTTATTTTAATTTTGCAGAAAAACAGTTTTGATAGAAATCTAAGTTATGTTGACTTTATTTTTTTTAATTTTTTTTATTTTATTTGTAAAAGGACAAATTTTTAACTTTTGTGAATTGAAAAAAATTGTACTTCAAAGCAAAAATTTCAGTTATTTTTTTTTTTTATAAAAAATTATGAAAATCTTGGAAAGGAACATTTTTTCAAGTATCTAAAATTTTCCATACATAGAAATTTAAAATTATTAGGTATTAAAATTTTTTTTTGTGAAATAACAAATGTTTAAATTTTGTGAAAAATTGTGCTTTAAAGCGAATTTATAAAAATCTTGTTAAAATATAAAAAATGCCGGGTGATCATTTCATAGGTATACTAATATACAATTTTTTTTAATTTTGCTGGTTAAAAAAAAAAACAATTTTTTCAATTTTTGAAAGAAATAATCACTTTTTGTAAAATTTAATTTTCAAGAATTAGGTTTTCCACAAAATTTTATTTCATTTTGTGAATATTTTTCTATCATTTCAAAGAACGAGAATTTAAAAAATGACAACAACTTTTTTCTGGGATTTTTTGAGAACATGAATAATGAGTTAAGACGTTTTTCTCACGAACAGAAAATTTCAGTTTTTCGGTCCCTACCTTACTATTTAATGGGAAATTTTTTCGAGAAAATTTTCTCAAATGACTGTTTTTACATGGAATTTTGGAAGATGTTGAAAAGAAGTTGAATAACCTTACAAAAAAATATTTCAAGATTTTTGAGAAATTTTACAAAAATTGTACCTATAGAAATAAGTTTTTTAAAAAATTCCAAAGGAAGAAATGAGATATTTATACAAAAACTCGTAATTACGTGTTTCAACTTTTTTTTTTCAGTGACTAAAATACTATATAATTTTGCTAAAATTAAATTTTTCAAAAAAAGAGCATATTTTTTTTTTTTTAAATATTCTCCCACGAATTCTCATTTTTTCTGAAATTAATGATAAACAATTTTCATCAAAAATTTTTACAGAGAATTTTTTTTAGAGAAAATAAATTTTCCAATAAAATTTTCAAGTGGAAATTTTTTTAAAAGGACTTTTCAAAACATTTGAGAATTTTTTCAAGGTTTCAAACTGAAATAAACTACAAAATAAGAACTAAGCGAGATTTTTTCAAAAATTCGTGATAATTTTTTACACAAAAGCAAAAACAAGAATAAAAAAAAAAAAATTTGATAAGGGATTCAAAATTGTTTTTTTTTGAACTAAATGTTTCGAAGAAATTGAAAAAAAATACGAACCTTTTCAAAAGAAATTTTTCATGATTTTGTGAAATTTTCCAAAAATTGTAACTATAAGAAAATTTTAAAAATAGTTATTAAAAAAAATATAAGATATTTATACATATAATTATTTTACTACCTAAATTTTTTATTATTTTATAAAAGCCCTATTTTCAAAGATACAGAGGATTTTTTCCTGTTTTTGGTGGGGGGAAGGGGGGTCAAAAAACAAAAAATTTCATGATTTTTTCAGAGAGAATTTTTAATACGCATAATGAAAGAAAATTTCAATTCTTTCACGAATTTTTAATGATGAATTTTTTGAAAAAAAAAATTTGAAAAATATTTTTTTAATTAAAATTTTTTTTTTAAATTGTGAAAGAATTTTCAAAAAAATTTTTAGGAAGATAGAATTTTTTGAAAAAATCTGAAGAAAGTTAGGTATAAAATTTTTAAAAAATAATTTTTTTCAAGAAAATTATTAAAATTCTTATCAAATATGAAAAAAAATTTGAGAAAATTCTTCTGAAAATATTTTTTTCTTATTTCAGAAATTTTGCTCAAAATCAATAAATGCTTTTATTCTGGGTATAGCCCCAACATTCTTATTAAATTTTCCCCATCAAGCTATTTATTTCAAAATGAAAAATCAGCTAACGAAACGAAAAGAAAACAAGTGAAACATAGTGACTGGAATTTCATACAGGGCTGTAGTCTACTACTAATCTATTACCAACACAGTTGTATAAGTTGATTAAGGCTTCAGACTCGGAGAAGAACTCGAGGTGACACATTGACATTTTAAAAACATCTAATAGAGCGGAAAAGTGGTAGATAATTAATTTAAATGGTCGATAATTGGTCGGGAAAAACGATCGGGGAGCGAAAAAAAATCTACACACGGAGGCAATTTATATTCGTACACGGCTGATAAATATTAGTATTTTGAAGAGCGCGCCGATGGTTAAATTAAAATTTATACGCGGCCCATTAATATACACTGTTAAAATACATCTACGCGTGCAACTTCATAAATTATGTAATACCTACATGATTCTTCTGTAAAAATTACCCTAAAAGCTTGCCACATTAAGTTAATTTATGCTCAGACGTTTCGCATTTAAAACTTAAACTGCTATTAAGCCGAAACAAATAAATTTGGTAGCTGGAACAGGATAAAAATAAATTATTATTCAATTCGTTTTCGAATCTACAAATTCAGACGGCTTGTCTCGCCACTGACATATTTATTTCGCTTGTTAGAATATTTAATTATACCGTTAAAGGAAGATCTTCAACCAGACCTCATGCCGAGCAATCGCTATACAACGGCGACATAATTAATGCTGAAAAGTGTCCTACCTGCTTTACAACCAACTATATCTTCCCAAAACATACTGCGCTCTTTACCTACCAATGAATGCTACAGAAGCTAACCCGAATTAACAGATTATATCATTCCCAGAGCACTAACAAAAACACCAGATTACCTTTTAATTTACGATAGAAAAAAAAATGCATTTTTACGACGATCCCCTCCCTCTTCAACTCTTCCAAGCCAAAGGTATTCGCAAAAGAAAAAAAATCCATCTCGAAAGGATAGCTGGAGAAGTGCAAGGAGGGGTTATTTTTTAATATCCAGTCACTCCTCATCGTACCTACCTTTACATCTCATTAAATGCATTAGTTTTTTTTTCGCACTCGGGTTCGCGAAATTAAAATAACCACCTTCTCTGTACATCGAATATCACCGCACGAAGACCCTCTGGCCTGCTCCAATCATCTTCAACCTTTTCATAATTATAACTCTTCGCGGTAGCAATTATCTTGAAGCATTACAGCGCGTGCTAAAAATTATCAAATGCTTAATCTAATGAATGATTTTACCTAGTACACTTTGAGTTCGCTTTTTTTTGCTACCGACTTCACGCAAAGAGCAACCTACGACGGCGTTAATTTTTTAAAACGGTGCAATATTTATTATGAAAATTTTATTCCATTTTTTTCAATTTAAATCCTTTATCGTGCTACCATTAAACTTTCAACAGCGTAAAAAAATGTCCATTTAATGAGAACAAATCTAGTAAAGTTTCCTACGATATACGAGTACTTTACCTTGTCCTTCCCTTTATACCGAAGACCGATCGTAATATAGTTTTAAATTTTACGAGCTTACAAAAGCGAATCTCTCTTAGTTAATGACAATTTTTTTTTTTACGAGTTGAGTAATTTCGTGTCTGATTATTGGACTTAAACGTATATTAAGTAAAATTGGAGCAAGTTCTATACGACGAGACGCCTGCGATTTTCAAAACAAATATTGTAAATTTTTCCAAAGCATTTTCAAAATGGTATTTTCTTATATACAAATCAACGCACATGTGGCTTATATCTAGACTAATCAAATTTATTACAAAGAAAATAAGACCGAAATAAGTATATTTCATAGCTTATTCAGAATCCTACTAAAAATTTCCCACGCAAAATTTATCCACTCGTTTTTAATACAGAACATCACCAGTCGTTAAAATTCACTTTGTAGTCATGTTTCATCGTGATAAACTTGTATAATTAACTTCTTCAAGGACTTGAGGATTTTTTCAAGTTCCACCAATGTCTTAATTTCTTCAAAAAAAAAAAAAAAAAAAAAAACACAAACACAAACACAAATGATTCATTTTTTGAAATTGACTTGTTTTAAAATGTACTTATTCGAGAAATTGAAATTTTTCGAAAATTTTACACGACCATTTGTCTTAATAATTGATTTTTTTAATTTTTTGAAAAAATAGTCTAAATCAGGGGTTCTCAATTAGTTTTGCTCATGTACCCCCTTTTTGAAAACAATTTTTGCTCCCGCGCTTTTTTATGAGGTAGCAACTCTTTTTTTTTTAATTTTTTTTTTTTTTTGAAGAAATTGATTTTATAACTTTTTTTTAATCATGAAAAATTCTACATAAAATTTTTTTCTTATAAAAAATCACTATAATGCTACCTATGAAAAAATTCTCTCAGAGAAAAATTATTTGAAATACACATAAGTATTAGGTAGGTACCCAAAAATTATTATAAAAACTGAAAAAAATAAGAATAGTTTTTCAACAGAAAAATGAAATTTAAAAAAAAAACTTAAGAGATTACAAAAATTTACTCCCAAAAAACGAGAAATTTCATTCCAGAAAAAGAATTGAAAAAAAATCCAAAAAATTTAAAAATTTCTTATTCCAAAAAAATTGAGAAATTTTTTCCTAAAAAAAAGAAAAATAGCGACAGCTACTTCTGCTTCAGAAAACAATATTGAATTTTTTTCATTTGAAAAAAAGAGAATTTTTTCAAAAATGTTCTTCAATTTGAAAATTAAAAGAGTTTTTATTTCAAATAAAAAAAAAACACTGATATTTTGAAAAATAACTTACTATTTGTGGCATTCCATAAGAAAAGGGTCAACTTTGTCGAAAACAAGTTTTCGAGAAAAACGCAAAAATGTGATTTCGGGTCAAAAATATCGATTTTTGGTTTTTGACGGATTTGTATACTATCATCCTTCTACTTTCACGTGAGAGTGGTTGGGACCCTTGAAATCATTTTTTAATCATGTTAACACCGTAACATGCCATCGAAGGTCAAGCGAGACAGTGACTTAGAAAAGGGTCAACTTTTTTATTCAAAAAATTTGTAAAAAGGAAATAATTTTCATTCAAAGAAAAAAAAATTGAATTTACTAATCAAAATTGCAATGTGATTGCTGCCCAAGCGAAGCAAGAGCGAAAATTTTCAAATAAATTATCGATTTGAATTAAAAAGAATTATGTACTTGAGCTGCCATTGTTGCCACGTACCCCCTGAAATATCTTCGTGTTCCATATGTACCACAATTTGAGAAAAACAGGCCAAAATCACAAAATTTTTCTAAAAAATATTTTTTTGGCAATTTGAAATACTTATTCTTAATTGTAATTTTTTCTACGTTGCATTTTTTTAAAATAGTAATTGAAAAATTAATAAATTTTAAAGAATTTGATCGAAAACTAAATTTAAAAAAAATGTCATTTCAACAATTTTGAAAAAATTCTACGTACAATTAAAAACGACTGCGAATGACAAAAAAATAAAATAAAAATTAATTTAAAAATTGAAAAAAAATTATTTAGGCAATAATTATTTTTGATTTCAAATGAAAATTTTTTCTAAATTTAATTTTTTTGATAATTAGTCATTATTTCAAATAATAATTATTTTTCAATTTTCCAAATTTTCCTATTTCTAAAAAATTATTTTCATTTGATAAGTAATTTCATTGAATTTTTTAATTTCAATTTTTTAATCTTTTTAAATAAGTACCTATTAGGTATTAATAAATTTTTGTTCACGTAATCAAGTTACCAATTTTTTTCATATTCAATTGAAGGCACTGTTAAAAAATTATTTTGGATAAATTAATCGCGATTTGATTATTAAAAAACTGGCATGAAACACGTTAAAAAATAAATCTTCTTCAAATCTTTTTCAGGCACTAGGTAGTTTTATAGGAATTTTCGAAGTGAAGAAACAATTTTAACAAATTCTCATTTTTTTCATCGTCTTCAACTTCATTTAACTGACTTTTGAGTGATTTGGAAATTTTTTGAATGTAGTAGGTACGTAAAAATTTTCTTTATATAATAATTTTAAGAAGTTTTCAATTCCATTTTTTTTTCTAAAACATAATTATATCTAGTTTGTGTGTTTTTTTTTTTTTTGGTAACTTTGAAGACGTTTAAAATATAATTTATTAAATTTGAATCGTATTTTAACGATTTTTTGAAACATTTAAAAAACTTTACGACTGTTCAAACAATTTTTATAATTAAAAAGAATATTTTTAGGTATAGTTTCAACACATTTAACATAATTTTTCCACTATCGTTAAGCTATTCCAATATTTGTCCGAACGACTGAAACACGACAAATAAATATTTTCAAAAATTACACCAGGTAAACAAAAATTCAAAAAAAACGACCTACCAGTCGGTATTAATTATGAATTGATATTTATTTAAAGGGTTCGACTGTAAAAAGTATCATTTTAACGAAGCATATACAGGAAAGGTATTTTTTCCTATCGCATTGTATCATTTCAATTTGACATCGTGACTGTTGAGTTGTCAAGTTTAAATGCTTTATTTCCTATAGAACGTATTGAATTGATTTTCAACTCGGTTCGTTTGCCAACAAGGAATTTTTTAATAATAAAACTAATAAATCGTTCGATTATCGTTATTGAAACAGGATCGTTGGTTTATTATTATTTTTTTCATTCATATCGACCTTGTCAAATGAGATTTTTTCCATCGCACGAATACTTATAATAGCCATCCGAGTGAGAAGAAATGACCAAAGAATGACGAGAGAATCGAAATAATCGACTAGTTGAGCTACAGTATTTCAAATAATGTATCAGATACATTAATCTACCAGTCCGTGCTACTTCCTGGTACGATTTGAAAAAATAAAACCCACCAAAATAGTTCCCCAAAGGGAATAAAAACTCATCATTCAATCGACAAAAATATGGCTCCGCTAGTTACATAAATACCGAAATTAATTCGCGCTGTCCTATTAGAATCGGAATCGCTGCCGACCGACGTTTCTTCATCATCTTGTAGTACAAAAAAAAACAAGCTATAAAACACGTTATAAATTAGCATAAATGAGAAATTAAACCGTCTTAAATTATTACCACGAATAGGTGTTCTTTTCTTCTCATATATATATACTTATGCTGTATATTTAGGTTATAAGATGCTATAGAGCGGTTTATGTTACACTGGCTCATGACCCCGAGGGCTACCATTAATTTCTCATTCGACGGTTTCTTGTGCGGTTTTTGCTGCGGGTTTTCCTCGCCTTCTGTACTATGTACCGTGTTGTTTTTTTTCCTTCGCCCAATTGCCGCGGATAAACTATTAATTAATTTCGGTGAAAATGTGTTAAATAACACGTTTCGTTGGTAAATTAAAATGTAACGTTTGATTATTAAATAATCATCTATAGGTATGCTGAGATGTTATAAATTTTACAAAAAAAATAATACGCATAAGGTAATAATTAACCGAGCGAAAAATCGACTTGTTTTGATTAGTGAGTCGTCTATTTTCCTCCCTCTTCCTAGCTCGCTCGTGTTTTCAAATTGCACAAATAGCAATTACCAACAAAATACTTGATATTGCAACCTTGCTGTTTTATTCGAATGATGTATAGCGTTAAATTTTGATTTTTTTTTTGGTTTAGATTCTACAGTTGAGAGAAATCATTTTGTTGCAAGAAAGAAAAAAAAGTGAAGTGGGATCAATATTCAAAAATTGCATAAATCGGATTAGGTATTGTTTTTAGAAAATTCAGATTAAAAATCTAAAAATAGTTTTTAAACAAAATTCAAATAAATTTTGGCTGTAACAAAATTTTGATAATTCATTAAAAAAAAAATTTGAAATATTTGTTTCAATAAAATTGCGAAAATTTTACATTAGAAAAAAAAATTAAAAATCAATTTTTTGATAAAATTTTAAAAATTGCTTGGCAAAAATTTATCACATAAAAAGAAAACATATCTACACTGAACTGTTTAAAAAAAAATCTATAATTTCTAAAATTAAAAAAAAACTGAACTTTGAAAAAAAAATTAAAATGCTTTTGAATTTTTGAAAAATTCATCAAAATAAAATTTTGAAAATTTTGCATCTGAACTCAACGAAATTTGAATAGCTAGAATTTCAAATTAAAAATTTTCTAAAATTTGAAAAAATCTGAATTTTGACAGAATCTTTAAGAAATAGATACGCATTTCTGAATTTTAAAAAAATCTTCAAAATGAAATTTTGAAAAATTTGCGCCAGAACAAAATTCCAAGGTTTTATTTATGTCAAAAAATGCTTTTGAAAAAATTCTTTTGAATTTGCAAATAAATTCGAAAAAAATTGAAACACAATTTAAAGTTTTTTACTCGAAAAAGAAGTAACTAAAATTAAACATTTGTTAATAAGAACAAGGTTATAAAACAATTGATTGTGAAAAAAAGGGAAAAAAAGAGAAAAATTCCATGATAACAAAATTTTAAAACGTTTTGTTGCGTTCAGAAAAAATTTGAACTTGATTATTTTCTTAATTTGTAAAAAATCGAAGTGTCGACAAAATCTTTTTAAGAAATTTTTTTTTTGAATTCTTCAAAAGAAAATTTTTGAAAATTTTACATCTGAACAAAATTACACTTTATTTAGAGACAATGATTTTAAACAAAGTTTTTAAAAATTGTTTAAGTGAAATAATTCATTTTTCGATAGAGTAAATATTGAATCTAAAAAAATTGCAATTAAAATTTTTCTAAAATTTGACAAAAATTTTAGTTTTGATAAAATCTTCAATTGAAAAAGAAAATTCAAAATAAAATTTTAAAAGGCTTTTGCTAAAAAAAAGATGTCAAATCAAAAATTAATATCAAATTTTGTAGCTACCAAAAAAAATTGAATTTTAAGTTTTCTGAAACTTGTGTAAAATCGAAATTTTTGAATTAAAAAATAAATTATTTGCAATAAAATTTTAAGAACTTTGCACCTAAACAAAATTTCAAGTTTTCTTCGAAGACCGAAAAGGTTTTTGAATTTAAAAAAAAGGTTATGAAAAAATGAAAAAATTGTTAGTGAAAATTCAAATAAAAATTTCGTTACCAAAAATTCAAACGCAATTTCTTTTGAACAAAAATTTATGTAATTAATAACAGAAAAATCTTGGAGCTTTTTTGTTCGAAAAAATAAATCAGATGGATACGTTCAACGACAAAAAATATAAAATCTTGTTTTTATAAAATTAAAAAAAAAGAAATGTAAAGTCTATTGGTAAAAAAATTTTGAGCAGAAAAAATTATTTCATCTATGTGTATATTCATCCAGAATTGGTCATAAATCCGAATTTTGACGAAATATTTGAAAAATTGTTAAAATTTTTTAAAATAAGTTTGTTAAAAAAAAATGATAAAAAAACAGAAAAAAATTTTTGAAAGGAAAAATATGAATTTTAAAAATTAGGTATCATTGAAATAAGTTTTTAAAATATTGAAAGTTTTTAGTATTTGAAAATTTTTAAAATTTTGTTTTTGAACGAAATTTTAAAAAAAAGATGAAAAATGTCAACAATATTACTCAAAAAAAAAAAAAAAATCATGACAG
The DNA here is from genome assembly GCA_959613365.1 of Balanococcus diminutus. NCBI lineage: Eukaryota > Metazoa > Arthropoda > Insecta > Hemiptera > Pseudococcidae > Balanococcus > Balanococcus diminutus. The sequence continues at coordinate 57,748,931 of OY390716.1, read as the reverse complement.
AAAAATTCTGAAACATTTTTGAAAAACTAAAAAAAAATTCCATGGGCAAAATGAATTTGAAAAAAATTAAAATTTTTTTGTAACATTTCAAAGTGACAAAATTTTAAAAAAATATGGCCAATAAAATAATTTTCTCAGGAAAAAAAATTTGCAATTTTTGAATTTTATATTCTGTGACAAACCGAATGGATTTTTCAGGAAGGAGGGAGGGGAGATCCTTGATATTGCAAAAAAATGTTTTCGAATAAAACTCAAAAAAAACTAGACACCTGCGCAAGCGCAGCTCTAACAGTGTGCGTAGCTTGAATTCTAAAATTATACTGAGTAGTATTACTGAAATAACTTTTATGAGAAGTTATCAGTAAGTAGCCTAACCTAACATAAGCATACTTACTTTGGTATTTCAATTTGCCATGCCCCCCACCAACATCGCATAGTCACACCACCTCCCCATTCACTCAAACTGAAAACTAGATCGACCCATTGTTCGATTTTGAACATTTAAAATTTATTGCCCCAAAATAAGATAAGACTGCCGACCACAAGTCGGAATCATTGTTCGATTTTGAACATTTAAAATTTATTGCCCTAAGCAAAGATAAGATAAGAACTAGACACGAACCATTGTTTGATTTTGAAAATTTGAATTTATTGCCCTGAGCCTGAGACGTGATTTCTGATTTTTTACCACCTGCTGTGCTGATAAAGTTTGATTTTGAACATTTTAAATTTTTATTGCCCCAAAAAAGATAAAACCGCAGAGCACAAAGAGGACGTTGTGACGTGACCATTGTTCGATTTTGAACACTTTAAATTTATTGCCCCAAGATAAGATAAGATATGAATAATAGAAAAGTCCCCTTTTCCCTTTTTTTATTCAAGTGAAAATTGCAATTATCTCGATAATTACTCATTAGATTCACACACAAATCTCATTGGCCCTCCGCCTTCGTGAACTCTACATTCCTTGAAAATTTGAACCAAATCCATCCCATCATTAATGAGTTAACCTCGATAAACCTATTTCAAACTTTTATATTTCAAGACTGAAACCAATAGTGTGCTTACGCACACTATAAATTAGATGAAAAATACATTTAAAAAATTCTGAAAGCATACTAAATAGGTATTATTTTGAAAGGAACATAGGTTTTAGGTTTTTTATGGGTGTACCTATTTGAAAAAATATATAAAATAAGCAAAAAATAAAAAAATTGAAAAATTACTGACAAAAGATTTACACAATAATTTCTTTAAAATTTTGCCTGAATCTTTTTGCAAATGAAATTTTAAAAACTTTTTATTTGAATCATTTCGAAGTTTTGTACCTAAAAAAATTGAAACTCCCAAGAAGTCACTTCTGAATTTGATTTTTACAATTTTATGTGCAAAAAAATTAAAATCTGAATTTTTTGGACCAAGTTTTCAATTTTTTTTTATTTTTATTTTATCTTTTGGAGGGGTTAGATTCGTGCTTTCTCATAAAATGAAATAAAAATTGTTTTTAAATAAATGTTCGTATGAATTAAATTTTTAAAATTTTGTATCTGATAGAAAATTGAAATAGGTAAGTATGAATTATTGAAAATTCTTCACTAACGATTTTTTTCAATGTTGCATTTCAAAGTATCATTTTTGAACAAAATTTTAAAATTTTTCATTAAAATCTTATATCTGCCAAATGGACCAACAAATTGAAGAGTTGATGATTTTTTTTTTCATTTTGTATGATTCAATACTCCGACAATAAAAATCTTCACACCGAACTAACAAATTGGATAATCCATCAGACCGATCAGAGCATATTCGAATTGGTTGTCAACCCGTCGCTTCGTATTTCGTACACCGTCTAGTTTAACAAGTGGTGCTAGGAAAAGGAAAAAATAGGTTCGAGGGGAAAAATACAACCAGTAATATAAACAGACCCCGAATCAAAAGCAACTTTGATGTATACCAAATAGGTAGTAGGTACATCTCACACAGAAGACGTCATCATCATCATCATCATCATCATCACCACGTCGAGTACATTACCTAACCTAGGCAAGCTGCGGTCTCATCCTCATACAATGAGAAACACTGTTTAGACTATTCCACCGATTCCCAAAACATTTACACAGAAGGCCGCTTTCTAAAGTGGTACGTGTGACGCGTGAAAAAAGAAAAAGAAAAAAAAAAGGCTGGAAAATGTCACGCTAGACAGCACCAGGCAATTTCGAAGGTTCGTCTTTACCATCATAGGCACCGAATCGGATAGATATTTTAATAAGCACTCGACACACAAAACAGAGGGTTTAGCAAGGGGTAACGCGATTTCCGGCTCGGGAGAAGGCGTCCCCCGGAGGGGAAGGATTTTTTCCTTTCATTTTGAAAAATAGTACGAGCAGCAGGCGAAAAAGAGGGGAACATTAGTAACGACAGCTAACTATAAAACCACACATTATGTACCGCATAATTCGCTTCATTAAACTTAATTTCGTTCCACGTTTGTGCATCTGTGGTCGATCGACATCGTTTGTCAGGGTGTGCCAGCGTCTTTGTATTATCGCCCAACGTTTTGCCTTTGCTTTTTCAAAAGGATGAGTGAGGCAGGCGCAGGCATCGAGCGTCGATGAAACGTTTGCCTTCGCCAAGCCAAGGCTTGGAGTTGGTTTATTAAAAGAGAAGTGCCATGCCGCTTACGTTGGCACTGTTTTCATCGCTTTTAACCAGAGGGATAAGGCAAGAGGGCTTTTGACTGTGTGCATTACACCTTCTCCTATATTACTACGTACTAGTTGCGTTAAGTACTGTGGGAATTTACTGTCAAAATATTAAATACCAGGATTAGGCTGTGTATAAGGTACCTAATATTTCATAAGACGTCGAAATTTCTCCTTTCCTTGGCAAGTCTACTTACACGCTTCTCAGTATTCTTGTCTGTTGCAAAATCATCCTCCGAAATCCTTACCTACCCATCCATATACCTAGTTCTTCCCAAAGGCAATTACCTAATATAACATTCGCTCGTAATATACTCTTCATCTCCAGCTCAGCTATATTGCCACGTACCTACAACCCAAAGCTTATCTTTTAATCACCTTATAATTCCACATTCGCGAGCATTACTCGGAAAAAATAATTAACACCGAGAGTAACTATATTTTTGAAATACCATGTAATGAATCTACAAGTCGTTAAATTTACGACCTCCGTCTAAGAATATAATTAACTGGTTCTTGATTAATGGAGTTGAATTTGTTTTTAGTACCGAGAACGAATACAAGCATTTTAAAACATTGTGCTGGCATTTATATCGCCAACCTCTCCGCTAATTTTTTTTCATCGCTCTCGAATTTCCCTTTCGCAACGAGCGACGCGGCGAAGTAATTAAAATATTTATTAATAGAATAATAATGTCGAAATTAACGTCCGAACGTAAATCATTCGGCCCATAAGTTTAGGTCTATACGGAAGGCAGATTAAATCAATGGTCGACCTTCCATATTTACTTTCGATATACTTGTACTCGTCTAATGCATGCTCGCGAATAGAGCTAAGATTTGTAATTTTTCATTTTTATAATAACCATTGGCGAAACCGGTGAGAGGTGAATTGTTAATGAGAGCAAAGAAATAGAAATCAAGGGGTATCTAATTTTTAAGGCTGTTAAAGAGAGATGGAGGAATTCAAAATCCTACCTACTTAATTTTTGAAAAATCTTGTTACAAATAATATCAACTACTCAAGTACTTATATTAATTGGGAGAATAGAAACGACTCCATGGGAAATTCTTGAAGATATAAGGAAATGAGAAATAGGAATCGAAAAGATTCATCTCGAAATGAATTATTAAAATTATGAATGCCAGTTTGGATAAATTTTCTTAATACCTTTTGACTTCTTCTTTCTTGATTAGAAACTGATGGTACCGAGTCCTCCTAATGGAATATATTTTCCTGCAATTCAAAAAGGAAACCATTCATTGCGTATGTTCAATTTTGTAAGAAGTTAAAATAATTGTTATATTAGGTACATTGGATTTTTCAATATTTAGATTAATGAAATTTAAATCACGTGTAAAAATTGATTCTTCCGCGTGAAAAATTGAAAGAATGTAAAAACCAAATATGAATTATGAACCCAATTCTAATTTCGGAAGGATTTAAACTATTTCAAAATGTTCTTAAAACAGTAAAAAATATCATTCTCAAAGTCTAAATAAGTATAATTAATTTTTTCTGATTTTTTTCTAAGTCAAAATTTTTGAACTTAATTGAAAATCATTTTTTTTTAAATCTTTGCCAAGAAAAATATTTAAAACTTTGTTGCTTCTCTCAAATTTTGGTTGAGCAAAAATTTTTGTAATTATTGCTGAAAAACATTTTTCATTCTTTAATAAAATAATACACTCGTAACTATTTTTAAAATCTATATACTTAGAGCCTGTTTAAATTTTCAATTTTTATTGATTTTTTTCGAACATGGATTTTTTAAAAATATGTACCTACCTTATTTTTGTTTAAAACTATTTTTTTCAGTTTTGCTATACTTAAACATTTTTGTGAAAATTAAACTAACCCATTTTTTTTTCATGTCAAAACATTTTTTTTTAATTTCTTAAATTTAAATTTTAGGTGGAATTAAAATTAAAATTTTATTAGAAAATGAACACTTTAGGTAGTCTACTAACTTTTAATATTTTGTTTTAAATTTTTGAAATTTAGTAGGGCCTGTAAGTATAAAAATTGTTGATATTGACGAGGGGGGGGGGGAGACGAAGAAAATTGAAAAATACCATGCTATTGTAAGTTTAATTTTTTTCAAATTTCAAAAAGTCATCTAGTTTCGATTTTTTTTTCAAGTACCTAATATTCGAAATTGGAGGGGAGGGAGGGATCCAATCGAAATTTCTGTGTTAACAAAAATTCCCATGACTTCAAGCTACAACTTTTTCTTGAAAATTTTTTCAATTGGACCTCTACTTCCCCCAGTTTTTAATGATATAAGTATCTAAGGCATATTATGCAAATTTGAAAGGAAGGAAAGAAGGAAGGAATGGTGGGAGGGAGAGGAATAGGGTCTAATCGAAAATTTCTAAAATTATTTCAAAGACCTCAATCTACATACAACTCTTGTTTGGAAAATTTTTCAATTGAACTGCCCCCAAATTTTGAAAAAGTATCTATAATATCGACGTGGACGTGTCAAAACCACGTAAGTCGGGTTTTTCAGCAAAATCACTTTTTTGGGGTTTCTTATAGGAAAAAAATGGAGAAATCTAATTTTGATCACCTCGTATGTCGTAGTCGAATTCTAACGTTCCAATCGGCTTATTTACTTTTAAAAATCACGTAAGACGCGTGTATTTTTGGCGACGTTTTTTGTCTCTCCTGTAAAATTTTGATATTCCAACATACGTGGTTTTGACACGTCCACGTCGATATGATGTTATGTGACATTGGAAGAGAGGGGGAGAGGTCTAATCGAAATTTCTATAATAACTAAAATTATTTCTAGTACCTTATTCTACAACTTTTGTTTGGAAATTTTTTCAATTGGTCCCTTCAATATTCATCCTTCACTCTTCTAATTTTGAATTAGTATTTATGGAGTGTTATGCAAAATTGGTATGGAGGGAAGGGTTCAATTAAAAAAATTTTCAAACAAAAGTTATAGCTTGAAATCTTGGAAATAATTATAGTTATTACAAAATTTTCAATTTGACCCCTTCTTCCTCTCCAATTTTGAATATTTGATGCAAACAAACCAAACATTTTCACCAGTTGAAATTACAGGTTTTTTTGGTTTTTTTTTTTAGTTAAAGCATTTTCACAAGTTGAATAATTTTCACAAGTTAAATTTTTCCCCCATTTGAAGCATTTTTACCAATTGAAATTACATTTTTTTTTTTTTTTTGAAAAATAAAAAATTTAGTTCTGTAATATTGACCCCATAATTCAAAAAAAAAAATTATTTGAGCAGATTTTCAAAATTCGTGTCCCTTTTTTTGGTCTGCTTGCGCAAAACTTTAATTTTCAAAAAAAAAATCTCCAAGTAAAATTTGAAAATAAAAATTACTTGACTTAGGGTACCTGTACATTTCGAAAGAAATTTTGAGAAAACTGTCCTTTAGCAAAAAATGAAAAACGTATGACATCAATAAAATTTTACAAAATTTGGTTTCCTACAAATTTGAAGAAATAGCTGTTTCTAACAAAATGTTCAGAAATTTAGTGCCTAACAAAATATTATAAAATTAGTTCACTACCTAACAAAATTTCATAAAATTTGGTTTTCTAAGAAATGAAGAAAAAAATCCCACTAAATAGAATGAAGTCTAATAAAATTTTCACAAAATTTTACAAAATTGTCCGTTGAACAAAATTTAGAAAAAATTACTTTCTAGCAAAATTTAAAAATTTATTTTTTCACAAAATTTTTAAAAATTTAATTCTCGTAATTTTACTAATTTTGATTTCTACCTAACAAAATTTCTAAAAAAAAATTACCAGATTTTTTTTGTTGAAAAATTGAAAGAATAAGTTTTTGAAAAAATGTTTTAAGCAATTTGAAAAAAATAGATTTTGGTTAAATTTCAAAAAATTCATTTTGGAGCAAAATTATTAGAAATGAACAGCACTTTGATTCAATTTTGAGCACGTAGTGATGTCTTACCACTCTTTCGCACATACCTAGATTTCATATAAATAATGTCCTTCGCTCAAAATCCAGCATATTCCTTCTTCACTGACTCCATCAATTATCCAATTCATTGTGTGAAAAAAAATCTCAACGTATTAAGCCATCTTACTGTATTCTGATGAACAACCTCATGATTTTAATGACTGCTGCACTAATGACTATTCTGATGAAAAATGTCACGATTCCGATGACTAAACTGATTAGACATCACCCTTGCGGAAAAGTACAAGTTGTAAATAGTCATCAACAAGTAATCCATAGTTGTTAACAAGTTGTATTTTACAAAACAACTTATTTTTCAAGAATAGTTGTAAATGGATTAGTATTCATTTACTTGTAGCAACTCTTCAATGTGAAAACAACTTGTTCTTCAGAAGTTGTTGTCAGTAGATAAGTATTCTACAACTTTGAATACTTTGTAGTTGGAAAATTTTCAATGGACAAGTATTCAACTGAATACTTGGACTTATTGACAAAAGTTTCAGACCATTATTATCTCACTATATCGTATTTTCATACAACTTGAAAAAATTCAGTAACTCGTTTTGTAAAATGATTTTTTTTATAACTGTCCATGCATCACTCTTGGATTATGTAAATCATGATTCATGAAACATACAGGTCTCCAAAGTATTCGTTTAAAAAGTTGAAATTTTAAACATTTTTTAGGATTGTTTTCCACCTCATTTTTTAAAGAAAATCGTACCCTTCTCATGATGGATAACGCCAAATTTATTTTGATAATTCATAAACAGTTGTTTTTTTGCTGCCCCATCGATCATCGTGGTCTTAGGCTTCCAGCATGACTGTACAAATAATTTGATTTAAAAATATAATAATATGAAATTTCAATTCGAAATAGAAATAGAAAACTTATCAGTAATTTTCCATCGAAAATGTACCAGAAATGCTTCAAAATTATGATGAATTTTGAGTTTTGCCCCTCCCCTTGAAGACCCAGTTGAGAATTTTTCGAAAACGATATCAAAAACGAATTCAGGAAGTAAGAAAACCTTAATTTGTATACCCCACATGTCATTTTTGTTAATTTTGAGTTTTGCCCCTCCCCCCTCGAAGCCCCTATTGGGAATTTGTCAAAATCGATATCAAAAACGGATTCAGCACCTAGGAAAACCTAGATTTACACACCCCACATGCCATTATTGGTAATTTTGAGTTTTGCTTCTCCCCCCTGAAGCCCCTTTTGGGTCTAGAGTCAAAATAAAATGAAAAATGGATTCAGCGCTGCGGAAAACCCCACAAGCCGATTTTCACAATTTTGCATGGAGTTGTGAGATTTTTATCCATTCAGAAATTTTGAGGGTCATTTTGATACTCGCAGATATAGTGTGTTGTGAATAAGCATGTTATAAAATACTCATTTTCTACCTCAAATTTTGTAAATACTTGCTGTAATAAGTTGTGAATAGTTATACCATTATGTATTGTTGTGAACATGTTATGTATATCATGTATATGTAGTGAATAGTTATACCTCAGTTAGTTGTTACAAGTTAGTTGACACTATCACAACTTGAAGGTATCAACAGTAATCGAAGATTTGTTTTTGGTAGTTGTCCTGATTACTTGTATTAGGAATACTTGAGACAACTCATACCTAAAATAAGTTGTTACAAGTTGTCATAACACCTTCGAATTTACAACTTATCATAAATTCTACTTGTGACAACTTGTAGTTTTCCGCAATAAGGGCAATTACCTACTCTAATGGAAAATCTCATGATTTTACAGCTACTGAACCAACTTTGTATGTATACTTCTGCAAATACATAACTGGATCGAAAAGAAAAACCAACACATCAACCTAACACCTCAATGAATCATCACTTGAAATTTCCGATTGCCAGAGCCTTAATGCAAATGATGCGTTGAAGAGAAAAATGACGAAGCGTCTAAATGTTGACTGCTGATTGTTATTAATGATTGTTGCCTATAACACATTATTAATGAACGTTATTGGAACTTTTTTGCTTCACCTCCTCGTCCCAGATTCGTCCTGCCTCCCCCGGCAGGCACTGGCACACAATACCTCCACCAGTTAATCCCTCGTGTTAAATAGTATATTAAGTCCCTTCGACAAAACTACCCTCGATTAACGTCGGGTGTCGGGATTTGCGCAGGCTGCGCGGTCCATATATAGGCAAAGGAGAAGGCAATACGTGATAATCTGTAAATCTAAACATCATTCATCTTAATAGTTTGTCAACGTAACAGTTATTTTTGCTGCATTTCGCCGATAAGGGATCGAGCCAGGAGAACGATAAAAGCAGCAATGAGCCGCTCTCGAGAGTAATGTACGACGCGCCGATGTGCGTTTAAACATTGAGATTTAATTTTCTACCGCTGTCATCGCCCGTATACACAAAAAAAGCCAATAAATCAGAATTATAGTTATAAAAGAAACGAACGAACGTGCGCCAACGTGCGACTTTGGCCGCAAAATTACATCCTTTCCAGCTCCAAAACTGCTCGTATATTCCCCGGTGTAATGTACACATAACACTTTTATAAGCTGGTGCATTAACTCTCCACATCGGGTAAATATCTTTTCTAATTTTCCTTGATTGTTGTTAAAAATTGATAAAAATAAATTATTTCGTTCGTTCGTTCGTTCATTGTGTTTTCCCGATTTCACATAGATAGGTATTGTGCTAACGATTTCCGATAGATACGATATTCTATGTACATACTTTTATGTGCTTAGTTTGGTCGGTTACGAGGTGACGACAGTTCGATGCAAATGGGTTTTTATGTTCTTCTTGTTGAATACGTTTGAAAATTGATTTTATTGATTGATATTGTTGCAAAAATGTAGGGTGATGGTGGGATTTTCATGATTAATTTGGAAACATTCAACTTAGTGGTAGTTTTCATGGCCAAAAAGGAGGTAAATCCTGCTGGAAAGACAATTAAATCACTGAAAAATGATCAGTGAGAAGCCCTCTATGGGAATTTTTTTTTTTTAGTTAAGCAATCTTCGAATACTTATGTCTTCTTTGAGAAAAAAATCCGCTTAGAACAACAATTTTTGAAAAAAAAATCTCTGGTAGGTATAACAAAATATTTATAAAAATATAAAACATTGAAAAAAAATTCCCAACCCTAAATATGCCTTTGAGTAAAAACTCATCTTACAAGGGAACACTGGCGGCAAAAAAACAAATTGATCGTGTGCTCAATTGCTCATGCTATACATTGGGTTCAAAAGTGGCCGCAGTAACACATTGGATTAAAACATACAAACTCCAGAAATCAATCAAATAAAATTTTATGCCTAGATAAATTTTTAAAAATTTTTTGGTAGGTATTTTCAATAAAAATTTCAACTTTGATCATTGATTTTCAACAGTTCTGAATATTTCTCATTTTTGATGTTTGCTCAATTTTTCAATCATTCAAATATTTTTGAAAGTACTTCTCATAATTATTTGAAAATTTTTCCAACTTTTTATTCATTCTAAAGTTGTTTTTTTTTATTTTGCAAATTTTTCATCATTGCAAAATTTTTGAGAATATTCAACGTTTCTCATATTTGGTAATTCTGCAGTTTTTGATCTTTTTTAAATTATTTTCCAACATTAAATATTTTTAAATTTTTTGAAAATTTTGCAATCTTTAAACGCTCGTCAATTTTTGAAAATTTTAAACATTTACCTCCTCACGGCAAATAAGGGGGGGGGGGGCTTGCCTTTTTGAGAAATATTTTAGCCCTAGTAATGAAAATGACTTTTCACCAAAAAAAAAATCAATGCAATTTTTCCATTACTATAAATCGAGAGATTTTTTCTTCAAAAAAACAATAATTTTTTTTTAATTCTTTTAAAAAATTTAAGATAAATAGGGGGAATATGTGTCTCTCAAAAAATGAAAACAATTTTTTCATCAATTTCCAAGTTATTTTTCCGAAAATATTTGGATAAATTTTTTACATTTTCTTCAAAAATTTGAAAAATATTTTGTTCTTGCTTTAAAAAAATTGAGTACCTATACCCCCATTCCATTTAACTTGACCCTTCACTACTAATGTAAAAGTGTAAACAAAGCACTGCGCACCTATCAGGTGGCCAGAAGTTTGTGTATTATTTGGATAAATTTTTACTCCAAAAATTAGAAATTGAGAATTTTTTATAAAAGTAAAAAAAATATTCTCTTCAAAAAAAATGAAAAAATTTCAAAATGAAAAATTTTATTCTTTTTCAAGAAAAATTTGAAAATTTTACTCAAATGGTTTTAAAATTTTGAAATATTTTTATATTTCAGAAAAGCTGATATTTTTCAAATGAGTGATTCTTCTCCTAAAAATTAATAGATTTTTTCTTCTTCTTCTTCTTTTTCAAAAAAAAAAAAAAAAAAAATGGAGAAATGAAAAAAATTATTTATCTACTTTTGATAAATTTGAAAAAATTTTAGGCACCCACTTCAAAAAAGTTTAAGAAATTTTTCCATGAAATTGAAGAATTTTCTCATAGAAAAGTTTAGAAAAATGTTTACTTCAAAAAATCGTGCAATATTTTTCCTCAAAAATTTGAGTTTGAAAATTTTTTCGCAGAAAAAATTCAAGTTTTTTTTCCTTCCAAAAAATAAAAATTTTAATATTTTTGCATTTTCGGAATTTTTTCAAGGGTTTAACTCCATTCACTTTTGAAATTTTGGGTGTTTCTTGAAATTCGAGCTATTGCTACCCCTTTGCGTACTTGGCCATTCTGTGCTCCATCAACATAAAATGTTTGAGCTGACGATGTTGATTTTTTGAATTTTGGCGAATTGATGTTTTGGTTTGTAATTAAATAATAATGAAAAAATTATTTCAAAACAAATGACAGACATTTGCGTGGGACTGAATTTAAAAAAAAACACATCTCTAATAAAATTATAAAAAATTATATTTTATTGTGCAATATTTTGAGAAAACTATTTTTCAACAAAATAGACTTAGGAATTGAGTTAAATTGAAAAAAAGTTTGTTAGAAAAATTTCAACGAAATTTTCGAAAATTTCATTTATTACCTATTATTTTTTTTTAAATTGAAATAACTAGTTTACAAAAATTGAAAGTTTTTTTTTGACAATTCTAATGGAATTTCAATAAAAAAATGACAATTTTTATTAAATGGAATCTTTAAAAATTGCATCAACAAAATTGAACAGGAATGATTTTTGAAAAATGCTATTTCTATAATTTTTCCAAAATACCTACTTGAATTGCTTTGGAAAAAAAGTTTTTTGATAACATTTGGATTTTTTAAGTAAGTTTTAAAAATTTTGATTTTAAACAAAAAATTAAAAAATTATTTTTCTTTCATTTTGTTAAAAACTGGTTTTTTTTTTAAATTTTTTTAAATTTTTTATTTATTGAATAAGTAAGGATATGGATCCGTATAATTGAATATTTTCGGTTCTTTCCAGAATTCACCACACTTTTCATCCACAAATACCACGATGAATGAGATCCTTTCATCGGACGCATTGTTCAACTCAACGTGTATATTTTTTTCCAATTTAGCATTTTTTCCTGTCTCTCAAGTCTCAACCCTCCAACCAGACAATCAATTTCAGCTCGAAAAAACACACACACGCAACAAACAATAAAAAAAAAAATGAATAATTTCATCCGCGGCGATGGTTCTAACACAATGACGATTATCGAAAGGTTTGTAAATTGTAAAATCGGTGGAGCCGAGCCGGAGTTCTCGAGCTCGAGTCCTGCGTTCAGGTTATACTCTGGCGAAGAGAGATGCTCTGTCATTGTTCCAGCTGTCAACACAATCTTAATAATTTCAGCAGCTTGTTTTTCCGTACCGGTGACTTCAAATTAGTTTTAAATAAAAGCGTTCAACCGTGAACGTCATCTTGACGGTTTCGTGCTTAATTATGCGATCGGTGTAAAAGTTCATTTTTCATGCTGCGTTCGAGTGCCTCAAACGTATGCACACTTTTACCTTCTTTTTTTTTCGTCGTCTCCCTTTTTTCATCTTTTATCAACGACCATCGACCAGCGGTGTGCCAGAACAATGCCCAAATTATACCTATGATATTGCTGAAAAAAATACCTAGTGGTTGGAAAACATTACCTATACGGTTTGTGTGGTTAGTCGACGAATATACCTACCTACTTAGGCTGTATGATTTATGATATACTGACTGATAGCGATATCTTCTTAGGCAAGCTTTAAATTGCAAATTATAATCCTATAAGGTCAAATAACAATCTGACATAAGTTTACGCTTAATCCGACATAAGACACGAACGTGATCACCTTATACCAAAACATTAATTTATCGTTGCCAGCTTGTACGTCTACGTATACGTAGCCTGCTTATGCTATTTCGCATTACATACGAGAATTTTATACTTCTAAAGATTTATTGAATTTTTGTGCAAAGCTTATACCAAGTCTATGGAAATTGGTAGTTAATTGAGAAAAGACAGGTCACATGGGTTAGAAGTCGAAAGAAAGATTTTGCTCTTCATCGTAATTGATTTTTCTTCTTGATTTCGTTTAAAAAAATCCAATTTTTCAAATCTCGTGTCAAGTTAAATTTTTTTACACGATGCCGAGATACCTACAATTTTTATAAATTTTATTCAAAATTAACATTTTGTTTATTCAGATTTTTGAAAATTTCAGACACCATTAAAAACAATATTTCATTTTAATTTCTTAAAAATTGATTTTTGCAAAATCAAAGCCTATCTATGAAATTTTGAAATTTTGTAAGTACAAATTTTCATTATTAAAAGAGAAAAAAATTGTAAATTTTATTAATTAAAATGAAAATTGGTTAAAAATCTATATTTTCAATTTTTTTAAATTTGCTGAGAACATTTTTTTTTTTTTTTTTTTTTTTTTTTTGTAAATAATTATATTGAAACTAAATTTTTGAACTGTTTTCAAAACAAGAGAAATTCTTTAGAAAATTGAATTGTTTAAAAAATTTATTTTTTGCAAAGTTTTGTTCAGAAGCTATCTCATTGATGAACACGATTTTTAAAAATTTTGTTCAAAAAAAAAATCTTCAAAAGTGTCTCCAAAAAAGAAAATTAAAAAAAAATATCTTTAGCAAAATTCTACTCAAAATTCAATTTTTTACTCAAGAACACATTTTCTATTTTGATGAGAAAGAGTTTTTTTGATTAAAAATTAAAATTTTGCTAAAAATCAATTTTTTTCGATTTATTAAAAAAAATCATTATTGAATTTTTAAAATTTTTTTCAAAATTATTTTTTTAAAGTTACCTATGTTCAAAATGAATTTTTTTACAACTTTGCTAAAAATTCCATTTTTTAACATTCTCACTGAATTGAACTTTAAAAAATTCTTTTCGAATTAGGTATAGTTTGAAAATTTGGCTTGAAATTCAGTTTTTAAAAATTATCTGCAAAAAATGAGTTTTTCAAAGTTCTATACATTTTTAATAAAAATCTTGTTTGAAATTAAATTTTTATAATTTTGTTCAGATCAGATTTTATCATAATTATTTTTGCTAAAAAATTGTTTCTTCAAAATTTTACTCTGAATTAAATTTTTAAAATATCAAATTTTAAAAAATGAAATTGGAATTTCTAATATTTTTTTCCGAATTGAAATTTTATTGGTCCGAAATTGATACTTATTTTCTTAATTTTATAAATAAAAAATCATTTTTCAACTGCAACTTTGTTTAAGCATTTTTTTAAAAATTTTGTTCAAAATAAAATTTTTAAAAATTATGTTCGAATATAATTTTAAAAGTCGATTTTTTTTTTAATTTTTCCAAACAATATATTTTTTTTAATTCTTTAAATTTAAAAACCTTAACTATAAGTATCTAAGAAATTTTGTTCGGAATTTAGATTTCCAAAAATTGAATTTTTCAAAGTTTTGTTCTGAATTAATGTTTTTAAATTTATGTTTGAAATTGAATTTAGCAAAACTTTTTTTTAAAAGTTTTTTTTTCGAAATTAATTTTTCAAAATTTTGCACAAAACAAAAATTTTAAACTTTTGTTTAGAATAGAATTTTTAAAATATTGTTAAAAAGTCAAGTTTTTGCTAAAATGAATTTTTTTTAATTACGTTCTGAACTAAAATTTGATTTGATATTGAATTTTCCATTATTTTATACAAAACTGATTTTTAAATAATTTTGTTCAAGGTAAAATTCTTTTAGAATTGATTTTTTTGTTGATGTTTTTGAAATATTGTTCAAAATAAAATATTTTTGGATTTCTCTTAAAATATAATTTTTTGTCGATTTTGCGCTAAAATTTCTCAAAAAAATTTGTTCTGAATTGAAGTTTTTTTTTAAATCTATTTTTTGATTTTGATGGAAAAATTATTTCTTCAAAATTTAATTTTTCAAATATTGTTCAAAATTCAGTTTTATAGAATTTTGTTTTAAATTCAACTTTCTTAAAACTTCGACTTGAAATAAAATTTTGTTCAGAATAAAAAATTTGAATTCTTCAACTCAGGTTCAAATTCAATTCTTCAACTTTTGTTCAACATTCCATTTTTTGAAATATCCAATTTCATTTGAAATAAAATCACACAAAATTTTGTTGAAAAATAAATGTTTAAAAATTCACTGTGAATTGATTTTTTTTTTCATCGTTTACCTACCTAATAAATTTTTAATTTTTTGGAAAACAAATTTTTTTGAATTTCATTTTAAATGGAAATTTGTTGAAGATGCAATTTTGAAAATTCAATTCGAAACGCAATTTTCTAAAATTTGTTCAGAATTCAATTTTTCAAATTTCGTCTAAAATTAAATGTTTTAAAATTTTGTTCAAAATTCGGTTTCATAAAATTTTATTTTCAATTTAACTTTTGTTAAAAGTTGATTTTTTTTCCTTCAAATTTTGTTAAGAACGAAACTTTCCACAATTTTGTTTAAAATTGATTATTTAGCAAAAGCCAATTTTTTAAATTTATGTTTGAAAATTAAATTTTTAAAAATTTCGTTCAACTACAAATTTTAATTTTAGAAATTTAAAAAAAAATCAATAAATTGGTTCGACTTGATTTTTTCAATCAAATTTTGTCTCAATAATTTGAGTAAACCATTTTTTTCGAAATTTGTTGAAAATTCAAGTTTTTGAAATTTTGTTTTAATCCAAATTTTGAAAATTTGATTCAAAAATCAGATCTACATTGTATTCTTTATCAAGACATTGGATTCTTTATAGAGGCCTAAATTAAATCTTCAAACCCAAGTGATTTCAAAAAACAGAAGAAAAAAAAAGAAATCTCAAAGTAGGTTTTGTTCACAACTCCAATAAGAAGTGAACTTCTAGACCACACGGCAGACACCTCATAAACGTGTCTTGCAAATCATCTCTTCTGTTAATTCTTTTCAACTGGATTCTAATTCCACGAAATTAGCCTTTAATAGGGTCGTATTTTGCAAACGTATAATTTGTCTTAATTACTATATTTAGACCTCCCGCCGCGCCTCCGTTGGCAAAATCATATTAAAATCATATATTCCTCAAACCTACCAAATTATCAGCTATAGACCAAACAACGCAAACGGAAACATCGTCATAAATCCGGATTTTTCTCCATTTAAAATTTCTAAACGAGCCAACGATTTCTACAAGACACGACGCGACGACGTATCTCATCTACTGGAACACGTTTATCTGACTATATTTTTTTCATATTCAGCCTGCCTACCCGGATACGTGAACTTTCACACCTATAAACGAAAAAAAAACCATCAACATTTGACTGGTATAGAGCTGGGCTGGGCTGGGCTGCATCAACTCAGGCGGCGAAAATTACAAGTTAATCAACAATATCCACAATATCATTAACAACTTCCCACCTAGTTGATTTGAATATGAAATGAAAAAAAATAAATAAACTCGTCGTCTCGTACATACAAGTTACTCCCTTATACTCGTATAACAATGTCACATACGTAGTCAGAAGAAGATCGAGCAGCCGCAGCGATAAAAGGAAAAACATAAGACATGGAAGAACTGGTGCGGATGATAATAAAAAAATTATACGTCGACAATAAGGCCGTTAATCATCATCGAATGGGGCAAATCTAAAGCTACAGAGGCGCTCAACGACATCGAAATACCATTCTTATTTAAATATCTGGTACATTTAGCCTGATAAAAAAGGACTCAACATAGAAAGGAGGAAGGCCCCTGCTCATACTGCTGGCAATATCGACTCACTCGGCCCATAAGCCAGTCTTCGGTTGTTGAAATTCGTCAAAAAATGCGAAACTTTTTTCTCAACCGCCTGTCATAAAACACCTATAAAAATGGGTAGGGTAACTGCAACTAGCAAGTTATTTAGCATATTATTATGATAAAAGAAGGCCGCGTGAGCCATAAATAATTCTAAACCTCTCACTTATAGTTTTATGGTAGTTATTTCCTCTGTCCGACTATGGCAACTATATTATACTGGCTCGCTTTATGGTCGTTACAATCGTTAACCTAACCAGCCAAGCTTTATCGCAGCATATAAATTATCCGCTTTATGGCCAGCCCAACGCTGCTACTAACTAATTCAATTGCGATATTTATATCATCTATATAGTTATTTTCGAATGGGCCCATAATTCAAAATAAGCCTCCGCCTCTCCCATCCCCTCAGGTAATAACTTGCGAGAGAAAAGGCTGCTGCTGGAAAAAAAAAAGAAAAAAAAATTGGAACAACCTATCGTCGCTTAGTGGTGCGAAAAATATTTTTTTTGTAAACATAACCGTAGTTATCGGCGAAGTTCCCCGACTGCCAAATAATTTAATAGCTCGCTAAAAGAAAGTTGACGTTATTTTGGGGCAAAGAGCGACACACAGAGAGATGGAGAGGCACAGGGCACCGAAGAGAGAAAAAAAACGTTTGAATTTATCGCCGCATAATGGAACTGCTATACATAAAAGCGACGTGTGATAAATCATTTTTCAGCGTATACGCGAATAAAAACCGCTCGCGCTCCTATTACTCCACACTCCACAGCCAAGCAGCCACACTCTTACCCGTACCGAGGTGGATTTTTCACCCGCCGCCACCGTTGCCAATGTAATTAAACTACCCGTTTCGCCGATGCCATGCTATGCCACTGTGTGGCCCGTATCAGCCCACCAGCCCACCAGCCCACCAGCCCCCAACTTAATCGAACCATATAACGATAAATTTTCGCAGTTTTGATAAAAACTAATTCCAGTAATAAGTTCGTATACAAAGGGCTATGTGTGGTAGACGTCCCGTCCTCCCTGAACCAACTTCCAGGGCTATGAAGTTCAACGTACCTACTTTGCTGGTCTACTCACTATAAGCTCATATATATATATACAGAGGGGGCATGAGCACTGTAATTTTATAATCTACTTAGATGTACATTAATCATTCCTCTTGGGAGACACATATGCATACGAATACAGGGTGTCTCGGTTCAGAGCCCAGGAAAAAATGGTTTGATCAAAATTGATCAGTTTTGATTAAAATCACGATATAAATTGATCAAATTTTAACGAAATCGATCAAATCAGATCAACTTAGATAAACTGGCACAGATATTGTTGGATCAATTTAGATCAAATGTTTTGTGGTTACATCAATTTTGATCAAGTATTGCTTGATATATTTTGATCCAACTGATTGAATCCAATCAATTTTGATCAAATGTTTTGTGTTTAGATTATATTTGATCTAAATTTTGTTTGATGTGCCTTGATCTGACTGATGGAATTCGATCAACTTTGATCAAACGATTTATGTTTACACTAAATTTGATCGAAATATTGTTTGATGTGCTTTAATCTAACTGACGAATTCAATCAACTTTGATCAGGTTTTTTGCAGATTCATCAAATTTGATCAGAGTAATGTTCATGATGTCTTAAATCTTATGGCATAATTGTTATTAGATTGATAGGCTTGATGATTTCCAACATTCCAACAATCTTGAGCAAGATTGCAATAATTTTTATAACTTTCAACTCTTTTTTTTTTTATACCCAGGTGAAAATAAACTTAAGAAGCGATATTCTCGAGAAAATCAAATTTAGGAAATGTTCTTCAAAAATTAATAGTTTTGATTCAAGATTTTAAGAAAGTACACATCAACAAATCCTAAAAATTCAATAAAACATCACAATTTCCACACTTTGAAAAAATCAAAAAGATTAAATAACCAACTTCCTTTTTCTTTTTTTCTCAAAAAGTTGTTCGAACATGAATTCATTTTTGAAAATTTGTATTTCAAAGAATTTTCCAAAGCGTTCCACCAATTTTTTGATTCTTCAGATATGGAAATCATTTTTTTTTCAAGTCCCAAAAAATAAAAAAAATCGATCGAAAACCCAGTTAAATTTTTTTTTGGTAAATTGTGGTTTATTGAAAAAATTTTAGCGAAAAAGGCGTGTTAAACAAATTTAAAAATTCAATTTCAAACAAAATTTGAAAAAGAAAAATCCTATAATTTTTTTTCAAAATTACTCACTAAATTTCAATAATTCCCCGAGGGCACACTCGATCGATAATATCGGAAGATGTAACGTATCGATAAAAAATCGTTTGAAAATCTATAGATGTTCTCACGATATTATAAAGATTTATCGGTACAATTTCATAGGCAAAAAATCTAAAAACTATCGAATTCGATATTATTAAGATTTTATGACGATATTCGTCAACGATACTATCGACAAAGAATATTAAATTTATCGATTCCGATTTTCCACCGATTTTGTGCAGATATTGAAACTACATTACCGACAAAGAATATTAAATTTATCGAATTCGATTTTTTAACGATTTTGTAAAGATATTTAAAACTATATTATCGACAGATTATATTAAATTTATCGAATCCGATTTTTTACCGATTTTGTAAAGATATTTGAAACTATATTATCGACACGTAATATGAAATTTCTCGATTTCGATTTTTTAACGATTTTGTGACGATATTTGAAACTATATTATCAACACCTAATATGAAATTTCTCGATTTCGATTTTTTAACGATTTTGTGACGATATTTGAAACTATATTATCGACAAATTATCTGAAATTTCTCGTATTCAATTTTTTAACGATTTTGTGAAGATATTTAAAACTATATTATCGACACGTAATATGAAATTCCTCGAACTCGATTTTTCAACGATTTTGTGGCGATCTTTGAAACTATATTATCGACAAATAATCTGAAATTTGTCGAACGATTTTTCAACGATTTTGTGACGATATTTAAAATTATTTCCAAATTTTAAAAATTGGTGAAAATTTTTTCAAGTCCAACACGTCTGGAAGTACTAAACTGTCTATTATAAGCGTTTTATTGCTAACTTCTCAACGATAAGGTATGGCATAGTGGATGAGGTAGAGGAATACCATGCAGGAGGTAGATAGTTCAAGCCCCATGGGTGGCATATTTTTTATAATTTTTTTGGACTTTTTTTGAAATGATCCTCTTACCGTAACATGAATAATGTGTTTAGGCATAGTTTAATGTATTAATTATGCTAATTAATGATTTTTAATTATAGAAAAAAGCTAGTAAAAGACGAAAAATCGGAATAAAAAATCGATAAAAAATCGACAGAATATCGAATTCTATACAGTGTCGCGAAAGTTCCGCCTAAATCGTAAATTATCTTTCGATATTATAGATAGATTATCGATAAAATATCTTACTATAATCTCGAAATTTTTACTAACTATAATTCGTCGATAATCTATCTATATATCGAAAGATAATTTCACGATTTAGGCGGAACTAACGCGACACTTTATCGAATTCGATATTCTGTCGATTTTTTATTTCGATAATTTGTCGATTGGTCGTCACAATTTCCAGGTAAAACTCACAAAATCTATCTCCAATAATTTTTGGAAACGTACTTATGAGAGACAATTTTTGGAGGGGGATTTTAGGTAATTTTTGAAGTTTTTACTAAAGAATAAAATATTAAAAACATCTGAAATCTGAAAAAATATAAATTTTTGCGCCTTAGATGGCTTTCCAAAAACGAGGTCTGATGGAGTTGGTGAGTTTTACCTGGCAGGTGACAAATTGTTCATTCTTTTTTTCAGTTTTTCACTATATGAACCCCCCTTTTCTTTCATAATAGGTATGTCGCTCCATGGTATCTAGAATTGTGAATCTGACTTGATTTGATCCATTTTGATCAAGTTCGGATCTATTTTGATCAAATTCGAGGTTGTCTCAATACTCGCACACAAAGTGTGGAGCAAAACGTACATAAGATCTTCGGGAATCCACATTACATTAGATCAACTTTTACGTTGATCCAAACAGGAGATGTGATCATTCCGCAAAGCACGAGGATGATTAGCTCTCCATTTGTTGATGGATTGTGATAGGAGTAGCGCTAGCATACTCATGAAATAAAATATAAAACTTTATTAGGAATTCATTATATCCTTTGATCAAAACTGATCAGAAAAACGTTGATCTAATTAGATCAAAAAAAATGTCTCTATCAAAATAGATTTAACTTGATCTATTTTAATCAAGATAAGTCAATTTTGATATATTTTGATCAAAATATATCAATTCAGATCCATTTTGATAGGTACATTTTTTTGATCCAATTAGATCACCGTATTTTGATCAAACCATTTTTTCCCGGGAGTAACCAGACTGGAGATTTAGGTAAGGTAAAACCAACTGCCAGAAACAAAAAACTTCATGTATGTACCTACACTAGTTGCCTATATCGATTTTAAAGGTGCAAGGCTTGCAAAAATTTCAAGTACCTACCGCCAAGACAATACCATGAAGCAAATGTAACTTTTTGAGATAAACAAAAAAAGACATGTAAACAATTTGCCTATATCTTTGAAAACGAAGGGACACCATGTGTACATGAAGTTGTTTGTTAGTGATACTCGGTTGTATCCCAATCTCAAGCCTTGTTATTCATTTCCGGGACACCCTGAATGACATTTGTAACGAAAGGGTGCAAAATGCAATGAGATTATGGCTTGTCAACTCCCTTCCCTCCCAAAGATTGACACCTGAGGGCTGAGACGAAGCAACTCGTCGTTTGGGTGATGTAATTTTATACCCAGGGTATATCTACAAGGGAACCTTGGCAGGTTGGCAACTCGTCAACTCCGATTGAGCTAAAATTTGGCTCACTGGAAGCCTCAGAACAAAATGGATGCATCGAAAAAGTTATCTTTTCATCTAGGTATTGAAAAATTAATTCTCAATACTTAATCCATTTCTATGATTTTTTAAAAATACCTATTCTCTTTGATTTTTCAGCAATTTTTAAAGTTTGTTTCAAAATTTATTTTTACAAATAATTTTTGCAAATTTTAGAATTTCAAAGTTTCAAAAATCAACTTTGAACAATAATTAAAATCGATTTTTTTGGGGCGGGGGGGGGGGGGGGGTGTAGTTAATAGCCGTTTTTTTGAAACAATTTTTCTGAAAGTTATTTTTGTTCAAGTTGAATTTTCTAATTTTTTCAGTTTTTTTTATTTGTTCGAAATAAGTAGATAAATATACGATTTTCAACAAATTTTTGAAAATTTTTTCAAAATTTTACGCATTTCTTACAACATGTTTTTGATCAATTGCTCCAAACCTGCTCTTTTACAATATTGGTGTAAATTTTTTAGCATTTTAAAAAAGTAATTTTTTAAAAAATTTTCAAAAATTCTGTTCTTTAATAAAACTCATTTTCCAAAATTAAAACTTCACAAAAGTTTTTCAAAAAAAAAAGAAGATTTTTCAAACATTTTTATAGGTTTGATTTCTTATCATTTCTTCTTTTTAATTTGTTTCAAAAATTCCATAATTTTTTTCACCCCTCTTGTTTGAAACTTCATCAGAATTGAAAAAAAAGAATCAAAAAGTGGTAATTTTTATAAAAACCAGTTTTATTAATTTTTTTCCGTTTTCAAAATTTTATTTTATTTTATTTCTAAAAAGATTAGAATACCTAATAAATTATTTTTTGAGTTTGTAAATTATGTTTTGAAAAATTTAAATTTTGTTAAAAATATATTTTTGTTATTTTTATTAATTTTTCAAAAATTATTTCAGGAAGATAACTAATTTTATTCCTTTATCAATTTTTTCCAAAAAACTAATTTTTTCTAATTTAACTTTTCCCTTTTCTCCCTTTTTTGAAAAAAATATGATACATGTAGGTACCAAATCATTTTTTCAAAAATTGAAGTGGTCCAAAGTTATTTGAAATTAAATTTCTAAAAATTCATTCTTTTCAAATTATTTTTCCATGAATTAATTTCACAGGATTTTTTCATTGCCAACTCAATTTTTATTATTTTTTCAGGAATTGAAATTTTCAGAACTTGAAAAAAACTTTTTTAAATTTTCATTTTTACAAATTTTCCAAGATTCCACTTAACAACATTTCTTCAAAAAATACTTGATTTTTAAAAAATTCTTATTCATTTCTTACAATTTTTTTCCAAAAATTTATTTTATTCAATGATTGTTTTACTTTTTTTCAATATCTACCAAATTAACATCCTTAGAATTTAAAAAAAAAAAAATATTTTTTCATTAGGTACCTAGTTCATATTTTATTCTTCATACCTAATTTCATAGAAATTTTTTCGTAAAAATAAGAATTATTTGTTTTCAAAATTTTTACAAAATTAATTTTTTAATAATTTTTTTCTCTTTTCAATATTTCATTTTGCATAATTCAAAATGAATGATGTTCAATTTTTTTTTCAAAAATTATTCCTCAAAATTAAAAAAAAAATTAATTGTTATAAACTTTTCTGAAATTATTTTCGAAACATATTTCAAAATTACTTATTCCTCTAATTTTTTCAAGATTTCAAAAAATGTAATTTGTTTTACATTTTCAAAAAAAGATTCGTCATTTTTTTCAATTTTTCTTTTTTTTTTACAATTTTTCAATATTCCACTTCACTACTTTTTTTCGTAAAATGATTTTCAAAACTTTAGAAAAAATTAGTTTCTAAAATTCTCTCTAAAATAATGCTTTTCTCAATTTTTCTAAAAATTGATTCCTTCATTTTAATTTTTTTTAAATTGTGAATAAAATCTTTTTTTTATCATTTTTTTTCTTCAAAAATTAAACATTCCCTTCAAATCTTTTTAATTTTTTTTTTCTATTGTTATTTTTTCCTATTTTTAAAAAAATTGATAAAATCAAAATTTTTTCAGAATAGAAATTTTACAATTCCTTCTCATCATGTTTTTCCAAAAATTCTTCAGATGAGTACTTTACCCCTCCCCCCCTCTTCCCAAAAATCCTCACTTCTTTGTTAAAAATTGTGTTTTTTTTTTAATTTTCTCAAAAATTATTGTAAAAAAGTAATTTGAAATGATTTTATTTTTTCAATTAAGTTAATTTTTCAGTTTCTTCATATTATACCTACCTACTCATACTTAATAATTCTGATTTTAAATTTGTTACAATTCTTCATATTTTTTCTATTTTTCCAAATATTTTTCCTAAAAACTTTTCAAAAAATGGATTTTTTTCAGTTAATTTTTTTTTTCAAATTTTTCATAGAATGACTTGGGTTTAAAAGTATCACTCCACATTTTTTCAAAAATTATTATCATTAGAAATTTTTCACTTTACCGTTTTAAAGTTTTCAAAGTTTTTTCTTAAAATTTTTACAAAAATAGATTCATTTAGATGAGAAATTCTTCAAAATTGAATTTTTAAAAATACAAGTGCTTTATCAAAACTTTTTCCAATAATCAATTTTTCATTTTTTCAAGATTAATATTATTAAACTTCTCATGAAAAATAATTTCTTCAAATTTTTTCGAAATTCAATTTCCATCAACGATTTTTTCTCATTTTCTCCAAAACCTTCTCGAACTAAAATTTTTCACCAAAATTACTTTTTCCCAAATCATTGCCAATACCAGCGTAATCGAACACATTTCAAGTTCATGATACCAGTCAACCGAGCAATTCCACACTCGCTATCATAAACTCGTAAACCAGTTCAGTTCGCAATCATGAATCAAAAACCAGAATAATAAAATAATCCCAGTTCGCGGTGGTGATTTAACATTGAAAATTACCAATTCCTCTCGAATGAGAGTACCCATACGAGTATAACTTCCCACACGACGAGACGTCTGTCTCGTTTAATTCGACAAAATAATAATAATAAAAAAATAAATTAATAAAATTGAAAACTTGTATATTTTCGTAATAAAAATACCATCGTTTATTACGTATTCAGTCACACACGCGAAAAAAAAAATCGAAATTATCAACATTAATTATATCCGTATATTCGAGAAGTAATAATTTTTTATTTCTTCAAATAAGTACGTATACTTCTCTCTACGACAACAAAATACACGAGTATTCTTAAAAAATAACCACGATTTAAAATATACACTATAACAAAAAAGAAAAAACAAAAATAACAAAAAAACGGTTAACAGTGATTTTTGACAAAAAAAAAAGAAAAAAAAAGAAAAATAAAATAAAAAGAAAGAAAGAAAAAAGAAAAGAAAAATTTATATAATTAAATATGTCTAATATAAGTATAATTAATATAAATTGTAGATCATTGCACTTATATCTTTTTTCTTTTTTTCTTTTCAATACAAAAAGAAACATCGAAACAAAAATATTTAAAAATAATGAACAGACTTTTGAGGGGGGAAATGATAATAAATAAGATAATAAGTGGAATTTTGGAATTGATATTGAAGATATGAAAGAACTTACAGGCAAGGGGGAGATGTAGGGTGGGGAATTGTGAAAGTGGACATATTATATTATAGATATGGATATAGCTTCGAAAGTAGGTATAATAATAATTATGATTTTCATTTGGACTCGTACAGAGATACATTGGATTGGAATCTGCGCAGGAGATCACGAGCAAATATTGGCTCTTGACGTAGTAATAATGAGGACGAATTAGCTATTTTTTAGAAGCATTTTGAACTCGACCAATATCATTTCAAAAACATCGATAGATCGGTGAAGAGAAACACACAAAAATGAGAAAAACAAAACCCTCCCATCTAATGATGAGAAGCCGATCCTAATTTAGAATTATAAAACAAATAAGGCGAAAAAGCTGGATGCATGGCGGGGTTAGCCTGCATTGAGAAAAGCGACGGTGGTAAATAGGGTGGCTTCGAGTACGGATGATACCTAGCGGTGGAGAGCGGACTGAGCGGAGGCGTCGGGTAGCTCCGATTGAGTAACGAATGAGCTGACACATTTAGCAGCGACTCCGAGGACGTATGAGTCCTGAGATGCTGCAGCAGTTCTTCAGAGGTAAGGAATCGTTTGCCACAATATGTGGCATCGCCTCCGATCCACGAGCATATATAAGGCATCTGCGATGCGGCCGCCAGAGCCGCCAGTTGAGCTTGAGCGTACGCCGCCGCCAACGTATTTCCGTGGTTACCGGATAAGAAATTAGCAGATTTGATATCACATTGCGTGCACCCAGGCGGGCACGGTTTGCCATTCTGAGCGGACGCAGCCAATAGATGCGAACTCAGCTGGCAACTGGTACAATACGGGTCTCGGCAAATGGCCGGAATCATACCACTGTCTCCTCCGGAGGCGCTCTTCAAGCGTCCGTAGTTCAGGTACGGATTCATGCCCGCCTTCAACGGATGCGATAGCAGACTAGAGGCCATTACGTCCAGCGGTAATGAAGGGTAATTAGGAATAAGGTTGTGCGATGTGGATGTCGGTAGCGATAACGATTTCAGCGAGCTGATCGGATCTGCACTGGTCTTCGTTAGCGGACTAGACGTGGTAGGGTTGCTTTGAGGCCGCGAAGAGGGCGCCTCCGAAGGTATAGGCGTCCTCCTGGTACCTGGCGAAGAACTGGGTGAGCTCACGCTTCTGACCGAGTCTTGACTCTGCGACTGTAACATCTTGGGCGATGGCTTCTTATCACCCATGGACTTGGAATCGTCTTTCAAGCAGCTCTCGTAAGGTTTGAAGCTAGACTTGGGGGCGGTGACCGGAGACGAACCGTTGGACGAGGACGAAGGAGATGATTTTTCTCTTTGGTTTTTACTCGAATGCTTATCGGAGGCTGTGGCTGAAGAGTTCAACGCTGCTGAGGATTTCGTGTTTGGCGAATCTGATCCGATTTGACTGCATGTTTGAGCCAGCAAAGCCAAAGGACTCTTTTTCGCGTCCAACTGCAACAGAACGAAACGACAACTTGCAGGTTAATTATTTTGTCGTTTGGAAAATTTTTAATACGTTAATTACCTACGTCATAACGTTATATAAACGAATGGCTCATAATTTTACGACCTTCCTCCCACCCATCCTCCCATTTCTGCATATTTTTTCATCAAATTCATTTCTTACTTAGTCGTAAATTTTATTAGCCATACAAATTAACGAGCTCTCCAAATTAAATAAAGTATGAGTATTTTTAGTGCACCAGTTATCATTCGTTTACAAAGATGACGTAATACTTTTATAGGACAAATTTCACCTCTATACCTCGATTTCGACCCCCTCCTCCTCTTCAAACCCCACTTCCTCACCTCCGACGTATAACTGTAAAATGTAATTTTTATTGAAATTGCGTTTAGCTTCAGCAGCGTATGTGCCAGTTCAAAATGTAAATGAAGATATTTTCTATCACTTTTTTCTTCTTCTTCTTCTTCTGTTGTCGAAAGAGAACATAATAAAGAAGACGCGGAAGAGAGCATATGATCGGAAAGCTAGAAATATTTAATTATTTCATTAATTCAGCTTTTCATCTTCCTATTCATATTTATCACGATTTCGCATTTCACGTTCGCTATTAATCTCAATATATTCGCGTTTAATGTTCGCAATTTACATATTATAGTTTACAGAAGATGATTTTTATTCAACTGTTTCTTCTGCTTTTGCTTTTCGTGTCGCGTCGTCGTCGTGTTTTTCATTTTGTTCAATTATGCGCTACTTTGAGAGTGCTACTGTTTTTGTATAATCGTATCAGAAGTGAGAGGAGATGAAAGGAGCTCTGCATGTGAGCGAAAAAGATCGTGGATTCGTGTTAAACTAATATTAATATTTTGTCTATTTGCCAGTCTATAACAAAAGGCAGGCGAAGATCTTGAGCTTGACGTTTCAATGCATCTTGTAAGAGATGGCTAATTCTAATTCATCGTGGTATTGGACAGAATCTAATCTTATTTGTTTTCTAAATGGTACTTGAAGGCTCTTGCGAAAAAAGAAAGTTTCATACAGAATAGTAGCAAGAAAAAAAATCACGAATTTTAAAAAATTTCAAGAGTGATAATAAGGAATTAAAGACAACCATCCCAGGGTGGCAAAGGAAATTTTCTCTCAAATGAAGTAAAATATTTTTTTTTAAATGGAAAAAATCGATGGAATACCCAAAAAATTAACACTCGAGTGAAGTTGAAAAAATTTACAATTTTTAAATAAACTGAAAATAATTAAAAATTGGAAAAATTAAAAAAAAAATAAAAATAATATTGGTTCAGTTTAAATCAAAGGTAATAAGTAAAACCTAATGAAATCAGAAATTTGAAGAAATGAAAAAATCTGAAGTTAAGAAAAATAAAACCTGAATTATACTTGAATGACTGGAAATTTGTGAAACAACGCAATTGAAACATCAGTAGAGATTTCATAAGAGTTCAAAGTTACAGGTTTTTGAGGATTTTACAACAATCCACAGACATTTCGAATTTTTCACAGAATTTCACAAGCCATTAAAAATACAATCCACAAACATTGGGAAAATTTCACAGAAATCTGCAGAAACTCAAAGGCAGAAGCATTCAAAAGATTTCACTGATATACAGAGGATTCTACAGGGCAGAATTCAGGAGCACACCTATCAGAAGAATTCGTGGACATTCATAACTTCATAAGATTTCACGTGAATTTAGGGTCACAGACATTCAGAACATTTCACAAAAATTCAAGGGCACGAGCATTAAAAAAATTTCACTAAAATTCACAGGTATTCATCAGATGTCACAGAAATCCAAAGGCATTCAAAAAATTCCACAAGAATTCTGATTATTTCAGAAGTATTCCGAAGATTTCACAGGAAATTCAGACACACCAGCATTCAAAAAATTTAATTGAAATTCACAGACAACGTAGAGGATTTACAGAAATAAAGAGTTGAAAGCATTCTAAATATTGCACAGGAATTCAGAAGAATAAAAATTATATCACCAAAATTCAGCAAAAGCACTTGAAGCATTCAGAAATGTTCAGTAAATTTCACAAAAATTCACAAACAATCCAGAGGATTTAATGGCATCCAGATGACATCACAGGCATTAAAAGCAAAAAGATTTAGCATAGAATCAGGGTCACACAAAGTATTCTACAGGAATCCTTCACATACCAACATTTGAAGAATTCACAGAAATCCACAACCAATGACGACAATTTGCAGACAATAATTAAAAGGATTCAACATACAAATTCAGAACCACCTGTGCAAAGGATTTTAAAGGAAACTGGAATTCAGAAACACACATATTCAAAAAATTCACGAACATTCATAGGATTTCAAATGAATTCAGAATCACAGACATTCAGAAAAGTTCACGTAAATTCAGGCACACAACTGACATGACACAAGCATTCAAAAGTTTCACAAAAATTCATGGTCATTCAACAGATTTTACAGAAATCCAAAGACATTCTGAAAATTCCACACAAGAATTCTGAATTTATTTCACAAGTACTCAGAAGATTTCACAGGAATTCAGGCACACAAGCATTTGAAAGATTTCAAAGAAATTCACAGACAACGAAGAGTAATGATGAAGAGGATTCTACAGGAATCCTTCAAATACCAGCATTTGAAGGATATGAGGATTCTACAGGAAGCCTTCATATGATTCTACAGGAATCCTTCAAATACCAGCATTTGAAGGATTCACAGACATTCAGAGGATCACATGAAATCAGAGTTACAGCCATTCAGCGCAAAGTTCACAGGAATTCAAGAAAGAGTACAAATACTTGGAAGAATTTGCAAACATTCGTAGGATTTCAAGTGAATTCAGAATCAAAGACATTCAGAAGATTTCATGGAAATTCAGGGACACAACCGACACAAGCATTCAAAAGATTTCACAAAAATTCATGGTCATCCTGAAAATTCACAAGAATTCTGAATATTTCATAAGTATTCAGAAGATTTCTCAGGAATTTAGGTACACAAGCATTTGAGGATTTCAAAGAAATTCATAGACAACAAAGAATATTCACAGGAACACACAGTTGTGAGCATCAGAAGCATAAACATGCCATCACCAAAATTCAAAGGGACAAAAATTTGGAGCATTCGCAGATATTCGGAATACGTATTTCACAGAAATTCACAAAAATGATGAAGAGGATTTAACAGGAATTATTCAAATACCAGCATTTGAAGAATTCACAAGACATTCAGAGGATCACATGAAATCTGAGTTACAGCCATTCAGAAAAGTTTACAGGAATTCAGGAGCACAGATACTTGGAAGAATTTGCAAACATTCAGAGGATTTCACATGAATTCAGGATCATATTAATCCTCTAGACCATTTCACCAAAATTCATAGGCATTAAAAGGTGTTAATAGGAATTCACTTCAGGAGATTCCATAAGAATTCACAGGCACAGGAACTAGAGTCACAGTCATCTCATGAATCCGAAAAAATTCACGAAAATTCAACAGACAGCAACAATAATTAAGGAGAATTTACAAACTAGGTCGTTCGTTCAAATTTTTTTTAAAGATTTGTTTCAATTTTTACGACTTTTCCTAATCCAAAATTCAACGCTGATTTCGAAAATGAAGTTAGTTTTTGCCCACTAAGTAAGATTTCTTGGCAAAAATGAAGAGTTTTCCTCCAAATATGACCTCCAATACAGTAATCTTCAACATTTTTAAACCCAAGGTTTACGTACAAGTGTACAACCTTTTACTATAATCAATTCAAGACTCAAGAGGTAAAAATTTGATTTTAAGCAAATATTTCATTATTATTTTTTTAATTAAATTTTTAAAAATTTGATAAAAATCGACAAATGGGCTTAATTAAAATTGAAAAAGACTGTCAAATGAAAAAAATGAGTACTCAGATTAAAATTGACTAGAATTCTATGTGGAGTACAAGAACTTTGGAGCAGTTAGAATTTGGAAAAAATCCAATCCGATATTGACTTCTTCTTGTCCTGGTTACGATTCCACAAATCAGTTCAAATTTCAGTATGCAAATTCTTCCAAAATACCCCCAAAATTACACGTTACCATAACCCATCCCTCACTACACGTACAAACAAACTTCAAAAGGTGATACGTTGGCAGATTTTCGATAAATGCTCTACAAGGACCCGGGTATCGGCAATTGACCCGGTTTAGCACGATATTCGCGGCCGGGGCTGGCACCTTCAGCATACATAAATACATCATCGACGTTGAACTTTTATATAGGTGGTATATCGCAGCGAGAGAGCAAGAGAGAGAGAGAGAACTTATTACGCCATAAAATATGCAAATATATTCCCAGTCCTGTAACTTTTCCAAGTATTTATTACCATTGCGGACCATATTTATGGTAGAAACATCGTGCGACTTGCTATGTTTACGAATTAAATCATCATGATTTACGATTATGATTGAAAACACGAAACTGACAATTTAAACCGTCGACGTCCGCGTCGCGCCGCCCTTCCTGTAAAAGGTAGAGGTACGTTTAACCTCGGCACAATGTAATACCGATATTAACGGGCGTAAACTTGTCATTACTTGTTCATAAATTTTGATGAAATTATTAGTTGTTGGAACGAGGCGGCAAAACGTATTAAAATTGCATAAAATTCTCCGTAATAATTCATCGTTCGCCGCAGCCGCAGCATCGCATAAAATGTACAATGTAATTACGGGTACGAACGGTCAAACGAACCTGGTTTTTACACGTACGTTGTACGTCGTCGTCCTCAGTCCTCACATACCCTGCATTTTGCACTTCGCCTGATTCATAGACATTTTACTTTTATATAATATGGACCGCTCGTCCAATGTTAAAATCAGCCCGTTTTTGAAGCACGACGTTCTATTTTGATAAAACGCTTCTGCTCATGCACAAACAAACGTGTTTGTGTATTTTACAAATAATAAGTCGTTGTATTGGTAACGCACACAACGTAAGGGCAAATACTTTACATGTATAATACTGGAAACTCTGTGCTTTTGATTTGACTCCCAAGAAGAGCGCTCTCTAAGCGGCTCGGCATGAAACTAATTCCAGGTTTTCGACTAATCGTCGCGTGATTCGCCCTCTGATTGGTTGAAGACATGACGATCGGTCGAAAGTCTGAGAATAGTTTCATGCCGAGCCGCTAAGAGAGCGCTTTTGTTGGGAGTCACTTGTCCCCATTGGAGTTTCCAGTATTATATATGTAAAGTATTTGGTAAGGGTCGAAAAATGATATTGTAAATACACACTCACACTACTTCACTTGTGCTTCAAAACCGCTGATTTACACGAGCGGTCCATATATAAAAGTAAAAGATCTATGGCCTGATTAATGAATTTACATCATGCTACATTTGCGGAACGGTGCGGCGCGCCGTTTCCAATTTTTATTTATTTTTGCTCTTGTATTCCAACTGACCGTTTCAATACGCGATTATAACGTTTTATAGTTAATATTTCATTTTAAGTACCCTATCCTATCCTATCGTATCGCAAAACCCTTATATTGGATTTTTTTTTTACCCTCTCCTCTTCGTGGTTCGTATCGTGAGAGAACTCCATCTCTTTAACCCCGTCCCCTCGGCCTCAGGGTCCATACGATATCCCATAGCATCGCAAAAATATACCATAAATAAATTGATTTTTATCGACAGCTCGCCCGTCGAGCCGACGAGCAATATTGTCATATTTTTTTTATTCATTCGATATGCGGAATTTTTACCAAGCTAAAATTTATTGCAGTCGTATATTTCTTTTTGCTCGAATACGGAAATGTGAGGATAAAAAAAAGGGGTGTCGGTTTAAATGCCAAAAAATATAACGGGGTGTATTTTAGACGCATCGATAACTGAACACGTATGCATGCTGGAGAAATTTTTGGAATGAGGTTTGTCTAGCACACTTAAACAAGGGTTGTATATTTCTGAATATTCAATATTATCGACGTATTTTGTACACAAACCACGAATGAAAAGATACCTACTCTTGAATTGTACAATTTCATTGATTAAGTAATTTTTGAAATTAAGATTGCTAAATTAAAAAAATTAAAATTAGCAACAAGTTAGAAAAATACTAAAAATTAAAAATCACTAAAAATGAGCATAAAATCTTCATTAAAAAATTAAAAATATTGAGAAAATAAAAATAAAAAACGAAAATAATAAAACGTTGAAAATTAAAATGGCAAAAAATTTGAAAAATTGGAACTGAAAAAAATGAACATTAAAAAAGTAACAAATTTTCAAAAGTATGGAAAATTCATAAAAATGAAAAATCGATAAAAATTGAAATCAATGGGAAAGTTTAAAAAAATAAAAAATTTGATAAAAATTGAAATTGATGCCGAAAATTTAAAAAGTTTTATCATTAAGAAAAGTAAGAAAATGCAAAAGTAAGAAAAATTAAAAAAAAAAAAATTAAAAACTGATGAAATAAAAAAATAAGCAAAATGAATGAAAACTGAAAAAAATTGTAAGTAATTAAATTCAATTTTAATCTAAAAAAATTGAGAAATTTTCAAAATGGAAAGATTAAACATTTAAGAAATATTGAAAATGAGATATAGTAAAATTTCAAAACAGGTATAAGTACATAAAAAAATAAATGTTGTAAAAAATAAAAATAGGAATAAAATCACCAAAAATTGGGAAAATATCTTTGAAAAATTTGAATAAAAAAAAAAATTGAAATTATTATTTTTTAAAAATAGAATTAGAAAAAATACTCCAGGTCAATGACTAAGACAAAAAAAATATATAATTTCAAAATTAAATTTAAAAAAAAGGAACTGGTAAAACATTGAACTAGGTATTGGATTAGAACGACAAAAAATTGAAAAAATTTTGAAATTCAAAAAATTGAAATGGTTGAAAGTTGTAGAAGTAGTAAGAAAAATTTTTAAAAATTGAAATTTCATAAGAATTGAAATTATAGAGTAAGGTAGAATATGAACTGAGCAATGTCAGTCAATAAATAAATAAAGATTTTATTCGCATAAAAAAGTGTGATTTGAGGAAAGAGGTTCGTTAATCATTTATTTTATAGAACTGAAATCATTGAAAAATTGAAAAAGCGAAATGAAAATAGAAAAAAAAAATGACTGAAAAGAGAGAAAAAAAAAATTAAAAAAATTAAATACTACCTAATGAAAATGATACTTTTGTGAAAACAGGAGTTGAAAGACTAAAAAAAAATTAAATTCTGAAATTTGAAGAATCAAAATTCAAAAGAGAAAAAAACTGAAGAATAAAAAAAAAACGAAACAAAACTAATTACACACAGAAATTTTAAAAAATTAGTGAATAACAAAAATTTAAAAATTTTGAAAACTAAAACAAGGAAAGTACCAGAAATTTGAAAAAAAATGAAAGTTGAAAAAATAAGATCTTGTAAAAATGAAATAATAACATTTAAAATATTTGAAATTGAAGAAAATGAGCAACAGACAGGTTATAGAAATTAAAAAAGAAGAATTAAAATTGAAAACATAATCATAAAAAAATAAAAAAATTGAAACAGTAAAAAATTAGACATAAAAAATACCAGAAATTTTCACGGAATATTTTTAAAAATCAAAATTATTTGGACGATGGCCGACAATAGGAAATAATTGGAAAATTTAAAACGGATGAAAAAAAGACCCAAGACATATACTTAATAGGTAAAACCTAAAAAACTGACAAGAAAATAGGAAAATTTTGAAATTTGAAAAAAAAAAACACAGAAAAATTGGAATTAGAAAAAATTAAACATGAAAAAATTGAAAAAATATTCAGAGAAAATTTTTTAAAATTAAA
Source organism: Balanococcus diminutus (assembly GCA_959613365.1). Classification (NCBI taxonomy): domain Eukaryota; kingdom Metazoa; phylum Arthropoda; class Insecta; order Hemiptera; family Pseudococcidae; genus Balanococcus; species Balanococcus diminutus. The sequence goes on along the minus strand of OY390716.1, from coordinate 57,714,236 downwards.
ATTCTTATCTCATCTTATTAAGAAGATGACTGGAAACAAAAAAAAAAAAAAAAAAAAAAAAAAAAAAAGTTGAAAATCAAAAATTACCAAGAATGAGAAGAAAGTTCTGAATTTAAAAATTCAGACTACAGAAAAGAAAAAAAATATGAACATCCTGAAAATATGGAACGAATTATAAAATAAAAGTTGAATATAAAACAGGAATAATTTTTTTAAAATACATATAAAAAAAAATAGAAAATAAAAAAATAAAAAATAAAATGAAATTTGAAAAATTGCAAAAATTAAACATTGAAAAAAATGAGTAGAATAATTAAACTAAAAATGACTAAAATTGTAAAATAAATAAATAAATAAATAAAAAATAAAAAAATACGAAAAACTGAATCAATTTCCATTCCTTTTAACACAGAAATAATCTTCTATCACCCTCGAACTCTCAAATAAACTATCACCAACCTCTCTGTGCTAAATTTACCCATCGAACGTCACACGACACAAAGTATTTACGGGTCATTAGCGAATAAATTACAGAATATAGTTCGACGTGGAAACGACGATATCGATACAAAAGTTCACAGCTGCTCAAACACCAAGGCACGCTAGTTCTTTAAACATCGCATCGTTGTCGTCGTAAAACTTTTCTCCACGACGACGACGTGCGATGTCATAGAGAAAGAAGGTAAGAAATTTTTCACAAATGTTTACATAAGTAGAGTGAGACAAAATAATAAAACACCAGCCTCGAATGCAAACAAACGTGCAAACGTAACGTAATTTATCACATGGTTAAACGTTCTCAAAATACAAATAAGTTCAAAGAATAAAAAATTCAATACGAAGAAATAAAATGAGACTATTGAACGATGTACTAAAAAGTGATACTCGTACGTATAAAATTTGTATAGTATTTTAAGCCCAGACAAAATAGTATCACTCCAGTTTATTTTATTTTTTTTATACAGCTTTAATGAAGTATAAATTAGAACCACGTCGAATATAATGTACATACCTATAAATGCAAAGTTACTTTTAGCATGCTAACGACTTTATATATGGAACGTGAAACAATTGAAATTTCCAACATCTGTTTTGTATTTAATTGGGGTTGTAGAATCGTACAGATATATACGCAGTGAAGAGTCGTAACAAAGGGTTTTCGCTCATTATAGGGCAATTAAAACGACTCAGTGTACGATGGCGCGATGCGAACTTACACTAGTGTGCTTCTTATGGCTTGGTGTTATGTGTGTTTGCAATGTATCTCTCTCTATATAGTACGAGAGTACTTACGCTATAAGAGAATCTGTGCAGAGCGGTTATAGAATCACTCTAGAATGTTTAGTGTTAATTAAGAATGTGGTAGAGACCTCGCTCGAGTCGAATAGGGCTGCAGAGTGAAGAGCAAGGGCGACCGTATAACAACATAGAGAGAACGAGACGACGACGAAACAAAATACTTAAATAGTTGTTTTTTTCTCTTTTTCTCGTTATTTGACCATGTGCCAGACGAAATTTATATCTGTTTTAGTTACAGAATGAAAAACGCTTAATGCAGTAACGTCGCTAAGATTGTTTTTAAACTCACTTGCTTTGATTAACGGCCTACTTCAAAGAAACTCATTAAATTAAAACACTGCTTCTGGCATTTCTCTTCTATATAGTAAACCGAGGCGCATTCTTAATTCGGTCTTATGCCTTTTAACTGAGGCGTTCTTTTTTTGCCCCTTCGCTCTTCTTTTCATAAGACGCCACTCTCTTTCGATGCTCGGTACATTTATGCGAGAGGTAAAACACATTATAAACTTTTGCCTCTGCTCTAACCCTCCTTGCACTTATTTTTCTACTCCTCCTCGCGATCCTACCGCAATAAATAATCTGTGCACATCCGGTGCATGTGATAGCGACGAGCCAGCAACAAAACACCACAAATTAAATTTACCCAGCGGTTGCGTAATAAATTATATCAACGTCTAAAGCAAGATTCAACAATAAGATGTAATGTCAACAAAGTTGCCATGTTCGTCGTTGCGTAGAATTCGAGCTAGGATCGGTTCGGATTTTGAAAACGTTAAAGAGTGAACGAAATCGATCATCAACATTTTCATCACTCAAACTCAATTTGCTCGTATTTTCTGTCTTATTTTTCTTCCATTTTCCTCATTTTTCTGCCATATTGATCATTTTGGTAATTCAAATCTTTTTTTTTTTTTTAATTTATTTATAGTAGGTATTTTGTGTCATTTGTGTCCACCTCAATTTTTTGTAATTTTTGCCACAAGTGATTTTTTCCATTTTTTAAATTTTTAAAATTTTTTTTTGTTACCATTAATTCGTAAAAAATGTTGCGGAAAAAAAGTTAAAATTAATTGATAAAAATAAATTAATAAAATTAATTTTTAATCAATTATTATTTTAAAAAATATTTAATAATAAAGGTGATCAAAAAATAAATCTAGAAAAAATAGAAGAAATAACTCCTATATTTTTGAAATCGTCACTTCCCTTTTTTTGGTTATTTTCTCGATTACAGTATTTTTTGTACTTTATGCCACTTCTCTTTTTTTCGTCATATTTGGCCATTTTTGCCATCAGCGAATTTTATGTCAACTTCGTAATTTTGTCCCATATATACTTTCTCTCAATTTTGTTATTTCTATTATTTTATGATTACTATTTTTTCATTCATTTGTATTATTCTCTGATTTAAATCATTTCTGGCCTTTTTTTTTGTAATTTTTGTCATTTATGTTGCTTTAGAATTTTCTGTCATCAACGTCACATCTCTTATTTTGTCACTTTTTGTGATTTCAGCATTAGTCACTTAGCGTTTTTTTCCATCATTTTTTAAATTTTTTCACTCGTGCATTTTTCATTAATTTTTCCATTTTTGTCTTTTTTGTCATTCTTACCTACAGTTATTTTTGTGGTTTCAGTACTTTTTGTCATTATTCATGTCATTTTCCTTTTTTTGTGATTTCTGGATTTGTCACTAAGTCTTTTTTTCTATCATTTTTGTAATTTTTGAAATTTGCACATTTTTTGTCAATTTTGTCATTTTTATTTCTTCGGTCATTTTTGTGGCTGCAGTATTTTCTGTCATTTATGACACTTCCGCATTTGTGTAATTTTTGTAATTTTTGCCACTTGCACATTTTTTGCCCATTTAGGCATTTTTATTTTTTCAGTAATTTCTGTCGTTTTAATATTTTCTGTCATTTATGACACTTCTCCCTTTTTCGTCTTTTTGTAATTTTTGTCACTTGTGCATTTCTGTACAATTTTGACTTCCTTATTAATTATGTCATTTTTACTTTTTCTGCAGTTTTTGTGATTTACATTTTTTCTGTCACATTTGCCATTTTTGTCACTCCAGTCACTTCACTGACTTTAGGTAGGTGTAATTCATATCACTTTTTTCACTTGAGTGACTTCTGCTATTTTGTATTTTTTTTAAAACTTTTTTCTTCTTTTATTTCTGTATTTTTTTTTATTCATTTGTTTTTTCATTTCGGACGATTGTGAATTTTTGTACCTACATAATTTATTTCAAAAACTGTGTCAGTGTTTTGGCAATATTATCATTTTTTTAAAATTAATTTTCCAATATTTTGATTATATTTTAGCAACTTTTAAAATAAATACTCGAGAGAGACTTGATACAAATTTTTTTGAAAATGTTCTGTAATTTAGGAAGACAACAATAATAACAAAAAATTAGAATCGTTAAAAATATACAAGTTGATGTTTCATCTAAATTTTCATCAAATTATTCACAAATAAAATTCTTCTTCCAAAATTTTTAAAAGTAAATAAAGATTTGATTAAATTTTATCCAAATTTTTTATCAAAGTATCCCCAATTTTTTTTTTTCATCACTATTTTCTGTATCTTCATCAAATTACTTTCTGAAAAAGTATTAATCATTTACCCCCTAATTTTTCATTCTAATTTTTATCATAATTTTAATTAAAAATTATCTGATTTGTCATTAATTTTTTTCATAACTTTTTTTCCTGAAATATTGTCCATCAAATTTATTTTCTAATTTTTTCAATAATTTTCATCAAAATTTTTCTTTCAAATTTTCTCAAAAAAATGTAGATTAATTCTTTCCTCCAATTTTTTTAACAATTTTATTCATTTTAAAATGTTTTTCATGCTCCCTATTCAAATTTTGTCTTCGAAAGTTCTTTTGAATAAATTGATAATTTAATTTCGTGTTTTAGTTTTTCATCTAAATTTTGTAAACAGAACTTTTCTAATTAAGTTTTAAAGAAATTTTCAAGCTTATCATGAAAAAAAATCTTAAGGAACTTATTTTGAAAAAATTTTCTGATAATTTTAAAGTGCTTATGTTGGAAAAAATAAATTGAAAAATACCCCTGTTCTGAAAAATACTTTGAAAAAAGTTTTAAAAAGTTGTTTTAAAAAAATCTAGTCATTTTTAGATAAAAAAACTTGAAAAAATTTAATTTTAAAAAAAATATAACAATTATTTACATCAATAACGAGGTAACAAAAAAAACATGTTCTCCCCACTTTCTTTTTCCATATTGTGATTACCAAACGTGGAAATAGTCCAATCCCCGAAAATTCGTCTTCATTCCCATCCCAATACATCGTAATTTCTGTACATGAGAAGAAAACCTGTTGCTCGAACCTGTTCGTGACATTTTATCCAAAGAGACAAGCAGCAGCCGCCACACTGGGAGCAAAAGATGGCACGATATTGCCATGTGAAGTAATGGTTTCATCGTTCGTGGTCGTAAAATTCATCAACGTATAAATATGTAAAATGCCCCATGCCAGTAGCCACCTTGTGATGATGTAGATTTTAATTTTTTTTCACTACCGGTATAACGCTCTGCTCTGAGCTGGTACCTGTGTTTTGATGTCGCCGTCATATGACTTGGTCGATGGTCTACTCACAGATATGTTATTTGGTTATTTCCATATTATTACGATCCACTGGAGTGGAATTTCCATCTTGGTGTTCTCCACAATATAAAGGTATAAATGATGAGCACTGAACCGAGCCGAAATCCGCTGGATATTTATATTGTCAAAGATGATTATTACCATACAACTCATCCACAATTCGGTGCCAAGACCTACCTAGCTAACGAACTGCAGGCATTAATGATATTTCAAATATACCATCAGATATCGTATCGTATAACTGGTACTTTAACTATGAATCTATGCAACATACAGAAGCTAGTACGAGGATTTTAGGACCTCCTGTTGATTCGATCGTAACCTGACAAAAAAAAGAAGAGATATCGGATGTGGCATGTGGCATAGTCGAAATATCAAGGTGATCAGTGCCGAGATAATGTGAGCAATTATTGAAAGTTACGATAGTAATTAAGTGCCCTACTAGTTTTACGAGTAGGTGCTTTTCGAAAGCTGATTTTTTTACATTGATACTGAAGAGTTACACACTGGAAATTTTTTTATTAAATTCTAAAAAAAATTCTCGACTACGATGTATTTTTTGGAGGGGGAAGGGGGGGGGGGGGTGATGAGTGAAAAATTCGACAATCAAATCAAGATTACCTAATCTTCTCTTTACAATATATTTTCATCTCACTGGTAGCTGATTTTTATTTAAAAAAATGAGAATAACTCAAATTAATCCAAGAAAGTTTCCCACCAAATGGGTCACTTTAGATTCCATGATTTGAACAATAGATCATGATCATGCAAAATTTCAAAAAAAAAAAAAAATAATAAAATAACATCAAGATTTTAGTTTTGAGAGGTCAAAATTTCGTTTACAAAATTAAGCATTAGAATAAATTTTTTGATTGTAATGATTTAATCGATTTTTTGATCATAAATTCGGTTTCGTCGAATCGATCAATTTTTCCATTTCAAAAAATCGAAAAAAATCTAATTATAAATCGATCAGTTTTTTCCATTCCATCAAAAAGCATCATCACCACTGTGTAGATGTACCGTATTATTTAATGAACAGCAATTAGAAACATCCACTCATCTTTTATTTGATTGTCCATATAATTATGATCTACGTAATAAATATAAAGACACAATAGATTTTAATAATCCTGAAACCTACTACAGTAAGTATTTCCTTAGTTTATCGAGGGAAATTATGGAGAGGCAATACACACGATATGGTTTTCCATAGTAAGTAATACTGACATCATATTTTCACAAATACTCAGACTTTTACCCGATTAGCATTCTATACCCGCGTTGAGTTTATCTCACTTATGTCGTCATTGTACATATTATAATTATCATGTAAGTATAAAAATGTTTCCATTAATTTCCACTTTGGTTTATTCTAATTCCTTCTGGATATTAAATGATTTTGGTTAATTTTGGCAAAACGACGGCATCTTTCTGTATATATTTGAGAAAAAAAATGAGTAAATAAATATAAAAAAATAAAATAACTTTTGGGGTATGATTTAAAATCTTAGGTTCTTAAAAATGTCTTTTTCGACCTCTAAATTATATAAACACATTGTAGAAGCCGTCGGCATCAATGTGTTTTCTAAATTAAGCTATGATGATTATATATTCGGAGATTTTGCTCCTTGAAACTGAGCTTTAAAAAAAAAATAAAAAAAATAAAATAAAATAAAAAAAAAAAGCAAAATAATCGATTATTTATCCTTTCAATTTTTTTTTCAATTTTGATAAAAATCCAGATATCAATTTTTCCATGTCGATAGATCGAGAAGATCTTAATTTTGATGATTTCTTTTTAATTTTTTTTTTTTTTTTTTTGTAAATGGCTAGAATAACTTTTCATTTCGATAAAACGTTTAATTTTCCACTCCGACAAGATTTTTTTTTCATTTTTGATAAATCGATTAATTTTTTCATTTCAATGAATTTCCATTACTCGATTTATTTTCGATAATAATTTTTCCAATTTTAGGTATCGATCAATTTTTCGATGAACTGATTTCAATAAATCTATCAATTCTTCCATTTCGATAGATCGAATTCGTTTTTAATTTTATTAAATCGATTAATTGTCAAAAAGAATAATTTTCCATTTTCAACAATAACTTCTCCATTTCGATAAATCGAATAAATTTTTAATTTCGATAAATTGCAAATAGGTACACGTACACATCAATTTTCTTATTTCAGTGAATCATGAAAATTTCTATTTCGATAAATTGAATATTAATCCAAACATTTCGGTAGAATGATAAATTTTTTTATTTATTTATTTTTTTTCATTTCGATAAATCAATTAATTTCTCCATGTCCATAAATCATCGATTTTACAATTTCAACATTAATTTTTTTAAATCGATAAATTTCTCAAATTTTTCTATTTCGATGCACCGAATAAATTTTTGGTTTTGACATATCGAATATTTTCTCATTTCGATAAATCGACCAATTTTTCCATTTTCAACAACACCATCGATTTTTTTTCATTTCAACATATTTTTCCATTTCATAATTTAATTGATACTTTTTCTTAAAATTTCGATGAGTTAATTTATTTTTTGATTCCGATCGGTAAATCGATTGTTTTTCGATTTCGATATCGCGATGTCTCTACAGGATTTTTTCCCCTCCAAAAATCACTACATTTTCAATTCTTGTTTTACTATGTACTACTCACAAAATTTTCAAACCCCCTAGGTACCCCCCCCCCAAAAAAAAATTACAGAAAGTTAAGAATTCCTTCAAATAAATTAGGATCCAAATTTACTACAAAAAATATTTTAAATGGCAGGAAAAATCTCAATGCTACCACTACAAAAAAAAATTAGCTATTTTGTACATAGACGAAATTATTTTTTTGATTTTCAATTTTGATTTTTTTTCCTCCATTTTTATTCCAAAATCACTACTTTTTCACTACTTCCACAACGTTGTAGACACCCTGGATATCAATTTTTCAAATTACATACATCGATCAACTTTTTCAATTTCGATAAATCGATTTTTTCCATTTTGATAAATCAAATCAAACAATTTTTCAATCGTTTCTTCAATTATTTTCGCTTGGTAAAATTTTCATTTTCGATTAATTGATCGATTTGTCCACCTTTGGTACAGTTTCATACGATTTAAAAATAAAAATAAAATCACTAAAATTATAAGAAATATTTTTTTAAAACTTTATCAAAACTTTTTCATTCAAATACCTATTTTTTCTAGAAATTTTAGTTTGACAAAAATATAGATACCATTTCAAAAATTCTCAAAATTTTCCTTCAAAATTTTTTTTTAAATTCGAAAATGGGATAAAAACTAGTCAAGTCAACACTTGAAAATTTCACCATTGTTATCAACACAAAAAAAATTTAATTTTGACGAAGCCTTTGATAGACTAAAATTTAAATAACATTTCGAGTACATAGGATAATTCATTCTCTTTTTCCCTCGACCAAAAAAATCTCCCACATCACTAACAAAGAAATTTTTTCAAACACAAAAATACCCTCGAGCTTTCCCAACCCATCTTCATCCCCTGTACCCTTCGAATCTAATCCTTAATCGTGGTTTCAAACACCTTTCGTCGACCAAAACCCCGAAAGAAAAACTGACAAAATCCACGTCTCACGAAATCCTCGAACCGAACCCAAGACCACCGTCGCACCACAGTGTTTCGACCTTGTCACACGACTCGACGCGTGTTACTCGACACCTCACTTATCGTCGATCATTACCTGAAAATTTGGCCACCCTAAATTAAATCGTTTATTACGTGACCGCGCCAGTTTTAATATTCGACGACAATATTTTCGACACATTTTATGTACGAAATGCTCGTAAAAACAGAGTACCATTTTCATTTTATAAATTTCCAACGTATTAAACGTCAAAGAGTAAAAGCTCGTAGTGACATAGCTCTCGGCCGACTCGAAAAGCACAACAAAAGTAATTTCGTGTTCGCGTGAGCGTCTTTTTCATTTTCATTTGCAAGCAGTTATATACGTACTTAATCTCGAAAATACAACATTAATTTATTGTCGCGTTATTTTCCACTATACCTAAGTAGTAAATAGTATACACCTATATACGATAGTTTTACTAGGGTAGGCCGAAAAAAATATGAAATTCCTTCGACTTGCACCCCTTTCCCACATCGTAAAAGCCTCTTATCGCCTGTACGAATAAATTTACCCCTAAATACATATATACGATGCGGACCATATAGCCTCTTTTACATATTATTTGTTCTATTGCGAAAATTTACACCGCAGCACGAAACATCTCTGGGGCAAATAAATCGTCGTCCGAATCCCTTCGTCATTAAATTAGCTAAGCTATTAAAATCGTTAGCTTTATTTAATAAATTAATGTCAAACGAATAAGCAAATACGTAATCGTCGTCGTCGCCGCTGCCTTACCCATTTGCATATTTTCGATAGTAAAAAAAAAACACCATAAAAATGAAAGTTTCGCTTTTAAAAACTCTTGCCAAATACCAAATAGCCCTATAAAAGTTATATTTTCGTATTTCGATAAATTTTCAAGCGCTTGAGCGAATCTTTTTCTTTTTCAAAACGAAAATTGCACCAACGACGATTATTTTCCCAACCTAGTAACTTTCGCAAGCGAGGTTACTTAATTCACTCGCTTATTCTTTAATCGAAAAGCCTATAGCTTAGCTCGTATTACGTCGACTTCCCTCCCACCCACCGTCCTCTATCTAATTTACGTTCGAATCGCGTTAATAAATTTGCATACCTCGCAGAATGCAGGCACCGAAAATATCCAACCTAACTAAACTCACGTCTGTGCAGTCATGAATCGTGATGAATGGTCCAATGATCGAGCTAAATGCAGATGGCTTCAGCAGCATGACGTCATCTTACTCCATGAAGGACTTGAAATAATTTTCTACAAAAATGAAAACGATGTGATTAAAAGGAGAGGGAGGAGCCCAATTGAAAAATGTTTGAAACAAAAGTTGTAGATTGAGATCTGCAGAATAATTTTGGTCATTATAAAAATTTTGATTGGACCCCTACCTCTCGTTTAATTTTGATAATACTACGCAAATACTTGTATTATTCAAAATTGAAGGAGAGAGAGAGAGGGTCAATTGAAATTTTTTTCAAACATTTTGTAGAATGAGATCTTAGGAAGTAATTTTGGTCATTTTAAAAATTTCCATTCGACCTCTCTCTCTTCTAATTTTCATTTTTCACACTCAAAATACTACATACCTAGTTATTTATTATTCGAAATTGGAGGGGTGTGAGGGGTGCAATCAACATTTTTGTAATAATGAAAATTATTTTCAGAATCTTAATCTACAATTTTTGTTTGAAAAATTTTTCAGGTGAACCTCTCCCTCTGCTCCAATTTTGAATAATATAAGTACCTATTTATGTAGTATTATACAAAATTAGACGAGAGGGAAGGGTCCAATCAAAATTTTCATAATGACCAAAATTATTCTTCAGATCTCAATCTACAACTTTTGTTTCAAACATTTTTCAATTGGGCCCCTCCGTTTCCTTTAAATCACATGGTTTTCCTTTTTTTGAAAAATTATTCCAAGTCCTTCATGCAGTAAGCTGACGTCATGTTGCTGAAGCCGCATTTAGCACGATCCATGAGTCCAAATTTCTATTATAACAGAAGAAAAAATTATTACAACATTTCTACACGCGATTTTCAACCCCCTTGCCCCTCTTTTTCAATATCATAAAACTCGAGAACAGATATCACGTCACCGGGCCCTCGATATACGTTCAAAAAGGAAGGAACCGAGATGTAATAAATTTGGAAAAAATAATTTCCATCGCGTGAACTTACCCTTGGTAAACCACCAACGCCCAATATAAAAAGAGTAATTCTTTTCTGAACTTGACCATTGGGAAAAGGCGATAGAACCGTTCAAGTTCACAACCCCTTTCTACGTATTTCGATCGTTTCCCACCAAATAAACTCGGCAAGCGCGACTTTGAAAACTATCTGGACGACGAAGGAGGTAAAATCGAGAATCGTACCACATTTTATGACCAGAATGACCACTAAGGCGATAAAAAAAAAAAAAATCACGAAAATCTGTCCTCTATCTTCGATTCGTTCTCTATGAGAAATTTCCACACAGTCTGGGAGGAGTGTTTGGCAAAAACACACCAAGTAATCTGCTGAGGAGAAGCAGGCATGAAAAACACGACGAGACGCGACGTCGAAACAAGATGCATTTTTTATTACCTCAACGTCGAGTCTGAGAGATAAAATGCTCGTTCGAATATGTTTTACATTCGCGTCTCGAGAGTTACGACTCGATTAGGGATTTTTTTACGAGTTTCGACATCATTATGGTAGAAACTTTCTGGCTGAATTTTTTCCTCCTTTTTTTCGTGCCTCGGCCTCGGTACGCTTGAAAATAAATTTCCAAGTTTTGAACCACGCAGAGTCGAAGATGGTCCGAGGAAACGATGAAGAGAGGGTAATTTAAGAAGAAAAAATATCCGACGTCTATGGCGGATTTGGATTTTTTGCTCGCGAGGAAACGAGCAGGCAGAAAATTATTCCAACTTGGACTGAATTACTGGCTTCGTTTCCTTTGCGAAATTGTTCAAAGTTAAATAATTCTACGAGTTTATGGCGAATTTGAATTTTTGTTACGAATTTTTTTCTCATAGTTTTGAAATCGTCTAGCAAGATACAGAGGAAACTGTAAATTGTGTACAGTTGATTTTTTCATCCCCATGAGCCTTGGAGCCAACATGTTTAAAATTTACTAGCGAATTTATTATTTATATAAATATAATAAATCAACTTACTGTAGTTGGTAACGATGAGAAATAATCCGGAGTCAAATACTGATTTCCGTTCGACGTTATCATCTTGTCATCGCACTTCACTAACACATCGACGAACAATAATTATAGAAGATCACTGTCTCAAAAAAAAAAAATTCGTTCCACGAGAAAAAAAATTGGAAAAAAATTCAAAAATTAAATTCCACAATAAATAATCGCACCAAAATAAAAAAAAATCCTTTACGAAATTTCACCACTTTACATCATATTAATCACAATAAAAGCACGAAACATGGACTTGGCCAGTTGAGAAGACACAAACACTTCGTAACAAACCACGTAACACATCTCGTCTCGGACATACAACTGACGAAGTCGTATAAGCCAACTTTCGGTTCGGTTCGCCTATTCTTCTTGGAGGTTGAAGTTAAACAAAGAATCCGCTAGATGGCAGTGGGTTGCCAAAGTCTGGTGGATTTATGTTTGGGGAAAATTGTTGACTCGAGTCTGCAGATTGGGATTGGCGGAAAAGGAAATCTGCTATGTATTTTGACCGAGTATCTCCACGATTACGAGGAGCTGTGCGAGTGCGAGACCGGTCGTTCGTTCGTTTTGCAAATTGCAAAACATAATAATTTGCTACACGTACTGATACCGTTTGAAAGTTCTGACAAGTTGATCGCGTGGCGCCGCGTTAAAGTCCCAATTAATATTACAAAATAAAAGTTTTTTTCTACCCTGCCAGCGACGGTGCCCTATAAGCTGCCATTCCGCGTTAAAAAATCAATGCGACGGGTTCTCTTTTTCCACGTAGGGCTGTACGTATGTGACTACGATTACCTTTAACCTATGTAGATGTCGTGTTTTTATGCTGCCGCCGCCGCCTCCTGCGCCTTCTCTGCTGTCGCCGCAGGTTGACAGTTAACCGCAATTTTACGTGTAAAATGTTCCCAAGTTGGTGCTCGAACGAGCTGGCGAATTTTTTTTTCTAGAGGCAGATGGAATTTTTCCTTTTTTTTTTTTTTTGATGACATTCGGAGATTTTTTCAAAAGAATGTAGGCATGAAAAAAATTACATTTCTAGAGGAGAAATTTAGAACCCGAGCAAATTTTAAATGTGGAGATTTCAAGAGCAGACCATGTTCATTGGGTAGACAAAAAACTTCCAAACCAGGGAAGTTTGGTATCTAGCTCAACTTTCAAAAAATAATTTCTTTCAATTTCCAAAAAAATCAACTATTTTATGAAGAATACAAAAAAAAGTTTAAAGAGATTTTTTTTTACTCGTATAAATTTCATTTTTTGAAAAATTAATACATTTTTAACTTTTTAAAAAAACAGAATTTTAATGAAACTTGATTTACAACATTGTAAAAGACATCAATCCAAAATTTAAAAAATGTTATTTTTGAAAAAAAATTATTTTCTTCAACCCTAATTTTTTGAAATTATATTTTGAAAAAATCTCATTCAGGTAAAAAAAAGTTTTCAACTTGAAAATTAGGAAAAATTTCTCAAGAAAAAATTCAACAAACTTTAAAAAAATAAAAACAGTTAAAAATTTTATTCAAAAAATCCATTCGAAAAGTTTGAAATTTTCTGCACTTAAAACTAGATCGACTATTTGAACAAATAAACGAAAAGGCTGCAAGCATTCCAGATAATTTTTTTGAAATTCAAAAATTTATCATCCTGAATAAAAAAAACACCATCAACCTCCTCCCCTTCTGAAACCCCTCTCGATAGGTGTAATAATCTCGCAATTCATTATCCTTTTTATTGTCATTACAAACACCCTAAAAAAAAATCAAACGTGATTTTTATAATAATTTTATAGACATTTATTTTTGAAAAATTAAAAAACAATCTTTTAACACAAAAAATTTAACTTTTATTTATTCACTTAAAAAAACACGATTCCAAAAGTACATTTCAAAAACTTTCACAATTTTTGATAACTTCTAAACAACATTTTTTTTTTACAAAATTTTGAAAAAGAAATCTTTAAAAATTAAAAATATTTTCACTTTTGAAATGAATTGCATGTTTATGTTTTTAAAATCAAATTTTATTTTTTAACCCAAAATCTAAAAGAAGCCATTTAGAGAAACATTATATTTGAGAAATAAGTATAAAAAAATTTTCCAGAGTCATTTTTAGAAGGTTTATTAAAGAAATTCAAATTTCATCTTCAAAAGAATGTTTAAAATTTTTTTTTCAGAAAATGTTCAAAATTAGGTACAGAAGACCAAGATCAGAAAAAAATGATCAAGGTACATACCTATCTACCTATTTCAAAAAAATAGAGTTTGGAATTTCATTTACACAGACATAATTAACAATTCAAAAACTTATTCTAAAAAATTCCTGGAAATTTTCAATTTAAAAATTCAAGCGAGCATATTTTCAAACTATTTAAAAATTGAAAAATTTACGAAATCCTATTTTAAAAAATTAATTTTTATCACAAACTATCTTACAAAAATAATTTTAATCGAATAGAAAATTTTCAAACTGAATTTTAAAAATGTTTCTGATTAAAGTTAATTATGCAATTTTGAAAAATATGAATTTATTGAATTATTCACTAGAGTACCTATTACGATTTTCATGAAAGAATTTATTTCTTTAAAACTTATTATTCATTTCCGTATCTATTTGAATAACGTTTTCTAAATATCACGATGAAAATTTTGATTTCTCGGACAGAATTACATTTTTTTCAAAATAAAATTTATCAGTGTTTAAATTTTTTTTTTTTTGAAATAATTTTCATTTTTCGTAGTAAAAATATTTTTTTCGATTTTTTCCCCGATTTTTAGAAGCTCAAGGCTTATTTTCTTTTCAAGCTATTAAAAACTTTTTATTTTAAAAAAAATCTCAAAATATGTTGATATAATGTTTCCATGTTTTTGAGAATGGTTTTTTATTTCTTCAATTTTTGAAGTAGAAATTATTACCTAGAATGACTTATGAATTTTTTTTTCTAGTTTCTCAAACAGAATTTATTTTTAAAAATTTTGAAATTATCATTTTTTTTAAAAGAAAATATGAAGGTTTTTTATTTTAATAATAAAATAATCTGTTTAACTTTTTTTTACAAAGTATTTATTTGTTTTGAATTTTTTTCAATAGAAATATTTTTTTTTAAATTCAAATAAATACTTTGTAAAAAAAAGTTAAACAGATTATTTTATTATTAAAATAAAAAACCTTCATATTTTCTTTTAAAAAAAATGATAATTTCAAAATTTTTAAAAATAAATTCTGTTTGAGAAACTAGAAAAAAAAATTCATAAGTCATTCTAGGTAATAATTTCTACTTCAAAAATTGAAGAAATAAAAAACCATTCTCAAAAACATGGAAACATTATATCAACATATTTTGAGATTTTTTTTAAAATAAAAAGTTTTTAATAGCTTGAAAAGAAAATAAGCCTTGAGCTTCTAAAAATCGGGGAAAAAATCGAAAAAAATATTTTTACTACGAAAAATGAAAATTATTTCAAAAAAAAAAAAATTTAAACACTGATAAATTTTATTTTGAAAAAAATGTAATTCTGTCCGAGAAATCAAAATTTTCATCGTGATATTTAGAAAACGTTATTCAAATAGATACGGAAATGAATAATAAGTTTTAAAGAAATAAATTCTTTCATGAAAATCGTAATAGGTACTCTAGTGAATAATTCAATAAATTCATATTTTTCAAAATTGCATAATTAACTTTAATCAGAAACATTTTTAAAATTCAGTTTGAAAATTTTCAATTTCATTAAAAAAATTACTTATTCATAATTTATATTTATTTCGAAAAAAACTTTAAATTTCAAAAAATCCATTACAAAAATGTATTTTATAAATTCCATTCACCTCCCCCCCCCCCTCTCAAAAAAACAACTTTATAATTGTACATTTTTTATTAATACTGAGTCAAGAATTTTTACGTTCAGAAATAAAGATTTCGTTTCAAAAGAAATTGATTTTTTTGAAAATTCAAATTTTTTACTTAAAAAACTGAAAATTTTCATTATAAAAAAAATGATTTTATTCCAAAAATTCAAAATTTCAATTCAAGTTTTGTGGATTTTTAATAAACTTAATATATTCTCAAAAACCTAAGTATAAAATTTTATTAAAATGATACGAATTCTTATCAATTTGTTTTTTGAGAATTCAAATTTAGTTGCAAATGATTTTTTTACCACTTTTAAAAATTTCATTCTGAAAGGAAATCATTTTAAAAATTCTTGGAAAATGCTATTCTAAAATCTATCAAAATTTGAATAAAATTCCATCAAAAAACTCCTACCGCTGTAATTTTTCTAGTCGAACCGAATTCACTTAACATAGAAATAATTTCGATACTGCCACAGAGGGATTAAGTACCAGTGGTAGTATTTCAAATTTTCCTTAAATTCAATTTCTTTGAAAAAATTGCTCAAATAAATTTTTTTCTCATTATTCGGGTCCATTCTGAGAGGTTCTGACGAAAAAATCTTGAATTTATCAATTATTCCCATTTTTTTTTTAAATTCATTTTTGCCATGTAATACTTAATATTTCACAATGCTTTATCGAGCTCATTGCACTTGCACTCAAATACTCAATGCTTTACAAACTTGGCTAGAAATTTAAATTCAACTGCTGGGACGTCGATGAACAAAAAGAACTACGTAATACGAGCAAGGGGGTACTTGAAAACTGACATTTTCCTCCAACTCTAAATAATAACCTGGTGAAACTAGCTCGAGCTCCACAAATAATACAACTTCTTCATCATCACCACCGCACCAAAAGGTAAATACAACAATCCACAATAACCCTCGCTCGGGGATATCGATACAAACGTCTCTGCTGGCTAAACGTTTGGGTTGGCATCCCTCTGTCCCCTTAATCGGGCAATAAATTACCTAATCCCTTACGCGGTTAATAATGAAAAGAAAAGAACACACCGGGCAGGGCACAGTGCGAGTTTATAAGTGTAATAAACCTGAACGTCGAACACTCACGTGGCCAACTTCATACCACCGCATCTCTTACTCGTACACATCCTGCAAAAAGTGCGTACATCCCAATCCCAACAGTCTAGCCCATCTTAACCATAACAACGACGAGTGTGCAAATCAATATGAAAGATACAATAAAGGAATCACCCCAAAACATCGATAAATCGCATCCTCGCAATATCCGCTCAGGTCACAGTGCTGTACATTATACATTGTACATTGTACAAGCATCTTTGATAGGGCACAGCAGCATAGAGCTGAAGCATGTAAAAGACTACACACAATATCGAGAAGGCGGTCACGTTGATAGAATGAAAAGACCACAAAACAGCATTTTGGATTTAGGGCAAAATCCTCTACAGAAGTGTAAATTTTCCACCACAGTGTTTCCTAATCGACCACAACGTTCCCCCTCTGTCCCTTCCAGTCTTTCTCTATCCCTCTCAAGGCAGTCTCTCTTCACACAGAACGTATCCTTGTAATGAAAAAACACCATCTCTGGTCGCCTTTGGCTTTTGAGACTACGACGACGATGAACTCGCCAGTTGGAAAAATTCACTCTTTCATTTCTCTGGGGGCGAAATCAAAAAAAATTCTCGCTTCACCAATCAAACGTCTGGTAACATTAGCTGTAAAATGATTAGTATACAGAATGAATACAGGCAGGGTGTGGAAAGGAAAGGAAAGGAAAGGAAAGGAAAGGAAAGGAAAGGACACGACGATGAAAACTTACCAACGTCACCAGCTCGCAGATAAAACCGAGCAAAAAGAGGAAACCGAAAAAACCTGTAAAGCTAAATCAAAGCTCTTTTACACTGGGAAAATTGAAGCTTTTCGTCGCGTTCGCAAGTTTCCAACGCAAGGGGCTGAAATTGAGGAAAAAAACATGCGGCAACGACATCGCAAAATGCTTTTAAATCTAGTTACACAATTTAAAAATCTTCTGCAAAGTATTTCTACGACTGGTGCGTTGTTGTACTACGTATTTCTCTCGATTTGGTGTTTTCTGCTCGTTTAAACTGGGCTAAGAAGCAGAAGCAGAAGGAGAAGGAGAAGGAGAAGGAGAGCAGGAAAAAATATATATGCGCTTGTATTGCGTAAAGTATATAACGGGATAAAATAGCGGTAGATTCTGATTTAAAAGTTTTTCCACAGTTGAGAGAAACTATAAAAATGGTAAAACACGTATATACGGGAAGCCAATTATCTTACAGCATTCACATAAATAAAGGCGAAATCAAAATTTATTACCAACGTTAGCCCAAAGGGAAAATAGGGAAATTAAAGGGAAAGAAGGTCGTAAAAGGGCCAGATAAAATATATTTTTTGGGCCACTTAAGTAACTATATTACTTGAAAAGAAGTTGAAGCGTAATATATTAAAAAGAAAGCGTTAAAGAGAATGTAATATACATTCGGTTTGATAAATGAGGACAGCGTGTCTGGGGATGTTGGCTTCAGACGCGTCCTTGTTAAAAAGGCGAGTTAAACGCGGACGAGAAGAAACAATTTACACTGAAAATAAAACAGAATGAAACGGTATAACTGCACCGTAAAAAAAAGAAGAAAAAAAAAAAGGAAGAAGAACAATAAGAAAGAAAGAATATAACCTTAACTATACCCGGGGTCCGCAGAAAGGGGTAGGTTTTTCTTGGCTTTAGGGTTGACGTGGCGTAGTGTTTCCTAAAATCTGCTCTGTAATCAGCGTGCAAATTTCATTCTCCCACAGCACACATAAGACCACCATTGCCAAAGTAAATCGCCTGGAAAAGCTTCGAAACATTTCAACATGCTGCAGAAATTCACCCCTAAAAACACTCCATACTTAAAATAGCTTTCTCCCATCAATTAACCCAATTCAACCTTTAGCACTTTTTACCTCTTGTACCTTTTTTAAATTCACCTCACACATAAACACACGATTAGCTTCCAGTCCACCTCCACACAAATGCCATCCCCCCCTGCCCTCATCATACGAATGGCTACAAAACCCCACCAGGCCACCACCTTAAAGTATAGTCTACTTTTCGTACCACTGATATGTGGAAATGGTTGAATGTCGCAAAGCAGTTTGTTTCGCAGAAAACTAAGAGTAATGGAAGCTTTCGTAGTTTTTCCGGAGGAAAACCGGCAGACTCGACATTGAATCATTGTCCCCAAGTTGCAACTTTTATCACCATTTCTAAAGGCGGGTTTCCTGCCTTTATATCTCCTCTTGAACATTCTTCTTCTGTTTTCTTTTTATTTTCTCTCTCCGTTTCCTAATTCTACTAAGAATACAATTAAATTTCTTTTTAAATAGGATGAATAGCTTTCCTCTTCTCGTTTCATACAAATTACGTTCAGTCTCCGGTCTCTTAGTATATTTTCCTACCGTGCTTGCTGCCTCTTCTGCTGCTGCTGCTGTTGATGCTTATATATATTTTGCTCGAGGTTTTTTTATATACTTTTTTATACTTTTTTTTCTTCTTCTTTTCACGTAAGAATATATACTCCGGTATTATAAAGCTCCAGTAAGTAGAAGTGTTTTGCGGAGCGTTTTGTAAAAGCGGATTTAGTCGAGGTTTTGTGACTTTCGGTTTCCCACAGTAAAAGTGAGAAAACTCGAGAGAGAGGAAATGTGTACGCAGAGAAGAGAACCCTGTAAAAGTAAGTATATATAAGGACAAAGCTTAACAGAGTTATTCGAAGCGAAATGCTTTTAATTTATTAAAATATAAGGGTGGAAAAAATACGAAAAACTTGTTACAAATGGAGGGTTGTGATTTCAAAAAGAAAAAATAAAAACGGTGGAAAAGAAAACGAGGTTAAATGTGGGCTCGTTTTATGTATTTTAGCTGCAGAAAACTGAAAAATGCTTCGATTTTCACAGCCAATTTCGATTGTGAAAATTTAAAAATTTACTACAACTGAAAAATTCCAAACAAAATAGTCGCTTGAAAATTCTCAAAAGAATTTTAATTAAGGGAGAAAAATTTCAACAGAATTTCAAAAATGGTACCTACTTTACTTTATTTCAACAAATACAAAAAATTTCGGTAAAAAATTTTCCACAAAATTTTTTTAAAAAAAGTTTGACTCAAAAAGATTGATTTTTTTATATCAGTTTCATAAGAATTCTTCAATGTCAGTCTACATAATATAAGAAAAATCTAATGAAAATTCAACACTGAAGAAAAAAAGAAAATAAAATTGAATAAATTCAGCTAAATTTTATACAATTTTTCTAATTGATTATTCAAGTTCAACAAATTTTTACAATTATTAAAAAAATTAGACAAAAACTCAAATTTGGGAAATTTTAGGAATTTGATAGTAATCTGAACTTTTGATTTTACTAATTTCAATTAATTTCCAAAGTTTTGGAAATCGTAGAAATTTTACAATTTTAAAAACCAATAATTGATTTCCAAAGTTTTGGAAATCGTAGAAATTTTACAATTTTAAAGACCAATAATTGATTTTTTTTAAAGTCAAAATTTAGGAAATTATAAAATTTTATTTTTTTTGTATTCTTTGAAAAAGTGAAAAAAATACACAAAAATAAATGGTGACTTTTCCATTTTAATAAACTTCAAAATTAGGAAAATTTTAGAAATTTAACAATTTGAAAAAAAATATCTCGAATTTCAAAGTGTGGCAAAAATTAAAAATTTTGAAAATTTTGAAAATTTGATGAAAAGAATCAACATTTGAAAGAAAAATCATTATTTTAGTATAGTCCATAATTTGAAAAAATTATCATTTCATGATTTTTGAGAGAGGTCATATTTAGAAATTAAATATTTCAAAAGAGTTCCAATTCGAAAAATAATTATTTTATCATTTTGAAAGGGTCCTTATTGGAAAAAAATAATTATTTCATAATTTTGAGTACCTAAGTAAATTCTTATTAAGAAATTGAATATTTCAAAGGAGTCAATTTTTGAAAAATGTTGTCAATTCATAATTTTAAAAGGGTCCATATTATTAAGAAATTGAATGCTTCCAAAAAGGTAATTAAAAATAGAAATCGTCATTTCATTTGATTTTTAAAAATTTGTGCGAAAATAAAAAATAAAAATTCAAACGAAATTTCAAAGTTTCTTTCGATTATAACTTACACAAAAGTGTAGGTATTTCCGAACAAAAATTCATATCAGCATAAAAATTTGTTTAAACTGTTTTGAAGCATGATTTAAAAAAAAATAAAATAAAATACCTGTATAAAAAAATTTGCAAAAAAAAAATACCCAGGTCTAAAACAAAAATTGAGGAAAAAATTTATGAAAAAAATTCTAAAAATTGTTTGCATTTGAATAAAATTAGAGAAAAAAATTTTTGTTTGGAGAAAAAATCAAAAACAAGTTGTTTTTTTCAAAATACTTTAATGAAATTTACTTTGTAAAATTTTACGTGAAAAACCATTTTTCAATAAAATTGAAAAAGACTTTTCTTAGCATACTTTTTAAAAAATGTGTTTGAACAAAATTTAAAAAAAAAAAAATATTTGAAGTAATTTGTCATTTGTGGGAAATTTAAGTAAAATTTAACTAAAATTTTACCTAAATACATTTTAAAACAAATTTAATAGATGACTTTACTCATTAGAGAAAATCAGCTAAAAATTGAAAATTTGCTACTGAATAATTTTTTTTTTTCAAATTTTTATTTTTTTCCTTTGTAAAAAACAACAACAACAACAGCAGAAGAAAATGATGTTATTAGAAAGGTCCTCGTTCCCAATTTTAATTTTTTGCATCTCAGCTCCCAAAGTTGTTTCTCTTTATTAGAAAAGTATTCTCTTGCCCTCAACTTTTCTCTAATTGAATTTCAAGTGTTGCCTTGTCCCTCCTTTTTTAAAATTATTTATTCGACATGGTTTCAGACTTTTGTCCGTTTTTAGTTTTACCCCAAGTAACTTGTTCCATTTCATGAGGAGTATTTTCTCATTATTTCATTTTTATTTCATTATCAAGTGATGCCTAGTGCACTCAATTTTTTTCTTTTTTTGGTTCAAACCCATCAAAGCTGTTCCTTTTTCTGAGAAGTATTTCCAATTTTTTATTTATTATTTTATTTCAAGTAGTTCTTACGTACCCCCTCCCTTCACAAATTAAAAAATTGAAAAAACTGATAGATTTTCAAAATTTTGCTGTTTTTGGTTCCAACTCACCAAACTTGCTCTTTTCTATGAGAAGCAATAATTCTCAATTTTTTATTTACCCTCCTATTTAAAATTTGAGTAGTACTCTGGAGTCCTATCTCTCAAAAAATGCAAAAACTAAAAAATGAGCAAAATTTTCAAATTTAGAATTCGCATTGTGCTTTGTCATGACAAAACAAATTTCAAATTTTTCATTTACCCCTTAATTTATTTCAACTGTAGACCATTGACCCTGCACAATTTTGCTTGAGAAAAAATAAGAAATATTGTGACTTATTTCCTCATTAAATAAGAACACAATACCTTTTATCTAATTTTTCCTAATCAATCATTTTGACAAATGCAAAAAAAAAAAAAAAAAAAAATTAACCAAAACATGCAAAAATTCAACCAACTACAAACAAATCCATCCATCTCCACCCGAGCGAATTATTTCAACGCACCCATCAACTCCATGGTAATTCACTCGACCGTGAAATAAGCATTAAAAAAAAGACAAACCCCATCATCATCATATCGCAAGGTAATAACAAAACGCAGGCAGACGTGGGGGAAACAAAAAATTAAAACCATAGAAGCTGTCAACATTTCAACAAATACCTCAGATAGGCCGACAGCGATGATAATTGCAAATATAGAGGATCCATTAATGGCCTATACAACTGTCACGACGCTAGGCACGAGAGCACGAAGGCGGGCGAAGGGCTGCCATAGTATGGCATATAGAAGCATAATCTTAGGCTGCAATTTAGGTACGAGCGAGGTATCAGAGTTGGCGTGCGAGTCGAGTTCAGTTTCAAGATCAGTTGACGTTTGATAGAGATATCATTAAACTGACAACGTGATATTTCTGACCGTTGTTGACCTTACACCGCGTTCGCTACGTGTTATTATAATTATATTGACCGAAAGCTAATATATATTTTGGCTCGGATCACTCGCCACCGCCATCGACATCGACATCGCAGCCGTTGATGGCGTTGATGGTCTTCTTCTCCTCTTCGATGTCAGTGTTCGTGAAATATCCATGGCCTCAGAAAATGAAAAAAAAAAAATTTACATAGTACAATGTGCTTAAATGATAACCCATAAGAAACCGGATCGTGTTCGAATGTTCATAGACGTATAAAAAGTATAGGTATAGTGAATGAATATGAATAAGAATAAAAATAAGAATACACCCAATGCCAGTTGTGCTGTTGTGCAGTGAATGCCATCGTTTAAAAAAGTAATTACAAATAATATTTTTCGCGCAACAGCATCCCATAGCAAATGTCCAATCTACCTACGACATGACATCAATTACGTGCCCGTTCGACCTACTCATTTATTTCAATTAATATCGAAGCGGAATTATTTATTTCATGCAACTAAGTGGGTTTTCCATTAACGTACCACTAAATATGCTCGTGCTCGATGCTTGATGCTTGATGCTGCCGCTGCGTTAATAAATTACTGAATTCGTTTATCGAGTTACCAATAAATTTTTGAACGCAGTATCTATATTTTCAAAAAATCCATTTTGTTCGAGAGAATCGAAAAAAATGTTGAACAATTGACCACAGAAGGTTTCTAGACTAAAAAAAAATTGTGTTATCACTTCAAAAAAATTACAAAGCACATATGTAATTTCTTTATGAAGAGGCAGCAATAATTAGTGTCTCTTTCTGCAAAACTTTTTGATAAAAATTATTGGGAAATTTTAAATTTTGAAAGTAAGTATCCTGGGAATTTTATTTGAAATTTTTTTTTAAAAATCACCAAAGAAGAAACTAAATAAACTGATTTTAAAAAAAATAAAAAACTGAAAAGAGTCGAAATCAAAATTGAAAAAAATTGAAAAAAATTATCAAAAAATCCGAAACCCAAAATTTTTTAATTTAACCAAGGACTCAAAATATAAAAATTTATAAAACATGAAGATCTGCGAAAAAATTCAATTTTGAAATAAGATACATTAAATTTGTTATTTTGAACATCTACATAAAATTTAAAAATGAAAAAAAAAATTCAAAACTAAAAAAATTAAAATTGAGTTGAAATTTATTGAAAATCCAAAAATGTAAAAATGTGGTGAAAATTGAAAAACATGATTAGTTACCTACCAAAGAAAAAAAGTTAAACATTTAATTTAGAAAAATAAAAGTGTTTTTTCTCAATGCAAACCAAATTAAAAAAAAATCAGGCTGAAAATTTGAAAAAAAGATTCATTCTTCATTTTTTTTCCAATACATAACTAAAATTCGAAAAACTAAAAAAAAAAAAAAAAAAAAAATTGAAAAATACATCAAAAATATAAAACCCTTTTTTTAGATAGAATACCAAATACCTACCATGGATTTCTCTGAGTTGAAATTAATTTCTAAAAAAAAAATTTGAAGAAATTTAAAAAGTTCAAAGAAATGAAATAATATTGAAAAGTCAAAAAATTTCAAGTTCAAAAATTACACAAAATTTATTTTTTAAAAATAAATCAAAAATAGCAATTATTTAAAAAATCAAGAAATTAAGAAAAAATTTTAAAATCCAAAACTAAAAAATCTTTTAAAAAAATAAGGCCTTACTGTTTTTGATTTTTTTCAAAATGAAAATAAATTTTTAAAAAAGTCAACCTTTTGAGAAAATCAAAAATTAAAAGTAACAGAACATCCGAAAATTGAAAACTTAAACTGAAAACCTTCCCAAAAAATGGTTTATTAATTGCACAAAATTATTATTTTTTCATTAATTCAACTTCAAAATCACCAAAAATTGGAAGAAAATGAAAATTTAGTTTACACGGAGCAAAAATCAAAAAATAAGGAAAATGAGAAAATTTTTGAAAAATCCAAAATTCATAAATTATTCAGAAAAATTAGGTAGGTACATTAGATTTTTTTATTTGTACAGAATTTAAAAAAAATCAAAATTAGACTAAAAATTGACAGGAAATTCAAAAATTCAAAATTGAAAAAAATTATAGACTAGAAAAATTTTTGGTTTAAAAATCAAACAACTTGTTATTAATAATTTAAATTCAAAAATACCTGCCAAAAATTGAAAAAAAAAAATCAAAATTTAGTCACAATTGAGTAAAAATCAAAAAATTAAGAAAAATAAGAAATTTTTTTCAAATGCAATATCCAAAACCAAAAAACTGTTTATAAAGAATAACAGATTTTAAAAAAAAATTCAAAATTAAAATTGACCGAAAATTTAAAAAACCAAAAATAAGACAAATTGAAACACAAAATTTCAGGTTTATGAATTTGAAAAAATAACTTAATTAAAAAATTAAAATTAGGTTAAATGTAAGTAGGTGTAATTGAATGAAAGTCAAAAAAATGAAAGAAATTTTTGAAAAATCCCAAATCCAAAACTCAATATTTAAAAAAAAATTACAATAGAATTTCTAGCTACCTTCATAGGACAAAATTCGAGAATTACTATATTTTTTTAAAAAACAAATATGAAAATGTGCCAACAATAAAAGGAATGAATGAAATGGTGAAAATAGAAAAATTCAAGATCCAAAAAATACAAAAAAAAAAAATTATAACTCAAATAAAATTGAGTGATTACTGAAAGAAATATCTACAATTCTACATTGTATAAAACCAACTCAAATTAAAAAAAAAAAAAATGGATTTGAACCAATCCCTCGGGCTTTCGTCTGAGCATAGTTAGTTTTTAAGGATTTATCAAATAAAAAAATATTCAGGGAGATTTGGTTAAAATCAGACATTTGCTTTTTTCAGAATTCACAGACTAGAAAAATACCAACTAAAAAAAAATCCAACATGTCAAGATAGTCAAAAGACATTACAAGACAGTAAGTACAACTTTTCAAACCCCAATAATAAAATTCAAATGAACAACAACACATAACAAACTCAGACCATTATACGTACGTCCATCTTTCCAAAATAAACAACTGCTCGTCAAATGACCAAAGAACTCGAAAATTTACAACTCACTCGTACCGTCGTACGTAATTCTAAAACAGACACAACGGGCTGAGTCATCTCCTGGAGTCTGGAGACTTTGCCAGAGACAAACGATGAATAGAATAGACAAGGGTAATAAAGCGTTTTAGCAAACACATGTCTCCAAACAGAATAAAATTGACAACTGACATGAATAGTAGGTATTTTTTTTACAGGTTGCTAAAAGAAAAATAAATTATTTTTCAAAAAAAAAAAAAGTCATGGCCAGGTATCGTAAAAGAAAGTAAGCCAGTCATTCCAAGAAAAACGAAAAAGAATCAAGACACTCGTCTGCCAAAGGTAATTGACCAATCAACAATGGGGTACTTTGGTTAGTTGTGAATAGGGGCTGTAAATTTAGGCCAAGTCTTTGCAAAAAATAGGAATACAAAGTGAAAGGACTTTTTCGCAGAAACCAAACAATGCGAAGTGATAGTATGGATGAATTAGGGTGCATGAGGTGATTGACCAAAGACCAAAAGAAGAAGGATACTTCCTACGAATCTCTAATGGTTTACTTTTGTTGTGATAGATGAAAAAAAAAACACAGGTAAGAACATTCTTGGTTGTTTTTCGACGTAATTTCAGACAGATTAGTCTATATATGTCTCTGTCTAGTGTCTAGGCTGTAAGATTTATTTGACACGAGGATTCAGCATTGATTCGAGCAGACTTCGAAGATCATTTTTAACCCGAGCGGCACACTCGATCGATAATATCGGAAGATGTAACCTACCGATAAAAAATCGTTTGAAAATCTATAGATGTTCTCACGATATTATAAAGATTTATCGGTACAATTTCATAGGCAAAAAATCTAAAAACTATCGAATTCGATATTATTAAGATTTTATGACGATATTCGTCAACGATACTATCGACAAAGAATATTAAATTTATCGATTCCGATTTTCCACCGATTTTGTGCAGATATTTGAAACTACATTATCGACAAAGAATATTAAATTTATCGAATTCAATTTTTTAACGATTTTGTAAAGATATTTAATACTATATTATCGACAGATTATATGAAATTTCTCGACTTCGACATTTTACCGATTTTTTGACGACATTTGAAACTATATTATCGACAGATTATATTAAATTTATCGAATTCGATTTTTTACCGATTTTGTAAAGATATTTGAAACTATATTATCGACACGTAATATGAAATTTCTCGATTTCGATTTTTTAACGATTTTGTGACGATATTTGAAACTATATTATCGACAAATTATCTGAAATTTCTCGAATTCAATTTTTTAACGATTTTGTGAAGATATTTAAAACTATATTATCGACACGTAATCTGAAATTTCTCGAATTCGATTTTTCAACGATTTTGTGACGATATTTGAAACTATATTATCGACACGTAATATGAAATTCCTCGAACTCGATTTTTCAACGATTTTGTGGCGATCTTTGAAACTATTTTATCGACAAATAATCTGAAATTTGTCGAACGATTTTTCAACGATTTTGTGACGAAATTTGAAATTATTTCTAAATTTTAAAAATTGGTGAAAATTTTTCTAAGTCCAACACTTCTGGAAGTACTAAACTGTCTATTATAAGCGTTTTATTGCTAACTTCTCAACGATAAGGTATGGCATAGTGGCTAAGGTAGAGGAATACCATGCAGGAGGTAGATGGTTCAAGCCCCACGAGTGGCAGATTTTTTATAATTTTTTTTGACTTTTTCTGAAATGATCCTCTTACCGTAACATGAATAATGTGTTTAGGCATAGTTTAATGTATTAATTATGCTAATTAATGATTTTTAATTATAGAAAAAAGCTAGTAAAAGACGAAAAATCGGAATAAGAAATCGATAAAAAATCGACAGAATATCGAGTTCGATAAGTGTCGCGTTTGTTCCGCCTAAATCGTGAAATTATCTTTCGATATTATAGATATATTATCGATAAAATATCTTACTATAATCTCGAAATTTTTGCTAACTATAATTCGTCGATAATTTATCTATATATCGAAAGATAATTTCACGATTTATGCGGAACTAACGCGACACTTTATCGAATTCGATATTCTGTCGATTTTTTATTTCGATAATTTGTCGATTGTGCTGCTCGGGAACGAACTGAGACTCGAAAAGGAAACGAGGAGACAAAATGAATCAAGACAGAAAAGATAACTGATTTCTTCACAATTTATTATTCAATTCGCTGGCAAACAGAATCAACACATGCATTGTCTCTAAAGTCAACACCCAGACATACAAAAACACAATCCAGCCAAAATGTAAACGATACAAGTGTCTCTTGTACTGCACCTTTTCGTAAGTATAGAAAAAGCACTCTTCGTCGACGACACTCATTGAAAGTCAAAAAATTTGCACCGCGTTAAAAATATACGTATAAAATACCATTAAAATAATTCGGTCATTTAGAGGCGAAGTTGTAATCTGAAATTAAATCAAGCCTTTAATGTAATAGAACGCGGATAAAACACGACCGATTAATTCTTTTGTAACATTTATGTAAATGGTCTTTAAGTTGGTAGAAATTAACTTTTATGTAGCTCATTTAAACGTGCCGTTAGTTTAAAGTTTCAGCTGGCTTATTTGATGATTACCACCTAAGACCAAAAGTAAGCTTTTCCCTTTAATAATTCTGGTAATCCCGTAGCACATTCTCACCAGCGAAACCATTAAAACGCGTTACAGTTGCCGCACAACTAAGGCAGACTACAGTACCACGGTATATGGTACGCTCGCAGCGGGTAAAGATTAAGTTCCAAGGTGGGAAAACTCAACTAAAAGGCTTTAAAGCTATACCATTTAAGCTAAAATCTCTAGACGTCATTTTGCGCGCGTTTCAAAAACCAAACACCCATTTGCACCGTGCTATGGCGCGGCGCTGTACGAGCCGAGCAGCGGACCAAATTTAATATCGTACTCTCTTTATTATCACGCTGACGAGTAATTTCAGTCGCGAGCGAATTATTTAAACGATAACTGAATTTATACCAAAATATTACGTATGTACTTACATTACAACCTACCTATCTCTAGTTCTTACACCTACGTAACGTAATAATAATATTTTTACCACTGTGTCTGCTTGTGATGTGTTTTTTTCTTCATAACGTTGTATTTTTCTTTCTCCTTCTCCTTCCCTTTTTTTTCTATTTTTTTTTTCTGTACGCGCCCTCGTTTAACGTAATTAATTTGTAATAAAAAGGCGAGATGAAGAAATCTATTTTATCTCTCGTTTCCTCTTTTTGTAGCGTAATTAACATCTGTTCATGTTTTTTTCTCCTCCTCTTCTCCATCTTACTTCTTTTTTTTACACGGTAACATTTTCCTAGGTGTGTTTATTACTTGACAGATGAGGCGTGTCTTGCTCTTGGCTAATTTGCGTAAAAATTAGATCGACGATTTGATTTATATGCAGCGATTCTCAAGTTCACGATAAGCACTCGGTACACAGGGTGACTCGAAATGTAATTTCCATCCTTCAAATTATTTAAAACATTCTCTTACAATAAAGAAAAAAAGATCGCAGCAAAGTTTCGAAAAAAATAATTAAAGAACAAAAAATTTCCTTCACAAAAGCATTTTTGAAAAAATTTTCTCGAGATGAAAAATTATCTCGAAAGAGAAATGAGAGAAAGAAATTTTATATGGAAGTAACTATTACTCAAAGAAAAGAATCTGTCTATCAAAAATACTTCGCTTGAAAAAATTTCCCCCAAAAAATTATCAAATCTTTTGAAATAAAAAATTTATAAAAAAATCATTTCCGAAGAAAATTTTTACAGAAGGAATTTTCTTATTAAAAAAATCATCTTATCTACCCGCAAGAAAATTTTAGAAAAATCTCGAAAAAATTATCGTGGAAAAAATTTTCTTTGTGAAAAAAATATATTATACCAAGTTAAATAAAAATATTCACAGAAAAGAGAACTTCCTTGGTAACAAAATCTGAAAAAATTATAATTGTTTGACTGCTCGTAGTGAAACAGTCAAATTGAAAGTAAATCTTGATAGGTATAAAAAATTTTATGAGTAAAAATTTATAATTAAGGACTTTTTTGAAGCCAAATTATTCAATTAAAAAAAAAAAAAAAAATGTTTACAACAAGAAATCTTTAGGCATTTACACAACAAAAAATAAGTACCAAATAGATAAGAATAAAAAACAGAAAATAATAATCATGAAAAATTCTTGTCATAAAAAATCTTTAGGTAATAATTTTTTTCAAAATAAAAAAATTTAACAAGTTCTCTAAAAAAAAAAAAAAAAAAAAAAAAAACTGTTCTGAAAGTGAAATTTTAGCAGTAAAACTTCCGTTGAAAATTCATGACTTTTTTATTGAGCAAAAAAGTATTCTATTGGAAAAAATTTCTCAGAAAATTTCCTACATCAAAGAACTCTGCGTAAAAAAAAAAAAAAAAAAAAAAAAAAAAAAAAATCTGAGTAGTATACTTATTTATGCAAAAAGCAAAAAAAAATATTAAACAATTTTTTGCCACAAAACAATCACATGGAAAGCGAAATATTCTCACAAAAAATTTTACTATAAAAAATTAACCCTGTAAAAAAATTTAAAGGAACGTATCACGTAGAAAATATTTTTTCCGAAAAAAATTTCACATCAAAAAGTTATCTCATAAGGGAAACCTCCTTAGAAAAGATTTACACCTAATAAAAAAAATGCACTGAGAAAATTTTATAATAGAAAAAAATTGAAAAATTATTGTACCTACTTAAAAACCCCAAATAAAGAAAAGAATCATTTTACAAAAAAAAAAAAAAAAAAAAAAAAAATATCGACAAAAAACATCCAAGGAAATATATTTTTGAAAGAGTAATTTTATTCTTACACCAAAAAATCGTGTTATTACGGAAATCTTCTTTAAAAAGACTCACGAAAAAACTTCTTGATATTTAGGTTAAAATTTTATGAAAACAAAAAATTGTAGCAAAGAAGTTCCCTTGAAGTCTTCGTTGGAGAAACAACCACCCCCCAGCCACTTGTTATTGAATCAATCTGATTTCAAAAAAAAAGTTTTAGACATCAGCAAAAAATTTATATTGAAAAAAAAAATCATTCAAGTAAAGAGTTTCTTTAAAAAAAAATCTTCAATTGTTCGAATTGAAAAAAAAAAAAGTGATGATGAAAAACAATTCCCTTGAAAATGAAACCTTCCATGAAAAAAAATTATGAAACCAAACTTCTTGTAAAAAAAATTCTTTCTGCCAAAAATAAGTATATACTTAAATAAAAAAAAATTAGAAACTTCATTGCAAAAAATACTAGTTATTGAAAGAATTGTGTTTGAAAAAAATATATCAGCAAAAATACATACCTACCTTACATCTTGAAAAATCTAAAAAAAAATTTCTTACACCAAAAATTTTCTCAAAAAAGATTCATCATGAAAATAATTCTTTAGAGAAAAAAATTCTCACATTCAAATTTAAAATTTTCAAAAAAATGTAATAATGAAAAATCGTAGCAAAGAAGTTCATTTGAAAATGAAACTTCAGTAGAAAAAAAATATCAACAAAAATTTTCTTGAATAAAAATTTTCTTTCTACCAAAAAAACTGAAAAGAGGAAAATTTATTATCGTTATTTTGAACAAATCCAAATTTTAAAAAAATGTTATCAGAAAAAATTCACTCATCTTAAAAAAAATTCAAGGAAAGAGTCCATTTGGAAAAAAAAACAGAAAAAAATTCCTTACACAAAAAAAATCTTTTCAGAAAAGATTTATCAGGATTTTTTTTTTGAAATTGAAATCCTTGAAAATGCTCAAAAATTAAATCTGGTGATGAAGAATTGTAGCAAAGAAGTTCCTTTGAAAATGAAATCTCTCCTTGGAAAAAATTATCATCAAAAATTCTCACGTTAAAAATTATTCTGGCAGTCAAAAAGTCAAAAAAAAAATCATAGCAAAAAATCTAGGGCTGCTTAGTTTTGATTAAATCTTGTATGTGGAAAAATTATCAGCTAAAATGCATCTGAAAAAATTCATTCGAAAAAAAATCGTTTTAAAAAAAATTCAAAAAAATTTTCACACTAAAAAATTTGATTACGAGAGAAATTTTCTCTCAAAAGATTTTTCATAGAATTCTCCTGCTGGAAAAAAATCCTTCGAATACAACTGAAAAATTTTCAAAAATGACGATTTTTTTTAATTGCAGCAAAAAAGTTCTATTTAATATGAAATCTTTGCAAAAAATCACATGCTAAATCACCTTCTTGAAAAAAAAATTGGATTTTTTTTGCTGTCAAAAACTCAAAGAAAAATTTTTCAAGAATCTTTTCGTAAAAAATTTTTTGGTACCTACAAAAATTCTCTTAAAAGAATAAGTAAATCTTATCAAATTGAGATGAGAATTTCAAAAACTCTTAAAAAGTGTCCTTTGAAAATAATTTTCATTACAAGAAATCCTTTTGAAGGAAAACGACAACAACATCAACAACACATTCACACTCTCGTCCAAGTATTTCCTCAACAAGAAACACACTTCCAAGAGAAAAATGCTCAAAAAATCATATTATTTTTCAAACTGCTCAAAAAAAAAATATTAAAGCCCCATCAAAATCGTATGTCTTCTTTTCCAACCCCTAAAATTCAATTCTCTCCCCCCATTTTACCAACCCCTGCCACACAAAACCCACCGACATTCGGAAGAAAACCCCGTTGAAATATTGAAAAATCATTTTCGCCGCAGATTAGTAAGCTATATTTGTCGTGTTTTGCAATCTGCGAGAAAATTAATATTTACCTCGAAAGAACCTCAGCTCAACGTCAGTCAACATCGGCACAAGCACAAGCACCAGCACAACATGTAGAAATCAGTTATATTGAGGTTTCTGTACGTGTCATCTGCATATCACCAGCAAGACGTGAACTGAAATTTGCCAAACTTCCAAGACAAAGAAATACCTTGTCATTGGAAAAACATCGCATCGCACCGCGACATTATGAAAAACACAACCAAGCACAAAATTGCGGCGCGCTTCAAAAGTGTGAGTATGACTATAAAATTAAAATCCAACGACAACGATGCGATGCGCCTCAAAATGGTAATTCGTTTCGACGTCGAATTACCTTCTCGTGTTTTTTTTTTCTCAACAAAAAGAATAAAAAGAAAATAAGAAAAGAGAAGAAAATCGAACAAAATCCAAAGTATAAAAAACTTATTCGAAATGAAAAGAAAAAAAAAAGTGGAGAAATCTTCTCCAATCTGCGTAGGTACATTTTCGAGGCAGCTTTAATCAAGTGTGAAATCTACAAAAAAAAATTAATTTTCGTAGCACTTCGAGTGAATACTATAATAATACAGGTGGGTACTTCCGAATGGTAAAAAATATATATATATCAACACGTTTCGACCTCGATGCTCTTTTTAATTGCGATTTCTTGATTATTCGCATCGTTTGTTCGGTTAACTGCAGAAACTCGCACTCCTGGCTCCCTTTTCTCTTACAGGACATTCGAGAGGTTTAAATAATCAAACCATTTAACAACGACGTCGGCCCTATTCCAAATGATAAATAACTATAATGATAATTTAATTATACGCTTTATAGTTATTACGTATCGAGAGGGGTTTTCTTTTTCTTCTTCTTTTCTAAAAAAAATATCAACGTCGAATTTTTTTTTTTTGTGACACGAAAGCGGAACCTAGTTCACAAATGAGTTTTTGCTATTCGTTTTTTCGTTTCAGGGTCGCCCTATACAACATAATTAATGAGGTAGCCAGTTCAAAGTCTCGTCAGTAAACATAAGAAAATTAATAACACTTCATTGTAATGATAATAAATGAAGGGGAAGGGTTCCAATTATAAGAGGACTAACATTAACAACATTAAAGACTATCGAGTTAAGTATCGTAGAAGCTATTCGAATCATGCTTTTGCTTTTGGCTAGACCAGGTGAAAACGTACCAGTCACGCTCTCATGACTACGCGTTAATAGCGATTAATCTGATGGCCAGTTACCTCGCAGCTATATTTTTCAATTATAATTCGGTAAAGCATCCTCGCTCGTCTCGTACCATACTCATACAGCCAAGCTCTACAGTAAAAGGTATAGGTATCAAAACCGATATAATAAAAATAGCACGTACTAATGATTCAAATCCGGCTAATACACGTACCGCGTTGTCGTTTTGTTTGCTGTCATAGGTGGCTAATTTTTCACCCATCTCCCTCCCCTCACTCCCCGGCAACCGTTTCTGAATTAAAAAGAACACAAAATAAAACTAGTTCGGACGACACGGACGCCAGACCGCAGCCACCATAATTTGTCCAACATTAGTTTAGAAATTATCGTTAATTTTTTATCCCGCACGATGAGATGCGATATTCACGTAGAGCTTCCTCCCTTCCTTCTCCCACCTGTTCACCTGTATTAAACCTAGGTATATATCTGAGTGCTTTACACGATACTTTCGGTATCGACGAATTTATCATGTACACTTATATACGTACGTTGAAAAATAAGCCCACCTTTTTATCTAGTCGTAGCTCATTTTTTATATTTTTAATAAGACTTACCGCCGTCGCAGCTGAGAGGCTCGTTTATACGGTATACCAACTTGCTGGAGTTTCTCTTTCGAGAGAGATTTTCGTGTACCATTGATCCTGCGAACAAAAAAAAATTGTAATACATTAGTTAATAAAATTATAATTGTAGGAAATTTTATCCGGGGTATGACAAAAGTTACCTCACAAAAAGGAAAACTTTTCAGAAAAATGTTTGTGAAAATGCAATAATAGTGTGTTTTAGCCGCCCCCCCCCCAAAAAAAAAAAAAATTACCAATATTCTTTTAAGAAACTCATTAATTGAAGATTGAAAAAAAAAAAATTAAATCAAAACTTTTAAGACATCCGAAATAAATACGTGTGGATTTAACATTTAAAAAAATTAAAGTTCAAAAAATTAATATGTACAAATTGAATTGACTCAAGAATGGAAAATTGAATGAATTTGAAATTGAAATAAAATAAGCACTCGTAATAAAAAATTGCATACTTGGATGCAAAAATTAAAATGACCGTCATAAAAATGAATATTATTATCGATGAAACGAAAATACCTAAAAAATTGAACAAGAGCCAGGTGACCATTGAAAATTAGATTGAATTAAAAATCACAAAAAATAAATACCTACATAAAATAACAAATGGAACAAAAATTTTGAAACAAAGAAAAATGAAAAATAATCAGTGATAAAAACAAAACAATCAAGAAAAATTCGAATCGAAATTTCATAAAATGACGCAGAAAAAATGGAAATTCAAAAATTGGGGAAAATAATATACTCGAAGTCGAAAAATATTAAAAATTGGAAAAAAATTCAAGATCACTGAATAGACTTTGAAAAAAATTTACATACCTATTGAAAAAAAAAATCAAACTTCAGGAAAAAATTGATTCAATTAGAAGTAGAAAAAAATGAATGAAAAAAACCAAATCAGGAAAAAATTAAAAATTTTAAAAACCATACAAAAATTGAGAAAAATCGAAAAATCCCACCAAAATTTCGAAAATGAATACAGAAAATTTTATAATTAGGTATAAGTACCTACTAAAAAAAAAGTAGATAAAAATCGATGGATGAAAAAAAAACTGAAAATATAAGAAATATGCTAAAAATTTATTAGTACCTAAGCAAAAGAAATTCAAACATGAGGAAAAAATAAAATTTTAGAAAATTCATTAAAAATTACAAAAAATTGAAGAAAAAAAATGTAGAACATAAATGACAACACTGAATAAAAAATTACAAAAAAATTTAAAACATTGAAAGAAATAAAAGACTAGAAAAAAAATTTATTCAATCAACAATGGAAAAATTCAAACATTAAAATACTGATACCGATGTATTCGTAGATAATAACATTGAAAATGACTAAAAAATTGTAGGAAAAAATTGTTGAAACTCAAAAAATTATTGAAAAATTGAAAATTTATAAAAAAATTGACGAGTAAAAATTGTTGAAATTGTAAAACAAAAAAATAAAAAATAAAAAAACTCCAACGCAGCAATCCCTTGCTAATTTTAATAATCAATAACATTTCATACCAGTAATTAAATAATTTTCACAAAATTTTCACATTTTTCATAATCAAGAGAGAAATTAAAGTTTGGTCATTTTCATTCAATTTTTAAAGTTTCATGTTAGATTGACTTTTGAAGTTCTGCTAAATTTTTTAAAAAATTTAAAAGGGTAAATTTAAAAATCTGATTAATTCTAAAAATTGAGGAAAACATAAAATTTTGACGATTTTTGATTTCTAATTAATTTTTAGAAACAAACAATTTTTGAATTTTATTAAATTTTTGGAATCACATAACATTTTAGAGCTTGATTTTTAAAAAAATGGTGAACATTTAAAATTTGAGAAATTTTTACAATATGATAGAGTTGAAATTTGTTATTGGAAAATTTAAACAAATTT
This sequence comes from Balanococcus diminutus, assembly GCA_959613365.1. Classification (NCBI taxonomy): domain Eukaryota; kingdom Metazoa; phylum Arthropoda; class Insecta; order Hemiptera; family Pseudococcidae; genus Balanococcus; species Balanococcus diminutus. Next base: position 57,677,920 of record OY390716.1, on the reverse strand, counting down.
TTCAAGTTCCAAAATAATTATATATTTTCAACAAAAAAAATTAAAGGTTGATTTTCAACTTTCAGTAAATTTCTACAATTTTGAAAATTTGAAAAAATTAAAAATTTGAAAAAATTAAAAATTTGAAAGCATTTCAATATTGGACAAATTATGGATTTTAATAAATTTTTGAAATATTTAGATCTCGGAATTTTTAAAACTTTGTAAAAAATTTTAATCTAGAAAAATATTTACAAATTTAAAGAAATTTAAAATTGGGTAATTTGTAAACTTTAGATATCAATTTTCAAAATTCAATTCAACTTTGAAATTTGTCATTTTTAAAAATTATGATGAACTTTTGACGGTTTTGAAGTTCTTTTAAAATTTATTCTTTTAATAATTTCAAAAAAAAAATTAAAAGTGCAATTTTCAAAGTAGTTAAATTTTTACAATTCAGTAAAAATTTAGATTTTGCTAATTTTTAGAATTTAGAATTGATTTTTAAATTTACGTTAGGTTAATCAATTTTTTATGAAAACAGCAAGAGATACAAAATTTTAAAATTTTGAAAAATTTAATAAAATTTCAAGTTTGGGATTTAAATTTTAATGAACTTTTGAGACTGAGATTATTTTATAACGACTGATGAATTTTTAAAATTTTCCCATAAGTAAAAAATCATCGAAATTCGAACAGCATGAGTGTCGAAAACAATTTCCTCAAGGTGGTGCTCAGATACAATATAAAACTTGAAAAATCCTCAGAATTTCAATTTTTTTAGCTTTTCAAAATTTTAATTTTTTTTTCAACTATTTTTTACATTTAAATTTTTCATTGTTACCGAATTTTTCGAACTAAAATTTTTCTGACCAAATGCTTTGAATAATATATTTTTCCATAATTATTCATTTAATTTTTTCCTTTTTTTGAATCATTCAACTTTTATACAAACTTTTAATTTCCCAATTTTTTCATTTTAAAATTTTTTTTTATCAAGTGTAAGTATTTGATTCAAGTATAAATATCTCATTTGGCAAAATTTTGTGTAAAATAATCAAGTACCTATTCATAATTTTATTTTCTTCAATTTTTGAAATTTTCAACACGTTTTAATTTGTTTTTTTTTCCTAATTTATCATATCTATCGTTTATAATTTTCTAGTTTTCACTGATTTTTCAAAATGGTTCTGGCGCCCGTGAGCACTTCAATCTTTGCCAAGCATGTTCATAAGATTTCAAATTATATAATTCGTGAATTTTTATAAATTTGTAAAATTTGGTCAAAAAAACACCACCCCTATGTTGTGACAGAAGCAGAAGGAAGTAGCAAAATTCGTAAGATACGCTAAACTCAAATCAACTCGCGAAGAAAAGACATTTTTGAAAAACCTCTAGTAACTCTTTTCATCCATTCATCCCATTTCTCATCATTCATCAATGGCCATTCTCGCGAGAAAAAAACGATATAAAAAATAGCGCAAAATTAAATTTAGAGTCTTTTAATACCCACGCTTTTTTCCACATGATTTGTCATCTCAAAAGTACTCGTACGTACATCGATATGAAACAGCCTTTTACGACGCGACGCCTGGGCGTATAGTTCCTCTGTGAATCACGCTTTTTGATACCGGCTACCATTTACAAGTAGTAAAATTTCAGTTATAATAATAAATAGTACGACATTATTAGCAGTTAATCGCCTACTCTGCTGGCACTTTATTAATCTACTAACGTTATAAAGAGAGTAGAGAAACCAAGGAGGGGAGGGCATTGTAAAGCGAGGCATTTTAAACATCAAAGAGAGCAACACTCTCTGTACGTTTTCTGCTTTCACGCCCCGTGATGTCAACAAGAGCCCCCTTGCTCATCTGGTATAAATCGTAAAGCTTCGACTTGAAGAATATGTTGAAAAAATAACGCGTATATAAATCAATTATCGCGTATTCTCACACAAATAAAGCTGCTAACGTACAAATATATTGCACGATGCTAAATTGTGTAATTTTTTAACGAGTTGCTTGGTGGTGGAATCGTTAAAAGTTGGAAAGCTTTCTAAATTTAAAAATTACGACTCTATCGGTGTCGGGACCAGAGGCAAGGAGGACGTTGGTCGCCGAACTAAAAAGTATATTAAACGTACAAATTATCAGAAATAATGAGCATTGCTGATATGGCCCTATAAATTATACTATTACATAAAATGATAAAATACGTGTACTACGAAAACGTCGCTGTCGACTTTTGGGTATACTTTTGTGTAGTTGTGTAATCCTTTTTTTTTTTACACGGCACACAGCGAGAGGCAGGGTACAGAGGGGACTTCTGAAAGCAGTTTGAATAGTATATAAACGAACCGACAGCTCTGACACGTGAGTTTTCCATCCTGTCGAGTTTTCTCTGCGCTGCTATACGAGAGTATATAGCGACTACGCTGACGCTCTGTACGCTATTGCAAAGCTGTTATAAAATTTGGAGTTGATACTTGACATTTCTGACAGGCTGGTATATTGTAAATAACGTTTCGAATACAAATGAGAGGCTGTTTGGTGTCAATAATGAATTTTCCTTCTTGTTGATGACAGAACGAAATTACAGAATTTTTCTCTCTTTTCAACTTCTACGCGCCATATACACATCAGATATATTCGAATAACGTATAAATGTATAAATGTCATTTATTTCGTGAATATTTTCAACGATATATAAATAGGCGTGGCATTCGTGTCCCTGTACCTACTACCTAGCTACCACCTACGCGTAGAGAACATTTTAAATATATTTTTCCACAACTTCCCAAACCCATACATCGGAACGAAATTTGAAAAAAAAAAAAAAAAAAAAATAGTAACTTAGGTGACCTGAAATTTCAAAAAAAGTAACCAAAATTTTTCCATTGCCACTCAAATAATGACTCATAACCCCCCCCCCCCACCCCCTCTATCATTTTTAAAATATTTTTGTTGATTCAGACGTTTTGCAACTCCTAAAATCGATGGTCAAAGTTTTGAAAAACTTGAAAAATTGTTAATGAAAAAATATGCATTTTCTGTGTAATCATGATGAATTATAGTTGAATCGTTGACTTGATTGGTTTCCAATTTTTAAAATTTAAATTTTTACTTTATGGGAAATTTTAATTCTTGAAAACGTCTCAATTTTTAAATACCTATCTAACCTTAAATTATTTGTGAAAAAAAGTCAATTTTGAATTTTCAAAATGTCCAGTTTTCAAATGATTTCAAAAAGACGTCAATTTAAAAAAAAAATTCAATTGCAAACACTTGTTTATATGTTTTAAAACTCTAATTTTCAAGGTTTGAAAAAATTTTGCCTGTACGAATTTTTAATTTTCCAAACAATTTTCAATTTAAATTTCAATTTATGAACAATTTTCAATTTTCAAAAATTTTGACATCTAAAAAGTTCTGGATAAAAAGAAATTAAATTTTTGAAGTTATCAATCTTCAAATTTTCAAAATTTTTATTTCTAAAAAAATCAATTTTTGAAAACTTTTCAATTCAAAAAAAAATAAGTTGCTTCTGAAAATATGTTTATTGAAATAAAAAATTCGAAATTTATATAAATTGTAATGCCTAAAAAATCATGAGTTGAAAAAAACTCTATTTTTGTGTGGTTTGCAAAAATGAGTAGGTACAAAAAATTATTCATTTTTGAAAGTCTTCAATTTCCAAAAAAAAAAAATCAATTTTTAAAGTTGTAAAATTTCCCATTTTTCAAAGTTTTAAAATTTTGGAACGTTCTTCTTATTTTAAAAAAAAACATTTTTTTTATATTTCGTTTCTGAGACTAGCTCCTAATTTGCACCGCGGCGTTAGTGATTGAGCTGATTTTTTTTTTCAAGTTCAAAACTATATAAACACCTAATTTATACGAAATTAGGGAGAAGAGAGAGGTCCAATCGAAATTTTTATAAAATAACCAAACTTATTTTTAGGATGTTAATCTACAACTTTAGTTTTAATTTTTTTTTAATTCAACCCCCGCTTCCTCCATTTTTGAATATCGAGTGTCTTCGTACTAATATGCGAAATTCGAGTGGAGGGGAGGGTCTAATCGAAGTTTTTATGATGACCAAACTTATTTTTAGGATACTAATCTACAACTTTTGTTTGAAATTTTTTTCAATTAAACCCTTCCCTCCCCAATTTTTCAATAATGAGTGCCTTCGTACTATTATGCAGAATTAGGGGGAGGGAAGGGTACAATCGAAATTCTTATGATGACCAAAATCATTTCTAAGATCCTAATCTACAACTTTTGTTTGAAATTTTTTTCAATTGAACTCTCCCCTCCCTTCTAATTTTGCATATTAGTACGAAGACACTCATTACTGAAAATTTGGAGGGAGAGAGCGGTTAAATTAAAAAAAATTTCAAACAAAAGTTTTAGATTAGGATTTTTAAAATAAGCTTGGTTATTATAAAATTTTTGATTAGACCCTTCCTTTCCCTCGAATTTTGCATACCTGAAGACACTCAATATTGAAAAATGGGGGGAGGGGTTGAATTAAAAAATTTTTCAAACAAAAGTTGTAGATTAAGATCCTAAAAATAAGTTTAGTTATCATAAAAATTTCGATTGGACCCCTCTTCTCCCTAATTTCGTACATTAGGTGTTCATATAGATTTGTACTTGAAAAATTTCAGCTCAATCACTAACGCCGCAGAGCAAATTAGGAGCTAGTGTGTTTCTGAGGAGTTCTTTATTCTACATACTTAATTATAAGTAATAATTTTCAATTTTCAAACATTGTTTTCAAATACTTTGGTAACTATTTTTTTAAATAAAACAATTTCTGATAAATTCTCATTCAAAAATAAGTTTTTGGTGAGAAGAAATATTTTCTGAAAAATTTTCAATTTTTTTGAGTGAGAACTTCGATTTTTTGAACAAAAAGTCTTTCATTTGTAGAGGAAAGAATCTTTCAATTTTTTCAAAAAAAATTTACCTCTAACCTACTTTCTTTTAGGAAAAATACGTATGTTTCATTTTTTCTTTTATTTGAGAGAAATGTCTCTAATTTTTAGAGAAAAATAAATCTTAATTCTTTAAGAAGAAATTTTCATCCTAATTTAAAAATAATAAAATAAATTCAAAATTGTTTTGGAGAAAACATTTTTTCTTTTGCGTTTCAATGGATACAAATATTCCTCGATTTCGTGAAGAAATAGAACCTCCATTCACCTTCAATTCTCACCCTTTTGCGCAATCAGCACTCAGCATTTAGCACCATTCACTACTCAGCAGATTTTCAAGTCGTTGCGACGACGACGAAGAGCCTAAGTGTGAGGTGGCATCTCACTCTCTCTCTCTCTCTCTCTCTCTTTCTGTCTCTCCCAACACATACAAATCTGCTGCGACCGCGTTGATTACCGCTAATTGTACGCGCCTTCTTAAGATTAATGTTTTTACATGAATGGGCTGCTTTATTAAAAAGGGCGCGCCTCGGTTTGCTTTGCTTTTCCAGCAGATGGCCTGTGTTCTCAAAGTCCGACGCTTTGCGCCGCACTGCGCTACGTCCGATATACATGCCTCGGTTAAGTAATATCGTTATCTAGACGTCATGTGTTTGGGCTTCTGTGTTCTTTAAAATAAATTGTACCGGTGTGACTCGGCAACTATTTAATGGCTGGTATTTACCACGCTCACCTATTGATGAGAGCAACGCAATGATAAATTGACTCGAGTCCACATTGCCTTCTTTTGCCTCCCTCTCGCCTCCTGTATAAGCCAGCGGCGTGTCGATGAGGTATCATTTTTTTTCTAGTCGAATTTTCCTCCTGCGACGAATTGACGAATTAATAAATTTATAGTTGGGTACAATCGTACATGCTGTGAGCAGTAATGGATTCCAGACCGTATTGCTGGCAAAAGCAATCAGCGTAGAATTTTTCGACCAAAATATTTCTAAAGTGCGGTATCAGCGAAAAATCAAAATTCGTCCAAGTACAATTTATTTTCAAGAAAGGGAAATTGGTGACTAAAATTGCAAGTTAGTATAACCTACCCCCCCCCCCCCCAAAAAAAAACCAAATATCAAAAAATGACCAATTTTTTCAAAGAGGAAAGAATTATTTTGAACTTTTTTTCAAAGAAAAAATTAAAAAACTATGTTCTAATTTTTTTTTTTTGGAAATTAAAAAAAAATATATTCTGCCAAATTTTGTGAAATATTCAATTTTAAAAAAAATAACAGGATATTTTTGTGAAAGAAGTAAAAATATTTTGATATGAATTTAAATTTTTTTCTGAAACATTTTTTATCGGCACAATTTTCTTTTCAAACGATTTTTTGTGATTGAAGAAAAATGAATGAAGTAGGTATCGACTTATTTCCCTTCAAAAATAAAAAATAAAAGATTTTTTAAAACCCGAGCAGCACACTCGATCGATAATATCGAAAGTTGAAACGTATCGTTAAAAAATCGTTTAAAAATCTAAAGATGTTCTCACGATATGATACAGATTTAGCTGTACGATTTTATAGGCAAAAAAACTAAAAACTATCGAATTCGATAGTATTACGATTTTAGGACGATATTCGTCAACGATACTATCGACAAAGAATATTAAATTTATCGAATCCGATTTTCCACCGATTTTGTGCAGATATTTGAAACTATATTATCGACAAATAATCTGAAATTTCTCGAATTCGATTTTTTAACGATTTTGTGAAGATATTTGAAACTATATTATCGACACGTAATCTGAAATTTCTCGAATTCGATTTTTCAACGATTTTGTGCAGATATTTGAAACTATATTATCGACACGTAATCTGAAATTTCTCGAATTCGATTTTTCAACGATTTTGTGACGATATTTAGAACTATATTATCGACAAATAATCTGAAATTTCTCGAATTCGATTTTTTAACGATTTTGTGAAGATATTTGAAACTATATTATCGACACGTAATCTGAAATTTCTCGAATTCGATTTTTTAAAGATTTTGTGAAGATATTTAAAACTGTATTATCGACAGATTATATGAAATTTATCGACTTCGATATTTCAACGATTTTGTAACGATAGTTGTTGAAACTATATTGATTTTTTTCTAGTCAAAAAATACCTACTTTATATTCAAAATTGGATGGGAAGAAAGGACCAAATCGAAATTTTTATAATAACCAAAATTAAATCCAGAATATTATTCTACAACTTTTGTTTGAAATGTTTTTTCAATTGGACCTCATCTCTAGCCTCTATTATTTTGCATTTACCTACTTACGTGTAACAGTAATATGCGAAATCAAAATTGAAAAAATTTTCAAACAAGTTATCTAGTTTTTTTGGTTTCCTAGGTATTTTACTTGAAACCAGATCGTTGTTCTTAAATAAAATTTTACCAAGTTCAATACTACGATTACTATGTGAATACTTAGTATTTAAAATTGAACGGGAGGGAGGCGCCCAATCGAAAATTTTGTAATGACCAAAATTATTCTTAGAACTTTAAGCTACAACTTTTGTTTGAAAATTTTTTCAATTGGACCTCTCCTTCTCCTCCAATTTTGCATAATACTCCGTTGATACTTATTCAAAATTGGAGGAGCGGAGGAAAAAGGGGCCAATTTGAAAAAATTTTCAAACAAAAGTTGTAAATTAAGGTCCTAGAAATAATTTTAGTTATTATAAAAATTTCAATTGGACCCCTCCCTCTTCTCCAATTTTGCATAAGATGTTTGAATATTATAATCCAATTCGTATTATGCGAACGAACTCCGATGTTCGCAACAGACGCTTGTTTTGGTAGAAACTGCTGTATTTGGAACGAAATTCGCCAGCCTTAAGCGTAACTACGACTTCAAACTCGCCAGCCGGTCTTGAAAATGTGCGCGCGCATATACCCATATATGCTAAATTATCTACAAAAAATCGATAGAATATCGAAACTAGATAATCTACAAAAAATCGTAATACAAAATCGATAGAATATCGAAATTAAAAATCGATAGAATATCGAAACTAAATCGAAATAAAAAATCGACAGAATATCGAATTCGATAAAGTGTCGCGTTAGTTCCGCATAAATCGTGTAATTATCTTTCGATTTATAGATAGGTTATCGATGAAGTATCTAACTATAATCTTGAGATTTTTAAAAGAAAAATCGTTCGATTTTATCGAAAGTTTATCTGTTGATGGATTTTGCCAACGATAATTCATCGATAATCTGTCGATATATCGAAAGATAATTTCACGATTTATGCGGAACTAACGCGACACTTTATCGAATTCGATATTCTGTCGATTTTTTATTTCGATAATTTGTCGAGTGTGCTGCTCGGGAATTTCATTAAATTTGCAGAAGCCCCTGACCACTTTAAATTGGTAAAATTGCGAAATTTCGCATTTTTGCAATTTTTAAAGGTGCTTTTGCATGTAAACTTTCGAGTATTGCAAAATTTTAATTCTCAATTCAACATTTCGAAGCTCAAAAATGATGTTTTCTAGATGCATTTCATCGTTCTGAGCCGATTGCAACCATTTGCAGGAGCCTCAAACAACTTTAAATTGGTAAAATTTCGAAATTTCGCATTTTTTGACACTTTTCAAAGGTGCTTTTGCAAGTAACTTTTCGACTATGTCAATTTTTTCATTCTCAATTCATCATTTCAAAGCTCAAATGGTGTTTTATAGATGCGTTTCGTCGTTCTGAGTCGATTGCAACCATTTGAAGGAGCCTCAGACCAGTTTAAAAGGGGTAAAATTGCAAAATTTCGCATTTTTGCAATTTTTAAAGGTTCTTTTGCATTTAAACTTTCGAGCATTGCAAAATTTTCGTTCCCAGTCACACATTTCGATAGTGAAATGATGTTTTCTAGATGCATTTCATCGTGTTGAGTTGATTTCAAGCCTTTGCGAAGTCCTCAGACCACTTTGATCGCGTTAAATCACCGATTTTCTGTTTTTCACATTTTTTCAGAGGTTGTTTTGCAAGCAAATTTTCGAATATTACATTTCTTTTGCACTCAGTCACATATTTCGAAGGTAAAAAAGTCGTTTCAAGATGCATTTCATCGATCTGAGTCGATTGCAAGCCCTTGCGAAGTCCTCAGACCACATTGAACACGTTAAATCTCCGATTTTCTTTTTTTCTTCTTTTTTTTTAAAGGTAGTTTTGCAAGCAAATTTTCGAATATTACATTTTTTTCGCACTCAGTCACATATTTCGATGATAAAAAGGTGGTTTCTAAATGAGTTTAATCGATCTGAGTCAATTTAAAGCCTTTGCGAAGTCCTCAGAACACTTTGAACACGCTCTCCTTTCTCTTAGAATATGGAACTAGAAATCCAGAGATTGAGCTCAAGAAATCATCGCAGCTGGTTGCTTTACGTTTGGAAAGTTTTGAAATATGCCGCAGTAGGCGATACCTTTGCACATGAACGCAGACACCGACGACGCTTGGAAAAATATTATTAAAACCGGAACGACAAATGATTAAAGTTTTATTAAAATGCGGGTTTAGATAACGACTCCGATATACAAATAATATGCACATTGCACAGGCTCTTTACAAAAATTCAGCTCGTTGAAATTGAAAATAAAAAAATACCTTTTAATTGGCACCGGGCAACGGTTTTAAAATTAATTAAAATCGTTGTAAACGCTTCGTTTGATTCGCATGTCGACACAATAATACCAACGTCGTCGAGCATCTTGAACACATTTTCATCCAAATCCTCTGGCGATGATACGTACAAGTACATCACATATCTACTCGCCTAATTTCTCGTATAAAAATTTTTTCCACCGAACTCTTTAATGCGCAGTAGGCTTCATGTTGGTAAGTTCGCGTTTTGGCCTTCCATTTATCATAATCAAACCGACGATGGTAACAGACGCGTTCATTAAAACACCACTATCTAATGCGAGCCGAGTTAATCTAACAACAGCTTATAATTAACGGTGATTTATTTATTTTATTATTGGGTTAAAGTGTTGGTAATTTGTTTTAAGGCAGTACGTGAGTTAAAGATATAAATAATATAACGAAATGGGCGCGATTTCGCCGTCGGATAACACCGCTGCCAAATCTGCTTCCTCCTTGAGCCGGCGGGCCGCAGGAGAGGAGGCGGGTGCAACGCGCCTTTATACACCTTTGGAAAATTTTAACGTGATTGGGATCAGTGATTCCGCCATCGCTGCTCGCACCCCCGCAACACCGAAGCCCTTTTCTCTTCCTAGCCTTCCTCTCGCCGCTCGCCACCCTTCTATCAGCTCTATACTACTTTTTAAGTGTGATTAATTAGTTTTCTTAGGGTTGCCCAATCGATATTTTAAATTAATTATCCTTTACGCCGTCGAGCGCGATTATCAAGCTGGAAAAAAATCCCAACATGGGTGAAAGCCGATGCTTATTATTAGAGAGCAAGGTCGAGTGATAAATTTTACCGCTTCTGTGTGTAGTTCGCCACGTCTACTCGGATCCTTTGCTCTTGTGGGGTGCGATGCGGAGTTAAATTTCAAAACGTAGAGTAATTAATGTCGATTCGAATTTACAAAAAGTGCTCGAGCAAGGAATGGATTTTGTTTTTAGAATCGTATATCCAACTGTAGTAGTACCTACCGCAGCAACCAGCAGTTCGTTTTTTTCTTCTCTTCCGATTCAAAACTTTGTTCGTTGAAATGTCTGGTAAAATTTCGCCACAAAAATGTTGGACGTGGGACACGATAATACAGGATTTATTGTAAGTCCTCCTTTGAACGGTACACCAACCCCTCCTCCCACTGATCAAAAAAAGTACAAAAACTAAAATTTTATACCAATGATGGTTCAGAAATTTGAAAAGTGGTTAAAAATTGGAAAAAAGTGGAAAATATTGACAATGTAAAAAATGAAAATAAAATTTACAAATTGTAGAAAATTAAATACAAATAGCATTTTTCAAAAAAAAAAAAATCAAAAATTCTAAAAAATTAAAAAATTTAAAACATTCTTTTAAAAAAAAATGGAAAAATGGGGGAAAAAATAAGAATGAAAAAAAATTGAAATTGAGTTGAACATTCAAAAATTTCCAAAGATTTAATCCTAAATTAACAATTTTGAAGGAAATTACTAGACTTTCTTTCCTCTTTCCCTTTCTCCCCAAAAAATGCAGAAACTAAATTATTTGAAGAAAAAATAAAATTTTATAATTTCTTTGTATTCCTTCCAAAAAAGTATAAAAACCAATTGTTTACAACTGAAAAATATTCCATCAATAATTTGTTTTAAAATTTAAAAATTATCAATTGAAAATCATTTTGAAGAAATAATAATAATAAGGAAATTTTAAAAACTGACAATTGAAAAAATGTATAAAAAATTGTAAATAAAAGGAAGCTCATACAAGAATTAAAATTGTCCAATTTGAGAATATATGAAACTGCGAGGGATGGATATGATGGAAGGTGTTGTCCCTTTTACTAAAATTTTGACATTTTAATGAAACACCCAAGTCTCAAGATATGCCTACTGAAAAGGGAGCCTTGTCAACTCGTCAACTCTGATTGGGCTGAAATTTGGCTCAGTGAAAGGGCACATCACCCAGACTTCAAAACCAAATTTTGAGCAGTCGAAGTTGATTTTTCGATTTTTAGTAAAATTTTGAAAATGGAGAGAATTAATCATTGGTGTATATTTTTTTTGATTAAAAAAAGTTTTCAAATTTTTCAAACTAGAAAATATCTAATTTTTTAGAATTGAAAAATTCTTCTTTTGAGATGTGGGGAGGTTTCCTCAACTTCTTCTTTGAGAGAGAAAAAAAATACTTGACTCCACTTTTCTTAGAAACTCAAAGTATCAATTTTTTTATTTCAACTGGTCAAAATTATTCAACCAGAAAACAAAAATTCGACTGATAAAAATGATTCATTTCGAAAATAAGTCGAAGATCGAAATTCCCTCCATTTTCTTGCTGACTCGGAGTTTCAATTTTTTAAGTTTTTTGCAGCATTAAAATTTTCTAAATTTTTCGAAAAAAAAACTATAGGTAGACCTAGGTCCATTTCCTATTTTTCGGAGTGAAAATATTTTCATATTTTTCTGAGTTTGAAAAACTTTAAATTATCAATTTTTCAAAATGAAATTCATTTCCAGCAAAAAAAAAAGGTCAAACGAAAAAAATGTTATTTAGTCAACAAATTTTTGATTCCACTCCCCCTCCCCCCTTTGTGATCAAGTTTCACCACTGCAAGTGCTAATAAAACTAGGTTGTAATTGGAACTTCGAAAAAATGTAAAAATTTTAGATGAAAAGAAAATAAACTTGCAGATAGAAAATTTTCATTTATTTTCGTAGCAAAAACTCAAAAATTCTACAAAAAACAAAAAGAAATATTTTTTAGGGAAAAAAATCGCCTTGAAAAATTATTTTGAAAAAATTTTAGAATCATTACAAAAAATTGCAGAAACACCATTCTTGAAATTTTTTCAATTTTTAAAAATAAGTGTTTTGGGACAAGATAAGTATTGTTTTGGGGAAATTATTTCAAAAGAACTTAGCAGAAATGAAATATTTACAATTTATTCTTTAAAAAATGAAACATACCTAATTGATAAAATTCTTTTATTTTTTTATTTTTTATTTTTTTTGTAAGTAGGTATAGGTAGGTGTAGAAAGAAATTTATCGGCAAGGAATAGGTACCAATCTTTGAAATTTTCCATTTTTTTTTTCAAAATCCTTCCAAAAAAAAAAAAAACGCGTAGCAGTCAAGATGCTACTCTCGAGCCAACATTTTTTTTCTAGTTAGTGTACTCCTTTAAAAACGTTTTCATTCATGGTATTTCAGTTTCAATATCAGTTTTAACTTCAAATTCAGTTTAAAGATGTCAGGTTTTTGTCTTCAGTTTTAGTTCCTGTCTGCATTGAAGATTTCATCTTCAGATTGGGGCTCCGCCCCATAACCTCGTTGGGGCTCCGCCCCAACACCCTCGTCACTTTCAGCTCTACTGATGGGGGCCAACACACCAAAAAAGGGGTTAAAACGTAAAAATTTCTAATTTTTGACCCTGTACGGGGGACAAATGGGGCTCAAAAGTCGAAAACCCCAAAAGGCACATCAGTGACCTCTACTGACACTACATCCCAAATTTCAACCTTTTAGGTCCTTTGGTTTGGGCTGTATGCCGTTCAACGCATCAGAAAAGACAGGTTAAAACTTGAAAAATATTGATTTTTGACCCTGTATCAAGGTCAAAAGGGGTTCAAAGGTCAAAACCTACAAAAGGCACATCAGCGGCATGAACTCAAGCTACTATGAAATTTTGGACTCCCTATTACCATTTGGAGGGACTGTAGCCTGATCAACTTGAAAAAATGACCCCAAAATCCACGTTTTGACCCCTAAAATGGGGTGGGGATGACTTGGAAAGCTGAAATTTGAATAAAGTGGAGAAAATATGAGTCACTATTGTTGGTAAAAATTTTGAAGTGTTTTGTCACATTGGGACCCCCTTAGAGCCCCCCACAAAAAGGGGTCACCACTAATTTTGGGGCTCAAGGTTCAAAAACTCCAAAAGGCACCTCAGTGACCTTTGCCGATCATAAATACCAAATTTTGGCTTCCAAGGTCATTTGGTTTGGGCTGCAGGCTGATCAACGTACCAGGAAGCGAGAAAAAACATGAAAAACCGTGAAAAATCTTGATTTTTGACCCTGGACAAGGGTCAAAGGAGGCCCAAAAGTTGAAACCTACAAAAGGCACCTCAGGGGCATGAACCTAATCTATGAAAAAAATTTGGGCCCTCCATCCCCATTTGGGGGTCTGTAGCCTGATCAACGTGAAAAAAAATGACCCCAAAATCCACTCTTTGGACCCTAAAATGGGGTGGGGATGACTTAGGGGACTGAAATTTGAATATGTTTGAGGTAATTAGTGTTCTCATCACTGGGACAAGTTTCAAAAAATTTCATGGTTCTGGGGCTCCCCTGCACCGCCTCAAAAAGAGGTCAATATCCCCAATTTTGAGTTGGGGCACCAAAATTTTTTTGGCATCATTCTACCTCGGAGAGAACCTCACATAGCGAATTTGAGCGCATTCGATCCATTGGACTCCCCGCCAGAGCCCCAAAAGTAGCGGCAAAATTACTAATATGTATATATATAAATATGTGACTTTTGCAGATCGTCGTCTTTTGGTCCCAAACGTCGAGAAATATAGTCAAAACTTTTCTACCCCCCCCCCCCCCTCCGTCTAAATTAGGGTCGGACACAATAGCCATTATTTGTTAATTAAAAAATTTGGCTAAAAATAAAAAAACACTGTCTTGAAAATTTTTTACTGAAAAAATTCAAACATTTACCTACTCAAAAAATTTTGAAAAATATTTTTGGAACGAAACATGCTAAGGAAATGTATTGTATAATAGATAATTAGGTATCTTTATTCTAGAAAAATTCAAAAAAAAATTTAAAATTAGAAAAAATTCTCTTTTAAAGAAATTTGCAAATAGAAAATTATTTTAGAAATCTTAGAAAAAAAAATCAAAAATTCTAAAAAAAAAAAACAATACCTACGTAAGTAGATAAAAGATTTTTTTGAAAAAAAAACTATTTTGAGAAACATTGAAAAAAACTTTTTTTAAATTATAAAACAAGCCCTAATTCATTTTTTGAAAAAATTTAAAAGAAAAACTTCTAAAAATAAGCACTAATGTAGATTTTTTCGGATCTAAAATACTCTTTTCAAATGATCTCAATGATCTGTATCTTAGATCATTTTCGAAGAGGATCTTGCTCACCTCTGATCTGGGCTAGATATATAATTTTTCAGAATTGCACCTCTGAAAGGGTTTACCATAATGGTCGTTAGAAACCTTGAAATGTCCATCCGACCTTGGAATAAGCTCAGAATCTTTATTTCAATTTCCATAAATTGTGCTTGTCATATCTGTGCAAATTTGAAAAAATTGGAAATTTTCAACGAAAATCCACTTTTGACCCCTCTCCACCAGAAGGGCCACAGTCCTGCAAATATGAAAAAATTCGTCCCCAGATTCACTCAGCTTAAGCTTAAAAGGCTGAAATCAAATACATACGAGGGCAAGAGACAAGAGAGGACGAAAGGAGAGGGATGAAAATTCATACAAACCAGTTAACGCCGAGGCGATAATTTAAACGACATTATACGTTAATCGTGATAAAAGATTTATACAACAGATTGCGTTGATTTATCTAGCAAATATTAACAAAATGTCGTGCATTATTGTGCATTTAAAACGCAATTTCATGTTATTCGTTATCTGTACATAATATTTCTTTCCAACTGCTACTCCCTATTAAAATACGGTAGCCGGATAGTATATTTTTTAACAAATGAAACCGCGCTAATAAATCTTACCCGCAACTGGTTTATTCCTCGGCTATGGCATGGTTATACTGGTACGCGCGTAATACCGATCTCGCAACCGATTTATCGGCGTATTTATCGTTGTCGGTGTACCAGCGAAATAATTTATCAACCGAGTATTTCCATTTCCATCTCGGTCGTATTCGTATACAAGTATACGAGTGAGACGCGGATAAATTTCTTTATTAAAAAATGAACGCTATAAAACAGCTGAGATAATATTACCCGGGCATAAGGGGCTGGCAGAGCTGGGCTCTTCTCCAGATATCCTTCCTATCGTGCATCTTGTTTGTCGTCGCGTCCTATCTATTTCTATGTATGTACGAGCAGCTTCGAGATCTCCAGCCCACAGCAACATGAAAACAATCTTGACCGGTTCAACATATGTTGCCATTTTGTTCCCTTTGTCGCTTCTTTTTAGGTGTCATTTTCGCGACAACGGTACCAAATTAATCGCCGAGTGGCTTTTGCGGAGGCGTATTTTCGCAAACGTCGTCTGATGGGGGGGGGGGGGGGGGGGGGCAAGGCAAGAAAACGAGCGGGAAGTGCAGTGTATAGGATGTGCATCAATAGTTCAGTACATGTATAAAAATCCTGCAGAAGTCTCGCGATTATATTAAAATTTCTAATTTTTTCAATATTCACAAATTCATAATGTTACCAGGTACCTACCTATAGAAAATTTATTTTCTGAATTTTTTTAAAAACAATTTCCCTTAAATTTATTTACCTACAACTTTTTTCAAACTTCATTTTAAAAATAAATAATTTTTAAATTTACGTCAAAAAATTATTTTTTTCAAAAAAAATTTTGGATCTTCTCGAAAACAAATCTGAAAATTTCATTATCAACAAATTTCTTCAAATTATGTTTAACTTTTCAAATTTTCTTATTTACAATTCTAATTTGAAAATAATTTTCAATTATTTTGTTTAAATTCCTTGAAAACTAAATTCCTTCAATTTTCGTCAATGTTTTTTAAAAATTAAAAAAAAATAAATATATTCTGCCTGGAAACAATTACCTACCTAGATTTTATAATAGGCATCCAAACTTTCTTCAATTTTAATATGTTTTGGAACAGTTTTCCACAAATATTGTTGAGAAATAATTTTTTTCTAAATTTCGTTCAAAAATAAATTTTGTAAAAAAAAAAAAATTATCAACAAATTTTTCAAAAAGATATGTAATTAAAAAGAAATAAAATTGCTATTTAATGATCATTTTTTCAAAATTACTTGAGAATTATTTTCAAAAACCTAGTCTTCCATTTTGTTCAAAAATATTTTTTTTTTCAAGTTCCATCAATTTTAAGTGAGATTTCCTTTTGAAAAATTGTACTTTTTTTGATTTTTTTTCCAAATTTTTTTTTTTTTGGAGGCGAGGAGGGAGGATTCCGTTCAAAAAAAATCCTCGAAATTCAGGAGAAATTTTGTCAAGAGTGTTCTTTTTTTTTTCAGAGAAAAATTTTAAAAATTTCAAAGGAGAATGAATTTTTTCAAATTTTCAAGAAATTATTTCCGCGGTCAGAAACAATTTTTTTAAACTTAGTTTATTAAAAAGAATTTCTTAAAAAGCAGTTTGAAAAATCCTAAATTTTTTTTGTTGGAAATTCTGTCAAAAATGATTATTTTTCAAATTTCATTCAGCAGCACTTTTAAAAACAAATTTTCAATGATGACATTCTCAAAAATTTCACGGAAAATGGATTTTCTTGAATTTTTAGGAAATTATTTACAAACGAATTTCGTCTTAATTATATAAATATATTTTTTTCAATTTAAAAACAATTTTTTGAAATACAGTTTGAATTATATTGGGGAGAAAGTGTCTGTTTCATAAACAAATCCTAGAATTTTTTTGGAAATTCTGTCAAAAGTGATTATTTTTCAAATTTCATTCAGAAGCATTTTTAAAACAAATTTTCATTTCCAAAAATTTCACAGAAAATCGATTTTTTGAATTTTTAAGAAGTTATCAAATGAATGATTTTGCATTGGAGCAAATGGTAGCCTTAGTCATTAATTAAATGCAAATTGCCATTTTTTGAAATTTACTGAAAATGAAAATTTTGACAAATTCAGCCACAGGAGGATTTTGTATGGAAATTTAGGGTAGCTTTTTTCATTGACTAAATGCAATTTTGCAAAAACTCACATTTTTTGAAATTTACTGAAAATGAATATTTTGACAAATTCGCTTAGGGTAGGATTTTGCATTGGAGCAAATAGTAGCCTTTGTCTTTAATTAAATGCCAATTGCCATTTTTTGAAATTTACTGAAAATAAAAATTTTGACAAATTCGCATAGGATAGAATTTTGCATTGGAGCAAATGGTAGCCTTTGTCATTAATACGTATAATGCAAATTGCCATTTTTTGAAATTTACTGAAAATAAAAATTTTGACAAATTCAACCGGAGGGGGATTTTGCATGGTAATTTTGTTCAAAATCTTTTTTTTCTTCATTTTATTGATTTTTTTTTTTTTTTTTTTTTTTTTGAAATTTAGTCAAAATATTAGTTTAATAATTGGTAAGGGGGGAGAGGGGCTTCTGTTCAGAAACAAATTCTACAAATTTAGTCAAGTGTATTTTTTTCAGAAACAATTTTATTATTTGAATTTTTTTAATGATCACATTTTCAAAAATTTCATAAAGAATGGATTTTCTTTATTTGTTTAAGAAATTATTTTCACAAAAATTGTGCTCAACATTTTTTTTTGTTCAAAATTTTGTTGAAAAAAAAAAATTAAATTGCGTTAAAATTACTTATTTTTTGAAAGGGAGGTGGGGATTTCATTTAGAAACGCATCTTAAGAATTTTCTGGAATATTTTCTAAATACAGTGATTATAATTAGTTGTTTTGAATTTTTTTCCGAAGCAGTTTTGAAAAATTTATTCAATGATGTTCAACACTCCAGAAGGGGTGAGGGGTGAGATATTTTGCTGAAAATTTTGTCACTGGGGTTTTAAGCTACCAACTTTCGCTGGACAATTACAAATTCGATGCTCAGGGCAAAATCCCCCCCTTATAATGCTGGCAAGGCTCTTTGGAAAGTTCTCAAGCTTCCATCACGTTCACAAATAACTGATTCTGATGCAAATACACACCAACTTTCATTATTCATCGTCGTATCGGTCTAATTCGCTCGTATTTCCGTTCTTTTATCCTCTGGAAGCGTGTATTGTTTCAACATACGCTCAGCCCGGATCACCGGAGACGGTTCGGTGAAATTTAAATAATTCATCGTACACTTGGCCAAATTTATTCCACCTTTGAAAACCTCTATACCAATTGACCGAAATTAATTCCATAGTATATACTCGTGTGTTTTACCGTCGTTGTCGCCGAGACACCTCAATAGTAGGTATAACGGTACAAAGTGGGAAAAAATACAAAGAAAAGATCGCCTTTATTACGGTATCTTTTGTGAAATTCTCAAAATAACCACTCGACGACCATTTTCAAGAGCAAGTTCAACCAGCATCGTTTATTTTCTTCTCGCTATATCGTCTCGAATTACCGAACGGGGCACGTTGATTTACGATTCACAGGCCCCGTCGGCTGTCCCTGTCGATGTTGTCGCAGCAGTCCTGCCTCGTGTAAGTTTTTAAAAGCAAAATTAAGCCAGAAAATGACCTCGATGTCGGCGAATCTTTTTTAAACTTGCATTTGGTGGTATATGTATAGTATTTTGTACGATGAAGTATATACTACGTAAACGTTTAGGTATACCTAGTACATTATAAGAAGTATGGTATCTGTTAAATAGTTAAACGGACACATTTGGTTGCTCTAACGGATATCTTAATTGCCTTTTATGGCGGACTCTTTGTCGGTGCTGAGAAATTACTTATATACCGCGTCTTCGAGAGTATTTCACAACACTCGTAAGACATATACACCATAAGGGAATACATCAAACAGGAGACACACTTAATCTGTAACGTATTTTCAAACGCACGTACAAATGTCGCCGTTGCGAGCGAAATTATTACACCTCGTTATTCACTGTCGACCGTGTAAATGTAATCGCGCTTTTAAATGAATATTAAACGCACAGAGTGCCTATTCGTCTTGGTTCTTTTCGACTTTTTTTCTGTCTTTATGACGCTGACGTACTGTATCGAATTGCAGACGTGTTGGGGAGCTTTTTTTTAAAACCACTTCTTAGAAAAAATTGCAACAAAAAAGACAAAAAAAAAAAACTTTGAAAGCAAAAATTTCAAAAATAAAAACACAAGAAAGACTGCCCTACAATAAAAAAAAACTAGGAAAATGAAAGATTGAAAAACAACAAAAAGAAAATGAAAATTCATTGAAAAATAGAAATCATAAAAATTTAAAATTTAAAAAATGGACAAAAATAAGAAATTGCTCAAAATGATTTTTTTCTCATTTTGTTCAATAAACGTTGAATTTTTAAAAAAAATTTAAAGTTTGCACAATCATTTTCATTCTTTTTCTTTTTTTCAACAATTAGTTATTAAAATTGTCAAAAATTAAGGAATTGCCTAAAAATAAAAAAAATACTGAAGAATTAAAAATTGCGCAAAAATTAAAAATTGAGCAATACCTACACAACAATTGCAAAAAATGACAACGGGCAAAGAAATAATTGTAAGTACCTACAAAGGATCGAAAATAAAATTTTCTAAAAACTGAAAAATTGCACAAAAAAGAAAATTACCTAAACAACGAAAAATTACTCAGAAACTTGAAATTGTGCAAATGCAAATGCAAAAAATCAAAAATGAAGAATTTGTGAAAAAATAAAAATGTCTATAAAATAATTTTTTTCAAAATTAAAAAAAATCGCAAAATTAAAATTTGCTCAAAAATTGAATATTGCACGAATAAAATGAAAACGATTAACAAGAATGTAAAAAAATAACAAGTACTGGAAATTTACAAAAAATGTGAAATTGGTAGTATTCTGTCCAACGAAAAAAAAAAAATCAAAAATTAAAATTAAAGCTCAAATGAGAAATGCAATATAAATTTTTTTCTGAACAGAAAGAATTCCAAAATTGAGCTCAAATGTGAGAAGTTTTACAAAAATAGAAATTTACCAAGGAACAAATTTTAAAAAATTAATTTAAAAAAAGGATTAAAAACTTGCAAAAAATAAGAAATTGTCAAAAAAAAACAAGCTTAATTGAAAAATTTTGCAAAAACTATAAATCGTGCTACAAATGAAATTTTGCAAAATGAAAAAAAAAAATCAAAAAATCAAATACTTACTGCAAAAAAATGTCAAAATTCACAAAAAAAAATGAGAAAAATAAAATTTGCTCAAAATTAAAGTAGCACAAGAATGAAACATTTTACAAAAATTAAACAATCGCTCAAAAATGAGAATTATTGATAAAAATTATGCGGAGTAAATAATTTGGCCAAAAAAAAAAAAAATCAGAAATGTGCTAAGATGAGAAACTGTGTAAGGTAATTGCAAATAAAAATTAAAAATCGTAAAAAAAAGTTCAAAGTCAGTAGTTTTAAAGAAATTCAAAATTACTCAAAAACGGAATCGTTCAAAAAATTCATTGAATTTTTTGAAAAATATAAACATTCACAGGAATTAAAAATTACAGTAAAATGACCAACTGCAAATAATAAAAAGATATAAATGAACATAACTTATCACAAAAATCAAATTGAAAAAAAACTTATACCTCATGAAATATTTTCCAAAATTTAAAAAAAAAATTAAAAATTGTAAAAAAGTTTAATAAAATTTAAAAATCACATAAAAATGAAAACTGTTCAAGTGTAAAAAGTTATTTGAGAATAAAAAATTGAACAAAAATTGGAAAATAAAAAATCAAAAACATAGTGAAACATAAAAAAAAATGTTAAAAAAAATAAAACTGCAAAACTCGACTGAATTTAGAATAAAATTGAACTTACAAAAATGAAAAATACTTACATATTCCAGAATTAAATTAAATTACTCAAAAATCAAAAAATGTGCAAAAGTTAAGAATTGTGTGCCTATTGCCTAACATGAAAAAATTCAGAATGAAAAAAAAAATGCGACGAAATGAAATGAGGCTAAAAATAAAAAAGTAAGAAAATTGAAACTTTCTCAAAATTAAAAAATTGCACCATAATAAAAATATTCCAATAATGATGAAATAATCAAGATTTAAAAATTGCAACCAAAAAAAGACAAAAAAAAATTTTAATGAGGTAAAACTGAAATTTGTATAAAAACAAGAAATTGTTCGAAATGTGAAAAAATTTAATCAGTAAAAATTAAAAATTGTTCTAAAAATTGGACGAAAATCAATGATTGTTTTTCAGGGATTAAAAACTGTTCAAAATTTATATTCTCTCAAAAAATGAAACATAAATAATTTTGCAAGATTGAAAAAATTGCCAACATAGAAATTTTCTCAGAACTGAAAAAATACACAAAAATAAAAATTAAGTACGTAAAAATGGAAAAAAAATGAAAAAAAAAAATTAGAATTAAAAATTGGCCAAAAACCAAAGTGGGGGGAGAGGCTAGTAAGACCGCTTGAAATTGAGTTAAAATTTTAAAAAAAATGAGGAATTGTTTTCTAATGAAATGCAAAATTTCAAATGGTGTGTGAATAAGTTGAGTTCGTAAAATTGAGGCTGCCCCAAGGTACTAGATAAAATTAAGTTGAGAGGAAAATGAAAAAAAATTGGGAATTCATTCTCATGAAAAAGAACAATTCGATAGGTGATAATTAAACAGCAAGATTTTGAAAATTGGTAATTTTTTCATTTTTCTAAAAAATATGGCGACCAAGGTCCACTTATAATTGAGTTAGGAGAAAAATTAAAAATTGGTGAATTATTTTATTTTTTCACATAAAATGAAAAAACTTTGGGGCAAGACTCTTGAAAAATTGCAAAAGTTCGATATAAGGGACAAGGGATACCTTTGTGTACACAGTGTACACAGATTGTGGACTTGTATGTGGTACCTAAACTTTTACTTATGTGATTTATGTAAATATCGATTCTTTTCCAGTAGTCATTTGTACCTTTTTCCTATTTTTATTACGACCAGATGTTTTGACGAGACCCAAAACAAACGTAGGTGCTTGTTCGACCACTATACATACATACCTACTACCTATGTAGAATATCGACTTTGCACCATCTGTTGAACGTCATAATACAGTGACGGGCAAATTAAATTTCGGTTCGTGAAAAGATTTGTAATAAATTTATGTCCTAAGTAAACAGAGTCTACGTTTTTATATGTGAATGAACGTTGAGTAAATACCATTAGGTGTGGTTGGGTTTTTAGTATACGCTGGTCGAACAATAGTCACCGCCAAAAAAGAAAAAAAATATGAAAAAAGGTATACCTTTTTAAAATGATTTTAATGCAAGTTGCCTTTTTTACAATTCGTGAGCTGCTTTGGTGCTGATATGAAAAGGAAAATGTTCATTTGTATGTGCCATGTTTGATGAACGTTGTGCTTGTTGTGTGCTCCTGCGCCTCTATATACGACGTGTATACCTACTTTATACAACTACTAATCAAATATTTAATGTTTAAACATTTCGCTAAATTATAAGTAAACCTTGTCTGAAATCTCGAGTGAGTGACGTTATCAAATTTACGAGCTTAGATGAGGTTATTTTTATTTTTTTGTTATACGAGTCTGTGTACGGTGTGTGGTATAAGTAAGTATAAGGAATCAAAGATAAGGGGATTTTTTTTTTCTCGAGAGGTTGACTGATAAATACCATTTTATTGGTTATTTTATTGATGACGGGTTCTGATGAATGATCGTGTTGTTGAATGTGGATTTTTTTTCAAGTGCATCCTGCGATCTGGTGTAGGCAACCGATGCAACGTGTTTGGGTGAGGCAGAAGGTTGACGCTTGAAGTGGTTTGATGAGACGTGCGTTAGTTGATGTCGAGTGATCAATTTTTCACTTGTTGAGTTGTGTAATTTAACGCGATTTTTAACTTTTTCAAATAAGTATGTTTCATTCGGTGGATATTTTCTCATTTAGTAGTAGTCGTGATGTATCTTTGCGATTTTTCCCTCATTTTTCATCGTTGTTATAGTTTTTGCTCAATTTATTATTTTTGTGTGCTTGTTTAGTTCTGTTCATTCTCATTTTTTTCAATTGGGAGGGGAGTCGATAATTCATTATTTTATTTTTTTTTTTTGAATTAACTTGGGAGGAAATGAAAAATTGAGAATTTATTTTCAAGAAAACAAACAACTTTGATATGTTATAATTTTGAAAAAAAAAGTTTGAAAATCATTGAACTTTTTAGTTTTTTAAAAAATTGGAGCGACAAGGGCCCACTTAAAATTCAGTTGGGGAGAAATAAAGAATACTTAATTGTAATTTTTTTCTCATGAAAAGGAACAACTGTTAATCCAATTTGTTTACATGTACTTGGATCGTTGTTATTAAATTTTGAAAAATTCTCAACAACAATGCGTCTGAAAAAAAATTGAAAAAATACTTTTTGTGGGAAATTTAAATTGGAGCAACTTTTGTATGAAACATTTTTTCATGTAGTCAAAAAATCAGAAATTATCAACAAAACTCTGAAATTTTTTCAAAAAAACAAAAACATCAGTATTTAACATTTTTCAAAATTGGGGAAGGAGAAAGGGTCCAAACGAAATTCTTGTGATGACAAAAATTATTCTTAGAACGTCAGGCTACAATTTTTGTTCGAAAATTTTTTCAATAGGACCCCTCCCCCTCCCCGATTTCACATAACACTTCGTAGGTACTTACTGATTACTCGAAATTAGAAAAGATGGGAGGGAGGAAGGGTTCAATTTAAAAAAATTTCAAGGTTATTATAAAATTTTCGATTAGACCCCTCCCTCTACTCTCCTCTACAATTTCAAAGAACTGGATTCCTAATACTTCAAGCTACAACTTTTGTTTGAAATTTTTTTCAGTTGTACTCCTACCTCTAACAATTTTTAATAAAATACGTATCCAAGTCAGATTATGCGAAATTCGAGGGGAGGGAAGGGTCTTATCGAAAATTTCATAATAAAAAAAATATTTTAAGTACCTCAATCTACTACTTTTGTTTGAACATTTTTTCGATTGGACCATCTCTCATTTTTGGAAAAGTATCTACTTGATGTTATGTGAAATCGGAGGAAAGGAAGGGATCCAATCAATTATTTTTAGGATCTTAATCTACAACTTTTGTTCGAAAATTTTTCAATGGAACCCTTCCTCCCTCCCTCCTCTAATTTTTAATTAGTATCTTCGGAATGTTATGCAAAATCGGTGAAGAGGGAGGGGTTCAATTGAAAAAATTTTCAAACAAAACTTGTAGCTTGAAGTCTTGGAAATAATTTTGGTTATTACAAAAATTTAGATTGAACCACTCCCTCCCCTCCAATTTTGAATATCAAGTATCTATGTAGTATTGCACTTGGTAAAATTCAACAACAACGATCCACGTCCATGTAAACAAATTAGGTAACCTAGACACTAGTCAACCCTGATAGGTTAGAATCAAAAAATTCAAAAATTCAAAAACTTTATAATTTTCCATACTTATACTCTTTAAAAAAGGGAGGCTTGTGACACTACTTAAAATTGAGTTAGGGGAAAAGTAAAAGAATGGAAAATTATTTTCTAATGAAATGCAACAACTTCAAATGGTATGTGAAATTTTTTTTCTCTTTTTTTGAAAAATGGGTGGAGGGTGCCTCAAGACACAACATAAAATTGAATGAGAGGAGGAAAAAAAATTAGGGATTCATTCTCACGAAAATAAACCTTAATGGGTGATGATAAAAAATAAAAATTGAAAATTGTTCAGTTTTTTTAATTTTTCTAAAAAAAAGTGAGACGACTAAGATCCACTTGAAAAATAAAAAATTAGGAATTATTTTCTCATAAAATGAAAAAACATCTGGGAGTAGGACTTCAAAAAAATACAAAAGTCCAAAATAAGAGTCACCCTAATATACACAATTTTCAGGATCTCGTTAGCTCTCTCAAAAAGTTACCCTCGTCCATAAATCCGTTTCAAAAAAAAGCTCCAATTTTCTCCTCGCAAAAAAATGAAAAAAATTGTCATCTTCGTTTATGGTTTATCTCAGCAAATAACATGTTAACATAGAACAGCTCAGAAGCGACATTACATACGTAGTATTTTCGAGCCATGCACGTAGTATTTGGGACTTTGGACGATAACCATTTCACGCGCGCTTTTCCCCTTACACAAATATATTACTTAAAGCGATATATGTTATACGTTCTGTCAAGACTGCTCTTGTATTTTGGCCCCTTTTTATGGGTTTTATTTTCGTTTTAATTTATAAGGCAGTTTATCAAGTTGTCTTTACGGAGATTAGACGCCCACAAAACTGTAAAAGGGAGAAATGAAATATAAGTCATAAATTAGTAGCAGCCTTTATGTCATAACCTACGAAACGATCGCTGCGGGGTTCTCTTTTATTCTATATATCCTCGCTCTACCCTCCCCGCCCTGTCTACAGCTACAATATGCGAGCAATGCTGTACTATATGCTGCGATAATCTCCATTGTTACTGGCCGACTTCCATATGACTTTGTACGTGTTAAGTCGGCGCTAATCTCGCGACGCCTTGTCCTACCGTACACAAATTTCGTCTAGAAAAGTTTTCCTCCACACCCCTGACTCAAAGTCTTCATCTTTTACCATTATTATGGCTTTTCAAGAGCTTCGATATGGCCAAAATAATATATAAGGTGAAAAATGCCAACTTATATAGACAGTTGGTTGGCGTAACCGAGGTTACTTTTTTTTTTTTTTTTTTTTTTTTTTTTAATGTTTTCGACAAGAGAATTTTACCGATAAATCGTGCTGTTTTGCAGGCTTGGCGCGGTGAAATTTACTGTTTATTTCGACGTCGTAAATAAATACGTAGGTACTATACGTATATATACGTATATTCTTGAACCCGCATATACTATAAAAGATCGCCCATAAAATTACACAGATAAATCATGTCTGAAGCAATAATAACTCGACAAGCGCGTTTATTAATATCTTACCGATAATAAAACCTGAGAAATATATAGGGTGCAATAAATTTCCCAAAATAAATTTACAGGGTGGATTAAGATAAAGGAGAAACGTGTCCGGGGTCGGGTAAGTGTTATATTTCATTATTCCAACGTGCATAACACACACGTACCCCACACAGAGCACTGAGGGAGCATAAGAGTGGAGAGGAGAGAGACAGTAACAACAATCGAAAGCTGTCATAATCGCAAATCATCGCTCCTCATCCCAAAACATGCGGTGTTATATACACAAAAACCCATACACATAAGCGCGGTAGCTATAGATGCCTTCAGGGGTTATACCTACCACTTGTGCGTATTGCATACAGGGTGTCCCAGCGACGTATTCCGACTCGAGCCAGAGATATGTGAGTTAGGAGAATCAGGAGAATGTAATTTTGGTGTGCTTTGTGGTAGCAATAAAATATACGTACACTTTCGATTGAAAATTTTATTCAAAATACGCCTGAGAGAAAAATAGAAAGAATATTTTTTTGGGAAAATTTAAATAAGTAGGTAAGTAGGTACAACATTTTTACAAACAATTAATACCTAAATTGAAAATTATCAACAAATCTTTCCAAAAATGTTTTTGAACCCATCTTCAATTGTTTCATGAAAACTTTAATTGTCAGAGAGAAATTCCTTCAAACAAAAAAATTATTGTTTGTCGTTAAACTTCCCACAAAAAAAAAAAAAAATTATATCTTTTCCAATTTTTCTTTAAAGAAAATCATTTTGTTAAAACGCACAATTTTTTTAATTTTCTGTAAACAATTTTTAAAAAATTTGTTAGAACACAAATTTCATCGAAACCTGGTTCAAAATCAATTTTTCGTTAAAATACGTAGGTACAATTTTTCTCGATTCAAAAAAAAAAATGATTTTTGAAAATTTTGTTCAAAATGATTTTTCAACATTTTTTTAAAACATAATTTTTCAATTTCTCTTCATAAAATCAGTTTTCAAAATTTTGTTAGGCAGAGAATTATTTAATTTTTTTTTTCAAAATTAAATTTCATTCAAATACAATTCTGTTTCATTTTTAAAAAATAACTTCCTCAAATTTTTCTTCAAAAACAGTTTCTTAATTTCTTATCTTCATAATTTTGTTGCAACATAATTTCTAAATTTTTTCTTGAAATTCTTATTCCTTTTACAAATTTTGTTAAGAAAGACTTCTTAAAACCCAAATTTTTAATTATTTTGATTGAACACTTTTTTTTTAAATTCAGTCATTTTTAAAAAAAATTCTTTGAATACAAAATTTTCAAGCATATTTTCTTAATTTTTTTTTAAACCTTTGTTGAAACACATTTTTTTAAAATTTTGTTCAGAACAATTTTTAGTGTGCGTAGCACACTATTGGTTTCAGTCTTGAAATATAAAATTTTGAAATAGGTTTATCGAGGTTAACTCATTAATGATGGGATGGATTTGGTTCAAATTTTCAAGGAATGTAGAGTTCATGAAGGCGGAGGGCCAATGAGATTTGTGTGTGAATCTAATGAGTAATTATCGAGATAATTGCAATTTTCACTTGAATAAAAAAAGGGAAAAGGGGACTTTTCTATTATTCATATCTTATCTTATCTTGGGGCAATAAATTTAAAGTGTCCAAAATCGAACAATGGTCACGTCACAAAGTCCTCTTTGTGCTCAGCGGTTTTATCTTTTTTGGGGCAATAAAAATTTAAAATGTTCAAAATCAAACTTTATCAGCACAGCAGGCGGTAAACATTTTTTCAGCACAGCAGGTGGTAAAAAATCAAAAATCACGTCTCAGGCTCAGGGCAATAAATTCAAATTTTCAAAATCAAACAATGGTTCCTGTCTAGTTCTTATCTTATCTTTGCTTAGGGCAATAAATTTTAAATGTTCAAAATCGAACAATGATTGCGACTTGTGGTCTGCAGTCTTATCTTATTTTGGGGCAATAAATTTTAAAGGTTCAAAATCGAACAATGGGTCGATCTAATTTTCAGTTTGAGTGAATGGGGAGGTGGTGTGACTATGCGATGTTGGTGGGGGGCATGGCAAATTGAAATACCAAAGTAAGTATGCTTATGTTAGGTTAGGCTACTTATTGATAACTTCTCATAAAAGTTATTTCAGTAATACTACTCTGTAATTTTAGAATTCAAGTTACGCACACTGTTAGAACTGCGCTTGCGCAGGTGTCTAGTTTTTTTATTTGTTCAAGCACAAAATCTTCAAGTCTAAAATTTTTTGTTTCATATATTTTCACTTTTCAAAAAAAAAAAAAAAAAACCTCCCTAAATTTTGGTAAACCCCTGTTTTCTTAATATGGCTAAAACACGATTTTTCAACTTTCCTCTAAAATTACATTTTATGTCAAGATACTTTCAAGTTAAACACAAATGAAAAAAAATCCAGCCATTTTTTTAAACACAAATTCATCAAAATTTAGTAGAGATTTGAGAGAATTCTTTCAAAATAATTTTTTCAATATTTGTTCAAAATCAATTCAATTTCGTTAAAAATCAATAATTTTTTCTTTAAGCTTAATTCTTAACTTTTTTTTTCTTCAAAACTTGTTAAAACAAATTTATTGAAAAAATTTCAGAACATTTAAAAAAAAATTTGAGCACAAAACTTTCAAGCCCAAAATCTTTTGTTTTGTTTTCAATTTTCAACCCCCCCCCCCCCCCCCCTCAAAAAAAACTTTCCCAAATTTTTTTTTTAGCTGATTGTTTTTTGTACCTACAAACAAACTTTTTTGAAAGCAAAATTTTCAGTTTTTGATTAAAACACTAATTCATCAAAATTTGGACGAGAATCAATTTTTTGATTTTTTTTTTCAAAATCAATTCAATTTTGTTAAAAACCATCTTTCAAAGTATTTTTTTTTCAAGCATACTTCTTAATTATTTTTTTTCAAAACTTAATTGAATTTTGTTAAAAAGAAACTTTTCAAATATTTTTAACACACATTTCTTACTTTTTTTTACACGCCGTTGTTTAAGCACATTTTTTTCAATTTTTTAATTACAATCTTTTGAAATTTTATTTGGCAATTTTTTTGAAAATTTTGTAAGGATAAAATTTTCCTCTTTTTTTCAAAATAAATTTTTTATGATCCTAATTTTTTTTATATTTGCCAGGACATTTTTTAAAATTTTGTTCAAAAAACTGAACTCTGTTAAAAATTGACCTGATAAAGTTTTTTTTTCAAGTAGGTGCAGCTTCTTTATTCTTTTTTTTTATTTTGTTAAAATACATTTTTAAAAATTTTATAACAATAACACTTTTTTCAAACTTTTGTCATCGATTTGTTTCAAAATTTTGTTGGAACACGAATTTTCTATTTCAAAAACTTGCAGTTTTTAAATTGATTTTTTTCAATTTTGCTGAAACACATTTTTTCTAAATTTTGTTATAACACAAATTTTTCAAGATTTTCATCAAAATTATGTTGAGTGACAATTTTTTTTTCAAACTGTTGAATTGAAACACAGTTTATTGTTCTGTTTTCAAAATCAGATACCTATACTTTTTTTTGAAACTTTGTTCTCTTAAATTTTTTTAAATTTTGTGGATTTCCTTCGTGGTTGTGAGACGTCGTTGAGACACCTTGTATGTACTCACATCGAAATACCAGCGTATTTCGCAGGGTATCTTTTTAAAAAACTGCCATCATTTACCAAACCACTTCATCGTGAATACTTGACAACCACCTTGTATAATTCTGGATATACTTTGTTCTCCGAAGTAAAGATACAACGAAATAATAAACTGTTCTAGGACTAGTTTAACTTGAGCAACGGTCATATTCATAAATTGACTCGTCGAGTAAAAAAGTAGTTGAATTAACACAACAGGCAATTTTTAATTTTCGAGTATATAAAATTAAAATATTTTATATTCTGAGAAACACTATATTTTATGAAATATTGCTACCGGTTTTTGAAAAAAATAAAATGAAAAAAACAACACGCAGCTAGCTCCATTTGCTGCCTCTCTCTTTTTCTACCTTCCCCTCGTGACTTAAATCTTCGGTGAGACATTTGATTCGCCCCTAGGGACAATATATTACAAGACGGCGGCATTCGGCTCATAAATTATAATTAATACCCTGCTCCCCCTTTAACAACCAAGGTCTTCACAATTGATCTTTATAACAAACCATTATGTTATGGCTAATAAATTCGTATCCGCTTGACAATCTTCACAATATATCGTAATCATAACAAAAAATAAAAATGAACTACCATCGCCGGATTATCACCGCATTTTTATCGCTTCTGCTTTGCTTCTCTTGCTCTTGCTCTCTCGCTCTCTTCCGTTCCCCTGCTATACACATAGGTACCCCTGATGTACCCCGTCCCCTTGCCCCCTTGTCATCGGCCCGGCTATTCTGGAAGTAATATTTTTCTTCGTCGGTCGATTTTGTTACGCTGTCAGTCAACCATATTCTCGAATACGATGGTTCTCTCTATCTCCCTATTGTGCGATTGTAATACCTCGTTTTATGCTTTTCGAGCGCCGAATATAAATATTTGTCGTTTGTGTACGATCAATTGCGCGTCATGGTTAACGCGTTCACTGTTCGCAATGGACGGTATACGGTCAAACTCCAAGCACGCGACGACTGTTGAAACCGTTTTTTTCTTCTTCTTTTTTTCTTTATTGATGATGAAACGGTGAATGACTTTTGGAGGTTTGAGCTGTCCGGTTGTTGATTGTTGGATTCCAACTATTTATTGAATCGTGAAGAATGGAAATGAATCGGAGATCTATGATCACTTCAGGAAGCCCACTGACTAGTTTTGAACAATTTTAATGAAATTTTACAGATCTTCGAGAATTTGAAAGTAATTTTTTCTTGATTTTTGATCGAAATGAAATTCATCAAATTTTACTGCAGACTTAGGTTAGGAATACTTTTTGAAGTTTTGTTTTGAAAAGACAATTTCTTTTTCCAAATTTTCTTCAAAATTAAAAAATATTATGTTTAAAATGAAAATTCTTCAAATTTTGTTCAATTTCTTTCAAAATCAATTTTTCTGAAATAGTGAGAAAAGAATTTCATTATAGTAATTTTTTGAAATTATTTACCTAATAGTTTACTTCTCTTTCTTGCCCAAAATTTTTTTTTTCAAAAAGTAAAAATAGAAGTTTTTCTAGAGCAAAAGCTGCTACTTCAAGTTTTACGATTAGGTAATCAAAAATAAAATCTTCCAAAGAAAATTTTCTAAGCTGTTGTTCAAGATATAAATTTTTCAGTTTTGTTCAAAAACAATAACTTCTTTCAAAATTAAAATTTCTTTCAAAACAAATTTCTCTCAAAATTGGTCCAAAATTGGATTTTTTTTTCTAAATATATTTTAAAAAAATTGTCAAGATTTTACAAAGAGTCAAAATTCTTCAAATTTTGTTAAAAATAATTTATTGTGAATTGTGAAATTTTGCTCAAAATTTATTTTTAATTCTGTCCAAAATAAACCTCTCTACTCCTACATCAATATTTTTGAACTATTGCTCAAAATACCTCTTTTTCAATTTTTTTGTTTAATTTTGCTCGAAATAAATTTTTCAAAATTTTTTGTTTAGAATCGGAATTTATTTTTTCAAAAAAGAATTAAATTCGTTTCGAAGTTGTATTATCTTGAAATATGTTTCAAATAAAAAGATTTCAAATTTCGTTCACAATGAAAACTTTTCGGTTCTTTTTAAAGTTTTTTTTTTTTTTTTTTTTTTTTTTTTTTAATTATACGTCTACGTCTAGGTAATATTACATTTTGTGCAAACTTACTATGTATTTGAGGTTTCATCTAGAATATAAATTCTTAAATTTTTTCTCATTTTCGTTCCAAAGCGATACCTACTTAATTTGATTTTCAAAATTCGCTGAAATTTGTTCAATTTTTTTTTTTTTTTTTTTTTTTTTTGAAATCCTGTTCGTATTTTTTCAATTGTTCAAATTGATTTATATAAACTTTGTAATTTTCCTTTGAAACTTTTTTTTGAAATTATTATTATTTCATTTAAATTTTATTCAAAATCAACATTCTTTTGTTCAAAAAAAAAATCTTCCAAAGTTGAATTTTTTGGATAGATATTTCTCAAATAAATGTTTTCAAATTTCGTTCACAATGTAGATACATTTTATGATGCTTTTCAAACCATTTTATAAATTTTTCGAATATGGGTCGTTTTGTGCAAACCCAATTTTTGAGGTTTCACCAATAAATTTTTTTAATTTTTTTTTTCAAATTAATGTGTTCCAACTTCCAAAGCAAAATTTTAATATTTTCAAAATGTTGCTAAAATTTTTTCAAAATATTTTTTTTTGTTGGATTTGACCAAAAACCAACTTTTTTTGAATTTCTTTTGATTTTTTTTTTCAAACTCTAGCTGTTTGGGATTGTGTTTTTAGCCAAAAATACTTTTTTGGTAATTTTTTTTTTTGAAGAACTTTGTTTGGATTTCTTAATGCATGATTTAATCCAAAATCAAAATTGAATTGATCAAAAAAAAAATTTAATTCGTTTTTAAATTGAATTTTCTCAATACATATATTTCACATAGAACTGTCCCAAATTTTGCTCAAAATCGAAAAGTTATTTTTTTAATTTTTGAAGCCACTTTTTTTTTCTTTCTTTTTTTTGGTACAAATTATTTGTTTTTAAATTTTGTTCCAATAAGACAAAACTTTCAAAGATTTTACCCGAGTAAAATTGTACAGGTTAATTTTCTTCAAAATATAATGCGATTTTTTTTTTAAATTGTTCAAAATTTTTAAAACATCGATTTTAAAAAATTCGTTCTGAAATGAACCAGTTTCTTTTTTTAAAACTTTAAAATCAATTTTTTTCGTATTTCCTCGAAAATCAATTTTAATATGGCTCCAAATAGAATTTTTAAAGAATTTCGTTGAAAAGCACTTTTTCTCTAATCATTTTTCTCGTGACAAAATTTTCCAAATTTCGTTCAGAATCGAACAGAAATTTTTCGAATTTTTTCTCGCGTATTTTCGCCTTAAAATTTCCGAATACGAATTCTTTACTGGGCTAGGGTCGCTATTTTAGGCATTAAACTAGTCCAATCTACATCTCCAAACAACAAACTAATTATTCGAATCGACTTCCGTTCCAAACTTCGTAAATCCTGCAGCCACAACGAATACGACGATTATCTGTTACGATACTCTCGAAATATTTCCTAATTAATCCAGACGATCTAGTTAATGATCGGCCAGAAAAATGCCATCAATTTGTATTCTAGGCGTATTAACGATCTCCGATCTCCGGGCAGCCGGCCATTGTTCTATCATCACCTTGCACATTGCTGTGTAGCGCTGTACATAAATCAGGGCGCGATAAATTTGAATGAAAACAAGAAGAAAACGTGATGACAAAACCGCATTTCGAACTATAGACCATTAATAAAGGAGAAAAATACAGGAACCGGTAGGAAATAACAAATACCTAATGTTTAGGAGAGAGTAAAATATAAGAACACGAGGAAGAAGCATCGCACATCCACAAAGTTGAAGAGAAAAAAAAAGATCGAAAAAAAAATGCCGAGAATATATATTTTTTTGCTTTCTGCTGGAGGATAAAAAAAAGAGAACCTCTAGAAGAGAAAAATATGACCGGAGACACCAGAAGCATTCGAATTTTACAACCTTGTTCGGTTAAGAGAATGACCAAAATGTAAACCCCAGACGTTAGAAAACATTCTCGCTGTGGCTTTAACGAGGACAATGGGTGATGTTAGCCGCTTATAAGCCGCCGGTTTAATATTTATTCCTGCGACTGCTTCGGCATAAAATTTATTGGACGTGTCTGCAGCTACCGGGCTTTCTAACAATTCGCCTCATATACTACCGGCAAAGGTAATAACAATAATAACAACTTATCTTCCTCTTGACAGCGGTTAAAAAACAAAAAAGTAGATATCTTATTCTTCTTTAATTACATCGGCTTTTAGAATTTTTTTTTCAACTTCGCATTTATTTACTGCATCGGTATACGAATTAAATCCTTTTAAATTACCTTTCAAGTTCACTTTTTTCTCTATTTTTTTTTCTTTAGGTACTCGAAAAAGAAAAAAACTAGTTACGGGTTGATAAATGTTCAGATTTTGTTTTGCTTTTCATCGAGTGTATAAAAAAAAATCGAAACCGTTTACAATCGCTAAATACTATTTTTTTTTTCGTATATTCACTTGCTACTTTCGTACGTACTGTACGAGTATACAACATATGAACAAATAAAATAGATAAATAAAAAAAAATCCATCGTATGTTATAAAAGTATCTAGGTAGTCTAACACCAATAGAGAGAAAAAAACGACCGGTTATTTATCATTTGTTTACGATACACAAACTGTTTAGTATTAGGCTTAATAAGCCTAAGGCTGCATAAATAAAACATCTCGTATCAGTTTCTAGTTCGGTAGCTGTTTACTTAATATTTTTTCCTTTATTTGCTGTTCTACCTAAGCTGACGCTGACACTCTTGTCACACGGAATTAATCTAATCAACTAATGACGCTTTATCGACACCCAGTCTTCCGTATAATGTGTACCTACATTTTACATTATTGCGAATGACCTTTTTTTCAACTTTAAAATAATTATTTAGGCGCTGATAAAAAAATATACCCATAGGTACGAATATTTTTGCACTCGACAATAACCTATCTACGACTATCTATTTGGTGGCACTGGTTGGTACTCACATTGAGTAACGGTATGCGGTGTTGATAAAATAGGTATCCTGTGGTTATGTACTTAGGGTATTGTTATTTCAAAGAAACTCATCACGTCAGCCATACCCATCACAGCTCGCTAATGGGTTCAGCTCTAACTTTCCGACACAAAGCTAGGTACATTTTCAATGCTAACGACTATAACGAGTCAGCTCTCGGGCTCTTGAGGCTCGTATGTATACTGGTCGATGAGCATGATGTCTTATTTTGCATGACAATCCTATGTATAAGATCTCATTAAAGGTTATCGTTGTGATCTGCTTGCATAACAGCAATACTCCCAATGAGATGATAGAGTAAAGTGAAATAAAATAGGCGTTTCTGTTGCGCCAGAACAATAATTCCAGTCTGAAGCACATTCTGGAACTGGCGAAGCCCTTGAAAAGCTGTCATACGATTGTCAGGCTCGCATAGCAACACGTCCACAGATAGGTGGAAGAATTCCATTCAAATCGTCTCCGTTGAAAACGTTATTGAACTTGGGTCGTGATTTTAAGGCATTTGCCCTCCCCTTCACGGCTTCACCCCCGCAAAAAACATTGCAAAATTTTTCTTTACACTTCAAAAATTCTGAAAATTTATCGAGACATCCATTAAATTGTGAAAAATTTTAAATTCTGAAAGTATAGCCACAATAAACTTAGAAATATTTCTAGAACTTCGAAAAAAAGTCTGAATTGCAAAAAAAAAATATCAGGGTGTCTACATTAATTTTTTTTTGAAAATTCATGACTTTTTCATGTCTTTTTCATGACCTTTTTCATGAACAATATTTTAACATTTTCAGGGACCCTCCCCTCTTCCAGCATGAGTGTAACTTGGAATGAGTATTTGGGGGGAGCAAAAAAAATCCTTATTTTTCCCCGGTAACGCAGCTAGGATGAAATCATGAAAGGGGTTCAACTTTCAGGGGCGGTCATTTTGAAATAAAAATTTTCATTTTTTCTTCGAAAACAAAGAGAGCTGTATTTTGGTATTTTATGTCCTTAAGCAGAGAAAAAATTGCACCCCCAAACAGTGACGAACTGAAAGAATTTTTCAAGGGAAAAGGGCAGAATTACTGAAAATATCAAATTCAAGTACCGAAAATTTGAAACTTTAGCAAATGAGATGAAAATAATATTTCCCGAAGAAGCTAGGGAAATTTTTTTTGAAAAAAACTACAATTTGAAGTAAGAAAAATGTAAATTTGAACTACTGAAAGTTTCAATTCTGTTATCAAATAGAAAACAAAATACTGCTCGAGCGTAGCGAGAGCGAAATTTTTTAAAAGAAATATTCAATTATAAAAGAAAAAAAGGGCAAATTTTGCCTAATAAAAAAAAATTCATGACCTCCAGCAGCAAAATTCATGACTTTTCATGATCTAGTGATTTTTTTGAAAATTCATGACTTTTTCATGACTTTCATGACCCATTTTCAAATTTCATGACTTTTCATGATTTTCATGACCTGTAGACACCCTGTATGTACTAAAATTTTCCAAGATTTTGAAAACAATTCTCCAAAAATTATATAAAAATTTTCAAGAATTCCAAAAAAAAATCCTGAAATTTTACGAAAAATTCTCTGATAATTTTCTGAGATATTTCCAGGAATTATGTAAAAAAAATCCAAAGAAAATTTTGGATTTTTTTTTAGAATGTTATGAAAATTCCTCTTATAATTCGTAAAAATAAAAAATTTGAAAAGCTAGGGAAAACTTCTGAAAACTACTGCGAAGAATTTTTCAAAATGTTGTGAAATATCCTGAAATAATCAATGAAAATTTGTAAAAAAAAAAAAATCTGGAATTATTTTAAGAAAACTGCGGAATTTTCAAAACACATTCAGGAGATTTAGAAAAAAATTTCTAAAAATTTGTGCAATATTTTCATGGCATTTTGAAAAAAATCTTTGAAATACGGTGAGAAAAATTTTGAGATTTGTAAACTTTCTAGAATTGTATGAATAATCATCTGATGATTCGTCAAAAAAAAATTCTGAAAAGTAGAAAAAAAACTTTTTGGGAATTTAGTGAGAATACCTACTTATTCTTCAAAATTTTGGGAAAATATGTTCTTTTTGGAATTTCGTACAAAATTGACATTCTGTAAAAAATAATAATAATTTATGTACTTTGTAAATAAAATTGAATTTTCGCCAAAACACTACTAGAAAATTCTTTGGAATTCTTTGAAAACTCCTCTGGAAATTATGTAAAATATTTTCCGGAATTCCGAAAAAAAAATTCTTTGAAAATTTCAATATTAAACAATTCGCTAAAAATTAACAAGACGATTTTCAGAATTTTATGCAAAAAATCTCTAAAAATTTGTTTCAAAAGTATAGACAGTTTCGTACAGAATGCTTTCTGAAGGATAAATTATGCATGCATCGGAGCGAAATTTGAAAAAATAAAAGTAACTTTAGTAACCTGAAATTTCAAAAAAGTAACCAAAATTATGGAAAAAAGTAACCAAAAATTTTCCATTTCCACTTGAATATAATGACTCATAACCCCCTCCCCTCCCCTCGTCATCGTTTTTCTCATATTTTCGCTAAATTTGACGTCTCACAACTCTTGAAATCAATGGTAAAAATTTTGAAAAAATCAAAATTTTCAATTCAAAAATAATAATTCATGCATTTTTTCTTTTTCTATAATTATGACGAATTTTAATAGAATAGTTGGCTTAATAGGTGCTCAATTTTTATATCATAGGAAATTTCAATTCTTGAGAAGCTCACAATAAATAATTTTGGAGTTCCTATCAAATCTTAATTTTTTTTGAACTCAATATTGAAAATTCAAAAAAAAAAATTTTTTTTCTTGAAAATACTTGATATCAACTTTTTTAGGTTTTTGAACTCTTATTTGTTTTGAAATAGTTTTCAGTTTTCAAATAATTGTTGATTTCAAAAAACGTGAATTTTAGAAAATTTTAAATTACAAACAATACTGTCCTTTTTTTAATTTTAAATTTTTTTTTTTTTCGATTTTTTTTATTTTTCAAACAATTTTTAATTTCTATAAATTTAAATTTATTAACAATTTGTAATTTCTAAAAAGTTCTGGATTTCAAAAAATTAAACTTAAAATTCTCAATTTTTTGATTTTTAAACAATTTATATTCAATTTTTAAAAAATAGCCGTTCCTAAAATTCATGTTTATTCAAATAAAAAATTTCCAATTTATAAAAATTGTAATGCCTAAGAATTTAAAGTCTAAAAAAATCAATTTTTTGATTGGCTTATTGCAAAATTAATAGATACAAAAAAAATTTAATTTTTGAAAAGTCTTCATTCTCCACAAAAAAACAATTTTTCAACATGTGAAATTCACAACTTTTCAAAATTTTTAAAAGGAAAGTTTTGCTCATTTGAGAAATATCAAATTTTTGAAGCATTTTAAGTTAACGAGTTGAAACGATTTTATGTTTCATTTTTGAGGAGTTCTCTATTTTTCAAACATAATTTCCAAATACTTCGAACACATTTTTTTTTAATTAAAAAAATTACTAGGTATTCTCATTTAAAAAAAAAGTTTTCAATGAGGAGAAATCGGTTTTATTCTTCGACGGCCTCTACTTTTTTTGAAAAGAAATTTTGAGAAAAAATCGTTTATTTGTCGAGAAAAGAATTTCTCAATTTTTTCAAAAAAATACGGCTTATCTACTTACATTTTTTTTTTTCAAGAAATGTGGCTCATTTTTAGACAAGAATAAATCTTAATTCTTCAAGAAAAAAAAATCACAATTTTTCATACTGACTTGAAAAATGCCTATAAAAGAACTTTCAATTTTTTTAGGAGCAAACATTTTTCTACCTTGAATTTCAATACATAAGTACAAAATAAATATTCCTGAAGTTCGAGCAGAAAAAATCTCAATTTTAAAAGAAGATTCAATAAATTGTTCAATTAAGGTCAGTTGGGGTAACTGGGACACCAATTTTTTTTTTTATTAAGGAAGATTCAAGATGTGTAATTCACTTACCCCCACTCAAATCTGAGTTTTGGGGTAACTGGGCCACAGTTGTTGGGGGGTAACTGGGCCATGTCGTGTTACTCAAATTACTAAGGTCTCCTCAAGGGGAGCTAGGAACCGAATGATAATTGTTATGGTGGGCTTACGATGTCAGTGTTACCATGCAACCAACCATTTACGTCAAGACGATTTTGGAGGGGATTAGGAAGAGAATGGCCCAGATACCCCGGTGGCCCAGTTACCCCAACTGACCTTACTTAATTCATTTTTAAATAAAATATTTCAAATTTTTTGGAAGCAAAATCTCTGAAAAAAACTTTCAAAACGTTTTTAAAGAAATTTTAAATTTTGATGGCAGCTGTTCGTCAGATTTTTGACGAAATAGTAACCAAAATGAGTCCAAAAGTAACCATAGTAACCAAAATGAGCCCAAAAGTAACTAAAGTAACCTTGCCTTTAAAAAAGTAACCAAGTTACTAAAAAGTAACCGTGTTCCGATGCATGAATGTGAAAAATTCGGTAATTTTCAATTTTGTAAAACGATGCAGAAATTGATTTATGAAAATTTCTGAGTGAAGTTTCCTGAAAATTTTAGGACAAACTATTCAGAATTTCGAAAAATATTTTTGTTAATTCACTGCGAATTTGTAAAGATGAAAAAACTTTTCGAAAAATTGTGAAAAATTTTCCATTGAAATTCTGAGAAAAAAATTATGTTTTATAAAATTCCCTCGAAAATTTAAAATTTTGTCAACAAAAAACTAAAATCCTATGAAAAATCTTTTGAAAATACGAAAAATTTTCTGAAAATTTTGTAAAATATTTCTAGAATTTCATGAAAAATTTCGTGATATTTAATTCGTAGGCAACAAGTTCTATAGAATCCTGTGGAAAATATTCTGAAATTTTTTCGAAAAATTGATTATTTGTAAAACATTGTGTATACAGTTTTGCAGAAAATGGTAAAAAAAATTAAAATATTTAGAAAAATTCGCTGAAAACTTGAAAAAAGGGTAGGTAGGTAAGTATTAATTTTTATTCATACCTAAGAATTTTTCCAAAAATTTGCTAAAAAAAAAAACTTCCTCGAATAGTGTGAAAAATTCTTCAAGATACTTGGTGAAAAAATCAACAAAATTTCACTTTGAAAAATTTGCTGGAAATTTTATGACATAGGTATTTCTATAATTTAGTAAATAATTTCTTTAAAATTTTGTGAGAAAAATTATAAAGCTTTATGAAATACCTTCAAAAAATTGAAACTTTTGTAAACACAAAACTGAAATCTTATGAAAAATCCTTGGAAAATACGAAGAAAAAAAAAGAACTGTCCCGGAATATTATTGAAAATTTTCTGAAAATTTTGTAAAATAATTTCTAGGATTTCATGAAAAATTTCCTGATAATTTGTAATAAATTCTAGAATATCATGTGAAAACTATTCTGAAATTTTTTTGAAAAGTTGATTATTTTTTTTTGTAAAATATTTTGAGGAGTTTTGCAAATAAATGATTTGCGTTTTGAAAAAAAAAAAATAAAATATTTTGAAAAAATCGCAGAAAACACATAAAAAGTTTTTTTGATATTTCTTTAAAAAATCTAAAAAAATTAGCTACAAAAAAAAAATTAAAAACTTCCTAGAGTAAGTATTGTGAGAAATTTTCTAAAAATTCTGTGAAAAACTAGTCGACGAAAATTATTTCGTATACTAAAAAATTCTTTGAAATTCGGAGAGAACAA
The DNA here is from genome assembly GCA_959613365.1 of Balanococcus diminutus. Classification (NCBI taxonomy): domain Eukaryota; kingdom Metazoa; phylum Arthropoda; class Insecta; order Hemiptera; family Pseudococcidae; genus Balanococcus; species Balanococcus diminutus. Next base: position 57,637,079 of record OY390716.1, on the reverse strand, counting down.
TTCTCTAGCTAATTGCTGTACACGGCGTTATTAAACAAACAAAAAAAAAAAAAAAAAAAAAAAAAAAAAATGGAATTTAATTAAAACTTCTTTGAAAGAACAAAAAAAATGCTCTGGGATATTACCTAGGAATAATTCTCTGATATAAATTCTAGAATCCGATTTTTTTTCCGAAAAATTCGCTGATTTGTAAAAAATTTTCTGGAACTTGATTTTAAAAAATATCCAAAAAGTCATACCAAAAAATAACTTATTTATATTTGAAGGAAAAAAATCCTGGAACTCAGTGAAGAATTGCCAAAAAATTTATAATTTGGTATTTTAAGAAAAATTCAATAATTTGCACTAGTGTATTTTGTAAATGAAAATTTTGCATTTTTTTTAATGAAATTTTGTAGAAAATTTTTCTAGAATCGGGTGAGGAAATTTTTTCTAAAATGTGATAAAAAGTTCTCTGAAGTAAAGTTCATCGAGATTTTTCTTGTTTCCTGCAATTTGTCAAAATTTGTAAAATATTTCCCAAAGGGGTCTCGGAGGGCAAAGGCATAACTTAGGGGTTCAAGGGGCATTCGCTTCCTCCCTCAATAATTTTTTAAATAACTACATATTTACCACAAAATATAGGGAAAAAATAAGGTTTTTTTTTTGCCTCCTACCATATTTATTCTAAGCTGCGTTTATGCTGGAAGGGGGCCCCTGAAAATGTAGAAATATTGTTCATGAAAAAAGTCACGAATTTAAAAAAAAAAAAGTTAAGACACCATGCAAGGCGCTAAATGCATCAGAGTAAACACATCGGCACGCTGCTGTGTCACAAGGCTTTCAAAATATTCACATCCGAGCTCATCTTTTTTCTTCTTTTGCTTATATACGTACCTACCAGTTCTACAGAGATCTCATACGATGGTAAAAATTGATAACATACGGACCCATATATACATAATCTTGTACGCTGTGAAATGCAATATATAATATAGGGGGCTATAAAACACATACGATCGCATTAGGAGTTTGTTACACCTTTAATTTCACTCGAATAATTATTACACAAGTTTATTGGGTCTATCTCCGTAGCACTAAAAGAAGAAAAAAATTCCCTTCACTATTAGTTAGCGAGAGCCGCAAATAAAATATTTACAGTCGAAAATTGGCTCGTAAATTGAATTTATCGAATTTTCAAATCATCAAGATTTTTTCCTCTTATATATAGAAATAAGATCGCTATAAGTATAATGAATTTAGAGTAGATAATAAATTACTTATACGAACGTTACATTGATCAGATAAATTTTTACTTATCGGTATGCGCGGCATCGTGATGATGGCGATGGCGTTTCGACTGCGAGCTGAGAATGAGAATGTTACATGTAATAAATTCTCATTTTACGGTAGAAAATTTTGGACATAGCTGAGAGGCAGAGGTTTCGGGGTAGAGATGAGATGGCCGGCATACCACAGAGTACACACGAAATTTCGTCGGTATGTAAACATACTGGAGTTATTTTGACGTTTTAATGCCATCTAAAACCGATGGGTTATTTATGGCTAAAGCTGGAGCTGCGGGTTTATCACATTTTTAGGTATACATACTAGAGCAGTAATGTGCTGGCGAATTTGTTACTGTTTTATGACTCGTCGTTTATTATCACATCGGTCGAATTCGACAAATGTTTGCCTAATTTATCAAAAAAAATTTCTTCGAGGAGTTTTATGCGGGGATTGATGATTTGGTAGGGAAATGGCGAGGTGGAGGAATCTTCGAATGGATGAAATTCTAGCAAAGTTTACGTACGTTGAACTCGCCAGAGTGAATAAATTTTGCGTGCGGGACTTCTCCGGGCTCATAAATAATTCAAGACGGTGCATGTCGCGGAATCTGAATTTTCGTTGGGAGCAGAAAGAATCGTAAATTGCAAAATCGTATTTTTTTCAAGAAATACAAATCATAGAATTTTTCTTGAAATTACAGAATTTTTTTTACAATTTTTCAGAACATTTTTAAAAATATTTTCAAAAATTCAAATCCCAGGAAATTTTTCGGAAAAATTTACAGATGATAGTTAATTTCATAAAAATAATTTTACTTACTATCAAAGAAGAAAAAAATGATCTCCAAAAATTGAGATTTTTTTATTTCAGAAGAATTTTTAAAATTATTGTTCGAAAAAAAAATCCCAGTTTTAGCTGATTTTTCATTTATGAAAAAATCAGCTATTAAATTTGACCAGTTGGTAAGAGTGGGGGGTGTGAGTGATATTTCTCGACGTTTTATGACGAAATATGACGATTGACACCAATTTCGCGATTTGGTATTTCTTTATATATAACTATATGTATGTATGTATGTACTAAAATTTGTCACTGCGATAACTGGAGTTATGATTGATGGAATTAGTTGAAATTTATATCAGTGGTAGAGGGTCATTGGGAATAGAAGCCTATTGAATTGTATTTTAACGTTTCAAATCAAATCAATCAGCGTTCAAGGATGATTCGTTCAATTGAATCAGCCGTTCGCGAACGATTCGTTCAAATGAATCCGCTGTTTGTGAATCGTTCGAATGAATAAGTCGTTCGCGAACGATTCGTTCAAATGAATCAGTTGTTTGTGAATGATTCGTTCGAATGAATAAGTCGTTCGCGAACGATTCGTTCAAATGAATCAGTCGTTCACGAACGATTAGTTCAAATGAATTAGTCGTTGCAAACGATTCGTTCAAATGAATCGGTCGTTCGTGAAACAAAAGAAAAATCAGCTTTTCTACCGCAGATGCTGCGGTAGAGGTTTTTTTTTTAAAATTAAACAAATTTTTTCCTTTCCAAAGAAAAAATTAAGAAACTTAATTTGCACAGAAATTTTTAAAAATATCTTCACGCAAGAAAATTTTATAACATTTTTTCTCCAAAAAAAAAGAAAAGATTTTTGAATATTTTTTATTCCAAAAAATCCTGAAATTTCATGATCCGAAAAAAATTCTACTCCAGAAGAATCAAGATTTCTCTATTCAAAAAAAAGTTAAGAATTTTTCTTTATTCCAAAACAATTTTTTAAAAATTTTGAACCAAAAAATTCGTACCTATTCATTTTTTTTTAATTCTGTTGAGTTTTATGTTGATTTGTATTTATCCTATCTAATTTAAGTAGGAAAGTTTTTCTATGTCGGTTTCGTTAATTATTGTTGGTTGCTTCGGCCTGAAAATTTTTTGTTTTTTGTTTTCTCATGTAGCTCTTTGCTACTGAATTTGGTCGCGTCATTCGTTCTAATTCGTTCTATATCCGATGTTGAGTTAAGTACTCACAAATATATTTCGTTCAAGTTATGATGTACAAATTATTATTTTACACCAATTCTTTAAAAACCTAACATGATAGCAGTGCGTTGGTTTCGTTTATCCGTTTTTGTAACTTTTTTTTTTTCGTTCATTTCGTAATGTCATCAGGTATCGTAATTGTTAATTATTCATAGTCGTACGTTCGCATGTCGGTACCGCCGATTGCTCGTTCACATCGTAACGCTGAACAAGAGTCATCGAGCGGCGATAAATCACGGTCAAAAATTCGTAAAGAGCGTAAGAAAAAAACGAAAGAATTTTTCAATTCGCTCCAACCGCGAAATATCGATTTTCGTTCATCGCCGCCGGGTGAAGAAACTGCCACGTCAGGTTACCACCTACGAGGAATCGTTGGTGCGGTAAACCAATTCGGTGATCGATTTCGGTTCAATCGGTCAATATTTCCATCAGCTGCCGAAGATCACGTCGATCCTGTTCCGGCCACTGCTGAATTATCAGCTATCGTTCCTGTTGCTCCGGTTGGTACTGCAGAAAATTCGAGCGCCGTAGTCGACTCGCTCCTGTCCGAAAATTCGAGATCTTCTTTGCAACGACGACGGTGATGCGAAACAGTCTAGTTCTTCGTCCCAATTATCCAAAGGTGATGCCAGTTTGTCTAATGGTCCATCTCAATTCTCGAAAGGAGCGGCATTTGTCAGCACCAGCGATTCTGAAAGTAACGGTAATTCTCCGCGAAGTGTACCTAAGTGTAACTACTGTAAAAAACTGGGCCACGTTATAAAAAATTGTAGAAATCGTAAATTTTCGGGTACAAACGACGGTAAATTTCATTGTTTTCGGTGCCAAGAAGAGGGACATATCGGTCGTATGTGTCCCAAATTCGGTGACCATGCAGATAACACTACGAGAACCGCGAGTGATAACGTACTTACAAAATCGAATTCCACTGATTGCCCGAATAGAAATCCAAGTACCAATAAACCTTCCGCGAACTTGAGTAGTTTTGATTTTCGTTCCGATCCCAATCGTCCAATAGCTCTTTAATTAATTTCAGTAAATTGTTCAGCTTACATCGTTCTATTTTTGTCAGTAAATCGCTCAATTTTCGCTCTTAAATCGTTCAACTTACTTCGTTCTATTTTTTTTTGATAAATCGCTCAATTTCGTACTTTCTTACCGTTCGTAAATCGATCAATTTCGCTCCGTTATATCTAGATCTAGTAAATCGTTCATATCGGTACTAATTAGTTATTTATTTATTTTTCGATCACTATTCGTTCCATATTTTTATAACGTACATTTAATTTTTAATTACGAATTCACGTTATTTTTACAATTATTTCAATTAATTTCGAGTTTGATTTTTTCGATTGTTTATTTTGATAAGATATGTAAATTTTTGTTGTATTTGTATTGTGGAATTTTCAGTCCGAGGGGGGATGTTGAGTTTTATGTTGATTTGTATTTATCCTATCTAATTTAAGTAGGAAAGTTTTTCTATGTCGGTTTCGTTAATTATTGTTGGTTGCTTCGGCCTGAAAATTTTTTGTTTTTTGTTTTCTCATGTAGCTCTTTGCTACTGAATTTGGTCGCGTCATTCGTTCTAATTCGTTCTATATCCGATGTTGAGTTAAGTACTCACAAATATATTTCGTTCAAGTTATGATGTACAAATTATTATTTTACACCAATTCTTTAAAAACCTAACAAATTCCAAAAACGAGAATTTTCAAAAAAATAAAAATTTTCGAAAAATTGAAAAAAGTCCAAAAATTGAGATTTTTTTACTCTAGAGTTAGAAAAGAATTTTTATTTCAAAACAATTCAATTCCAAAAAAATAAAATTTAGATTTTTGATTTTTAAAGAATTAGAATTTTTTCGCCAAAGTTTGAAAAATATTTTTACTTTAAAAAAATTGAGATTTTTTTTAACGCCTTGTACAGCAACTACCTAAGGCAAGTGACGTAAAAATGATTTTTATTCAAAAAGAATTTTTAAAATTTTTTGTACCAAAAGATTCAATTTTTTTTAAAATTTTTTTTTTTCTTTCCACAAATTTTTTTTTCTATTTCTGGATTAAATGAGATTTTTTCAAAAAAATAGATCCCTCTCACCCTAAATTTCAAGAAAATTGTTTTTCTTCTTCAGAAAAATCACAATATCTTGAAAAAATTTCATTTTATAAGCGAATTTGTAATTTTGCTCGCGTAATATTTATCAAAAATTCACGACTATTCAAAGAGTAAAATTTATAACTTCTCTTGACCTAGTGATTTTTTTGAAAAATTCATGACTTTTTCAAAAAAGGGAGTAAAAAATTTTTAATTCTCTAGTTTTTGTAGAAAATAAATTCTAAATTAAATTTTTAGTGGTGAAGAAAAATTCTCAGACTGTCAATTTGAAGGGAGGGGTTTTCAAATTTTTGGAAGTATTCAAATCAAATTCTAAAATTTATCAAAGGAAAAAATTCTTGATTTTTTTGTGAAAAATGCTCAATTTTTCAGGTATCTAATAAATTTTCAAATTTTTGGGGGTGAAAAAAACTAATTTTTTTAGGTTGATATATGAGCAAAATTAAATAAAGAAGAAAAAAGAGGAGTTCAGATGTGAATATTTTGAAATCCTTGTGACACAGCTAGCACATTTAACGCCTAATAATTAAATTTTTTTCTTTTCCTCTTCATTAGGTATTGTATATATACACAGCTCGGTAGCAAAGCAAAGACTTGCTAGACACTAGAATACGTGCAATGGATATCTACGTAGAGGAAAGAGAGAAAAAAATAAAATTTAAAGTGTATACGACGAAGACGACGACGTCGACCACGTTACGTACTTAATAAGTTGTCAAATTGTAAGTAGTATAAAATGATTTATAGATTCAACATAATGGCGCATGCATTTTTCGAACACGTCTATTGTGAATGCGAGATTAAAAGAAGCAAAGAGAGATGGCACAATAGAAGATCATAATATATATCGGGGCCAGGCCGTCGGCAGCTATTATGTCGACGTCGGTATCCAAAGAAGCCAGCTACACACCGGAGTGACTTCTCGGGAGACGCGGTCGGGAGAGAAGAAAAAAACGCATAATCATGTACGTATCAATCAATAATCCTGTCCTATGAACAATAGACGTCAACAATCGTTATGATAATAGTTTTACTTGCAGTATAGATATATACGTCAAAACAATAGCGGCGCGTAAAGCGAATTTCGTTACTTGGCTGGCGTGCCGGTGCTAAGAACCTCGACAACGACCTAAAAAACTCGTCATAATCGTACTTCTTTATGTATAGGTACTGCCTGGTATGCTATACTCAGTCTGTGTGACAGCGTCATGTAAAAACAAGCTTGAAATTAGAGGGCATTAACGCAGGATTAGCCCATGCCTCGCTCGGTTCTCGACCATAAGTACCTCTACCTACCATCATCAGATTAAACTTGTACAAGGTCGACGTCTGATCACCCAAGCAATATTTCCCAATCTTCGAGTTTACCAAACGAGGAACCTATACCCCCAATATGCCAAGAAATCCACTCGAAACCCTTCAAAAAAAAAAAAAAAACTCAATCATCAAATTGACAAGGACCACCCTTAGTGATAACCACTCCTGTGTCGTTCCAATCAATCATTAAGATTTCAAGGCACCTCGTGAAAACCTTTCCAAACGATAATCGTCCTATGTACTGCGAGCAATATTATTCAACCAGTTAACCAGCTGTCTTTCCATACCTTGTATGAAAATTTTTACCCATAATTCGACGTATTCTTGTCAAGCAGTCTATATGTATTTTGGTGACTAAATTCAGAAAACATCGTTCTCATTCATCTTATTCAGCTATCGAATACGCCCCACAAGACATATGTCTTAATCGCTAAGGCCTGAGAGAACCCGGACAGTGGCGTGTACAATGAGAAATCAAACTTCCATGGTTTTCTCATTGGGTAAAATTCGTGCCTTAAGTCAAATTTGACACGTGAGAAAAAGCACGTGAATTTTCAGGTAGAATTCTAAGTAAAATTCAAAACGATAATAATTCAAGACTGCAACTCAGCGTACAATTTCACTTAAGTATTTTGAAATGATTAATATTTTATTTCAACTGTTTTCCAATTTTTTAAAATTAAAAAATATATATATTTTCCAAAAATTTTCCAATTTAAAAAAAAAATATTTTCCAAAAATTTTCCAATTTAAAAAAAAAATATTTTCCAAAATTAAAAAAAAAACTTTTTGCAATTTTTTACCAAATTAAAAAAAAAAAATGTAAATGTGGATGAGAAAACGTGACTAGTCAGGAAAAAATAGATTTTGAGGTTTTTGATCAATTTCGACCTGTACTTTCATTGAAAATTGGTTTCATGGACCTAGGAACAATATTCAGCCCTCCAGAGAGAAAGACTTACCTAAAACCAAAAAAAAATCAAAAATCAAATTTTTATAATTATTTTAATTTTTTTTCTTGTTAAAAATGGTTTTATGGACCTGGGAACAATTTCAGCCTCTCAGGGGGCAAAACTTACCCAAAACCAATAAAAAATCAATTTTTGAAACTTTTTAAAATTTTTTTAAAATAATTTTTTAAATAATTTTTTACATTTTTAATTTTAATTTTTTTTTTTTGAAAATGGTCAAGGAAGTCATGAAACGCAAAAAAGTTGACATTATGAGTATGATATTCGTAATCAGCATGGTTGAAAATATTTTTTTGAATTTTTTTTTTTCAAGTTTTAGCAACCCTGATTTCGCTCAAAATTGCCCCCTTTCGTGAAATAGGCTGTAAACATAAGGGTTCAAAATTGTTTGGGAATGAATATTCCACTTGGACCCCTCAATGACTGTACAAATTTTGAAACGTTCATTACAAAAAAAAAAAGTTTTTTCTGACTAAGCACGTTTTCTCATCCACACTCACAAATATTTTTCAAAAATTAAAAAAAAAAATTTTAAAAAATTTTCAGGAATTTTTTTGTTATTGAAATTGTTCAAAACTAGAAAAAAAAATTGATTCTCAGAACATTTTAAACGCAAAGACTGAAAAATGTTATAGAAAGAATTCGAAAAAACTGCATTTTAGCAATAATCTAAACAAAATAATTATTTATTCCGAAATTTTAGATGTAAAATTCATCTATGTACAGTTGTACACATTTTTTAAAATTCAAAATTTACAATAGGTAAGTAGGTATAGGTAATCTATTTTTAAGCCAAATTGGAAAACATTCTATGAAGAATTTTTTTTAATTTTATTCAGACCAAATTTATAAAGAAATGTTTTAAAAAGTTTAATAAAACTTGTTTCTGAGCCAAAAGTTGAAAAAAAAAATTAGAATAATTTTTGGAATAATTTTTTTCAAACTAGGCAAATCTGTAAAATTCACCAATTCACAAAATTTACGTTTTAACAAAATTACAATAATGAAAATTTTCAAAAATTCAAGTGAAGAGCCGAATGTTGAGAAATTGTAAGAAAAATTTTTAAAATGTTTTTCAGTAAAAGTTTGAAAAAATACCTAAGTACCAACTTAATGAAAATTTTTGAATATTTTTAGTTTAGGTACCTGCCTTCGAACAATATTCGAAAAAATTATCAAACTAGCTTTTCTGTAAAATTTGAAAAAATATCATTCTTCAAAAAAATCAAAAACACTTTGAAATCTCACATAATATTTTTGAAAAAAACTAAAAAATGTAAGAAAAAAATTTCAACAATTTCTTGAAAAAAAAATGGAACAAAATTTGAAAGAATTTGTAAACTTATACCCATTATCTAAAAAAAATTTCCAACAAAATTTTAAAAATATAATATTTTTTACAAAATTTGAAAAATTTTATCATCTTGGATTTGGAATAAAAAATTTTATGAACAAAATTGGAATGTTTGCCAGAAATGTTACAATTTTCTCAAGCTGCATTTAAATTTTTTGAGTTACAAGGCTGAGATCTAAGATGAATTTTTATAAGAGAAAATCCATATTTATCAAAATGGAACCACGTACTCAGGATTTTTTTGGCACAACGTAAAATTAACTTGAAGATATCAGATTTTCCTCACATTACAACGTGAAAACAGCTCAGGGAGCCAATCCAACAACGTACCAATTCCTTATCAAGAATATCGTAGACATTTCCTCAAACGATAAAAATATTCAAAAAAATTCGTGTTCTTGTGAAACAACAAACAACTCGCTGCTCAGTGCTCACACACAACAACCACTCTTCAATGTTAAATAAATAATCATGACACAAAAGTGACAGCTTGAAAGCTCGAGTTTGAGCCTAGTGTAAAAATAAACACACACACGTAACGTAATATTGTACAGTCGTTAACAAGCATCGCTCTTCTGTTCGTCACCGGCTCAGGTACAGGTAATTACCATCGTAGGCACGATAACTTGACCAAGTTAGGTTTGCCGGGCTCGCATGGCCGCGTACTCGAGTATTTGGGAATCTATGTGCGCTGATATTTACCTACTCTACTCTTTCTGGTCTGTAAGATTTTTTTTTTCCTTTTCTCTTTATTTACATTCGAAACGTTTATTAAAATATGTCCTCGAGATAAGAGTGACAGACGTTGAAATTTTGAAGTACGTTTACGCGGCGCACAGTAACGGTAGCATTAATGTAACACGTTGTTTAGGTGAAATAAAGTGGAAGGTTGGAAACATACAGGCAGACAGAATAATACTGATAATGGTTGACTATTGTATAGACTCATCAGCAATCAATCAACGTCCATGAATCAGCAAACAAAAAGGTCTACCGCCATATTTCATCTGTTGTCTTGGTCCTACGTACACTACAGTACCTGCCTACCCACCTTTCCTCCACTTTATACGAAATTAATCTTCTGACATAACCGCCTAATCATCTTATCAGTTTAAGTTTCATGGTATAGAATATTATAAAGACTGTGAACTTCCATCTTATATACTTATATATATAGTATATTTCCCATCTCGACATTTTCTTTTTCCTTCCACCCATCACCCTTCTTTTTTTTTTATCCTCCTTACTTACTCTTCGAAACGTAAAACTTTTCAAAGATGATTTATTGAGACAGCTTTTAAAACGTGAAAATGTAGCTAGGTAAAGACGAGCTATAGGTCTTTTCGACTTCCCCTAATTACCAACAGTTACCGATATATTTACTTTTTTTTATTTTTTTGAAAAAATGAGCTATCAAGTCAGTATTTTGCACGCAGGTCTATATAAAATGGTGCTATTCAATAAGCCTCAATGTTCTGCTCCTTCAAAGGTCTTTTATCTTTTTTCTTACTACAGTAATTTTTTATGGTATTAGTCATCTTGGCACTTTTGCTTGTAATTCGTATTTTAGCATCTTCATCCTCTGTTTTTATTACACGACACCAATTTTCCAAAAAAAATACACCGTGTGAAGGATTTCAAATTTCAAACAATCTCCTCAAAAAAAATTATGTGCAAAAATTTTCAAAAAAAAAAAAAAAAAAAAAATGGGCAAAAAATACTTATAGACGAATTGGAAAAATGTTCAAAGTTGAACATAAAATTATTGGAAGACTTTATGCAAGAGCTTTTCTTGATTTTCCTCTCTCTCCCTTCAACCACTTCATTGAAAACAATTAAGTTGAAATTTTCTAAAAATTTGACTTCCAGTAATTTTTTTGTAAAATTTCTGTGCTCAAAATAAACCAACATTTTTCAAAAAATTTCAACTCCTGAAAAAACAAAAATTCAAGAATGGAGAAAAATTTAAAATTGAGAAAAAAAATCAAAATCTGGAAGAATTTTTGAAAAAATGTCAATTCCTGAAAAAACACAAATTCCAGAATGGAGAAAAATATGATATTGAAAAAAAAATTTCAACTCCTGAAAAAACATCAATCCCAGAATGGAGAAAAATTTGAAGTTGAAAAAAAACTAAATAAATCAAATTCCGGAAGAATTTGTTTTTCAAATTTGAACTCCTGAAAAATCAAGAATTTTTTGCTTAGAAAATATTTAGAATTTGATTACCTCCAAAAATAATTATGAGAACCCCTCCCCCCAAATTGACGGTTTAAGAATTTTTCTTCACTACTAAAAACTTTAGAATTTATTTACAACAACAACTTGAGAATTTTAAATTTTTTGCTCCCAAAAAAATTTACTGAGAATTTTCTTCATCCCCTAAAAATGAGAATTTTTTATTCCAATAAGTTGAGAGTTTGAGAATTTCGTTACACCAAAAAAATGGGAATTTTTCACCCGAAAAATTGAGAATTACTGTTTAAAAATCTAACCTGATCTAACAAAAATTAATAATTTTTCCTACTAAAAATCGAGAATTTTTTACCCCAAAAAATTGAGAATGCATTGAAAAATGTTTTGAAATAAAAATCTAATAAGATTAAAAATAATCGAAATGAATAAAAAAAATGTATCTACCCAACTACATGGCCGTCAAGAGGGGGGGCAGAGGGGGCATGCTAGGGGGCCTGAACTGAATTTTTTCTGCTTGAGTTGGAAAAATCACATAATTTTTGGTCAAAAATTCCCTTGGAAGAGGACCCAAAATAATTTGTGCCTCGGGCCCATTTTGTCTCTCGACGGGCCTGCCCAACTATAAAAACAAATGGAATTTTCAAAATTCCCCAATTTCAAAATTTTTTCCAAATTCCGAATCGTTATAAATTTTTGAAGATTTCCTAAATTTAAAATTTTTTTAGAACTTGAAACTAATCAAAATAATTCTCATTTTACTAAAATTAAAATTTTTCAACTTCAAAAATTTATTAAAACATGACTTTAATTAAAACATAACTCGAGCAAAAATTTTGAATTTTTAGAAAATTTCAACTTTGCACTAGTATATCTAATTTAAAATTTTTCAATTCGAAACATTCATCAAACATTGAAGAATTATCCAATAATTTCAAACGTTTCTTAAAATTGAAGTTACCAAAATTCCAATTTTTATTGAATTAAAAATTTTTTAAATTTTAAATATTCATCACGTTTTAAAAATGTACCTACTCATTTAAAAAAAAAATCAAAGTCACTGAAAATTCCATTTTATCAAATTAACTGAAAAAATTGAATAAACTTTTTAAAAATACCAATTTTTGATTTCATATAAAATTTTGAAAACTGTTCAAACTTTTTAATGAAAAATTTACTCAATTTGAAAAAAATAAAATAAAATTAGAAAATAGATCTGAGAAAAAATATTGTCCCCTTCCAACTAAAAACATTACAAAATATACGTAATTGAAATTCACTTGAACTTTTTTTAATATGTATCATATCATCCACAAGCAAATTCACACCAGACTTACTTCATCATCGATCAAAAGTACTCGAAAAATCCACATACCTGTTCATCTTCTGTCCATCTCCTCGTCACAGGAGCACAGCACAGCATATCTTCGAATCATCCCATTCACCACGTGAAGTGCTTTCTTCCAGATGATTGATCTGAGTCAACAAACAAAAAGTGGGTTGCGAATAAATATAAATATTTAAATTGAAATAAATTCGTATCCTCTAAGTATTTCCTATGATTAATTTCCAGGTCAAAAAATACATAAGCGGTCTCATTATCCTACTTGTATCTTTCAGCTGAATATAGCCCACTGTGCTCTGGCTGGCTTGAAAAATATCTAGCCATTAATTTTCAAATCTTATTAATCAGGATGTAGGTAACATACGCATACTTCGTGGAGATTTCTATCACTTGCGCGACAAATATCATCTTTACAAGTACCATTAGCTCAAAATGGATATCTTTACAAGAATGTGAGATTTAGGAAACGAGAGAAAAAAAAACTTGTATCCTGTCAACGCGATCATCTCTCAAAAGCCACGCTGTTTACATAATCTAAATAGGTATAAGTTATACCTTCGAATATTTTATTACCAAGTAGAGGAGATAAAGACGTACAAAATAAACGTGTATTTTCGGAAGCCGACCAAATATTCAGAATTTCGTTCAAATTAACTAAATTTTGTAATTTTAATTTATAACAGGGCGAGTAAAAGAAGCCGACGACACATCAAACCGAAAAACATAATCATTTGAGAACATTTCGAGGAAAAAAGGAGTCCTTTTTATAGACCAAGATGACAAGGAAATCTGCTCGGAATCTGTATAAATAAATATCCCACCGCGTGAAATTCCATTCGAAACGGCGAGTTATTTTTCCCGAAAACGCCATTATCTGCGTGATTTTTCTGGTGCCCGTCTCGAAAAAGCCAAATAATGTTAAACGACACTTTTCGGTCAAAGAAACAAATCGTTTAAATCAACTACCGTTAAAGATACAACCACCTTGCGAGATAAACGTAAACCTCCACCTCTATATACCTTTGGGAATAATCTCTGTTTTCTCTGAGTGTTGGTAAATCGATTTTTTGACAATCGCACCGACTATAAGCCTCCTGAGGACCCCGCAACATCCACTTATCTTCCGGCGTGACAGTTTACTTTAGCATTTTCAAATTTAAACTGCCACCCTGGTTAATACGATAAAATAAAAAAGAGAAAATGTTATCCAATACTTTCTTCAAGATCGACTTCGACTTCTCGGTACTCGCAATACGAGTAAACAAAGGTGGAATCGATTTCGCTCGTGTAAATATAATTCTTCGGAGATTGTAACCCTTTGAGACTGGGGGTAAGTTCATGGTGTAGCGTGTATCTCGGTACAATAGTTGCGATATATTTCAGCAAATTGCACCATCTTCTTATTTTTTTAATTTTTGAGCAAGGATTTTTTGACTATGAATAATTTATATTAATTTTTGGTAATAATTCTGTATTAGAATGTCTTGATAAGATCTCAAAACACAAAAACCAGGACTTTTGTAGAACATTCATGAAGAATTTGAATTTTAAACAAATTTTTAAAATTTCTCAAACATTAATTGACTTAATTTTTTTACTACTCATCATTTTTTTTTAAATATTCAGCTGAATTAAAAATGACTAATTTTCAAGTTTAACTGAGTTTCCAAAATTATAAAAATTCATCAAATTTTGAAAATTGATACACTTTCAAAAATTCATTACAAAGAAAAAAAATCACAAAATGCCGATTTTGTCAGATTTGGGAATTTTTCCCCAAAGCAGACATTTTCCCTATTTTCAATTCATCAATTCAAAAATTTATCAAAATTTAAAAATGAAGGAAATGAGAAAACTTCATTTTTTATCAAATTTAGAAATTTTACCAAAATATAAAAATTATGAAAATTCCATTTTCACGAAATTTTAAAATTTACAACATTTTAAAGTTTCGTTCAATTTTTAAAAATACAAAAATTTATTTAACTTCAAAAATGCATCAAAATTAAAAGTACGGAAATTCCAATTTTTAGGTAGTTACCTATCGAATTTTGAAATTGTACCAAACTTCAAAGATTCAATAAATTTTTGAAAAATTTAATGAAATCGGAAAATTACTACCCAAATTCCAATTTGCACCTTATTTACAAAATTTTAATAATTTATTAAGTTTTGAAAGATTCAAAATTTTATGCAATAGGAAAATCAGGAAAAAATTTGAAAACAATAAAAATTATAATATTTTTCATCGGATACTATTTTATCTTTCCAAAATTCAAATGATACACACTTCAATGGTGAAATGGTATTTTCTAGATGCATTTCGTCGTTCTGAGTCGATTGCAACCATTTGCAGAAGCCTCAGACTACATTAAATTGGTTAAAAGTTGCGAAATTTCGCATTTTTACCATTTTTCAAAGCGGCTTTTGCAAGTAAATCTTCGACTAAGTATGTCAATTTTTTCGCTCTCAATCACATAAATCAAAGGTCAAACGGTGTTTTCTAGATGCGATTCATCGTTCTGAGTCGATTGCAACCTTTTGCAGGAGCCTCAGACCACTTTAAATTAGTAAAATTGCGAAATTTCGGATTTTTACCACTTTTCAAATGTGCTTTTGCAAGTGAATTTTCGAGTATTGCAAAATTTTCATTCTCAATTCAACATTTTGAAGCTCAAATGGTATTTTCTGGATGCATTTTGTCATTCTGAGTCGATTGCAACTATTTGCAGGATTAAATTAGTAAAATTGCAAAATTTCGGATTTTTCAATTTTTTAAATTGCTTTTGCACGTAAATGTTCGAGTATTGCAAAAATTTTTGTTTCCAGTCACATACTTTGAAAGTGAATGGTGCTTTCCAGATGCATTTTATCGATCTGAGTTGATTGCAATCATTTACTAGAGCCTTACCCCGTTTTAAATTAATAAAATTCCAAAATATCGCATTTTTGCAATTTTTTAAAGGTTTTTTTGCAAGTGGATTATTGAGTATTGCCAAATTTTCATTCTCAATTCAACATTTTGAAGCTCAAATGGTGTTTTTTGGATGCATTTCGTCATTCTGAGTCGATTGCAACCATTTGCAAGAGCCTCAGACCACTTTAAATTGATAAAATTGCGAAATTTAGTACTTTTGCACACTTTCAAAGGCTGTTGCTCAATCAATTTTTCGAATACAGCAAATTTATCGCTCTCAATCACATATTTCATAGATCAAATGGTATTTTCTAGATGCATTTCGTCGTTCTGAGTAGATTGCAATCATTTACGAGAGCCTTAGACCACTTTAAATTGGTAAAATTGCAAAATTTCACATTTTTGCAATTTTTTAAAGGTTTTTTTGCAAGTGGATTTTTGAGTATTGCCAAATTTTCATTCTCAATTCAACATTTTGAAGCTCAAATGGTGTTTTTTGGATGCATTTCGTCATTCTGAGTCGATTGCAACCATTTGCAAGAGCCTCAGACCACTTTAAATTGATAAAATTGCGAAATTTAGTACTTTTGCACACTTTCAAAGGCTGTTGCTCAATCAATTTTTCGAATACAGCAAATTTATCGCTCTCAATCACATATTTCATAGATCAAATGGTATTTTCTAGATGCATTTCGTCGTTCTGAGTAGATTGCAATCATTTACGAGAGCCTTAGACCACTTTAAATTGGTAAAATTGCAAAATTTCACATTTTTGCAATTTTTTAAAGGTTTTTTTGCAAGTGGATTTTTGAGTATTGCCAAATTTTCATTCTCAATTCAACATTTTGAAGCTCAAATGGTGTTTTTTGGATGCATTTCGTCATTCTGAGTCGATTGCAACCATTTGCAAGAGCCTCAGACCACTTTAAATTGATAAAATTGCGAAATTTAGTACTTTTGCACACTTTCAAAGGCTGTTGCTCAATCAATTTTTCGAATACAGCAAATTTATCGCTCTCAATCACATATTTCATAGATCAAATGGTATTTTCTAGATGCATTTCGTCGTTCTGAGTAGATTGCAATCATTTACGAGAGCCTTAGACCACTTTAAATTGGTAAAATTGCAAAATTTCACATTTTTGCAATTTTTTAAAGGTTTTTTTGCAAGTAAATTTTCGAGTATCGCAAAATTTTCATTCTAAATTCAATATATGGAAGATAAAATGGTGATTTCCGGATGCATCTCGTCGTTCTGAGTCGATTGCAACCATTTGTGAGAGCCTGAGCCCACTTCAAAATGGTGAAATTGCAAAATTCTCCATTTTTACAATTTTTTTAAAGGTTTTTTTGCAAGTAAATTTTCGAGCATTGCAAAATTTTCGTTCTCAGTCACACAATTTGATGCCGAAATGATGTTTTCTAGATGCATTTTATCGATCAGAGTCGATTGCAAGCCTTCGGGGAAGCCTCACACCACTTCAAACACGTTAAATCGCCGATTTTCTGTTTTTCGCACTTCTTCAAAGGTTGTTTTGCAAGCATCTTTTCAAATATTGCAAATTTTTCGCACTCAATCACACAATTTGATGCGGAAATGATGTTTTCTAGATGCATGTCATCGTTCTGAGTCGTTTGCAACCATTTGCGAGAGCTTCAGACCACTTTAAATTGGTGAAATTGCGAAATTTCGCATTTTTGAACTTTTTTAAAGGTGCTTTTGCAAGTAAATTTTCGTGTATAGCAAAATTTTCTTTTCCAGTCACACATTTCGAAGGTAAAATAATGTTTTCTCGATGTATTTCATCGATCGGAGTCGATTGCAAGCCTTTGCGGAAGCTTCAGACCACTTTAAACACGTTAAATCACCGATTTTCTGTGTTCTGCCCATTTCAAAGATTGTTTTGCAAGCAACTTTTTCGAATATGTTTAATTTTTTTCGCTCTCAATCACACGATATGACGATCTAATGATACTTCTCGAAAACATTTTCAGTTTAATATTTGTAAAAATTTTCTAATGATGATTTCAGGTGAAACATTTACTCCAAAATATTTTCTAATGATCAACTCTAGTGAAAATTTAAAAAATTACCTATTCGCTTCCAAAAAGTTTTGAACAGCTTTCTGAAAATTCATTCCTAAGGTTTTCTATAATTTTCTTTTAAGCTGACATCAATGATTTTTATTCTTTTGATTTGGAAATTTTTCTGTTTTTTCTTTTTTTTAAGATTAAGTATTTAATTTTGAATTTTTTATACTTTAATAAATTTTCACTTACTTAGTTTAATTTCTGTTTCATTTTCTATCTACTCGGTTCTCGTATTACAATTCTCAATTTTCTGCAAATTCCCAATTTAAAAAAATAATTCCCCTCTATTTTTCTTCTTCTCATCTACGTTTAAAATAGAGAAATAGACTACACAAAAGAGTTCAATTAGAAAAATTTAATATTTGCGAGCTTTCCCAATTGTACAAAAAGGCTGCCAGAGAACCGCCTATACATATACGTACAACGATTTCAAAAAGGGATTGGGATATAAAAATGAAAAAAAAAAAATAAACATTTTCCAAACGTAATAAAATAGTTAATGGGCTCAAAATAGAGTAGGCCATCCGCAACGTAGCTGGTGAACCGTAAACAAAAGATAAAAATTTGGAAACTTTGCCAAAGAAAAATTTGTTATATTTTTAAAAAATTTTCAATTTCATTCGCACGGTGGATTTGTGCTCGTGCCTGTGATTCTGTTTATGTGTGCGGAGGTGGACTGCACGTATATTTACGCGCTGTATTTCCATTTACCATCGCTGCCGATAAAATGGCAAGTAGTACGCGTTTCAGTCGGGCTATTACTTATATTAGAAATTTATAGCAAAAACTAGAGTTGTACTTCCCTTCCTGTAGACCATTACGCGAGGATTTACAGTCCTTTTACCAACACCCCTGAACACTAAACTACGCTGCAAAAGCCCCGGGGAGGCAACGTTCTATATACTTAAGTTGTTGAAAACACTGCAAAAGACGTAAGGCTCATATAGTTTTTGTTTTATTTATGCGACTTTTTCTTCTTTCAGCTTCCCTTTTTTTTTCCACTCTCTCATTCTGTCTCTCTCGCCAGCGCACTTGTTCTTCTCCCAGACGATATGCGAAATCTCCTTGTTTTGTAATAATGGATAAGTCGTTTCGTATATACGTCATGTGTTATGCTGCTCGCTGCTCCACAATTCCACACCGTTTATCACCCCTACCCCCAAAACAAATGCTATTTCACGTGCAGCTTGCGCCCAATAAGCGCGATTTTGTATGTGTAAGCGCGAAAGGCATGTACAATCGAGAGAATATTTTAGCTCGATTGTTGTCTCTGAAAACGATCTATAATTTTTTTATACCTAGACCTACCTATTAGCGATTATCTCTTATTTTTTTCCCTCGTTACGAGAATGTTTGCATTCGGCCTACTCGCGTATTTTGAAAATTAAAAAACGAAAAAGAAAGACCCAACTGAATTTCTTTATGAAAACGAAGAAAAAAAAGGAACTGAGAAACTGGAAAGAGAGTTTTTTTTTTGAAAACGAGTGGAGAAATGTTCAATTTTTTTGCAAATGAAGGAAAATCTTACAATTTTATATTTTTGTTTGATTTCTCAAAATTTAATCAAACTTCACATAGAGATAAAATTTTACGCGCAAATTTCTTTCAACATCAGTCCAAAATTTACACCCCCCCCCCCCCCCCCGTCAGCACAATGTAGATAATATAATTATCCATGTTTTAATTTTCAAAAGAATCTATTATTTTTAGTCGACTTTATGAAAAAATCTCATTTTTTTGAAAATTAAACAACCTTTTTGAAATGAATTCTAAGAACTTGTACAAATTGATCATTTTTTTCGAAATGTTTACTCGAGAAACCCTACAGTTGTAGGGTTGAAAAAAACCAAAAAATTGCCAAAACTGCTGGAATTGAAAAAAAATTGAAAAATTAGCTGGAAATGATCAAAATTGATTGAAAAAATTTTTTCAACTCATAAGTCAAATTTTCACAAAACTGATAATTTTTTTTGAAATAGATAATTACCCGAGAAACCCTACAATTGTAAGGTTGAAAAAAACAAAAAAATGGTCAAACTGCTGAAATTTGAAAAAAAAATGAAAAATTAGCTGGAAATGATCAAAATTGAATTGAAAAGATTTTTTTGACTCATAAAGTCAAATTTTCACAAAATTAATGATTTTTTTTCGAAATAATCACTCGAGAAAAACAAAAAATTGCCAAAACTGCATATGTAATTGAAAAAAAAATGTCCAAATTCGCGCAAGAGTTTAAACGAAAATTGATTGAAAAAAATTTTCTCGACTCACAAATTCAAATTGATAATTTTTTTTGAAATAATTACTGGTGAAATCCTATAGTTGTAGGGTTGAAAAAAATTAAAAATCTCCCAAACTTCTGGAATTGAAAAAAATCTCTCAAATTTGGTATAATTGAATAAAAATTTATTTAAAGAATTTATTTCGACTCATCAATTCAAATTTTCACCAAAACGATAATTTTTATTCGAAATGTTTACTCGAGAAACCCTACAGTTGTAGGGTTGAAAAAAATGCAAAAATTGCCAAATCTTGAATTGAATAAAAATCGATTGAAAAAATTTTATTTCGACCCATAAATACAAATTTTTACAAAATTGGTAATTTTTTTTTTCGAAATAATTACTCGAAAACCATACAGTTGTAGGGTTGAAAAAAAATAAAAAATTGCCCAAACTTCTGGAATTGAAAAAAATTTATCTAAGCTGCTAGAATTGAATGAAAAATGATTGAAAAAATTTATTTGGACCTATTAAATTCAAATATTTCACGAAATTGATAATTTTTTTCCGAAATAATTACTCGAGAAACTCTACAGTGTTGTAGAGTTGAAAAAAAAACCGAAAAAATTGCCAAAACTGCTGGAATTGAAAAAAAATTCCCAAATCCGCGGAATTAAACAAAAATTGATTGAAAAAGTTTTCGACTCATAACGTCAAATTTTTGCAAAACTGATACCTAATTTTTTTTGAAATAATTACTGGAGAAACCCTACAGTTGTAGGGTAAAAAAAAACCGAAAAAATTCCAAGATTCGCTGGAAATGAAAAAATAAATCGTAAATTTAGCTAAAATTGAATAAAAATTGATTGAAAAAAAATTTTTCGACCCATAAAATCAAATTTTTACAAAATTGATGATTTTTTCGAAATAATTACCTACTCGAGAAACCCTACAGTTGTAAATGAAGGTAGGAATTTTATTTTCTGATGAATTTCACAATCTGGTCAAATTTATCTTCTGCGGATTGCTTAATATCTTCTACGCATTTTTTCTATCGAAAATGATACAATAGGGATTGGTTGATTTGGCATTATAAATGGAGTGATTGTTGTTGCATAGAGCTGCTGAATGTCAGCGCCGCGTCACAATACAAGAGGAATCTATCCTACGGAGTATATAAAAAGAGTAAAGGTTTGAGGATGTTGGTTACTGGCGGGATGCTGCAGTGTGTCTTTGATAAATGAACGTAACGATATCGTATTAGCGATTATGCCTTCTGGGCGTGTTGCTTGTGTGGTCCATCGCAGTGTGGACGGTAAAGGCAGTAAGATAACCAAAGTGTAAAAGTTACAATGTCATTTTGACTTTGTCGCGTCCCCCGCTGCTATCTATTTTAAACATTACCCCGTCTAGCCGCGGGTGGCCTCCACAAATCGTAATTATTTCGATCGAGTTGTGCTTTAAATGCTTTCTTTTATGTTTTGATAAATTACACTAGAGACGGTAAAGCATCCATACAGCCAACGCTATTCGCTCGCAGCGTCCAATAAATCCGAAATTTTGTCACGGAAATAAGCATCTCGCGTAAACCGAATCCTGCGGTGTGCGCTGTATGCGTTGATACGACTACGTATCTTTTGCCATTTGCCTTGCTTTTTCTTCTGCATAATAACTCCCAACTCGTATGAATGGATTTCCAACTAATGGTGTGTTTATTCCTCGTTATCTTCTCTATCTGCCGAAGGCTTGTCAATGTTTTGAAGTTTTATGTCCATCCGCGAATGAAGAACTGGTTTCGGTGTGCCTGTGCGCGCACAGAAGCCAACTCCGTGGACATTATTACGTCCCGGTGAATTTTTTTTTTTTTTTTCAATGAATGACGCAGGGGGCAGCCCAGCCCATCCTGCCCCGGTCAGCTCGCCGTGTTGTCGTATATAAATTACGTCAAACGAGGAGTTAAAAATGATAATTCATTTTCTTGGTAAATATTTATACGCGAACACGAAACAATAACTAATCGAAATGAAAGTTTATCGTTTGACACTTTTATTTATACGATAACGTGATTGTTTTTTAATTTCATCGAAGGCGAACTTGTTTTTAAGTAGCAACTCAGACATTGCATTTTTCAATCACAACCATCAATACGATAATTTTCAACCACGTACCCATATATTTAAACTCGCTATGATCGTAAATTTCAAAAATTCATTAATTTAAACCTTCCCTAAGGCTAATTTATTTCTCGCACGTGGGCTCTCTTTCTCTATCTGTCTCGTTCACTCCCACTGCCAGGTAATACGTATACTTCGGGTTTCGTATGTATACGTACTCTTCGTCATATTTTTAATAACCTTGGGCATATTGCGAATGTGTACATGTCCTTTGAATGAAATTCGAAGCGAGAAAGTGATTAAGAAAATTACTAAAATATGGCGAAGTGTGCGTAATATAATGTATCCAAGTATCGTTCGGTTTTCTCCACAATGTATTCAGGTTCATTTCTTTTTTTGTTATTGCTTGACCTCGTTTTTTTTGAACCAATGACACGTAAAAATTGCGAATAGAGATTTTGTAAGAAGATAATTTTGATTTGAGAGAGACTGAGCGTTTTGAATAAATTTTACCAATTTACAGCTCTGCTATATACCTTGACAATGACAAAAAATTATCATTTTTAAAGGAGACAGAACTAAACGAATGTTTAAAAAAATACTACCTAAGGCAAAAAATTCTACCAGTACCTACAAATTTTCAAAATCAAAATTCACAGTGATTTTTTTAAAATGGAGAAAAATTAGAGAATATATATCAACCTAGAAATATAAAAAAATTGAAAAGTTTCGGAATAAAAAAAGTGATAAAAACAGTAATTTATTCAAAAACTCAAAAAAATTTGAAAATTCAGCACTGAGTAAAATAAAGATTAAAAAAATTCGAAAAAATATCATATCTGAAAAACTGAAAAATGATAATGAACATTGAATTAATTACCCATCTTCTTGCATAATTGGAAAATGAGGAGAGGAAATCACAATCAAAATAAAATTTAAATTTAAAAAAAATTCCGAACTGAGAAAATTGAATCACGAAAAACTTTAGCAATGAGGAAAAACACAAAATGAATGGTGTAATTTCAAAAGGCGCTAAGTGCCAAAAATATGTTTTCGAGATAATCGCGTTTAAATGTTTGCATATCTTGGAGATTTATAGGAAAGGTTGAAATGGTGAAAATGTTGGTACATAGAATACTTTGAACACGTCATCATTTTGAGCAAAAATCGAACCAATATCAACATCTTTGAATCGATTTTTAGGGGTTTCAAAAATATGCATTGAGCATTAAATTTAAATATAATAGTGTTTATTCTTGTTTAGTGCCTAAAATATTGAAGATAGGCAAAAAGTAAAGAGAACCTTTTTGAAAGGAAATTTAATTTTCTACAAGATAGATCTATTTTTTTATTCATTCAAAGTTAAGTACACATTATTTTCTCTAATTTCAAAAAATTAATAAATTTTCAAAAATTGACAAAAATGCTTTATCTTTCTCGCATAGCTCCTGAAATATTGAAGATATGCAAAAAGTGAAGAGGACCTTTTTGGTTGGAAATTGAATTTACTATCATGTTGCAGTCTTACTTTTCTGATTTTTTCAAATTTGACAAATTTTGCTTATTTGCGCCATCTTTGAAGCGAATTTTGACTATTTAGAAATAGATATTGACGTCTTTGATAGGCTCAGATTATGACGGCATGGACATAGTATACCACGATAGCAATAACTCCATTTCGACCAAGATGGCACTTAGCGCCTTTTGAAATTACACCATTCAAATGTTGAAATCAGAAAAAATCAAAAACTCAAAATAGGAGAATTTAAAAAAAAAATCAATCATTTAAAGGAATTCTAATTAAGATCAGATCTGCCTATATCAAAATAAGTATGTACCTAAAGAATGAAAAATGATGAAAAAAATAAAAAATAAAAGTAAAATTTGGAGTTGAAAAAAAAAATCACAATTGAAATAGTTGGGAATTTGGAAACGTTAGAAAAATAAAAAAAGAGAAAAAATTTCAAAGAAATAAAAAACTAAAACAGTTTTAAAAATTCAAATTTGAAAAAATTCAAGAAACTGGAAGAAGTCTACAATAATTAAAAAACATGAAAACCGGATAAAAAATTGAATATTCAAGAAAATGAAATAAAAAATATTAAAAATATATCTCATACAATAATTTTAAAAAATAAAAAAATTTATGCTAAAGAAATTCACGGTTAAAAAAATTGGGGAAAAAATGTTACAAATGAGAAAATAAAATAATGAATTTAAATACTTAGTCATCTGCAAAAAAAAATTAAAAATTAAAAAAAAATTGGAAATTAAAAAAATTTACCACTCAAGTATAGCAAAAGAAATAAATCCCTAAAAAAAGACAGGAAAAGTACAAGATGTTTAAAAAAATAAAATTAGAAAAAAAATTATAGGTAATTAAAAAATTAAAAAATTTGAAAAAATCGAAAAAATCCAAATCGAAATAAAATTTTGAAATTAAAAATCAACAATCAAAGTGACATCAGTTGGGAAAACTTTGTGATGGAGAAAAAATAGTTTTTGTAAAACTGTAAAAATTCATAACTTGATTGGAAGTCAAAAATAAATTTTCCAGTTTTCGTTCAGCATTAAGTTCAAATTTTTAAAAAGGTACTCAAAATTGATTTTTTTTCAACTTCGTACAAATTTTCTTCTCAGTTTTGTTCAAAACAGATTTTTCTAATTTTGTTCAACATTTCGTTCGAAATTATTATTTTGAAAAAGTAAAAAATAAAAATTAAAAATTTATTACGGTTCAACTTTGTTTATTTTTTTTTTTAAATTTCGTTTGAAATAGTTTTTAAAATTTTGTTCAGCATTTTTTTTTCTCAATATTTTTATAATAATTTAGGTCAAAATTATTAGTTATTCATTATTTTCATTTTTAGCCAAAAGGAATTTTTAACGAGTTTGTCTAAAATTATGTTTTACAAGTTTAATGTTATTTTCTAAATTTTGTTCAGCATTTTCCTCGAGATTTTTTCCCCACAGAGAAGAGAAACAATAAAAGTGTTTTTTTTTTTTTTTTTTTTTTTTTTTCATTTATTGTGCCATATACAAGTACTATGCTTAGAGGCACATTCTTAAGATTAGGATAGTATGTAAGTATTAAGTGTATATATTAGAAGTTAATTTATTTACATGCTTAAAAATTAAGGTAAAGGTAATTATAAAAGTTTGTTTAGATGGGTGATTTTTATGAATTGGAGAAGTTTTTCGATGTTGTTTTGATTATCTGAGAGGATGTTTTGTAGATTTCCGTCGAGGTAGGTGTTTCGGGCTTGGTGATATTTAGGACAATCGATAAGAATATGGGGAATGTTAATAGGAACGTTGCAGTTAGTACATATCGGAGAAGGTTGTTTTAGACAAAGGTGTTGGTGAGTAAGGAGAGAATGACCCGTTCTTAGACGAGTGAGAATTGTTTCTGAGCGTCGGGAAGGTTGTTCGGAAGTATACCATGGGTCAACTGTGTTTTTTATAAATTTTAATTTGTTAGAAATGGGAATAGTTGACCAGAAATTTTGAAATTCATGTTTCATCATGTTTTTTACAAATAGTTTGAGGTCTGATAGAGGAATAGGAATGTTTGCTATCTTCTACATAATTTTGTTCAAACTGATTCTTTTTTTTTATACCGTTTTGTACAAATTTCTATTCGAGATTTTTTTCCAATGACTGGAAACTGATTTATTTATTTGTTTATAGTAGTTTTATTCAAAAATATAATTTTCGGTTTATTTTTTTCTAAATTTGAATTCAGTCTGTTCAAAATGAATTTTTGTTCAACACCTTACCCAAAATTTTTATAAGGATTTTGTTAACTTTTTCCCCCCACTTTTGCTCAAAAGAGAAATTTCTAAATATTGTTCAACATTTTTTTCGAAATTATTTGAAAAAAAATAGTTTAAAATTGATCATTTCATAATTTTGTTCAAGTTTTAATTCCATTTTTTTTTTTGAAAAATGTAAGAATAATAATTGCACAAAATTGTTCAAAAAAATTGAAAAAATCATAAGAAAAGTTGAAAAGAAAAAAAAAACAAGTAAAAATTGGCTTTAAGAGTGTTACGAATATATGTGTTCGTACGTCCAAGTAGGTTAAGTTAGTAGGTATTATGTTTTTCGGTTTTTTCGTTTTTTATTTTTTATAATTACTCGCGCCACGCGTCACATATATTCGGTTAGTTCGAAATAAAAACTTTTGTAATTTTTTGGAATATCCAATTAGAATAGACCACGACTTTTTCGGATGCGATTTCGTTTATGCAACTGCGTTGCTCCTACTTGTACCGAATATTCCGACATGTTATAATGTTCGTAATAAATCTATTAATTTATTACGCTATTTTCGTCGTATTATTTCGAATTTTCGCATAATCCAAACAAAGAGATTGAAAAAAGAACTAGAAATTGAAAAAAAAAACTCACATATGAAACAGCAAAGAAAATGTAAAAATAGAAAATTTAAAAAGACGATAATCGAATTTAAAAACTAACTCAAATAACTGAAAATTGAAAAAAAAGTCATAAAAAAATAACAATTATTATAAACATTAAAAATGGAAAAAATTAAATATAAAAAAAAAATGAAAGAAATTTAAAACTTGATAAATGATAATACAATTTTATTGAAGAAATCAAAAATCTAATATAATAGTTAAAAATGAAAAGAAATCGAAAAAAAATTGAATTGAAATGAAATTTCAAATTAAGTAATAGAAAATTCACCCCCCCCCCCAAAAAAAAAATCATTCAGAATGAGAAATTTTTCAAAACATTGAAAATTTCACGATGAAAGAGTTTTTAACCAAACAAAAGAACTGTTGGGCATTACGTAATGGTCCTTCGAAAATGGGTACGCAACTGGAACTACCAAAATCAAATTAGCAGCGTTTTCAACAGTCGAAGCATTCTCTCTAGTTGAAGCTTTTTTACTCGTCCAACCATTTTTTATGATGGAAGCCATATTTTCCATTTTTGCATGAATACAAAGTGTGATTTATTTGCATTTTAAAAATTTCATTTGAAAGTTAGTTAATCTTGTAAGAATTTGTTAAACCCTCATTTTTTACAATTTTCTGGAATTTTTCAAGTAGATACCTCAAAATTTTCCAATTATCCACAACAATAAATCACCTCAATGATTCATCAATCATCAATGAATATAATTCCATCACCTTTCCAAACATAAGAGTAAGTAAATATCTCAAAACTATATCCACACTTCTCTAGCAGATATCCAAAATATCCAGCAATTTACTCCTGCTTTGTCGGCTACAAAACTCAAAATGATTTTTCACTTTCAAAAAAGTACAAATTTGCTTAATTAATATTACTGACAACTACGCCCATTTCTCTCCTGCTTTCTCATCTGCTACGTATACAAAACCCAAAATGATCTTTCACTTTCAAAAAAGTACAAATTTGCCTAATTAATGTTACTGCCGACGACGACGACAACAACAACGACGTTAAAATATAAACATACCAAAGTCTAATAAACTTATTAAGTGGTGCGACGCTGTTGAAACAACACGATGAAAAATTAAGTTCATTTTGCTTGTACCGTAGACAATAGAGACGCACAACAGTTCACACCAAGTACTCCTCGTACAAGAGAAAGAGACCGCACATCCCGCTGGCGTAGGAACCAGCAAAGAATAATGTTGGTTTGGTGTACTCTACTCTTTTCGTACACATACAGCGAAGTCGGGTCGCCTGTCTTGTCTGTACTACACCATAGCACCATATAAACGAAACAATAGTGAATTTGGAAAACGTGTTAATTATAACGGTTAATTTGCACATTCAAGGTAATTCGCTTGTAAACAATTTCGATAAACATGAGGAACCCTTGTTCTAGTACCTGGTAATACAAACACTAACAGAGCCATGGTACATGCACTTTACAGTTATGGAAATATAAAACGAACAATTCGAGAAAAGTAAATAGAAAAATACCGGCGAGAAGATGTGTTAGAGCAATTAACACCGAACCTCTATTAGGTGGATACTGGATGTGTATAAAAAGAAGCAAAGCAACCTTTCTTTACACTAGATAGGTAATTTACGACTATTCCAAGGACCAGCCACCAAGCCAGGATTAAGCGAACAAAATCAAACAAGTTAATCGGATCAATACCGGTGGCGATGGCGAATATCGGTTTAGGTGAAGTCTGCTCGCCATGCCAGCCCAAAGTAATAAAGAAAATCAGCATGGAAAAGGCAAGGCTGAAAGTTTAGCAGAGGTTTGTTCACCGAAGCAACTTACTTGATGTATAACCGTCATCAATCAAGCTCTTACACTCTTAGATAACCATAGCACACACACCCTACTTTAGGTAGGCGGAACATACCAAAACAGCTGTCCCTGTCCCTGTCCAGCCTAGAAAAGCAATGGAAAAAAAGCAAAAGGGATGGGAATTACAAGTAGAGGTCGTGGCGCTCGTCCTCGTACGTGATTTAATGCCTTACTCTTCGCCCTAAAGGCTTGACCCATCTCGTTGTGGATGTACAAGGCGCAATGACAATACCTTTCCTCTTCGCCAGCATCGCTCGCTGGACTGCTTTACACGGTAGCTGAATCTTCGATACACTATATCACCTCAGCTTGTCTCCTGCCCTCGTAGCTATTCTTTTACGAAACCGCCACCGCCGCACCTCAGACAGGCAGGGCCAAGTGGTCTTCTCATATACGTGTTGGGTGTATTTATGTGAGTGTCTGTGCCCAAGCTGGAAAATCTTTTCATTCTTCGATTTAAACCACATCTCTTTCTATTTATATGAACGTTATGTTCTGTTCTGTTCGGTGTTGGCCGGATATACTTTTCGCAGCAGCATGCTTTTTATTGATCTTCGGGGATTTGCTATGGCACCGCAAACAAAAACCTATAATTCTTATGTTTTTGTTTTTATCGCAGCAGATACCATCCCTACATCCATGTGCTATGTATTTCCTGTCCTGTGTCGAATAGGTGACTTATCGATGATCACCAATTCGCCTTTGAAAAATAATACCACACATACGACACACCAATACACAAACTCCTGGTCAACTCCTAATAAATCATTTCTACTCCTAGCACGATTGGATCCCCGCAGTATTGATTTTTGGCACCATCAAAAATTTGCTAAGTCCAATACTTTGTATAGATACGTAAATTCAAAATTGAAGTGCAGGGAAGGGTCCAATCACAATTTTTGTAATAATCAAAATTATTTTTAAGATTTCAAACTACAACTTTTGTTTGAAATATTTTTCAATCGGACCCCTACCTCCACCAGCTTTCAATAATATAAGTATTTTTGTCACATTATGCTAAATTTGAGGTGAGGGAATGGTCTAACTGAAAATTTTATAATAACTGAAATTACTTATAGGGCCTCAATCTACAACTTTTGTCGTAAAAATTTTTCAATTAGACCCCTCTTTTGACTTTGAAAAGGTATCTACCTAATGTTTTGTGAAACCGGAGGGGAGGGAGAGATCCAATCGAAATTTTAATTTTTTTCATCGTTTTTCGCGCCAAGGTCGAAAAAAATTGTCGTCGTAGTATATCACAAAATACACCTAAATACACCATCAACCCAAATTTGGATGAAATTCGTTGATTTTTTATATTTTTTCTACTTTTCATTTAAATCAACTGAGTGACGCCATTTTGGGAACCCTCAGTGTCCCTCGAGGTGTCTGGAGGGCCTAAAATTTATGTTTGGACATGTTTCAAGTCGATATTTGTCATAAACAGAAATTTTCGTGAAGTTGAGAAAATTCCATTTTTTCAACCATCAGGTATGAGAGATTGTGAGAACAATTTATTTTCCGAAGTCAAAAGTGTAATTTTATGTATTTGAGCAAAAAATCAAATTTTCGCAAAAATTTCTGTTTATGACAAACATCGACTTGAGACATGTCCAAACATGAATTTTAGGCCCTCCAGACACCTCGAGGGACACTGGGAGTTCCCAAAATGGCGTCACTCAGTTGATTTAAATGAAAATTTAAAAAAATGGAAAAAATCAACGAATTTCACCCAAATTCGGGTTGATGGTGTATAACTACGTATTTAGTGATATACTACGACGACAATTTTTATCGACCAAAAATGACTGTTTTTCGCGCGAAAAATGATGAAAAAAATAAGTTTTTTGCATTTTTGAAGGTCTTCCACCTGTATAAAAAATTCTGAAAAAAATATATGTTGTACATCCAGACTAGGTGTACAATATATATTTTTTTCATTATTGCACCTCTGAAAGAACTTGTCGAAATGGCCGTTAGAAAACTTAAAACGCGCATTTCACGATGAAGATAGGTTCGAAAAATTTTGAAAAAATTTCCATGGACGACCCTTGAGTATACCTAACATCTCCCCCAGTTTGGAAAAATTCGGTTGAAAACTGTCAAAATCAAAAATTATAATCGAAAAATCACATTTTTCGCCCTAGGAGGGGGTGGGGGTGAGGTAGCGACCTAAAAATTTGGTCACGGGGGTTTTAGACCATAAGGACCAACTTCCACTAGTTGGTTTCAAAATTCGCTCTGGGGGCCAAATCACCCTATCTTACCCGGCTGTAATCATGTTATGCAAAATCCTTGAAGAGGGCGGGGTCCAATTGAAAAAAATTTCAAACAAAAGTTGTAGCTTGAAGTCCTAGAAATAATTTTGGTTATTATAAAAATTTTGGTTGGACCCCTCCCTGACCTCCAATTTTGAATTTACGTATCTACGAGGTATTGGACTTATGGCGAATTTTTGATGGTGCCAACAAATCAGTGCTGCGGGGATCCAATCGTCTCCTAGCCTTCTACCCCTCTCAGGCCATTTTTTGCTCAAAAACGAAACCGTGAAAATGCCTCGGTTGAAAGGCGAGAAACATCCAGAGAAATAAATTTCTAAAGGCTTAATTAAAACCAGCGCAGCGAGCGACGCCGAATAGTTAACAAAGCGACGAAGATTTAGCAATTAGCTCGAAAACATATTTCTTTTAATGACTGACAATATGCTCGGCGAGTTCGATTTAATAAATTTATCGCGATTAATCTTACGCGAAAAATGTAGATATGTTTCCAAAGAAAGTCAACAATATTAATAACTAGGCATTATACAATGCCACTAATACCATTATATAACTAAATTAACGACCATTATTTCGTATATAATTTGACAGATATCATTAATAAAACCCTCGTATACTTAAGTACCCAATTATCTCGGGACATTTCCTTAACTTATGCCATAACTGAAACTGCAATTAATAACATTTACCCGTCGTCTTTCATAATTCTAATTTTTAATACAAATTGTTATCATTTTTTTTTTAATATCCGATTTCTTTCATAAATACAATACCTTCCCTTCTCCTTGCCTTTCCCCTTTCCTTTCGTTATTTATACGAATAGGTGGTATAGGTATTTATCAGTCACACGAATCGGCTTTCTAGCCCCTGTGCCTTTTCACGTCTTCCTATCTTTCTCCCTCACTCACTCATTCTCTCTTTCTCTAAGGCCTTGTTTATCATATTCGAAAAACGAGAAGCTTATAATGCGAAAATTTGATACGATCATTAGGGGTTATTTTCTTACGTACTTTTGTTACGAATGTGTCGCTGAAGTATCGCCCTTCTTTCTTACATACAGTATAATTGTACAAATATGGGGGCATTAATAGTTTTATTTGAATCAACCAGAAAGCAAAAAAATGATAAAAACTACAAATTTACAAATTTATTCAAAATAAGGTGTCTGTAAAGAAAATTTGTCAGGTAAAAATAAAAACCAATTTTAAAAAATGAAAAGTTGAAAAATAATTAAAAGTAAGTAGAAAAAATTGTGGGAAAACTGACAAATAAAATAATCAGAAATCGAAAAAAAAAATGATAGATAAAATTATAAAAAATTACAGTTAAAAAATAGAAATTGGCAATCGAAAATAATAGATAGATTACTTTGATCATCAATGTCTTGTTTAACTTTTTTTTAGTTTTTATTGTACCTAAAAATTGATAATTAAATTGTAAAAAAATTGAAAAAAATCTACGTTCTCAAATTTTTAAAAATTGTACCTACTCGTATATTATTGTGTTTAAAATGAATTTTAATTCTGAACAATTTTTTCAAACTGAAACATTGTAAATTAAAATTAAATTTTGCCTAGAATTTTGAAAAAAAAAAAATTATAGGTAGGTACTTTCAAAAAATTCTTGATTTAAAAAAAAGTTGCAAAATATTGAAGAAAAATTACTTTAGAAAATTTTCAAAATTTTAAATTTTCCTTCCATGTCTGCTCTTAATTGTGAATTTACAAGAAAAATGATAGTGAAGCATTTATTACCCTTATCACTTCTTAAGGTTTGTCTCAAAACCAATCTTATTCAAAAACCTGTTTTTAAACGAAAGTTCAAATATGCAATTTAAAAAAAAAAAATTTTTAGCTCGTTCTCCTTTTTACATTTTTGTTCAAAATTGAATTAATAGGCACTTCGGAAATTTTGCTTCATATAAAATTCTTTAGGAAAATGAAAAGTGAATGTCTTGAAATGTCAAAATACAAATTTTCAAATTTCGCTTCAATAAAAATCATTTTTTCCAAAAAAATCGAAAATTTCTACAATTCTTTTTTTTAATATTTCTGAAAGAATTGAACTATTTTATAAAAATTGTGTCTTCATACAAATCTACCAAAAAAAAAAAAATTAAAATTAAAATTAAAAAAAACACACATTAATTAAATATTTTTTTTGAGAAAAATTCAAAAAACCTATCACATTTTTAAAAATAATTTTCAAAAAATCGTATAAAAATTTTCTTTGAAAAAAGCATGCTTTGGAAAATTTTTCTGAAAAATTCAAAGGTTTTATTGAAATCAAATTTCACAAGAAGTTTCCCAAATTTTTTTTTAAAACAAAATACTTAGGTACCTATTTCCAAAAATGTTTTAGACGATTTTTTGAGCGAATAAGAATTTCTAATTTTTTCTCTCTCGAAAAAATGACTTTTTATTTAAAAAAATCAAAAATAAATTCCATAGAAATGCATATGATTTTACGACGACCAAAATGAAGAA
This sequence comes from Balanococcus diminutus, assembly GCA_959613365.1. Lineage (NCBI taxonomy): Eukaryota > Metazoa > Arthropoda > Insecta > Hemiptera > Pseudococcidae > Balanococcus > Balanococcus diminutus. The sequence continues at coordinate 57,604,077 of OY390716.1, read as the reverse complement.
AACGCAAGAAAATTGGTAAAGAAATTCATACATGACAGGGTTAGGTTATGCTAAATGTTGGACGAAAGACCTTTGAGTATTTTGTCAGACATTTTGAAAATTTTTTCAAAATTTATGTTTTTCAAACATTTTGTAGAGATTATAATTATTATATGTGAGTGTGGATGAGAAAACGTGCCTAGTCAGGAAAAATTGATTTTGAGGTTTTGGCTGTTTTTGATCAATTTCGACCTGCACTTTCGTTGAAAATTAGTTTCATGGACCTAGGGCCAATATTCAGCCCTCCAGGAGGCAAAACTTACCCAAAACCAAAAAAATTAATAAAAAAAATCAATGTTTGAAATTAAAAAAAAAAAATTTTTAAAAATTTTGTTATAATTTTTTAAATAATTTTTTTACATTTTTTAGGTATAAGTTTATATTTTTTTGTTAAAAATGCTCAAAAACGTCATGAAATACAAAAAAGTTGACATTATGAGTATGATATTCGTAATTAGTACGGTTGAAAATATTTTTTGACATTTTTTTTTTTAGTTTTAGCAACCCCGATTTCGCTCAAAATTGACCCCTTTTGTGAAATAGGCTGTAAACATGAGGGGTCAAAATTGTTGGGGAATGAATATTCCATTAGGACCCCTCAATGACTGTACAAAGGTTGAAAGGTTCATTAAGTACAAAAAAAAAAAACGTTTTTTCTGACTAGGCACGTTTTCTCATCCACACTCACGTATTCTTTATTAAATTTTTAATAAATATTAGGAAACAGATTCATAGACATCGCCCCCCACCCCCCAATTTTCAAACATCTTACTTTTTTGACTTAGAAAAATTCTATCAACTAAATTTTCATGAAAATTTTTTAAATTAGAAAATAATTTCTATTAATTAAATTTCACATCGAGCCAAGTTAATTACTATTTTTTTTCTCAAAATTGGATGATTTTTATACCTATCTATATTTTGTCAGACATTTTAAAACGAGAAATTTTTTAAAAAATTGATGGTTTTTTTCAGTTAGTAATTTTTATTTTTATTATTTTTTTTTTATTATAAGATCGACTTTTTCTTGTTTAGTTTTTTTTTTTTTTTCAATTTTCAAATATTATTAACGTGGAAAATTTTTTTAAAAATTGATAATTTTATTCAGTTCAGTAATTTTAATTTTAATTTTTTTTATATAAAGATCGAATTCTTCTTGTTCAGTTATTTTTTTTTTCAATTTTTCAGATATATTAAAACTTGAATTTTTCAAAATTGGATGACTTTCAAACGTTCTGTCATACATTCTGAAACTTATAATAATATTTTTTCTTTTTTTTTTTACTTAAAAAAAATTTCTATTAATTAAATAATTTTTATGATTCTTTTTTTTTAATTTCAACATTATGAAACTGACTTTTAGACATTTTGTCTGAATTTTAATAAAGTGCACATTTTTAAAAATTTTGTTTAAAACTGTTTTTAGTCGCACTACGGAGCTTATCTCTGGGTATGTCCGGAGATTTATTTCGTAGTGCGAATAACTGTGGTTTTTTACTTTGGCATATAAATTGCACAATAAATCCGACCATTTTCACCTTGTTTTTTGAAATAAATTTGAAAATTATGGCTGTTGACAAAATTTTCATATATTGTTACCAAAAAAATTTTGGTCGAACTGAATTTGACGAAGAAAAAAAATCAGAACTGCGAAACACATAAAAATTTAGCCTTACGAGTATGAGGATTTAATCATAAAGAATAATAAATATGGAATCTAATCTCTATCAACGGTCACAGGCATAATAAGCAAATTGTATTTCTCAATTACTAAAATACACTCTAGAAGGTACATAATTATCAAATCCGATGATCAGCACGATAGCAATACTCTACATTATAGGTTGAAGCTACCAAAAACATATTTTAGGTTGAAAAATTTCATCGCTCGAAGGCTCTCCAACGTTGTAATGGGTTTTTACATAAACGCGAGCATCAATAATAACGAAGGGAAAGCAGTCTATATGTACAAATATACTTAAAAGGTTGAAACAAATATCATAAATAAATCTGCTCGACCATAAGATGATATGGTTATAACTTAGCTTATAAGATAAGAATCTATACATATAAACGTTGAATAGGTCCGAACAAGAAACCAGCTATATAATTTTCATCATCACGCAAAGCTGCGTAGGAAATTATGATTGATAATCTGTAATAATTGATTTCTACGGTATTATAATTCGTATATTTAGCGCCAGACTACACACTCGACTCGGTGTTTGAGAAATTCGGTGATCGGCGTAGCGAAAACCAGTTGATTAGGAGAAGAAAAAAAAAACTAGAAAGACGATTAGCGGATTAGTGAAAATATGTAAATGCGAGTTGTGCAATCGATAATATGGAATAATTGACGTTAATAAATATACAACGCGTAAGGACGCACGTACGTACGTTTGAGGAGGTATATAGATAGATTTGGAGATAATGAGCCGATGTGCGATAATACAGCCACAGTTCGATTTCGGAATCGGTTCAGAGTCAGGCTTCCACTATATGGAGAGAGCTTCTCAAGAGAGCGAAATAGTTGCAATGGATGGTAAAGATGAATAAACGATGAACTTGGTCGTTATAATTCTGAATTATAATGGAACGGCGGCGGCGGCGGCGGCGGTATTTTACTAAAAGGTACAGACAGACTCGCGGATGTCATTACGTTGGCATTTGACACATTGATTATAGACTGGCTACAGACGGAAATTCTGTATGCCATCGATCACTGTCAGACTTACGAACGAGCTGTGTGTATTCTGTTTCTAAACTCTTTGTAAATCTATTCCTAATATATGGTTAACAAGAGAGAAACGTAGGGTATCGGGGCAAGAAAATAACGAAAAAGTACCGAGATACAGAGAGCAGGTAAATGGTAATTGGCGTAAAGCTCGCGAACCAGGTTAACATTTGGCAAAGCGCAGCACGCGATAAAACATACAGTGATAGCTTTCTAACCCAAATAAGTATCTGCGTTGGTAGTTGTGACTGAAAAGTGCACGAAATAGGTGGCAAAAGAGGGAGAAAACAGTTGTAAATGATTTTATAATCAATCCACTCTCATAAAAAAATTGAAAACGAATATAATTCGACATATTTTTCATAATTCACACCTCACTAAAAAATCTGCTCAAATTATGCATTATCTGAATAACAGAGTGTCAAACAAAATTTCCAAATCAAAAATCAGCACTTTTTTCAGAATTTTGTAAACTTTCCTTAAGAATGTTTTGTAACTTAATTACTTTTTTCATGTTAGGTTACTTTTTTAGCTACTGTTCTTACGAGAAGGTTACTTCAGTTACTTTTTCACTCACTTTGGTTACTGTTTCGTCAAAAAATAGTCAACAAATCTGACTTGAAAAAAATAATATAGCCATTAACATTCAAAATTTCACTAAGCACGCTTTAAAATCGAAAAAAAAATATTGGAAGTTTTGTTCAACACTAATTACGTTATCTTTCTTCGCTTTCCAATACTACAAATTTTTAGGTGAACTTCAAAAAAATTGAAAAAATTTTTATCACAAAAAAATTCAGAGATTGAGATTTTTTTCCAAAAAATTTGAAAGATTTTATTTAAAAATACATGTAAAAATTTTAAAAAAGAGGATTAATTAAAAAAATTATCAAATCTTCTTTTAAAAATTAGATTTTTCCTCCACAAACTTGAAGAAAAATTGTATGTATTGAAACGTAAGGGAAAAATTTTTTGCCTCAAAAAGTTGAAAGTTCTTTTATATTTTTTAAATTGGAATGAAAAATTGATATTTTTTTCTCTCAAGAATTAAGATGTATTCTTCTCTACAAATAAGAGACATTTCTTCAGAAAGAAAAAAAAAGGAAAAAATAAACATATTTTTACCAAAAAAAAGTAGGTAGAGATTTTTTTATCAAAGAATTAAGATGTTTTCTTCTCTAAAAATAAGAGACATTTCTTCAAAAAGAAAAAAAGAAGGAAAAAAGTAACATATTTTTACAAAAAAAAAAGTAGGTAGAGGCAAGATTTTTTTTTTGAAAAATTGAGAGATTCTTTTCTCTACAAATGAACGACATTTTCTTCAAAAATCGAAATTTCTTCTAAAAAAAATTGTAAATTTTATGAGAAGAGTTTAGAGGTTATTTCGTCGAAAAATGAAGAAGGTTTCTTCCCACTAAAAACTATTTTTTTTAATGAGAATTTATCAGCCATTTTTTTTTATTTAAAAAAACAAATGTGACTAAAAGAAAGCATTTAAAAACAATGTTTAAAAATTGAAAATTATTACTTATAGAGTAGAAAACCTCTCAAAAACAAAATATAAAGTTGTCTCAACTCGTGAGCTTGAAAGTCTTCAAAAATTAGTTTCACAAATTTAAAAATTGTTTTTTTTTGTTGGAAAATGAAGACTTTTAAAATGAAAAATGTTTGTACCTATTTATTTTGCAATTCACAGAAAAATTGATTTTTTCATCTTATTTGAATAAACATATTTTCAGAAACAACTATTTTACAAAAATTGAAAAAAATCTTGGAAACCAAATTTTTGAAAGTTTGAAAATTGAGAATTATTGATAACTTCAAAAATGTAATTTCTTATAATCCAAAAATTAGCATAGTATATGCTTTTACGATGACCAAAATGGAAAAAACGACACCAAAATCCGACAGGAAAATCCGACCCCATTGGGTTAGGTTAGGTTTGGATGACATAAAAAAACTTGGAAAATTTTCAATAAATTCGACTTTTTAGACATTATGTCAGACATTTTGAAACTTGTAAATTTTTTGAAATTTTATGACTTTTAGACATTTTCTAGACATTTTGAAAATGACTTTTAGACATTTTGTCAGACATTCCGAAACTTGAAAATTTTTAAAAAATTTTATGACTTTTAGGCTTTTTGTCAGACATTCTTAAATTTAAATTGAAACTGATAAATTTTTTTTAGAAGTATGACATTTCTGACATTTTGAAACTTGGAAATTTTTTTAGAAAGATGACTTTCAGATATTTTGTCAGACATTTTGAAACTTAGATTTTTTTTAGAAATTTTATGACTTTTAGGCTTTTTGTCAGACATTCTGAAACTTGAAAAAAAAAATTATTTATTATACTTTTTAGATTTTTAAATTTCCATGGAAATTAATATTCGTGACTTTTAGACATTTTGCCACAGAGTAAAAGCATATACTATGTTTCATACTTTCAAACGTAGTGTGGAAATAGAGCCAACCGCGCCGAGTTTTTTTTTTTAGAGGTCATAATTTTTAAAAATTAAAAAATTGAGATTTTATATAAATTGATAATTGTTTGGAAAATAAAAACTTCGAAATGGCAAAAAATTTCAAAAATTGGAAAGTTTAAAAAAATAAACAATTACCTAGGTATTGTTTGCAATTGAAAAATTATCAAAAAATAATAACTTTTTTTTTTTTGAAAATTCAATATCGACTTTTTTTATAAACTGAAGGTTAGATAGGTACTTAAAAATTGGGAGCTTTTCAAGAATTTAAATTTCCTATAAAGTAAAAATTGAAAACTTTACAAATTGAAAACCAATTAAGCCAACGATTCAACTATAATAATTCATCATGATAATACAGAAAATGCATATTTTTTCATTAAAACTTTCAATTTTTTCAAAATTTTGGTCCTCGATTTTAGGACTTGCAAAACGTAAAAATCAGCGAAAATATTGAAAAAAATAGGGGATAATGAGTCAATTTCAGTGGCAATAGAAAAATTTCGGTTACTTTTTTGAAATTTTAGGTTACTTACCCAAGTTACTTATTTTTTGTTTTCAAATTTCGCTTCAATGTATGTAATGTCAGAAAAATGCAAATTGAAAAAAAAAATTAACGAAAAAGGAAGGGCCTTTGAGCAAAAATCAGCACTTTTTGATTTTCAGCCCCACTTTGTAAATTGGAGAACTTTTCAGCACTTTCAGCACCTGTTAGACATCTTAAATATTTAGAAATTCCAGAGTAGCCATTCAGAGCAGGTGGGGGGGGGGGTGGTGGTGTTGGGAGTGTCCAACCCTCAATTGTTTTACATTCGGAAAGTCAGAATTTTTTTGGAAAATTAAAGAAAATTTGGTCAATTTTTGAAAGATTTGACAAACTCTTTGAGGATTTGGTAAATTTTCTTCAAAATCTCATATTTTTTTCTTTCATTTGCTTTTCTATTTCACCTTTTCATATTTCTTCATTTTTTCCCCTTTTTCCATATAACTATGTAGTTTTCCTTTTCTTCAATCTCTTCCATGTTTTCCAGCATCAATAATGGTTTTTCGATAACATCATTCGATAGAAGACGCTAGATGGATGATTTTTGATAAACGTGGCACACTTTTGCATCATTTGTAGATACACGTAGATAGAAATAGGAAAACCCACCCCAAAGGTAAAATATATCGCTAATGTGGCTTGTATTCGTGTAGAAACGACATTATCAATGATTCGTAACACATTACCTACCCCCATACTCGTGTGTGATACTTTGGAAAACGTCCCACACCCAGAGCAGCGCTGAATGGCGTTCTGGGTCTGGGTATCGGGGGGCATGGCATGTGCTTTATTCGCCACCGACGACGAAATAGGTATAGTTTCGGTAAAAAGGTCTATTTAATAATGAAAACGTTTTCCATCTCGAATGTGTCACCTTCTCCGTCGGCGTGAAAAGCGATCGTCGCTCGCGTCGCGTCACGTACTAAATCAACGTCTTGAATTTTATAGATTCGATCAATATTGCAAACGAACAATCGCGCTATTTTTAACTTCATAAATGAACTTTTCGTTGCAGTTCATTTGTTGGCCGCAAATACGTGTAAGTGTATGTCTCGCAGGATTTTCGTGATTGATGATATTAAATCATTGCCCCGTCGCCGCGCCGCGCCCAGGGAATTTGGTTACACCCTTTTGTACAAACGTGTGACTCATTACTCCGGAGGGTAGGTCTATCATCCATAACTAATCTTTGTTTTCTACACAAGCGGCATCCGTATATAAGCATCGGCATACCCTAACTCAACGCGGTTGAAGGTTCGAAATGTACGATACGAGTACAAGCTACCCTCTTAATGCGTGCGGATTTAAGAAGATAAACTGCTCGGAACTAATGCCATAATTTTTCACTTTTTTTCTGCTTCTTTTGCAGGCCACGCAGGGACGCCGGGGCGGCCGAGCAGGGCTCGTTTCGCTTATTGGTTTTAGTGCTGCGCTTTTGTATAGGTATAATGTAATGACGAAAACTCGTCTCGTCGATTCCAATTCGTACACGGCTGATAACACATCGCTAGTGTTTGGTTTAAAAAGCGAAAAAACTGTTTGGTCTACAATCCATCCCCTGAACTTTTTTGATGGATAGAAAATGTATTCAGTGTTTCGTACGACGGTACTGGTTCGACAATTCGCCAAAATACCTATTACGTCTATTTCTGAAGTAGTACCTTGCACAATGTAAAATCAGGAGAGGGAAGACTTCGAAAAGTCTACTTTTCAAACAAGAGATAAGCAAGAAAGTCTTAATGGAATTTGATGGTTAGTATGTCTCGTAAGCCCCCCCCCCCCAATTTTTTTAATGGGAGTTACATCACCAATGCCTTTTTATTTATTTATTTTTTTAGAAATTTTGCAAGTTTATGAATACAAAACATTCGAGGGAATTTTTCCCCCAAAAAAATTCATTCATGGTGTTTGAGAAATTTTCCAAAAAAAAAATAGTGAAAATTTTCGCCAAAAAAATTGAAGAAATGAATTTTAAAGAGTGATTTTGAAAAAAAAAATAATCATACAAAAAATTTCCAAGGATTAAAAAAAATACTCAAAAATTTAACTTCCTGCAAAATTCCATTCTGTTCCAAGAAAATTCTTTAATTCTTCTTTTATTATTATAGGTATATTTTTTTTTTTAAATTTATGAAGATTTTTTTTTTGCAGGTACCTAAATGAGGGGCTTTCTAGATTGAATAGGAGAATTTTGAATAATAATATTTCAGTTCTCGTGATAAATATCCACCTACTTATGCTTCTTCAGAATTTTTTAAACTGAATTTATTAATAAATTGAAAAAAATTGAAGAAACTAATGTGTTGTGACTTTTGAAAATTTTTCCAAAAATTTTAAAAGGAAATCTGAAAAAATGAGAAATTCAGGTTTAAAAATACATTCCAGTTCAAATTTTTCAATAAAAATCATCCTGTTAAAAAATCTTCCAAGGCAACCGAGTCGATTGGCACTATTTTCGAAACGATCTGGAGCCTCCAGAGAAAGTTGACTTTTCTCCAGCACACTGGAACTGCTCCAGACGGCGCTGTAATTAACTTCGGCAGCTGAAAATTCAATCCTAGCCTTAGTATGATGTTATCTATCGATTGGCATACTTAGTTGAATCGAAAATTTGAGGTGACGAGTTCGGGCGTGTATTTTCGTGACAACTTGAAAATTTGACATTTTTTTAAAATTTCCGAAAAATCAGATTCTCCAGAATATTATTTTAAACTTCGTTTACTCCCTAAAATCGACCCTCCAAGTCGATTGGCACCATTTGCGAAGCGATCTGGAGCCTCCAGAAAAAAATTGACTTTTACTGTCTGGAAAGATTCCAGTGTGCTGGAGAAAAGTCAACTTTTTCTGGAGGCTCTGGATCGCTTCGAAAATGGTGGCAATCGATTCGGGGGGTCGACTTTAGCGTACAAACCGATTTTCAGGATTCTATCTCAAAATTTGCGATTTTTATTCCAAAAATTGGTTTTTGGGGGTGATTTTAGCCATTTTCAAAAATTCGACAAAAATCGAAAAATCAACTTCGGCGACTAAAAATTTGGTTGTGAGGTATGGGTGGCATGCTCTTTCAGTGAGCCAAATTTCAGCTCAATCGGAGGTGACGAGTTGGGGAGGTTCCCTTGTAAGTAGAGAAATTTTTAAGGAAAATCTGAACATAAGAATAAGAAACGTATTTCTAAAAATTTTATTTCAAAAAAAGGTGACGAAAGAGTTAATTTTCAAAAAGAATTCCAGCCATAAAAAGAATTCATCAATTCACAGAATTTTTCTGGAAATTTCTTAAAACTCCAATTCTCATCAGGAATTTTTATTTAAAAAATTTTCCGAGAGAGTTTTTAAAGTTTTTTGGAAACATTTTTCTCAAACGCTTATGAAAAAATTCATGAAATTTTTTTCAATTTTTCAAAAATTTTGATAGAGATTTTTTTCCCCTAAAAATCTGAATAAGAATGAAAATCATGAAAAATCATTTCAACACATTAAATTTTTTTTCCAGAATTTTACTCATGAAAGCAATCGAATTTTTCACAGGAGAATTTTTCCATGAGAAATTTTCAATTCACATCAGGAATATTGACTAAGATTATTTCAAAGAATTTTTTTCAAAATTAATTCTTCCAAAATAATTTTTAAAGAAATTTTCAGATTTTTTTTTTTATTTCAATAATGGTTCGAGAAATTTTTCTATGATTTCAAAACGGAAACTTTTAGAAAAGATCTGAACAAGAACAAGAGATTGAAAAACTCATTTTCAGAAAATTTTGTTTGAAAAAAAGTTCAAGAAAGAGGATATTTTCAAAAAGAATTCCATACATTAAAGAAATTGATCATATGAATTTTTCTGGAAATTTTTTAAAATTTCAATTCCATTAGGAATTTTATTTGAGAAATTTTTCCAACAGAATTTTCAAAGAAATTTTTTTGGATTTTTTTTTTAAGAATCGTTCAAAGTGCATGAGAATTTTTTCCTCAGAGTTCAAAGAAAATTTTCAGAAAAAAACTGAAAAAAATGTGAGACCTTTGAAAAATTACCAAGATTTTTTTCAATCTAAATTTTCAACTTTTTTTTTGAATTTTTCAAGAACTCTACAAAATAATAAAGAATTTCTTCAAAGACAATTTGAATTCGAATTAGAGATTTCAACAAATTTTTTTGAATGAAACAAATTTAAATTTTTCGATTAAGCAATAGAATTTTTCTTGCAATTTTTTTAATAATAATTTCATTTTGCAATGAGATTTTTCCCCTGGAGAATTTTTTGATGGATTTTTTCAAAAGTAAATTTCCTAGCACAATTTTCAAAGAAATTTTTTCTGATTTTTTTTTTTTTTTTTTTTTTTTTTGTCAAGAATGGTTTGAGGTATGTGAGCATTCTTTTTTAGATTTCAGGACTTTTTTTTTTTTAATAATCGCAGATCAATTTGAAAAAAATATATACAAAATATAAAAAATGAATTTATTCAACAAAAATTCAGAAGAATTTCGGAACGAAATTAACAAGAATTTTTAAAAGAAAAAAAATTGACGAGGATTTAGAAAAATTTTGATGAAAATTACCTACCTATACCTAATGGAAAAATTTGGAAAATGATTTTTGAAAATTACTTGGATGAAAAATATTCTTAAAATTCCAATTTTTCAGAATCTTTCCGAATTTGTAATTTGAAATTTTTCAAAATTTTACCGAATTCGTAATTCAGAGATTTCTAAAATTTCATCAAATTTTGCAAGTGTTCTGTGCTGTTAAATTTTTCAAAGATTTGCCGAATCTGTCGAATTTCCGAACGAAAAATGAAAAGGAAGATTTGACACGCCAAACCTTCTTGCACCTACTCTGCATCTCATCCCCTTCCTTTTGAATTGTGAGAATTGTTCGAAGCCTGAGTGCAAATTCAAAGTTACAATCTCAGTCTGCTCCCCCTGAAACCCCCTTCGCCACAGCTCTCGCCATTGAAAAAGAAGTTAGACTGGACACGTTTCACTATAGACTGCTGCGATCGGCATGGGCTGCTGAAGCCACTACCGCTGGTTCTGTTGTTGTTGATGTTGATGAGTAACAAGAGGCTAAGAGAATAGAAGCAAGAATTTCGCATCGCGTCCGTCGCGTCGCTGCCGAAGAATGCGTCTCGTATTACGTTGCGGATTCATTCATGATTTGTAAACCAGCCCGAACCAGTACCTCAAACAGACGACGATTAAATTGAATGTAAAGCCCATGGCATGGCACTGGCAGTGAGAAAAGAGGAGAGCTACCGAGCTAGACAAAAGCCAGTAGTCATATCTTGTAGATCATTCATTACGTCGGAATTCAATTCAAATTCTTGACAGTGCTTGAAAAGCGGCAACCAAAACATTTCCTTTAAAGGATGTCACTTTCAAAGAACGAGTCAAATAACCTTCAGTTTGGTGCGGATTTACATTCCTAGCGTTAGCGAGACTCGAGAGAGGCGATGCAAGGCGAAGGCGAAGGCGAAGGCGAAACGCTGCTATAATTTTATTCAAACCGCATTTTCCGTTTTATTAAGTATTTTCGGGAATACTTGGAAACGCGTCTCACAGAGACTAGCGGCGGCGGCGGAATAAACGGCATGACACTATAAAATATGGAGCAATTCGAATTTATTCCGAGTTATATCCGCGCCGCCGCCGCCGCCGCCGTCGTCGTCGTCGTTCCAATTCGCAAACGCGCAAACCGAATAGAAACGATGCGATGCAACGGCAGCAGCCAATCAACATGACATATTGCTTGCAGTCGACAGGCTAGAAGCCGAACAGTGACGGGTTAAAGGCGAGACGCTAACTTGATTTACGTTCCCTTCGGGAAATGATTCCATTTACAATATTCTAATAATGAGGCAGGTCTGATCCTCCGATGCTAAATAAACTTCCATATACTCGTACTATGCCCGAGACCCTTATCGAGACCCAATATCGACATCAGTTTCATATTACACGCGTTACACGCACCATACGCCGCCTTCGATGCCTCCTCCTGCCATCTTTTGGCGCATCTTTTCCAAATTATAACGAGAGAATCAGCCACCAGCCTCTCGATATACTCGTAGCCTATTGCTCTTCCGCATTCCACATAACGCATGCAACCGTGCGCTAATCTCGAACGCCAATTTTAACCCAAATTTCATTACATTCGCATACCAAAACATTCGACAGATAGGGTATTTTCACTCCAAAATGAAAATCTCATTACAGACGCCAGCCCTATCACACTTCTGGTTACCTTTTTTCCCCGGGCTTCTCTCTGCCCATCTCAGCGATCCGATCCGATCCTTCGCACCTTTTTTGTGTATACGCGTATGCGCCTTTTCAAAAACATACCGAATATGTCGCATAGGCGGCATCGCATCGGGTATATTTACATTTAAAAACTGTCAACTCGTGAGGTATATTTCCGACTAATGAGCTTGGCGCCAGTCAACCGTGTATACCTTTATTTGACACGTGAATACTCCTGTCGAAATCATCTCACCCCAACCTGCATAACACATAGGATCTGTTTTATGTTTCGATTTTTTCCACCCCACCCCACATCTTCTTTTCTTTTCTATAAAAAGTCGGGTAGAATTAGACGTGTACAAAGTACGAAACTAAGGATAAGGTGTATGGCACTATTCACCTTTTAGAATGCGACAAAAATGACTTGGATAGAGCTGTAGAATAGAGACCAAAAAAAAAAAAAAAACTATTATTCTTCGGTCATGTAACTTGTATCGAATTTTTTTCGCCAAAGTTGATCTTTTGTACCTGGAAATTTTCTTGTCGTCATTTCTTTACCAAAACTTATTCGTCCGAATGAAAAAAAAATGAAAAAATCAAAAAAAATTATGTAACTTTTGAGAAATTAACACTCGAAAACGGTAGACAAAAATAATCATTTCAAAAATAAAAAAAATATGATGAAAAAATGTACCTACTCAAAAATGAGAAAAAATTGATTACGCATTCTTCTTTTTTTTAAAAACAAAAAAAAATTAACAAAAGTACTTAGATACAATTTTTTTTTCTGAAATCACAAAAAAAAAATTAAACACAAATTCAATGAGTGATAAAAAACACCTAACTATAGGTAGTACCTACTCCTCATGAAAAACTAAAAAAATCAACAAAAAAAATGAAAAACATGATGATAATGAAAACTTGAAACTTTCAAGAATAGAAGGGTTGAAAATAAAAAAGAAGTCGTCCGAAGATAGAGGAAGAATTCCGAAAATTATAAAATTAATTTGACGAACACGAACATCGATGAGAAAAATAACGATTTCCAAAAATATTTTAAAAATATTATGGTTTTCAATAAAATACGTTTTTTTTAAATTCAAAAAAAAACTATAAAAATTCATTTTTTAAAAATTAGCAATGAAAATTCAAGTCGTAAACGAAAAATAATAATAAAAAAAATCAGAAGAAATTATTTTTGAATAAACCTTAAACTATACCAATCATTTCAATAAAAAGAAGTAGAAAAACAAATTTCTAAAAAATTATGCATTTTTTTTTATGAACAAAACGAAATAGGGAAAAAATTATGAAAAAATTTCCTGAGAAATGAGGGGAAAATTGTTTTTAAAATAACTGAAACGACTAATTTTATTGAAAAACAAAAAACATTAGGAAAAGTGAAAAAGAATTTCAATGAAAAATTAAGAAAATAATAAAGATATCAAAATCTTTCAAAAATGGAGGGAATTCAAAAAATTTGAAAAAAAAAATTGAGAATTTATTTAGGTATTATATTATGGCATTTCGTCCATGAAAAAATGATCATTCCAAAATTATTTTCTTTTCAAAAAAAAAAAAAAAAATGAAAAAAGAATTCGTAATTTTTACACACGTTGAGTCTCCTGTTGAGAACTTTTCAAAATTGATATCAATAATGGATTTAGAAGGTGAAGAAACCTAGATTTCTATACCCTACACGACCTAATATTTTGCAATTTGAATTTCAGACACCCTCCACCGCCCCCTTCACCGATGTTGAAAATTTTTCAGAAGTGATATCAAAAACGGATTTCGGAAGTAAGAAAACCTAGATTTCCACCCCCACATGACATTTTTGCTAATTTCGAATTTTTACCACTCCGAACACCCCTTTTTAAAATTGTTCAAAAATTGATATCAAAAACGAGTTTAGGAGTTCAAAAAACTTGGATTTCCATATCCTACATGACTTCTTTGAAAATTTGATTTGGGCGTACAAAAACCTAGATTTTCATACCTTACATCACACTTTTCGTAATTTTGAATTTTTTGCTCCTCCCTCTTGGAGCCCCTGTTGAAAATTTTTGGAAAATTTTGGAAACTCATTTAAAAATTTAGTATTGATGATTTTTTTTTTCTAAAATGGAGGATATTGAAAAAACATAGGTATTTTTTTGGTCTCTTCCTTTTGTAACTTAAGGTCAGAAAAAATGAAAGAAAAGAATATGAATAATTTGAGAAACTTCTTGAAAACAAAGAAAATCACCACTGAAATTAAAAAAAAATAAAAAGTATTTAAGAAAATCAAGACCAAAATTTTAATAAAAAAATTGGGAAACTTGAATTTAGAAAAAAAAAATTTCAATTTATAGAGACCTGTCTGCTTAAATTAATCAAATGAAAATAAAATAAAAGAAACAATTCATTTTTATGAAAAAAAATTGGAAAAAAGCTTATTTCAAAACAAACACTTTTTATTAAATAAATTGCGAAATGATTTGAAAAAAATTGAGACGAAACAGCAAAAAAAAAATCAATCAGGACGAAATTCGCGAAAGATTCGAATTAAAAAAAAATATGATATTTTCCGACACTGCAAAATGTAGGAATTATTATTATGTGTAACTGATATTTCTTAGCTTACGTCAGTAAGCAGTATGCACATATTGTTAATCCCAAACTTGAAAACTATAAGTCCACTTATCAGTTATTGAACTATTTAAAAAAAAGAAAATAAAAAAAAAAAAAAAAGGTTACTCTCTTATCACAAAATATTTGAAAAATACGCGACTTGACATAAACTTCGACCCTTCAATCACTCAACAGTCATTAATAACTAACTGCTTTGCTAAACGAGAGTTTCCAATGTCAAAACTTGAAAACATTAAGTTCACTTTTTCGATGTGGAATATTACCATACAAGTTTTACCTATCACAAAGTTTATGAAAAATTTTGGTTGCAAATGAAATGTGAAATGTATAAATTAAGTGACCGCGAGTGGTAAGAAGACGGTTTCGGAAATCTGAGCAAGCACATCCGAGCAAGATTTTGGAATGCTGGGATAAAAGAAAGAAAAAAAAACTCAAGTATGGCGAATCTATTAAAAAAAATCGCTTTAAACCGAAGGAGGATACCTAGACTCGCACTGTACTTGATGCTAATTGGAATATGTTTGGTATGAATTTTTACTTGGTTATTCTCATTTTGGAGCCACTACTCTCTAACTCGTATTCTAATCCAGGCTTCCATCATCTACTTCATTCAGCGTGAAAAAAATGCTACCGAAGAAGTCCCACTCGAGGACCGATCTCAACCGATGAATACCTCTTTGAATAGTTGGATTGAAAACAATTACTACGTAGCAGCCGTAATCGATTACGATATTTTATTACGAAATGATATAATAAGTACTTGGAAGGCGAATATACAATGTTACACTGATATCATCGCAGAATGTGGCAAATTGGTAATCCACGTGAGATTTTCTCTGTACCAGATTCAAGTACCATTCTCACTGGAGTGCATTGAATATTTTTTGTAGTTAATTGATATTGTTGTATTTCCGGAAGGAGGCATTCACGGATATGCACCAGTGAATAGGCAAACCGCATTACTCACGTCATCTTATGTTCCTTCCGCCAATGATTTCATTGTTCCTTGCAATCATAGAGATTACATGGAGGTACCCTCTAAAATTCTGTACCATAACATTCTGTTTTAGGCACCAATGTTCCGAAGTAATATTTATATCTTCAGAGTCCCCTTCATGATTTATCTTGTGCGGCAAAAAAGAGCAATATTTATGTCGCAGTCAGCGTTATCGAAAAAGTATACTCTAGCAGACCTTCCACTTTGGATGGACACTTGCTTCACATCACAGAAGTGGTTTTTGATAGAAATGGTATGGTAATCGCAAGGTAAATTGTTTGATTAGCAGTTCAAAAGGAAAGGTTTGTTTTTCGAATGAAATATTTTTCTTCTTTAGATACAGGAAATTCAATGTATACCTTGAAAAATGGAATGCTGGAATAAGCCCCACAAATGAACCAGAATTTGGTACTTTTGTCACAGATTTCGATGTAGAATTTGGAATATTGACATGTTTCGATATATTCTTCGAAGAACCAGCAACAGAATTGGTGAAAATACGTAATTTAACTCATTTCATTCATTCTGCAGCTATGTTCAGTCGTCTGCCTTTTTTGCCAGGTCAGTAAAAACATTTTTGATTCTGGGAATCTAATAATTCTACCAATGATTTCCTTGTGTAGCTGCTCCGATCGAATCTGGATGGTCATACGCTTTGGACTTAGTCGTACTATCATCTTCCTATGCCAATATTAAATATACCATCGGTACAAATATATACTTCGGGCGCCGTCTAGGCACTCGCACTTACATCAAACCATTCGGATCTTCGAGCATAATAATATCCCCAGTGCCCAAAAATCGTCACGTCGCAACACCCATATACACAGACAGGTTTCTTTCACTGGAACCTTACACTCCAGGCAAACCCAGACAGACAAGATTTCTCGTAGAACACGTCCTCAACCGAATGACAATCAAACCACTGTCCACAGGATTTCAAAACAATTCTACCTTCGTGTATAGAACTTCAACATTCGAATGCAACATAAGCGCCTCTTGGCAACACTCTGGATTTGTCCCTAATTACCAATTTATCGCTTATTCCGGACCCAATAATTCTTCTTTGGCTGCAATCAATGGTTATTCCGAAGTATGCGGAATTGTACTGTGTTCGCGGAATAGCTTAATATCCTGCCTACAGCCTCCTCGATTTGAAGACGCCTCAGGATTGATGTTCACATCGGTGAATATTTCGACTCGTTCCAAGGCCCTGGACGAGGTCAGGATTCCGTCTGCTTTTGATACTGATCTTGTCAGCTTGGATGGATCGAGCTTCGAGTTCAATAGTAGCCTCGAGCATCATTTTGGAGAGATGGTGAATCATGTGAATATGAGATTGAAACGTCCTAAAGTGAATCTAGTCACTTTTAGCGTTTATAAGTTCGGTACGAAGGCTATCCCTGCTTATAATTTCAATGCGCTCGATAAACTAATGAATTTGGACTTGATATTTTGAGCTGATGCAAATATATATTAGGTGCCGGAATGTCTTTCAGGGAGTTATTTTTCACTGCCTTGTACACTGTAAGCCCATTGAACAAATAAATTCATTTTCCATTCCTTATGAAAAAAACTCCATTAGGTTTAGCATTTTTTAAATACTTGTGTCCCTACTTTTCCTTCGAACATCACCTAAAGGTCGAGTTATATTCGAAGAAAACTGCTAATACCTTCACATATGTAGATAAAACATAAATTTGTCGACAGATAGATTTTTCAATGATGTCCATTGATTTACGTTGTGAATCACAGAGATACAAGTATTCCTATCATTCTAGAATAGGTTATTTATGACACTGTGTGTCTTTTCAATGTACAACCAACCGTTGGTAGTTCAACATTAACAACACTCTAAAACCAAAAACATGCACAAAAAAGATAAATTTCAATGCTTGACCAATATTTACACTTGAACATTGGCATAGCTTCTACTATCACAATTTTTTTCTTTCATTTAACAAATAGGTGAATGCTTATGGCCAAAAATAAAAAATTACTGTGGTGAGTCCAGAGTCTAAGTTACCTTCAATCATTTTTATGGCAATTTCATGAGCTAGATTATGAAAGATTTATTGAAAAGATATTTCTGTGGTCGAAGAAATATACATTTAATAGTGACATGCTCGATACTGATTTTTTTAGGCTTGGTGAGTATTTTTAATCAATTTTCTTGCTATTTGAAATACCACTAATCAACACCTTAAACAGGCTGTGATCCTTCTCTTCATTCGATATGAAGAAGAGATGACTGAAATTGAAGAAGTCGAGTCGAAAGAACCCAGAATAAGTATCTCTTTCAATGACGCGAATGCAGATCAATACTACGTAGCAGCTGTGATCGATTACGAAGTTTTATTTCTGCCAGACGTAATATTTGCTTTGAAGACAAATTTGAAGTACATCATCAATGCTATTGCAGAGTGTGGAAGATTTGTAATAGCATTTTTTTCTTGATTTGGATTCTAATTTGTGAAGTTCTCCCATCCCCAGTAAAAAATGTCTTATTTATCTACAGATGGTCGATATCGTTGTTTTTCCTGAAGATAGTCTTCTATTTTCTATTGCTCCAATACTCAGAACAACCGCTTTCCTTATTTCGTCTTATGTTCCATCAGCCAATGATTTCATCATTCCTTGCTATCATAAGGAATATGAGCAGGTAAAATTAGCCTAATTTTAAATAAAAATAATTAAAAGTAAAATTATTAAATCTACTTTCAGAGTTTTTTGCGAGAAATATCATGTGCTGCAAAACAGAATCGCATGTATGTAGCAGTCAATGTGATGGAAAGGGTACGTTCTCCCAAATCTTTCTATTGGGATGGACTTTTGTTTTACAAAACAGAAGTAGTTTTTGATCGGAATGGCATGGTTGTTGCCAGGTACACTTTTTTTTTTCTTTTTTTTTCTTTTGAATTTAAAGATGTAAACCAGCACATTGCAGTAAATTGAAGACATTCCTTTTTTGAAACTGTTCATGAAGAATTTACATTTTCATTTTTTTGACTGGTATTTATAATTTTTCCAGATACAGAAAATACAACCTGTATACTGAGAGATTCACTCATCACACCAGCACCACAGACGAACCAGAATACGCCATATTTGAAACAGATTTCGGAGTGAAATTCGGAATATTCGTCTGTTTTGACATATTCTTCACCGAGCCAGCTGTTGAATTAGTCAGGCAGCATAATATAACACATTTTATACATTCGTCAGCAATGATAGGCAAACTGCCTTTTCTGCCTGGTAAGTACAAGTGAATAATCAAACATCCCTCCTGCAAATCTTGGAAATCGTTTCATTCCATTGACAACAGCCTAATTTTTACAGCTTCTACGATCGAATTTGGATGGTCGTACGCTCTGGATGTGGTAGTCCTATCCTCGTCATGTCCAAATCCTAAATACACCATTGGTACTAACATCTTTTTCGGACGCCGTCTAGGTACTCGCACTTATGTCCTACCATTCGGATCTTCAAAAATTATAATATCTCCAGTTCCCAAAAATCGTCATCTCATCACACTCGAATACCCAGAAAGGTATCTTCAACTGGAACCATTCACTCCAGGCAAAATACGACAGACTGGATTTCTCGTAGAACACGTCCTCGATCAAATGACCACCCAACCTTTAACCAGTACAAGTGACCAAAACACAGCCACTTTTTCCTACAAAAGTGAAACTTTCGAATGCAACGTAAGCGCATCTTGGCAACACTTTGGATTCCTTCCAAACTATCAATTCATCGCATATTCAGGACTCAACAATGCTTCTGTGGCACATATCAATTCTTATGCTGAAATGTGTGGCATAACTTTATGTTCCCGGTACAGTTTATCCTCTTGCCAGCAACCTCCTATTTTTGACGATGCTTCCAAGTCCATCTTCACATCTGTGAATATTTCCACTCGTTCTACATCTTTGGAGGGGGTCAGGATCCCGGCTGCTTTTGATTCTAATCTTGTGTCTCTAGATGGGACCTATTTTGATTTCAAGAGTCGTCAGATGAGTTATTTTGGACAAACTATAAATAGTGTGCAAATGATGCTCAAACGCAGAGCTGCTAATTTGGTGACTTTTGCTGTTAGTAAATATGGTACAAAAGTTACTCCTATTATCAACTATAGTGTTCTCGATCATTTCATGAATTTAGACATGATTTCGTGAAATTTATTTATATCAATATGTACACAATGCAGTCGCCAAATCCTTCCTTTGAATATTTTTTAGTACTGACTTGTACACTGTAAGCCTACTGAACAAATAAATTATTTCACATGATGCCCTCCATCCATTGATTTTGACATAAAAAATTTTTAAAAATCCCTCAACTTCACTTTTCTGAAATAAGCATTGCACTTTGTTCCAAAATACCAAAAAGTCGACTTACAGATAAGGCAGTGGAAAGTGTAAAAATATTTCACATACACGAATAAACTTATCACCAGATAGATTGTTTAATGATATACGTTTTGGTTATGACCACGAGCAAACCAAATACCGAGTTTCTTTATCATTCTAGAATATTTTTGACAAAATTTTCTTTTTCAACTTTTAAACGACCACTCCATGGTTTAGTATTTACAACGCTCTAAAACCATAAACATGTACAAAAAAGATAACCATTAATGCTCTATCAATAGTCATAGTTGAACGCTTAGTTGCAGTAACTTATATTGTAAAACATTTGAAAAAAAAAAAAAAATTGGTGAAAGCTTATGACCAAAAATTAAAGTTACTGAAGTGAGTAAAGTATTTAGTCTTCATTTTTTTATAGCAGTTTTGTGAGCTAGACCATGAAAGACCTATTCAAAAGATATTTCTGTGGTCGAAGAAACATACACTTGATTTTGACATGCACGCTACTGACTTTGTTATTCCTGGTAAGCAAAATATTATTAATCGAATATTTTGTTGTAAATATCACTAATTGGAATCTGTCACAGGCTGTGATCCTCTTCATCATTCCACATGAAGACAATACAGATGAAACTGAAGCACTCGAGTCGAAACAGCCCAGAATTGGAGTTTCTTTCGTTGATAAGAATCCAGATCATTACTATGTAGCAGCTGTGATCGACTACGAAGTTTTATTTCTGCCTGATGTAATATTCACTTTAAGGGTGAATCTGAAGTTCATTACTGATGCTATCGCAGAATGTGGAAGATTTGTAATTGGACTTTTTAAAAATTAGCCTCGTCCGTTAATCTGTGAAGTTCTCCAGTAAAAATTTTCTCTCTTCCACAGAATGTTGACATAGCAGTTTTTCCAGAAGATAGTCTAATAGCCTGTATTGTCCCAATACTCAGAACAAGTGCCTTCCTCGCTTCAACTTACGTTCCTTCTGCAAATGATTTCATCGTACCTTGTCATCATAACGAATACCAGCTGGTAAAACGAATCTGGTTCTAAATTATAATTTGATTCGATGGCTCATGTAGACAACATTGAACATACAAAATCATTAACGATAATTTTTAGAGTTTTTTACGAGACATATCATGCGCAGCAAAACAAAGTGGCATATATGTAGCTGTCAATGTGATGGAAAGGGTAAGTTCTCCTAAATCTACCTTTTGGGATGGACTTTTGTATCATAAAACTGAAGTGGTTTTTGATCGAAATGGCATGGTTGTCGCAAGGTAAACATTTCTTGTGAGATTTCTATCTGAAGACGTTTTCAGTAATCGATGAGAGGTTAATTTTCTCAAATCCAGTGTAATTTTTCCAGGTACAGAAAATACAACTTGTTCACAGAAAGATGGACTCATCACACCAGCACTACAGATGAACCAGAATACGTCACCTTTGATACAGACTTTGGAGTAAAATTCGGAATATTCATCTGTTTTGATATATTTTTCAAGTATCCGGCAGTTGAATTAGCCAGGAAGCATAATGTATCGCATTTTATTTTTTCATCGGTAATGATCAGCAAATTGCCATTCCTTTCTGGTAAGTACGAATCATCCATGCTTTATGCCTGAGAAACCTTTTCATTCCATCAATGGCTTCTTTTCTTTACAGCTTCGACGACTGTATCTGGATGGTCGCATGCTTTGGATGTGGTAGTCCTATCCTCTTCATCTCCCATCAACCCCAAATACACACTTGGTACAAATATCAAATTTGGACGCCGTCTAGGTACTCGTACTTACGTCCTACCATTCGGAACTTCAAATATTATCATATCTCCGGTGCCCAAAAGTCGTCATTTCGTCCCACCCGAATATCCCGAGCTGTACAAATCCTTAGAAACATACACTCCTGGAAAAAACAGACAAACCTCATTCCTCGTGGAACACGTCCTCGATCGAATGACTACCCAACCATTGACCAGTGCCACTAACCACAATGTGGCCACTTTTTCCTACAAAAGTGAAACTTTCCAATGCAATATAAGCGCAGCATGGGAATTATCCGGATTAGTGCCCAGCAACTACCAATTTATTGCGTACTCCGGGCTCAGCAATATTTCTGTCTCTCATATCAATTATTACGCTGAAATGTGTGGCATAACTCTATGTTCTCGGTACAGTTTAACCTCTTGCCAGCAACCTCCAATTTTTGAAGATGCTTCCAAGGCCATATTTACATCTGTGAATATTTCCACTCGATCTACGTCTTGGGAAGAGGTCAGGATTCCGGCTGCTTTCGATTCCAATCTTGTGGCTCTAGATGGGACCTACTTTGACTTCAAGAGTCGTCAGATAAATTATTCTGGACAGACGATGAATAGTGTTCACATGATGCTGAAACGTCGAACTGTTAATATGATGACTTTTGCAGTTTATAAATTTGATACGGAAGCTAAACCTATAATTAATTATAGTGTTATCGATCATATGATGAATTTAGACCTGATCTCGTGAAATTTGTATGGAAAAGTAGATGTCACGGGATAGTCTCTTGGGATATTCTTTTTCAATACATCCTCGTAGGTACCTACACTTATAAGCCCGTTGAACAAATAAATTATTCAATAATATGACGCATCGGGTTGAATTCTACATCGATATATAATAAATTGGCCATCGTTGCAACCACTTTACGTAATTGTCGCGAAATGATTAAACGGTTCTAAGTGAATTTTCAGACATTTTTAGTCATTCAAATAAATCCTCCATCGGTATGGAAAACGTTTCGTTTTTCACGCGCTTCGGCTTCCAATACTATAAAAATAAAATGAAAACTCGTATGAAAAATGAAACACATAACACTTTCCCTTTTCAATTTTCCATATAAGAGGAAAAACTCTGATGCTGGTGCGCATTTTGCCGATTGATTGCCATGCCGATGCCGCAGTATATGCGAGCGCGTATAGTGCCGAAGCACTAAAATATATTAATGCAAACTGCAAAGGCGTTCTGTGAAAAGAAATGTTATCGCGCCAAAGAAAGACCAGATAAAAATATATCTGCCAACATCAGCGTCTGGACACAAGGTAACTTTTCATTTTAAATCTTGTTATTACAAATGAGCGAATGCGTTCAATATGGCGTCGTCGTCGTTCTCCTTCGGTTCGCCTGCGCCTCGCGCTGTCCAGGCCCCTTCGAATATTGGATGGTGTACGCTTTTTGATAAATGCGCCCATAAATTAAGCGATTTTTGTCGATATATTGCGAAAAGACGTGAAATGTCTCGATGTGTTCACCTTTTCTATGGTATTAAATGGTTTATACAGAGAGCGTAAGCGCCGCCGCAGCCGAATGCCGTTGTAAATGATGTGCCGCAGCGAGAAATATATCTCCCCTTAAACCCGTAAATGTTGCACCTTTTGAACTTTTGAATGTTCTCCTCTTTTTTTTTTTGTACCTATTTTTTATTTTCTTCTGCTATTCTCCACAAGCTCGCGCCTATGTAGGTCTATTACTCAATACTTTCATCTTCTAAATCGTTTTTTCTCTTATACTCCTCTTTTCTTTTTTTGGTACATTTTTTTTCGCTGTCCTTTTTCTCACTTTCCTTTACTTTTTTTTTTTTACTTGAGCTATGATTTATGAGAAGTTATTCTCTTCGAGATTTTTTTCTTTATACTTCTGTTAGAGCATTCCTATGTATATTCTGACGATTTTTTACCATAATATAGCCACTTATTGGTGAGAATTTTTGATATCTACCTATATTTTGAACACCCCCACAGTACATATTATAAACTACCTACAATAGATTTTATTTGAGAAAATATATTTTTTGGTGAGTTGGTAACAAAAAACCAACAAAAAAAAACCGATACATTTCAAAGAAAATTTATTTCAAAAATTTTTAATGAAAAAACATTCAAACTATCAACAGAGAAAAATTCTTGAAATTTTTGACCACGAAAAATCTCAAAATTTTTACCGAAGAAAAATTCCTAAATTTTTGATAATTTTTGATGAATAGGTAAATTATTAAAATTTTTAAAGTTTTATTTTTTTTCAATTTAATAAGGCATTTGAGTAATCATTTTTACTACTATTTGGTCTGGCTGAATTTTAGAAAAATTTTATTTTCAGTAAATTCCAAAAAATGAGAAATTGCATTTAATCAATGAAAAAAGCTACCCTAAGATCCAATGCAAAATCCTACCCTAAGCGAATTTGTCAAAATTTTTATTAGCATAGTATATGCTTTTACGATGACCAAAATGGAAAAAAACGACACCAAAATCCGAGACAAAAATCCGACAGTTGGGTTAGGTTAGGGTACATTAGGTTAGGTTTGGATGACATAAAAAAACTTAATAAATTCGATTTTTTAAACATTATGTCAGACATTTTGAAACTTGTAATTTTTTTTTGAAATTTTATGACTTTTAGACATTTTTCTAGACATTTTGTCAGACATTCTGAAACTTAGAAATTTTTTTGGAAAGATGTCTTTCTGATATTTTGTCCGACATTCTGAAACTTAGAAATTTTTTTATAAAGATGACTTTCTGACATTTTGTTAGACATTTTAAAACTTTTATTTAATTAAGTATTTTAGAAATTTTTAAAATAAATTTTACGACTTTTAGACATTTTGTCAGACATTCTAAAACTTGAATTTAAAAAAAAAAAAAATTTAGACTTTTTATTATTACCTAATTTTAATCCATGGAAATTTTGATGACTTTTAGACATTTTGTCACGGAGTAAAAGCATATACTATGTTTCATACTTTGTTTTAGTAAATTTCAAAAAATGAGAAATTGCATTTAATCAATGAAAAATGCTACCCTAAAATCCAATTCAATATCCTACCCTTACTGATATTGAGAAAATTTTTATTTTCAGTGAATTCCAAAAAGTGAGAAATTTTCATTTATTCAAAGCAATCTACCCTAAGATCCAATGGAAAGTCCTCCTCTGGCTGAATTTTAGAAAAAAATTTATTTTCTATAAATTTCAAAAAATACGTAACAATTTATTAAAATAAATCTTGAAAATTTTGGTGAAATAGTTTCAAAATTTTTATGCGAAAAATTATCAAAATTTCGAGTAAATTCTTTTTTAATGTCTCAAAAATTTTTTTGGTGAAAATTATTTTTGAAATTTTTGGGAAAAAGATTGGGTATCATTACTTTCAATTTATCAATGTTTTATTTTTTTTGTTATGAATTGAGCATGGGAAAAATTAAAAGTTGAAAATTCTTGAACATTTTGGTTAAACATTATCTAAGCTTCTTACAAAAAAATTCTTGAAAATTCTTATGAACAGTTACCAAAATTTTTATCACAAAAAATCTAAAAATTTTCTGTAAGAAAATACTTTAACTTGATTTTTAGAATTTTTTAGAATTTTTTTCATTTCTTAATACTTATTTTAATTTTTTTTAATGGTAGCTACCTAATTCCACTAAAAAAAGTAGATAGAAAATGGGCTATCACTTCGTAGAAAAATCCATTTAAAAAATAAAGCAAAGAAAAATCACGTGAAAAATTATCAAAAAAATAAATAAATCAATAAATAATAAAAGCGATACAAAAAACTAAAAAGAATACGTACGAAGAAAAGTTACAAGGTTCGTATACTAACACCAGAGATAATAAAAAATAATAGAGCAGAACAAGGTTAAAGATAGGGAAAAATCGTCAAAAAAATACAATGTCGAACTATACTACGAAGTACGAACACAAATAAAATAATTCCAAAAACCTCAAAGTTATTTTACAAAATAAATCTTCGCTCATTTCAAGTCGAATCTTATGATCAACCTGTAGAGCACTTTGAAACAACCACCTTTAGGCACTCTCATATTCAATACGAGATACTCGTTGAAAAATAGACCTAATTTGTTCTCGATCGTTTAAAAACCCATCAGGTGCAAGCGTATTTTTTTCGCAACTCGCAATCACGCTTGCAGTTTATACCTAGCAAATAACTGAAACATAAACCACGGCGGCTTTATTAATGACTCCGGTTAACGCGACGAACACGCTCGTTACCGGTACCTTTTAAATATTCAAATTTCTCGAACATTTTCTATACATTAAGCCAACTCGGGTTATTTTTCTCCACGAGACGACTCTCAACTCTCTGGCTCTAAAAGTACACGATGTACAGCCCTACAACGAAGCAGAAAAAGAGGCTGTTAGGGAAAAAAAAGAAAAAGAAGAAAGAAGATGAAACCAATACCGGAATATTAATTCGTTTTACATACACGGCGTGTCTTCACGCGTACATCTAGCACTTTAAAGTCTTGTAAGTATAAGAACAGACTACATCGTATATTAGGCGCTATCGAAATTTCAATCTAACACATTTCGAGTTTGAAAACGTGATTTATCTTGGCAGGCGATGCGTGTTTAACAAGCAAATCAAGATAAAATTGTAAAAACCTTCTTTATAACGTGATTAGCACCGAGAGCCTGGATCAAGAGGGAGGTCGATCAAGGGGTAGGGTATAGAGAAGCGTACTATACGTTCTGATGTTTTCATAATCTATAATTTTAACCATTTATCGGATCTATTGTCGTTTTATTTTTCCTTTTCAAAGACTCGAGACGCGCTTTAATGAGCAGCCTTCAGTGGCGTATCTATAGGATTAAATCATAGGATGGGTTCAACTTTTGTTTTCGAAAGTAGTCATTATGAAATAAAATTTTTAATTATCACTCATTACAAAAAAAATTAAGAAAAATCATCCTTAAAAATTATTGGGAAAAAATTCAATCTTGAAAAATTTTTAAAATACATTTTTAAAAATTTTTAGAATTTAATTTTTGAAAAGCAAAAAAATTTTCAAATAAAGGAAAAAATTCAACCTGGGAAAATTGAAAAAAAAAATAGTCAAAACAATTTACACAATTCCTATTTGTGAAAATTCAAAGAAAATCTTCCCAAAAATTGAAAAAAATCGATATGTTGAAGAATTTGAGTAAACTAATTTTTATGAAAACTTATCATAAATAATTAGTAAGTAAAATTTCGGAATAGTAAAAATTGAAAAAACGTACCTATAGTCTTGATAATTGGAAAAAAATTACCTCTAAAAAAAATTGGAAAAAAATCCATCTTGAATTTTTTTTTTAAATAAAAGTAACAATTATAATTTTTCAACATTCAAGAGAAAACGATCCCAGAAAATTTGAAGAAAATTCATTCTTAAGGGGGGGATAAAAAAATTAATATAATTTTCTTAGTTTTGAAAACTCCATGCATTTTATTTTTCAAAAATCAAAAAAAAATTTTGTAAAAAAAAGCGAGATGAAATTTAGTTTTCAATTTTTCTTCAAAACTTTATAGATGAAAAATCAAAATGACGTCATGCATAGGTCTTAGAAAGTTGTGCTTGTCAACGCTATGCATTAAACAAAAAATTTTTATGCCCCTCCCCCCTAAAAAAAAAGGAAAAATCGCATTTTTTGAAAAAAATTCATTGAAAAAACATTCAAAAAGTTGAAAAATTGCGAAAAATCTTGTTATTGAAAATTAAGAAAAGTCATATCCTTAAAGAAAATCAATTTTGAAAAAAAATTGAAAATTAAATGCATTTTTCAAAATTTTTAAAATTCAATTTTTGAAGATCAGAAAAATTTCAACGCAAAGAAAAAGTTTAACTTTGAAACATTGAAATAAAATAGTCAAAATTTTACACAGCTTCTATTCGTGAAAATTCAAGGAACATCTTTCCAGAAATTGAAAAAAATTCGATATGCTGAAGAATTTTAGTAAACTAATTTTTATGAAAATTTATTATAAAAAATAAGTAAGTAAAATTTCGGAACTGTAAAAATCAAAAAAAAAAAAACGTACCTATTCTTTAAAAAAAAAATAAAAAATCAATTCTAAAAAAAATTTGAAAAAATCCCTCATGAATTTTTTTAAAAGTAGTAATTACCATTCTTGAAAATTCAAGAGAAAACGATCTCTAAAAATTAAAGAAAATTCATTCTTGAAAAAAAGAAAAATCTATTTTTTTTTGAAAAATAATGAAAAAACATTCAAAAAATTGAAAAATTGCGAAAATCTTGTTATTGAAAATTAAGAAAAGGCATCCTTAAAAATTATTGGAAAAAATTTAATTTTGAAAAATTTTAGGATGCATTTTGCAAAATTTTTAAAATTCAATTTTTGAAGATCAAAAAAATTTCAATGCAAAGAAAAAGTTCAACCTTGAACTTTGAAGTATTGAAATAAAATAGGTAGTCAAAAAATTTACATAGTTTCTATTATTGTGAAAATTCAATGAACATCTTTCCAGAAATTGAAAAAAATTCGATATGTTGAAGAATTTCACTATAAACAATTTTTTTTTGTTGAAAATTTATCAATTTAGTAGGTAAGTAAAATCCATTTTGAAATTTTTTTTAAAAAGTAACAAATATCACGTTTGGAAATTCGAGAGAAAATGATCTCTAAAAATTGAAAAAATTCTTGAATTATTTCTTGAAAAAATTAAAAAATCTTATTTTTGAAAATTTTAAGAAAAATTAAGTACCTATACCTACCTACCTACAAAAAATTAAAAAAAAATTTTTCTTGAAAAATAAAAAATAATTAAGAAAATTACCTATCCAATTTTTATTTTTGAAAAATCATTCCAAAACTTGAAAAAATTCAATTTGAGAAATTTGACCAATTTCATTTTTTTAAAATTTATCGTAACTAAAAGTTGGGAAAATTTTGAAAAATCTCATTTTTGAAAATTTAAGAAAAGTTGAGGATGCATTTCGAGATCTTTTCATAATTTTAGGAAATTTTTTAAAATATGTAAAATGAGCATCTTTGTTATGCAAGGTTTTTGAGATTTTTTAAAACTTTTTTTGTGATAGCCACTGGCAGCCTTCTCTCAAGTATCTCCTCGATCATCTCTCTTTGGCAAGTCACCTCACCGTGCCAGAATGCGCCAGGCTCTTCAAATATTGATTTTTAAATAACCATCGTATTACCAATACGAGATTTCCAAACATTGGCTGAATAAATACCTCTTCGTGTACACTTTTTACCTCACACACAGCTCGAACCGAAACAAAAAATGAAAAATAAATACGTAGATACATCTCGACAATTTTTTCAACTTTTTAAATTTGTTTATTAACACATTCGTGTTAAAAAAAAAACCCGAGTCATCGTCGATACAGGCTGCAAACAGCCCAATCGTCAGCCTAGTACATTACACTGATATGCAAATTATAATGAATTTTTCAAGAAAGAAAGAAAAAAAAAAAAAAAAAGGGAAAAACACCTATTATAGCGAGTAGGTAATAAATGTATCAGGTAATTTGTACGTTGTTGCCCGTATGGTAACTGTCAACGTGGGATAAAGACCAGATACCATTTAGAAGGTTGCTTGTCTAATATGTCGTTGCCCATTAGCATAATAAAAATGAATGATCATGTTAAAACCGGCGACAAGCGGCGTAATTAACATGTGCAATCGAGTGTTTCTGTGTTTCATTTCGCTTTAAGCTCGACTCAGCTCGGCTCGGTGACGCGGTGACGAGCAACGGTTGTAATGAGATTGACGGAATGACTTGACGCGAAATTCAACAAAAACTCAGGCATCTGTCGCTCGTAGGTAAATATGGTAATGTGTCCTCATCATCGTGTCCCTCCCAGGCCCCTTGCTGCCGGCCTAAGCGACCCGGCACGCCGTAATACGCATTAAACGGGTATTATTGTGGTAATTAATTACGCTTCTAACTCTCTCACGTTAGAACGCGGCTTATAAGGGATAGGTATTTTCATTTCGTCTAGGCCTATTTAGAATCCAGCCAGCGATACCTAAATATTTTTGACGTAGTCATTTAATTTTAAATCATGCGTACACCAGCTACACCTTGGTTGAAAAAAAAACCTATGTTGGATGTTGTTCGATGACCAGGTTCAAGGAGAGTCGAATTCCGCGTCGTTGAGGAAGTACAGATACGTGCATGATTGGTTTTCAGCTTGAAGGAGCAAATTGTTCATTAGGCAATGAAAGGATTTCCAGGATACCATGAATAAGTCAGGTACGTATTTTGATGGGTCTCACAAGAAAATTTAACCGCAGATCAAAGAGGTAAAGAAAGGGGAAGAAACAAGCACAAAAGCCTTCTACAAAAT
This sequence comes from Balanococcus diminutus, assembly GCA_959613365.1. NCBI lineage: Eukaryota > Metazoa > Arthropoda > Insecta > Hemiptera > Pseudococcidae > Balanococcus > Balanococcus diminutus. The sequence continues at coordinate 57,573,885 of OY390716.1, read as the reverse complement.
CACATTGAAGGGTGAGGAGCGAGGACACTCGTCAACTCCATCTTAGTTCATCACTAGCATATTCCTGAAACGAAACATCACTTAATCCAAGAGTAAGAAATTCAAGAACAGGTGATTTCTCTTCACCAAAACTTTTGATACTTTTCAAAAAATTCGTAATTTTTTTTAATGAAAAAAAAAATAAAAATAAAAAAAGTTTTTAAATAAAAAATTTACCTAAATAAAAAGTTTCAAAAAATTTTCTTAATAGGTATAAAAATTTTGAATTTTTTTTTAAATAAAAAATTTCAACATTTTTTCTTCGTCAGACGTTTTGATAATTTTTTTACTCGCATTTTGAACACCTTTTATTAGAAATTAAAAAAAAAAAAAACAAAAAAAAAAAAAAAGAATTATTGATTAATTTTTTTTTACTTGAGATTTCAAAATTTTTTATAATTTTTAAACCAGAAATTTGGAGAATTCTTCACTTGGAAATTCGAAAGCTTCTTTTTCAATTAAAACAATAAATTCGTACCTACTTATGTAAAAATTTCGAAAATTTTTAATCTTATTCAAGCATATTATTTTCAAGATTCGTTTTCATTAGAAATTTTAAAATTTTATGGAGGTATATTACGTAACATGTATCTTGTATCTTCGCAAGGAAGATTTCATAGTTTTTTCACTCAAGTTTTCAAGACCTCTCATTGAAAAATTTCAATTTTTTTCACTAAGTATGTACCTAGGAACTACATACAACAATTTTTTTGTCATTAAAAATTTGGATAAATTCATGATCAATTTTTTTTACTGAAGAATTAAAAAATATATATTTTTTTTATTGAAGACTTTATCAAAAATAATATTTCTTTGCATTACAAATTTCCAAAAATTTCATATTCAAAATTTTCAGGACGTCTTCAATCTTCATTGATTTGGCCTCAAAATTCTTTTTTCAGCTAAAAATTAATATTTTTGGCTCTACTTTTTCCAATCTCAATATTTTTGCTAAAATTTACAATATTTTCTCTTTTACCAAAAATTTTGATGCTTTTTTTCGAAAAAACTCTCAAGATATTTTCATGAAAATTAAAAATTATAATTTCTGAAATCATTCTTCACTAAAATTTTCAAAAAATTTTCGCTCAAGAATTTTCAAGAACCATCCTCAATAAAAATGAAGAATTTTTCAAAATAAATTTCCCAGGACATATCACTGAGACAAAAATTTATTTTTGAAATCAGACACAAAAATTTTCCACTTGTTGACCAATAATTTTTCAATAGAGAATTTGTAAAACAAGAATTTTTCACTATGAATTTCAGGAAATTTTTTCGCTAAAAATTCCCATAATTTCTCGTATCATAAAATTTTAGACATTTCTCCCCGAACAATTTCAAATTCTTATTTCATTGAGAGTTGAAAATTCTGATTTTTTTTCAATTTTCAACAATTTTTGGAGACATTTTTTTCACCACAGTTTTCAATTTTTTTGCCAAAAATTGCAAGGATTCCATAACAAAAAATTTCAAGAATTTTTCTTCAACTAAAATTTTAATTTTTTTATTAGGTAGGTACCATTTCTTTTTTCAAGAAAAATTTTCTTGAATAAATTTTTTAGAAACTTTTTCATTGAAAATTAGTTTTATCCTTCGCCAAGAATCTTTAGGAACTCCTAACCGAAACCATGAAGAATCAAGTATTATTTCATGGAAAATAATAAAAAAAATTCACTAAGTATTACAATAATTTTTTTTCAACAAAAAATTTTTCTAATAAAGATTTTGAAGTACCTATCGCCCACTAAAAATTTCAAATTTTTATTCACTGGAAACTAAAAATTCTAATATTACTTTTCAGATTTACCTAGCTTCACTGAATTTTTCAAAAAAATTCCCTGACCTTCAATTTTTTTATATTCTCTTTGATAATCACACGAATTTTCCACATTTCAAGAATTTCTTTCTTAAAACCAAAAATTTTTAAAAGACGTCTTCAACAAAAAATTAGGAATTTTCCGATTTTTAAGAATTTTTTCAATGAAAACCAGAAGAAATTTTCACTAAGAATTCCAAGAACTTTTTTATTCCCAAAAATCATCATAATAAGTAATCTTTCTAATCAAAATTAAAATAAAAAAAAATAACCAAAAATTTCAATTTTGTAAAAATAGAATCGAGTAAGAAATTCTGATTTTTTTCAATTTTTCATTTTCAACATTTTTTTCTTTGCCAAGAAAATTCTTAACGATTTCTTCCACCAAAATTTTTCAAAAAAAATTCCCAAAATTTTCACAGCTTCCCCAATAAAATTTTTGGACTTCAATATTTTTTTCATCGAAAGTTCTCTTAATTTTTCCTATATAAATTGTCAAGATTTTTTAATATTTTTGTTGCCTTCGTTAAAGTTGAAAAAAATATTCATTCAAAAAAAATTTTGGAAATTTTTTACACCAAAATTTTAAATATTTTCTCACTAAAAATTACAAAATTTTTGTTTGTCAACAATTAAAAATAATTATTGAAAAAAAAAAAAATCAATTGAAAATTATGAGGATAAAACTTGAAATTCACAATTTCAAGTTTTTTTTTTTCATTCAAAATTACGATCATTTTTCTCATTAAAATTTTTAAAGATTTCTCTCCAAAAATTTCATGATTTTTTTTTTTTTTTTTTTAAATTGAAAATTCTGAAAATACTTATTTTTACAAAAGTTTTCTTCATCAAGAAATTTCAAGATTTTTTCACAGAAATTTGAAGGACTCGTTCACTAAATCGCCAGAATTTTCTCTCTAACAAAAATTTTGACAATTTTTTCACAAAAAAAAAAAATGAATGACCTTTTCAGAATTTTTTCACTGAAAGTCACAATTAATAATTTTTCATTACGAATTTCAAAAAGTTGATTTTCACCCAAAATGCCACTTTTAAGTTATAACACATGAATTCAAAGTCAACCCAGCAACAGCAAAAAACCACACAAATTTTCCCATTCACAACACCCCAAACAAAAGTCGAATAAAAACGAAGTATACACCAACTTCACCGACTCGTTCCATTATTCAGTAAGCCTATAAGCGAACTGAAAAATGAATTGATAATAAAATCCATCATGTATACTGTCATCACGTTGTAAAACTGCATTAATACGGTGACACGTAGGCGCTTGCAAAGCTCCCATCGCGTTTTATAATTAGCGACCTTTAGCCTGTTGAAATATAAATTCGTCGCCGAGTGTCATCGCTGTAATAATAAGGCATCGTTGCGTTGGTCCTGGTACATGGTGCGATAATTTTCGCGTACTCGTACGTATACGTACATCGGAGGCGACCTGCGCGGACTAGGACCTACTACACAAATACGACTGCTGGTTCGTGATGTACGAGGCTCGACGACGCGACGATGACGAGATATAGAGATACGTACGTGACGACAATTAATCGAGATAAAAACATATCTGCCGTATAAAAATAATTAATCACGGCGTGCGATTTTAATTGAATATCAACACACGATTATATGCCTTCCCAAACAATCGAACCGTTACCATGATTAACATCTTAAATAAGTACGAGTGTACGACCGAGACGATATGTACCTCTACCTATACCTAACCTATTCCTGCATTGCGATGATGTTCGCCAACCAAACCAACGTTTGTCATAATTTTTGAAAGGAAACATAAAAATAACTAATACATAAATATAATGCTTCATTTACATAAAATATTCCCCTTATAGAGTAGTCTATCGGTAAATTGTTAATTAGTGGTACTGTATTTTCATTTCAGTGGAAAACGATATACTCACGTACACGATGCACAAAACGTATTGTATATACGATTATGATGCATGTAATACCGCCTATACCCATAGATATGTACATAAATATTACCTGTACACCATACTCGTAAGGTACTGATGTATATGCGAACATGAATATGAATAATGACATATGCAACGATATAAATAACGACTACTGTCGTAAAGTTTTTCATGTCATTTATTATACTTAATTACCGAAGAGTCAGAGTTGGCAGATGCTATTAATTTAGCGCTTGTACCAGTCTACATGAAATGCATACGAATTGATCGTATGATATTTCATTTAGGACGGAGCATCCAGTACTCGCCACGCTTCTCGCATGCCTTCTTTTTTTCACTCTCTTCTTTCGATCATCCCTCTCTTCAGCTCTCACTCAATTTGAACCTTAATGCGGGGCCAGACAGATTAGAATTAGACGTGTTTATTCGTTGATTTATACGGTCAGCGTTGATCGATCGGATACCAAACTTGAATAGATTTTTTTCGAAATCCGACGTCGAATGCTTCGAACAGTCGTAAAATGAGATCTTATTGACAGAGCAATAAGACCAATAAACGTTTTTTTCGTGGATGATTCGAGTAAAGAAAAGTCATGACTACGTGATTTTTGAGGAATTCATATTACAAGTGACATGAGAAGAAGATATGTACCTAAAATCCAATTTTTAGAGCAAACAGCAAAACACTGTATTTCTCCAAAATAATGAAAATTTTTAAAAATTGACTATAAGGATAAGTACCATAATTTCAATCTCAAAAATTATTAGGCTTTTTAAAAAAGTACATCGATTTTTTTTCTTCAAAAAAATATCAGAACTTTTTAGTGGAATTAATATGAAAATTAAAAATTTCAGAGTATTCGTCAGTGTAAAAATACAATAAATTTTTGCTGCTAAATACCTACAAGAATTCTTCAAAGAAAAACATTGAATTTTTCGATGAAAATTTGCTGGAATTTTTCAGTGGAAAAAAGTATTAGATTTTGAGTGAGGAATACTAACTAACTTCTTTTCGAGAGGAAAAAACTAAGTTAGATCATCAGAAAAAATACAAGATTTTTCGATAAAAAAAAGGACTATGGTAGGTAATTTTTTTTTCAATAGTGAAATATGCACAAAATTTTTCTAGTGATAAAGTATGTACTAAATTTTTCCAAAAGAGAAAATACTAAATTGTTTTTAGTGAAGAAATAGTGGATTTTATGTAAAAAAATGTTATAACCTTCTTTAGAACAATTACAAGATTTTTCTGTGAAAAATACAGTATTAATTTTTTAAATAAAAAAATTGAGTTTTTCAAATGGTGAAAGACAAATTTTTTTCAGTGAAAATGTATATTTTTCAAGAAAAGAAAAGTGTATTTAGTGAAAGCGGAAAATACTAAACTTCTTTCAGTGAAAAAAATCCCAGACTTTTAGTGTACAAAATACTTACTACAATACTTAGGTGAAAACATATCAACAGTTTTTAGTGAATGGAAACATGTTGACCCTTTTAGTGAGAAAACACTATGTTTTCCAGTGAAAAATGCTACATTTTTCAATATTTTTGAATGGGAAAATACCAGAATATTTCAGGTAATAAATCCCGATATTTGGATTTGAAAACAATAATTCTTTTTAGTGAAAAATACAGGATTTTTCTAATGAAAAGCATTTTTTTTTTAGCAAAGAAATACTAGAACTTTTTTGTGAACAAATATAGAAGATTTTTGGTGAAAAATACTATTTTCTAGAGGGAAAATACCACAATTTTTCAATATTTTTTTCTGAATGAGAAAATACCAGAATATTTCATGTGAAAAAATTCAGATACCAACAGTAAATTTTTCTAATGAAAAAGAACTAGATTTTTCTAGTGATGAAGTAGGTACTAAATTTTTCTAATGAAGGAAATACTATTTTTTTTTTACAAGAGAAGATAGTTACTAGATTTTTTGTGAAAAAATACTAGAACTTTATGTGAACAAGTGCAAGATTTTTTCGTGAAAAATACTTTATTTACCTATGAAGAAATACTTCCAGTGAAAAATACTACATTTTTCAATATTTTAAAATAAGAAAATACCAGATATTTGAGTTTAAAAATAATGATAAATTCTTCTAGTGAAAAAATACTAATTTTAATGGGAAAAATGCTATTTTTTAGTGAAAAAATATTAAATTTTTATTGAAGAAACACTAAATTTTTTAATGAAAAAATACTAAATTTTTTAGTGAACAAATTACAAAAATTTTAGCGGAAAAATACTAATTTTTTTTAGTGAAAAATACTATTTTTTTAAAGTGAAAAATACTATTTTTTAAGTGAAAAATACTATTTTTAAAGTGAAAAATACTAATTTTTTAGTGAAAAAAATACTATATTTTTTAATGAAAAAATACTAATTTTTTAGTGAAAAAAAAATATTTTATAGTGAACTGAAAAATACTATTTTTATAGTAAAAAGTTCTATTTTTTTAGTGAAAACATACTATTTTTTTTTAGTGAAAAAATAAGTACTTTTTCAGTAAAAAATACTAGTTTTTTCTCGTAGTGAAAAATTTGCGATTTTTGAGGGGAAAATAATTGAGTTTTTCTAGTGATGAAATACACAAAAATTTTCCAGTGAAAAAGTATTGCGCTTTTAGTGTAAAAAATACTAGACCCTTTTTTTTAGTGAAAAAATGCTAGATTTTTTGAGTAAAAATACCAGGAGTTTTCAGTTTTAAAAAATTCTAGATTTTTCCATTGGAAAAATGTTGAATGTTTTAAAAACAGATGATATTATTTCTTCGTAAAAAAAATACCAGATTATTTAATGGAAAATGCTTGATTTTGTATACGAAAGAAATGTTGGAATTCTGAAAAAATACAACACCTTCAAATAAATTTTTAAAAAATTATGAAATATATCAGATTTTTTTAGTGAACTGGATATTTTCAATTGATTTTGTTTTTAGTGGAAATGTAATAAATTTCAAACAATGAAGAATCCGAATTTTTAGTGAATAAATACAAACACGTACACAAGAATTTTTCAGTGAAAAAATTCCAGAATTTCCCAGAGGTAAAATATCAATTTTTTTTTATTGAAAAATTTCAGCATTTTTTCGCGAAAAAAAAAATGAAAATTTTTAGTAAAAAAAGTCACAATTATTCAATTTTAAAGTAATAATATTGGACTTTTACAGAAATATGTTCCTATTAGCTTTCTAGTGAATGAATGAACGAACTTTCTAAAGAATTTTCTAAATGAAAAACTTGGAATTTTGGATGGAAAAAATTGGAGAATTTTCAGGAAACAATTCCTATGTTTTGAAATTGCTTCAAATTTTCACAATTGTTTTTTTCATTTCAGACAAAAATCTCTCAAATAAAATTAACTGTTGTTGAAAATACCTAATAATTCAAATTGATACCTTCAATAAAGGCTTTTTGTGCCTCAATTTCAACTTTCTAGCTGGCACGTCCAGTCACGACATTTCTTACTTTAAATTTTGAATGATTAACTTAGGTTCATTAGCAAAACGCCAGAGTTAAAACGACGCCACCCCTTAGCTCAAAACGGTTTCTAGCTCTGACCATGTATCACTTCAGAGACCATATTTCTTCCGGGTGTAATACGATATTTACTTTGGAACACCTCCAAAACGCTGGTTAAAAACTCCAGCATGGCGGTATAAAATTACAAAAATCAATTAAAAAGGAGACTTCGGACAGAAACGTATTATACGGTTTTGCGTATATGGAAACACCAGACAACACAATATACATTTCATCTCGTATACAAAATGTATGGTAACAAAACCCTCGACTGGGTTTTGCATCGCGGGACAGCGGCGACGAGGCGGTTTTCAGGGGCCTGTAAATCATGCAGTAGCCAGAGGATATCGACTTTAATGTCATGTTTCCTGTTCTGTTTAACATTTCAGCGGTGTCAGCGATAACGCTGCCTTTTAAAAGATGAACCGCTCGCAATAATTTAGATTTTTAACATGCGAAGGGTGGTTTTTCTATAATTCAACTTTTTAAACCGAGGTAGCTCGATGGTTGCCAATTTTCGCGTGAGATTTTTCCATCGTCGATTAATTATGGAGCGAAAAAAACAGGAGAAGCGAACCGAACCTCTCTATATTGACAGATTTATTCGGCGTATTGGACGGCCTCATGGAAGGGGGGGGGGGGGGTGAGGGGGCACAACGCAGCAGAAAAGAGACAGAAAAAAAGCACTTACCGCGGCGCGTTGATCGTTTAATGCATTCGTCGCAGGAAGTTGCAATCTTATCTGAAAACAAAAGGAAAACACACGTTTAAAACAATAAATTACACAGCCTGACTAACAGATAACATTGTAAATTAGACTGTCTACAATAATTCATTCTGGTAGAGAGACGCGTAGCAGCAACAACCAGCTTGGAATTATACCAGAATGGTCGTCGTATTGTGTGTTAATGTAATTACCTTTTTACCTTTATTTCCCGCTGCACCGGCCCGGCCTTCGATTACGCGCTTTTTATACAGGGTGTCTACATTAATTTTTTTTGGAAAATTCATGACTTTTTCATGAACAATATTTCAGCATTTGCAGGAGGGCCGGCCCCCTTCCAGCATAAATGTAACTTGGAATAAATATGGGGGGGAAATTTTTTTCCACATTTTCCCCCTGTATTTTGTGGTAAATTGCTATTGAAAAAATTTTTGAGGGAGGGGGCGAATGCCTCTTGAACCCCTCAAGTTATGCCTATGCCCTCCAAGATCCCCTTTTTTTGTAACCAAAAAAATCTATACAATTTTTTTAAAAGTTGAATGAATACTTGGAATTTAAAATTTTCAAGGTGTAATTCGATTTCTTCCCTAAAAGGTGGATTCTCGAAATTGTTTTCATGTTGTAATGTGAGAATGGATTTTTTTCACGAAATATTTTCACGCAAAAACTCCTAAAAAAATTCTTAACAACTTTTTCTACAGATTTTTTTTTCCTTTTTTTTTGCCCCAAAGTTAAAATTATTTATTTATTTACTTTACAAACAAAGAAAAAGAATTGAGATTTTCTTTATTTCAGACGAATTTTCAAAATTGTTCGAAAAAAAATCAGGTTTTTTTCTCGAAAATGAAACGAATTTTTCTCTTCACAAAGAAAATTTTATAACTTTTTTTCAGCCAAAAAGAAAAAAATGAATAAATAAATAAAAAAGATTTTTGGATAGTTTTTATTCCAAGAAATCCTGAAATTTCTTCCTTTGAAAAAATTTCTACACCAGAATATTTGAGATTTCTATTTTTTTTTTAATTCCAAATTTTCAAACCAAAAGATTCGTTTCTAATTTTTTTTATTTCAAAAAATGAGAATTTTATCTCCAAAAAACAGAGACCCTCCTCCCAAAAAATAAAAATATTTTATTTTTTAGAAAATTGAAAAAAAAAATCCAAAAAAATTAAGATTTTATACTCTAGCGTTCGAAAAATATTTTTACTTCAAAACAATTCAATTCCAAAACGATAAAATTCAGATTTTTGATTTTTTTTTTCAAATACGAATTTTTTGTGAAAGTTAGAAAAATAATTTTACTTCAATAAAATTAAGAATTTTTTTCGACGCCTTGAACAGCAACTACCTAAGGCTAGTGTCATAAAAATGTTTTTTATTTCAAAACAATTTTTAAAATTTTTTGCACCAAAAAATTAATTTTTTTCACTTCACAAAAGTCTTATTTTCATTCCAAGAAATGGGATATTTCTCCCAAAAAATAGAGATTTCCATCCCACAAAAAAAAAATCGTCAAGAAAATTATTTTTTCTTTTTCAGAGAAATTACAATAAGTAGGCATTTTATGCGTTTTTTTTTTTTTTTTTTTTTTTTTTTTTTGAGAAGATGCACAGTTTGAAAAAATTTCACTTTTAGCGAATTTGTAATTTTCTCGGGTAATATTATCAAAAATTCATGACTTCGAAGAATAAAATTTATGACTTTTCATCACCTAGTAATTTTTTTGAAAAATTCATGACTTTTCCATCACTTTCATGACCCATTTTCAAATTTCATGACTTTTTCATGACTTTTATGATTTTCATGACCTGTAGACACCCTGTTATACCTTTTGGTTGAATGAAAATGGATGGAAAAAAAGGTCTAATTCGAGACAGCGGATATCTTTTTATTTTAAATTTATATAAACAAGCCCTGAATATGCTCCTATGCCATAATAGCCTCAGCATTTCACTCCTATCGAGTCGTCTCGGGTCTCGCGAATACGCGCGTGAAATTTCAAAACTCGTCTCTCGTCTAATTTATGCGCTCGATTATTCGCGAAATGTGGCGAAGAATTTTTACCAAGTAATTAACCGTCCATAAAAACCTGCGACTATAAGAAATTACCCGACGTAATTAAGACATTCCAGTTCCATGCGGTCAGAATGTCGGAGCAATTTTTCAACTTTGTTATGGCACCAACACATCCTCCATGTTCGGCTCTCTTTTTATAGTCGCCGAATTCTCTTAGTTGGGGTTTCTTAATTAAAACATTTTTATGCATCGAACATGTTAAAATTTTATACCACGTATGTATGCGCATTAAATACAATTTATCCGCCACTAACTAGACAATTTGATGTACGTATAACGAAACGCAATTAATTTTTATTTCCATCTTTCCTTGCCCAAATTACCAGTACATTTCTTTGCACTGCTGTGTCACTTTTTTAAGTGCTCATATTATGACCCTTGATGAATATTCAAATAACAACAGGATACTATAAACTAGCTTTTTGGCAGCTACAAGAGATAAAAGTAGGTTCAGCAGGGCCACAAAGACATATTAAAAATTATGTACAATGGAACTGGAGAGCCCAAGGTTTCATCAAAACCTCATTGTAGGGGCGCGATAATCCTGGTAATTAAAAGCGCCCAAAAAAAAAAAAAAAAAAAAAAAAAAAAAAGGTGATTGAAAAATTCAGTTGCATTCAATTTCAAAAAGTTCAGTTTCAAAAAAAATTGAAAAAGTTTTGTTTCAGCAAAAGCAAAAATGAATTTAAAAAAAATTATTTGAAGAAATTCCCACCAAACTTGAAAATTTTGATTGAATGAACATGATTTCAAAAAATTTGTGTTTGATGAAAATTTCAAAACTTTGTGGAACAAAATTTTGAACAATTATTAAGTAAGACTTTGAGCCTTCACGTTTTTCAGAAATTGAAAAAAATTGTCTAATTTTTTTTCAATTTTTAAAAAACCCAGATTTTTGAAAAAGTGATTGATTTTTTTTTTGAACTTTTGCTCAAAAATTATATTTTAAAAATTTTCTTGAAAAGCTAGTTTAAAAGAAGTTTTGCCAAGACAAAAAATTTCCAAAAAAAAAAAAATACAACACGATATTTTAAAATTTTGCCAAAACGAAGATTCTTAAAAATTTTGTAGTGAATTAATTATTTTTTCAATTTTTTTCAAAATCATAATATTTTATTAAATTTTTTAAGACACAAATTTTTCAAAATTTTATTCAAACACCAAATTTTGGTTTAACAAAAAATTATTGAAATATTATTCACAACATGAAAAAAAAATCGTTCAAACAAAATGTTTTCAATTTTGTTTAAAGCGATTTTTTTCAAAATTTTGTCTTTACCTTTTAATTTTTTTAGCACACATTTTTGTAAAGTTCGTTTAATTGAGACACAATTCTTTTGAACTTTGGTTTAAAAATTTCATGTGAACATTTCTTTTTAAAATCTTGTGGAGACAAAATTTTCAAAAATAAAAAAAAAATGAAAGTCATACGAGGTAGGTAATTAGGTATAACATTATTTTTCGCCAAAACACTTCATGTTTTAAGCGCAATTTAAAAAAAAAAATTGTCGAGATACTTTTTTTTTCAAAACTAGCCAACTTTTATTCAATTTTGTTGATAACGAATTCTCTTGAAATTCTTTAAAAATACATTCTTATTTCATGAATTTATCAAAGCAATTTTTCAAAGAAAAAAATCTAACACTCTCGAAAAAATGTTGTTTAAATTATTTTTATTTTTTTCAATTTTATCCCACCATGATTTCATAATTTTTTATAACCCAAAATCATCGAAATTTTGCCCAAAACATGAAAAAAATACCTAGTTAAGACACAATTTTGCCAAAATTTCGTTAAAAATTTGTTTAAAACACAAATTGGAAAATTTGCTGAGACACAAATTAAAAAAAAAAATCAAAGATATTGTCAAAAACAATTTTTTTAAACTTTCATTAAGAGCATTTTTTTCAAAATCCCATTAAAAATTTGTTTTTACACAAATTTTGGAAAATTTGCTGAAACAAAAATTATTTAAAATTTCATTCAAAAATCACTTTCTAAACGTTATTGAAACATTTTTTTTTAGATTTTGTCAACCACAAATTTTCAACAAGGAAATTCAAAGAAATATTTTGAAATTTTGTTAAAACACAAGTTCATCAAAGTTGGTTCAGAATCAATTTTTTCATTTTTACTAATAACCACATTTTCTTCAATTCTGAGAAAACACATTTATTTTCTGATTCTGTCAAACCACTTATTTCCATGGAATTTCATTTTAGAATATTAAAGAGAAAAATTTATTCAACGGAAATTATTCTTCAAATTTTGTTGAAAGAAAAAAAAAAAAAAAATTTTTATCAAAGCAATTTCTCAAAAAAAAAAAAAAAAAAAAAAAAGCTACACACACTTTGTCAAGTTTTGTTCAAAATAACTTTTTTTAGAAATTAGTTTGAACACCAAAATGTCTTCTTATTTTTGCTAAAACACAAAATTATCATGATTTTGTTAAAAACTTTTTTGAAACTTTTGTCAAGACACAAATTTTCCTAACATTTGCTTTAATGCAAATTTCTCAAAATTTTGTTTAAAAATTTTTTTTTTTTCAATTTTACTACCTACATTTCAATTTTTTCTTCATAATCATTATTAGTTTTGAATTTTTCAAAACACAACCTCTTAAAAATGTTGTTCAAGATATTTTTTACAAATATTTCATTTTTTTTCCAAAATGACTACAAAACCATTTTCAAATTTTGTAAAAGAAAAGAAAATGTTTCACATTTATTTTTCAACCCTGCCCTTATTATTAAAAAAAAAATTAAAACAAAAGATCTTAAAAAAAAAAAAAAAATGTTTAAAAATTCTTAGCATCCAATGTTAATTTGAATTTCGTGACATGCAAAATAATTTTTTTTTTCAGTTTTGTCACAAATTTAAAAAAAAAATCTTCGAAGTGATTTTTATTGAACGAGTAAGTATTTGAGATCATTTTGTAAACATAATCTTTTCCTAGATTCATATTTTTATTTTTTTTTATTTTTTTCAATTAAGTCAAAACTCGTTTTAGCTGATTTTCTCTAAAGAGAAACTCAGCTATTAAATTTGACCTGATAATGAAAGTTGGGGTGAGGGGTATTTTTCTCGACGTTTTGGGTCAAAATAAGACGATTGGCATGATTTTTGCATTTTGGTATTTCTTTATATATATATGTATGTATGTATCCCCAAAATTTGTCCAGACGATAACTCGAGTAAAAATTAACCGATTGAGCTGAAATTTTCATGAGAGGTTTGTTCCTACTGGGAATAGAACCCTATTGTTTTTGAGAAAAATCGGTGAACCGGTTCTCGAGTTATTAGCAATTGAAATTTTCAAATGCTTCTATATAGCGCCTCGAATTAAGCAATTACGCGAAATTAGTAAATAACCTTTTTAGTAGTACTTGAAAAGACGCACAAAAAAGGTTCTATGCATTTTTCTTTTTCAAGGACCGGTTCTCGAGGAATTCGCCATGGAAAATTTCAAAACAAACAGCTGATCATCATTTTCCATTTTTAAAAAATAAATGGCTAGCAAAGTTTTAAAAATTCAAAACTTTTGCAATACCTATCTAACTGCCTACTTTTCATGATAATGTCTCAAAAGTTCTTATTTATCAAAAAATAGCTGGCTGTAAATTGTATAATTTTTTTAATCATTTTAAAATTATCAATTTGATGATGTTGTTATCATTAAGTACATAAAAATAATTCAATTTACATAATTTTTGAAAAATAAAAATAAAATTGAAAATAAAAAATAAAAAATCAGCTCTTCTAACAACTGCGTTAGAGTTTTTTTTAATATTTTATTCAATTTGAAGAAATTTTTTATAAAATTTTGTTCAGAATAATGAATACCTATTGTTTTTTAAATTTTTTGTGCTTTAAAATTTTGTTAAAACACAACGTGTACAGAACGACACCTCCTCAAACTCGCCTCCGACTCAAGTCGTAGATTTAATTTCGACACGTAATTAAAAACATGATTTTTTTTTATGGATTTCGTTGAATTACAATTTTTTTCAATAAAACAATAATTTTTAAAATTTTGTTAAAACACAATAATTATGTTGTTCAAAATTTTTTTAATTTTTAATTTTGTAAAAACATAAAATCTTCAAAAGTTTGTTCGAAAACTTTTTTCAAGGATTTTTATCAATTTATTTCGATTTTGTTAAAATGCATTCGAAATTTTAAAAAAAAATCTTACAAAATGATTTTTTTATAAAGTTTTCTTGAGACATTTTTTATAATTTTTTTTCAAATTTTATGTTCAAAAGAGAATTGAGTAGAAATTGCATTTAATAGTCTCTTAGTGTGGTCAAAATTTTCAATAAAATTTCAAAAACTTCGTTGGAGAACAATTTTCTGAGTTTTATAGACGTTCATGTTTCGAAGTTTATACTGTTCCGAGAAATCCTCAGAATAATTCTTGAACCCCTCTAACAACCCTTTTTCAACTTTTAAAGATATTTTTGAGAAACTTTGAGAAACATGTGACATAGAAAATGGAAATCATCGACAAAAAATAAGCTCGTCTGAAATGAAATTTTTATAAGTAGTGAACACGCATTCGAATTAAAAAATGCTTCAATTCCGGTATAATTTTCTTTTCACATAAAAACTATAGAAGTATAAATTCCCCATAAGCAGGTGATTTGATATGCTCGAGGATAGAGTAAACCGTAAACGGCGCCTGACGTAATAACACTCGTCAATTAATTCGATCGTGATTGAAGGAGTGATCCGGTACAGCCCAAATTATATCGGAATAAAATCCGATATCGTGTGAGAAGCATAATATATGGAGATAATTTCATATTTCCAGCTTATTTATACACCAAACGTAACAATATAGTAGATATAGTTTTTCGGTCGACATTTCGCGTTCATGTCCGTCAGCGATGATTATTTCTGGTTATTACGGTTGTAAATGCCGCTTGTACGAGGAGCTTTTTTTCCATCTCTCTCTCCTCTATACGTATACAAGAGCGAATTTATCAAATTTTTTGGCACTGATTTATTTGCCGCGTTCGTAAGCTCATCCATCATATTAGTGTGATTTGTTTCGAAAGGTGGCCTGCACCCCGGGTCTCGATGCCGCGATATACCACGGCCCGGTCCGCTCGCGTATACATGTATAAAATAATAAAAAGCCGATTTCGGAATTTTCTCTCTATACGTATAATATGAAGCCAGCCTTTTTCCAGTATAATCATCGTATTCATCATATGTCATTATTGCCTGTGCTTGTAAATGATGAAATAATGTAAATCATTTCATGAATAAATTAACAGACATGGCTTGGTAATTTATCGGCTCGAAAATGCGTGTCGAGTTAACATCTACTGATTAAGGGCAAAACAAACATTCGTTTTTTTTACTCGAAGGTAAATTAAAATCGAGTGTATTTTTTTCTTTTTAATTTATGTATGGGTTATAATATGACGTTAGTATATTATTGTATGTACCAAAAATTTACCTACATTCTGTTTAGGTGTTTCAGGCGTTAAAAAAAGAGCGAGAAATTAATTACTACATTTATGTAGGTAGGTTATAACTTATAATCAATGAATGTATCGGAACCAACATATACTATATTTTTTTTTAGGTATAATATATAATTTGAAACAGCTGCGATCTGCTTCACGGATAAGCTTCGCAGGGGTGAATTTTTAATACGTGTTAACGTTGATATGAAAATGCCATTCGTTATGGGGGGAAAAATTTTTATCCAGAAAAAAGCAAGATATTACCGAATGACGAGCTGGTAAGAATTGCAAATTTACGGTAATAGCGTTGATTCGATGCGCGCATCTGAAAATGATGTAAGCAGTTTTTACGTCGCTTTGTGCTGCTGGGGGTGAAATGTTGGCGAGAGATGTTCGACAAATATTTGCGTGTTTTCAGCTTTTGTATAATGGTACAGCCTGTGGAATATATTCGACAGTTTCGGAAAATGTAATAAATTAAATGGTTTCAGTCGAGGGGGAAAGTGACGAAGGCGTTTTAGAGTTTGAGGATTTTGAGCAAGAGAACCATAATGTACAATGGATGAGGCTTGAAAAGTAAAAGTGACCCACTATTTCTTCATCCTTGAGCCAATTGACTTCATTTTCATTTCAAATAATCAAAAAGCGTTAGACTCCTGAATGATATTATGTAGTAAAGCATGCTAAAATTTTAATCGATTGAAATCCTGCGTGAATTTTTGCATAAGTATTTATAAGAGGAAAGGAGTTGCACTGAATTTGGAAAAAATCGACAATTTTTGAACCCCTTTGGCCATATGGGAAGTAATTTGGGTGAAGTAGTGTATTCTTTAGAAGCCACTTTTTTTGAAAAAATAATAAAAATTTAAAATTAAATTTTTCATGCCTCCTTTTAAAAGAGGGTAAAGATAAAAAAAAAATCCCCGAAAGTGGTCTTGCTGGGTAAAAGTACCTTCGAGCTTCGTAGTGATCATTTTACTTTAAAAAGTTCTAAAAATTTTCAATATGTGAATTTTTCTCATTTTTTTCAAAAGAGGGGCTTTGCAAGATCACAAAAATTCAGTTGTAGGCAAAATTGTGAAAAAAAAAATTTTCTCATCATTCGGGTTCACTCTGAGAGATTATGATGAAAAAATTCTGAATTTTTCAATTATTCCCATTTTTGAATAAAATTGATTTTGCTCAAATTTTCTCAAAAACCAATTTTATTGGAAAAATTGTCAAAAAAAATGTTTCTCATCATTCGGGTTCACTCTGAGAGGTTATGCTGAAAAAATTCTGAATTTTTCAATTATTGGCATTTTTGAAAAAATTGGCAATGTAAAAATTGCCAAATGGTACTTATTACATGGTGAAATTCAAATTTTACAAAAGTTGAATGTACCGTAACATGGGGTTACTTTGACCCACTTTTTGAGATTTTTTTTTTGAAAATTCATCCTGGTTCTTTCAAAATTGAAGTAGGGGGCTCAGTTTTCACTCTAAATAGTGTCGGACACTTGTAGGAAGCTCTGTAAATTTTTTCAAATTTTTCGTCAAAACCCCTCTCTCTTCCGTGGTGAGTCAAAGTCATGGGCCAAAGTTACCCGGCTCTGGGGTTACTTCGACCCACTTCTTTTTTTTCCCGCAAAAAATCGATTTCTAGGCATAATAATAACTCGCCAAAGGCATGAAACTTCAAGAAACAATTTTTTCAGTTTCAACCATATGATCAAACATCGGTATTTTAGAGATTTCCTGGTGATGTTTATGCTTGAGCCAAAATAACTCCGAAAACAACGAAAAACGGTCCTCTGACGGGTAACTTCAATTTATCTGAAAACCAGTTCACCAAACAGAACTTTTCATGATAGATTCTGACTCTACGTTAAATTTTCGATTGATTTTCATAGGAAAAAAAATTTTTCTCGGTTTTTTATAATATTTATGCGTGGGCCAAAGTAATCCCAAAAACGACGAAAACTGTCCTCTGTGTAGTAATTTCAACTTATCTCACAACCGCTTCACAAAATCGATTTTTCTATACGAGATTCTGAATCTACATAAAATTTTTGATCTGTTTCCATAAGAAAATTTTTTTTTGGACCATTCGTTATACTTCGTCTGAATAAAAGTTTTGGAGGTAAAAAAACCACATGAACAACGTAATAATTAACAAAAAATCAGGTTTACTAAACTTGCGACACAAAAATTGTGACAATCACATAGAAGTGAAGTATGAAGGCCCCTCTATCGTTTACACCCATTACAAACTCCCTCCACTTCATACAGTTGTGACTGGACAGGGAAATATATTTTTTTCGAAAGTGGGCCAAAGTTACCCACTAGGGCCAAAGTAACCCCATGTTACGGTATTTGAAAAAATTGCTCAGATAAAATTTTTCTCATTATTCGGGTCTATTCTGAGAGGTTGTGACGTAAAAATTTGAAATTTTTAAATTATTCCACTCTTTGAAAAAAATCGTTTTGCAATGGGCAACTTTACATTTTCCAAAAATTCAATTTTATTGGAAAAATTGTCAAAAAAAAAATTTCTCATCATTCGGGTTCACTCTGAGAGGTTATGAAAAAATTCTAAATTTTTCAAATATTCCCATTTATTTTGAGAAATTTTGAAATTGCCCATTGCCCGTGTAGCAACGTCGATGCTAATTTCGATATAAATGTGAACACATCGAAAAGTGACCGATTTCGATGTGTCCTCATTTATATCGACATCCACATCGACATTTGCAATGGTGAGATTTTGTAAAATATGCTAAGTTCAAATATTCAATATAAGTATATATTAAAATTACACCAAAAATAGTGTTCAAGCCAACATTTCGACATTTTTTGTCAAATATGCGGCATTGAGGCCACCTTTGTAGCTGGACACATGCGAGTGTCCAACTAACATAGAGATGATTCTTGGACCTTATGTACTAATTCACAACACACTTTATCTGCGAGTATCACAATCACCCTCAAGACGTCGACAGTCAAGTCGATGCATTATTCGACCCTCAACAATTAGATCGACATTAACTCGACTTAAAATTCCTCTGGTCAACACTGTCGACAGTTAAGTCGATGCATTATTCGACCCTCGACAATCACATCGACACTTACTCGACTTAAAATTCCTCTGGTCGACACTGTCGATAGTGAAGTCGATGCATTATTCGACCATCGACAATTATGTCGACAATAACTCGACAAGTCGTTGTATTATTCAAAACTTTGAAAAATAAGAAAATTTTGTGATTCTTTCAAAAATTATTTATTCCTGAGCTTAAAATGTTCTTATTAATTGTTTTTAGTTCTTTTTAGATATAAAATTTGTAAATTTAATTGGCAGAAATTGTCGACATAAATGTCGATGCGTTTATCGAGTATCGATTTTTACATCGACTTGTCTATGTAGAAAAACAACGTTTTCTAAATTATAGGAAAATACTGAGAAAAATTCAAAAATTTTGATTGAACAGTTTATGTTCAACATAGAACATTACTTTAAATCTCAAATATCATTTTTAATTCATCGTTAACCGAGAAAAAAATGTGTCTGAATTTTGTCGACATAAATGTCAATGTCGACAATTGCTACACGGGTGCAAAATGAGTTTTTTCAAAAATGCGAATAATTGAAAAATTCAGGATTTTTTCATCATAACCTCTCAGAGTGAACCCCAATGATGAGAAAAAATTTTTTGACAATTTTTCCAATAAAATTGGTTTCTGAGAAAATTTGAGCAAAATGAATTTTATTCAAAAATGGGAATAATTGAAAAATTCAGAATTTTTTCATCATAACCTCTCAGAGTGAACCCGAATGACGAGAAAAAAAAAATTTCGACAATTTTTTCAATAAAATTGAATTTTGAGAAAATTTGAAACTGTCCATTGCGAAATGATTTTTTTTCAAAAATGCCAATAATTGGAAAATTCAGAATTTTTTCATCATGACCTCTCAGAGTGAACCCCAATGATGAGAAAAAAAAATTTTCGACAATTTTTCCAATAAAACTGAATTTTGAGAAAATTTGAAAATGTCCATTGCGAAATGAATTTTTTTCAAAAATGCCAATAATTGGAAAATTCAGAATTTTTTCATCATGACCTCTCAGAGGGAACCCCAATGATGAGAAAATAAAATTTTGTTAATTTTCCCACTAAAATTGAATTTTGGGAAAATGTAAAGTTGCCCATTGCAAAACGATTTTTTTCAAAGATTAGAATAATTAAAAAATTTCAAATTTTTACGTCACAACCTCTCAGAATAGACCCGAATAATGAGAAAAAATTTTATTTGAGCAATTTTTTCAAATACATTCAACTTTAGTAAAATTTGAATTTCACCATGTATTAAGTACCATTCGGCATTAATTTTTTTTAAATTTATTGTTTATGAAATATTAATAATTTTAATTTTATTTTTAATTAATATTTTTAGAAATCAGTTTGAACGTTTAAATTCAAGTTTAATTTTATTTATTTATATATAATTTTTTCAAAAATGGGAATAATACTCATACCAGGAAATTGTTTCTAGGTATCCAAGAATTGGTTTGAAAAAAATAAGTTTCTTCAAGTATAATGTTTGATAGATGTTATCAAAAAATTTCAGAAGATGTTTTCAAAAAATTAAAATTGAAAAAAATTATTAGAAAAAATGAGTTTTCACTTTTTAAAAAATTTCATTTTTTGACCATCGAAAAAATCTAACATCTTGAGTAATTGTTCTTTTTTCCAATTAAAATTATTTTTCATTTAAATCATTATAATTTTAAAAAGATCCTTTCCAATTGCCAAACTTATATTCAATTTTTTAATTTTTTTTTTTAAGAATTAAAATTTCTTATTCATCAAATTTGCGTGTCTCTGATTTAATATTTTTTATTTAATAAAGTAACGAAGCATCAGATACATGATTTCCTAAAATGAAAAAAAAACACCTCAAGGAATTCAATAGAATGAAAAATACACCCAGCTTATTCTATAATGCTCGAGAGAGAGAGAGAGAGAGATCTTCAGAAAGAGAAGTAACTTAGGGACTGTGAACGAGAGTCACAGGCGCGATCAACGGCCGAAGGTTAAATCTCATAAACGAAAATGTTAACTCGGTTTGAAATACGTTGGCAAGAGTACTGTACATCAGCAATAAACAAGAAAAAGATTCGATGTTTCAGAGCGTCGTCGTCGTCGGAACGTAGGTAGGGTAGAGGTACCTCTCCCTTACAAGAGGTGCAAGACAACGACTAGGATGACGACGGACGAACGCAACGGCGTTAAAGGTAAAAGCGGAAACAAGCAAAAACGAAAGGCTCGGTAAGCGAATGAAAATTGTGTGTAGGAATTGGGAATTGATTGTAGAAGATCAATTTTGTCAGAAGCTGTCAAACCGGGAGCTAGAAAACATGATAGACGATGCTGGATGAAAGATTGTAAATGATTTATAAGAGAAAATGATGATGGTTAGTCTGGAACTGATATAAGAGGGAAAAGGGAGTTTTAGACGTGGATTGATGAAGTTTGCCAAGGAATAATGAGGTGCGTATATCTGTCTCTCTCACACCCCTCTTGTACAATGATTACATTGTAATTGTTTGTTGCTCTCTGGGGGCCATGTACGCTATCATTCGTCTTCATCACAATGCCAGCCGTACCCCGTATACTCGGGTTTACCTCTTCCTCGTCCTTTCTCTCTCGGCGCGCACCGCGACACTCACTCTCGTATATACAAAGCTAACCATAATCCATCATCAAAAATGTCTAAAATATATACCACACCGCGCGCGCGTTCGCGCCACGCCGTGCGTTTCCAACCTATAACGCCATATATGCCTACAAAATCCTTCTGTCTTGTAGAATAGCCATATCTCTTTGTTAATGGATCGCCGCCCGTTCTTTGACGTCTTTCACAAACATTTACAAATGAGAGATTCCTTATAGCTCTTCTTACCGCGCGCGAATCTGCCTCAATTTATCAAAAATAAAAGAAACGTGTACAAATCGAGTAATACACAGAGTCTGTTGATTCGTTTCTGCTTCTTTCTTTCTTCTTTTTTTCGACCATTTTTTCTCACACGTTCTCAAGTCGAGATACACATACTCGTACGTATATTTTCCTCGAAACCATTTTTCTCTCGAGTTTAATCGATTACTAATCGACGAGTCAACTGTCAGCACTCGTTTGCCACTCTTTCCCTCCCTGTCTACGCCTATCTATACCTACCTACTCACCCAAAAACCAGACTGCCTAATTATTAAAAAATTTCATCATCTTAATTTCGCATCAGCACGCTGGCGAAATCCCATCTTACCTTGATAAATCATTACGTCGAATGGATCCACTCGACCAATATTACGTACGATATTATTACAAACCCGCTGATTTACGTTTAATCTTATACCTAACTAATTGAATTTTTCTGCTGAATCATCTTTCGATAAAGGTTACCCCCTTTTGAGCTCCGCGACGACATGGTAGGATTTTTTTTGACGCCATCATGTACACTGCACAAGATCGCATAGGAAGCCTATTACTTGTAAATGGATAATTATAATGTCTCGACGTGCAATCCGCACCTTTGTTAACCCCTTTCATTTCATAGGAGCCTTCTCACAGACCCTCTCATGATTTTCTCGGTACTCGATACCTACACAGGTTTTTTCCATTTTTGTACATTTGACACCCTGCGACGAGAGAATAGTACGCCCAGCTCGTTCAGGTTGTATTGATTGAGCAAAGTAGAGCCAGACATTCGATCCGGCACCCTTACTTGGTCGAGGAAGTCTTAAGTTTAAGGGCGTGTTCAAAGTGCAGATTCCACTTCCGTATTTCATTGTTGTGTCGGTTCGAATGTTTTCATTTACGCGGTGTTTTTAGACGACGAATGAATGTATGGTCTCGTTTTCCCCCTAAAAGAAAAAAAAAATGTGAAGTACATTGTGGTGGTTTTGATACCTTCCAATTCGAATTTTACATAGAAACATAACTTCAATAATTTTCATTCTAATAATTATTCATTTAAAACGTAATATTAATTTTAACACATTTTTTAATAAAAATATATGACTAAGGGGAATATTAATAATAATTATATTTATAATAATCGCTTTTTATAATAACTATTATAATTAATATTAAAAGAAAAAAAAAATTAAATTTTAAATTTAAAAATAAAATTAATGTTAATATTCTTATAAAAATAATATCTCAAATAAATTAAATATATTTGGTATAAATTGAAAAATAAATATTCAATTAAAAAAATCCATTATAAAAAAATTCATTTAAATTAAATTAAAAAAAATTTTTATTAAAAAAAAATAATTATTAAAAATATATAAAAATTTAAAATTAATCAATTAAACTTTAAAAAAATTATATTATATAAAATTAAAAATTTTAAAATTTAATAATTATGAGACAGAAATACCACAAACATTTGAGAAGGAATTATCTGAGTTTTGATATTATATATATATTTTTTTCAGTGAATAATTTTCTCAATTTTGCCCAAAGGAGGTTTTTTTAGAAGACGTAAGTATTTTTTCTGAGTACATACTTGATTATTTTTTTTAAAGCAAATTTTTGTCAAAATTTCTTTCTTTACATGATTTTTTTGTGTGGAATAATTTTCCAGTAAATCTTTTCCATTCTCTTGGAGATTTTTTAAAACTGTGAACTGAGAAGTTTTTTTTAATGATGAAAAAAATAAATAAAAAAATAATAATACTTTTTGAAGATTTTTTCGGATAAAAGAATTTTCTTTGTAATTTCTTTTACATTTTTTTTTTTTTTTTTTTTTTTTTGGAATGGTTCGAGAGTAATTTTTCCACTCTTCTGTGAAAATACTTGGAAATTAATTTTATAATGATTTGGTCACTATTTTGCATCAAGGCCATTTTCAGTCACTATTTCGCTCAAAATTCACAAAAATTCAATGTTTTCTCATTTTCTCATTTAGAAAAGTGATGACAGAAAACATAAATTTTGCATTTTGAAAGAGCCTACGTATTGGACGTTTTTGAAAACTGCCAAAATTAATTAATTAATATTTTTAAAAATCACATTCTTTGTAAGAAACCATTTTTTGAAAAAATTAATGACTTTACTTTCAAAAAATTTCAATTTCATTTTTTTTAAAGATTTTGTAACATCAAAATTGCTTAGCTTTTAAATTAGCAAAAAACTGAAATCATTAACAAAACCGAAAATCTGTTTTTAAAGTTAGAAACAATTGATAAAAATAAATAAAAATTTTGTAATATTTGGAAAAATCAAAAGTTTGAATTTTTCGGAAAAACTGATATTTTTTCAAGAAGATTAAAAAGTAAGTTTTTGAAAAACTTGAAGAATAAAAAGTATAGGTATCTAAATTTTCGATAAGAGTTTAAAAACAATTCAAATGAATTTAATATTTTTAAAATCATATTTTTTGAGGGAAAGTATTGTTTGAAAAAACTAATAACTTGATTTTCCAGAATATTTAAACTTTTTTTTTATACATCAAAATTGCGTTTTTTTTTGTTGAAAAAACTGAAAATCTCTTTTCAATTTTTAAGAAAATCGTATTTTCTTGGAAAATTCAAGTATAATAGGTACCGCTATTCAATTTTAGGAAAAATTATGAAAAAACTCTAAATTTGAAATTTTTTAATAAAATTAAAAAATAAAAATAGATAGAATTGAAATTTTTTTTATAAATTATCAATAACCTAATTTTTTCAAACCAGCATTTCTTAAGAGAAACGATTCATTGAAAAAATTAGCAATTTTGACCTTAAAAAAAATTTGCATCAAATCCTTATGTGACATTGAAGATGTAGATTTTTTGAGAAAGTCGAAAACTCAAATCTTTGCAAAATTCACAATATTGCACCTTCAAAAAAAAAAGATTTTTAAAAAAGTCATTTCTCATTTTTATAGAATGAGGTTTTGATTCCAAACAAGTTGCTATAAAAAATTCAAAATCTTGTTTTTTTTTTGAAAAATCAATGACGTTTTTTTTCAAATTGTTGTTTTCATTAAAAAAAAATATACCTAAGCTCATATTTTTTCAAATTTAAAATGTTTCTAAAAATCTTGGCACCAACAGAACCACTTCAACCCTCCGCCTTCGAATTTGCTTCCAATGAAATCCATTCAAAACTTCAATTCCAACTTCAACTCTATTTAATGAAAAAACATCCCCAAACGGACGACGACATTTTCATAGTCACTTATTAAAGATAACTTTGATTTAAATTGTATTCTCGAGCGACCAAATCCAAAAAAATGACTCATTTAGCCGTCAGATATTCCCAGACATGTATAATCATTACAGAATGACACCCTCGATAGCATTTTTCAAGGGTTCATTTACATTAAAGGGGTTGCACTCAACAAGTGATCTAATTTTATACAAACGGAAATACTCGCATAAGCACCACGAGCTCTATACAGATAGTGAATTTTTCAAGTTCTGGTTGAAGGTACATGCTACATACAGAGAAAGTTCCCAGAAGTGGAAAAACGTTTGCAGATTTTCTCTACAAATCGATAAGGTCACCTTGCGGTTAACGTTTACATGGGACTTTTAGAGTGTTTGTATATAAAAATAATGCGGTAACTTATTCACAAGACACTGTACCACCCCATCATTTCAAGAAGTTAGTTGTGCTCACAATATAAGATGCGGTGGCACGTTGCAAAATGAAGTGGATATAAAGAGAATACAAAGTTGTAGGTATACTCTGTATATACATATACGAAGCTCGGGGATGCATATACCATGGAAATGGATAAGTTTATACTTTTTTTCGGGGCTATTTTTATATTTTTCTGCACGTTGGTTACCACTGTCGAGTATTTCTTCAGTATTAAACAATACAATAAACGGTCGTGTTAGCTTTATTGTTTAAATGCCGTATCGAATGCATCCCCTGGGACGTGGAACGCATTATTATACATGAAAATAGTGTACAGCCGTTATAAACGTTAAATGACATAGAAGATCATAAAGTTTTACTACTGCGCTATAAACAGCTTTTATACTGTCACAATTTTATGATTATAGCGCTTTAAAATATGGAGCTACAAAATCGGTTAAATATATCGCTTAACGTACCGCCCTATATTTTATTAAACTTTACTCTAATCCGACGTAAATTACACTTTTAACGTTCTAGAATATACGGCTTAAGTGGTCGGTCGGCTTTCTTTTTATTTATTTATTTTATTTTTTATTTTATTTTTTGATAACACACGAACACCGTTTCGCCTCTACTAATAAATAAATACTTCCGTTAAACTTTATTATCTAGTTTTTATCGTTTTTATGAGAGGTAGTTTGGTGTTTTTGTGCATTTTATTTACTTTTTCTACGTTTTTATCTTTACGGGGCAACGTATAAATACGTATGTGGTGTGGTAAGTAAAGTATATTTCGGGGGTACATTTTCCTTTTTACTTTTTCCAACTCCTTTATTTTTCTCGATGATTCGAAAAAAAAGAAAAGCAAAAGCTATACAAATAATTAAATTTTTAACCTCTAATTAAAGCGTATACTAACGAGGGACGTTAATATGTTTAGGAAGAGAGAGTATCATAGCGTAAGAGTCCGGTAAAAAAAAACAGATACCTAATTGGTAGTCAAATCATGACATAGATATGTCATTGACCGGTCCTATAGCTTATTTAAATGGTTTTTTTTTTGGCTTCTGTTGTGTTTAATCTGTTTTAAGAGAGGAAAAAAGTCGCTACTAAGGTCAACGTATTCGTTTATACTGCATCAGCTGAATGATAAATTACAGCTTAATGCCTGGTTTATTATTTGGACGTATGTGTAGAGCATTGTCGGAGTATACGAGCTCGACGTTTATGGTAATGAGCGTTATACTCACGTCAGAATGCAGTATACGTATACTCTTTTACCTATTTAAAAATATGATTTCTGTTGTGAAAATTACTTTTTTTCATTTCGCAAATTGACGTATTTGTTGAAGGTTCCACACAGTGGCTCGTTGATTGGTGATTTATTGGTAGGAAAAAAAGAGAAGAGAGTATACGCACTCGGATTTTTTATTTATCGACACGTGATAGATGTCTCTCATTACCTCGCTTTTTTTTTTTTTTTTTTTTTGTTGAAAAAATGTCTGTCCTTTT
The DNA here is from genome assembly GCA_959613365.1 of Balanococcus diminutus. NCBI lineage: Eukaryota > Metazoa > Arthropoda > Insecta > Hemiptera > Pseudococcidae > Balanococcus > Balanococcus diminutus. The sequence continues at coordinate 57,547,143 of OY390716.1, read as the reverse complement.
TTTTTAATTTAAAGGATTACCAAATAACTTAATCGAGTAGAGATGTGGCACGATACCCATCGTACGAGAAAATTAATCATTTATTATGTCGCTCTCATTACTAATTGACAGTCGTTGGAAAACAAGTTAAATGATTCGACTGTTATGTTATATTATGGCAGCTTTGCAATATTTTAACGCAACGAGATTATCAACTCGACGACAACAACGACGACGATGGTGTAATAAAAATTTGGACTTTATTGCTCACACTTTTTTTTTTTTTTTTATTAGCTTTTTACTCCGAACTGCTGACAGTTTGAAGATAACTAACAAACGTACCAATATCGTGAAAGTGATCCTGGTGTAGTATAACAAGAGCCCTATCTCGCTGTATTCATCTTCATCTCGATGTTTATAGCTGGTGAGAAAATCAGACTGATGGAACTTTTCAGGCTATTAAACCACCTAGGGATTTTTTTTTATTTAAGTGATTGTTTGTTTGTATTTCTTCTTATTCTTCTTCTTTTCGAGGTTTGTGGACGTGTGAAATTCGTCTGGTTTAACTATTTGAATGATTGGGTACATGGGAAAATGAGACGTATTGAATGGCTTTTGTTTTGAAAAATTCGACCAATGTCAAAAAGCACCTTCAGCTATTGCTAGAATTTTATTTTTAATTTACAATTTTCAATTTTTACTTTCAAAAATTGTAGTTTTCATCTTTAAAAAATATTTCACTCAAAACAGGATGATAATTTTTTTTGACAATTTTTTTTTCAAATTCAACATTTTTACAATTTTTCAACGAAAAATTATTTTAAAAAAACGTACCTAATCCCAAATTTTAAAATTCAAGTTTGATTTTTTTCAAAAAAAAATTTTTAAAAAGTTTTACGAAAATTCAAAGCTACTGAAAGAATGTTTTCAGAAAAAATCAACTTCTTATCAATGGAATTTACAGGTTTTTTTAAATCAATTTTTTTTTTGAATCTTTAGGTACTTTTTGTGATTTTTTAAAAAGTATTTTTCAAAAAAATCTTTTCTGTGAATTCATTCAAAAAATTCACAGAAAATAAATTTTTTGCAGATGATTTTTTTTTTTTTTTTTTGATAAGTTTATTACATACCTAAATTCTTTCAGGAAGGTTTTTTCAATTTATTTACTTTTTGTAAAATTTTGTCCAAAAGAATTGGTACCAATAAACATAAATTAGCATAAAAAAATATTTGGAAAATTTTCATGAAAAGATTTCAAAATTCTATTAAGAACTAAGAAAGTACAAACCGTGACTTATTCGTTCAAAAAAAAATTTAAATCTCTGAAAAATGAAATTCACAAAAAGTAAACACAATAAAAAAAATGTCACTGTAAAATATACATAATTTTTATATATTTTTTTAAATTATTGAATAAAGATTTTTTTACCAGAAATAACTTTTAAAAAAAATTTGTGATATCAAAAATTCATCTTAGATGAAGATTTGCAAGAATGTACATTTAAAAAATTCTCTTTACCTTTTTAAAAAAAAATTCCGTGTGGGAAAAATTTAAAATTCTCAAAAACAAAATATTTTCACTTTTTGTTTACCTAGGTATTAAAAAAAAAAATTTTGATAGTAATTTTTTAGGAAAAAAATTTCAAAGAGTGAAGATTTACAACTTTAAAAAAAAATCAAAAACCATCGAAGAATTCATGAGTAAAAACATTCCGGGGGAAGTAAAACAAAAAATTCAAAAAATGCTTTTTTGGTACAAAAAATTATCTTAAAAAAATAATTTTACAGAAAAGAAAAAATCCTAAAATTGGAAAATTAGGTAATTTTAAATACTTGATAGAATTTTTGATATAAAAATGTTTTTGAAAACATATTTTAAAAATTCAAAAAATTCTACTAAAAATTTATTTTGATTTTTTTTTTGGTTTTTTGGTAAATACCTACCTAAAACAACTTCTTGGAAGGAAATTTTGGAAAATAAAACCGTTTAAAAATTTGCTTAATAATTCCATTATTATTTTTTAAACTAGGTAACTGAGAGAAATTTTTGAAATTTTTTTCAAAAATTAAAAAAAAAATTATCACTTGTTGAAAATATTCTACTCATTTTTTGTCATTCAAGAAAAACAATACCCCTCCCCATAAAAATCGGAAGGTGATTGGATGGGCAACGTACAATCCATTCATCCCTATTTTTACTTCTTTTTACAAAAATTCAATGCTTTACTTCTTTCAATAAATTCATAATTTTTCAATTTTCTTAAGTTCAAAGATAACATTACATTTTGTTTTTTCAATTTTTTTTTTAAACTTCAATTCAAAAAATAAGTTTGAAATTTTCAAAAATTAACGTTTTAGCATATAGTAAATTTTTACGATGACCAACATGGCAAAAAACGTTACGAAATTGAGATTATTACCTGATTTTAAAAAAAAGTATTCATATACGTATGGCTTACAGTCATTTTCAAAAAAAATCACTGTTTTTCTAACCAATTTTTTTTTTGATTTTCCAAAAAAAAATAAATCAGTTTTAAATTTTTTAAACAAAATTAATTTTCATCATGGTTCATAAACTTGATTTTATTCAATTCTTTTTTGAATTCAGTTTATTTTAACATTTTTTAAAATTTATTAGTTTTTATAAAACCAACTTTTTAATTTTTTTTTTAAATTACATTTTTACAATTTAAAAAAATCTCTCAAGTGAGTTGTTATAAATTTTTTTCAAAAGAATTAGATAATAAATAAAAATAGTTTCACTATAAAAATATTTTGAATTTTCATCACAATCTGTGACAATGAGAATGATTTCTTTCAAAATTCCTACATAACCTGAAAGAAAAACAGTCATTCAAACGGTTTTGTAAATTATTACACTTCCCTCTTGCCCTTCCTCATGCATCGTCTGATTACAACTCTTCGCAAAAGAAAATAATAATTTGAAAAAAATAATCACTATCGCCACATCGAACACTTCCATTGAAAATAACACCCCTGTAATGAAATCAAAACACCTGTTTGAAGAACCCTCTGTGCTAAGATTACGCCATCATCCGCAGCATTTCAAGAATTATGAAAATTGTCAAAAACATTAAAACACTCGATCGAATACTGAAAAAAAAATCCGATAATATTCTCCCAAAAGGATTTTTTCAAAGACTTAAAACAATATCGAAGCCCTGCGAAAACTCATTCGTCATCCCTTCGCCTTCGCCTGCGGCTCAAAAAAATCCAAATGCAATTTTCCAAAGACACCCCCTGGGAAAGAATCACTCACGTTAAATGATCAAATATTAATATTCGCCTTTGAAAGAATCTCATTTTGACTTCAATCAAGTACGTACATTTCCTCGACACCCAGTCGCAGTGAGCCGGATTACGCGCGTGGTTAATAATGAAAACGTAAATTGAACTCTTTCTTGGGGTGAGGGGGCGCAGGGCAATGTATTGCCGATGTTTTTTGTACGTTCTCGAAGAAGAAATCTGTCATTAGCAGGGTAGTACGAGTAAATTTGAAAGACACCCGAGCAACGCGTTAACGTTTCAACACCGTCAATGAGCAACCCTCGAATTCGTCAAAAATTCACCCTTACGCGATGACATTTAAAAACAATATTGAATTCAACTTGACGTAAACGAAATTTCTTTTCTTATAATTACGACGTTCGCGAAAAAAAAGAAAGTAAAAAAAAAGACTCCAGTCCAAGTGGCGACTGACGACAGGGCGTAGTATTTGCGCGAGCAAAAAAAAGGTCTCCATTAGTGGCGGCACTTTTGAACTAATTTTGACGTAAATTATAAGGGTATAAATTTTTCAACTTTTTTTGTCACAATACACGAGAAAATAAAAAAAAAAAGAAGGAAAAAAGGAAAACCCACCACTGAAAACATAAACTTCACTATTTGGCGAAGTAATTTGTTACATAATACAAATAGCCAGACTAGTTTTTTTCTCTCTCTGCTCCACCTTTTGTTGTCGGCGAACCTTTGTAGGCTTTTTCGTTTTAATAAAGTGTGCAACGCCTGTCGTAAATAATACCTTTCTTGGTGCAGTCAAGATTTGTAAAAATGACCGCCACATGAATAGACCCTAAAGCCAAAGCAACGCGCCAGGGACGTTCGTTCCTCCAGCTCAAGTTCTCTTCTTATTTTCTCTCTTCATCATCATCATCGTAATAATTCGGCTTCTCTCTCTCGACACTTAGCGCGCATGTGTTAAAGTCCCTTTAATTTTCTTCTTTAAATATTGGTTTTTCGGATCGTAAAAAGTGAATTTATAACGAATGTTTCAACCTTCACCACCGTTCTTATACTTGTAATATAGTATATAGGCGCCAATGTGTTCGTGTGTATCTTTATCTCTACACCTTTGATAAATTGTTTTTCCCTTTTCTTTCTTTCATTTTTATCCCCTTCATTGTATCCCACCTAATTCATTCGAAGGCGGATTTTTATTCAGTATAACGTCAAAGGTAGGCAATTATTCGAGGTTTATAACCTTTACAACGTTCAGTTTTTTTTACACGTTCGAGTGAAACATTTACCTATCCTACCACTCTGAAGTCCTGAGAAAAAAAAAAAGAAGAAAACCTTAAATGACATCTTAATAAAAGTACATAATCACAAACAGCCCCTCGAATGGATTTAACTAGAGGATCTCTTCGACAGAGACGAAGGAAGGAAATTCTAAAAGTGGCGCAAAACGATGACCCCAGCAGAGGAACTGACACCTGGTTCAAATTGAAGTTCCAGGTATATATACGATATTTAAAGCTTCTTAGAATGAAACCGAGAAAGGACATTATGGTCTATTTTTAAATTCTTAAACGAAGGTAATTTTTGTATATTTTTAGAAAATTCAGATAAATTGGCATACAATTGAAAAAAAAATGAAAATTGAAAACATCTCAACTTGTAAGATTATTGAATAAAATAAAAAAATTTCCAAGTTTGAGAATGTCTGACAAAATGTCTAGAAAAAGTCTAAAAATCATGAAATTTCAAAAAAATTTACAAGTTTTAAAATGTCTGACATAATGTCTAAAAAATCGAATTTATTAAAAATTTTCTGTTGTTTTATGTCATCCAAACCTAACATTCGGAATTTTGGGTCGGATTTTCCTGTCGTTTTTTTCCATTTTGGTCTCCGTAAAAGCATATACTATGCTAAAAATCGAGGAAAAAATTTTAAAATAGGAAAAAATGATATCAAAAGAGCAAACCTTTAAAAATGGAGAAAAATGAAAACTTCAAAAATTCAAAAAAAAAAAAAAAAATCGAACATAAAGAGTTGAAAATAATTGGGAAACTGACAAAATTGAACAAAAAATAACATATGAAAAACAATCATTTCAAAAGAATAAAAATTTTAAGAAATAGTAAAAGAAATTAAAAATTCAAAAAAAATCGAAATTAAATGAAATATGGAGTATAGATAATTAGATAAAATTGGAATGATTTGAAATTGTGAAACACATTAAAAGTAGTAAAAAGAAAAATTTAAAAATTTAAAAAAGAGGGCAGGGGAACCAAAAATTCAAGGCGTCCAAAAAACTTATTTTAAAAAAAATTAAAAATTCAATAAAAATGTTAAAAATTGGAAAAATTTTAAAAAGTTTGGAAAAACTGGAAATAGAATGAATAGAATAATATGAACATAAAACAACAACTTGATTTTGTAAAAGAAAATTAAATAGGTAGGTAATATTAAAACTCAAAAAAATTGGCCGTTGAAAAAATAATGAAAGAAAAAAAACGAACTGAAATTAATTTAAAATGGCTTAAAATTTAAAAAAAAAAAAAAAAAATGGAAAAACTGACAGTGAAAGAAAATTTATAAGATTGAAAATTTTACAATAGGAAAAGCTATAAACATTTTGGAAACCCCAAAAATTGAATCAATTGAATAGGTAGGTAAAATTTAAAACCACCTGAAATTTCAAGAAATGAAAAATGTGAAAGTTTTACAATTTGAAAACCACCAGAAATTAAAGGAATCTAAAAATATGAAAAAGTTCCAATTTAAAAAATGAAAACTTGAAAAACAGAAATACTGACAATTGAAAAAAAAATGAAAATACAAATTCTGAAAAATTGGAGAAAAATAATTAGGGTATTAAAAACAACACAAAATTCAGAAAAAAATGGGAAAACTGGCAATAAAAAAAGAGTTTACTCGTAAATCGAATTAGATGCCAGCAAATTGCAAAAAAAAAAAAAAAAGATTTTTGAAGACAAGAATAATCATTCAATTATAACATGGACTTTTACAAAATTGAGAGAATTCACACCTCTCAGGCCTGTTGGACTCAGAAAAGCAATAAAATTAAAATTGACTTAAAAGGTAAGTATGAAAATTTACAACAAAAAAAAAGAAACTGACAATTGGTTTCAGAAAACTTTAAATATTTCAACACTCAAAAGTTTCGAAAATTATTTGAAATTGTATGAAATTGAAAACATAAAAAAAGTTGCAGTTCCAAAAATTAAAAATCGGGAGAAATTACCATCAGAAAAAATTTGAGGAAATTGGCAATTACAAAAGAAAAAAAAAAAAAAAAAAGAAAGAAAACTTCAACTCCAAGAGTCAAAAATTAAAAATTATAAAAAATTTACATTAAAAAAATTGAAACTAAAACAAAAAACAAAAAAGAAATGAAACAATTGGGCATTTAAAAAAAATGACGATAAAATTTCTGAGATTTGAAACTGTAGGTATGAAATTAAAAACATAAAAAAGTTGTCATTCTAAAAAGTGAAAATCAGAAAAAAATAGAAAATCAAAAAAATTGAGAAAACGGGCAACTTGAAAAAAAAAATTATATTAGGCTATACATAAAATTGAAAAAAAAAACAAAAAAAAAAACAGTAATAATTAAAATGGACTCTATACACAATTTTATGAAAAATCCAAATTTTTTGGATCCAGTAACGATAAACTATCTACAATGTATTGAACGTTTTGCCTTTTTTTTTCTCACCTTACAAATTTATGGTAAAATAAGTTTTTTAAATGTTCTGAATGCCTGAAAAAATTGAAATTTTGAATCATCTATTAGAATTCCTCAAGAAAAAAATTAATGTACTACTCTCACGTTCCATTTTTTTTTAAATCTGTAAATCGAGGAACCCACAGGTTCAAAGGTCACTTACCTAAGGTTTCCGTTTAAAAAAAAACGCCAGTTGAAAGAGACTTCACTTTTTTTTTTACTATGGCTACATCAATAGGACCAAAAGGAACCACATCTCAGCCAACTATACAGCTTGATAATAGTCTGGTGTCGAAGAAGACTGCAATATTCATTATTCTTTTTGATATATGGGTACTTTATCCTTTTTGAAAAGTAGGTTTTCTGCGTACGATAGCTTGAGCCATCGTAAATTAACGAATTAACCAGAAATGTATTCAACCTTTAAGACTTTGAAGGAGAAAAAAAGACACTACCTCTCCTAGTTATCTGAATTGTATCAATACTGGCCGCATGTTTTACCTTTCAGCGATGAAGTACTTATTGCACTGAACAGACGACTAAAGGTATTGAGCTCGCATTGTTTGCATTTTTTTTCCATACTGCACAGAATTTTTTGTATTCTGTGAAAAATGTTTTCAAAATGTCAAGGAGTAAAGAATAAAATAAGATATTCTTTCATTTAGATATTTATTATTTAGGTTATTTGTTTAGAAACTTAAAAAGTAAGCAGTATATCATTACCCAGTTCTAAAAACCCCTTGTTCCAATTCTAAGAATGGCAAGGATGACAAGAAGGTAGAACCTTACCCAGAAAATGTAAAAAAATCCAATTTATTTTAATTTGGCTACGAATGAACTTCTCGAAGACCCCTAGGAACAGAATTTTTGGCGCCAAAATTATTTTACAACATAATTGACCTACTAAAGCGATTATAAAAAGGGGAAAAGCTCACCCTTATGACCACATGGCCACACGTCACTATGAAAATGATCTAATATAACATTGATCACCCCTATTGAAAAAGACCTCACCTGAAGGTTGCATCTCGACCCAAAACACACATTAAATTAGCATACATAGCTTACGATTAAAATTTCGAGTACGAGTATCGCGGTCTTGGGGACTTTTGGCCTTGTCAAACAATCCTCGTTTGGAAAAACTATACTAACTAGTGAGTATATAAGGGTACGCGACAGCTGATAAAATTATTAGCAGCAATGGGTTAAGGTATCGGGTGAGGGGGGGGGGGCAAGCTCGTGAATAGTGTCAGTGTTATTATAAATGTTAACAAGTTATACAATATGACATAGGACATCGGTGAGTGAAAAAAAAATATATATATCATGATTTAATGTATACATTTTGGAATATAAAAAAAAAGGCAACCAAAGAAAGAAAGAAAAAAAAGGAAAGAAAACCTGTCCTATTTCAAATTATGTTTATTAACTCAACCATTCTATTTAACGAAACTGTTAATGCTGCAGAGAGCAAAAGGGGAAAACCTGTTTTAGAGCGGCTGTCATCCATCAAACGTTGGGACCATTCATCTCTTAACTAGCGGGGGGTAAGCTACTGATTAAGTTCAATAAGGCTTGGCTCACAGGATATATGGCATGTCGGGCCGTCGGCTAGGACGGCGCGGCCGAGGGAGCGGCAGCTTGTCGGCGGCTTCGTTGGATTCAAAGCTGTCATCATCATTTGCGCCCTGGGTGGTATAAACTGACAGCTAGTATTAGCTGATCTTGGATGTTTCGGTTAAGGGGAACGTGTACGTGCAAAGGTTCCAAGTGGGGGATACAGTGTTACTCTCTTGGCACAAGTTTTATTCCCAACCACGTTTCCACAGTACTTTATCGTGTTGATAGTGCGTTTTTTTTTGGTTAGAAATTAGAGGCGAAATTCAGTAAAGAAATATTTTTTTATATTTTTAAAATGAGCTATACGACTCATTTGAATTCTCCTGGTGAAAAAATTGAGGATTGAGTTATACGAATTTCCAAAAAATATTTTGATATTTTATCTTTTGAATTTTTGAAAAATATTTCTTTCGCTTCAAATTAAATGAGATGTTCAAACTCTCAAGTAAATTTAATCAGATTTTTTGAAAGAAATTAGCTGAAAAAAAATTATTGAAATATTCAAAAATTTCTCAAAAAAGCTAGGTAGGTAGGTAGGTAGACTGGTAGACCTTAGGGTGGCCCTTATTTTGGAAATTTTGGAAATGTTTTGAATATCAGGCGTCAATTGGTGACATATATGGAGAAAATAATTCCCTATTTTTTAATTTTTCCCCAACTGCATTTTGAGTCGTGCCGTCGGTCTTCAATTTCAAAAAAAAATCAAAAAATTTTTTAAAAATAGGCGATTTTAAATTTTTTTTTTTTTTTTTGAAAAATCGTCATAAGATGGATATTAAATTATGATATAATAAGACCATTTTCGATGACTTTTCATCTTTACTCCCGTTTTCATGAGACATAAGAAATCGTCATTTTTTACGATTTTTGAGAAAAATCGAAAAAAAATTATTAAAAATTGAAAAAAGGTCATAATTGATGAAATCGTTGAACGTACGTACACATTACATATTACCACCCAAAAAGACCATTTACGGTGATTTTTCATCATTGAGGTACCGGCGAGAATTTTTCAAAAACTATCAAAAATGTGAAAAAATCATCAAAAGTGGCGGAGTGGCGGTTTTTGACCCTCCCTGAAAATTAAAATAAACTCGCAGAGGTGGTTTACTTTGAGTTGAGAACCTCCCAAAAAAAATGAGCTCCCTACCTCTCAGGGGAATGGAGCTAGGGGCCCTCAAATTAGGTCCACTTTAGAAGAAAACGCAGTTTTTTGCCACTTTTGGGTAGTGTCACATATATGGTACCTCGGTCACACCCCTAGAAAAGTGCAATTTGAGTTTCTACACCTCCCCAGACCATTGACCTTCAAATTTGATATCGATTTTCTCACCCTACCAGGGGGCTGAAAAGTTGCAGATCGCTAAAAAATCGAGAATTTCGAACATCTGCTTGGTACCAAAACTGGACTCAAATGGCTCCTATTGATGCAAAAAAAATATTTCGATAGAAAAAGCTGAAAAATAATTTTTTTATTTGTTCAGGTACTCACCTGGTCAGTGAATAAAGCAAAAACTTTTTCCTCAAAACTAACTTTATTTAAGCGAAGCACTTTTCAAGACATGTTTCTCATCTTCAGGCTATGATTCGATTCGAATCGAAAAAAATTGCAAAAATGATTCGAATCATTTAAATGTCTTATGATTCGAAAATCAAAAATTTGAATTTGAATCACAAATAACCTGAATCACGACCAATCCTGCTCAGTACCTAGACCTTCTAATCTGTAAAAAACTTACTCAATTTGAAAATACGTCATAAATAAATAAATAAATAAATAAATAAATAAATCTTACCATTTTTTCAGCAGCAAAAATGTCTACAATATCTTCATCTTTTAAAAATTCTTTCAAAAAATCTCTCATCGATCGTATATTTCAAAATTTTCTAATTTTTCGTCTCGCCCATTTCTGAAAAAAAACACCAAAAAGTAATAAAGTTTTACACAATAATTCTTGCGAAAAAATTATATTACTACGAATGAAAATTTTTAAAGGTACTACAAGTTCATCGAAATGAAATAAGGGAAACATCGACATCGTTCGTCGTGGTAACACTGCTCGGAAACTCTATCATACTCGTCGAGAATCCAACCCAGCACAATCATACCGTCATACACGTAAGTTCCATTCGGCTAAAGCTACGTAGCTGTAGTGTTGTTGAAATTGTGTTATCGTGAGTGAAAATTTTTTACAAGTTCGAAAATTTCTCTTTAAAAATTTTTACATGTGCGAAATAATTTTCCTGTCGTAGTGTTAATAATTATTGGTGCATTTTTATGTGTAATTTCATTCAGTGATAGTGCTGTGGTGTCGTATTAAAACGTAGAAAAAAAAACAATTTTTACAAATGGTGGTTTTGGAAAGTAATTCAGTGATGTCAACGAATTCCGGAAACCAATATTTATCGCCGGATTATTTATCGCCTCTACCATCTACGGTGAGTCTTTCAATTCATTTCGATGCTAATAAATTTTTTTTCTGAATTAAAAATTTCCTCTTTATAGTATACATATAAACCATTAACGCCCTACGTTTGGTACTCAGTTCGGTGAAAAAGAAAAAAACATATTTCGATGAAAAAATAAATTGGATATTTGTTTCCACTCACAAATTACAAAGCTGTTACCAACGTTTGCGGTACTTATTCATGAAAACTGATTGCACTGCACGCTCGAACGTCACAAAATTGTTTGAATTACACTATTTTTTGATAAATTATTGCCTAGCAATATTCGCTCTATGTACATTTACCGAGTCATTAATTATTAAAATACGTAAATTTAGAAAATTTATAAACACGATGGGCTGCGCGTTTGCGATGAAAAACAGATAATCTTTCTTTCGTGTCTTTCGTTTTGTGAAAATTTTTTTTTTAAATGTTGGAACGTTGAAACAACATACCAGAAAAACCATACAGAATAATTTTTAATGCCCTTTTTCACAACTACCCACACCTAATCGCGTATTTTTCTTGAGCGTGGTTAATATTTCATGACGGTAATTAGCGATAATGGCTCATATTTAACGTCGAGTTCAACCTTCGTTCATGTTTAGAAAATTTTCAACCTTAATTTATCATCGAGTAATGATCGAAGTGCCATTTCGAACGTCGAGAATGTCGAGATGAATAACTAGTTGTTAAAAATATATCAAGTTGTAGCTTGAGGAAGTAATCCCAACAAATATTGAGACGAGTGATTTTTTTATCTAATAGGAAATTGTTCGTCGATGATTTTCCATGTTCTCTGTACTTTTTCAATTTGAATACTTCGAATGGAAAAAATTATTTCACCGGTGTGAAGTTTTTTTCTGAATGGTTCTCCAGGCCTGAAATCATTCTTCTGTATTTTCATTTATGAAACTTTTGTACTTCCTCATTCAATGGACAGGCCTCCAACATACATTTGAGCAAAAAGTTGAATAATTTCCATTGCTGTTTGAAATTTGACAGACGAAAATACAATTTTGTGCCATTTAATAGCAATTTTGCCTAAGAGGTAAAACTGAAATATTACAACAATTTGCCAAAAACTACGACCAATCACTTCTAAATCTACAATATTATTCTAAAAATTACATTAAATTTTTCTAGAAATTGCAACTGATCACTTTAAAACTTACAACTATTTTTTTCAAAAATTACAACAAACTAATTATTTTAAGAATTACGACCAATTCTTACAGAAATTACCTACAACTTACAACTTTTTTTTTTCAAGCATTACTAACTTTTTTTCAAGATGACACTAACTATATATTTTTTCTCAAGATGACAGCCATTTTTCCTAGATTACAACTAATTTTTTCCCTTTCCCAAGATTACAACTAAGGTTTTTTCAAGATAACAACTAATCTTTCAAAAAAAAATTCCAGATGACAACTAAGCATATATTTTTTCATAAGATGACAGCCACTTTTTCCAAAATTACAACAATTTTTTTTCCCTTTCAAGATGACAATCTTTTTTTTTTTAAAGATGATAACTATTTTTTTCATCCAAGATGACAGCCATTTCCCCCAAAATTATATAATATATTTTTTTTTGAAGATCACAACTAATTTATAACAAATCATTTCAAAACTTACAACCTATTTTTCCCCAAGATTACAACTAGGTTTTTTTTCAAAATGACAACTTATCTTTTTCTTCTTCTTCAAGATGACAACTATTTTTTATATATTTTTTTTATTCAAGATGACAGTCATTTCCCCCAAAAATTATATAATTTTTTTTTTCAAGATCACAACTAATTTACAACGAATCATTTCAAAACTTACAACCTATTTTTGCAAAAATTACAACCATTTTTTTCCCCAAGATAACAACTGATTATTTAAAAATTTACAACCAATCTTTTCCAGTTATCACAACAATTCATTAGAAAGTTACAACTAACTTTTTCAAAAATTACAACGAACTTACTCTAAAAATTACAATCAATTTTTTCAGAAATTACAACTGATCAAATTCACATCCAATGATTTCAAGAATTATAAGTACTTACTTTGGAATTTACAATAAATACCAATTAAATTTACAACCAGTTATTAGAGAAATTACAACGAATCATTTCAAAACTAACAACAACTAATTTTCGCAGAAATCAAAACTAATGTTTTTCCGAAATAGCAACTGATTTTTTCTAAAATTTGCAACTAATTTTTCCTTGTAATCGCAACTAGGTATCTTTTTTTAAAAATAAATCTCATTTTTGCAAAAATTATAACAACTGGTTTAAATTCACAGCCAATTTTTGCAGTGATTGCAACTAATTTTTTCCAAAATTACAACTAATTACTTAAAAATCAAAATTTATAACCAATTTTGGCAGAATTTACAGCTGATTACCTACATAAAAATTTACAGCTAATTTTTCTCAGGAATTATAACGGGGCGTTTGTCAATGAATTTCTTTTTTTAAATCCCCACAGACAGTGTTAGCAATTTTTTACATTCTCTAACTTATCGCCCAAATGATTCCATAAATATTAATCATACAACCTATCTTTGAACATTTATAATTTCTTCGAATGTCTGACTCCGATTCAACAAAATCCTGGTACAAAATTCAACCTCATTGCATCTCATTTCACATTCTCAAAGATAAACACCGCGTCGCCATAGACTCGTTAATATAGCCAGAGAGAGAAAAAAGGAAGAATGAAAAGAAAGGCATCGTAGAATTTTGTTGAAATGACAATCACATAGACTTTGCTATCTTTAGGATTCACATATAACAATAGGAGGCTATCATTGTTTTATATAAATGAAGCGTAAATGAGAATAGAGGATGTTTGACACATGGCTGAATTTTCTCCGAATATGTCGAGACAAGACTGACAAAAAAAACACACACACACACACACTAAATACAAAACCAAACTCGTCCTTTGATAATAAATCAAATCAGACTGGGTCCAGTCGATTTAGAGTCGTTTTCATCGCGGCGACGTTTCGCAAGAAGTATCGCTTGTCGCAGGACAATAAAATTAATTACTCGGTGGGATGATTCTCGGGCTTAATAATTTCCAAAGAGGATCGTTATAATTTGCGCAGAGCTGGAGCGACTGCGTTAATAACACGCGATGAATAATTCATGGCTCGAGTAGAGTTTACGCCCTTAGATGACGAATTATAATCGATACACGCGTAGGATGTTGCCATATTATTGTGTTAGAAATAGGTGTTATCTCGCGAAATATTCGTATCACGTGTATGTTTGTACTAATTTTCACGTAAACTAATGGTGCATTATTTTTTGGTTATGTTTACAGCTGGACGCGAAAAACAGTCCATTGGCTTTACTGGCCCAGACATGCAGCCAAATCGGCGCCGATTCGTCCAACAACAAACCCTTGCTCTCATCCCTAGAACGATCCAAGAAATCATCAGTCTGCTCAAATTCATCAGACCGCAGTCCATCTACAAACGGGACGACCAAATCTCAATCCATCGAACGCAAATCCCCTGAAAGTAAACTAGCATTCAAGCCATACGAGATGAATGTCCTGACGCGCAAAAGTGAATCAACCAGACCTCCATCCAACACCCAGGAATCGACCGACGACCGTAAATCCACCAGTCGTGCCTCGAGTCGCAAATCAGCCTCAGCTTCGCCTCACCAGATCGCCACACCAAATGAGAAATCATCTTCTCCGACATCTTCGGCTACTGGAGCCGGTGAAAAATCGCATACCCCACTGAGCTCTGCAGATTCCGCAACCATAACCAAGGGTACCGACTTATACGCCAGTTTGAAAGATCCGGCTTCCTTCAAGCCTCCATTTTCGCTCGGTCAATTGGGTAATTTTGCTGCCGGATGTAATGGCTGTCCTCTTCCGCTCGATCCGACCAATCCGGCTTTCAGGAGTATGTTCGCGAATGGTGGTCATTTACCTCATCCTTCACTTTTGGACGCCGCTTGTTTCCAGTCATCGTCACCTAATCCATATGTTAGCTATACCAGAGTGAAGACGCCCACAGGTAGTGAGGCATTGGTACCAGTTTGCAAAGATCCATACTGTTTTAGCTGTCGATTCACCTTACACGGAGCCATGGGTCCTTGCCCTCCGGGCTGCGTACAGTGTGACCCAAAATACAGTACAGCCGCTGCTGCGGCCATGCTTATGTCATCTCATCCATTCTCATCGTACCAATATGGCAGGCCTTACGTGTGCAACTGGGCTTCGGGAGATTCGTACTGTGGTAAACGATTCCGTAACTCCGAAGAGCTACTGCAGCATCTCAGAACTCATACCAATTCCAGCGACCCGATCGCCCTAATGAATCATCTGAGATATCCATCAGGTGCTGTGAATCCATTGGCTGCCGCCGCCGCTGCCGCATCTCGTTATCATCCGTATTCGAAACCGGGTCTACCAACCTCGCTGGCCGCTTCGCCATTCAGCGCTTTCAATCCGACCCTCAGTCCGTACTATCCGCCTTATTCGTTATATGACCAACGTATCGGAGCAGCTGTTAATCCATAATTCGAACTACATGTACGTGTCGATGTTTTTACCGTTTTTACTGTGATCAGATTTATTTATTGGTTAAGTTTTTTTTCTCTCCTTTATAACGTATTTTTTGTATATAAAATCGTATTGCCATTTTTACCTTTTGGAAGAAGAAAAAAAAACGACGCGTTCATGGAAGGGTATCTAATAATTATACGTATTTCAATCCACCAAATCCCCTGTGCCCTGACATCTCATTTTGCTATTAAAATAAAGGGGTTTTTGTATCTAGTCACGTCGCCACACATATTTTCAACTTGATACGTACCGATGATGGCAACATTACATATGAAAATTTAAGCGTTTAGTGATTTTCTCGCGAATTGAAACTAGTACAACAAGTGTCTTAACACCGATCTCCCTTTCCTTTCTACATTACGTTTTGATTTGTTTATTCGATCGTGTCGTCGCATTTAGTGATTTGTGTTTTTCACGTCGTAAACAAAGACTGCTGTCAAAATTTATGATACTACGCCTTAATACCTATACCTACCAAGTTACGAAGGAAATCATCTTTTCATTAGCCATATTGTTTGCCCAGAAGTAGATAAACGATGTATGTACAAACCAGCTGTGTTTTTACAAACAAAATTTTTAACAAGACGTACTGAAAAGTTCTCAATTTTTTCGAAATCAACTTCCCTACAACCAAACCCAATCCAATCAGCGCAGCTAAATCGTAAATTGTAGAAAAATAGTGATAATGGTTCATGACAATAACATTAAAAGTACCTCCCTTGGTGACTCTTTTTACGAAATTATCAGCTATGACATTGATTTATATATTCTGTGACATTTTCACTAAGTACCCTACAATAACTGATACCGCAAGTTCGATATATACCAAAAAAAAAAAAAGGAAAAAATTGAAAAATAAATAATAAAATAGCAACGTAATGGAATTCGCATTATTGTATGGCTTAGAATGGTCGCATTTTTTTTGTGCAATTATACGTTCATGTAATTCGTGGTATAAAAATTTCAATTTCATTAAGGTTTTATCGTGTTGTAAAATCTTGTGTATATAGCTACGTATTTTTGTTGTTGTTGCTTTATTATTCAATTTTCCTTCGTATTTTGTAAATATAAAATTCGCCGATTATTACAAGATATAAGTTATACTTGTACGTAATTTCATTTACCTTTGTCTTGTTATTATATTCGAATAAATGTTTATGAATTTAAATCTTTTGTACGAGTTTTCATTTTGGTGGTGAACGCTTGTATAATTTTGCAACCAATTGTGTATTGGAAAACAAGTTATAATTGGGCGATAAAATCGAAATTTGTCGAAAATCGTTATCTCGATCGAAGTCGACAAGGACAATGATACAGCCTTGAGCATTGATCAAACAAAGCTGTTTGATAATTTCAGGTCTGCTCTAGTCAGCTGTTTAGAACTAATTTAAAAATTTCGATCCTTTACTGTAAGTATAGTTGGTCCAATTATTGAATGATTTTGTACTTATAATTGGGCTTCGTGATTTGGGTCACTTGAAATGGGATTCCAAATAAACTTGAAAAAACAGCAAAAAATACTATGAGGTATGGACGTCGACGTATGATGAAACAGCCTTTTTTGACAGAGGACTCGATTCTACGAGCTCGAGGAAAAATTCAGTATTTTTTCTCTCCCTTCCCCAAGAAAGAAATTTGAAAAGAAGTAGGTGTAGGTAAGTATTAATTCCACATCGATTCAAAAATGCAAAAATACTGATTTCACGATTTAAAATATAAAATGAAGAAGCAAAAAATGTTTAAAATCAAAAATATCGAGAAATTGTAAAAAAAAGAATAAAATTTGAAAAAAATTACCTAATAATAAAAAATGGGTAAAAACCTAAAAATCACAAATCAATATGAAATAAACAAATTGAGGAACACAAAGATTAATTTAAAAAAAAAATTAAAATAGGATAAAAATCCAAAACCTGGAAATTATACAAAATTACAAAAATTGAAAATGTAACAAAAACTAGAAGAAAAAAAATTATAATGGTAAAAATTAGAAGAACTTATAAACTGGGATACATTTATAAATAAAATTTCGTAGAGATAATAAAATTGAAATTAAAAAATAATAATAATAATAATAATAAAAATTATGAACTGTAAAAAACAGAAAAAAAAACAATGTAAACTTCGAAAAATCGATTAAGAAAATAAATATTACAAATCAACATGAAATCAAAAATCATACAAAATCAAAAATTTTAAGGAAAGGTGTGAAATTGGAAAAAATTATAATTTCACATAAAATGAAAAAAACTTGAATTTTTTTTTATATAATGAATTTTAAAATGATACAAATTAAAGAAAGTGGTATAATTATTAGTTATACAAAAATAGTAAAAATTAAAAAATTATCAGCTGAAATAAAATGATAAAAATCAGAGAAAGTTAGCAGAACAAATTAAAAATAAAAATAGAGAAAAATTACAAATTGAAGTATACTTCAAAATTCGAAAAAAATGAAACTTTAAAAAGATAAAAATTAGAAAAAATTTGAAAGAAGAAATGAAAAAGTGATGATTGGAAAAAAAATATCAGCTAAAATCAAATTTTGTACGAATGATGAAAATCAGAGGAAATTACAATGCAGAACGAATTTTAAATAAAAATGACAAATTGAAGTCAAGTTCAAAATACGAAAATTTAAATTAGAAAAATTTCAAAAAAAGAATTGTCATGAAATTTGAAACCGAAGGAAACTAAAAAGAACATTGCAAATAACTGAAAATTAAAAACAAAAAAGTTGTTTAAGTAAATTGAAATAAAACTGATAAAATACTAAACACTAGAAAAATTAAAAAATCAATGTGGAATCAAAAACCAGAAAAAAATTATTGCATGAAATAAAATTATTTGACAATTTGTTGATTAAAGTCCTAATAAACTGAAAATTTTGTAAAGAAAAAAAAATTGAAAATACCTTACAGGTGAACTGAAATTCAATTGAAAATCCGTAAAAATAACAAAAAAATAAAATCCTTAATAAACCAACAATAAATAAAGCATTCGCATAAAATTGAAGAATCAACGTGAAAACCTGTTTTAAAAATCACAAATGGACACAAATCCAAAAAATCCAAAAAATTGTAAAAAAAAAATAAAAAATATTATAAAATAAATAAGATGAAAACTAAAGAAAATTACGTAAAAAAAAATTTTCAAGTCAAAAAATTAAAAGAAATTGTAAGCAAGCAAGGATTTAAAATTGAATTTTTATAAGAATTATTAAAAATGGAAGAAAGACGGGAATTTTTCAAAAATGAAATGAGAAATAAAATTTTTGAGTCAAAAAACTGAAAGAAATATTAAACGATCAGTTATTATTTTTTTTTAATGGGAAAAAATACAAGATAGTGATACTGAAAAGAAAAATTAAAAATTATAATAAATTGGCAAAAAATCATCAATTGCTTTGAAAGTTGAAGAACTGGCCTGCAAATAGGAATGAAATCGGTAATTACTAAAATTGGGAAAAAATCTGAAGGAACTTAAAAAAAAGAGGAGTTGAAATAAAATTTAAAAAAAAAATCTTGCAAGAATTTTGAAGTAGAATGGAAATGAAACACCATACTTTTTTATTCCAAAATTACTAAAATTTGTAAAAAAAAAAAAACAACGAAAAAAATTGTAACTACGAGTAATTAATAAACTGGGAAAATATTTCAATAAACTGACTTGAAATTGAAAATTAGAGATTATTTTTTGAATAAAATAAACATAAAAAGAAACAAAAAATTACAAGAAATCGCAAATTGGAATCAAATCAAAAAATATTAAAAATTTGGAAAAAATGAACATTATCAAAATTGAAAATAACGGAAATTTTAGTTACATTCTTTTTCTTTGATTTCAAGAAATTCGAAGGATGAAAAATAAGTGCATTCCTTGTAGCTTCTGTTTTTGATCAATTTGTCAAGTTCGTAGGTATTCATTTTTCTTTCTTGAATTATTTTTGAAAAAAAAACAAACATCTTTTTTCTATATCTCAAGAGATACACCATGCAATCTACGAATTTAGGTACCTCTACCAGTCTACCCATGTACACAGCTACAAACAATCTGCATTTTTCATTCTTATACGTAATCAATTAATAGACCATTAGGTACCAACAATTTAAGCTAAATTTCAATTCCCTTCGAATATGCTACAATTCTTCAAATTACTAATCAATCAAATTTGAAAAAAAAAAAAAATGAAACGAAAACCACTAACCAGTTAGAGAACACATCCATTCTTTTCATTCTTTCACTACAAGACCTGAAATCGATAATTCTCAATCATCTTTGGACTCGATAGTCTGACATTTCAAATCCCCACAAAAAAAGGCACTGCATTAATCGTCATCCTCGTTAAAGGAAAAATTGAAAAAGAACCTCTATACCTTCAGTAAATACTCCACATGACAACATACCATTATCAAAATCAGTTCAAAATATACCCAGGATGTACTTCAAGTTCATCATTCACCTCATCTCTTCATCAGCTTCTCTTTACCCGAGATCCCAGAGACCTTTTAACACAGTACATTGTAATCCTCTCGGACAAGCCTGGCTTGTGGTTCACATTGACCTTCGTGTACTATACTCGTAGATCCAAAGTGTGCGATAATGTCTCCGGTATCGGACTAAATCTAGGTCTGACACTAGATCAATTTTTCACTACGATACTAAATCATATAAGTCTCTATAACCGTCTTGTATAGAGTATATTACCCAACGTCGGTCGCTAGTTATTCAACATTGAATAAGCGTCAAGAAAGGTCACCGTGGCCGATGAATTAGCCAGCTAATGCTCTTCGATTGTGTTGCTGTGCACGAGCACGCGTACGTACGTACCGTCGTACACGTACGATTCCTTTTTGAAAATGGTTATTTTTTTTTTTCAAATTAAAAAAATTTTCAACCTTCTTTTGGAGTTGTTTAGTTATTTATGATTAACATTAACCCATTGGCGAGTTATTTCTCTTCTTTTATGTTACAGTTAGATGTAGGTAGGCGTTGTAAAACATATTAATCATCGCTTTGGTTAACGTTGAAAGAAGTTAAAAAAATATAACGTACATATGACAGAGGGAAATAAATAATAGCTTTTTGACGTCAAAAAGTTAAAAACCATTATGTAGACCACATTCGGTAGTTTTAAACGCGAAAGATTGATGGCTTTAAAATGAAGGTGGGTGGGTTCGATGTGTGCCTCCAAGTTCGGACGTTTCTTCAAAAACTTCTTCAAAGCGTACACACGTTAAATGACAGATGCGTGTAGACGTTTCCTGCTGTGGCTTTTTCCGCGAACCCCAAAATTCCCCTTTGCCTTTTTAATGAGTTATCAAAACGATTGAAAAATGACGACCCCGCGACATTTTCTCCGCAACGTCGCTTCGTCCACTCTTCGTCTTCGACTTCGCTCGTCTACCTTGCGGTTTCGCGTCGCGCTTCACACGCCCGCCACTCGCCAGTCAGTCAGGCAGATGGATAGATGCCAGTAAAGTACTACTTACTAACGGTTAATTGATTGTGAAATGAGTACCACGGGTACTTTGGAATAACCAGCACACAAACGTGAGTAATGATCTGGTTGCCAAAGGAGTTTGCATACGAATAAGTATACGTACAATATGCTCGTCCCGAGAAGCACTAACTTCTCTCTAACTAAATTTTTCATTATTGTGGTTAACTCGGCTATACACGAAACGTCTTCATTTATCTACTCTCCGAACATATGTCATGATAACCGTAAAACTAACAAGTTGTACTGGGAATACATTTACCAAATTGTCTAGTAATGAATTCGTTTTCGTCCGTTTTGTCTAGAGTGGCGTTCCTTTTAATAAATAGACACTTCTTCTTATTCCAATATTGAAAAATTTTCCCGCGCTTTCGAGCCGTGTCCATGTTGCAATGCCCCGGCTACTTCCTGGAGTTCCGAGGTGACATTCGAAACTAACGTTATTTCTTATCATTCGATAATGAATGGACAGTGCGCCGTCCCCCTATTGTATACTCAAGTGAAAAGGTGATTAATATTTTAGGTGAGGTTGACTGCCAAGAAATCTCGCACACTTCACTTCTGAAAATACTCAAAAATTGCAAGAAATAGTCCATTGTTCAATTTCCACGTTTTGTGTCTCGTATTAGAGTAAGGTAAATTCAATAAACATTAAGCAGAAATTGTGAGTCCAGAGCAAGGTAAAGGAGCCATCCTGAAGCATAGTGTCTGTACTCTGTAGTCCTCGAAGCTAGAGTTGAATTTTGATTAGTCAAATCTCTCGTGTGAAGAATATGAAAGGCAAAAAATTCTGCAAATGGAAGTAGCACCTTTAAAAATTCAAATAAAATTTGAAAATTTTTACATGTACCTACTTGAAAAGATCAAAGATATAATGAAATTCTTTAAAAGTTGAAAATGAGATGAAAAAATGAGATTAAAAATTACTTGAATTTTTTTTTATTGAATTAAAAAGACTAAAAATCGAAGAAATTTTGAGGAAGGGGGAGGGACTCAAACTGTCCATGTTCATCATCTCCTTCATAATAATTTTTCAATACATTTTTACAATTTTTAAGTCAACCTACTGAAAATTCAACATTGGGAATATTTAAAATTCATAATCGTAAATAAACTTTCAAGACTTGCGAATTTTCAGAGATTGATTTAATTTTTCAAATTCCAAAAAAAAAAAATTGGAATTTGGGTATATCTGAAATTTTGCAAAATCTTAAAATTTTTGGTAATTTTTCAATTTTTTAATTTGTAATTTCAAATCTTTCTAAATTTTTGTAATTGGATTAATACATAGGTACACAAAATTTAATAAATATGAACAATTTTGAGAATAATTATGCTATTTTAAAATTTGAATATAAATTTTGTAAATGACAATTTTTTTTTAAATTTGCAGATTTACAAAATTTAGCTGGATTTTCTGGAATTCTTATAGGTAAAAGGAAAATTTTTCAAACCTTGATAAATTTCCAAAATTTGGTAATATTTCAAAATTTCAAAATTTTTCAATATTTTATTTCATTAAATTTTTGGAATTGGATCAATTTTCAAAGTTTGATAAATTAAATTTTCGCAAATTTCCAAAAATTAGTTGAAATTTTTAAAAGCATTATTTTTGAAGGTTGATGAATGAGGTATAGGTAAGCAAAACCCAAAAATTTTGTAAAAATTCAAAATCCTGGAATTTCGTAACAATTTTTTAGTGTTTTAATTTTATTAAAAACTACTTTTTAAAATTTAGCGAGAATTCAAAATTAGGTCGCATTTAAAATTTGAGTAAAATCTTAAAATTCAAATTTTTTTAAGTTCAGCCAAATTTCGTGAAATTTTTTACAGATTATTTTTCAAGTTAAGTAAATAATTGAAGCAAACTTTTAAATTTAGATAAGGTGTAATTTTTTGGAGGATTTTAAAAATTTAAGAATTTGTTCGAGTTGAACCAATTTTCAAAGTTTGGTAAATTTTTACAATTATTATTAAAAATTTTGAAAATTTTTTAAATTCTTGAAAAATAAAGTTTTGAAGTTTGAAGGGGTGAGCCAACCCTCAAAATTCGGTAAAAATTCAAAGTTTTAAAAATTTAAAAATTTGGTCATCCTTAAAATTTTTCTAAATTTTTTTAAATTCTAAAAAAGACAGTTTTTGAGGTTTGGCAAGTTTGAAAACCCTTTGAAACTTGATAAAAATTCAAAAGTTTTGGAATTGTAGGTATACTTTATTAAAGTTCTATAAATTTTTTAAATTTTCAAAAATTGGCAAGAATTAAAATTTTTATATTTTTTAAATTGTATAAATTTTTAAAATTTTGTCAATTATTAAATTTTGCCAAAAATTTCAAAGAAGTCAGTTTTTGAGGTTTGCCTTAAATTTGGTAAAAATTCAAAATTTTTGAAATTGTATCATTTATCAAAAAGTTGCATAAATTTTTTAAATTTTTAAAAAAAGACAGGAATTCAACGATTGTAAATTTTTTTTAATTTTTGTCAATTTACAAAATTTTTCAATTTTTTTTGAAATTTTTAAAACGATCTTTTTACAGCTTAATAAATTAGGTTATCTCTTAAAAATCTGGCAAAAATTCAAAATTTTGGAAATTTTTATATTTTAAATAAGATTTTAATCAGTTTTTGAAGTTTGATGAGTTTAGCAAATTTTCAAATTTGGTAAAAATTCAAGATTTTCGTAATCGTATCAATTTCAAATGTTTGATAATTTTTTTACAAATTTTCAAAATTTGCTAAGAATTTAGAATTTTATCATTTCATTTTTTAAATTTCATAAATATTCAAATTTTGTTAACTATTTTAAACTTTGACTGAATTTTTTGAAATTCTTGAACGACCATTTTTACAGCTCATAAATTGCAGGATAAATCTTCATAATTTGGAAAAAATCCAAAATTTTGAAATTACGAGGTCATCTTGTAAATTTTAATAAATCTTTGAATTGGATAAATTTTCAAAGTCTGGTAATTTTCATAGTTTCAATAAAATTTTAAAATGACCAAATTTTAAATTTTTTAAATTTTCAAAATCTACACCTAGAGAATTTGAAATTTGTCAATTTTTATTAATACAACATAATTCAAATTTTGTTATGTCAAATTAATAAAAGATGGTCATTTTTAAATTTTGGGACAGAATTTTTTTGAAATTTTATTAAATTTATTCGGTAAGTTGGTAAGAATTTAAAAATTTAGAAATTTCAAAAGTAAAATTTTCAATTTTTAATAGTTTTTTGAACTCTGTATCAATTTTTTATGATTGATAAACTTTTACAGTTTTCAAAATTTAGTAATTTTTAAATAAAGTTTTTTCAATCTCAAAAATTATAGCAGCTGAGTTTCCTGAGATTTTAAAAGGGTCATTTTCCGAGTATAGGTATATACTTATTTAAAATTTTGTAAAAATTGGAAATTTTGAAGGTTTTTAATATTTTTTAGGCATCAAAAACTTTAAATTTTTTAATTTTTACAAATTTTGAGAATTGAATGAATTTTTGAAGTTCGATAAATTTCACATTTTTAAAAATGTAGCACATTACGCGAAATTTTTTTAAATTTTAGTAAATTGAAATTCAGTTTTAATATAAAAATTGAAAATTCAAGAAACCTAAAAACTTCCATAACATAAAATTACAACAAAAAAATTATTCTAAACGATGCACTTCATGAAAACAAAACCCAAAAAACAAATCTCGAGAAATTTCATACAATTCCCATTCAGCCTTACTTTTCCAAAAGAATCAACGACTGTTCTAATTCCACGACGAATAATTACGAAAAGAAATTAAAAACGAGCCAAATCCTCGTCACGTCGCCTCACTGCCCCCGTCCAATTGGGTAAAATCAAAGCGGAAAATTCCGACTAACTTTACAACGCAACGGTGCAAAGGTATAATTTAGAATTAAAATTTAGTTTTAAATTCGTTCATAAATCTGTACACGCGATTTGAACGTTTGAAAATCCCGTATTCGAGTATTCGACCCTTTTGTAATTTTCTTCAGAGACGTTTAGGTTTAAAACAAACGCAACGCGAGTTGGAAAAAATTAAGCTGTAAAGTGTTTCAGCGAATTAGACAAACATTCAAAAGCAAATAAACGTTAAACGACGAACAAATAAAGGGTACGAGAGAGTATACGAAACTAGTTAATTACCTACGTCGAAACGAACCTGCATTTTGCAAATACAAATGCGAATTCTGGGCTCGGCTCTCTCGGTGAATTTGTTCGTTTCCAGCTTTATTGAAAGGGGAAAAAAAGAAGGATAAAAAGTAAAATAAATAATAAAAAATAAATAAAAAAAATAGAAAGGTGGAGAGGAAAAGTATATGCCGATTCACGTACATGTAGGTGGATGGTTATCGATGCAAATTTTTACCGAATTTTATGGCAACAAGATGGTATACAGCATAAGCATGGCAGAGGAGTGAATTTGGAAGTTGAAAAGTATATACGAGGGGAGACTGTGTAGTGTAATATGGTGTACGATGGTGCGGAGAAACGTTGTAGTAGTGTATACGTATATAAAATGAAATATATCAGAAGCAATGTATTATTCAGAAGAAGAGAAATTCGCATATATCATTCGCCTCCTCTTCGATCGCTCTTTTTCGCGCCGCACAGCTCAACGCAGCCAAGAAGCATGGCATTGGCAGAACACGAAGTTGCGAGCAGTTCGTTCCTTTCGCTCATTTCGTATATGAATTATTGCCCGCTGAAAAGCAGTATACGAGGCAAATTTATAGAAGCTTTATATACTTGTAGCCTATATCTATATACATATACCAAAGAAAGCAGAGAAAAACGCATAGTTTAACTTGGGCAAACGAGAACATAGCAGAACACAACGCGACACAACGCGTAAAAAAATTCGCTTCGTAATCGAAAAAACATTCTCTAATAAAAACCATAAATTTCCTCATCGGACGGGTATTTTTCCGCCATTCGAGCGCGTAATTTAAAAGTAACTTCTTTTCAGTGTTGCAAATTTAATCTATGCTGGGAAAATATTGCTTACAATACGACCTTATATATATTTATTTCCCTTCTCTTCGACCGATCAAACGATAAAACTATTTCAACCCTCTGGACGCAGATTCGAAATTTCAAATGCTACCTAATTTTGGAATAATTACAACCCTGCATAGTTCACGGTCCAACTATAGCATTGAGTTTTGCACTTGACTTGACATCGTCAAAGTTGAACATTAGCATAGATTGTACCTCCGATAGAAGACCTGACACCCTCAAAACAATTTCTCAGTCGTTTGCATTTGACATAATTCGCAATACGAGTCGAGTTCAACATCATAATAACCCAGCGTGGACTTTTGAACGAAACCTCCTGCTCTCTGAATTTTTATTAAAAATCAATTTGCTTCTTCTCATCGCGAAAAGCTACACCACTTTTAGTGCAAAATGTTAACGAAGTACACGCGGAAACGGTTATAAATAATGTCGTTGGGTTTTTTTTTCCACTCTCTTTTTTTTTCCTCGTTGTCTTTTTATTTTTTAAGGAAATAAATACGATAAATTACGAAAAACTCGGGGTATTAAAGGCCGGATACGTCGAATGTTTTATTACATTCTCTTTCGCGTGTTCCTACTTTTTGCACCGACAAAAATGGAGTAAATTTTTTTCAGAATCGCGTCTATCACCTTTCTCTCTTATATTAAAGCTTTACCATGTCGAATCGTTTCCACATACATAAATCGCTCGATTAAAGCCATAAATCTGCGAAAGCGCTCTCTGGTAAACATTTTCGACTACATTGATGCTAACATTACCATTAATGAAAGAATTACGTATATCGAGAGCATGATATAATGTGGAATTTTTTGCGCAATGTATTTGTTCGATAGACTATTTTTTCACTGACATGGTCCACAATAATTGGTGCATTTATCGAAATCGAAAAATTTAATGGCTTGACGTAGAATAAAAATTGAAAACATTGTAGATATTTTGTTGAAATCAAAAAATTTCAAAATCGAAAGAATCAATAACTGCATATTTTTTTTAATGAATGCGGAATTTGTAACAAACCGAGTTTGATATGGTCAAATTCGGCTCCATAATTTGTAATTCTTTTTCATGCTTCAAAATTTTCCTTTAAACAAAATTCTCAAAAAACAAAATCTTAAAAAAAATTAAAACACTACTTTAAAAAAAATGTTGATCAAAAAAGTTGTCTTGAATTTTACCTTCAAAAAACTCTTTGCAAAATATCTTGATAAGAATTGAAATATTCTCATTGAAAGATTGTCCTAGAAAAAAATCGTATAGAAAGTTCTCATGAAAAATTATTGAATTTTTTTGAATCTCATTTTTTTCAGTTTTTAGGAAATTTATTTTCTCTAAAAAATTCGTCTCAACAAAATACCTACATCACGAATTTTTTCATTAAATAATTACCTACACATAGTGATAAAAATATTTCATTTTGGAATGAAATGAAATATCACACTTTTCTTCAGATCTTTTTCAAAAATTTTCTACTTGAAATCCAAGAAAAAATTCTCAAATCTTTCAAAAAGTTCTTTGTTTTTTCAAAAGAAATTTCCTGGATTAAAAGTAGTTTCAAAAAAAAATGTGCAAGAAAAATTTTTGGATTTTTTTTTTACCTTCGTGATTTTTTTCAAATCTCATGTTTCAATTTTTTTCCTTTATGACATCTTGAAAAAATTTCAAAAAAATTTCAAATATTTTTTGAAGAAAAAAAAAATCATAGAAAGTTTTTATTTTTTCAGTTAAGCGGTTATTTTATTTTTACCATTTTTAAAATTGTTATTCCTCAAGGTTTATATGCTCGTACTTAGGTAATACATTTTATTTCCTCTCATTTTTATATATTTTTCAATATTTTTCTTTTTTTGTTTTATTTTATCCATTTTTTTTTACTTTAAATTTGATTGAATTTACATATTGTTATCATCAATGAATAAATATCAATCTCAATATCAGAAAAATATACTTTCGAAAGAACTTCCTCCACGAAGATTTATACGTCTTACATAAAAATTTCTCATAGAAATTTTAATCTCCTCGTGGAAGATTCTCTCGGAAAAATCTTATTGCAAAATAAAATAAATCTCAAAGTGCTTATTTTAGATTTTTTTGAAAATTTCTTCTGAAATCAAAGAGAAAATTTCTAATCTATCGATTTAAAAAAAATCTGTTAAAAAAAATAGAAATTTTCTTCAAGCGTTTTTGGGAAAATTTTAATCAAAGTAAAAATTTCAGGAAAATCTATTCAAAATTTCTTGAAATTTTTCATTTTTTTGAAAACTGAAATCTTGAAAAAAAAAATCAGAAGACAAAGATATTACTTTGAAACATTTTTAAAAAAAAATACCTATTTAAAAAAATGCAACCAAAAATTATAGAATTAATGAATTTGATGAAGAACTAATGGAAAAATACCTAATAAAAATCAAAATAAAATATACAAATACATTATTTTATCGAAATCGAAAATTATAAGATCTCTTCCATAAAAATGAGACAAAAAATAGGTTGCTTTGTGAAAAAAAGAGATTGCTGTTCCCATAAATAAGACATTTCTTTCCAAAAAACAAAACCATTTCATTGCTTCAACAATAATTAGTAACTGGTTTCACGCTGACCACACTGACTTCAAGTCCAAATAAATAAATAAATAAATAAATAAATAAATACTCAAAGTAAGCATTAAGTACATACTGGTATTTCAATTTCATAAAAATTCAGAATTTTTTTCCTGAAAAATTTGAAGGATTTTCATTATAAAACATTTAAAAATATTAATTTTTACTCCAAAAATTGACGAATAAAGAAATAATTTAATAGGGCAATCAGGCTTCTCAAAAAAATAAAAAATGTCGTGGTTTTTACTTTTAAAAAAATGATAAATTTTTTCATGCTGACTCCAAAAAAAGTTAAAAGCTGTATTTTTCATTTTAGAAAAAATTAGATATTTTTTTCTAAGAGTTGGAAAAATATTTTAACCCAAAAAATTAAGAGATTTCTTTTTCAAAAAAATTGAGACAAAAAATTAAGATCAATTTTTTAAATACGAGTGGGATTTTTTCTCAACAGAAATAAAGTTGTTTTTTTCTCAATTTGTGAAATATTTTGTACGTAAACTACTAGGTACGTACACATTTTTATCTTCCAAAAATATAAAAAAATGTCTGAAAAAGAACATTTTTGGTCACCAAAGTCACTAAAAAAATAAAATAGTTGATAAAATGCCTGAAAAAGGTCTAAACCTCGATATTTTGTTTTGTTTGAAGTGTCGACGATATATGTACAATTGTACATTAAAAAGAAGTGCAGATTGTGAGAAGCTGGCATTATATATGAAAGGATAGGATAACGCAGTCTCGAGTGTGAAATTGGTTTTATAAGAGTATAATCTATTCAAAAGTACGCTGGTTGATCGATTTTTTGCTGTTCGCAGGGCGACAAAAAGTAAGAAATCTTTCGGATCGTGCCGAGAGCGTAGATAGTAGTTTTTCGTGACAGCGAAAAGAAGAAAAAAATACACTATCTCGGCGGGAGTGAGCAAAAACATGCCTTCGCCGTGTGCTTTTTGCCCGGTCGTAAATCAAATGCGGAAGACCACACAAATGGTTTAGATTTTCAGTCGACAAACGTTGGAAGAATAAGCAAGTATCCGCGACCAGAGCCAGGGTAAAGAAAAGAAAGAGATTTTTTAACCCTATCGTAAATTAATGCTTTAATTTATTAATCGACCACGTATGATCGGGCAGCTAGTGGTTGGCGGCGCGATGTTTTGCACGTACTGTGTACTTGTTGTAGTGTATTTCGTAATCAGATATTTTGTCCGAGTCCAAGTCGTCTTCCTTTCCAAGTCTCAGTCAGCCATACACGTAGTATTTTTTTTACCTCTCTGGAACAAATTACCGAGCGAACTTCTCGAGTCATGAGATCGGCGACACGAATAAAACCATAGGTACTGTCAAGTTGAACGCTTTTACCTCATTAATCCGCTCGCCATATACTTTGTTAATCTGATCAGATGTTGGAACAAATTAACCGCGACTACTGTATGCACCACACACACTCACTCTGTGTGATTGTACGGCACATGTGTACTCAGGTATGAGCTATATGTGCTATGCCGATGCATGATGCGAACTGCAAAAGTGACCTGGCCTTTCTAAATGTTCATGATTGTGGTGTATAAGTTCTCCACAGCTCGAGCTCGCGTATATTTATATACGTATACTCTTTCGTGCTCCGAATCTTGATTAGTAAATGATTAATGATGCTGTTTTCGATTGCAACATAGTGATTCGAAAGCCGCCACGAAATTCACGTTGTCGTTTTGCCCATTAAAAACAAATACTCGGACGTGCAACGACAGCCCTCCGAGGAATAGAAACAATTTACCAACTTTTACCATCGCAGCGCTGTAAAGACCAGGTCTCGGGTTAGGTTATCGTTTGCACTTGTCAAAAGTAGTTTAACGGGCAACTTTTCCAGTGTAAAATAAATTATTTATTTGATTCTATATGGATTCGGATCGTTTCGTGGGTTTTTCTTCGTTGTTGTTGTTTTTTAATAATGTTTTCGATGAGTTGGGAAATGAAGTGCTTTTTGGGACATCATTGATGAGGTTTTATGACTGGATTGGGAAAAGGATGAAGAAATTAATTGTTGGAAAATTGAATTGAAATTGGAAACGAAATTGTGAATAAATGTTTATATTATTTTTTGGAGTTGAAAAATATTCCACTTTTCTCAGAGAAAAATATTATACCTATCTAAATTTTTCAGAAAAAAGTTCTCAATTTCACTGCATATTTTTTTCATTTTGAAAAACAACAAGTCTCAATCTTTTTAAATATCAAATTTGTTTGAAGAAGATTTTGGGTTTCTTTTTTTTTGAAGAAAACTCTTATTTTTGACGTCTTTTTGAAGAAAAAAAATGATCAATTTTTTGGATGGGAACGATTTTCCATTTTTTTTTTAAATAAAAAAAATCGTGAAAAAATCTCCCGATTTTTTGAAAAAAATATGACTAAATTTCCTTGAAGAAGAAAATTTATTTTCGTTTCTTTGAAAGAAAAAAAATTGCAATTTCATTTATGAATATCTTCGAGTTTTTTGGAGGGGGGGGGGGGGGGGGTATCATAATTTTTTGGGAAATAAACACGGTACCTATTTGTTTAGAAGAATATCAATTTTTTGGAAAAAGAGAAAATCTTTAAATTTTATTGAGACTAAAAAATTTCTCAATTTTTTTGGAATACTTAGAAAAATTTTCTCTAATTCTTCAATCTTTTCATAGTAAAAATACATCTAATGATACCTATGTATTTTTTGTAGAAACAAATCATTTTTACATTCAACATTTTATTTTATCGAAAAAAAAAAATGAGAGCCATGTCATGCGTAATTCAAACTTGGGGCACAAAATTGTTTTTAATTTTTTTTTTATTGTTTTTGGAGAAACCCTACTGTTGTAGGGTTGAAAAAACTGAAAAAAATCTTCAAAACTGCTCGAATTGAAAAAAATTGCCCAGGTCCGATAGAATTGAATTAAAATTGATTGAAAGAAATTTTTTCAACCCATAAATTTCAAATATTTACAAAATTGATAATTTTTTTATGAAATACTTGACAAACCCTACAGTTGTAGGGTTGAAAAAACTGAAAAAATTTTCATAATTGCTCAAATTGAAAAAAATTGTCCAAGTACGATTGTATTGAACTAAAATTGATTGAAAAAAAATTTTCGACTCATAAATTTTAAATATTTATAAAATTTATAATTTTTTTCCGAAATAATTACTCGAGAAACCCTACAGTTGTAGGGCTAAAAACCCGAAAAAATCTTCAAAACTGCTCGAGTTGAAAAAAAATGCCCAAGTCCGATAGAATTGAATTAAAATTGATTGAAAAATTTTTTTTGACCAACAAATTACAAATATTTACAAAATTTATAATTTTTTTACGAAATAATTACTTGAGGAACCCTACAGTCGTAGGGTTGAAAAAACCGAAAAAATTGTCAAAACTATTCGAGTTGAAAAAAATTGCTCAAGTCTGATAGAATTGAATAAAAATTGATTGAAAAAAAAAATTTCAACCCATAAATTTCAAATATTTACAAAGTTGGTAATTTTTTACGAAATAATTACTCCTACAGTTTGTTGTAGGGTTGAAAACCCCGAAAAAATTGTCAAAACTTCTCGAGTTGAAAAAAATTGCTCAAGTCTGATAGAATTGAATTAAAATTGATTGATAAAAATTTTTTCGACTCATAAAT
The DNA here is from genome assembly GCA_959613365.1 of Balanococcus diminutus. Classification (NCBI taxonomy): domain Eukaryota; kingdom Metazoa; phylum Arthropoda; class Insecta; order Hemiptera; family Pseudococcidae; genus Balanococcus; species Balanococcus diminutus. Next base: position 57,514,737 of record OY390716.1, on the reverse strand, counting down.
TTCAAATATTTACAAAATTGATAATTTTTTTCCAAAATAATTACTCGAGAAAGAGAGAGAAAGTGTTTTTCAATAAGGTATCGACGAAAAAACTGGAAAAAGTAACTTTGGTGACCATTTTGGGCAAATATTGACAAAAAGTGACCAATTTGAAAAAAGTATAACAAAGTTACTTTAAAAATGACTCAATAACATGCCTTTTTTTTCTCCTTCTCAACGAAACACTCGTAATATAAAAGATTTGCCAGCATCATCGTATCTGTGCTCGCGAGATGGGTTATTTAAGCGAAACAATCGTTTGTATAATATAAAACGAGCAAAAACCAGAGAGATAAACCTGCCTGGCTGTCGAGCAAATTTTCCATTTATCAGAAAAAAAAGACAACAACTTTTAAAATATCGTCGACTTGGTATTTGAGCCGATTAATTTCAATAAAAATGCGAATTTAAATTTTCATCCTGTAATCTGACATATTGCGAAATTCCGGCTCGACGAGCAGAAAACAAGCGTACAAATCTTCTTCGTGTTTTCGGTAAATTTGTTTTGGTATATTTTTTCCTCTTCTGGTATCCTATGCCAGGTTTACCCTCGCTCGTCGGTATTTTTATCCCTGCCCTCGTTGTCTGTTGCTCGCCTCGAAATGGGGAAGCTTTTCGCCTTGATTCGTTTAAAATATATGTAGCTATCGAAAATAACACGCTGTTCGGCGGAGACGTCATTATTCACGGCGCTTTTGTACGTCATGATAGGAATAGGTTAGGACCTCTGAATAAAGGATACGTTTACTGAATTATGAGCTTCCATTATGCTCAAGAAGTGTTGGTATTATTCTTCGGCCCATTGCGTCGCACCGTGTTTTATTACCAATGTCTCATTTATATAAAGAAGAGGAAGAAAAAAAATCAACAATAAGTTTAAATTTTCTGCATACTACACAAATACGTTGCACCATTCCCCTCGACTGCTCCTCGGCTCATGGTTCGTTCTACCTGTGACATTACGCTTTGATATTTTCTCAATAAAACCGTAATAAATCTTCGCCAACTCATAGAGTGCAGTTTAATGACGAGTAAGAATGTGTTTTATACATATCTTTCTCTTTCTCCATTCTTCTTCGACGTGTTACAAACGATATAGATGGAGCCGGAGCCGATTGGTGCGCCAGATGCGAGCACAATATGCTGCCGTTTAATTGTTTCCTTCGTATACACCTAAATGAAATTTATCGCTATTTTCGATACTGTGTAAGCAAAGCGACTCGATCGTGTACTCGGAATTTGTATTCGTTGTATCTGTAATGGTCAGCTGCCAGCACGCGGTCAACATTTTTAAGTGATTTGAGGGCTTTGCCGGTGCCAGGGGCTCGCACCATTCTATTCGAGAGATCCTGGTTGATGTTGGCGAATCGAGTTTCTAAATGAAATATTGCCTGTTCATGCGTTTGCGTAACGAACTGCTATTGTTGGCATCGTCAGTTTCCATATAGTTCTTCTGATCTAATGTGTTAAATGATTTTTTTATCGTTTAAATGCATCTTTCGTCACACCCTCGAAGGCCTCTCGATGCATCCACTTCTTCAGTCGAATTTCCATCGCTTCCAAGGGTTACAATTTGTGGTAGTTTCGAGTCCATTAAATATTTGACAATAGCAGAGAGTAAGGATGCATTCAATTTTCAAGTTAATTTTTCAAATTGAAAAAATTGAAAAAAAAACAGATGGAGCGATGGAGCATGCTACCGTTCCACAAAAACTTTTAAAAAAGGTCCAATGATTGGCAATTTTGTAAAAAAAATAAATAAAATAAAATAAAATTTAAAAAAAAAACGAAAAACTCGAAATAAAAAGGAATTAGAGTGTTGAAAATTGAACTTTTTTTGTTAATTAAATTCTAGAACCGGTTTGGCGATTCACAAATCAGCTGGAATTTTTTCAGAAAAAATAGGAGAATATTGGAAAAAGAGAAAATTTCAAAAAATCTTAGGTAAGCCACATTTGGGGATCTGAATCTGGAGTGAACCACATCAGGGAACATTTAAAAAAATTTTCAAAAAAAAAAAAAAAAACGATTGTTTTTTAACAACTTAAGATTATGAGTTGCGGCAAAAAATTGAGTGATTTTTTCCCCAAAAAATTGCAAGATTTGTTCTCCAATGAAATTGAACAATTTTTTTCACTTGAAAAAATTGAAAAAGAATCCCAAAAAGTTTGAAAAATTCTCAAAAAAATTGAGAAATTTTACATTTCAAAAAAAAAAAAAAAAAAAAATATACCTATCTACCCAATAAAATAAATTGGAATTTTTCTCGAAAAAATTGAAAAGCTTTTTTCTCAGAAAAAATTGAACGATTTTAACCTACCCCAAAAATTTATTTAAAAAATTGAGATTTCTTTCAAAAGAAAAATATATAAATTTTTTCTCGAAAGACATTTTAATTGATTTCTCAACTTATTTTTTTATTTTGAAAAAATTTACCTACCTATAATTGTTTATGCTGAGTCCAAAAAAAATTATGAAAATTCAGATTTTCGAAGAAAAATTTGAGAAATGAGCATGTCTACAATAAAGTTGAGCCATTTTTTGTGAATTTAAAAAAAAAATTGGGATTTTTTTTTTCAATTTTTTGAGGTTAAAAAAATTGTTCAATTTCCTTGAAGAACAAATCTTGCAATTTTTTGGAAAAAAAATCACTCATTATTCAGAGATCCAAAAACTTTTTCAATTTTTTGCAGCAACTCATATTGAATCTCAATTTGTTGAAAAACAATCGTAATTTTATGTTTTGTTGTTGTTGTTTTTTTTTTTGTTTTTTTTTAAATCTTAAATATTTTGAAGAAGAAAAAACATTCTCATATTGACATTTAAAAATTGAACCAAAATCGTCTGTTCGGAAAAAAATCGAGCAACATCCTGGAAAATTCTATTTAAAAATTGATTCAATTTCAAAATTATGTTGTAAAATAAAAAATTTTCAATCTATGTAATTTTTAGAGTTTTGAAAAATTTTTTAATTGTATCAATTTATTGAATTTTATTTTTTTTCAAGTTCAAAAAGTACCTAGTTACCAAGTTTAAAATTTCAATCAAAATTTCAAGTTTTTACCAAATTTTTAAAACATTTTCAAAAAATTTTAAATTATGAACATTTGGAAAAAACCAATAATTTTTAAACCTTATTAAGTAATTGAAATAATTAAAAAATTGCCAAAATTTCAATTTTCACTACACATTTCAATTTTTAATTTTTAATTATACAGAATTTACCAAAACTTATTAAAATTTGAAAATTCTCAAAAAATAATTTTCATCAAATTTTTCAATTTCCAACAATTTTTTTTACATTTACCAAATGTCAAAGTTTACTGAATTTAAAAAAAATTGTACCTACCCAATTTCCAATTTTTCAACTAATTCTCAGAAATTTGTCCATTTGAAAAATTGATATTAAAAATTGTAAAATTAGAACTGAACATTTATTAAGTTTTAAAATACTACTAAAGATCCTAAAAAATAATTTCACAGCACATTCTCCACCTCCCCTACGCAATACGCAAAACCCTAATTTTTTCATTAAAAATTTCCATTTTGGGAACCGTGAGAGCGAAAATTTTGAAATTTACTCGTACATGGCAGGACAGAGGTAGGGTAGTATAATGGCAAATAAGTGAGAATTTTTTTCATTTTTTTCTGCACTGCATTCCAGTCAAAAACTTCTTTAGAAAATTTCAAATTGCTATAATTTTAAAACTAGGACACACATATCATTTTTTTTTCATCTAAATTTGGTTCCATCCTAGTACTATCTAGCTATGATAATTTTTCTCAATTTTTTATATTTCGTTTTCACAACAATAATTTCGAAAAATAGAACTGGGTTCCCAACTTCATCTAAAAAATTAATATTTTGGCGTGACTTTGAAAAAAATTTTAAAAATAATAATCGTCTCCTGAACATTACACCAATATTGATAAAAACTACTTGGAAGTTGTTGGAAAAAATTAATACCAACAGAACTGAAAAAAAAAATTCAAAATGAAAATTGGAAAAACATTCAACTAAAATAAACCTGAATAAAATAAAAATAGAAAGAAACTTATCTAAAATTGAAAAAAACTCAAAAAAAAAAATTAAAATCAAGAAAACAAAATAAAATTGAAAAATGAACAGAATTTTTAAAATTAGGACATTTTCACATTTTTTTAAAATTCCCAAGTTAATTAGATTATACCATGGAACCACACAAAAAAAATGGTTTTAGTGCTCTACATTTTCTGTCTTAACCAGACCTTACTTATCTATTATATTCGAATTTTTAGAAATAAATTCAATAACTTTGAGAATCACTGAACCAGTTTCAAAAATATTACAATAAAAATACTTATAATTCAAATTTCAAATCCCTAAAACTGACATTCAGCCAAGTACAATTATTATTCACTTCTCTCCCCTCGTACGTAATCTTTAAAATTTATACAAAAAAAAACCGATCCCATTTTCAAGACCACTCACTTACATCACCCAATTTCCTAAACCTCTAGAAACACCACCACAAATCACCATCGCCCAACACAAAATACTACCCAGCAAGCCTGCCTAGCAGCTATTTGTTGACACGCGTTTGAATAGAGGATCCAGGAGCACCATGCATAGGCAAAAGTATTAGTATTTTTTTGTTGTCACGAAAATCGTTAGCTAATACCTTTTATTTGGTCGGTTTTGCTCGTATAAAGAGACTACATTTCAAAGGCATCAGAAGCGCACGCGTGAAAAATATCCAAGCAGCGCAGCGTATTCTTTGATGGAAAGCTTTGGCGCTGATGTATGGGTTGAAATAGAGTCTCACCGTAGGTGTCCCTATCGTCCAACAATAAATGTATTTTCTCTTTCGGGTGATTTATTTGCTGGTAGCAGCGGCTTCGGAGGCGATTCTGTCCCATCCGATCACGAAGAGAGGATATCTTTTCGACTATTTTATTATAAAACATTCTGAGAAATTAGTTGCTGTTACCAACAAAACTCTGCGGATGTGCCTTCGACTATACGTACAATTTGTTGGGCTGGCACTGCTGACGTGTTCCGCAAACGTTGCCTTGTCGAGGCCCTGATCATATATATATAGAGAGAATTTTCGCGTTAAAATCCCCATTTATATGAAGGTTGACAGTTCATGCAACACCTTTTTTTTTTCTTCTTCGTATATTTTCTAAATGAAGTCATAATTCATTGATATTCTCGTGTGTTTATACTTATTGTTCGGAAAAAAATATAAGTATAATTCACCGCAAATGCGAACCATTATACGCGAACGGCGGTATAATCATTAATGAGTAACGTAACGTAGCATACACCGAAAAAATAAATTTAAAAAAACACCTATACAAATGATAAATAGGTTAACGACTATGCTCGCAATGGCGCAAATAATTTAATACGTCGGTTTCCGATTTGGGTCGTAAATTGAACGTAAGCCAAAGCACCGTCAATGACGACGACTCGCGTTCAAAAACCAATTCGAATATTAATTCGGTTAAAATGTTGACGCTGTCGAATCCAGCAAATTTGTTCGTCGCAGAGTGTCGAGAAATGCACATGCATATCGATAAAATCGATCACTAGAAGAGGAAAACCTGGACGACGAATTCGTAGAAATAATTCGAACGCTGTTCTACGTGAAATTCGTATTCTAATGAGTCGCTTTGTCGGCGTAATTTGATCATCGTTGTGGAAATTTCATAATATTTGATGGTGATATTTTATGCAACCGGGCGACGCGATGCGTACGACCGCCACTCTACCCTGGCCTGGTCTGGTCCCCGGTCCCTGGTCACTGGTCCTACTGACAATGTCTTCAGCCTCTCGACAACCGCGCCGCAACAAATTCCCCGCATTAACGACGCCAATAAATTACCGATGAAAAATTTACACTAATTATCACATCTCTGCGAGCGTAATGCGCGAACAAATAAAATGCGTATTTTAAACATTTCACAAAGACGTTTATTTTCAACGAGTTGATTACCAACGTTATTTATTTACCGATACGAATTCGTAATTTTTAATTTATTTGCATAATAAATTAAAATGTCGTTGCTTTTTAAGCTTCGCCTCTCGACGTCGTCGTCGTCGTCGAGCTGCTTAATTTACAAGTTAAAATAGATACATACATACGTATATACATGCCGCGTTGAAAAAAAAACAAGCATATATACGAAGTTGTTCCTCCGTACACGAGTTGATACCTACTTCAAACATTGTCACAGTAAGTTTGACTTTATAGATGACAACAAAGTTGCCAATGTAAACAAGAAAATACAATTAGTGGTTCGTTTCAGGAACGGGCACCGAAGAAAAAAGCAAATGGACAGAAGGCGAGTGGGGAATTTCTTAAATTGAATGAAATGAGCATACATGCTGCGATTCCTGCGGCCTTATGGGTGTATGGAAATCAGATTTTAAATATTTCCGATACACGAACCTTTAAATTGGGTACAATGTGAAATCGTGCTACGTTCTGTAAGACATTTTTCAAAATGCAAAATTAAATTTCAACACGATTTCTAGGTGGTCGAATTGAATGGTTTAGGAAATGAGATCGTAATGCATATTTAAATCTCACTAAAATCACATGGAATAAGTGGAACATCGAGATTTGATCCTTTGGAATTACATATTCCATTGTGGTATCTCCAAAAAAAAAATATAAATATTTTTTAAAAAAGGTATTACCTAGTACCTAGGTAGAATTTTTTTTTTTTTTGAAGAAAAACTTTTAAAAATTAAAGAAATTGAAAAAAAAGTTGAATAAATAAAAAATGATCAAAAATTTTGGGAAAAAATCCAAAATATGACTGTAGTGTAGAGAAAGAGAAAAGGTTTGAAATTTAAAAAGGAATAAGTACAAAAAATCTTTAAAAATAGGAAAAAAATACATAATTATTTTAAAAAATCAAAAATTATAAAAATCGAAAAAAATTAAAATTATATCTTGAATAACAATAAAAATTGTAAACGTAGGAAAGAATTGAAATCAAGTGAATCATTTTTTTTTTTTCAAATTTCGAAAATACGTGAAGTTGAAAATTTAAGAACAAAAATAGAAAAAAAATACGTAATTAGAAGAATTTGTAAAAAAAATGAAATCAAGTAGGTATAGATAAGAAAATAAAGAATTGAAAAAATCTCGATTAAAATTTTAAAAAAATTTTAAAACACAAAATTGAAGAAAAAAATAAGAAATTGAAAAAATGGAAAATATTTTATGAACAGAAACAAAACTAAACATTTAAAAACTATTTTCTAGAAATTCAAAAAAAAATCAACTTCTAATTCAGAAAAATTATAAAACTAAAAAAATTCAATTCAAAAATACAGAGAGAAATTTAAGAGGTGGTTTTTTTTTTAATCCATGAAATCAAAACAAATTTACACGACGAATTCAGGGAAAGCCTTTCAAAGGAAGAAGAAGATCGGAGCTGATGACCACGAATTAACCGAGCAACTCTCCACGTAAAAATCTAGGAGATAAGAAGCGCCAGAAGTAGAAGAATACATCAGTATAGATAAACACAATCTATCGACACAAGAGATGCGACCCCAACGATGAATGCAAAAACTTAAAAATATTTAAAAAATTGAAAAGAGGGAAAGACTTAAAAAATAAAATAAAATGTCTAAAAGTTGCAAAAAATGAGAATAAACCAATTAACAGGTACTCTTGAGAGAAATTGAAAATGAAAAAAAATGAAAAAATAATAATAATAAAATAATATAAAATCTAAAGATATTAATGCAAAAGAAACACTTGAAAAACAAACTGATATCAAAGAAATCAAAAATTAAAAACTTTCAATTGGATTGGGATAAAAAGTTTCTAAAATTTTCAAAATTTAAAAAGTAAACAGTACAAAGAAGAACCTGAAAATTCAGATGCAACACATATATTTTTTTTTGTTGAAAACACTCTTCCAAGAAATCAAAAATTTTAAAATCATAAGATTTCATCAATTTTTTTAAAGAATGAAATTATAGATAAGTACATAAATATGCGAACAATACAAATCGAAAACGATTTGAAAAATTTTAAATTTTGAAAAATACAGAAATAAAAAAAACGATAAAATATCACTATTGATCAAAAACTGGAAAAAATTTCTTTCAATTTTGAAAAACTTCAAACTGAAAGAAAAATTAAAAGAAAAAGAATTCACTATAAAAATTCAAAACAAGTGAAAAACTAAAAAATCGAATTTCAAAATACAGAAATCATTTTAAGGAACTGGAAAAATTGAAAAAAGTCCCCAAAATAAAAAAAATAAAAATTATAAAAATTTGTAAAACTAAAAAAAAATCAAAAAAGTGTACTCGTAGATAGAGAAATTTTTCAAGAAACTCAAAAACTGAAACTACGTATAAATGAAAAAGTCTAAACAGTCGTAGGCATTAGGCATGTAGGCTTGTAAAAAGTTCAAAAATTATTAAAACTTTTGAAAATTGTAAAATTAAAAAAATATAAATTAAAAAATATATTCAGCTTTTTTTCAAGAAAAATTCAATAACCAAAAATCATCAAAAATTATAAAGTATAAAAATCATCAAAAATTGAAAAATATTTTTCAAATACTCACTAAAAAAATCAAAAAATTTATAACATCCAAAAAATCAAACATTGGTATTTTTTACAAAATCTGAAAAATTAAAACATGACAGAAAAAATTCAAGGAATAGAAAAAATCAATAAATTGAAACATTGAAAAAAAAAAAACATTAAAATTCACTCCTGAAAACCGAGGGAAAAAACTTGGAAAATTTAATGAAAAATATTCCATCTGAGAAAAATCAATTGACTTCAAGATTTTTACATTTTTGTTGAAATTCCATAATTTTTAAAAATTAAAAACGTAACATTACCCATTCTCAATTTCCAACTTTTGTTAAACATATTTTCATTTTACAATAAAAAGTTTCAATTTCATTTCTCGATTTAAACATTAAATTTTTCTCAAAGACAAAATTTGACACTTTTTGAAATATTATTCTTTGAAAATTTCGTTGAAAATAACTTTTTTCCATTCTGCTCATAAAATTCAAACTCTCTACAACATGAGAAGTAAGTACAAAAAATTGTTCCAGAACCAGTCTTTCCTAGTCATTCGCTCTGAAATGACCGAAAAAGAAAAATACAACCACGAATTAACTACACCTGGTCATTAAAATACAAAAATGATAAAAACCCAGAAAACTTCAGTTTTACACCGTAGTAATGACGTAAAAGCAAAATTTACGATCGGCATGTTCCTAAACTGACATAAACCTTAAACCGTCAGCTAATATAAAATTTTAAAAATATTCATGTCATTTTTTATCATAACCGATGAAAAATGTGCGAAAAGCATCGATAATAAATAACACTCGACACACAAATGAACAAATTTTAACAACCAGCGTTTCATTTTTATTTACCGAACGACAATGTTGGACAAAATTCTATCATTTTGCCCTTTAAAAAAAAAGGTAGGTAACCTACAACGTTACGCGAAATGATGCGGTGAAATTAAATATTTTACGCGAGCTTCTATTTTTTCCAACATCTCCCTCAGAGCTGAAATCTCTTTTCAGATTAGATTTAAAAAATTGAAATCGACTCGATGGATTGACACGAAGGTCTATTTTCAAGTTGGGTTTTTACGGTTAATTTTTATATCCGGTTCGGCTGCTTTGGGGAGTTGAAATGAATGACTACTGACGAGTTGGTCTAATTCATTAATTTCTTGAATTATTACACCCAGACGAGTTTTTATTTTCTTTCATTCCATGACGTGGTAATTTGACTTGTGATGTCACAGAAATACCGAACCGTAAATCGGGGATTAAAAATAAGTATTCAGTCAGGAGACCAGAATTTTCTTCGTTATTGTATTTTTATGGTTTTAAATACGATTTATTAAAGAATCGAGGCAAATAAATAAAGCTAAGCTGAAAATTTTCCTAAAAGGAAGAAGTTAAGTACCTAAGTATATAATTGTACAAATACGAATATAAAATGGTTTTTCACGTTTTTGTATTTATCTCTCAGCAAGGAAAAAAAACATGAACTAGACTTTTTCATTAGGTTGTGCCAGTTTCAGGGATGACAACTTGAAATTTTCTAGGATGTAGCCAATTTTTTCAGAAGGGGAGTCGAGTTGAAAATTTTCAATGTTATAAATGGAGATTGATTTTTCATTTTTTTTTTTTTATTCCAAAAAAACGAAAAAAAATTATTTCTAAAAAATTGAAATACTTACTTAATAAAAAATTGGAATTTTTTGCAAAAAATTGAGATTTCTTTTATACAAAAAAAATTTAAGATTTTTCTCTTTCAAAAAGTGAAAAAAAAATCTTCAGGGAAATTACTAAATTTTTTCGTCCAAAAAATCAATAAAAAATTTATTCGAATTTTCTATTTATAATTAGTAGGTACAATTATTAATGATTACTCAAAACTTTTAAGGTATTTACCTTCACTTCTAAAAAATTCAGAGAGTTCTTTCTCAAAAAATTGGGGAAATATTTTCACTACAAAAAAATTGAAAAATTGAAAAATTTTATAAATATTTTTCACCTAGGTACTCTAAAAAGCAAAATTTTTCTCTCCAAAAGATTGAGATATCCAGTCTATGTTTTTACTCAAAAGGGGGAAAAAATGAAGATGACCATTATTTTTTCTCAGAAAAAAATGTTTTTTTTTTCCATTTAAAATTGAATATTTTTCACTTATTTTGTTATTTCAAAAATTTGAGATATTTTCTATTCCAAGAAAATTCAGAATTTTTCCCTGGAAAAAATAGGCTGTGCCACCAGCAGTTAGGTCTGTAGGAAAAACATTACAAAACAGAAATCGTTGATTTGTGAGCTTTTATCGAATATCTGATCAACCAATTACAAAATTTGAAGAGGTTCAAATCTTCACAAAAATGACTCTAATGTTCGAACGTTTTTCAAATATGAATAATGACTCCACCTCGTAATTCTATTTCAAAGATCCAAGTATTTTTCAGCTCCCTATACAGTGAACCTAACAATAGAATTTTTAGGGCACCAACCATATGTTCCATCATCCCACATACGAAAAAGAATCGATTATTGATATAGTCTTTACGTACTACACTGACTTATCATTAAATCAAACACTCGATCAATCATTTCTCTCAATACAGCGCAATCCACAATTCCACACACGACAATCCGACTACAACACCCATTATATTATTGAAAAACACGAGGCATTTGTCACGAGCCACCAACTGACTCGATTCTTCGCCACATGAAAAATCATTCTTTCCAATTCCAACCAACACCTTCTCGAGAACACACATTTCGACACAGGACCAATATCACACGTACACAAAAGCGACCACCAACTCGACTCGAATCTCTCTTACATATTTTCGCGATCCGATTTGTACGGTATTTTTCAATCGTACCCATTAGTCTCTCATTTACAATTTTAAACAGTCCGTGGTTTAATTGACTCGTGTTTTAAAAATTGCTACATTGCCGTCCCATTTACAAGTTCAACTTACAAATTATGCGACATTACTCACGAATATAGCCGAGACTGTCATCGTATCTATTTAAAAATAAAAAAAAAGGAACAGAAATAACCCTGCCTTATGTGCCAGGTACGAAATACGAATAAATTACATACAAAGTATCTCCTATTGCTTTTAACGTTTCTAGATAAGAGCAAGATTTATTAGTTGAATGTTTCCACAGTTTGTTGTCGAGTACTTCTTCAATAATAAATTTTTTTAAATTATTTTAAAACGCGCAAATCAACTGTGGTAGAGCTCTTATCGCGCATTTCAACCGTTTCTACACCTGAATATAAATTCTCCTCGTGTTCGGCTGTCGTCAAATTGCGGTTGAAAAATAATTTTTACGAAACCATTTCGAAAATATTATTACGTAACATTAAGGGCGAAATAAAATTTACGATTGATACACAATGTCAAAAACGAGATCAATTTATTATAAAATTATCAATAAACGACATCCTACTACGTACGCGAAAAGAAAAAAGAAATACTTAAAAAATAATGAGATAATTTGAAATCGATAAAAAAAACAACTTATACCTAATTTGAATTATACATTCGAAATATACGTTTTCAAAAAAAAAACTTCTAACGTGGTATTTTCACACAAGTGTAACCTACATTCGAGAATAATCAGCAAACCTCGAGTTCAGTTGAAAAAAAAAAATTCTTTCAATTAAGTCCAAAATATACAACCATATTTTACGAATAAATTAGAAATATTGACGCAGCATGGCGCATGCTCGAAATAAATATGTTAATTATCTGCTTTCTGCAGAAAAGTTGAAACGAAATTCGAAGTGATGGCGATGAAGAGGAAATTATTACAACAGTTTGACATGTACGAACAATAAGGTCCTTGAGCACTGTCAGTACCATCGAGTTTGAAAATTTTTATTTTCAGTTCACCACCTCTCACAATATCGCCGTAATGCATGTAAAACAAAAGTTGACAACTTCAATTTACCGTACAATAACACTCGAACGTGTTTGATATTTGAAAAATTAAGTCAACGATGACGTGCGAACTTTCACGATTGATTTGCTAATTGAATTCTCGACAACGTGGTACTCGAATGTGAGTGAAAAATGTGCTGATAATTCAAAGCGTTAATTAATATCGAAGTGATAAGGCCGCCGCTGCCGCCGGTCACAGCGATCAACAGATCATTTATAAGACTCTTTTATAAGTGTGGTTCCTGCTTCGAATGTAGTCGAAGTTGAAATACTTTGTAATACGTGTTATTTTCTAAGACTTTAATCTGACGAATAAGGAGAAACACTATCGTGCCTGATACGAGTCGATTTATTGATACTCGATTCGTTTATCTATTATCAGAGTCTGTTTTGAAGGGCTTTTGAAACATTACAAAAAACGAAAAATTTCAACTTCAAAAGAAAAAACTTCTTTTAAACAAATTTGAAAAAGTACTTCCGAAATTTTTTTGAAAAAAATTGATTCTAGTGGAAATTTGACAATTTTGTTATTTATCAACAAAAATTCGATAATTTTGCTGAACAAAATTTTTCTCTGAAAATTCTTTCAAAATTTGTGACCAAGCTAAAAATGAAATGAGATCTTTCAAAAAAAATAGATTTTGCTTTCAAAGGCATAATAATTTAAAAATTGAAAAAAAATTAAAGAAAGTTTTTGTGAAAAATCATTTTTTTGACGCTTTTAATTACTGAATTGAAGAAAAATTATTTCAAACAAAATTTAGAAAAAAAAAAATTTTTTTAATCAATATTTTTTTTTTCAAACAAGCAGATTTTACTTTTCAATTTTTTCAAAGTGAATTTAGTGACGTATTTCAGAAAAAATAGCAAACGAAATACTGATTTAAATTTCGAAAGAAAGAGTCAGTGCCCCTTCTCTGATCCCAAAACAATTTTTAGACGATTTTTTGTGAAAATTTGAAAATATTTTAACAAAACATTGAATTTTTTCAGAAAAGTTTTAAAATATTTTTTTTGGTAAAAATTTGGAAGATTCTTAGTGAAAATTGAAGAAACCCCTTTGTAAAATATTCGAATTTTTTCTAGGAAAATTTTGAAATATCACCTCTAAAAAATTTCTGTATTTTTTTTTTTAAATTAGGTAAAAAAAAATGTTTCTCAAGAATTTTGATTTTTTTGAAGAACCTTTTGTTTTTTTTCTTCAAATAGACAGATTTTATTTTTCATTTTTTTCATTTTTTTTATATATATATTTTTTTAGTGAATTTAGTGACTTATTTCAAAGAAAATAGCAAACGAAATACAGACTTAAATTTCCAAAAAAACAATCAGTGCCCTGTCTCTGATCCTCCAAAAAAATTTCAGAGGATTTTTCGTGAAATTTTGAAAATATTTCAACGAAATTTTTAATTTTTTCAAAAAAGTTTCAATATTTTTTTTTTGGAAAAAAAACTTGAAAGATTCTTCATGAAAATTGAAGAAAAACGTCTGTAGAATAGGTACTTGAATTTTTTCTAAGATAATTTAAAAATATCACCACTAAAAAATTTCTCTAAATTTTTTTTAATTGAAAAAAAAATTTTACAAAAATTTTGATTTTTTGAGGACATTTTTGAAATAGGTATAATATCTTTCAAAATTTAATTTTTTGGACGATTTTTTGTGAATTAAAAAAAGAGAAATTTTTGTGAACGCTCATTTAAAAAAATTTTGATTTTCTTTTCAGATGAGTTTTGAAAAATGTCATTTCTAAAAGAGGATTTTTTGTGAAACTATAGAAAATGAGCATTAGAATTTTGAAAGTTTCTCTGAAAATTTTGAAAAACATAGGTAGGTATTAAAAAAAATACTTTGTAAATCAAAAAAAAAAAAATGATAGAATAACTATTTTTTTGATTTTTTCAGGGAAAATTTTGAATTTTTTTTCATCAAGATTCAATAATTAAAAAAATTATCATCAGGATTTGATTTCTGTAAGGAAAATTATGAAATATTTCCTAGATATCAAAATCTAACATCTTCAGACGATTGTTTGTGAATTTATTTTCGAATCGAAATTTAAATGATTCATTTTCCAGCATATTTCTAAAAAAAAAAAAAAAAAAAAAAAAATTACAATAAGGTATGTTTCTGAGCAAATTTTTCAAAAAAATGATTTCTCGAAAAATTAAAAAAAATGGTTCTTTTGTGTTCAACACGAAACTTTTGAAAATTAAAAAATTCTAAGTACCTATACTATCTAAAAAAAAATTAAAAATTACGTCTGCTGTTGAATTTTCCAACCCTTCCTTGCATGAATTTTTTTTTTCAAAAAATTACTCCCACGCATGATCAATCCATTTGGCTTGCTTATGCAGCAACTAAAAGTCAAAATTTAACCTTTCGATGGTCAATGTTTCGATATTAAAATTGGAAAAAAATCTTAAAACATAATATGAAAATCAAAAATTGGGCGAGCGAATCATTAATTAATAAAAAGTTGATATATATGGTCCTTCAAAAATCCATCTTCGAAATACTATGAAATATTTTTCCGAACTTATAATCAAACGACTCAAACGTCCTACTCAAAACAACTCCACATACCTACTCGAGTTGAATCAAACAAAAGACAACTTACAAATTCTAAATTAATCTAGTATAACTTAAAACAATTGGTACGAATTGGAATCACATAAATGAAATAATGCAAAAAAACACCTCGACAGTTCCAACATTTCGAGTACGTTACGATTTACCCCTTCTAGACTTCTCTTTACCGGAAGAATCAGCTTCACTGATATCCTGGCAAGGATCAATTCGCACATTATCAATACCCAAGTTATCATATCTACATTCGGACGAGTCGACCCGGAACTCTGTAGTCTTATCGTTCATCTCTTCCAATTCGGCACGACCCATCAACTCGCAAATTTTCATTTTGATTTGAACCTGTCTTCGAAGCGATAAATTCTTCAAAGTTTTCGCATAACTCAAAAACAGCAAGTCAGTCGCGTCCAGATTCGGATCCACGGTAGTGTTCTCGACGACGTAATCTTTCGGGTAAAACGATTCACAGTCTTGGACTTGTTCAGCATTGAACCAGACATCCTCGGTGGCTTTACGTTTACGAGACGCATCCTGTTCGGTTAAATCCGATTCGTGAAAATTCGACGGTTCGCTGTATACCGATTCTACCACCTCGATTAATGATGTTTCTGAATTTTCCAAACCCCGAGACGTATTTTTACTGGAAAAATTTACCCGGATTTTAGATTAGGGGGTTTATTACCGAAGGAGAGGGGCGATTTTCGAATATGAACTTGTAATTGGCTGTTGATAAAAATTTCCAAAAATGTCTACAGTACACTTGTTGATGAGTAGATAATGTAGGTAGCTTTGAAAATTCTCTCAAGGCCGAATTCATGTTCTCGTTCGAAAATCTAATTTGATTTAATGCATTTTTATGTACTAACTGTTTATTGCCTCCGAGGAATTTTTTCAAAAATGACATCTGGTCCACCCATTGCCAGTTTCTGTACTTTCTATATGCTGGTTCGGTAGTTTGTAACGATTTCAAATGTTTTACGTATGAATCTCTAATGTTTCTCCATTTCGTTTGGGCTGATTTGCCTGTAAATTGGAATCAATAAGTATTTTATCCGAATACTTTTTCAAATTACTTTTCTAACTATAAGGTAAGATCATTATCACAGGAGGAGGAATGGAATAGGCAAATATGAGGAAATCGAAGCAAACAAAATTGAATTTGAAATCGATATTTTAACAAAAAATTAAATAGTTTTTCATTTTTTGAAAAAATTCATCACAAAAAATCTTTAAATCGTAAAAATTTACTAAATTTTGAAAATGGATCTCGTTATAATAACTTAAGAAATTTCAACAAATGACCGGACTTTTTATACACCTAATTTTGGAAATTTTCTTAATACTTAACATATTTATAGTTATTAAAAAGTTACCAAACTTCGAAGATTTATGAAGTTTACAAATTAAAAAATAATTCTTTCGATTTCAACTCTTTTTTTCTTTTTTTTTTGTTGAAAATTCAAGCGAATTTTTAAAAAATGATCTAACTTTTAAAATAGGTATACCTATTACTTAAAAATTTAGAAATTACCACATAATTTTCAAGAAATTTTAAAAATAAATACTAAACCAGGATTGTAAAAACTTATTCAAGTTTAAAATCTTATTTCATTTTGAATTTCCACCAAATTTACAAAATTTTAAAAATCAATTCTATCTACTCCAAAAATTGATGGGAATTTTAAAGTTACCAAAAATGTTTACCAAAAAAAATAATGTTGAAGAAAGAACCTTGAATTCGAGAATTGTGAAAATTTATTAAAAACTGAACCAATTTAGAAAATTTTAAAAATTTCCAAAATCCAATTTTTAATACGGATTCTAAAAATTTTCTACATTTGTGACTAGGCACACGAAAACGAGGTTAGTGTCCATTCGAGAATTCCAAATCGCGGACATTACAAGAAATCAATTTTAATTATAAGTAAATCGATTTTCAATGTGAATTATAATTTAAGTTACGTTTATTGAAATAAAGTAATGAACAAATCAATATAATTTTATTATTTTGATTCGGAAACCATTTAAATCAAAGAAAATCAAGTTGTTTTTGGGTAAAAATCAGTTTGGACACTAACCTAGTTTTCGTATGCCTAGTCACATTTATAATTTTATTTTAACAAAATTTTTAAATGATAAAGATTTACGAAATCCTAAAAATTTGCCAAACTCTAAAAGTTGATAAGAAATTTAAATCACAAAAAAACATATTTTCAACAAATTTCATCATATTTATAGGTAAGTATCTAAAAAAGTTATCGCGCTTCAATACTGAAATCCTCATCATAAAAATTTATGAAAATTTTAAAAAATTGATCCAATTTTCAATACCCAATTTATCGCTATTGGAATTTTTTTACATTTTGAATTCGTACACAATAAAGCCAAAATTTCATTGAACTTATTAAATTTTTAAAAATTGTATAATAATTCCAAAAATTGATTTTAAAAAAAATCCGAAATTCAAATTTTTGAAATTTTTCCAAATTTTGGATTTTTACTACATTTAAAAAATCTATCAAACTTCTGAAATTAAAATAGTTACTTTTTCAAAATTCAATGAAAATTTTGTCAATTTTTAAAAGTTAATCAAACCTTTGAAATGCAGGTAGGTAATTATTTAAAAATATAGAAATCCTCGATTTTTTAGGTAACAAAATTCCGAAGGTAAATACTAAATGTATTAGAATAACAATAAGTAGTAAACATTTATCAAACTTCAACTTAATCCAATTTGAAAATTTCACAATTTTTACCACACTTCGAATTTTTACTAAATTTTTCAAATCTTATAAATTTGCCAAAATGTAATTTTAAAAATTGATTCAACTTTAACAATCAATAAGAATTAATTTTTCTCAAATTCATATTTTAATCAAATTTCGAATTTTTACTACACATTGGAAATTGAATCACTTTGCCAAAATTTCTTGAAAATTTAATTTAGAGACATCACCAATTTTAGAAATTTTTTTAAAATATTAAATTTTGAGAGTTGTAAAAATTAATCAAACAATAGAAATTATTTCAATTTTTAAAATTTGAAAATTTTTCAAAATCCGATTTTTGTCAATTATTTTAAATTTTTCAACAGTAGATTTTTATCAATTTTTAAAAATTGTTTGCACATTTTGAATGTTTACCAAATCAAAAAAAAATCTGAGTATCAAACTTTGAAGATTACGATTTGAAAATTTCACCTTTTGTTTTCAAAATTCAAAGTTTAGAAATCATCACGTAATTATCACCAAAAAATTTTGAGAATACTTAATTTTAAAAATTCATCAAACTTTGAAAATTGATACAATTTTGAAATATTTTAGAATTCTCAAAGTCCAGTTTTTATTTACTAATTTAAAATTTTTCCACAATTTTATTTTTCACCAAAATTTTCAATAAAAAATTTAATTTGTCAAAGTCCAAAAATAATTATTGTTACTATAATTTATATTTTGACCCAAATTTGAATTTTCAGAAAAATTAAAAAATCTCAAAGAATTACTAAATTTTAGCAAAAATTTCGAATATTTTCTAAATTCAAATAATATTCATTTTTTTATTTCAATTTCAATTCTTTCTTCAAACTGAATTTTACTTTAGTTTTTTTATGCCTCTCGAGGATCATAAAAATTTATAGATCCAACCAACATAACACTGAAATATAAATTATATAAAATGCATTCTGGTGAGTTTTTTTTTATTTATTATTTATTCATTTATTTATTTTTAAATATTTATACTACTTGTATCAAAATTTTACAACACTGTAATATTTTACAACTAATTAAAATTTTAGAAAAATATTACATTTATACAATTTTTTGGAAAAAATCAATTCAATAAAGATCACCAAGCTAATTTTCTTCCCTTCATAAATCCTTCCACACGATTTTTCATCTTGTATTTCCAAATAATTCGTCTCTTTCAGCGTACATACCACTTCACTATTCCCTTTATTTTCACTTTTCAACAAAATGACAATACCGAGCTGATTAAACGAAGAATAGTAATGCCAGAAAAGAAAAATTCAAAACAAAAACGAGAACTGTCTAAACAATGAAAACGAGCTGGTTTTGTTCAGTTCAACGTATAAAACACGTACTGTATTTTAAATTTTGTAAAGTAAAATATCGAAAAATAGCCACATTTGCTGAAAATATCGGCACATACCGATAAGGCGAATATTATAAACTCAAACAAAAGCAGTAAATACTCCATTCATGACCTCACAAGTGAAGTCAGACTCAGAATTTGCGGTTAGTCCCTTACTTATTAATTCCGTACCTCATTGAATTATCTGACTAGTGACTAGTCACCCAACCCTGATCGCTGATTAGAAACACAATCAAATCGAGATTACATTACAAACACTAATAATTTCTAAACTAGCCAACGATACAAAAAATTTTCTCAAATTGAAAATTCCTACGAGAACGAACACATATGACGTATTATATTACGTACCCAGGTTAAAATGTATAATTTTAACCTAAATTTAGTTATTTTGTTATTATTTTCAGCTGGCTTTTCGAGTTAATATTTGATTTGGTGGCAAAAATACGAGAAAACGTAATATTTCATAATAAAATATGGTTAAAATCGGCTGTTTTTGGCTGATAGACTACCACGTCGATGGAAAGTTATCGGATTCCTATGTAAATAATAGATTCTACATTTGGCATCAAAAAGTAATTTTGAAAACTTGTTCAAATATTCGTATAAAAAAAATATGTAAACGATACGAGGTGTATTACGCATTATAATAGCAATACTCGAAGCACTTTTTCAGAATTAATCACCGTACAATAAATACGTGTACGCGTACGTACGTGGTCATAAATTACTAGATTTGGTATAAAAATGGAATATCTAACGTCATTTTTAGTCTAAACAGTATTCAACAATAACGTTTTAAACCGTCGAGCGGAATCGAGGTTTAATTTAGAACGATTTGGAAGGAGGATGAGGCCGAACGCGGTAATAAACAAAGCGATAAATGGCTATGAGATGGATTCGTTGATATAATAAACACGTTTCGAGAATGATAATCGTGTACACAGTGTACAGATTACAGAGTGGAGGTAGTCTGTAATAACATACGCGATAAAGAGAGCTTCGAAAGAGGTAGGAGGACGAGGAAAGTGGTATTCGACTGCACAACTAAACTAAACAACAACTCGTTCGGTGGAAGAGTTATATTTTCACGTTGTACAGTTTATAAAGTACATACGAAGTACGTACGGTACGGAGGATATAAAGGAAGGCTTGGGCTTTGGAAAAACGTATGTACTTGGGTAAGTACTTAGCATCAGAGCTGTAGTACTCACCATCGGAATAGTTGACTTCGGCGGCGATAGTGTTCCATATCTGTATCTTCTTGTAATACCTATTGTAATCTTCGTGGGCTGTATCGTAGAGCGCCGGATACTGTCTCACGCAGTTAATTATCTTGAGAATAATATCATTGTGATCGGCCATAATACACTTATTTGAACGCGGACAAAACTAGAACGCAAACGACACGAGCGAGGAAAAACACGGTACCACGAAACAGTCGATACCGAAGTTCGGTTGCGTACTGCGTCCCGCATACCGAGCCAGCTGCCGGGCCGCGAACTTGCTAGGCCGTATCGACCGTACATCTTGCCCGTGAAGGGGATCAGTTCGCGGTACGTGACGTCACTACACGTCCTGAACAGCCGGCCGATCCGAACGACGGTCGGTAGAAGCGGTCGCGCGTTCCAAGGTCGTCATTCTTTGTCAGTACGATTTTTCTACGTCGTAACGTACAATGCGGACAGGTATTTAGGATTATTATACAGCTACAGCTCCGTATTGCCACTCGATGATAGAATATCGCTCAGAATTACGGAGAAGGATGTTTCTTTGTAGCAACAGATTGCCACAGATTCGGCATTACTTCCACTTGTTGCTCCGGCGAGCCGGTATGATGCGGAAATTCGCAAAGTTACCCAAAACCCAAGGAGTAGAGTAGAAATTGAACTTTGGAACGGTATGCGACGCGTTAGTTTTCGCAACAATGAACGCTAGCTAGCAGATATAATACACAAATATGAATACCAAATGTATGAAAACTTATACGTTACGTATGTAATAAAACACATAAATTATGTTCGGTGTTGGTTTACTTACCAAGACGACGCTGTGTGATGCCACTTGCCGGTATGAATCATTCAATCTTCCACAACGAATTCGAGTATTTTGTGAACCGAACAAAGTTTAACGATGAATACGGTCGATTAATACACTACTTTGAATATTATTCGAGATTTTCGTCTAGTTTTCATTAATTATTTTCAATTTAATCGAATATTAGTAACAAACGCGAACGACGTTGAAACGAGCAATCCGAAAAACTAATCAAAATGGCCGGAGCCGGAGCGAGCGTACACAATCCACAGATGACGTCACTGAATGGATTAAAGTGCGAAAATTTGCCTGACTTTTTTACAATTTTGACATTTTTCACGTTAAAATTGAAACTTTTACTATAATTATCGTTTTTTTTAGTTTTTTGGAAGAGAAAAAAGTAAAATTGTCTAATAAAAGTCGAACAAATAAAAACCAATCGTGATTTTTGATTTTTTGCATCCCTTATTTTTCAAAATTTCGAGCCATCAAAATATCAACACTGGGTCTGGAGAAACGAGACAACGAAAATAAAAAATAATTATTTTTTCTGTTTAGTTCTTTATTTAATTCGTATAAAAACTATTTTATTGTTAATTAAAAAATTCCATAACTCTAAAATTTGATTGAATTTAAAGAAAATTGAAACATATGTGATTAAAAAATAATTAATTAAATTCATCTCCTCATTACTGTCATTTCGTTGAATTGTCATTTTTGCCAAATTTATTTTGCATTTTTTTTCTATGACGTCACTTGTTAGTTGTTTTCTTTTCAGTAAACGGTTTTGCCGGTTTCGTTTCGCGCTATTCGAAAAAATATCCAAAATAATCTAATAATTTAACTCAAATTTGGTTTCTTTACTCATAATCGACATTATTCCATCCTACTACGTGGTACTGTTGTTACTGAAAAGTTTCAAGTGATCGAGTAAGTGGACTACCATTGCCTTTTCATATCCAGAGTAGCAACGCTATCAGTGATTGTTCGACGGTTTTACGATCATTCTGAAGATCCTAGAAGGATACAGGTAATGAAATTCATGCATCTTATACTTTTAAATTCATCTTACTAACTATCAGACATGTTAGCAATTTCCATTCTAAAGAACAGTGTTTGTTGCCAGTGTTTGAAATCGTACTTCGATACACACAGTCCACGAACTACACCACTGCTAAGCTTCGAAACGCTGAAATTACATCCTCGGAATACGATATCGTCGCAATATCACATAAATACGTTCAATTGTATATGATCTATCGCAGTAATAAAATCCAAAAAGACGACCGAGTAAGTACTTACGACTAGCTACCGAATAAGCTGTCGATATCATACCGCTGTTTTTTCCAACCGTTCTGTCCGCAATGTGTAACAAAACCCATACATCAAATCTATTTATTAAGTTCTCAAATTACCGGACATTCTGTCAATTTATTTTCATTAACAGAATTAATTACGTATCGGTTGAGTTACAATGGAAAATTTCTACCCAGTCGTACATAATACTATTACCACGTACGTGTTACATTTTTCGAAAAACTTGACAACGACCTGTGGTGCGGCGGTTGCCTGCACCGATGGGTGCTTTTTTTCAAGCCTTCAGGGTCGAATATTACGATATTTATCCTCATAAATGTCCATTTTTATCGTACATCGGTGTAATTTACTTCTGGTAATCGCCTTTGTGTGTGTAAATTCTACGACGACGATAATAATTTGACGTTTTGATGGGTGAAATGTAGTAGAATACGGTCGACTCGATGATTTTTTAGTACCAGACTTGTAAAATGTAATCTGCATAATAATCTAGAACCCTATGTATAGCTTTGTGGTATAGTTTTCTGTATACTATCTAATGATGATCCTTTTTTGTGTTTTTTTTTTCAGCGAATGAGTAAGCTGTGCTCATGAGCTAGACTACGATGATAATGAAGATTCGCTGTGTAATAAATCTACGCACGAGAAAACTATACCTACGTATCTACACCGGTTGGCTATTTACAAGATTCTGTTAATACTCGGTACGAATCAGTTTAATAAGCTGGTTAATTAGTATAATCTATTTTTCACGATAACGCTTTCGAGGTGCTTTCTCATTGCGAATACAATGGATTCGTTTTTTTCTTCTGCTCGCTTTACGACTAAAAGATTTAAATTTATTACGACTTGCGCGCGAATTAACATCAGAATGGAGGAATTATGCGGTTTAATTAATTTGATACCCTGCTGAGTAATTAACGCCCATTTAGTAAATCAATTTTTGACGTGTGTATTACGTTTTTACAGATAACGTGCTCGTCGCGCTGAGTCGGTGAAAATACGTTGGCATTGAACCATCGCCTACTACAAGATGTTCGCAAAATGATATTACCGCCACAAGAAGAGTAAGTATATTGCACGATCGCCTATTTTTACGGAGAGCCCTTGCTGATTCATTTGCTCACCTTGAATTGTTTACCAAGTCCAGTACTACATAAATACTTTATATTCAAAATTGGAAGAAAGAGAGGGAGGGAGGGGTCCAATCGGAATTTTTGTTATAACCAAAATTATTCCTAGTACTTCAAGCTACAACTTTTGTTTGAAAACTTTTTAAATTGAGCCCCTCTCTCTCCACTTATTTTGCATAACACTACCAAAATAGTAATTAAAAATTAAAGGGGAAAGGGTCCAATTGAAAAATTTGTGCCACAAAGTTGTAGCTCAAAATTTTAGGAATAATTTTGGCCATGACAAAAATTTCGATTGGACCCCTCCCTCCCCTCCAATTTTGGATAATCCAGCTCATTCAAATACATTATTAGAAAAAGGGGGAGGTAAGGGGCCCGATTGAAAAAATTTTCAAACAAAAGTTGTAGCTTGAAGTACTAGGAATAATTTTGGTTATAACAAAAATTTCAATCGGACCCCTCCTTCCCCACCAATTTTGAGTAATATAACTTATTCGTACTTATTCAAAATACATTATTAAAAACTGTGGGGAGGTAAGGGACCCAATTAAAAAAATTTTCAAACAAAAGTTGTAGCTTGAAGTTTTACAAATACTTTTAGTTCTTACAAAAATTTCGATTGGACCCCTCCCTCCCTTCCTTCCTTCCAATTTTGAATATAACGTATTTATGTAGCACTGGACTTGGTAAAAAATTCAAGGTGAGCAAATGAATCAGCAAGAGCTCTCCGTAAAAATAGCCGATCGTGTATATTGCACAGGTACAGAGAGCTACAGACAGAGACACCCAATCGTGTAGCAGGCTTAATTATAACAACCTGAACGACGCTTGTGTGTGATAACGTGCCAGTTATTCGTAATTAAAAGGCATGCTCTTTTTTTTTTTAATGTCTTCCGTTGTATCTAGTAGAAAACGTATTAATTAATTTGAGGTAATGAGCGAAATATGTAATTAAGGTTCGCGCGACGTGTTTTTGTTTGTTCGTATCTATGTACTTGATACCTGGCGAACGAATCATTAAACATGGAAGTAGAAATTCACACTTGCCAAGTAACAATCTCCCGTATCGTGTCGAGTACTTTGCATATTATAGGTACCTTACTTACCACGCATCAGGTAAATTGACTCTAATCTGTCATCATTAAGCTTAGCTCTACGTGTTATAAGTTGATTAAAATTTGCTTCCAGCTTTTCTGCGCTGTTTTCGTTGCAGCTAGGTCGACTTTTACTTCTGCTGGTTGTAAATAATCCAGAGTAGAGTACCTAGGAGCTCTCGAGACGTATTGCATTTCATTAAAACGTTAATCTAGTGAATAAAAAATTAGCCAGGCCATCACCCAGCGATTCCATCACACCTGTTAGCAGCTCGCGATTGTTTTCATTCCACTACGAGCGAAAGAGAAGACGCTGGAAAAGATCAGCACATAAAATACAAATGGCACGTTTGGAAACGTATATCGTCTGCGGAGACTGAAGACTGAGCCGAGTGAAGTTATTAATGATAGCTTAGCGTGACGATAAATACTTAAAGAAAACTGTGAGCAGTTTCATCTTGACAAGAGAACGCGTACTACCACGTTCCTTGCTTGGTTCTTTACCCATCAACACCGTCTTGCGCGCCGTCTCGCTCTTCTCACCGTTGACTACTCATTTCCAGTACACGTCAACTCATTATAAAAGCCCAGCCTAGCTGACATCGGCGGAGACGGCTTTACCTTAATGTATCGGCGCGCAGCCCGCTTCGAAGAAAGCAGCTAAAGTAGCCCGACGGCAAGTTGTAATCGGTACGACATCGTGTAAGCTTGTCCTGTCATAGGTGATTGATTGAAGTGGATTATGGGCAGCGGCGTGTAAATGCGTACCTCGACATACACGTACTACATCGTCTTTTTTATACGCTCGTCTCTCTCTCGCTCGCTACGTCTCACCGAGCTTGGTTTTTTTCCTCCGTCTCTCGGTACACCATCGAGTCCTATGCTCCGGTCGCAGCCAGGCTTCTGTCTTCTGTCATCTCTATCTGCTCGACATCTGTATTTAATACTTTATTCTTCATCGCACTCTGCTAACAAGTAAAACAACCCATCTCCAGCGTAGATTCTTAAACGGTTAAACGAACTGCGTTAAATATCGCACGCATATTAGCACCATTTCGCTCTAGTTACCCCTTCGTATTTTACGTACATTTGTTTTTGATTTCTGTCCATCGTAACGCCGATCATTTCCTTAGCTTCTAAAGCGTATCAATGGATGCCTGTTTCGTATTAACAAGGCGCAACGTTACCGATATATGTTTACCATAAACCTACAGGTTCATTCCATTTCGTTTCTTTTTCTTCTCACAAAAAAACAGAAAAAAAAAATTGAAAGGACTCCTCGACTAGTACTACTCTTTTCAATGGAATACTTATTTGAGATATGCGACTGTCTAATGGAATTTTTTAAACATTAATTTTTTTGATAAATAGGCATGTGACGAAACGATATACTCGACGTTGAGAAAACGCTTTATAATACGTACGTATTTTACCCGCACAATCTCACATGAGCATATTTTCACGTCATTTTGAGTGATTAAGCTGTTATTTATGGTACAACGAGTGTGAGTGTTGTTTGTTTGCCTTTTGTTTTTATTTCTTGTGCAACAACGATAAACAGCTTAAAGTGTTGGAAAATATACCAACGGTGATAATTTGTTGGGAACGTAGCAGTGTAGCAGCGTTGAAGAAATTCCAAAAGCTTATAATTTTATCTGGGTAAATTTTCGTGAAAAGTTTATTACAGTTAATTTTTTTACAAACGTCAAAATACCAAGTACGTACAAATTGCCTGTCTAGTCCGAAAAGAAACTTGATCTCTTTTTTTTTTTTTTTGGAGAAATGGGGAGACTAGAATAAGTGAAAGAAGATCAGCTTAGAAGTACTTTTTTATTTTCTCATTTTTTATTGAGACGAAAATACTGTTTGCGATGAAGCTAATTGATTCGAACAAATGCGCGAAGGTGGCCAGAATTTTAACGAAATGGTGTAATTTTTTGTAAGAAACTTGAAAATAAGTTTAGGGTTTTTTTTTTGGTAATTGAGAAAACCCTGATGAGAAGTATTTTTTTGAACAGTTATTTGGGAGTGTTTTTGTATTTCGATTTTATAACTTTTTTTTTTTTTTTTTTTTAGGATTCCTTGAACTGGTGTTTGTTTAATGAAAGTGAAAGTGTTTTTGGAGATGAGCACACTTTTCAGAAAAATATTCTCATCAATTTTTTTTTTTTTTAAGGGAAGAGAGTTCTTTTTGTAGAAGACTTTTTTTCGAAAGAAGAAAAATTTCTTTTTCATTTTTATGAAAATATCCTTTTTTGTGTCACTCTCACTTTGGCTTTTAAAATCAAATTTTCATTTTGAAAATATTTTATGCGAATATTTTACAGAAGAGTTGAAAAATGACTCTGGAACCATCCTAACCTATAAAAAATAGATGTCAAGAAAATATTGAAAAAGTTGTTTTAGCTGAAAAATATAAGTACGAGAGTATGTATCTTGAAAAATTTTCTGAAAAAATTGTCACTCAACTTTAAAAAAAATCGTCCAGGAAGAAAAAGTCTTGAAAATTTTCTTATTCAAAAATTGAGAAAAAATATTGAAAAGTCGAAAAGATATGCTTTGAAAATTTTCTCGAAAAATTGTCAATTTGCCTGAAAAAATCATGAAAATTTTTTGAAAAAAAAAACTAAATAGGTTTATTGTTTAAGAAGTAGATCTACGTATGAGTAAAAAAATAGATCTTCAATAAAAAGATGAAAGTTTATAAAAAATTGTCCTAAAAAGACTTTTCGAAGGAAAAATTACGTCAAAATTAGTTAGTAAAATTATTTCTAAAAATTTTTTCTGAAGAAATAGACTGTTTTAGGCATAAAAATTATGAAAAATTCTTGTATACAAAATTATTTGTAGAGAAATCCTATGCCTAAAAAATATACCCATCTATTGAAAAATATTTTTTTAGTGAAAAAAACATGTTTTAAAAGTTTTTACAAAGAACAGAAAACCAGTTTAATTCAAAAGGGTTACTCATTAATTTAAAAAAAATTTAAAAGTTATTGACGAATTATATCTTTAAAAAAATCTATAAAAATAAATTGTACCAAAAAAATTATTTGAAAAAACTTGATTCAAATTTTTTTTTTTTTTTTTTTTTTTGAAAAAAGTTCTGAAAAGTTTTATGAAGATAACCTAGAAAAAATATTTTGAAAATTGTTTCAGTGAAAAATTTATGATTTAAATTTTTTCAAAAAAATACCAGTTCATTTCAAAAAAAAAAATCAACAATCAAAAAAATTGTTGAAAAATTGAAAGAATTTTTGGTAAATTTAAAAAATATATACAAACTTGTAAGTACAAGTGAGAAAAAAAAATGACAAAAAGGTCTCTCGAGGAACAGAAAGAAACTGTTGAAAAATTATTCTAACTTGAAGAAATTGTTTGGTGAAAAAATGATATCAAAGGAATTATTTTAAAAAAAAATTCAAGGAATGTATTCACAAAATTTAAAAAAAAATTTAAAAATTCATAAAAGAATTATTGAAAAATAATTTTTGTCAAATATACTTATTCATGTTTAACCCCCACCCCCCCCCCCCCTCCTCCCCAAAAGATACCAGTTTATTAAACTTAAAAACTTAAAAAATTGAAGTTATACATCTCTACAAAAAATTTTTTGGGGGGGAATTACTTCGAAATATTAACTTTGAATTTTCTAACAAAAAATGCTAATTTGCTAAAATGAAAAAAAAAAATCAAAAATCCTTCAAAAATAAAAAAATAAAATGTTCCTCGCAAATTTTTTGGAAAAAAAAACGAAATGAATGTAGATATGAAAATAGAAGGGGAAAGTTGTTGAAAATTAAGTATTCCAAAGTAATCTTCCAAAGAAAAAATTTTATTTGAAAAAACTATACCTTACTTCAAAATATATTGGAAAGAAAATTCTGAAAACTTTTTTCACTGATAAAAATCATTGATAGATAAATCCCCACTTGGAAAAGTATTAAAATAATAATTTCATTTTTTTTAAATGTTTAAATTGATATTTAGAGAAAAATTCTCTTGAAAAAAAAATTTAAAAATTATCACTTATTGTTAAAGGAAAGTTCTTCAAAATAAACTTAACTGCATTTCTAAAAAAGAGTTCACTTTCACCGAAAAAGGTTCATTGGTGAAAATTTGTTTTTTGTTTTTTTATTGATTTTGTCAATTGGAATTTTAGAATCAGGGTAAATAAAATAATTTCTCAGCACCGAAGTTATTTTTATTCAATGTTTAGAAACGCCTTTGAAGGAATTCATCAAACTTTTTTGGGTACTTTAATGGTTTCGTTTTTACAATTTTTTTTTTGAATTTTAGGTTCTCCAAGTTTTTAATTTTTTAATTCTATTTCATTTTTCAAGTTTTTCATTTTTTTCAATTGGAATTATTTTTTATACGTTTAATTCTGTTCAATGTTTCTTTTTAAAAATTTTATTTCTGCTTTTTCTCTTTTTTGTTCTGTTTCAATTTTTGATTTTTTGCAATCAGTGTTTTTTATTTTCAGTTTTCCTTTGATGGTCAGTCATGTTGATTTTTTGTACGAATTTTATTCGTTTAATTTTCAGTTTAATTCAATTTTTTTCATTTTAAAATTTTT
Source organism: Balanococcus diminutus (assembly GCA_959613365.1). NCBI lineage: Eukaryota > Metazoa > Arthropoda > Insecta > Hemiptera > Pseudococcidae > Balanococcus > Balanococcus diminutus. The sequence goes on along the minus strand of OY390716.1, from coordinate 57,485,341 downwards.
TATTTCAATTTTTTTCCCATTTATAATCTACATAGGTATTTTCACTTTCGTTATTTTGTTTAATTTTTGATAGTTTTTCTTTTTTTTTTTTCTACCATTTTCCAATTTTCAATTTTCTTCAGGTGTAAAAATCATTTAAATTGTTTCTAAAGTTCAATTTTTGTTCTAACTTCATTTTTTTTTTTTTTTTTGGTTGTGAATTCAATTTTAATTGTGATTTTTGACTAATTTTGTACCTACGATTCATTTTTTCTATTTTTAATTTCATTTGATTTTTCATGTTGATTTCTCCTCATTTTAAATTACTACCTCCGAGTGAATGAATCAGGCTCCCGAGAAATGTTTGGAATTTATGTGTATTTAACGACTTTAAAGTACATTTATTGCAGTAGTTATTTTTCATTTTATTTCTTTTTTCGCAGAAAATGTCACAAATTTTTAATTTTTCATCCATTTTATACTACCTAACAATTTTTTAAACCTCGTTTTCCATTACAATTTTCCAAGAATTAATCAAACCACCAACTTGATACTTGGTTTCAACCAAAGGAACACGTTAAAAAAAAAAGGGAATTAAATGATGGAAAATGGTTTACAAATCTGCATACCAGTACCACTCCACGATCATCAATCAACCACCGGAAGAATTTTTTCTCGCTATTTTCTACTCGGTATTTATTTATTATTGATTCTGCCGAGTGAATCTCGGCGTTGGAGCATTCGCATGCGGACTACATATTTAGCAATAGGTTGTCGAGCTATCGAATAAATCATGGTTCGTGGTAAGATAGCCTTGGACATGGTATAAAATTAAGATCTCCGCGTAAACAAGTAGTAAATCTTGAGACATACGGTAAAGGAAATACTATGTGTTAGTTGGTTATATTATATCGAGTGTGTATCTTGTAGCGAGCAATCCGAGTCGGCGGCTCCTTTTAATAATACGTACATTCAATCCGCGCACGCCAATCAAATGAGTAAATGAAGAAGATAATATCAAAGTCGAAATACCATGTAGATACGAAGGACGGACGGGAATGCAAGCAGAGAGAGAGAGAGAGAGAAAGACAAGAAGAATGATAAAAGAATTGAAACTCACTAAGAAAAGAATGAAAATGATGATAAAAAAAAAAAATAATAATAAAAGAACTAGCACAATTACTGTACTAAAAACATAAATCATGTGTAGTGTTAATTAGAATGTAGTAAGCTGTTACGTTTTACACTGCGACTATAAATCAAACGGACTATATATAATAAATTATAAATAAGAATTCGCGTTACCGACTATTGCTAAAGAGGCGGCGGACTCCATAAATATACATAATACACGTTATAAATATACATTAGAATTTAACGATAAACAACCTAACTGCTAGTAAATAATAATACATGACCCATAAAGCCGTTTGCATGTAGAGGAAATACAAGCCTATTTTAACTGTCGAAACTAACGACGTAGCAATAAACAAAAACAGTAATTTATTATCGAAATTACTATAATTTCAAAATCATATTGATTCCAAACCTCTGAAAATGTTTCACAATGAGTTTTCTATGTACCATAGTGTATGCATATGTAGCCAACTATAGCGATGTATGGTGTATCGAAGGTCTAGCTCATCGCGACGTAAATGACCCGATGATGGTGAATTTCCTTCCATTTTCTGACTAGCAATTTTCACCATCTTCGTGGGGAATTTACTGCTGACATGGCAGTGTGTTTTTGCCGGAGAACTACAAATATTTCATTTTTTTGTTTTTTTCGTAGGCTGATCAATAAGTATGCATGTGTGGAGTTTTGCTGGGTGGATATTAATTTATGGTTTTTGTTTGTTTCAGATGTTTTCGAAGATGAAGTCATCCGCCATCATTGTCGTGTTTCAAAAGATCCCTTGGGTGTATTGAAGTTCCATATATTTGCTGTAAGTTTATTCTTATTTTGAAATTGAGAGAATTTCTCTATTTTTTAGTCATAAGTAAGATCTCAGAAGAAGGCTCATTTTCTCGTTGAAAGGTTGAAAGAGGTTTCTAAATTGATAGTCTGTTCAAAAAAGATAAAAGAAAAAATTTATAAAATTTACTGACATTGTATTGAAAAAAAATTGTCTATTTTATAAAATTGAAATGTTGGTTGAAAAATTGGCTGTGATGTGACTGTATAATCTGTTGAATAAAAGAAATCGATTTTTATTAAATTAGAAACATCAGAAAACTATCAAAAAAAAAGTATTCAACTTATCATGCGTCTCAAATTTGGTCAGTGTATCATGATTACAAAATTGATCGATTTTCAAATTCAAAAATAACTACTGATCTCAAAATTTAAAAATTAATTGTTCTATTGAAATAGAAAAAAAAATCGAAAATGGTCAATTTTTCAAAATTAGGAAATGAATCGATTTATTCAAATTTAGGTAAGTAAATATAAAAAAATTTAAAAAATACAGAAAATTTGTCAGGATCGAAATAATCAAATGTTTCATTGAGATTGAAAAATACAGTTTGTTGAAATAGAAAAAAATCTCAAAAAATGGCTCAATTTTCAAAATCAAAAAATCAGTGCATTTATTGAAATCAAAAAAGGGCCACTTTTCAAAAATCAAAGAATTGATTGATTTAATCTGTGTTCATAAAAATAATTTGACTTGTCTAAAATTGAAAATGGAATAAGTTTTTTAAAATAAAAAAAAAATCGTATACCTAAAATTTAAATTACTCAATGAAAAGTTTATTGAATTGTATAAATCAAAAAATTGATCAGTGAAAAAATTGGTTGATTGATCAAATAATTAAAAAAAAAAACAAAAAAAAACAGCTTCTTTATCAAAATTAAAAAATTGTTCAATTAAGTAGGTAATTGAATTCAAAGAATTAGCCCTAACTGATTTATCAGTCAAAAAAAAAATCATTTTTATAGTATAGGGATCGAAAAATTGAAAAAAAAAAATAATATAATTTTTTTAAGAATAATTATTTATTTTCAACCTTTGAAATAAAAAATTAGTCCTTTTGTAAAAATTAAATCATTGATATTTTTATATAATTTATGTCAGTTTATCAAAATCTAAAAATTTGTTCAATTCTTTGAAAGCAATAAAATTATTCTTTTGTTCAAAATGGAGAAGATAGTAGAATTTCATCAAAATCAAGAAATCAACTTATCATAATCGAAAAATTTGGTCGATTCATCAAAATGAAAAAATCTATCCTTTTATCAAAATAGAAAAATTAGTCGATTTGCCAAAATAAAGATAAATTGGTTAATTCTTCAAAATTCAAAAAATTGCACAGTTTTTCAAAATAGACCCAAGTTTAATTTTTTAAATAGCTACCTAATGAAAAAAAATATATATGAGTATTTTACAATAATTGAAAAATTGTTCGATTTATCGAAGTATGTAGTTGAAAAATTGATTGATTTATTTTCTTAAAAAAGTTGTCGATTTATTGAAATTAAACAAATCTGCCCATTTTTATGAATTAAAAAAAAAACGTAAATTTTTCGAAATGTAAAAAATCAGCTAATTTGTCATAATCAAAAAGTTGATCGATTTATTAAAATAAAAAATAAAAAATAGCCCATTGATCAAAACTGAAACATTGTTCGAATAATTGAAATCCATGTAGTCGATTTATTGAAGCAAAAAAAAAAAAAAAAATGGTCAGTGCTATAAAGATTTTTTTTTAAATTTTAAAATCCCTGCTGTCCTTCCATAAGGCAATTTTGTATATTTTAGTTTTTTTTTGAAGTGATAGCACAAACTATAAAAAAACTTGTATTTTTTGTTTTCATTTTGTAAAACTTTTCATTTTTGTGTAGTTTTTCTCTGCAAAAATTTTAATGTTTGGCTGATTGCAGTTTTTTTAATCATGCAAAATTACTTTATGTCGTCCTTTTTGAAAAAATATACCTAAATTCTTAACAACTTTTTATATCTGACAAACGATCATTTTTTTTGTTCAATTTTTAGCACAATTTTTATTTTTTCCCATTTTGAACAATAAATTCTTATTTTCATAAAAATTTAATTTTCAATCTCAGTTTTACCTCATTTAAAATAAATATTTTTTCTTTTCGTCTTTTTAGCCGATTTTTTTTTGCAATTATTTTCAAATCTCAAATGTTTCAATTTTAATCACTTTTTTATTTTTTGCGATAACTAGATAATTCATTTCTCTGCATTTTTTTTCATTCTAAATTTTTTCATGTTGCACAATTTTTAACTTTTGCATAATTTCTGATTTTTGAATAATTTTTATTTTTTCAAATTATTTTGAATCATTTTTATTTTTGTAAGTAGGTAGAATTTTATTTTTAATCCAGTTAGATTTTGAAGTTTTTCATTTCTGAGTGATTTTTAATTTTTTTTCCATGCAAAATTTTTTATGTTGCACTGTTTTTGATTTTTCGCAGTTTCTAATTTTGGTGAAATTTTTAATCCTCGAATCACTTTTTACTCTTGAATAATTTTTAGTTCTGTGCAGTTTTTGACTTTTATTCAATTTTTTACCATCAGATTTTCATTTTTTTTTTAATTTTGGAAAATATTTAAATGTGGCACAATTTTTGATTGTTTTCAATTTGTCATTTTTGAATATTTTTATTTTTGTGCAATTTTTAATTTTTTGCGGTTTTTCATATTTTTAATTCCTATGAATGATTAATTTTTTTCGAATTGGTCAAAACTTGAAAAATAAGTGATTTCATCAAAATCAGTTTTCGATTTATCGAGTCCGAAATTAAATAATTTTTCCAAGTCCAAAAAAAAGTGTATACTTATACCATGCTAAATGTTCAATTTTTCAAGATTGCTTGAATTTTTAAAATCCAAAAATCGACTAATTTGAATTTGATAAATTCATCTTATAAAAATAAATCGATTTTTAAAAATCGAAAAAATGATCGTTTTATCCAATTAAAAAATTGTTCAATTCTTCAAAATCAATTTTTTTTAATTTTAAACATTTTTTGAAATTTTTGGATTTTTTTAACAGTTTTTTATTTTAAGAAATACAAATCAAATTCATTTTTCATAACATTTTTCATTTTTAATTTTTAATTTTTTTTTTTTTTTTGTTAGAAGATATCATTATAAAAAATGATTGATTCACCAATAGGTATCTAAATACTTTATTTTACTGTAAATGAAAAATGAATAATTTTTTTTCAGGTCAGGTGAAGCGAGCCTACTGCACCTGGAGATTCATGCAGAGAGTAAGTGTTTAATTATACTTGTACAACTTTAAAATATAGGCCTAAAACGGTATAAATACTACATTAATACTATAAATACTCAGATAAAAAACCAGATACCATAACGACGAGAGTCTAAGTACGAACAAGTATTTATGCAGCAAAAAATGAATAAAATGATCGTACTGAGAATACACCCGTACCCGTATAACTTGCATACTTATAGTTTATTCATCAGGAAGGGGAGGAAAAAGCCCAAGCTCAGTTAGCCAGTCATTCCTACGCAGCTCTACGCTACATAATATTACTCCAACAGCTCCAACGAAACAAAACGTGACATTGGGAACCCCCTGGACAGGGTAAATGTAGGTATACGTGTTCGGTATATGAAATATGAATTTCGTTTTCCTTCATCGGTCGTAAATTTGAATGAGTTTAATAATTTCTTCTTTTTTTCTCCTCCAACCTCTCATTCGGTCTTTCTCTTTTTTACTCGACTTTATTTACGACGATTTGATACGTACCTATGTATACATACATAAGAAAGAGGGACGTGCACCGCAGGCCGCGGCCGGCACGGCACGGGTACGCACGCGCACGGTGCACTCGTGAAAGAACATGTAAATCGCTGTAGGCGTGTCGCGAGCTTTAATATTGCACATAAGCTATCAATTTAGCCGACGGTATTTATTTATGTGTACGGTATACGCTTAGGCTTCGGCTTCGGCGTGTTATTACTCTTAATAAATATAACATTATCCGGCAATTAAATGGAATAATTTAATCATATACGTGCGTGAGTGTGTTTGTAACTCGGCCAGCCTATGTGTATTGTGAATAAAATAAGTATATACCTGTGTTGCGAATCGTATACCGTACGTAAATGCACCCTCTTCGATAAACCGTTTTAGTCACGCGAAACACTATGCCCTGGTTTGAGCTTTTATCCGCTAAAGTAAAGCGAATTAAAAGCGTTTGCGAAAGAAAATGCATTCGATAAAATGGATTTTGCTTTGGCTCGAAAAGTTTGAGCTGCGTGCTTGACTACAGTTTCTACGTTTCCATTGCTCACTGTGGTAAATTGAAAATGCTTTGTAGTCGATTTGAGAATAAGGTATGGTGAAGTTTTTAGGAGCAGGGTGTGTGGATGATTTTGATTTGAAAGTTATGAGAGTAATTTGGAAAAATTTGCAGAAATTGTTGATTGCTTTCAGTAGTGGGAAAAATAAATGTCAATTTTATATATATTTTTCTTTAGTTTTTTATCGTTTTCAAAATTTTATAAAAATTTGAAATTTGCAAATTTGCAAATTTTAGTAAATTTTTGAAATTGTTAGAAATTTAGCTAAATTCTCAAAAAATTTAAAGCAGGTCGATTTTCAAAGTTTTCATAATCTAGTCATTTTTTAATTTTATTAAATTTAAAAATTTGATGAATTTTCAAAATTTAAAATTCAATCAATAAAAAAAAAACAATTGTTAAAAAGTATATCAATTTTTACTTACTTCAAAGTTTAACAAAAAATGAATTATTCAAATTTTCAATTTTTAAGTGGGTAAATTTGGTCTGTTTTTCAAAAAACTTGAAAAATACAATTTTCAAAATTTTGTCATTTTTAAATTCTAATTAATTTTCAAAGTTCAGCTAAATTAAAAAAAAAATTGAATCTCAATAACTGTAAAAGTTTAATGAATGTTCAAGATTTTTAAAATTGGATAAAAATTGAAAATTTTCAAAGTGTCACCATATTTCCAAAAAAATTAAAAAGAGTGGGTTTTGATAGATCTTTCAAGTTTTAATATTATCAAAATATTATGTCAATTTTGCATTTTTAAATAAATTTATTTCAAAAAGTTGGCGAAATTAAAATTGTCAAAGTTTGATTATGATTAGGTACCTAACTATGTTTAAAATTTTAGAAACTCAACCAAAATAGGTATATTTTCAAAATTTTAAAAAATTTTAAAAAGTCAATTTTGAAAATTTTTATCATTTTTTACAACTTACGAAGTTCAGTAAAACAAAAAATAAAAAATAAAGCTCACTTATACCTGAAAGTTTGAACAATTTTACTATTTTCAAAATTCAATAAAAACGGAAGAGTTTTAAATTTTCAAAATAATACTTATTAATTTTGATAGGTCAACCAAATTTTTAGAAAATTGAGAAGGACTAGTTTTGGATGTTTAATGGATCTTGAAAATTATCAAAATTTTCTTAACTGAAAAACGTCAATAATAATTATATCAATTTCTAAATTAAGAAGTCATTTGTACCTACAAATAAGAATAATGAATTTTTACGATTATTAAAATTCGTCAATTTTGAATTTTTTAATAAATTTCTTAAGTTTAAAAAAATTCTTAATTGACAAATTTTGATTAATGTTCAACAGTTTGGAAATTTAATTTTTAATTTTTAAAAAAATTAAAAGTGTCAATTTTGATCCCCTCCCCCAATTTTTACAATTTGCGAAGTTCAGGAAAAATGGAAAAAATTAAAATAAAAGTTTGTTCGATTTTACTCCATTTAAAAAATTTAATAAAAATTAGAAATTTTCAAATTCTCAAATGAGATTAATTTTTGAAGCTCAGTCAAGTTTTCAAAAAATTGAAAAGGCTTAGTTTTGAATGCTAAATGATTCTTTAAAATTATTATCAAAACTTTTTTTATTTTGAACTAAAAATTTTTAATGATTGAGTACCTTACTAGATCAATTTATAAATTAAAAATCAAATTGCCAAAATCAATGTTTACCATTTTTCAAATAAATTAAATAGATTGAGTCAAGGGTTTAAAAAATTTAAAAATACCAATTCTCAAAATTCAATCAGTTTTTACAACTTCTAAAATTCAGCAAAATAGAAAAAAAAACTCAATTGTAAAATTTTTTTTTTTTTTAGAATTTGCAAAAATTTAATAAAAAAAAAATAAAAAAATTTAAATCTTAAAATCAGATCAATTTTTTGAGGTTAGCTAAATTTTAAAAAATTGAAAGGGTCAGTTTTTGGTGTTTGATCAATTTTCACAATATCATAATTTTTTTCAACTTTGAGTTTTCAAATAAATTTTAAAAATCAGATTAATTTTTCAACTAAAAAGGCAATTGCCAAATTGTAATCAAATTAATCTCTACAATTTTCGAAATTGAATAAAAATTTGAAATTTGCAATTTTTTAATCATTCAAAACTAAATCACACTTTCAAAAACTTTAAAAAGTCAATTTTCAAAATTTTGGTAATTTTTAATTCCAATTAGTTTACAAGATTTGGCAAAATTTAAAAAAAATGAATGCCCATTTGTGAAAGTTTCATAATAAAAATTTTAAAATTTTTGAATTTGATCAGTTTTTGAAGTTCTGTCAAATTTTCAAAATAATTATTGAAAAGGGGACAGTTTGAATGTTCAGTCAATTTTTACAAATTTTTAAAGATCCTTTTTTCAAAAAGGATCTTAGGATCTTTTTATGTAAAAAAAAGATCCTTTAGAAAGATCCTCTATGACGTCATATATTTATTCAAATTTCAATTCTTTTTCGCTTTGTTCTACTTTAATCAGATTTTAATCTTTTTTGCTCGCAGTGTTTTGTTTAAAATATTTTTCAACATTTTTTTTTCCTGAATTATTTTCAATTTTTGTTCATTTTTTTTCAAAGAAATTTTAATTTTAGTTTAGTAAATAGGTAAATACTTGGTAATTGCTAATTAAAATTAGTTGAGCATTTTTATTATTATTATTATTATTATTTAGTTTTTTACTAAATTAAAATAAATTAATCCAATTAAATTAAATTGAATGATAATATTAGGTATAAATTCAAAAGTTAAAACTTATCTTCAACAAAATTCAATTTCAAATTCAACATTCAATTTTCAAATTTTATTTTATTAATCAGTATTATTTTTAATTTGAAATTTGAATGAAAATTTAAATCAAAATGTAACTGTGGGGTCTTGGTCTAGGACTAGGAGTGACTAATAATTAATTCTTAATTCTATACTTTTGAGTTTTGACAGCTTTGACTTTGATTTGAATTTGACCTTCAAAGTTTCGACTTGGATTTATTTTGGTTTCTTTTTTCTTTCAAATTTTAATTTCTAAAAAAAGAAAATCAAAGACGAAGTTGGAATGTTGAATGTTTTCTACTTTTTTGATTCTGAAGAAGGTGCAGTTGCAGTAAAACTAAAAAGATACAATTACCAAAAAAAAAAAAAAAAAATTACAACAGAAAGCATAAGTACAAATTATGAAACATCAAGTTGGAAATAATTTTTTTTTTTTAAGTGATCTGGATCTGAAGGATCTTTTTTTTTTTTTTTAAATGAAAAGATCCTTTTCAAAGTGATCTAAGATCCAGATCCTTATGATCCTTTTCAAAAGGATCTTAGATCCAGCAAAAGATCACGATCTGAAGGATCTTTTTGGCAAAGGATCTTGCCCATCTCTGGTTTTGATCATTTTCAATTTGATAAATTCAGACAAATTTTGAAAAATTCAATATCCAAAATTTAATCATCAGAAGAGGTGATCCTGTCCAGGTACTTACTACTTACATGGCTGGCTAGAAATCTACCCAAACCTATTCCTTTTCCCTTCTCGTCTGTCTTTACATTATTAGAAGGTGGTATTGGTCGCCATGATCGTCGACCGTCATAAATCGTCTGGCCAAACCCCCAAAGTTATAAAAAAAGGTCGTATTCGGCGACGACCAACATAGGGATCGGCAGCAAAGTATACGTACATCGGGCCAAACAACAGGTACATCAGAAAGGTGTACCAAGGCGTGTTAAAGTTGGCAAAATTGAAACATCCAAAGGCTATATAAAATGCTGGTCGGTATTTTGATATGTTATTTATATAGCAATTAACGTCGTTGAATCGAGTTGATAAAAATAATGATGCTGGCGATTACCTGAACTCGATTAGTTTTTTTTTTTTTTTTTTTTTTGTGCAGCCTGTCGCGACAGTATTGAAACAAATCGCACGGCGCTTCCGATCCTGTACAGTATACCTACGGTTATATTTATGAAATCCCTTGAGAAAATAGCCAGCTTTGGATTCGGCTTCGGCTTCAGCTTCGGGTTTCCTCCATTGAGAATACATGATCGTTAATGTCTCTCCGGCGATAAAGCTGCCTCGTAAATTACGAAATTCGTTATTACTGACGCGGATCTGCTATCTTTAACCAATGCGTATGTGTATATGGTGCCCTTTTACTCGCTTGCCTGCCTCCATGCCTGTCTCTGTCTTGTTCGCCGCCGCACTAACCTAATATTCGAGCATTATTAACATCCGCGTTAACAACCTCCTGTGTATTAAGAGATATATTGAAAAGTACCGCACCACGTCGTTTAAAATACGTATCGCGTTGTAGCCCCCCGCCCCGCCCCTCATCTCTTCTGATCGTCGTCGAGCGTTTTAACCTTCCGTGAAAATCTCAGCTCAGCGTGTCCTTAAAAGCGTTCCGTCGGATATTTGCTCGAATGTGGTAAGGGTTTAATGTACGGATACGATTTACGTATACGTTAGCTCGCAGAATTTCCTCTCAAAACGGTTATAAAGACGCATAATATGATCTTTTGGTATGTTACGTCGGTGGTATGGTGTTATTAGTGTTGGAAAAGCGATAACAGAGAGGAGGGGTGAGGGGGAGATAACGATGTTGAATTGAGTCGTCTTGAAGTTTGATAATTTTTTTATAAATTTTTTGTAATTTTTTCAAGTTTTTTTTTTTTTTTTTTTTTTTGCAGAAGATGAGAAACATTTTAGTGATCTCTGTAACATTTTTCATTAATTTAGACTATATTTTGTATATTGACTACTTTTACAATATTTTGATCATTTCTCAAACTCTCATTTTTTCATTTTTTCAATTTCAATTTTTTTTTTCATCGAACAGAAATTGTTTGTCTTCATAATGATTTTAATTGAATTTTCTTAACAATTTTTACTCGAATAGCTTGATAAATTTGTTTACATGGAAGTGGATCGGTTTTTTTTTAATTTTACGAAGCACAATACTAAATTGATACTTGATATTAGAAATTGAAGGGGAGGGGGTGCTTCAATCGAAATTTTTGTTTTATCAAAAGTATTGTTAGAACTTCAAGCCATAACTTTTGTTTGAAAATTTTTTCAATTGTACCCCTCTCTCCCCTCCACTTTCTCATTACTCTTCATAGGTATACTTCTGAAAATTAAATGAGTGAGATAGAGTTTAATTGGAAATTTTTTCAAACAAGAGTTGTAGATTGAGGTCATAGTAAATAATTTTGGTTGCGTTATAAAATTTTCTATTGGATCCTCCCCCTGCCTCCTTCCAATTTTGCATATAATACGACTCAGATACTTATATTATTAAAAACTGGGGGTGGTAGGGGTTAAATTGAAAAAAATTTCAAACAAAAGTTGTAGTTTGAACTCCTAGAAATAATTCATATTCTTACAAAAATTTCGATTGGACCCTTCCTCCCCTCAAATTTTGAATATCAAGTATCTACTCAGTGTCGTATGTACTTTGTCAAATTCAACAGCAATGATTCACACTTTCATGCGAACATTAAATTTATCAAACTAGACTCGAGTCAAATTTTTGACATATAATTATGTAATTATGAGCGAGCTTGTATGAGTAATTGAGTATATACCTACAGGGTGTCCGGTGTCCTCTGTCCAGCTGTCCTATAAATCCCGTGAATTTGATAAAAGATAAATTTCTAGATGATTGCCGATTTTACAATATTTAAAAAAAAAATCAATTTGTATTTTCAGCCAATGTCTGTTTGCTTTCAGTTTCATTCCTTTTTCTTCTATTTCAAACTTGTTTACTGAAACATCAATTTGTTTTCAATTTGGGCAAATTTAAAACTTTTCAGTATCAGTCGTTTTGAAATGTTTTTAAAAATTTTTATTCTCCTTTAATTTTAATTTTTTTTTTTTTTAATTTTTCAATTTTCACATTGAATAACATTTTTTTTTTGATTTCAAGTTTTATTTTCAATTATTATTTTTTTGAATTTTATTACAATTCTCAATTTTCGTTTTTAGTCAATTTTGAGTTTTTGTTTGTTTTCAAATTTTCTTACAATTGTCAATTTTTCAATTTTTCACAACTGAGGGATCGTTTGTAAAAACAATCATAGTCAAAAATTTGAAGAAAAAAATTACTTACTTCTTTTTCTAAACTGAAATTTTACGAGAAAAACGATGGTGATAGGTATATAAGTTTTTAAAAAAAAACTTTGCCATTATCAATTTTTTTCAATTTTAAAAGTACGTGTTTTAACTGAGAACGCAACCATATAGTCGACATTTTCAAAGGGGAAATCGTAAAATTTTTCAAAATTTGAAAAAAAAAATTATTACGTTTCTTGACATACCTAATGGAAAATTTTATGAACAATCAACACCCCTGAATAAAATTTTTGCCCCCAAACATGATTTGAGTACGTTATTTTGATCTCATGTAAAATTCGATTTTTTGACTATGGCTGTTTTTACAAAAGACCCCTCAATTAGTTTATAATTTTATTCAGTTTTTGGCCTTTTAAATCTTTTTTTTTTAATTTTTAAAATTCTTTTTTCTCTAATTTTAGATTTTTAAACCAATTTCTTTCATTTTTTAGTACTTGTTTATTTCTAATTTTCAATTTTTCGAGTTCACTCATTTTTCCATTTTCTTCAATTTTTGATTTTTAACAATATCTGAATTCCGTTCAGTGATAGTTTTTGATTTTTCAGTTTTCAGTAGTTATTTTAAAATTATCATTGATCTAAAAAAAAAAAAAAAAAAAAAAATGTTTCGTGGGAATGGCGGATTTTTTTGAAGGCGTGAAAAAAATTGAGTGTAGGTAAATTGGCCATCTAATCACTAATCAGAATGAGATTTTTGAAGGATGCAACAATATTTTCCCTATTCTAAATGAAATGTTCATGCCTATTTTCCTCACATTTTATATTCACTTCGTCATATTTAACGACTTTTCGTGACATTTTACGTATCAATTTTCGAAGCATTTTGTTGGTTTTTCTCAAAACTCTCTAGGTTGAGTCACATTTTAACAATTTTATTGCTTTTTTAAATGGATTTTCTTCTTCCATACGTTTTCTCTCTGCTTTAGACGGTGCAAGTCGTCCTCTATTGGACATATCTTTGGTTTGTGTGCGGTCTCCACCTGCCAGAAAAATTCATTAGACCATCACGCGACAAAATTACATCGCCAATAACTCAATATGTATACAGGGAAGATTTTGAAAGCATTTCACTATCCTCCTAATGGCGACATTTAATCAACCCATTGGAAACTACATTCGTATAATGTCTCAGTTGGTGGAAAAAAATCGCCTATATTCGATATGTCATCGCGACTCCCGCGGTGCATCTCCAAATATAGAATCTACATTTGGGATTCGGTTGACGAAAAGTTGGAGGAAAAAGAATTCCTGCGGGTAATTTAGTAAATTAGGCGCGGTACAGTCGTACGCAGGCAGATACCAGATAGGCACCTTGTTGTTGGTCTTTAGCTTTGTTCCTCTCTTCATCTCGAGAGTAAAGTGTAATATTAAGTTGCAACCGTGTACTAATCCCACGTCTTTAGTGCTGAAGTACATACGTAGGTGCTGGGTATATGTATTAAATTATCTGACAAGATAAAAACATGTCTTCATAGCTTTCATATATCAGCGGCAGTTTGTGTAAATACGCATTAAATGCGAACATGTCTTACAGAAGCATAAAGTAGTCCGTATACATACGGTGTTAAATTATTACATTGCACGTAATCTTTAAAGAGTAATAATGTATATTCTGTAATGTACATAAGCATTGATATATAGTCGCAGTTTGTACCATGAACGCGTACTCCGCTCGTACTGCACATTGCATATAGTATATATTGTCAACTCGTTTTTAAACAATAATACATAGTCGACTCGTCCCCGTTATTATACATTTCATACCGTGTGCCTGTGCCTCTGCTGCTTGTCTCTCTCTCTATGTCTATGATTGTGTGGCTGTGTATCTATACACTGTGGCTCTGCTTGTATGTACTTACTTATGGCACTACCACTGTAAGTCTGTCTTTGTATACCTACTTGCACTTGTATCTCATAGACTGGTACGCGTCGATTGTGTACTTAAAGTTATACCTTTAGATATAATTATGAGTCTCGAGTGTTTTACTGTATGTTTGATTGCTACTGTGCCCCTTTTTTTCCCATTTGTCAATATGTTGTGTGGATCTGTGTACACATTGCGTGAGTACTTGGAATGCTTTCTGAGGATATCGATCGAGAAATGAATGAGACGTAGAAAATGGCGTCAGTTTGAAAAATTGTTATTTCGTATTGGCACCTGGTTTGCCTCCTCACCCACGCTGAGTTTTAAAGTAATTTTTTCCTGAAAAAATAGGTAGAGTAAAAGTTCTGTTTTTGGTCTAGAAGTCTTACTTTTTTGAAGAAAGAATGAGAGTAAGAGTAAGATTAATTTCAAAAACACAATACAGTAACAAACGACTAAATCTCAACATTCCCTCATATTCAAAAGAGAGGCTAAAGTGAGAGAACCCTCTAATGGCAGAGTGTGAGCAGTAAAGTTGCACATGCAAACTACCATGAACAGTCGAAATATTGGGAATTTTGTCCAAAAATTCTGAAGAAACCCTATTAAAAAATTTAAAAAATGATTTGCAAAAGTATTTTTTTTATGCAGTAAATTAGGTGGGTACAAAATAAATTTTCAACGTCGTTCGTATTATTATTATTTTTTTGTTGAAAAATTGAAATAATTTTTTCACGAAATATCATTTCTTCAATTATTCAAAAAAAATCTCCACCCTGGCTCTATAGGCAAAATTTCCTATTGGGCGTTTCCACGAAGCCAAAAAAAAACAAAAAGTTTTTGTTTACATTCGAACTGGGAGTCGTCGGAGTGAAAACACATAAGACACAATGGTAATATTCATCAGAATAACTCGAAAAATATCATCTCAACAAAAAAAGTGCAAGAGACTTTTTTTTCTTAAAATTAAAAAATCTTTCCATTCATATATAAAAAAGTTAATTTAGCGGCATTAGTGAATTTTTGGGAACATAGATGAATTTTTGGGGCAAATTCACTAATGTCGCTAAATTAACTTTTTTATATATGAATGGAAAGATTTTTTAATTCTAAGAAAAAAAAGTCTCTTGCACTTTTTTTGTTGAGATGATATTTTTCGAGTTATTCTGATGAATATTACCATTGTGTCTTATGTGTTTTCACTCCGACGACTCCCAGTTCGAATGTAAACAAAAACTTTTTGTTTTTTTTTGGCTTCGTGAAAACGCCCAATTGAAAAATTTTCGAATATTTTTTTTGCTGCAAAAATGTATTGGCAAAAGGTATTAAAAAAATGGAAAATTAAATTCTTTTGTCAAAATATTTTTTTGAATTTCCAACAAAAAGTTTTGAAGAATTCTCTACAATTTTTTTTTGTAAAAATGCAGTAAACTTAAAAATAAATGTTGTTGTTGTTGTTATTGTTCTTTTTTTCACATAAAGTTAATAATTCTTTGATTTAATTTTAAAGCCTAAAACAAAACAAAAAAAAAAACATTATTTCGTTTTTTGTTAGATATTTTCAAAATTTAAAGTTTCGTTTAATTTTTCATTTTTTTAGTTTTGTTTTGTTTTTTGCTCAATTTCAGATTTCCTTCATTTTTTCGTTATTTCGTTTTGTTACGTTTCACAAGTGATGAAGAAATGGCTTTTGAACCATTCCTACAAAGAAATGAACGTAAAAGAGGATTTAAAAAGAAAAATCCATCTAACAAATTTTTTTTTTTAAAAATGGTAGAAAAGTTTGAAAAATTGAAAAAAAATTGATGAAAAAAAATTTTTTTGGAAGAAAAAATTATTGTAGTAAAAGAGAATCATTGGCACACAAACTATCCCAAAAATGAAGAAATCCTTCATGATAACATTGTCAACAAATTTATTTCAATTTTTTAAAGAAAATAAAACTTTTTTTAGAACTTTTTTTGGAATGAAATTACGTATCCTATCACAGGAAAGAAAAATTTCTCAATTTTTCTCAGAAAAGCTTCATGGAGAAAAAAAATTCTCAAACAAAAAAAAAAATGATGAAAAAATAGGCAAAATGCAAAATATAAGATCAACTTTCTTGAAAAAAGATACTTACCTAGCTATTAAAAAAAACTCTCGAAGTTTTTTTTTCAAATTTCCTCAAAAATTGTTAGTTTTTGCAAAAAAAAAATAAAAGTAAAAACTGTTTTTTTGTTTTTTCCTTTCTGATAAAACCACTCCATTTTTTTTAATTTTAAGATATTATCTTTGTCGTAAAAATTCGAACCAAGAATTTTTGTTTATGGTGCACCTTTTTAAACCTTTTCAGTTTTGCCGATAGAATTCAGCCACTCCGCGCTCGTGGTTCGAATTAAGCATTCATTTTTTTTCCAAAGAAAGAACATAACATATGTCCATGTTATAAAACATTGAAAAAAATCAATTGTTAGTGTTTGAAATGTTCATTTTTTTCATTTTTTGATTCCTATGGTTTATACAAACTTTCGAGACCGAAATTTTTCATTTGAAATTCGAAAGATCTTAATTTTGATTTAATAGAAAGTTCCTATGAATTTTCAAAGTTTAGTAAAGTAAGTAGTCATTTTTACATTTTTCAGAGTTCTGTCACTTTTGATTTAATTCAATTTCGACCTCTTTTGAATGTTAATTTACAAAACCCTCAATTTTTCTCAAATTCTTACTTGTAGAGTTTTGTTAATTAAATTTTATTTCATTTTTTTTTCTTATATTTTTAGATTTTTCTTCAATTTTGATTTATTTTGAAGTCCCATTTTTTCAGTTTTCACTTTTCAGTCAACATTTTTCATTTTCAGTTTCCCAATTTTGAAAAAGTATGTCAATTTTTCGAGATTTAAAATTTGATTTCAATTTCTTTTTCTTCATTTTTCCAATCGTTTTGAGCTTTTTTTTTTTTTTTTTTGTGAACGATGATTGGTATTAGACCTTTTATTGAAGAACTTCTGCAAATCTTATGATAAGTATTGAAAAGCCTTGCTTATCCTTGCTGTTGTTAGACATCCTGTGGATTTTTCACAGCTCGTTTCTCTAGTTCAGTTAACCCAAGTTGAACTGAATCTTTAATCGATAATTCAGGTACTTTTTGCGCATCAGCAAATCTTCGAAGAAAAATCGCTCCATGATAGAGATTAGCTTCAGAGAGTTGCAGTTGTAGAATATGCTTCGCCAGAATCACTCTATATTTTTTTATACAAATAAAATCAAAGAATATACCATCAAAAGAGGCGACCAACAACAGGATACTTGAAATAACTATTAGAAAAATTACACGACGATCGAGTTTGTGAATAGGTTAGAAAATTGAGGTGGTCCAGAAAACTCCTCGTCGAAGATATTTTGTTTGCTTGCGAAATTATTCACGATTGTTTGAATCTGCGGCGGTATTGATATCGCGGCGGCTGCTGCGGCATCGGTATCGGCGGTAGCATTGACGCACACATACGCGCGTACTTCGGACATCTGCGAACAAAAGATGTAGACTGGTGGTCGGGGGCATGCAGGGGTGGAGAAAGGAGAAGGAAAAAAAGCAGATATAGGCATAGTTCAAAGAGCGAAAGCACACAGCATGCTTAAGAGCACAGAGATGAAGAAGAGGAAAAAAAAGGTATCAAGGACGACAATAGGAGAAACACCAGAAATACTTGTCCGCGAAGATGGCCGCGCGGTCAGTGTGTGTTCGTGTTCATTGTACTCGAAATAATAATAATTCGGAATTCAAATCACAAACTACACGAGTGGAGTATATAGAGAGAAGAGAGCACTTTAAAAGATTATTGCGCTGCTGGTGAGGTAGCATAAAAGGAGCCGCCAATACCGAACCATCCACTTGTTATTCCAAGATCGCGTCGTCCGATAGACAGCCTTTTTACCATTGTACCGAATACCATTTGTAGAAATGGCATGGCAATAGTCTACGGAATGATGGACATCTATCAACGTGCAGAATGTCTAATATCAGTTTAGTTGATATAGAGAAGAGTCGTGTACAGGTTTTTTTTCTTCAGTATTTTGCCTCCTGTTTCAGCTCAGTGAGGAACAAGTACTACATAAGAACGAGCAAATTCTTCTGGAGGTATGATAACATTTTTCATACGACCTTTTTGTATAGAAGGAATTGCATTTGTAAACACCCAATAGTATGGTGAATGAAATTAAATGCGCTTTGAGGGGTGGAAAAATAACCATATTTTGTGAAAATTTTCGCCGGAATTGTCTTCTTAAGCCTTTAATACGAAATGAAAAAAGGAGAAACTTCAGAGCCGGGAGGAATGAAAACAAAAGCTGAGAAAAAAAGTACATAATGCGAGTTTTAGTAAAGTTAAAAAGAAGATTCAAATTACTTAAAACGAAAAATCTACTTTAAAGTGTACATAGCGAAGTGTCATTGGGGTTAGAACGACATTTTGTCTGAAAATAAAATTAACATTACTTTTTATGTTGCGCGTCGGCCGGATTGCCTACCTTGCCGAGCTCGTTCGACGCCCCCTCGCTGCGTCGCGTCGTCGACCCCCGAAAAAACGGTTTCCAGAGAAACATTAAGAACACCTTTTATAAAATCCAAATTTATGACAGCGTCTTATTCTTTTACACGCGTTATTAAGCAATATTTTCCCCGGCTGTTATAAAGTTTTCTTCAAGACGGCTGTACTTTTCGTTTTTATAACCTAAATAATCTCGTTAGATGTTCATCCTCTTTCTTAGAACCTTTATAAATTATAGCTCTTTAAAAATATCTTTATTGCATTCGAGCACTTTGCCTGACTTTAATACTAAACAGAAGCCTTGGGACATTTTAATTAACATTCGTTCAACCCCCTCGATATTCTTTATCTAAAATCGTCCTTTTAGAAAATTGAATTTGTTTCTTTCTCGTCGTCGTCGTCTCGTTTCTTCCTTCCTTTTTTTGCTCTTTTGCACCGAACAACGTATAGTTTTTAAATACGAGAAACGAAGAGTTTTGCACTTTTAATCTAGTTAGCACGAGGATATACGAAGGAAAGGAGAAACAATTAAAAAGTTGAAAAAATGCATAGTGGCTTTTCATTTTTTTTTTTTTTGACGTGCGACAAACAGCCGAAGATGTACTTTGGTTGGAAAGGGCAATTCTTTTTCGAAGAGGGTTAAAAGCTCTTTTATGGTATTCTTAATTTGGGACGAATTAACCCTGAGGAGTCAACACGTGCTAATGCAGAAATTTAACCCAAGTGGTATTTTTAATACTTACTTTTTAGCCTTTATTTAGAGGAAAGATTATTAGGGTGTGCAATGATCTTGCAAACACTTTCCATTCTCCCAAAGACTTGCATAGACTACAATTTTTTTAACTGATATGATATTGTTTTTCCTGAAACTTACTAATTTTGAAAAAAATCTGTGGTTCAATGGTCAGTACCATGTTGTAGAGCATAAAATTTCCTTTCAAAGAAGTAGTCAATAAGATTTATATGTTGAAGTTGAAGGGGCATCAGTTGAGCTGATTTCTTTCGGAGTCAGATCCTCATTTTTGAATTCTTCCACTTTTGCCAATCTTGTTACTTGTTTTGAAAAATGTTTCCATCAATCGATCTATACAAGTCTAAAATATATTCTGAACAAATCAACAAGTCATACCACGAAGTACCTAATATAATTTGAAGTCATTAAAAAGCAACAATGCATAAAAACAGCATAGTTCCAATATAGTAATATAGCTATGGTTTGAAATGCGCATAGATATTGTATAGATATAGTATATTACACTCTCCTACTCTTTAAAATCAATACCATTATTCGAAACGCAACGCCATTTACATTAACGACGATTAACCAGGCTGTATAAATATTTAATTAGCACCGAAGCCAGACCCTGGAGGCCGGAGAGCAGCACAAAGGTCTACAAACGGATACGCATGCTATATACTACACGACATAGCAGGGACAGATATGAAATAATGTAATCCTAATAATTGCCTATTAATTGACTATGGGTTGTGAATGGATTTAAACGCTCAACTCAGGTGTTTTAAACGATGTAAAACATAAACACGACGTCGAATGCGACGCTCCAGAGAGAGAGAGATAGCTACACCAGCGCCAGCACCAGCTTTACAGAGGATCGGATGTTTTCGTTAGCAAGCTGGAAATATTGGTAAACGAAGCGCAAGGCGAAACGTTATCCGATCATAAGGTTAATTATACACACGATGCGAAGAGTACCTACTCGAATCTCGCGTAATAAGATACCTATCCGAGAGAGGATCTGTGTGTTATTTACTCGCACGTTGGCTTTATACGTGTATTATCGACATCGACGGATACACACGTTTGTTTTTTACTCGCTAATTCGTCGTTTAATTTGATTAGAAAATTATTATCGATGTTGCACGACGGATTAGGTTTCAATCGTGATAACTAATTTTCGGATAGTGAAACCATCCCGCCGTCGGCCGTCCGATCATCGCTTGGTTTAGATTTATGGCCCGGTTTAATGAGCGGACGCCGCACGGTTTTAGGGAATTTTACGCGTATATAGACGGATGTTTGATAAATGATTAGAATGAGTTATGAGCTTGAAAGGTAGATAGTGAAATGATGTCATAAATTTTTAAAAAATTGTTGTATTTACAGGTACGCTTGGCCAAGTGTTGGAATGGATTAATGAGGTCCAGAAGTGAAGAGTGGATTTGGTGTTCCATCGTAACTGTCTTGATGGGTGAGAATTTAGAAATAAAATGTGGTTGATTTTGACCTGCTGAATGTTGGAGTGGAAAATGTGTTTGGAAATTTTGATGCAACTTCCACATTCTACTGTCATGAATTCATGATTATATCGTTTCGTACTTTTGTTATATTATCATCGGCTCGAAAAGAAATCATGTGGAGGTGGTGTTCGTGAAAGACGTCTTGATCTCTTGATGGGCAGAGATGAGCAGATCCGGATCGTGAAATCTAGAAATCAGATCTAAAGATCTGAAGAACCAAACTTTTGAATCTGATCTAAATCAGATACTTTAATTTCAGAAAAGATCTGATCTGGATCCTTAGATCCTCAAAATTTTAAAAATAGCGGATTCAGATTCGCAATAATAATTTTTCTCCCATTAGATCTTAAGATCCAGATTTTTGACAGGGTCTGATCTGGATCTTTTGTAGATACAATCATGGAAAAAATCTGGATCTGGATCTAGATCCCTTCACTGGTGGATCTGCCCAACTCTGCTGATGTGTGAGTAGCATCAGTAGGTACAGATCCAAATTATATGGATTTAAAATCCTTACTTATGGGATTTTTAATATGCATTGCATCATCAACATACTTAGTTAGTTACTAGAAATTTTAAACTTGGATACTGTTGACTTTGGCATTTTTGACCTGCTGAATATTAGACTGGAAAATTTTGATCAAGTATCATCATTGCTCTCATGATTAGTACATTGTTTTGTACTTCTGTTAAATATCATCACCTTGAAAAGAAATCATCTGGAGGTAGTCTTCAAGATCATAACCATCTAAATCTCCTGATGAATGCGTATCATCAGCCTGCATACTAAAATTTTCAACTGAAATATTTTGTCCCGCTGAATATTGGAGTGGGAAATGTGTTTGGAAAATGTGATTTCCCACAATCTCTCATCATTGTTTATGTTGGATTTTACCTAAAAAAAAATTCTCTAGAGTTTCATTTTTCATGTCAAGTGTTGCTAAAATAATGCAGATTCCAATATTTTTCTTGAGGGTGCAACCTGTGCTTATGTGTCCATGTGCATTGAAATATTTGACTTATGCATGATATATGATGTAAAATTATCGTTGTTGCTGTTTTCAATGTTCACATGAAAATTTGTAAAACAATGTGTCAAATTAGGAGCTATTTCAGAGCTATCCAGTAGTGCAGCTTGAGACCATTTATTTCGGAGTGAGATAATTACGACATTTTTATGAGAACACTTGAGAAGTTTTGCCTGCCCCCCCCCCCCCCCCCATCTACACCATTGGAATTTGAAAACTTGAAGTCATCATTGACATCTGCCAACATTATATATGATCATGGAACTAGGCTTTGGGTCCAGGATGCCCCATCTGTTGTTTTTGAAATTATTTCTCAAAATAATTTTCGTTGATCTTGGCACCCGGTATGCTGATATGGAAAGAGAACGACGAAGATTTCAATACATTGCAGCTCATCGGCGGGCGCCACCCATACTATGTACCTTGATTTATGTTATATTATTTTTGATATTGTTTTACGACGTTCTTAAAAGCTCGTATGTGTGTTGATGGCCTTGAACAGATCATGGAATTTGGACTGAAATGCATACTTTAGAATAAGCCATAAAGTGAGAGATTAGACGCCCATTACTTTAGGACTTATGACATTTACTGAGACATTGCACCTAATACTTATAGACATACACATATTGAATGTAATATTACTAGTACCACTCTCATAAGATCAAAAGAGAGAATCAAATGTACGAACGTCGTTCAAGTTTCATTACAATAATTTATGAAGTGTGCTGGACGCTGTGCCGGGATTATGATGGGCTGCGGGACTATAAACTATAAATGAATCGGTCCTTCGGTCGTCGTCTCGCCGCCGCCAAGATGCGTGATCACCTCTCATATAGCATTACTTTCAACACCATAGACGCATGTCAATTAGTTGTGGCGTGGAAAATATACCGACAAGCGTGTTACATTAATACGTGGACGCCGAACTGATCTGTGCTGTTATGAGAGAGGTACACAAGCACCAGAGATAGACGCGATTAGATCTTTTGAAATTCACAATCATTAATAAATATCCGAAGCTACGCTTAAAAACACCAATCAAACTATAATCTGATGTAAAATTAGCTATATTGCCACGCGGAATCAAATAATCTCTTCAAGGCTTTATACCTATAGGTAACACATAACCAGTTAATGGAAAGGTATACCTATAATATACCCACCCGAAGTATATGTATTTGGCTTAGAATAAGGCGGGAGGAGAGATCAGTTCAGTATATATAGAGAAAATAAATACGGTAGTCGAGAAGGCAGCACACGATGTGTGGTTTCTCCAATTCTTCTCTCGTATATAATAAACGTCGATGGAAGAAAAGAAGAAGAAGAAGAAGAAGAAGAAGAAAAATACTAATAATAATAAAATACCGAAAACAAGGACCTGCCATGGCGAATATAACGCCATACAGTGTACTTTGTAGTATACCAGAAGAGGGTGTGCAGAGAAGGGAAAAAAAGCACCAGTATAATCAGCTGGATAGCCACGTCAAAGGAATACACAGCACACACGGGCCGAAGCCTACCCCCCATTATTTATTCTCGCGTTTTCCACAAAAGCAAAAAGAACACGTTGCCGCGTCTTGACAGCGTATAATTATAAAGGAACCGATTCAGGCGGAATGATTTCAGCTTCAGTAAACCAAAAATAAGCGTAGAAAAAAAACATCAACGTGCTTGGCCACTTCCAATTATTTTCCATTTAAACTGACAGCCGCTTGACACATCAAAAGAAAAATTAGGCTAGCCCCGTTGTATAGTTTTCAAAACTAGTTTGTAAAAATAGCGTCCTTTTGATGTTAATCTTTTAACACCCGTATTGTGTACTAAACGATTGAATGTTGTCGTTTAAAGATGTTTGCAACGATTAATCTATATTATTTTTTTACCAGCGTACTCGGCGAGGAAAAAAATTACAAATTGAAAATGAAATAGTTTTGTGGTGTGCTTATCTTAGCGTAGAATCTTATTTCTCGTATTTCTGACAGTTAGGGTATTATTGTGTATTGAGGGGCTGCCCTTCCATCAGTTTTCTCTGCTTGGTGCTTCAAAATGTTATAAAGTGTGATTGGTGACGTGAATAAGAGCAAATCAACGAACACATGTTGAAAGTCGCGATCGCGATGGAGTTTTTTTACACGTGTCAAGTGTGGTTGGATGTTGATGGGGTGTGCATTGGGTGTGTGCTTCATCAAATCAAATCGAATCGAATGGTTTTTTGGCGGTTCCCATCTCGTGTGTGTGTAGAATAATTTTCTGAACTGACAAAATCCACCCTCGTGTATGGTACACGTTTTAACTGGAAACTTCTTTGAATTTTCATTTTATTGACTTTTTCTGAATTTTTTCCTTCAAAGGTATCTATAATTTTTGGCTTTCGTAGAGAGAAAGGTGAGTAATTAAATAGTTGGCTGGCAATACTGAAATGTGCAATAAGAAGGTCCTTATTTTGGAAATTTTTTCACGACTACCAGTCAATGGTGACACGTGTGGACTGTGCAGAAAGCTATTACCTATTCCCTATTTTTATTTTTTCCTTAACTGAATTTTGAGTATTAGCCGGCTTCAATAAAAAAAAAAAAAATGAAAAATGAAAAATAGAAAATATTCAGAATTTTTAAAAATTTTGAGCGAAATGGTCATAAGGTTAGTATTTTTACCACGCTTTTATATACTTGGTATGTATGTATGTCTATGTATGTCTCATGGAACCAAAAGTATGTTTTCAACCAATCCTCTCTCATTTAATATTTTACTGGAATTGAAAGAACATAGTGCTCACATTAGGGGTTTTCGAGGTCGCTGAATTCGATTTTCGAACTCAAATTTACCCCCGACCCCAAATTGAGCCCCTATGAGGGGGTTCAATTTTGAAAATTTCAGAAAATCACAACATTGGTATCGAAATGTAGGTTTTCGAGGCCGCTGAATTCGATTTTCGGACTTAGATTTACCCCCGACCCCAAATTGAGCCCCTATGAGGGGGTTCCATTTTGAAAATTTCAAAATTCACAACATTGATATCAAAATGTTGGTTTTCGAGGTAGCTGAATTCGATTTTCGAACTCAAATTTACCCCCGACCCCAAATTGAGCCCTATGAGGGGGTTCAGTTTTGAAAATTTCAGAAAATCACAACATTGGTATCGAAATGTAGGTTTTCGAGGCCGCTGAATTCGATTTTCGGACTTAGATTTACCCTTGACCCCAAATTGGACCCCTATGAGGGGGTTCCATTTTGAAAATTTCAAACTTCACAACATTGATATCAAAATGTTGGTTTTCGAGGTAGCTGAATTCGATTTTCAAACTCAAATTTACCCCTGACCCCAAATTGAGCCCCTATGAGGGGGTTCAATTTTGAAAATTTTCAAATAAAATATTTTCAACGACAAAAAGAGTTAAATAAAAATGTAAAAAAATTTTAAAAAACCACGCTTTTATTTAAAGTTGGTCACTTTGTAAAATGTTATTCATAGGGAAAGAGTAATGCCTTAAAAAACAAAAAATAAAATTTACTTGAATACAAAAATGTGTCATGAAAATTTTTGAAAAAAAAATTTTCATGACACATTTTTGTATTCAAGTAAATTTTATTTTTTGTTTTTTAATTATACAATGAGACCATTTTCAATGATTTTTTTTGTCTTTATCCCAGTTTTCATGAGATGTACAAAAAACGTTATTTTTTCAAGTTTTTGAAAAAAGTTGAAAAATAAAAATTTAAAGTTGGAAAAAGGGTTATTTTGGAACAAAATGGTTTCAACATACACATAAATGTCATCAAGTTGTCAATTTTTCCTAATTTTTTTATGTTTTTTTTGACGATTTGAATTTTTTTGGAATACCTACTTACCCATTATTTTTTTTTATAAATTTAAAACTAAAGGCATTTTACGTTACATAAATTTTTGTTTTTCAACTTTTCAATTTAAAAAAAAAGTGTTTTCCACTTCTTTAATTATTGATTCGTCCAATTTTTGATTTTTTTTTAGATTTCTACCTAATTCAAAATTTTTACAAATTTTTCAATTTTCATTTTTTGAGTTTTTATTTTTTATTATTTTGTTTATTGTGATTTTTTAAAATTTTGTTTAAGTTATCAATTTTTTATCAATCTTTTAAATTGAATGATAAGCAATTTTTTATTGTTCATTTCTTAGTCTATTAATTTTGTTTTTTTTTCTCAATTTTTGCTTGGTTTTGTTTTTGTATTTTTGAATTGTTGATTTTTTTCAATTTTGAAAATGATTTGTGATGAATTTGTTCAAAATTTGTTTTTGGCAGAAGTTTTCCCATTGAGTATTTGGGACATTCCAATATCTATATTTTTGCATTTTTCAGTCTATGCTGTAGGTATCATTAAACATTTCACGCTCGACATATTCGAGTCACCATCATGTCAACCTCTTTCCTGGAAATAGTCCACCATCAGTCACCCAATAATAGCCACACTTGTGTCTACACGTCAAAGGATAATAAGTATAAAAGGGCTTATAGAACGTAATTAACGCGTAAGCTAAGCAACATATATATCGACAAGTGTACCAATGGTATTTCTCAGCTAATTACAGCTGTTCTGTGAAAAGCAAACCAGGATATTTATACTGTTACAATTGTTTAATGACTATTAAGGCATTTGTATACAACACCTTTACTGACGACTCTTATAGCCAGGTCTGAAGTAGCGGTAGTTACTACACGACTGATGGAAGTATACGCTGCCGAGTTTTAGAATGCCCATTATACCGACTATGGGTATAGGCGTTGAAGCGTTCGCCGAAGCGTGACTAATGATATTTTGATAAAGCGAGCCAGTGTACGAGTGCAGGAAAAAACTATTCTAGATGTTTTAATATAGCGATTAACATTTCATTAACATTGTTCTGGATCTAAATTATTTAAATAAAAAAAAAAAAAAAGATTAATGTAGGTATTTAGGTGGATGTAGTACCAACCTGGTTTATGTGGATTCATTGAAGCCCTCCTCCTCTCTCGATTCCTGTGAGCATACTGCATGGATGAAAGGAAGTGGTTTATGACTGGAAAGTCTAATTATGTATTCACAATTAGCAGTGTGATTCGTGCCTCGTACTAGGATAGGATACATTTTTCAATCTGATGAAGACGAGTTCTCGTTCAAATTTTCCACATTTTGGTCGAATATTTCGGGAGAAACTTCGTTTCGCAATTTACTTGTTCTCGTTTAAGTACACGTTTCAATGGACAGGTATCCCTTCGACGCCAAAAGTACGATCACATACATTCTAATTTTTTCAACGCAACCAGGAATGAATAGATATACTTATGTAGGTAAAAGATTTCGCCCCTGTAATCAAACATCACCATCAGGGAACCATAACATATCATCAAACTCGTATCTCATCTACGAGATAACTTAACAACTACTTGGCGGTTAAATACGTACTTATTACGGTAATTATTATCATATTATAAGCGGTAAAATCTAATGAATTTTTCGATAGCGAGAGACGAAGTATACCTTGGCGCGTATCGCTTAATACACGGGTCTCGACCGAGTAATTATACATATTAAAACCGACTCGGCGTAGAATTAAGGCATCGGCTACGTTAACGCGGATATTTAACGAATAAATTGGCCAGATAAAATATGATGGTCGCGAAGATTACTTTTGGTTAACCCCCTACCCCTGCAGCCCCAGCGTATTCGATTTCATAGGTGGATTGGGTGCCATCTAATTGTGCACTAATTGAGCAAATTTTCTAATTTTTCTAACCTCCTCAACCTGAGTTTAATAGGAAGTGGGTCATCCCTCCCCTTTCAAAAAAATTAAATTTTTTCCTGAATTTTCAAAAAAAAAAAAAAAAAATTGACATGAATTTAGAAATTTATACCACATTTTAAAATGTCGCACTTGATGAATTATTGGATGAAGAAGTTGCAATCCAGTAAATAATTTTTCATCACACTCGTACATCTACTCAACTTTTTATGAGAAAATTAAAATTCTTCATAAAGATTTTCAAACTCACACTTGAAAAATAAATCCTTTTAAAATTTTAGAAAATTTAGTTGAATTTTAAATTTTAAAAAATTTATTGGATTTCAAAAAACCATCTTTCAGTGTCTTGAACATTTCAAGTTTTTACAAAATTTTGAACCATCAAAATAATTTATGTTGAATGATGTACTGAATTTTAATTTACTAAATTTTGAAGACGAATTTTAAAAATTTACCTCACTTGAAGAATTAGAAAAAAATTACTCAGTAAAAATGACAAACTCTTTACACCAAATTTCGAATTTTCAACAAATTTAGCAAATTTTAATAAAAATAGGCATCTTAAAAAAAGTATTGTTGAATTTCATGAAACATAGGTAACATTTTCTGATTTTTCTTTCTCAGTTTTCAGTCATCTTAAATTATTAAAAATTCATTCTTTTCTTTCATTCTTAAAAAATCTTCCTATCAATGTGTTTCAATTTTGCTCATTTAATTCGTTTGTTTTTTTATTTTCAATTTTTTCAAATTTGTATTTTTATTGAATTTCTTCAGTTTTTCATCACAAACTTTTGGTAACGATTTTTTTAGGCATAGTCAAGTCGCACATATTGTGACGCTATTTTAGTAAATAAATTCAAAATTTTCGCTTTCATAATTTTCATTTTTCTCCATACCCATTTTTTCTGATCCCAATCAGAGACGGTTTGAGCAAATTTTTTTTGGGGGTGTAGATCGAAAATGCCGAATGAAAATTTTCAAAATGCCGAATGATAATTAATAGGTACAACAGTGGGAAGTAGACCCCTGCGCTGAATTTTTTGAAAAAAGCGAGTTTTCGAAAGAAGAACTTCTCACTATCCTCATAGAAAAAATTTCAAGAACTTATGGTAGCATTAGGATTTGAATCAAAACGACTGTTGCTGCCCGAGCGAAGCGATGGCGAAATTTTTTGAAAAAATTGCACTTCTAAAAGAAAAGATGGGCTTTTTTTGCAGAAATTTTGAAAACGTACAATAATTTCTGGTTTTTTAAAAGATGAAAAAGTGATACGTTGCCCGAGCGAAGCGAGGGCGAAAATTTTGAAAAAATTGGAATTTTTAATTAAAAATAATGCACTTTAAGCATAATTTTTAATATTTTCAAAAAGATCATGTTCATTTTTTTACGTTATAAGTTATAACAATTGAAATGCGCTGATTTTTGATTCCTATTCTGATTCTGAGAGAAAGATGAAGTAATAGAAGTACATTGCCCGAGCGAAGCGAGGGCGAAAATTTTTTTCAGAAATTTACCGAATTTGTGAGTCGGAATTTCTCTAAAATTTATCGAATTTATGATTCGGAATTTCTCAAAAATTTGCCGAATTTGTGATTTAGAATTTCTAAAAAATTTACATATTTGAAATTCAAAACTTTACCAAATTTTGTAAACATACCTAATTTAATTTGTCGAAAGTTTGCCGAATTTGTCGAAAATTTTTCGAAAATTTGCCGAATGGAAAATCACTGGAGGGGTGTTCCACACCCCCCCCCCCAAACCCCCTCTCGCAACGGCTCTGATCCCAATTACATAATTATTTAATTAAATTTAATTTTTCCCAATTTGAAAATTTTTTGTCAGTTTCCATTCAATTCTTTAGTTGAAAAGTTTTCCCATTCAACTATTATTTCTGTACTTTGAATTTTCTTCAATTGCCCCTCTCCCAATTTTCAGTGAGTGAAACTTTATTTTATTTTGTAATTGAATTTTTATTTTTTTTATTTTTTCACCATAACCAAATACCTAATGAGTAGTTTTTCTTTTTTTGTAAGTTTTTATAAATTTTAAAATGAATTCTAGTACCTATTTTAGATTTCTTTTTCAATATTTAATTCCTTGTTTTTCTTCGTTGAATAAATTTTAAAATTTACAATAATTGGAAATTACAAAAAAAAATTAATAGGTAGGTATTTGTGATTTTTTTTTCAACAAATGTTTTTCAGAAATCTGGAAATTACACCTGTCGGGGAAAGCTAGAATTCTTCAAACTACTTTTTGAGTGTTTTTTCTCTTCATGTAAAAAAAATTCTCTCAAGTTTTGTCTCAAAAAATTTTGTTACGCAAAGTTCTTTGAGAAATCAATTTTTTCGGAAAAGCAGTTTTGAAGAATGATTTGACAATTTTTGAAAAAAAAAAAAAAAAAAAAAAAAAAATTGAAAAAAATGAAAAATGGTCTCGAGAATTTATATAGATTATAGGTACAACAAAAATTCCAAAATTTTCATTTTTTTTTTCAAGAGTTTGTCCAAAAATGAGTTTTTTTTTTAGAGAATTAACTTTGTTGAGAAAATCTTAGATCAATTCGAACAAAAATTTTTATTGTTGAGAAAAATATAAAAATTTCTTCGATTTTATTTATGAAGTTCGGTTGTAACTTCGTAATAATGGGGGCAAAAGATAAGTTAGAAATCCAAGCATTAATCCACAGGTGTCTTATCAATTTATCATGAACAATTGTACATACAGTTCTGCTGTCTGTTCCTCTGTTCTTTATACCCTTCTTCTTCGTCTTCTTCCTCAGCTATGTTATTCAGTGTCCTTTGTCTTTGCTGTGTACGCGATTTCGTACTCGTATTAAAAAAAAAATTTTTTTTAGTACATCAACACGAGTATACGATAAATTTTTAACATCTGTATAATTTTTGCAAAGCGATGAGGCGTGATTTGGCGGGCGATAATTTATTATAAATGGGGCATATGTCGTAGAGTATAGGTACGCTATGTACTCGTATCTGTCCTTAAGAATTATTATTGTATTTGAAGAGAAGCGCGATGCGAAGTAAAGAAAGAAGAACGTACTCGTATATAACGTTAACGACCTCGCAGCAGATATTTCAGTATATGGAACTCGATAAATCTATAATTGACATGATGAATTTATTCGCTGGCAGGTTCCCTCCGCGTCCGGCATCCGCGGTTCGCGCCCATCGATCGCGAGCTCAGAGTTGTGATTTGTTGGCGAACGTGACAAAAAAGTATTAAACGCGAGGTATTAATTTTAATCATAGAAATTGTACGTACCGTATGCCTCACCCTACCTGGGAAGTTTTTTTCCTTCTATACCTTCTCGATATAGCGTTCACTATAGGAAATGACGTCGTCGGTCGTTTTGAAAACCATATCGTTGTAGCTAAATCCTCTACCCCGTTGAGATTGTGGCAATCTGAGATCGGTGAAATCTCTTTACGTTATGAGCTTATTGCACCGTGATAAGTTGTCCAGATTTGTTAAATACCTTCGGGCTGTCGGATTAGCTTGAGTTGAAGAGTCGTCTCGAAGGAAGGGAGGCATGTGTGAGGCGAGAGGTTCGCCGTAGCCGTGGAATTACCTTGAATTATTCAGACACGTGTAAACGTCATCGACACGCGTACTTTTGATCGTTATTTTCAGCATTTCATTTTCGTGTGTGAAAGACGCCGGAGAAAAAAATTAATTGTCGGATGCAACGGTATTCGACGACGTGTGGTTGGGTTACATGCGAGAAGTAGAAATTAAGACGTGTGTTTTTTTTCTTCCATAGATGAAAGAGACTTTTCAGGCGTAAGTGATTGAAATGTTTGTGCCAAATTGAGAACCTCCTCCTACTTCCTCTGTAGTTTGATGTAAATTTAGTCTGGGGATGAGGTACTCGTACAAAGGTCGAGTAGATGACGGGATTGGGTATTTTTGTGAAGTTGAAAAATTCTTTATATATTCAAATTAAATAAAGTGGGCTTGCTTAAAATTATCAGTTGAAGTGAGAAATATTGTCATCTATCAGAATGAAATTAGCACACTTTCTTCAATTGAAAAAAATTTCCAATGTCTCATTTAATAAAATTAAAAATTTTAAAAATTCTTAATTTTAAATTTTTACGTTTTTTTTTCATTCAACAATTTTTTCCATTTTAAAATTAAATTGAGTATTTTCATTTATGTTTTTTCATTTTTATTCAAATTCTTGTTAATTTTTCCAATTTTTTCATGTTTCAAAATTTTTCATTTTTGGATTCAACTTGAAATTATTTTTTTTGCAATTTTCAATTTTTCGTAATTGTTTATTAAATTTTTATTTTCCCTTAGATTTTTTTAATTTTTCCAAATTTTCAATTTTTGAATTGAAATTTTAATCATTTTTGTTCAACAACTTCACTTTTTAGAATTCACTGCAATTTTTTATTCAATTCCTATTTTTGTTTTTCTTTCAAATTTTTCCCCCAATTTTTGAAATGTTTGAATTCAGCTTGTAGGGGAAAAGTACAATTAATTTGCTCACCCTTAGCAAAAGTGCAGGTACCCTCTATTTTGCAACTATATCTATGTCAAAATTACCTGAATTTCTACGTACATGAGATTTTTTTATTCAATTTTTTTTTTAGATGACTAACGTTTTTTGAGCACCTACTTATAATGTTTTAAATTCTTGAATCAGTTCTCTCTTTTTTTAATTCGACAATTTTTTTTAAATTTTACAATTTATGATGTGTTATTATATTATTTGAAAATATTCGATCAGTTTTGAATTAGGCAGTTTTCATTTCGTATTAATTTGACAAATTCAGAATTGTTTTCAAAATTTTTCAATTTTTTTTTTTGAATTCAATTTTGAATTAACGTTTTTTTAATCTTAATTTTTTTTTACATTATTTGTTTCTGGAAATTTCATGGAATTTCTGTGAATGAATTTCCATTTCTCCAACTTCTTTCAAATTTTTCAAATTTTACTACTTTTTTCTGATTTAAAAAAGAAAATTCAAAATTTTTCTCAATTTTCAATTTTATTACTACTTTTATATTTAAGAAATTTTTTTCATAAGTTTTTGTTATATTTTTTAAACATTTTAAAATTTTTTAAGAGGAATTTTTTTCAAATTTTTATTTTTTGAATTCAATTTTGCTTCAATTCTTTTTATCTTTTCATTTGTTTTTTTGAATTTTTAATTCAATTTTGATTTTTTTTTTCAATTTCCGTTTATAGGTTTCATTTCACAATTTTTTTCATTCTTCTAATGGTCAATTTTTAAAATCAATTTTTAATTATTTTTTTATAACAATTATTGCAAAAAAAGATAAAAAATTTCCTCAAGTTTAGTTTTATGTCAACAAATTTATTGAAAATGTTCTGTAACTTCTGAATTCATGTTTTCCTCTATTTTTTTTTTTTTTTTTTCCAAATTTTTAATTTTTTGAATTCACTGTTTATTTAATTTTTGTTTGGTTATATTAGAAAAGAAGATAAAACATTTTCCTTAATATTTGTTCTCCATTTTTTTTTTTTTTTTTTTTTTTTTGTAAACTCTTTTCCAATGCTTAATTTTATTTCTATTTAGCTGCTTATCGGCATCGTATTTTTGAAAAAAAATTTCTAATTTATTCAATTTATATTTTCATTTTTTGTAATTACAAATATGTATAAATTTTGTCATCATCAGTTCTATTTAATTTAATTTTTTTTTAAATGTTGTCATTCTAATTTTACTTCCATCTTTATGGTTCAACAATTTTATTTTAATTTTAAATTGAATTTTTCTTAGTGTCGAGATTTTTTTGGCATTTTTAGAAAACATTCGTCGAGCCTGACGTTTTGCTGAGAAAATTTTATTGCACTCTTCGTTTGACACTTTTGTTTTTCATCTAGAAACAAATTTCGAAAATTAAAAAAAAATCCAATTCGAGATTTTGAGAAATTTTTGATACCATTTTCATCAATTTCAGGTATTTACAATCTGTGAATTTTTTCGCTTCCAAAAAGCAACGTCGTCGAGACCTACAAATTAAATTTCTTTTAATCGTTACTGGTATTTTAATTGTCATGTAGAAAAATTCACAACACTCACCTCGAAGAGCAAGATCGGTGCGTTCGCGAGAAGGAATTTTCAAAGAATTACAAAATTTACTACTTGTATAAAATTTTTCCGCGACAATAAAATTCGAGTAATTCGACTCGGGGTGTCGTTGAACTGCGTTTTCTTATATTGTTTTAAATTTTTGAAAACATACTCGTCTCGTCGAGTCGGTGTTGGTGCGCGAAAGAGGGTAAAGAGGCGGAGTAGGCACTTGGAAATACTCGTAATTTTCACTTCGTGACCGAATCGATTATAAAATTGAATTTTTGACGCTTTTATAGTTTAAGGCAAATGTGGAGAATTTCGACATATACCATGTATTGCGTATCAGTGTATACGAGAGTTATTTATGAAGGTTGCGGAGTATTCGCGATCGTGTTCTGGTGAAATATTTATCATAATTTTTTCTCCACATGTACTCGTTATGGCAGTTATTAATGACAAAGAAATATCCAGGTAATATATTACCCGAAAATATGCACATGTGTGCGAGTATATGTGCTGGTAGTTTCGCGAAAAGCTTTAAATTAGCTCGTATTAGTAGATGTGCATAAAGTGTTAACCTAAATACTACTATACGAGCATTGGAACAGTGTCGGTTTCTTTTTTCATTAATTTTTTTTTTCGGCTTCATCGACTGATATTATACTTACAAATGGTGTATAAACAAATGAGCTGAGGAGAAAACTGGTTTCGTGTATTTTATAATATATCTATACGTCGTATACCTATGTAGATATTTATACGCGGTACTAATTTCATTTAGAATGGTGATGAGAGATGGAGCATTAGGAGTGAGAGAGAAGTATGAAAAAAAAAAGAAAAAACTTAATGGTACTTTGACAGTGACACGAAAAAACCGTTAAACAAACTCGAATCCTATTAGTGATAATGCGTTCCATTTCGCTAGATGTGCAAATAAAACCAATTACAAGAAAATGTCAACATTAATTTGAAACGTTACAAATGTCGTTTAACATTATGTAAATAGAGATTGTTGTATTTTAAGACAATGTATTATATACGTACATCTACATACACGACTATGCGCGATGTGTGCAAGGCGACAAGGTCAGAGGGGAGTTTGGCGTATGGCATTTTTCAATTTATACTACGTACGCATATACATATCTATACTATGGTGATGATGAGGCGACCGAAGATTTTCGCCAAGCCGAGCCTCGAACGTTCATATAGAGACGTAAATGTAGGAAAAAATTGCACTCGGACACGCGAAATAAATCATGTAATTGACGCTAGGCGATGTTAACGGTGCAATGACATTATTTAACCGGCGATGACGTCACGTTCATGCAATAAAGATGTTCTAAACGACCATCATTTATCGCGTTAGTCGTTTATTTTATCGACTTTATCGTCGGCCCCGATGACGGTTCATTATTTAATATACCATATTATATTGAAAGTGTAGTGGCGAGTAATTTTTCGTGTTATGTTTGAAATTTTCACTATTTTTATGAAGCTATATTTCGTGCGAATAAAGTCGTCGCGGGCCGGATGTGGCAGAATCGATTTTATGTGTTGAATATCCGCCACTTGTTAAAAGCTGGCCCAGTTGTATCGAACCGGTTGCTGGTGAACATTGGCAGAAAATTTAGGTGTGAAAGGAGCCTCGAGAAAAAAATTAGGAAGAAATGAAGTATCAAAGTTGATGGTTTAGTGGGCAGTCTGCACAACTGACAAGCAGCGAGAGGACCAATACAGACATCAGCTTTTTTAAAATGAAGTTGAAAAATCATTTTAAAAAATCAGGAATTCCAAAACAACTGAAAAAATTGAAATTCCATGAAAAGTGGAGAATTTGGAAAAATGGAAAATTATAATATTGAAAATGTTCAGAACAATTCGAAGAAATTGATCTTAAAAAAAATTATTCATTATTGTCAACTCTTCAAAATTCATAACTTTTGTTAGCATTCAAAAATTTTCAAAATTGCATTTTTGGTTTGCTTCAGAATTTGAATTTGTAATTTTTATACCAAATTTTCGAAGAATTTTCTAAAGCTTTTAATTTGTTAGTTTTCATGTTTTTTTTTTTTTTTTTTTTAGAATTAGTTATTTATTTCTATGATTTTTCATATATTTTTTTTCAAAAAATTTGCAATTTACCAAAAATAATCATCAAAAAAATCATTTGTCAAAATCAAAAAATTCTTCGATTTATTAGAACTAGGTAAATGATTAAAAAAAATTTAAAACCCGAATAAAATTAAAAAATTGAGAGAATAGCAGACATTCAAAAAAATGAGAGAGATAATGAATGAGTCAGTGAAAAAGAAAAATAATTGAAGAAGAATTTTAAAAACTTTAAAAAATAAGACGAAAATAGAAAAAAAAAATCATCAATTAAAAATAATTACGAGAAAATCAAAGTTGAATAAAAAATGACTGAAAAATTGAAAAAATTTCGGTTTGAAAATAATGCTCCCTGAAATTTTGAATCTTCAATTTTTTTACCAGTTTAGCTCCATCTTCAATTAATTGTCGAATTAAATCTAAAATCAATAAAAATGTATTCACATAAGACTAAAAATTAAATAAACAGCAGAAATTTATAAAAATTTTGATAAGTGTGATTACATAAGTGCAAAAAAAAGTAATGATTGAAGGAAAATTCAAAAATTTATAGGCTTAGAAAAAAGTAAAAACAAAATCAAAATGGGATCGAAAATAATTTAAAAAATGAAAAAAATGAAAAAGTCAGAAATTGAAGAAAATCAAGACTAAACCCAAAATCGAATAAACTTGAAAATATAACAGAAATAATTTTATTAAAAAAAGAGAAAAATATGAGTACAATTGAAAAAAAAAGTAATAACACGAAGAATTCAAATAGTTATAGATCTGAAAAAAATGGAAGAAAATCATCAAAAGAACTAAAAATTAAAAAAAAAAAATCAAAATCGAATCAAAAATAAATAAAAATTTATATCGATAATAATTATTAGAAAGCAAAAGAATAAAAATCAGAAGTAAAGTAAAAAAACATAAAAATTTTGAATTGAAAAAATTTAGTAATCGAAGAGAAATTCAACAAATTGAAAAAAGTTCACCCTGAATCAAAAACATTAAAATTGAAAAGATTTATGAATTTAAAAAAAAATAAAAATTACGAGGAAATCTAATGAACTAAAAAAAAAATGTAAAATCGATGAAAATAAAAACTGAATAGATATAAAAGATAATAATTAGGAATTGAAATAAAATTAAAAATTGTTCAGATGAGTATAGGTAATAATTTTGATGGCATATTAATTTTTTTGAAACTTTGCTTTAAAATATTTTTAATAAATAAATATTTTTTATGTAGGTATTTTTTTTTTTAAATTTGTTATTTTTGACTTTTTCGAAAAATTGAAGATTTTTTAAAACTATTTTTCTCGTACCGATAAGTGAAAATCAAACCTATACCTATTATTAAATTTTTGATCATTAAGTAATTTTGATACTTAGGTACTTAATTTTTTTCAAACTTTTTACTGTCAGAATTTTCAGAAATTCTTTTTTTTTTGAAAATGTCCTGATGACAATTTTTGAGAAATTTGTAATTATCTTTATTTTTAAAAAATTGTGTTTATATTGAAAATGTGGTACCTAATCAAATCAATATAAAACTGTTGCTAATTTTTACCTGCAAGAAGAAAATTGATAGGTACCTAGTTATTATTTTAGTATTTTTTGAATCTTTTGATACTAGTTAGTTACCATTTCTTGAAAAGTTTTAATAATCCATTTTTTTTTTGAAAATTTCTGATGATCAAATTTTTAATCATTAAAATGGTTTTGATGATGAATTTAAAAATTTTTTAATCGTAAACTGAAAAAAAAAAAATTTAATATTTTTTTAAAATTGTTGATTAGATCGATTTTTATGATGTGTAATTTTTACTTTATAAAAATATTGGTAATCAAAGTGCTGATGTCTCTGTCTTCAACTCAAGACAGCACTTTCGATTACAAAGACGGTTTAACGATTTCCATGGCATTTCAATGGTTTTATAACATTTTTCAGTAAATTCCAAAACCTTTTTAAATTTATCTTCTGGGAACAGTTTTCCTGAATTACATAGTATTTCTCATACTAGTAAATATTCAACATTCTATAA
This sequence comes from Balanococcus diminutus, assembly GCA_959613365.1. Lineage (NCBI taxonomy): Eukaryota > Metazoa > Arthropoda > Insecta > Hemiptera > Pseudococcidae > Balanococcus > Balanococcus diminutus. The sequence continues at coordinate 57,447,297 of OY390716.1, read as the reverse complement.
AGCCTAGAAAAAAATTTAATATGCTTTTTTACACAAGAAACGCCATTTACCAAAGAAACCTTATAATTTGATCAATTCTTCAAATCTTTACTCTCCACCATGGACATTCGCCCTCAGGACACAGCCATGTACAATCAAATCTGACTTCTGGAAATACCCTACCTGTCTCTCCTCTTCGAGACAAGCCAGCTACCACGCACGTTATTGTTATACCCTATGAAAAGATTAATTTTCCAAAACACGATTATAATGGAAAACATAGGTATATATACTTACTGCGACCACGCCGCCGCACGCCGTTAAATTAAAAACCCTTCGATATAATATGAAATTTACTACAGATACAAAAAAGATCATTCACGCGTAAACCAGCAAAGAACACGGATATCTATGAGGATGCTTTGGCATGGTAGCTAGACCTTACCTTAGAGAGACAAGGTAGAAATGTTAAAAACATAATCGACCAGCGAGAACGCTTACCAGTAGGAGAAAAAAACCTGGCTACTGTTCAAGTGGAAACACCGCGAGAAGAAAGAGCATATTATAAATTCAGGTAGAAATGTTTATACTAGTAGCCCATTTCAACTGTCGGATCTGCTGCGTTGCGCTCGTTAAAATCGTATTCATTGGTTGAAAGCGCCGCCGCCACGCCGCGTCTGCGACTACGACTGTGGCCACCGAAAATTTGATTAAATATGATCGGACCACCCGCATTTTCTACTTATCGCTGTCTCTCTGAAAACCAACTCTTGGACACTTATCTGATTTGACGTGTTCTCAAATATCTCTTCATTCGAACAATTCGAAGCCTTTTTTAGATTATTATTTTACCTCTTGTGCTGGACAGCTACTTGAAAATGGTATAGGTAGAGGTAGCGATACACGATGAACACACGTACCCGCAGTCGCACTCCAGAAAGCACCGCGTAGATGCCAGAAAAGCCATACTGCAGTTGTTGGTTCTACTACTATTTACACCGGAAATTCGATTTTTCGAGTGGAATAACGAACTGAATTGTAGAAATTGGTTTTCGATTCCAGTGCTTGGAAATGATTTTACTCTGATTTTAATGACAATAATGACTGAATCAATCTGAAAAATGACAAAATGATGAGTTGACGATTAATGTTTACGAAAAGAGGGAATTTTTTATGAATCCTATATTTTGTAAACATGAAACTTCCTTTTTTTATTTTTTCAAAAAATTTAAAGAAAAATTTCAACAACTGTTTTTGGAGTAATTTCCAAAGAAAACTTTGACGATTTATTGAGAGAACTTTTCTAAAGATATTTTATTTTATTAGATCATGTTGTCAAAAAATTCATGATTTTTCTGACAACATTTTTTCTTCAGAGGATCTCTCTGGGATATTATTTTTATCAAGTTTTTTCTCATTCTGAAGAAGTTTTTTTTCTAAATTTTTTTTAGCATTTACTTTTTTTGAACAATTTTTTCAAAAATATCCTTTTTTTAGGGGGAGGGGGCGTCAATTTTTTTTCTGTTGAATGCATAGCGTTAACAAGCGGAATTTTCTAAGACCTTTCTATGACGTCATTTTGATTTTTCACCTATGAAGTTTCGAAGAAAAATTGGAAACTAATTTCAAATTGTTTTTTTTTTTACAAAAAAAAAAATGATTTTTGAAAAATAAAATGCATGGAGTTTTCAAAAAAAGAAAATTATTTTCATTTTGCATTTTGATGATGTCATTTTGCAGAAAATTTTGATAGATTTTTTGGAAAATGATGAAAAATTTCAAGTGTCAAAATTGAAGAAAAACACGGTTTCTGGTAAATGCCCCATTTCCAGAGAAACCATGCAACCCACAAGATTTTTCTGAGAATGTTTTTTATTCAGTAGAGTCTGGTATGTAGTCTGACGAGAGGGTTTTGCAAAATTTCTACTTTCCCTCCCATTTTATCAAACTTTCTCATAATTTTCATCGAAGTATAATTATATTCCAGTCAACTCGAAAGAAATCGTCAGCAAATTAAAATTTTGCAAAACCCACTCGTCAGTCTACAGAACAGACTCTATAAGTAGAGACTTTTTAGAAAAGTGGTGAAAAAATAAATATTGAAAATCAAAAAATCAATTTTTTTATGAACAAAATCATCAGTTTTTTCTTCGTATGAGTATAGCATCGAAATTTTTCTGGCAATTCGAAATTTTTTTCTGTAGCATCCCAATTTTTTGAGGCGTCCTCAATTTTCTGTAATTTTTTGGAGAAAGAGAAAGGAGAGGGTCTGAAAATGTTGCGAGTAGTAGTGAAAAGAGAAGTGAAAAATAAATAATTTTTGGAGAAAAACTTCTTGTAGACAACATGTTAATTTTTTCTAACCATCAAATTTTTTTATTTATTTTTTGATATCTATTCAAATTATTTACATAAGTTTCCTTAAATTTTTGTCTATTCTGAATTATTTTAGCATCCTCAATATATCTTCAGCATTGAAAGAACATAAAAAAATCCTTACAACTTTCTGGTACAAGCAACCTCACCATTGCTAAAACATGCCTTGAACAAATTCATATGTGGTTTGTGAATTGTGTGAGCATCTATTCTTAGCATTTCCAGAATTCTACAAAATTTTGGCAACTTTCCCGTATGAGCAGCCTGATTATTTCCAGAATGTTTCTTCAACTTTTTTGTTGTTTTTTGATTCTTTGAGCACCCTTAATACGTATCTACATTTTCAGCTTTGTCATAATCTAGAAAAATCTAGCTACATTCTATGTAGCATGAGCTGCTTGACTATTGTCCGATTAAAAATTTAAAAAAAATTACAATAATTGATAATTTTGTAAAAAGCTTGAAAAATTATGTAAATGGCAAATTTTTAAAAGGGTAATTCCTAGGAAATCGGCAAATTTGAGTAACCAACTGATTTCTCAACCCCTGTACTATGCAAAACTTTCATTTTTTGGTTATTTGTAAATTATAACCTCCTAAATTCACCATGCCCAATTTGATGAATACCACCCCCCTCCCCTTGATTACAAGTTGGTTTAAACCTCAAAATATCCTTCGTCGTGGCCTGTAACCCACCATGTTTTTGAAAACAGATTTCAAAAATTATGGTAATTACCATGTTTTTTTTTTGAAAAAAAAAGCAAGTACACATCATTAGGAAGTTCAGGGTATAGGCTAGTGTGAATGATGATCACAAAAAGTGTTTAGTACAACTACACCTGATCATTGAAAACTGTAGCCAAGATTTTTGTCCATGGTCGTGGCTAATTTTTAAAAATTTATCTCGGCTCGCTGATTGAATATTTTTTGCTGCTGAATGCCTACACTAATTTGTTACTTTTATAAAAATACTATCCGCATTTGAGATTTCGAATGCCAATGAACAGAGCGATTCTTTACGTAATCATCTCTCGAGGGCATATATATTTTCAATTACCTTCAGAAAATTTTTTAAAAAACCTGTCAAATTTCTGAACTTTTACAGTAGTGAAATTTGCCGATTTTCTGAGAATTACCCTCAAAGGCCTTTGAAATTAGTTTAGTACATACTGTAGGAATTTTATCATAATAGCTCCTTAATTTTTTCAATATATCTTTTGATTTCCAGCCTCATTCGTAACATCTTAATCATAGTGTCTGGTGCCTACAAGATAGGGAAAGAAGTGAATAAGTAGGAATTTTTTAGAAAAGTTGATGAAAAAATAAAAATTGAAAATCGAAAAATCAATTCTGTCTATAAACAAAATCACCAATTTTTTTTCGTATGGGTAGCATCGAAATTTTTGTGGCTATTTAAAAGTTTTTTCTGTAGGATCCTAATTTTTCTTGGGGAATTAATTTTTTGAAGCGCCCTCAATTTTCTGTAATTTTTTGGAGAGGTTTGAAAATGTTGTGAGTAGTAGTGAAAAAAGTAATGAAAAAATAACGATTTTCGGAGAAAAAAACTTCCTGTAGACAACATGTTAATTTTTTCTAAGCATACAATTTCTTTTTCTTCTTTTTTACTACTTTTTAAAATTATTAACATAAGTTTCCTTAAATTCTTTCTCTTTTGAATTATTTTAGCATCCTCAATGTATCTTCAGCATTGCCAGAACCTAAAAAAAATCCACACAACTTTCTGGCACAAACAAGTTCACCATTGCTAAAACATTTCTGGAGCATGTTCACATGTGGTTTGTGAATTGGGTGTGTGAGCATCAATTCTTAGCATTTCCAGAGTTTTACAAAATTTTGGCAACTTTCCACACAGTGTGAGCAGCTTGATTATTGTCAGAATGTTTCTTCAACTTTTTTGTTGCTTTTTAACTAGGTATTTGAACACCCTTAATACGTACATTTTCAGCATTTCCACAATCTAGAAAAATTCTAGCTACATTTTAAGTAGCATGAGCTGCTTGACTACTGTCCGATTAATTTTTTTTACAAAATTAAATAATTTATAATTATTTTGTAAAAAGTTTGAAAATTATGAAAATGGCTAATTTTTAAAAATTGGTGAATATTTGAAGGTATAATGAAAAGAAAATTCAAAAAAATGGTTGCATATTTCAAATAAATTTAAAAAAAAAAAGGTCAAAATGGACTTCTGGAGTCATGAAACGGATTTTGTACTTAATACCCCCCCCCCCCCCTCTCAAGTCTCACATCATGATACAGCGTAATAGCCTTGGTTTTTTTGACAAATTAAGAAAAAACAAGGCTACCTAATACAAATTTAGAATTGAAAAGCAAAATGATATTGAAAAATAATTTTAAAGAAATAATCAGAATATTAAGAAAAAAAATCACTTGAAAATTTTGGATAAATTTTAATGACCTAATGATGAATTGACATCTGAAATAATTTGTAAAAATGAAAATAAATTTTTAATAAAAAAAAAATAGTACCTAGCTATTTAAATGGCGGAATCTCGAAAAATGATGAATTTTTAAAACAAATAATGAGTCTGTTTTCAATACAGTCGAACCTCGCCAACTCGAACCAGTTGAGACCAAAAAATTGGTTCGAGTTATCAAAGAGTTCGAATTATCGAAGTTTTTTTTAGCATACATAAGATTACATCAGGATGATGAATTGGAACCAGCAAACACGGTTCGACTTACTGAGGATTTCGAGTTAATGAGGGTACGAGTTATCGAAGTTCGACTGTAATAGGTATGAATTAAAAATTATGGAAAATTTTTGACCAAAAATGCCGCAAAACAAAAAAAAATAGTAAATTCAATAATATATGTTGTAATTGACAAATTTTTAAGAAATGTTTTTTTCGTCAATCTACCTATCTAAATTTTTTTTTTCAAAAAAAAAAACCTTATACCCTTAAATTCTGAAAAACACATCACAAACACACATTTCACCTTCATACGACGCTTAATGAATCGTATATTACGCTTAATGTTCAAAAACTTTTAAACAACTTATCCTTAAAGTTATAACGAGCGACGATTTGCGCGCATTAAAAGTGTTAATTAATTACAATTTACAGGTTGAATAATACATTAAGTGTGGAAACAAAATATCCTACCTATCAGTTCAAATGGGTGTATAATTCGTCGACCCAAACTCGATCGTTTTTATTTCACACTCGCAAGCCTATTCAGTTCACCACTACCTAAAAAAAAAAAAAAAAAAAAAACTGCATAAAATATAGCTTCCAATAAAATCCTATAACATATGAATTTGAAGACATTTAGTGACGTTTCTTTTCATCGATTTTTCCCACACCGGTCCCATGTGACCAGAGTCGTGTTCACCTTATGCGAAACAGAGAGAGATAGAGAAAGATAATTATCTGTTGATGAAAAAATAAAAAAAGGAAATAGCTCGGCGAGATATGTATAACTAAATTACAAGTTAATGATAATAATTAATGACCCGGCTTATAACCGCTTATTACCAACTCACAACTGTGCAGCCAGCGACTGGTTTTTATAGTTGGCATGTTTATATAGAAAGTATGAGTAAGAAGAGACACACACACACAGATGTTAAAAGCGGCTTCATTAAATAATTTAATAAACAAAGTAATACCGAGGAGTATAGTGAAAAAAATATATAAAAATTTACACGCGAAATACGCTGAGCTCGGATCGACGCAGAACAGGTCTCCGAGGGTATGATAAATCGTCTCCCGAGATGATCTTTTGACGATAAGCTTTGTTGGGAACAGTCGTATCGTGAGATTCTACACACCTTTCTTCGACCATTTTTTTATTCTTTTTAACTACACAACAGCATATAACTTTGTGCTGCCCGGAAGCTCAGACCCCTGATCATTTTTTAATGGAACTACCTACGTTGGCAAGTTCTTCACCTATACAAATGACTGCATAATGCAGATGACGTGGCTTGCCGAAAGAGAAACTTGGCAAATGGCTCAAAGGTGCGAAAACTAGATTATGATTTTTCAACGTATCGATCAAATAAATCATTCGTATTGATTATTATGTCGTTGATGTAAACAAGATGATTGCTACGAAAGTGTACGACTCTATCGAATGGTAATTTACAGGCCTGGATCGAACCAGCGGCCAGACTAGTCCTAGTAAGATACTGCTGCCTGAAGCCTGAATCGAAATTTCATCTTTGATAGTTGCCATAGGCTCATTCGACCATTCTGCCAAGGGGTCAATAAAATATGAAAATTTGCACAGCATGTGTTCCTCTGCAGCGTGCTCTTTGCTCAAATGCTCATGATGCATACTTGAATGGATTTTCCATCATCCGTGCGAAAATACTATTACCGACAAATTTATATACAGAAAACTTGGTGCAGATGTCATGACACCGAGGCAAATCTCTTCCTATACCACAAATCAATTACTAGTTATAATTAAACGCTTTCGTGCGAACGCAGAAATTAATTCCAAACAGCGGGTTTCGCGTCAAAATGCAAGTTTCACCACATCCACGTATAATATTCCTGATCTTCTGTCAAATTTATGCGACCGTCTGTCTTTCCGCAACCAACTCGAACACGAAAACATTGAAAACATCGTCGATGAGCTGTAATACTTTGGGAAATTTGTGTCGAGCTGGCGTTAGTCACCAGTGCAGAGATGACAGAAAGGCACAGGGGGCCAAGTGAGGGGCCGAGGGCCAGCGTCAGGCAAGGCAATAGGGCATAGCGCAAAAACCATTATACTCGCAGGAGTTGGAAAGGTGGAGGAGTAGTTTTGATAACACGTAGACAGTACACGGTGGTGTGTAATTAAGTTGTCAAGAAAGGATAAGGTATTATATAGGAAAGTTAAACCGCGGCTGCAGCGGCCCATGCTGCCGTCGCCTGTCCGAGCTATTGAATTATTGTACCGAAGGTTTCGCCTGTTGGCCTGGGCTCGTAGTATCTTCTCTGTGTGCTGTTCTGCTCCGCTCCGCTCTGCTGTCTCTCTATTTGCCCGCTCCGCTCGGCGCGACGTACACTATACACTATTTGTTAGGTGTATACACCACCATTGGTCACTACACAGCCATGATTTACGGCGTACTTCCGTCTCCCGCAAGTCTCGACCCGCAGATTTATGACCATTCGCCGCTGTCCTTTTAACCGAGCTTTTACTCTTTTCTCTTCGCACATCTTAAAATGTAATGAATTGTTAATTTATTTTCGCCTGTGTGTACGAAGCGGCGCGGCGGCGGCCAGACAGCGGCAGCGGCAGCGTCGTGTCCGGGCGTTATAAACTCGCCAATACGACCACGGACTACTGTCCATTTAACCGGCTTGGCTACCGTTCCAGGAGTTGCAAAGGGAAACGATTCTCTTACAGTATTTCTTTCTTTCTTTTTTCCAGCTTCAACCTAGCTCTTCTTTTTCTTATTTATTCTTCTTCTTCTCCTATAGTGCTTCTGCTTTTTAAGCGTGTGTAGATGTTTGATAGTGTTTTATAGCCTGGCTACTAACTATACCAGCCAGCAAGATAGTAGCTGCGAGATTCGCACTCCCATTTAAATGCGAAGACTATAAAACATATTCGGCCTGGTCGCAAGTAGATTTATCGCGTTTAATTTAACACCATTTAAATGCCCTCGGCCCTTGCACTGCCTCGATACAACTCGTGTTTCAAGCTACAACGAAATAATCTTATTTTAAATGGACCGTTGAAGCGGCCACAACGGCTGTTTATGTCGCGTCGCGTCCATTTGCTGCTACCGGATTTTCTGCAGTCTCGTCCGATTGGTTGGTGCAGTTGGTATCGCGATGACGAGGTGTTTTACCGAGCTGGTTTTGGTGTCTGGTCGATTTATGGGGAGATCTATGCGGATTTATCGAAATTGAAGAAACGATAATTTATGAAAATCTAAATAAGTCATTTGTCAGAATTGGAGAAAATTATGATTTCATGAAAACCAAAAAACTAGTTATCCATTTATCTAAATTAAAGGAGTTGATGTTTCTTTATCAAAAATTTTTAAAGTTTTAGGTTCATCAACATCGAAAAAATTGGTCGATTCATCAAAGTCGAACGTTTAGGTATTATTATTTATTAGGTACTGAATTGAAACACTAGTCGATTTATCATTCATATTTAAAAAAAAAAAATAATAATTCATTTATCAAAATTATAAAAAATGTTGTTATTAATACCAAAAAATTCTTCAAATGCAGAGATAAACAAGATCCACTTCAAAGATGATCTATGATTCAAAAAAAAATTCTCAAAATGCTTTTTACAAAAAGATCTGAAATCATGATCTTTTTATGAAAAAAGAGATCCTGCAAAAAAAGATCATCTCTTGTCAATTCTTTTGATGTTAATGATGATCCTTTTGATATTTTTTCCAAAGGATTTTGCCCATCTCTGTTCAATTGGAGTCAAATATTTGAAAAAATGCTTACATTGGCCTGGCAGCTCCAAATTTTTTCTAAGGTGTCCATCGACAATTTTCAATTTTGAAATTTGAAATTTGAAATTTATTGGAGAAAATATTACAACCATAGATAGTACTACATAGTGAATAACGGTCCCCCTATGCCATATTGGCGAGCGATGATATTTTCATCCTTCCCCCCCCCCAAAACGTTAAGATGGTATTCTTTTTTGCTAAAATTAGGATTCGCTTGACAAAAAAATTGAAAATTTTTTCTCTGAGAAAATTGAAAGATTTTTTTTTTTTCAAAAAGAAAAATATGACTTGAATCGCTCCGAAAATTGAGAATCTTTTCTATTGCAAAGAAATAAATTCAACAGAAATTTTTTCTCAAAAAATTGAAAAAAAAATCTTTTCTAAACAATAAGAGATTTTTTTTTTAATTTCTTTCTCGCAAAAAATTAAAAAAAATTTTCATATTTTTTTGTACCTACTAAAAAAAATATAATTGGAAATTTTTCACACCGAATCCAAAAAAGAGATTTTTTCATTTTTGGAAGAAGAAATTAAGACAGGAAATTAAACAGGAATAAGATTTTTTTCTCAAAAAAAAAAAAAAAAAAAAAATAGAAGATCCTTTTTCAAAAAGTTGAAAAATTAAAAATGATTGAGAATTTTTTCTATTGCAAAAAAATGAAAAAAATTTTTGTAAAAAAATCAACAGGGACTTTCTCTAAAAAAAATTGTAGGACATTTTTCTTCTTTAAACACGAGACTTCTTTCTCAATTTTTTTTCTCACAAAAATTTAACTAGTTAATTTTCACCTTTTTTTTTTTATAATGACTCCAATAAAAAGAGATTTGTTGCAAAAAAAATTGAGACAAAAAGTTTGAAAAATTTTTAGAAGTTGAATGATTCTCTTTCAAAAAGAATTGAAAAATTAAAAAAAAAATTGAAAATATGAAGAAAATAGTATTTTTTTCAAAAAAAAGTAACTAACTAACAAATTCAATTTTTTTTCTGTAAATGCTTGATTGGTTATGCTTAAGCGCACTTAAATGCCTGTGATCTATGAATGGGTTGATTTATTAGAACAAAAATTTAGTCTATTCCTATGAATAAAAAAATCAATAATTTTACAGAAATCAAAAAAAAATCCTAAGCTTCAAAAAGTAGTCGATTTATCAAATTATTGGACTCATTATACTTAATCAAATAATTTTCATAAAACTTATTCTTTATAAGTCGAAAAATTAATCATTTTATTGAAAACGGAGAATTATCAATTTTTTATAAAAATCCAAATTATTCTTTTTATCAGATTGAAAAAATAATCATTAAAAAATTATTCGATTTAGGAGAATGAAATGATGACGTTTATCAAAATCAAAAAATTTATCAATTCCTCAAAATCAACTACTTACTTACTTAATTGAAAAACTATTGTGCTTACTATAGGGGGGGGGGGGGGGGGATTATCATCAGACGATTTATCAGAGTAAAAAAAATCATTCATAAAAATCAAAAAATTATTGAGATCAAACAATCAAAAAAATTATTCTATATCTGAATAAAACACCATAGATTTTTCGAAAGTCAAGAAAATTGTTTCATTTACAATACCTAATTTATAAAAAAAAAAAAACAACAATCAATTACCAGAATCGAAAAAAACGTTTTACTAACGAACTGCATAATATTATAATAAAATTCAAAACTTAGATTGTTATATACATTACTTACTTTTGTTCAGATTTTTTTTTCCAGAACTTTGATTTTTTTAATAACAATAACTTTAATTTCAATATCTTATTTTTCAAAATTGAGTTCAAGATTTTTCAAGCATTCGTTATTTTTATACCATTTTTCAAAATTTTCCTCAAATTCTGTCAATACTACCTACTTTAATTATTTTTTATCAATTCGTAATTTTCGTGGTTTTTATCTTTTTATTTTCAAAATTTTTAATAATAATAAATTATTGGAGAACAAATTCTTCAAGAAGCTGCAGACAGCATCCAAAATTGGTCTTTACAAAATGGTCTAAAAATGTCATCTTCAAAATCAACAGCCATTCATTTCTGTAGAAAATACAAATGTCCTAAAACTCTTGATATCTTACTAAATACAAATATGATTCCTTCATCAGATACAGCTAAATACCTTGGTATGACACTTGATTACAAACTCTCATGGAACCAACATATTCATCAATTAAAACAAAACTGTTTTTCAAAAATTAACCTTTTAAAAAAGCTAGCACACACTACATACGGATCTGATAGAACTACCTTACTTAACTTATATAGAGCACTTATTCGCTCCACTCTCGATTATGGATCCTCGATTTATGCTTCCGCAAGTCCATCTACACTCAACAAACTTGACACTATCTTCAACTCCAGTATTAGAATAGCTCTTGGTGCATTCCGCACAACTCCTACTGCTAGCATACTTTCTGAAGCTTCAGAACCTCCCTTGAGCATAAGAAGACAACAAACAATAGCTATCTCGGCTCTCAACATACTTTCTACCCCAAACTTTCACCCTAAATCAGAATTTACTTTTCCATTCAATGATTTAGAACCTGACACTTCCCATCTACTTCAATCTATAATTACAAATGAAACAAAAATTCATCATTATGTGATAAATATTTTCCCACCTTGGTCTAACTTCAAACCAGACATGAATACTTCTCTGACTGAACTAATAAAATCAGATACAAACTCCCTCATCGCCACATCACACTTCAATGAACTCACAAATAAATACCCAAATCACGAATTTATATTTACTGATGGATCAAAAACATCAAACCTTACTGCTTGTGCTTTCGTACATAATGACGAAGAATTTTTATACCCTCTACCTCCTCAATTCTCAATTATGTCAGCTGAACTGTATGCCATTAAACAGGCACTTATTTACATAAATAACTCTTCTTTCATCAACACAATCATTTTTTCAGACTCCCTCTCAGCCTTGCTATGTATACAAAATTTCAATAAGAAAAAACAACATCCAATAGCCCAGGAAATATCCCATATGCTTTCTTCCTCATTGAAAAATACGATTTTATGTTGGCTACCTTCACACAAAAACATCCCAGGCAATGAATTAGCCGACAAAGCTGCAAAACTTGCACTAAACGTAACTCCCATCCAAAATATTCCAATTCCATTCTCTGACCTTAAAACATTCATCAAAACTAAAACTCAAATCATTTTTCAAAACTTCTGGAACCAAATTCCCTCTACTAATAAACTGAAAAATATCAAAAACGATATACTTCCAAGAACTTGCTTTGATATCTCTCGCCGAGAAGACGTTTTATTCACACGTTTACGAACAGGACACTCTCTTATGACCCATTCTTACTTGCTCAACAAACTACCTCCCCCCATTTGTTCAATATGTAACACCCAAATTTCAATAACGCATTTACTTTTTCAGTGCCCCAAATATCAAAATGAAAGATCTCTATACCTGACCTCCAATAATCCAAAAGAAATCCTAACAGATGACCCCATTAAAATCCAAAATTTATTATCCTTTCTCTCCAAAACTGGTTTACGATCCCTTCTATAAAATTAAAATCCCTTCTTCCCTTATATAATTTACGATCCTTTTCATAACTAAACCTCCTTCACGATACGCCTCTAGCCTTAGTTGCTGTATATGGCGTTTAAAAAAAAAAAAAAAAAAAAAAAAAAAAATAGATATTTATGCAGGTTTGTATTTTTATGAATTTTCGAAAAATAGGGTGATAACTTTTGAAAAATTTCATGAGAATAATTTTCTTCGAAATTCTGCATTTTTCAATACTTTATTCTTGTCCAATTTTTTATTTTTTTTTTGCTTTTCTTTTCAGAAAAAAAGGATTGTAATTTACCTGGAATGCTTCTGTTTAAAAAATTGGTAGCCATACATATTTAAAATTTGTTTGCCTCTCCTTTGAAAAAATTGCAGTTTGCTTCTTTCAAAATGATCAAACAAACTAAACGTTCATAAATTATTTTAGCTTGATTCGCTTTCAACATGACCACGAACCTAGCTTTCACACCGAAGAATTATTATTTCGCCAGCCAGGTATACGGTGGTGCAGACTCAGACGAAGACGCTCACGATAATTTAAAATATGAAAATCGCGCCGCCGCCGCGTCTACCAGGAAAGAGAAAAAAATCATCGGCACGATCATTGCTGAGTGCGGCACGCTAGATCGTGCACAGTTTCGCATAATTTTCACCCCGTTTAACTGCTGGCGTCTTAATTTATACGGTCGATTTAACGCGCCGCTCCACGTACAGTACCTGCACCCTTTTAATACGCTTAGATATAGCACATGGTAGCGTAAAAAGGCCATAAAAAGCCGTCTATGGTTAGCCTAGCTGTGCGAACGCGATGTCAAAATCTCAGCAACTTCCGTGGAACCGGTTCGTACAGGTATCACATCTTAATGTGTGATATTTTTATCAAAAAAATTAGAATGAAAATGAGAAGGGTCTAATAAGCGAAAATATTAGGTATATAGTATACATACTAGGGTGGCCCTTATTTTTCAAATTTTGGAAATGTTGGCGGGGTGAGGGGGGTCAATTGGTGACATATTGGTAGAAAATAATTCCCTATTTTTTTTTCCTCTAACTGAATTTTAAGCCGTTTCTCAGGGGCCCCCAAATTTAAAAAAATCAAAAAAATAGAAAAAATAGAACATTTTGAAAATTTTAGAAAATTTTTAGCAAAATGGTCATAGGGATGGTATTTCTATAAGACAAGATCATTTTCGATGATTTCTTATCTTTACCCCCCCCCCCTTTTCATGGGACATGAAAAAACGTCATTTTTTACGTTTTTTAAAAAAATTGAAAAAATGGCTACAAATTTAAAAAAAAAAAAAAATTGTAATAAAATGGTTTAAACATACATGTTATTACCCAAAAAGGTAATTTACGGTGATTTTTCACCACTGCCGTATCAGTGAGAATTTTTCAAAAATTATCAAAAATTGAAAAAAATGAGGTTCCCAAAAATGAAGGTAAGGATGAAAAATCGCCGTAAATGACCTTTTTGGGTGATAACATGTATGCTAAAAACATTTTATTCAAAAAAAAATGTTTCTTTAATTTTTAGTCATTTTTTTCAAATTTTTTAAAAAACGTAAAAAATGACGTTTTTTTTATGTCCCATGAAAAGGGGGGTAAAGATAAGAAATCATCGAAAATGGTCTTGTCTTATAGAAATACCATCCCTATGACCAGTTTGCTAAAAATTTTCAAAATGTTCTATTTTTTCTTTTTTTTTGATTTTTTCAAATTTGGGGGCCCCTGAGAAACGGCTTAAAATTCAGTTAGAGGAAAAATAAAAAATAGGGAATTATTTTCTACCAATATGTCACCAATTGACCCCCCGTCCCGACAACATTTCCAAAATTCGAAAAATAAGGGCCCCCCTAGTATACATACGTACTACGTAGTATACCATACACACGCAGGCAAAAAGAAGAACGAACGACGCGAGAATAGAACGTGATAAATATACATGTGGTCGTTATATGTAGGTATATGATAATTTACGACAGAAAGCTGGCAAATGAAATACTAAACCAGCATTTAACAACTTTCTAATGCAATAAAATATCGGACTAGCGCGCGGAAATACGCAAGAAGGCAAAATGTCATAAGGTTTTCTGTTATCAGCGCCCCAGCGTCTATTCGCCTAACCCCTTTTACAAACTGTTAGTAATACAGTGTCTGTCGCTATATCATATACCCTTCTCTCGTGCCAGCCACGCTAAGAGATGACGGTGCACTCTATAACAACTCCGTAAGCCCCTTGCGTATTTAGGCGTTTTCCTCTTATCTATACGACGATAAATTATTTCGAGGCGACCGCTAACTAGCGCGCCGCAAACTTTTGGTTACGCTGATTTTACGTATATACCATCGTCGTACTCGTACCTAACCTACCCTTTCTCTCGTATCATCTACGTACACAGAGCCACAGAGGTCTTCCCAACAATCTGCCTCCTGTCCGTCTCGTTATTTACTGTATAAATTCCACTCGCAGCTTATTCGACGGTGGCTATTTTTTAAAGCTTTAATTGCCTGCGATAAGCGTGCGTGCCTTTTTAGTAGATGATTTCATAAATTAGCCGGCGCGAATGTGGATGTGGCACTTTGACCCTTTGGATGACCAATGCTCGAGGTTTCCCCCACGATGTCGAAGGGAGTTGTGTTTCGTTTGCTTCTTGTTTTTTGAATACTCTGAATTGTCTCCTAGTTTGCTCCACTTCAATTTCAACATTTCATCGTCATAAAATTTAATAAAAATTAAAGAAAAATTAAATAAAAATTCGAGTACCTAATAAATTCAGCACCGATTCAGCATTTCAGTAAAACTCTTTAAAATTGCGCAAAAACCAAAAATTTGATGAAAATTGGGGAAAAAATTTAATTTATAAGTTTTTTTAATTTGAGAAATTTGTTGAAAATTGAAAATTTTTGAAAATAATTTATTTTAAGAAATAATTATTATTGACAATTTTGAAGAGGCCAATTTTTTACTCAAGATGAATCAATTTCAAAAATTGCCAAAAAAAATTGAATCTTGATTGGAAATTTTTGAAAAATTTGCGAGAATACCACCCGTGTAGCAATTGTCGACATCGACATTTATGTCGACAAAATTCAGACACATTTTTTTCTCGGTTAACGATGAATTAAAAATGATATTTGAGATTTAAAGTAATGTTCTATGTTAAACATAACTGTTCAATCAAAATTTTTGAATTTTTCTCAGTATTTTCCTATAATTTAGAAAACGTTGTTTTTCTACATAGACAAGTCGATGTAAAAATCGATACTCGATAAACGCATCGACATTTATGTCGACAATTTCTGCCAATTAAATTTACAAATTTTATATCTAAAAAGAACTAAAAACAATTAATAAGAACATTTTAAGCTCAGGAATAAATAATTTTTGAAAGAATCACAAAATTTTCTTATTTTTCAAAGTTTTGAATAATACAACGACTTGTCGAGTTATTGTCGACATAATTGTCGATGGTCGAATAATGCATCGACTTCACTGTCGACAGTGTCGACCAGAGGAATTTTAAGTCGAGATAGTGTCGATGTGATTGTCGAGGGTCGAATAATGCATCGACTTGACTGTCGACGTCTTGAGGGTGATTGTGATACTCGCAGATAAAGTGTGTTGTGAATTAGTACATAAGGTCTAAGAATCATCTCTATGTTAGTTGGACACTCGCATGTGTCCAGCTACAAAGGTGGCCTCAATGCCGCATATTTGACAAAAAATGTCGAAATGTTGGCTTGAACACTATTTTTGGTGTAATTTTAATATATACTTATATTGAATATTTGAACTTAGCATATTTTTCAAAATCTCACCATTGCAAATGTCGATGTGGATGTCGATATAAATGTCGACACATCGAAATCGGTCACTTTTCGATCGTACATGTCGACACGATTGTGGATGGTTTGTCGAGGTTATTATCGACACATTTGTCGACCGTCGACATGTCGAGCCATATTTGGACGGTCGACAAACATGTCGATAATAAGCTCGACAAACCATCCACAATCGTGTCGACATGTACGATCGAAAAGTGACCGATTTCGATGTGTCGACATTTATATCGAAATTAGCATCGACGTTGCTACACGGGCCAGCTGCTTTGTAAAAAAATCATTTTGGTGAAAATCTTCTCAAAATTTTTCCAAAGAAATTGACGGCAGTTCTAAAAATAATCAAAAGAACGAATTACAAATTGATAATAATGGGTTAAGTGACAAAATAATTCTCAAATAGATGAAATCATTTGAAGTTTAAAAAATTGAGAATTTATTTCATTTTTTAGTCAAAAAATTTGCTCACTAGTGAAAAATTGGTGAAAAATTGTATGTAAATTACAGAAAAATGGGAAAAAAAAAATCACAATTTTGACTTGATTTGGTAGCAGTTTCAATTATTTTCTTTACAAATTCCAAAAAGGTCACAAATCTTACATTAAAATCAAAACACTCACAATTTTGACAGAAAAATTGAAAACGTCACAATTATGACTTGATGGAATTTTAAAAAAATTACAATTTTGACCTGAAAATTGGAAAAAGGTGCAATTTGTTACATGAAAATCATAGCAATTGCAATTTTACAGAAAAATGGAAAAATATCACAATTTTGACTTGATCTGATAAAAGCCAAAATTTTCTTTACAAATCCAAAAAGGTCACAAATTTTACATTAAAATCAAAACATTCACAATTTTGACAGAAAAATTGAAAATATCACAATTTTGACTTAATTTGATTCAAGTTCAAAATTTTCCTTGCCAGTCAAAAAAGGTCACAGAACTGTCATAATTTTGTCAGAAAAATTGAAGAAATCACAATTATGGCAAAGGTCTTAATTGTGGCATTGAAATAATACCGCAGTTACAATTTGGTAGGAAAGTGGGGAAAGGTCACAATGTTAATGTAAAGATTTAGAGAATCACAATTTTCAGAAAAATTGAAACACACTACACAGACGAATCGTAGGCAACCAGAGATGTTTTGATCTCCAATTTTAAAAAATTCTATTTCAATTTTAGATTTTAAAATTTTCTTTTACATATCTACAGTATTAATTTTGAATTCAATTTCAATTTATAATTCATCTACAGTCATAATTGTAGAATTATAGGTTTAGGTATAGTCCATAAACTATCTATTCAGCACGTAGGCCATGATACATGTCCGTACGTGCATGCAGTAGTATTTGTACACTGTACACTGTATACAGACCTTACAACGTATATCAAAAACATGATAACAGAAATGTAAAAATATGAATTTACTAAAAGAACTCCGGAGGTCTGCTACATTCAGCTTGTCAACGTAACACGACTGGCGAGTAGTACCAAGCCATGCACATGGTTAGAAAGAGTGAAAAAGTTGCCAAAGCAACAGCGACCAGCAAACCAAACACCACACCGTTTTGCCATTTACATTTGTCAGATAGAGAACGGCTATCTCTGCACAAAATCTTGTTGTTGTCAACCTTATCAACGATGCATTGGTTACTTACAGTTGTCAGTGCTGGGCATGGGCAGGGCACTCCCTTTTACCATACATAACTTACTCGCTTCTCTCGCAACATGAACGTGTATGCGTAGCAGTGTTCTTTAGCTATATAGCAAATTACGTACCGACCAGCCCCGACCCCCGAAGCCACCTCCAAAACCAGAATATTTTGTAATCTTGATTCGGTAAAATGTCGCATCATTTGCAACGTACAAATAATTTACAAAAGAAAAAACTACCATGTACGTGTATTTATGACACTAACGAATCGAATACGACCAGATGGCGAAAATTACGCTCGTCAAGGTGTGAACTATATTACAAGCCTTGTTCGAAAAAAAAAAAAAAAAAAAAAAAAAAACAGATTAAAATCGTTCCTGTTCCACAAATCTGCGTCATCGTCTATCTTTTTCTCTCTCTCTCTCTCTCTCTTTCTCTAGCTCTGACATCTTATAGATCAAGACAAATCACTTGTAAGCTGTCAGAAAAAAAAGCTTAATTTTAGAGCATCCACTCGGGCGAAGATTATACGCCGTCGTTCAAACCCATGATCCCAATCCGTATATATCGAGATCGTTTATTATAATCCTTTTTTTCGTGCACCGAGCCGCCAATACCTTGCGCATTTTCTGAACCCTTCTGGCCTGGCTGTCTATCTTTCTCAGTCGTTTTCCTATGAGTTGGCTCCCATGCTGTGAAATGACATCGTCCATTTGGCCGCACACCTGTGTACCGATCAATTAAAACCACTTAATGGGACAGGAATGAAATATATGCGAATGAGAAATAGATTCTATCGGATGGGCCAACGTCATGGATTTATTTCATGTCTTGGTTTCTCGCTGAATCGAGTCTGGGTGTATCAATTTATTTATTTCTTTTCTTATGGGATTCACTGGTTGTTGAGCTATTTCTGAAGACTGGGCGAAAAAAATTAATGTAGTCGCGAGTTTAGATATGCCATTTTAAATTATCTAAGTATGTCATCAAAAGTTGAACAGTAATATATCTATGTCTGACAAAATGTTGAAAAGTATAGATAGCATAATAACTTACGTATTCAACTAAATTTTTTTTTGACATTTGGAAAAAAATTTACAATTTTTTTCGTACTCGTATTTCCAAAATTTTTCGATATTCTAAAGATCTTTAAATTTTCTAAATCTTTCAGTTGTCCAATTTCCCAACATTTTTTATTTTTTAGGACTTTTATCTATAGATAAGTAGGTATATAATTATATTTTTTATTTTTCAAGTTTTTCTAAATTTTTTCAGTTTTGATGCCATTTTAAATATACTTTTCATTTTTATTAAAATTTTTAATATCTATACTGAATGCTCAATTTTTAAAATTTCAACTTTATATTTTCAAAATTTATTTGAATTTGCAAATTTTTATTTTTCATTCTTGATGATTTTTTTTCCAATTTGGTATAATGTTCCCATCTTATTATTTTTTGAAATATGTACTTAATTACTTCTAAAATTTTTCAATTTTTTGAAGGTTTGAATTATTTTAAAAACTTTGTTTTCCAATTTCCTCTAGTTTCCAATAATTGTTCACGATTATTTAATTTTTTTTTTAATTTTTAATTTTTTTCAAATATTTTAATTTCTCAGTCGGGGTAAATGTTTTCAACTCTCAATTCTTTAAAATTTTTTCAAAAAAAAAAATTCAAATAAGTAATTATTTTGGTAATTTTTTAAAATTTTACCTAATTATTTCCTTCTTATATTTTTTCTTTTTCGTATTTTCAAAATTGCTAAATTTTTTCAAAATTTCTAATTTTTCTAAACCTTCAAATTTTTTTTTTTTTTTTAGTTTTTTTTTTTTTATTATTGTTTTCTTAAATTTCAAGTTTTTCTGAATGTTTAAATTTTGATACCTAGGTAATTGTACCTGAATTATTATTATTATTTTTTTAATTTTTTGGAAGTAAGACAGTAGGTGAGTATACTACTTTTTAATTTTCTTTAAATTTCTATTTTCATGATTTTTTCATTTTGGCATAAATATTTGAGTGTATTTGCTCCTTTTCCAAATTTTTAATCTTTTTTATATTTTTCAATTTTTTTAAAACCTTTTGATTTCTCAATTTCTCTAGACTTTCCCTTGTTAGAAATTTTTTTCATTTTTTTCAAATTTCTACATTTTCCAAATATTTTAATTTTGTGACCTGGTGCAGAAAAACGTGGTCAATTAATTTGAGTTAAGTGAATTTAAATACGAAAATGAACCAATCAATTTCCTTTATTAAGTTCATTGATTCAAAAAACATTCACTTCAAACGAAACCAAGTTTTTTTTGTTGTTTTTTTTTGCAATAATCATGTACACTAACCATGATTTTTTGCACCAGGTTCATTAAAAATAAAAAGTACGTACCGATATTTTTTTAGAATGTGTAACTAATACCTACATTTTAAAATTTCTCAATTTTTCCATCAACTTTTTAATTTCTTTATTCCCTTGAATTATTACTTTTTCATTTTTTACATAAAATATTCTGATTTTTTCAAGTTATTAATTTTGATAACTTTTCAAAATTTTCCATAATTTCCCATCATCTAAATTTATTTTCATAATTCTGAAATTTTTCGATGCCTTGTGATTTTTTTATTTTGTCGAATTTCTTATAATTTTTGCAAATTTTTAAGTGTTGTATAATTTATCCTTTTCAAGATTTATAATATTTCCAAAATAGATCAATTTTTAGATTTTCCCGAAACTTTCAATTTCTTTAATATTTGGAAATTTGAATGTCAAATTTTCACGATTTTTTTTTCAAATTTATGTTTACAATTTTAATAATTTTTAAAAATTTTGTATAATTTTTCCCTTTTATTTTTTATTTATTTTTAATTCCCAAAATTGCTGATTATTTAAATTTTTTCAGTCTACTTTTTCTCTAATTTCTAATTTTTTCAAATGTTTCAATGTTTCTAACTTCTAAATTTTTTCAAAATTTTAAATTTTCTTATTTTTATAAATCTCAAAACATTCACGATTCTCCAATTTTCTTCAAATTTTTAATTTTGATAATTTCAAATTTTTCTTGTTAGGAAACTTGGTATATCAGAATTTAATTACCTGAAATTCTATTATTTTGAAATATTATCCAATTTTCCCCAATTTATGAAAATTTTCAAAAATTGCTGGAATTTTTTCTTTCGAATTTCAAATTTTTCATGATTTTTTTTTAAAAAATTCTACTGAACCTTTTAGTTTTGTAATCTAATTTTTCATACTACTTAATACTTCTGACTTGTGGATTCAATTTACCAGCAGCTTCCTGACGTTGATCTCGTTAAATATCGTTAAAATTGACTCGCCTTTATAACATCAACTCTATGAGAAAGCTTAAGAGTCTCACTTATGATAATATAGGTCTACCTAAGAAGATGTTGAAGATCCAGTCACGAAAACACACCTCTCATTCGAGTTTCTCCGCCTGTTTCACGCGCGGATTTAGCCGGCATAAATGAAATATAGAAGAGAGAAAAAATAAACGCCACTGCTCTGCGCCTCCATGATAAATGGATTACTGTACACTCTCTATCCGACTGCATGTGCCTTCTAATATACTTTATGATTTTATCGTGAATTCCAAAATGCAAATACCTGTCTTCGAATATAAAAACGAAGTCGGGTTATGATATTTGCATTTGAACTTGAAAAATAACGCCGTGAAATTACCACTTAATATAAAAGCTCGCGTATACCGTGTACGTAACTTTTTGTATCATTTTTCGCGTAAGTAGATGTTCCACGTGCCACCCTCTCTATCAACTCTCTCTATCTTTGTCTGCCTTTCCACGAGTCCGTGAACACGAAAAGTCAAAGTGAATCGCACTCTCGCGGGTCGACAGTGCCGAGGAAGAGGCGAGAGAAACTGCGATCTAATCTTTTCATCGAGATATGATGAAAATAAGAGAAAATGTACGAGAACGTGTTGGTTTAATTGAATGCAAAACATATTACACGACGGCAGGTCGAAGTGAAAAATGAAAATTGTCAGTAGTTCTTGTATACACAATCGTTTTATATGTCTATTTTTTATTTTGAAAATTTATATCATAACGTCAATTTGTCGTTATTGTCACGAAGCCCTTCTGCTCTGCTGGTGGAATATGCGTTTCAAAAAAACACAGGTATCGTAATCATCATCATCGTCGTCACGTAGCTGTCAAAATAATACACCCGTCGACGAAAATGCGTAACATTCGTGTATGTCATCCCGAAATGGTCACATTATACTGGCGATGATTTACGAAGAGATAGGCATCGAGCTGGCAAATGCAAATAATCGTACTGAACAGATTTGACAGAGCGTAATGATAATTTCAGTACTTGACGCAGAACTCGACGACCACACAGACTCCGGATTATGACATGACGCTAAGGCTTTGCCTACCTTCTTCTGCATCTCCAATTCTCCATTCTCCATACAGTTGTATAGATAATCTTATGTACGAGAAGGGGGAAAAAAAACACATCGCAACGAAAGGAAAAATACCGAGTTTAAACGGCGTAATTAATTTCAAAAAAAGTGTCGTCTTACGAGACGTTAACATTAATTCGATGTAATTGAATGTCGGTGCCGAATATTTATTAGACGATTTTTTTTCCTTCGCTCCGCCACCGCATCGCGTCAACGGATTAATGTGTGGAATTTAAGTTTATATGGTGTTCAGAAACGTGTACTGTACCGGGATCGGGGACTCGACAAGCGGGTAATTAATTATTTGAAAAAATTCTGCCAGGATGTAACAATGATGCCAGGGCGCAAAGCAAGAACCTTGTGCTGAGGCGAATTATTCGAGTAATTTTTCTTATAATACAGTATGGTTATGTGGGATAAAATCTCATACGCTGGGATTAAACCCATTACCCATTTTATAGGTGTAATGTTGTCGAGAGAGCAGCCCAGCCAGTACTCGTATATATTCGGATTTAATAAATCAAACAGTCGTCGTATCCTGTACACGTGTGTGTGCGTGTACGACGATTAGCCAGCTTATAAAATAAATTAAATTGTGAACTGGTACGATGACTTATGTTTTCCGAGCAAGATACATTAATTCGTTCTTACTAACAGTATAATTAAGAGTATTAGAAATGTTGAGACATATTTTTTTCTTCTTTTTCGTTCGTGTTTTTTTTAAATTATTTTTATTTATTGTTCTGTGTTCGTTTTCATGCTTTACCAAGAGTGTATTATACATTGTTGAGGATTGAAGGGAAAAAGATGTTGCACGTGGCGATGCTTTTTGAGCCGAATTTCCTAAATTTTAATTGCTGACGAGTGATAAATGATGATAGGTATCGAAAATTATCATTGAAATATTTCAGCCATTTTTTTGTATGTTTCGAATGGTTTCAGCACCTTTCAAAAAGATTTTTGTGACTCAGACAAAAGTTTTGAAAAGATGAACAAATTCATTTTCAGGACTCAGTAGTTTTTTTTTTTTTTTTTTTTTTGTCATTGTTATTGTCATTTTTTCGTCTTTTTGTTTTTTTCATTCAAATTTTACCTAAAAGTTTCGCAGAAATGTAAAGAAATGATATGCAAAGGAAAATCTATAAAAAATAAGTAAATAAGTAAAAAGTTAAAAAATTCTTGTGACCAAAAAATTTTTCAAACAGTAGGTACTTTCAAAAAATCTTTTAAAAATTCTTTAGTAGTTAGCTTTAATTTTTTTACAAAAAACAATTGAAAAATTTAAAAAAAAAAACAGACGAAAAAAAGTTGTGTGGGTGAAAAAAATGTTCATTTGAAAGAAAGAAAAAATCTTCAGAAAATGAAAAAAGTAACTAGATGGAATACCTACCTGTACCTAGTAATCCTCACGTGTCCAAAAAAGAAAAATAGTTTCAAAAAAATTATAATATTGAAAAATACCTGCTCAGAAAATAATATTTTGGAAATAACATTCTAATTTTTTTTTGCAAAATTCTTCAAACAAAAAAAAGTTGAAAATTTTTTTAAAAAATATACTTACCTATAACTAAAATATTTCAGAAAAATTGAAAAAATCACTTTTGACACAAAAAATCTTACACATGAGTACTTTTTTCAATTTACCCAAAAAATTGCCAGTCCACTTCAATTTTTTTCCAAAAAAATAAATTAAAAATTAAAAAACTTTTCTAGACAAACTTTTGAAAAAAAAAATCATCAAAAAAATTTGTGGAGTAAAAAAAAGTAATAGTTATCGTAAAATTTTTTGGGAAATGATCTTGTGTAAAAGGAAAATGTTTATAAATTGAATAAGCCTGATGAGGGCTTCTAAGAAGATAATCGTGTCGAAAAATTGTTCAAAAATAACCTACTAACCCACAAGATAACTACTCGGATTTTTTTTTTGCAAAATTCATTAAAAAAACTACTTTTAAAAAAAGTTTGAAAAATAATTTCGTTGAAAAAAATTTTCCATAAAATATATTGAGAAAAATTTTCTTTGAATAATTGAAAAAAAATTTGGTCAAAAAATATTTTCACCTTATCAAAAAATGTCTCAATTAGATTTTTTGAATTATTCCAAAAAATTAACAGTAGATACCTATATATAATATATTATGTACTCTCAATTTTTTTTCTCTCAAAAAAGTACGTAATTTAAAAAAATAATTGAGAAAATGCTATAAAACAAAAAAAACAAAAAAAATCGGTGAAAAAATAATTGTAAAATCTAAAATTTTGAGAAAAAGAAAAAGTATTGTCCTTATGAAGTCTTCTGAAGCAAGAAATTTTAATATAGCACTGTTTTAGAAAAAAAAAAAATCGTTGCAAAATTTATTTTAAAAATCATTTTGAAAAAAAAAATGTTGTAAAATCATTTTTAAAAATAATTTTACTTATTATGACCAAAAAAATTCTCTCACAAAAAATTTTTTTGTTAAAAAAAAAAAAAACGATTTTCTAAAAGTAGGCAATCTCAAAAAGTGTTTTCAGAAAAATTCTTTCAAAAAAAAATTGTCAAATTCAGCTTGAAAAAATTATGCAAAACAGTAAAGAAAATAGCTTTGTTTTTTTATCGCGGATTGTGCAGAATCTGGATTATGGATTCTAACATTTACTTCTTAAAAAAAGGTTTAGAAATGTTCTGATCAATTATTCTGAAAGGTTTATCAAAAACAAAACAAAAGAACACAGTAAAATCCATAATCCACTTTCATAATCTACTCACCGAGCAGATTATTAAATGGATTCGGACAAACCCTCACAATCCAAAATCCAGATTGTGCATAATCCGCGATAAAAAAACAAAGCTAATAATTTTTAGAATTTTTTATAAAAAAATACTTTTGCAAAATTGAAAAAAATGCTTTTGAAAAAGCAGTGGGAAAAATAATTTTTTTTCAAAGAATTTAGGTATGCCCAAGAAAATATTTTAAGAAAAATTCTCTCATAAATCTAAAAATTTTTTTGTTAAAAAAAAAAAAGATTTTCTAAGAGAAATCTCAAAAAGTGTTTCCATAAAAATTCTTTCAAAAAAATTACCAAACTCAGATTAAAAAAATTATACCTACCTACAAAAGAGTAAGAAAATTATTTTTATAAAAATTTTTTATAAAAATTTTAAAAAAAGGTTTTTGAAAAAAAAGATTGAATTTAAAAAAAAAATTGATGCCCAAGAAAATATTTTGAGAAAAATTCTCTTGGGTACAAAAAATTTTTTGTTAAAAAATTTTTTAAAAATTCTTTTGCAAAATTTAAAAAAAAATTCTTTTGAAAAAATGTTTTTGAAAAAGGGTTTATGCCCAAAAAAATATTTAAAAAAAAAATTTCTCACAAGTAATTTTTTTGTTCAAAAATTTTTTTTTTTTAAATAATGTTTGAAAACAAACCTTAACAAGCGTTTTTCAGAATAATTATTTTTTTAGAAAGTGTCAAACTCAGCTTAAAAAAAATATTTAAAAAGAGTGAAAGAAATCATTTTTAGAATTTTTTTTCAAACAAATGTAAGAAAAAAGTTACGTTTTCAATTTTGTGATATTTTATGAGCTGGCCATTCTTTATATTTTTGATTTCTGAGCCTGTATTTTATACTTTGAAAATTTCTGAAATTTTCAGAATGAATTAATTAGGAAATTTTTATCATTAACAGCACTTTAAACATAAGTAATATTTTTATTATTTTACAATTTTTTTTCAATATTTTAACGACTTATGCAATATTGAACTACGTATATTTTCCCAGCCTTATGTCATCTCATATTTGACGCCACACCAGGAGGAAAATTCGTCTAAAAACACGACATCTCGAGACAATTTTCGAGAAATTCTTTTTCGCTGATTACCCGCTGCCTGTATAATAACTCAAAGATAACGCGGTATTTAGATATTGTTAACGGCGAAATTATGCTAATAAATGCCATTAACGGTGTAACAAATGTCGTCGTAGTACTCGTTCTTTTTACCCTTCAGCATTGCCCTCGCATCTCACGAGATGATGACGACGATAGAAGAAAATATTTCGTTCGGTTCGAAGTACAAATAACACTGTTGATGGGTATGTACGATGACTCGCTGGGACTTTCGTATAAGATGATGATTCAAATTGGTGTAAATTTTCATACCATACCGTTGATGATTTTGTTTCTTTCGAGGTGTCACTATGGAAGTTGTATAAATTTATAAGACGCAGCATGCGAACGCGAATGGACGACGACCCGGTGTAATAAATTTTTCAACAATGTACGTGGCGTGGTTTACAGTCGGAGTTGTTGACAGGCTGATGTAAGTGTGGAAATTTGTTGCGCCTGAAAGATGACTACGCGTGGATTACAAAGCGTTGGTGGAAGGTTGAAGGGAATAGGATGAGGTCCTTTCCTTATGAAAGTTTTCGCACTGGTATATTTACGACTATATTTTGTAAGGTATGTGCCGCAGTTGCAGCTTATATAACGTTGAAAGATATAGATGGTTATCAAATTATAATGTCGTACAAATTACCGTCGCCGTAGTAGCGGCAGCGGCGCAACTTCAGAGTTTATACGAACAGTCGAGATGATTAATTCGTCGGATTAAAGTTGCAGATGAGGTTGTATTTACTGTGGCGATGGCGATAATACCGTGGTCGTGCGTAGGGGTTTAGGAGGTCAGTATGGTCAAATCCGGTGTGCTTATCGTGAGGTTATTTGGATTTTGGTAGGGAGTCGGTATGATGATCTCAAGTATGAAACGAAGGACGAAGGGGAGAAGATTCAGCTGTTTTGAGGATAATTTTCCTTGGTTCTACTAGTCTTGAAGTTCAATCTGCAGATTGCATTTAAAGTCAAGGAAATTTAATATGAACAAATTTCTAGAATATAGATAATCAAAATCGAAAAAATAATTTGAAAAAATGTCTCGAATCAATCCACGCCACGTCGTAAGAAAAATTAAAAAGTTTAATTTCGAACTAAATTTTGTACAATGATGTATATGCTTTAATAAATAATATTAATAAAATTAGTTTTTGAACAGAATTTTGAAACGAATATTTTCGAACAAAATTTTTGAAAAAGTGTTTCATCTGAAACACTTGTGTTCCAAGAAAGTACGTAGAAAAATTAAATAAATTTATCGAAGAAAATTTATTTTAAAATGAACGATAAATATGAAAAAAATTCAACATACTTTTTAAATAAATATTTTTAAACAAAATTTAGTACAAAAATATGTAACAAAATTTCAGGAAAAATCGTTTTTATTACAAGGTTTGAAACTTTCCATTTTCAACATAATATTTTGGAATGTTCACTACAAGTTCGAAAAATTTATGACATAAATATGAAAATTAAAAAACAAAAAACTGTTGCAATAATTTTTAATTTTGAGCAAAATTTCGAAACAAGCTATTCCCACAAAATTTAAAAAAATTTGTTGAATAAAATAGAACTGAAAAATTTTTAGAATAAAATTTTGAAGAAGTGTTTTTAGGCAGAATTCGAAAAAATTGTGTTTTAAACAATAAATTCAAAAAATTTCAACAAAAAAAATTTACAGAAATGAAATTTTGAAAAAAAGTTGAAAAATGTTATAAGGACATCAAATGTTTTATTTCAAACAAAATTTTGGAAAATTATTTCTATAAAGTTATTAAAAGAATTTTGAACAAGATTCAAAAAAGGAATGCCAAAGAAATTTTTTAAAAAATGATATAAAAAATTATTATCTACCTATAGCAAAATTTTGAAAAACAACAGTTTTTTTTTAAATAGATAGATAGTTGAATGCAATTTGGCAATTTTTCTGAAATTACTGAAATTGAAAATTTCCACAAAATCAATGATTTCAAAAATCTTGAAAATTGGTCAGAGGAGGGTAGCTTTTTTCATTGGTTAAATGCAATTTGGCAATTTTTCAAAAATTTTACTAAAATTGAAAATTTCCACAAAACTGATGGTTTTAAAAATCTTGAAAAATTGGTCAGATGAGGATTTTGCGTTGATTATAGGGTAGCTTTTTTCGTTGATTAAATGCAATTTGGCAATTTTTCTGAAATTACTGAAATTGAAAATTTCCGCAAAATTGATGATTTCAAAAATCTTGAAAAATTCGTGAGAGGGAAGGATTTTGCGATGATTTTTATGGTAACTTTTTTTATTGGTTAAATGCAATTTGGCAATTTTTCAAAATTTACTGAAATTAAAAATTTCCACAAAATTGATGATTTCAAAAATCTTGAAAAATTCGTCAGAGGACGATTTTGCATTGATTTATTGATAGAATTTTGAAAAAATTGTTATTGAACAAATTTTTTGTATAATTAGAAAAAAAACTTTCTTTTGAACGCATGTCTACTAAAATAATTTTAAACAGAATTTAAAAAAAAGAAACACTGGAAAATATATTTAAAAAAAAAAAGTTTTAAAGACACGATGTGTTTCATTTCAAACATCATTACCTATTCCAAAGAATTTTTTCGATGCCTAAAACTATCAAAAATTTAATTTTGAACAAGATTCAATGAGGGAACGCTAAAGAAAATTAAAAAAAAAAAACAAGATAATTAATTAGTATAAAAAAATTCAAAGAAACAAAAAAAAGTTTTATAGCAAAGTTTTGAAAAAATTTTCATTTAACGAAATTGAATACCTACATTTTTTTTTTGTAAAATTGAAAAAAATACTCGTTTTTGAAAAGAATTCTAATGAAATGTTTTAAGCAAAATTAAAAAAAAATTGTTTTTTGAACAAAATTAAAAACAATAATTTTGAAGAAAATTCAAAAAAAAATCGATCAAAATTTTTTTTAAATGATGAAATTCTAAAGAAGCGTTATAAATCTACTTGAAATAATTCTGAAAAAAAGATTCATTTTAAAGAAAATTTTAAAATGCTATATCCAAATACAAAGTACCTAGGTACCTGCTATGACAGTAAAAAAATATATTCCAATAAAATTTTTACGAATTTCATTTTCAACAGAATTTAAAAAAAAAAATAGGGTTAGAAGCAGATTTTTAATGTTTCTTTTGTAATGAATTTTTTAAAAAGTACCTATAGTTCAAAAAAAAATATGCAATACATTTTTTTTTAATTTTAGTTTTGAACAAAATTTTAAAATAAATTTCATTAGTGAAGTTTAAAATAATAAATTTTGGAACTTTTATAATAGGTAATGTAATCAAAAAAAGTTTTGGTGAATCTTTGAAGAGTGGTTTTTGAGCTATGTTTGAAACGATTAATATTTAACAATTTTTTATTGCTTGACGAAATTTTCTAAAAATTAGTTTATTCCAAATTTTTTTTTTTTTTCATTTTTTGGAAGAGAGAGAGAATTTTGTTTTGTGAAAATAAAAAATAGGTACCAATTTTTGTGGGAAAATGAATTTTTATGAATTTTTCTCCCGATTCAATTTCTAATTCTTTTTTGGAAAAAGATCTCAATTTTTTAGTGGGGGAAGAATTACCAATTTTTGTGGAAAGGAAAATTTCAATTTTCTTTTCCTACAAAAAAATCGAAAATTTCCTTTCCACAAAAATTGGGAATTTTTTCTCCACTAAACAATTAATAAAAATGGTGTTTCAACAAAATTTTGAAAAAAAATTTAACAACTGGATTTTCAAACTTGATTTTTAACAAATTAAAAAAAATCATGTTTTTTAAATTCTAAAAAATTCAATTTGAATTTTGAACAATTTTATTAACAAAATAATTTTATTTTTGAAGATATATTTTGATAAATTTGTTTTCTTATAAATTTTGGAAAGAGCTCCATTTACTACGAAATTTTATGCTTTTATTGCCTTGGAATATTCAAAAGAAAATTATTTTTGGTAAGGAATAAAAAAAAATTGTAATCAAACTTGAAAAAAAAATTGGACTGAAATTTGAAAAAAAAAAGTTCGTTCGAACAAATTCCAAAGACTCGATAAACTTGAAAAATATCTCGTCGAAGCCATCGCAATTAAAAGTCGACAAACTTTTGCACGTAAATTATAAATCAAGGCCTTTTACGGCGCAGCCATACAGTTCACCACATTTCGATGCATTTACACGGAAACCGTATCATGGACGGGTTGAGGAAGAGAGGTAACAAAACGGTACACCACGATGGCTACGCTGCTATGTGTAGTGTATCCACAGCAGTGCAAACATATTAACATTCATTAGACGAAGTGTAAGTTTGTTGTCAACATAACTGATTATATTAGCGTTTGTGATCAACTTGCCAGTTAGCTCACGTATTTGCTGATACTTTTTTCTCTGAATAATATAAAAAGCTCGGGCACGTGAATGGCTTGCGTAATTCCGCGGCAGCATATTTTGCGAACATTCCACCGACGATTCGTGATTTTTAAATAAGTGTAAAATGGCTAATTATCCGTTTTACGCAAAAACCTCATCGCTCGTTAGCTCGTCGTATACTCTTGGCCACTGTGTTGCTTTTGCTCTCTAGCTCGTCATCGTCATCGTCGTCGCCATTGCAACACGTAACGTTCACTTGCACAGGGTAGGGCAATTTCCTGCAAAATGTTGGGTTTTGGGTTTTTTCCTCACGGAGAAAAATGCCCTGTAAAATTTCCAGTACAGTTTAGCAATATTTCTCAAATGTACGGTACATTCAACTGGAAATTCAGTAGAAATTACCAAAATTAGGGGTATAATACACCAGATAGTCGCTGTAAATAAAATTCTGACAATTTCTAATGAAATAAACAGCAACTTCTATTAAATTTTGTAGAAAAATTCCATATTTTCCACTACAAAAAATGACAGACTACCCACTAATAAAATTTATCATATTTTGGTAAACTCCTTTTACTAATACAGTTATGGAGAAATTACTTGTAAGCTGTGTGATAAATTACAAGACGGTTCAGTAAATATTCCACAAATGAGAAGTGATAATTTTGTGCATCTTCGGTGTAGAAAAAATTATGGGTGAAATCTAACAGAAATCACCAGACAGTACAACACATTTTAATAACAGTCATATAAAAATTATCTGTTTGTAGGACAGATAACTTTTGTGCATCTTCGGTGTAGAAAAAATTAGGGGTGAAATCTAATAGAAATCATCAGACTGTACAACACATTTTGATAACAGTCATATAAAAGTTATCTGTTTGTATGACAGATAGTGTTTAGAAAGAAGGCACTATTTGAGAATTTTTCTTATGGTGAAATTTTAATGTCTCTTTGAAATTTGAATATTTCAGTATGTTAAATGTTTGGTTGAATATTGGTTTTCTCGACTGTTTTGTTTTCCATTGTACTGTGTGAATATTAAGTTCGTAATCGCGTAATTGAATTTATTATACTAAATGAGACAGCCAAAGGTATTAATCATCATTGTATCATACATGATCGAAATGTTTTCCAGACTTTCAAATGGGATGAAATATGTCCTTTTTTTCCCATCTGATGTTCTCTTCAATATTGTAACCACATTATTTTGATTAGGTTTTGATAAATTCGGTTTGAACAAAATTGAAAAAATGATTTTGTGAAAATTTTCAAAAATTTGTGTTTTTAGTAAACTTTTATAAAGCTTAAAAATATGTATATAAATTTTGGAATCGAATTTGGAAATATGTATCTAGTGTTTTAAATGAAGATTTGACTACTTTTTTATTGCAAAATTTTAATCCCGTTTTGAAATTTTCTACAAGTATGATACTGATTATGATTTTCCTTAATTGGCTTTCTCATCGATTTGTTTGTTTTTAGTTTTACTATTTTATGTTTGAAATAATAAATTTGTTTGTGTTTAAAAATAAAAATTTAGATTTTAAACAACCTCATCAGTGCAGTTAGTTTTTGTATGTCCAAGTTTTTTTTTTGGTTTTTTTTTGGTGTGTGTGTGTGTGCGCGTTTATAATTACAAGATGATCACATCTGTTGGAATGGGTTTCAGATAGATAGTGCAAAGGAGGTTTTGAAGTTTTTTGATAGAGAGGTAGCTGTGGGTGATTTTTGTGTGACCAATTCTCAGTGTTGTTATACTACTCGTAATTTTATCTTGTCATGATTTTTTTTTTTATGTTGAAAGAGTTTATTGGGTGTTTGTTGAGACCAGAGGTGTTGCCAGCTTGTGTATATTTTTTGGGTAAGAAAGGGTGATAGAAGTTGCATTTTACTGAATGTACAAATTTCATAGATTCAGAAAATGTGAAGAGTTCGAAATGAAAAAAGCTGCATTATATTTTATTTCAAAATTCTTGTGACAAATACAGCATTTGCAAGCACACAAATTCGTCACCTGTCAGGTAAAACCCACCAAGTCTATCTAACCTGGTTTTTGGAAATGTGTCTAGGGGTGAAAAGCCATTTTTCGGATTTTAGATGTTGTTCTTTTTTTTGTAAAAGACATCGAAAACATCTAAAATCTGAAAAATAACTTTTCATCCCTTACGATACATTTCCAAAAACCAGGTTAGATAGACTTGGCGGGTTTTACCTAACAGGTGACGAATTTGTGTGCTTGCAAATGCTGTATTTGTCACAAGAATTTTGAAATAAAATGTAATGCAGCAGTTGGAAATTTTTACCAGACTGTTTAGTAGTTTATTGGTAATTAATTACATGATAAAATGCTACCGAATTGAATGACGAAATGTTCTTCATTATTCCACCAATAATTACTAGACATAGTCTGGTAAATATTGGTGGAATAATAAAGAACATTTTGCCGTTCAATTCGATAGCATTTTATCATGTGACAAATTACCTATAATTACTAAACAGTCTGGTAAAAAATGCTATACTTTCGAGTTAGAAGTTGCAAATCTGTAGTATTATATTTTAATTACAAAATCCTTGTAATTTCTGCTCGATTTCCAATCTTGCTAACGTTTTACACAGAATAATCTATGTAGTTTTTACAGAACTTTTCTCTCCGTGCTTTGCTTTTATCAGACTGTAGGCTCTCTCTGGTTTACGAGATGTATC
Source organism: Balanococcus diminutus (assembly GCA_959613365.1). Taxonomy (NCBI): domain Eukaryota; kingdom Metazoa; phylum Arthropoda; class Insecta; order Hemiptera; family Pseudococcidae; genus Balanococcus; species Balanococcus diminutus. The sequence goes on along the minus strand of OY390716.1, from coordinate 57,414,021 downwards.
GCAGATAAAGCGAGACATAGGCAACATATGCGTGCTTTGCTGTCGCATTCATTCGCATTCTGACACCGCCATCATCGCCAGCCGACCAGCGACTGAGCGACCACTTATATATGGTGGCTTGCTTCGTGTCAATCGCGTCAGCCAGAGCGGTGTGTTTCTCATTTGTATTTCGGACGCGATATAACAGCGTGCTCTTTCAGTAGTCTATATTGATAGGTATGTACGATCTAAGATCTATGACTCTGTATGTGTGACATGAGTTGTATACTTTTAAAATGCGAGTAAAATCCATAACGCGAATGAAAAAAAAATATCTATTTACTGGTTAAAGTCATCGGAAACGTGTTTGATCATATTTTCTATCGTGGAATCGGCGCTGCACTGACAATAACGTATGGATTGGTATGTTTGCTCGGCATAATACATACGCCATGGTTTGTCTAGTCTGGTGTAAAATATTCAGATAGGTTATTCTCTTACCCAAGTAGGTAATAAATTGGCGATATAGCATATAGCTGCGGCAAAAATATGAAAAATGATACATCGTGTAGAATATCAGCACAGTGGAGGGAAGAAATCCCATATACGTGGAGAGCAAACGCTGCTGTAAGGCGAGGCAAAGTATAAAGATGAAGCACCGGTAGTTAGTTTTTTACCCAGCCACGAGCTCTTTTAATATTTTCCTGTCAGCCATATTTCATTTTTCCTATTCTCGACTGTTTGTCCCTGCTGCCCCTGTACATAGCCCTGCGCTTATAAGCTTGCGAATGTGAATACTGTTGCGGATGCTTAATTCCGCATCCCGTCCGAGCACAGTGGCGAAATTTTTATTAGTTTTCTATGGTAACAGGCGCCATTATCGAGCAGAGTCAGGCAACTGAATGGGGGATTCTGAAGTGTGTATCGTTAACGAAAAATTATAGTGCATTGTATGATACTGCTGCAAAATCTATTGTTTACGTTGGGTATTATAGGAAGACAATGATAACGATAGCACACGTAATCGAATCATCGTTTAATGACAATTTTCCAACAATTGTGTGTGTATTGCGGTTTTACGCGATATCTTTCTTTTTTCCTCGTATGGATACCACATAATTATATATTTTACAGTAAACTTCGTATACGTATTATTGTGTATAAGGGGTCTACTCTACGTATACATATAGATTGTGCTGTGGTAAACGCTGCTCTATGCTCTAATGGGTTCGGGATTTTAATTTAATTTGTAAGAGATACTGTACCGGTATGAATGTGACATTTAACAGCGTCAGTAATCGGCGATAATGCCCTTTTCTTTTTGTTACATTTCCTATTTCTTTACGAGATAGATACGTGAGGTGTGGTTTAATTGAAATGTATCGGCTATTGATGGCCCTAAGGATCAATTTACCCGGTATTGATTAGGTTTTAACGTGGAAATTGCTTTTGTTTGATTCCAGGGTTCGTTTAATGGGTTCCAGTTTGGCGATGGTGACCAAGCGGTTTGAGAAGGTGGCTGAAGCGAAGCATTGAAAAAGTAAGATTTTGCTAGTTATTTAATTTATGAGGAATTGAGTTAGAGATTGAAGTTATCGAGGCATACTCGATGACTATTTTGAAGTCAAACGGTGAAAGAAATCATTTTGAGGACGAAAGACTTTTTTTTTAACATGAGCGACTTAAATTCATAAAAATTTGTTTTGTTTGCAAAATTAAAAAAAAAAAAAAAAAAAAAAAATCAGAAAAATCAGAAAAAAAATTTAAGGAATTTTTGAACAAATATTGAAAAAAAGTTATTGAAGAAAAGTTTGATTTTCCAAAAATCCCTGGTACTTGCCACCTGAAGATTCACAATTTTCAAAAATTTTCTCTGTGATTCAATAAAAAAGTCATTTTGCAAGAATGCCTATCCTCTTGAAATTTTTTATCAATTTTACATTGATATGATTCTGGAATGAGCTGCCCAAAAAAGTGAGGTTGTCTGATGATTAGAAGTATCATTACTTGCCACCTAAAGATTGCCAATTTTCAACAATTTTTTCTGTGATTTAAAAAAAAGTCAATATCTGAGGAATTCTAATTCCCTCGAAATTTTTCGCAATATTATACACTGATATAGTAGTAAAATGAGCTGACAAAAAAGATGAGATTGTCTGATGATTAGAAGTATCATTACTTGTCACCTAAAGATTTCAAATTTTCAACAATTTTCTCTGAGATTCTAAAAAAAGTCATTTTGCAAGAATGCTTATCCTCTTGAAAATTTTTGCAATTTTTCACTGACATGGTACTGGAATGAGCTGACAAAAAAATGAGATTGTCTGATGATTAGAAGTATCATTACCTGCCACCTAAAGATGCACAATTTTCAACAATTTTCTCTGCGATTCTAAAAAAAGTCATTTTGCAAAAATGCTTATCCTCTTGAAATTTTTAGCAATTTAGAGGAATTTTTAATGGCATTTTTAAAATTTTTCCTTTCAAAAAACATTTATTTGAATGATGGGAATTTTTCCAACTAAATTTTTAATTATTTTCTTTCAAAAAAAAAAAAAAATGACGACTCATGTTTGTGGTTGAGGGCAAGTATACTAACTTACCTACTTACTGGTCAGTGAGCTCTCTTTTCTTGAAAATTTGGGTCATCATTGTCACTATTTTTTCTATAGGCCTAACAAATCAGCAAGTCACCGAAAAACATTGAAAACTGAAATACTAACATTCCCTTTTTTTTGAAGTAGGCATCTGAAGAGGAAAATCTTTTTGAACAAAGTTCATAAAAATAGTTTTTAAAAAAATTCAAAATTTTTTATTCCAATTTAAAAAAGTTTGATCTCTCAAAATTTTACGAAAAATTGGTTTGTTTTTACAAAAAAATTTGATAAAAAAATTTTTTCTTCAGAAAATTGAAAGAAAAAAAATGTAATGATAAACATTTTGTTATGTACCTAGTCTTAGTTGAACAAAAAAGTTGGAATTTTTAAAAAACCATCCCCTTACATTTTGAACAAAGTTTGTATTAAGAATGATTTTGACCTAAATTCTTGAAATTGGTTTTTACATAATTTTTTTTTTGACCCAATAAAAAAAACATTGTTTCTGCAAAAATGTTGAAAAGTTTATTTTTCGGAAGAAAAAAAATAATAAACATTTTTTAACAAAAATTAGTTTTTATGAAAGGTTTAGAAATTTATTTAAAAAAGTAGTTTTATAACAAACTAAAATTTTTTTGTTTAAACATTGAATGACATGATTGGATGAAATTAAAAAAAAAACTTTTCGAGCGAATTTAAAAAAAAAATTGTGCAATGAAATCTCTGTGAAAAATTTTCAATTTGGTTTTCAATGAAATGAAAAAAATATTTTCAAATTAAATTTGGAAAATTTCTGTAAGTACTTTATGGCTGAAAAAATTGCAAAAGCACGCGTATGTTCTTACACAAAACTTTCTTTCCAAAAAAAAAAAAAAAACTCAAAAAAAAGTCGTTGTTACACAGAATGAGTTCTGAAAAGTAAAAATTGTGGTTGACTAAATGTATTTTTCAATTTTTTTAAAGTGTTCAATTAGATTTTGGAGGAAACTTAAATAAAACGTTTTTTGTTTTTTTTTAAATTCAATATTGAAATAAAATTGTTTCCGCAAAAGTTGTTTCGAACTTTGTTTTTTGAAAAATAAGAAGGGTTTTTGAACAAAAATTTGAAAAAAAAGTGAAAAAGTTTTGAAAAATACTTTAAAAATTTATTTTCGTAAACAAAATTTTCAAAAAGTTTTTTTTTTTTTTTTTTTTGTAAAAAAAAGGGGGGGTTGAACAAAATTTTGAAAAATAGATTTTGGAAAAAACTCAATTTTTTAAACAAAGTTTATGAATTATGTATTCCTTTTGAGGCCTTTTTTAAATTATAAAATTTCAGCTGATTATACAAAATCGAGCAAAATTTTGTTTTAATATTTTGTAATATTTTTTAGATTTTTTTTTTTAAAAAGCCTCTTTTAAAGAATTGGTTTTAAACCCCAATTTGAAACAAAAGTTTTGATCAATATTTTAAGAAATTGATCAAAATCATCTAATTTTTAAGAAATATTTCTGAACTAAATAGGAACAAAATTTTAAAAAATCTCTTTATATGCAATAAATTTTTAAATGAGAGTTAAAAAAAATAAAATAAAAATAGTTTCTAAGCAAAACTTTGAAAAATTGGTTTTTAAAGCAATTGAAAAAAGATTTGTGAAATTGTTCAAATAGAAAATTTCAGAAGTTGTGTTTACAAAAAAATCAAAGAAGTAATTTATTGACAAAATTTAAAAAAAAAAATGTTCTCTGAAAAATTAAAAAAAAAAAAACGAATTTTAATTTTTATCAATTATTTGGTCAAATAGGTAATTTTTAATTACTAGATTTTGAAAAATCGCTGAATACAATTTTTTTTAAATTTAATTTTTGTGCTTCGACGGAGAAGATAAAATCACCCCTTCCCACCCTCCGATCTTGTCGCGATCGAAATATGTGTTTTTGTATTTATTTGTATTGATACGTTTTGATTATGTATTTACCTACACAAGAATTTCTCTTACAGAAAAAACAAATGACCAAAAATGAGAAAATTCTTTATAGGTGTGCCTGTATAGCGCGTTTCTCGTTACGCAACCGAGCTGTAGCAGTTCGAGTTTGCCATATAACCTATATTTTCATTGGCATGGCATTGCAGGTTGTTACCAAAGCTAATAACATTCAGCTTGTCACCCATTTTCATCCCTATACGTCGCCGCGCCCGCCACCGCTTCGATTTCCTTCCGACCATGAAATATCCCTTCCACGGTATAATGACTTCCCCAGTGATTTACGTATGTCATTTCTCATTTTTCCACTATAAGCAAGACTTCGCCATGTTTCATGCTGAGCTATCGTTTAACATGATCTCATTTTTCTCCCCAACGTTGATTTTGAAACTGATAACGGCGCTTCGACGTTACCACCAGCGATTTAAATCTTATTACGTCTGTTTTTTTTCCAGCACGACGCGCGACTACTGCGACAGTTTCCCGATATCGAAAGTTGCCTTTTCGCTATTTCTTGTTCATTGCTCGCGAACTGATAATGTAAAATTGTAGGCGTAGATGTACATATTTCATTTTCTAGCACGCATATGTTGCTCTAGATGTCTTCCTACCGCCCGTGCCCCCGCATCTTGCTACCGTAGTTTTTTCTATACGGGTGTGTGTAAGTGTGTAATAGTGGTTTATTTTTCACGTATTTGTCATCTGTCCGAAAAATTACGCCATTACGCCTGCCTTTTTTACCACATATGAGACGATGAATGCAAAACACCGATATTTGATTATTCCATATTACACTGAGTGCTTCGGTGAGCATATTTGTGGGGTGGATTTTTAGGTTTCGCAGCATTGAAGGGTGTTTGGTTTCCTTCGAGAATTGAATTTGTTTTGAATATCTAATATAGATTCAATTTGTAGCCGAAGGATCGAAACCAGAATAGGTATTTGTATTCTTCTGCTCAGTTCAATTTTCCTTTTTTAAAAGAAATCTTCTGATGTCTGAAAAAAAATATATATATTTTAGCAAAAATTTCAAAAAACTCGAAAATCAAACAAACAGTACCAGTGGTTGGTACTTATTACATGTTGTATTTCAAATATTCCCTAAATTCATTTTATTTGAAAAAATTGCTCAAATAAATTTTTTTCTCATTATTCGGGTCCATTTTGAGAGGTTCTGAAGAAAACATTTTGAATTTTTCAATTATTCCTATTTTTGAAAAAAATCATTTTTGCCTTGTAATAAGCTCAAATATTTTTTTTCTCATTGTTCGGGTCCATTCTGAATGGTTCTAATGAAAAAATTCTAAATTTTTCAGTTTTTTTCATTTTTGAAAAAAAAAAAAAATTTATCATAATTATGAAATAAGTGGTGAATTACAAAATTTTTCCCAAATGCAATTTCTTTGGAAAAATTGCTCAAATAAATTTTTTTCTCATTATTCGGGTCCATTCTGAGAGGTTCTTACTAAAAATTCTGAATTTTTCAATGTTTTACATTTTTGAAAAAAAATAATTTTGCTATAAATATTACTCACAGTGTAGGTATTTCAAATTTTCCCTAAATTCAATTTCTTTGAAAAAATTGCTCAAACAAAAATTTTTCTTATTATTCGAGTCCATTCTGAGACGTTCTGAAGAAAAAATTTTGAATTTTTCAATTATTCCCAATTTTGAAAAGAATTATTTTTGCCATGTGATAAGTACCAAATGGTACTTTACTACAGGGTGAATTTCAAATTTTCACTAAATTCAATTTCTTTGAAAAAATTGCTCAAATAAAATTTTTCTCATTATTCGGGTCCATCTTGAGAGGTTATGAAGAAAACATTTTAAATTTGTCAATTATTCCCATTTTTGAAAAAAAAATCATTTTTGCTTTGTAATAAGCTCAAATGAAATTTTTTCTCATTGTTCGGGTCCATTCTAAGAGGTTCTAATGAAAACATTCTGAATTTTTTAGTTTTTTTAATTTTTGAAAAAAAATCATTTTATTATGTATAATAAGTGGTGAATTTCAAATTTTTCATAAAAATGCAATTTCTTTGAAAAAATGGCTCAAATAATTGTTTTTCTCATTATTCGGGTCCATTTTGAGAGGTTCTGACTAAAAAATACTGAATTTTTCAATTTTTTACATTATTTTTTGAAAAAAATTAATTTATTGCTATAATTACCTATTTCAAATTTTCCCCAAATTCAATTTCTTTGAAAAAATTGCTCAAACAAAATTTTTTCTCATTATTTGAGTCCATTCTGAGACGTTCTGAAGAAAAAATTAGAATTTTTCAATTATTCCCATTTTTGAAAAAAAAAAAAAATTTTGCCATGTAATTTCTTATTAGGTTTATTGGTACTTTACTACATGGTGAATTTCAAATTTTCACTAAATTCAATTTCTTTGAAAAAATTGCTCAAATAAAATTTTTTCTCATTATTCCGGTCCATTCTGAGGGGTTCTGACGAAAAAATTTTGAATTGTTCAATTATTCCCATTTTTGAAAAAAAAAAAAAAATTTGCCATGTAATTTCTTATTAGGTTCATTGTAAATTTCAAATTTTCCCTAAATTCGAATTTTTTGAAAAAATTGCTCAAATATTTATATTTCTTTCATTATTCGGGTACATTCTGAGAGGTTCTAAAGAAAAATTTTTGAATTTTTCAAATATTCCCATTTTTGGGAAAAATTCAATTTTGTCATGTAATAGGTTTCGCCGGTTCTTATTACATGGTAGATATATTACACATTTTTTTAAGAACTTGATTCCTTTGAAAAATTGCTCAAATTTTTTTTTTCATTATTTGGGGTCATTCTGAGAGGTTCTGACGAATTTTTTTTGAATTTTTCTATTATTCCTAATTTAAAAAAAAAAAAAAATTCTGAAAAATGAGAATATTCTAAACAGAAAAGCAGATTCATTGTTCCAAAATTTTCGACAAATATTCAAGATAATTTTCTCAAAATAATAAATAATTATTTCCCCTCTAAAAATGAGAGATTTCATCCTAAACAAAAATAGAGATTTTGTTCTCGATTATTTTTCCCCCCTTTTTAAGATTGTTTTTCTTTATAATTTTTTTCTCCATAAAAATTGAAAGATTTTTTACCAAAAATTTTTGAAAAATATTTACATTTTTGTACTTTAGAAAAAATAAAAATAATTCTCAAAAAATTGTCTTTATTTTACAAAAATTGAAAGTTTACCTTATTAAAATATTTGAGAATAATTTTAAAAAATTTCTTAAAAAAATTAGAGCAAAAAATAAATTGGCATCTGAAAAATTGAAAAAAAAAATATCATTGAAGTTTGACTCGAAATTTCTACTTGTTTTAATTTTGCCCCTATGATTTTTTTGAATAAGAGGGACTTTCTCATGAACTCGTAACCTTCGATTAGAGGGGGGGGGGGGCAGTTGAAAAAAATTAGACTTTTTTGCATTTTACACAATTTTTACACAAACGTCGAAGACAGGGTGGGGGGAATAACGGGCTTGTAGGTAATAATATCTGCTCGTAGCTTTCTTTAGAGATTCGATACGATAATATTGATTTGTTGAATGCTTCCTTTCTCTTCTGCAACGATGATATATTGTTCGGTAAACAAAATGAGTACTTTTAATTTCGCCAAATTACTATTCATTAGGGCGCGAAAACACGACACGACGCAAATAGCTAGCGGCTGCTTTACACCTTTTAAAACAAAGCATTTGAATAAACGATAGAGCTCGAATTGACGTGGCAAGGTGATGTGGCGGGGTGTTGTGTGTAAATATGGCTGTAAGCAATCACGTAAAACCAACAACAACAAGCTAGGTATATACGTGTTGTATAATGTATACGTACGAACCTATATGTATGTAAAAGAAGAAAAAGCGCAGCGATAGCGACGATAAATCGCCGGGCTCGGGCTTTTAGATGTCGAACGGCGAACAGCGCAGGGCGCAGTGCAAATAATAATAATGAAAACAAATGAACGAAATTAACGAGTAGGACGTAAACGTCGGAAGAATTTCAAAGGCAAGGGTGTCGAAAGGCAGTTAGCCGAGCCGGAGCGCGGCCAAGAGTCTTGTGGTAATTGTTTTCGTATACACCTCGTGCCCCACACGACTGACGAAGTGACGACGACCCGTAACAAGCCAGCAAAATAGGCACAAAGTCGAGCAAGGAGCAAGGCACCGAGAGAGATGATCTCTGTCTCAATATAAACACACCACACTCACTCTCGCAAAAGACTCAGAGGTGAAGAGAGTCAAACGTGCGTGTCTCGTTTGACACTGCAGCGCTATAGCAATCTCGTGTATGTGGTAAAATGGTGCATATGCCATGCCAGAGTGAGACATAAATATCCACATTTCTAAAATCGGTTTAATCAATTATAGAAGCAGAGCAGAGCAAAGCACAAAGCGGACGAAAATCACGCCGTGTAAACTAATAAATTTATAAGCGTTTGGAAATGGTATCTGGCATGCCGGGTGTGTGATACGATGACCATAAATAATTGCTCGTTTTACCGGAGCTTAATTATCAAACGACATGGCATCCTGTTGCGTTCGATATATCTGTCGTTACATCAACCATAAACAAAATCACTCCTAATTAAAACTTGTCCGAAAATTCGAAGCGGTTCGTCTTTTAATCAGATAACCGCCGTAATGTGGCCCGTAGTCGAACGTCAGCTATGAGCCTGGCCCGATTGCGTTACAAATACTCATCCCATAAAAATCGTAATAATTTTCACGATTAATTTTCAAACCGACACATTGTGAATGCCAGACGAGTGTTTTCGATCGTTAGAAAAACACTTTGTTTTTTTTTTCGTCCGTTTTTACCTGGTTAGGGTGACGATAAATTATCCCAAGGTTTGTGAAAGTTTCTTTGTTGTAAATGTATTTTCGTTTTTTTTTTCATTTATTACAAAAAGCAGCTGTAGTAGTTTTTTAGAAAATTGTATTTCAATTTTTGCCTTCTTCGTGGAAAGTGGACACTCGAAATAGTCGTAGAAGTCTCAGTGATTCTGAAATATTCGAATAACAGTACATACTTGAAATTTTTTACATCACAGAATTCGATATGTAAGACGTGTGAAAATTTTTCAGCAATTTTTTGACAAATTCTTCAAAATTTTTGGAATTTTTTTTGCAATTTGTCGAGAAATTATTTGAATTTAAAAAAAAAAATGAAAAAATTTTGAGCAATTTCCTGGGATATTGTGAATAATTTGTTCAAGTTTTTTGATAAATTTTGTGAAAAATGCTCTGAAACGCTGAACAATTTTCTTGGATTTTATGAAAAATTTATTGGCCAATTTGTGAAAAATTTCTTCACTTTGTGAAAGTTTTCCTGGAATATTTGAAGAAATTCTCTGAAGTAAGAATTCGTGAAATTATCTCAGAAATTCTGATAACAATTTTTCAAAGTACTTATTCTGAAAATTTCATTCTATAATATAAACAGTTTTCAGGAGGTCTTGAAAAAAAAATCAAAAAATTTTCCACTAAAAAAGGTCTACAGTTTTCGGAGAAATTCGATGAATATTTCGTAAAAATTCTTATGAGAATAGAAGGAAGAAAAAAAACTTCCGAAGAATTTCTTCAGAGTTTTGAGAAAAAATTCCCTAGATTTTATTGAAAAACCTGTCGTAATTTCGTAAAGTTATTTCAAAATTTTGAGAAAAAGTCGTTGAGCTTTTATGAATAATTCTAGAAAAATTTAATGACAGAATTTTGTGAAATTGTTTTTTTGTGCTTTTGTGAAAAATTCTCAATAGTGGAACCGTTTTTTTAAAACTTGAAATAATTTCTGATATTTTTTTTTGAATAATTTTCCCTGTCATACCTATTGTAAGAAATATTTCCGAAAGAAAAATTTTCTGAGTGTGCCTTGAAAAAAATGTAACAAATCTCTGAGTATTCGTGAAAAATTATCTGGTAGGTACATATTTTGTAAAAAATTATCTTGATTTAAAAACTTTTCAGTAGGGATTTTTAAAAGAATTTAAAAAAAATTCATTGACCTTACGAAAATTTTTCTAGATTCTGTAAAACGTTTTTTAGAGGTCTATGAAAATAAAGGTGAAATTTTTTGAGATTGTGTGAAAAATTCACTGTTTTAATCGTAAAGATATTTCTGGAATTTCCTCAAAAATTCTTCAAAGTTTTGACATTTTCTGAGATTATGTTAAAAGTTATTCTGTAAGAACTTTGTGAAGTTTTTTGGAAAGTTTATTTAAAAAATTCTTTGGGTTCATTTGTGAGAAATTATTATTAGGTATTATTTTTTTTTTTGTTGAAACCTTTTTATCAGTGGAAACGCATTTTAACCAGTTCTAATGTAGTTTTCTCTGATTAAATCCTTTTCCCCAGTCGAAGTATTTTTTCCTGGTTAAAAACATTTTTACCAGTCATAATGTTTTTTTTTTTGTTTTTTTTGAGCTTTTTCACCCAGTCGAAGTTTCTTTTCTGATTGAAGCATTTTTTTTTTTTGTTGGTTGAAGCTTTTTTACCACTTGAATATATTTTTTTCCAGTTAAAGAAATTTTACCTGTCAAAACATTTTTTTCTAGTTGTAGCCTTTTAACCAGTGAAAATATTTTTTTCTTTTGGTTGAAGCCTTTTCACCGGTTGAATATATATTTTTTTCAAATAAAACAATATTTACCAGTCAAAACATTTTTTCTGGTTAAAGCCTTTTAATCAGTCAATGCTTTTTTTTTTTTTTTGGAAGTATTTTCACGAGTTGTAACATTTTTTCTGATTTAAGCCTTTTTACCAGCCGAATAAATTAATCATTTTTTCTGGTTGAAACATTTTTAACAATTGAACCTTTTCTTAATTAGAAATTTTTTTACCTGTCAAGAAATTTTTTCTGGTTGAAGCATTTTTACCAGCCGAAGCATTTTTTCTGGTTTAAGACTTTTTACCAGTCGAAGCATTCCTTTCTGGTTGAAGCACTTTTATTCAAAACATTGTTTCTGCACAAGTCCTCTGGACTGTTTCATAAACCAATAGGTACCTATTGTCCTCTGAAAATTAAAAAAAAAAAAAAAAAAAAAAAATTCCCTTAAATTCTCCAGAGTTTGGAGTAAAATTTCAGGTGTTTTGTAAAATAGGTAGATATTCTATTATCTGAAAATTTTGAAAAAAAATCGTTGAGCTTTTGTGAAAAATTGACCGATGCCCAGTAAAAAATTTTGAGCAAGTTGCGAGAAATTCTCCAAAAGATAAAAAAATGATTTTTAGCCGAATTTTCTATAAAATTCGGACTTATGTATTCGAAATGGGGTTTTGGAAAACATTATTTTGAATGTTCTCAGTAACCGTAGAACATAGAATAATGAAATTTTCGGTGTAGACTTGATTTATCATGTAGGAAGGGACGTCAGTATTATTTTTTCTAAAAATGCAATAATTACGGAGTAATTAATAATTGGGATTAGGGGAAGCGGGAAAAAAAGTATAGTGGATGCGAAGTTGGTAATGGGGATGGATAGGAAAAGTAGGGGAAATTCTAGGATGTTGACGTCAGGCACTACTTTTAGAAAATTTCTTCAGTGTTATTTTGAATGTTGAAGTGGTCGGTTGTTATTCATTTTTAAGTATTGTCGTGTGATAAATTTTTTTCATTGTTTAGATTGATTTTTTGAGACATTTTCTGGAATGATGTAAAAAGACTCAAAAAGAGAAAAAAATTTCTGCGGAATTTTTTAAAAGAATTCTCTTGATTTTTAAAAAAATGTACAGCTGACGTTCTCTGAAAATTTTTTGAAAAAAAAGTTGAAAATTTTACTGAGAATTTTTGGAAACAGATTTTCTGGGATGTTGTGAAAAATTCTCTGGTCTGTCGTGAATTTTTTTTTAATTTTCAAATAAATTCTCTCCATTTCCACATTAAAAAAAGAAATCTTTGGACCTTTCCAATTTTTTAGAGTTTTGGGGAAAATTTTCTTGCATTCTGTAAAATATTAAATCATCTGAAAATTTTTAGAAAATTTGAGCTTTTGTGAAAAATTCTTGGAAGATTATGAAAACATTTCTGGGATTTTCTAAAAAAAAAAAATCTTTTGGAAATTCTCCGAGATTTTTAAAAAGAAATTATTGGGATTTCTTGAAAAAAAAAAAAAATCCTGCGCTTTTGAGAAATACTCCTCTAGATTCCATCAAAATTTACTATGAATTTGAAGAAATTCTCTAAATTCTAAATATTTCAAAAAATGATCAGTCGTACAAAATTTTTGAAAAATTTCTGAGATTTTGGCAAAAATTTCTTGGAGTTTGTAAAAGATTTTGTGATACCCTTATGAAAAGTTATCTGAAAGTAAAAAATATAGAGGTATTCGATATTTTTATAAAATTTTCTCTACCAGTTGGAAAAAGAATCTCTTTAGATTTTGCCAAAATCTGTAACACAAATTGAAGTGAAATTCAAATTTTGTAAAATAAAATCATGCAAATACCCAAAATGTCGAATTTTTTTTACACAATCCAGTGCACCCCTGTGAGTTGGAAATTTCTTCATTGCTTGGGAAATTCATCAAACTTGGCTTGGATTCTCTTGAACCCTGTTTTAAAACATAAAATTCACGATTCAAGCTGTGAGATCTGCAGTGTGTTGAATTCACATCCGACGAGAAAGACCACTTGGCTTCAAAGAATATCGAATTAATAGCCCCATAGCTTGGTATTCGACCCACACTTTACCGCACGTACTGACGACGACGTACACCTATGAAATACTTCCTGGGTGACGTAGGTAAATCTCACATTGGCGTTTCCTTTCATCACCACACACGCACTTCTGCCACAAAAAAAAAAAAAAAAAAAACTGGAAAAAATCACATACATACGAAGTATATAGAGTAAAAGCAAAAAAAGGTAAACATCAAAGCTATAAATTGAGCAATGGCTGAGATTTGTTGCTGGTGTTGATGTTGTATGGAGGCATACGCCATCCAACGCCAGCACCATCACCACCAACCATCGCCATCGTGGTGTGTAGTTCAATAATGAAGTATACTTGGCGAGTGGTAACTTGACAGTCAATTAACCAACTCTCCCACTCGAAGATATTATTTATCGTATATTTACTAATCTCATATCGGATCTGTCAAATTAATTTATATTTCGTGTATTCATTTATAACGTTGTTGTAATATACGATGTGGATATCATTTCCGCTGCGAAAGCAGCCCGTAAGCATGATTGCCGGCTGTCTCGGCGTTTTTATTTTATAATTTATTAAAAGGCGGTTCGGATGGATATTTTTTCAAGATGGAAATTTTTTCCATCTTTTGTACGCTGTACGCTGCCCCAGCATATCTTGTGTAAATAGTTGAATCGATTAGAAAAACATTACACAGTGTGGTGCGTGTGGGCTACTCCGCGACCGTCTCCTTGAGCCTCTTTTCCTATCCTCACGTATATCTTATTGCTGGTCAAATGGCGAATTATGTTGGTTAATAGGTAACTAGTCGTTAATATCTCGGACATCATGTGTGGTCATCAGCAGCATCGTAGATACTTACCATGGCTCATGTCCCAATCGCGCACACTTTTCGAAATGGCCACAATCACTGGTTGGTGGCTTGTGGCTGGTGGAGTAATATGCGAGTGCAGATTATGGTTGCCCTTATTTTTCGAATTTTGGAAATGTTGTCGGGACGGGGGGTCAATTGGTGACATATTGGTAGAAAATAATTCCCTATTTTTTATTTTTCCTCTAACTGAATTTTAAGCCGTTTCTCAGGGGCCCCCAAATTTGAAAAAATCAAAAAAATAGAAAAAATAGAACATTTTTAAATTTTTTAGCAAAATGGTCATAGGGATGGTATTTCTATAAGACAAGACCATTTTCGATGATTTCTTATCTTTACCCCCCCCCCTTTTCATGGGACATGAAAAAACGTCATTTTTTACGTTTTTTAAAAAAATTGAAAAAAATGGCTACAAATTAAAAAAAAAAAAAATTTAATAAAATGGTTTCAACATACATGTTATCACCCAAAAAGGTCATTTACGGTGATTTTTCACCACTGCCGTATCAGTGAGAATTTTTCAAAAAATTTCAAAAATTGAAAAAAATGAGGTTCCCAAAAATGAAGGTAAGGTTGAAAAATCGCCGTAAATGACCTTTTTGGGTGATAACATGTATGCTAAAAACATTTTATTCAAAAAAAAATGTTTCTTTAATTTTTAGTCATTTTTTTTCAAATTTTTTAAAAAACGTAAAAAATGACGTTTTTTTTTATGTCCCATGAAAAGCGGGGTAAAGATAAGAAATCATCGAAAATGGTCTTGTCTTATAGAAATACCATCACTATGACCATTTTGCTAAAAATTTTCAAAAATTTTCAAAATGTTCTATTTTTTTTTTTTTTTTTTTTTTTGATTTTTTCAAATTTGGGGGCCCCTGAGAAAAAGCTTAAAATTCAGTTAGAGGAAAAATAAAAAATTTGGAATTATTTTCTACCAATATGTCACCAATTGACCCCCCGTCCCGACAACATTTCCAAAATTCGAAAAATAAGGGCCACCCTAGTGCAGATTCATCTTTTCCTATAAAAGTAATGACTATACCTACCATATATAAGCTAAGTATGGTTTTTTTCGCTCCATACATAACAAGCAAATTACACGTGTTTTATCGAGCATATTAAATTCTATACTCGTTAAATATTACTTACGTCATGTATTTAATACGAACAACGTACTCGGTGTAATATTTTAAATACTTTTTCGAGCTCTCGTAGCGCCCGGTTTTCTTCTTCTTTCTTCAGTTCAGCTACATCAGGAGCACCTTTTAATCGAAATATCACTCGAGCCAGTATATAGTATAATACTATAATACGTTATACACGCCTTCTTCGAAATAATTAATTCTGTACGGTGCGCTGCTGCGGGCTCCCGGGTCCCATGGTTCAACGTGTGAAATACCTTGAGATGTCTGACAAAACAAATTTTTATTTATCAATTCATCGTCGTCATCGTGCTGCCGTCCATGACGCCGCACAGCCACCGTCGATGTCGCCTCAATTACGTAATTCATTAACATTCCCAGCTCGACGAAAAAAAAAAAGAAATAAATACCTTTATGGTGATAAATTCATTGGCGAAATGAAATATAAGCCGGGTATTAACATTCTTATGAATAATAAATATCGCAATTGAATTGATTTACGATCTTGGCTTTGGTGCCTTTTTTTTAATTCAGAAAATTTCGATCAATTAATAAGACGTGTGACTAATACACTCTCTTTGGAGCGGTTATCGCGATTTGAAAGTACGTACACGTGACATATTAAAAACGCTACTAGATCCCCCCCCCCTAATTAATGTGGTTAAAATTCATATTAAATGCTAGAAATTTTTATTTAAATTTAGAATTATGAGAAATCATTATGAAATCACCCAAATATTCATTGTTGAAAAAATTTTATACCTAAAATTTCTATTGTTTGCAATTATTTTTTGTAATTCAAGTAAGGAAACTTTGTTCAATTTTTCATCAGAATAGCTTATCTTAATGGATGTATTCCGCAAAAAGTTGCATTCGACTCAAAACGATGAAATTTATCTAGAAAACATAATTTCATCTTTGGAATGTGTGACTAGAAACGAAAATTTTGCAATATTCGAAAACTGACTTGCAAAACAATCTTTAAAACGGTGCAAAAATCAGAAAAACCGGCGATTTAACGTGTTCAAAGTGGTCTGAGACCTCCGCAAAGGGCCGCAATCGACTAAGGGCGACAAAATGCATCTGGGAAACATCATTTCACCTTCAAAATGCGTGACTGGAAACGAAAATTTTGCATCACTCGAAAATTTACTTGCAAGAGCACCTTTAAAAATTTCAAAAATGCAAAATTTTGCAATTTTACCAATTGAAAGTGGTCTGAGGCTCTCGCATATGGTTGCAATCGACTCAGATCGATGAAATGTATATAGAAAACATAGTTTCATCTTCAAAATGTGTGACTGGAAACGAAAATTTTGCAATACTCGAAAATTTACATGCAAGAGCACCTTTAAAAATTGAAAAAATGCAAAATTTCTCAATTTTACCAATTCAAAGTGGTCCGAGGCTCTCATAAATGGTTGTAATCGACTCAGAACGATGAAATGCATCTAGAAAACATCATTTCAACTTCGAAATGTGCGACTAGAAACAAAAATTTTGCAATACTCGAAAATTTACTTGCAAAAGCACCTTTAAAAATTGCAAAAATGCAAAATTTCTCAATTTTACCAAATTCGAAGTAGTCTGAGGACTCCGCAAAGCGTTGCAATCGACTCAGAACGATGAAATGCATCTGGAAAACATCATTTCGACATCGCATTGTGTGATGTGCGAAAATTTTGCAATTTTCGAATTTGGACTTGCAAAACAGCCTTTGAAATAGTGTGAAAATCAGAAAATCGGCGAATCAACGTGTTTAAAGTGGCCTGAGACCTCTGCAAAGGGTTGCAATCGACTCAGAACGATGAAATGCATCTGGAAAACATCATTTCGACATCAAATTGTGCGATTGAGTGCGAAAATTTTGCAATATTCGAAAATTGACTCGCTAAAGCATCTTTGAAAAAGTGCGAAAATCAGAAAATCGACGACTTAACGTGTTTATCCGCAATTTAACGAATTTAAATTTTTCAAATAATTTTTGTATTCTTTTTTTTTAGTTTTTTTGTTTTGTTTTTTAATCAACATTTTTGTAGAAAGAACTCCGAATATAAATTGTCTAATTTTTTTCAGTTTATTGATTCGTGTTTTAAATTTATTTCAAGAAAAACATTGAAATACCTGCAAAATTATGTCTTTTTGGGAGGATTCTTTTTTACCTAAAATTATTCTTCAAACATTTTTTGAAAGAGTTTTTGTGAGTATTTTATTTATTTTATTTTTAAATCGAGAATTCTTATTTGGATTTTTTTTGAATTTGTTCTTATAGAATTTTCCCCAATAAGGTAAATATTTTTTGTATTTTTTCGTTATGATTTGTGATT
Organism: Balanococcus diminutus; assembly: GCA_959613365.1. Taxonomy (NCBI): domain Eukaryota; kingdom Metazoa; phylum Arthropoda; class Insecta; order Hemiptera; family Pseudococcidae; genus Balanococcus; species Balanococcus diminutus. The sequence goes on along the minus strand of OY390716.1, from coordinate 57,396,484 downwards.
TTATTTTTGGAAATTTATGAAAATATTTTCTGTTTGCAAATTATTTCCTAGAAAAGAAATTCTTTCAACATTTTTTGAAAGAAATTTCTGTAATTTTTAAACTTTTTTTTAATATGGAAATGAGTGACTAGGTACTTTAAATTCACACTTCTTCAAGTTTTTTTCATGAGATTTTTTAATTTATTTCAGAAAAAGTTCCAAAGTTTCCTTTTTTCTTCTAATTTCTCACGTTACTAATTTTTCACTTTTTTTTTGCATTTTTCTATTTTTTTTATGGGGTTTTGGATTTATTATTAAAAACATTTAAAGTATTTTTCTTCTGCAAATTTCTCTCCATTTCATTGAAGTTATTTGTCAGCAAATATTTTAAAATAATTTTCTGAAAGAAGTTCATTATTGGATGTAAAAAAAAAACTGAAGCAATCTCAATAAGAATTTCTTGTATTTTTTATTTTTATTTTTTTCAATTTTCTCATTGAAATATTGATATTTTTTGATGATTTATAAAATAAGTATTTTCATTTTGAAAAATTCTTTGTGCTTAAGAAAATTTTTAATATCGAAGAATATTTATAAATCTTCTAAATGATGTCTGTAAAAACATTAGAAAAATGTTTGAACGGATTTTTGTCAGGAAGTAAGTATTTGAATAAAAATAATGGATTAAAAATAAATTCAAAGGAATTGTTTTTAAAATATGATTTAGAAAAAAAAAAAAAAAACAGAATAAAAATAAAATTTATTCTGAAAAATATTCTTGGAAATTTTATGGTGTAGGTTACCATTTTTAAGAGCATATTTTAGCATACGTTGGTATTCTTGAAAAAAGAAAACCTCGTAACTTTGTAGTTGTCCCTGCTATTAGTGATTACTGATTAGCCATCAAATTGTGGAAGAGGCTCCTGATGGCGATGGGAAGTCACCTGGAGAAGAAATGGGATCTAATAATTTCCTGCTAATTAGCCAATTAGGTTAAAAAGAACGGAGCTAATGGCTCGTACATGTATCGATAAAAAATGCATACCTAATATTATGCTAAACGTGGCCGTCGTTCCGTTTCTCCGCGTAATTAATACCTTAAAAAGCCTCGCCAGCATCGGCAACATTGTCAGAATATTAAAAAGGACCACCTTGGCGGCACATACGCCATACCGACAGCAGCATTAAAATTTAAAACTCTGCGGATGAATATATCGTTTGATGGGATAGCTAGTAATCAGTAATCAATTAGATCGACAACACGATAAACTACTTAAATTTACGAAACCATCGAGAAAGAGTCGCGTGGAAAAAAAATTTTCACCTTCGACGAATAGAGAAGTTTAGCTTACCCGAGCAGCACAATCGACAAATTATCGAAATAAAAAATCGACAGAATATCGAATTCGATAAAGTGTCGCGTTAGTTCCGCCTAAATCGTGAAATTATCTTTCGATATATAGATAGATTATCGACGAATTATAGTTAGCAAAAATTTCGAGATTATAGTAAGATATTTTATCGATAATATATCTATAATATCGAAAGATAATTTCACGATTTAGGCGGAACTTTTGCGACACTTTATCGAATTCGATATTCTGTCGATTTTTTATCGATTTTTTATTCCGATTTTTCGTCTTTTACTAGCTTTTTTCTATAATTAAAAATCATTAATTAGCATAATTAATACATTAAACTATGCCTAAACACATTATTCATGTTACGGTAAGAGGATCATTTAAGAAAAAGTCAAAAAAAATTATAAAAAATCTGCCACCCGTGGGGCTTGAACCATCTACCTCCTGCATGGTAATCCTCATCACTATGCCATACCTTATCGTTGAGGAATTAGCAATAAAACGCTTATAATAGGCAGTTTAGTACTTCCAGACGTGTTGGACTTAGAAAAATTTTCACCAATTTGGAAATAATTTCAAATATCATCACAAATCCGTTCGACAAATTTCAGATTATTTGTCGATAATGTAGTTTCAAATATCTCCACAAAATCGTTGAAAAATCGAATTCGAGGAATTTCATATTACGTGTCGATAATATAGTTTCAAATATCTTCACACAATCGTTAGAAAATCGAATTCGAGAAATTGCATATTATGTGTCGATAATATAGTTTCAAATATCTTTACAAAATCGGTAAAAAATCGGATTCGATAAATTTAATATAATCTGTCGATAATATAGTTTCAAATGTCGTCAAAAAATCGGTAAAATATCGAAGTCGAGAAATTTCATATAATCTGTCGATAATATAGTTTTAAATATCTTTACAAAATCGTTAAAAAATCGAATTCGATAAATTTAATATTCTTTGTCGATAATGTAGTTTCAAATATCTGCACAAAATCGGTGGAAAATCGGAATCGATAAATTTAATATTCTTTGTCGATAGTATCGTTGACGAATATCGTCATAAAATCTTAATAATATCGAATTCGATAGTTTTTAGATTTTTTGCCTATGAAGTTGTACCGATAAATCTTTATAATATCGTGAGAACATCTATAGATTTTCAAACGATTTTTTATCGATACGTTACATCTTCCGATATTATCGATCGAGTGTGCCGCTCGGGTTTGAGCATCTGCAGCAGCGAAATCCCTGAGATGACGAAAATTTTACGTGTTCTGTAGGCTCGTTCGTGCAAATACTTACATAGAGTATAGTAGCTACGAACTACTATACGAAGCACCATAGCGTATAATATTGTCGGTTTGACAAAATTTGCGGTTTCGTTTGAATATCTGTCAAAAACACTGCCACTGTCACTGCGGTGTCGTTGTCGTATAGTCTTCTTTTTTATAAAGAGTCGTATTATTCGCGACAAGTTGTTTCGTTATTATCAGTTCGCCTAGGAAATCTACTTCGGTTTTAATTAACCTGTGTCTGACGTTTGATACATTTTCCTAGGCGGAAGCGCTCGCCTCGCACCGACAATAGTAATATCGAAAACCTACTCCAAGGTATGAAGTACGATGGAGAAGCTCGTGTTCAGCTTCGTTCGCGTCGTTCTCTATGGCCTTTGTGTTAAATTGCATTATACAGGAATGTAGATGTAAATGCGAGATATTCAAATCATGTTTTACCTATCTACCTCCTCCTGTCATTTCCCTATTTCAAATTCGAATTGAAATGTTTTTTATTGCTCGTTGAGAGGTAAATTTTTCTGATGTGCGATTTAATTCAGTTGGAAGTTTGGTACAAATTATGAGTATTTTTATTTCAACTTCAGAAAATTTTCAAAGGTCCAATTTTTGTAAAATTTTTAAATTTTCTAACTTGTAACCAACGTAGAAATTTTATTTTTTAAATTGAGTCAATTTTTATTGTTGCTGGTCGTATAAATTTCTAGGAAGTCCAGATTTTCGAAAATAAAATTATTTATTTTCAAGAATGAGAATTTTTTGAAAATTGAATTTTTGTAAATTTTTACCTATCATCTTTGTAAAAAAAAAAAAAAAAAAAAAAATGTGAAATTAAATTTATTATAGAAATTACTAAAAAAATTAAATTCAAATGAAAAAAGAATTGCAAAAAAAATAGAAAACTGAAAGATTAATTTTTTATTGAATAAATAAGAGTTGAAATAGAAAATTAAAAAAAAACGAATTTATTTTGAACTACCTAAAAATTATTTCTTAAGAAAATTATAATTTGACAAAAAAAATTTAAATGAAAAAAAAAATGAATCTAAGTTGAATGATGTACTTATTTAGAAAAATAAAAACTTGATAAAAGAAATTGAAAACAAAGTCAGAAAAAAAGCTAAACGATGAAATGAGAAATTAACCACAAATTAAACACTTTCTTCACTCCATGCTCCCTCCTCCACCGGATCAAAAGCCTCTTCTGGTATTTACGACTACGACGACGTGTTTTGGAAAATGGCGTTAATTATACGATTTGTATAATGTATAAAGTATAAGTTAATTTGTATTCTCGCGTGATTCGCCGGGACATCAGATAGATGCTCACGATGGTAACGATTTTCATTTAATGCGCGTTTCGCATGAGTAACGTCAATAAAAATAATATATATGTAAAAAAACCGCGTTCTTCTTAGGTTACTCGTATATAAATGTACATTTACAGTGACATCCGACAAAATATAAACGAGTAGGTTTTTTATTTGCCATTCTTTTTCTCAAAATGGTATAAACCAAGAAGCGGATATACCGTAATACATAAATAGAAATAGAGCGATGGCGAAATGAGTTGCTAACAAAATCGATTATGCTGGGGAAAAAAGAATGCATATGTATTGAGTATATTGAGTAAAAAGAAAAGGGCAAAGCAAAGGTATTGCTCGTACAGAATATGCACAAATACCAGTAGCTAGGTATAATTTTTTAATATTGTACACGGACACAAACATAAAACTATCAAAAAAAGTAATTTCAAATATTGTAAAGATTTATGTGACATATGTCTAATTTCGTTTAAAAAATATGTTTTGTACGTATGTTAAGCAAACTCATAGGAAATACTAAACAAAATTTCAACAAAAAAACTAAAAAAAAAAAAATCAGAATTAATGTTTATGATCCTAAAGAAATTAAAAAAAATATTTTCCAATAAAATTATTAAAAAAATATTTCAAGTTAGAATAATGAAAAAATAAGATTCGATTTTAGAAAAAAAAAACTAGAAAAATGTTGATTTTTTTTGTTTTGTTTAAATAATGTGAAAAATAAAAAATATAATTATCACTTCGTCCCTAGGTAAAAACAAAAAAAAAAAAAAAAAAAAATTAGAAGAAATTCGAACAATATTAAGTGGCCACTAGAGAATTTTTTATCAAAGAAAATACTTTGGTAATAAAAAAAAAATGGATCAAATAAAATGATCAGTTGATTTGAAGGAAATGCTTTGGTATTCAAAAAATTTTATCAACTAAAGTTCTTGAAAAATCACAAAATTTTGTATCGAATAAAATAACAAAAAATAAAAAATAAAATAATAGGTAATAAATAAAAATAATGAAATTTTTTAAAAACCAAAACCAAATTTTTAATTGAGACTTTAACAATTTTTACTTGAAATTTTCTCAAATTTTTTATTGTAATAAAAGAGTGTTTACCCGCAATTTAGAGAAATATTCAATTTGAAATTTTAATAAAGTTTTTCTTGCAATTTTTGGATTGAAAAAGGAAGTTTATAATTATGTACCTACCTTAAGTACTTAAATTCTTATAGAAATTTTTGATCAATTTGAAGAAAAAAAAAATATATATATATATATATATATATGAAAAAAATACTCACATTTTCTCGAAAATTTTGGGAAACTTTAATTCAACATTTTCTCTGTTGAAATTTTAAATTGAAAAAAAGTCATCACCTAAGTAGGTATTCAAAATAGAAAATAAATAACTTCTCCTGTTTCGAAAATTTTATGCTGAAAATGTTTTTAAAATCGACTCATAATTTTTGGAACTTTTTACTTGAAATTGTTGAAAAAAATTTACTTTGAAAACCTTAACTTTTTTTTACAAAAAAAAAAAAAAAAAATCCTCAGATATTTTCATTTGAAATTTTCTCTAAAATTTTTTTGAAACTTTTCTTGGAATTATAAAAAGCTTTATTGAAAATAATTTCTCATTTTTTAAAACAGTTCTGCTCAAAATTTTTGAGCAATTTGTACTCAACATTTTCTCAGAATTTTTTGATTGAATTAAAAAAATAGATTTTCTCAAAATTTCTAAGAATTTTTTTTGAATTTTTTTTATTAAAAATTTGAACATTTCTACTTGATTTTTTTTCAAGGATTTTTTTCATTATTTTTTAAATAACTTATTATTAGAATGCTGTGACCTTTCGCTGGAATTTTTTTTTTGATTTCGTTCTGGATAAATTTTTTTCTTATTTTTGTTGAAATAAAGTTTTCATGAATTTTCAAAATTTTCTACGAAATAATTTTTTTGAATTTTGTTTTTGACTTGATTTATTAAAATAATTTTTTTCAAGTTTTCAAAATAAGTCTTTTTTTTCAAAAATTATTGTCGTAATTTTTTTGGCATAGGTACTTGGTTTTTAAACAGTTTGTTTTGAAATCAATTTTTTTTTAAGTTCTGCTCAAAATGAATTTTTCATTTTTCAGATTTTTTTAAGGTCAAGTTTGTAAATTAGTTTTCCAAAATACTGATTTTTTCATTTTTTTTTTGCATTAATTATAATGTTCTTCTACCTATTTACTTTTTAAAATAGAGTTTTTTATATTCTATTCGAGTCACAAAACACCTGTGATGAATTTGAACAAAAAAATGAAAAAGTTTGAACCTCTTGATTAAATATTGTTAGTTAAAAAATTAAAAAAGGAAAATTTTCTCATAAAAATGAACAATATTGAATTTAAATTTTGAAAAATTTGCTTATTTTTTCAGTTCTTGAATTTTTCGAGGAATTGAGGCACCACTTGAAATTTATTTCGGGAGGAAAATAAGAAATGTAGAATTATTTTCTCATAAAAAAAAGACAACTTGGTGAGGGGGTGGTGGAAAAAAATCTAAAAATTTTCACAACTCGTAAGTATGTTGAAAAGAAGAGCCTAAAATTGTATATAGGTACTAGGTATGTTGAAAAGATATTTGAATGAAGGTACAGTGAAAAAAAGGGCTACATAGAAAAATATTCATTAGCGAAATTTGTTAATTAAAACACGACCTAATGGCGCACGAAGGCGAAGAGTTTACAGCGATCGCAGGATCGAATGGCTGTAATTTTTCACAGCAGCCACTTCACAAGATACTCGAGCTCGGTGAACGAGTGGCGTCTAAAATGGGCTATTTTTTTCGTACCTACGTTTTGCTTTTCGGGACACGTCAACGTCGTTAGTTGGCGCTCTCGCTGTCGGATAATTGATGTTGGGAGCACGATACGAACGATGTTGCCCCGCAGGGAGTTAAAGGTACCCTCAACCTATCTACAGAATTGATATACGTTGAGGCACATACGCGTCCAACCAAAGCAGCAGACTGATTGGATAGATGTGTACATCCTCGCCTCGCTGCTCCAGCATCGATGGATGGGTGTCCAAGGGGGGTAGGACAGATGAGCGTACCGTGCCCAACTTGCTGATAGTGATAGATCACTGTGTAGTATATTCCAGAAGATGATGATGATATTGCTGCGCATTGATTGATGTTAACAACAGTCGAGATGCCGTCATTAATATATGTCACTTCACCTGCGCCACCGCCGCCGCAGACGCTGTCGCCGAATAAACCCTTAACATAATATTTATACACTCAGACAGTTTAACAACGATGAAGTTTTCTCTCAATGGTTCCAGCCTATGGCTATTTATGCAGCGTTGCTTTTTTCCAACCGCCATTAATATAAATCAAAAACTTGGTCGAGTTTTGTAATTAGTTCGAGCTGAGATGCGGTGGACAGCAGGTATCGAATTTTTCATCAGTCCTTCTCGCGTCGCCTGGTGGCTCTTTCGTGGCCGGAAAATTGATTTATTTGACCAACTGATGGAGTAGACTCAGCCTGCGGAGTTGCCATCAGTTTTAGGCTGGTTTTTAAAACCATACAGATGGATTTTCGCGCTCCATTACCGTCTTGATGATGGTCGATCTGCTGATGATCGTACTACAACTCAGCTATGAGATGTATGGACTCGATGAATAAATGGTTTATTGATTTATCACGTTTAAACATTATTTATGAAATGAAAAAAGACCAAATGAACCAGCACGAAGAAAGACACGAATCGAATGAGTCAACAGACCTGGAGTGAGGGGGCAGAAAAAACATTAGTCAAAACGGAGTTTGGTTGCCGTTAATATGTACAGGGTGTCCTGTTTATAACATCCTTCAACCTGGTAAGAGGGCAACTTATTTCGACAACGTTTAGGTACGTTTGCATACCCTTACTATAGAAAGTGCTGAGATACTGCATGTTGAAAAAATTATTTTTCATTTTTTCACTTGAAATTAAAAATTTATTTATTTTTATTCTAGACAGATAGAAAGATGACAATTGTGGGAAATGAAGTAGGATAGTTGCAGTAATGTCTGAAAATTTTTTCATCAAAATCCATGCAATAGGGTGTTCAACAAAATATTTTTACCAAAAAAATATTTTGCAATTAAAAAAAAATTGCATCATTAACCTAGTTATTTTTTGTCAGCAGACGATTCCCCTCTACTTCCTCCATAAAATGTTCCTCAGCATCGTCTTCCTATCTCTTTTAGTTTTTGAGTGAAAAATTTATTTTGAGTCGACATGTAGGTTAAAAATTTTTCAATTTTTTTTTTATGAATTTGTACTCATTAGAAAAATTCTAACTCAAAAACTACAAGAGATAGGAAGATGGTGTTGAGGAACATTTTGTAGAGGAAGTAGAGCGGAATCATCTGCTGACAAAAAATAACTTGGTTAATGATGCAATTTTTTTTTTAAATTGCAAAATTTCGAATTTTTTTACCCAATTTTTTTGGTAAAAATAATTAGTTGAACACCTTACTTTATCGATTTTGATGAATAAATTTTCAGACATTACTACAGCTATCCTACTTCATTTCCCACAAGTTTCATCTTTCTATCTGTCTCTAATCAGAAAAAATAAAATTTTAATTTCATGTAAAAAAATAAAAAATAATTTTTTTCACCATGCAGTAATGCAGTATCTTAGCCCCTTCAATAGCAAGGGTATGCAAACATACCTACACGTTGTTGGAATGAGTTGCCCTCTTTCTTACCGGGTTGAAGGATGCTATTCTTAACTGGGACACCCTGTAGATGTATGTATGGTGTGCCCTGTGCACATCTTTCAACAGCACCGATATATATTTTTTATTTATTTTTCTTTCATCTGAACACATGTCTTAAGTAAATCGTTTATTTAAAAACACGAGATATTTGAGAGAGGGGTGTTGTTATTTCCACCAGCCTGGGTGAGTAGTTCATTAAAATGAATCAATTGAATTTATTATCTCGACTTGGGATATTTCTTTCAAGTTTCTATAAAATTAGAGGGGAGGGGGGGGTCCAATCAAAATTTTCGTAATATCCAAAATTATTCCTAGATCTTCTAGCTGTAACTTTTATTTGAAGTTTTTTTTTTAAATTGTACCCCCCTCCGCACTGATTTTGCATAACAACTCCGAAGATATTAATTAAAAATCCAAGATGAGTGAGCGAAAAAGGGACCGATTAAAACAAATTTCAAATAAAAGTTGTAGATTAAGATCCTAAAAATAATTTTGGTCATTATAAAAATTTCGATTGTATCTCTCCCTTTCCTCAAATTTCACATAATATCAAAAAAAAAAAATAAGGTAGATTTTCAAAGAAAAGTTGTAGATTGAGGTCCCCGAAATAATTTTTTGATTATAAAATTTTCGATTAGACCCTTCCCTCCCCTCCAATTTTGCATAATATGGCTTGGATAATTATTATTAAAAACTAGTGGACGTGGAGGTAGAGGCCCAATTGAAAAAATTTTCAAACAAAAGTTGTAGCTTGAAGTCTTGGGAATAATTTTAGTCATTACAAAAATTTTGATTGGACCTATCCCTCCCCTTCAATTTCGAATAAAATACATGTTAATTGAAAGAAATATTCCAAGTCCAGAATCTGAACTGATGGAAGTAGGAAGTATGAGCAATTTCGTTCATGTTCACTACAAATCCGAGCAACTACTCGCCAAGATCTCACAAAGAGAGGAATAAAAGAAAGATACTGACTTACTGAGCTATTTGAGCATCCAAGACTGCGGAAGAGACCATCAAAGCAGTAAAATAATACATTCAACGTCAAACTTCACTCATCATAATGTATCGTTTTGATTTCGCGTTCTGCATCCCTTTTTTTCCTCTGCATATCTGGATAGCAGGATAGCACAATTGCAAACTTCTTAAAAATATAACCTCTCTGTAAACAATTCTCGTAGCGTTGGCCAGTTTTCTCCATAAATAGCAATGTCATGCGTACATCGCATACTTAAAATCCAGCCAAGAATGAAAGAGAAGATTGTTTCGAGGAAGAAACATAGCCATACGTATGTCTATGTACCTGGTTACAACCTGTCAGATTAATTATGTGTAATAATTTATATGAAATTCTATTAAGTCGGCTCGACTCAAACAACGAACGTGCCACGTATAAATATCCGACAACTTTGCTGCTTGCGTGACTATAAAAGTTCAAAAGTTAATTAACATGTGTACATCGAGAGAAATAAATCGCCGCGTAGCGTTCACACAACTGTTCGCTGATTGGTTGCATGGACTCCGGCCTGTACCTGTGCCTGTGCCTGTGCGTTTCGTTGATGGCGAGTTATGGATGTGCACGAGTGTTGTTGCTCTGCTCTGGTGCATGAGCGGTGCTTCAAATTGTAAATTTATTTATGCCTTTTTAACTCGCCAACCCATAATTATATTTTGAAAAATGGAATGAAAAACGGGAGTGGTCGAGGGTGTTGTCGGGGCGAGAATGGGAGAAATTTTTTCGCGGAATTAGATTGGACTCTGAGGCTGATGCCTACTGCTGAGGTGTTGATGGTTGGTACAAATAAATACGGAAATTGCTTAGACAACTGAAAATAAACATTATGAAAGAGGTCTGGGGTTTTGAAGTTGATTCTACAAATAGAATCTTTTTTAATTTTTCCAAATGCACGAATTCAAAGTATTCTCAAACCTTTTTAATTATTAATCATCTTTTCATTTTTCATTTTATTTTATTTTTTACAATGTTTGATGTCAATATAGATTTTTTTGACCTGGAGTCAGCAGCCAAAAAAAAAATCTGGAAGTCAGCGAAGATTTGTATTGGAGAAATAGTACTTAATAATGTCCATAAAAATATTGAAAAGTCAGGAAACAAAAACTTTCGACAAGTTTCATCAAAATTTGATAAAATATTGAAAGTCATTTCTTAAAAAGAAAAAATTGGGAAAATAGGAATTTGAGGAAATGAGAAATTGAGAAAATTGTCAAAAATATTAATTAAGGTGCAAAAATTAAACATGAAATATCTACCTTTCATTCTGATGTAACATAGGTAAACTAAAATATAATTGGTAAAAAAATACTGAAATAAAAAAAAATGAAATAATTAAAAAATAACAAAAAATTATAATTAAAAAAAAATATGAATAAAGTCATCAAAAAATTAACATCAATGGCATCAGCAAAAAAATAATAATTGAAAAATTTGTAGAACTAATTTGTTCCAGACAGTGGTATACTCCCATTTTTGAAGACTAGGCTTCAGAGTACGTTCAAAACTTGGAGCTCCAGTATTTTGTTTTAGTCAGTATTTTTTTTTTAAATTTTTTTTTTAGAGAGAATTTTATTTGATAAAAATATTTATAATTTTACCAAAAGAAGCTCCTCTTCCCCAGTGAGCACACCTCTGCCCACCCTTCCATTGGCCAAAAAAAATTGAAAAAAATTAGGGTGAATTTTTTTAAAGTTTGTGTAGTAAAATTTACGTCTAATTTTTTAGAAAATAATTTCGTATTCTTCGAGAAAAAATCTCCATTTTTGTTTCAATTTTTTTTGGAGAATGAAACATCATTTTGAGAAGGCAATTCTTTGGCGGAAAAAAAAATTTTTCGATTTAAAAAAATTTCCAAGTTTTTTTGGAGAAAGAATTGAATTTTTTTGAGTAAATAGTTGAATATTATTTTCAGCCAATTTTAGGAGAAGAAAATGATCTTAATTTCAACTTTTTTGAAGAAAACAATTTTTTTAATGTTCTTGAGATGTAAATATATCAAATTTTTAAAGGCAGTGTAAACAAACACTTACTTGAATATTTCTCATTCATTAACAGAAATCATTAACTTTTTCTGGAGAAAAAATTTCAATAGGTAAATATTTCCAAAACTGGGGGACGGAGTTTTCAATTTTTTGTTAAATAAATTTTTTTTGACATTTTGCTGGAATAAAAAATATTGTAATTTTATACCTATGAGTAAAAGTGAAAAATCTCAATTTTTAAAGTAGATGAAATTTCCATTTTTTTTTTTTTTTTTGAGGAAAAAATCTTTGGTGAGTGGAAAATTTTTTCAATTTTTTTAGAATAGGTACATGAAAAAATTTCTATTTTTTTGAAATTATTTTTTAAATATGTTTTAGAGTGAATAGTTTTTTGAATTTTTTTTTGCAGTAAAAATGTTTTAATGCAGAAAAATATTATTTTTTCTATGAAAGGAATTTCTTATTTTTAGAAGAAAAAAAAAGAACAATTTTTTTTTGAGGAAAGATCTTGCAATTGTTTGCCACTCCACAATTGAGATTTTTGGAGCCTCAAAAATTGAGGTTCTTTGGAGAAAAAAAATCTAAATTTCTCTTCCTGAATGTTTTTGGAGAAATTTTTTAAAAACTTTTTTGGAATAAAAAAATTAATTAGGTACTTGAATTTCTTACGTATGAGCGTTATATAATTATCAACATTTTTTAGAACAATTTTTTTTCAATTTCTTTCGAAGAAAAAATATTCAATTTTTTGTCACTGGATCTGGACAAAGTTCTCAATGTTTTGTAATAAAAAATTTTTCTTTTTTTGGAATAATTTTTTTCTTTATTTTTCGAAATGAAGAGTTTCAAAATAAAACTCTTCTGATTTTCATGCAGAAGTTTTTTTTTTTTTTAAAGAGTTCTGTCATTTTAAAAAAAAAACTTAGTCTGATGCAGTGAAAACTGAGCATTTCAATTATTTTAAAAAATCACTTCAATAGCATTTTGTGCGTTTCAGTTTTGGGGCCACAAAAATGAGAGGCCTGCGAAGGTCTTGGAGTAAAATATGCAGGATTACGCTCCTGACTCCAGAACCCCCAAATTTGAGCTGTCTTGTAGAATTGCACTGACGATGTGCCCATTCTTTCGGAATCTCCCAAATGTGGCCTGTTCTTCAGGGTTCCCCATTTTAATTTTATTTATTCCTAGAAAATGATTTTTTAGTGGGGAGGGAGAATCAAAAAAAATTTGATCATTAATGAAAATAAATTTAATGTTTACCATTCAAAGATAAAGAATAAAATTTTCATGAATTTCTGAAAACAATTTTAACTATAAGATACATAACATCTCTTCTATTTACAATGCTGAACTTTCTGCTATACACCACTGCCTTCAAGATATACTCACTTCCAAAATAACCAACAAAAATTTCCTAATCCAAAGCGACTCTTTAAGCTCCTTAATTTCAATTCAAAACATTTTTACAGATCATCCCATTGTACAAAGCATTCACAAAATTCTTTTTGATTTACAAAATTCAAATTTCATTATTCAATTTGCATACGTTCCCAGTCATATAGGAATTCAAGGAAACGAAATTGTCGATACACTAGCAAAATCTGCCATAAATCCCTCCCCACTCTCTACCCTTTCCACAGATGACATCAAATCTTTGTTAACCAAACAAATTTACTCAAGCTGGCAAAACTTATGGTCCCAACAAGTAAACAATAAATTATACCAACTTAAAAAATAGTGCATCCTTGGAAAAACCTCTCACAATTAAATAGACAAGATGAAATCATTATAACCAGACTAAGAATTGGACACACAAAAATTACTCACAATTATCTTTACCAAAAAACTCCAAAACCTGTATGCCCTTTCTGTACTATTCAACTTATATCTATCCAACATATCCTGTTCGAATGCCCCAAGTTAAAACAAGAGAGACTAACCCTACAAATAAATGAAATCCCCCCAGTTATACCAGATATTCCTTCCGAAATTCAAAAATTCATAAACTTAATTAAAAAACTCAACCTCACAAATAAAATTTAAAAAATTCTTCCGATGGGTGTAATAATCCTGTAATTATAACACCCAAAAAAAAAAAAAAAAAAAAATTCAAATTTTAGGTTGCAGCTCAATGGAAAATGAAAATAGATATTTTTAGGGACATCTTTATTTTTTTTTATTCCTAATTTGATTTCTATTTCCCATTCTCGCACCGTCTTCGGTCTTTTCCTCGTGTTTTATTTAGATAATTTTCTTCTTTTTTTTTCAATTTGTAATATACATGCTTGATGTTTGAGTATTTTATCATTTTTCAAAATTGTAAATTTTTTTTAATTTGAAGATTTGGATCCGCCCCAATTTTCTTTGGCTTCATATTCTCAAATTTTATTAAATTTTTTTCAATTTCCAATTGTGTTGATAATTTTAAAATAATCGTGGGTGGTATCGTTTCTTTACTTCTTAAAAGGAAAGGGTGGGATGAATAGCTCGTTATTTATCTATCATGAAGTTCTTCTTTAATTTCTCGAATGTTTTCTTGGGTGTTTTTCATCAACTCGAAGTAAAACTTAATCTGTAAGTATGTCTTCACTCGTAGTGTTGAAGGTAAATAAACATTCAACTTCAAATCAAATACTTGAAAACAGATCTACTGTCGAGATCGTTAACCAAAAAAAAAAAAAATTTCTCACGTTTTATCGCCAAACACCTATCTAGAATGAAGAAGAAGAATAAAAAATTTGACATTATAATGAAACTACATTTTTTCGTATCTCCCTAACCGTTGGCCATGCTTCTCTCATGCTTCATCAAGATTGAGAAAAACGATTTAGGATCCTCTGTTATATGCCGGATTGCTGGTCCACCTTTTACACTGACGTGAGTCGCTCGTACTTATCTACTCTTATAATTGTCGTACGCCCATACAAAGTGGAATGATTTTTGGTTTTATCGGGCGTAAAATAGAAATTAATTAAATGTCTGGCAGTTGCCGCGCGTTGATTGATCATTCAATTATTTTGCCTTGTTAATTTGTATTAGAAGAAAGAATAATTCGAAGGTCTTCGGAACGTCTTTATGGTTCGCCGCGGCTGTCGTAGCAGTATCGCCATGTGCCGCGCGGCGGATACACATTATAGGAATTTTTATCTGCGCTACAATGCGAGATAAGTTGTTAAACCAGTCGTCTATACACATTTGAACGTAAGTTGTCGACAACGACGGATGGAAGAAAAATGCAGTACGACGTGATAATACCGAATACGACGAATGATTCAACGTAGCATCGCTGATAAAGACGAATTATTCCATCGATGATGAATTTTTTTTGCTCGAATAGCCTTCGAGAAAAAGGCACGAAAGAGATGAAAAAAAACACTCTCATATACGACGACCTGTCTGAGAATTTCATTCGACGATAAGGAAAAAATTTCGCCAAGAAATCAGTTCGAAGATGGAAAACATCGAAGGCTACAACAGTGAGACATTAAAGACATAGACGAAATTTCTTTTTCTCGTTACATTTGGTCAGCTTATGAGGCCAGCCTGGTCCAGCAAATAAAGTGAAATCGTACGTATCACGAGAGAGAGATAGAGTGAAGAAAAAAAGGAGACCTTTAAACCTACGAGGGTATTTGCTACCGTTGACAAGGGTTGAGTTGTTACACTCGTTTATCAACAGATGACGTTTGACAGCTTTTTACCCTTCGGCTCTAACGTAACGAAGGTCTTCGTCGGGACTACAATCATTTATAACAACTTAAGCGTCAAGATGTTTACATTCTGTCCTACTAATCTATTTCTCGGCCAGTTTCAAAAGAAGAATTATTTTTCACGCCGACTCTGCTCCTTCGCTGCTCTCGCCTGTCGCCTCGCTCTACAGCTCCGCAGCGCAGCGTATTTTGGGTTTTAAAAATCCGTGTTCCACCGAAGGGGTTTTCACGTCCTTTTTCTCTTTCTCGCGTGTACGCCAAGTTTTCCCAAAGGGTTCCACGTTACGTGGATTTTTTTCCAGCCTAAAGTTTAAATTAATTTCTCAAACAGGCCAAATTTCGCCGATCAATCAAATGCTCGTCGGTCGCGTGATAAATTACCCGAGACCGGGTATCATGCAACATTTGTAAAGCGGAGCTTTTTTTTTTCCAACTCGAGGTTTTTCTTTCTCTCGTGTGTCCTCGAGAAGACGCGACGACGAAATGGAGTAATAAATGTCCGGTTTGATGGAATAGGAAAGCTGCTGCGTGGGGGTGGATTTTGTTTTGGAAAAGGAACGAATTTTGCGTCAAATTGGGTGTAATTTTAGATTTGATTTTAATTATGGAAAGAAATAGGCCTATTCGTTTGAAGAATAATTTTCAATGAAAAATTAACGATTTTCCTCACATACCTAGCACTATAAATTGAATTTTAATGAAAAAATTAAAAAATGAATTTTCAATCAAAATTCTGAATCTCAATTAATAAGTGTAGGTACCTATTATATTTTGATTGCATATTTTTTAGAAAAACAATAAATTAATCTTTATAAGAAATTTGAAAAATTAATTCTTGGCAAAAAAAAAAAAAATGGTTCATCCAAGTGGAAAATTTTGAAAAAATGATTTTGTTTGAATATTGGAGTGAAACAATGAATTTTGGTAAATAAATTATTTGAAAACAATTTAAAAATTCACATATTTAATTGGAGTATTCAAAAAATGAATTACTTGTGGAGAAATTGAATAATTTAGTTTTGATAATTTTTAAAAAAATGATTGAACTAATAATTGGATTTTGATCAATCAATAAATTTTCAATTTTTTTCTTAAATCAAGTAAATTAATTGTGAAAAATGAGTTGATTTATGAGTGAAAAAATGAAAATTGATTGTGATAAGAAAATTTTAAAAATGAGTTTTTAAGCAAGATAAAGAATTGGGGGGGGGGGGGGAGTGTCAAAAAAGTAATCGAAATTGGAAATAAATTTGTTAGAAAAATTATCTTTATTTGAAAAATTTGAATATTAGTTTTTAGTAAAAATATTTCAAGATGAAAAATTTTGAAAACACTTCTCTACATGAATGTTGAGGTATCTATATAACCTTAAATTCTTATGGAAAAATTTAAAAAGAACCCAGAAATTGAAAAATTATGTGGTGAAAATTTTTGAAAAATAGGCTTTGAAGTTGAACAATTAATTTCGATGGAAAAAATTCAAGAAAACATGATATCTGCCAATATAGAAAAATTTGAAAAAATAATTTCGATAAAATATGTGTTTCTAAATGAAATAAATTTTTGGTGAGAATTGAGATGGAACCGTTTGGAAAATTACTTCTGAGAAAAATTTAATGTGGTTAAAAAATTAAAAATTTAAGCATTTTGATTTTTTTTTAAATGTAAATTTTGATTAAGAAATTCACTTGTTGAAAAATAAATTCTGATCAAAATTAATTGTGATGATGAAAATTGAAAAAAAAATAATAATAGGTAATCATAATGAAATTGGGCACTTGATTTTTCTAGAAAAATTTTAAAATCGATCCTAGAAAAAAATTTAATAATAAATTTTTGGTAAAAATTATTGGGCCAACTGGAGACATTCTCATTGGTTCGTGCTAGTTTCAGGTGTAGCTTGTTTTTTTAAAAAAAAGGTGTGTAGTCGAACATTTTGCAAACGTTGAGTGTAAAAATGATTTTTCTTCTCCAAAAAATTTTTTATTCTAAAAAATTGAGATTTTTTCAATTTAAAAAAATTGAGCGTTATATTTTTCCTGCAAATGAGTGTATGAGAGAATTCTTCCTAAAAAATGTTATTTTATTTTTTTAATGAAGTTTTTTTGCATTATTCTTCACTTTTCACTTCCAAAAAATGAGGATCTCTTTTGACACTGACTCCAAAAAAATCAGGATAGACATTATTTGTATTTTTAGAAAATTCAAGATTTTTATTATCTAAAAAAATTTGAAGACCTATTTCCTCCAAAAAACGGAAAATATTTGCTTATCCCAAAAAGTAAAAAATTTTCTTGTTCCAAAAAAATGAAATTTTACTTGAAAAAATTATAAATGCCTTCATGCTGACTCCAAACAGATGATGAGATGAAGCATCATTTTGTATTTTCAAAAGGTTCAGATTAAAAAAAAAATAAAAATAAAAATAAAAATAAAAAATGAAGACTAGGGCCCATATTTAGAAACGTACCTTAACGAATCACAGTCGTCAGATTCGTTCTTTACTAGTTCAGAAGGAACCCTTAAAGTTAAGGTATGTTTCAGAATATGTGCCTAAGTAGATATAATAGGTAATATATTTTTTTTTCTCTAAAAAAAATTTAAGATATTTGTTTGCAAAAATTGGAGAAATATTTTTTATTCCAAGAGAATTTATGTTTTTTTTCTTCTTTTTTTGGTGGAAAACCAGTTCTGAGTAAATATTCAGATAAAACTATGTGGCTCGATAAAGAAATTTGAAAGCAAAATATTCATGCGAAAATAATAAAAAAAAGGATAGTAAAAAATTTTGAAATATGAACTTTGTAACAAAATAATAAATTTTTATAGGAGGAAAAATAAACTTAAAAAAAAATGTCCGTAAGAAATTGGAAATATCAATTTTGACTCTGATTAATCAATCAATTATTTTTGATATTTAATAGGTAAGATGAATGAGTTTTGAGAAAAAAATTGATAATAAATAAATTTTAATTAAAATATTTTTGGATAAGAAATTTAAAAAATGAATTCTGGTAAAAATAAATTTTGAAATAGGAAAACAAAGAAATTTTAGTAAAAGAAATTTAAAATAGGTCCCGAGCAGCACACTCGACAAATTATCGAAATAAAAAATCGACAGAATATCGAATTCGATAAAGTGTCGCGTTAGTTCCGCATAAATCGTGAAATTATCTTTCGATATATAGATAGATTATCGACGAATTATAGTTAGCAAAAATTTCGAGATTATAGTAAGATATTTTATCGATAATATATCTATAATATCGAAAGATAATTTCACGATTTAGGCGGAACTTTATCGAATTCGATATTCTGTCGATTTTTTATCGATTTTTTATTCCGATTTTTCGTCTTTTACTAGCTTTTTTCTATAATTAAAACTCATTAATTAGCATAATTAATACATTAAACTATGCCTAAACACATTATTCATGTTACAGTAAGAGGATCATTTCAGAAAAATTCAAAAAAAATTATAAAAAATCTGCCACCCGTGGGGCTTGAACCATCTACCTCCTGCATGGTAATCCTCTTCCTTAACCACTATGCCATACCTTATCGTTGAGGAATTAGCAATAAAACGCTTATAATTGGCAGTTTAGTACTTCCAGACGTGTTGGACTTAGAAAAATTGTCACCAATTTGGAAATAATTTCAAATATCGTAACAAATTGAAAAATCGTTCGACAAATTTCAGATTATTTGTCGATAATGTAATTTCAAATATCGCCACAAAATCGTTGAAAAATCGAATTCCAGGAATTTCATATTACGTGTCGATAATATAGTTTCAAATATCGTCATAAAATCGTTGAAAAATCGAATTCGAGAAATTTCAGATTACGTGTCGATAATAAAGTTTTAAATATCTTCACAAAATTGTTAAAAAATCGAAATCGAGAAATTTCATATTACGTGTCGATAATATAGTTTCAAATATCTTCACGCAATCGTTAGAAAATCGAATTCGAGAAATTGCATATTATGTGTCGATAATATAGTTTCAAATATCTTTACAAAATCGGTAAAAAATCGGATTCGATAAATTTAATATAATCTGTCGATAATATAGTTTTAAATATCTTTACAAAATCGTTAAAAAATCGAATTCGATAAATTTAATATTCTTTGTCGATAATGTAGTTTCAAATAACTGCACAAAATCGGTGGAAAATCGGAATCGATAAATTTAATATTCTTTGTCGATAGTATCGTTGACGAATATCGTCATAAAATCTTAATAATATCGAATTCGATAGTTTTTAGATTTTTTGCCTATGAAGTTGTACCGATAAATCTTTATAATATCGTGAGAACATCTATAGATTTTCAAACGATTTTTTATCGATACGTTACATCTTCCGATATTATCGATCAAGTGTGCCGCTCGGGGTATTTTCTATAAAAAAAAATAAATAAAAATAAATTAAGAACGGATCATGAAATAAAACATGAATTTTTGTGCAAAAATTTTCTAATCATCGAGAAATTAATTTTTCATGTATAGTAATTTTTAGATAAAGAAATAAGTTTTTAATAAATTAAAAAAATGTACATCTTGGTTTGATGAAAAAAAAAAGATACTTAAACTGGTAAAAAAATTAAAGAAAATAAATCATATAAATTTTATTTCAATCAAACAGGGGTGAATGCATCATGTACGAAAAATTTATGCACAAAAAAAATACCGATTACCCACCAACAGCTAGCTACCTAAACCTCACGCTAGAGTACCAAATAGTTCGCTGTTGCCTGTTTCCATATTTCAGGCGAATCGCTTATGCAACTTTATTAACGTGTTTTATAAACCGCACCACCCACCACATTATTGGTCTTACCATTAGTGTGTAAATACTTCTCGAGCGTAATTTGACCGCGTAAATATGTACAATATGAACGTACTACAATGTAGTAATCTCGTAATCTTCAAGGTACACTGCTACCACAGAGCATATTACGACGATCATAACAATTTGAAAAATTTAATCTCAACGTAGTTAAGTATGTACTGTAGTCGTATAATACCGTGCTGGTAATCTCGAAACACATCGCGCGGACATTTTGCAGTACTGCATAAGAAAAAAAAAAGAGAAGAAAAACGTCGCGCACGATAAAAATTTCAGGGCTTCGAGCCAAACAACATTTTCTAAATAATACAACATCATCGGTTACCGGCAGACTTAGGTATGCACTGTACACCATACAGCACCATCAGCAGCAAAAACAGCAGAATATTCGCTACTCGAGTAATTTGTACGTAAACTTATGCTCGTAAGTACTGTTCAAACGACCTGATCGAAGCAGTGTATTGGTGATTAACAGAATGGTTAATTTATCGGCCACTGTATAATCTTAGGTCTTTGAAAAAGACCTTTGCACTTATCCGTCCGAGTTGATTTGTTTCGTATGTACATATACAAACGACTCGTATTATGCGAGCTTGTCACCGTCATCGTATTAAAAAAAAAGAGAAAAAAACGAGATCTTTTGAAGACGCGATCCGGCTGCACAGGGTTGCAAAGAATAAAAGTTATGATTCGTGGTGACATGTCAGAGCACTGACAGTTACACAATCCATCGTTTCACGTGGTCAACCACAATTTCTGACAAGTTACAGAAAGGGTTTCGTAATTATATACAACGTATTGTCACACTGACGAGCAAAAGTTCCACTACCCCTTGCATCATCGGTAGCTGTCTGCGAAACGACCGACGTCGTGAATGATGCGCTTTATTTTGAACCCTGCTCGTCGTCTTCCATGCCTTCTTGTTCGAAACGTAACCCTGTATTTATTTTACGAAGTTTAATTCCTCGGGATACTAACGAATTTCAGCATGAGACTAATGTGAAATATTTTTCAAGTAAAATTAGAAAATTTCATTCCTTCTTCATTATGGTCAAATTGATTCTTTTCGAGTAGTAATATAATTATTATTTGATGAAGAATTTTCTCCAAAAAACCTTCACATAATTTTTTCATTATTAGGACTAATTTTTTTTTTTTTTGAAAAAATCTCAAAAAATCTATTAAAAATTTTTCAGAATTGTTGCAAAAAAAATTATAAAATTTTGGAATAAATAATAAAACGTTGAAAAAATAATTTGGAAAAATTTCTTTCATAAGAAATATTTCTTTGAAAGTTTAGTTGAAATTTTCAAAAAAATTTCCTTAGAAATTCCTAATGGTGATGAAAATTTTCTCATTGAAAAATGTTGAGAAATTGTACCAGGAAAAATTATTTTCGATTTAAAATTCACAAAAAAAAACAGTCATGAAAAATTTTCATCATAAAATTTTTTCTTAAAAAAATCATTGAAAAATACTTTAAAAATTCCATAATTTTTTGAAAGATTTAAAAACAGAATGCTATTCAATAAAAAAAATTCTAGAATGATTTTTTTATGTACAGAGTTTCCTTTTTTGAAATTTCTGAGGAATTTCTGAGAAATCATATCAAATTTCTTTGATAAGATTCTTTTTTTTTCAATTTCTTCAAGAAATTCACTTGAAAAAATCATGTTGAAAAAAATCCTGGAAAAAATCGCAGTCAAAAAATATTGCTATTTTTGTTTTTGGAAAATTGTTTTTGGAAAATTTCTTTTCGAAATCTTGGAAAAAATTCTCAAGTGTCGTACAATTTTTCGTATAAAAATTTCTGCAAAACTTCTTGATGAGTATTGAAATTTTTTCACCAAGATATTCTTTCGGAGGAAATATATTGTAGAATAAAAATTTTAAAAAGTTACAAAATTTTTTTTGCAAAAAAATACTCCATTTTTAGTGGGTTTTGTTGTTGCTATTGAAAAAATTGATATTTATTAAAAAAATTGTTTCTTTATTTCTCCAGTTTTATTTTTAATATTCCAGGCTTTGAAACGTTTTGAAAAATTTCTCAAAAATCTTGAAAAATTTATTTTAAGAATGTTCCTTTATTTTTTTCGATCTCTACAAGAAATTCAGTCGAAAAAAATAATTTTGAAGAAAAATTCTCTTTAAAAACTTTCCTAGAAAAAATTTCATTCATAAAAAAAAATTCATTTAAAATTCTTTCAAAAAATTACAGAAAACATTTTCAAAATAATCCCTCATTATAATAATTAATTTGTATAGTTTTCTTGAAACAAAAATAAAATTGTGTAGAAAGTGGATTATTGAAAAAATATATTTTGAATTTTTTTTTACAAAAAGTTTAATTTTTCTTATGTTTTTTTCTTTTGAAAATTTCTATTTATTAGCTGGGGAGAAATGCTCAAAATTGTGTTTGTTACGTATAACGTTCAAAAAAAAATCAACAATTTTACCAGATCTAATTAAATTCATCTTGTCCAAAAATTCCTCCAATTTTAAATCTGATTATTCAAAATAAATCTACGTACCCTAATGCTCGTGGAAACGCAACCTTGGTATTTTCCCACTTTTTTTTTACATCTCATACAATGTGTTTCGCACACCCTTTCATGGTCGGACAAACGCCGATTAGGCAACTCGTATCACATCTGCGTAGGCCGTTTTGTCACATCTCTCGGGTCAAATATCCATTTCCAGACGCCATTACGAAGATCTGTTGCTTAAATGAGGCCGCTATTTGGGTACTTTTTTATGGTGGAAAATGAAAGAACACAGAAGCGTGTGAAGAACATAATTCGGTTAGTGCTGGTACGCATTAGGAGGTGCCTAAACGTTTATAACAAGCGTTGAGACGAAGAGGGAAGAAAATGGCGTCGAATATCGTCTTTGAAAATGTCGCAAAAAATAGAAGAAGAAGAAGAAGAAGAAGAAGGAGAAATATGTGAAAATAGAGATACAAATACTCTACTCGGTACTTAAAAAGTACAGTGGTAAAAATCAAAATGCGAAAAAAGATGGCATGCAAGATAAAGGCTCATAATATACCTTTTTACAGACGAGAAAAGCCTCTAAAAAGATATCAGTTAGTATAAAAAGTTACTCCAACATGTACACGAAATACTTACGAATACACGCCATATACATATATAAAGAGAATAGGCGAATATTTTAATGTTTGCAGCAGCAGACGAGAGTCAGAAAAAGAGAAAGAGCAAGCCGCAGCAAAGAGCCATATCATCAGTTTATCATGTAAAGGCAGTCTTAAATGCGTTCAGACCCCTCATTTTCAGCCTTCGGGTAACATCCTTATCATTTTAGACGATGTCCCTTATGTAGCTTGTATCATTTTTACGACTTTAACCCGCGCCAAAAAGTTGTATAAAATCATCTTTTACATTTTATCTGCAAGGAAGCCGCTTAGACTTTATGCAGTCGTAAAATATAATTTATAATCTCATTTCTGATATTACGATAACCTCTTTTTCTTCGATTCTTTATACTTTCTTTCTCCATTCCCCAAATGTGTTATAGGTATAAAGCTGAATTTAAATACATATACTATACGCAGATTACATAACCCACCCATTCAAATTCAGCCATCAGAGGCAGTACGGTAAAGAAGGACATCATGATTTCTTCCCTGTAACGTAGCTTAGGTGTGTAAAGGAATCCGCCAACGAGAACGTGCAATTCTTCTAACGAGATGAAAAATTAAAAAACAGTCACGTTATCGTATATGCGAAGTCGATTTAATATACCCGAACATGTTCCAGAAAGGTGGAGAAAATTCGTTTTGAATTTATTGAGCTTTGAGCTGTGTTCATTCTCATCTTTGACATGTTTTCCTTCACTGTGTTCTACTTGTAAACTGGAAGCTTGAGTAACACACTTTGGAATAAATAATTTTCCTGTGAAATAAATTTAAAAAAAGATTGAAATTTTTTACATGGAATAAAATTTAGAATTGGATTTGCTGTTCATCACAATTTTTGAAAAATTGAAAAATGTTGTTCGATAGAAGTTGAATACATTTTTTGAAAAACAAAATTGTAAAAGAATCTTTGTTCTCAAAATTTGTTAAAATTGTTGTTCAACAAAATCTAAAAATTATGTATTTTACAGAAGTTTGAATAAATGCGTTGAACAACAAACAATTGAAAAAATTGTTGTCCAACAAAATTAAAAAAAAAACTATTCCACAAAATTGAAAAAAAAAATTATTGTTCATCAAAATTGAAGAAAAAAATGTTCTTTGACAAAAGCTGAATAGATTTGTTGAAAAACATAGATAATTTAAAGATTGTTGTTCAATAAAATCAAAAAATAATGTTCGACAAAAGTTGAATGAGTGAGTTGAACTAAAAAAAATTTCTAAATCCTGCAACAAAATTTTTAAAAAGTTGTTGTACAACAAAATTGAAAAAATTGTTGTTCAACAAAATTGAAAAATTGTTGTTCAACAAAATTGAAAAA
The DNA here is from genome assembly GCA_959613365.1 of Balanococcus diminutus. Lineage (NCBI taxonomy): Eukaryota > Metazoa > Arthropoda > Insecta > Hemiptera > Pseudococcidae > Balanococcus > Balanococcus diminutus. The sequence continues at coordinate 57,371,730 of OY390716.1, read as the reverse complement.
TTGATGTTCAACAAAATTGAAAAATTGTTCTTCAACAAAATTAAAAAAAATATATTCCACAAAATTGAAAAAAAAATTATTGTTCATCAAAACTGAAGAAAAAAATGTTGTTTGACAAAAGCTGAATAGATTTGTTGAAAAACATAGGTAATTTAAAGATTGTTGTTCAATAAAATCAAAAAATAATGTTCGACAAAAGTTGAATGAGTGAGTTGAACTAAAAAAAATTTCTAAATCCTGCAAATTTTTTTTTAAAAAGTTGTTGTACAACAAAATTGAAAAAATTGTTGTTCAACAAAATTGAAAAATTGTTCTTCAACAAAATTTAAAAAATTGTTGTTCAACAAAATTGAAAAAGTATCATTGTTCAACAGAAGCTCAATAAAATAGTTGCACAACAAAATTGAAGAAATGCTGTTGACAAAGCTGAAAAAATTGTTGTTTGTCATAAGTTGAATAAATGTGTTGTACAAATTGAAAAAAATTGTTTTTCAACAAAATTGAAAAAGTTGTTGTTCAACAAAATTGAAAAAAGTCGTCAACAGAAGTTGAATAAATTTGTTGAACAACAAAATTTTGAAATTATTTTTCAACAAAATTTTAAAAACTTGTTCAACGAAATTGAAAAATTTGTTGTTCAACAAGACTTTAATAAAGTTGTTCAACACAAGTTAAATGAATGTGTTGAACAACAAAATTGTGAAATTATTTTTCAACAAAATTTTAAAAACTTGGTTCAACAAAATTAAAAAAATTGTTATTCAACAAAATTTCAAAAAATCGTTCAACAAAAGTTGAATGAATTTGTTGAACAATAAAATTTAAAAATTATTCTTCATCAAAATACAAAAGAATTGTTGTTCGTCACAATTTGAATAAATTTGTTCTTGATCGATTTCTAAAAAAATTCTTGTTCAACAATGTTGAAAAAATATTTTCAAATATTCTAGCATGATGTTGATTACAGAAGACGTTTTTTTCACATTTTGATAATTTTCTCGCATTTCTCCACACTCGTTCTATAAAACTACGAATCCCTCAAACCCCCCCCCCCCCCCCAAATGAAAAAAGAACTTTCAAACCCTATTATTTATTTAGCGAAAACTTACTCGAGACCGGAATGAAATTAACTGCTAGACTAGAGTTATTTGATGTATTAACTCACTCCGTAGGTACGCGTACGTGAGATAGAGAATTATCTGGCGATAAATTGCGAATAGATTTTAAGAATCACTGTTAAGCTTGGCAATGTTTGTTGAATTTGAAGAACGAAATGCGCATACTAGTTAATCAAACTGTCAAGAGATGGCGCTGACTGTTGTAAGCTTTAGTAATTTATACGTTTGTCAGAATAAATAAAAGACGCTTGTCATGAACAAAGTAAAGCCACAAATCGTTGTCAGGGCTTCGTCGTTTAGCGGACGCTTTTACACAATGCGGCGGCAAAGAGGTTCAGCAGGCTGTAAGTAGGTTGGAATAGCAGATTCGCATTTCGTTGGAATATTTCGATCGAAATTAAGGAGTACAAAATTGATTAGATAATTTAGATAGAATGAATGAAAGGGTGAAAGGGAATGTTGAAGGGCATTCGGCCGAATTAGATGAATTTTTAAACACGATAATGATTGATTGAAAGATGGAAACGGTCAATATGTAGGTTAAACCCAAGATTGAAACCTACTAGAAGACAGACGTAGGTGGCAAATTTAGAAGAAATGGTAGAACATTCGGTTGACATAGTCGACGTACCTCCCGTTCCAAATTACCGCCTGTCAAACAATTCCACCGCCTCGGAAAGAACTATTTTTATTTCTCTTTCTACTATTAATGGTTTACATCTATCAACACAAAAACTGTCTTACTATTTGTTTTTTTTTCAACACTTTACTATATCTCTTCTCTTGTTTCCGGTCTCTTTGCTCTTCATCTTCTTAATTTTCCTCCACCGCGCCGATTTCCTTTCCTATTTTTTTCTCGCTCGTTCGTCTTTCACTAAGCTATAATAAACAACCTCTTTTTCCCTTGACATGTTTTGTTGAGTTTGTTCGCTTTTTAAAACACCCCGCCACCGTGACCGCGCCCGGTAACACGTTTAAAAGATTATTTTGTAATTTGAGTATTTCTCAACGCGATACTTCGTTCAGATGTTTACATACGGCCGCCCTCCGTTTTGTTTCAATTTGTTTTTACTCAGATGTATGTGTATTTGTATACAAATAGCGTTCGGTTTGCAAATTGACGAAATGTTTAATTTGTTGGCGAGCTACTTGCGTTTTATAGTCGTCGAATTGATTGAGATAAAGAGAAGGTCTCTGAGGTGCGAGTATTCGACGCAGATAATTCGTGAAGAGGGTTGGAATCGATTCTCGAGTCGAGTTTTATTTTATTGGAAGAGATCTTAGGATTTCGAAAAATTGAGAACTTCTTCCATTTCTAAAATCGAGAAAATTTTCACATTAAAAAATTAAATAAATTTTACTTCAAGCCTCTATGAAAATGTTTTTTCCCCGAAGTATAGATATTGAAGAAATTTTTCAATCCAAAAATCCAACATTTTTCTACACAAAATAAATCGAGAAATTTTGTATCTCAGAAGCATTGAAAAAAAAAAATTTACTACAAAAGAAGGTCACAAAATTTGCAAGTTCCACTAATAGTTAGTTACAATTTTTAATTCAAAAAATTGTTTGAAGGTTTTTATTCCAAAAATTGTTTAGAAGTTTTTATTCCACAAATTGTTTAACATTTTTTATCACAATAATTTTTTGAAATTTTTCATCCCAAAAATTGTTTCGAATTTTTATCCCAATAATTGTTTGAAATTTTTTATCCTGAAAATTGTTTCTAATTTTTATCCCAGTAATTGTTTCGAATTTTTTTATCCCAAAAATTGTTTTGAATTCTTTATCCCAAAAATTGTTTAGAATTTTTTATTCCAAAAATTGTTTGAAATTTTTCATCCCAAAAATTGTTTGATATTTTTTATCACAATAATTTTTTGAAATTTTTTATCCCAAAAATTGTTGAAAATTTTTATCCCAAGAATTGTTTAGAATTTTTTATTCCAAAAAATGTTCGAAATTTTTTATCCCAAAAACTTTTGAAAATTTTCATCAATTCTTTGAAATTCTTTATCCCAAAAATTGTTTCAAATTTTTCATCTCAAAAATTGTTTCAACTTTTTTATCCTGAAAATTGTTTGGAAATTTTTATCGCTATAATTTTTTGAAATTTTTTTTCCCAAAATGTTTTTAAAAAATTTCCCCCCAAAAATTGTTGAAAATTTTCATCCTAAAAATTGTTTCGAATTTTTATCCCAATAATTGTTTCGAATTTTTTATCCCAAAAATTGTTTTGAATTCTTTATTCCAAAAATTGTTTAGAATTTTTTATTCCAAAAATTGTTTGAAATTTTTCATTCCAAAAAATGTTCGAATTTTTTATCCCAAAAATGTTTCGAATTTTTTATCCCATAAATTGTTTCGAATTTCTTATCTCAAAAATTGTTTAGATTTTTTTATTCCAAAAAATGTTTGAAATTTTTGATCACAAAAATTGTTTGGAATTTTTTATTCCAAAAATGGGAAAACATTCTCCCTAGAATAAGTACCTGCATCTAAAATTGAAAATTTGCCAATTAATATTTTTTTAAATATGAACCCGTTTTAAATACTTGTTGAAATTATTGAATTTTCTCAAATAAGGACTCCTTTGGATTTTTAAATTTTCGAATACGAACCCTCTTGAAATTATTTAAATGATATTATTCATCTGAATTTTAGCAAATCCTTCTTGATTCCATTTTTTTGGTGTAAAAAATTTAGATTTTTTTTTTTTTATAAAAGTTGAAAAAATGTGGTATTTTGTGACAAAACAAAGACTTTTCATACATAAACAAAAATCAGGGGAGTAGTTTCGTAATTTTTTTATCAATCAAGCAAGGGAGTATATTTTCAATAAATTCGTATGATTTAATACGAGCCAAGAATTTTCAAAGGTTCCCCTCCCCCTCCAAAAAATCGAAAATAATACATACTAATTTTTACTTAACACATATGCAAGTTCAATTCAGCGTTTTTTTATATTCTTTGTAATACTAAAAATTTATTATTTTTTCCTGAACATTTTTTTTCATTTTTCACATAACACATCCCTAAAGTATCATTGTTTACTTCACTTCGAATATAATAATGTGACATATAAATTTGTATGTTTTCGAAGATGCCAAACTCTAATATTTGATTATTTTGTGCGTAGGTTTTCTCTACCCATTGAGATTCTCGGATCAATATCCTCCATCCAGCATCATGCAGATTCCAAAACTACACCAGGTAAATTGAATTCAATCAATTTTAAGCTCGCACGTGCGACTATATCTTTCGTCACATCGCCGCACGTTCAATACCCAATTACCCATCACATATCTCATTAAACACCGATCACAAAAATATTACGAAAAATAAAAACAACCTCACACACGTCAGAGAGCCCATCTTTCGAAACGCACCGTGCCGCATGATAAAAACGTGAAACTATTTCGGGGCGATGTATCTCGATACAGCTACGTACGTGTATATACGAAGCGAGGTTAATTCGAGCTGGATCAATTTCGTCTTTATGTCGAATAATGGACGCGATTTGTATACAGGCTGCGAGCAGACTGAGGTGAAAAAAAGCTTTTATTCGAGACGCTCTGACGCGTCTTTTGTCGGCCTCTCCAACAGGTAAATTCCCTTCTGGAGCGGCGCGTAAATAGCAACGTCACGATTATCACTATATTATCAATAGAGAGAATGAGAATTGAGAAGCCTTTATGGAGAGCCTGTTGTGTGAAATCAAACACCTTGTAATTAATGTTATTTTCTATAAAAGACACGGGTATCTTGGGAGATAGAAAAAAGCCTACTTTGTGATGTGATGTGTCGCCTAGACAGGATTTTTTCCCAATTCTGAATCGATATCGTGTACAATAGTTTATAAGCTCTCACCCTGCTGTCCTATTCACCAAAAAAAGTGTAATACGAGTACATAAGTTTGAGGTTTTCAGCTATATTGGCTGCTTAGTACACGATGATTTAGTGCAGTTGAGAGGAATATCAGTATTTTAGGAGATAGTCAGGGTGTCTAACGGTCATCAAAGTCATGAATTTTTCGAAAAAATCACTATGTTAAGAAAAGTCATGAATTTTTGATAATATTACCCGGACAAAATTACAAATTCGCTTAAAAGTGAAATTTTTTCAAACTGTTAAAATCTTTTTTTTTTTTAAAATGCATAAAATATTGTGATTTTTCTAAAGAAGAAAATTTATTTTCTTGAATTTTTTTTTTTTGGTGGGGGGGGGGAATCTCTATTTTTTGGGGGAAATCTCCATTTCTTAGAATGAAAAAAAAAAAAAAAATTGGAATAAAAAAACAGAATTTTGTGGAATAAAAAAAATGAATTTTTTGGTTCAAAAAATTTTATAAACACGCCAATAGTCTTACGTAGTTGCTGTACAAATCGTTAAAAAAATCCCAATTCTTTTGAAGTAAAAATGTTTTTAAAACTTGTGCGAAAAAATTCTCATTATAAAAAAAACAAAAATTTGAATTTTATCGTTTTGGAATTGAATTGTTTTGAAGTAAAAATACTTTTCGAACTCTATTGGAGTTTAAAATCTCAATTTTTTGGATTTTTTTCCATTTTGTGAAAAATAGAAATATTTTATTTTTTTTTTTTTTGGGAAGAGGGTCTGTTTTTTGAAGAAAAATTCTCATTTTTTGCAATATTAGGTAGGTATATAAAAAAAATTAAAAACGAATTTTTTGATTCAAAAATTTTAAAAAATTGTTTTGGAATAAAAAAAACTAAATTTTTTGAAATAGAGAAATCTCAAATCTTCTGGAGTACCTAGAGATTTTTTCGGAGGAAGAAATTTCAGGATTTCTTGCATTAAAAAAATAATATCCAAAAATCTTTTTTTCTTGGAGAAAAAATATTATAAAATTTTCTTATGTGAAGATATTTTTTAAAATTTCTAATTTTTTCTTTGTGAAAAAAAATTAGTTTTATTTTCAAAAAAAAAAAAATCTGGGATTTTTTTTTCGAACAATAATTTTAAAAATTCTTCTAAAATAAAAAATCTCAATTTTTTGGTGATCAATGGATCATTTTTTTCTTTGATAGTAAAATAAATAAATAAAATATTTTCCTAACTTTGGGACAAAAAAACATAGAAAAAATGTTTTTCAGTTGGAAATTTTGTTAAAAGGTTTTCTTAAAAAAGAAATGGTGAGGGTTTCTCGAGTAATTATTTCTAGAAAAATTTCAGAAGTTTGTTGAAATCAGAACTTTTTGCGTGGAAAAATTTTTCAATCAATTGTGGTCCAATTCGAGCCAATTTTTCATTTTTTTCGATTCTGGCAGTTTTTTCCAACCCTACAACTGTAGGGTTTCTCGAGTAATTATTTCTAGAGAAATTTCCGAAATTTGTTGAAATCAGAATTTTTTGAGTGGAAAAATTTTATTTAATCAAAAATGGTCCAATTCGAGTCAATTTTTAAATTTTTTTTTTCGATTCTGGCAGTTTTTTTTAACCCTACAACTGTAGGGTTTCTCGACTAATTATTTCTAGAAAAATTTCAGAAATTTATTGAAATCAGAATTTTTTGAGTGGAAAAATTTATTCAATCAATTTTTGTACAATTCCAACAGATGTGGCAGTTTTTTTTTTCATTTCCAGCAAAATTGGAATTTTTTTTGTTTTTTTCAACCCTAATACATAAGAAAATGGTGTCTCGGAGGGTATAGACATAACTCAGGGGGTTCAAGGGGCATTCGCCCTCTCCCTCAATAATTTTTTTAATTTACCACAAATTGTAGGGAAAAAATGAGGGGGAATTTTTTGCCTCTCCATATTCCTTCCAAGTTACGCTTATGCCGGAGGGGGCCCCTGGAAATGTAGAAATATTGTTCATGAAAAAGGCCATGAAATAGTCATGAACACAAGTCATGAATTTTCAAAAAAAAAAAAAAAAAAAAAAAAAAGTTAGACACCCTGGATAGTTTAACGGAACAGTTGAAATTTATTCATGGCGTTAATTTTTCACAACTCGGGAAGCACCATCAAGGGGTAAGCTCATCTCGTTCGTATTAAAATACACCGTCGAAACGAGCAGAATAGTTTACTCGAGGTGACAGCTCGTACGCGTATAAACGATTATCTCTCGTGAAAGCAAAGCAAAGAACAGACCAAGGGGGCGAGTGGAAAAAAACGCCTGAAAAAAACCAAAACGTACAGACGAGCTCGGAGGAAGGAAAAAAATAACCTATACGTGTAACGAGAAAATATCCTATAAAGCAGTGTGCATCTTCGAAGAGAGGATATTTGAAATATATGGCGAACTCACTCGTGTCAGACGGCTTGTCACAATTGATAAAGTTTTTAAGGAAAAATTGTAAAATGTCACGGTTTATCTCAATTAACGTCTAGTCTCAGATTAGAAGAGCGAAAAGCGCTACACAGAGATGTCAAGATATGTATACAGTTGACGCTACCGCCACAGTTTTCTGCGCCCTCTTCCCTGTCTCCCTTCCACAGCGTCCGCGTCCGCCTGCCTGATGCCGCTGCTTGTCGTATATACGATGTTAATTTAAACGTGTTCAAGTTCTACAAAGATGTAGAGGGCGTAACAAATTAGTGTTACAAATTGAGCGGTAATTTTGGGACGCCGCACAGTGTAACGCGTCAACGCCACATGGGTCTGGATTGTTTCCACCCCTAGCCCTGTCCCTGGCCCTCTGAGCTCGTTACCAACTAAGGTGTGTATGTTTTCCCTTCTGGTTATTTGTTTATCTCGACTGGTCCTCGCAAAAAAATGTGTATTTTTCACGACCTTTTTATTATATACGACCGATGTTTTGCGAGTAAATATGCTGGATGCTGGGTATAGATGGCAAAAAAAAAGGCTACGAGACGATAAAATTTTTTGATAACTTTTACGTTTCGAATTATCCCATAATTTGGCGTCGAGCTTTTTTCTCTCTCAGCGAAGTGGCTGAATTAACGTGGTATTTTTTTTTTATTCACGTTCAAAGGTATCATAACTACCGAGTATAACGCGAATAAAAGGCACCACAGCAGCGTTAGTGTAGCGTGAATGAGACAGCCGAGGAGATGGTTAAAAGCCAAAAGGCTGACGAAGCAGGGGCGGGGGAGGGAAGGAGGCGAAGAAACAAAGTACCGCGTATATTATTATACGACGAGTGTAACGCGGAAAATGAAATTAATATTTACTTATCTTTCTGTGTCACCGGCAAAATAAATGTGTGCTCCCTCGGCGGAAAGTAATTTATGTTTAATATATCTGATTAATAAAATTATTTACGATTCCCAAAGCGATGGGGGAAATGTGTTACGCTATTGTTAACTTTCTTTTACGAGCTACGAATGATGTACTTTATCACTCCCGATGTTCGCGTTTAGAATGGCGTCGGGTCGCGTATAAAGCATGCATGGAGATTGTAGCTGGAGCTGCATAAGCATACCGCAGATTTGGACTGGTGAGATGAAGGCAGCAGGTGGGCAGGTGGGTGGCATTTTATTGCCGAGTCTGTCTAATGAGCGCCTTGGTGCGAAGTATTATACTATTGGAGGTGCAGCTGTGTGCCAAATTGGCTAAGGAGGGTAGAAGGGGTAGAGTTTTGTGGAGAAGTTCGTATAAATTTATTAAAAATTGTGTGATTGTATAAATTATTTGGTCAATTTAGTATTAATTTTGAGGCAAAAGACGTGGTTCGAGTTTGAGTGCTCCTTTTTGACTGTTTATGTCATCAAAGTACTTCTCAGTAGTGGTCAAAGTTCAGGTTGTCTAACGGTCATGAAAATCGTGAAAGTCATGAACCACATGATCGATTGGTTAGGTACACAAGATCACAAAACGATCACTGAAAGTAACAAGACGTCCTTACATCCAAGAAGAAAATAAATACCTAGAAGAAACTAGTTTTATATTAATTTGGAAGTGGGTCATTAGGGTGGCCCTTATTTTTCGAATTTTGGAAATGTTGTCGGGACGGGGGTCAATTGGTGACATATTGGTAGAAAATAATTCCCTATTTTTTATTTTTCCTCTAACTGAATTTTAAGCCGTTTCTCAGGGGCCCCCAAATTTGAAAAAATCAAAAAAATAGAAAAACTAGAACATTTTGAAAATTTTTGAAAATTTTTAGCAAAATGGTCATAGGGATGGTATTTCTATAAGACAAGACCATTTTCGATGATTTCTTATATTTACCCCCCCTTTTCATGGGACATAAAAAAACGTCATTTTTTACGTTTTTTAAAAAATTTGAAAAAAATGGCTACAAATTTAAAAAAAAGAAAATTTTAACAAAATGGTTTCAACATACATGTTATCACCCAAAAAGGTCATTTACGGTGATTTTTCACCACTGCCGTATCAGTGAGAATTTTTCAAAAACTATCAAAAATTGAAAAAAATGAGGTTCCCAAAAATGAAGGTAAGGATGAAAAATCGCCGTAATAAATGACCTTTTTGGGTGATAACATGTATGCTAAAAACATTTTATTAAAAAAAAAAATGTTTCTTTAATTTTTAGTCATTTTTTTCAAATTTTTTAAAAAACGTAAAAAATGACGTTTTTTATGTCCCATGAAAAGCGGGGTAAAGATAAGAAATCATCGAAAATGGTCTTGTCTTATAGAAATACCATCCCTATGACCATTTTGCTAAAAATTTTCAAAAAATTTCAAAATGTTCTATTTTTTCTATTTTTTGATTTTTTCAAATTTGGAGGCCCCTAAGAAACGGCTTAAAATTCAGTTAGAGGAAAAATAAAAAATAGGGAATTATTTTCTACCCATATGTCACCAATTGACCCCCCCGTCCCGACAACATTTCCAAAATTCGAAAAATAAGGGCCACCCTAGTGGGTCATGAAAGTCATGGAAAAGTCATGAATTTTTCAAAAAAATCACTACCTAGGTCAAGAAAATGTCATGAACTTTGCTCTTTGAAGTCATGAATTTTACTCTTCAAAGTCATGAATGTTTGATAATATTGTTCGGGCAAAATTACTAATTCGCTTAAAAGTAAAATTTTTTCAAACTGTTGCATCTTCTCAAAAAAAAAAAAAAAAAAAAAAAACATAAAATGTTGTGATTTCTCTGAAGAAGAAAGTTAATAATTTTCTTGAAGAATTTTTTTTCGAGTGGGATGGAAATCTCTATTTTTTGGGAAAAATCCCCATTTCTTGGAATGAAAAAAAAAATTATAATGAAAAAAAACAAATTTTTTATAATGGAAAAAAAAAATATTTGTGGAATGAAAAAAAATTAATTTCTTGGTTGGTACAAAAAATTTGAAAAATTGTTTTAGAATAAAAAACATTTTCACACCACTATAGCCTTGCATAGGTAGTTGTTGTACAGTGTACAAAGCCGTTAAAAAAATCTTAATTTTTTTTTAAGTAAAATTAATCAAAAATCTGAATTTTATCATTTTGAAATTGAATTTTTTTTGAAGTGAAAAATACTTTTTGAACTTCAGAGTATAAAATCTCAATTTTTGGATTGTTTTCAAATTTTCTGAAAAATAAGATATTTTTATATTTTTGTGGGAGGAAGGTCTCTGTTTTTTGGAAAAAAAATTCTCATTTTTTGGAATTAAAAAAAAATTAAAAAAGAATTCTTTGGTTCAACATTTTTAAAAAATTGTTTTGGAGTAGAAAAAATACTGAAATCTTCTATAGAGGAGAAATTTTTTCAAAGGAAAAAATTTCAGGATATCCAAAAATCTTTTTTTTCTTTTTTTTTTTGAAAAAAAAATTGTTATAAAAATTTTCTTAGGTATGTGAAGATATTTTTTTAAATTTCTGTTGAAAAGTTTCTTAATTTTTTTTTCGATTCACTCTATGCAAGCAAAATGTAAAATTTTTCATATCACAAAAAGTTGAAATTTTGGGTTTTGTGAGATAACAACTTTCAAGATTTTCCAAAAAAATTGAAATGCCTACGCCTCAAACGCTTCAACTTTCGAGCTTTTTGAGAACTATCACTTCTTTCTATGCAAGCGAAATGTAAAAATTTTCCTGTTACAAAAAAGTGAAATTTTTGGTTTTGTGTGATAACAACTTTCAAGATTTTCCAAAAAAAAGTTGGAATACGCCTCGAAAGTTTCAACTTTTGAGCTGCATGAAAATTGATAATTATTTGTAGACAGCTAGACACTCTATGTAAGCTGAATCAAAAAAATTTCCAATTATAAAAAATTGAAATTTTGGGCTTTGGCTCTGTAAAATAATTAGGTACTTTTAGGATTTTCAAAAAAACAACAAAAAAAAAACAGAAAGATAATTTCATACACCTATACAAGTATACATACTTCCTAGCAAAATTTTCTGAAATATTTCAATTACCTATCGATTTACAAATTTTCATTTTACATTTTGTCCATTTTCTTCAATTATTACAGAATTTTAATTTTTGCCCAGTTTTTTTTTTTTTTTTTTTTTTTTTTTTAATTTTACCTATTATTTTTATTTTTTATTTATTTCTTATTTTTAGATAGGTAATTTAGATTATGTTTTCAATTTTTAGTTGCATTCATATTTTTCTATTTCTATGTGATACCTAACTAGATTTCTTCAAATTATTGTTCATTTTTTGGGTATTTTGAGCATCAATTATTCCAATTCTTATGAAGTTTCAATTTTTCCCAACTTTTCATGTTTTAAATAATATTATATCAGATTTATTCAAAATTTCAGAAGCTTCTGAAATTTTTTGAATAGATACCTATTATGATTTTTTTAAATTTTCCATTTTATTTTAGTAGCTATCTGTTTCTTACACTTCTTCGTAATTTCTTGTTTTTTGTGTGTTGTTTTTTTATTTTATTTTTTCCTGCAAAATTTGTTTCTAGTTTTTAAGTAGATATTTCAATGATTCAAAATTTTATTTTTTACATAGGTACCTAATATTTCAATTTCTTTTTGATTTCTTTTGTATTCTAAATTTTTAGTTCATTTATAAATTTTTGATTTTTTTTCAAATACGTTTATTCAAATTTCACACTTATTCGTAATATCTTGAGTGTTTCCAAATTTTTCATATTTTCTTTAACTGTAATTAAATTAAGTATGTATATCAAATTCATTCAAAATTTCAGAACCTGCTCAACTTTTTTTGAATTAATTTCTCTAAATCTTCCATTTTTAAAATTCTAATTTTTCATATTATTTTCTTCGTAATTTGTTGTTTTTTTTATTTGACTTTTATTTATTTTTATTTTGTTTTTTCTAAAATTCAATTTCAATTTTCAAAATTTTTTATTTTAGTATTCGAATTTCTCTTTTTTTGTAGCATCTTACGTGTCTTTTTTTTTTTTTTTTTTTTTGAATTATTATCCAACTTATTTGAAATTTTTAAATTTTTCATGATTTCTCAATTTTGTCAAATTCGTTTCAGTACTTTCCTACTTCTAAAAAGTGCTCATTTTTTAATTGGCAGTTTTTTTGATTGTTTACATTTTTATGACATTTTAATTACCTAGTTCGAGTAATTTATAATTTTTCTAAATTCTTGGATAATTTTTTTTTTTCAATTTTTTAATACGTACCTGCTTCTTGGTATCATACCATAAAAATTCAATTACCCTACACAACCGAGGGCATATTTTCACTGCACCTTTCACATCCTCTCATACTTCTCCAAATAATCACTCAGTGTTGCCTCGAGCCAAACACTACTACAGAAAGTACGCTCGCTCGTTCTGGAAATAATTTTCAAAATTACCCTTATAGAACCGTCTTCATCGTCTTACCTAATCATCCGAGATCATTTTCACATCACTTTAAAAGTAGCAGTTAAATTACTCGCGTAACTCAATAAGCGAGTATATTTCGCTTCGCAAATGCACTTGGCTCGCAGGCTAATGTCTTTCTTATAATACCTCCATATATAAAATAATAACATGGAATTAAAAGTACACATATCAACTTCGCATTACATTCCATTTAATTCCTCATCATCTATATAAATTACATACGCGTACGCGCCGCAATTTAAAGACCGCGACCGCGAGAATGGAAAAAGGGAAGCTGCATACGGTGGAAATGTACAATCGCGTGGTACTTCCTTCATTCCAACGCAACGTATACTCGCATTTTGAAGTTAATTTATATCTGGCCGATTGCTCTCGGGATAAAAAAAAAATATATATAACGCGTGCTACTCGCCGTATACGATACGAACGTATAAAATGTAAAAGACAGTAGCTCGAAGAGCAGAAGGACACTGCTGTTATATACGATTTCATCGCATAAAAGTGGTAATTTAAATAACCCGGAGAAAGGGCTAACTCGACGTTCAGATATGAAGAAGATTCTATAGTAGGTCGGCTCGGTGGTTAATTTACTTTGAAATATAGCCGCTAATTATTACATTGATTTATGAACGTAGACGTCTGTATACTTCTCTCTTTGCAGCCAGCTCACTCTCGCAGACCCATTCTCGAGTATCTCGTACTTGAATTAAACTAATCGTCGCTCTCTTGGCTCTTCACAGCCGAGTTGAGAGTCCAGCTTAGGGACGAATAGTCGAGGGAATGAGCTGCAGCTTTATCAAGATATGAAAGTTACACGACTAGATATATTTTAATAGTCTGTTGCTCCAGAATCCAGATACAGCTACCGCGGTACTTTAAGGCAGAGACGACGAATCTCTCCCTGCTTTTTTTTTTTTTTTTTTTTTGTGAAAAAGCAGCAGGGCTTTTGCAAAAGTGTTGGCAAAACGAGCACAGTACGTATTCTATAAGTAGGCGGAATTCATACTCCCGCCATCATCGTCACAGCATTGAATAAGTTTGAAAATTTTTGTAGGGCGAGGTGGTAATTATAAATTATGGCCTGGAAGGAGGTGGTCGGAGGGGGGGTCAGAGACGCGGAAATGAAAAGCAAATCGGCTAACGAGCTAACACTTTTGGTAGCCCGGGTTAGATTATAAGGTGCCATTCCAACGGTGTATTTTTTTTCTGGCTCTAAAACTGGTAATTTTTGAAATAGTAACGCCCATTCGTAGTTACGCCATTAATTGGCATCCTCTATAATGAATCCGTAATGAGAGATAATTACCGTTTGAATTTATCGCAGCCCGATTCCATCGCCCCGCTTCGTCGACGAGCAATCTATTCCAGCAGAATTAATTACCGCGCCCACCTGCCATTAAGAAAGCGATTAAAAAAAAGTGTACAGCTCGCCGCAGTGTTTGTGTTCGTCATGGCGTCGAAAATCGGTTCCCTACCATTGCGGTCCCAAAAAAAAAAGTATATGTATTATAGAGAAAATGGCATAGAGTGGCACTACCATCGTCGTGTACGCGTTTATATGTCCGACCATAAGCAGCATAAATAGAGGTTCCTTAACTGCACGTTGTACCCAGGAGGGAGAGGTAAGGCTCATTTTCGCAGGATTATCGCCGTATATACGAGCTTTGCCATATTATACTTACTGATACGATAAAATCCTCTGAATTTGGGTTGGCGATTTTTTCCCCTTGCAAACACCCGTCGCGTTGTGTCGTTCTAAGCAACGTCTTATGTGAAATGGTCAAGCCGATATCTGATGACGTTTGTACGATTACGATACCGGCACTTGGCCACTTTTAGATTGGCGAGAATAAAATTTTATCGAGGTCATTTGTCCGTTTACATAAAGGTAGGGATGTATTAGATGGTCGATAAAGGGTTTTCGTGTTGTGCAGATTTTTTTTCTTCTTTGCTTGGAAGTGGGTAATTGGACTTGTATACGGGGTGAGATCTTATTAGAGGAGGAGAAGAGTATAAAAATGTATAATAGGGGATTTTTGAAAATTTTCAAAAATGTACTTATTGCATGGAACAACAAATTACAAACTAATAAAAATGTAAAAAAATTTTAAAAAACCACGCTTTTATTTAAAGTTGGTCACTTTGTAAAATGTTATTCATAGGGAAAGAGTAATGCCTTAAAAAACAAAAAATAAAATTTACTTAGAATACAAAAATGTGTCATGAAAATTTTTTTTTCAAAAATTTTAATGATGAAAATCGTGGTGGGGCGTTAATCGAAAAGGTATTCGTTTGCTCCTCGCACACCCCACCACGCTTTTCATCATTAAAATTTTTGAAAAAAAATTTTCATGACACATTTTTGTATTCAAGTAAATTTTATTTTTTGTTTTTTAAGGCATTACTCTTTCCCTATGAATAACATTTTACAAAGTGACCAACTTTAAATAAAAGCGTGGTTTTTTAAAAAATTTTTACATTTTTATTTAACTCTTTTTGTCGTTGAAAATATTTTAATTTCATAGTTTTACTAGGTTCGAATGTCTATCTAAAAAAAAAAAAAATTCAGCGGCCTCGAAAACCTACATTTCGATACCAATGTTGTGATTTTCTGAAATTTTCAAAACTGAACCCCCTCATAGAGGCTCAATTTGGGGTCGGGGGTAAATTTGAGTTCGAAAATCGAATTCAGCTACCTCGAAAACCAACATTTTGATATCAATGTTGTGAATTTTGAAATTTTCAAAATGGAACCCCCTCATAGGGGCTCTATTTGGGGTAAGGGTAAATTTAAGTCCGAAAATTGAATTCAGCGACCTCGAAAACCTACATTTCGATACCAATGTTGTGATTTTCTGAAATTTTCAAAATTTAACCCCCTCATAGGAGCTCAATTTGGGGTCGGGGGTAAATTTGAGTTCGAAAATCGAATTCAGCGACCTCGAAAACTTACATTTCGATAACAATGTTGTGAATTTTGAAATTTTCAAAATTGAACCCCCTCATAGGGGCTCAATTTGGGGTTGGGGGTAAATTTGAGTTCGAAAATCGAATTCAGCGACCTCGAAAACCTACATTTCGATACCAATGTTGTGATTTTCTGAAATTTTCAAAATTGAACCCCCTCATAGGGGTTCAATTTGGGGTCGGGGGTAAATTTGAGTTCGAAAATCGAATTCAGCGACCTCGAAAACCCCTATTGTGAGCACTATGTTCTTTCAATTCCAGTAAAATATTAAATGAGAGAGGATTGGTCGAAAACATACTCTTGGTTCCATGAGACATACAAACAAACATACAAACATACATACCAAGTATATAAAAGCGTGGTAAAAAATGAATGAATAAAAAGATTTATTGATTTTGAAATGGTCTGAGGCCTTCACAAAGGCTTGCAATCGACTCAGTCATTATTTTACCTTCGAAATGTGAGACGGGAAAGGAAAATTTTGCAATACACGAAAATTCACTTGCAAAAGCACCTTTAAAAATTGCAAAAATGCGAAATTTCGGAATTTTACCAATTCAAAGTGGTCTGAGGCTCTCGCAAATGGTTAAAATCAACCCAGAACGATAAAATGCATCTAGAAAACATCATTTCACCTTCAAAATGTGTGACTCCCCGGGAAAAAATGATTTGATCAAAATTGATTAGTTTTGATTAAAATCATGATATAAATTGATCGAATTTTAACAAAATCGTTCAAATCAGATCAACTTAGATAAACTGACACACGTAGTGTTGGATCAATTTAGATCAAATTTTTTGTGTTTACATCAAATTTGATCAAGTATTGCTTGATATGTCTTAATCTAACTGATTGAATCCGATCAATTTTGATCAAATGTTTCGTGTTTAGACTAAATTTGATCATAGTATTGTTTGATGTGCCTTGATCTAACTGATAGAATTCGATCAACTTTGATCAAATGTTTTGTGTTTAGATTAAATTTGATCTAAATATTGTTTGATGTGCCTTGATCTAACTGATGGAATTCGATCAGCTTTGATCAAATCCGGTTAATTTTGATCAACTGTTTTGTGTTTAGAATAAATTTGATCTAAATATTGTTTGATGTGCCTTGATCTAATTAATGGAATTCGATCAGCTTTGATCAAATCCGATTAATTTTGATCAACTGTATTGTGTTTAGATTAAATTTGATGAAAGTATTGATTGATGTGCCTTGATCTAACTGATGGAATTCGATCAACTTTGACCAAACGTTTCACGTTTACATTACATTTGATCAAAATATTGTTTGATGTGCCTTTTAAATCTAACTGATGAATTCAATCAAGTTAGATCAAGGTTTTTGCATAATTATCAAATTTGATCAGAGTAATGTTCATGATGTCTTAATAAGAATTCGACAAGCAGAACAATTCCAAGCAATAGTTGGCCATGTTATTATTGGATTAATTTTGAATTTTTTTGCACAAAAGGGTGTTATTGATGATTATAGTGTTTTTTTTAAAACTCTTATTTGAAACTGAGTATATGGTCAACAGTACTTAGTGTAGTGCATACTTTGTATGAAAATAGGGAAACCCATGATTTTCATATACTCATATACTCGTCATGCAAAATTGGATGAGAGGAGGGTCCAATCTGAATTTTGTAGTACAAAATTGACACTTTGAAATTGTAAGTTTTTTTTCAGATTTTTAGGGGTCATATTCTATGTGATCCACATTGGGGAAAAGGGGTTCACATCATATTCCTCTAATATTTTTTATATAACATTTTTTCTTAAAAAAAAATTTTTTTGGATATTTTTTTATTCCAAAAAATCCTGAAATTTCTTCATCCGAAAAATTTCTACTCTAGAAGATTTGAGATTTCTCTACTTCAAAAAAAAGTTGAGTAAGTAGATAATATTTTTTTATTCCAAAACCATAATTTTTTTTAATTTTTGAACCAATAAAATACATTTTTAATTTTTTTCCTACATAATATTATATTCCAAAAAATGAGAATCATTTCTCCAAAAAATAGAAACTTTTTCAAACGCTTTACGGCAAGTCGGCAACTACCCAAAGGGTGGTGTGAAATTTTTTTTTTCCATAATAATTTTTAAACAATTTTGTACCAAAATAAACATTTTTTTTTCATTTCACAACATTCATTTATTTCTCATTACAAGAAATGAGGATTTTTTCAAAAAAAATAAAAATAAATAATAAGTATAAATAATAATTGGTACATAAATAGATTTCCTTCTCCCTAAAAAAAAACAAGAAAATTGATTTACCAACTTTCATAATTCCATCTTTAATAGTGTATTTTTCAGTTTGCATAATTTACTATCATCAATATACCTACGAGCATTTATACTTCATTTAATGCTCCATCACTCGAACAGCATTAGTGGTTGTGTGGTCAAGATCATGGATTCTGGAACGGGAGGTAGAGGGATCGAATCCTGACTGAACATGGACTGGGAAATTTTTCGTTGAAGGATTTGGTTGAAATGGAAAGGTGTGATGCCCTATAAAATGAAAAGTGGAAAGAAAACTCGAATTAGATAAAAAAAAATGTACCTATCAAAATAGATCTAACTCGATCTATTTTAATCAGAAAGTATCAATTTTGATATAATTTGATTAAAATTATGTCAATTTAGATCAACTTTGATAGGTACATTTTTTTGATCTAA
Source organism: Balanococcus diminutus (assembly GCA_959613365.1). Classification (NCBI taxonomy): domain Eukaryota; kingdom Metazoa; phylum Arthropoda; class Insecta; order Hemiptera; family Pseudococcidae; genus Balanococcus; species Balanococcus diminutus. Next base: position 57,353,238 of record OY390716.1, on the reverse strand, counting down.
TTAGATCACCGTATTTTGATCAATTTTGATCAAACCATTTTTTCCCGGGTGGAAACGAAAATTTTGCAATACTCGAAAATTTACTTGCAAAAAGCACCTTAAAAAATTGCAAAACACGAAATTTTGCGATTTTTCCAATTTAAAGTGGTCTAAGGCTCTCGCAAATGGCTGCAATCGACTCAGAACAGTGAATTGCATCTAGAAAACATCATTTCACCTTCGAAATGTGTGACTGGAAACGAAAATTTTGCAATACTCGAAAATTTATTTGCAAAAGCACCTTAAAAAATTGCAAAAATGCGAAATTTTGAAATTCTATCAATTTAAAGTGGTTTGAGGCTGTTGCAAGTGGTTGCAATCGACTCAGAACAGTGAATTGCAACTAGAAAACATCATTTCACCTTCAAAATGTGTAACTCGAATCAAAAATTTTGCAATACTCGAAAATTTACTTGCAAAAATGTGAAATTATGCAATTTTACCAATTTAAAGTGGTCTGAGGCTCTCGTTAATGGTCGCAATCGACTCAGCACGATGAAATTCGTCAAGAAAACATCGTTTCACCTTCAAAATTTGTGATTGAGTGCGAAAAATTGCAATATTCGAAAATGTGCTGGAGCACAAGCCTTTGAAAAAGTACGCAAATGAGAAATTTCGCAATTTCACGTGTTTAAAGTGGTCTGAGCCTCCCGCAAAGGCTTGCAATCGACTCAGCTCGATGTTACCATACGTACTTATGACTCATGAAAAAATTCTTTCATAATGTGATGGACTACATACCTAAATATAGCATCTTCTGTAGTATTCGACGGAGGTTGTTCTCATTATGGTAATTTTACATCTAGAGGTCACCTTAGCAGTAGCTCTGGTACTCCAACAAAGCTAAATAAAAGTTAAAAAATTTCTTTTAGTGTTTTTTGAAGAAAAAAAAATCCAATTTTTTTGAAGAAAACAGTATTTTGTTTTTTGGAGATCATGCCTATCTTTTAAAAAAAAGAACATCTGTATTTTTGCCTCAAACTGCGTAAAGAACATAATGGTTTTATTTTTTGAATAAAAATATCATTGTTTTTAATAGGTATGGAGAGGAAAAAAAAATTTGAAGAAAACAATTTCTCAACTTACTTGAAGTACAAAATGTATAAACCAAGTATTCTTCAAATTCATATTCAAAAATCATTTAAATTTATTTTTTTGGACTAGCGGTAACCTTATTTACCTATTTACCTACCTAAACGGGTTTCTCGAATTGATAAAGAAAAAATATTTCAATTTTTTGAGAAATATCATTACGTCTTTAATAATAATTATAGAATGATGAAATCAATTTTTTTGAAGAAAAAAAATTTCTGAATTTTCTTGAAACTTTTTTTTTTTTTTTTTTTTTTTTGAAGAAACAATGTTTAGAAAAAAAATCGATTTTTGTTTCAATTTTTCCAACTTTTTGGATAAAAAAATCGCTGTTCTTAATGGAAAAAAAAAATCAATCACTTTTTTGAAAAAAAAAAAAAAAATAGAACAGAATGGAAAAATTGAAGGAACGTGAAGTATTTCTCTAGAGGGCATTGTACCCCAAACCCACTCTTAGTTACGCCACTGTCTTCAAAATACCTCAATGGAACATTTTTGATAGGTATTCAATAACCCAATCTACTCGTATGTAGAAATTTTATTTATAATAATGATTTTTTTTTATTTTAATAATAAAAAATTTTCATTTAATATAATTATTGTAATAAGTACCTCCCACAGGTACTTATTGCATGGCAAAAATCAATTTTTTCCAAAAATGGGAATAATTGAAAAATTTAGAATTTTTTCATCATAACCTCTCAGAATGGACCAAAATAATGAGAAAAATATTTTTTTTGCAATTTTTTCAGAGAAATTCAATTTTAAAGAAATTGTGAAATAATCTCCAAATTAATTTTTTCAAAAATAAGGAATAATTGAAAAATTCAGAATTTTTTCATCATAACCTCTCAGAATGGACCCGAATAATAAGAATTTTTTTTTTGCAATTTTTTCAAAGGAATTCAATCAAAAAGAAAATGTGAAATTCATCATGTAATAAGCACCACTGGTACTTAGATAGTAGATACTGCATGACAAAAATTAATTTTTTCCAAAAATGGGAATAATTGAAAAATTTATAATTTTTTCATCATAGCCTCTTAGAATGGAACCGAATAATGAGTTTTTTTTTCAATTTTTTGAAAGGAATTCTATTTTTAAAAGAATGTGAAATTCACAATGTAATAAGTAGGTACCACTGGTACTTATTGCATGGCAAAAATTATTTTTTTCCAAAAATGGGAATAATTGGAAAATTTTGAACTTTTTCATCATAACCTCTCAGAATGGACCCGAATAATCGGAAAACATTTTTTTTGCAATTTTTTCAATGGATTTCAATTTTAAAGAAAATGTGAAATTCACCATGTACCTATATAATTAGGTAATTAATTTATTTAAATTAAGAAATTTTTTTATAGGTAGGTACGCCTATTTTATTTTGAGAATTTCACGAATAAATTTCGTCAATTTAGTTTTCTATCGATAAAATTAACTATAGTACATGGGGTTAAAAAAAAAAAAAAAAAAAAAAAAATTAACTATGTTTTGAAATTGTTTTCTGTCAAAATTATTGACAGAAAATGCACGATGCACATTTGTAGATCCATCACATCATGATGACGGGTTCAATACACCCTGCAGAGCTATAGGAAAATCGATTGAAAACAAAGCTCCAAACTTTTCCACTAGATAATAATTCAACCACGTGTAAATCAAAACAATACCTACTTTGTATGAAAATTTTTTAACCTCGTGTGCAAAACACGACAACGATTCGATTATCTTGTGACGTGTAAAAATTGCTGACATGATTTACTCACGAAGCGACGTTAAACATCTGGTCGAATTGCGATGACGAGATTATGATATTAATTACATCGTGCGTGTATTACAAGCCTCCATCTACTTCTGTATTGATGATTGAATCATCGACGTGACTTTGTTTACATTTTCGTACCTGGCGTTACCTGTGTAAACTCCATGTGCTTCGTTCTGCCTTTTTCGAAAGTAAATATAGTGATGGCAGGTAAAATATTACGTGTTCGAATAGAACGCTGATCGATAGCTTGGCAGAAAAAAATACTCCTGTTAGGAGATACCATTGTTTACTTTGTTCTGCTTAAAATTTGGAGAATTTTTTTCGGACATCCTGTATAGTACGTTTATGGGAGAGAAGTGCTCCGACATGCGTAAAATTTTATATCCGTCGTTAGGTGGATTAGGAAAACGATCGTTTCGAATGTTGGCAGAGTTAACAGCGTAGTATGCGTTTTGTACGTTGGCTTCTCTCTTTCTCTAACGCGAGCATTTTAGCGGATTTTTTTTTATAAACCGTCCATTTTGGTGTAACGTTTATGTAAATGGACACTTTTAAATGCGATTTAACGCCAAGCAGCGTGTTAAGGTTTTTATAAAGAGATAAAAAAAGGTATTAATAGCCGATACTATAAGGTTCATTTATCGACGTCATATTTTCTCAGCTTTTTTTTCACTCCAGCGGTTGTAAAGATGGAAAGGGGCAGAATACGGTGCCGTATTATAGATGTAGACGAATTTATATTATCGGATGAAATTAGTATAAAATATATTTTTTTGTTGGATTCCTCGTCTCTGGCCCCACTGCCCCCCAACGACTCGACCTGGCGTATTTTTTCCATTTATGTAATTGAGCAGTTAACTGGTTCGATGATGTCCGTGTGTAGTATATATATTTTTAACCCGCATGGAAATTATTTTAACGATAAGTAGGGTTTTTACGTTGGAAAATATGGCCGGATGAGTTTGTTTTTATGGTCGCCCAGAATATTGGGTACTCGTTAAGGCGATAACTTATTGAGATGGTACTTAGACGAGCTGATACGTTTTACCATAAACTGCCAGACGAAAAAAAGCCTTATCGAGAGGCAAACCGAGGCTGGAAATTTTAATCATAAACGAATGTTCCTAATTCGCAATTCGCATAGAGGGTGCGTACTGTAAATATTCGAGCTGAAAAGAAAAACGCGAAAGAGAAAGCGAAAGAAGAAGAACGGAATACAAGTTTCTTTCATTTTGCGAATTAGATACTCGGACAAAATAACTCTTGAGTTTGCACGTCCGACCGACCCAATAAAAAGAAGTCGTAAAAGCCGCCAAATGATGTTGCGTGAGCCATTTAGAAAAATTTATCTGACGGTAATGTTCGAAAAACAGGACCTTAATGGTTATTACGCGTAGCAAAAAATACGTATAAGAAGAACGGCCGGAGGAATTGAGCGAGGCCGAGGGTTATACGACACACACGAGCTATACCAACCGAGAATGCCGGATAAGTTATATACTCGCATGGTTTATACCATATACGTGGACTGAGTGACCGGGCAGGACAATGGTGATAAATCGTTATTGGAGTGTAAGGCCGTCGTACCCGACTAAGGATGACAATCGGTATTTCCAAAATGAAAGGATTACTCCGCCAGATATGTTTTAAAATTGCCTTTGATTTGGAATTTTATTCGCTTCTGTGGAGGCGTAGTATGTGCAGATGAGGTGAGTTTGGAGGGTCTATGAAACTGCGATGCTGGAATCGAGTTGCATTTCGTCTTAAATGTTGAATAATATCACAATTTTGATAGAAAAATTGAAAATTTTATTTGAAATTTAAAAAATTAGTAATTTTGATGTAAGTATAAAATTAAATTAATTTTTCATATAACGTAAAATTGAAAAAAAGTCACAACTATGTCGTCAGAATCAAAAAGTACAAGTTTCATTAGACAAAAATTGGTATAAAGTAATCTTGACGTCTTGTATATTGAAAATTTTCAGAATTTCTATTTTTGAACAATAAATTAACAAAAAATAAAAAATAAAATTTACAGAAAAATTGAAAAAAACATCATTTTGGCTTGAAAATTGAAAAAGGTTACCTACAATATTTGATGTAAAATTTTAAAAAGTAACAATTTTCAACATGAAAATTTAAACAATTAAAATTCTTACAAAAAAATTATAAAAGTAACAATTTTGAGATCAGAAATTAAACCATCGCAGATTCGACAAAAAAAAAACAGTGAAAAATCACATTTTAACTTAAAAATCCAAAAATAAGAAAAATACCTAACAATTTTTACAGAAAAAATAAAACAATCTCAATTTTAACAGAAAAATTGAAAATTTCACAAGTTTGTCTTGAAAATTGAAAAGGATGACAATTTTGACAAAAAAAATATCTGAAAAACCATAATTTTTACAATAAAATAGAAAAATTTACAATTTTGTCTTTGAAGATGTGAAAAGATGAAATTTCAACATAGAAAAATGAAACAATCACAATTTTTACAGAAAAATTGAAACATTAATAATAATTTTGTCTTAGATAATTAGAAAATATAACAATTTTGACATAAACAATAAAACAATCACAATTTTTACAGAAAAATTGAAAAATCAATAATAATTTTGTCTTAGATAATTAGAAAATATAACAATTTTGACATAAACAATGAAACAATCACAATTTTTACAGAAAAATTGAAAAATTTACAATTTTGCCATGAAAATTTGAAAAGATGACAATTTTTACGTGGAAAATATGAAAATCACAATTTTACAGAAGATTTGAAAAATTTACAATTTTGTCTTGAAAAGTGGAAAAGATGGCAACTTTAACATAAAAAAAATTTAAAAATCACAATTTTAACAAAAAACAGGAAAATCGAAAAATTTATAATTTTGTGTTGATAATTTGAAAATATGGCTATTTCGACGTAAAAATAAAACAATCACAATTTTTACAAAAAAATGATTTTATTGTCTTGAAAATTTGAAAATACCTATGAAAATTTTTTGACATAAAAAAATAAAACAATTCTAGTTTTGACAGATAAATTGAGAAATTTACAATTTAGTCCTGAAAATTTGAAAATCTGACATTTGGAGAAATTAAGTATTTTTAAATGTTTTTTTTCTGTTGAATTTTTCAACGGACATTTTCGAGAAAAAAATTCTTTTGTCAATTTTGAGTAGGTAAATTTTTTTCAAGAAAATTTTACGAAACATTTTTGAATTTTTAAGAAAATTTTTTCAATTCAACTATTGACATAAAAAAATAAATATCACAATTTCAGTAAAAAAAAATCAAAAAGTAACAATAATTTTACTTGAAAATCCAAATAGTCACTTTTTGTTTTAAACATGAGAAAACACGAAAATTTTCACAGAAAACTAGAAAAAAAAACATACTCGTAATTTTTATTGCAAAATTTAAAAGGGTTACAATTTTGAGATGATCATAATTTCGACAAGGGAATTTAAAAAGTAATATGTCAGAATAAAAAAAAAGGTCACAATTTTGATATAAAAATTCAAAGGGTTTACGATTTTGATATGAGTAAAACTGGAACAATATCACAGTTTCAATATAGAATCTTTGAAAAAGTCCCAATTTTGACTTCAAAATTGAAGAATTAAATTTCGAAAAATATTGCAATTGTTACGTGAAAATTTAAAAAATTCAGTTTTCCATGATTTTCATAGAGGACCTTGAAATTTTGAAAAAGATTAGAAGTTTGATATAATATTCAAAACAATCACAATTTTTATGAAAAAACTGAAAACATCACAATTTTGAATTACAATCATGAATATAGCAGGTCACAATTTTGACAAAAAATTGAAAAATTTTACGATTTTGATAAGAATAAAAATTGAAAAGGATAAGTTGATAAATATAGTTTTTTTTTTTTTTTGCAAAGTGATAAATCACGATTTTTTAATAAAAATTCAAAAGTCACGAAATGACATAAAAATTCAAAAAGTTACAAGAATCGTATAAAAATTGAAAGTCACAATGTTGACATAAAAATTGAAAAATGAGAAGTTTTGAAATAAAAATTGAAAAATTAGCAGTTTTGAAATGAAAATTGAAAAATTAGCAATTCTGAAATGAAAATTGAAAAATTACCAATTCTGAAATACAAATTGAAAAATTAGCAATTCTGAAATGAAAAATTAAAAAAATAGCAATTCTGAAATAAAAATTGAAAAATTAGCAATTCTGAAATAAAAATTGAAAAATTAGCAGTTTTGAAATGAAAATTGAAAAATTACTAATTCTGATATAAAAAATGAAAAATTAGCAATTCTGAAATGAAAAATTGAAAAAATAGCAGTTTTGAAATGAAAACTGAAAAATTAGCAATTCTGAAATCAAAATTGAAAAATTACCAATTCTGAAATAAAAAATGGAAAATTAGCAATTCTGAAATAAAAATTGAAAAATTAGCAATTCTGAAATAAAAATTGAAAAATTAGCAATTCTGAAATAAAAATTGAAAAATTAGCAATTCTGAAATGAAAAATTGAAAAATTAGCAATTCTGAAATGAAAATTGAAAAATTAGCAATTCTGAAATGAAAAATTGAAAAAAATAGCAATTCTGAAATCAAAATTGAAAAATTACCAATTCTGAAATCAAAATTGAAAAATTACCAATTCTGAAATAAAAAATTGAGAAAATAGCAATTCTGAAATAAAAAATTGAAAAAATAGCAATTTTGAAATAAAAATTGAAAAAGTAGCAGTTTTGAAATGAAAATTGAAAAATTACCAATTCTGATATAAAAATTGAAAAATTAGCAATTCTGAAATGAAAAATTGAAAAAATAGCAATTCTGAAATCAAAATTGAAAAATTACCAATTCTGAAATAAAAATTGAAAAATTACCAATTCTGAAATAAAAAATTGAGAAAATAGCAATTCTGAAATAAAAAATTGAAAAAATAGCAATTTTGAAATAAAAATTGAAAAATTAGCAGTTTTGAAATGAAAATTGAAAAATTACCAATTCTGAAATAAAAAATTAAGAAAATAGCAATTCTGAAATAAAAAATTGAAAAAATAGCAATTTTGAAATAAAAATTGAAAAATTAGCAGTTTTGAAATGAAAATTGAAAAATTACCAATTCTGATATAAAAATTGAAAAATTAGCAATTCTGAAATGAAAAATTGAAAAAAATAGCAATTCTGAAATAAAAAATTAAAAAATAGGAATTTTGAAATAAAAATTGAAAAATTACCAATTCTGATATAAAAATTGAAAAATTACTAATTCTGATATAAAAAAATTGAAAAAATAGCAATTTTGAAATAAAAATTGAAAAATTAGCAGTTTTGAAATGAAAAATTGAGAAAATAGCAATTCTGAAATAAATAATTGAAAAAATAGCAATTTTGAAATGAAAATTGAAAAATCAGCAATTCTGAAATGAAAATTGAAAAATTAGCAATTTTGATGTAAAACCCAAAAAGTCACATTTTGATGTAGGTAGAAAAAAAAATAAGAAATAAAAATACGAGTAAGACATACCTATGATTCTGACATGAAATTAGAAAGAAAAAAAATTATGCTTATGAAATAAAAATTCAAAATGTTATCGATTTCAATGTGAAAACGACTTCGAAGAAAGAAATTCGTTAAAAAAAATTGAACATGTACAAATTTCCTCTCTCCCTCAGTCCATATCCAATCCCGTCCACACATTAATTTTTTACACTTTTTCCGATTATAGCTGGTTTTATACCTTTACACGAAGCTCATTCCCACACCTTTCCCATTTACTCTAAAATTATTTCAATGTAGCTGTCCGTTGGTTTAATGGAAAGGTACACGTAAAGTACGTGTGATTTCGATGACAACCATTCCACCGAAGCTGAAGGTACATACGAGAATTATTATGCAGCTTGATTGATATGACAGATGCATAATCATACGACTTGTCATCGTATACTAGATAGAGGTACGTATATACGTATACGTATCCGCGGACAAGGTGACATTCTGAGTGAGATGGAAGAAAGAAAGAAAAAAAAAATAACACGACATAATTACTTACACGTATAATATAAAATTACAAAACATAAACGCGTTAAATGTAGACAAGGACATGTCCGCAGGGTAGGAAAAAAAGTAGAAAGGAGGAGGGGAAAAAATGATAACATCACATATCATTGTCACTTTATCTACTAAACACGAAACAGAGAGCGAAAATGAATTCAACGTCAAATGAACCTACACGGCTATAACAAATGTCAGGTAATTGTTATCCATTAAAGAGCTTTGTAACCCCAGGACCCATATAGCGAAGAGTGGCATGTACACGTAGATGGGTAGCTCTAGCTCTACGGAGGTACATGCAGCGGTACACGCATAAAAATTAGGTAGAAATTGAATTAAGGTTTTACATTTTGCAGCAACCACGACGACGCAGTGGTCTTGAATAATGCATTAAGTTGATATATCGCATGGAATATTACATAAAAAAAACTCCGGCTGCGTAACAAAAGGGTTGAGATTTTTCCAAGCTATATATGAAAGTATATACTGCACTACGCTCTATTTACAAGAGGAAAGAATTTCCATGTATACCTAGACCTACCATATATTTACCTATATACATATAGGAGACCTACATGTAATGGCGTGTGCACTGTACACAATGTACGCCGGTATGTACGTAGACGTACATTTCAGTCACCACGATGCCGATGCCGATGGCGGTGTAAACGAACTATACGAAAAATTATCCCGCTGAGTGATCGCACGGACGACAACGGCGACGCTACGATTGTGATTAATTTTTCAACGCGGTTGGACGGCGTTGTAAGAGCCAGCAATGAGCGGTAATAATATTTTGTAATGCGCCGCGTGCGCCTAAAGAAGTACGAGCCATGTTTGCGTATATGACTACGACGATTGAATATACAGTTTAAATGCCACGAACAGCTTGAATTCCTCGGTAATAATTGGGGTACCGTTGGTGGCCTTTGCCTACTCTTTATGTACTTTCTTCGAACGTACCCTGAATCTTACGTTAGGCGTGTTCAAAAGGTGGTGTCGAAGTCAGAACTGACAGTGTGAGAAATAAATGTCTTCGAGGTGTTCGGAGAGATTGATGCTGGGTTTTGAACTCGGAGGTATAAAGAAGGGCGAGGTTGATTATTTCAGTTTCTTATTGATTTTTTTTTATACAGGCCATAAAACTGTGTCTTACTGTCTTGAGAATTCTATGAATTTTGCAAAAGTGCTCTGCTTTTTGGTCGAAACTCTCAATTTTCCATCTTCATTTTTTACACAATTTAAGTAAGCCCCTTAAATTCACTGTTTACTTTTTTGAATTACTTTCATTTTGACTCAGTTTTCAGGCATTAAAAATTTAATTCAAATTGAATGAAATTTCTTTCTTACGTTTTCAATGTAATTAAAAGTGCGTATGGTATGTGAACTATTCCATTTGCTCAAGTTTTTTTTTTTTCATTTTGAGTGATTTTTTTGAATTTTCATTATTTTATTCCAATTTTTTTGCAATTCTATATGCGATTCTTTTGACAATTTTAATCTAAATAATAATTCCTAATTTTTATCTGGTCTTTAAATTTTCAGTTCTTCTCCCGTTTTGATAATTTTGCAATTTTGATCATTTCTGATTAAGTATATTTAAACTTTTGAGGTCCCCCCCTCTATTTTTTATTTTTTTGAATTTTTTAAAAACAATTCATTTGATTTTTAGACCTTTTAATTTGATTGAAATGGAAATTAAAATTTTTTCTCGATTTTCTCAAATCTCGGTGCATGTACACTGTCCAGTTTGATTTTTTTCAGTTTCTCTCGATTTCTGGAAATCTTCAACGTGATTAAAAAATTCATTTCTTTTTCAATTTTTTTTAATTTTTTAGCATATTTGATTTCTTTTTCAATTTCTTAAATTTTTAATCAATTTTATTTACAATTATATTTTTTAAGATTCCGGCCATTTTAAATTTTAATTCAATTTTAATTTTTTCACTTCTGATTTTTGTTCCCATTCCATTCAATTTTTAGTTATTTTCAAATTATTTTAATTTTTGATGTTTTCTAGGTTCTGCTGTAATTTCCACGTATCTCCAATTTGATTTTTCAAATTATTTATTATTTTTAATTTTTTTACTTTTGATTTCTCTTCCGTTTTATTAAGTTTTTTCGTCGTTTTTAATTCAATCTAATTTCAAACTTGATACTTTTTTCCAATTTTTTGAATTTTCAGTTCATGCTCGAAATCATGCTCTCGAATTTTTTTAATTCTTTCAATTTTTAATTAATTTCTGATCAACTTAAAATTTGATTTTCAATTAAAAAAATGAATTTCAGTCATTTTAAATTTTAAGTACCTAGGTGAATCGTTGAAAAAATTAAAACTTTTCACAAAAAATGAAAAATCACGAAGAAATGAAATCGAACATTGTTCTCAAAAATTATTGAAATACTGTGGGTAAGTTTGAAAATTTTTTAAAAATTCAAAAATATTTGTTGGTAATTTTCGGACCAATTAGAATAAAAATCTTCTGCGGAAAAATTGAACAATTGTGTAAAGACTGTTTTATTGTTCTAAAAATTGAAGAAAAAAAAACAAAACAAAAATGACAATTACAAAAAAATATAAAAATGTATCACAAGATAAAATAAAGTCTAAAATTACTTATCTATCAAACTTTTAAAATTTTTTTCTAGTTTTTGAAGAAATTAAATTCAAGATGTTATGCAGGTATGGCAAAAAAATGAAATTCTAGAACGATCAAAAAATTTTAAACTTTGAAAAAATTGAATTTTTTTCTGAAAATTTTCCTGAAAAGATGAAAAAATTGAATTTTTTCTGAAAATTTTTCTGAAAAGAATTGAAATTGATTTTTGAAAAAAAAATGATTTATCATAAATAAAGTTTTTCTCAAAACTCAAAAAATCCAAAATCTTGAAAAAATTCAGATTCACAGATGTATAGATATTTATTCAAATTTTTGGACAAATGGGAGTTTGTAATTTTATACAAAAATAATCAAATTGTTATAATCACTGCTTGGAACTATTTTTAAAAAAATGAGTACTAAAAAAAATTATCAAAATTTTCTAAAAATTATATTAGATACATTTTTGTTTTAAAGTTTATGCCAAAAAAAAAGAAGATTTTTTGGCTAAAATTTTTTATTGATAAATTGCGAAAACTTCAACAAATAAAAAAGTTCTAATACAAAATTTCCAAAAGCCAACAATTTTTTCAATATTTTTTATAAAAGTCAAATTCACAAAAAAGTAACAATCTAATGAAAGAGTTCTGAAATTTTTCATAGTAAAAAACTTAAATTTTTCCAAAAAAAATTTAAAATTTTTGCACGAATTTTTGTAATTATATTAGAAGAAGTTGTAGAAAAAATCTTTTAAAATTATTTTGCAAAAATATTTATTGTTTTGAATTTTTTTTATTAAATAATCAAAAATGAAGAAATCCTCTAAAAATTCCAAAACAAAATTTTTGAACAAATAATCGCAAAATGTAATAATAGATACTTGATATATTTTTTTTAACCAAAATATTCGAAGTTCGATTTTTTTATAATTCAAAGTTTTGTAATCACGACACTAAAAAAAAGAACAATAAACATTTTCTGAAGCACTTTTTTCAATTTTGCAAAAATTTTCTACTGATTTTTTTTTCACAAAAATAAAAAAATTTAAATTTGCGGGTAAAAATTAAGAACCTTTTTGAAAAAAAATTCGGTAAAAATCATAAAAATATTTTTGAAAATTTTTGCATCAATAAAAAACTAAATTCAATTGCAAAAAAATTGAATTTGGCTATTAAATATATATATATTTTTTCAATATCTGTATAACGTGTAAGAACTAACCGTTGAAAAAAAAAATTGCCAAAATATTGTTCGATTTTTTATCTTCTTCTTCATCATCATTTCTCACAAAAAATTGGAAACTCAGTTAAATACAATTTTATGAACAATATTTTTCACGCCAAGAAGTCACAAAAATATTTTAAGGAAAGTTTTTTCAGGAATAAAATTGAAAACTTTACAATGAGTAGGTAATTTATTTTTTTTAAAATTACAAAAATAGGTACTTATTGTTCTATTCAAATTTTTTTACAAAAAATCAATGGGTACCAATTTAAAAAAATCTAAAATTTCTACTTAATATAAAAATACAATTTTTTTGACAATTAGGTATCTCAAAAATTTAACTTCAATGATTTTAACTACAATTTTTTTTTCAATTTTGCAAAGTACTACAAAGAACTGCAATTTGACAAGAAATTTTTCAAGAAAGAAATACCAAATTGAAAAATGTATTTCGTCGAGGGATCAGTACCCGCTCTCTCATCTGCTACTGAACCTCCCCTTCCAAAAAAATCCTCCTCTACTTTAATTCAATTTATATTTTCGACGAAGGCTGGACTATACAATCACATCATCAGCCAAGGAGGAGAAATTCCATTACAACTGTCAATAATCAAAAGTGTAGGTTGTAATATTGGTAAAACGATCCAACCCATTCCTTTTTCGGTATTCGGAAGGAAGCAATACTTATCTGGCAGGGCAGGGGCAGGTCGGCGAAAAAGGGCCAAGTCACACGTTCTTTATACGAAGTAGGCATGGTATAGTTGGGTATTAGACGATTCGAGCTACGAGCACAATTGGTACGTGAGTCTCTCCAACTTCGTACGGTACCTGCAATTTAGTTTACACAGAGAGGTCGTGTTTTTTTAACGACGTTTATACAGGCCAAGTTGCAACTATTATTACGCCGCGTATACCAACCCTAGTTTTTCGTTTAATTGATGATTAACCCATCAATTTTCGAACTCGCTGAGGTAATTTTCGTGTTAATAAATATTCATTTTAGCCGAGTTATTCTTTGTTGGTGGAGCCTTTATTATACATATAAAGTATACCTCGATATTGGGAACTGGACGACGTATAATCATAGTTATTCCGGGCTGGTGTTATAATAATCGTAATTTGGGACCGACGATGGAAATATGTACTTACAATATTGCTATACGAGTTTATTATTCCTAACTTACGTTATTATAAAGGTTTAATACCAACCAACGAGCTTTCTATGGAGCGGAGAAAATACAAAATACCGCAAGTACCAGGTAGTTATCGAGGGAGGCGTTGGAGAAAAAACACTAAAGTGTACTCGGTACTTAGCACAGTGGTACCTTGACCCCTTTTCTCACCCCTCGCCCAAGTCAGCCCTCTAAATTCGTTGCATCGAATTTACCACCATCATCATCATCGGCAATACAAAATTCGACGCAATCACGACGAAAATTAATTTGCGGCGCCTCGGCCTCGCGTACTACACGATAGAAAAAAACCGCATCAAAAGGAAGCCTGTATTTGACGTTTTTCTTCCATTACCCCCTCTCCACGGCCGTGCCCTTCGAGTATATATATTTTTTTGCCATAAAAGAGGTAATTTTTTCACCGTTTGTAAATGCCAAACAATGCAAAACACCCTCACACTCTATTATCTTGTACAAAGCAGCATTTTTCTCTCTCGTCGACTCGAGGACATGGCACGCCAAGCGCCTTCCAAAGGCGACAACGCAACGCGCCACTACCTTTTAGAAAAAATTCAATGATACGCGTTTTCCCCTCCACCTGACCGCCCGGCTGAATCCTCGCAGCGAACCAGGGGGCTCGTTATTTTTGTACTATACGCCACTCCATAGTTATTAATTTATTCGCTCAAATAAATTTCACCATTGTGCTCGGAAGACGGTCCGTTTTTATATCACGTTTTACACAATTTACCATAAATTATACCCCATTCCCCTTCGTCCCCTCTCACCGCGTTCAACTGCTCGAAAACTTTTCTTTATCGCGTACCTAGTCGCCGGATTGCGAAATTTACGAGCGTTCATTTTTCTACGCCAACGTGTATTTGTAATGTCCCCCTCCACTCTTTTACCCTCGCGTCCGATCTGCGAGTATTGAGTATTTTACAATCATCCCCCTTGGCGCCCCCTTTTTCGGCACAATATTCAACTATTTCCATCTAGTTTATAAGGAATTAGGGAAAAGGATTTGTTGGCATTAATGGTGATTCTTTTTTCCTCTTTTGGGCGTTTACGAAGAAGAATTACTCGGTTTGGAGAGAAACGAAAACCTGTGCACTGTGCAGATGTACGTAGAAGCCTTCTTACGATTAATGCTAGTTTTACTTTTATTGTTTTCGTTGAGGGGTGAAAAATCTTAACTGCGGAAGCAGAGGATGACGAAGATATTAGCTACATCTAGGAACAAATAATTATGTTGAAATAGAAAAAAATTGATGAAAATTTTTTCCCCTGAAATTTGAAAACATAGGAAATTTTGTATAAGTTGAAAAATAAATAGGGAAAAGATCAAAAGTTGGAATAAAATCAAAAACCAAAACGACATAAAATTTTCAAAAATTCAAACTGAATATAAAATTAAAAAATTGAAAAAATATGAAAATGAAATTCAATTTAAAAAAGTCAAAGATCAAATAAAATTTTTAAAAAAACTAAAATTTGGACGTATAAATTGAAAAGTGGGACAAAATTGAAAATTTTAAAAGTTGAAATAAAATCAGAAAATACTGAAATTTCGGAAATAATAGAATAACTGAAAATTATAGAAGTTGGAAAAAATTGTAAAATGAAACAAAATTAAAAATGATGAAAAATTAACTGAAATTCAAAAAATATCAAAAAGGGGAAAAATGAAAAAAATATTATAAACGTGGAATTAAACCAATAAGTACTGAAATAAAGAAAAATTGAAAATTTAAGACATTTGAAGAAAACAAATCAACATACGAGTAGAACTCTTTGTATAAAGGTAGATGAATTTATTCTGTTTAATAGATTTTTAACTGATATGTGACACAAAATAAACCATATGAATAATAAAATTAAAAATGAACAAAGTTCAAATGAAATTGAAAATAAAAATGGAAATGAAAAAATTTAAAATTGAATACACAAAAAAGTTAGAAAGTTGTAAATAATCTGAAACAATCAAAATTTTGAAAATAATCATATTGAGAATGATTTAAATTGAAACAAATTTTTCTAAAATTAAATTTAAAATTACAAAAACTTGAACAAAACTTGAAAAATATTTAAGAATAGCAAAAATTAATAATTGAAATGAAATTATAGAAACGACTTGAATAAAAATATCGAAATGAAAATCAAAGATATTGGAAAAAAATTGAATTGAATATGAATTGAGCTGAGGAAAAAATGAAAAAATTTAAATGTAACTATAGAAATAACCAAAATTGAAAAAAATGGAGAAAAATCAGAAGCGGAAAAATTTTAAATTGAAATAAAATCGAAAAAGACTGAATTGAAAAAAAAAATAATTGGGGATGCGTAGTACATTAAAAATTATTAGAAAATTAGGAAAACACAAGGAATTCAAATTATGTAATTCAAAAATTACCAAAAATTGCATAAAATGAAGAAAAAAATCAGAGTGAAAAAATTGAAAATTTATGAAATTTAGAAAATGAAATTGTGTAATTATGAATTAAGAGAAGTGAAAAAATGAAAATTTAAAAAATTTAAAAATGACTTGAATGAAAAAATAAATAAAAAATTTATAAATAGCCTAAACTGAATAAAATGGAGGGGGGATCAGAACGTAAAAAATTAAAAATTGAACTGAAATAAAAAAAATTAAAAATCAACATTTTATATTTCAAGACTGAAACCAATAGTGCGCTTACGCACACTAAAAACTGAATTGAAGGAGAAAAAAATGCCGATACTTTGGAAATTATTAGAGAATTTGGAAAACATAAGAAAATTGAAATTAAGAAAATCAAGAATCGTCAAAAATTGTATAAAATAAAATTGAGTAAAAAAAAACAGGATGGAAAATCAAAAATTCAAATAATGTTGGAAATTACTGAAATTTAAAAAAATTGAAAAAATCAAATAGAAATTCAAATCTATTCAGAAAAAAAGAAAACTGAATAAAAGTAGGAAGAAAATCAGAAGCGGAAAAATAAAAAATAGAAATGACCAAAAATTGCAAAAAAATATGATAAAATTTAAAAAATCAAAAACAGCCAAAACTGAATAAAATTGGAAAAAATCAGAACCGAAAAAATTTAAAATTGAATTAAAGTCAAGAAAGACTACCTAAATTGAAGAAAAAAATCGAGTTGGAGATACGTTGGTAATTATTAGAGAATTTGGAGAATATCAGAAATTCAAATTAATTCAAA
The DNA here is from genome assembly GCA_959613365.1 of Balanococcus diminutus. NCBI lineage: Eukaryota > Metazoa > Arthropoda > Insecta > Hemiptera > Pseudococcidae > Balanococcus > Balanococcus diminutus. The sequence continues at coordinate 57,336,084 of OY390716.1, read as the reverse complement.
AATTACTAAAAATTGCATAAAATAAAATAATACCTAACAAATGTGGAAAATCAAAAACTTGAAAAAAACTTGAAATTAAATATGGATAAGTATGAAATATGAAATTGGAAAAATCTCAAATGGTTTAAATTAAAAGTAACCAAAAACTGAATGAAATGAAAAAAAAAATCAGAAGTCGAAAAAGAAAACCTATAAATCCAAAATTCAAATAAGTATACCTAATTATTCGTAAATAGGCAAAATTGGCATTTTTTTTTTAGGTATGTACTTACAAAATTTGCAGAGAAGTAAACATTGCATAACAAATTTTCTTGAGAATTTTCTTGTTGAACAATTCGGATTTTTTTTTTTTGTAAAAAATTTGAAAATATCAAGTAAAATCAAAAATGTTTACTATGTAAATATTTTGAGTTCCTTTTAAAATTGATAAAAAAGAAATCTATAAAAAATTACAACAAAATTTTAAAAAACCGAAAATTTTACATATTTTTGAGAAAAATTCCGTGAAGAAATAAACAAATTTCAAAACTTCTTAGTGAAAATTTTTCAAAAAAAAAAAAAAATTGAAGAGATGTTCAGAATTTTTTAAAATGTGAAAAAAAATTCACGATGGCTGAATAAAAAAAATTATGAATAAGTTTCAGAAATTTGTCCAAAAAAACACATTCAACACAATAGTACTTAGGCACAACATAATTATATTTCAATTCTGCAGGTATCAGTCTTGAGCTCTCGTTCTTCTAGTTTTTCCTTCATCACATCTACGTTCATGCCACACTCGAAACCACCAATTGTTGCCTATCTGATTTTAGTAGGTCTTAATGAAACGAGCAAAATGCACGACGAATTCGAATCGAAAACCCGATCATATCATACTCAATGCTCCAAAATACAAAATACGTTCAAATTCAAACGAATTCAAGCCTCATGCCCTTTAAAAAGTTTTAAAATTCACCCACTTCCAGTCACCATAGTAGACATGGCAAAAAAGTTACTAGCTGATTTGAATTTTTCAACTTTCCACGAAGCGAACGAACTTTCCCAGCCAATCGAAGAGAAACACGAACGTATGGGTTTTTTCAAAGCACAGATGTACGATTCGATGAAGCAGCAGGCAAAGGTGACGAGCCTTTATCGGGTTTATTGGAAGCTTTATAGCATGTGCAGTGGTACGCGTGAGAGGAGTAGCAGAAAACCCTGAGAGAGAGAGGTGTAATATTGATTTGAATTGCGACGTCGACGAATGTACACGTAGGTATATTCAGATGGAAAAGTTGAAAACGAAGCTGGGGACTGATGGGGTGGGCGAAATGTTAATCTGGAAACGACAACGTAATTTATTAATAGGTGATGATTCAGTTATATGTCACGTTTTTGTGGAAAACTGTCACGGTGAAATTTAAATTAAAATATCGGAAAGAATGGGCCTTTTTTATTTTTCACCCGAACGATAACGATTTTTAAACGGCTGCCTGAGTTGTTTTCTTCTCTCTTTTTTTTTCCACCAGTCGTACATACATATTGCACATAGCATAGTACAATGTTTTGTTAGGATGGTATACGCGTGTAATTATGGCGATAAATTTATACCATATAAAAAAATACGTATACGAGGGAAACGAACCACCCACGGGCCTAATTTCTCATCGCGACCGATGATTTACTACGTTAAATCATCTTATAGTACGTAAACGTGTTAATGAATAACGACGAAACGGCGAAAAGAATTACCTACCAAAAAAAACAAAAAACAAAAAAAAACACAGCACCATACTGGATTGCCAAAGAGGTATAAGCCATCTACAGAGCGAGAGAGAGAGAGAAAAATAAAAAGCAAAGGTTATTTAAAAAGAACCTAATTGTGAAATAATGAGGAGTTAGCGTGATAATGGACAATTTATTTGACTTGTTTAAAAACTAACGCGAAACGGAAAACACTCATCACTCAGTTGATAATGCGTGCAGCCTGCTGACTCAACTGCTCGCTTCCTAGTCGGCTGGTTTTTCTAAATTGACCTCATCAATTTTAGTCAGCCGAACTGTGATAGAGGGCTTTTATTAGTAATTCAATTGTCGGCAGCATGGTGGATTTGTCGTGTCGTGCACTGCCATGCCATACCATGCCATGCGCTCTCCCTCGGTCTCGAAATTCCACGCTGAGGTGATAATCTTGCCGGTACATGGGAATTATATTTATTAGATACGTGCAGCTCGCAGCTCACGTTATGATTTAGGTGTGAACTGAATTGTATTCCTAATGCATCAGAAACGCCTGTACCATGATGGTCTTTATTATGGCTGGGTGAGCTTTTCCCCTTCATTGCATCGTATCTAGGGTGCATTTTTCCTTCGCTCGTATTATTTAAGCTTTTCTTCCTACGTTTTCTCCATGTTTCGAAAGTGCGTGGGTGTTCGTATAAATCATACGAGATAGGTAATTTAGGGTTTTCTACTGACAAATTGTCAAAGTGTAGGGGTGAATTTTGTTCAGTTCTTTTTCTCTCGAATTTTGAGTTGGTGGAATTATTTTAGCTGTAGGTAAATTAATAGCAGGTATAAAAATTGCTGGGCTGTTGAATCAGAATCGAAACCAAAATTCGAAAAATTCAATTCAAATTGTTCAAAACTAAATCTGTAACCAAAACTTTGCTCAATATTATTTGAAGACTTTAATCGAAACCGTAATTGAATTTCAAGACAAAATCTAAACGGTTTCAGTTTTCAAAAAAAAAAAAAAAATCTATTTGAACAACTAGGTGTGAGGCTCAATTTTTTTATTCTTTGTCACAATCCTATTTTTGAAAAACCTCAAATTTTGGCACCTTCTCAAAAGGACCCTCAAAACAAACTTGCGATTTTTTTCACGAAACCTCAATAAAAACATCTAATAAAACTCCTGAGAATTTCTCATAAAATTTCAAAATTTTCAATGAATTTCTCGAAAAATTGCAGAAAATTTTCTCACAAATCAGAAATTTCTTTTTACGAAATTTCAGAAAATCTTTCAATGTTTTGAAGACTTTCAGCAAGTCTTCAGAAAATTGAAAAAATAAAATAACATGGAATTATTCTTCACAATGCATCGAAGAATTTTTCTTAAATTCGCAAAATCCATAAAATTTTCTTATCAGAGAATTATTTACAAATTTTGAGAAATAATGCCACAAATCTTCAGGGCATTTAGCACAACTCTTGATAAACACCACAACTAGTGAATTTCAGAGAATTCTCTACCAAATTATAGAAAAATTTTCACAAAAGCCAAAAGGTTCCAACAAAACTTTCAATGAATGTAATTTCACTTTTTCAAAAAACGATCCTGCAAAATATAAAAAGTTACAAAATTTCAGGAAACAAATCCAAAATTCAGAAAGATTACAAGGTTTTCATTGGAAGAAATTTGCGTAAAATGTTGATAATTTTCAGTCAATTTTTCTCAAAATGTGTATCAAAATTTTTTTGCAAAATTTTAGGAAATCATTTAAGAAGTTTTCTCAGAATTTTGTGCAGAGGTTTAGAAAAAAAAGTAGGTAATAACAAAAAAAAAATTTTAAATAATGAACAAAAAACATTTCATTAAAAAAAATTGAGAACATTTTTCAACAAATTTTTAAAAGCTAAAAAAAATAGAATTCATTTATTTTTTAAAACTACGCAAAAAAGAACCATTTTTTTCTTAGAATTTTTGCCATTTTTAAAAAATATTTTCACAAAACTTCGAAGAATTTTTTCAAAATTGAAAAAAATCTCCTAATTTTCTTTACAAAGTTACATACTTACATAGGAAATTTTCAGAAAACATGAATGAAGTTTTGTATAATTTTCATACAATTTTTTCACCAAAAATGTCAAAGAATTTTTCACAAATAAAAAAAAAATACATATTTTCAAGAAACACCAAAATTTGAAAAATTTCAAATTTTTATAGAATGAATTTTCACAAAACTTCTCATAATTTCGTAAAGAATTTTCAGAGAATTTTTATAAAATCTTCACATTTGTTTCAATTTTCACAAAACTTCAAAAAATGAAAAAAAAAAATTGAAAAGCTCCAAATTTCAGAATTATGTTCTAAATTTAAAAAAGGGGAAAAAATGAAAAAAAAAGTAAGCAATAGGTAATCATTTAATTTTCAAGAGAAAATTATTTATTTTTAGGTATAGTAGGTATAGAAATTTGAAATTAATGTATTGTTTCGAGGATTAATTTTATCATTTTTTTTAGAGGTTACAAATTTTTTCAAAGGTCAATTTTTTATTTTTACCCTACAAAATAAATATATGTGACCCGGCACGTTAAAAGGGGCCTAGTAGGTAAAAAATCGATTTTCACTTTTTTGGTGTTCTGAGGTCCACTTACCAAGGTCTATCACCTGAATCACTAAAAACTTCGAAAAAGTCAATATTTTCAATCGGCATGACAAAAGGGACCTAGTAAATCTGTAATCACTGTGGTTTTCGATGTATTTTTCATCTTATGATCACCTATGACACGAAATCTTCATAATTTAGCCTAAAATCAATGTTACACTTGTTATCAGTAAACTTCAAAAATTTACTTATCACAAAAATTTTTCATTTTTTGGCAACACTGAGTTTGGTCAAATTTCCCTTGCGCCATTATACAAAAATTTTCGCCCATAAGTATTTTTTTAATATTGGAAAATATTTCACTTATACCCAGTAACAATTCCCCAAAGTTTTAGAAAAATCGGTCTATTCGTTCCAGAGATATTCATTTCCAAAGATTGTTTTTGCTCTCCAGAAAAATTTGTAAAATACCTACTAGGTCCCTTTTAACGTGCCGGGTCACATATGTAGATTATAATTGATAAATTCTAGAAAAAAAAACTGTCTATTTACAGATTGTTTAATATTCGTTCAATTTTTACTGTTCACAATTTTTTTCGAAGCATGAATAGGTACTAAACACTGAATTGGTGAGTCCCCCCCCTCAAGAATTTATTAGTTTAACCTACAATTTTTATAAGGTAAGTAAAATAAAGTAAAAAATTGACCTCTGATAAAATTTGTAAACCCTAAAAATTGAATGAATATTAAACACTCTCAAAATTGATAAGTATTTTCTCGAATTCTTCGCAATTCAAGCTACATTTTGCAAGATTTCAACTCCCCATTCCCCCAAAAAAGTCACGGAAGTTTATATCATACTCACATGTCCACTTTATTTGATACCTATTAAAAAATTCTGATTTGAAAATTTTCATTCAAACAAAAAATAGATTTTATCAAGTGGCAACACTGCAAACGAAACATTTCTGGATGTTATTAGCGCAGTTGCGTGCCAACCATGATGGGAGTAGGATGTGTGTGGCATGCGTTAAGTAAAAAATTGACCTCTGATAAAATTTGTAAACCCTAAAAATTGAATGAATATTAAACACTCTCAAAATTGATAAGTATTTTCTCGAATTCTTCGCAATTCAAGCTACATTTTGTAGGGTTAAATATTACTTACAAAAAAAAAAAAAGTTCATTCCAATACAAATTGAGAATTTGATCCCAGAAACAATTCATCAATTTCAAAATTTGATGAATTTTCTCTTGAATTTATGCCTTAAAATGATCGACGTAGAGATTTTTTTCTTACAATTTTCTATTTTTTCCTAATTTTGAAAAATAATTTGAAAAAACTTGCAAAAATTAAACCTAGGTATCAAAATTGAAAAAATGACCACACAAGTTGAAGAATTTTAACAAGATTTCAACTCCCCATTCCCCCAAAAAAGTCACGGAAGTTTATATCATACTCACAATTGTCCACTTTATTTGATACCTATTAAAAAATTCTGATTTGAAAATTTTCATTCAAACAAAAAATAGATTTTATCAAGTGGCAACACCGCAAACGAAACATTTCTGGATGTTATTAGCGCAGTTGCGTGCCAACCATGATGGGAGTAGGATGTGTGTGGCATGCGTCAAGTAAAAAATTGACCTCTGATAAAATTTGTAAACCCTAAAAATTGAATGAATATTAAACACTCTCAAAATTGATAAGTATTTTCTCGAATTCTTCGCAATTCAAGCTACATTTTGTAGGGTTAAATATTACTTACAAAAAAAAAAAAAAAAAAAAAAAAAACAACGTTCATTCCAATACAAATTGAGAATTTGATCACAGAAACAATTCATCAGTTTCAAAATTTGATGAATTTTCTCTTGAATTTATGCCTTAAAATGACCGACGTAGAGATTTTTTTCTTGCAATTTTCTATTTTTTACTAATTTTGAAAAATAATTTGAAAAAATTGCAAAAATTATACCTAGGTATCAAAATTGAAAAAATGACCACACAAGCGATCCTTATCATTGTTGACTAAATGACGATTCATCGTGCCCCATAGATTTTCTAAAAGAAAGCAAAAGTTCATTTTGTAGTGTAAATTTTGATCGCTTAAGCTTTATTAAGGTACATTTTTTACAAAGCAAGCTATCTACAACGAAGATAAACTACCTCGTTTATAAATTTTTCGGTGTTGTAATAGAAGAAAGATGTAGGTATACACGAGAAGGAAAACAATCGGCATCGGGATCGGCGTAACCAATAATGCACTTTAATTTGTCTATCTTAATTAGAATCCATTATAAATGTTCCTTAATTGACTGCAAACTACCGTATATCAATTGAAACACGGTGCTTTGCGGTTTACTTTGCGCCAGGCGCACAAGACACGAGGTGTCTGGTGAGCATGCCACGAAAAGTGGTAACCGCAAGTAGAACTAATTTCCACAGATTACAAAGTTTACTCGACAAATTCGCCGTCGTTTCGATTTTCAACTCGACTGCTGCAGAGCGAAGTCGCTAATTTAGAAACTTTAAAAGGTGATACATGTTTTGAGGGTGTGTAGAATGCGGTGAATGGAAAAGGAAATTGGCAACTTTTTTTGATACATAAAAAAATTATATGACGTTTCGTAACTCTGTATTGCCTCGTGTTTATGATGTAGTGAGGAAAAAAAACCGACCAAGGGGTGGAAGAGAGAGAGTGACAGATGGAGACTGCAGGGAAGTGGTTGTAGCTTGCGTGTTCAAATTGAGATGGATGTACGCGAACAGATAAGAGATTCTTGTAACGTAAAAAAAAATACATAAAAGTTCTCAACTTCCTAATCCGTTATTGTATTAGGTCTTCGATTTGATTTATTCGAGCCAGCGGCTACGATCTCGACAAAAGAACAGTTTCTTTCTTATAATTTATACGTTCGCGTTAACACGCGTTGAAAAGGTTAAAGGAAAAACCTCGAAAGAAATAAATTTTCCGACTGTGTACTTTGTTTTATCGCCCACCCCTTATAACACTCATATTTCACTAGATTTCCCCATTCTCGTACTCTGTCGCCCTGTCGACCTTACACCGCTCCCTCTGCTCGCCAATATTGGTGTATGGCGAAAGTTCTTTCGCTCTGTCTTCGTCTATGGCCGTATGTGCGTTGTAAAATGTATAACACTTTTTTATTGGGTATTTTTTATTTTCGTTGTTAAGTTGGATGTCGTGGTCGGCGACGAAGAACTAGTGTGGTGGCGAATTCGTGGTGTGAAATGTGGCCAAACTGAGTGCCAAGTTTTGGCGTACTACATAGTTTTGAAGAGATACTAATAAAATATATTCTTGAGAATGCATTTTTTCGCGAATGAAATTTTTCAAATTCAAAAATATATTTAAAAGGTTCTATTTTTTCAAAATTATATTTTATTTTTCAAAAAACTTGTTTTTTACTGTTGACTTTGTTGAACAATTACTACATATTTTCAATTTTCCAAAATAATTTATGGTCTATGATTTGAACTTTCTTTTGTTGTAATTATTTTCTTAAATGGATTCTTAAATTTTAAAAAGTGAATTTTACAATATTTCTTCTATGATTAAGTTTAGTGATTTCAAAAAATATTAATAAAAAGGTATTTTTCCTTGAATCTTGAATCAATTAATTTAATTTAAAGTTTTTTTGAGAGAGAGAATACAGACCTACTATCTAGTTACTTTACTTACTTTTTTTACGAAAAGTTATTCAAAGTAATTGTTCATGTTTTCAAGTCGAACAAAAACAAAAAAAAGTTGGAAAAAAGTTTAAATTAATTTTTTTAATAACATCAAATAACATTGTACAAATTTAATTTTGAATAAAATTTTTGAAAATTGATGTTCAAAAAAAAAATTCTATTCACACATGATTCATAATGTTTAAACCTCGTAATTTTTAAACAATTATACTCGAAGTCAATTTCGAAAAAATTACCTATTATTACCCAATTCAAAAAATTTATAAAAATTGATTTTAAACAAAATTAGTTAAAATTACTTCTCAAAAAAAAAGTTGTCTACATAGAAACAATTTTGAAAAATTTGAGCTTAGAATTTTTTCAACAGTCCAAAAATATGTGTTAAACAATTTCATGAATTTTCAGGAAAATATTACAAAAATTTGAAAAAAATTTACAAAATGTCCAGTGAAATGTCATGAAATTTTAGGATTAAAAAAAAGTAAATCTTTCAAAAAAGCTTTTAAAATATTAGGTATTTAAAAAAAAAATAGAAAGCAGACAATTGGAAAAAATAACGAAATTTCTTGATTTTGAATAAAATTTTTGAGAAATTGTGTTTCAAAAAAAAAAAATCTCAAATTTGAATTAATTCTTTGACAATGGAATCTGATTTTTGAACGTACAATTAATTATTTAAAAAAAGTTATACCTACGTAAACAAAAAAAAAAAAAAAAAAAAAAAAAATTAAAAAGTTTTAAAAATTTGCTTCAAGTACCTAAGTAAATTTGAAAAATAATTTTGATGCAATTTTGAAAATTTTGAAATTAAATTTCTCTAAAACAATCCTGTTTTAATAAAATTCGAAAAAAATTGTATAAAAATGATCTACATTTATGTTAGAATTTAATTTTTTTCAACCTGTGTTCGAAGAAAAGTTTTGATAATTTGATTTGGAAGGAAATTTCAAAAATTGCTATTCAACACAATTTCCAAAATTGGTGCTACAAGTAATATTTAGAAATTTTTTTAAAAATAAAATTGATATCATCAACAAGTCTTGACATTTTTTAGTTGGTTAGTTACTTTTTGGGTACATTTTTAAGTAGTAAAGGGTTACTGTAGTGTTATATTTTACTCCTTGGAAGAGTTTAGTTATGAATGATGCCTTTCATTGGAGTTTTGTAATTTGAAGGGAAAAAAAATAAAGGAATTTTGTAGATTTTTTTCAAGTAGGTAAGTACGTAAAGTAGGAAAAATTAGGTATATCTTTTGAAATTCATTTTTATACATTTTTATTTCTTATAGGCAATGTAATTTTTGATTTTAAAAAGAAAAAGCAAGTGATTATTTAAATTGGATTTAAAAATGATTTCAAACTAATTATGAAACCAACTTTTTTTTTGAAACTACAATAGTAGGTACTAGTTAGTAATATAATTTTTGAAAAGTTTCAGTCAACTCTTCAATTGAAAAAATAAATAATAATAAAATAAATTTTAATCTGGAACATAACTTATAAAATATGAGTTTGAACAGAATTTATAGCTAAAATTTGAAATAAATGTTTTCAGCAAAAGTATAAAAATTCTGCTCTTTGAAAAAAATTGAAAAAATGATGTTTAGCAAAATTTTGAATTAGGTAATTTAGTTTTTCGATGAAATTGAAAAAAAAGTTCTTTAAAAAAAATTCCATAGTGGTTGATTTTTTAAAATTAAGTAGTCGGGTACATCCAATTTTTTTTTTTTTTTTTTTTTTTTTTTGAAAAAAAAATTGAAGAGAATTTATTTTTGAAAAGGACTTTGAAAAAAGTTTTCAAGTTTGATAGAAATTTTGAAAGTTTTTTTTTTTTTTTTTTTTTTCTACAAAAGTTGAAAAATTTAAGCAATTATACGAATTTATTCTGAACTGAAACCATTTTCGCAATTTTAAAATAAATTAAGAGTGAGGTAAGTAGATAAAAAGGTATGATTTTAGCTCTTCGAAATTGAAATCGAAGAAAATGAATTTTTTTAAGCATTTTAGATTGGTAGCAGTGATTTGTGTATCGTCAGCATATCTTCACGAAGTAACTGGTTTCCATTTCAACCACTTCTGTACCTATTTCTTTTACACCTCAGTGTTGTGTTAATGCTCATCAATAGAGCCACAAACATCTAGACCCTATTTTTATGCTGTGTGTTTTTTCGCGTTCGTAGTATTTCTAATTTTGTGTATCGAAGTAACAAAAACACAGAAACGTGAATTCGATCGGGTATAATGCGATTTGATGAAAATACTTGTCGAAGATTCAAGTTCGGTAATTCCGCATTAGAGGAATGTGCACAAGAAAACATCCGAGCTAGGTCATCCAGTCCTAGGCAAGAGCAAGATTATAGTACTCTATAAAACTTGATGCTGGCGAGTATCAACTGTGCAACATGCAAATTGAGTATAAAATTTTAAATATTATACTCGAAAGATGATAATCTACTATAACAGTGTAAATTTTACCGGCAGATGTGATGTTGGTTTAAATGACTCAAGTTCGGTTTTGTGCCAGGCTTCGTGTAATTAAAGTTTACATTCGTGCTTACGTAATTTAAATCGTTGAAAAAAACAATTCTTTTTTATCTTCCGATTTATCAGTTTAATAAAGTGTATAAAACCTATTGAAATATCGAAAGAATCTTGTTGAAAAAAAGTGACAATGCTATTTCTCTTTTTTTGTGCTACGTATCAAATTCGTTATTTTTCGAATAGATAGTACCTTGCAAGTAAGTACATATCTGATTTAAATAAAAATTATCAATCAATTTTTGTTTTGAAGAGTTTGCCTAATAAAATGTTCCGATTTTAGATTCCTGATGAGAAACAGTGCCGAGAATGTTTCGTCTTCCAACCAATATCACATTGTTCATTTTAATTTGGCTGACGAGTTTGTTATCAGGAGGTTATTGCAGGACAGAAAATAATACTTTGGAATTACATTGTAACATTACGACACCCATGCAAGATGTTAATGGCACTCGTGACGTTACTAGACAAATATCAGCCGTTAATAGATGTCCAAAAAATTATGTAAACGAAGATATAATTAAAAAATGTGAAAACCTAATAGACTCAAAGTTGCCTGGTAACGAATTATTATTTAAACCGGTCGTTAATAGCCGTAGAAATATCACTTATTGGAACGAACATTGCGCTGCTTGTAATTACGAAAAGGACGTGGAATATTGGTCTCTGTGGAAAAAATACGAATTGAAGACGCTCTGCTTCATATACAAATTAGAAGGGCAGATATTAAAAAACATAGATAAAAATCCGCACGAATTCAATCAAAATTACTTGAGGAAAACGGTTTTGTTGGAATCAAAGTTTGATAATTCATCGTCAAAGTTGCAATGCTCGATGAAAGAAAATTGGCCTTTAAATTTGGTAAATTTCGTTCTTCCTTGTATGACGGATAATTTTCGAACTGATCATAACCAGAGGTTAGATTCGTGTCAGTATATTAAAAATAACGGAGTAATTTGCCTGAAAATGAGATACATCGTCGAAGGTCTTGATTTCATATTTGGTCCAAATGGTCGTATTGATTTGTTTAAAAATTCCTCCAATAAGAAAATTAATATCGATGACGAATACGTGCTTCAGACTGGAATCAATAATATACTTTTTCAATGCGAACCTGATAAGAAAACTTATAAAATAGAGTATTGGGTTCAGATTGTTTCCATGATTGTTTCCATATTTTTTCTGTCCATTTATCTGTTCGTTAATTTAAGCAAGGCATATTTTCAAAGCTTTCCCAACAAAATTTTGTACTCGTATTCGATCGGATTGGCCATAATGAATTTTTTTCTCATCGTGGTATATTTGATATTTTTTCAAACGTGTTTCGCTTTTTTTCTCGTCCAATTTTCGTGGTTTTTTCATTTTTTCTGGACCATGCTACTTAGCTTAGAATTTTGTCGTCTGACCTATTGCACATTGAGAAAACGCAGGGTATCTGTGGGTGCTCAGTCCAAAAGATTCCTAGTCTATTGTTTCTTCGGATTCGTCCTGCCTACACTGTTACCCATCATTTATTTTTATTTATTGATGCACGAAAATCATTGTCAACCAGTATTGGGTTATATAGCTGTCCCATGCAGACCACACAGATATTCGATGGCAGAGTACTTCCTGGCAAAGGCGATTATGGTCTATCATTGGAGTTTTTTGTACCTGATTCCTCCTTTATTTCTGCTACAAGCCTGTGTGTTGATATATATCACGAAATGTGGCTCTACACGTGTGAGATCGACGGCCAACAGAAATCATTTCGTTATTTTGATGAAAATGGCGTATATTATGGGTGCTCACTGGATGCTGTATGAGATCTGCGTGAACGTTGGGTATAACTCATCGCCTATTATTCCATATATGTCGAAAGTTTTTCATTTTTGCACCGATTTGCAAGGTGTGTTCGTGTTTTTTGCCTTCGGGGTTAAGAAGAAGATGCTCAGAAAATTATGGGATGTGTGCCAGTGTAAATGTGCGACCACTGAGGCTTTGCAAAGTGGTACTGAAATGACCACGGTAACGTTACAAAGTCGTACTTCGTTATCGGATGAGAAATCTATGACTTGACGGTTTTATGTGGTGTAGGGAACGGTGGGAGAGTGTAGAAATTGGAACAGTCATTAGTTCGAATATTTTGGTAGACGTTTTTGTGATTTTTTTTTTTTTGGTCTTAATGGATTTGATTTTACACAAGTTATCTAAAAATAGCTGGAATTATAACTACGTACATTTGTAGATCGAAGGTTTGAAGTACCTAGGAACATAAATATAGGTAGCTGGGTAATTCTCAGAAAATCGGCAAATTTCACTACTGTAAAAGTTCAGAAATTTGACAGGTTTTTAAAAAAATTTTCTTTAGGTAATTGAAAATATATATGCCCCCGAGTACTTTTATGGTGTTGGGGTCAATTCATTTCCCAAAAGGGAGGGGGGAGGACGATTCAAAAAGTGGTATAGCCTGGTAAAATAGGGTGATTTGGCCCCCAGAGCGAAATTTTAAACCAACTAGTGGAAGTTGGTCCTTATGGTCTAAAACCCCAGTGACCAAATTTTTAGGTCACTACCTCACCCCCACCCCATCCTAGAGCGAAAAATGTGATTTTTCGATTATAATTTTTGATTTTGACAGTTTTTAACCAAATTTTTTCAAACTCTGGTAGATGTTAGGTATACTCAAGGGTCATCCATGGAAATTTTTTAAAAAATTTTCAAACCTATCTTCATTGTGAAATGCGCGTTTTAAGTTTTCTAACGGCTATTTTGACAAGTTCTTTCAGAGGTGCAATAATGGAAAAAATATATATTATACACCTAGTCTGGATGTACAACATATATTTTTTTTCAACATTTTTTATATTGGTGGAAGTCCTTCAAAAATGAAAAAACTGATTTTTTCATCATTTTTCGCGCAAAAAACAGTCATTTTTGGTCGAAAAAAATTGTCGTCGTAGTATATCACTAAATACGTAGTTATACACCATCAACCCGAGTTTGGATGAAATTCGTTGATTTTTCTATTTTTTAAAATTTTCATTTAAATGAGTGACGCCATTTTGGGAACACTCATTGTCCCTCGAGGTGTCTGGAGAGCCTAAAATTCATGTTTGGACATGTTTCAAACCGATATTTGTCATAAACAGAAATTTTCATGAAATTGAGAAAATTTGATTTTTTTTGCTCACATCGTCGTGGCTTATCATTCCTCCGGTAGAAAATGTCCCACCTTCCTGAAAACTGAAAAAATGTATTCTAATTAGTGAGTATCTTATTATAGCTTATTAATAATTAATAAAATATCAGTATTATAGCTTATAGAATAACGAATTGTCGAATTGTGTTGTCTTTCGTCGTGGCAGTGATAAATTTTTACAGCCACGACGAAAGACAAACACTTGTGATCCACGACGATGGACAATTCGACAATTAGTTATTCTATAAGCTATAATACTGATATTTTATTAATTATTAATAAGCTATAATAGGATACTTACTAATTAGAATAAATTTTCTCAGTTTTCAGGAAGATGGGACATTTTATATCGGAGGAATGATAAGCCACGACGATGGACACTATTTTTGTAAAAATTGAAATTTTTACAGATGATTACGTAAAAAATCGCTCTGTGCATTGCCATTCGAAATTTCAAATGCGCATAGTATTATTATAAAAGTAACAAATCAGTGTAGCCATTCAGCAGAAAAAAAATTAACTCAGCGAGCTGAGACAAATTTTTTAAAATTAGCCACGACGATGGACATAAATCTTTGCTACAGTTTTCAATGATCAGGTGTAGTTGCACTAAACACTTTTTGTGATCATCATTCACACTAGCCTATACCCTGAACTTCCTAATGACGTGTACTTACTTTTTTTTTCAGAAAAACATGGTGATTTCCATAATTTTTGAAATCTGTTTTCAAAAACATGTTGGGCTACAGGCCACGACGAAGGACATTTTGAGGTTTAGAATAACTTGTACTGAAGAGGAGGGGGTGGTATTCATTAAATTAGGCATGGTGGATTAAGGACGTTATAATGTACAAATAACCAAAAAATGAAAGTTGTGCATAGTACAGGACCCAATTGACAATTTTTCGAGCATTATGCTGGCATGCCTAGCATATTATTAGCATGAGTAGCATTCTGTTAGCATTACACTAGCATGAACTCTAGCATTTCCCTCACATGAGATGAACTAGGACTTATGTACTAACATAATGCTGGCAACAACACAGCACTTTATTGGCATGCAGTATAAGATTCATGTACTAGCACATGCGTACCAGCATTTTTCTAGCGTTATGCTCGCATGAGATGAACTAGCACTTATTGCTATACTACAAAGCTAGCATAAGTGTAGCACTTGATACTAGGAATATGCTAAAACATAAATAGAGGCACATTGGTAGTATTATGCTAGCATATGCACTTTCTGTGGAAAATTTTTTGTTACATATTAGCAGCATCATACTGGCATGTAATATGGTAGCATAATTATTACCTCTTGCATGCTAGGAAAATGATAACATCATGCTGGCATTTTTTACTCTTGAAAATTCATGGTTGTAAAATCTTAGCATTGAACTGGCATGCAATGTGTGAGCATACACATGCTAGCACATTCTTAGCCTTATGCTAACATCAGACAGTTCCTCTAGAAAATTTATTTTAGCATATCTGCAGCATTATACTGGTATGTCACTAGGCAGCATCACTAGCACTAATATGATGGTAAAATGCTAACATCATGCTGCCATTTTTTTCTCTCTAAAAAATGTATACTGTTAAAAGGCTAACATTTTACTGGCACACGATATACTAGCTATATGCTAGCACGTATGTACTAGTACATCCCTAGCATTATTCTAGCACTTAATTGACAATTTATTTAGCATTATACTACTAACTCTGGTAACATTCTAGTAGCATTCCATTACTTCAGAGCTGGATTTTTAGTTGAAAAATTCATGCACTGCACAAGCATAAGTTATATCAGAACTTGTATACCACCATAATGCTAGCATAAACATAACACTTTATTCACATGCAATATGGCAGCCATGTGCTAACATGTGTGCACTAGCATGTTTTCAGCATTATGCTAGCACATAATATATTTCCTGAGAAAATTTATTGTAACATAACTGTAGCATTATGCAGACATGTGATATGGCAACATCACTACCACAATACATGCTAATGTTATGCTAGCAGTTTACCTAGATGAACTGGCATGGCATTCATGCACTATCAATCATGATGATAGCATTACTTTAGCTCTTTATTAGCATGTTTCAAATTTTGATGGAAAACTGCCCCCAAAAAGGGATACTTGGAGGGGTGAAATCGCAAAACTAACGTCATATTCGTTTTCAGGGGGTTCAATTTATGTGATTTTGACACTAACATCTTCGACTTATCACCAGTTCACCACCCTTGAATAGGGGGTGGGGAGAGGTGGTGAAGGCCATGGGGTAGTTCGGGCAAGGTGGCGCGGGTTCTCTAAAATTTTTAATATTGATCCCAGTAGCAAATATACCAAATTTCAAAACTTTATCTCATTCTGGCATTTTTTAAAATTTTTTAAATAAGTACACTTTGCCACTCGACTTAATACTTACATGAGTACTGCATTTATCGACTAACTTCCCATCGGGTGCTCGTGGCTCAGTCGTTAAAGCTAGGTAGTTAGGTTTAGGTAGGAACTTAGGGTCACCGGTTCGAATCCCGCTTAGGTCAGGGAATTTTAGTTGGAAAATTTGGATAGCAAGGATCAATATAAACCAGAATAAGAAGAAAGTGGCAAAGAAATCAAGATTAAGATCTATCCCAACGATTTTTTAAATTAAATTAAAATAATTAATTAAAATTTTAAAACAAACATAGCAAACTAATGCTAGTATCATGCTAGCATTATCACAGCATGTTGTCAACATAATCCTAGTAATGTACTAGCACAAGTAGCACTGTGCTAGCACCGCATGCTAGCATCCATGTAGCCTGTTTTTGGACCACCCAAAATGCTGGCATAATGTTAGCATCATGTGCTAGCATACTCCTATCATTCTGCGAGTATAATGCTTGCATAATGCTATGAGTTCTAGCATCATGCTAGCATGATACTGAAGGTGAAATATCAAGCAAAAATACCCATAACATAATGCGAGTATTATGCTCGCAGCATGTTAGGAGTATGCTAGCACTTGATGCTAACATTATGCCAGCATTTTGGGTGGTCCAAAAAAAGGCTACATGGATGCTAGCATGCGGTGCTAGCACGCATGCTGGCATTTTTAAACTTGAAATTGTCAATTGGGGAGTTGAGAAATCAGTTGGTTACTCAAATTTACCGATTTTCTGAGAATTACCCAGCTGTGTTTTTTTGATTTGAATTGAAAATACTTGGAATTTTAAATTTTTTCAAACATCTCTTTGAATATGCATTTTTGTTTTTTTATTCGCTGAAAAAAGTTTCAACTTTTTTCGAGATTTTTTTATACCTATTTGAAACTTTTACGCGATCTTGAGTTGGTAGATTTTTTCTCATTTTATCGAAAGTACGAATTTTCAAAATTTGAAAATTAAGTATTTTTTCATGGAATTCTCTCCTGAGGTAAATGCAAAAATGAACGAAATTCGATTTTGCAACCAGCCCAACTATCCCCAACTGTGGTGTAAAAATCCAATTAGGTATACGATTTTCATTTTGCAATTACCCCACTACACCTTACATAATACATATTTTTTTCATTTTTTATTTTCGAAATTATTTAAAAAACAACTTGAGCACCCTAATTTTATACAAAATTCAATTTTAAGAAAAGGCGTCAAAAATTGAAATTTTCAAATACCTATTTTGAAAAAAAAATTAAAAATTTTGTAGCAATCCAAGGAGCATGGATATTTTGCACACAAAAAAAATCATTTTTGAAATCGTTCACAAAGTCAATTTCAAGAATATTTTACGAAATCAATTAAAAAAAAAAAAAGGAAATGGGAAGCGAAAATTTTAACCAAAAAAAAAAAAAGTTAATGTTGCTGTTTAAAGTACATAGATAATTGGATATTTTTTGTAAAGGCGATTTAAAATTTTTTAGCCAAGTCATTGAGTTTTTTTTATCAACTTTAATTATTATTTTTATCTATATGAATGAAGTTCATTTGTTTATCTGAATATTACATATCGCAATCAGTATAATATTATATTGTGATTTTGATTGTTCAATGAACTTGAAACATTCCGAACTCGGTGCACTTCTTCATTTATTAGGATGATAAGATATCAACGTATAAACAAATGAATTTCGATATCATACCAATCAATATACTTACCACCTTTAATTGCTTTTACGATTTTTTTCATTAGTATTGCCAACTTGTGGTGATGTCGTTTTAAAAGTGGACGATTAACATTAAAGTCTTTTAACATGCTTTTTCAGTTTTTTTCTTTGGTTACGAATTTACAGTTACTGAACTTCCTGCGAGAAAAAAGTTTTTAGTTTTGATAAGAAGATATTTTTTTAAAATATTAAGGTAGATAGGTAATTGTTCACTTTCAAAATTTATTTTTATTTTTGCAGTTTGTTCAATAAATTTTTTATTTTTTCAAAGAATTTAATTTTTGTGAATAAAATTTAATTTTTTTTTCAAGTTTTCAAGATTTTTCATTTTTTTTTCCAATCAAATATAAAATCATAGACATGTTAGATGATTCTTTTTTTCAGTATAATATTTTTCAAGTTTATAAATTTTGACAAAAAAAAAAAATTTTAAAAAATTTAAAATGAGTTTTTTTAAAAATGATTTTTAGTTTGTCAAAAGGTTCCTATTTCGTGGATATCAATCTCTGAAATTTATGTGGTCGTATGTTATCGTCATTATTTTGATGATAGTGTTGTACGTATGTTTGTGGTGAAAAGTAAAAAGTAAATTTCTGTTATTTTCATTTTTATTTATTGCATTGATAAAGTGAGTAAAAATGTTGGAAGCTTAATTACATAATCGAAGTGCATTACTCATTATAACAAAATCATCTAAAAGTGACAGAACTAAACAATTTTTAAAAATTTCAAAACAATAAAAACTAAAAAAATCAAAAAGTAATGTTGAAAATTCAAAAAAAATTGTAAAATTGTAAAAGTTAGTAAATTAATGGAAATTTGAGTGATAGACAATAATATAAAAAAATTGAAAACTTTTATTAGCTAATTTCTCAAAGTTATAATTGTTCACTTTCATAATAAATTTTTGTTTTTGCAGTTTGTTCAAAATATTTTTTATTTTTTTAAAGAATTTAATTTCTGAGAATTTTTCAAGCAAATATCAAATCATAGACATGTTAGATGTTTTTTTCCTGATATAATACAATTATTTTTCAAGTTTATAATTTTGACAAAAAAAAAAAAAAAAAAAATTGAAAAAATTTGAAATGAGTACGTTTATAACAGATAGGCACCATTTGTGGAAAAATAAAGTTTAGCAGAATTGAGAAAAATAAAAATATCAAAAATCATTAAAATTGAAAGTTTGGCTCCTCTGTTCAAAAAACTTGATTTTGAAAGAGGTTTGAAGAATTTTTTTGGAAATGCATTTTTCTTTTTTCAAGTTTTTAGTTTTGATAAAAAGTTCTTTTTTGAAAATAGGTAGATAATTTATTCACTTTCAAAATAAAATTTTATTTTTGCAGTTTATTCAATTTTTTTTTAAAGAATTTAATTTTTGAGAATAATATTTAAGATTTTTTCTCTAGTTTTCAAGGTTTTTCATTTTTTTTCAATCAAATTGCAAATCATAGACATGTTAGATGATTCTTTTTTTCCGATATATAGGTAGTTAGTTAGGTACCTAATATTTTTCAAGTTTATACCTAATTTTATCAAAAAAAAAAAAAAAAAAAAAAAATCAAAGCAAATAAAAATTTAAAAGGAGTAGTTATTTTATAACAGATAGGCACCTTTTGTAGAAAATTAAAGTGTAGCAGAATTTGAGAAAAATAAAAAAATTTTAATGTACTATGAGATAGAGAATTTATCGAGAGATAAAATGTAGTTGTGGATGAATGAAATTTGATTCTTAATAGTTTCGTGTAATTAAACCACGCATTCGTGTTTATGTAGTTCATGTTAAAACTGTAATAGGTATGATTATAAGTAGGTTTAATTCTTTTTAATCATTCAAATTAGTTGCGCGAAATGTGTAAAACGTGAATTGCCATTTTATGGTACAAGTAAATGCGTTTCAATTGTTTCCTCGTTAAGAAAAAAGTATAGTGGTATTTTTTTGGTGCGACGAACTAGATCCGATATTTTCCAATAGGATAGTGCTTGTAAGTACCAAACTGATTTAAATAAAGTGAAATCCTTCCAAAGTGTAGGTTAATTGATGTGTTTACTATAAATTTTTGTTTGAAGGGTTCGTCCAATGAAATATTTCGATTTCAGTTTCCCAATAATAAACAATGTTGAGAAAGATTGGCTTTTCAACGAATACCAAAGTGTTGATTTTGATCTGGCTGGCGTCATCAGAAGGATACTGCAGAAGGCCAAATAATACGCTGAGATTGCATTGTAACATTACAACACCTGAGCAAGATGTTAATGGCACTCGTGACGTCACCAGACCAATTTCAGCCGTTAATACATGTCCTGAAAATTATTTAAATGAAGATATTATTAAAAAATGTGAAAATTTAGTAGATTCGAAGCTGCCTGGTAGCGAAGCATTATTCAAACCTGTCATAAGTAGAGGTAGAAATATCACTTACTGGAACGAATATTGCGCAGCTTGTAATGAGGAAAAGGACATAGAATATTGGTCTCTGTGGAGAAAATACGTACGCGAATTGAAGGAAATCTGCATGAATTACAAATTAGAAGGACAGCTATTTAAAAACATAGAAGAAAATCCGCACAAGCTCAATCAAAATTACTTGAGAAAAACTGTTTTGTTGGAATCAAAGTTTAATATATTTTCATCGTCAAAGTTGCAATGCTCGATGAAAGAAAATTGGCCTTTGAATTTGGTAAATTTTGTCTTCCCTTGTATGGCGGATAATTTTCGAACTGATCATAATCAGAGGTTAGATTCGTGTCAGTATATTAAAAACGATGGTGCAATTTGCCCAAAAATTCGATTCATTGTAGAAGGACTTGATTTCACATTCGGCGAAAATGGTCGAATTGAGATGATCGAGAAATCCTCAGGCAAGAAAATCACGATCGGTGACAACTACGAGCTACAAAGTGGAATCAATAACAAATTTTATTTTTGCGAACCAGATAAAAAAACTCATGAAATTATGTTTTGGGCTAGTACTATTTGCTCGATTGTTTCTATAATTCTTACGTCTGTTTATTTGGTTAGTAATTTTAATAAGCAGTATTTTCAAAGCTTCCCTAATAGAATTTTGTACTCGTATTCGATCGGATTAATCATAACGTACGTGTTAAACTCGTTGGTATTTTTGATATTTTCAGAATCGTGTATCCTTGATTTTCTAAACATATTTTCATCATTTTTTTATTTTTCATGGTCAATGATAATTAACTTGGAGTTTTGTCGGCTGACTTATTGTACATTGAGGCAACGCAGAATACATGCAAATCCTCAGCCCAAAAGGTTCCTGATCTATTGTTTTCTCGGATTCATGCTTCCGGCACTATTACCGGTAATTTATTTTTCTTCGTTGCTGTACGAGTATGAAGATCTTTGCCCACCAGTTTCAGGTTATTTTGCTGTGCCGTGCAAAGCTGCCAAAGATTCGATGGTAGAATTTTTCTGGATTCAAGCTGTAAATATCTTTCAGTGGGGATTTACATACCTGATACCAGCGTTATTTTTGCTACAAGCCTGCGTATTGACTTATATCACCAAATGCGGTTCTAATCGTATGAGATCGACAGCTAATAGAAAGAATCTCGTTATTTTTATGAAAATGGCGTTTATTACGGGTGCTATTTGGGTGCTGTTTGATATTTGTTTGGAGCTGGGGTATTCGCCTGCCACTCCATATATTTTAAACGTCTATGAGATCTTGGACAGTTTACATGGTGTAGTTTTGTTCTTCACATTTTGGGCCCAGAAGAAGAGGGTTGTTAAGGTACGGAGGAAACTCCCACGCAGTTGTGAAACTACTGAGGCTTTGCCGACTGTGTCGTATTCAGCAGCCTAATGTAAAAATAGCATTATTTGTCATCTGACCAGAAATCTTCTTCTGTGAAGAGATCTGAATTCCTGCATGATTTTATGTTAAAATCAATGAAGTCGTTAGTTCAAATAGAAAGGTCTTGAAAGGTGATCTATACATGTCGGTGGTTTTAGAGACGTATATGAGTGTATGAGTGGGTAGTTGGGTACTTATGTTAAGTTTTCAATTTTTTTTTTTAAATTTTCCCTAGCTTTTTTTCGAAATATAATTTTGATCATTTTCAATTATTTTTAGAAAATTAAATTTTGTACTTTTTTAAAAACCAATTTTTGAGTTTGTTATTTTTTTTTGTTGTGATTTTTCCAAAAAAAGAAGAAATGAAAAGAACCTTGTTGAAATGTTTTCAATTTGTCAGTTATTTTTCTTGAAAAATTATTTTTTAGGATCGATAAGTATTATGTTTTATTTATTGATTTATTTTTTATTATTATTTTTTTTTGTTGATTTCTGTAATTACTTAGTTTAAAAAAAATAATAAACCTCATAATTATTTCTGAAGTTAGTTTGCAAGATGATTTTTGTCTTTGGAAGTACTTTTTTTCAATTTTATAAGTTTGACAGAAAATAGTTTTTAGACTATAAATTCTCGGTTCCTTACATTTTTTCAGTTTGGTGTAAAACGAAGTACATACTTAATTTTTTTTTGAAATTTTATGAATTTTTTAAAAGTATTTTTTTACTTATTTTTTATTTTTTATTTTGTTAGAACTGTCTACCTATTCATTTTTCTCAAAAAATAAATTTTAAATAGGTAGGTATTCCAAGTTGTTTAATTTTTCTGAAAAAATAGAATTTTTGAAAAAAATGTTTTTTTTTTCATTTTATAAGTTGCTGAATGCGGATAGCTATCTTTTTTTATACTCCAAAAAAGTTAATTTAAAAAGAATTTCGAAGATTACTTTTTTTTTTGTAATATTGTAAAATTTTGTAAATTAAAGGAAATTTGAGTGATAGACAATAATAGAAAAAAATTGAAAACTTTTATTAGCTATTTCTCAAAGTGATAATGGTTCAATTCCAAAATAAATTTTTATTTCTGCAGTTTGTTCGAAATCTTTATTATTTTTTCAAAGCATTTAGGTAATTTCTGAGAATAAAATTTAGATTTTTCCCAAATTTTCAAGGTTTTTCATTTTTTTTTCTTTCAATCAAATATCAAATCATACACATATTAGATAATTCTTTTTTTCCGATGTAATATTTTTCAGGTTTTGTAATTTTGACCAAAAAAAAAAAAAATAAATAAATAAAATAAAATTGAAATGAGTAGATAATATTTTATAACAGATAGACACCTTTTGTAGAAGTTTCAAGATTTTTTTTGGAAATGAATTCTTCTTTTTTCAAGTTTTTAGTTTTGATAAAAAGTTCTTTTTAGAAAATAGGTAGATACGTAATTGTTCACTGTTAAAATAAATTTTCATTTTTGCAGTTTATTCAAAATATTTTTCATTTTTTCAAAGAATTTAATTTTTGAGAATAAAATTTGGATTTTTTCTCAAGTTTTCAAGGTTTTTCATTTTTTTTTCCAATCAAATATCATTATCATAGACATACCGATTAGTTGATTTTTTCCCCCTTATACTTAATATTTTTCAAGTTTATAATTTTGACAAAAAAAAAAAAAAAAATTAAGCAAATTTTGAAATGAGTATAGGTATTTTATAAACAGATAGGCACCTTTTGTAGAAAAACAAACTTTAGCAGAATTGAGAAAAAATGAAAATATAAAAATTCATTAAAATGAAAAGTTTATCTTTTTTAATCAAAAGTTTTCCAAAAACAGATGGACTTCTTGTCAAAATTTCACTATATTAATGCTTCTTTGCAAGTATGGATTTCTAGCTCTTTTAGTGTAGAAAAAGAGCGAATATTCGAATGACTATAATTTAATCATCAATTTTGATTAAAATAGGTACCTACTACTTCTGTGTCCGATAGAGGAATACAAAATAATAATCGCCCAAGCTAGGTAAACCAGTTTTAAAGCAATATTTACTGTCAACCTCGACAGTGGCGATTAGGAATTTAGAAATACTACGCCACATGCAAATCATGTATGAAAATTTGAATAATTACCACTACCTATACAGGCTATACCTGGTCGTTTTAATGTACTATAAACAATCATAGAGAATTTATCGAGAGATAAAATGTAGTTCTGGATGAATGAAGTTTGAGACTTAGTTTCGTGTAATTAAAACACGCATTCGTGTTTACGCACTTCATGTTAAAACAATAATAGATATGAATAAGTTGGTTTAATTTCTATTCGCCTTCCACTCAATATTATATTGAAAACGTTTATGATGTCTTGGATAGTTTACATGGTGTAGTCTTGTTCTTCACATTTTGGGCCCAGAAAAAGAGGGTTGTTAAGGTATGGAGGAAAGTCCAACGCAGTCAACGCAGAAGTGACACTACTGAGACTTTTCCGACTGTATCGTATTCAGCAGCCTAATGTAAAGATCGCATTCTTTGTCGTCTGAACAGAAATCCTCTGCTGTGAAGAGAAATTGATCTGAATTCTTACACGGTTTTATGTAAAAATCGATGAAGTCATTAGTTCAAATAGTTATTTCAATGGTATTAAGATTTTTCTTGCTTCAGATGTAATAAATAAAATTAATACAAGTGGTCTAAAAAGTCTTGAAAGGTGATCTATACATGTCGGTGGTTTTAGGGACGTATATGGGTGTAAAAGTGGGTATGTTAAGTTTTCAATTTAAAAAAAAAATATTTTTTTTTTGAAAATTAATTTTCATCATTTTCAATTTTTTTAGAAAATATTTTTTTTGAAAATTTTTTAGAAATATAAATTTTGTACTTTTTTAAAATCCAATTTTGGAGTTGTTATTTGGAATTTTTGGTGTTGTGGTTTTTCCAAAAAAAAGAATGGAAAAGAACCTTGTTGAAATGTTTTTAATTTGTCAGTTATTTTTCTTGAAAAATGATTTTTTTTTTTAAATTTTCTGGATCGATATAAATGTTTCATTTATTTTTCACTTATTATTGTTTTTTTGTTGATTTCTGTACTTAATTTAAAAAATAAAAATAAACCTTATATTTTTGAAGTCAGTTTGCAAGATGATTTTCGTCATTGGAAGTACGTAGGTGAAGTCAAGTCCCTCCTCATTAAATCTACCTTCGTGTTCAGAAATCTCGCACGTGTGCGTAGGAAAGGGGGATTTTTCAAAAGTTGAAATTCTTTGATTTTGACATAATGTTGAAATATTTTTCATGAAAAAGTCATGAATTTTCAAAAAAAAATAATTTAGACACCTTGGAAGTACAATAATAATTACACACCAAACTACATGAAAATTTTTAATTTTCAATTTTTGGAAACTGCAATAGTAAATTTTTTCATTAAATTGAATAATTGAATAGGTGCCTGGAATAACCGCCTAAATTATATTTTGGCAAAAAGGAGTAAATGAAAAGAAAAAAATGAAATTCTAAAAAAATAAATAAAATTATCTATTGACAATATAAAAAAAAATCGTTCAGAAATTATGAAAAATTTGATCATGAAAAAATTTAAAACTAGGTAGGTAAGTTTCGAAAAAATGAAGTGATCACTAACAAATATTTTTGTTTTTTGAAAAAATTAAACCCTAGTAAATACTCCACTCATAATAAAAATTTAACGTTTTGAAAAAGCTCAATAAAAATACTTAAATGAGATTTCATAAAAATAAAATTTTGAAAAAATAATAGGTAAGTATCTAAACTAAACTTGAAAATTTGAAGTTTTTCAATTTTTTTTTTTTTTTTTGAAGAATCTTTTTATATTTGCCTACTTTTCTTCCACATTTGAATTTAGTTCATTTTTTGGACGTTTGAAGGGGTTTAGATTTCGAAAATAATTGCTTGGAACCGACCGGGACACCCTGTATACAGTATCTCTTTCATTCAAAGATTTCTTTAAAAGGGTATAGCCGGGTAAGATAGGATGATTTGGCCCCCAGAGCGAATTTTTAAACCAACTAGTGGAAGTTGGTCCTTATGGTCTAAAACCCCCGTGACCAAATCTTCAGGTCGACACCTCACCCCCACCCCCTCCTAGGGCGAAAAATGTGATTTTTCGATTATACTTTTTGATTTTGACAGTTTTCAACCGAATTTTTTCAAACTCTTTCTGTTTATGACAAATATCGGCTTGAAACATGTCCAAACATGAATTTTAGGCCCTCCGTCCAGACACCTCGAGGGACACTGGGGGTTCCCAAAATGGCGTCACTCAGTTAATTTAAATGAAAATTTAAAAAAATAGAAAAACTTAACGAATTTCATTCAAATTCGGATTGATGGTGTATAACTACGTATTTAGTGATATACTACGACGACAATTTTTTTCGACCAAAAATGACTGTTTTTCGCGCGAAAAATGATGAATAAAATCAGTTTTTTGCATTTTTGAAGGCCTTCTACCTATATAAAAAATTCTGAAAAAAATACATGTTGTACAATGTACATCCAGACTAGGTAAACACTTAATATATATTTTTTCCATTATTGCACCTCTGAAAGAACTTGTCGAAATGACCGTTAGAAAACTTAAAACGCGCATTTCACGATGAAGATAGGTTCGAAAAATTTTGAAAAAATTTCCATGGATGACCCTTGAGTATACCTAACATCTACCCGAGTTTGAAAAAATTCGGTTGAAAACCGTCAAAATCAAAAATTATAATCGAAAAATCACATTTTTCGCCCTAAGAGGGGTGGGGGTGAGGTGGCGACCTAAAAATTTGGTCACGGGGGTTTTAGACCATAAGGACCAACTTCCACTAGTTGGTTTAAAAATTCGCTCTGGGGGCCAAATCACCCTATCTTACCCGGCTATACCCTTTGTATTTTAGATGTTTTTTTGAAAAAAAAAAACTAATACATAATTATTTATGACTAAACATCAGCTTATTCTTATGTTTTTATCTTTCAGAAATTCCATGAAAAATATAGAAATTGTGAGTGGGAAATGACGTCGAGTCTGATAATTCAGTCATGATAACAGTTACATATCCGTTTTCGTTAAATTATGTACTCGTAGCTAGCTGGCTACACCATTTTTTTTTGCCATCAATATGAGGATGATTTTTTTTTTCAAGTTTTAAAAAAAAAAATGTCGATAACCATTTTTTAAAATATTTATTCAACAGGCCTGCATGAAAGTTTCTTGTGAGGTAACCTAGAAGTTGAAGGAGGGTTGCTTTTTAGTGTGCGTAAGCACACTATTGGTTTCAGTCTTGAAATATAAAATTTTGAAATAGGTTTATCGAGGTTAACTCATTAACGATGGGATGGATTTGGTTCAAATTTTCAAGGAATGTGGAGTTCATGAAGGCGGAGGGCCAATGATATTTGTGTATGAATCTAATGAGTAATTATCGAGATAATTGCAATTTTCACTTGTATAAAAAAAGGGAAAAGGGGACTTTTCTATTATTCATATCTTATCTTATCTTAGGGCAATAAATTTAAAGTGTTCAAAATCGAACAATGGTCACGTCACAACGTTATCTTTGTGCTCTGCCGTTTTATCTTTTTTGAGGCAATAAAAATGTAAAATGTTCAAAATCAAATAATGGTCCGTGTCCAGTTCTTATCTTATCTTTGCTTAGGGCAATAAATTTTAAATGTTCAAAATTGAACAATGGGTCCGACTTGTGGTCGACAGTCTTATCTTTTTTCGAGGCAATAAATCTAAAATGTTCAAAATTGAACAATGGGTCGATCTAGTTTTCAGTTTGAATTAATGCGGAGGTGGTGTGACTATGCGATGTTGGAGGGGGTCATGTTAGGCTGGGTCGTTTTTTCATCCAGTATGGTTTTTGATGACGAAGAGTGCACATCGAATTTGTTCTCTTTGTTATTCTTCAGGTCAGTTTAGGACCTCAAATTATTCAATTAAATTTGTTTCCTGTTTGTGCTGTTGGTTTTTTTGTTTGGTTTTGTTTAAATTGATTAAATTTTGTTTGTGGTTGCAGTATTAATTAATCAGGTAAGAATTTTTGATTTATTTTTAGTTTTCATTTTGATAATTTTTTTATATGCAGATTCTTTTAATGTGTTCAAAGTTTGGTCTCGCGATTTTTTATTTCGATTTTTGCTTTCAATTTTTGCTTCTTTTTTTTAGTTTTATTTATTAGTGAGCTTTTTTCGTTTCTGTATTTTATTCAGTGTGCTTTTTTAAATTTCCGATTTTTTTAATACTTCCGAATTCTTCCAGTGAGTTCAATTTTTTGTTTTGATTTTTTTTTGAATTTCATTTACTGGTGAGCTTTTTTATTTCTATTTTTTTTCTTGTGCTTTTCTGGTTTTCCCATTTTGTTTACTCGCAAATTCTTTCAGTCTATTCAAATTTTGGCCCTCGATTTTTGCTTTCATTTTTTGAATTCTCCAAGTATCTATTGGTGTGCTTTTTTCCTTTTTCAAATTTTCCTATTTTTTCTGTTTTGGTTTTTTGAATTTTTTTAATGTTTTTTTCCTCATTGTTTTCATTTTTATTGCAGCCAACGAAGCAGGCTTGCTATAATTTCGTAACGAAGTACGATAAATTGCAGCCAACGAAGCAGGCTTGCCACAATTTCGTAACAAAGTACGAATAATATTGCAGCCAATGAAGCAGGCTTGCCATAATTTTGTAACGAAGTACAAATAAGTAATATTGCATTCAACGAAGCAGGCTTGCCATAATTTTGTAACGAAGTACAAATAAGTAATATTGCAGTCAACGAAGCAGGCTTGCCATAATTTTGTAACGAAGATGATGAATATTGCAGCCAAGGAAGCAAGCTCATTACAATTTGTGCATCATTTCAGATGATTGTAAAAAAAATGAATAAAAATATAAAAAGTAATTCGGCTATTAAATTGCAGCCAAAGCCAAGAATCAGGCTCTCCATAATTTTCTAATGGAGTATGATGATTTGCACCAAAAAAGGGTGATGTGTCTAAATTGTTGATATTGCAATTGATAAAACATTTTAAAAACTGAAAAAATTTTGAAAACTCAAAGTACATGAAACGGTGTAGGCAAGCTATGAATTTTGTAAATATTTCATAAAATTGTCAAAATTCAAGAACTTGACAAATCCTAAAAACTAGAAAATTCCTGCCGAACTTGGAATCTTTTATATGAATGCAATTAAATTTTAATTTTATGAAACAGTATTCCTACCTCAGAAAAACTAGAAAATTTGATAAATTTGGTTATTGTAGGGAACTAGAAAATTTGAAAAAAATGTCAAATTCAAGTGAAAGAAAAATGTTAGAAACTAACCAGTTATGAAAAGGAAAAACATCTAAATGTGAAAACGTTAAAAAGCTTGGGAAAAAAATGAAAAAGTAGTTGACTATTTAAAAATATGAAGATTTTGAAGAACAAAGAAATTTAATGAAATGGAATTTCATAAAATCGTCAAAATTAAAAAAATTGACGATTATAATTAATCTAATTTTAATTTGACAAAATTTAATGAATTTAGAAATTTGGAAAAAACTAACAATGTTAGAAAAATAAAACAAAATTAATTAAAAAATGGTGGATTTTGATAAACAAAAACTTATTAGTTGGAACTGGTAGCAGTATAGGGAAAAAATTAAAAATAAGTGGCAATAGTTGATCAAATTTGAATTTGATTGTTTTAAAAAAATTTAAATACCTACCTACTTGAAAAAATAGTGAATTTATTCTAAAACTTCAAAAAACTGACAAATTTAAAAAAATTGAGTACTCAACTGTAGTACCTACACTTGATGGTTTTTAAAAAAATTATGACTTAAAAAAGTAGCAAAACTTGAAAAACCAGAAAATGAAAAAAGAATTTGAGCAACTAGCACGTAGGTACATACGAGCAAGCAGGAACTGAGAAATTTGCAGCTAATTTTTTTAAAATTAGAAATTTTAATAGATAAATTATTTTAAAAAATGGACAAAATTTAATTGAAGGTTTACTGCATAGTCATCGAAGTAGACTTGTCATTATTTTGTAAGTATGTTTTCACCCTTTGAAATAGGCTTTCGTATGTTTTATTAGATTAAAAATATTCAGTCATTTGGTGCGAATGTAACAAAAACAAAAATGAACGGTAAAGAAGAATTAATAGAACCATTGTTGCAAATTTCATCTACTTTAATTTTAGAAATCAAAAGCTACGCACACTGTTAGAGCTGCGCTAGCGCAGGTGTCTAGTTTTAAAACAAATTATATTTGAGCACCTTCTTAAAGAAATGACTTTCGCCACCAATCCCTAAATCCCGACCAAATACATTATAATTTTGTATTCAAGTTAGAAAGAAAGTAATCCTTGGAAATTTCACTAGCTCAGTTTTAGCACCTCCAAAGTTTTAGGTATCTGAAAATAAAAGTAAAAAAAAAAAATTAAAAAAAAAAACGGTTCATGTACCTACTTGTTGAGAGAGTTCGCGATAGAAGGAAATATAATTTTATCTATAACTATCACTGAATAATTTCCTCTTATTCATTTTTATTTTTTTCTCGTAACTTTGTTGTTTACTGTATGGTAGTGTAATATTAGATAGATTAGCAGTGATTTTCAATTATTTTGGTTTACGCACTTCTTTTTGTAAACAGTTTTTCTCGCGTACCCCTTGAGGCATCATTGGTTGAAAAATCAAGAACTTAGTACTTAACTTAGCCAGACAGTCATTCGAGAGAGAGAGAGAGAGAGAGAGAGAGAGAGAGAGGTCTTCGCGAAAAAAAAGGAGGAAATTTCAAATAAAATTTGAAAACAGACAACAGTATTAATTATTTTGTGTTATGTATGAGCAATTGAGCATTGAGCGCGGAAGTAGTGTGGAAATTTTTGGAGAAAGCAACATTCCAAAGCTGAAATTTTATTATTTTTCCAATTTTTATTTTTGAGAAGAGGGCTTCAGACTCATTGTATACCTTTTTAAATGTCCCACTGCAAGAACCTATCGCGTAATAATTGTAATATTATGATGTCTATTATGAATTATGGAAGCGAAAATTGATAGCATTATACTCCTGTTGTTATCGAGTACTCCCCCTCTCTTGAGGCACTGCAGCTGATTAAAACTTCAAGGCGTCTTATGATGAAGTTCGTGGTTAGGTTTCATGTTATCAAACTTTGCATTCGTGCCTAATTAGGTACGTGGTTTTTTGTTAAAATTGTACAGTTCAAACAGTCCATTTTTTTTTTTCATCATATGAAGTAGTTAGTTGTGTTTAATATAATATACGTAAATCGTGAATTACTGTTCAAGTCTGAATGTTCCAAACATTTACTCGAGAAAAAAGAACAGTTTTATTTTTTTTTTAGTGGGACGATATTTTTTTTCAATATTTCTGGAATGGATTATAATTGTAAGTACCTGCTGATTTTAATAAAATTAATTCCATGGGGAATAAAGGAGGTTTATATATATTTACATTTTTTTTGTTGAAGGGCTCATCCTGTGAAATATTTCGATTTTCCATTCAAAACGAAAAATCACATCGAGAATGTTCGATCTTCCAAAGAGTATTAAATTGTTAATTTTGATTTGGCTGACAATTTTGTCATCAGTCGGATATTGCAGAATAGCAAATGGTACAATCGTATTGAATTGCAACATTACAACACTTATACAAGGTGTGAATGACGTTAAAAATGTCACCACACCAATATCAGCAGTGAATAGATGTCCTGAAAATTACAAAAACGAAGATATCATTAAAAAATGCGAAAACCTGATAGATTCACAGTTGCCCGCTGGAGAAGTATTATTCATACCAGTCGTAAATAACGATACAAATGTCATTTATTGGAACGAATATTGTGCTACTTGTAATGACGAAAAGAACATAGAAATTTTGCCTTCTTGGCGAGAAGACTGCTGTGTTAATTGTAGTATTGGGTTCTTGAAATCAGAGTTGAATAATACAACTTCACAGTTGCAATGTTCAGCGACTTACTGGCCATTCACTTTAATAGACTTTGTTTATCCTAATTTAGCGTCTAAGAGGGCAAAAAAAATCAATGAACCATTGAATAGGTGTCAGTATATTAGCAAGAATGGAAAAGTTTGCACGAGGCCATGGTTCCTCATTGAAGGGTTTGATTTCATATCCGGTAAATATGGTGAAATTGTTTTGGACGAGGGGCCCTCAAAAATTGGAATCGAGATCGAAGACCTACACGTTCAACGAGGAGAAATCAATAACCTAATTTTCATATGCGGATCAGATGGTAATTTTTATAAAATTAGTTATCATTGGTTCAAAATTTTTATCATTATTGTGTCAGTAATTCTTTTATCTATTTACCTGGTTATTAATTTTAATGAGGAGTATTTGAAAAACTTTTTTAACAAAATTGTATACTGTTATTCGATCGGATTAATCATAATGTATCTTTTTTCCCTTTTGATGCGTTTTACGCTTCCCCAATCGTGTCTGTTTTCTACTTTAGAGCTTCTTTCCAGGTGTTTTATTTATTCTTGGACTATGATATTTAACTTGGAATTTTGTCGTCTGATTTATTGCACATATAGAAAACGCAAAGTATCCGTAAATGCTCAGCGTAAAAGGTTCCTAATTTACTGTTTCTTTGGATTTGTCTTGCCTGTGTTAATACCCGTAATTTATTTTTATCTCTTATTAATGTATAAAAATCCTTGTTTACCAGTATCGGGTTATTTCGTTCTGCCATGCAAATATTTCAAAAATTCGATTCCGGAAATTTTTTGGAACAAGGTTTTAGTAAAGGGCTATGTTTGGAGTTTTTTATACCTGGTACCCGGTTTATTTCTGCTACAAGCTTGTGTATTCATTTATATCACCAAATGGAATTCTACTAATGTAAGATCGACTGCGAACAGAAATGATTTAGTTGTTCTTATTAAAATGGCGTACGTTGCTGGGGTGTATTGGATATTCTGTATAATTCATTCTAAATTAAGCGAATCAAATAATTTAAAACCGATCAAGGAGTTTTCATATTTCTGCTCACATTTGCAAGGTATTTTCGTGTTTTTTGCCTTTGGGTTCAAAAAAACAATGCTAAATAAGGTATGGAATACGTGCCACTTTTGTAAAGGTGTAACCACCGAGACGTTTCAATGTTGTACAGAATTCATCGTGGTATCCGTACAAACGCAGTCTTCGCGTTCTACACAACTACACAAGGATCTTTCGAGAGAACAGAATAGTACTTGATATTGTAGATATTTTTAATCGAAAATGCGATATACTGGTAAAGTATATACGAAAATGTGAATGTTTGAATATTATAACATTTTGAAGTTCGATCTTTTTATTTCATATAGAAGAATTGGAAAATTTTGGGATTTAACTTTTCTACTTCAACTTTTTTAGTTCTTGAAAAATTTTGAGATACCTACATAAATAGTTATTATAACGTTAGTGATTTTTAAATTCACGATGTCAAGCGGAGCCTAAAATTGCATAAATCCAGAAAAAAAAATTTCGGACCAAACCTTAGCGTTTCCTGATTTTTCAGGAGATCTCCTATTATTTCAAAGGTTCTACTGATTTTCTGAAATTTTTTTTCATTTTTAGCAAAAATCTTGTAATTTATGAAAAGTGTTATGAACTTAAAAAAAACAAAAAAAGGGTGCAATTTTTTAAATAATTCATCAACTTCAATTTTAATTTATTGTTCTTTTTTGAGTTCATTTTGTTTTTTCAGCATTATGTCAATTTTCGATATAAAATTCGAGTTTATATTTTACACTTTTATTTATTCGTTTCCTTCAAAAAAAGAAAAAGAAGGGGAAAAAACACCTGAATCTACTACTTTTTTTATTGAAAACTCCTGAAATCGACGACTTTTTCATGGAAATTCATTTCTCCTGAACCTCCAGCTTTTTTCGAATTTCAATTTGGCAACGCTATCAAGCCTTATTCTAAGGGTGTGAATCGCCAAGTCTGGCGATCTTCTGTGCGACAAATTTTTGTATGTTTTCTTGAGAATGAATTTTTATTTTGTTAAAGTTTTTTAGTTTTGATAAAAAATAGCAAAAAATTCAAACTGAAAAAAAAAAAATTGAAAGAAAATGTTTTTTTTTTTTTCTCTTTCAGTCTTTGTATCATGGACGATGTCTCAGGTGTCCTTGCAAACATGTTCTCGAACCTTTTTTTTGAAGCATTTAATTGGGGCTCAGCTCCCAAAACTGATAAAAATGACAGGTTAGGTAATAGGTGTCTTAGAAAATTGAAATATCATGCCAAATATGTGCTAATATTTCATTCACATTAATTAAAAGTTGTCTTGGTTTTCAAAAAATGATTTTTTTTTAGAAATTCTACCACAAATTCATAGATTTTTCAATACTTTACAGTTTTTAGGTCTAAATAGTTTGGGCCACCAAATAAATTCTTTCATTCACCTCTCACTCTCACCCCCATCGATCTTTCCCTTTTGCTCTTAGAGCTCATAATCAGAACAGGAATACTAGAAAAATCAGCATTTTTACAGGTTTAAATAATATGTGAAGTTATTGCTAATTTAGTAATCTACTCTAACAATGATTACATCTTGGTTCCTTTAATCTAGACCCCGAATACTTATTCAAAAAAATTAAAATGTATCTGAAAATAAAACAAAACCCATCTTCTATCTATTGATGATTGAAACTGCCAATGAAGTGCTTTAATTTCCTAATACCCATAAGAATTCGGGAAAAATGACAATGAATATCATTATATTTATGCTTCCGTTGTTAACTTTTCGTGTATTTCCCCTCAAACGCACCACAGCTTATTAAAATAATTGCAAGGCGTCATAATGGTACGGATAGATAAGTTCAAAGCTTTCCCGTGTAGCAATCGACATTTATGTCGACAAAATTCTGACACATTTTTTTCCCGGTTAACGATGAATTAAAAATGATATATGAGATTTAAAGTAATGTTCTATGTTAAACATAACTGTTCAATCAAAATTTTTGAATTTTTCTCAGTATTTTCCTGTAATTTAGAAAACATTGTTTTTCTACATAGACAAGTCGATGTAAAAATCGATACTCGATAAACGCATCTACGACTATGTCGACATTTGCTGCCAATTAAATTTACAAATTTTATATCCAAAAAGAACTAAAAACAATTAATAGGAACATTTTAAGCTGAGGAATAAACAATTTTTGAAAGCATCACAAAATTTTCTCATTTTTAAAAAATTTTGAATAATACAAGTACTTGTCGAGTTATTATCGAATAATGCATCGACTTCACTGTCGACAGTGTCGACCAGAGGAATTTTAAGTCGAGTTAATGTCGATCTAATTGTTGAGGATCGAATAATGCATCGACTTGACTGTCGACGTCTTGAGGGTGATTTTGATACTCGCAGATAAAGTGTGTTATGAATTAGTACATAAGGCTCTAAGAATTACCTCTTTGTTAGTTGGACACACATATGTCCAGCTACGAAGGTGACCTCAATGCCGCATATTTGACAAACTGTCGAAGTGTTGGCTTGAACACTATTTTTGGTTTAATTTTATTACATATACCTCTAATTATTGAATATTTGAACTTAGCATTTTTTTCAACATCTCAGCATTGAAAATATCGATGTGGATGTCGATATAAGTGTCGACACATCGAAATCGGCCACTTTTCGATCGTACATGTCGACACGATTGTGGATGGTTTGTCGAGCTTATTTTGGACATGTTTGTCGACCGTCCAAATATGGCTCGACATGTCGACGGTCGACAAATGTGTCGATAATAACATCGACAAACCATCCAAAATCGTGTCGACATGTACGATCGAAAAGTGACCGATTTCGATGTGTCGACATTTATATCGAAATTAGCATCGACGTTGCTACACGGGTTAAAGAATGAAGTTCGTGATTAGGTTTCATTTTGTCAAATTTTGCATACGTGCTTAATTTGGTACCATACATAGTTTTTTGTTGAAACTGTATAGTCGAAACAATCTAATTTTTACACGATTTTAAGTAGTTGTGTCTATCGTATAAAATGTGAATTACGTTCATTTCTAAAAGTTCCAAACATTTACTCGAAAAAAAGAACAGTTTTATTTTTTCAGTGTGACGATATTTTTTCCCATATTTCTGGAATGGCCTAATAATTGTAAGTACTTGTCAATGTAAATAAATTATTTCCATCGGGAACGCAGGGTGATTTTTGTTGAAGGGCGCATCTTGTGAAATACTCGTATTTCAATTGTCGATACCTAACAAAAAATCATATCGAGAATGTGTGTTTTTCCGAAGAATAATGAACTGTTGGTTTTGATTTGGCTGACAAGTTTGTCATCAGTTGGATGTTTTAGAATGGCAGAGGATACCATCGAATTCAATTGTAACATTACAACACCTATACACGGTGTGAATGGCGTTAATAATGTCACCACATCAATATCAGCAGTGAATAGATGTCCGGAAAATTATGAAAACGAAGATATCATTAATAAATGCGAAAATCTGATAGATTCAAAGTTGCCCGCTAGAGAAGTATTATTCACGCCGGTCGTAAATAACGTTACAAATGTCATTTATTGGAACGAATATTGTGCTACTTGTAATGACGAAAAGAACTTGAAAGCTTGGTCTTCTTGGCGAAAAGACCCCTCCTGTGTTGATTGTAGTATTGGGTTCTTGGAATTAGAATTGAATAATGCAACGCCACAGTTGCAATGTTTGATGAGCGCTTGGCCGATTAGTTTGATAAATTTTGTCTATCCTAATTTAACAGAATTTGTTTTAAATGGTATTAACGCACCATTATTCGAGTGTCAGTTTATTAAAAGACATGGAAAAATGTGCCTAAAACAAGAGTTCATTATTGAAGGATTAAATTTTATATTCGGTGTAAATGGTCGAATATTTCGATAAAAAAATTGTCCGACGACGAAATCATGATTAATGACGAATACGTGCTACTAGAAGACTCAATCAATAGCCTAATTTTAGTTTGCCAATCAGATGGAGAATTAAATGGAATTAGTTATTACTGGAGCAAAGTTACGATTATGATTATCTCGGTAATTTTTTTATCTATTTATCTGGCTATTAATTTTAATAAGGAGCATTTTAAAAACTTCCCCAACAAAATTTTGTACTGTTTTTCGATCGGATTAATGATAATGTACCTCTTTTCCCTTTTTAACTTTTTGGTATTTGACCAATCGTGTTTCTTTAATACTTTAGACATGTTTTCAAGGTTTTTCATTTATTTTTGGTATATAGTATTCAACTTTGAATTTTGTCGTCTGATTTATTGCACATTTAGAAAACGCCAAGTATCTGTAAATGCTCACCCCAAAAGGTTCTTTGTTTACTGTTTCATCGGATTTGTCCTGCCTGTGGTATTCCCAGTGGTTTTTTTTTTATCAGTTATTAATGTTCGAAAATCCTTGCCCACCTATATTGGGTTATTTCGTTCTGCCATGCAGATATTTCGAAAATTCCTTTTCGATGTAATTAATTAAACCTAGATAGATTAATTTTTTTTGAAGTAGGGGTACCCAATTCTTTCAGGTTCATAAGGTTGACAGAAAATACCTAATTCTATGAAAATACAATTTTTTATCAGCGAAATAGTACCTATATAATCAAGGGTTTTCTTTTCTTTTTTACCACGCTTTTATTAGCTTGGTATGTATATATGTATGTATGTATGTATGTATGTCTCATGGAACCAAATGTATGTTTTCGACCAATCCTCTCTCATTTAATATTTTACTGGAATTGAAAGAACATAGTGCTCACTTTAGGGGTTTTCGAGGTCGCTGAATTCGATTTTCGAACTCAAATTTACCCCCGACCCCAAATTGAGCCCCTATGAGTGGGTTCAATTTTGAAAATTTCAGAAAATCACAACATTGGTATCGAAATGTAGGTTTTCGAGGTCGCTGAATTCGATTTTCGAACTCAAATTTACCCCGACCCCAAATTGAGCCCCTATGAGGGGGTTCAATTTTGAAAATTTCAGAAAATCACAACATTGGTATCGAAATGTAGGTTTTCGAGGTCGCTGAATTCGATTTTCGGACTTAAATTTACCATTGACCCCAAATTGAGCCCCTATGAGGGGGTTCCATTTTGAAAATTTCAAAATTCACAACATTGATATCAAAATGTTGGTTTTCGAGGTAGCTGAATTCGATTTTCAAACTCAAATTTACCCCCGACCCCAAATTGAGCCCCTATGAGGGGGTTCAGTTTTGAAAATTTCAGAAAATCACAACATTGGTATCGAAATGTAGGTTTTCGAGGCCGCTGAATTCGATTTTCGGATTTAAATTTACCCTTGACCCCAAATTGGACCCCTATGAGGGGGTTCCATTTTGAAAATTTCAAAATTCACAACATTGATATCAAAATGTTAGTTTTCGAGGAGTAAAACTATGAAATTAAAATATTTTCAACGACAAAAAGAGTTAAATAAAAATGTAAAAAAATTTTAAAAAACCACGCTTTTATTTAAAGTTGGTCACTTTGTAAAATGTTATTCATAGGGAAAGAGTAATGCCTTAAAAAACAAAAAATAAAATTTACTTGAATACAAAAATGTGTCATGAAAATTTTTTTTTCAAAAATTTTAATGATGAAAAGCGTGGTGGGGTGTGCGAGGAGCAAACGAATACCTTTTCGATTAACGCCCCACCACGATTTTCATCATTAAAATTTTTGAAAAAAAAATTTTCATGACACATTTTTGTATTCAAGTAAATTTTATTTTTTGTTTTTTAAGGCATTACTCTTTCCCTATGAATAACATTTTACAAAGTGACCAACTTTAAATAAAAGCGTGGTTTCTTAAAAAAAAAATTTTCTTCTTTTTTTAACGCAATGTCCAGCTGCTGAAGGCTACAGAGAGTTTTAGTTAATTTGTATACCATTTTATTATCAAAGTAACATTTTTTTTTTTTACGTGTCACGAAATTTTTTTAATAATTGCTCGCGTAATTCATTAAATTAATTATTGCTGACTACGAATTTTAATTTTTATATGTAATAAGTACGAATTATGATTTTACTTACGTGTTGCGAAAAATTGTTATTAATTGTTCACTTAATTCATTAAATTAATTATAATTACGAATTTTAATTTTTATAATACGAATTAGGATGTTACTTACTTAAGTTTTCTAACAATCAAGTAAATCAATATTTCATACCCATGTATTTTTCATTTTAATTAAAGTACTTATGCTTCAATTTTTCTAACCTCACATCTCAATTTAGTCTTCACTTTGTTGAAATTTTTGTACCAATAAAAATTTCAAAGTAGTCTTACTTTTTTTTACTAAGTACTTTAAGTATTTACACCTACAAACATTCGCTATTATTATTTGATTATTGATAATTTGTTCAGCGTTTTTAAAATTTTTAAAGTACGTAATTTGGGCTCTATGCCTGTATGGTCGATTAAAGCTCGCTTATTCCATTAGTAAGTCAGATGTAGTGGTTCTCATTTAATTGTTGAACTCAAGAAGACATAGCCGGCGAACTAGGTGTAGCGAGCGTGCTTTCGCTACACATGTGAGAGCTTCAGCAACACATGACAGAGTTTTACAGCAACACATACAGCAACACAGGTTGCTGCAAATTTTCAAATTTTTCAAAATTTATTTCGCGTGTAGTTAAATGCAGAAAACGCAAATTTTTTCATTCAAAACCGTAATTTTTGAAAAATTTTCGCCCTCGCTGCGCTCGGGCAACATATTGTTTTCTCTATGATTTTTAGTAGGGATAGCGAAGCTGATAATTTTCAGTCATTTTAATAGAAAAAAATCAATACCTATTCTCACATATTTTATATTAAAAAAAAAAAAAAGAAATGGGCTAATTTTAGATTATTTAAAAAAAATATTTCCACATATTTTAGATTTTAAAAAAAAAAATTCTACACATACTTTAGGTTTTAAAAACGTTGCTATACTTACTGGGGTGGAGCAAAAATCAAAAATTTTCGATTTTCAAAATTTAATACCGTGGAAAAGTGACGTCTTGGGGAGACATGAAAAACGAAAAAAAAAAAATTTTTCAAATCGAATAATATCTTCCGATCGCGCAAGAGCCCTCAAATTTTTGAAAATTTGCAAAAAATCAAAATTTGAAAAAAAAATCCAAAATGTTACAGAATAAGTTTTATGCCTTTGGTTGGCAAGTATCATCGTTATTGATATTTTTTGAAAAAAAAATCCAGAATTCATCAGATCATCGCATTTATGATTATTAGACATTAAAAAAATGTCATATTTTACGTTTTTAAAAAAAATATTGAAAAAAATAGATTAAAAATTGAGAAAAAATTTTTTGTTATTAAAATGGGTTCAACATACACAGTTTTGCCCAAAAAGGCAATTTACAGAGATTTTTCATCTTTTTCGTACCTTTGAGAATTTTTCAAAAACTACGAAAAATTGAAAAAAATGAGGAAAATTATGGTTTCTGAAAATGAAGGGAAAGATGGAAAATCGTCGTAAATTGTCTTTTTGGGCGAAACTGTGTTTGTTAAACCAATTTTAATTATAAAAAAAATTTTCTCAATTTTTAATCTATTTTTTTCAATTTTTTAAAAAAAACGTAAAATATGACATTTTTTTTAATGTCTCATAATCATAAATGCGATGATCTGATGAATTCTGGATTTTTTTTCAAAAAATATTAATAACGATGATAATACTTGCCAACCAAAGGCATAAAACCCATTTTGTAACATTTTAAATTTTTTTTTCAAATTTTGATTTTTTGCAAATTTTCAAAAATTTGAGAGCTCTTGCGCGATCGGAAGATATTATTCGATTTGAAAATATTTTTTTTGTTTTGTTTTTCATGTCTCCCCAAGACGCAACTTTTCCGCGATATTAAATTTTGAAAATCGAAAATTTTTGATTTTCTCTCCACCCTAATACTTGCCTATTTTTCAATTTTTGATTTTTTTTTTTTTTTTTTTTTTGATACTCCGAACAAGAAAAAAATCAAAATGATTACTTTTTCTGAATTTTCAACACTTGTAGGTTCATAAACTATAAAAATCTCGAAACCAAAAAAAATGGCCTTCCATCTTTGGCGCTTTAGTGTACAGAATTAAGCTTTGTTGATTTTTTTTTTCAAAATAAAGGTAGGTACACTTTTCTTCGCATTTTTTAGCCTCCCCTCCCGTTAGCATTGATCCCCTCCAAATATATTCAGCTACAGCAACGCATGTGAAAAATTCAGTTCGCCGGCACTGCAAGAAGAAGTTTATTTTTTGAGCAAAATTTACATCCGCATCTTCGCTGAAGGGCATTATCAGACGATAGATTAAAAACAAATATAGGAAAGCTGGCATAGATATTGTATACTTAGGTACCTATATAGGAATTCGCAGATGAACACGTGGCCGCCCTGGCCGAATTTTAGAACTCATTGCTCATTATCGCCCATTTATGAAGACTGATAAGACAACCGCATCGTCGTCGTCTTAAGTACTCGTATTTCAATGCTAACACGTAATCCACGTACATTTATGTATAATGGTTTCCTTCTTGGTATTTTAAAATTTACTTCCATCAGTTACGAAGGTGCAGTCAGAAACACCAGCAACGTTTTTTCTTTCTTAGTCTTTCACGTAAAATCACACGAGTTTAAAATTAACATGTTGATTAGAATGAATTGAATTTCGCGATGTGTTGTGTGCCAGTTGAAAATGATTTTATGTAAGTGCAACAGCATTCTAATTCCGCGTTATCGAATCCATCGCCATGGAATTAGAATTTCCTTCCACTTTAGATGAAGCATATCCCAGCCACGCTCCAAAAACATTATACTGTCAATATGGCCGAAAAAATAATACCGTATGCTCGGAAGGCGACTTCCTGATCGAAGGTCGAGACTTCACATACCTCGAAAATGGGGAAATTTTCGATCTGCAAAATAACGTCACTTTTCAACGAGACACGTATAGCACCGAAACAGGCTCACCTCATATGATTTTCCTTTGCGGGCAATCCCATCTTGGTTTCGACATTCGAAGGACTAATTACGAAGTGATACTTTCTTGTACCTCGATCTTGTTCCTTTTGCTTTACTTGAAAACCGACGTGAGTAAAGAGAACCTCAAACGATTCCAAAATAAAGTCCTGTATTCGTACTCGATCACTTTGATAATGCTATATTTATCATTCATAGGTAATATTTTGACCACTGCGTGTATTTTATGGTACATACGTAAAATATTGCGAATTTGTTATTGCTTATGGGCTGTCTTGATGTCATTCGAGTTCTGGAGAGTGACATATTATACGTTAAAAAGTCGAAAAATATCGACCCAAGGTCAAAATAAAAGATACTGGGTGTATTGCTTTTTCGGTTACATTTTACCTTTAATTTTCGCCGTATTTTTCTATCTAAGTAAATTAAAAGAAATGAATAACTGTCCTCGAGTGCATGGTTTTTGGAAAGCACCCTGCCCTGTCCTGCTCACTGGTAAAGTAACCGTGTACGTAATTTGGCAAGTGATTAGATTCATCACGTTCACGATTTTGTTGATTGTTTTACTCATCCAAGTGGGTGTGTTCGTTTATTTTGATAAATATCGTCGTATTCAGTCTACGAATAATGTCAATCGAAACTATCTCCTGGTGTTGATTAAGATGGCCTATATGATGGGCATTTATTGGATGATTTTCGTGTATTTCCTAATCCTAGTTCCTCAGAGTTTTCGTTGGCACGATACTATAAGGAAAGTAATCGATGCTGTGTTTTTATACTCGCACGGTGTATTTATGTATTTTGCATTCGGAGTTGAGAAAGATACGTTGGCGAATTGGTGGCAAAAGTGTGGCAAAATGAGGTCTGTTGTAGGTGATTTTTTTAGAAAAGAGTCGAAATTGGAGTATCAATTGAGGCGTGTTCCTGTTCGAAATGGTAGCACTGGTGAGGTGACACCGACTGATTAATTGTGTGAGATTTTACTTCCATGTAAGTTTTTGGCCAATTTTGATAAATTTTCTTTAGGAAGGCACGAATTTGAAGATTTTCGGACCGGCGTGGAATTTAATACGAGTAGAAAATGTTGAAGAAATTTCAATGTGAAAAAACACTGGAAAATGGTGGAAAAAATTACGCCTTTGCACAAATAAAATTTGAAAAATTGCCTTCTTATTGGAGCATCGAATGAAATTTCAAAAGAAAGTGTTTCAAAAATGACAACAAAAAGAAATACTTTCAAACAAAATTACCTAATAAAAATTTATTTTTTTGAAGAAAATTGAAAAATTCTGGTTGAAATCTTGAATACTGAGAAAAATAAAAAATACAGAAATATACAATAATTATTATATAAAAATAAATTTCTTAAAATTTATTTTTAGAACCCGAAATTTTCAAATTTTTTTCAATTACTTCTATTTAAAACAAAACCAAAAAATATCTATAGATATTCAAAGTTGAGAAGATTGTATAATTTATCTTTCGTATGAGTATTTTTTAATTTATTGGATTTGATTTACAGTTTTTTCAATTTTTTTATTTTTGATTGATGATGAATTTTTACATTTTTCTTAGTTTTCAGTTATTTTAATTTTTTCCTCATTTCTTCCACTCTTAATTTTGTCTAATTCCTTCAATTTTTGATTTTTTTCAGTTTTCAGGCATTCACAATTCACTTCAATTTTTAATTTGTTTTCTATTTTTTCACATTTTTGGATTTCAAGTTGTATTTCATTTTTTAGCCTCTTCCCCATTTTGACTTTTTAAATTAGGTACTTAGTTTTGATTTTTTAAATTTTAGTTCACTTACAATTTTACTTCAATGTTTATGAATTTTCAGCTTTATCCAATTTGTAATTTTTCTTCATTTTTGACGTTTTGAATTTTTCTGAAACTCATAATTTTTTTTGTACTCAAATTTTCGGGTCGAGTTTTCAATGTCTTTTCAATTCTCTGTTATTTTCAGTTTTATCTCAACTTTTTCTCATTTTCCTCAATATTTTTTGAATTTTTCCGAAATTTTATCATAGTATATGCTTTTACAGAGACCAAAATAGGAAAAAACGACACCAAAATCCGACCCAAAATTCCGACCCAAAAATCCAACAGTTGGGTTAGGTTAGGTTACATTAGGTTAGGTTTGGATGACTTAAAAAAACTTGGAAAATTTTTAATAAATTCGATATTTTGGACATTGTGTCAGACATTTTGAAACTTGTAAATTTTTTTGAAATTTTATGACTTTTAGACATTTTTTAGACATTTTGTCAAACATTCTGAAACTTTGAAATTTTTTTTTAAATTTTGACTTTTGTTACCTCAAATTTTTAATATTTTATTAGACTTTTTTGATTTTTAAATTTCTATGGAAATTAATATTCGTGACTTTTTTTATTAAGTATTTTAGAAATTTTTAAAATAAATGTTATGACTTTTGGGCTTTTTGTCAGACATTCTGAAACGAAATTTTTTTTTATTATACACTTTTTACCTATTAGATTTTTAAATTTTCCCATGGAAATTAATTTTTTATCACTTTTAGACATTTTGTCACAGATCACAGAATAAAAGCATATTATTCATAACTTTTTGTGAACTATGAAACAAAACTGAAGTTTATTTATAGCCTTAAAAATTAAAATTAATAAGACGAGCTTAATTTAATGAGCCCAATCTTGGGCAAAGGCCTCCTTCAACCGAGCCCATTCGGCTCGGTCTTGCGCCACCCTACAGTAATGCTTATTATATCCCAGAAAATGGACTATTTCGTCGTCTCACCTCGCCTTTTGCCTGCCTGGCTTTCTTTTGCCATTGGGGTGCCAGTGCGGCAGAGAGTAGCCCCATCTGCTGTCCTCCACTCGAGAGATGTGGCCTGCCCAGGACCATTTACATCTTCTCGCTTCACAGACGACGTCTCTCATGCCTTTCAATTTATTTCTGAGGGTTACCGTTTTCATCCTTTGTTTCCTCGATGTACCTACTACCTAGCATTGACCTCACCATCGAATTTTGGGTTGTTTTGAGCCTATTACGTAATTTATGGCTTAGGGTCCATGTCTGAGCCCCATACGTCAACACAGGGAGAACGCAACTAT
This sequence comes from Balanococcus diminutus, assembly GCA_959613365.1. NCBI lineage: Eukaryota > Metazoa > Arthropoda > Insecta > Hemiptera > Pseudococcidae > Balanococcus > Balanococcus diminutus. The sequence goes on along the minus strand of OY390716.1, from coordinate 57,291,276 downwards.
TAAAGAGTGAGGCTTTGAGTTCATTTCTATAAGGTTTTTTACTAAAATTTTTAGATTTTTTAATGAATCGGCTCATGCAAAAACAGGTTAACTCACATTTTTGAAATTTTACAGGAGACGAAAAAAACGTTTCACGGCGAAACGAAAACAGGGACACCCGGTATGAATGTGTATATATATGGTATTTTCGATGAGAAAAACAATGGCGGTGTCAGTTTTTACGTATGTGTTAGTATTGGTCAGATAATTCGGTTTTAAAATTGGCAGATATCAATTTTTCTTCAAAAAAACCTCTCTGGGCAACATTTTTCTGAAAAAATTGTCAAAATTGTTTTGTAGGATGACAAAATTCACGTTATACCTACAACAAAAATTACGAAAATTAAATAGGTATTTATTAAAAATGTTTTTGCGAAAAAAAAATTGGACTTAACCTGTTTTGATGTAAAAAAAAACGTCGTACGCATTTTTTTGGCATAACGGGTCGACGGATCGGGCCAATATTTTTGCTGTAGATGCGTCTTGGTGTAGTAGTGTCAAAACCACAAAAAAGTGATTTTGCCAAAAATGGTGACTTAACCTGTTTTTGCATGAGCCGATTCAAATTTCCATGGAAATTAATATTCGTGACTTTTAGACATTTTGTCACAGAGTAAAAGCATAATATACTATGTTTCATACTTTCAAACGTGGTGTGGAAATAGAGCCAACCAGGGGTTTTTGATTATTTTCATGCTTTTCATTTTTTAATGCATTTTCAATTTGTTTTGAACTTCTTCAATTTTTAGTGATTTTTAACATTTGATTTTAATTTACCTATTATTTTTTTCTGAGTTTCTTGTTTTTTTTTTGTTTTTTTTTTCTTGTAGAGTATCTTCCAGTTTTTTGATATCCATCTTTTGAATAATTCCACAAAATATACGACAATTTTTTTCAAATTTGATGTAGTTCTTCACATAATTTGAAAGAATTCCATTGAATTTAAAAACTTTGAAAAAATGCGTTTGTTTCGATTCAGGATTTATTATGAAATTTATTTCTCAACAAAATTATTAGATAATGAAGAAATTGTTTCTCAAACCATTTTTTTTAAAAATTTGGTTTTGAAAAAAATTGAGATAAATTTGTCTGTCACTTAAACAAAATTTAAAGAAAAATTCTCATGAAAAAAAAAATTGAAAAATTAGTTTTTCAAATAAATTGTTGCTTAAACAAAGTTGTCTGAGAATTGTGTTTTATGAGAATTTCAATAAATTCAAAAAAATTCTTTCAAGAGCAAAATTTGAAAGAATTGTGATCCAAAAAATTGAGAAATAATTTTTGAATAAAATTTGTGAAATGTGTTTCTCAAAAAAAATTATTTATTTGAAAAAATTGTAAAGAATTTTGAAAGAATTATTGAAAAAAATCGCTTTAAACCGAAATTATGAAGAAAAGACGTAACCAATTTGAAAAATTGGCCCTAGAAAAAATTTTCAAGGAAAGTTTTTTCATTATTTTGATTTAAAAAGTAATTTTCAAATTTTGTCTCAAACAGTTTATACCTACTTTATTCAAGTAAAATCTGAAAAAATGTTCTCTTGCAAAATTTATTTTTCAAAAAAATTTTAAAAAATTTTGAGTATTCGAAAAAGGAAAATTTGTTTTCAATTCCAATTTTTCAAGAATTTTATTTGGAGAACTTTTGGATGAAGTCCAAGCAAAAATTATTAAAAACCAAATATGTTGAAAAAGCTTGAGTAAGGATGTACTTTATAACAAAGTTTGAATCAAGTTGCCCGAACAAAATTTAAAAAAATTTATGCTGGAAAAAATTTAATAGTTTGTGTTTTATAACAAAATCTGAAAAAATTGTATTCAAAGAAAATGTAAAATATTGGTTTCAAAAAAAAAAAAAAAACCAACTGAAAGAATAATTTATTTTAAATTTTGTTTCAAAAACTTGTTAATTTTTTCAAACAAAATTAGAAAAAAAAATTGTTGAAAAAAAATTTATAGGTAAATTTGATACCTACCTATTATGTACTCGTATTAGCAAAAAAAACTTGCTTTTATAGAAAATGTAAAAAAGTTATTCCTGGAAAATATTGCAAAAAGTATTTTTTCAAAATCTTGCTACTCAAAACTAATTTTTCAAATTTTGATTTCAAAACTAAAATTAAAAAATTTGTCATTTTCAAAATTATGAAAGTATGGAATTTTTTTCAAAAACTAGTTTTCTCAAACGAATTCTGTTGTCCGGAACAAAATTTCTAAAATCAATTCTTCTTTAGAAATCAGTGTTTTTAATTTCGTTTCAAATGAAATTAAAATTTCAAAAATTCATGTTTTATAACAATTTGAAAATAAAAAATTTCTGAACAAAATTTTTATTTACGTTGGGAGACGATTCTAGATTTTTTTGTCGCCATCGTTTTGATAATCCCGGTCTCAGGAGTTCCTAACTTACACAGTGGCTTGTTATATTTTATAGCATTGGTCAGTTTAATTACTTATTTTATTGTACTTAATATGTGTTTGTGTCAACTTGTCAAGTTTATATTATTTTTTTATTTTTTTTTAAATGTTACCATTTATGCATCTACCTACATCTACCTACCCTAGGGTGGCCCTTATTTTTCGAATTTTGGAAATGTTGTCGGGACGGGGGTCAATTGGTGACATTTTGGTAGAAAATAATTCCCTATTTTTTATTTTTCCTCTAACTGAATTTTAAGCCGTTTCTCAGGGGCCCCCAAATTTAAAAAAATCAAAAAAATAGAAAAAATAGAACATTTTGAAATTTTTTGAAAATTTTTAGCAAAATGGTCATATAGGAATGGTATTTTTATAAGACAAGACCATTTTTGATGATTTCTTATCTTTACCCCCCTTTTCATGGGACATGAAAAAACGTCATTTTTTACGTTTTTTAAAAAATTTGAAAAAAAATGGCTAAAAATTAAAAAAAAAAAAATTTGAATAAAATGGTTTCAACATACATGTTATCACCCAAAAAGGTCATTTACGGTGATTTTTCACCACTGCCGTATCAGTGAGAATTTTTCAAAAACTATCAAAAATTGAAAAAAATGAGGTTCCCAAAAATGAAGGTAAGGATGAAAAATCGCCGTAATAAATGACCTTTTTGGGTGATAACATGTTTGCTAAAAACATTTTATTCAAAAAAAAAATGTTTCTTTAATTTTTAGTCATTTTTTTCAAATTTTTTAAAAAACGTAAAAAATGACGTTTTTTATGTCCCATGAAAAGGGGGGTAAAGATAAGAAATCATCGAAAATGGCCTTGTCTTATAGAAATACCATCCCTATGACCATTTTGCTAAAAATTTTCAAAAATTTTCAAAATGTTCTATTTTTTCTATTTTTTGATTTTTTCAAATTTGGGGGCCCCTGAGAAACGGCTTAAAATTCAGTTAGAGGAAAAATAAAAAATAGGGAATTATTTTCTACCAATATGTCACCAATTGACCCCCCGTCCCGACAATATTTCCAAAATTCGAAAAATAAGGGCCACCCTAACCTACCCCACCTACCGACCCACCTACCTGGACTTGCCTCACCTAGTTATTTAATTTATATTCCTTTATAATCTTTCATCAGTTCATTTTCACAATATTATTGTACCTAATAAAATTTTGTTAATTTTTTTAGCCTGGTGTTTTCTTTCAATTATCATTACAAATAATTACACACAGGATGATAATTTTTTTACATAGGGTGATAATTTAAAAAATAAAATTAGATAAATAAATTACCTCGATACGATACTTGAGTCATAGAAACTCGATGAGGTGTAAATTTGTTTCCACGTGTAGTGTTGATTTTTTTTTTTTTTTTTTTTTTTTTGTGAACAACCTATCTTATTCATCAACGTGTACGCGTCATTGACTTCACACGCTTACTCTCCCGTGGCAAAATTCAGCTACCGACAAAGTAATAAAAAGCTATAATTTCTTTTACGTACATTTAATGGCACATTTCAACGCATATGTCGCTACGATATATACGAGTACGACATGACTGACACGAGTAGTGACTTCTGTCTCGAAGTCGAACCCTTGCTCGTTGCTTGTTGTCGTTTTCGTCATTTTTCAAAATCTCCACTATATGCCCTGCTCGCCTTGAAGTGAAAATCTCGCTGTGAGAATTTCTTCTACGTAAACTTTTCATCGTATAAATAGCTATATGAGAATCGTATGCCTGGTATAAATTTTAATGGCGCTGTTATACGCGCCCAAAAGTGACGACAAAGTGGTACGTACACGACCACAAAGCAACAGAAAAACCATACGTACTATACTCACGCCAATTTAATAATTTCTTTTCAGTTGCGCGCGTATAGGTGTATTTTTTTACCCCTCTTTCTCACCCTCTCCTTCTGTTCGTTTCGTATAAAAATAGCGTTTGTTTTAACTTTAATGACTAATGAGCTTTAACCAAGTTCATAAATATTAACTCGGCTCGAAACTTTTCTACGGTGCAATTTATTACGGTAATAATTAATTAAGCGAAGAACTTGGGCGCAGTAATGGGGCTCTCGCAAAAAGCCAACTCATAGACTTTTAAATTATACTTACTAGATGGAATTTTCATACCGTGATAATCGCGATGAATAAATCAAGCCATTTTTTTTCCTCCTTCGTCCGCGGAGAGCGACGCGACGCTCGACTTCGAGTCGACTTGGCTAGTATAAAGTAGGATTTTTTTTTTTTTTTTCGTAATCGAACTTTTATCTAAACTGCATCGAGGTTGGGTGGGTTTTCAAAGCGTGCTGCCGAAATCGTAGGCTGTGAGGTGTGGGTTTTGCCTTTGGCAACTGTGTACAGATTCTGTCTAATGTAGTGTGGCAAATTGGAGCACGACTCTGATGTATGAAATATTTCGCTGAAATTCGGAGCTCAGTGGTAATGTCACGAGAAGAAATATGGAGTTGTGTGGTCAGCGTGTGTTTTATGACGTGTGATGTGAGTAGGCGAGCGATGTAATTATTAAGAGTGATGGATCATTCATTAATTCACGTTTTTCATAGTGTAAAGTGGTAAGTGCAGCACCCGGGGCCGATGGGGCTACACCACGGGGAATAACAACTAAGTTATAGGTACATCATAATCATCCTGATTCAGGATCTGCATGATTTTACGTATTTCAAAATTCAAGCTGGATTTTTCCTCATTTTTTGAAAATCGTAATAGTTATAGTTATATAACAGGTTTGTACACGGGGCACGGGGCAACGGGGCAAAACTATGGCGAAGAACTCACTGTTATCATCCTTCAGATTCAAAATATCTATGGATCTTTAGTTTTTATGTTTCAATTGATTTTCAAAAAATTCTAATACCTATTTTCAAATAATTGATTTTTTTTTTAATTCATCATTTTTTTCAATAATTTTATAAAAAGTAAGTGCAGTACACAGGGCGACGGGGCTACACCACGGGGAAGAACTCCCTATTACCTTTCCGAATCAAGATCTGGTTCTTTACATTTCAAGATGGATCTTTTAACACTTTAGGGCATTTATTTCAAATTTTTCTCAAATAAGAAGACCAGCAAAATTTGCATTAAGAAAAAAAATTCAAATAATTAAACGTTCTCAAATCAAACATTAACGAAATTTTAAAATAAAAGAATTCATTGGGAACTGTAACTCTAAAATTATAATTTTTTTGAAAGAAAATTTTGAAAAATTCTCATTTTGAAAAAATTGATAAAAGATGATTCTAAATTTTTTTTTTAAATTACTTTTTTCCACCAAAATTGAAAAAAAATTTAAATGATAAAATTTGAAAATGTTGAACTTTTTAAAAACAGAACTTTTTAAAAACAATCTTCAATAATAAAATTCTGGATAAAATTTGAAAATGTTGATCTTTTTAAAAACAATCTTCAATAATAAAATTCTGAATAAGTATTTATTCTAAAAAATGTTATTCAATTAAATTTTCTATTCCAAAGTTTAAAAATAAATATTTTGGTATTCACCTTTTTTTTTTTTTTTTTTTTTTTTTTGTCAACTCATGTCTCATTTCAACTTTTATTGTAAAAAAATCAAAATTATCTAATCTATCAAGTATCAAGACAGTCATTCATTTCATAATATTTATTTTTGTTTTCAAAAAATTCTAATTAAGTTGATTTTTTTTCAATTTTATAATTTTTTTTTTTCAATTTTAATAGAAAGTTTTTTTTTATTCAGAATCGTTTTTCATCAAATTTTTTTAAATAATAATTTTCCAAATTTCCTTTCTTACTTTAATAATTTTATTTTATATTAAAAATTATTTGTTGAAAATCGTGATTCCCGAGCAGCACAATCGACAAATTATCGAAATAAAAAATCGACAGAATATCGAATTCGATAAAGTGTCGCGTTAGTTCCGCATAAATCGTGAAATTATCTTTCGATATATAGATAGATTATCGACGAATTATAGTTAGTAAAAATTTCGAGATTATAGTAAGATATTTTATCGATAATCTATCTATAATATCGAAAGATAATTTCACGATTTAGGCGGAACTTTCGCGACACTTTATCGAATTCGATATTCTGTCGATTTTTTATCGATTTTTTATTCCGATTTTTCGTCTTTTACTAGCTTTTTTCTATAATTAAAAATCATTAATTAGCATAATTAATACATTAAACTATGCCTAAACACATTATTCATGTTACGGTAAGAGGATCATTTCAGAAAAAGTCAAAAAAAATTATAAAAAATCTGCCACCCGTGGGGCTTGAACCATCTACCTCCTGCATGGTAATCCTCTTCCTTAACCACTATGCCATACCTTATCGTTGAGGAATTAGCAATAAAACGCTTATAATAGGCAGTTTAGTACTTCCAGACGTGTTGGACTTAGAAAAATTTTCACCAATTTGGAAATAATTTCAAATATCGTCACAAAATCGTTGAAAAATCGTTCGACAAATTTCAGATTATTTGTCGATAATGTAGTTTCAAATATCGACACAAAATCGTTGAAAAATCGAATTCGAGGAATTTCATATTACGAGTCGATAATATAGTTTCAAATATCGTCATAAAATCGTTGAAAAATCGAATTCGAGAAATTTCAGATTACGTGTCGATAATAAAGTTTTAAATATCTTCACAAAATCGTTAAAAAATCGAATTCGAGAAATTTCAGATTATTTGTCGATAATATAGTTTTAAATATCGTCACAAAATCGTTAAAAAATCGAAATCGAGAAATTTCATATTACGTGTCGATAATAAAGTTTCAAATATCTTCACGCAATCGTTAGAAAATCGAATTCGAGAAATTGCATATTATGTGTCGATAATATAGTTTCAAATATCTTTACAAAATCGGTAAAAAATCGGATTCGATAAATTTAATATAATCTGTCGATAATATAGTTTCAAATGTCGTCAAAAAATCGGTAAAATATCGAATTCGAGAAATTTCATATAATCTGTCGATAATATAGTTTTAAATATCTTTACAAAATCGTTAAAAAATCGAATTCGATAAATTTAATATTCTTTGTCGATAATGTAGTTTCAAATATCTGCACAAAATCGGTGGAAAATCGGTATCGATAAATTTAATATTCTTTGTCGATAGTATCGTTGACGAATATCGTCATAAAATCTTAATAATATCGAATTCGATAGTTTTTAGATTTTTTGCCTATAAAGTTGTACCGATAAATCTTTATAATATCGTGAGAACATCTATAGATTTTCAAACGATTTTTTATCGATACGTTACATCTTCCGATATTATCGATCGAGTGTGCCGCTCGGGTTATTATTATTATACTCAAGTTTTTTTCATAGCGCAAGGCAAGTACATTATGGTACAGTACATACAAGTGCTATAAACGGGGCGACGGAAGCTACAAGCTACACCCCGAGGAAATGAAAAATAGGGAATTATTTTCTCCAGTATAAATGTCACCATTGACTCCTGATATTCAAAACATTTTCAAAATACGGGGTCACGTCACCTTCAAGTACATACCAGTGCAGTGCACGGGGCGACGGGGCTACACCACAGGGGAGAATTCCCTATTATCATCTTCCCAAATTTCCGATTCAAGATCTGGACCTGGACCTTTGCATTTTATATTTTAAGATGGATTTTTTTACACTTCAAGTTCAATTAAAAACAGGCATTTATTTAAAATTTTTATCAAATAAAATCAAAAAACTTCAATAGATAGGTATTAGGTACCTATGTTTTTTTCAAATTTTATCAGTTTTTTTTTTAAATTTTGGTTAAAAAATTCCATTTTAAAAATGAATTGTTTAGAATAATTTACGTTTCTTCAATATAAGGTCAAAAATCTATTTTAAACTTAAAAATCGAATTGTTCCAAATTTTGTTCTAAATCAATTTTTCCAAAATACGAGTAAGTACATTTATAAAATACCTGGAAATTTTATTTTTTTATAGGTAAATCAAGCATTGAATTCTAAAGAAAATTCTGTCTTCTTATTTTTCCAAGTTTGAAAAAAAATTTATTAATGCTTTTTTGAGGTGTGATTGAGAATGAGAACTTGAAGGAAAGTATATGATAATTCTGAACAATTTCTTTTTTTAAATGGTATTTTTCAATTAAAGTATTCATTTTTTAAAACGAAATAAATTTTTTGAAAACAAAATTCAAAAAATAAAAACTTGAAAGATTTTATTTGAGTAAAATTTGCAAAAAGAAAAAAATTTAAAATCATTAAACGTTCTTAAATCGAACAAACAGGATTTTAAAAATTTTCATAATACTTGAACATTAAAAATTTTTAAAAAAATGTATTTTTTAAAATTTTGTTTCAAAAAAATTAACGAAAAATTAAAATAATGGAATTCATTGAAAACGGTTACTCTGAAATTATATTATTTAGGTAAGTATAAGACAGTATTATTTTTTTTAAAGAAAATTTTGAAAAATTCTCATTTTGAAAAAATTGATAAATAAGATGATTCTAATTTTTTTTTAAATTACTTTTTTCCATCAAAATTGAAAATTTAAAAAAAAATCATTATTTATTAAATTTTTAGTTTTAAAATTTGAAAAAAGAATTTCTCTTCTGTTTTTCTAGCCGTCGCGAATCTCGCGACGGGTTTCATCTAGTGTAATTATTAAGAGTGATGGATCAGTGTTGTTATGTTATTTTCGATATTTTTTTTACTTAGTTATGATGAAAATTGAGGAATTTTTTGTTTTCAACATACAGGTATGTGAGATTGTAAAAACAATTTTCCAAAGTTAACAATGTGTAATTTTATGAATGTACGTATTTGGTCAAAAAAATCAAATTTTGTCGATTTCACTTAAAGGGGGGGGGGGGGGCATCAAATTTTTTTTGTTGTTGAATGCATAGCGTTGACAAGCGAAATTTTCTAAGACCTTTGCATTTTATTTTTCAAAAATCAAAAATTATTTTTTTTGTAAAAAAAAGTAATTTGAAATTAGTTTCCAATTTTTCTTCAAAACTTCATAGGTGAAAAATCAAAATGACGACCTGCAAAGAGCTTAAAAAATTCCGCTTGTCAACGCTATGCATTCAACAAATTTTTTTTTGACCCCCCCCCCCCCCCCTCTTAAATTGCAATATATGACAAATATCGGCTTGAAACATGTCCAAACATGAATTTTAGGCCCTCCAGAGTCCAGACACCTCGTGGGACACTAGGGCTCCCAAAATGGCGTCATTCGGTTAATTCAAATGAAAATTAGAAAAAAAATTTAAAAAATCTACGAATTTCATTCGAATTCGGATTGATGGTGTATTTATAGTTGTATTTTATGGTATAATAATTACAAGGGGAACAAATTTAGACCAAATATACGTTGTACATTTAGACTAGGTGTATAATACGAGTAATTATAATTATATATTTTTTCCAATTTTTGCACCTTTGAAGGAATATGTCGAAATGGCCGTTAGAAAACTTGAAACGCGGATTTCACGATGAAGATACATTTGAAAATTTTTGAAAAAATTTCCATGAATGACCCTTGATAATTAATACCTAGCAATCTACTCGAGTTTGAAAAAATTCGGTTGAAAAAATGTCAAAATCAAAAATTATAATCTAAAAATCACATTTTTCGCCCTAGCAGAGGGTGGGGGTGAGGTAGCGACCTAAAAATTTGGTCACTGGGGGTTTTATACCATAAAGACCAACTTCCACTATAGTTGGTTTCAGAATCCGCATGGTGGGTCGATTCACCTATCTTACCCGGCTATAGACTTTTTGAAAAATTTCTAAAATTTTCTATAAAATACGAGTACCTACTATTGTTGGATTTGAAATTCTCGAAAAATTTCTAGATAAATTTCAAAGTTTTACAAATGTTTAAAAATAATTCTTTCAAATAATTTAAAGTTTTTTTTGTGTAGGTACTTTTGAAATTTCCAAAAAAAAGGTTAGAATTCTCCGAGGTTTTCTAAATTTATTGATTTGTATCGTGTGAGTTCAAACATAGCGTACTTTGAACACGTTATCATCATTTTGAGCGAAAATCCAACCAATATCAACATCTTTGAATCGATTCTTAGGGGTTTCAAAAAGACGCATTGGGCACCTTTTTGAAAGGAAATTCAATTTCCTACACGATAAATTTATTTTTTTATTCATTCAAAATTAAGTACACATTATTTTCTCTAATTTAAAAAAATTGATAAATTTTCAAAAATTAACAAAAATGTTTCATCTTTTTCACATAGCTCCTGAAATATTGAAGATATGCGAAAAGTGAAGAGGACCTTTTTGATTGGAAATTGAATTTACTACCCGAGTTTGAAAAAAAATCGGTGGAAAACTGTCGAAATCAAAAATTTTAATCGAAAAATCACAATTTTCGACCTATGAGGAGGTGGGGGTGAGGTAGCGACCTAAAAATTTGGTCACTGGGGGTTTTAGATCATAAGGACCAACCTCCACTAGTTGGTTTCAAAATCCGCATGGCGGGCCGATTCACCTATCTTACCCGGCTATACCCTTCATTTCTTTTCAATAGAACATTCTACCTAGAAAATTGAGAATTTTAAAATTTTGAAGTGCATGTAGTAGGTAGTAACAAAAAATAATTCAATTTTTGAAAAAGTAAAAAAGTAAGTAGGCCTGCCTACATAATTATTATTTAATTCAGATATCAATAGGTACTGGTACACCAAGAAAAACCTACTATTATGCGAGTTTAAGGGAGGGTGGCGCTAGCGTAACGTCAATCTAATAAAATTATCCTCGGGTCAGCGAGTTTTTCGCCATCATTCCGCCGCCGCCTGGCTGCAGCATCAAATTGAAGAAATCGTGCTAGGGGACGAGTGGGCAAAGGGAAATAGAATAGTCTGACAGAGTGTATGTGCGCTGGTGTTGCTCACCGTATAGCCCATTATTTTTAGCGAACGTCGAGAAGAAAGCGCAATAAGGCTTAGCGGAGATTAAACAATTGGAAATTTACGACCGTTTTCAAGACATAACAAGGAAAACTAATAGCGAATTCCGTTACTTTAATCCTATTGCAGAAAAAGGCTCAAAGTTGCCAAGTCTAACCAGCTAAATCGGAAGCCATATATCTTTGCCTTCATGAAGGTAATTTTTCTTTCGAACACCCTTTTTACAGGCCCTGATTCGACAATTTCTTTACTTTCTCCGACATAAGAAAACATTTATATTGTCTAGAGAGGGATCAGACGATATTAATTCATTACATATTCTCGGCTGTTGGTTTTTTTTTCTCCTTTTCCTTTTCCTTTTCCTTCGTCGTCTTTTTTTTCAGTGTTGCTGCCACTGTCGCTGTGCTGCAGTTTCTTCGCTTCCTCTGCGCGATCGTGCAGATATTTATAGCGAATAGCTTGTCTTCTTTAGTCGAGATGCTGACTCGCGTTTCTTGTTCGCGTCTTGCGTATTTACGCGAGTGTAAACTTGGCAAGAAAGGATTTTAATTTCATTTTAAAGAAAATGGCTATTAATTTACCAGAGTAAATGCCCTCCCCCCCCAGGCGATATATATGGCGAGAGGGGAGGGTGTTTTAGAATAAATGCATGTTGAATGCATGTTTTATAACTGCGAAAATCCAGATATTAGTTAAAAACTAGGATCCTTACCTAACTGATTTTTTTTTGGATCTATAATTTTTTTAATTCATTTAAAGTCGTAAATTTTTTTGAATTTCCCATTTTTTTTTTTGAATTTCCAACTCAGTTTTTAAAAATTATTTTCAATTTGAATATATTAAATAGATATTTTTTAAATTAGATTTTTTATTAGACGTTCATACACGTTGGTTAGTTTTGATGATGTTTTGAAAATAGAAATGTTCAAAAATCGAAATTTTAACAATTTTCAACCTTTCAAGATAATCGTGAAGAGTGTTTTTTGTTTTTTGGAAGTTGAATTTTCGAAAAAATTTCAACTTTTTAAAATATTTTGACCCAGCTGTAGAACTTTTTTGAAAATTATTTTAACTCGTCAAAATTCGAAATAATTTTCATTTTATGGGTTTATGTCATTTCAATTACGTATATCTCATTTTCAGTTTTTTTTTGTTATGAATTTTTTGTCATCTTTTTGAAAATTGTATTCAATAGTTTTTAATTTTTTTAAAAAAAAATCAGAATTTCCCATTTTTCCGGGTTTTAAAATTTCATTTTCGGTAATAAATTTTTTTCAAGCTGAATCATTTACATAAAAATTTCCAGTCTTATTTTGATTTTTAATTTTTATAATTTTATACTTTTATTCTATTTTTAATATTTATTATGGTCAAATTTTCTTAGGTATTTTTCATTTTATTTTAATCAATTTCCTTTCAAATTTTGATCATTCTTAATGACATTTATTTTCTTTTATTTGAAAATTCCTTACGGTTCTTTATAGGAGATCAAAAAAACATACTCAACAAGTTTTGAAGAACTAAAATTTGAGTAAATTACTTATGAACATTCTCCAAATTTCTACTAACTTAGGATACAACATTCATCTCATTTTTATAACCCTCTTAATCCAATAAATTGAGATTAAAATAATCAACAACTTGACTATGGTTGTTTTTTAACAAAAAAAAAAAATTGTCTCAGAAAAAGTAATATGTCCCGGGTTTATTTGTTGTAGAAACATTTTTTTTTAATTTTCAATTTGTGGTGGTAAAAGATGATTTTAGAGCGTATCGGTGATCTTCGACCTTACCCCCGGGGGCTGGTGCCTCGAAATACATGATTTTAACCTTAAAAATGCAAGCTTTCGCGAGTTTTTTATCGATTTTCACTAAACTTGGTATGTAAGTACAAATAGCCAAGGGCAATGTTGGGAATTTTTTTTAGATTTTTCCGACCGCTGAAATGACCTTGAAAATGACTTTGAAAATGTCAAATCGTCTTGGGAGGCACAGTTTGGGAGCTAATAAGCTGGAAATTTTTTCCCCTTGTTTTCCAATCTATTTTACACTACTCAGAATTTTTTCAGATTTTTTCCGGGGTGGGGGAAGATTCATATCTATAAATCCAAAAAACCAATAATATCTGTCATTTTATTGTTTTTTTGGATTTTTAGATATGAATCCCTCCCACCCCGACAAAAACCTGAAAAATTCTGAGTATTGTAAAATAGTTTGGAAAACAAGGGGAAAAAATTCCAGTTTGTTAGCTCCCAAAATGAGCCTCCCAGGACAATTTTACATTTTCAAAGTATTTTTCAAGGTCATTTCAGCAATCGGAAAAATCTGAAAAAATTTCCCAACAACGCCCTTGAGTAATTGTACCTACTTGCCAAGTTTGGTAAAAATCGATGAAAAACTCGCAAAACTGGAATTTTTAAGGTTAAAATCAGGTATTTCGAGGCACCAGGCCCCGGGGATGAGGTCGAAGATCGCCAATACGCTCTAAAATCATCTTTTACCACCAAAAATCGAAAATCAAAACAAAATTTGAAATTCGGCTCTGGGTCTATGTTTTAAAAAAAAACATACTCTGACTATGGTTGTTTTTACTAAGGTACTCTTTTTGGGACCCCCCCCCCCCCCCCTTCAAAAAGTGATGACGGACTTATTTTTTTGAAAAATGAATATCACCATCATTCTTCTTGTGAAATTTACTTTCAGAAAATAAAATTTAAAAAAATTCCAAAATTTTGACTATGGTGGTTTTTACAAATGACCCCTCATAATTATATTTTTCTTCAATTTCTCATTTCAAATCAAATTTCAATTTCTCTCTCTTCATTTTTTCTTTAATTTTTTTAAATTCTGACAATTTTTAATATTTTTTTTTTAAATTCGTACTTTTCCATTTTTTTAATTTTTCAATTTTTTCAGTTCCTAATTTTTACTTATTTTTCTCTCAATTTGTGCGAGTATTATTATTGCTCTGATCGATTTGTTGAATCGAAACTTCTTAATATTTGGTGATGTGAAACTTCATTTGATTTTTTTAATTACCTACTTAGGTATTTTTTTCAAGGTTAAATTTTTTTCAATTTTTGGTAATTTCAAATTTCAGTTGAATTACATACTTTGAACCTACGTTTTTTCCAAATTTTTATTGTAGGTTAAATCATTTTTGTCATTTTTTTAATTTTTTGATTTGTTATTTCTCCATTTTTTTAATGTTTCTAATTTTCTACAATTATTCCTGATTGAATCGGCTCATGCAAAAACAGTTTAAGTCACATTTTTGAAAATGTCATCGAAAATGCACAGGAGGCAAAACAAGTGTATTTTTACGTTTTTTTCGTCCCCCCTAAAATTTCAAAAAAATGTGACTTGACCTGTACCGATTTAATTTCATTTACAATATTTTTTCCTTTTTGCTTACCTATTTTAAATTTTTCCCACTACAGTTTTTTTTTTTCGATTTTCACCGTATTCTGCTAAATAAAACCACTGTGTGGTAAATTTTTCACTTTTCAAATAAAAAAACAAAAAAACTCCGATAAAAAATTATGCATGAAGTCCATAAAGTTGGTGCATTTTATGGAGAAAATTTCGCTAGACTGTCAATTTGCCTTCAGCGAAGTTGCAGATGTAAACGAAAAATTTCTACCAATTCACTGTAGAATTTTTTTCGAAGCATTACCAAAGGCGAATTTCCATTTCCCAGTCTTTAGACCGGACCTAGGATGTTTATAGCCTTTGAGTAAACCGACCCCTCAGACGAAAGAAACTTTTTGCAACTAATTATAAAGAGCATACCGTCGAGTAGAAAAGTTGCCCTCGCGTTATCTGTCTTTGAAAGTGGAAACGTTGTTATACGTATACGTATTACCTACTAAAACGTTGTGTTTCTCGGCTACACAAAGGTTTCGTTGCTGTTATCAACGTAGTCATTATTTACACCGGTGTAGTCACAGCAGAAGCCACCGGATGTTGGCAGTTTGGAACTCGGTGAAAAGCTGCAAGGTATTCAAGAAATACTATAAGGTTCGTGCTATGCTTTTCACAAGGCATAAGGCCAGGCCCGCCGTGCGCGCCTAAAATACTCCCAATATACGATAAAAGATTTCGCTAATTATTTTCCGCAACGTTAAATTTATATTATAGAAACTGCTTATAGCGAGAGATAAGTTGTCGCGGGCATCTGTTCTTGGAAACGAATAGAAAGGGTGACTTGAATATCTTGAAGCTATCCTATCCCCTTTGCCCAGGTACCCATTCAAAGGGTGCGTGGAATTTCATCTCGGATTGCTCCTTGACGTGTAATTGAACAAACACCAGACAGACGTGGAAAGCAGAATATTTGAAGGAGGATGAGGAAGAGAGATATTTTATGTCAAACTGAGAAAGCCGCATTACTGACAACAATGTCATCGACGACGAGATTAATTTTCTAATTAAATCATCGATGTCGAAATCCACATTTACATCTAACTATAAACCAATTCCATGGTAATGTGGTAGTAGGCATTATTAGAAAACTGGCAAAATCGATTCGTCTACTCGATCACACATTTGGTCGATGGCGAGCAAAAATTTCCCCGATTTGGAAGATGGCTTACTCGTGATTCCGCCTCAAATGAACCACGACGAGGTTCTGCAGTACATTAAAACATACAAGGATACGATTAAACATGTCGTCATCACCGACCGAACCGAAGGACTGAAAAAAATCGTCAGAGAATTGGAACACTGCACCATTCTCGAGAATATCGAAATGAAACAGTGCGGCATCTCCGACAAACAGGATCTCAAGGCGTTGTTTAAGACTATTTTCGACAAATGCCCCAATTTGAAGAACGTCACCAATGTGCAGTCTGTCAGAGCCACCAAAGGACTCAAGAATTACAAGACTGTGATTAAACGCAAAGGATCGACTATTCTGGAAATTGGTTCCCAGTCCGAATCGGCGAAGTAGTTACGATTTTCGACGTTATGGTCATTTTCTCAATGGAAATCGAACTCTGAATTAAAGAAAATATTTTCGGTGAGAATTTGCAGTTTTTTATAATTTTTTTTCTCAGTTGAAAAGTCATCTGGAGTGTTGGAAAATCTGACAGAATCTTTGTTAGACTTCTGTGGCTGGTCAGTGATGTCTTCAGAGGATCTTGGCTATTGGAACTTGATCTTGGAATGTCGAGATTGCCCTTTCTATGTTTTTTTCTCTCCACGAACAAGTCTATTTATTGCAGAGTGACAACAATGAATAGAGGTGTTACATGAAAATATTCCCTGATCCTTTGCTGACAAAGACCCACGTTTCTAATCCAAATTCAAATATAGTTTATAATTGAAAACCAACGCCTTTATGCACTCACCTCTCATCCAGTCTACTCCTGACCTAATCCAGTTTATAGAATGGACAAAAAAAAAAAAAAAAAAAAAATCACAAAAGAGAAAATCACCTACCCTTACATCTTTTTAATACTTACCCAATGCAGTATCATTTGATATGCTCCCAACTATAAATCTATCCAATTGTGACGTTCTCCAATAGCCAATTAAACCATGAACCGAATAATACAATTCCCTCTCATATATACCTACTAGGCAACATATGAATCACGTTACAAAAAATTAGTTTTTTAAAAATAAAGATGAAATGATTGACAAAAAATAACACGCGAATCCCTCTCCCCTGCACCGTCCCAGCACCCAACACCACAAACAAAGTGTCATATTGCTCCTGTGGAAAAAGAAGAGAAGAAAAAAAAAACAATCTCAGTTGAAATAATTTTAATACGAGAGATTATATTTAATTCCGAAACGACTACTGCTGCTGTGCTGTTTGTAAGCATGCTGCTGGGGCTTTTGTTACAACAATACGTTACGTGTATCCTGTACTCACTAGTCGGCTCACTTTTTTGACATGTTATTGTTAGAAGTCCTTTGTAATGCTGGAAATGTTGACCGGTTGGATTTGGCTTGGCGTGTGGTGTACGGTTACATAAAATCTGATCCGGAGACAGGAGACCCTACCCTGAGTGTGTATTGCGGTGGCTGATTCATTGGCTGTGATAGCTAATGAAATCTTTGTAGGAATTCGTTTCGTTCGATGGACATGTGGATATATTGGCTAAGATATGTGTGAAATGCGAATAGGGCGGAAAGGAGGGTATTTAATAGCGAATTATAATGCAATATGTTTATTATATACCTGGGTAGTATAATATGGTGGATTTGTTTGGAAGGTATTTTAAAAGAGGATTTGATGCGAGTAGAATGATCTCGAGTTGGAATCGATTATCTATTCAGGGTTTTGAAATTTGTAACAAATGAGACCAAAAATAAAATCTTTTCGAATTTATTTTTGTAAAAGCGGAGATTTTATAATTTTTTTTTTCCTGCCAAGTGTTGTATATTCAATTCATCTTAAGTGTTTGGTATAGAACTTGCATAAATGGTTTCGTGCAGGAGTTTTGAAAAAATCTTTGTTGTGTTTCTTACCATTTATTACTACATAAAGTACTCGTATGGGGTATGGTGAATTTGTAATTTTTTCCCCTTCCTGGATTATCTTAAAATTTATCAATCAATATTTTAAAGAAATACCTAAGTTCAGGAATGGTTTTTTAAAACTACGCTCTGAATACCTATTCATTTTTTTTAAATTCAATTTTTACGAATCAGTTTTTTCAGTTCTTCAAGTTTTGAAAATTTTCTGATCTTTCTCAATAAATGTACTTTATAAAAACCTGATCTTCAAATTTAAATTTTTTGCAAATTTTTCAAATTGAAAATATTGATGCTTTGGAAATAATTTTTAGTAAATAGGTATATCTACCTACAATTTTTTATTGTTTTATTTTCGAAATGAGTAATTTTCATTTTTTTTTAATTAAAAAATTTTTAAGAGATTTTTTTAAAATTCTACTTTATTTTATTAAAAAAAAAATGAATAAATTTTCCAATGATATTTGATTTTAAATAAAATGTACTTACATTAAAAGGTGAAAATTTTCATTTCTTGAATTCTCGATGGCCCTTTCGAAATTCAAAAACTCTCCAACTCCATTAAAAACCTTCTTCCAATAGGTTTATTGATATGGCAATAATAAACACCCCCCCCCCCCCCCCCAAAAAAAGAGAAAAAAAATTGTGAAAAAATTACTCGCAATTAAGAATAATCTCAATTTTTGAAAAAACTCTATTTCTTCAAGTTCAAAACATTTATATTCTTAAATTTTTAGCATTTTTGAATTTTTTTCAAACAATTTAAATTTTTAGCTTTTCAAAATAGGTAATTTTTTTTAATTTTTCAATTTTTTAGAATTTTTTTAAAAAATGATTTATTTAAAAATAATAATTTTCAATGTTTCGTACTTACCTAAAACATTCCTATCATTGCTTTATATTTTTTATTTACTTCTCTATTGCTGAAAAATTGAATTATTTTGATTTTAAATCTTGAAAAAATATCAATTTTTTAATTTTGAAAATTGTAACTCGAAAAAATTCTATTTTTGAAAAATTTTACCTCTTGGATTAAAAAAAAAATCAAATTCTCCAAAGGTTCAATTTTTCTACCAAAATTATTTACTTAATTAAAAATTTTTTCAATCAATGTTTTGATTTTTTTTTTTGCTGAAAAATCAATTTCTTCCAATTTTTGTAATGATTTTCATTTTTTTTTTTTTTTTTTTTTTTTTAATTTCTTAGATTCAAAAAAAGTTATGCATCATTTTCTGAGTTTTTGTTTTCTTTTCAAAAATTGAATACACATTACAAATTCACAATTATCAACTTCTGAATTCAATTTTCACTTTTCCAAAACTCGTAAAAAAAATTTAGATTTTCAATTTTGTTTAATTTTTTTTGAGGGTTTTCAACTTCTTCGATTGTAAAGTTTGAAAAAATTGAAGTTTTTGAATCCTGACAATTTTACTTCTTTGATCTGAAATTTTTGAATTTTTTCCCAAGTTTTTTTTTCAATTTTTCAATTCGAAAAAATTCATTTATTCACCCGTAAAATAATTTAAAATGTTGAATCTAAAAAGTTTAATAAGCACTTCGAAGTTTTTAAATTAGAACATTTGATTTTTTGATGTTTTATTTATATTTTCTTATCTAAATGTTCAACACTTTTGTTTGTAAATCTTGAAAAATTAAAATTTTAAAATTTTAAAAATATTTTCGGGCTTTTGAAAAATTTTGCTTTTTTAATTTTTTAAATTCTAATCTTCTAAAGATTTAAAATAAACATAAAAAATTATTTAGACATCAAAAACAGAAAATTTTCAAATTTTGAAAATCCCTAAAATGTAGTTTTTCAATTCTTGAGCATAAATTAAAATTAAAATTTTCAAATTTCTAAATACAATTATTGATGATTTGGGGGATTTTTTTATAACTTTATTTCTCAATATTATTGAAATAATTTTCAAGTTATGTTTAAATTTTAATTTTTTTGTTGAAAAAATCTAAATGTTTTAATTTGCAAAAATTAAATTCATCAATTTCTTAAAATTTCAAAATTTTAACTCAAACTTGAAACATTTTATATTTTTGCAATTTTTTTCTTCGTTTTTCATCTTATTTTCGAAATAATTTTCAAGATTGTTGCTTAATATTCTTTTAGTTAAAAATTCTACTTTTAAAATTTGGAGAAAAATTAAATTTGAACAATTTCAATTTTTAAAATTATATTCAATTTTTGAAAATAAATGAATAATTAAATAAATACCTACGTTTTAATTTCTAAAATTTATAAATAATTTTTTGATTGTTAAATTTTTTGAATTTGTAAAAAAATAAATGCTTGAGAAGAAATTTTGATTTTTTAAATTTTTGGTATGATTTTAAATTTTTTATGTTGAAGAAAGTTTTAATTTTCAATTTTTAATTTTTGAAACTGTTTCTAGTCTCAATTTTCTATATTTATTACTTGAGCTCATTTGAAAAATATTAACTTTTGATCATTGAAAAAGTTTATTCTTTGATTTCGAAAAAATCTAATTTTGAATTTTGATCGATTTCTATTTCGAATAGGTACATGGTGAAAAAATTACCTAATTTTTTATTTTTATTTTTTAAATTTCAATTCGAATTAGCTGATGATTTATATTTTCAAAAAAGCTCATGTTTTCTAAAAAAAATCAAAAATTTTCAATTTACGAAAAAAATTGTATAATACAATTTTAAATTTTCCGAAGAAACTTGAAAAATTTCTATACGATGAAATACTTAATCCTTCCTGTTTTTAATTTTTTTGGTAGGTATAAAAAAAAGTAAAGAAACAACCTCAAAGTTGAACTATTCCAACCGATCGCTCACGGTCACGAAAATCACCCACCCTTTCTGTTCTGCTTTCGCATTTACAACGTTTTCCTCGAAACCATCAATTTTCGCTCGATTTAACAGTTCAATTCTTCAATTGGCAAGTTCATCGTATAAATGAATCGTCGCTCTGCGTGAATTAACGATCGCCAGACTCGGAATTGATTTTTAAAACATTATTAATCTTGCGCGTTTCACCGAAGTAAAAGCCTCGATACAACAATGGGAAAATGGAATGGAACAAATGGGGAGAAAAAATAACACCAACCAGCATACGTTCACGTTCTTTTGTGAAAATAACGCCAAATGCGCGGACAAATCGCTGAATAAATATTTCGCAGACTCGAGTTGTTGTATAGATCAACTCGTTACTTGGGAAATGTCACTCGGCGTTCGTCGAGCTCTTGAAAAAACACTCGAACGACGCCTTTTTCTTTTTGAAATGCACACGTCACATCTCACATCACGATGTACTTACCCTGTGATAACAATTTCAATTGGTGCGACGACCCTGTTGATGAAAAAGAGATCGAAGAAAAAAAATAATCGATGTAGAGAGAGGTTCGTTTAATTTATTCATTTCATATTCATCTTTAAGAAGAGGGGGTGGAGCTGGAGTCGCTTCACATGGTGTCATCGTCGTAGCGATGACAAAAAAAAAGGAAAAAGAAGTGTGACGCAGCGAAATTAGGCATATTTTCTAAACACCCTGTATAATATGACGATAGAAGGAGACAGATAGAGTGGCAGCGAGGCTGCGGGTCTGACAGTTTGGTGATGGAGTGTTGTTGGAAAACCATCATTCGTTATTAACCAACATGTCACCCTGATTAATGGTTAATCGTGTTTCATTCGTTTATTTGGCGGCTCCCCTTTTATAAAAACCACTCTTTATAACTGGAAGCATCCATCTTTGCTACCTGATATCATCAATTATATGTTTGTTCGTCGGAACGGCTGGGACTGCGGCCGGGCCGGGCCTTTTGTCGTTTGTAAGTATAGTATATCCTTCTGACAAGATAATGCGATTACTCTGCCGGAAAATTTATCAAAATAAGTTAACGCCGAAAAGATTGCCGCTTTTGTATTAATGAAAATGTTAGCATTTTTCATTTCCTCGCTACATATACATAATATTTTTTTTTCGTATTTTTTTTTCCTTTCGCTTTTTACGTAGATGTGGATATTTTTATATCGCTCGAACAGTAGCTCGAATCGAGTTAGGAGCATGTCGCGAACAAATCTTTAAAAAAAAGATGTAATTTCAAGTTCAAGGTTGTTGCAAGGACTTATTACTTATAGGCCTAGAGAACCAGTTCTTCGAAGACGAGCCTGCGTAAATTTTTATACCGTTTATACACACACTTGAGACGAGTTCGAGATATGAATTTTAACCTATGGTTGGCACTCGAGTTGATAATGAGAGATAAAAACTAGTCAGTTGTTTTTAGTGAGTGTTCTCGATACATCGTTGTATTTTTTATGTATATTATGTACGTTTCCCAGTAATATAAAACGAATTAAAAATATGTTCGAGATTAGTGAGATGGCAAATTATGCTTCGGTTCCTTAAGTGGATAGCCCCATCGATCGATATGGGTTCGAAAATTGCCCAAATTCTGTACGGTATTTACCGTAGAATTAATTTCGTGAAAATTACCACCAACATTGTGATTACGTTTGTGATAATGGTAATGGCTGTGACCCTGAATGGTAAGTTGAACGTTTGGATAATTGATATCTAGCAATTTTTTTAAAACGTTTGAATGATTACTGACCATCTCAATCAAATTCATTTTTTGTTTACATCGAATGTGGTTCGTCTAGTTTTCATTAAATACCTACTTGTACAATTGGCCCCACCATTTCGCCCACTTATTCGAGCTGTTTCCGATGCGATGATGCGTTATCAGTGGATATTGCTGTGGCAGTGAACCGGTTCAGCGCGAGATACGATTTAGATGGCCTGTTGACTTTCAATTTCTGTAATATGAAAAATCGTGGAGAAAATGATTTGAGAAAGCGAAAGTGAAATGTGGCTTGGGTTCAGGCGCGAAGTAGTCCATGCTAAAATTCAAAAAATTTGTTGAAACAGAAATTGTAGGTTCAAAGTTTAGGTTTAAAATCAATTTTTCCAAGATTTTTTTTAGAACAAAAATTTTTCAAAACAGAAATCCAACAAAAGGCTATAGCAGGATAAGCATAGGTAAATCGGCCTCAGACGCCATTTTCGAATTTTTTTCAAAAAATCTTTTTGTAGTGGTAAAAGATGATTTTAGAACGTATCGTGAAATTCACATCCCCCTCGAGGGAGCTGACGCAGGGTGAAATTTTGTGACCAAATTTCACCCTGCGTACACGCAAAAAACTTTGAAAAAACATGGGTTTTTGCCATTTTAAACAATTTCCACCACTTGGAAAAATCTGAAAAAATTCATGGTGATTCAGAATACATCTAAAAACATATGGTAATTTTTTCAAGACGTACGTGTATCTTAGTTTTTTTTTTAAACGGCTGTCAAAGTTTTCAAACCACGTTTTGAGGTCGTTTTTAAGGTCAAAAAAATCTGAAAAAATTTGGGGTTATTTCCACTCAGTACCCTTCCCTGTACACCAAATTTCACTTCAATCGGTTGAAAAATATTCGAAAACGATGAAAATCGTGGTTTTTGAGGCACCACCTCCCTAAAAAGGATCGAAATTTCAAAATACGTCTTGAAATGGTTGTTAATACATGAATTGTACTGCATAATGCGAGCGTACAACCAAAACTCAATTTCACCCTGCGTACATGCGTAAAATGTTGAAAAAATGCGGTTTTTCGCCATTTTATGCAATTTCCACCACTAGGAAAAATCCAAAAAAATTCACAGAGGTTCAAAATACACCTAAAAACATATGGTAATTTTATCGCGGTATGCGTGTATTTTTTTTTTTTTTTAAACGGCTGTCAAAGCTTTCAAAACGCATTTCAAGGTCATTTTCAAGGTCTAAAAATCTGAAAAAAATTGTACATATTGGTACTCGTAACCCTCTACCATTCACCAAGTTTCACTTCAATCGGCCGAAAAACGGCTGAGATAACGCCGAAAAAGTGAAAAACATGTTTTTCGAGGTACCAGCCCCCTCGAGGCGGATGGGAATTTCACGATACGTTCTAAAATCATCTTTTACCACTACAAAAAGATTTTTTGAAAAAAATTTAGTCAGAAATTTTACAAAACTTTATTCGAATATAAATTTTCTGTAAAAATTGTTCAGAATTTTCTTCAGAATCAAATTTTTCAAAAAATTTGAAATTCCTTCAAGAACGAAATTTTTACTTACCTACTTATTCCGTTTAAATATAAACATAAAACAATTTTGCATATCGAATTATTTTGAATTTTTGTTAAAAAATAGTTTCTCAACATTTTTTGGAATTTTTAACTTTTTAACCGAACAGATTTTTTTTCATGTTTGAATAGGGACTTCCAATCACGTGATTTTTTTTTTTGTTTGTTTACCTTTCGCTGGTAGGAATCTTTCATCAATTTTCCCAAAACGTCGATGTTTCATTGGAAGCTCTAGTATAATATCGTCGAAATTTTGATAACCAATTTCATGCCAATTTCCTACCATCGAGAAATTTGACGTCACTTTCGGAAGTCCCTATACATCCGAAATAGATTTTTCCTTTGAAATTTCTGGAAAAACATTTGAAGAAACTTTTTTACGTAATTTTTTCTTGAGACTTCGTTTTAACAGAAATTTAACAAATTGACAGAATTTTTTCCAGTACAAAGTCCAAACTTTTGATTGAGTAGAATTTTTTTAGATTTTCTTCAGAACTAATTCTTCAAAATTTATTAAAATTTTTGATGACAAAATTTTTAATACCTACCTTATTTGAACAGCTTTTTACAAACTTTTATTCATTCTAAAATTCTTCAGAATTTTAAAAAACAGAAATGAATTTTCCAAAATTTTTATTTCATGTTTTAGGCACAAATTTTAGATTTTTTTTATTTGCTCACAGTTTTTGAGAACTTTGTTCAAACTATTTTTTTTTTTTCGAAAATTTTTATTCAAAATATCATTGCTATTAAGGATAATATTTTTGAGGGCAGATTTTCCAAAATTTTAATCAAGTAACTATTTTTGGAAATTATCTTCTTCTTCTTCTTCACCCTCCTTCTCCTCTACGGAAGTTGGAGATCCACACACATAGCTGTACTCTTGAAACGGCTGCCCGGAATATCTCCACCGATGTGCGCCCCAGCCATTTTCGAATGTCCTTGGGAAATTATCTACTTATTTCAAAAAGCAATTTACCAAATTTTTCAAATATTCAACTTTTTTTTTGGTGCTAAATTTTTATGAAGCTTTGAAATTTTTCTGCACACTAGATTTTTGAAAATTGTCTTCAGAAACAAATTTTCCATTTTAGAGTTACATTTTTTTGGAATATGAACTCGAAATTTTTTTGAAAACTCAATTCACAAAAAAAAAATTAAATTAAAAACCAAGTTTTTGGAAACTTTTTTTAGAAACGAATTTTCAAAATTTTTTGTAGGTATCAATTTTTCTTATTTTTTTTATTTTTATTTTTATTTATTTTTGGTTTTGAACAAACCTTTGAAATTTTTTTGCGAACCCAATTAAACAAAGTTTCACAAATACTTGATAAGTACTTATATTTTCAATCTTTTAAAACTTTTCTATGTTTTCATTTTTTTTTTTTTTTTTTTTGAATAATTTTGCTAAAAATACAGTTTTTAATTTTTTTTTAAAAATAAGATATTAGTTATGTATTTCTAATGTTCTTAAATTATTTGAAATTTTTTCATGTACAAAATTTTTTGAAATTTTTTTGTGCTTATAAACTTTAAAAAATTTTGCATACAATTTTTTTTTAAATTTTCTTCAAAAACACATTTTCAAAGATGGTTTGTTTATTTATTTGGACACCATGATTTCAACTTTTTATGTTGCCTATTTCGCCAGTTATGTTTGAATTTTTTAAAACTTTTAAAAAAAAATTTCTTTGTGAACATGAATCCTTGAAATTTTTTGGTTCAATTAAAAAAAAAAAAAAAATCAAAAAAACTTTGAACTCAATAAAATTTTTGAAAAATTATTTTCGAAGCACATTTTTCCAATTTTTTTAGAAGTAGGGTACCTAGTACCCACTACCTGTGTTTTTTTTTTTTTTTAGTAAAAAAGTAAATATTTTGTATGAGCACAAACCTTTAAAATTTTTATGTTCATCCAAATTTAAAAAAATTTTCTTCTGGTACAAATTTTAATAAAATATTTATTTTGATTAAAAAAAAAACTTTTCTGGGGTATCATTTTTTATTTCATTCATTTTTTTTTGATAACACAATTTTCAATTTTTAAGAAAATATGAAATTTTTCGAACTTTTTTGGAAGGTTGAATTTTTTTATACTTTGAAAATTTTTGCAAACACTATTTTCACCATTTTTCTAATTTTTATTATTATTACCTATTTTTTTTTTTTTTTGTAAAATTGAAAAAAAATCTAACACAAATGTTTCAGAATTTACCTATTTTAGAAAAAAAATTTCTTCACTTTTTATTTGTGTTTTCAAGTTAAAAAGTTCTCTTGTTTGAAAATGTTATCAATCAAAGGATTTTTTTTTTTTTTTTTTTGTAACTATATAGGTATTTTTTATTAGATTATTAATATCTTACGAACCTAAATTTGGTAATTTTTTTGAAAATGATATTTTTTGAAATTTTTTGAGAGCTCATTTTTAAAAATTCTGTTTCAGGAAATATTATTGAAATACAAAACTTTCAATTTTTAAATTGACATTCAAGCACGAGTTTTCAAAATTAAGTTCAAAATGAATTTCTCTATTGAGGCATTGGAAATTTTGTGAAATCAGGTTTGAAAAAGTCTCAGTCAATAGACTAAAAATAATTTATATCATGGTCTCTATTGCAATGGTTCTTCAATATTTTCCCATCAAAAGTCAAATAACAAAGAAAGACTCCCATGATATTTTTTCATATCAGTATAAAATAAAACAGAGACCAATCCCTTGTTCCAGGCGAATGGGTAATAATTAGCGCTCATCTAATGAGACATTATGGAATTCCAATGAGGGAAGTCGATCAAAAAATAATGGACGATGCATTTCACTGGTTATACTTACGAGACTTGCGTACAGTCTGGATTCGTACCATGCTCAGTGCCTATGGAATCTATTTTTTCGCCGGATTCTTCCTACATGCGAGTATTCGAAACATAATAATTATGTATTTTCAGTAAAATCCCTAATGTGGTATTGAAATTCACCTGTGTCTTCAGTGGTACTATTACGTGAGGCAGAAGGATACCCCTGAAACGTGGAAGTGCCAACCCAAGGTATGGTTACCCCGAAAACTGGAAATTGACGAGATTAAGAATGGTATCGTATGCTTGCTCGTGACAAATACCTGGTCATCGTTGATCGCTTGTTATATCCAAAACGAGGGGAAATACAACACTGTATATTACAAATGGGACGAATACGGTTGGCTTTGGTTTTCAATTCAGTTGCCAGTAATTTTCTTGTATCATGTAAATATTCGAGTTTTAATTTAGAATGCTCTGAAATTACCTAGTTGAATGGCTGTTTAATACGAGCTGATGCCATTTGTACAGGATTATGTGGCGTATTGGTGTCATAGGATGCTTCATACGCCTTATTTGTACCAAAGATTTCATAGTCTTCATCATAGATACAAACAACCGACTGCTTTTTCCACCACTGCCGTGCATCCGGTCGAACTGAGCGTCATCCAGTGGTTATTAGCTGTGCCACTTTTCACTGTACCAATCCACTGGTGTAAGTTGGAATATTATTCGAAATTTGGATGCATTTTTTTGTTCATTAAATCTGATTTTGGGTTCTCTTTTTTAGTGCCATATTCAGTGGCGATGTTGATTTTGTATTCGAATGGGATCGTCTCTCATTCCGGCATCGATTTCAAATTCCGATGGTGGTTTCCTTTCCAGCCTCCGGCTATTTTCCACGATAATCATCATCAATATTATCACGTCAATTTTGGCATTAATTCGAAACTTTGGGATATAGTAAGTTCGCACATAATTTTGTATCCTCAGTACGCCATCTACATTGGCTCGAATGACTCCGAAGTGCGTCTAGTTTGCTCGTAGATGGTGCCAGGTGCTCATAATTGAACAAGGATACTTTTAAATTTGAAATTACGTATCAAAGGCCAAATTTTTTTTAATCGAAAATAAAATTTAACAATTTTTTATAGCTACATGGGACCTACCGTCGTCCGGACAGGGTCTACAATGAGAATATTTACTACGGACGTGGCAAACCAATCGACGAACTCACTCTCGACGAAATCAAAACCGAAGTTGAAGAAAGAGAAAATGAAATAGCTAGATCAGTCGAAGAAGACAATGATCCAGTGATATTAGAATATTTAAAATCTAAATTGAAATAATTGGAATTAATACCTTGGCGCCATCTATGGCACCAAATGTTCTATAACTTTCCCCTTTATGGTTATACGTTACGATATCTGCCTTTTTAAACGATCCTCCCCAGATGAAAGTACTAAACAGAGAACAGTTTTGAGCTAACGTATGTGCACAGCCAAATAAATTATTATCGGTGCGGTTTATCAGAGGTACATTAAACTTTCCGAGCAGGGCGTTCCGCGGAGCAGTGTTTGAAAATATTGATAAGTTATCTTTAACGCGGTATAATTGATAAGTAAACATTTCCGGGACTTGTTTATTTAACATAACCTTAACATTTACCTTCACAGTTGTGTGGTTTTTCATCGTGTCAATTATAATTTTTTTTTGTCTGGCTGATTTAAGGTGGATTTTCTTCGTTAAAGTTTAGATATTTATATTTTTGAAGTTGTGAGAGGAAGAGAGGTGAGGAGATAAGAGATCGAGAACCTTGTGATTTCTGTGGCGATGTGGTTGAGTAAAAGCCACTTCATCTGTGGCCGAGGTGAAGTTCTTGCATTTATTTCAATTTGACTGGTGATTAATTTATTTTTAGCGAAATTCTTATCTTAATTTTGTAAACGTTCAGTAGGTAATTTTTAGTCATTTATTTTTCTATGTTGTCCAATTCTAATTTGATTAAAATGCTGATTTTTTTGGCTTGAATTTTTTTTGTGTCAGGGTTCGTTTTAAAACACAATTATGATTTTTTTTTTTTTGAAAACAATTTTAAACAATAAAATTTTTTTAAATTTTGCAAACTTTGTTTCAAATTTTTAAAGAATATTTTTCAAACAATTTTTTTTTCAGTTTAAAATTTTTTTAAAATTTGTTTATGCGGAAAATTTTTAAAATTGGATTCAATCACAATGATTTTTCTCAAAAAACATTTTTTTCTATTCCCCTCCCCCCCATACTTCACATTTTATTAGCATTCTGTTCAAGCAAAAATTTTAGGAAAATTGATTCAATCAATTTTCTTAAAATATTGTTTCAAAATTTTTTTGAATTTTATTGAATAAAAAAATTTTTTTACAACAGGAAATTTTCCAAGTTTTTTCAAAATAAAATTTTGCAGCGATTTTTTCACTAGAAATTTCCAAAAAAATTTCCTTCCAACTTCGCGAAAACTGTTTTTTTTTTTTTTTTTTTTTTTTTTTCATTCGACCAACCGTTGAAAAAATAATTTACTTTCATTTCATAAAATTTTAAATTTTGCATTATGCTCAAATTTTTCAAAATTTCGTGCGAGTTGAATTTAATTTTGAATTTTTTTCAAAAACGTTTCATTAAAAAATTTTTTGTCAAGAATTTTTTTATATAATGATTATCAATTTTGGAAAAATTTTGTTCGAAACAGTTTTTTTCAAGTCAACTATGTTTTGAGCATTTTTGTTTCAGCCTCAAGATCTTTCAATTTTCGTTCGAGCACAAAATTTTCAAAATGTGGTGTGAGTGTAATTTATTTTTGTTCCAAATCAATTAAAAATTTTGTTCGAACAGTATTTTTTTTCAAGTCAACTACATTTTTTTGAAAATTTTCATTTCAGCCCATAAATGTCTCAGTTTAGATTGAAGCACTAATTTTTTCAAAATTTCGTGTGATTTAATTTTGTTCAAAAACAAATTCTTGAAAATTTTTTCATCAAGTCATTATTCTTGTTATCAATTGAAGGCGGGGGCCGAATAAGGGCGTTCGCGCGAAAAGTTTGTTTTGAGTAAATCGCATTTGAAAGTTTAGTTTGATATAACTCAGCGAAAAAAAATTCGACAATGTTGCTCTTTATCTCATTAGAAAGAGCAACTCTTTCGCTACAATTCGGTAAAAAAACATTGAAAAAAAACCTCATTCCTTCCCTCCTCTACATTCACTTGAAAAAGTTGCTTCAAAGGCCCTTTTTCAATATCCAAATTTTTCAAAAAAATTTTTTTCTATTCGAATCTGAAAATGGTCAAATGCCAAAAATATCGCTGTTTCGCTTTTGATAAAGTTGTTCTGAAGGCCCTTTTTCAATATCCATATTTAAAAAAAAAATGCTTCTAATTGAACCTGAAAATGTTAACAATCGAAATGTTACACAAAACCAAAATTTTATGAAAAATACGTTCAACTAATCGATTAAGATCGCGGATGCAATGATAACAACACCAGCAACAAGTATTCATATAAGTGCCTTGAAATTTTTGAGAAACCGAAATAAAAACTCACTAGCGACCTCTATTCGTCGAGTTGGGAACTACCACCACTTTTAATGGATAGTCGAAGGTTCAAGGTTTCCGAAACGCGATTCTAAGGAATAAGGGCCTTCGAGCACCGCAGGCCCTTATTCGGCCCCTGCCTTCAATTGGAAAAATTTCAAAATTTTGTAAAAATCAATTCCAGTTATTTTAATTTGTTTTTAAATCAACTTTTCTTTCCCTTTCGTTTACGATTTTTGGATAATTTTGCTTAAAAGTTTTTATTTTTTATTTTTTATTTTTAAAGAAAATGTTCAAAATTTAACAGAACTTTTTGTTAAAATTTCCAAATTTTTCTGAGTTTGATATTTTTTTTAAATTAAAATTTTGTTCAAGTACCTCAAGTACCTACGAATTTTGCAACGTTTTTTGTAAATTATCTTTCTCAAAATTTTGTTGAAAATTTATTATTTTATCTTTTTTTTTTTTACTCAAGGACCTACCAATTTTTTGCAATTTTTTGAGAAAAATTTTTCAAACATAAAATTTTCAACATTCCGTGCAAATTGAGTTCAATTTTGTTGAAAAGCAATTACATTTATTGTTGAACAGAATTAATTTTCAATTAAGTAAATATTTTCGAAAAATATTGTCCAATTTACTTTCATTTTTTTTTTGTAAAATTTAATTTTTGTTCCAGAACAAATTTCTTGTTTATCAGAAATCTTTCAAATTTCGTTGAAAAGCAGAATTTTCAAAGTGTGACAGTTCTTTTTCTGAATTTTTTTTGAAAATGAAAGTTTCCCAGGGATCTAGGTAATTTTCACAATTTTGAAAGAAATCGAATTGTGTGAAAATTAAATTTTTAAATTTCGCTGTAAGAAATTTTTGCAGATTTTTTTTTTGATCTACTATTTTTTTTTTTTTTTTTTGAGAATCAATGTTCCAGCACAAATTTTTCAAGTCTTGTTAGCGCATAAACTTTTAAGAATTTTTTTGTAAATCATCTTTTTTAAATTTTTAACAAAACAATTCTTGTTATTTTTTAAAAATTTACAATTTGGTAAAGGTTGCTCAAAATTGGGTGATTTTTAAATTTTTTTGAGAAGTTCTTTAGAAGTATTTTATTTAAGCAGAAAATTTTCAAATTTTTAAAATTTTGTTCAAATGCAAAATTTAGCAGAAATTGTTTAATTTTTTTTTAGAGTAGCATACCTATTATTTTAAATTAATTCAAACAAATTCTTCAAGTTTTGTTGAAACACAAATTGTTCAAAATTTTGTTTTAAATAATTTTTTTTCTTAATTTTTAATATTTAAAAAAAAAATGTCGATAAGTGATAGGTACATAATTATTATGATTTTTTTTTTGAAGCTTCCATTATGAAATTTCTTAGAAATGAACCCTTCATGCGACCAATATTTTTATTTACACCTCACGAATTTCGGCATTCTTTTATGCCCAAAAAATTTGTTATTTCATAAAAACATGTATAATTACATACTCGTACTCGTGTACAATATTTTTCATTCTACAGCGAATATTGAATTTTGATGATGCTTTCGATCCCCTGACACGTAATAAGTCATATCCAACCCTCGAGGTCGAGGAAATTGAGAATCCCCCCTTACAAAAACTTACACTCTTGCTAGCAAGGTAGCATACAACTTTTCAAATAATACATATGTGCATGATTTTTATCGATTTGGCGCCTTCATTAGCGTTGTTATACCAGTCCATGGGCACCTGTGTATTGAATAAACTCTACCCTATGTTTTCAGGGGTCGACTGCAGCCAAAAGGCGGGCACAGTGACGCGTGAAGAATTGCATTATCATCGTAGCCGAAGAAAATGGGGGAGCACGGTGTATTAGTTTGAAAAACGAGAGCATAGCGTAGCAGTTCGGTAAGTGAAAAGAATTTTCCCGACTGAATTAACTTAATAGAATAAAGCACGAAGGGCAGGGGGTAGGCGTAGATAGGCAAGTCGACTATATATATATAGGTTATTACATTTTATCAAAGGTGAATTACCATCGTCGTCAGGTTATAATGTGATTGGAGAAGAAAGGGGTGTCGTGTCAGCAACTTTGACTTTTTATTTGTGTAGGCAGAGGCACCAAAAGCGAAAACTATTTGTAGTGTTTTTCTACTCGAACTCCAGTACCTACCCAAAATTGTGGAGAAATTCCAGATGTGTTTAGTCTTCGAGCGAGCATAAATTTAGCTAATTTTTCAAAGGTACTATATGTGAAAGTAAACTCAGACGAAACGTGAGTGCTGGTGCAGTAAACCACAGACCATGGAATGAGAGGAGGAGATGTAAAAGGCACCTTTTTTATCATTATTTGATAGCGTCGTTATTACAGATAAGGCAAAATCGTCGATCGTATTTCTTAATTGCGAAGGTCTGACGACGCGTGGAATTCTAATAGCTTCATTTTGCTATTTCGCTGCGAGCTGGCTTACCGCTTCGCTGCGACTAGCGACTTGCCCCGGTAAATATCAGGTCGATGGAAAAACTTAAGGTTGTACCCGGTGTACGATATATTCATAAACGAGCGAGTATTTTCGTAATTACTCGACCCTGCAGAGTGCACAGCACCTCAGATATTCCAAGAATGTGAAAAATTGCGACAATTTGTTTAAAATTTTTCTCGTCGTCGTTAATTTTCGTATTCGAGACTAACCAAGGCGTGAAAAATATCGTCAAAAGCTCCCCACATGCCACCACCGGTGACCCGATTATTTCATTTACTTCTTAATTGAGCTAAAATTCAAACACACGCCCCTTCCTTTCTTAGAATGTACCCTAAGTCAGCACAAAAATATCAAAGGGTCATTTGAATCCTTTTTTTTTTTTTTTTTTTTTTTTTGAAAAATGTTAATTTTTTTCAACATTAGAAAGGGAATTTTATTCTGATTTAAATAAAAAAATTATGTCGCCGGCGAGATCGGGCCTCAGGACAAAAAAAATCCAGGCCCCTTTTTCTCTCTAAAAACACCTCTTTTTTATTTTATTAAACAAACAAAAAAATTCTTCTTCACTTAAATAATTTCAAAAAAAAAGAGGTTCTCAAAGGAATTTGAAATTTTTTTAAATGTAAAGGAATTGACTGAATTTCAACAAAAAAATCAACAAAACTTTCAAGTAGGTAATTATTATTCCCTGGACAAAATTTTCAACTTGAGAAAAGTGAAAAAAAAATTACCAAAATTTGAAAAATGACTTTTTTTTACTGAATTAAAAAAAATCGTTCTCAAAGATTCGAATAAATAAAAAAAATAAAATTAGAAAATCTTTGTAATATAAGGAAATGAATAAATTTAAAAAAAAAAAACTTCAATAAAAGTTGTTCCTGTACAAAACTTAAAAACAAATTAAAAGAAATTAGAAAATGTTTCAATTTAAAAAAAGTGAAAAAATTCTTTCATCCAAAATTCAAAAAAAATGTTTTTCACTGAATTTCAAAAAAAAAAATAATTCTCAAAGAAATTTGAAAAAATTATAAATGCAAAGAAATTGCCTAAATTTAAAAAAAACAACTGCTTTTCAAAAAAAATGAATTTTTTTTAAGAAAAGAAATTTTAAAAAATTGAAGGGAAATTGAGAACTCTTCAAAAAAATTCTTTGCTGAATCCCCCCCCCCCCCACCTCCCCCCAAAAAAAAGGTTTCCAAGGAATTTGAAAATTTTCTGAATAAAAATATTATGCAAAAAAGAAAAAAAAAATAAGTATATTATTTTTTTGACGAAATTTGAAAAAAACTCTCACAGAAATTTTTAAAAATCGAAAATTAAAGACAGGTTGGAAAAACCCGTTCGCAGCTGTTGTTTACATTGAGTTGAAATCATGTTCACTGCTTGAATGATATACGAGTAAAATTTGGAATTTTTCATTTGAATTGTTCATTTTTTTTAATGTTATGAAATAGGTACTTACTTTAGCTCCAAAGAAATTTTGCTATTTTACCTTGAGAGCCTTATGAGGTGAGGGGGAAACCGGAGTTTTGGAGAAAAATTCGGGTCCTAAGAAAAACGCCGAGCCCAAGACTTGTGCCCCCCCCCCCTCCATCCACCCACCCACCCACGACTGGCCTGACTATGCCAGAAAATCAAAAAGTTTGCCAATTTTTTGTAATTGGAAAGTAATTAAGTGTACTAAATTTTGTGTAAATCAGAAAGTTAAGGTTGAAAACTTGTAGAAAATTTAATTTTCTTTCAAAAAGAGTCTCTTCACTTTTTGCCTATCTTCAATAATTTAGGTGCTACGAGAGAAAAAAGAATAATAATACCTACACTTTCATTTACACCAGTCAGAAAACCTGAATTTTTTTCGTCTTAACGCCTGAAAAATTGAAAATAGGCAAAAAGTGAAAAGACCCTTTTTGAAAGAAATTCAAATTTTCTGCAAGTTATCAATCTTACTTTTCTAGTTTCCTCAAAATTAAGTACACTTCATTTCCTCCCAAGTTCTAAAAATTGGTAAATTTCAAGAAAAATTGAGAAATTTTTCATTTTTCTTGCATAACGCCTGAAATATTGAAAATAGAAAAGAATTGAAATAATCTTTTTGATTGGAAATTTAATTTCCTACATCTTAGTCAGTCTTACTTTTTTAATTTGCCTAAAATTTGAGGTGCTATTATATGCAGAACAATTTGAATTTTTGTTTTGGAGAATGTGTCATTTCCAAAATAAATTCTTTTTGCTCTCCTGTAACAAAAAAAAAAAAAAAAAATGGAGATACCTAGCACCTTTATGAAATTAATGACCCATTGAATAAGGTATCAAAATCGTAGATACCTCAACGTCAATAAAATAAATCCAACCACCATCGTCATCATGCGTCGCCAACTGCACCAGCACCCTCAGCAGCACCTCACCTGCCTCACCAAAACACTAATGAGCTATAATAGGTACTAATAATAACCTGGAAGTGCCTCACTCCGGCCCCGCACACCTTACTCGATAATAATAATAACAATAATAACACAAAAAATTCAAATGTAGGAGTAACTACTACACAATCGACTTTTGGTTGGTTTTGCGTTGAAAGTAGGACTAATGTTATTTAGCAGTGGGACCTAAATTTCTGGCTTTGAACGGTGTGCATGCCATGCTACGACTTTGGTCTTTTCATTTCGTCGAAAGTAACCCCGCCCCTGTTGCCTCATCTGGGGCTGCCACATATCAGCAATATAAAGCTTTCAATGCACTGCACCCTGATTTAAAATTCAATAAGTTACCTGTTCAAGTTCTTAACCGTATTGCGTGAGTGGTATTTATCATTTTAACGCTACCGAGGGCCGGACGGACTCGGCGAGCCGATTTCTGCGTTAATCGCCATTTTTCAATGGTACTTTGATTAATTGCTATTTGCTGCCACCTTTTTTTACACGAGTCGAGTGACCGTTCCTTCTTCCTTACCTCGTCGTAGTGCCCGGAAATTAGGCCGTCACTTGAGGCGAGCTTTGAACAAACAGCTTGTAAATTGTTTTTTACAAATGGTCTGCAATATTGAGATGTTTTAAGAGTGCAGAGTGTGCGATGGAATAGAGTAATTGGAATGTTGAGGATTTTTTTTTTGAAAAGTTGTGAGATGATAAGTTTTTACAGAAATATTTGAAGTCTCTTTGTGCAAAAGTTGTGAGAGAGGGCTCAAAAATTAAATTTCTTAAGAATTGTCTCAAAAAATTAATTTTTTCAGAGAAAATTTTTCAGTTAGAAAATTTAAATTCTGATCAGGAATCTTTAGGAGTAAATTTTCAAAGAAAACAATTTTTCCCATATTTTCAAATAAATTTTTTACGAAAGAATTTTTGAAATGAAATTTTTTAACAATTTGAGAATTTTTTGTAAGTAAGATTTCAATGAAGAATTTTCAAAAAAAAAAAAAAAAAAAAATGAAATGAAAAAAATAAAATTGGGAGACGAGTCATCAAAAAATTTCGTACCTAGGTGATCATTTTTTTTAAATTCAAGAACTTTTATCATTATCCGATTTACCTTCATTTTTGCATATACCTACAACCTTATATTGATGCTTCGAAAAATTCGGATTTTTTCCCTGGAAAAATTAGAAAAATATTTCAAAAAGTGAGAATTTATTTTCCTACACTTAAAAAAAATAAAAAATTCAAGTTCCAGGAAATTAAAATAAATTATTTTAAAAATTTCAATTTTTTTCACTTGAAGAAATCAAAAAAATTATTTTTAAATTTTTTTAAAAGGTGCCAAATTAAGAAAAAAATTAAAAATTTTGTTCTGAAAAATTAACGTGAATTTTTTATTTCATTTTTCCTAATTTCTAAAAAGATGAAAAAAAAATCATTGCAAGAAATCAATTATTTTATTTATTTTCCCCTTTAAAAAAGTGAATATGAAACTACTGAATTTTTTTAAAGGCTTCAACAAAATTGAGATTTTTCAATGTGTACATACTTTTTTTGTTGTTTTCTGTTTGTTCAGTCATTTCAATTCGGATAATTGAGGTTCTACTGTATTTAAAGTCTCTTTCAGCAAAACAGGGTGTCATGTTACAAAGTAATGAAAGAAATGAAGAAGTAGTGATTTTGGAGAAAAATAGAGAGAAAATCATAACTGAAAATCGAAAAATCTATTCTGCTAATAAACAAAACAGCTACCTAATTTAGTTCTTTGTATTGATCACTATAAGATTTTTCCTGCTATTTGAAAATTTTGTGTAGTAAATTTGGATCCTAATTTTTTTGAGTGAATTAATTTTTTGAAGGGTCTTCAATTTTTTCTGTAATGTTTCGGGGAGGCGAGGTGAACATTTTGTGGGTGATAAAAAAAGTAGTGGTTTTTGAAAAAATAAGTTCGCCTTTTTTCTGTGAGTTCACAAAAACTTTTTTTTGGGGGGGGGGGGGCAATTTCATCTCTAATTTTTAAATTTTTTTATATGAAAATTAAAAAAAAAATGTAAGGAAAAAATTGGACCATTTCGATTGTCTTTTTTAATTTTCTTCAACTTACGCTCCTAAAGTAAAATTATGCTGCCTTTAGGCATAAAAAAAAATCCGCCCAACTATGATTTTGTAAGAAAAAAAAATAACAAAGGCAAAAATACAACAAAAAACAAACAAACAGAAATTCAAATAAAACAAAAAATAATAAATTTTCTGTTTGACTTTTTTTTGTAAAATATCATTTTAAAATTTTAATTTTGATCTACCTACCTAAGTACCTATTCTATGAAAAAATTTTTGAATTCAATTTTTTTTTGTAATTTAGCTTTTGAACTTATGTATGAGTATTGAAAATTTTTTGTTGAAGTCAAGTTTAGCTATTAAACAATTTTTTGAAATGAAATCTGCACTTTTTAAAATTTTTTTTTTGAATGTTTAAAAATACGTTGTATTTTGTAAACAGATTTGTTCATTTTTTATTTTGCTAAAAACCTAATTCTATTCTGTAAAAAAATTACCCAGAATATATTTTTATGTAGGTATAAATTTTATCAATTTTGAGTTCTGAACATTGAATTTTTTTTGTGTTCTAGTAATTTTTTAAAATTTGGAATAAACCATTTTTTTCTTCAAAATTTCAACTTCGAGCAATTTTGTATTTGATTTCTGAGCATTTTTCAAAAATTGAAATCCAATTTTACTGTAGGTATATGTACAATTGTACATTTAGCTATTTTAAAGATTGGTGCTTTAATATTAACAAAAAAAAAAAATTATAAAAGTGACATTTTCATTTTTTTTCCAATTTTTTAAAGAGAGGCAGCAATAATTGGTGTATTTTTTTGCAAAATTTCTAAATAAAATTTGGAAAATTTTCAAGAGATTTCTGGCGGATTTTTTTTTTCAAACTCTCAAAAAAATGTTTTTCCGACAGACTAATTTTTCTCATAATTTTCTTGTTTCTTTTAAAAAGTTGAATTTTTTTCATTTATTGTTTCGACAGAATTTTGCAATTTTCAAGTAAAAAATTAAAAAATTTCAAGACATTCTCAGCAAAAAAAAAAATTAATTAAAAAATATGTGGGTAAATACAAAAGATTTTTTCAATTTGGAGATTTTTTAAAGAAATGTTTTTGAGAGATTTTTTCAGAAAAATCTTCGATAGGTAATTTTTTTGATACAACTTTTTTGAGAGTTTGGCGTTAACCATTTTTTTATCACTTTAAAAATAAATATTGAAAAAACATTTTTTGATTGTCTTGAGAAAATAATTTGATTTTTTTCAATTTTTTTGTACTTTCCTGTTCCCAATTTTTTTTAAATGCAATTTTTTTCTGAACAATTCAAAACATTTTCCAAAAAATGAAAATTTGTTTCGCTTTAAAAGAATGTTTTTAATTTTTAGTTAACATTTTTTTTCAAAAACTTTTTTGAAATAATTTTTTTAGAAAATTCTGTAAAAATGTTTTAAAAATGGAATTTTCAAAGATATTTTTTGAAATTGCCACTTTTGAAAATTTTTTTTGCAAGAACCATTATTGATTTTCTAGGAAAGAAAAAAAAATAATCCCAATTTTTGAAAAAAAAAATGTTTTAAAACAATAGAAACATTCTCCAAAAAAAATAATAAATGTTTCATCAATACAAAAATAGAGGATTGTTGAAAGTAAAAGGTATTTTTTCAAACCAAATTTTAGTACATGATTTTTTTTGTTAGTGGTCTAGCTGTATTGAAATCTCAAATTTCCGCCACCATTTTCCGAATACCCTGAATTCCTGTAGAAAAAAAAAAGAAAATTGTTTTTAAAAATAATGATGTGAAAATGGTGAAAGCACGAAGGTTGATTGGTCTTCGCATGCTACGAGATGAACGATCGCGATACACGGTTAACTGCATTTTCTGCAAAATGTTTTTACAAGAAATATTACATCAATCACCGGTTTCCTAGAAATACGAAATTTCGTTGGTAGTCGTAAATTTCTTTAAAAGAAAATCAGCGATATCGTCGTGCTCGACGAACCGCATAATCGGACAACAAGCGTAGCCAACAGTCAGCCACCGTTCGTGAGAAGATGCTACCCTGAGAGAGAGAGAGAGAAAAAAAACTCTAGACAGCATCGTTCGTATAATATATAGTAATGATTTACAATATTTATTTATCGATTGACCAAGCGACTGTTGAGACGCGATGTTCCAGCAGGACCATGGTAAATTTCGCTAAAGCACCCCGCTCGACGTCTTCTGCGCGCAACAGTTTATTAACCACTGTATAAGCTAAAGAAGGTGTAATAACAGATTGCATGTTTTAAAGTTGAATAGCGTGCTTTTAGTTCATTTCAATTCTTGAATTTTCTCTGATATTTCAGCGAATATACTATACAATATACGAAACACGAAGGTAAAATACACAATGCTAAATTCAACGGTCTATCGTTCGTTGGTTGAAATAACTATATCAAAAGTTACTTACTCGGTCTGTTTCGTTTCTTGTAGCTTGGTTTTCTGCCCTTCTTCACTCCCCATTATAGCTCTATCAAAGGTTTTATTTTTGGTGCATGTTCGCTATTGGCTTTATTATACAGGGAACGTCAAGTTGGATAATTTTTTTCCACGTAGGCTGCTCACACGTTCTTGAAGAGCTCCTCTGTTGTTGTTTTTATTTCACTGAAAGACGCCGCATCCGCTGCAGAGCATCATACGAATGAATCCGAGTGTTTTAGAAATGAACTTGAAATATAAATTCGAGGAGCAATTGTAAGAACGACGTGGAACAGGATTACAGTGTATTAAATATAAATTGCCTGCTTACGGCTACACTGGCCACCTATCGATTTGGAATGGATTTTTTGTTCTCGAACGTACGAGGAGATACTACTGATGAAGAGAAATATGAAATTCCAATTGGTTTGCCCTCATCTTCTTCGTGAACTCTTGGGGTAAAAGCTATAAAAAAAATTACTGCTCGAGAAGAATTCTGCGACAAAGAAAATAATTCAAATATTATTTGTCGAAATAAAAATAAAAATGTAACAGGAAATTTGGACGACTGCCCTAAGGCTGGCCCGCCGACTCCGGCTTTAATGGTTAGGTCGACATTTTACGCGACACTACTAAGGTTTTATACCCATATCGTAATTTAGCCGAGTAATGGGTGACATTTTTAACATTGTAGTATTGGATCGTAGCCATATGTTACTAAATGCTCGTGCTATGCTACTCGACGCTACTACTGCTGGCTCTCTTCGACAGTGCCGCGATATAACCCCCTCCTTATGTAATTATTTTTATTCTCGATGACGAATCAATTTCGCAAAAAATATAAAAATTTAGGTTATAAATTATGTATACTGGGTGTTCCAGGTGGAGTGTAATGCCTGCCAATGGTATGTTTGGCAACTCATTTCACCTATAGGCGAAATAATTTGCATACCCTTGGAACTTAAGGTGTAGAGACGTGCTAATTCACTTTTTTTTTCAATTTTTCTAGTTTAATTTTTAAAATTTATTAATACCTACACTATGAATAATAAAAATTTTTTGAATATGAAAATAATACCTAATTTTATTTATGGAACTTTAAAAAAAATTTGAATGAATTATTTTGAAAATTTTTTGAAAAAAACTTTAAAGAACACTAACTTGATTTTCAAGTAAAAAAAATTATCAATTTTGTTTCCTGAAAACAATTTCAAGACATTCTCAGCAGAAAAAAAAAAATTACTATAAAAAATGTGTACAAATGATTTTTTCAGAAAAATCTTCGATAATTTTTTTTATGCAATTTTTTTTTTTGATAGTTTTGTTAACCATTTTTTCATTACTTTCAAAATAAGTTTTGATGAACACACTTTTTATTGCCTTGAAAAATAATAATTCAATTTTTGAATTTTTTTTGTGCCTATTCCCATTATTTTTTTTAAATAAAAATTTTTTCTGAACAATTCAAAACATTTTCCAAAAAATGAAAATTTGTTTCGCTTTAAAAGAATATTTTTAAAATGTCAAAAAAAAGTCAAAAGATTTTATCTAATTTTTAGTTTTAAATTTTTTTCAAAAACTTTTTTGAAATAGTTTTTTCAGAAAATTCTGTAAAAATGTTTTAAAAATTCAATTTTCAAAGATATTTTTTGAATTATTTTTGTTCGCCACTGCTGTAAAAATTCTTGAAAGAACAGTTATTATTGATTTTCTAGAAAAGAAAAAAAAAATCATTTTCAATAAAAAAATAAAGTTTCAATAGGTACAATTAGAAATATTCTTCAAAAAAAAAAGCTTCACCCAAATGATTTCAAAATTTACAAAAAATGGAGGATTGTTGAGAGAAAAAAGTGAGTAGGTACAATAAATTTTTTCAAAAAATCCTGTTAAATTTTTTGAAATGAATTTTTCAAAAATATTTCTTGAATTTTATTGGCCACATTTGTAAAAAATTATTGAAAGAACGGACGATTGTCTTGAAAAAAGATCCTTAGAAATTTAAGAAAAATCGTTTTATTTTAATCCTTG
This sequence comes from Balanococcus diminutus, assembly GCA_959613365.1. Taxonomy (NCBI): domain Eukaryota; kingdom Metazoa; phylum Arthropoda; class Insecta; order Hemiptera; family Pseudococcidae; genus Balanococcus; species Balanococcus diminutus. Next base: position 57,249,481 of record OY390716.1, on the reverse strand, counting down.
ATTTTTTCAAGGATTAAGGAAAGTTCAATACCTAGGGTTTTCAGCCAAATTATTCGATAGTTATGTATTTTGAATTTTCTTAAATCTGATTTTAGGGATGATTTTTTCAAAAATTTTCAAAAAATTATTTTAATGCGGATTTTACTTGAAATTTTTTTTTTGAAATCACTTTTTTTTGTCGCTTCATTTAATAGCTTGAAAGAAAACTTCATAAACTTTCTTGAAAGAACTAATTATACGTAACTTTCCAAAAATGATACATTTTTTTTAAATATTCATTTCTTATAAAAAAAATTAAAAAAAAATAAAATTAAAAAATATATAAAATTTTTTCAAAATAATTGAAAAAATTGTTTCGCTTGAAAATATTTATATCATATTTTTTTCAATTTAAAAATAAATTCAAATTTCAAGAAATATTTACCAAATTATGGTTTCAAAAGTTCTTTGCTACAATTATTATTTATTTCAATTCTCCAGATTAAAAAATTTACTTGGAACAGGTGTTTGAATTTTTTTTAAATTACATATTTTTGCCAGTTTTTCAAGAAAATCTTGGAATTGACTGCCTTCAAAAAAAATACCAAAATAGAATTCGTTAAAAAAAAAAATCATAATTTTTTTTTAGATAAGTAAAGCTGTTTTGGTAATTTTCATTTTTTTAATCAAATGAAATTTTTTATAATGTCTAGAAAAAAAATTTCAGGGATAATAAAGTAAATTTTTTAATCGAATTTTTTCATCAACTTTTCACATTTGGTTTTATAGGTAAGTAGGTATTAAATTCAATTTTTTTCAACTTTTAAAAATATTTTTTTTAATTTTGTTTTTTTGAAAAAAATTTTCAAAACGTAGGTATTAAAAAAAGTAAGTGAATTTTTTCCCTCCAATTTTTTGTATGAAAATTTTAATAATAGATGGTATTGGGAAGTTTTTGGTATGATCATTTCAAAAAATATACTTACGAGAATATCTTTTTAACATAGGTAATTCTTTTTAAGAAGTTGTTTGATTTTTTAAAGGGTTTTACCCTCCCTCCCCCCCGCCGAATTTTGAAACAACATTGGATTGTGTTGAAAAAAATTCAATTTTAATTTTTCAAAAAAAAAAAAATGTAAGTAGCTTATTCAAAATTTGAAATGATCGAAATCTTTTTCAAATTTTAGTTTTAAATTTATTTAAAAAGTGTTTTTATGCATTTTTTTTTTGTTGAAAAAATCAAAAAAAAATATTATAGAACTATTTTTGTATATTTTTTTTTTTACATTTTCTTAAGAAAATTTTAGAACACCAAAATGGTTTTTACATTTTTTTAAAAAAATGTTCAGAGGAATTGAAGAAATTTGTCATATTTGAAGTAACGTTTATGATGAAATTTTACGAAAAAAAAAATTATCTCATCGCAATTTTTTTGGGAATATTTTTTGTTTACTTTTTGCCTAAAAAATTTCCAATAAAATTTTTTGAATGTTTTTCTCGTGGATTTTTCGAGATGATTTTTGAAAAATAATCGAATTAACTCCTTTTCAGAGAGGGACTTTGAATGAACTTTTTTTGCGTTTTGAGAGGACATGTTTTCCATAAAATATTTTAAAATTAATTTTTCAAAATTATACTACTACATTGAAAAAACATTTATTTATTCCTTAGTTTTTAAAAATAATGTCTCGCAATTGTCAACATAAAGGTCCTCTTTTTTAAATTGAAATATTAGACGTCCCTTCAATTCTCACCTTAGGCAAACGACTTAGGCTACTAAACCTACCATCGACAGGCAACCCGCGCAAATTGGAACACCCTGTAGTAACTCGTAAGACGAACATTGGAGCAGCGGAAATAAACAAAATAAAAAATAACGAGTTGAAAATTATATCGAAAGTACCGCATTACAAGAGGTACATTTCCTTACATGAAAATACTATGATGTCGTGGCCACCTCACCTTCGTCTCCAGCCTGCCTAAGCCACTCACTCGTAATCCCCTTCGCTCTTTTTGTTTTTTTCTTTTCTTCACAAGTCTACACGCGACTTTCGACGGCGGAATTTTCGTACGTAATTACTATTATTATCCGTTGTCGAAAACCTCAGCTGGAAAAAAATCATACATATCGCGTATTGATTCCTTATTAGCACGCGTGAAAGGGACGATGCTGGCTTGGCGAGGAAGGGTCAAAAGGTGCATAACCTCTTTTTTGATAATGCAATCTCTTATTCTTGTTCAACAGGAAGACATTGCATGGTATAGGCGTTCACCTTTAGGCGTAAAAATCACGCTAAGGAGTAATTTGGCGACGACTGAGGAGAGAATTTTGGAGCTACTCGAGGTTGAGCGATTTCTGTTTGTATACGAAATGAAGAGAAGATTGCAATTACGTGTGAACACTCTATTAAAATGTGTATCTACGCTATATATATATAAGCCATCGACTCGACGAACGACGAATTTTCACGCATGCTTTGATTTTCGCGGCACGATGACAAATTTACCTATAGGTAGTACCTACGACGTTAGTGAGCGCACTGGACGGGGCGGGTTGGGCGGCGCGTGTTTGTGAAACTCTTACATTTAATAAATGTTTCCTTTATAGGCCATGTAGCGTTAAATGGCGAAAATATCACTGCTTGTGACATTTACAAGTGTACGATATCGTCGAAGAAGGAGAACGAGCAATACGCCAACCCCTCCGCTTCCTCCTCTCGTCATTGTGTCCCTCAATGAGTTACTTCTTTGCAAACGAATCTTTGTCGTTAATGTCGCGACAGTGGATTTTTTCAACCAGACGTTCGATTGGTATGGATTACTGTTCCAGGGTTGGTAATCGAGTTATAAAGAGGGGCGGGTAGTAATTGAATTTCAGCCGGATTAATGGAAGGTTTATCGACGAAAGGTTATGAGATGTTGGGTTTAGCTCGATTAGGAAGGAAATTATATAAAAGAATTTTTTTTTTTTCAGTAAGTCAGGGAGTTACACATCTTGACTTACAAATATACGTAAATTGGCCTGCTTCAGATTATTGCAGATAGTTCAAAAAATTTTATTCATTTAAATCTAAATTTTTCAATACCAAAGTATGCTTGATTCAACATAATATTTTTTTTCAGCATTTATAATTTGTTGAGAAATAATTATTACAAATTTTGTGAGAACAAGAGTTTTTTTTTTAATTTTTAAAATACAATTTTTCAAATTTTGGCCAAACACAATTTTTTCAAAATTTATTGTTATAAAAGTTTTACAATTTTTTTTGAAATACAATTTTACAAAAAGTTGAAAAAACATAATTTTTTTAAAATTTTGGACAACCCCAATTTTTCAATTATTTTTGTAGCACAATTTTTTCAAAATTTTGTGCAAACACAATTTCTTCAAAATCCTGGGTTTACTTAATTTTTAAAAATTTAATAAAAAACAATTTTAAAAATTTTGTGCGAACCCAATTTTTGAAATTTTGTTTAAACATATTTTTTTTTTTTAGAATTTTGTACAATTCTGTTGAAAGACAATATTTTTTCCTAATTTTGTGCAATTACGATTTCATTAAATTCTGTTGAAAAACAATTTTTTCCTAATTATGTGCAAATAATAAAAAATTTTCAGATTTTTGTTGAAAAACATTTTCTCAAAATTTTGTTAGATACCTACGGTTTTTTCAATTTTTTTTCTTTTGAAATACAATTTTTATTTAGTTTTGTGCCTTAAAAGTTTTATAATTTTTGTTGAAATGTCATTTTCCAAATGTTAAACAAACACAATTTTTTCAAAAATTTGGGCAAAGTTTTGGGCAAACACAGTTTCTTGAAAATTATGTGCTCACATAATTATTCAAAATTTTATTGAAAAACAATTTTAAAAATTTTGTGTGAATATGATTTTTCAATTTTTGTTGAAACATTATTTTTTCAGAATTTTGTACAAAAACGATTAATTTCAATAAATTCTGTTAAAAGACAATTTTTCCCTAATTTTGTGCAATTACACAATTTTTTAACTTTTCGACTGCTTAACTGCAAGACCTTATAGGTGCCAAAAAAACTGAAAATCCTTATTGTTACCATGTAGGTATATTGTATAGGAAGCAGAAATCTACAACTTTCAAAAAATGGCACTTACAAGGTCTTGCAGTTAAGCAGTCGGTTTGTTGAAAAACGTTTTCCCAAAATTTGGTTAAATTAAAATTTCTTCCAATTAAACAAACTCAATTTTTCCAAAAATTTGGGCAAACACAATTTTTTCCAAATTTTGTGCAAACTAATTTTTTAAATTATTGCCTATTGTAGCACATTTTTTTTTTAAATCTTGTGCAAACACAATTTCTTCAAAATCACGTGTTCACTTAATTTTTAAAAATTTTATTGAGAAACAATTTTAAAAATTTTGTGTGAACCCAATTTTTCAATTTTTGTTGAAACATAATTTTTTCAGAATTCAGTACAAACCCAGTTTCGTCTAATTTTGTGCAAATACGATTTCATCAAATTCTATTGAAAGGAAATTTTTCCAAATTTTGTGCAAATTCACAATTTTTAAATTTTTGTTGAAAATCAATTTTAAAAATTTTGGCGAACACATTTTTTTTTTCAATTTGGGCAAACACAAAGGTTTTTAAAATTTTTTGCAAACACAATTTCATTGAAATTATTTACAAATATTATATTTCAAAATTTGTCGACAATATGTGCTCAGTTTTTCTGAAAAATCTTGTGCAAAATCAATTTTTCAAAATTTTGAACAAACCCAATTCTTTAATTATTGTTGTAGCAAATTTTTTTCAAATTTTTTCCAATCACAATAATTATTCAATTTTTGGCGAAACAGAATTTTCCAAATTTTATGCAAAAACAATAATTCTTCAAAATTTTGTTACTACAAACGCGATTTTCTCAAATTTCGTGGAAATACGATTTTTCAATTTTTGTTATCCCTCCTTGACACAATTTTATAAAAATTTTCCGAATACCTACTTTTTCAAATTTTTAGTAACACAACTCTTTACAAAAAAATTTCAAACAAAATTTCTTCAAAATTATCTACAAACACGATTTTTGCAAAGTTCGCGCCAATAACACATTTTTTCAAATTTTTTGCTTTCATAGTTTTTCGACTTTTGTTAGAATACAATTTTGCTAACTTTTTGAAAAGGTAATTCTTCAAAATATTTGACTTGAAACATGATTTTTTCAAATTTTGTTGAAGTACTATCTCAAAATTTTGTACAAATGTAATTTTTAGAATTTTCTTCAACAGTTTTTCAATATTTTCAAAACACAAATTTTTTCTTCATAATTTTGTGTCAATGCAGTTTTTTAAATTTTGTACAAACACGATTTTTTCAAAGTTCGCGCCAATAACACATTTTTTCAAATTTTTTGCTTTCATAGTTTTTCGACTTTTGTTAGAATACAATTTTGCTAACTTTTTGAAAAGGTAATTCTTCAAAATATTTGACTTGAAACATGATTTTTTCAAATTTTGTTGAAGTACTATCTCAAAATTTTGTACAAATGTAATTTTTAGAATTTTCTTCAACAGTTTTTCAATATTTTCAAAACACAAATTTTTTCTTCATAATTTTGTGTCAATGCAGTTTTTTAAATTTTGTACAAACACGATTTTTTCAAAGTTCGCGCCAATAACACATTTTTTCAAATTTTTTGCTTTCATAGTTTTTCGACTTTTGTTAGAATACAATTTTGCTAACTTTTTGAAAAGGTAATTCTTCAAAATATTTGACTTGAAACATGATTTTTTCAAATTTTGTTGAAGTACTATCTCAAAATTTTGTACAAATGTAATTTTTAGAATTTTCTTCAACAGTTTTTCAATATTTTCAAAACACAAATTTTTTCTTCATAATTTTGTGTCAATGCAGTTTTTTAAATTTTGTACAAACACGATTTTTCACATTTTGTTGAACACAATTTATCAATTTAATTTAAAAAATTTTGTGCGAACCCAATTTTTTAATTTTTGTTGAAATAGATACCACAATTTTTCGGATTTTTTTCGCAAACACTTTTTTTTTTTAAAAATTTTGTGCGAACACAATTTCTTTAATTATGTGCTGACATATTTTTTAAAAATGATATTAAAACACAATTTTTTTTTTAAATTTTGTGCATGAGCATGTTTTCCAAAACTTCATATTATTGAATACGGTTGATTCGAATTTTGTTTAAAATATTTTTTTTCAAATTTGATTTAAAATTTAAAAATTTTTTGGAGGATTATCACGTACATTTTTTTCCAATTTTCACTGAATCCAAACTCACAGAAATGATGAGAGACCACATCAAGGACTACTTATTGAATATAAAAAAAATTTGCATTTTTTTTTTTGGTCAAAAATTCAATTTCTATTTGTATGTTTCTTTGGATTTACAAAGATGAAGCAAAGCATAGTACTCGTAGATGATACGTATCTCGTATAAAACAATCACCTCAAGCGAGACCACTTAGTTCTGCCGGAGGTGACCGGAGGGGTAAAAATAGTGTTACGATCCACCTTTTACGTATCAAACAGGTCGCACACACGCGGTCAAATGGCTCTCCTTGTGCTAGCAAATTGAACGCGAAGCGTCTCCAGTCGACTGCACCATCGTACCTAAGGCAAACATTACCCACATTAGGTACGCCGAATAGCATCTCATGTCAACCACAAATTACGAAAAAATTACTCCACACGCTAGATGCGGGGGAGACGAGCGACAAGTAAAAAATTTCAAAACAAATATCGCCATCGTCGTCATTACCCTGCGCAGTGATTTGGTTGGCTTTCGAGTACTTCGCCGAGCTCAAAATACCAAACGAATTAGCATTTTCCCATAGAGAAATGTAAATTTCGCGTTATTTGCATTGTTCATTTTTTTTTCGGTCCGCTTTCGCGTCGGAATTGAATGTTCTTGGGTGAAAAAATTCCGCATCGTAAAAAAAAAGAATCTCATAGCTTCCTGCGCTGGCGTTAGCGTATCACACAGTAATGGAAGGGAAACATATTCGCGGTATGAAGTGAAAAAGACCTTTTAGTTATTAATCATATTAAAATACGTACGTAGTAGTGGTGGAATAGAAAATGGCAATAGAAAAAAATGTATTTTTGTTTGTTTTCCGGTTGTATTTATATTTTCATATGGTGTATTATTTGCAAAAGGATCATTATTTAAATGTAATAATAAACCAGTGTAGCGTATTCGGTTTTCGTCGTAATTCACATTAGTGAAGTTGAAAATAAATTTTATGTTCGTATTGCATGCTTGAAAAATGAGAAGTTAACTAGCCTCTTGTGTGCCCGCGTTATATCTTGATAGTATTCTTATGCTTATTCGGCAAATTATACGCCTATATCTGCGGCAACAAAGCCATAGTTGAAAAAAAATACACACAACACCCATACTCTGGCACACACCCCCGAATTTTTTCCTTTCTTTCAGCAGCCTAAAACGTCCGAAATTTCCTTTCGGAAAACTATTATTTGATATCGACTTTTTTATTCGAGTTTTTCTTCGTATATTCGTGTTTGAAACGTGAATTTTCCATTTGTAATGCACGACAAATATCGTGAATAAATTTTTATGTTGTACAAGGCAACGCCACACAACCGTATAAAACGGCTCGAAAAAGGATTCCAGATGAATACGAGGGGGAGGGGCACGAGAGGGCAGACTGTGTGGTCCGTACTCCGAAGGCGATATTTTAATTACACGACCGTTTTACTGTCCTATGACATATGTAAAGATTTCTTTTTTTGTCGTTGAAACGCTTATCCAGGGTGTAGGGTTTTTTTCCTCTTCTGCCAAAGCGACGTTTGGGTCTTTCGTTATTGGATTACGTGGCTCTTGAACGTTTTCAAATTGCCCTAAAGCCTAAACAGCGCTATAAATTCAACTTAGTGTTAATAACGTTGTTGTGAGCGGGATTCGTGGCCTTTTTAGTCCGTTTTATAAACTCTACACATATAAAGGAGAATCTTTATTCTTTTTTATAATATAAAAAGCTTATTATTTTATAATTTTACTTATATACCTATTGCTGGGAATACGACGCAGCAAAAAGATATTCTATTTAATTCATATACTATACAGGGTGTTTCATAGCTGACTGAGTTCCTTCTACCAGGTGAATAGGCAACCCATATGGAACAAAAAGTGTTATATTCCTGAACATGTTGCTTGTTTTGAAAAATCAAAAGGCAATGGAAAATTGAATTGAGAAAAAATAATTTCTGATTGGGCCAATCAGCAGGGTTTGGCAGATTTTAGTTAAATCAACAAAATCCTCAAAATTCGGAATTTGATTTTGGATTTTAAATACAATCAAGTTATCAAAAAGAGTCTTTTTTTTGTTTGCATTAGTGAGATACTTATTTTAAAATTAGGCTTCAAAAAAGTTGATTTCGTATCGTTCTAAGAAAATTCAGAAATTTTCCCATAAAAAAATTGACTTATTTTTCCTCACTAAAAAGAAATATTTTTTCTCCAATAAGTTAAAAAAAATACTCATTTTTTACTTGGAAAAAATTGTAAATTTTACTATATTAACTCAAAAAAAAAAAAGTGTATAAAGATATTTTTTATTGCAACAAAATCAGATTTTTTTGCAAAAGAATTCAGTTATTTTTTTCTAAGAAAAATTGTTATTGCTAAAAAAAAAATATTAAAAATTAATATTTTTATAATTTTTTAAAAATTTACCAAAGGAGGGTAGCTTTTTGCATTGGTTAAATGCGATTTGAATTTTTTTTTAAATTTTTGAATATTTAAATTTTTACAAAATTGATAATTTCATAATTTTTTAAAAATTCACCGAAGGAGGGTTGCTTTTTGCATTGGTTAAATGCAAATTGGAATTTTTCTCAATTTTTTGAATATTTAAATTTTTACAAAATTGATAATTTTATAATTTTTCAAAAATTTACCAAAGGAGGGTAGCTTTTTGCATTGGTTAAATGCGATTTGGAATTTTTTCAATTTTTTGAATATTTAAATTTTTACAAAATTGATAATTTTATAATTTTTACAATATTGATATTAGCATAGTATATGCTTTTACGGAGACTAAAATGTGAAAAAAACGACCCAAAAATCCGAGACTAAAATTCGATCCAAAAATCCGACGTGTTGGGTTAGGTTAGGTTACATTAGGTTAGGTTTGGATGACATTAAAAAAATTAATTTTTTTAAAAATAAATTCTATATTTTAGACATTATGTCAGACATTTTGAAACTTGTAATTTTTTTTGAAATTTTATGACTTTTATACATTTTCTAGACATTTTGTCAGACATTCTGAAACTTAGAATTTTTTTTATAAATAGAAAGATGACTTTCAGGCATCTTGTCAGGCATTTTGAAACTTTGAATTTTTTTATAAATTTAATGACTTTTGATAATATTTTTTTGAATAAATTTTTAAAATAAATATTTTTTAAATTAAAATAAATTTTATGACTTTTGGTCATTTTGAAACGGAAATTTTAAAAAAAAATTTATGACTTTTAGGCTTTTTGTCAGACATTCTGAAATGATTGAATTTTTTTTATTTTCATTAGGCTTTTTTTTATTAGGTATTATTAGAATTTTTTGATTTTTAAAACAAAATTGATAATTTTATAATTTTTACAAAATTGATAATTTTATAATTTTTACAAAATTGATAATTTTATAACTTTTACAAAATTGATAATTTTATAATTTTATAATTTTTACAAAATTGATAATTTTATAATTTTTACAAAATTGATAATTTTATAATTTTTACAAAATTGATAATTTTATAATTTTTACAAAATTGATAATTTTATAATTTTTACAAAATTGATAATTTTATAATTTTTACAAAATTGATAATTTTATAATTTTTACAAAATTGATAATTTTATAATTTTTACAAAATTGATAATTTTATAATTTTTCAAAAATTCACCAAAGGAGGGCAGCTTTTTGCATTGGTTAAATGCGATTTGGAATTTTTCTCAATTTTTTGAATATTTAAATTTTTACAAAATTACTCAGAAAAAATTTGAGAAATCATTAAGTTCAGAAAAAATTAAAAGGTTCTCAAAAAATTTAAAATGACAAAAAGTCCAAAAATTGATATTTTTCAAACAAATTGAGAGACAAATAAGGACATTTTCTAAAAAAAAATCATAATAGAGATCTTTTCAAAGAAATTGAATAGTTTTTTAGATTATGGCTCGAGAAAAATCGATTTTTTCATTTTGAGGAAATTCAGAAATTTTTGAAACAAAAGATTAGAAAAAATTAACATGCGCCACTTAGGGCTAGGTGTCATAGTGAAAGAGAAAAAAAAAATGGATTTCCATTCTTGGATTTTAAAATCTAATGATTATGGGAAGGATTTTAGATTTTGAATTTCAAATCCAGGCGTGAAAAGGATTTTGGATCTTCGATTTTAAATATACATATATCACAATAATTTTGGATTTTGATTTCAAATCCCTATTTTCCTGGATTTCGCCGAACTCTGGGCCAATGAAGAGTACTAAAAAAATTACCTTTTTTTGTTCTAGATATTTTTTTTACCTGTTTTTGAAAATAAAGGCGCTTAGCTTTAAATTTTGAGAAAAAAACAGGTTTTTTAATTTTTAAAGCTCTGTAGCTCCTTCATTTTCGAACATAGGAAAATTCATCACATAACTATTTTTTCTTATCTCAAAGAGTTACACCTCTTTCAAGTATCATCTTGATGAAATTTTTCAATTTTTATGTCTCATTCGTACCTATTGATCATTTGATCTACAAATTATCAGTGCACATCATTGGGAAATGAAAACTGCAAAATTTGTCAAGATTGTACATGAAACAGGTGGAACTCTATGAGATGAGCAAAAAAAGTTATGCGATGAATTTGCCTATCTTCAAAAATGAAGGAGCTACAGAGGTTTGAAAATTGAAAAATCTGAAAAACCTGCTTTTTCAAAGTGTAAAGCTCCCTCGCGCCTTCATTTTCAAAGATAGGCCAAAAAATGTCTAAAACAAAAAAAGTTTATTTTTTCTTAGTACTATTTATTGGCCCAATCAGAAATTATTTTTTCTCAATTTAATTTTCCCTTAACATGTTTATATAACATTTTTTGTTCCTTATGGGTTGCCTATTCACCCAGTGGAAGGAAATCAGTCAGCTATGAAACACCCTGTATATACCTAGGCTACCGAAACAGCAACGTATTTTTCTCGATTGCCTTAATAGTACGTAGGTATAAAGCTATGTACATAGGTAGGTACCTATAATAATAATAGTAGGTAATAATAATAATTTCGACCATATATATATTTTTATCGGTATTTAAGGCCACACAATTGGAAATCTTGGCGCGAGTTATCGTCCTGTAATTCACCTTTTTATACCGTGCACACGCAACCAGCAACACCATCATCATTTTTTCGACGCGATAATCACGTTATCATTGCGATTCGTCGCATTCGTTCGTATTACGACGAGTATAGCGATCGTTTCTCGCCCTCGTGACCTTTATTCTCGAGCTAGCAGCCTGCCTGTCTTGATTATTTTTTCAATGTGATAACCTGAGAGATTCTAGAGCACTGGAATGGGCAGCAGAGAGCGGGGAATTGTGTTGCGTTTTAATAACGCACGAACGTCGTCGTGTCGTAAAAAAAAGAAACAAGTAGATGCGCTCGAATAAGACGTGATCTATGGTGTTTGTCAAGACAGAGGGGAGCAAATTGCATAAGGGGTTGTTAGAGTGGAAGCTCATCACGATGTTGACTGCCATCATCACTCCGGTGTCGTAAATAAAATTCGTAATGCGATGTGATGTGTATAGGATACAAGTGTTTGACACGAATACTAATTTATCATCTTGGTTCGGGATCTTTTCCATGTAGATAAATGGGTGGGGAGGGGATCGATTGAAGTGTGTATTAAATTACGAGTTGGGAGGTTAGTTTTGGATATTGGGTATGTGGCTGGTGAGTAAAGGTGCTTGAGAAGTTGCCTATGTGAAACACCTGCTCGTTTGGTTGAATATTTACGGCGAACCGAGTATGCAATTTAATTAACATGAAGGTTCTTGATGGCTAACGCGGAGTGGAAGAGTGATGCAGTTGTGCTAATCATGTTCGATGGTTGGAAAAAATTGAAACATAATTTCAAAAATATATTATTTAATTGAAATCGAAAAATAATCGATTACCTAATCGAAATCGCAAAATTAATCGATTTGTTGAAATTGAAATATCGATCGATAAAATAAAACTGAAAAATTCATTTTATTTATGACGTAATTTTTTCAATTATAAATAATGTTTTCGAGAATTATTTTCTTTGCGAAATTGATAGAATTTGAAATTTTCTCGTTGAATATTTGTATTGTAAAATTATTCCCTCTAAAAAAATCTTCATAAAAATTTATTGATGATAATTGACATTTTTCTGCTAATTTGATATCAGGAAAAAGTAGCTATGTTCTGTTTTTTTTTTTTTTTTTTTTTTTTTTGAAAAAAAAGTGAAATTTTATTAAAAGTTCAATACTTTTCTTCTTTGTTTTTTCAGGATACGCAATCTTTTCAAATCTTGGAAACAGTTTCCAATTATCTTTAAGAAAGTCTCTGTTGACAACATTTTTTTCGGAGGAACCATGAAAACTCGTCAACTTTGATTCAACTGAAATTTGGCTTACTTAAAGAGTATTTCACTCAGACCTCAGTACCAAGTTTTAAGCTGCCAAAGTTGATTTTTCAATTTTTCACGAATTTTCAAAAATTACGAAAGTAGCACATTGCTGAATAAATTTTGTACAAAAATTTTTAATTTTTAGATAAAATTCTGAAAATCAGTTTATATGCTTCTGCCGACCTTCGAGTCGATTGCAACCATTTTCGAAGATATCTGTAGCCTCGAGAAAAATACTTCGCTATAATAAAAAAATTAAAATTTCACAATTTTTTGAGATGGAAAAATATTACATTTTTAAGAATGAAAAAAAAAATCGAACAAATAAACAGGTACCTGTTTTTAATTTTTTTTAACGAAAAAATTTCACGCATTTTTTGAAAATAAAAAATAAAAAAAAGTTTGAAATTAATTTTTTATTTTACTTAATTTTAAATACGTATTTTTTAGGAATAAGGAAACTGCACAATTTTTTGAAAATTTTTTTTTATATTTTTTAAATATGAACAATTTTCAAACTTTTGAGAACACAAAAATCATTTTTGTAGGAAAAACAAATTTTCAAATTTTTTCAGGTTTTAGAACATTTTTAAAAAAAAGTTTCAAATTAATTCAATTTTAATTTTTTTTTTTTTTTTTTTTTTTTTTGGAATAAACAAATTTAATTTTCCATTTTTTTACGATGAGTAAGAAAATTTGTAAATTTTATGGAATAATTTTCAAAATTATTTTTCTCAGGATTTGGGATATAGGTACTAGATTTCGAAAAAAGTTTCAAATAAACTTAATTTCCATTTTTTTTTCGAATAAAGAAATTTTATAAGGTACCTAACCTTTTGAGTTGAAAAAATTGATTTTTTGGAATAAACAAAAAATACTTTTATAATTTTTGTTTCAAATGAAAAAATTTCCAATTTTTAGCTTCAGCGTAAAAAAAAAAATTAGGAATAAAGAAATTTCATAATTTTTTGAGATGAAAAAATTTTCTATAATTTTTTTTTAAGAATACCAATAATAATATATTTTTTTTGAATTAACAAATTTTCATTTTTTTTTTAAATATAAAAATTTCTAAACTTGTTGGAGTAAAACTTATAATTTTTTTCGGGATTGCCGGACCTTTAAAAAAAATTTAAATGAATTTTATTCCAATTTTTTTGGAATATCGAAGTTTTACAATTTTTTAAGATGAAAAATTCTTTTTTTTTACGAATAATTTTTTTGGAATAAAATTTATTACCTATACTTACTTTTTTTTAGGATTTAGGACTAAAACAAAAAAAAAAAAAAAACTTTTGACATATAATTTAATCTCAATTTTTTTGAAGTAAAAAAAAGTCTCACTTTTTGAAATTATTTTTTCCATTTATTTTTTAAATAAGAAATTAAATTTTTCAATATTTTCAAGAAAAAATCTCAGAACTTTTTTGAAGTATTAATAAGGTTGAGTTTCAAAACTAGAAGGAAATCAGATGATAAAAAATTAACCGACTTTTGAGCTTTGAATAATCGAAAGAAATCGGTTTTAATTTTTTGCTCGGATAATCAAGAAGTCGAATAATTTAGGTTCTACTGTAAAATGAAAATTTTGGGCAGAAATTTCTGAAAAAATTTTTTTTAAGAATTTAAAGAGAAGAGAAAAAAATTCTCCATAGATACTTACAAAATTGATTTTTTCAAAATTTTCTGAGATAAATTTTCTCAAGTTCAATTCAGAACTTTTGCAGAAAGAGGCGATCATTTTTACTGTCTCTTCAATTCTCCATAAAGCAATTTTGTGCTTTGTAGTTTTTTTGAAATGGTCACAAAAACTACTTAAGAACTTCAAAAACAGTTTGGAGTAAAACAGTAATGTATTAACTTAAAAAGGTATCTACAGTAGATTGCACCACATTCCCAGTCGATTCCTCCACAATTTGAGAGTTTACTATACTCTGTATTAAAATAGGATGGAAAAAACAATATCACATACCAGAATTGAAATATCGATCCACTACGAATCCAAATCTTGGCGAAAATTTCGAAAATTTTTTCATCTGTAACTTGCACCATTATTATTTGTCGATTGGTCTTAAATTAGCATAGGTTTGTTTACCAACCCGCACGGCGAGCCACGAAGAATATATTTACACAAATAATACACCATGGCGAAGAAACAGTGCCTTCGCTACCGTTTGTGACTTTTAAACATCGCTGGTCGTCGTCGGTGGCCTTTCCTTTGGAAAACTTTCTCTGCAAAGTAAACAAGCTGAAAAGGAGAAGGCAAAAAATGGTGTTCACAGTACATTAAACATGGTACATATATGACGTCCATTCGATATACTTCTGAAAGGAGAAAACCATCACCATACGCACGTCCACGATACCATTAAAATATGCTCGTCGGGCTAACTTAATTTAATGGTTACAGAAGCGTAATGCACAAGCCAAAATAGCATAAAATGTACACCTTTGAATAAATAGAGTATTAGGTGGAACGTTGACGACAACCTTGAAACACGTCACTCAACCCTGTTTGTAAATTTGTTGACATACAACTATTTACTCTCCATTTTTAGGGGGCAGGGGGCAGGGTTGAAATACGGTTTGACGGATACGATATGTATGTATCGCAAAATTATGAACGGTGTAAATAATTCGACCACACGTTTCGAAACCATTTTCTCTCTAATACTACATATGCCTTTTCTCTATCATCTCAGCTCCTCTATCGCAAGTACGTACATATGAAGAGAGAGCGAGAAAGAGAGAAAATTTACTCGTGTAATACCCGTTCACATTTCCGGAAGAATGACATGATTCGGCAAACGATTCACGTCTATAACCATGTTGTTATATAACCAATTCTGTTCCATCTCTCATGACGCGTATGGTGGTAACTCGTTAAAAAAAGATTTCCACAACAATTTCGGGCTCGCGCTCGAAATTGCAATTAAATCGCTGGCTCGAGATGCGACTCGAAAAATCATCGTGGTCTAAGAGAGAGCGAACAAAAAATCACATCTTGGCTGTTCTGTATTCTCTCTTTGACACATTCATCTCGCCCGATTACAGTTTTCATCCGATGTATATTAGATGGCAAATCGTATTTATCGTCACGCTAACAGAATTTTTCATTTTTTCATTTCATCCCCATTCCTCATCGGTTAGTCTAGCCAGTATTGGCATTATTCTCGTGTATCACAAATGGCTTTTTCATTCGCAAACTGTATAAATATCTACTTCATAATATAAAGTGGGATTGTGTCTGATTTTGGAAACAAGCTGCATACACGCACAGGTGTTCCCTTGATACTCTACTCGGTATTCCTATGATAGGCATAATAAAAAATTGGCGATCTTTCTGGAAATTGTTATAAACAAAAATTTAATTAAAATCTGTGAAGACAGTACCAGACACATGCACTTTTCAAACAACCTGTGGAGGACACAATGGGAGTAGTAGAGGCGAGACTTTGGAACCATCTACCTAAAATCAACAAACAGCGGTAGACAGTTCCAAAATCTCGCAGGAAAAAAAGAAAAAAAAGTAACGTACTATATTTTGATGTTCGATGTCGGTTAAAAAATTAACAAGTCAAAGGATTTATAAATATTTGTCTGAAAATTTTTTCCCACCCCCTCCCTCCCCCTAAAATTATTACACTTGGGTTGTTGAAAAAAAAAAGTATATATCTCGAAATATACCATGAAATATTTTTTTCTTGAAAGAAAATAAGGGTAGGAATACGAAGTCAGTAAGTTGAAAAGAATACTTGGAAAACTGGTCCGGACACCTGCAAGTCGTGGATTGGTGTAAAAAGAGGAGAGTGAGGGTAGAGCAAAGGTTTTGGTCCAGCCAAGGAATGGTTCGCAGATTTTGAAAAATTAATTTATTACTGGATCGTGTCTCGTACAGGTGCAGCTCTTAAATATCGAAGATAGTCTGACGGTGTTCGATAGCGCTTTCCGTTCTGTTCTCTTTAAACTTTAACGGTAGTGTATCGTCGTTCGTTTTTTTTTTTTATTATTTAAATTTTTTCTTGGTTCGAACTTCAATTTTTATTGTTTTCTTTTTGGTCGTTATATTTTTTTTACCGTTATCGTTTGTCGTCGTTATCGTTGTTTTTTTTTTTGCTGTATCTAATTTTCTGTTCAAAAATGAGCGATTTAATCAATGAACTCCTAATGGATTGGAGTGACGATGAAGAAGTCGCAGTTTCCGAGCCAGTTGCGGGGCCTAGCGGCCTAAATGGTGGAGTTTTCCATCCGATGGATGTGGATATAGAGGCTCAAGCCGAGGTTGGTAGTCAAAATATGGACACAGAAGCAGAAGGTGATCAAGCAACCCAATCAGGTAAAGCATTTTATAGTGTATTTGTTATATCCTCCCCCACCCAATGTTTTTTTTTTCTTCTTTTCCTAACTCGCGCGCAGCTTTCTACGATGTCCTTTCGGTACAAACTAGGGTCATTTCGAAATTTAATGCGTTCGCCACTAAAATATCGGTGCAGCTAAAACAGAATAACGATTTTGACAACCTCGTAGAATATGTGAGAAATGCTCTCACCAGCTTATTAGAGGAATATGTCTCAAAAAATGGGGAAGAGACTGATAAGGTTGGTTTATCAATATTTAATGGGAACAAAGATAGACCAATATTCATTAGCTACAGATCGCCCTCAGAAATTTCGGTAGAGGTGGTTATGAACAAATTCCAAAAAGTGTTGCAGAGCAACACAAATTCTATGGCTGCTGACCCTTTGCTGATAGAAGTGACCAAAATTGAAATGCCTCATGGCCGGAGTTGAATGTGAAAGATATAGGATGTACGAATATACGAATTTTTGCCGTGTTAAGACAGGGAGTATACACACCGTGAAAACTGCCAATGAAAATGATAAAACATGTTTACCCCGATCTATTATAATCGCGATGGCCTATGCGGAAAAGCATGAAAGTGAAGCAAAAAAAATATACTACAAAAAAGTGACCCGTAAAGATCGCGCAGATCACTGTCACCCGCTTGCCCTAGAATTGTGCCGTAATGCGGGAGTGGTTATCGGGGTAAACGGTTGTGGGGTGGAAGAACTCCTAAAATTCCAAGAATTACTGAAAAATGAATGTAAAATCACCGTATATGATGGTAGTGATACCTCAGGCCTTAAGATGATTTTTGAAGGCGACTCGCCCGCCACGAAATATGTTGATTTATTATTTGGAGAGAATCATTATAATGTTATATTGCGATTAGCCGGAGCCTTCGGCAGTAATATTTACTGTCTGAAATGTCACGTGGGGTATGACCTTGTCCATAGCCACGTATGTGAGAATTCCTGCGTGAAGTGCTATAAAAATACCCCATGTGCAACGACAGAAAACTTCGTTAAATGCGACCGCTGTAAAAGGTTATTCTACAGTCCGGAATGCTACGCAAATCATCTCAAACCAAAGTACGAAAACAGAAAATCGGTTTGTGATGTATACAAATTTAATACTGTGAACATTGTAAAAAACAGTATAGCACCTTATCGTTGCAGGATGATGTACATAGATGTGATCATCATAAATGTCAAAATTGCGGTAGATCGGTGCCTCATGGTCATTTGTGTTTTATACAGACGCTAAATAAAGTAGACGCCGAAAAAAAAGCAACGGTATTCTTTTTTTTTGATTTTGAATGTAGAATAGCAGATGGCGACCACATTCCGAATTGTTGTATTATTCAATACCAGTGCAATAAATGCTTGAAGGAGTTGCAAACTCGTCACCTCCGATTGAGCTGAAATTTGACTCACTCATGCATCGGAACACGGTTACTTTTTAGTAACTTGGTTACTTTTGTAAAGGCAAGGTTACTTTAGTTACTTTTGGGCTCATTTTGGTTACTATGGTTACTTTTGGACTCATTTTGGTTACTATTTCGTCAAAAATCTGACGAACAGCTGCCATTAAAATTTAAAATTTCTTTAAAAACGTTTTGAAAGTTTTTTTCAGAGATTTTGCTTCCAAAAAATTTGAAATATTTTATTTAAAAATGAATTAAGTAAGGTCAGTTGGGGTAACTGGGCCACCGGGGTATCTGGGCCATTCTCTTCCTAATCCCCTCCAAAATCGTCTTGACGTAAATGGTTGGTTGCATGGTAACACTGACATCGTAAGCCCACCATAACAATTATCATTCGGTTCCTAGCTCCCCTTGAGGAGGCCTCAGTAATTTGAGTAACATGACATGGTCCAGTTACCCCCAACAACTGTGGCCCAGTTACCCCAAAACTCAGATTTGAGTGGGGGTAAGTGAATTACACATCTTGAATCTTCCTTAATAAAAAAAAAACTTGGTGGCCCAGTTACCCCATTTTTCGGGGTAACTGGGCCACCATTCTTTGTGTAGAGTGAGGTGTTCCTCAGCTCAGGTATGTGCTTCACCCTCAAAATCAAAAAAGTGAGCGTACCTCTATGACACCCCTCTACACGTCCCATTTGAAGATTTAAGGTTATTCTTCACTAGTGAGGCATTTTTGAATAAAGATTTTTTAGAGTTGTAAAATTGTAAAAACGTGGCCCAGTTACCCCAACTGACCTTAATTGAACAATTTATTGAATCTTCTTTTAAAATTGAGATTTTTTCTGCTCGAACTTCAGGAATATTTATTTTGTACTTATGTATTGAAATTCAAGGTAGAAAAATGTTAGCTCCTAAAAAAATTGAAAGTTCTTTTATAGGCATTTTACAAGAGTCAGTATGAAAAATTGTGATTTTTTTTTCTTGAAGAATTAAGATTTATTCTTGTCTAAAAATGAGCCACATTTCTTGAAAAAAAAAATGTAAGTAGATACGCCGTATTTTTTTGAAAAAATTGAGAAATTCTTTTCTCGACAAATAAACGATTTTTTCTCAAAATTTCTTTTCAAAAAAAGTAGAGGCCGTCGAATAATAAAACCGATTTCTCCTCATTAAAAACTTTTTTTTTAAATGAGAATACCTAGTAATTTTTTCAATTAAAAAAAAAATGTGTTCGAAGTATTTGAAAATTATGTTTGAAAAATAGAGAACTCCTCAAAAATGAAACATAAAATCGTTTCAACTCGTGAACTTAAAATGCTTCAAAAATTTGATATTTCTCAAATGAGCAAAACTTTCCTTTTAAAAATTTTGAAAAGTTGTGAATTTCACATGTTGAAAAATTGTTTTTTTGTGGAGAATGAAGACTTTTCAAAAATTAAAATTTTTTTGTATCTACTCATTTTGCAATAAGCCAATCAAAAAATTGATTTTTTTAGACTTTAAATTCTTAGGCATTACAATTTTTATAAATTGGAAATTTTTTATTTGAATAAACATGAATTTTAGGAACTGCTATTTTTAAAAAATTAAATATAAATTGTTTAAAAATCAAAAAATTGAGAATTTTAAGTTTAATTTTTTGAAATCCAGAACTTTTTAGAAATTACAAATTGTTAATAAATTTAAATTTATAGAAATTAAAAATTGTTTGAAAAATAAAAAAAATCGAAAAAAAAAAATTTAAAAATTAAAAAAAGGACAGTATTGTTTGTAATTTAAAATTTTTCTAAAATTCACGTTTTTTGAAATCAACAATTATTTGAAAACTTAAAACTATTTCAAAACAAATAAGAGTTCAAAAACTTAAAAAAGTTGATATCAAGTATTTTCAAGAAAAAAAAAAATTTTATTTAGCAAAAATATGAGAAAAACGGTGACGAGGGGAGGGGAGGGGGTTATGAGTCATTATATTCAAGTGGAAATGGAAAATTTTTGGTTACTTTTTTCCATAATTTTGGTTACTTTTTTTGAAATTTCAGGTTACTAAAGTTACTTTTATTTTTTCAAATTTCGCTCCGATGCATGCTCACTGAAAGAGCATGCCACCCAGACCTCACAACCAAATTTTTAGCTGCCGAAAATGATTTTTCGATTTTTGGCGAATTTTTGAAAATGGCTAAAACCTCCTCCAACAAACCATTTCTTGAAAAAAATTGTAAATTTCAACATAGAATCTTGAAAATTGGTTTGTACACTAAAGTCGGCCCCCCGAGTCGATTGACACCATTTTCGAAGCGATCTGGAGCCAATCAACTCGGGTGGTCGACTTTGGGGAGGGGGGCGAGGCGAAGTTTCGGACGATATGCTGGAGAAATTGATTTTTGGAAATTTAAAAAAAATGCAGAATTTTCAAGTTGTCAAAAAAAACACGTGAGAGAACTCGTCAACTCGGATTTTGGATTCAACTACGTCAATCGATAGATGGCATCATACTAACGCTAGGATTGAATTTTCAGCTGCCGAAGTTAATTACAGCGCCGTCTGAAGCTATTCCAGTGCGCTGGAAAAAATTCAACTTTTCTTGGAGGCTGTAGATCGATTCGAAAATGGCGCCAATCGACTTGGGAGGTCGACTTTAGTGAACAAACAAATTTTCAGGATTCTACGCTGAAATTTACAATTTTTTTTTTCAAAAAATGGTTTTTTGGAAGCGGTTTTAGCAATTTTCAAAAATTCGCCAAAAATCGAAAAATCAACTTCGGTAGCTAAAAATTTGCTTGTAAAGTCCGGGTGGCATGCTCTTTCAGTGAGCCAAATTTCAGCTCAATCTGAGATGACGAGTTGGTGAGGTTTCCTTGTCAGTATTCTTGGGTCATTCTCAAAATACGCCGAACATTCGGTAGTAATTTTTTGGATTTTTCATCATGCAGTAAATAATTTTTTTTTTTAATTTTAAATATTGTATGATGTAGGAGACAACATCTGTATAGTTGGACAAGCAGGAAACCCCACACAGGGGGAGAGGGGCGACTTTTGTCCACAACGGTGGACATTATAGTGAAAATTCCATAATATTACCCCCACCCCGGAAAATCCAAAACTTGCAAAACACAAACTTTACAAGGGGGACAAAATAAAAATGTCAAGCAATTCCAATTATTCAATAAAGTTTCAAAGAACGTCTGCATTTAGACATTTTTTTCATTTTTAAGTTGTGGTGCCCGTATAAAAAGAACTAATGGTTCTACCATAAAAAAAACTAATGGTTTTTTCGCCACTATTAGTAGTGGTAATTTTAGTTGTAAATGTTACCACTACTATTACCAGTACCATTAGAGATTAATAGTGGCGAAAAAACCATTGGTTTTTTTTTTAAATGGTAAAACTATTAGTTATTAGTAGTTGGCTATTTACACCATGTTTGATTCAAAAATTGGAGGTCTTTATGCACATCCTGGCAGGCTCATTAAAACCCTGTCTAGTTGTGGACATCCCTCTCAAAGCTTGACGCTCACGTCTAGCCAAATGTATTATGTTTTCCATGGACTATATGTACTAATTTACAACACATCTTATCTGCGAGTATGAAAAGATGCTAGTTACTATTAGTTACTAATAGTTACTATTAATTACCAATAGTAACCATATGATGTTTCATGGTTACTATTAATCACTATTGGTAACTATTAATCACCCAAGGACTTGTAATGGTTACCATTAGTTACCACTAAAATTTAAATAGTTACTTATAGTAACTAATGGTATTATATAGCAACTATTAGTTTTTTTTGTATACGGGTGTCTATTGTTTGAAATTAAACCAGCATTTTTGGGCAAAGGAAGGGTCATACAGAAAAAAATGGGTAAAATCAACATTTAGATCACATTTAGAATGATGGAAGACTGTAGTGAGCAATGCATCTATAGCTGTCTTTAATTTTGGAAGAAAAAATATATATTACGCCACTACGGTGGACAAATATAGTGAAAACAAAATTTTCAAAATTTTCAAATTGTGAGAGATGGATCCGTTCATAGAAAAAACTGAATATCACGTTCCAATCAGGTCCACTTACTTGTTTCAACGCCGCTTAGTTGAAAATAAAATATTCACTCCCGGCCTCAAAATTGGGAGCCATTACGAAGACATGATAGCTGGCCAAATAGAGGTTTTTAAAAGATTTTCCGGTTTCTCAGCACTCACATTACTCAAGGATATGAAAATTGCACTGAATATTAATTTTATGATGGTGAGGTGTCGGTTTGACCGATTTTCGCATTTGAAAGTATTCAATTACCCTCCCCTCCATCACGTTACAAAGTGCCACTACGAAGACAGGAATAACTTGGTTACAAACTTTGAGCTGTTCTGGATGTACCAAAATGATCTTGAAAATGTGGCACTCCATATGAAAAGGGACAACTTTGTCAGAAATGTGAAACGCCAGAAAACGCGATAAGGTGAAAAGAAGTCAAGAATTACGTTTTTCACATTTTGACGGAATCAGATAGAGAATTTCACGCTCTTTCCAATGGTACCACTGGCAATGCGTTTAGGAGTTTTTTTGCGTATTGTGGCGTATTTTTCTTCCATAGAATCTTCAGTTTGCCCCAAAAAAATAGAAAAAAAAAACAGGAAAAAATTTATTTGAGACAATGAGTTCATTCTGAACATTTTTCATTCTATACATTTTTACCACGCTTTTATATACTTGGTATGTATGTATGTATGTCTATGTATGTCTCATGGAACCAAGAGTATGTTTTCAACCAATCCTCTCTCATTTAATATTTTACTGGAATTGAAAGAACATAGTGCTCACTTTAGGGGTTTTCGAGGTCGCTGAATTCGATTTTCGAACTCAAATTTACCCCCGACCCCAAACTGAGCCCCTATGAGGGGGTTCAATTTTGAAAATTTCAGAAAATCACAACATTGGTATCGAAATGTAGGTTTTCGAGGTCGCTGAATTCGATTTTTGAACTCAAATTTACCCCCGACCCCAAATTGAGCCCATATGAGGGGGTTCAATTTTGAAAATGTCAGAAAATCACAACATTGGTATCGAAATGTAGGTTTTCGAGGTCGCTGAATTCGATTTTCGAACTCAAATTTACCCCCGACCCCAAATTGAGCCCCTATAAGGGGGTTCAATTTTGAAAATTTCAGAAAATCACAACATTGGTATCAAAATGTAGGTTTTCGAGGTCGCTCAATTCGATTTTCGGACTTAAATTTACCCTTGACCCCAAATTGAGCCCCTATGAGGGGGTTCCATTTTGAAAATTTCAAAATTCACAACATTGATATCAAAATGTTGGTTTTCGAGGTAGCTGAATTCGATTTTCGAACTCAAATTTACCCCCGACCCCAAATTGAGCCCCTATGAGGGGGTTCAGTTTTGAAAATTTCAGAAAATCACAACATTGGTATCGAAATGTAGGTTTTCGAGGCCGCTGAATTCGATTTTCGGACTTAAATTTACCCTTGACCGCAAATTGAGCCCCTATGAGGGGGTTTCATTTTGAAAATTTCAAAACTATGAAATTAAAATATTTTCAACGACAAAAAGAGTTAAATAAAAATGTAAAAAAATTTTAAAAAACCACGCTTTTATTTAAAGTTGGTCACTTTGTAAAATGTTATTCATAGGGAAAGAGTAATGCCTTAAAAAACAAAAAATAAAATTTACTTGAATACAAAAATGTGTCATGAAATTTTTTTTTTCAAAAATTTTAATGATGAAAAGCGTGGTGGGGTGTGCGAGGAGCAAACGAATACCTTTTCGATTAACGCCCCACCACGATTTTCATCATTAAAATTTTTGAAAAAAAAATTTTCATGACACATTTTTGTATTCAAGTAAATTTTTTTTTTTGTTTTTTAAGGCATTACTCTTTCCCTATGAATAACATTTTACAAAGTGACCAACTTTAAATAAAAGCGTTGTTTTTTAAAATTTTTTTACATTTTTATTTCATAGAATGCTTAGTTTCATCATAAAAATCGAAAAATATACCAAAAAAAAAACATTGCTCAAACTTTAAACACCATTTTCTCAAAACTGAGCTTTTAGAAAGTTTAATTTCACAAATTCATAACTCAGCGAATTTTAAACCAATTGCTACCAACTTTGGACCATTTTCTTCGAAATTTTATCTAGTTTCGACGAGTATAGCTAACTCGATTTTTTCAAATCTGACAAAGTTGTCCCTTTTCATATGGAGTGCCACAAATTCGTTTGAAATGCTTTAATATTTAATACACATCTCTGGGTGTTGTATCAGTGTGATAGTTAAATCAACAAGCTATAATGAGATCAGAGAAATACAATTTATTATGTAGAAGTTGAGTGGTAACGCGCCACGACAGTGGACATTTCTCCACTATTTAATTTTTAGGGGCGATGAGTATGTAATTCAAAATTTCTTTTTAATATGGATTGTTATAGCCCAGAGTGTACTCTATCCATACATAACAAGAAATTCATTCCAGCATTAATACTTCGTGAGATATTGAGTGGTAACCTGAATATTCGGCGTATTTTGAGAATGGCCCTCCTATACTTAATAGGCAAAATAAAAAATGGGTAATCTTTCTATATTTTTATAAACAAAAATATACCTAATTTAAATCTGTGAAGACAGTACCTGACACATGCACTTTTCAAACGATCCGTGGAGGACACAATGGAATGGAATGGAAGGGTTTCAATATTGAATAATTTCATCGAGGATTTTGATGGTCTCTCCGTTTCAGTTTTGGAAAATTTTAAGTAGGTATGTTGAATGTCTTGGATTTTAAAAAGATTTGCTGTGAAAATGCTCCCATAAATTTTTTTTAATGCTTTGAATAGTTTTCCAATCACCCTTGAGAGGATAGAATGAGGCAGGAGTTGAGTATACAACCATTGTGAGTATTTAAGAGCAAATTGCTAAAAAATATAATGCATATTTGCTCACTTTTCAGAGTAAGTAGATATAATCATTTCACCATATTCGTCAAAAATAAAAGCCTACTCGTATTGTCCCTATCGTAGCGACAAAGGTTACCCAGACCGTCGTGAAAGTAGGCAGGCAAGCCACCCACTTCAATACGAGTGTGAGGATTTATCGCCATCGCGTCGTCGCATCGTCATCGTCGTACTCGATACAGTTCGCTGTGCTGTGAATACAATAAAACGCGAATCGCAAAAATTGAGAGATTATTTTATCTATTTTTTTTATCGCATTAAGCCTGTTGACGAATAATAAGCGATTTTTATTCCCTATGCTAATGGCACTACTCGTAAAATTTTTTACTAGGTATTGGTTTTATAAACTCGAAGCTGTTTTTTTACTCTTCCCTACCCTTCCGGCCCACTGCCAGTCTGCCGGAAAACGTTGTGTAACCCGGTATCGAAATAACCGAACCCGTCGAGGTAATAAAATCTCGACGAGCTTTTGTTTGGGTTTTAGTACATTAAGTTCGGGGTATACTTACTCGAGTATTTATAGCGTACGACAAAAACCGCAATAACGTCATTTCTTTTTTTTTACGTGAAATAATTCAATTTTTATCATTTCACGAACTGTCTGCCGCGTGTGAGAGGTAATTAACCGCGGAAATAGTGCCTTTTATTATTTTTTTTATTCCCATTTTTTTTTGTAGTGTGAAATTGATTTGTTGATGGATTCTTGTTTTACATATTTTGTTGAAGATTTTTTTGGGATTCAAGAAAAGTTGAAAATTCTTCTGAAAAAAATTTGCAGATAGGAAATATATTAGGAATTTTCGAGTGAAAAAATTGAAAATTTTTTATTTAAAAAAATGTGAGAATATATTTTGACCAGAAAACTTTCCCAATTTTTTTATTTTAAATTCAAGAATCCTTTCAAAAATTAGGTATTTTTAAAAATTCGCCAAAAAAATGTTTCTAAATTTTTTTCAAAAAAAATCAAAAACTCATCAATTTTCTGATAAGTACCTACAAGAAATTCTAATGAAAAAATTTTCAGGAAAAAGTATTCGAAATCAAAAATTCTGCAAAACAATCGATATGAAAATTTTTTGGCAAAAAGTTCCATGTACTTACCTACTTATTTAAAATAAGAATAGTCCAATACGAAAATGCATTCAATTTTTTTTTTCAAATTGATTTTCTAGAAAAACATTTTTTAAAGAAATTCAAAAAAGTTTGTGTAAAGTGTATTTCTTTGCACAAAAAATTATTTTGGCTTTATTTATAACTTTTTGCAGACAGGAAATGTTATAAAAATTGCCGAGGAAAAAGTACGACAAAAAATACGAAAATTAATTTTTTGTAAAACAATTTATCATTTTTCGTGATAATAACTCAAAACTCACCCATAAAAAAATCTTCAAATTTTTTCTTAAAAAAATACAAAAAATATCAACTAAGTAATTCAAAAACAATTTCCAACAAATTTTTTGTGTTTAAATTTTTTCAGAATGAAATTCTCACATTGGAAGTACATTGCATTTATACTATAATTTTCTGAAAAAAAATTATAAAATTATTTTTGGAACAAAAATTGTCAATTATTTTTTTTTTTTGAAAATTGTCTTTAAGCAAAGAAAAAACAAAAATATAATTATAATGTTTTAAAATTGCAAAAAATTCTCCAAACAGTTTTTCTTTTTTAAGTTTTTTTTTTTCAAAATTCATAGAAAAAGAAGATCACAGAGTGAAAATATTTTCTGTGGAAAAAATGTGTGGACAAAATAAAACATTTTAGGAATTTTTTTAGATGAAAAAAATATTGCAAAAAATACAAGAAAAATATTTTTTTGTAATAAATTTTTTTTGAGAGGAAGTTGTATTTTTTGAAGTTACAAAAAATTGTGTTGAAAAATATTTTCTGAAAAAAAAAATTCAGGAAGTTCTGAAAAATTGGTACACTAGTAATACTTGATATTTAAAAAAAAAAATAATCTGTAGGTAAAAAAACTTTTCAAAAATAAAATATTTAAAATTTTGAGATCAATGTGAAATGAAAATAATTTGTAGAAATGAAATATTTAAATGGGCCCTGCCTTACTTATCACAACTGCAAAAACTAGTACAGTGAACGGTTCAACAGAGATTGGGGGCTGGTTGCAATTCAATGGCGAATTATTTTATTTCATGCAGAAAAGAAATTACCATTTAGTACACACAAAGAGAGAAAATGAAAATAAAACAAAAAGAACCGATAAATTATACTCGCTAATTGAGCGTAGACAGTATTATTGGGTCTTGAATACTATTAGGTAAAACATTTTCGAAAAAAAAACAACTCACACACAAATTGCATGTTGCATGCTTCGGAAACATTAGTTACTGCTTAAGGTAATCACAAAGATAATGTTCACAACACACCGACGCGCTGCCGCAGAGTCCCCCGCGTCACCCTCGTGTCTGTGCTCGGCGTAATTTCAGTCATTCAGGTTCAGGTTTTTTTTTTTTCGGTTTCTAAATCATCGCCTAAATTTTTTTCTCTCTCGCTCTTGTGTCGGCTAAAATTGTTTATTTATAGGGTTTCCTAAACTGTCACCTCGATTTCGATTTTGATTCGCAATTGCTACGCAAAAGTTTAATTCGTTCTAATGACCTTTTCACCCGAATCGACGAAGATGGCATAATACATTGTAAATTGCCTTTAAAGCTACCTCAACGCAGTCATGTCGTACAGTTCTAGCAACATCAGCAGTATCCCATCGACGGACAGGACCTACACAACGTTCGGCGAACAAGATGTGAACCAGATGTCAGACTATATTCGTCAGAAATCTCGCAGATCGGTTAGATTCGCTCCCGAGTCAACGGTTACGAAAAAAGATATCGCTCGTAAGGCTGGATACGAGATCTCCGAGCCAAAGAGGCAGCAGTCGGATTATAAAAAAGGCGATATTAAGAGGAATTCGTCCGAAGATTCGACATCTGCGACCATCGTCGAGCAGAAACCGCAATATAAATACAAGCTCAGTCGTCAGACACGTGATAAGTTAAAAGAAAGGACACCTATAATTTCGGGACACACGTTGGAGCATTTTTATCGATACGGTAAACCACCATTTTTGAATTATGGCACGATACGTAATATGCGACTGACTCGGTATTAAGTCAGAAGAAGGCAAGTAGGTAGTAATTTTTGGATATTTTAAAAATTTTGTATTTAAAAAAAAAAAAATAATTTTAAAATGATAAAAAGTGTTAATTTTTTTCGATTTGTTGATTTGAATTCGACTTGTGGAGCGTCGAAAAAAATTTCGATGAGGAATAATTATTATATTCAAGTTTGATGTTGGTTTAATTCGAGGTGAAAAATATTGCTATTCTCGTGGTAGTAATACTATTGTACCATAAAATTATCATAACATAGCCATTCCTCTACAAGGCATGAATAATAGATACTTCTTCGACTGATCAGAATGGAGGTTCGATTAAAAAATCGTTCGATTGAGTAGAAATCAGAAATTTATTGGACAATAAGAAATTTAGAAAATCTCAAAAAACTGAATTTATTTCAATTTTTTTTTTTTTTTTTTTAAGGTCTTAAAACCTAAAAAATAACTAAGTATTTGTATTAGGTATCTAAATTTTATTCCGAAAAATTTTAAAACTTTGGTATTCTTAAAAAATGGGAATTTTTTGAAAAAAATTTCTTGAAAAATATAATTTTTTTCATGTCAAAAAATTTTGAAATTTCGTTATTCCGAAAAAATTAACATTACATAAATATCTATTTTATTTTTTTAAAGGTCCTGAAGTCTCGAAAAAAATATAGATTTTATTTTAAAAAATTAAAAAAAAATTTTACCTGTTGAAAAAAAATTGGAAAATTTGTTTATTCCAAAAAAAGTAACATTTTTTTCGTCTTAAAGGTTCGAAAAAATTTTCTTGAAAATTTATTTCAACTCCTGAAAAAATAAAAAATAATTATTCAGTAACAAATATTTTTATTGTTCAAAAATTTTCTAAAAACTTGGATTTCTTCATTTAAAACAGTAATCAGAAAAAAAATCCAAAAAATTTCCATCTCAAAAAATTAGAAAAAAAAAATTAAAATTGAATTTATTTGAAACGTTTCTTCGAAATTTCATAAATCCTGAAAAAATTAAATATTTTATTCAAAAAAAAAAAATAGAAATTTATTAATTCTTAAGATATAAGAAATTGAAAAAAATTGAAAATTTGTATATTCCGAAAAAAAATGTTTTTTTTTTTATTCTTGAAAGTTTGAAAAAATTTCATTTTTAACAAATAGAAAATTCATTACAAAAAATTGTAAAATTTCCTTACCTCCTGAAAAATATTTTGAAAATTTGTTCAATCCAATAAATATTCTTTTTCTATTCTTAAAAAAATTAATAAAAAACATTTTAAAAAATAAATTCTTTCTTAAAAAATATAATACCTAATAATTTATATTATTTTGATTTCAAAAAATTATTTAAAATTTCTTATTCCAAAAAATTAAATTTTTTTACGTCAAAAAAGTTGAAATAGAATTTATTTCACACTTTTTTTTTGAAATAATTGCTTTAGGTAAAAATCTACAAAAAATTTTAGAATTTTTTTTATCCAAAAAATTTAGATTTTTTTTATTCTAAAAAAATCTGAACTTTTTTTGTTACTGAAATGAAATTTTAAAAATATTTGTTTTTCTTAAATTTGATTCTTGAAAATATAAAATTTTTTCATCTCAAAAATTGTGAAATTTCTTTATTCCAAAAAAAAATTACTTTTTTCACTTCAGGAAAATCAAAATACCTAGATTTTAATCCAAATAATTTGCAAAAGAAGATCTCAAACGATTGAGAAATTCTTCCATCACTTCTTTTTCATTGGTTTTAGATTAATTCGAAGTGATTTTCATTATTTTCTGTCTGGTTGATCATTTTTATAAAATGTTTTGCAATAAGGATTTTATTTTTTTCACTTTTTCAACAAATGAATGAAAAATAAGCCTTGTTCGAAGAAATTTCAATTCATGAAAAATTTACCGATTATGTATATCTAAATATGTAGGTTCACCTACAAGTACGTTTTTTAATCGAATGGTACCTAAATGAGAATTACTGAAAATGATAACGAATTTATCTGATTAATTTTGATCAAATTTAATTTACTTGCTGATACCGAATTTAAGTATTTCGTTTTTTCATAAATCACTAGGTACACAACTGTAGTAAAGTAAAACGAGTAACTGCCTGAAGGATAAAAATAAATTGCGAAATTAGTGGAATAACAAAGTGTTCTTAACCTATGGCGTGATTTTTGCTGTTGTTATTTTTTTTAATATCACCTTTATGATCACACATTAAAAAAAAATGTATCTCAAACAAAAATCTGCGACTTCGATATTTCTGCTTCTCTGTATTGGTAAGTCTTGCCCATTCATGCAATACCTTCGAAGTGATACTGTTAATTGTCCTAGCTTGACTGAAATATTTAGTTTAAAAGTGTAATATTTGTTAGGTTCATGCACAATCATGACTAGAGCTACAGAAGACGAAGACGACGAAGAAGACGAAATCGCAAATCAAGAGCTTCAAAAGGCCCTCGATGGCTTTAAAGTATCGAATCCAAAATCAGGGAACGTTATAGAAAAAAAATTGAAAATATTGAGGGATATGAATGAAGAATATGGGCGTGAACGTAATTTTTGTTGTAAGAGAATTCCGTCCCCGGCATATTAAAACTGTCTAAGTGCCATGTTTGTGAGGGATGGTAATCTCTATAATTATTATGAAGAGAATAATCAATCACTTTCGTTAAATTAACCAAATCCAATTTTTTAATTGGTTAAAATTCAATGGGAAATGTTGCGATTGATAACGAATTTATTCGATTCGTTTTGATCAAATTGAAGCTACTCGTCGATATGAAATAATATGCTCTATATGTACTAAGTATTTCTTATAAATTCCCATCACTGTCGATCTCTCAATTACTATCTCAATGAGTAAAAAATTTGCAACTTTTTTTAGAATTGCGAAGTATTCTCAACTTATTGTGTGATTCCTGTATTGCTTTAAATTACGTATCTTTTCTCAAGAAAATGTATCTTGATAAAAAACTTGTGATTTCAATAATTCTGCTTTTCTGTGTTGGTAAGTCTGGCTTATTCATCTAACACCTTTTAACAAAGTGTCAAACTGATACTTTCATAAATTGCTCCTAAGTATATGTAACTGAAAATATTTTTACCAAAGTGGAATTTTTGTTAGGTTTATGCACAAGCATGAATAAAGCTACAGAAGAAGAATTAGACAAAGAGACCGAGCTTGAAAAAGCCATGGAAGACTTTAAAACTATGTATCCACGAGCAGGGCAGCTTTTAGAAGAAAAACTGAACAGAATGAGAGATATGAATGAAGAATGTATCCATGAACGTGATTTGTGTTGTGCGGAGGTGTGAAAAATTGGAAAAAAGATCAAAAAAAAAATCATTTTTTTATATCAATATCCGTAAACTTTTTTCGAATTTGATTTTAAAAAGGTAGACAAGTTTAATCACCTTAGTAAAAACATAAATTAAATAATATTTTCTTTAATTAATTGAGATGGTAGGTAATCTACGTATGTTCATTAATGAGAAAACATGTTAAAAATGATAACAAATTTATCGGATTCGTTGAATTTACCCACCGATAGTAAGTCTTGTACTCTATGTACTATTTCTCGTAAATCCTCATCATTATCTATCTTTCGATTACCAACTATACCTACATCATTGACTAAGAAATTCGCAACTGTGATAGAATAACGAAATATTGTGCGATTCTTGTATTTTCCAAAACCTTTTTCATATCTACTCATTTTCAAAAAAATGTATCTCGAAAAAAAAACTAAAATTTCAATTATTTTGCTTTTCTATGTTGGTAAGTTTTGCTTATTTATTTAGCACCTTAACAAGGTGTCAAACTTGTACCACCATAAATTGCTCAGTATTCTTAACTGAAAACATTTTTACTTACCAAAGTGGAATTTTTGTTAGGTTCGTGCACAATGATGAGGATAACTAGACCTACAGCGGAAGAGGTAATCTCAGATGTCCAGTTTAGAAGAGCTATAAATGACTTTAAAAAAGTGTATCCAAAAGAAGGGCAGATCTTAGAAGAAAAAGTGAACAAACTGAAAGATATAAATGAAGTACTTGAGATTGAACGTGATTGGTGTTGTCTGAAAGATTGAAAAGTTTCAATACTTACATGAAGTGTTGCAATTTTTTAACTTCTTCGTGTAGTCACCTTACAAACGGTGTTATACATATTTTTAGAACCCAGAATTTCAACTTTTCATGACTGCAGAAAAATTATTTCAAGTTTGATTAAATTAAAAATGTTGATAAATTTTTATTAACTCAATATTTTTTGTGAAGAGGACAAAAATAGTACATTCGTTATTTTGAAAAGCGGTAAGAAAATTTTCTGAAAATTTCCCCCCACTATTGAGAAATTTTCAACAGAAAAAATCTCGAGAAAAATAAGAGATAAAAAGTAGTAAAAAAATTTATGAAAGGCTCTCCAAACAGAAATGATTTTTGATAAAACTGCATAATTCAATAACCCAAAAAGATTTAAAAGAATCATTTTTATTATCAATATCTATTCGTCTACATTTTTCGAATTCAAATTTGATTTTAAGAAGATATACAAGTTGAATTTTAATTAATTATGAAAGATGGTGATCTCTTTTATTGGAAGCAATCAATAACACACGTCAAATTGGCCAAATTTTACTTTTTAATTGGATAAAATTCAATGAGGAATATTGAAAATGATAACGAATTTATTAGATAGATTCATTTTGATAAAATTGAATTTATTTACCAATATTTAGCCATACAAATATGAGTACATGTACTTACTTACTATGATCTTTCAAATTGGTACCTTATTTACTAAGAAATTCGCAACTTTGGTAGAATATCGAAGTGTTTTCAATTTATTCTGTGATTCCTGTTTTTTTTTTTTAAAGTTCTTTTAAAATCTTTATTATACTCGTACATATTTATTTTCAAGAAAATGTATCTTGAAAAAAAACCTGCGATTTCAATATTTCTGCTTTTCAGTGTTGGTAAGTCTTGCTTATTCACATTGTAACACCTTAACAAAGTATCAAACGATTTTACTACCCACCTGAAAATATTTTTAACAAAGTGGGATCTTTATTAGGTTTATGTACAACCATGACTAGAGCTGCAGAACAAGAAGTAATCACAGATACCGAGTTTCAAAAAGCCATGGATGACTTTAAAAATGTGTTTCCAAAAGAAGGGAAGACTCTAGAAGGAAAAGTGGACAGATTGAAAGTTATAAATGAACAAGTCGGGCGTGCACGTGATTGGTGTTGTTCGAGAATCATACCTAGGCCTTGACTCGTATAATAAATTGATGCTATAGTCAACTTACGTACAAATGGCATAATAAGTATTATGCATTTTTGAACGTGGTATGCTTAATAAACAGGATACTGCCTTTCGTCTCGTTCACATGGCCAGATCACAGGATTTCAAACTTTAATGTGATTAACTGTATTGATTTTTTATTGAACCAACATTTGTGACGAGCACAAAAGGATATTTTTTTCAGAAAACTTTTTTGAGAATTTCCCACCAAGATTTTACCTACTGAAAAATTTTAACGAAAAAATAATAATAAAAAAAAAAACGTAAAAAATGAGACATGAAAAAATTGTGAAAATTTATGCAAAAACAAAATTTAAAAAATTGAATTTTCTATACAATTTTATTCCAAGAGAAATTCTTCTACTCATTCAGTGAGGAAGATTATTTTGAAATGTGTTTTGTGATTTCTTTTACAACATTTCGTATAGAAACAATTCTAAGATAATCTTTAGTGCAAGAATGTCACTTCATGATGAAGAATTTTTATGAAAAATTTTGTTGACAATTTTTTTTTTACAAAATGATAATTTAAATAAATTTTAATTTTAAAAACTTCAAATAGAAAAAAATTTCAAGGCAAATACGACGAAAAAATAATCATGCAGAGATAGATTTTTTTAATAGTGTTTTTTATTGGGATTTGCAAAAAAAAAATGTTTTATGCAAGTAATTTTGCATACCTAACTCGTACCTATCTAATATTATTTTGAAATGATTCGATTCAGCTGAATTTTTAAACCAATTTTTATCAAAAAATGAATAAATAAAAAATACAAGAAGCCTGAAATTTTTTTTCAAGACTCTAAAAGAAAATCTTCAAAAAAAATTTGAAGGTAATTGTGAGATAAAAAAAATCATCGAACATCGAATCCAATTTTTCTCAAATTTTTATCATACTTCTTGTAGGAAAATTACTCATCTACTTATTCTTATAATAAAAATATTTTTTTCAAAAAGGTTTTCTGGAATTTTTTGAAACAGTTTTATTATTACTGTTGGGATTTCGGAAATAAAAACGATTACGTGAAGTTAAATGACTTTAATACGTAAGGTCGATGACACTTAAGCATCGAAAGACAAAATTGAAACGTATCGTACCGAATACAGAAAACGAACAAAAACGAATGTCGCGAGAAAAATACTTAACAAAGTACGAAAAATAAGAAAAATAACAGAAAAACCTAACCGCATATTAACCGATTAAGAGGAGAAAATTTTACAATTTGAACTTAAAATTAACCGCGTATTTAAACGAAACGTACTCTACGTGTACCTATTTCGAGTAAATAGGTACCTATTCGTAACAATTACTATAAATAATTTTCCTTATGGATGAGAAATTTTCTGAAAAATTATACCTACTTCTTCAATTATTTCTTTCAGCTATTTTTTTATATGAAGAAATTGAAAGGAATTTTATGCAGATTTTTCAGAATTTTTTAAAACTTTCTAGAACTTATTATTTTTTTACAACAAGAATTTATTTTTCAGGATTTTCTAAAACTCTTCAGAAATGTGTTTTTTTTTTCAAGAATTTAATGAGAAAATAATTTCAATTCTCATCAGGAATTTTCATGGAGAACGTTTTTGAGTTTTTGAGAAAATTAGTTGAAAACGAATGAAAAAGCTGCTGCAGTATCAATGCAAAATCCTTCTCTGAAGGAATTTTTGAAAATTTTTAACATCATCAATTTTGTGAAAATCTTAAATTTCAGTCATTTTTGAAAAATCAGAGCTTTTGCCAAAATGCATAATTATTTCAATCAACGAAAACAGCTACTGTAGTTTCAATACGAAATCCTTCTCTTGTAGAATTTTTGAAAGTGTATAAAATCATCAATTTTGTGAAAATTTTAAATTTCAGTTAATTTTGAAAAATCAGAGCTTTGGTCAAAATGCATTTAATCAATGAAAAAAATCTATTGTGCTTTCAATGCAAAATCCTCCTTTAACGGAATTTTTGGAGATTTTTAAAATCATCAATTTTGTGAAAAATTTAAATTTAAGTAATTTTTAAAATATGAGAATCTTGCCAAATAGCATCTAATCAGTGAAACAAGTAACTGTACTTTCAATTCAAAATCCTCCTCTGGTGGACTTTTTGAAAATTTTTGAAAATTCTAAATTTTGTGAAAATTTAATTGTTTGAAAATCAGAGCTTTTGCCAAAATGCATTTAATCAATGAGAAAAGCAATTAAATTTTAGAGAAAGTTTTCATTAAAGAATTTTTTAAATAAAGTTTTCAAGATTTTTGAAAAAATTTCCCTTCCAAGATATGTCGAAGGAAAATTTTGAAAACGAAGTCAGAAAACGAATGTGATATTCAAAAAATAATCCAAGAACTTTCCAAACGATTTTTCTGAGATTTGTTCCAAGGAAATTTTTATATTGAGAAACTTAACTTTCAATCTTGATAAAGAACTGTTTTCAAGAATTTCTTGGAGAAATATTTTTTATTTCAGATTATTTTTAAACTAAAGTTCTAAAAAATTTTAAAGGAAATTTTGATTAAGAAAAAAAAGTCAAATTTCAGCTCAATAGGAGTTGATGAGTAGCCAGTTGTGAGTCTCTCAATCCATCAAGTTCACTCAAATTTATTGCATTACAAAGTAGGCAATATTTTTAACAGGAATTTCATGTTGCTACAACTCCTTCAATTTTAAAGATAGGCATCCCAATGTGATTACAATTTTTTTTTTGTTTTTCGTGCTAACCCCTACCGGCGTCGAATTTTTTTTGGATGCAGTGTTGCCAACTGATTTTGCTTGAAACTATACCGCTTTTCAACATTTTCTAACTCCTTCATTTTTAAAGTTAGGCAATTTGTGTTCATAAAGTTTTTTGCTCATCGTACCCCAAATTTCAAGTTTGGCAGGCCACTCGCCGGACACCCTGCATAATCTCATCATCAACATCAACCACCCGAGCAGCACAATCGACAAATTATCGAAATAAAAAATCGACAGAATATCGAATTCGATAAAGTGTCGCGTTAGTTCCGCCTAAATCGTGAAATTATCTTTCGATATATAGATAGATTATCGACAAATTATAGTTAGCAAAAATTTCGAGATTATAGTAAGATATTTTATCGATAATATATCTATAATATCGAAAGATAATTTCACGATTTAGGCGGAACTTTTGCGACACTTTATCGAATTCGATATTCTGTCGATTTTTTATCGATTTTATATTCCGATTTTTCGTCTTTTACTAGCTTTTTTCTATAATTAAAAATCATTAATTAGCATAATTAATACATTAAACTATGCCTAAACACATTAATCATGTTACGGTAAGAGGATCATTTCAGAAAAAGTCAAAAAAAATTATAAAAAATATGCCACCCGTGGGGCTTGAACCATCTACCTCCTGCATGGTAATCCTCTTCCTTAACCACTATGCCATACCTTATCGTTGAGGAATTAGCAATAAAACGCTTATAATAGGCAGTTTAGTACTTCCAGACGTGTTGGACTTAGAAAAATTTTCACCAATTTGGAAATAATTTCAAATATCGTCACAAAATCGTTGAAAAATCGTTCGACAAATTTCAGATTATTTGTCGATAATGTAGTTTCAAATATCGCCACAAAATCTTTGAAAAGTCGAATTCGAGGAATTTCATATTACGTGTCGATAATAAAGTTTTAAATATCTTCACAAAATCGTTAAAAAATCGAATTCGAGAAATTTCAGATTATTTGTCGATAATATAGTTTCAAATATCGTCACAAAATCGTTAAAAAATCGAAATCGAGAAATTTCATATTACGTGTCGATAATATAGTTTCAAATATCTTCACGCAATCGTTAGAAAATCGAATTCGAGAAATTGCATATTATGTGTCGATAATATAGTTTCAAATATCGTCACAAAATCAGTAAAAAATCGGATTCGATAAATTTAATATAATCTGTCGATAATATAGTTTCAAATGTCGTCAAGAAATTGGTAAAATATCGAAGTCGAGAAATTTTATATAATCTGTCGATAATATAGTTTGAAATATCTTTACAAAATCGTTAAAAAATCGAATTCGATAAATTTAATATTCTTTGTCGATAATGTAGTTTCAAATATGGTCACAAAATCGTTGAAAAATCGAATTCGAGGAATTTCACATTACGTGTCGATAATATAGTTTCAAATATCGTCATAAAATCGTTGAAAAATCAAATTCGAGAAATTTCAGATTACGTGTCGATAATAAAGTTTTAAATATCTTCACAAAATCGTTAAAAAATCGAATTCGAGAAATTTCATATTACGTGTCGATAATATAGTTTCAAATATCTTCACGCAATCGTTAGAAAATCGAATTCGAGAAATTGCATATTATGTGCCGATAATATAGTTTGAAATATCTTTACAAAATCGGTAAAAAATCGGATTTGATAAATTTAATATTCTTTGTCGATAATGTAGTTTCAAATATCGCCACAAAATCTTTGAAAAATCGTTCGACAAATTTCAGATTATTTGTCGATAATATAGTTTCAAATATCGTCATAAAATCGTTGAAAAATCGAATTCGAGAAATTTCAGATTATTTGTCGATAATATAGTTTCAAATATCGTCACAAAATCGTTAAAAAATCGAAATCGAGAAATTTCATATTACGTGTCGATAATATAGTTTCAAATATCTTCACGCAATCGTTAGAAAATCGAATTCGAGAAATTGCATATTATGTGTCGATAATATAGTTTCAAATATCGTCACAAAATCGGTAAAAAATCGGATTCGATAAATTTAATATAATCTGTCGATAATATAGTTTCAAATGTCGTCAAGAAATCGGTAAAATATCGAAGTCGAGAAATTTCATATAATCTGTCGATAATATAGTTTGAAATATCTTTACAATATCGTTAAAAAATCGAATTCGATAAATTTAATATTCTTTGTCGATAATGTAGTTTCAAATATCGTCACAAAATCGTTGAAAAATCGTTCGACAAATTTCAGATTATTTGTCGATAATGTAGTTTCAAATATCGCCACAAAATCGTTGAAAAATCGAATTCGAGGAATTTCACATTACGTGTCGATAATATAGTTTCAAATATCGTCATAAAATCGTTGAAAAATCAAATTCGAGAAATTTCAGATTACGTGTCGATAATAAAGTTTTAAATATCTTCACAAAATCGTTAAAAAATCGAATTCGAGAAATTTCATATTACGTGTCGATAATATAGTTTCAAATATCTTCACGCAATCGTTAGAAAATCGAATTCGAGAAATTGCATATTATGTGCCGATAATATAGTTTGAAATATCTTTACAAAATCGGTAAAAAATCGGATTTGATAAATTTAATATTCTTTGTCGATAATGTAGTTTCAAATATCGTCACAAAATCGTTGAAAAATCGTTCGACAAATTTCAGATTATTTGTCGATAATGTAGTTTCAAATATCGCCACAAAATCGTTGAAAAATCGAATTCGAGGAATTTCATATTACGTGTCGATAATATAGTTTCAAATATCGTCATAAAATCGTTGAAAAATCGAATTCGAGAAATTTCAGATTACGTGTTGATAATAAAGTTTTAAATATCTTCACAAAATCGTTAAAAAATCGAATTCGAGAAATTTCATATTACGTGTCGATAATATAGTTTCAAATATCTTCACGCAATCGTTAGAAAATCGAATTCGAGAAATTGCATATTATGTGCCGATAATATAGTTTGAAATATCTTTACAAAATCGTTAAAAAATCGAATTCGATAAATTTAATATTCTTTGTCGATAATGTAGTTTCAAATATCTGCACAAAATCGGTGGAAAATCGGAATCGACAAATTTAATA
The DNA here is from genome assembly GCA_959613365.1 of Balanococcus diminutus. Classification (NCBI taxonomy): domain Eukaryota; kingdom Metazoa; phylum Arthropoda; class Insecta; order Hemiptera; family Pseudococcidae; genus Balanococcus; species Balanococcus diminutus. Next base: position 57,209,838 of record OY390716.1, on the reverse strand, counting down.
TTCTTTGTCGATAGTATCGTTGAAAAATATCGTCATAAAATCTTAATTATATCGAATTCGATAGTTTTTAGATTTTTTGCCTATGAAATTGTACCGATAAATCTTTATAATATCGTGAGAACATCTATAGATTTTCAAACGATTTTTTATCGATACGTTACATCTTCTGATATTATCGATCGAGTGTGCCGCTCGGGCAAAGCACAAAACACGTAAAAAAATCGCATAAAAATTTCACTCGGTTCTCATTCCAAAAAACACCTTTTTCCTCAAACCAAGACACTCTCGTTGCAATCTCACGTAATCAATTAGGTTAAACCCCCCCCCCCTTTTACTCAGCACCACCTGGCGTCGCCACCGCTATCTTAAAAGCATTAGAGTTGAATAAGTTGCCTAATTGCACTCCTAAGGCGAATAATTATGCAACTTATTTAACGCGGATGTGACGCAATTGCATAAATTGGTCTTACGACAAGACTGAAGTCGCGCTAGTTAATTGTGTATTTCGAGGCATCCGCCGCCGCCATCCAGACATTTCCCTCGGGAACATGGAGCTCGGCCACACCGGAGCTTTGATAAGATTGCTCCTGCTGCTGCTGCTGCTGCGACGACGACGACGACGACAAATGAGCGATGTTGCTTCCAGGAGGGAAGATTTTTTTCGTGTTTTCGCGGACGCCATGTCAGAGATACGGCGGGAAAAACACACCGCAGACGAGGAAACCGGATAGGTCATGGTTTGAAAAATCGATTCTCGTTAAAGAGATAGTCGAGTCGTGTAAGAGCAAAGTGAGAGAAGTTTATGCAACGTACGAGAAAATACCATCAGTAGGCTGGGGGATGAGCAAGGGGCTAGGGAACGTGCGGTGTATTAAAAGTTTATTAGCTGAATCAATCATTTAACTGGGATAACTTATCGGTTTTCTGGGCGATAAATTAATTCGAAAAGTTTCTCTCTCCCATGTCTCGAGAAGACTATCGTACTTAAAGAGTTTATACTTAATAGGTATTTGGGAGTTTGATTCGGTCCATTGGGATAAGAAAAGAAAATTAAAATTGAAATAAAAGAGAAAATAGATGCCTAGAAATAATTTGAAAAAAAAAATATATAATATTTTTGCCCAATCAAGGTCGCCAATGAAACATACGTTTAGATATTCTTTAATAATCGCCTAATGTAGCGCAAAATATACACCACGAGCGAGGTAAACTATAATAACGTCGACGTAGGCCAGAATTTCGTGTAAATGAATTTTGGCCGCTTGATCGTTCATTACAGCTGAGCAGAGAGGCGACGACCAAACGAGCTGACAAGGAAAATAAACAAGACTAGGTCTGGGTCTAGGATAAATCACAGAAAAGGCTAATATTATTGCATTGTTATAGGCATGGCGCGGCGACGGCGACGGCGGCAGCGGCAGGCAGCACCGGTGTGTAACAACTTAATTAAAGGGGGTTCCTCGGTACCATCGGCCGAAGCGTGGCGCAAGCGCTGCCACGATCCCTCCCCCACGGCGCAGGCACCAGCACCGCGATCATTTTGAATGGGAATCAACGTTACGTTTTTGAATGCCTTTTAGTCGGCATGTTCGCTCAGAAATGGAAGCGTGGTTGTATTTATTGCTTCTGGGAATATTTTCCGCGTCTTCCGATTACGTTGGTAAGTCACGTGACTGATTTTTTTTTCGATGTTAGTTTTTTTTTTTTAATTTGTTGTATGGTGATTTTTCTATTTTATTTGAATACGAAGAAGTGTCGAATTTTTTCCACGTTGGAAGGGGTTGTCGATCGGTGGAGGTGGGGATTTGATCGTCTAAAGTGCGTGATTTTATTGATCAAGATATAAAAAAAAAATCGAGTGTAAATTTGCAAGTGAAAGTTGAAGTAAGAATTTTTCAATTTGAAAATTCCCAAAATCTTCAAAAAATACAAATAAATATTTTTTTGTTGATTTACCAGAATGGCCAGAAAATCAAATTTGATTGATAATAAAATAATGTGATTGCATTTGATGATCTTCATCAGTTATGGAAAAATTCTATTCAATATTTTTGAATTGTGAAATTTTTAGATTTTTTTTTTTCAAATTGAAGGTAATTTATTTTTGGATTCAAAAAACTGTCTCTTCTATATCGTTTGATAAATTGACTCATAATGAGTAAGTGACAATTTCTGTAAATTTCTTTTTTTCAAAATTCCACAAAATTTCTAAATTTTTATTTTTTTCATGTTTTTATCTTTTTTCAAAAACTTTGATTTTTCATAATTTCTTAAACTTGAATTCTTGAAACAATTTTTAAAAACTTTTCAAATTAAATTTTTTTTCCAAATTTTCAATTTTTTAATTTTTGCAAATTTTGTCTTTTTATGATATTTAAAAATTTGTCCAACCTGATTTTTTTAATATTTTCTGTCCAATTTTTCAGTATTTGATTTTAATTTTTCAAAATTTTGTTTTTTCCAAATTTCTTTATTTTTTAAATATTTTTTTAAAAATTTATCCAATCTGATCTTTTAATAATTTTCCAAAAATTTCGCTTTTTCAAAATTTACAATTTTTGAAGTTATAAAATTTTTTCAAAATTTTTACATTTTTCTTTTTTTCAAATCTCTTTGGAATTTTATTTTATTGTTTTAATTTCTCAGACCTGATTTTTCAATTTTTTCGTCGAATTTTCACTTTTTAAAACTTTTTTAAATTTTAATTTTTTCTAATATCTCCAAATTTCAAGTTTATAAAATAGTGCTTATATGGAATTTTTTGGAATTTTGAAATTGACTTATTTAAAATAAACAAGCACGTAGTCTCAAAAGTCTCAGGGAGTTTTCTTTGTGCGTATGTGTGCGGTGAGGAGTTGGGAGGGGTTGAGGTAAAATTACAAAACCATCAATGCAGATTATTTTTTCAAGATAAAAAAGTTGATCATAATATTTGCTATTTTGACAGCTCTCTACCTCATATTTCAACTTTGTAGTGCAGTGCATACTTAAATCTTGAATGATAATCAATTAATCGCCACCTCCTCCTTCTTCATGCAAAGGTGAACGTATATTCAAATTTATCTTTGATATTTTTTTGAAATTTCTTCAAAAATTATGTTGTTTTTTTTTTTGTTGAAATTTGTTGAAATTTTTGAAACTACATTGATTTTCCAACAATTACTTCTTTAATTTTTCAAATGATCAGCTGAGTACTGTAAATTTTTAATCCCTCAAAAAAATATCCTGAAGTTTTAATTTTGTTTATCAAAATATTTTTTCAAAAAAAAAAATTTCCAATTTTTTCCAGTTAAGAATTTTTAAAATTTTCTTAAAACTTGGGATTTCCAAAATTCCTCAAACTCGATATTTTGTGAATTTTAAATTTTCATTCTTTGAATTCTAAGTTCAAAATTTCCTCAAATTGAGAATTTTTAAAATATCTTGTTTTTTTTTGTAAATTTTCCATTTTGATTTTTTTCAAATTCCCGAATTCTAATACATTTCATTTTTAAAAATTTTGATTTAACAAAAATTCTTTAAATTTAAAAAGAGTTAAAAAATTTTTTTAGGTCTTTAATTTTGTGAAATTCCTCGAACTCAGTTTTTAAATATTCAGTTTTTTGACATTTGATTTTTTTTAATTGCAATTTTTCAAACATTTGTTCAATTTAAATTTTCAGAATTTCTTCGAATAAAGAATTTTTAAAATTAATTGAAATTTCAATTCATCAGAATCCCTCAATTCAATTTTTAGAATTTTAAAATTTGTCAAGATTTGATTTTTTGAATTTTGAATAATTTTTTTTTCAATTTATTTATAGTTTTTAAAATTATTTTATTAGGTTTGCGAATTTTAAATTGATCAAAATTCCTCTTATACAATTTTTTTCAATTCTAATTTTTTTAGACAATTGATTTTAATTCTAAAAAGATTCTTCAATACGTCTTCTCTATTTTTCCCCCTTCAAATTAAGAATTTTTTTAATTTTTCAGTTTTATTTGATTTTTTTTTTAATTTGTAAAATCCCACTTTTCTATATATTTTTATTTTCTTCAAATTTTTATTTTTCAAATTTTCTAAATTTAAATTATTTTTCAAAATTTCTTAAAATGTTGAAGTTTTATGCTAATCGGACTCATTTCAAATAGCTGGTCACTGGTCAGTGGTCAGTACTTGCCTTGAAGGGTTTTATGTATATGTGAGGAGGGGGAGGATGAGCGGGAAGGGCTTGAGGAGGAAATATAGAAAATTAACCAGATCAATTTTTCAAATTTTGAAAAAAAATTGATAATCACTTCAGCCATTTTGACAACCTCTTCCCTTCACATTTCAACTCATCGATGCAGTGAATAAATTTTGAGGAATAATAACATCTCCCTTTCCTCTGGAGGGAAAATTGCACAAAATTAGCTGTGCAAATTAATTTTTTGCAGAAAGTGTTTCATCATAATTTTCATAAATTTGACAACCCCTTCCCTTTATATTTCAACTCAATATTGTTGTGCATGAATTTTAAAGAATTATCTCCCCCTTCTCCCTGAACTTACCTAATCTAATAAATTATTTTCCAAATCATAGATACGCAGGAAATTTTTTGGTGAACGCCACATACTTAAATGATTTTGAGAGAATTGATTTATCACAGTGAATTTTTGATTCATTAATGGATCAACGAACCATCAATAAAAGTTTGAGAAATTGGAGGTGGGTGTTTGAGGAATTGAAAATTGACGAATTTTGGGAGGAAAACCTCCATCCAAGTTTACCCAATTTTTCCTCAATTTTTTTCTAACTCGATTTTTCCCATAATAGCTTCCCGTAAAAAACGTAAAAAAATTACTCCTTCGAAATAACCTCAGTCATCGAACTGCTTCCATTTATTCGAACGAAATCAGAGGCGAGAAATGCGTCGCTGCTAGAATCGCAATTATCGACACATTATGAAAATTCCGCTCACGAACCGGATAAAAATTTAAAAATTAAATAAAAATTGAAAACGTTACAGTTCGGTAACAATTAGAACGATAGATGTACATTACGAAATTGAATTAAGCATACTGAATACTAATGCGAGCCACGAAGAGGTTTGAGGGAGAGGTCGACGACGAGACCAGACACGATGCGATTTGATTTTCACGCAAAAATAACGTTAAAAATTCCATTTACTCGAACCCTATTGCTCGACCAGAGTCGTAGCGGTACGTCGAAAAATAACGAATAAGGAAACGTGGCACTACAAATACATAGTAGATTAGGTAGGGCTGGCAAATGCTGCTGCTGCTGCAGCAGCAGCAAAAGCAACAACAACAACAATAACGACAAAAAAAGTAGTACATTACGTATCATTGTTGTATTATTATTATTTTCACCCAACAAAGAACTCAAAGGCGTTGCATTTTGTTTTGGTTGCTCAAATCAAGATGCATTTTTTTTTCTAGTAATTTTCCTCATTATTTGTACATTCGCAGGTCGTGTAATTATCCTGGTGACGACAAAAAAGTCACCGCGATATGTTTTTTCTTTTCTTTTCAAAGATCTATACGGAGACCGGTTCGTCCTAATTGATCATATTTACACATCAACGACTCCTTCAAAAACTGGGATTTCTTCTTATATTCGTGGAATACGCCCCGATGGCCCTCTTCTACCTCTCTCGACCTTTTTCATACTAATTTCTCGCACGTACATAAAATGAAACAAATCGAAGTCCGAAATTACACCTGTTTGAAATATTCGTGATTTATTTCACTATATTAACATAAATGTCAAAGGTATAATCAAGTCTGTACCGACAAGTGAAGGGCAAGCTCGCGGGGGAGCTTCACTCGAACAATTGGCATACCAGAAGAAAAAGCAATGGTGCTTTTTTCGTCCCGACAAAGATACCACCAACTCGACGTATTTCGATTACTTGAAATTTAATTAGCTCGAGTGTTCGGGTTCAAATAAAGAGAAATTTTTTTTCGTGGTTTGGGGGGAGGAAAAAAGCGAAAGGAAAAAGGTCCCACGCTAGAACGTTAATTTTTCACGCTACGCACTTTTTTCACCTACCCCAACAGGCCAACACCTACATGACGTTATCGTTGAATAATTAAATTTCCCTAAATCGCCACTCTAATCTTTGGATAATAAATTTATACCTTACGTGGAATTTGCGGCACGAAAAAATTCGCGCGAGCGTTGGCTTCTTGAAATACCTAATCTTAATATTCGTTCGTGGCTCGTGTGTGCGTTGTCGTGTATAGTAATTTTGGCCACATTTCAATGCGATTTAGAATTTAGAAATGTTTACGATTTCGAAATTCAATTTTCTTAGAGGTTACCTAAGGTGTTTTTAGAACCGCAGGAGGGCGAATTTCTTAACTATTTATCAGAAAATGGGTTGATTTTTTTACGGTCAGAAAATATTTGGAAAAAATTCTCTGAAAAAAAAAGAAATTGGAATAAAATCTCTTTGAAAAGTCTTTTGAATTTTTTTTGAAAAATCTTGAAACTCCGCCAAGAAATCCGAAAATTTATCTCGAAAAAATTCTCGAATTTTGAAAAAATTCTTGAAAACTTTTTTAATGTTTTCTGGAGAAATGAGGATTTTTTCGAGAAAAAAATAAATCAGAATTTTTTTACGTACGTACCTACTTAGTACTTCCCTATCAAATTCTGAAATTTCTTTATGAAAAAAAATTTTAATAATTTATTAGTGAAAAATTCAAAATTTGTAAATTATTTATGAAAAAAGAAAAACTGTTTTTTTGTTTTTGTAGGTGGAAAAAATATCCAAAAATTTACCTAGTAAGAAATCCAAAAGATTTTAAGGAATAAATTCTGAAAAAATTTAGAGGAAAAATTAGATCCAAAAATTTCTACAAAAATACTTCCGAAATAAAAAAAAAAAAAAAAAAAAAAACTCATTCAGAGAAAATAATGATTTTTAATTTTTCATAAAATTCTCATAAAAAGGTATATATTTCGTATTAAATTGTTTTAAAAATATTCTTTGGGAACAAATGGAATTTCTTCCAAAGAATAACAATCACAAAACCTATGAATAAAAATACAGGTAGGTATTAAAAAAAAATCTGACATAATTTTTAAAAAATTTGAGATTTTTTTCAATTTCTGAAAAAAATGGTAAATTTTTCGAATATTTTTTTTTTTTTTTTTTTGAGTGAGGGCAAAATTTCAAAAATTATCTAGGAAAAAAATCTAAAATAAAAGTTCAAAAGTTCAAGAAAAATTCTGAAATTATTCTTGAGGAAATGCCAAAATAGATAATTTCTAAAATTCCAACCTATTTTTTTTTTAAATTGGGCGAAAGTGATAGTTTCAAGGAAAGAATTGAAAATTGGACGAGAAATTTCAAGTTTTATTTGAGGAAAATTTTTAAAATTCAAGTAAAAAAAATCAATAAACAATAATTTTAGAAAATTGTTCTTTAAAAAAATACCAAATTTCTTACTGAAAATTTTTTAAAACTTTTCAGAAGAAAAAATTAGACATTTTTAATGAAAAGATTGAAAAAATTCAAATAGAAAAATATCCAAAAAAATTTCAGGCAAAATTTAAAAAAAAAATTGAAAATTTGTCAAAATGTTTTTTTTTTTTTTTTTTAATTTGAGGAAAATTTTTAAATGTCATCTTGAAAAAAATCCTATAATTATTGTTCAGGTGAAAATCAAACCACAAAAATGGAAATTTGATGCGAAAATTTTGTCAAGTTGATGGGAAAAGTTTCAAAAATAGAAGAACTTTTCTGAATAAATCTGAAAACAATTTTTTTAGAGTTCATAAACTTACTCAGAGAAAATTATTAGAATATTTTGTGATCAATTGAAAGAACACTTTTCAGGTAGGTTTTTTTTTTTTTTTTTTTAAAGGTCAAAGGAGAAATTGAAAATTTTTTGATTTTTTTTTCAATTTGTGGGCGAGCGAGTTTCAATAATTGTGTTGAAAAAATTCAATAATTTTTAGGTGACAATTTAAAAAACGAAATCTCAAAAAACAAAATAATATTGAAAATTTAACAATTTTTTTTTTAAATCAGAGAATTTTTTTCAAATCCCAAAAAAAATTTAAAGCTGTTCTCAATTTTTCAGTGTTTATAATTATGCGTACTTGAAGGAAATTTGAAATTTTTTTATGAAAAAAAAATTCAAAAATTATCATTTAGAAAAAATCCAAAAAGCAAAATTTTGAAAAACGGTCGAAATATGTTTTTTTATTTTCTACCTAAGCGTAAAATTTCAAAAATTATGTAGAAAAAGTACAATAGGTAATGTTTTTTCAGGGAGGGGAAGAAGTGAGGAAGGGAGGAAGCAACTGGGGGTTTAAAAATCATCTCAGAAGAATTATTCAAAAAAAAAAAAAATTCGCAATGTCATTGTAGAAAAATTCATAGAATTTAGGACGATTAGAAATTTGTTAGGTATGATATGGGAAAAAATTTCAAAAATTATGAAATACTTCAAGCAAATTAAAAAAGTTCAGATATAAAATTAAAGAAGAAAAAAACAAACGAGCAAAGAAAAGTTTATAACTTTAAAATTTAATTTCAATTTTTTTTTAATTGAGGAAATATTTTTTAAATAATTTTGGCAAACATTAAAAAAAGAAATCTCAGAAATGGATTTCAAATTTCCAATACTTACGTTAATCACGAAAAAATCCAAATTAAAAAAAAATAGAAAATAAAAAATTTATGATGGAAATTTAAAAAAAATATTATTTAGAAAAGAAATTCAAAAAATTTTCAGGAAAACATTCAAAAATATCTAGAAAGGAGGTCCAAAGTTCTTTCAGGAAAAAAGTCAAAAATCTGATTTGGAAAAATTACGAATTTTTCATGGATTTTTCCAGGAAAAAAATTATTTCAAAAAATTCTTATTTTGAAGAAAAATTGTTTCTGAAAAAATTGTTCAAGACACGAAATATTTTCTCAAAAATATCTTGCTCTAAAATTTATTTTAAAAAGCCCAGAATTTCTGCGATAGGGCTCCGTTCAATTTTCCAATTATCCGTATCATGCTAGCTTCAGCCTAGTTCATTCTCTATCGAACCGTTAATCTACCCGATACACTCCATAATAAGCGGGAAAAAATCCCCATGGGAGGTTTTAAATCACCTTTTACGACGAGTATATCACAGACCACGTACGCATACGTCGTGCACACAAAGCCCCAATGTGGAAAAAATTTTCGACTGATTTTTTTTCTCTCGTTGAAAGACATCCTAGGAACGTCGACAATGACACGACCGAATACATTTTTCACGATCGGTTTTGTTTTTTCGCTGTTCGCTCTCTCTGCTGCAGAAGTCAAAACGACATGGCTGCTGAGAGATATTCACTACGGTGTGGATTGCGAATATGGCCGAAATACGTTATGAGAACCAAACGGGACCATTCTTATTTCATATATTGTCCGCATTTAAACGTAATTTATCGCCGGCGTATTTTGTCGTCGGCTCTTTGTGCTATTTTCATTTTTTTTCCACATTTTGAGCTCTGCCATGATTGTGTTTTCAGAAGTACGTGGCGACTGCTTCCCCCTCTCTTCGTGGCCGATGCTGAAATAAATAAAAAGAGAAATTTTTATTTCTAAAATAATAAAAATTTACGTCGAAATATTTACGGTTATACGCTCGACGCAAATACGTACGTCGGTGTACTATATCGGAGGTTAATTTTATTTCTCGCTTCAATGCATTGGTAGGTACCTAGACCTGCCGGGTAGGTATGTGTGACGCCGAGGACGCCACATACGCCAGCGAAAAAAATGTATAAAATTAATATGAAAAAAACAACGCGAATGTAAATTAGATATTTCATTTTGATTTTTTTCTTCCCGCTACATTTGCACGTTTCGTTGTCGTCGGTTGGTTTTGGTATATGTGTTGAAAGAGGGCTTTATATAAAGGTTACCGCAAGGTAAGAGCGGAGTCAAAAACAGTGAAATCTGTTTTTATTAATCGAAACATAAATTTTCACCGCTCAGCCTGGAAAAGTAATGCATAAAAGCTCATATATATTCGAACAGTGAAATTTTATTAACCGGGTAATAACATTTTGCGCGATACGATACGAGCTTTTCCCTCTTTTTGTCAGCTTCGAGTCAGCAATTGTTAAAATTAGTGGTGGGATTGTTCGTTCACTTGTCACCGTTGTCAGACGGTCGGCTCCGATGCATTATTATCTTCGATTTTATTTCTACCACGTTGAGCTCTCAGCTCTCTTGCTCGGATGAGATATGAGGATAGTGACTGAGGAAGACGTAAATTTTTTTGATATAATTTTTCTAGATTACTAGGGGTCTTTATTTTCACAGCTGCTTGCGAGCTAAAGAGGAGTACTTGGACTCGATTAATTGGAGTGTTTCTAGAAAAAAGGAATAATAATTTTCCAATGCAAATTTTGCAGCAGGATTAGCTCTTAGTATGTGAAACTGTATTCAGAAATATGGACGGATTAATACGAGAAAGTTTTTTTTTTTTTTTTTTTTTTTTTTTTTAATGAAACTGATCTAATGGCACCGTCCACTATTTTTTTGCAGATAGTTTTTTTTAAGGCTGTACTGATTAAATCCCAAGCATACTGCTAGGGACAAAAATTATTTATTTCCTCTTTTTTCTTTGTTGTTATTAAACGAAAAATTGTCTTAACTTATTTACAATTACAATAATTATTATGATTTATTTATACCACATTGAGAGAGTTGCCAGAAAAAAAAATATAAAACATTTAGACACAACAAATTACTAGGGTTCTTTATTTTTTTTTTTGCAAAAAATATAACTACCAAATTAAAAAAAATAAATAAAAAATGAAGACTTTTTCTAGAAACTTTTTTTTTTGATTTTTTTTTTTAGGAATTTTCAGCTGTTTTTTTGTTCTAGTTTAAATTTGATTTTTTTGAATTATTCAATGATTTTTTTCAAGTATCACTGAAAAAAATAAATAAGTTTTTCCATCAAAAAATTTTTAACAGAATTTTTTCTGAGTTTTTTTGCTGAACGATTTTTTTTCAATTTTTCACAATTTTTAAGGTGGATTTTTTGCAAGTTTTTTTTTGAAAAATTTTTGCTCAAAAACTTTCTTAAGAAGATTTTTTTTCCAAAAGATTTTCTGTCAATAGAATTTTTCCTGATTTTTTTTTTCTAAATAAAATTACTTAAGTATAATTACAATATATTTCAAGTTTTTGCAATCTTTTAATGAAAAAATTTTGGTTGTGAAGATTTTTAAATTAAAGATGCTCATTTTTCCAAGATAATCTCTTATAAAAAAAAAAAAAAAATGTTGGCCGTTCATATGCACTTAGGTAGTATTTCATCTATGAAAAGTTTTTTCTGATGATTTTCTACTGACATTGAGACTTTTTTCGGACGTGATTTTTATTGTGCTACAAAATCTTTTTAAGAGAATTATTTTCTGAAAAAACTATTTTTGCTGTGAGAAATTTTCAGTTGACATTTTTTTTTTTTTTTTTTTTGAATAAATTGACCAATTTCAAAAAATTACCCAATATTTTTTCTGAAAAATATTTTTGTAAACAAAATTTCAGGCTTGATTAAAAAAAAAAAAAAAAAAACTTTTTTGATAAGTTTTTCCACCAAATATTTTTTTAGAGAATTTTTTCGATGATTTTTCTGTTGAAAGAACTTTTAGACTTTATGAAGCTGGATTTATTTTTGACTTTTTTTTTTTTTGGTGGGAGGATTTTTATCCAAAAAGTTTTTGAAAAAGATTTTCATTTTCAAAGGTTTCATTTCTGAGGTTTTTATGACGATATTCTGTCAAAATAATTTTTTCTAAAATCTTTTTTCAATATGAACTTATATTATTTTTATAATTTTTTCAAAGGTTTTTTAAATGATTTTTTTCTGAAAAAATTTTTCTAAAGAGGAATTTTTTCGTAGTTTTTTTGATGAAGGTTTTTTTTGAGTGGAGAATTTTTCTTTGCTCATTTGTTCAAAGTTGCTGTTGAAAAAAAAATATATATATATAGAAAATGTCTGAAGATTTTTTACTAAAGATTTGTTTCATAAATCAAAGGTGAATTTTATTGAGAAAATTCTGTATAAAAAAAATGTCGAGAGCATTTTTTTCCAAGAAGATTATTTTTGTTGTGAGAACTTTTCAGCTGAGATAATTTTTTTGAGAAAAATTTTAGTTGATATAATATCTAAGATTAAAAAAATTGTCGAGAAGGTTTTTTAAAATGATTTTTCTAGATTTTTTTTTTTTTTTTTTTTTTTTTTAATTATTCTGCACTACATTTTATCTAAGATGATTTTCTTATAGCAAATTTCTTTCAATAATTTTTTTTCTTTAAGAATTTTTTTGTCCTAATTTTTTAAAAAGTGACTTATATGTTCTGAAAAGCAAATTTCTGCTTTTACACAAAGAATTTCTGCTAAATAAGTTTTTATCCAAGTTTTTTTCAAACAAAATATTTTTGAGAAGATTTCTTACATTCAAGGTCGTAGATTTTTTGAGATTTTATTTAGGAGATTTTTTTCCAAGGTTTATTTGAGCATTTTCTGTCAGTGTAATTTTTTATTTTCTCAAAACCTTCTTAAAGGATTTTTTGCAAAGTTGTTTTTTTCAAGAAAATTTTTTGTCAAGAGAAATTCGCTGCAAAAATTTTTTAATGAAGATTTTTTTCCAGTCGAGAATTATTGAGCTCATTTTTCCAAGATGGTCACCACTAACCCTCCTAAACGAAGTTCAAGAATTCTACAGGTTTTTTTTTCGAAAAAAAATTATAGACTTTTTTTCCTAAAAAAATTAGGCAAGTATTTCTTATAGTGAGGAATTTTCAGCTGAGAAGATTTTTTCAGGGAGAATCATGCTAGATTTTTTCCAAGGAAGTATTTTTGTTGTGAAGATTTTTTCCCATGATTTTTCAGGGTACCTAGATTTTTTGAAACTTTTGTTAGAATTATCTCAGGTTTTTTCTAAAAAATATTTTGTCGAGATTTTTCATACCTTATTGATTTTTTTGAAATAGTTTTGCCAATTTTTTTTTATTAAAAAAAACATTGAGCCGATTGTAAATAGTTTTTTCTTCAGAAAATTTCCTACTTCTCTATTAATTTTTCCTTTCTTCATTTTTCGAGTGAGGTGATTTTCAAGTGGGATATATTTTTCAAGTTTCTTTTTTACTGAAAGGATGTTTTTGCAATTTGTAAAAGGGCATGGCTGAATTCGCTTTCATATTTTTTTCTACGCAAATTTTCATTATGATCGAACCCCCTTACACCCGCTCGCCCCTGTCGTTGCACCCCAATAAAATACACAAACCTGGCTCGGTACAAAGTAAATAAAACACGAATTACGAAGGGGCACGTAACATGGACTGCATGGTCCCGTCGTGGCGTATGTATTTTTCATACTCGTATCGAGCTCGAACAACAATGTGTGCTGTAAAAACTCGACCAGCAATCGCAGCCTCGGTTAGATTTGACTTGTGAATTATATCGAATCAGTATTCATTGTGTTTTGGGTGTCATAATGGATACGCTATTGTTTACAATGAAAATATAAAAGTGTTAAAAAAAGCACGTCACCTTTGTAAGCGTGAAACGAATGAAATGAAACCATCCGAGGGGCTGGAAGCGGGGCGGGGGGCTAAAAAGGGGTGAATGAATAACCTTTTAAGAGGGGCGGGCTGCTCGTTAAAATTTTGTACGTGATGTTGTGGGAAAAGATTACTCGGTGCGGTCATCCGGCTGCGGCCCAGAAGAAGTACCTTGTCGACTTAGCGCCTGCTTCTTGATTGATGAATGCAAAAATGCAAATCGTCTTATCACAGCCGGCCCGGCAACTTGGTGTGCTATAAAAGCGGATCCGATCGTTTCGTCATGGTGTTACGAACAATCTAAACATTACGATTTATAGGACCCTGGGCAGCGGGGACGAGGCGAGGAGCAGGCTACGTACCCACTTTAACCAGATGCTCACTCGGGGGTATATTGCTAATTGATATTTCTTCCAGAGTCGCACTCCTCTTGTACCCTCTCGCTCGTGATACCCCCGCCGAGCTCTCCAACGACCCTTATTATTAACCCTGCCATCTCGTCTGCTGCTCTGTTTATGTGTACATAGACCGCACCGAGCGAGATGTACTACAAGTACAACCTTTTTCGGTGCGGTATGCTATTTTATACTATAAAACTATAATACATAAAAGATTTGCTTTATCATTCGTCGTTATTTCCTTTTTCCTCTCGACCTGATCTCACTCTCGCTCTCTCGTGTAGTTTGCGTTTTGCCACAGCATCCTATTCTACACCGTGATAATGGTGTTCTGCAAAACCCAAACAGTTCCAGCCTCCGGTTGGCTTGCTTTTGTTTGTCGCAACCTACACACCAGCACCATCCATCCAGCCCGAGTACGTAAGTGAGAAAATTACGCTGTTGTGGAATTTCCATTACCTCGATGGTAATTACGTCGTACAACAGACGCAGACGTCTCTTTTGCCCGCACCTCTCGAATCTCTTGCTCGTACCAACGTGATGCTGGCATCGCAGTGCCAATGTGGAATGATAACGTGTACATGTTTGGCAATTATCCACCGTAATCGTCGCCCAAGCTCCTGTACGCGAATAATATGAAATTGTTAATTAATACAACGATCCGAGTATACCTACTCGTTTATGGGCGTGTTTGCCCTGCTAAATAATTGAATGTTTTCATCCATTCCATCACGTTCTAGGTGTACTAGGGTGGCCCTTATTTTTCGAATTTTGGAAATGTTGTCGGGACGGGGGGGGGGGGTCAATTGGTGACATATTGGTAGAAAATAATTCCCTATTTTTTATTTTTCCTCTAACTGAATTTTAAGTCGTTTCTCAGGGGCCCCCAAATTTGAAAAAATCAAAAAAATAGAAAAAATAGAACATTTTGAAAATTTTTGAAAATTTTTAGCAAAATGGTCATAGGGATGGTATTTCTATAAGACAATACCATTTTCGATGATTTCTTATCATTACCCCCCGTTTCATGGGACATGAAAAAACGTTATTTTTTACGTTTTTTAAAAAATTTGAAAAAAATTACTACAAATTAAAAAAAAAAAAAAAAAATGAATAAAATGGTTTCAACATAGATGTTATCACCCAAAAAGGTCATTTACGGTGATTTTTCACCACTGCCGTATCAGTGAGAATTTTTCAAAAACTATCAAAAATTGAAAAAAATGAGGTTCCCAAAAATGAAGGTAAGGATGAAAAATCGCCGTAAATGACCTTTTTGGGTGATAACATGTATGCTAAAAACATTTTATTCAAAAAAAAAAAAATGTTTCTTTAATTTTTAGTCATTTTTTTCAAATTTTTTAAAAAACGTAAAAAATGACGTCTTTTTATGTCCCATGAAAAGGGGGGTAAAGATAAGAAATCATCGAAAATGGTCTTGTCTTATAGAAATACCATCCCTATGACCATTTTGTTAAAAATTTTCAAAAATTTTCAAAATGTTCTATTTTTTCTTTTTTTTTGATTTTTTCAAATTTGGGGGCCCCTGAGAAACGGCTTAAAATTCAGTTAGAGGAAAAATAAGAAATAGGGAATTATTTTCTACCAATATGTCACCAATTGACCCCCGTCCCGACAACATTTCCAAAAGTCGAAACTTTTGCGAGACTTTATCGAATTCGATATTCTGTCGATTATTTATCGATTTTTTATTCCGATTTTTCGTATTTTACTAGCTTTTTTCTATAATTAAAAATCATTAATTAGCATAATTAATACATTCCCGAGCAGCACAATCGATCGATAATATCGAAAGTTGAAACGTATCGATAAAAAATCGTTTAAAAATCTAAAGATGTTCTCACGATATGATACAGATTTAGCTGTACGATTTTATAGGCAAAAAATCTAAAAACTATCGAATTCGATAGTATTACGATTTTAGGACGATATTCGTCAACGATACTATCGACAAAGAATATTAAATTTATCGAATCCGATTTTCCACCGATTTTGTGCAGATATTTGAAACTATATTATCGACACGTAATCTGAAATTTCTCGAATTCGATTTTTCAACGATTTTGTGACGATATTTAGAACTATATTATCGACAAATAATCTGAAATTTCTCGAATTCGATTTTTTAACGATTTTGTGAAGATATTTGAAACTATATTATCGACACGTAATCTGAAATTTCTCGAATTCGATTTTTCAACGATTTTGTGAAGATATTTACAACTATATTATCGAAAAAGAATATTAAATTTATCGAATTCGATTTTTTAAAGATTTTGTGAAGATATTTAAAACTGTATTATCGACAGATTATATGAAATTTCTCGAATTCGATTTTTCAACGATTTTGTGACGATATTTAAAACTATATTATCGACACATTATATGAAATTTATCGACTTCGATATTTCAACGATTTTGTAACGATAGTTGTTGAAACTATATTGATTTTTTTCTAGTCAAAAAATACCTACTTTATATTCAAAATTGGATGGGAAGAAAGGGCCAAATCGAAATTTTTATAATAACCAAAATTAAATCCAGAATATTATTCTACAACTTTTGTTTGAAATGTTTTTTCAATTGGACCTCATCTCTAGCCTCTATTATTTTGCATTTACCTACTTACGTGTAACAGTAATGTGCGAAATCAAAATTGAAAAAATTTTCAAACAAGTTATCTAGTTTTTTTGGTTTACTAGGTATTTTACTTGAAACCAGATCGTTGTTCTTAAATAAAATTTTACCAAGTTCAATACTACGATTACTATGTGAATACTTAGTATTTAAAATTGAACGGGAGGGAGGCGCCCAATCGACAATTTTGTAATGACCAAAATTATTCTAAGAACTTTAAGCTACAACTTTTGTTTGAAAATTTTTTCAATTGGACCTCTCCTTCTCCTCCAATTTTGCATAATACTCCGTTGATACTTATTCAAAATTGGAGGAGCGGAGGAAAAAGGGGCCAATTTGAAAAAATTTTCAAACAAAAGTTGTAAATTAAGGTCCTAGAAATAATTTTAGTTATTATAAAAATTTCAATTGGACCCCTCCCTCTTCTCCAATTTTGCATATGATGTTTGAATATTATAATCCAATTCGTATTATGCGAACGAACTCCGATGTTCGCAACAGACGCTTGTTTTGGTTTCACTGCTGTATTTGGAACGAAATTCGCCAGCCTTAAGCGGAACTACGACTTCAAACTCGCCAGCCGGTCTTGAAAATGTGCGCGCGCATATACCCATATATGCTAAATTATCTACAAAAAATCGATAGAATATCGAAACTAGATAATCTACAAAAAATCGTAATACAAAATCGATAGAATATCGAAATTAAATCGAAATAAAAAATCGATAGAATATCGAAACTAAATCGAAATAAAAAATCGACAGAATATCGAATTCGATACAGTGTCGCGTTAGTTCCGCATAAATCGTGTAATTATCTCTCGATTTATAGATAGGTTATCGATGAAGTATCTAACTATAATCTTGAGATTTTTAAAAGAAAAATCGTTCGATTTTATCGAAAGTTTATCTGTTGATGGATTTTGCCAACTATAATTCATCGATAATCTGTCGATATATCGAAAGATAATTTCACGATTTATGCGGAACTAACGCGACACTTTATCAAATTCGATATTCTGTCGATTTTTTATTTCGATAATTTGTCGAGTGTGCTGCTCGGGTTAAACTATGCCTAAACACATTATTCATGTTACGGTAAGAGGATCATTTCAGAAAAAGTCAAAAAAAATTATAAAAAATCTGCCACCCGTTGGGCTTGAATCATCTACCTGCTGCATGGTAATCCTCTCCTTAACCACTATGCCATACCCTATCGTTGAGGAATTAGCAATAAAACGCTTATAATAGGCAGTTTAGTACTTCCAGACGTGTTGGACTTAAAAAAATTTTCACCAATTTTTAAAATTTGGAAATAATTTCAAGTATTGTCACAAATTCATTGAAAAATCGTTCGACAAATTTCAGAATATTTGTCGATAATGTAGTTTCAAATATCGCGACAAAATCGTTGAAAAATCGATTTCGAGGAATTTCATATTACGTGTCGATAATAAAGTTTTAAATATCTTCACAAAATCGTTAAAAAATCGAATTCGACAAATTTCAGATTATTTGTCGATAATATAGTTTTAAATATCGTCATAAAATCGTTAAAAAATCGAAATCGAGAAATTTCATATTACGTGTCGATAATATAGTTTCAAATATCTTCACGCAATCGTTAGAAAATCGAATTCGAGAAATTGCATATTATTTGTCGATAATATAGTTTCAAATATCTTTACAAAATCGTTAAAAAATCGAATTCGATAAATTTAATATTCTTTGTCGATAATGTAGTTTCAAATATCTGCAAAAAATCGGTGGAAAATCGGAATCGATAAATTTAATATTCTTTGTCGATAGTATCGTTGACGAATATCGTCATAAAATCTTAATAATATCGAATTCGATAGTTTTTAGATTTTTTGCCTAATAAGTTGTACCGATAAATCTTTATAATATCGTGAGAACATCTATAGATTTTCAAACGATTTTTTATCGATACGTTACATCTTTCGATATTATTGATCGAGTGTGCCGCTCAGGAAGTTACTGAAAATAAAAATTAACTAGTTTTCAACTTGAAAATTTAAAAAATTTGGATTTTTTAAAATTTAACTAGATTTTTGAGAATTTGAAAATTTTCTTGGACATTTTGCGCCTTCAATTCTCAAGATAGATATCCTAACGTGCTAAGAACTTTTTTGCCTTTTTAAAGTGAGTACTATCCACTGACCTCGTCTCAATTTTTTTTGAATTCACTTTTGTCAATCGAGATTTTTTAGAAAATACCAATTTTTAAAGCTCTTCAGTCTCTTCATTCACAAATATAGGCTCACGATATATCTCCTTGCAACTTGATTCTTGGTTATATCCAAATCTCGAGTTTAGACACTCACTCCTAGGACACCCTGTATGTATAAGTGAATACATACTAAAATCACCTCTGCAGTGACGTCAAGGCTGCCATTTGGATCATCGTTCTGGCTCGTAAAGCACCGCTTTAATTTCCTGTGTCCGCAGAATTTATCGTACAGAACGTCTTATAAAAGTATATCCATGCTTGCTGGAACGATGACGAATGCATCGCTTATGCAACGTGGATGAAATTCGACTCGACGCAATAAACGCGAAGAGCGAGTCTCGATTGCCTGAAAAACGTTTCTCATTCGACGCGGTGACGATTCAATAAACGGATAACCATCGCATCGTTTTTGAGGAGACTTCCAAAAGGCTGCAGTACGTACTGATAATCGACGTACCACCAGCCGAGCGAGTATACATATAAAGGGTGAAAGTGAAACGCTAAAGGGTAGACAGATAAAAGGGTGAAGTATTGACTTAAGTAACTAAAGCAGAGGATACGGTGGCGCGGTGGCGAAATGGACGTGGTGTTATACGTATACACACTACACAGTAACGAATTCATATTCAAAACGTAAACGAACGATGGTATAAGGTAGTACCTGATGAATAGCTACTGTAGGGAGTAAAGCATTGCACTAATCATCGAATTGTCTAAATGCTTCGAACGTTTGCGCCCACCGAGAGGTATTTCTTCAAACGAGATAAGTACACGTGTTTATGGCAACTAATAACGTTATAAATTTTTGTATTGGTGGAGCAAGCCCTAGCTCCCTTGTTTTTTACTCTGATTTAATAACGTGGTTTGGGGTAGGAGTTTTAATGAAAACGAGTTATTGTGTTTGGGGGAAATAATTGAGCTATTTTGGCTTATTTTTTTTTGTAATCAGAGTCGACGTTTTAAGGAGAGGTGTTGACTGAGTTTTTAGATTTAAAAATGCAATATTTTCATCTTGAAAAAAAAATAACTATTCTGAGTGGAAAAAAATATTATAGACCTAATATTTTTTTTATTTTTTTTTTGGTAGGTATTATTTTGATATTTTAATCAAAAGGCTGGTCAACTTTGAATTTGAAAATCTGTCTCGAAATTTTTTAATTTATTTGTGGGTTTTATCTGTTGTATTTTCAGGAATAAATTGTACTTGTATTGATTTTTTTAGTCAATTTTCTCCTCGAGTGAATCACTGATAATTTCTCCAATTTTCCAAAATAGCTGCCCCCCCCAAAAAAAATCGCATTTTGTGATTCGACCATTATTTTTTCCAATGGGCATTCTCATTACTTAGTACTTATTTTTACAGGTCGACCAACTGTTCTGCAAATATTAAAAAAAAAAATCTAGCTAATGTTCTGTTTTCAGTTTAGAATTCCAGTTTTAATTTGTTTTTCAAAAAATAATTTTTTCACGTTAAAATTATTCCACTTCCAATTTTTTCAAGTTTTTTTTAAAATTTATTTTCAATGATTTTAAGTATTATTTTTTTTGGTTCAATTTACGATTTTTTTAAAAGCATATTTAATTTGATTCATTCTTTGCTTTTTAATTTTAATTTTTTTTGAAATTCTATATTTTTCCAATTTTTAGAATACCTACCTAATTATTTTCCTCCAATTTTTAATTTTATTTCAATCTGCCCTCTCCTTCTATTTTGAGATTATTTGATTCGCCTACAATTTTTCGTCTGTTTTACTATTTTTTTTTGATTTGTGAATTTTTGAAATTTTGAATTCATTTTATTTCTATTCACCCCCCCCCCCTCTGCTCTGTTTTAGAGTTGATTTGGTATCAGTTACCAATTTTTTTTTGAGAATTAAAAAAATTGAAAAAAAAACAATTTCCCGAATTTCAATTTTTTTTTCAATCCACTTTTCCTTGACTTTCAGCCATTTTTGGATCAATTTCATTTTTTTTTAAATTTTTGATTCATTTGAGTTGTGAATTTTTAATGCTTACAATTTTTTTTCGGGCAATTTTAGGTATTTCAATGCGATTACCCCTAATCGGATTTTCAGTCATTTTGGGGCTCAATGTCAATTTTTAATTTTTGCTTTTTGCTCCAATCTGTGTGTAGGTAATTTCATTTCAATTTCTCCCCACTTTTCATTTTCAGTCGTTTTGGGTTATAAATTTCAGTTTTTTTTTGTTTTTTTTTTTAAATTTTCATTATTCATGAATTATTGAAATTTTCAATTTTATCTCCTCTCCTCCTCTAATTTACAGTTCGAGTCGGTTTCAATTGCTTCTCACATCTTTTTTAAATTTTTAAATTTTGTTTTTAGCTGTTGATTTTTGAAAATTAATGAATAATGAGTTATCCCAGAATTTTAAATTTTGTTTTCAATTTATTTTTCTCTTTTTTCAGTCCTTTAATTTTATCATTATTAATTGAGTTTTTTTTTGAATTATGAATTGTGAATTCTCACTTTTTTTTCTTCCATAAGTATGTAATATCTAATATTATTTCAATGTAATTTCTCTTTATCTTTATTTTCAATGTGTTTAGGTTCAGTTTCATTTTTTTACTTTAATTCTTCTGATTTATGAATTTTTGTAATTTTTAGTTTTATTTCAATTCCCCCTCTCATCCTCTTTGCTTTTCATTCATCTTGATTTACATTTTCAATTTTTTTCAATTTTTTTGTGGTTGTGAATTTTCGAAAATTTGAAAATATCAGTTTTGCCTTCGATTCTGGCTCATTTTTGGTTTTATTCAAATTTTTGATTTATTTTTGAATAGTGAATTTTGGAATTTTCCCACTCCATTTTATAATTTTATTTAAATTTAATTCTCCCTCATCATCCATTTTCAATCATTTTCGATTCAATATAGATTTTTTAATTTTCTTGAAATTATCAGTTTTTTTCAATTTTCTAAGGTTACTCGTATTTCAATGTGATTCTTCTTTTCCTCAAAGTTTCAATTACTTAATTTGGTTTATATTTTTTTCCAGATTTTGATTGCATAATATTTTAATTGTAAATATTTTCAGTTTGTTAAATTATACCATCACTTTTTTAAATAATTTTTTTTTTCAATTCCAGAATTTTCTCAATTTTTCAAATTTTTAATCCTTTTTGAATTTTTTAATTTCACTCGATTTATGATGATTCTAGATTTAATTTCAATTTACAATTTTTTTCAATTTTTAAAAAAGTTTTCTTCGATATAAAACATTCACTCGAGGAGGGGGGGGGGGGGGAGGGTGGTAGAAAAACGTGTAAAGGAGTTGTGTTAACTCGTGATTTTCGCTAGAATGATTTTGTTTGAACGTTCTTTTCTTAATTATTATTTTCTTTTTAACGAACAAAAAATATCCTTGTGTTGATGATTTTTTCTGTCGCACGTGCTTCATCTCGACTCAATATTACGGAGTAAGGAATATTTAATTAAGAAAAATATTCGACGCAGGAAAATTTTCATCTCGATGGCAACGAATCTCACTTCTACTCGGGGTAATTTTTGTAAATTAATTTTTCTCATATTGGCATCGTTGATTTTAGCATCCTTTTCAACTGTGGTAATCTCACCCTGTCATTTGTTTTTACAACAAACGTTTCATCTCCGAGGGGAGCGAGCGGTTTTGGTCTAACCGAGACGACTGGTCGTATTACGAGTTAAATCTTCTTTCGCAGATTGCAGATTTCCATTTTTTTTATTGTTTTTACTCGGTTGTCTCTCAAATGCAGCATCCGGGCGTTCGCGAACTGAATAAATTATTAGATGGTAATGGCGAGATATGACATAAAACCGTAGAAGTCGCAATTCGCGAGTCAATAAAACGTCTATCACTCTTTTTGATTCTAGTGGTTTGGTTTCGAGGTTTGGCAGCGTAATCTGCGCCAGGAGCCGCGTCAATATGGTTTTGGTAATTATCTAAAGTGAAGGTATCCTTTAAAATTACGCCAACTTAATAAATGCTAAATTCGTAAAAGGGTTTTTGGTATGTACATTCGATGCTGATGCATCCAGCAGTGCTCTGGATTCGATATATTCGTTATACGAGTTTGTTATACGTACGTAACGTACGTATGTATGTAATCTGCGTATTCTCGCTCTGTTTTTTTTTCCTGCTCCATTCTCCGTCCTGCTGCCAACAACCGTGGTTATGAGAGTAGCAAAAAGAACTCGCGAATAGCGTACCATTTTTACATATAAATTGGTTTTGTGTTATTTACGGTGCATATAGGTGGAAAGAGAGTACCTCGTATCGAAATAATTTCGCTTTGTTCACATGTTTTTTTTTGTGTTTTTTTTTGGTCCAAGCTCGGGCATTGAATACCAACGTTGGCCAAAGCGAGAGCTTTTTTATATTAATCGAAAATTTTCGCTAATGATTTCCCATAATTGTACGTAGAATATAACGGGTATATATTCGCAATGCACCGAAATGAACCAGCTGCAGTAGGAAAATTTTTCTACAATGAGTGAGGTGGACGACGAGAATGAGTGGTTGGTAAATATTGTGTGGTCTTGGTTGACCCTTACATGAGCCAGGTCTTGTATGGGATTAATTACAAGTATCTGAGCTGTGTGGTCGAACAGATGGAATTGATTTTACCAAATGGTACGGGTTTTGGCTTGTTTTGTGTCTTCGACTGTGGTGATTTGGAGTTGGTTTTTTAGCCATCGGTTTTCATTTTCGTGGTTTTCAAGTGTTGGAGAAATTGACGAAATTTGATGTATTAAATTTTTTTTATTAAATTGGAAACAATTACAAGTTATGAGAAATTTTGTTAAAACCAAAAAAATATTAAGAATTTCAAAAAATTCAGAACTGAGGAAATTCACAAAAATGGAAAATTGAAAATTCGAGAGAATTAAGATTTTTTTTTCTCAAAATTTTAAAATTGTTGTAAATAAAAAAAATTGATAGAACTAAATCATAAAATACTCAGTTAAAAATATATATATAATATTATATCTAGCAAAAATTGAGAAATTGACAGAACTAGAAAGGAAGAGAAAAAAATTAAAGAAATATAATTTAGCATAAAATAGGTAGAATTTACAAATTTTGAAATATTGACGAAGAAAAAAGTTCAGCAGAAGTCGGAAAAATTTAAAAAATTTACGATTCTGAAAAATTAATGAAATAAAAAAAATATATTAGCAGAATTAAAAAATTAAAGAAATTATATTTACAAAATTTGAAAAAAAAAATGAAAAATTGTTACTTACTTACCTATGAATAAAAAAATTTAGAGAAATAAAAATTTTCAAAAATTTTCAAAATCATAAAAAATATAAAATTTTTAAAATTTCAAAAACTAGACAAAAAATGAAATGTAATTTAACACAAAATAGGTAAAAAAATCATTAATTTTGAAATATTGGTGAAAAATAACATTCAGCAAAAATTTCAAAATAAATATGAAAAATTGATAAAAATATGAAATTCATAAAAACTTGAAAATTGACAAGATAAAAAAATTGTTACATAAATACGTGAATAAAAAAATTAGCATAACTAAAAATATGTCAAAAATTCTGAGATTATTCAAAGTAAAATAAAAATTATAGGTAATATTTGAAAATCCGACATAACTTGAAAAATTCTCAGGAACTGGAAATTTGAAAAAAAAAAAATTTAAATTTCAACTTTGCACAAACAAAAAAATTTACCAATTTTAAAATTGACGAAAATAGAATTCAGCAATTAAAAATAAATTGATGAAAATTCGAAATTCAAGAAAATTAAAAAATTAGCAGAACAAAAAAATTGAAACTACAAAATCACATTAACAAAGGTTAAAAAAAAAAAAAAATGGGCATATGAACAAAAAAATAGACAAAGCTAAAAATCTATTATAAATTTTCAAAATCATAAATTTTTTAAAATAAATTGATAATTTGAAAATTAGGAAAAAATTGAAAAATTGTCAGAACTATAAAGTTGAAAAAATTTGAGCAATGAATACAATGTAAAAGTTTTGATGCAGCATAAACTATAAAATATTTTCCATAGTTTGAAATATTGGTGAAAAATAAAATTCAGCGAAAATTTGAAAATATGAAAAATTGTTGAACATATAAATTTTATAAAAACTAAGGCTGAAAAATTGAAAAAAAAAATTAAAATTAACAATAGTTCAAAAAAAAATCGTTACGAATAAAAAAATTGGCAGAACTAAAAAATTTTGAAATTTTTGAAATTATACTTACAAAGTAGGTAGGTAAAAAAATTATACAATAATATTTGAAAATTCGGCAAAACTTGAAAAATCCTTAGAACATGGAAATTAAAAAAAAAAAATAGTACCTAAGGCCCGTATTTTAAAAATTTCCTTAAGATTTCCTTATTCTTATTCCTTAAGGTAAGGAATTAGGAAAATCGGTATTTTAAAAATGATCTTATAATAAGGTTCCTTAAAATGGTATTTTAAAACTATCCTTATCTTATTCATAAGGTTTGTGAAGGTGCATTGTTGCCAAACAGTTTCATCCGAGTTTCGGATATTACAACCAATAGAAATGCTGTATTTTTCTAGCATTGGCATATTGCTGGTTTTGCGCGCGTTTTGTGATAACTGATGGTGAAATTCAAATTTATTTTTTGCCTGATTTTACGTGTTATCAAAGAATTTTTCCCTTTTGCGTGAATTTTTGCTGTAAAGGTCTATAAGTGAACATAATTTCTCCGCAGAAATACCTCAAAAGAAGCTCGGACTCCTAATTTTTTGGAGTAGAAATATTTTATACCTATTTCTCCAATTTTTAAAATAAAAAAAACCTGTTGCTTTTCCTTCAAATGAACATCTCAACTGCGTAAATAATTTGAAATTACTCAATAAGTATGTACAATTATTTACGTTCATAAGCGTCTTTTACCGAGACCGAGTGAGGAAATCATTATCATTGTAATGTTTCAATGGGTTGCTGCGATCTCGCAGAACCCGGGTTGGGAATTTTGCAATTTCATTAAGCATTATGTTGTTCATTATATCATCCATATTACAAAAAGATAAAAAACTTCACAAAACTTTTAAAAAAATCATTCAAAAGTTCATTCAATTCTGATAAGAATTATCGAAATACAATAAGGGGTCCTTAAGGTACCTCGCGAGGTACCTCATTCATTTCCTTATTCCATTTACCTCATTTTGAAAAAGGAACGTTTTAAAAAAAAAATCTTAAGGAACGTCTTAAGGATACCTTATTACTTATATTCGAATAAGGAAATTTTTAAAATATGGGCTTAAGTACTTTTAAGTTGAAAAAAATGAAGAAAAAAAACCATTTTCGCATAAACGAAAAAATTTACAAATTTTAAAATTTTGATGAAAAATAGGGCTCAGCAGAAATTTTAGAATTTTGAAAAACTGGTAAAAAATTGAATTTCACGAAAGTAAAAAAATAAAAATAATTGAAAAATGAAAAATCAAATTAGCGAAGGTTGAGAAAACAAAAAATTGGCATGTACAAAAAATTGACAAAACTAAAAGAATCTCAAAAATTTTTCAAAATCATAAAATGTGCAAAAATTGATAATTTAAAAATTAGGAAAAAATTTAAAAATTGATAGATGAACTTTAAAGTTGAGAAGAATTGACCCGTGTAGCAATTGTCGACATCGACATTTATGTCGACAAAATTCAGACACATTTTTTTCTCGGTTAACGATGAATTAAAAATGATATTTGAGATTTAAAGTAATGTTCTATGTTAAACATAACTGTTCAATCAAAATTTTTGAATTTTTCTCAGTATTTTCCTATAATTTAGAAAACGTTGTTTTTCTACATAGACAAGTCGATGTAAAAATCGATACTCGATAAACGCATCGACATTTATGTCGACAATTTCTGCCAATTAAATTTACAAATTTTATATCTAAAAAGAACTAAAAACAATTAATAAGAACATTTTAAGCTCAGGAATAAATAATTTTTGAAAGAATCACAAAATTTTCTTATTTTTCAAAGTTTTGAATAATACAACGACTTGTCGAGTTATTGTCGACATAATTGTCGATGGTCGAATAATGCATCGACTTCACTGTCGACAGTGTCGACCAGAGGAATTTTAAGTCGAGATAGTGTCGATGTGATTGTCGAGGGTCGAATAATGCATCGACTTAACTGTCGACAGTGTTGACCAGAGGAATTTTAAGTCGAGTTAATGTCGATCTAATTGTCGAGGGTCGAATAATGCATCGACTTGACTGTCGACGTCTTGAGGGTGATTGTGATACTCGCAGATAAAGTGTGTTGTGAATTAGTACATAAGGTCTAAGAATCATCTCTATGTTAGTTGGACACTCGCATGTGTCCAGCTATAAAGGTGGCCTCAATGCCGCATATTTGACAAAAAATGTCGAAATGTTGGCTTGAACACTATTTTTGGTGTAATTTTAATATATACATATATTGAATATTTGAACTTAGCATATTTTTCAAAATCTCACCATTGCAAATGTCGATGTGGATGTCGATATAAATGTCGACACATCGAAATCGGTCACTTTTCGATCGTACATGTCGACACGATTGTGGATGGTTTGTCGAGCTTATTATCGACAAACCATCCACAATCGTGTCGACATGTACGATCGAAAAGTGACCGATTTCGATGTGTCGACATTTATATCGAAATTAGCATCGACGTTGCTACACGGGGAGCGATGGATACAATATATGTTTTAATGCAGCATAAACTATTAATTTTACCTAATTTGAAATATTGACGAAGAGTAAAATTCAGAATAAATGAGAAAAATATAAAAAATTGATGTTACAAAAAAATTCATAAAAATTGAAATAAAAAAAATTACAGAATTGAAAAGTTTTAAAATCAACAAAAATTTTAATAAAAAGAATTAAGAAATTGACAAAACTAAAAATATTCATCATTTTCAAAATCACATAAGTAGAAAAATTCTTAAATTGTGAAAATTTGAAAAAATTGAAATAGAAAAAGAAAAAATTGTTAGAAAATACAAAAATTTTCGTAATTAAAAAATTGACAAAATCTTCAAAATTGTAAAAAGTAGATTTTTTTTAAATTGTCGAAATAGATGAAAATTTAAAATTGAGAAAAATTCCAATGTATAAACGAAATTATAGTAATTACTTACGCTACCCCCCCCCCCCCCAAAAAAAAAGCAGGAAAAATTTCAAAAGTTCTAAAAAGATTAAGAAAGTAAGGTCTCCTTTCCAAAATAATAATAGAAATATTGAAAAAATTATAAGACTAGAAAGCTCGAAAAAATCGTAAAATTGAAATTCACCCAAAATAATAAATTCAAAAAAAAAATCAAAAATGGAAAGAAATTCCAAAATTTGGCATTGTTTTAAAAAATCAAAAATCACTAAAATATATATTGGTCTAAAATTGAAAAAAAAAGCAATCGAAAGAAGCCTCACTAAAAAACTAAAAACTGTTTCCTCGAATCGACTCGATCAAGAAATAGTTTTCAAGTGAACTTAATTCCGGCAAAAGAATATTTTTACTCGACTTGTTTTCCTTCTCGTACTCCCCTGCCCTCTCCATCATGTTTCGTTTTCCTTATAATATTTTTGTCAACTGGATGCTGCGGCATTAGCGTTGCTACGCCAGGAGTGACGAGAGCGGTGCATTTAACTCGGTACTTTTTGATTTTTCACGCATCCTCGGTCAAAGTAATTACTAGTACGATGAACACTTTTCAAGTAAATTTACCCACTACTGCGCCAGCGACGACGTTTTCGACTCGACAATCTCTAACGTAACCTAACGTTGTATTCTATTTTAGAAAAAGGTTCTTTCCTTTGATGAGAGAATTACTTTCATACCGATAGGATGGTTCTTTTGAAGTTTTTGTTCTTTTATTAAAATTTCCACAACTCTAATCAATGAAAACTTCGAAAAAGGATTTGTCTACTTTGGAGCGCGAGCGTTTTCCCCCTTACTCGATGCTCTTTTTCCACCCCCCTCCCCCTTTCTCTTTACCTCTCTCTCGCACGAGCTAAAAAGGTTAAAACAGTTCTGAAATGTAATAAATAGCGAAGGGCTTTTCTGTCGAAGAAACCACCCCCGCGCCTCGTTTCGCAATATCCTTCCGATATTCAAATTACGCCTTCGGTGCCCCCCTTCGCATAAATACTGTTAAAGATTAAAAACTTCCACGCGTTAAAAGGATGTCTCTGGGATGAATGATTCTCTACACGACGTAAAAACGTCGAGATTTTCGCCGCGCTACGTATAATAAAATCATATCTAACGATGTTGCCTCTTTTTCTATTTCTTTTTCCGTATTTTTTCTCACCCATCTTGCCTCTCGTTTGTAGCCGCGCAAATATTAAACGGTTTTAACGTATAATTGGCTTAAAAAGTGGTAGGAATTGGAGTTCAACGGAATGCTCGAACAGATTATCGAATACCTTTGACGCCTACACGCATTTTTCAAAAGTAAAATTTTGATCGATATTTGCTCTCTGTCGAATTAATCAGAGAACTTTGGGAAAGTAGGAGCAGGATTAAATAATATATAACTAAAAGTAAGAAAAAAAAATTAGATGAGAAATGAAGAAAACGGTGAAAATGGTATGATTGAGAAGTTAAATTTTATTGGAAGGGGGAGAAGAGAAAAAAGTAAAAAATAGACGTTGAAAAAATATTTCCAAATTTGCATTTAAAAAATGTGGAGGAAAAAGGAGAAGGAAAAGTAGAAAATTGTATATTCAAATAGACTCCCCAAAAAAAAATAGTGAAAGAAGGAACCGTGAGTTTTAAACGCAGAAAAAAGAAAAACATAATTTTTTAAATTAATATTCAAAAGACATAGTTAATCTTGGAAAAACAGAGGAAAAGAAAATGAATTTGCACATTTAAAAATCAACGGTTTCGAGTGAAAAAAAAAGAGTAAAAATTATTTATATCCAGCTTTTACTCCAAAGATTCAAGCCTCGCAAACGTCCCTCTTCTCGTTCAGAGCTACCATTTTCTTCGGCTCATTGAACTTGAATCGTCCAATTACAAACTTTTAATTTTTTGAGTTTTCCCCCAATTTCCGATTATTTTTTGCTAATTGTTTTTTAAAAATTAATACCTAGGTAATATTATTTTCATAATTTGATTTTTTTTCAATTCTCAAGTTTGAACAATTCTGTATTATACTTTTACATATTTTTTTTGAATTTTCCCAAATTTTAAAAATGTTCTTTGGCTCTTTCCAGTACTTGATTATTTAATTTCACATTTTGTATGATTTTTTGTGATTTTCATTTTCAATTGATTTGATTTTTTTTTGGGAAGGGGTCCAATTTTTCCAACTTCAATTAAATTTCTTTTATTCTTTTGCTTATTGTATTTTTTCGACTATTTCTGATTTTTTTTTGATTTGTAAATTTTTGCAGTCTCTTTTTCAATTTCTGATTTCTTATCATTTTCGTTTTTTCTTTTCTAAATTTTCGATTTCCATATTCTATTGGTGGTCATTTTAATTTTTTAAATATTTCCAGTAATTTTTTATTCTAATTTTTTTTGTTGGTAAATTTTTCCTTTTTTTGAAATCAATACTGATTTTAGTAGATATTTATTATCATTTTGGCATTTATAAAATTTTAAAAATTTGTCTAACTTTCTGCTCATTTTTATTAAATTTTTTCAATTTTCTGTCGCTTCTGCCTCATTCTTTCTTTTGGAATTCCCAATTTCGTCTGTTTTTTGTGATTTTCATTTTCAATTACTTTAATTTTTTTAATTTATTTTCTCAATTGTTCAATTTTTTATGGGTAAACTTTTATTTCAGTTTTTTTTTTCAATTTCCAATTTCTTTTGATTTCTATTATTTTGATTTCATTTTTTTTTCTTTTTTCAAATTTTAAATTTTCATAGACATTTTAATTAGGTATTATAAATTTTCAGTAATTCTCCATTCTGATCATTTTTCTTTCTTGTAATTTTTCCAATTCTCTTTTTTTTTAATGAGCATTGTTTTTTGAAATTAATTTTCGTTTTTTTAATTTTAAAATTTTTCAATTTTATCCAATTACTGTTAATTTCTATTTTCATTCAACTTTCTGTCATTTAAATTTTTCTTCATATTTTCAGCTTACCTCATTGGAATTTTCATTTTTCAGTGAATTTAAAATCAAATTTTGGTTTGTTTAGGTAATTCAATTTTTTTTTAAATTTTTTCTCCAATTATTTAAAAATTACGAAAAAGCCAAAAAGAAAGTACACGAGGAATAACCTGTTTGTGATGGTATTTGTGTCAACAAATCGAGAAGAAAAATAAGGAAGGAAATGCCCCGTACCTGTTTCCTTTTTTCAGCCTTCTCCTGCTTGTCTGGTCGACGGAGCACAGAATACACAATCTTGTAGTAGATCGTCGTCCTTAGAAACATTTTACGTATATAAACCGAAAACACCTCTCTCTCACTCTCTCTCTCTCTCCCTCTTTCGTCGCGTACGAAAGTTTCCTAAAGTAAAGAAATACACGAGGTGAGAGGGAGACGAGAAAGTGGTACATGCGGCAAAAGAGCAAAGAGAACGGGTGCCGTTCGTTTTCTCTTTGATCAGAACACCATCTTGGGTGGTTTTCGTACTACAATAATGTAGCATTGTATACGTAGGTTGGACAGTAGATGTACTATAAATGTAACAAGGCGAATATAAACATAACCCATCTATACAGCGTATCTCGTGGTAATAATTAAAAACGAATTCAACCTCATGGAAAACACGTCGTTGTTGTACCATAGAGCTTCCTTCAATTCATATATGCGCTGCCACCACGTACGAGCGATGCACTATGCACACAATTACGAGTACATATTCACGTTCGAGAAAAATACTAGAGTAAAGAGACGATGACAGAAGCACACCAGTGTTATCAGTAACAAAATACTTCGAAAATTGGTAATTTTTCATTTTTTTTTTCAAAATGGAGGCAAGTGGCGCTGCTTAAAATTCAATTAGGGGCATAATAAAAAATTGGGAATTATTTTCTAACAAAATGCAAAAACTTCAATGCTACCTAAGTAAAAAAAATTGTACATTTTTTTCGTTTTTTTTTTTTTTTTTTTTTTTGAATTAGGAGCATTTTAGGTATCATTTGAAATTGAGTCAAGGGTGAAATGAAAAATTTGGAATTCATTTGCAAGAAAAGGCGTAACATTAAGTGATAGGTTTATGACCAAAAAAAGGAAGATTTTGAAAATTGGTCAATTTTTTCACTTGAAAAAGAGGACCAGAGGCCACATTTAAAATTCAGAATAAAAAATAGGGAATCTTTTCCTTATCAAAAAAACAACAACAATAACTCGGGGCTAAGAAAAAAAAAATCCAAAAATTCGAAAAATTGGTGATTATTCACCCCCCCCCCCCCAAAAAAAAAGACACCACTAAAATTCAGTTGGAGAAAAATAGAAAAATAGAACAGGAAATTCTTTTTCAGTAAAATGCAACAACTTCGAATGTTAAATCAAAAATTGTTTATGTTTTGTTTGCTTGTTTGTTTTTTTGAAAAATCGGGTCTGTCTTAATTGGCATCACATAAAATTAAGATGTGAAGAAAATGAAAAGTTTGAAATTAAGCCTCATAATGAAAAGAGATATAACTTCGATATTATAAATACATCTTACCTTAAAAAAGGTCACATGTCATTTTCCATTTTTTCGAAAAACAGTGTGACCAAAAGCCATTCAAAATTCAGTTATGAAAATAATAAAAAATAGAGAATTATTTTTTCATGACAAGAAACAATAACATTGGGGGGGGGGGTGAGTAAAAAAATTAACTGTCTAAATAGGTATTTCTAGTAAGTAGAAGTTCTTTCATCAAATCGAAACATTTCTGGTCATTACACTGGTCCAAGTATTTTTCTACTGATTGAGGTCATTTTACCTACAAGTCAAATTTTTGATTTTCAAGCGTCAAATTTGGACAATTTGCCAAATTTTGAATATTCTGATCCAATTTCAAAAATTTATCCAACTTTGAAAATTTATCATCTCTTTTTGAAAATGAATTAAAATTATCGAATTTTTATCATTCATTAAAATTTAGAAAACTGTATTGTCACTATTGCTTTTTCAATCGAAGCATTTTTCTTCTGAATTTACTAGCCGACGTATCCATTTTTGTCATTTTTCGAAAATTTTCCCAATTATGAATTTTCACTTGATTTTTAAGAGTGGTCCAACTTCAAAAAATTGTAAAAGTTTATAAAATAATAAAAATCCTAATTTATCAAATTTTTAAAATCGACATTAAATTTTTGAAATCAATCAAGCTTCAAAATTTGATGTCATTTTGAAAATTCATCGATGTGATTAAAACTACAAAAAATCTGATTTTTAAAATTTTCAAAATTTTAAATTTTAAATTTTTACCAAAAAAATGTTTTTAAATTTTGAAAATTTATCCAATTAAAATTTGATAAAACTACCAAAATTTCAATTTTCACCCGAGTTTTGAATTTCCATAAAATTTAGGCAATAATTATACTTATGCTAAGTGATTTTCATAAATTCATCAATCAATTGAAATTTTAAGGAAAGCAATTATTTCAGCCCAAATCATTTTGATAAGACGAAGTTAGAAAATAAATTCTGAAGGCAAAACTTCTTAAAAAGTTGAGTAAGAAAATAAAAAAAATAAAAAAATTAAAAAAAACTCATGAAAGAAATAAAAAATAAAATTTGAAAAATTTAATGTCAAAAATTGGAAAAAAATAATTCGAATGAAAGGAAATATTGTGACAAAATTAAATAAAAAGTTTTTGAAAAAAAAAATGGTTTCAATCAAAGTATCTATACATAATTATCTTTCGGTATGAAATAAAGTTGAAAGAGAATATTTTGGAGTGTCAAGAAAAAAACAGTAATTTAAAAAAATTAGGTAAAACATTCGAAATATTTTGATAGAAAATTGAAAAAAAAAAAATCAACTAAAAGTTATTAAGACAGAGTTGGAAGAAGAATTTTGAAAAAAAAAAATCAATAAAAATGATTAATTTGAAAAATTGATAAAAAAAATTTGTACTCAGAATTTTTTCAACAATCTGACATAAAAATTGAAAAGATGGGTTAAAAAAAATGAAAAAAGTATTTTTGTTCAAAATATTGGTTGTTGGCAAAAATCTCTCTCAAAAAAAATCCCATAAGAGACTGAGAACATTTTTTCCCTTTCAACTCAAAATATTGCAATAAAAGGGGTTAAAATTGGATGAATTGAATTGATTTTATTGGGGAGATCGAAACACATACTTCATATGGCCATGAAGATAAGCACTGGAGCAAACACCTACACACGAGATCGTCACTGGGCGACGAATGAGAATCCAAAGCAGAAACCACGGAAATCGTTCAGTACGTTACCCACGTACAATGTACATCTAGACGTACCTACGAATACGTTCGAGTATAAAATTGACGTACACGTTTTAATCGAAACAACGGAAGGAAATTTTCACGTCGCCATGCGATAGCAGCCAACGCCAACGAGCAAAACAAAGATATCTAAAACTTGATTGTGGCTAAAACGAGTAAACAGTTTATTACGACGATAGCGCGAGTACCTCTATGGTATATACTTTACTTACATGTTAGCCCAATAATCCTTCCCTGCCCCATGGTCTCACCATCCCCATCCGTCTGCTACGCTGTCCCAAACGGTTAACGAGCATCAGCACCCCGACGTGGTGGTGGTGGCGCAAGCCAAAGCAACGCTGGCTGGTAGTCTCTTTATCCATGTTAGGTGGTAGTTATAGCTGCTGACGTGTGCCTAAACTGATGAAAACGGCGGTACCAGCCGCCATCAACTACCAATAATACATATTTGAAGTGTGACGTGATAACAGGGTAAAGTTAACAAGGTTCGTAAGTGTGTGTGTATGCGGCTAAGGCTGAGCCGGCGGACAGGGTGAGAGAGCAGGGTGGTTTAAGGTAAGCACATAGTATATACTACATATATATGTATGTAATATGTTGTATATACCAATAATACCAAGTACGAACCCGAAGCTATCTGTTACGTGGATTTTAATAGGTTACAAGTTTGTAAAACACGGCGTGCCGGCGGTGACGGTGGCGGCGCCGCGACGCGCGTTAGAGCTGTTAATCACGGAAATGTGTACCTACATACACTCCACCAACGATACACAGTACACGTACCTACTACCTAGACCTTTTATTCTGCCCTTCTCTCTGCAGCTCTCGCTCTCTCGTCAACCAAACAGCTCGCGTTCTTTCATAAATTTGAATAATTTTGTCGGCATTCTACATTGGCTGCGATCTCAGGATTCCTGTAATGAATCGAATGAGAGATGGGTACGAATTAATGGTTTGAAAAGTGGTCTGAGAAGAAATGCTGGTTCGTTGGAGGCTTCGAAGCTTGAAACTAACATTACCTAATCAAGATGGAAGTACGTATTTCGCTGAGTTGGTCGATGTGCAGGGCTGGAAAAACGGAACGATTGTTTAAAACGGTTTCGTTCCGGTACCGGTATTGATGGAGTTTTATATTTTTTCCGTTTACCGTTTTCCGTTCCGGTTCCGGTTAGTGGCTTCATTTAACGGTATCGTTCCGTTCCGGTAACGGTTTTTTGATAAAAAATAAATAAAAATTGATGATTAAAAAATTATTGAAAATTTGTTCAGTTTCAAGTGTTTTACAGGGTGTTGTTATTTCCACCGGCCTGGGTGAGTAGTTGCTCGGATTTGTAGTGAACATGAACGAAATTGCTCACACTTCTTACTTCCATCAGTTCAGACGTTTAGATTCTGGACTTAGTAAATTTCTTTCAGTTAACAAGTAATTTATTCGAAATTGAAGGGGAGGGATGGCTCCAATCGAAATTTTTGTAATAACTAAAATTATTTCCAAGACTTCAAGCTACAAGTTTTGTTTGAAAATTTTTTCAATTGGACCTCTACCTTCACAATTTTTTAATAATATAAGTGTCCAAGCCATTATGCAAAATTGGAGGGGAGGTAAGGGTCTAATCGAAAATTTTATAATAACAAAAATTATTTCTTGGACCTAAATCTACAACTTCCCTTGCGGAAAACTATAAGTTGTCACAAGTAGAATTTATGATAAGTTGTAAATTCGAAGGTGTTATGACAACTTGTAACAACTTATTTTAGGTATGAGTTGTCTCAAGTATTCCCAATACAAGTAGTCAGGCCAACTACCAAAAACAAATCTTCGATTACTGTTGATACCTCCAAGTTGTGATAGTGTCAACTAACTTGTAACAACTAACTGAGGTATAACTATTCATTACATATACATGATATACATAACATGTTCACAACAATACATAATGGTATAACTATTCACAACTTATTACACCAAGTATTCACAAAATGTGAGGTACAAAATGAGTATTTATAACATGCTTATTCACAACACACTATATCTGCGAGTATCAAAATGACCCTCAAAATTTCTGAATGGATAAAAATCTCACAACTCCATGCAAAATTGTGAAAATCGGCTTGTGTGGGTTTTCCGCAGCGCTGAATCCATTTTTCATTTTATTTTGACTCTAGACCCAAAAGGGGCTTCAGGGGGAGGAGCAAAACTCAAAATTACCAATAGTGGCATGTGGGGTGTGTAAATCTAGGTTTTCCTAGGTGGTGAATCCGTTTTTGACATCGATTTTGACAAATTTTCAATAGGGGCTTCGAGGGGGGAGGGGCAAAACTCAAAATTAACAAAAATGACATGTTGGGTATACAAATTAAGGTTTTCTTACTTCCTGAATTCGTTTTTGATATCGTTTTCGAAAAATTCTCAACTGGGTCTTCAAGGGGAAGGGCAAAACTCAAAATTCATCATAATTTTGAAGCATTTCTGGTACATTTTCGATGGAAAATTACTGATAAGTTTTCTATTTCTATTTCGAATTGAAATTTCATATTATTATATTTTTAAATCGAATTATTTGTACAGTCATGCTGGAAGCCTAATACCACGATGATCGATGGGGCAGCAAAAAACAACTGTTTATGAATTATCAAAATAAATTTGTCGTTATCCATCATGAGAAAGGTACGATTTTCTTTAAAAAATGAGGTGGAAAACAATACTAAAAAATGTTTAAAATTTCAACTTTTTAAAAGAATACTTTGGAGACCTGTATGTTTCATGAATCATGATTTACATAATCCAAGAGTGATGCATGGACAGTTATAAAAAAAATCATTTTACAAAACGAGTTACTGAATTTTTTCAAGTTGTATGAAAATACGATATAGTGAGATAATAATGGTCTGAAACTTTTGTCAATAAGTCCAAGTATTCAGTTGAATACTTGTCCATTGAAAATTTTCCAACTACAAAGTATTCAAAGTTGTAGAATACTTATATACTGACAACAACTTCTGAAGAACAAGTTGTTTTCACATTGAAGAGTTGCTACAAGTAAATGAATACTACAACTATGGATTACTTGTTGATCACTATTTACAACTTGTACTTTTCCGCAAGGGTTTTGTTTGAAAAAATTTTCAGTTGGACCCCTTCACCAAATTTTGAAAAAATATCTACCTGATATTATGTGAAATTTGAGGAAAGGGAGAGATCCAATCGAAATTTTTATGAAGACCAAAATGATTTTTAGGATCTTGTTCTACAACTTTTATTTGAAATTTTTTTTAATCGGTTCTTTCCTCGCTCATTCATCTGGAATTTTTGAATAATATCTTCGAAGTTTTGTGCAAAATCAGTGCGGAGGGGGGGTCCAGCATTTAAAAAAAACTTCAAACAAAAGTTATAGCTTGAAGACCTAAGAATAATTTTGGATATTACAAAAATTTTGATTGGACCCCTCCTTCCCCTCTAATTTTGAATAAAATAAATGGCAATCGAAACTTGAAAGAAATATTCCAAGTCTAGAGATTCAGTTGATTCATTTCTATGAACTACTTACCCAGGCTGATGGAAATAACAACACTTGTTTTAACAGTTTTTGAAATTTTTTCAAATTTTAATTGGACTTTGGACCTATCTTCTCCCTCTTCTATAAAGACCAAAGGAGAATTAACGATTTTTTTTTGGATATAATATTTTTTTTATCAAAATAGGTAGGTAAAAAAAAAACCCGCCTAAACCGGAAAACGCCTATAAATCGCTCCGTTTAGCGGTTTTGTTCCGGTACCGTTTACTAAAATATTTTTCCGTTTAACGGTTCCGTTCCGTTTTCCGGTTTCATGTTTTTTCCGTTTAGCGTTTTTCGTTCCGGTTCCGGTTTTTATTGGTAACGTTATCCGTTCCTTTTTTACGTTTCGTTCCGTTAACGTTTTTCCAGCCCTGTCGATGTGGTTGTTGGAGAGCAGTGAAAATTCAATAAAAATACCAAGAAAGCTGGAAGGTGCTCGATGAGGGGTGTTTTATTCATTTTCGAAACAATTCCAAGATTACTTGAGGAATGTTGGCCTCGAACGGCCTTGAAAGGATTAAGTATGTGGGAAAAGTTAAAAAAAAAATCAATGTGAAGTTCATGAAAGAATTATTTCTTTTAAAAATTCATAAAGTTATTCAAAAATGAGGCATTGTTCTGTGTCAAAATTTTTTAAACATTTGTATGCAAACACAACTTGAAAAATTCCTATGTATTTGAAGAAAAATTGATTCAGTAGTGGAAGTAACAATTTTAAATAATTTTTTGAGTTTTCCTTTTTTTCTATCTTCCTAAAATGTGTTTTTCAAGTCGAGAAATTGGCTCAGATTTTAAGAAAATCAAAAATCTAACTTTGCCATCTTATAAGAAATTGAATTTCCGATCAAAAAGGTTCCTTTCAAAATCGAAGTAAGGGGCTCGGTTTTTACTGTAAATAGTGTCGGACACTTGTAGGAAGCTCTGTAAATTTTTTCAAATTTTTCGTCAAACCCCCTCCCTCTTCATTGGTTAGTCAAAGTCATGGGCCAAAGTTACCCGGTTCTGGGGTTACTTTGGCCCACTTATTTTTTTTCGCAATAAATCGATTTCTAAGCATAATAATAACTCACCAAAGTCATGAAACTTCAAAGAAAAAATTGTTCAATTGAAACCATATGATCAAACATCGGTATTTTAGATTTCCTGATGATGTTTCGAAAAACGGTACTCAGAAGGGTAAATTCAATTTTTCTAACAACCATTTCACCAACCCGGTATTTTCATGATAGATTCTGACTCCACGTTAAATTTTCGATCGATTTTCGTAGGAAAAATTTTTTTTCTCGATTTTTTGATAATATTTATGCGTGGACCAAAGTAACCCCAAAAACGACGAAAACGCTCCTCTGACCCAGGGCTGGGGAACAAAACGATTTGTTTTGTTCTGTTCTGTTTTTTGTTTTTTGTTCAGAGAATTATTCTGTTCTGTTCTGTTTTTTGTTTTTTGTTCGGAGAATTATTTTTTTCTGTTGTTTTTTGTTTTTTGTTCAGAGAATTATTTTGTTCTGTTCTGTTTTTTGTTTTTTGTTCAGGGAATTATTTTGTTCTGTTCTGTTCAAGCAGTACTGAAAAAAACCTCTAGTCAATTTATGAATGATGCTAACGCCTCCTATCGGTGTCATGCCATCAAAGATATGAAAAAAAATTTTAAAAATAGAAAAAAATCGTAAAAAATCGTAAATTTGTAATCATAATATCACAATTCTCAAACACCAAAAAAAAAAGGGGAACAGAACAAAAAAAATCGATTTGTTCTGTTCTGTTTTTTGTTTTTTGTTCAGAGAATTATTTTGTTCTGTTCCGTTTTTTGTTTTTTGTTCAGGGAATTATTTTGTTCTGTTCTGTTCTTTTTTGTTCTGTTCTGTTCTGTTCAACTAGCCCTGCCCTGACCAGTAATTTCAA
Source organism: Balanococcus diminutus (assembly GCA_959613365.1). Classification (NCBI taxonomy): domain Eukaryota; kingdom Metazoa; phylum Arthropoda; class Insecta; order Hemiptera; family Pseudococcidae; genus Balanococcus; species Balanococcus diminutus. The sequence goes on along the minus strand of OY390716.1, from coordinate 57,170,137 downwards.
TTTATCTCACAACCGCTTTACAAAATCGATTTTTCTATGCGAGATTTTGAATCTACATAAAATTTTTGATCTGTTTCCATAAGAAAATTTTTTTTTGGATCATTCATTATACTTCGTTTGAACAAAAGTTTTGAAGATGAAAAAACCACATGAACAACGTACTAATCAACAAAAAATCAGGTTTACCAAACTTGCGACACAAAAAAAGTGACAATCACATAGAAGTGAAGTATGAAGGCCCCTCTATCGTTGACACCCATTACAAACTCCATCCACTTCATACAGTTGTGGTTGGACAGGCAAATATCTTTATTCCGAGAGTGGGCCAAAGTAACCCCATCTTACGGTAATTATCTAGGTAAAAAGAAATGTGCTATAGAAGCAGTTTTAAAATTTTTGTTTGAAAAAATTTGAAAGCATCATCTACGATTTAAACAAAAATTGCATTTCAACGAAATTGTAAGAAAATCGAGAAAAAAAAATGGAAGAAATTGTGCTGGGACAAAACTTTGTGAAAATTTATGTTTTCAAAAACTTTTCAAGCAACATTTTTCAACAACATGAAAAATTTTGTGTTTTGAGCTAAATTTGAAAAGTGGTTCTCGATCTAAAATCATTAAAAATTATTGTTCAACAATAATTATGTTTTTAGTAAAATTTTGAAAAATAATGTTTAAAAAACTCAAGTTCTTCGAACTAAAATAGAAAAAATGGTTCATTACCAAAAATGAAAATAATAAAAATATTCAAACAAAACTGGCAAAAGTTAGAAGATGCCTTGCGGAAAATTTTTGGAAAAAAGTTACCAAAAAATAAAAATAAAATGTACTTACTTTAGAAAAAAAGTTTTCACTCAAAGAGCAAAATTTTTGTTTTGAAAAAAAAAAAAATTGAAAAATTGCTTCGATACTCTTATTTGAAAAAAAATAGGTACCCTGAGAAATTTTGAAGAGACTGTTTTTCAAAAACACTACAAAAAAAATCAAGCAAATGTGCCGAAAATTGGTTTGCAGTCAAATTTTGAAAAAAAAACTTGTAATAGGAATTGTTCTGGAGGAAAATTTGTGAAATTTTGGCTTGAAGTCGAGTTCGTGTTTTTGTGAAATGTTGCAAAAGTTCTCTTTTAAACAGAATTTGAGAAATTTTTTGTAAGAACATCATAAAAGTTTGTTGTATTTAACCAAAAGTTTGAACAATGTGCTTTTCAGCAAAATTTTGATAGTTTCGTTCCTCAACAAAATGAAAAAAAAAAACAAAAAAAAACATTAAAATAAAACTAGCGAAAAATAATTTAGTTAATAAAATTTGAAACAATTGTACGTTGTCAAAATTTCTGCTGCAGCAAGATTTCGAAAAAAATACACCAAGAAAAAATTTTTAAAAATGAAAATATTTGAACAAAAGTTTTAAAAATTTGTTTGATAAATTTTATATGTTTTTTTCTGATAAAAAGTTTGTAGCTAAGAAAAATTTTTATTTTATTTTATTTTTGATAAAAGTTGGAGAAATTGATTTTTTTTTGTTTTTCACACAAAAAAATAAAAAATAAAATAGTGTTACCACAGATGTAAACATTACTTTGCGTCGCAAATAACCGAAATGGTTGAGCGACGAAAAATAAACATATTTAAAAAAATAATCTTTTTAAAGTTTGACGAATGTCACAATTTCGATAAAAAAGAATTATGTGCAGAGAAAATTGAAAAAACTTACTTTAGTGCACTGAAATCAACAACAATTTCTTAAAAATTTTGCTGAAACAAAAATTTGCCTTCACAGGAAGAATTTTCAAAAATCGTTTCAAAAAAAAAAAAATGAAGTAATACCTACTTGTATGTATTTATTTTGTCCAAACTCATTTCAGTTTTAATTTTTAAAAACTTTTTTTCAAAAATACAAGGTGATGAGTGGCAGGTGTATTTTTTATAATTCGAAAACCTTGAAAAGTCAGATTTTGCTAAAGGCTCTTTTAGTGAGTCAAATTTCAGCTGAATCGAAGTTTACAAGTTGTCAAGGCTCCCTTGTTGAAAAAATGTTTTTAAAAAATGAATTTCACCAAAATTTAGGTACCAAAAAATCGAAACATAAACATTCAACTCCAAATTAGAAGTTATTCGGTAACAAAATTTGAAAAAATTCTATTCAAAGAAGAATTTTTCAATTGTGAACTTTGTCGAAATTTTGAAGAAAAAAAAACTTGTATTTTAACAAAATCGTAAAAATTCCTTCTTGGCAGCGAATCGAAATTCTGACAAAAAATCAACTGGTGCTCAAAAATTCTAACTAAGTAATGGTCCGAGGTATAGCCCAAGTCCTAAAAAAACATAAATTTTAAATTTCCCTCGAAAATTGTAAATTTTACAATTTCTAGCAAATTTTTGGAAAATTTAAAAAAACTTCTCGAGTTTATAAAAAATTAGCATGAAATATACTCGAACGGTTCGTATATACAAAACAGCTAAAAACAAACTAACCCACTCGAATATTTTCTCATTCGAACCATTTGCTATCTACGAGTCGGTCGTTAAGGTCATTTTCTCTCACACACGAGTAGAATCACATTACCATTAAAGCCACTCGAAAATATACGTGTGTATTCTGCGGTTGAGAAATCTTTTAAAAATCGAATCTCGTTAGGAGTCGAAGCATCGTACGTAGGGCAAGGCGAAGCGAACCGAGCGAAGGCAAAGGCAAAAAAAAGGACCGCAAAAACCAATAAAATTTCATTAGGTAAAAATAAGTGTTTGGTATTTTTTTAATATTTTTAAATTCACGTTATTTTGACTGGGCCGGACTCGGTGGAAAAATACGAGTTTGGGGCTAAAATTTACATCAATTTTTCAACATTATGCAGACTTTTTGAATTCCTTTCCATAATGAAAATCTGATTGGAGCGAAGCGTGGTATAGAGAAAAAGGCGAAATTATAAAGAAAAAACCTTTTTTTTTTTTAACGTTTTGGGTTATAAATTCATTTGAAATAGTATTTTACAATATTTTCCATTTTTTTGCGCCATTTAAAGGGTCAGATGAATAAATTACGAGTAAACATTTCCGAATACAGTATCTTATTACCCTGTTCGGTATTCGCAGTGTTTGGCGCAGCTATCGTGCTCTGGCTTTTTCGCCTTCCTCGCCCATTTTTATATACATTCTTCACCTTGTATGGCAGATCATTAAAAACGCTTTTCACGATATTCGGATGCGAAATATGGCTGAAATGAGGTTGTTTTTTTGGCGCTGCGAGTGCTCTGGATGCACGTCGAGCGAAAGAAATCGGGCCATAATCGTGGTTAATAGTACGACACGACGAATAGTCGAGTATTAAGATTTCTTGACCCGTAATTATAGTACACCCTCGTTTGCTCGGCGAGCTCGAGCTCGAGGGTGGTGTGGCTTTATGTCGAGCTTCCTTCTTTCCCTTGTCGCCCAAGTCCAATCTGGTATATCGTAGTAACAAGTAAATATATCGCAGTATACGTTAGAACGTACAACTCTCCACCTCTGGTTTCCTCCTCATCTCACCTCGATGAATAATTATTTTCCGAATCAAAGGCGCTAATTATACTATACCAAGTGATTTCCATAATTAAAACTTTACAAACACGTCGAGCAATTTAACGCCTTTTTCGTCGAGAAATTTAGCCCCTTACATATATTTTGATACGTTATCTGGAATGAATTCGCTCGCATTGGTGTAAGGTATATGGCGTACTACCGCATTGCATGCTCGCTACACATATCTACTCGTACACTTATACATGCTGAGGGCAGGCGTCATCGATATGGTAGTAAATATGGCGTTGGTGCTAGCGTTATAAGTTGGATTTAAGCCAGTGGCTGGGTAAAATATACCCTGCGAGCCCCCTTGCCCACAGAGCCCGGCATCGAATATGCGACGACGAAATGTTTTGATAATGTCGCGGGCCACGGTATTGCGTCTTCTTTCTTACGTATATCAAATCAATCAAAATGTATTGAGATTCAACAAACCGAACCGAAAGCTCACAATGTCAGTTTGATTATTATCTAGTCACCCGAATATAAGCGAGTATGTGACCTACCCCCTTTTTTTTGCCATTGCACCCGACCATGATAGGGTATTCTCGTTTCTCGATTATTTTCTCTTTTGTGTCGCGTCGTGCTGTACTGGTGACTTGCTTTTGAATGTGGAATGATCCGAATAGATTTTTTTTCCTATGAGTTGATTATTGAGTCATTTGAAAATTTTCAGTGCTTTAATTATAGATATGAATATGATTGAGAAAAATAAATTTTCAATTTCAAACAAATTTCGGTTTTTTGACAAAATTTGAAAGGATCCTCAAAAGCTCCAAATTCAAACAATTTTTTTTAATTCGTTTTTTTTTCGAAAAATAAATTTTGAATGAATAATTTTAGTTTGAAAAAATTGTTTAAAAAAATTATCAACAAAATCGTAAAAAAAGTGAGTAAAAATTGAAAAAAATAATGATTCTTCAATGGAAGATTTTCTACCTAGGTGTTTAAAAAAAATATACCTAAAAATTACCCAATTTTTTATGGAAACCTAAGAATTGTTTTTTGAGAAAATTTTTGAAAATTCAGTAGAAAAAATCATACCTGCCGAATCAAGTTTTGAAAATAAAAACAAAACGAAAAACATTATTTTTAAAACAATTTTTTTTTTTAATTCAATCTCAAGGTTCTGAACAAAAATCTGAAAAATTCTCTAAAAGATCCTATTTCAAACAAAATGTCGAAAAAAAACTTAGACTTTTTTTGGGAAGTTGATATTAAATAAATTCTTATAAAAATTTGATGCCTAATTCTCTCAAATAAGAATTTGAAAGCAATTTTTAAGAAATTTTTCGAAAAACAAAATTTGCTTTTTGGTTGAAGACTTTTTTCAAAAAATTGTAATAGGACACAAAATTTTCAAAATTTTGTTACAGGAACAATTTTTTGAAACTTTTTCAAAAAAAATTAATTTTTAGTTAAAAACTTTTTTCAAAAAATTGTAGTAGAACACAAAATTTTCAATTTTTTATCCAAAAAAATAATTAAAACGTTATCAAACAGTTTTTACATATTTTTTTTCAAATATTCGCATTTTTTCAAATTTTTCTAGATTTTTTTTTCAAAGTTTTGCTGCTGCAGAAATTTTGACAAAGCACAATTGTTTCAAATTTTGTTTGCCAAATTATTTTTTGCTAGTTTTATTCGAGTGTATTCGTTTCCATTTTGTTGAGGAACGAAACTCTCAAAATTTCGCTGAAAAGCAAATTTTTCAAATTTTTGGTAAAACACAACAAACTTTTAAGATGTTATTGCAAAAAATTTCTCAAATTCTGTTTAAAAGACAATTTTTGCAACATTTTGCAGGAACAAAAACTTGTCTTCAAGCCAAAATTTCACAAATTTTATTGCATAGAACAATTTTATTCCTATTGCAAGTTTTGTTCCAATATTTTTGTGCAATTTTTCTTTTCGCTGGAATTTTTTTTCCAAAATTTGGCTGTGAACCATTTTTTTTGAAGATTTTCTTTTTTTTTTTTTCAGTTTTGTTGAAAAAAAAAATCTCAAAAAATTTCTCAAGGTACCTTTTCTTTTTTTCTCCCTTTTTTTTGGAATAAGAGTAGGTAGGTACCTTATCAAAGCAATTTTTCATTTTTTTTTTCAAAACACAAATTTTGCTCTTTGGGTGAAAACTTTTTTCTGAAAATTTTAGTAGAACACATAATTTTTGTAATTTTGTTGCAGCTGGAACCAGTTTTTAAGTTTTAAGTTTTTTTTTTTGAAAAACTATTTCATCAAAATTTTTCTGAAACAAAAATTTTTCTTCAAAGAAGAATTTTCAAAAAACTTTTGAAAAAACAATGAAGCAATGTACGTATGTTTTGTGCAAACTCATTTTATTTTTAGGGTTTGTAACTTTTTTTTTCAAAATTTATCCCAAAGGCAACTTCCAACTTTTGTCAGTTTTGCTTGAATATTATTTTTTATTCTTTTCAATTTTATTAATACCTATTACTAAATCATTTTCTGGATTCTAGTTCGAACAACTTGAATTTTTTTTTTGAATGGGTTTTTCAAAATTTTGCTGAAACTTTGTGTTGAACAATAATTATTTTAATGGTTTTAAATCGAAAAAACTCAAAGTACCAAATTTTTAATTTTGTTGAAAGATGTTACTTTGAGAAATTTTCGTAATTCGTAAAACATGAATTTCACAGAGTTTTGTTCCAACAAAATTTCTTCCATTTTTTTTTTTTTTTTTTTTAAATTTTGTTGAAACACAATTTTTTAAATCACTGAAACAAGCAGTAATGTTTTCAAATTTTTCGAAGAACAATTTAAAATTTTTTCTAGCACATTCAAGTATTGTTATTTCATTAAAAACTTTTTTTTACGAAATAATTTCTTTCAATTTTACCCCAACATTTCACTAATAATCAATTTTTCCTCAAACAAGAATTTTTCAAGTTTTGTTTGGATAAAAATATTTTAAAATTTTGACACAAATCAATTTTTTTTTTTTTTTTTTTCTTTTTTTGAAGAATTTCCCCAATTTTTTAAGGAAACAAATTCTTTTATGAATTTCCCTATGATGATTTTTTTTATAACTTTTCTCAAATGCCTTTTGACGTTTTGAAGAAAATCAAAGAAAATTTTGAGAAATGTGTTTCAACAAAATTATCAGAAATTAAGTATAGGTAGGTATATATTATTTTAAGCTAAATTGAAAAAATTGTTTTATTCAATTTTGAAGATTATTTTTAAATTTCAAATATCTATCCCCTGAAAAATGTCGATTTTCTCTTCCTCGTAATGTTTTTTTCATCATACTTCACTCGGCTGCATTCGCAGCCAATATCCACTTGTTCACTGCCATAAACCAGATATCCTTTCACATTATACAGGTAGCCTATTTAACCGTTTAAAGGAACTATATTTTATCCGAATCACCCTGTATGTGTATTTTTTCTTCAATAAGGGGAGAAAGGACATTAAATTTGGAAAAAAACGAATAATGTTACACACCGGGCATATTTTTTTCAACTTTAATATACGGCACGTATGTAAGTAGTGAAATAAGCGTAGGCAATGTATGAATATCTGATCTTTTCAAAAGAAGACCAGGAAGTATAGGAGAGGAATTTCAATGCGTGGCACCGTATCTAGTATGAAATTATCGTTATTTTCATCCTGTCCACTGTATGAAAAAAGGGGCCAATGCCCTTCCTTTTTCCTGTTGCTGAAAATATGAAAAAATTTTATAACGTTTGCTCATATTGTTTTGATATTTTTTAATAGTCTCTCGGAATAAGTAGTCACTTTATTTGCAGTCGTTTTAATTTTTTTTTTTTTTTTTTTTTTTTTGGATTTCACATCCATTTTTTTCTCTTGAGAAGTGAGTATTTTTGATTTAATTCAAAATTGTAGAATTTTTCATTGCCCAATTTATTCGTTAGTTCACTGCCAAAAAATGAGGAAATTTAAAAAAAAAATAAAATGAAAAGGCGAGTACCTAACTAAAGCGTTATGTGACTGCTAAATTATACCTTACACGTTGTTTAATATGGTAATCTCTCGGTTTTGATTTGCGGTTAGTACCTCTCTCTCACCTGCCCACGCGGACTTGGTGGGCCAGCAAAACACCATATTTACCCAGAACTGCAGTTCAACCCCCTCTACCGGGCACAGCCAACAAAGACGCGTTAATTAGCGACAATTTAAAACAAATTACCGGTACAAGGTGGCAAAAAACCAGCGCAGTTTCTTCCCTTTTTTTCCTTCGCTAAATTTATATTCGCTCGTTTAATAAATCTAAATTAACAGAACGATGTTAATGTAGAAATCGTGCTGGGAATAGAAGTGTGTAAAATTGCGTTAGAAAGTGCTCGACACTGAAATGCTAATTAACCGCTGTTATCTTTCTTCTCGTCATAATTTTACTTGCACGGGTGAGGGTTCGGGGGCTGGAGCAGAAATAAAAATTAAACCAGGTGTAAAAAATTCGCAAACTTTGGTAAATTGCCTCTTTCGTGTAAAATTTCGATTCATTTCGTGAGTATTTTTTTGAAAGTTGCAGCTTGGTCCAGTAAAATGAGGAAGTTGAATTGCATTTTGAGCCAAAGGAGATTTTTTCATTTTAAAATGTTCCTTTTGGTGTCTTGACTGATTGTCAAAAAATCCTCGAACCTCAGCCCATGGGAAGTTGCACATAAGTGGATATTGCAAGAGGTCTCTCGTTGTTTTTCACTTATAACTCTTCAAATATGCGTTTATTCCTAAAAATGGTCATAACCAAAATTAAAGTGCATAAAATTTGCAACAAAAAAGGTTATATTCATTTTTTTCGAAAAGTGAACGGGTGGTGCAAAAATATGCTCTAAACTACAGGGTGTACCGACATAGGAATAACACCTTCTAACTAGTGACTATGCAACTTATAGCGAGTCAATGTAAATATGTTTGCCTAACCTCCGGACTGCAGGGGCCTAATTGTTCTCTTCGAAAAAACTTTCCTAAAGCTATATACTATACATTTTTTCATCCTGTGAATTTTGACGTCACCCGTTCACTTTTCGAAAAAAATGAATGGAATATTTTTTGATGGAAATTTCACGAGCTTTAACTTTAGTCCTTATCGTTTTTCTGTTTAAACGCTTATTTGAAGAGTTATGAGTGAAAAACAACGAGAGGGTTTCTGTGAGTTCACGTTTAAGGAACTTTCAGATAAGGGTGATCCTGGGGAATTTTTGACTGGATAATCGAGGCACCCAAAGGACCATTTCTAAGTTCAATTTTTTTCTTTTGACTCAAAATGTATTTCACTCAATGTTTGGGCCTAATTTTACGTTCTAAGTTAACGTGAAAAAGAATCGATGCGACGATTATATGGTCTTTCGAAGGAAGCTCTTAGAAAAGAACAAAAACGATTAAGGAGAACGGTCTACGATTATACCTTTATACCGAGGAAAGGTCAATAGGCAACGTAACCAGAATCGTGATTTTATTTTCGATAATGATTATTTTATGTTCGACCGGCCACGGTCCATCAAGTCGTCCTTTCTAGAAACAACATCCTAAGGGTGTACAAGAGACAGGCCAAGTTGAGCTTTTTGAATTTTAAAAACATCTCACAGAACCACACAGCTCGACGAACGACGCCGCCTTATTTTGACGACCGAAAACTTCCTATTCCATGGTTTTCTTGTGAAAAACCTCAATGCTTTTTTTCAGCCCTTGGCCTTTCTCACTTTCGGTATAAATTACCAAGTGAATGGCGATGTAGGTGGGGGTGGGGAGGAGGCGCGTGCGCTTACATATAGCCGTTGGCTGGTCCGGGGCGCCGCACGTCGATGTCGTAGAAAAAGTTCTAAAATTAATTAACGAACGTTTGCATATTAAATAACTAAGTAAATAATTTAGTTCGAAGCGGTCGGATAAGCTTTCGACGTAAGCTTTTAAAAGCGTTTTACACTTTTCTGATGATTTGATTGAATTTAAAAAGTAAAAGGCAACCTTTAAATCTTTTTTCAAAGAACTTTCCACTATAACTTTTAATTGATTGTTAATGCAGGCTTTTAAAATATTCAAACTCCGATAAATCTTAAACATTCTTAAAAAATCATACAGAGTTGAAAATACTAAAGAAAGAAAAAGAAAAAGACATCATACTTCAATCTTCCTCTCGCCACTTCCTCGTAACTTTTTTCCTTTTTTTTTTACTTTCGCATAATTTATATAAATTAAGCTTTGATCGTGTATTTCATTGAAAGAAAAAATTGTATAATAAAGATACAAAAAAAAAAACTTCATTACAGTAATTTTCCCATTTTTTCTTTTATTCTCGCGACAAGAATAATTTACAAACCACTTCTCCTCACCTAATCCATCTCTCTGGCGTCTGAAGTCACATCACCCTCGACTTCACGTCCCGTCTGCTCCGTGCACCTTTCAACAGAATATCTGCTGCGATGCGATTCGTTTTACAAACAATTAATTAGTTTTTTTTTTTTTTCGTGGCGAGATTCGCCAAAGGCCAAGTTTTCCACTTTGCCGCTTCTCTGCCTTTTGTTCTCGTTCTCGTAGCCAACGACGATGTCGTGAACGTTCTTTTTTCTTTTGTACAAATTGCGGTTCGTCGCGACGCCGTGACGTTTGTTAGCCGGCACAAAAGACAAAACATTGCTCGAGAGCGGTCTGAGATGTCAATTGAACGCCTCTTCGAGTTTACTTATACCGTTTTCAAGGTCGTGAATTTCGTCATAGACGTGTCTCCAAATGAGAGAAAAATAATTGAGTCAGTGGGAGAGATTTTTATTCGCATCAATTTCGTATGACCTTGAAAAATCTAATTTTGTTTTGAGTTCTGTTTTGTATTTTTTCGGAATTTTTTCCAAAGTGTATAATTTTCTTGGATTCAAAAATATATTTTTTATTTTCAAAACTTCGGAAATTTTTGGACAAGTTCTTAAACACATGTTCAAGTTTAATTATAATTTTATAATAATCAAAAATATTAGATAATTTTCCATAATAATTTTTTTTTTAATTTTGTAAAGTGGCAATTCCTGATCTCATTTAAAGTTTTCAGGAAAAGTTTAAAAACTAGGATTAAAGAAAAAAAAAGTTGAAACAAGATTTTTTGAAAGAAAAATATTGAAACTGGAATTTAAAAAAAAAATTCATTTTGAACTTTCAAAAAAAAAAAAAAAAAAAAAAGGAAAGAAACAAAGAAACAAAGAAAAGAAAAGAAATTAAAACTATACCGATTGTTCTATTGTGAAATATCTATGAGTCGATTTTTTCAATTCCTGTGCGTTTAGTCGTAAAAGCATCAAATTTTTGAAATAAAATATTAATCTTGAATTTTTGAAAAATTCAAAACTGACCTATCGCAAGACACACGCAATATTTTCCTAATATCTGAGTATAAAAAATCGTCAAAAAAAAAATTTTGAAATGAAAATTAAAAAAAAAAAAAACATTTATTTTTTGATCCCGTGAAATACAGACTAACATGTTATTTTTCGAATTTTGCCGATTTTTTCCAATTTCCAATGATGAAATTTCGAAAAAAAAACGAACGTAAAAATTTTCAAAATTGAAAAAGAATAGTTGATATTTTTAGGAAAATTTCGAATCATGAATTTTTCAGCAAAAAAAATTCTCACTAAACACAGTCAAATTTTTGAATTTTTAATTGTGTGAAGTTTTTTTCCTAATTCAAAAGCAGAATTTTAAAAATGAGTCGAAGGTGGTATTGTCAAAAAACTTGGAAGTAGAATTTTCGAAAAAATCAAAAGTAGGTATGTACGGTATGATAAATTATAATTCCTCCTCCCCCCCCCCCCCCAAAAAAAAGATCAAAAGTTTAAATTTTAAAACAGTTCAAAAGTTGAATTTTCACTAAAGAACTTGAAAATGTATCTTCAAAGAAAATCAAGTCAAACGTGGAATTTAAAAGAAGAAGTCGAAAGAAAAATTCGAATGTTAAACTTTTGAAAAAATTCAGAAGGGAAACTTTCAAAAAAATCAAAGTTCGATTTCCTAAAAAAAAAAAAAAAAATGAAAATGAAAATGAAAATCCTTGAACTAAATTTTGAAAAGAAATTAAAATGTTCTGAAATCAAATGTTTGATATTTTCAAACTTGTTTATGTTGTTAAAAGTTTTAATTATTAATAAATAGGCAAGTATATGATTTCTGATTAAGTAAGTAGGCAATTAAAAATTTTAAAAATTAAAAAATTCTCAGTCATTTGAATGTTTATTAGATTATTTCCAATGTTGAAATAGGTTAGTAGTATAAGTACGTCAAAAGAAGCCAAAAATCGAGTCATGTTCTGTGAAATGGTTGAAATTGCAAAAATGAAAAAAATAAAATTTTAAGTTAAATTATTAATTATTTTCAATACTTTGAAAATCTCAAAAGAAAATTTTCAAAAAATTTCTTTCATTTACCTACATAATTTTTAAATTTTTAAATTCATATCGAAATTTTTTTCAAAAAAAATTAAAAACAGCAAAATTTATTTTATAAATAAATTCTTAAAATTTCTAATACGGTGAAGTAATTTTAAAGTTTGATTATCAATTCCTTGAAAGTTGAAATAACTTTCTCAGGATTTCAAAAATTATAGGAGGCATTTTATAATTGTTTTAATTAATTCGTATCTAAAAGTTTAAAATTAATAAAAAATATATACCTAGTGAGGATTTTTCCAAAATAAAATTCAAAAACATTTTCAAAGTTGTGAAAATTGAAAAAATTTTAAGTTTAGTTATCAACTCTCGACTATTTAGAAGACTAAAAATAATTTAAAAAATTTTCTAATAAAATTTCAAAAATTCTTCACTATACCTACCTACCTATGATTAAAAAAAAAAAAAAAAAAAAAAAACATTTTTCTTAGAAGCTTTTTTTTCTGTTACATATTTAGTATGATTTGCAAAAATAATTCTAAAAATTTAATTCGTTAAAAATCAAAAAAAAAATCCATAATTCATATTTTTACTGTTGTGAACTCATTTGATTGTTTAATTTCTAATGATTTGAAAATGCAAAAAAGTTGTCAATTAGTGTTCAGTAGAAATAGGCAAAAAATGTCAATATCCCAAACAAATTGCTATAGAAGGTTTTTTTGACTTTTTCTACAGGAGAAGGATGTTACACGAGTAGAGTAGATCTCCTCCTGCCGAGTAAGCCAAAAAAAAAAGAAAGTTCTATAACAATTTGTTTTTTTTTTGGAGGGGGGAGGGTACCCCCTATTTCTACTGGACAATGCTTCGAAAACTTTCTAAATTGCAAAAAATTATTTTCAAGTTGAATCAAGTATTAATTTCTAATAAATTAATAAAAGCAAAAAAAATCATCTTCATAATCCAATTTTGAAATTTTTTTAAAAAGCCAAGTGCAAAATTTTTTTAATGTCACAATATTTATTTTGGAACTGATTTTTTTCAAGATGACGTCTCAAAGTTTATTTTAATCGAGAAAGTTACTCAAATTACGAAAAAAATAAATGCTTAAATCATATCGTTGATTGTGGCTCACCCTGTATACATATTGTACCATTTTTTTTAACCAGACTGGAGAGCAATAAAAATACCATTTTGTCTAGTTCAAGAATTCAGAGTAGAAAAAAACCACGACATCGTATCTAAACCATGCAAAGGTAGACAAGAGTAAAACGTCGTCGCAAGATGCGTCTCTGTTCGTGCAAGAGAAAAAAGTAATACGACGCAGTGTCAGCATAGCCATAAGCTGGATGGCAACAGGGGGGTGCATGTCATAGCCGAGCACTGAGCAGGTACCATAAGGTGAAGAAAGAACGTAGGATACGCAGGCCAGGGGGCAAGGGCTGGGGCTACCGATGCGACTCGTCGCAAAAGAAAATCTCGCTTTAATAACGCGAAAGGGGCACTTTAAAAACATGCACGTCGCGTGTTCGAGCATGTTTCTTCTCGGGGGGGGGGGGGGGGGGGGGGGTGTACAAGTAATAAAACGAAATAAAAACCAGCACAGCTCAGCCCTGCCATGTATACGACTATACGTACACAAAAGATAGCTGGTATACGATCTACTTATACACCGACAGTACGTAGAAAACGTACGTACGATACGACAAGAGCAGAGAGATGAGGATGACCTAGCCTCTGTCGTGCCTGCCTATGGAAGGCAATGAGGCAATGACTGGAACGCGGACATCAACGAGCATAAAGTCGGATGGCGGTATGTGTTGGACTGGTGGTCTACCTGGCATGATAAAACGGCGCAGAGAGGGCAGCCCGCAACGCATAAAGGGCATAATGAGGCTTGGCGTCGTTAAATCGGTTCTAACTACCCGGTGCTCGTCTCCTACTTCCATCGTCTCTCTTCGTGATTACGTAGGTTTTTTCTCTCTCTCTCACTCTCAGCCCCTCTCTGTCTTACTCTCGTTGGTCTTGGTCGTCGTCGTCATCGTCGTGGGTCGTTCGACTGGATATATACGAAATGTACCACGGACACGTAGACGAGGAGGCTGTTAAAGTCCTTTATGATGGTCAAGTGGCTCAACATAAAATAAAAGCCAGTCTAATCTTTTCATACTTTTGCTTCCTTTTTGCCGGGCTATGGCTATGGGCCCGAACGGTATAGTATACCCGTTAGTGTATTACTATCACTTTTTTAAAAGCCAGATTACGGCCGCACAGCAACGCTGAGCGCAGATTATCTAAATGGCAGAATTACTCCGGCCGCAGCTCGCAGTCCCCGGCTGCTGCCAGCCTACTTGCCTATACTGCTTAGTGCCTACGTGTATAGACGTGCAGCAGACGACCCGACCGGCGAGATTTTCGCTGACTGGACTTATTTGCCGAACGCCTTTTTGCCTTCGTCTAATGACCGGATGACTTACGTAAAAACCTGTAGTTTTAAATTTCACTTTCTTTAGCCCTCCTTTCTCTCGTTCCATTTTTTTCTCTCTTAACGGGCTGGAAATTAATTTCGGTGGCGTGGGGCATACCTCTACCCTCACCCCGTAGCATCGAGCTGCGCTGAATATCCCACCACGTCATATAATCCCGCTCATATTTTCACAGGGTAAGTAGGATTTACCGAAACTTTTTTTGCCACGAGACCAAATGATTAATAGATGCCCTTAAAATTTTTTAAAAATATGTAATGCAAATTAGATAGAGTTTCGTTTTGAGTAGGTTGTATTTCAACAAGTTATTTTTTTTTGGAAATTTTATCAAATTTTAACAAGCCTGGAAACTGTTGGAATAAATTTTTCAAATGAAATTGTTTGAACAAACCTCCCTTGCGGAAAACTACAAGTTGTCACAAGTAGAATTTATGATAAGTTGTAAATTCGAAGGTGTTATGACAACTTGTAACAACTTATTTTAGGTATGAGTTGTCTCAAGTATTCCCAATACAAGTAATCAGGCCAACTACCAAAAACAAATCTTCGATTACTGTTGATACCTCCAAGTTGTGATAGTGTCAACTAACTTGTAACAACTAACTGAGGTATAACTATTCACTACATATACATGATATACATAACATGTTCACAACAATACATAATGGTATAACTATTCACAACTTATTACACCAAGTATTCACAAAATGTGAGGTACAAAATGAGTATTTATAACATGCTTATTCACAACACACTATATCTGCGAGTATCAAAATGACCCTCAAAATTTCTGAATGGATAAAAATCTCACAACTCCATGCAAAATTGTGAAAATCGGCTTGTGTGGGTTTTCCGCAGCGCTGAATCCATTTTTCATTTTATTTTGACTCTAGACCCAAAAGGGGCTTCAGGGGGAGGAGCAAAACTCAAAATTACCAATAGTGGCATGTGGGGTGTGTAAATCTAGGTTTTCCTAGGTGGTGAATCCGTTTTTGACATCGATTTTGACAAATTTTCAATAGGGGCTTCGAGGGGGGAGGGGCAAAACTCAAAATTAACAAAAATGACATGTTGGGTATACAAATTAAGGTTTTCTTACTTCCTGAATTCGTTTTTGATATCGTTTTCGAAAAATTCTCAACTGGGTCTTCAAGGGGAAGGGCAAAACTCAAAATTCATCATAATTTTGAAGCATTTCTGGTACATTTTCGATGGAAAATTACTGATAAGTTTTCTATTTCTATTTCGAATTGAAATTTCATATTATTATATTTTTAAATCAAATTATTTGTACAGTCATGCTGGAAGCCTAATACCACGATGATCGATGGGGCAGCAAAAAACAACTGTTTATGAATTATCAAAATAAATTTGTCGTTATCCATCATGAGAAAGGTACGATTTTCTTTAAAAAATGAGGTGGAAAACAATACTAAAAAATGTTTAAAATTTCAACTTTTTAAAAGAATACTTTGGAGACCTGTATGTTTCATGAATCATGATTTACATAATCCAAGAGTGATGCATGGACAGTTATAAAAAAAATCATTTTACAAAACGAGTTAATGAATTTTTTCAAGTTGTATGAAAATACGATATAGTGAGATAATAATGGTCTGAAACTTTTGTCAATAAGTCCAAGTATTCAGTTGAATACTTGTCCATTGAAAATTTTCCAACTACAAAGTATTCA
This sequence comes from Balanococcus diminutus, assembly GCA_959613365.1. Lineage (NCBI taxonomy): Eukaryota > Metazoa > Arthropoda > Insecta > Hemiptera > Pseudococcidae > Balanococcus > Balanococcus diminutus. The sequence goes on along the minus strand of OY390716.1, from coordinate 57,154,047 downwards.
AAGTTGTAGAATACTTATCTACTGACAACAACTTCTGAAGAACAAGTTGTTTTCACATTGAAGAGTTGCTACAAGTAAATGAATACTAATCCATTTTTCAACTATTCTTAAAAAATAAGTTGTTTTGTAAAATACAACTTGTTAACAACTATGGATTACTTGTTGATCACTATTTACAACTTGTACTTTTCCGCAAGGGCTATCTTGACAAATTAAATTTTTTTGGAAATTTTGAATTTTTTTTTCGAGTTTCAAACCTTAAAATAACAACAAAATGATGGGAGCATATCGTTTGTTTCACGTCTTTGATGGTGCTGAATTCAAGTATTCAATTCACTGACACTGATATGGTACTGGAATGAGCTGGCAAAAAAAGTGAGGTTGTGTGATGATTAGAAGTACATTACTTGCCACCTAAAGATTCACAATTTTCAACAATTTTCTCTGTGATTTTAAAAAAATAGTCATTTTGCAAAAATGCTTATCCTCATGAATTTTTTTTTGCAATTTTACACTGATATCGTACTAGAATGATCTGACAAAAAAGTGAGGTTATCTGATGATTAGAAGTATAATTCCTTGACACCTAAAGATTCACAATTTTCAACAATTTTCTCTGTGATTCTAAAAAAATAGTCATTTTGCAAAATTGCTTATCCTCTTGAAATTTTTAGCGATTTTACACTGATATTGTACTGTGAGGTTGTCTGATGATTAAAAGTATCATTACTTGCCACCTAAATTTTCACAATTTTCAGAAATTTTTTCTGTCATTCTAAAAACAGTCATTTTGCAAAAATGATATATACAAGTACACCTGGAAACTAGAAAAATTTGGATGTGTTTGGCTGAATTAAATTTCCAAAAAATTGAAGTTTCAATGTATTTATTTTTTTTTTGTTGAAAATTTGAGTTTTGAATTGAAAAAAATATATTTTAAGCATGCAGAAGTTGTAAATAGTGAATAAAGGCTCTGGTGGGTTAAGGGGGTCAATTGGTCCCCGGTCGAACTTCGTATTTTTTTTCACAGATTTCGATTTTGTATCGTAAAAGATGATTTTAGAGCGAATCAGCGATCAATTACCTCACGCCCCGGGGGCTGGGGCCTCGAAAATGCGATTTTTAGCTTGAAAATTCCACCTCCGCGAGGTTTGAATCGGTTTTCATCAAATTTGGCATGTAGGTAGAGGTACTCAAGGATATTGTGAAATTTTTTCAGATTGTGTCGACTCCTCTAAAGACGTTGAAAACGACTTTTAACACTTTGAATCACCCTGTAGAGTACAGTTTTAGAGTGCACACTGCGGAATTTTTTTTTCTAGTTTTTCACACCCTCCTACACTATCAAGAATTTTTTCAAATTTTTATCGTTGATGCAACTTCTCCAAAATATTCAAAAAGCCAAATAGTCATGCTTTTTTCCCCCCACTGCATGCTCATTTTTCATCAAAAATTTTTTCCTCGAGGTACATCACTAGATACTCCTTTATACACATTTAGCCCGAATTTCACCTCAATTCGTTCATTTTTCGTGAATTGAGATTTTTTCATTAATTTTATGTGATTAAAGTTGAGTTATCACACGAAATGCTCAAATGAAAAAACTAATCGCGGAGTCGAGTTCAGCAGATCAAACTACCCCGATTTAGTCCTTTGCGGCGATCATTTTGCCCAAAATTGAAAAAGTTCAACTTTTATCTATATTTTTTTCATTTTACCGAAATCGGATTTCTTGGTAAAAATGTAAACTTTTTCAAATTTTGGTCACAGGAAAAATTTATAAAATTTTGGTTCAAATAAAATTTTACAGAATTTTGATCAGAATCAAAATTTTCAAAATTTTGGTCATAGCTAAGTATAATCTTTAAAATTTTGAAAAAAATCATGTTCAAAAGAAAATTACAAAATTTAAAACAATAATTGTATTTTTTCCAATAAAACATCAAGTTTTAAAAACTTCCTAATAAATGTTATAGTGTTTAAAAATTTTGTTTGGTCTTTTTTTCAAATTTGGGCTCAAATACGCTTTCTTTAATTTTTGAAAATTCTTGTCAGACATTTAAAAAAAAAGTTGTTCAAAAAAAGTTTTTAAAATATTTACCTACCTATTACTATTTTTTTTTTTTTTTTTTTGAAAAGAATTTTTCAGGTTACTTTTATGAACGCAATTTTTCCATTTGTCAACTTTTTTTTTTTCAATTTTTGCAATAAACAAATTTCTAATCCATATTACAAAGCAGTAAATTTTTGTTGTGTTTCACAGTTGATTCATTATATGTTGTTGAAAATTAAAATTTTAAAAACTTGTTCGGAGATGACTTTTTGAAAATTTTATTCCATATTGAAAATTTTTGATTCCTAAAAAAAAAATTGGAATTCACTTAGTTCGAAAAAGTTCTTAAATCAAGTCCTGATTTAACCACACACCTCTTTCGACTTCCCACTCGTACTCATCAAATCTAAATCAAACCTCCTTCCACCTTTCCCTCCTCTGCCCCTCACACATCCCGTTAAAACAAAACCCCCAATCCACCGATCGCATTAAATGGCGAATAAACCGCATAAAAATCTCATATCTTACTTCCGAGTCGTTAATTTGCTCATTATTGTGGAAAGAAAGGCCAATTCCACAGCCTTTAATATACCCTCGCAGGGCAAATAACACGATAGTACAACGAAAGATAGTATTCACCCCGAACCCTATTACAACAATCTTCGCAGTACGATTCTTTACGTATTCTGGTTCGCGAGCTAAATCGCGTACAAATTTGATACACGTTTTTCGCACCCTCGCTCGGTTCACTTCACCATCGTCTTCGTACCTATTCAATTATACTCGTAATACTCTCAAATACGTTAAATTTCGGTGGCCACCGTGCCTTATTTGTAAATTATATTCCGAGAACTGCCAAGACCTCGAGAGGAAAGAAAGTAAAAAAAAAAGTAGGGTCGTGGTAATGATTTTAATGCGCAACACGGGAATTTTTAAAATAGAACGAACGATCTTTTTCGCACCGTGCCTGCCTTGCCGGTGCACTGCAAACGTGTATACGAAATATATTGGAGGAAAAAGCCACACACCTTAGCCACGCGATCGGATAGCGAGTAAAAAAATACGTATCTAGACGGAAGAGAGATAGAGCGAGAGAGCGAGAGATAGAAAAAGTGCGAACCGAAAACTACGTAAAATGATAAATGACGAACGTTATACCCATTTATAGGTAGAATAAGGACTCGCTTGTATTATAACGTAGCACCCTAACTCCAGCACCCCACTCAAAACTGCCCAACAAACCGTGAAAAAGCTGAACTTTTACAATAGACTTTCGCTGCTATAATATTATGTATCAAATGACACTCGGGAATTCAACAGAGAGAAAAAAAAACTCTTCGTTATTTGTACATAAGACTAGTACGTCCGGATATCGGGAGCTGTGGGCTAGGGGGTGGGACCCTCGTGTACACACGACGCGTGACGCCGTTAAAAATAATAGTTGGTCATGTAACGACTCTCCGAGGAGAAGAAAATTCCAACTGTGGGCCGAGCCTCTTCGAGCCTTTACATATGTCAAGCAACATATCGGATTAACTTTCTCAACTCTTTCTGCGCCTACATAAGTAAATACTTATTTGAAAATACGCTTCCTGAATTGAGGGGGATACGGCCACAGGTTCTAGGGGCATTCATTAAATTACTAGAAAATTTGAAATTATGAAATTGGGTGCGATCAGATGGTAAAATAGGGTCACACTGAATGTGATACTTTTTTTGAATTTTAACTCGTCAAAATACAGTGAAATATGTTGATTCACAAATTTATTCACTTTTTCCAACTTCTGTATGGATAAAAAATATTTATTTTTTTTAATTCAAAGATAAAATTTCCAAAAAAAAGAAATTCATTGAAACTTCAATTTTTTGGAAATTTCATTCTGCCAAACACATCCAAATGTTTCTAGTTTCCAGGTGTATACTCGTACATGTCATTTTGCATGTTTCTTAGAATCACAGAGAAAATTGTTGAAAATTGTAAATGTTTAGGTGGCAAGTAAAGGTACTTCTCATCATCAGACAACCTCACTTTTTTTGTCAGCTCATTCCAGTACCACATCAGTGTAAAATTGTTAAAAACATTCAACGAGAAATCATTTTTGCAAAAATGATTTTTTTTACAATCACTGAGAAAATTGTTGAAAATTGTGAATCTTTAGGTGGCAAGTAATGATACTTCTAATCATCAGACAACCTCATTTTTTCTGTCAGCTTATTCCACTATTATATCAGTGTAAAACTGCTAAAAATTTCAAGAGGACAAGCATTTTTGCAAAATGGACTTTTTTTATAATCACAGAGAAAATTGTTGAAAATTGTGAATCTTTAGGTGGCAAGTAATGATACTTCTAATCATCAGACAACCTCAACCTCACTTTTTCTGTCAGCTCATTCAAATACTATAGCTCCGTTCGAGCGTTTGTAGGATTACAGAATTGCAGATTTTGCAATCTGCAATTCTGTGAAATTTGTATAGAATTAACAGAACACGTTCGAACAGTATTCTGCGATTTCTGCATATTTTTTCTGATCTGGTCAAAACTTCTATGTCAAAAGTCCAAAACATAGAATTTTCATATTTTTCACTCATCTCAAACTTTCATTTTTACGATAAATTAGATTGAAATCAGAGCACTTTGATGAAATATAAAATATTCACTACAAAAAAGACCAAAAGAGGTATTAATTCAATTCGATTCATCGTTTTCATTCATCTCGAACTTTAATTGTTGCGATAAATTAAATTTAAATCAGAGTACTTTGATGAAATATAAAATTATCACTACAAGAAACTACCAAAAAAAGTTTATTCCGTTCAGTAATCCCGAAAAAGCATAAAATTATCAAAACTTTTTGGCTTTGTACTTATGTGATAATAAGAATCTCACAATCCAAATCCCTAGAAAACATTTTGCAGAATTCACACTACCTCCAGAGGACATGTACAATCTGCACAGAAAATAACAAATTGTACCCGTGCAGAGAACGTTCGAACGGTATTTTTCTTTGCAGAATGGACGTTCGAATGCAATTCTGTGAATTCTGTGTGTTTCTGTACAGATTTGTTGCAGAAAGTGGACGCTCGAACGGAGCTTATATCAGTGTAAAATTGCTAAAAAAAAATTCGAGAGAATAAGCATTCTTGAAAAATGTTTTTTTTTTTTTTTTTTTCTTTTGATCACAGAACAAATTTTTTAAAATGTTGAATCTTATATTTTATAGATAGGTTTCTTTTTTTAGAATTTTGTTAATTCTGCCTTTGAATCAAATTTTGTAAAATTGCATTTGGCCAAATTTTTGTGATTTGTTTTCTTTCAGATTTGTCAGTTTTCATTTTCTTTAGAATTTTGTAAATTTTACCAAGAAACAAAAATTTTATAAAATAAACTTTCAACTAACTTTTGTCAATTCGACTTTTTTACAAAATTTTTTGTGAATTTTTCCCTTGAAAATTTTGTAAATTTTTTCATTGTACAAAATATTGCAAAATTATTTTAATCAAGTTTTGTCAATTTTAATGTTTCTAAAATTTTGTTAATTTTTTCTTTGGGCAAAAATTTTGTGAAATTGGCCTTTGAAAATTTTTTGAAAAAATCTTTTCTCTTTTTTTCGAACGCAATTATTTGATTTTTTTTCATCAAATTTCGAAATCTGATAAAAAAATTGTTTGTAGAAGAAAATTTAAAAAATATTATACAAAAAAAATTTGAGGAAATTGTTTTTGGGTGAAACTTGAATTTTTTTTAAAAAACATTATTTTAAAATTTGGCTTTCAATAACACTTTTGAAAAAATTGTTAAAAGTGTGCTTGAATAAAAAATTGTAAGTAATTATAAAATAAATTTTCGAAAAAAATGTTCGACAATTTTTTTTGGGGAAAGAACGAAAATTTTTTTATAAAAAATTTGAGGAAAATTAATTTTGAGATTATGCATGTTGTGTTTTAAATCAAAATTCAACAAAAAGATTTATTTTTGTACAAAATTGAAAACAAATATTCACATTCACCCAAGTTGGGTATTTGGCATTTTTCAATGAAGTTTAATTGATTTTTCATATTTTTGATGATTTAGAATTTCGATGATTCCAAAGACTATAATTTGATTTTTTTGTTTTCAGGAGGGGAAAACTAAACACCAAATATTTCTTGTAACGCTAATAAGCGAAATAGGTTAATTTCTGGTTCAAATTCATCCATCCTCGAATTATGAAAAATTCGTCCTCGAACAAGTTAATAATCAAGGCCTTACCTAGCTACATAAAATTACGTAAAAAATTAACCTTCGCGTTTTAAACCTAACGAGACACAAATCCATCGGAGCGAAAAATCCCATCGCCCTCGCACCCCAAACGAGCGCAAAATGAGAACCCACGATCACCAGCCCCAGCTCAATACTGGTGGATTAATAATCAAGCCGTGAAAATGACGAGCAGCGTCGATTTTCACGCATATTTTTGCCTTTTCGTCATCTTCTCTCGCTTCTTTTTCTTTTTCTTTCTACATTAAATTTTTTATTTCCAACTCGTTAACATCGTGTTCCGGTTTTTACGTGCGACGACTTGGGCCTGAGCTCGGGTGCAGGGCGAAGGCGAAACTGAAAGATAGAGAGAAAAAAGGAAAAAGCAGCTCGCTAATTCGACTAATGTTTTCTTTTTACATTCGCATTATTTGTGTTTTTCACGCTCGAACTGATAACGAGAAGTAGAGATAGAGAGAATGTTCGTCACCCCTGCCCCCTTACCAGTTAGTTTCCTGGCACTCCGACCCATCTGCACTGAGCTTTTGCTTTCGGTCGTGAATCAATTTTGCCGCATGGTTCCGTTCACTTCGTCGTCGTCGCGTTATTTGATTCCCTAAACGAAAATCGCGCTATTCGAATTACCCCCTTTTGGGCTCCCCCGCACGCCTCCTGCCTTGATTTTCTTTCTGGTTCGTTCTATATTTGTCGATGATTACGTACCGTGGGTTTGTGTGTGTGTTTCCAACTCAACTGGTTACGTAGAATCTACCTACGAATTGGATATCTGTGTATTCGTTTAATTACGATTATTACCTTCCATGTTTCATTTCCCCTTCTCGTCTTTCCCCAAAAACGCCACGACGTTTTTACATATTCCATCGAGATCTCGCCCAAAATATATGAGAATTGTTGCTTTTCCGATTAACGTGTATTTTTGTGCAGTATATGAACGATTATAGTGTCTTTCTTGGTCGTATATCAATTATATACCAGACCCCCTCCGCTCACTTCGCCATCTCTGGCCCAATTTAAATCCGCTGAAGTTCATTTACCTCTTTCGTCTCAACTCCACCCAGTATCAAAATCGTATTTACCTACAATGTATTTTCTAACGACCAAATAAAAATGCTCGCTCGACAAAAAAAAAAATCACATTTAAATAAACATATTCAATTAGAAAGAAAGAAAGGTAAAAGAGCTTATCAACTGAGATTTAAAAAAAAAAACAACAAAAAAAAACACAGCTTTCGTTTAAGCTTCATGTTGAACCTTTTTTATTATTCTAAGCCATAACTTGGATGTTTGGGTTTTTTCGAGGACTTTTTCCAACTGTCGGACGATATTACATGTATATTTCGAAATGAGATAAATGAAGAAAATAATAGAGTAGGGTAGGCCTATTGGATGTTATTTCTTCTTTATGCGACTTTACAGCGCATGTGTGATCTTCGAAACGATTGGTACAATTTTAAGCAGGAGAGAGGGTGTCAGAACCAAAAATGTTCGATTATTGAAGTGTAATTAGATAGCTTTTTTCATTGAATAAATGCAATTTGGCAAAAACTCTCATTTTTTGAAATTTTTTGAAAATAAAGTTTTTCACAAATTCGGTTAGGGTAGGATTTTGCATTGGATCAAAGGATAGCCTTAGTCATTAATTAAATGCAAGTTGCCATTTTTTGAAATTTATTGAAAATAAAAATTTTGACAAATTCGGTTAGGGTAGGATTTTGCATTGGATCAAATGGTAGCCTTTGTCATTGATTAGGTAAATGCAAATTGCCATTTTTTGAAATTAAAAATTTTTACAAATTCAGCCAGAGGAGGATTTTGCATGGGAACTTAGGGTAGCTTTCTTCATTGAATAAATGCAATTTGGCAAAAACTCCCAGTTTTTTTTAACTTACAGAAAATACAATTTTTCACAGCCTTAGTCATTAAATTAAATTTAGTTAGGGGAGGATTTTGCATTGGATCTAATTGTAGCTTTTTTCATTGATTGCCCGTGTAGCAATTGTCGACATCGACATTTATGTCGACAAAATTCAGACACATTTTTTTCTCGGTTAACAATGTATTAAAAATGATATTTGAGATTTAAAGTAATGTTATATGTTAAACATAACTGTTCAATCAAAATTTTTGAATTTTTCTCAGTATTTTCCTATAATTTAGAAAACGTTGTTTTCCTACATAGACAAGTCGATGTAAAAATCGATACTCGATAAACGCATCGACATTTATGTCGACAATTTCTGCCAATTAAATTTACAAATTTTATATCTAAAAAGAACTAAAAACAATTAATAAGAACATTTTAAGCTCAGGAATAAATAATTTTTGAAAGAATCACAAAATTTTCTTATTTATCAAAGTTTTGAATAATACAACGACTTGTCGACATAATTGTCGATGGTCGAATAATGCATCGACTTCACTGTCGACAGTGTCGACCAGAGGAATTTCAAGTCGAGATAGTGTCGATGTGATTGTCGAGGGTCGAATAATGCATCGACTTAACTGTCGACAGTGTTGACCAGAGGAATTTTAAGTCGAGTTAATGTCGATCTAATTGTCGAGGGTCGAATAATGCATCGACTTGACTGTCGACGTCTTGAGGGTGATTGTGATACTCGCAGATAAAGTGTGTTGTGAATTAGTACATAAGGTCTAAGAATCATCTCTATGTTAGTTGGACACTTGCATGTGTCCAGCTACAAAGGTGGCCTCAATGCCGCATATTTGACAAAAAATGTCGAAATGTTGGCTTGAGCACTATTTTTGGTGTAATTTTAATATATACTTATATTGAATATTTGAACTTAGCATATTTTTCAAAATCTCACCATTGCAAATGTCGATGTGGATGTCGATATAAATGTCGACACATCGAAATCGGTCACTTTTCGATCGTACATGTCGACACGATTGTGGATGGTTTGTCGAGCTTATTATCGACAAACATGTCGATAATAAGCTCGACAAACCATCCACAATCGTGTCGACATGTACGATCGAAAAGTGACCGATTTCGATGTGTCGACATTTATATCGAAATTAGCATCGACGTTGCTACACGGGTGAATGCAATGCTGAAAAAACTCTAATTTTTTGAAAATTATAGAAATTAATTGTTTTTTAATTTAGTTAGAGGAGGATTTCACATTGGATCTAATGAGCTTTTTTCATTGATTAAATGCAAAAAAAAACTCTCATTGTTTGAAATTTACTGAAAATATATATATTTTTTTTAAATTCCACCCGAGGAGCTTTTTTTATTGATTAAATGCAATTTTGCAGAAACTCATTTTTTTGAAAATTACTGAAATTAATTTTTTTATCAGTTCAAAAAAAAAATATCTCACAAGGGAACCTCGCCAACTCGTCACCTCCGATTGAGCTGAAATTTGGCTCACTGAAAGAACATGCCACCCAGACCTCATAACCAAATTTTTAGCCGCCCAAGTTGATTTTTCGATTTTTGGCGAATTTTTAAAAATGTCTAAAACCGCCTCCAAAAAAACATTTTTTGAAAAAAAATTTGTAAATTTCAAGATAGAATCCTGAAAATCGGTTTGTACACTGAAGTCGACCTACCGAGTCGACTGGCACCATTTTCGAAGCGATCTGGAGCCTCCAGGAAAAGTTGACTTTTCTCCAGCGAACTAGAATTGCTCCAGACGGCGTCATAATTAACTTCGGCAGCTGAAAATTTAATCCTAACGTTAGTATGATGTCATCTATCGATTGACGCAGTTGAATACAAAATCCGAGGTGACGAATTCGCACGTGTTTTTTTTAACAACTTGAAAATTCTGCATTTTTTAAAAATTTCCAAAAAATCAATTTCTCCAGCATATCGCTCGAAACTTCGTCTACCCCCTAAAGTCGATCCCCCGAGTCGATTGGCGCCATTTTCGAAGCGATCTGGAGCCTCCAGAAAATGTTTACGTTTGTTGTCTGGAGGGACTCCAGTGTGCTGAAGAAAAGTCAACTTTTTCTGGAGGCTCCAGATCGCTTCGAAAAAGGAGCCAATTAACTCGGGAGGTCGACTTTAGTGTTCAACCCAATTTTCAGGATTCTATCTAGAAATTTCCCTTTTTTTCAAAAAATGTTTTTTTGAAGGCGGTTTTAGCCATTTTCAAAAATTCGCCAAAAATCGAAAAATCAACTTGGGCAGCTAAAAATTTGGTTGTGAGGTCTGAATGGCATGCTTTTTCAGTGAGTCAAATTTCAGCTCAATCGGAGGTAATAAGTTGCGAGGTTCCCTTGTCAGAAATAATTCCCTTGTCTCAAAATTTGATGAAAACATAATTTTTCTCAAAATTATTGGTGTTTCCTCTCAAATTTATACCACTCCCAAGACCTACATTTGCAGGGTTGAATATTAAAAAAAAATTGGCAATCCGAAAAAATGAAAAAATTTGTCCCAGAAAAATTCTTCGATCCCAGTTTTGATGAATAGCCCCTAGTTTTTTTCCAAAAAATTTAAAGAGAAAATTTTTCCATTTTGAAATATTTTGTGAGGTGTTTTTCCAAAAATATCCTGTAGAGGATTTTTTTCATCATTATTGATAATTTTCTGATATTTTTCTCACAGGTTGGTTAAAAAAATGATTTCTCTTCACGCGTTTGTAAAAACTTTACAATATGAAATAGTATTCGCAATTTTTTTAAAAACTAAATCTAAGTAAGAACAGAAGCAAATCAGTCAAAAATATATCAATAGATATTGACAAAAGGATTACAAAAAATGACTAAAAAATGACACTCCAAAAATTTTTTTAAAAATGATCATTCCAAGCCTAGAAAGTTTTTGTCATCAATTTGGCACCCTCTTGAGCCCACACTTCTTTTCTTATTAATTTTTTTTTTCTGTACCTACTTGAAGCCAAAATCACATCATCTCTTTGAAAACTCACTCTTATTAATTACACACCGGCTAAGTATACGATTACGTGGATGCTGCTGAAAAGGTCACACTTGTCTCGAACACGATGCGACTCGACTCGACGTCGTACGTAGTATAACAAAAAGCCCTAGAAAATTGGCGTTCGCCGATGGCAAAAAGCTCACCTGCCTAAAACGAGTCCGTGATTTATCACGTAATAATCTCGTATATTAACGCACGTTTCTCGGTTCAACGTACATTGGGTGTATTTTTCAGCATCGTTCGATTCTAGGTGATAGTACAAAATATAGTACGTGTGTGTGGTAAATTCAAGCTGGAAAAATATTCGCAAAAAATGCGCTGCACTCTCGAATATGACACCGAACCCACGTGAACGAGCAGAATGCACCGTGCAAGAGATAGAAGAATTTCCATCGTAATGATTCTTTAGAAAATGAAACAACCACCGGAGCAAGGCGAAAGTGTCTCCGCCTCGTCTGTCTTCACCCTTGTGCGAAAAAAACAAACCGTAAATCATACGAACGCCTCTTCACCTCTGACGTCGCGTCGCATCGCGTCCAAATTCTGGTAGTATTTCTGCTATGCAACCTTCTACAAGCGTACTATAAATCATAAACTAGCCGAAAAAATTTTCAACCCAAAAATGCTATGAGAAATATTTCAGCATAATAGCAATCTGCTCGTTGGCTTTACACTCTCTTCGTAAGATTATACCTACTATTCGTAGTACTGGTACTTTTAATTTTGATTTTTAAATACCCGCGTTCCACGTACCTACAAAAAAATATAATTTTTTCCCTTTTATTCTTTCAGCAGTGATATGCCCTCATATTGCCCCTCTCGTATGTTTTGAGCCAAATTTTACTTTTTTTTTTGACCATATTATTAAAAATTTTGAAATATTATTACGACGCAAGATTCCGATGAAATATTTCCACGAAAATAAGATAACCCCCTATTTTTGAAACTAAAATTAGCCCAACAGCTGCTTCTCGCTTCGTGCCGAATATTTTTTTTTCCACCGAGTTGAGGAGACTACCGCAGTCTTGCTGTGGTACTTTTATGAGAAAATTCCACTTGTAAAATTCCAGCTATGAATTTGGAATGACCTAATTTTCCACGTATTTGGATTCGTTTCCGGCTGGATGTATCGCATAAGTATTTTAAATTATGGAAAATAATAGTTAGGGTATGCTATGTATTGTTGAACTTCAGCGTATTGTATTATTATTATTTAATGTTAGCTGTGTTCGCTTTTATCAGAGGTGTTTTTCACTGAGAACTAAAAATAATTCTTTCGAATGTTTTCGAATTCGGATTGATTTCATTTTTATTGCTGCATATTCGTAAGAGACGGTACTTAACTTTACGCTGAGAGAAATGTGAAGGGGTGAGAGGGGATGGCGAAATTTGTAAAATGAAGTGCGAGTTAATGCAAATAGAATGAGGATGCTCCATTTTTCAGATTGATTCTGAATTTAATCATTCCAAATTTGGGAGGCTGCTATCGATTAAAAATGATACCTATTTTTAAAATCACTCATCACATAATTTAGACATCTATCTCAATTTCGGACTGGAATTTTAAAATTTTTAAAAACGATGAATCGATTTTTTAATATTGATAATGATAGCTAAGTAATAAGTATGACTTTTTAAATTCAAAACAGACCATTTTGGCATTTTTTTATGTTTAGGAAAAAAAAATTAATTTTTCATAGGTAACCTGCTTATATTATCAGTTATAGTTTTTTTTGTTTTGTTTTTTTAAATAATTTTTTTTAATTTTTTTGTTTGAAAAAATCATATTTTTAGGTATTTAAAATATAAATTAACTGATTTTCTTATGATACGTAAAATGTTTCAAAATCGATAAGTCGATAATAAATTGAAATTTTTCGAAATAGACAATCCCGAGCAGCACAATCGACAAATTATCGAAATAAAAAATCGACAGAATATCGAATTCGATAAAGTGTCGCGTTAGTTCCGCATAAATCGTGAAATTATCTTTCGATTTATAGATAGGTTATCGATGAAGTATCTAACTATAATCTTGAGATTTTTAAAAGAAAAATCGTTCGATTTTATCGAAAGTTTATCTGTTGATGGATTTTGCCAACTATAATTCATCGATAATCTGTCGATATATCGAAAGATAATTTCACGATTTATGCGGAACTAACGCGACACTTTATCGAATTCGATATTCTGTCGATTTTTTATCGATTTTTTATTCCGATTTTTCGTCTTTTACTAGCTTTTTTCTATAATTAAAAATCATTAATTAGCATAATTAATACATTAAACTATGCCTAAACACATTATTCATGTTACGGTAAGAGGATCATTTCAGAAAAAGTAAAAAAAAATTATAAAAAATCTGCCACCCGTGGGGCTTGAACCATCTACCTCCTGCATGGTAATCCTCTTCCTTAACCACTATGCCATACCTTATCGTTGAGGAATTAGCAATAAAACGCTTATAATAGGCAGTTTGGTACTTCCAGACGTGTTGGACTTAAAAAAATTTTCACCAATTTCAAATATCGTCACAAAATCGTTGAAAAATCGTTCGACAAATTTCAGATTATTTGTCGATAATGTAGTTTCAAATATTGCCACAAAATCGTTGAAAAATCGAATTCGAGGAATTTCATATTACGAGTCGATAATATAGTTTCAAATATCGTCATAAAATCGTTGAAAAATCGAATTCGAGAAATTTCAGATTACGTGTCGATAATAAAGTTTTAAATATCTTCACAAAATCGTTGAAAAATCGAATTCGAGAAATTTCAGATTACGTGTCGATAATATAGTTTCAAATATCGTCACAAAATCGTTAAAAAATCGAAATCGAGAAATTTCATATTACGTGTCGATAATATAGTTTTAAATATCTTCACGCTATCGTTAGAAAATCGAATTCGAGAAATTGCATATTATGTGTCGATAATATAGTTTCAAATATCTTTACAAAATCGTTAAAAAATCGGATTCGATAAATTTAATATAATCTGTCGATAATATAGTTTCAAATGTCGTCAAAAAATCGGTAAAATATCGAAGTCGAGAAATTTCATATAATCTGTCGATAATATAGTTTTAAATATCTTTACAAAATCGTTAAAAAATCGAATTCGATAAATTTAATATTCTTTGTCGATAATGTAGTTTCAAATATCTGCACAAAATCGGTGGAAAATCGGTATCGATAAATTTAATATTCTTTGTCGATAGTATCGTTGACGAATATCGTCATAAAATCTTAATAATATCGAATTCGATAGTTTTTAGATTTTTTGTCTATGAAGTTGTACCGATAAATCTGTATAATATCGTGAGAACATCTATAGATTTTCAAACGATTTTTTATCGATACGTTACATCTACCGATATTATCGATCGAGTGTGCCGCTCGGGATTCGACATATTGATTGTTAAATACTTTTTTTTTTTTTTTTTTTTGATTAAAATGTTTCAGAATTGATTAATTGGCAAACAAAAATTAAAAATGATTTATTGGTATTTTAATATCGATTAAAAATTGATAAGTACCTTTGCTTATCAATTTTTCAACATCGATGTGGTCAATGACGAAATTTTTTTCAAAATTGATGAACTATTTCTTCAATGTTGATAAACAATAAACACTTCTTAAAATCGATAAAACAATTCATCGATATCGACTAAACAATTACTCGATATCGATGGAATTATTCAAAATTGATAAATCGATTCTTTGGTACCGATAAAAATTTTCAAAATCGATCAATCAATTTTTCAACATTGATGAACATTTTCAAAAATCAATGAAGTGATTCATCAATATCGATAAAATTTTTCAAAATCGATAAATCAATTTCTTGTTATCGATAAAAATTTCAAAGTTGATGAATCGATTTTTCAATATTGGTAATTTTATCGTTATCAAAGAAATTTTTGAAAATCGATTCTTTTACAACGTCAATTTGTTAAAATTAAAATTTTCTCATGGATTTTCCAATTGAACAAATGAACATGAAACGAAAATTTTTCAGAAATTAAGTTCCTGTGCAAACTCCTTCTCTGGCTGAAATTGTAAAAAAAATTATTTTCAGTAAATTTTAAAAAGTGACAATTTGCATTTAATCAATGACAAAGGCTACCATTTGGTCCAATGCAAAATCCTACGCTTACTGACATTGAGAAAAATTTTATTTTCAGTAAATTTCAAAAAATGGGAGTTTTTGCAAAATTGCATTCAATCAATGAAAAAAGCTACCCTAAGTTCCCATGCAAAATCCTCCTCTGGCTGAATTTGTCAAAAATTTTATTTTTAGTAAATTTCAAAAAATGGCAATTTGCATTTAATCAATGACAAAGGTTACCATTTGATCCGATGCAAAATCCTACCCTAACTGAATTTGTAAAAAAAATTATTTTCAGTAATTTCCAAAAAATGAGAAATTGCATTTAATCAATGAAAAAAGCTATCCTAAGATCCCATGTAAAATCCTACCCTAACTGAGTTTATGAAAATTTTTATTTTCAGTAAATTTCAAAGAATGTGAGTTTTTGCAAAATTGCATTTACCTAGGTAATCAATGAAAAAAGCTCCGATAAAATCCAATGCGCAATCCTCCCCTGGTGGAATTTAAAGAAATTCTGTTTTCTTTAATTTTCAAAAAAAATATTCAAAAATCATTACTCAAATATTGAAATAAATCATAAAACATTTTTTTTCAAGTCTACCCCGGAAATTTTTTAAAACAATCTCTCAAAAAATTGGTATTCATTTGAAAAAAAAAATGTATTCAAGTTATTCATTCAAAAATATTTCTTGGCAAATTTTTTGAAAATGAAAAAGGGTTAAAAAAAAGAAAAAAGATTAGGTAAGAAAGTATTCTGTGTAATTTTTTTGTTTTTAAATTCTTCAAGTTGAAAAAAATATTAGGTATCTTGATTTTGGGGGGCTCGGAGGGGGGAGAGGGAGGTGCTAAATCGAAGTTGGGTTATTCGATGGGAAATTTTACGCGGAACATTTTGTAGTTCTATACAAATTTCCCATATTCGCGAAAGCTTTCGAGTTATTCAAGAAAAACAACTTTTTTTAAAACTTGCCCTTTTTGTCAACCCTCTTGGTGGGACTTCTGTTTGACGGTGGGGGGCAGTGCATGGCATCATTTTGTAGGAAATTTTATGTAGAATTTTTTCTTATACCACCTCTATATCCGTATCTCTCAATCTTCTCGCGTAATTCGCGAAAAACAAAAGGAGGGGGTTCACGTTCCACCACCCCCCTCCAAACAATTTTCCAACCCAGGTAGGGGCGGTTAATTTTTTTGGTTACTATTGGGACCCTAACGAACACTTTTCCGCAATAAATCACTTGCTACTAATTTTTTCCTTTTTTTTCCTAATATGACTGGGCTAATGAAAATCTATCAAATAATAAAAAAAATTCTCCCGAAAAATTGTCTGTTATTCACTTTGAAAACATTTTTTATGAACATCTTGAAAAAAAAGTAATGAAGAATGTGGAATGAGTAAAAAAATATAATTATAGAAAAATTAAGTATGTATGCTGAAGAAATCGTTTGTAAAAAAAGTTTTCTCTCTCAATTTTTTTAAAAGTGTATTTCAAAAAAATTAATAAGTAACTACGTATATTATTAAGTGTATATTTTTTTCCAAAAAATTCTGCTGAACAAAATGTGAGATAAAAACATATAAAATTTAATGAATCCTATCCCGAGCGGCACACTCGATCGATAATATCGGAAGATGTAACGTATCGATAAAAAATCGTTTGAAAATCTATAGATGTTCTCACGACATTATAAAGATTTATCGGTACAACTTCATAGGCAAAAAATCTAAAAACTATCGAATTCGATAATATTAAGATTTTATGACGATATTCGTCAACGATACTATCGACAAAGAATATTAAATTTATCGATTCCGATTTTCCATCGATTTTGTGCAGATATTTGAAACTACATTATCGACAAAGAATATTAAATTTATCGAATTCGATTTTTTAACGATTTTGTAAAGATATTTAAAACTATATTATCGACAGATTATATGAAATTTCTCGACTTCGATATTTTACCGATTTTTTGACGACATTTGAAACTATATTATCGACAGATTATATTAAATTTATCGAATCCGATTTTTTTACCGATTTTGTAAAGATATTTGATATATTATCGACACGTAATATGAAATTTCTCGATTTCGATTTTTTAACGATTTTGTGAAGATATTTAAAACTTTATTATCGACACGTAATCTGAAATTTCTCGAATTCGATTTTTCAACGATTTTGTGACGATATTTGAAATTATTTCCAAATTGGTGAACATTTTTCTAAGTCCAACACGTCTGGAAGTACTAAACTGCCTATTATAAGCGTTTTATTGCTAATTCCTTAAAAATAAGGTATGGCATAGTGGTTAAGGAAGAGAATTACAATGCAGGAGGTAGATGGTTCAAGCCCCACGGGTGGCATATTTTTTATAATTTTTTTGACTTTTTCTGAAATGATCCTCTTACCGTAACATGAATAATGTGTTTAGGCATAGTTTAATGTATTATGCTAATTAATGATTTTTAATTATAGAAAAAAGCTAGTAAAAGACGAAAAATCGGAATAAAAAAATCGATAAAAAATCGACAGAATATCGAATTCTATAAAGTGTCGCGAAAGTTCCGCCTAAATCGTGAAATTATCTTTCGATATTATAGATAGATTATCGATAAAATATCTTACTATAATCTCGAAATTTTTGCTAACTATAATTCGTCGATAATCTATCTATATATCGAAAGATAATTTCACGATTTAGGCGGAACTAACGCGACACTATCGAATTCGATAATCTGTCGATTTTTTATTTCGATAATTTGTCGATTTGCTCGGGATATTCATAGAAAAATCGTCCCTTTTTCGTCAACACTATTCAATATCTGTCAATATTTTAATCTATTTAATAATTATTTTCCATTGAAATCAGATTTAAATACCTAATAATTTTCCAGCTCTGAAGAATTTTTTTAATAATAAAAAAAAAAAAAAAATCGATACTAAAATAGGCACTGTGTAGGTTTGAGTAATACCACTGAAAAATGCGAACAGAATAACGCTGACGTAAAAAGACACTCGCAGTACGTGTACAATTGACGTACGAGTATGTGCCTCATCGAGCATACGAAACCCTGGAAATCGTGTAAAAATGACGCGTTATTATCGGCCAATAAAAGCCATTAAAGGTGGACGACATCGGATCGACGGGGTATCGCGTATAAAACAATACACCTCTAAGAGAGAGGTGATTGCTACAGGTTTGCCACAGAGACAGACATATCGCGATTCACGAGAACTGGAAAAAAAATTCTGAAAATAGGCGTTAAAAATGGCTGGCGCTAAAGGTTCCATTCCATCACAGACAAACCATGTGAACATAATTTCGTCATTGTCAGGTTTTTCGCCTGGCAGCCTAATTGATCGATGGCCTCTCATGAGGATATATAACACTATACTGATATAATGTTTACTGTCGGTTCGGGATTTTTACT
The DNA here is from genome assembly GCA_959613365.1 of Balanococcus diminutus. Classification (NCBI taxonomy): domain Eukaryota; kingdom Metazoa; phylum Arthropoda; class Insecta; order Hemiptera; family Pseudococcidae; genus Balanococcus; species Balanococcus diminutus. The sequence goes on along the minus strand of OY390716.1, from coordinate 57,135,269 downwards.
ATGGACTGGATATCTCCCTTGGGCACTTAGCAGTTTTTTGGGTTTTTTTTTTCTTCTTTTTTTCCTGTTTTATTTTGTTTTGTTTTTACTATATACCGGGCACGCTGGCGTGTGTGTGTGAAATGGGCTCGAATCTGGGGGTTTGGCCGGAGCGGTTTTTTACCGTGCGCTCGCACAGCTCGTAAATTTTTGACTTTTTTATGTACCCGGAGCTGTACGCGTCGTCGTAATCCGAAATTGAAACTTTTTCGATTTTCACGAGCGTACTGGTCCGAGCAAATTATTTCGCAAGTATTGGAAAAAATACACGTAACAGATTAGAACTAATTTGTCGACTTTTTTCATTTTCATGGTTACAGGAGATCTACCAAAATTCGAAGAACCGATTGTTAACGTTACTGTACCGGTGGGCAGAGAAGCCATCTTAGTATGCATCGTAAATGACCTGTCCTCGTTCAAGGTAAGCTTATCGAATTTCTTATTTAAAAGCATCGAGATATGCAACCAACTAACCCGATAGTTCATTTATAATTAATCTACGCCTATCCTACCTACGTACTTATCTGCAAATAAATTTCAAACGCCTTTTGAACTGCTGCAGGAATAGATGACGATAGACCACTATACTATTCAGGGTGTTGCTAAGAAGAATGTCAAAATTTCAGATTTAGATATAATCGAGAATTGCTAACAAAACGATTCATGTACGCAGGATGCCTATCTCCGAAAATCTTATTATTTTTCAAAAAACCTGCAAATTTTTCAATCAAACTTTTTGGTTATTCTCAAAAAGTTACACCTGTTTCATGCACTGTTTCAACAGGATTTGACAATTTTCATGTCGAAGTAATTTTGGAATGCAAAGAGGCATTTTTATTCCCTAGAAGGAAATAATAGAATTTTTTCATGATTTTCCCTCATAGTTTTGAAGGAGAGTTCTCAACAAAAAAAAAATTGGAGAGAAATTGAAGATAAAAATCGTAAGAATTCCGTTCAAAACATAAAATTCAAGGGTTTTAAGAAAACCTAAAGTTAAAGAATGACATTTTCTTCAATTTCATATTTCTGTTTCAAAAAATTCTTTCATTCTTTTAAAGAAAAATATATATATTTTTAATTTTCTTAGATTTCTTGAAGGAATTCTATGTAGAAAATTTTTCTAGTGAATATAAGTAAGATTTTTTAAAATGTGATTTTCTCCTATTAAAATTTATTAAAAAATTGATGAAAATTTAAAGGAACCCAATCAATAGAAATTTTTCGTGACTTCTGAAAAATTTTCAAAAAAATTTAAAGAATAAAATTATTTTAAAAAAATCTAAAGAATACATACTGAGAATTAAAATTGTACAAAAAATCATTTTTACATATTTTTAAAATAAATATAATTATATATATATATATTTTTTAAAAACATCGTTCAATAGAAAAATAATTCATTGTTTTCAACTACATTTTTTGAAAAAAGGCATGATGAATGAAACAAAAGAGTGTAATTTTAGAAAGAGTATTTGGAAGAAAAATGCTGGATTTTCAAAACATTTCCAAAGATTTAAAAAAAGTCAATTTTCAACATTTAAATAGGTTTTTCTAAGATTTGTTCTCAGTAAGTATGTATTTTAATGAAAAATTATTTTTTCAACTATAAGGTACTATTGTTTTTTTGTTTGTTTTTTTGGTTGAAAACATTGATTTGAATTGATAGCAATTTTTAAATAATATTCCAAGACTCTTGAGTGATTTTCAAAAGAAAAATCGTCGCAACAAATTTTTTGATGAATACTTATCATTTTGAAAAATCTCTCAATGAAAGAGGAATTTTCCAATATTTTTTAAACTATTTTTTTTTGAAAAAAAAGTAAAAGCAAATTTCGACATGAAATTTCTTTAACAAAAATTTTTCTTGATTTTTGAGAAATTTTCCAAAAAAGTTAAACAGTGAAATTTCCAAAAGATTATCTATCTGACAAAAAATATGCGATTTTTTAATGACCCCAAGTTTTAGCACTGTAACAAAATTTTTTTGAAATTTTTTTTTACCCAAAAATGTATACACTCTTGAAAAATTTATGTAGGACTTGGACATTTAAAACAAATTCATAAAAATTTGAACGTAACATTTTCAATCGAAATTTTTCAAGAATTTTGACAAATTTACCAAAAAAATTTAATAAAAAAATGAAGTTTTGTAAAGAAAGTCTTGAGTGAAAAGTGAACTACAAAAATTTTTTTTACAAGTTTTTCACTAGATTTTATTTCGTCAATAAAATAGGAGATTCTTAATAGTGGTTTTTTTGGGGATTTTATGCAAGAAATTTTTCTCGTAATTTTTTCCCAAAATAATACGTATTTTATTCTGCTGTGAGAATATTTTTGAGAGAATTTTCTAATGAGAAAAAAATTTTATTTCTTTTCAACAGTTTCTGTTTGTTTGTTTTTTTTTTTTTTTTTGAAAATACGTACTTTTCAATGCATCTACATTTTAGAAGTTTTCTCAAAATTTCAATGGTGAGGTAATCAAAATCATAAAAAAATTTTGAAAAAAATGAAGATTTCATTTCTCATCAAGATATTTTATGAACAATTTTCTCAAGAAGTTTTATTTCAAAATGACGTTCTTTAACTAAGTAATTCATTTTCTAAAAATTGGATAAAAATCCAAGATTTCTGAGAAAATTAAAATAAAATTTGGATAGGGAAATTTTCAAACAAAAATCTGAACAAATTAGAGATTCCTTCAAGTACACAAAAAAATACGACTTTTTATTTATTTAGTTTTTGGGAGTGGAGGGGAGATGAGGAGAGGAGTGAAAAATATATTTTATGAAACTTTTTCATGATTATTTATTTTTTTTTGCAAATTTCTTTCCAAAATAATTTTATTCAGTAATAAGATTTTATTGAGAGAACTTTTTACAAAAAAAATTTCAGTTTTCATAATGAATTTCTATAGGTACCTAGTGCTACCTACCTAACTGAAGTATTTTTGGTAATTTTTTTTCAATAAATTTTATTTTTTCAAACCATATTTTTCAGGAATTTTTTCCAAAATTTCAAAGGAAAATTTTCCAAACAAACTCTGAAAATAACTGTGAAATCAAAAAAAAAAAAAAACCCAACAATTGTTCAACAGATTTTCTTTATACAGTTTCCAAGTCTTTTCCATCAAGGAGTTTTATGAATTTTTTCCAGAGAAAATTATTATTCTCGAAATTCATAATTTTATTAACTAGGTAATGAAAATTTCTGAAAATAATGTTTCAAAAAATATTTGAAAATAACATTTTTTAAGAATATTTTTTTTTTTTAGAAAATTTTGTTTTAAAAAATAAAAAAAATAACTTTGAAGCATGAGCTTAAAAATTTCCGGAGATTTCTGCGTTAGCAACTAATTTTGGGCAAGAAGTACCAATTTGTAAAATTTTGTTACAACTTTAGTTACAAAGAAATGCAGCCTTGCATGCATAAAGGTTTTCGTTACGCGATACTCATTGATATCCCAAACCCCCAAGTTTGCTTATTCACTTCCAGAACACCCTGTACAATTTTGACATTTGAGTTTGAACTTCGGAATTTTTCACTCGATGACCATATTCTTTATTTTTTTCACGTGTCATCGTTAAAACTCACCCCCTCGTCGAGTTTTCATTTTCATTTTATAGATATTTAAATAACAACGCTGGTGTTTATGTAGATTTGTTGGCGAGATGAGATTTATAAGTGTTGTTTACGTACTGAATGCGCTCGTATATACCTCGGTTCGTCCTCGTCTCGTCGCGTCGAGCATCGTCGTGAAAAACCATACCCAGGTGGATGGCTAAGTGGGCAGGGTTACTTTTAGTACGTGAATTATATATGAATTATATACACGAATAGCTTCGCCGTGTCTGATGGCCGGTGATTAAATATCCATGAAGGTTTTCACGTGTATACATACGTTATAGTATATGACGGCGTTGCCGGTTGCTTGCCACCGACATCGACACTGCCTTGCCGGTTGCGGTTACGATGAGATTTGTTTTTCGAGCTATTCTCGTATTTCGATAGAAAGCTGATTATTTATTTAGCGCAGAAAATTAGAATGTATAAAACTGGTAATGCAAATGTGAAAAAGTTACAGACTAAAGTAATTATTTTCGTACATCGTAAAACTTTCCGTACAAGTTGAAAACTTGATCTTTAAACATACGATAACGCGTTAAACATTCATTGCATGCGTGATAGATTTTCGATTCGAAGCTCCCTTCCTGAGTGGGCGCCCAGGACGGCGTGTTATTTCAGTTCCTTATTGAAACCAAATTTATCGAAAACGAAAATGCGGTGTCAGGTGGTGAGCCGTTACGTTGTAAAATCAAACAATACGTGAACCAGAGAAACAATTTAAATATAGAATCGAATTGTAAAAATAAGTAATTGTCGTCTCAGATTTCGCAACCTTGAAAACATGGAAATCTAATTATTTTTTGAGTTTTCATACTTTGGTGAATTTTTGTGTTTTATTCGAGGAGGGGAAGGGGGTTATCTATTTTTTCAAGTGAAGTAATTTTTTTAGCATACTTATGCGAGCATTAAAAAATTGAAAAAATTTCAAATAAAACGTAGCGTATTAATATAAAAATAAACTTTGATTCAATTTCACATAATTGCCTGTTCTTTAGATATAAGTATATTCAGAAAAAATTGTCGTATGAAAAAAATATTGATTAAAAAAAATTAATTTTACGATGAATCGATTGTATTAAAAATTTCCAGTATTTTGAGTACCCACAAGCCTACTTTCTTTAAAATTTGGTTTTTAGCCCATTTTGGGGTGCAGAAGCCCATCAAATTTGATCTGAAGAGCAGAATAGTCAAAATATCGTGTCGTATATCGTTTTCAACAATTTTGTGGTCGCTGACTCCAAATCTGGCCTTATTTTTTTGATAAAATGCGATCTGTACAAAGTATAACTTACGAAAATGGATGAAGTCCACCAATCATTTTAAATTAAGTAAATAATGGCTTTTTATTTTTCGATTTTCATTCTTTTTCAATTTTACTTCCAAGTTTTTTTAAATTTGAGAAGAAGTTTTCAAGTGAATTTTTTCATTATTTCATTCATTTAAAATTTTAGAGCAATTTTTCATTTTTATTTTTATCTTTTATTCGTAATTTAAAAAAAAATTAGGCAAAATTATTTTGAGAGTAGATTTTTCATTTCTTTCGATTTTCAATCCTTTTTTATCTTATTTTTGAGTAACTTCAAATTCGTTACTCATAATTTAAATTGTCGATTCATTTTTTTTAAATCATTTATCTTATTCTTTTTTCATTCTTATTTTCTGGAAATTTTGAATTTCCAGAGTAAATTCTCATTAAATTTTTAATCTTCTGTCATTTAAAACTTGTGGGTAAACTTTCACTCCTTTTTTGATTTTTATTATTTTTCATCTTCGTTTTTAATTCATTTTATAATTCTTCAACTGTTTTGGATTGTGGAGTAAATTTTTCATCTTTTTGTTTTTCACTCTTTTTCAATCTTCTTTTCACGTAAAAGTATTCATTGTTTTTTGATTTTTTTTTTTCATTCTAATTTTCAAGTCATTTTAAATTTTTTAATCATCTTAAATTTTTTGGTAATTTTTTTTAGTGATCTCTTAATTTTACTTCATTCTTATTTCATCTTTTTGCTTTTGAGAGTAAATTTTGTTTCAGTCATTTTATATTTTAAATTAAAATTTTCATTCTTTCTCGATTCTTATTCTTTTTGATTTTTAATGGATTCAAAAATTTTCAGTCATTTTTAATTACACAGAATTTTTTTATTTATTTTTTATTTTTTGTTATTTTAAATTGTGGAGCAAATTTTTCATTTTTTCTAATTCTTATTTTCAGGGCATTTAGAATTCTCCAGTCATATTAAATTGCTAACTTTTATTTTTCTAGTAATTTTTTTTCATCCTTCATATTATTCTAATCATTTTGAACTTGAAAGAAAACTTTCCATTTTGTTATCGTCTCAAAATTCTTGAGTAGATTTTTAATTTATTCTCGATTTTTATTCATTTTCATTATTATTTTCAATTTATTAAATTGAAAAAATCAATTTTGCGTTGTGGAGTGAATTTGTCGCGTTTTTTTCTTCTTTCCATTCATTTTTTTGAAAAATTTGAGAATTTTTGTCATTTCAAGTTGCATAGGTACCTAGAAAAATTTTCTTCTTTTTTCAATTTTTGTTCTTTTTCGTTTTTATTTTCAATGTTACCTATTAAAATCTTTTTAGCAAAATAATTTTTTCATTATTCGTAAATTTTCAGGTTTTTTTTTTAGCATAGTATATGCTTTTACGGAGACCAAAATGGAAATTTTTTTTTTAGTAATTTTGAATATTGAAGAAAATTTTCTGGTAATTTTTTCCTTTTTTTTTCATTTTTATTTTTCAGTCATTTCAAATTTTTGAAACATTTTGCAGTCAGTCTTTTGAAATTTACTGATAATATATTTTTTCATTTAATTACATTTCAATTTTCATTTTTTTTTTGAAATTTTTTTGGGTCATTTGAAATTTTTGACTCATTTTAAGGGTATGTTTTATTTTATTTCAATTATTTCTTTTTTTTTCCATTTCTTATTTTTCAGTGTTTTTAAATTTGCCACTTGCCAGTAAATTTTTTATTTCATTCGAAATTTTATTTTTCAGTCATTTTTAATTTTTTCATAAAATGTTTTCTTTTCCTTTTATAATTATTTTCAAGTCCTTATGAATTTTTGATTCATTTTTTGGGTAGCTGAATCGATTGAATTTTTCATTGGATTTCGTTTTATTTATTTTTTCTCATTCTAATATTATTTCAGTCGATTTAAATTGGTCAGTAAGTTAATTTTTTTTTTTTTTTTTTGATTGTACTTATTCAGTAATGAATATAAGAGTAAGTTTGCAAGTAAATTTTTCATTTCATTTCAATTTTAATTTCTTTCACTCTAAATTTTTAGTTGTTTTAAATTTTTGAGTAAATTCTCGATTGTTGATTAATTTTTTTTGTCATTTGTGGGTGAATTCATTGCAGTGCCTTTTTTTATTGTAATATTTGAATCATTTTGTGTTTGAAAACAATTTTCCAGATGATTAGATTTTTCATCTCATTGCAATTTTCATTTTTAATTTGTTTTAAATTTGTGTTCTGTAGATGAATATTTTGTGGATAATTTTTCAATTTTCTTAATTTTTTTAAAATTTTGTAATTTAAATCGTACATTTGCAGATCTCCAATTACAAATAGATTCATTTTTTTATGCAAATCTGACCCCGACTTGTATTTCGATTAAGCTGGGAGGAAAAATTGTTCGACATTTGCCATACTTACACCTCAAACGCCACCAAATTCAAAGCTTTTCTGCCACCACATTCACCAATAACTCCCCCTCCTTTTAACCCAACCCTTCAAAAAAGGTGTTGTCGCTCACTTTATCAATCTTCGTCGATGCATTCCTCGATGGAAATTAGTTCACAACGAAAAAATAGCCCGCATGGCATTGACGCGTGTTATCTTAAAGTAAAAAAAAAAAAAAATCACCTCAAATGCGTTAATGGATTTCAGCATAAATCCAGGGTACTTGAATACTATACTCATTTAAAAGCACTACCTCTCTGCAAAGATTATGTTTCTCAGCCTTGTAAATCAATAATCACCTGTCAACTGACCAAATACACTTAAGTCGAGGTTTTAAAACCTGCGACCGAAAAAAAAGCAAAATAAATTTACACGTCGTCCCTAAATAAAAATCTACTTTTGGCTAAGTCGTCGCTGCGAACGCGAACCCTAAATCTACCGAACCGTTGGTAATTTCGTAGAACAAGGTGCTAGAGAACGATTAAAAAGTCAGCTCATGAGTTGTGACACGAAAGTAACGAGTCGACGACGAAAAAAGGACACAATCTCGTACGTAGAAGACCCTTTTTTGCGGCACAGAGGTGGAGATATTTTTGGTAATTGATTCGGACACACGTATCCGATTACAAGTCTATAGTACGACGTATAAGTCGGATTTAAACACGTCATCGTTTAAACAATTGGTTGGAAAGGATGCAATAACGTAACGTGCGAGCCGAGATTAGGATTACGTCGCGTCGTCCGGAGTCGTTCGTGCAGCCAGAGCCAGGGATTGCAGGATAAATAATAAGGCGAATGTATATTCTGACAATTTAAAAACGCGAAGATGAGTTCGGTGCCGGTATTACTGACATTTGGTTAATAGAGGTAAGAAATAGTGTAGGGTGATATGTCGACGGAATGACATTTACAAAAGGGTGCCACCAGTAAAGGGAGGAAATTAAGAAACGACGGGGGAAATGTCAATCTGTTTCGCACTTGATTGACGTTCTGCAAGGGATATTAGTCGTCGAAACGACTCGTTTTAGATTATTATTTATCAGCGAATTGTTTTTTACGTTCGGTTCGTTCGGTTCGCCTTCGTTTTCAACGTGCCACGACTCAACGTACACTGGTGCTATGTGCTTTTCAAATAGACAATTGATATTACGCGATATTCGCGTGCGAATATTTAATTACAAAGCAACATCGAGAACCAGAGAGACAGACAGAGGAAAAAAAAACAACTAAATTACTATACCACTATAAATTCAAAAGACATTTGATTTTTATTAGCTGTTGTTACGCCAGTCGTATCGAAAATTAACATTTTAAGGGGCATTGCTTTAAATAATGAATCAGAAGGGAAAAATACTCTCTGCCCTGCTCCAATTCGTGCATTTTTTATTAATAACGCGAATATATATTCTAAAAGGTATAAATTTTTAATCTATTTTTCAACTAACCTATCGTACGTTTGCAATGTACCTACCAGAATAGCATTTTTCTATTACAATTCCATCGTCCATTTCACCCCTGCCCTTCCGGCCAATTACCGAACCATCCATTCCGCAACCGCCAATCCAAATCACAAACCTAGTAAAACTATTATTGTTGGCAGAATTTTAGTAAATTTATACTAATGAATAAAGCCAACACCAACTCAGCAGTCATATAATATTCACATTGGCGGATCCTTTAAAAGCCATAATTTCGATTTTGCCTTCAATTTCCCCCAATTTCAAACCCTGTCCTGGATACGTGCTGCACGCAGGATCGACAATAACAATATGTTTATACGAATCGAGTCGAGGGATAAACAAAACTCGCCTGTATAACTGTGTAAGTTTTAGAGGCATCGACATACTGCAGTAAAGCGGATTTACTCGATACACCCTTCAGGAAATTGAGCTAATCAACTTTCAGCCTCTTTGTGGGGTAAAATATAATAAAAGCAGTTACAAATAATAAAAAATCCATTCGTAATGGTTTGGGTGGCTACACTGCCGCCACCGATGATGATGAATTTGCCTTTGCTGCCTTTACCATGTAGGCTGGTTTGTTAAAAAACAAATACCGTAATGGTGTATTGTGATTGTTGCTGTATTTTTCTTCGAGGTTATTATTATTTTTTCATTTTGAAACCCCCCTCTGTAGAAAATATGCTCCGATGCTCGATGCGTTGATTTAGATAATTTTTTCGTTACAATGGTTGGAATACGTGCCCTTTTCTCATTGTTAATAGGTACTTGATATCGTGATTTTTTTTTTTTCGTTTCACGTGCTGTCGTGATCACCTAACAATGCATTGATCGGTATATTGAAATCCCGAAAGATCGTATCGAGGGATTAATTTTTTTTGTCGACATGATACTGTATTATCTTGAATCCCTTCGTTGCCAAAAAGGAACAGAAAAAAAGGGTGGTGATTGGTAATCGGTCATCTTGATTTTTGATAAAGATAATGTCTCATTTCATTGATTTTTATCGCGAAAAATCAGATTATCCCTCTCTAAGTCGTCAAAATTATGGTGATATAGCTCTGGTCTTTTCATGTGTGAAATTCAGTTTTGATGCAAATATTTTTTATCTTGATCAGAAATTTGAATATAGAAAAAATATACTACTGCGTTACAGTAAAATGCAATTTTGGTGATGTAAATTATTTTTAATTTGCAGTAAAATTGAATTTATTCCAAATAATCCTGAATTCCTAATTTTGCTGAAAAGTTTGATTTTTGTTGCCAAATAAATCCTGATATTCCAGTAAGTATTGTGATTTTGTAGTAAAATTTATTGATTTCTACTCACTAAAAAAATTGTGATTCTGCGGTAGAATTCGATTTCGATATTTATAATTCTGATTTTTCTGTAAAATTCAATTCTGCGATGTAAATAATCCTGATTTTTTTTTGTAGTAAAATTTGTTTTCATTGGAAAAATTCTAATATTGCAGAGAAATTTACAAGAGCCTATTTTTCAAGATTACGCTTCGTTTCATGGCCTCTGACGTCAATTTCGTTGATTTTTACTAAAAAATTTTGATATTTTGATCCACTACTACTTACATAAGGGTCAATAAGATTTCAAAGATGAACTCATAAAAAAAGCACATCAAAGGCATAAACTGAACCTACTTTGAAATTTTGATAGATACTCTCTGACCATTTGAGAGCCTGGAGCGTAGGCTCATCAACTGCGAAAAAATAAAATTCACTTTTTGGGACTCTCGAGTTTTTTGAGAAAAATTTCCAATGTTTTGATGAAAAAGTAGTTTATCTGTAGAGAAAATCATCTCTAAATTTCTAGTGTCAATTTAAAAAAAAAATTAAAATCTCATGAAAAGGAAATCTCTTAGGTATTTTTTTGAAGTCAAAATCGCATTATTTTTAAGGCAAATTTTTTTCAGGAAAATTCCTAAATTTATTTCGAATATAATTTTTACAACTTTTCTGAAGTAAAAAGACTTATCTTTTTTTAATTTTTAAAAACTTTAGATTTTTGAGAAAATAATCTCAATTTTTTATGGGAAAAAATCTTTATTTTTGTGAAAAAAATTTCTTTATTTTTTCGCGAGGAAAAAAATCAACTTTTTGTGAGAGAAAACTCAATTTTTTTGTGAGAAAAAATCTCAACTTTTTAAAAGGAAAAAAAAATCTTAATTTTTGTGAGGAAAAAATGTAAGAAATCTACATTTTTTGTGAGAAAAAAAATCTAAATTTTTGCGAAAAAATCTTGATTCTTTGAGAAGAAATCTCCATGTTTGTGAGAAAAAAAATCTCAATTTTTGAGAAAAAAATCTCATTTTTTGAGAAAAAATCTACATTTATTGTAAGAAAAAAAATCTCAATTTTTTGTGAGAAAAAATCTTCATTTTTGTGAGAAAAAATCTCCATTTTTGTGAGAAAAAATCTACATTTATTGTAAGAAAAAAAATATCTCAATTTTTTGTGAGAAAAATCTTCATTTTTGTGAGAAAAAAATCTTCAAAAAATCCCAATTTTTGAGAAAAAATCTACATTTTTTGTAAGGAAAAAATCTCAATTTTGCAAAAAAAAATCTCAATTTTTTTTGGAGGAAATCTTATTTTTTACGAGAAAAAAATCTCAACATTTTGTGAGAAAGAAATCTCAATTTTTTGAGAGAAAAAAATCGTCATTCTTTGTGAGAAAAAAAAAATTATTTTTGTGAGGAAAAATCCCAATTTTTTGCGAGGAAAAAAATCTCAACTTTTTGCGAGGAAAAAATCTCAACTTTTTGTGGGAGAAAATCAAAATTTTTTGTGAGAAAAAAATCTTCATTTTTGTGAGAAAAAAATCTTCAAAAAATCCCAATTTTTGAGAAAAAATCTACATTTTTTGTAAGGAAAAAATCTCAACTTTTTAAAAGGAAAAAAAAATCTTAATTTTTGTGAGGAAAAAATGTAAGAAATCTACATTTTTTGTGAGAAAAAAAATCTAAATTTTTGCGAAAAAAATCTTGATTCTTTGAGAAGAAATCTCCATGTTTGTGAGAAAAAAAATCTCAATTTTTGAGAAAAAAATCTCATTTTTTGAGAAAAAATCTACATTTATTGTAAGAAAAAAAATCTCAATTTTTTGTGAGAAAAAATCTTCATTTTTGTGAGAAAAAATCTCCATTTTTGTGAGAAAAAATCTACATTTATTGTAAGAAAAAAAATATCTCAATTTTTTGTGAGAAAAATCTTCATTTTTGTGAGAAAAAAATCTTCAAAAAATCCCAATTTTTGAGAAAAAATCTACATTTTTTGTAAGGAAAAAATCTCAATTTTGCAAAAAAAAATCTCAATTTTTTTTGGAGGAAATCTTATTTTTTACGAGAAAAAAATCTCAACATTTTGTGAGAAAGAAATCTCAATTTTTTGAGAGAAAAAAATCGTCATTCTTTGTGAGAAAAAAAAAATTATTTTTGTGAGGAAAAATCCCAATTTTTTGTGAGGAAAAAAATCTCAACTTTTTGCGAGGAAAAAATCTCAACTTTTTGTGGGAGAAAATCAAAATTTTTTGTGAGAAAAAAATTTCAAATTTTTTGAGAGAAAATCTCATTTCTTTGCGAGAAAAAAATTTCAACATTTTGTGAGAAAGAAATCTTATTTTCTTGTGAGAAAAATCTCAATTTTTTGAGTAAAAAATTGTCTGAACTGTTGACTTTATTAAAAAAAATAAAAAATCACGTATTCCCCCTTTTTTTTGTTGAGAAATTAACCTTTAACTTTTAGAGATGATAATCAATTTTTATAAAAAGAAATCCCTGAATATTTTTGGAATAAAAATTTTTTTCAACTCTTTGTGCTATAAAAATAGGTTTTATGTTTCAAAAACAATTTTTTTTTTACGGAAAAAATCTCCAAAATATACAAAAACCTATCTAGAGTAAAAAATGTTTCTTGGGCCCTTAGGGAAAATCTAGGAACGGTGCAAGTACACTTTTTGCATCCTCTCTTGCCATTGTTGCCTAAAAACCTAAAATTTACGCATGTTGGAGACATTTTCAGTCCTCATTGCTGGAGCAAACTTCAAAAGATTCAGTCATTTTGGGTTTTCCCCAGAGCTCTTACAAAAAAAAGATCACTCCAAATTCGGACTACAAAGGCCAAAACACTCAGAAAACTCATCAGTGACTTCTACATAGGTTACTCCTCATACCAAATTTTGACCCCCCCCCCCTTAGGTTATTTGGTTTGGGTTGTAGTCCGATCAACCCATCAAAAAGGATTGAAACTATTTTTTCGTCATTCCTCACTTACTTGTCAGGTTGACTTTTGAAGACACCCTGCTCAAACGACCCCATCACCCTCTTCACCCCCGAAGAAGTTGAAAATCAGAGTATGAAACTGAATAAGCTATCCGAAAAGTGAATTTAACTTGACAACGATGCTTTCCAATCACAATATTGCTTTAAAGAAGAAAAAAAAATATGTACGTACATAAAGTCCCGAACTACCAATACGTAAAAAGTCGCAAAAAGTCAAAATAAACTCGGATCAGTAGAGGGTGGAGAAAAATTGAAATTCCGTTTCTCCGTACACTGGCGCAGATTGAAGTACAGAGTGACATTGACGAATATTATCTCGGCTTCAGCGGTGCGTTCACGTAAAATTCATTTATCGCGGCTCTTGCATTCTTGACACTTTTTTCTCCCCATTTGCGCCCGAGCTCTGGGTGTAAAATAAAAGAAAATGCGAGTGTGTGAAATTGTTATTTCGCACAATAGCTTATAATACGTGAGAACCGCATTAACCAAAGAAAAAAATGTTTATCCCGCTAAGATGGCGAAGAATTGGTCACGTGAACCCAATACGTGAACCGAGAAGCAAATACAGGAAGGAGAAAGTTGCACAGAGCAGGGGGCATTGCAATGATGGAAATTCTATCATTTCTGTCTTTAATGGCGCGGAACTGAAATTGTAGTACGTAGAAGAATGGCATGGCACAAGTTCTCGAGGGTGCATGCTGCATAGGTACTGTATGTAGGTTCATATTATGTACTGTAGGAAAAGGGCACCTCGTCGTAAAAGTTTCGTGTAAGGGCCAACACTCGTCGGTTGCGCGACCCCTGCTCCTACCCAAAGGTGCCCAACGTCTCTCGTTCCCTGTCTAGAAGCAATTAATTTCACAATATTATTATACGGTCTTATTTAGAAGTTTGATTTTTTTCCCCTTACCCGGACACTTTGAAACAAAACGAAATTATTAAAATATAATCGTCGTATTTACTTTTCAGGTAGCGTGGTTACGAGTAGACACGCAAACTATTCTTACCATTCATACTCACGTAATCACCAAGAACCACCGTATCGGAGTGAGCCAGAGTGATCACAGGGCTTGGTACTTGCATATAAAAGAGGTTCGCGAGTCGGATCGCGGAATGTATATGTGCCAAATTAACACAGATCCGATGAAGAGCCAGCAAGGACATCTAGATGTTGTTGGTGAGTGTTGCTTGTCATTATAGCCCTGTAAATTAAGAAAATGAAATTGAATATTGAATCACATGGGATTTTTTGATTTCAAAATGTGCCTTCAAGTGTCCTGATCAATCACCAAAAAATCCTCGAAACTCACTTTTTGTGATGCCCCCAAATGTGAACTCGAAGTGATCCAATAATTGTTTTTCGCTCTTAACTCTTCAAATATGCGTTTAAATGAAAAAATGGTCAAAATTAAAATTAAAGTAAACAAAATTTGCAACAAAAAAGATTCTCTTAATTTTTTTGAGAAGTGAACGGGTGGCGCAAAAATAAGCCTCGAAATTGTGAGAAATGGAACATATACCTTCAGTTTTTCACTCTGTATATTTTAACGCTTGTTTTTGTGTTAGGTACGTACTAGTTCATTTTTCAACAAAAATAAATATGACATTTTTTGTTGTAAATTTTATGAACTTTGATTTTAGTTATGACCATTTTTTTGATTTGGGGCACTGAGTAAGAGTTATTAAGTTTTGAAGAAGGGAAGGTTCACTTGCAATTTCATTTCCTTTTTTCAATTGTTTTTTCGCTCATAACTCTTCGAAGATGCGTTAAAATGAAAAAATGGTCATAATTAAAATTAAAGTACACAAAATTTGCAACAAAAAAGATTATCTTAATTTTTTTGAGAAGTGAACGGGTGACGCAAAAATAAGCCTCGGAAGTGTAATAAATAGAACAATACTACAATTTATTATCGTTAATCTGATTAAATAAAATTCTGTAAACATGATAGGAAGTAGGAGGGAGCTTTGCTCATTTTTTTTCGTCATCCAAGGTCTTTCATCTGAACGTACTTACATTTATAAATTATTTACAAAATTCAAACTTTCTTAGCAAAAACTAACCTTCTTTCTATTCGACGCGACATCTTTCTCAGTTATAGTCACAAATATTTAAGAACATTAATGCGAAAAATCCGATTTATATTCCTTCTTTTCGGGACGAATATTTATCATGGATCGGCAAACAGCTGAGAGAGTGGGCGGTGAGAAAAAAGAAGAAAAAATTAAAAAACGAATTTACTTGAACTGAGAACTTCGTCGGATGGATGGAAATTACTAAATTAGTTCGAACACGTCCATCGGTATAAGTCTAGGTTATACTTACTCCTTAATGAAAATTATTTTTTACTACGCAGCTTTTTCAAAAGACTCGTAAATATTTTTCAAATCATTCCGCGCAGATGATTTCCGGCTCGGTGTACTCTACGGTGCTCCCCCACCCTCCCCCACCATGCCACCTCACCAGCAAAAATTCCCTCTAACGTGTATTGAAAATATCACAGAAAAATAAGGAAACATTTCGTTAGGTTTTTATTCCGCCAGAATGATCGTCAAATCGTAATTTGTGTTTTTAAACACTAACCTCTCTACCCCCTTTCTTTATCTTTGTACGTTTACCTCGAACGTACAATTTTTTCTGATTTTTAATTTAAGTAATTAGTTATAAAGGTTCTGGTTAAAATTCATTTGGAAAAATTTGAAAATTCTGTCAGGCACTACTACTTTTCAAAATACTTAATGTTCAAGCCTATAAAATAAAAAAATTTGTGTACCTAATCTACGATATTTCAATTTTATGTTTCAAAGTAAAATTTAGAAACAGAGATTTTTAATTTGAGAAAAAAATTCAAACATTTTTGAAGAGATCCTTTAAGGAAGTTTTTGGCAAAAATCCTGAAAAAATAGTACTTCGGAGAGAAAAAAATAGGTGTACAGGGCTGCGTTCAGTTTGGGTTTGAAATGAGGTGCACCTTATTGCAAACCCAAACCATGAACGCAGCCCAAAATTTTTTTTAAATATATATTTTTAATTTTTGTTTTTATCTAATTTTTTCAAAATTTATTTAAATTAATTCTTCAATTTTTTTGTAGGTTTTAATTTTTTTTCAACTTTTGGTTTACGACAAAATTTTTAAATGTTTTCATCAGAATTTGACTCAGACTCTTCAATATTTTTCTTAGTATTCTCTCAAGATTGAACTTTCAAAACTTTTTTTTACAATTTACTTACAAAATTTCAGTGTTGAAATAAAATGTTAAAAAATCAAAATCGAAAGTAGGTAATTTTAGTTACTTATCTATTCTGTTTGAAAATTTTTGTTAAAAAACTGATTTTTAACAAAGAAGTATTCCCAAAAATTATGTTGAATTTATATTTTTAAAAACATTTTTGAAAAATATTTTTGTAATATTTTTTTTTAATTCATAAAATTTTAGTATTGAACGAGAATTTTTCAAAAGTTTTAAAAAATGAATTTTCGGCAATAAAATTTAAAGAAAGAAAATTATAAAAATCTAAAAACACAATATATTTTGAATCAAAAAAATCAAAAAATTTCAGTCATAGTTTAAATTTTTTAATGTTTTTGATAAACTTATATTTTTTCTCGGTTTTAAGGAGAGTAAGACGTGTTGATTTTTTTATTTAAAAAAAAAAACATAATTACTTATTGAGTCAATTTTGAAAAAAAGAACTGAAGAAGAAATTTGTACTTCTGAGAAAAAAATTTAAAATAAATCTGTGTAAACTATGATGGAAAAAGTTTCAAAATTTTTTTGAAAAGATTTCTTTTTCAATTTTTTTAAACTTTCTGAGGTATCTACCTACCATAAAAAATTCTAATTTTTCTCCAATATCGAGAGAAATAATTAAAAATAGTATTTTTTTTTACCCCAAAATAAGATGCAAAAATGATCAATAATTTTCAAAATTTTGAGATTTAAGAAAAGGGGGAAAAAAGTATTTTGTAGTTTTCTTCAAAACTCAATTTCTAGAAGTGTAAAATGTTTTCGATCAACAAAATTTCATTATCAAACAAAATTTTTAAAAATTCGCAAATAAATGAATTTTTTAAAATTTTAAGAAAAAATCACGAAAAATAGGTATCATTGAAGGTATTTGAAAAATTCCACGAACAAAAATTTAAATTATTTTTAAAAATTTAAAAATTATTTCTCAATTTTAAAAAAATAGTTGAAAGTAAAATCCGCTGTCAAAGAATTTCGAGAAAATAATTTTTAGCCTTGAGAAAGAAATTCAAAATGAATTTGGTTCAACTTTGAGTGTGACATGACATTTGAAAATTTGGGATAACTCGAGCTTTTAAGTTACCTGAAGCTATGCTCAGTGTAGCTTTTGCAAGCATTCGTGTTTTCCAATAGTCACTGTGTCATAATTCGCAATAATTGAAACATTATTTTAGAAAGTTGCTGTTGGTGTATCATTTTGTAAATTTTACCTTGAATTATGACATCAATTTTTGGTTTTTTGAGAAACGCTTTCTATACGACAAAGATAATTTTATATTTTGTATTTCGAATGAAAGCACTCGTTTCCAAACTTCCTCTGTTTCAAGGAGCATGCAAAATGCCAAATGCATTTTTACCTCTTCTATTCCTAATTTTTCTCCATACCATTTCATTTATTTATTTTTTTAAATAATTTTTTTCAAATATGCTTTTAATTATTATTTTTAATCAACAATGTTACACGCCCTAAACAAATTTATTTTAATTTTTACCAATTCTGGGTGTCAGAAATTGAAAAGTAGGTAATTATCATTCTTTACCTATTTATGACATGAATATTTGCTGAATGGGCAATTCCTGAAAATTCTGAAAACTAGGTAACTAACTTTATTATCATCTTAGAAGCAATTTAAATTTCACCCGTCAGCTTGTCTCGTAATCCAAAGGGTTAAGGAAAGAATTTTTAGAATTTTATTGAAAGATACCTATAATTATCTTTCCAAAATTGTTTTGAATTTATATTCCTTGTTGAGAAACTGCTTTTGTATTTTTCGTAAAAACTCAAGTTTTCGAGTTTTCGAGTTTTTTTTTTTTTTTTTTTTTTTTTTTGTGGTTGATAAAATTTCAGTTCTAAACAAAAATTGAAAAAGTGTTTGAAAATTAATTTTCAGCAATTTGAAGGAAAATAAATTATAAAAATCTCAAAACACAATATATTTTTGTAAAAAATAAATTTTAAAAAAAATTAAACATAAAATTATAAATTTTTTGTGATAAATTTCAAAACTGGTCAATTCTGAAACAATTTTGAAAAAATGGTTTTAAGGAAAAAATTGAAAATAAATCTGGGTAACGAAAAAAAAAAAAATGTTTTTAAGACACTTTAAAAAAAAAAAAAAAAAAAAAAAAGGTGACTAAAGTGATATTGAAAATATTCAAGTCTTAAAAAATACCTACTCCTAGTTTCAATTTCTCAAAAATAAAGAATCAAGGAACTAAATAAGTGGAAATGCAACAACTTAACGTTTAAATCAATTTGCAAATCTTTCGCGATATTTTCGCTACATCAGACGCGGCTTCGGTGCTCGCGATGCTGGAAATAGAAACCTATCCAATGTTCAAGTGGCTCGAATATCCTTTTCCTATACCACAGAGTGGTTCTGCGCTATGCTGGCGAATTGAAATGCATTTTAAACTCGACTAAATAGGTACGATATTTTTGCGAATTTGTATGCGAGAGTTTCTTCAAAGTGGTATACTCGATATACACTTTGAATTTTTTTCCCCCTAACCAGTGCTCGCGAATTTACATGCATTGCATAAATATTTATAAATATCGCAGCTATCGATATTTCAAATCGTTTGCTGTGCTTTTCCCCTCCCCCCGCCTACTACCCAAAGATGAGATAGGTACATTTAGAATTTTCTAGCGAATCGAGTCAGGTACTTAATAATTGACAGACTTTTTCTTTTCCTTTTTTTTTTAAGAAAAAGGAGCTGTACGTAGTTGGGTAATTTTATTTGAAATTATTAGTTTGCCTGCAGAATTTTTATCACGTTTTTGCAATTGGAATAAAAATTCAATTGCATGGGAACTTAATTATTGGCAAAAAGATCAACTTTTGAGATACCAGCCTGGTAAAAAAATATACCTACTCATTTTTATGAATTTTTTTTTCTCGTAAGTCAGTCGTCCATAAAAGGCATACCGAGGCTTGTTACCTTCTGGCTGAATTAATCCTCGAATAATGTTAGATTAAAATGATATAAAGTGGTTTTTTACCTGCATTAGGTCAAATATAGCTGTTTGGCCTGCTTAGAGATGTTTTGATGTAGCGAAATTCGTTCACGAGATGAACGTTTTGGTCATTAGCTAATTACCTACGTTTACCGTACACGATAATTCAGCCAAGTAAAAGATTTGTACAAATTGGCAGCAGTGCAAAGAGCGCAGTCCATCTTGTAAATAAAGCACATCATTCTAACGTTTTGAAAGATGTAACGATACGATGTAAATTTCCGATTTAAGGAGTAGGTAAAACGAAAAAAAAGAAGCGAGACGGCGAAAGCGAGAGGCAGAGAGAGACCATTTAACATCAACGTTTTACTTATGTTATTTACATTGAAAAGCTGCAAAACACTTTACAGTTGGTGAGCTTTTTCAGATCAAACGTCGGCATGCTGGAGTTTTTTTTAAGCCTTATTTTTTTGCTCGAGTCGTCTTTTTTTTTCATATTTTTTTTTAATGTACCTCGATGCTAAACACAAACACCGCATACCATACCCTGCTGGTAAACGTGTATGATGTAAAAAGAAGGCAAAAAGCACGCTCGAAATAGATCTAATTGAATTATTCTTTTTCGCTGTAGTAGTTAGGTACCTATTCGCTATATAATAAATCTCGTAGAAAACACTCTTTTGCAAATAGTTACATATTTATCTTTGAATTAAATACATTAATAATTTCGCTTTAACGAGAGATGATCTTCAAACATAACATGAAATGGCTGTTAATACGCGAATAGCGTCGGCTTATATACTTTGATCGTGGTATTCGTACTCGAGCCGAGTCGAGCTCTCGCCCTCGTTCGTCTTTCCAAGCGTGAACGTAATTTTAAATGATGAAATGCAGCTCGGATCTTTTATTTTTTTTCACCCCTGCCTTCCTTTCTTTCTCACTTGTTACGTGTAAGAAAAATTCCCATTGTGTTGGTGAAAAGGAGAGTGAAAGTGACGAATTGAATGAAACGACGGTGGAAGAGAAAGCATGCGGTGAATTTTATTTTTGATGTTTATTGAAAATTTTATTCGTTTTGCAGTCAATGATGGTTTAGTTCTTATGAAGGAAAAATGTTTACGACTAAAACATTTAATATTATTGTTACGAAAATCCCATCGTTTTCAACAGGTTAGTTCTTATCGACAGGTAGAGACATTTTTAAAAAATTTTCAATCAGTAAAAAGGTTTATTATTTAGGCAGTCGACTGAGTCGAAAAATTGTCTATAATCAATTGCAAAATTTATTGGAATTGAAAAAAAATTGCCAAAACTACTGGAATTGAACAAAAATTGATTAAATAGAATTTTCCCACTCATAAACTCAAATTTCCACAAAATTGATGAAATTTTTCTCAAAATTATTACTTGACGAAAAAATTGCCAAATCTGCTGAAATAGAAAAAAAAATGCCAAATCCGCTGGAATTGAACGAAAATTAATTAAATAAATTTTTTCGTCTCATGAATTCAAATTTTTACGAAATTGATGAAATTTTTCTCAAAATCATAATTTTAGAAGTCCTGAAGTTGTAGGGTTGAAAAAAACAAAAAATTGCAAAATCTGCTGGAATCGAAAAAAATTGATTATTGAAAAACATTAATTAACTTCAAACCTGGCTAACTTCAATATTGCACGAAAGCCAGAAATTTTTGAAAATTTCTGAAAATTCCAGCATAGTATTTTATTTATTTGTCAAAACTTGAAGGAAAATTTAAAAAAAATTATCTGATATGTTAGTAAGCTCATTTTGAAAAAATTCTTCTTTCATTCCTGAGAAATTTTCAAAAATTTTCAAATATTGAATGATTAAAAATTTTGACCATCGGAATCAATAAAAAAAAAAAATTTTGGAGAACAATTTTATATTTCTGGTAATTTGATGTGATACAAAATGCTCGAATCTCTCTTCTCGAAAATTGCTCTTTCGAAAATGAAGAATTTTTATTTTAACACATGAGAGGCCAATTTGAACAACCCAAAACAGTAATTAGGAAAATCTAACTAATTAAAGCTATTAATTTTTTTCAATTCTTCAGAGGCCATTTTGAAGTCTAATTCTTCACTTCTTAAAATTTTCAACAAAAAAAAAATCGAAAATCGAACTTTTGAAAGCTATGAAATTGCTTTGGTAATTTTCGCAAATTGTAAATTGTGCTACAAATTCACCTTTGACGTAATTATTTAAAAACATTTTTTTTTTCTCAATTGTGACATTTCTTTTTTTTGAATTTTTAGAATTTGTTTTTCAAATTGATATTTTTGATGCATTAAAAAAATTCATAACTTTCAAAAAATCTCCGAGCGGCACACTCGATCGATAATATCGGAAGATGTAACGTATCGATAAAAAATCGTTTAAAAATCTATAGATGTTCTCACGATATTATAAAGATTTATCGGTACAACTTCATAGGCAAAAAATCTAAAAACTATCGAATTCGATATTATTAAGATTTTATGACGATATTCGTCAACGATACTATCGACAAAGAATATTAAATTTATCGAATTCGATTTTCCACCGATTTTGTGCAGATATTTGAAACTGCATTATCGACAAAGAATATTAAATTTATCGAATTCGATTTTTTAACGATTTTGTAAAGATATTTAAAACTATATTATCGACAGATTATATGAAATTTCTCGACTTCGATATTTTACCGATTTTTTGACGACATTTGAAACTATATTATCGACAGATTATATTAAATTTATCGAATCCGATTTTTTACCGATTTTGTAAAGATATTTAAAACTTTATTATCGACACGTAATATGAAATTTCTCGATTTCGATTTTTTTGCGATTTTGTAACGATATTTGAAACTATATTATCGACAAATAATCTGAAATTTCTCGAATTCGATTTTTTAACGATTTTGTGAAAATATTTAAAACTTTATTATCGACACGTAATCTGAAATTTCTCGAATTCGATTTTTCAACGATTTTGAGGCGATATTTGAAACTACATTATCGACAAATAATCTGAAATTTGTCGAACGATTTTTCAACGATTTTGTGACGATATTTGAAATTATTTCCAAATTGGTGAAAATTCTTCTAAGTCCAACACGTCCGGAAGTACTAAACTGCCTATTATAAGCGTTTTATTGCTAATTCCTCAAGGATGAGGTATGGCATAGTGGTTAAGGAAGAGGATTACCATGCAGGAGGTAAATGGTTCAAGCCCCACGGGGTGCAGATTTTTTATAATTTTTTTGGACTTTTTCTGAAATGATCCTCTTACCGTAACATGAATAATGTGTTTAGGCATAGTTTAATGTATTAATTATGCTAATTAATGATTTTTAATTATAGAAAGAAGCTAGTAAAAGACAAAAAATCGGAATAAAAAATCGATAAAAAATCGACAGAATATCGAATTCTATAAAGTGTCGCGAAAGTTCCGCCTAAATCGTGAAATTATCTTTCGATATTATAGATATATTATCGATAAAATATCTTACTATAATCTCGAAATTTTTGCTAACTATAATTCGTCGATAATCTATCTATATATCGAAAGGTAATTTCACGATTTATGCGGAACTAACGCGACACTTTATCGAATTCGATATTCTGTCGATTTTTTATTTCGATAATTTGTCGAGTGTGCTGCTCGGGTCATTCCTTTTTGTTGAAAATTCCAAGAAATGAAGAATTGAACTTTAAAATGGTCTTTAAAGAATTTAAAAAACTTCTGGAATCGAATTTTTTAAAGCAAAAATTTTCTTCAATTATTTAAGGGCCATTTTGAAGTTCAATTTTTTATTTTTGGAATATTTTCAAAAAAATTTTTAAATAAACTTTTGAAAGCTATATTTAAAAAAATATATTATATCAATAATCAATTTGAAGCACAATTTTTAAATTGTAAAAATTTTTGAGACTTTTTTAAAAATTACGTTTTTGAGTGAAAAAAGTCTACTTGAGGTAAAATTTATCATTTTGTGAAAATTATACTAAAACAAGTGAGAAAATCTAACTGTATAAGCTATGAATTTTTTAAAAATCCTTCATGCATAGGCCATTTTGACTTCATTTCTTGAATTTTTGAAAAAAATTCGAAAATCGAAGTTTTGAATGTTATACCTATAGGTAGTTTTTTTTTTCATTTCATTGAAAGCCAAAATTTTTCAATTCTGAGCATTTTTTGAGAATTTTTTGAAAATTGGTATTTTTATTCCTCAATTCATTGAAGTAATAAAGAAAGAACCTTTTTTTTAATGAAAAAATTTTGTGTGTATTTTTTTTCAAGTTAAGAAATTCTCAACTTTTTGAATTAGGTAAAAAAAATCTCAATTTTGAAAAATAGAAAAATTTCAAAAAATTCTCTGTTTTTCTGCAATGGAAATATTTTTTAACTCCTCGCAACTTGAACTCGTTACTTGAAATTAAGTTGAGAGAAAAATAAAAAATTGGGTAGCATAGGTACTTCTCATGAAAAGGAACCAATTCAAAGGCGCCTAGAGACATGTTGCAGTATTGTAGACGAAATATTTTTGAAAAACGTAGGTATTATTAAAAATTTTAATTTTTTGAATAATGAATGTTTTCAATTTATTTGAATACCTTGAAAAAACATTAGGTATTGGTTTTTTATTTTTTTTAATTTATTTTTTTAAATAAAGTTTTTCAATTTTATTGAAAATAAATAATACCTAAAATTTTATTACAGATAAAATTTCTCATTTTTTTTTAAATAAAAATTTTTGAATTTTTTTTGGTAAAAAATTCTTATTCATTTATTTATTTTTTTTGAATACCTACCTAGATAAAGCAGTTTTCCATTAGGTACCAATTTTATATATTCATTTTTTTAAGTAACAAGTTTTTTAATTGTAGGTATTGGAAAGAAAAAAAATTCCTCAATATTATTCGAGGGAAAATTTTTCAATTTTTTTGAGAAGAAATTTCTTTTATGAGTATTTTTAGAAATTACCTAATATAAAAATTTCTCAAGTTTTTCTGAATAAAAAAATTTTTAATTTTTTTTTTTTTTTTTTTTGGTGAAAAAATTATTGATTTCTTTGAAATAAGAAACTCAATTTTTTGAATTGAAGAATGTTATAATTTTTTTTTCAATTGTCAAGTTTGTTTTGAAAAAACTTTTTCAATTTTTTTTAGAGTACTGAGTAGGTGAGCAATTTTTCATTTTTTTAGATCACTTGAAAACACTTATACCATTTTTGGATTTCTTTCGTTTTTTTGCCAAATAAAATTTCTTATTTTCTCTTAATTTTCCAAGTTTTTTTTTGAATAAAAAATTTATGACTGAGGAAAATGAAAAAAGAATTTCAACATGTACCTAAAGACCATACAGGTGTACCTAATTCTTTTGAAACAACATTCCCTTATCAATTTATTATCTACTATCCACATCTTAGTAGTATAGTACCTACTCTATTATCGAAACAGTATCGAATTATTACAGAAAAATACAATACCTACCTACCAGTTCAGCTTCGAACCATGAAATTCCCGAGGAAAATTATTTGATTAAAAGGGGGAAAATATCGTCACGACACGAGGAAAAATACATTCGGTACCTACTTGTCATATACGAGAGTATACAGTCTATAATACTCCGATATAATAAAACATTTAACCTCGAAGCCATGATTACGTAGGCATCGGTGGCGGCTAAGGAAAAAAAAATCACTACACCGTATCCTCGAAACAAAAGCCAAAGCTCTTGCCGAAGAAAACTTTTGAGAAACACGAAAAGGAGGAATGCGCTTATCCCCCAGACATGCAATACCTGCTTGGTTAATAATCCAGCAAGAAGCTGCTTCGAAATCGAAACAGGCACACAACAATGCGAGCAGTCGAGGTACATATCCCAAAGCTAAGAAATTTTCTATCAATTACGGTCGCCCAAAATATTACTCCATGTGGTATTGGCTGCGCCTCGCTCGCCTCGATGGCGGTAACTCCGGCCAAAAGTGGCTGGTTCGTCGAGCAAAAAACTTATTTAACTGTAATAATTCATTAAAAGCAGGCCGCGAAAACATAGCAGCTTAACGAGGTACTGCGAAGCTCTGGATAACCTCATCTAAGGGTAATTATCCGGCCATAAAGCGGCCAATAAATGCGACCGCGGTTTAATTAAAAAAAATAATACCTACATTGTCGTCCCGTGTACAATATGGTACCACGATCCTTCCCACCCTCTCGCCATTGCATAGATCTCTTTATAAGCAGGTGTTAAATGATGAGCTATAGCTCTCTGCTCCTTCTTTCTGTATTTTTATTTTTTATTTTTTTATTTTTTATAAACTACCGAAATCGCGACGGTGTAGTTTTCCAAGTATCTCTTTTTTTTACGACTTTTAATCGTAATGAAAAGTGAAATGACCGATGCTAAAATAGGTTATGGCTTTTCAAAAGCTATAAATAATTCGTCGAAGTGGCTCCCTTATATAATTAAACCATCTTTTATGACGGTGTTGTGCATAAGGTGTAAACAGGTCAATCGAAACACTATCATTTCATTCCAATAATTCTCTTTTGTTCTTCTACTACAATGATATTTTTCATCATTGACTTACAGAAAGAACGTATTTCTTGAATAAAATAATAGGTACCTATTTGAGTATTAGGTAGGTTTTAGATAATGTTTTGAAATTTTTCTGAAAATTTATTAGGATAAAATTTTTTTTAAAACTAATTAGTTTTGAAAAATAACACAATTTTGCATATTTTGGAAAATTGAACTTTTTAAGAAAATTATTATCCTATAATTTTTATGAAAATTTTATGTGTTCAAAAAATATTCTGAAAAAGCACATTGGTATTTTGACACTTGAAATTTTTTTGAAAATCAATTTTCAAAAATTTATTATGCCCCGAGCGGCACACTCGATCTATAATATCGGAAGATGTAACGTATCGATAAAAAATCGT
Organism: Balanococcus diminutus; assembly: GCA_959613365.1. Taxonomy (NCBI): domain Eukaryota; kingdom Metazoa; phylum Arthropoda; class Insecta; order Hemiptera; family Pseudococcidae; genus Balanococcus; species Balanococcus diminutus. The sequence goes on along the minus strand of OY390716.1, from coordinate 57,108,982 downwards.
TTGAAAATCTATAGATGTTCTCACGATATTATAAAGATTTATCGGTACAATTTCATAGGCAAAAAATCTAAAAACTATCGAATTCGATATTATTAAGATTTCCCGAGCAGCACACTCGACAAATTATCGAAATAAAAAATCGACAGAATATCGAATTCGATAAAGTGTCGCGTTAGTTCCGCATAAATCGTGAAATTATCTTTCGATATATCGACAGATCATCGATGAATTATAGTTGGCAAAATCCATCAACAGATAAACTTTCGATAAAATCGAACGATTTTTCTTTTAAAAATCTCAAGATTATAGTTAGATACTTCATCGATAACCTATCTATAAATCGAAAGATAATTACACGATTTATGCGGAACTAACGCGACACTTTATCGAATTCGATATTCTGTCGATTTTTTATTTCGATTTAGTTTCGATTTTCTATCGATTTTTTATTTCGATTTAATTTTGATATTCTATCGATTTTGTATTACGATTTTTTGTAGATTATCTAGTTTCGATATTCTATCGATTTTTTGTAGATAATTTAGCATATATGGGTATATGCGCGCGCACATTTTCAAGACCGGCTGGCGAGTTTGAAGTCGTAGTTCCGCTTAAGGCTGGCGAATTTCGTTCCAAATACAGCAGTTTCTACCAAAACAAGCGTCTGTTGCGAACATCGGAGTTCGTTCGCATAATACGAATTGGATTATAATATTCAAACATCATATGCAAAATTAGAGAAGAGGGAGGGGTCCAATTGAAATTTTTATAATAACTAAAATTATTTCTAGGACCTTAATTTACAACTTTTGTTTGAAAATTTTTTCAAATTGGCCCCTTTTTCCTCCGCTCCTCCAATTTTGAATAAGTATCAACGGAGTATTATGCAAAATTGGAGGAGAAGGAGAGGTCCAATTGAAAAAATTTTCAAACAAAAGTTGTAGCTTAAAGTTCTTAGAATAATTTTGGTCATTACAAAATTTTCGATTGGGCGCCTCCCTCCCGTTCAATTTTAAATACTAAGTATTCACATAGTAATCGTAGTATTGAACTTGGTAAAATTTTATTTAAGAACAACGATCTGGTTTCAAGTAAAATACCTAGTACCTAAACCAAAAAAACTAGATAACTTGTTTGAAAATTTTTTCAATTTTGATTTCGCATATTACTGTTACACGTAAGTAGGTAAATGCAAAATAATAGAGGCTAGAGATGAGGTCCAATTGAAAAAACATTTCAAACAAAAGTTGTAGAATAATATTCTGGATTTAATTTTGGTTATTATAAAAATTTCGATTTGGCCCTTTTTTCCCATCCAATTTTGAATATAAAGTAGGTATTTTTTGACTAGAAAAAAATCAATATAGTTTCAACAACTATCGTTACAAAATCGTTGAAATATCGAAGTCGATAAATTTCATATAATGTGTCGATAATATAGTTTTAAATATCGTCACAAAATCGTTGAAAAATCGAATTCGAGAAATTTCATATAATCTGTCGATAATACAGTTTTAAATATCTTTACAAAATCGGTAAAAAATCGGATTCGATAAATTTAATATAATATGTCAATAATATAGTTTCAAATGTCGTCAAAAAATCGGTAAAATATCGAAGTCGAGAAATTTCATATAATCTGTCGATAATATAGTTTTAAATATCTTTACAAAATCGTTAAAAAATCGAATTCGATAAATTTAATATTCTTTTTCGATAGTATAGTTTCAAATATCTTCACAAAATCGTTAACAAATCGAATTCGAGAAATTTCAGATTATTTGTCGATAATATAGTTGTAAATATCTGCATAAAATCGGTGGAAAATCGGATTCGAGAAATTTCAGATTATTTGTCGATAATATTGTTGTAAATATCTTCACAAAATCGTTAAAAAATCTAATTCGAGAAATTTCAGATTATGTGTCGATAATATAGTTTCAAATATCTTCACAAAATCGTTAAAAAATCGAATTCGAGAAATTTCAGATTACGTGTCGATAATATAGTTTCAAATATCGTCACAAAATCGTTGAAAAATCGAATTCGAGAAATTTCAGATTACGTGTCGATAATATAGTTTCAAATATCTTCACAAAATCGTTAAAAAATCGAATTCGAGAAATTTCAGATTATTTGTCGATAATATAGTTTCAAATATCTGCACAAAATCGGTGGAAAATCGGATTCGATAAATTTAATATTCTTTGTCGATAGTATCGTTGACGAATATCGTCCTAAAATCGTAATACTATCGAATTCGATAGTTTTTAGATTTTTTGCCTATAAAATCGTACAGGTAAATCTGTATCATATCGTGAGAACATCTTTAGATTTTTAAACGATTTTTTATCGATAAGTTTCAACTTTCGATATTATCGATCGAGTGTGCTGCTCGGGTTTATGACGATATTCGTCAACGAGACTATCGACAAATTATATTAAATTTATCGAATCCGATTTTTTAACGATTTTGTAAAGATATTTGAAACTAAATTATCGACACATAATATGCAATTTCTCGAATTCGATTTTCTAACGATTGCGTGAAGATATTTGAAACTATAATATCGACACGTAATATGAAATTTCTCGATTTCGATTTTTTAACGATTTTGTGACGATATTTAAAACTATATTATCGACACGTAATATGAAATTTCTCGATTTATATTTTTTTGCGATTTTGTGACGATATATAAAACTATATTATCGACAAATAATCTGAAATTTCTCGAATTCGATTTTTCAACGATTTTGTGACGATATTTGAAACTATATTATCAACACGTAATATGAAATTCCTCGAACTCGATTTTTCAACGATTTTGTGGCGATCTTTGAAACTATATTATCAACACGTAATATGAAATTCCTCGAACTCGATTTTTCAACGATTTTGTGGCGATCTTTGAAACTATATTATCGACAAATAATCTGAAATTTGTCGAACGATTTTTCAACGATTTTGTGACGTTATTTGAAATTATTTCCAAATTGGTGAACATTTTTCTAAGTCCAACACGTCTGGAAGTACTAAACTGTCTATTATAAGCGTTTTATTGCAAACATCTCAACGATAAGGTATGGCATAGTGGCTAAGGTAGAGGAATACCATGCAGGAGGTAGATAGTTCAAGCCCCACGGGTGGCAGATTTTTTATAATTTTTTTCGACTTTTTCTGAAATGATCCTCTTACCGTAACATGAATAATGTGTTTAGGCATAGTGTAATGTATTAATTATGCTAATTAATGATTTTTAATTATAGAAAAAAGCTAGTAAAAGACGAAAAATCGGAATAAAAAATCGATAAAAAATCGACAGAATATCGAATTCTATAAAATGTCGCAAAAGTTCCGCCTAAATCGTGAAATTATCTTTCGATATTATAGATAGATTATCGATAAAATATCTTACTATAATCTCGAAATTTTTATTAACTATGATTCGTCGATACTCTATCTATATATCGAAAGATAATTTCACGATTTAGGCGGAACTAACGCGACACTTTATCGAATTCGATATTCTGTCGATTTTTTATTTCGATAGTTTGTCGATTGTGCTGCTCGGGGTTAGAAAAATATTTTAATGGATTAGTTTTTTGACAACTCGTAAGTAATCCACCAAGCATCACAATTATTTTATTCAGATGACAAAACAAGAGTGCAGAAAAACTCAGACAACAACTAAATTGCTTTTGACGATTGAAAAAAATTTATCATTGGAAAGTTCGATTTTCGAAAAAATTTGAAAATTTTAATAAATAAAATACGAGTAAAATAAAGAATTTTATTTCAAAATGGTCAATTGGCCAACTAACAAAAATATTAAAAAAAAATCATAACTTTCAAAAGTTTAATTTTCGAAATGTTTTGAAAATTTTATGACATGAAAATTTATTTTTCAAAATAATCTCTGGAGATTTAAAAAAATTCTGCAGCTTTAAAAAAACTAAATTTTCGATTTTTTGTTGAAAATGTTAAAAAATGAAAAATTGTATGTACTTATTTTGAAATGTTTTACGAAGAATTTCAAAAATTTGCATAGTAGGTATGTGCTTTTACGATGACCAAAATGGAAAAAAACGACCCCAGAATCCGACCCCAAAATCCGACCCCATTGGGTTAGGTTAGGTTTGGATGACATAAAAAAACAGAAAAATTTCAATAAATTCGACTTTTTAGACATTATGTCAGACATTTTGAAACTTGTAAATTTTTTGAAATTTTATGACTTTTAGACATTTTATAGACATTTTGAAACTTGGAATTTTTCTTAGAAAGATGACTTTCAGACATTTTGTTAGACATTTTGAAACTTGTAAATTTTTTAAATTTTTATGATTTTCAGACATTTTATAGACATTTTGTCATTTTTAAAAAATTTATGACTTTTAGGCTTTTTGTCAGACATTCTTAATTTATTATTAGAATTTTTAGATTTTTAAATTTTCATGGAAATTAATATTCGTGACTTTTAGACATTTTGTCACAGAGTAAAAGCATATGCTATGTTTCATACTTTCAAACGTAGTGTGGAAATAGAGCCAACCAGGGGGGTCCAGGTCCGCGAAGCCCCCCCCTGGCGAGGCGCGAATCGCCGAGTTTTTTAGCATTGTATAATTATGCTTTTACGGAGACCAAAATGGAAAAAAACGACAGGAAAATCCGACTCCAAAATGCGACCCAAAAATGCGACAGTTTGGTTAGGTTAGGTTACATTAGGTTAGGTTTGGATGACATAAAAAAACAGAAAATTTTTTAATAAATTCGATTTTTTACACATTATGTCAGACATTTTGAAACTTGTAATTTTTTTTGAAATTTCATGACTTTTGGACATTTTCTAGACATTTTGTCAGACATTCTGAAACTTATAAATTTTTTTTAGAAATATTACTCAGACATTTTTTTAGACATTCTGAAACTTAGATTTTAAATAAATTTTATTACTTTTGGACATTTTGTCAGACATTTTGAAACTTGGAAACATTTTTAAACATTTTATGACTTTTAGGCTTTTTGTCATACATTCTGAAAAAATTGAAATTTTTTAGACTTTTAATTTTTTAAAATAAATTTTATGAATTTTGTTTCATTATACTTTTTAGATTTTTAAATTTCCATGGAAATTAATATTCGTAACTTTTAGACATTTTGTCACAGGGTTTATTAGAATTTTTGAATGAATTTTATATCATTTTTTGATGAATGTTAGACATTTTGTCCAGACATTCTTTTAAAATAAATTCTATGACTTTTTGACATTTTGTCAGACATTCTGAAACTTGAAAATTTTTTCATTTTTATTAGATTTCTTAGATTTTCATTTTATGTTTTATAAATTTTATGACTTAGACATTTTTTATTAGAAATTTTGATTTTAAAATTTCCATGGAAATTAATTTTGATGATTTTTAGACATTTTGTCACGGAGTAAAAGCATAATATACTATGTTTAATACTTTCAAACGTAGTGTGGAAGTAGAGCCAACAAGGGGGCCGCCCTGGCGAGGCGCGAAGCGCCGAGTTTTTTTTGTTTGAAATTTTTTAAAACAAATTTTTATGATGTAAAAAAATTATGAAACAATTATTTACTTGCAGATATCGAAAGTTAGATTTTCAATATTCTTTCGGCAATTTTCATAAAATATGATGAATGTTGATTTAAATTAACCTGTAATAAGTACATTAAAAAAATTCTCTATTCGCAACATTTCCGTTTTGGATGAATTTTTAAAAATTCTCAAGAGTCAATGAATTGTGTTTCAAATTGATCTTTGACGCATACAAAAAAAAAAAAAAAAATACAAAAATACAAAAGAAAAATTTCTATTTGAAAAAAATTGTTGTAGAATTATAAAAATTTTCTACTATTCAAAAACACCATTTTTGATTAATTTTCAGAATTAGAGAATTGTTCTCAAAAAGAACTATTCACAAAAAAATCATAACTTTCAAAAGTTCAATAGTTTTCAAAATTTTAAAGAAATGAAAAATTCTAGTTCAAAATATTATCCTTTGGAGAATTTTAAAAATTGTACCTATGCGTTTCAAAAGCTTGATTTTCAAAATTCACGTGATTTTCATAAATTTGAAAAGCTGTAGTTCAAAATAACCTTTGATGCATTGAAAAAAAATCATGTACTTTCAAAAGATTAATTTTAGAATAATTTTAAAAGTTAAGTACCTTTGACAGATTTTTAAAAATTCATAATTTTCAAAATTTCAATTTTTATTTTTTTATTATCATTTTTAAAAATTTTTAAAAATGAGAAATTGTATTTTAATATTAGGTACATTCGAGAAGTTGAATTTTGAAATAATTCTGAACGTTACCTTTGACAGATTTTTAAAAATTCATAATTTTCAAAATTCCGATTATTTAATTTTTTTTTATTATTATTATTATTTTTTTTTTTCAATATGAAGAAATGAGAAATAATACTTGTTTCAAAATTGGGTACATTCGAAAAAATTTAAAAATTTAATTATTTTTCAAATTTTAATTTGCGAATTTTTTTTCATAATTTCCACAAATGATAAAATATGGTTCAAACTGAACTTTAACGCATTAAAAAAAATACAATTTACTCTCAAAAAAACTATTTTCGAATAATTTTCAGAATTTAAAAATTGTTCTTCAAAATGATCGTTGATAAGTGTGAAAAAATAAATAAAAGTAGGGACAATTTTCGGAAATTTTCAAAAATGAAGAATTCTGATTCAAATTTCCCTTTGACGAATTACAAATTATTTTCCCTCCAAAGTACAATTTTCGAAAAATTTTCAAAAATTTTAACCGATTTTTGATAAACCTGTATTAAAAAATTATAAATCTAGAAAGTTCCTAAAATTCAAAATTTTTTTGAAAATTTTAAAAAATCAAAAATTTTATTTTGAATTGACCTCCAAAATTAAAAATGTTTTATACCTTTCAAGTTTCGAATTTTTTTTGTTGGTATTTTTCACTAATGATGAATTATTTTATATGTACTTACCTAGTTCAAATTGACCTTTGATGCATTAAAAAAAAAATTCACTCACGTGATAGAAATTTCAAAAAAAAAATCGGGAATCCAAAATTAATCTTCTAATTGACCTTTAATAAGTTTTGAAAAGTTCATAACTTTCAAAATTTTTTAGATAATTTTCAGAAATGATAAATTTCGCTTCAAAATTTTTCTTCGACGAATTAAAAAAATATATAGGTTAAAGCCCAACACAATAGATAAAATTCGCCTGAAAGTTTGCAAACATTTAAGCACCTCTCGCAGAGCTGCATGGTACGATGAAAAAAATTGGCCGAAAAATAAACGAAGAAAGTTATCAAACTCGTTATAATTTTTAAAAATCTCACTTTCAGGCCCAGCTCACAAAGAATTTCAACTTTAGCAATTTTTCTCATTTCCTTGGAAACAGAAAGCGAAAAAAAAATTGCTCAGTCGGAAATCGAATCACTCGAGGGGATTATTTATCGGATTTGAAAATCACGACGTTAAATTTCCATCTGCTTCCCCAACTCCTCCTCCTCATTATACTTCGTTTGATAAACCTAATTATAATTTCGCTTTTAATCCTCTCTGTTTCGGCCTCCCTCATCCCCTCCCTGCAGAGTACATATTTCTGATACACTCGAACCGTGAAACGACGAAAAGACGAAATCATAACGAGGAAAATCCATATTACGAGTATAGATAGAACGCACAGAGAGAACAGAGAATCGACTTAAAAGAGTCTAATTAAAAGTTATAATTCTTGGAAATTTTTCACCGTGTGCTTTTCTTTTCGCTGCTCGCCAAAACAAGCAAAAGAAATCGCAACGAGTTGGGCGAATGTGAATTTGAAATTTCCATCCATCACGGTTAATGAATCATAAACTTTTCGCCATCAATAATGAACACCTAAAAAGCACAACTGATTTAATATTTAATCTATTTTGTACCAGCACGATACTTTTGATATAGTAACCTTTCCAAACATTTATTTCCACGTTCCCCCCTTGCACCGGTAATAAACTTCGAAAATACTCGAAACTTTACTAAATTACTTATTTTCTGAGGATGAGTAGAGCAGAAATGGTATAACCGTGCCGAAATCATAAGCTTTTCGTGGGTATAAAAGTGAAAAAAAAAATAAGAAGAAAAAACGACAACGACAAAGACGACAACAGCAACAACCAAAAAAAAAAAAAAAAAAAACCGCAAACAGCACAAAAATACACTCACCGTACCTAACCTAACTAAACCTTCGCAAATATTTCCTCTTCCTTTAATACACTTTAACTTCTCTAAAACCAAACTCTTGTACTTTGTTGTTTTTGATATTAACTCGTCTAAATCTTTTTGATCGTTGGCTAATGGCTCGCTTAAGTGAGCTATGCCCTCGCTTCCTCGACCCACCAGCCAAATAACAAAGATACCTGCTATTTTTCATTTCCAACTTTTACGTATAGTACAAGTCTCGGTCTTTTTTCTTCTTATATACCCTTTGCCTCTTTCATGAAGTCCCAAAAAACGTACTACCTACTCTCGTAGGTAATATATTACGCCGAGGAATCTGCGAAACCTCTCTTAATAAAGTTTTTAATATCGACATATTTACGATAGATCGTTGCGCGTTGAAGGGGATGACGCAGGATATTTTCAGAGGGGGCGGTAGTGGGTGAAAGATAAAGGAACGAGGGCTATATTTGTTTATTTTTTTCATTTCGTATTCGGGTAGTTACCTTACCTACTAACGTAGTAGGATATAAGAATGGAGATTGGATAATATAAAAAATCATATAAGAGAGAATATTTCTTTTTATGCAAACAAATAGCTGAGAAAATGTTTACCATAAATGCAGTTTCGGCAAGAATGGAAGCTGAAACTTTTAATAAGTACTTAAAAAGTTGCCGTTTGGAGAGTACTTTAAGGTAAATACTTAAATACTTTCATATTTAGCCAAGTTTTAAATTTAATTTTATCAACCGGTAATACGTCTGAAAATGGTAGTTCCTTAAGACTATTCCACTTACGTTAATTTTATAACTTAAACAGCAAGAATGAGCAGAGAGTGAACGACGAGCGAGTAATTGTTCATAATCCTTTCTAAGTATTATACTTTTTAGTTTTACAAATAAACTATGCGCCAGCACTGCGAGCAGCTTCGTAAACGTCGACGTAGTCATCGAACCGTGTTGGATTTCCATACAGAAAAGAAAAAGTGAAAAACAATCGCGTGCATTCGATATTAGACCAAATAGGTCGCAGTGGAGGTCATTTGGTTCTTTTTCTTTGCAAACACCCTAATCATAAATTGAACAATAAAAAAAATGTCCAGGTATTTTTTTTCAAATTTGTTGACGGTCAATTTGAATGATGGTTTCTCCTTTCCCAAAATATTTATTTTAAAAATTTTGAAAATCAAAATCTTGAAAGTTGGAATTTTTAAAAAATTTTCAAAGGCCGGTTCTTAAGTCAGTAAGTACAATTTTTCATTTCTTTAAATTTTCAAAAAATTTCAAAAATTCAAGTAAGCTGCGAAACTTGAGTTTTAGTTTTTTTCTGATTTTTCCAAGATAATTTTGAAAAAGGAGATAATTTTTCAAGTCGGAAATTTTTTGAGAATTTTTCCAAAACTGCACTTTAAGAAAAATTAATGCGTCAAAGGGTCAATTTGAACCACTATTTTTCATTTCTGATTATTATCAAAATTTTTTGGAAATTACACGTTTTGAAAATTATGCTTTTTTCATTTTATATTTTTAATTTATTCGACAAAGGCTATTTTGGGGGGAAAAAATTTCAAATTGTAAAATCTTTTGAAATGTTTTTAAATACTGCACTTTTGGAAGTGCGAGTAATTTTTTTATCGCGTTGAAAATAATTTTAGTCATTATTTTTCACTCATCATGACTTGAAGCCTACAAAAAAAAAAAAAAATGAAAATCCATTTTTTGAAAGCAGAAAATTTTTTAAAATTCTTCGAAGGTAACTTTGAAAAACAATTTTTAATTTTTTAAAGCTTTAAAATTTTTTTGAAAATTGAACTTGTACGTGTTACATGATTTTTCTCCGATGATTCCAAAATTTTCACTTTTGAAAGTAAAAATTTTTTGAATGATGAGTCAGTAAGTACTTACTTTTGAAAATTTTATGAAATATTTTTTTACCTATTTTTCTAATTTGCCCAAGGGCAGTAATTTTTCAATTTTATCGTGAAATTTTTTGAGAATCTTTACAAACTGCACTCGAAAAAAATTCAGTGTTTCAAGGGTCAATTCGAACCACAATTTTTCATTTCTGAAAATTATCAAAAGAATTTTGGAAAATAAACTTTTTCATTTTTTTTTTTTTCATTTTATATTTCTAATTTATTCGACAAAGGCTATTCTGGAAAAAATTTTTCAAAACGTAAAAATTTTTGAAATGCTTTAAAAAACTGCACTTTTGTAAGAATTTTTTTTTTAGTGCATTGAAGATCAATTTGAGTCATAATTTTTCGCTTATGAAAACTTTCCAAAAAAATAATTGAAAATCCAACTTTTGAAAGTTGTAAATTTTTTAAAACTTTTCGGAGCAGGTAACTTTAAAAAACAATTTTTCATTTTGTAAAAATTTTCAAAAAATTTTGAAAACCAAACTTTTACAATAAGTTATGATTTTTCTCTAATGATTCCAAAATTTTCACTTCCAAAAGTAAGATTTTTTGAATAAGTCAACGAAATCAGATTGAATCATAATTTTTCATTTTTAAAAGTTATCGACGAATTTTGAAAATCGAACTTTTGAAAATTACGAAATATTTTTCTGATTTGTCCAAAGGGAAATTTTAGGTAACTTTTCAATTTTATTACCTATGAAATTTTTTGAAAAGTTTTCAAAAATTGTCCTTATACTTCTGAAAATAAATCGAAAGAATTTTGAAAATTTATCTTTTTAAAGTTATAAAAATTTTTATTCCTGACTCAATCCTTTTTTAATTGAATTTTGTCACACGTGCAAAAACTTATTTATAAGAAACAATTTTTTCTCAACAATTTTAAAAATTGAATTTTCTGAGAGCAAAGATTTGTATGCATTAACAACCTGTTTGAAGCACAAATATTTTCAAATTCTGAAATATTTTTGCATTGCATATTATTCGAAGATAACGATTCTCTTCAATGCCTCAGAGATACAAACGCTGTTGTTTACCTAATCAATGTAATTCAAATTAACATTTTTGGTGAAGGAAGGAAGGAATGAAGGGAGGGAGGGAGGGAGGGAGGGAGGAAAATGAAGAAGGTCGAATTTTCAATCAATGTTCCAAAGTGGATCGAGTTTTTCAAGCTTGAACCACCATTTTTTTAAAGCATTAAATTAAGTATACATTTTTAAAAATTTTTGAAATTTTGAATTTTTTGAATTCTCAATTTCAAAAAAAAGGTTTTTTTTTCACTATCAATTTTTTCCATTTTTTCAACTTTTATTTTTTAAACTTCTTTCATTTTTGTTTTATTTAAATTTTTTAAAATTAATTTTCTAACTTTTTAAATTTACTTCACTTTTAACCGTTTTTTAAATGAAGTAATAATGTACTTGGGTATCACAATTGTTTCAATATTTTGATTACTTTTTTATTACCTTCAATTTTTTCCAATTACTTACTTATACTTTTTGAACATCTATCGATTTTTGTATTTATCTTCAAAGTTTGGTGAAAATTCAAAATTTTATTATATTTAAATTTCAACTTTCGATAAAATTTTGTCGTTTTTAAAGTTTTATTCTATCTTCATTTTGGGGCATTTCAATGAATTGAATGAATGAATAAACGAAAGGGTGTTGAAGATTCTGCAAAAGTCCTGCTTATTGATTTTGGGATTTTGTTAAGACACTTTTGTTAAAAATGGAAGAAAAAAACTGGAAAAAAGTTTGAAATGTTTTTCTTTCTTTCTTTTTTTTCTACCCCCCCCCCCCCTAACAAAACTGACATTTTTCATGCCTTATAAATACGAAGCCCAAGAGAACGCATCTCAAGAATTGAGATCGAAAGTCACTGATGAGAAAACTATTGGTCATAAAATACTTATATGCGCTATTGTGATCATTTTGATTAAAAATGTATAATGTTTTGCATTTCTTGTGGTTCCCCCCCACCCCCAACTTAGGGGGACTAATCTATCATTTTTAGAAAAGAAATGCATTGCTTTCTCATTAAAATAGTTGGGAAATAGGATCCGCCAAAACGAATAATTTACAAAACCAATTATCATACAGAACGCCTTCAATTAACAAATTAGACTACCTATACAGCTCGAATGTAGAAAAGTGTGCGGTATAACCTCACGAGGCGTTGCGGAAATCGACAGTACACCCTGTATAAGGTGACGTGGAACGAATTCCGACATCCGGTCAGTGAAAAGGATGAGCGATAGGAAAAAATGTATAAAGAGGAGAGAACGGATCTCCAAGTTTGTAAAAATATGTCAACTGCATTCACGCTTAGCGAGCTTCAACATGAGCGACGATGTGGACGCGGGTGCTATGATTTATCGTATTTCAAAATGAAGCTCACTATCAGTGTATAGAGTCTTGTATGTACATACGGCGTCGATGAGGGGGTTGGGGGAGGCTCACCGTATCGTATACACACCCTTACAAAGTAAAAGTACACTAAATTAATATGCGTTTGCATACTTAAGTTGGTTTACTCTTGAAATTGAATCTGATTGAATATTCACAAAGACGTACGGTGGTATCTCACATGAAAGAGCCCCAGCATCGGCAACGAAACGTACACTAGCTCGGTTATACTGAGTATAACGTAGCTTTAAATTCAATTCGGATCCACTTAGCTTTGATTTCACGTTCATTTGCATGTTATTGTTGATGCTAGAATATTTTTGTCTTTTCGCCTCGCCTTGGTCTTCTCGATGGCACCGGCGATGTCGATGGCGATGGCAATGGCGAAGAAGCCGTTTACGTGTGAAAAGCCAACTCGAACCGGCAAAGCCACTCGAATTTGTAAAATGCTTTTCGTGTATTTTTTTTCTCCGCCACCATCGTCGACGCACCTTTCCAAAGTCGTTTAATTTAATCTACTCTCTATCTAGTGCTCGTGCCCACATTTAACGATTAATTCCGCCACCTACTCTGGCTTTATTTACCAACAGGTTGAAAGACGAGTGAACCCGTCACCGGGCCAATAATACTCCTCACCCTGGCACCTCCTTTGCCTTCCTTCCGCAAAAAAATTCCCTTCCACTCGAACGTACGCACTGTAACGATATTATATGAAATTTTACAACGTACTACAAATGTTGTACTATAAAATTTTACGACTGTTACGTCCAACAACGGTATATTGTGTTTTCCACCACCTCCCCTCCCAATCATCGTCAGCCCCGCATCGCTCGAAATCCATACCTTTGTGTGTTATACCTTAGGTACGGTTCTCTTGATATCGAAATGTCCTCCTAAAGTACGTCAATCGAATTTTTATGTTTCATTTTGCCGAACCGAATAAAGCTTAAAAAATACCGATGTTCTTATTTTCCTTTTCCTATACTTCTCCTTTTTATTTTTTCCTTTTTTTTTTATTTTTCGCCGAATATGAATATAAACATAATAAGCGAACAAGGGTTTAATAAAACTCATTTGTAAGCAAATGTGCAGTCAGTTTTGATGAGCATATTTGCATCCTAGCTCTTGTTTCGGTCTGGTACTCGACCTACATATTTGTCTTCATGGAGAGTGAAATTTACACGAATTGGGACAATTTCGAATAGAATAATATTTGGGTAGGATATTTTCACTTTTTTTTTGGTTGCCTGTGTAGGGGTCGTTGATACCCATGGAAGACCAATATTTTTTTTGAGGAAATGTATAAAATTGTAAATTTTGATGAATATTTAAAGATATAATCAAATTTTTGTTTTTATTTAAAATACTTACTTACATATTATAACCTCGTGAAATTTGAAATTTTTCAAACTAAATTTTGATGTATTTGAACGTTTGGCTTTTTTTGAATTTTTGTCAACTCGTCGCCTTCGATTGAGCTGAAATTTGGTTCGCCGAAAAAATTTGTCATCCAAAGCTCAGAACCAATTTTTTAGCTGTCGATGTTGATTTTTCGATTTTTAACGAATTTTTGAACATGGTAAAAATAATACATTTATTGGTAAGTAAATCAATTTTTTACAAAAATTGTACCTACCTAAATTTCGAGATAAAAATCTAAAATTAGAATCACACAAAAAAATCAAAAAATTTACAGTTGAAAAAACTGGAAAATTTTTATAGTCAAAAGGACTCGTTTTTTTGAAATTGGAAAACTAAAAAATTCAAAATTTCAAAAACTAGAAAAAATTGATAATAAGACAGTAGGTATTTCAAAAAAAAATGTTGGTTCAAATTTGAAAAAAATAAAATAAAATTAGAGCAGTTTGAAAACAGAGAATTTTGAACTTGAAAATATTGAAAAAAAAATCAAAAAGTCAAGAGATCGAAAATTTTTGAAATTTTGCTGAAATTTAAAAATGAAAGTTTTTCAAATTGAATGAATTAGGTTGATTTGAAATTTATTTAAACTCAAAACGATAAATGAATTTAAATCAAATAATGAGAAACATTGAAGAAACATTGAAGAAACTTTTTCAATTGGGAAACAACTGAAGATTTTAATTACCTAAGGGTAGGTATTTTAGAAAAAATTGGGAAAAATAAAAATTTAATAATAATTTTAATCAAAAAATTATACAATTTTTTTTTCAAAAACATAAAATAAAGTATTTTGAAAATAAAAGATTAATTAAGTGTAGGAAATTTTAAAAAATCAATATTCAAAAAATCAACATAATTATGGAAATGCCTTTAATGCATAGAAATACCTTATTCTGTTAAAGTTTTTACAATGTTGAAAAGTAAAAACCTAACAAAATTAATCTATAAAAATGTTAGTGCATTGAAAAATTCTACCTAATTATTATAGTTTTTGTTAAATTTTGACATTTCAACAAATTTTTAGGTTTCCCAATTTTTTACAAGTTATTGTTATATTTTTTCATTTTTTTAAAAAAAAGTTATCAAATTTGGAAATTTCAGAAAATTTTGACGTTATCTTATTTTTTTTAGAATTTTTGAAACTATACTTAAAAATTTGTTATATAATCTTTGAAAATCTGCCTAAGTATAAGTAGGTATCAAAAATTCAATAAATTTGAGAATCAAAATTCAATTTTCATCCAAATTTTTACTTTTTATAAAATTTTTAGAATCAGGCACTTGGCCAAATTTTGAAAAAGCACAACTCTTGAATAATAAATTCATAAATTACGCAGATTTTGCATTTTCTCTAAATTTTAAAGAGGTATCATTATAATTTTTTTTGTAGAGTTTTGAAACTAGAAAATAAAAATATATCACGTCCTTAAAATCGATCTATAAAAAATGTAGACTCGAGTTCTAATAATTTAAAAGTGATTAAAATTTTATTCCATTTTTTGTCAAATTTTTGAAATTTTACCAAATTTAATTAGAATTTTTACTTTTTCTTTTTTTTTCTTTCAAATTTTGGATTTATTATAATTTTGTATGTATGTTGAAAATTCATTCAAGTATCAAAAATTTATTATATTTAAAAATGACTAAAAACAAATTGTTGACATTATTTTAAAATCGAGCAAAATTTTCTAAAATTGATCCAACTTCAAAAATTCATGTAGGTATCAAAAATTTATTACTTAAGTAAATAAATTTAAAAATGTTCAAAATAATTCAAATTTTTGTTAAATTTTGAAATGGTGTCAATTTTTTTAGATTTTATCAACTTTTAAAAATTGATCAATTTCAAAAACTTATCATAACTCAAAAATTAGCCACTTATTAATTTTCACCAAATTTTGTAAAGATGTGATAACTGATAAGTATTTAAGTAAGTTGATTTTTTAAAAAACTGTTTATCTTTAAAAATTTACCAATCTTTCAAAAATTAATTCGATTTTTAATTTTCACCAAATTTATTTTTGTGAAGTGGGTGAATTGAAAATTTTATTACAGGGGAACATTGGCTACTCGTCAACTCTGATTGAGCTGAAATTTAGCTCATTGAAAGAACGTGTCAATGAGACTTCAGAACCAAATTTTGAGCTGTCGAGATTGAATTTTCGATTTTTGACGAATTTTTAAAATTGACGAAAATTGTCTGTTGGTAAATCAATTTTTTACAAACTTGTGAATTTTCAAGATAAATTTCTAAAAATTTGCTTAGGTATAAACTAAATTTTAAAAAAAAAACACTAAATTCTTTAATTTTGGTCAAAATTTGAACAAAAAATTTGAAATTTTGTTTTCTTGAACTTTAAAAAAAATTTCTTCAAAATTTATGATTCGACGAATTGAAGAAAATTCAATTAGGCACCTTTAAAAAAAAAACAAAAAAAAAAAATCACCATATTAATTTCAAAATCGTGCAAAATTATAGAAACATCATGAATTTTTGAGCTTTGCCTTAATTTTTAAAAATTTATCATTGGAAATTTTGATTTTCCGATTTTTTTCCCTAATCTGCCAAAGTTGTAAGTATTTTTTAAAAATAAATTTTTATTTGGAAATTTTTTGATATCTAGTTTTAATTGCGAGATATGGGGCAAAATACCCCCTCCTCTTCCCTATTCATCCTTAATTTGTTTCTTTCTCACTTCGTCAAATCTATGCTACGAGTGTATTGAAATAATTATTAATATCAAGTACTAGGTATTTTTAAACGAAAGAAAATTTCAATTTTGAGCATCGAATAAATTGCTTAATTCGTCCATCGAAGGCGATTTGTCACCGTTCAATATCGTCATTCGGACGTGACTCAAGCTTAGGCCGTTCTTTGACATCATATAAATGTACGTAGGTAGGGCTTCATGTGGTGGTACGTAGATGATAAAAAATGCAGTAGGTAGTCGAGAAACGTGGGAGGAATTTTTGCGTACAAAGTTGGCTTTTGGGGTTGTTTTTGAAGTGCTATACGTACCAGGAAGTCTGTTAATTAATCTGGAGGATTTGATGGGCGCATTCAACAGCTTAAGTGGCGCCCTTTAAGTTAAAGGATACGTATTACGTACATATAGATACTATAATATGTAATTTTTACAGAGGGTTGCGTGCTTGGTCGAGTTGACGTATATTATGTACAATTTTTTTTTATCGTCATTTTTATGCATGTATGCTTCGAATACATTTTTTTTTCGCTTCATATTGTATATGGATATGTGTGTCTAACTCGTGATTTCTTTTTTTTTTCTGTTCACTGTACAGTTCCGCCGGACATTTTGGATTATCCAACCAGCGCCGATATGGTGGTACGAGAGGGAAGTAATGTATCGTTGAGATGCGCCGCTTCGGGTTCGCCAATGCCGAATATTACGTGGAAGAGAGAAAACGGCGAGATTATTCCTCTAGGGAATGGCGTTGAAGGTGAGTTTATTATAATAAGAACTAACCGTTTTATAAATAAAGGTCGACTTTATAATTCCTTATGGTATAATAAAGACCCTTTTAACTATACATACATTTCCTACGTTACTAATAGTTTGTTATTGCGAGCATTATTACGCTTCGGTTGGCGCCTTTTCTCTTCGCTCTCCTCTGGCTGTTTCTCTCTAGTACAAGTATACGATGCTGATCAAAGAGCACCTCTACCTACCTATAGTTTGCAAACGAGACTCGGTTCAATGTGTCCCGGTTTGTTTGGTTGTATGTTTTGGGCGAAGGCGAATTTTAAACATTATCCAACGTGAATCTTTATCGATTTATCGAAACCATAGCGTAGGTACCTTTGTCTATTGGTGTGTGCTGGAGAACTTCTTATTTACACGTGTAACGAGGCGAGAGGAAGGATACCCTGCCGGTTTAGATGGGTAATTCGGCCTTGACTCTATTTTTCTATAACTAACTATCGTGATTAAGAAACCTACGAGAAAATTGGGAGACATTTTTCATCTCCTACGCGTCTCTCCCACACCCATATAAAAATTTTCATGACATTTCTCGAAAAGTATTGAAATTTTCCCATTGAAATATTTTCGTTTAAAAAATATGCTGAAAAATTATTATTATTTTTTGAAAAAAAAACTCTAAATTGTTTTTGAGAATCTAACATTTTTTTTTTTTTTGAAAATTTCCATTTGTAATCTTGAAAAATGATCATATTTCTCAAGAAGCATTTTTAAAAAAATTATTTTCAAAAAATGTTTCTCCAATTTTTTTTAAAAATTATCCACCCACTAAATTTCCTAATAAAAATTTAAATATTAGAAAAATACCAGGAAAAAATATAATTTTGTAAATTAAATAGGTATTAAAATGTTTTTTATGCGGGTAAAATTTCTTTCAAAAATTCGTGAAAACACTTGAAATATCGACTTAAAATAGTTACATTTTTTTGAATCTCAAAAAACAAAATTCCAATAAAAAAAAATTTTAAAAAAAGTTTACAAAAATCCCATCCATAAATAATTATTGTAAAAAAATTACATTGAGAATTCCCTCCAAAAAATCTTTATAAAATTTTTCGATAAAATTTTAATTTTCTCATTAAGTAAAATTTTTTAAAATAAATAATATCATCGCAATCTGTTGAAAAATTCTTCCATTAAAAAAATTCTCAAAATTTTCTTACCTCTGGTAAGTATTCTTCTTCATTTTTTTTTTTTTTTTTTTTGAAAATTTATTTTGAAAATTTTGGAAAACGTTCTCGAAAGTACATATATTTAAAAAATCTTTTTAAAAATGAAACTTCGTCAGAGAAAACAATTTTTTCAAAAAAATTCTCCGAAAAATTTTTCATCAAAATTCCTGATAAGAATTGAAATTTTCTGATTTAAAAAAATCATTCGCAAATAAAAACCACTAAAAAAATCACTATAAAATTGTTTTCGGCAACTTTTGAAAAGAAATCCTCTTGACCATTGCTGGAAAAAAATTTCATTACAATTATTTGAAAAAACTCGATATTTCTTTGAAAAAATCATCTAGACAATTTTTGAACTTTGGTAAATTCATTCCAATTAACAATTTTTTAAAAAACCCAAAAAATCTAGCAATTCAAAAAAAATTCTCTTGGAAATTTTTGAAAAAATTTTGGTACTTGAAAAATTCCTCTGGGCAATTTTTAAGAATGTGAAGTTTCAGTCATTTTTTACAAAAAATTTTCTTGGCGATTCTTGGAAAAATTTTTCATTTTGAATAAATCTTCTCATTAACTTTTTAATGATTTCCTTTTAACAACTTTTGATAGACTATTCTTTCCAATAAATTTTAAAAAGAAATCCATTGCAATTACTCAAGAAGTGTCCATTGACAATTTTTGAAAAACTCTCTTCTTGACAACTTTTGGAAAAAAAAATCTCTTTACAATTTTTCAAAGGACTCATCATTATAATTTTTGAAAAAAATTTCCTTTTCAACTTATCAAGGCTTTCATATTACGACAATTTGTGAAAAATAATTTTAACAATTTTTGAAAGATTTTTCTTTTCAACAAATTAAAAAAAAATCTTACCAGCAATTTTTGAAAAAAACAACTTTTTTCTGTTATCTCATGAAATAAAATTCTTTGACAATATTTTTTTTTTAATTTCTAACGACTTCTCAAAAAGTCACTCCTGATGATTCTTGAACTTTGAAAGAATTCTTTTCTACAATTTCAGAAAAAAAAAAATTCAAAAATTTTTGAAAAAAGTTTTTTTCAACAATTACTTTGAATTGGAAAAAATTCTTTTCGACGATTCTTGAAAGTTTTTACCTTGTCAATTATTTCTGAAAAAAATCCTGTTGGCGATTTTTAAAAAAATTACCCTGACAATTTTTCGAAGAATTCATCATTATAATTTTTTAAAAATTCGTCATATCGATTTTTCAAAAAATTTCTCTGATCACAATTCTCAAACGAATATTTTTCTTAACAGAAAAAATTCTTCTTGGTAGTTCCTGGAGGAAAATATTCTTTAAGTGGAGAACAAATTTTTCTAAAAAAATTATTCTGAAAAAAATTCTTGAAGAAGAAGTTGTCAAAAAAATTAAATTCAAGCAAATTTTCTTACACAAATGAAATATTGTCTTATTATCTACACAATGTGAAGGGGAAAAAATGTTAAAAAATAAGAATTGTTCTCTGAAAAAAAAAAAAAAAAAATGACTGAAAAAATTATTTTCACAAATCTATTAAATTATTTTTTTTCGAAGTTACAAAAAATAACCGTTTTAGAAAGTCCTTCTTTTTGAATTTTTTTAAAAACAGATTTATAAGTATCTACATTCAATAAAAATTTTGTTAAAATAATTAATGGATTTTAAAGAAAATTTTCTTGAAAAATGTATTTTTATACTCAAGGTTTTAATTTTTTTTCATGTTTCACAAGATTTTATAGTTTTAAAAATCTC
Organism: Balanococcus diminutus; assembly: GCA_959613365.1. Classification (NCBI taxonomy): domain Eukaryota; kingdom Metazoa; phylum Arthropoda; class Insecta; order Hemiptera; family Pseudococcidae; genus Balanococcus; species Balanococcus diminutus. The sequence continues at coordinate 57,088,575 of OY390716.1, read as the reverse complement.
ATTCATAAGAAAATTTTCTATAAAAAATTATTTCAAAAATCTCAAAAAAAAATCCTTCTCTAGGTATAGGTATATTAGGGTGGAGCAAAAAAAAAAAACATACCTGGGATTTCGATCAAACTCGCAGAGATGGTTTACTTTGAGTTGAGAACTTCCCCAAAAAAATTTGAGCCCCCTACCTCTCAGGGGAGCGGAGCTAGGGGCTCTCAAAGTAGGGTCACTTTTGAAAAAAACGCGGTTTTTCGCTATTTTCGGGTAGTTCCAATCGAGTTACTCCCCCCCCCCCCCCCCAACCGCACCCCTCTGAAAAAGTGCAGTTTGAGTATCTACACATCCCTGGACCATCGATTTTGAAATTCGATACCACTTTTGACCCCCAACCAGGGCTTGAAAAGTTGCAGATCGCTAAAAAATTGATAATTTTGAATTACAAAAAATGGAAATAACATCTGCTTGGTACCAAAACTGGACTCAAATGGCTCCTATTGATGCAAAAAAAATATTTCGATAGAAAAAGTTGAAAAAATTTCATAGCATGGCTGCCAACTTTCGATTTTCATAAAACATCAAAATTTCCCCCTTTTTTTGTTAAAAAAATTGATGTTTTATGAAAATCGAAAGTTAGCAGCCCTGCTATGAAATTTTTTCAACTTTTTCTATCGAAATATTTTTTTTGCATCAATAGGAGCCATTTGAGTCCAGTTTTGGTACCAAGCAGATGTTATTTCCATTTTTTGTAATTCAAAATTATCAATTTTTTAGCGATCTGCAACTTTTCAAGCCCTGGTTGGGGGACAAAAGTGGTATCGAATTTCAAAATCGATGGTCCAGGGATGTGTAGATACTCAAACTGCACTTTTTCAGAGGGGTGCGGTGGGGGGGGGGGGGGGGGGTAACTCGATTGGAACTACCCGAAAAACCGCGTTTTTTTCAAAAGTGACCCTACTTTGAGAGCCCCTAGCTCCGCTCCCCCGAGAGGTAGGGGGCTCAAATTTTTTTTGGGAAGTTCTCAACTCAAAGTAAACCATCTCTGCGAGTTTGATCGAAATCCGAGGTATGTTTTTTTTTTTTTGCTCCACCCTAAGGTATATTTGCATGTATTTAAAATAATGAAAGCATTTTTTTGAAATAAAAAAAATTATGGTAAAATCTATTTAAATTCTTGAATTTTTTTTTTGATTTTTTTTAAATCTCGTATTTTTTCTCAAATTTGCTTCTTAGAAAATTTCCCTTTAAAATATTGAGAACAATTTTCAAAAAAAAAATATCTCTGCGTACTTTTCAAGGGAAAAATTACCTTTTTTATCTTCACAGAAGTCATCTTTATCGAAAATTCATCAATTGCAAAATGATCGGCAAAGTCGTGTCTGTTACACGTCATCCTTTGTTCAAAAAAAAAAAAAAAAAAAAAACATGTGCCTAGGTACCTCTTTCTCTCTGCCCTGGCCCGTCAAAACCACTTTACTCGCGTCAATTCAATAATTTGCCAAAAGTAAAGCAGACAGCTAACCTTTTAAGTGTCGAGAAATTGGAACAGGGGCTTGAAACGCAACATGACCATCATGATAATCCGAAATTTTTCTAGTTTTACATTTTTATAATACATAAGGACTTCCTAGCTTACGTTAGAGATTCCGATATATTTTTTTTTCCATCGCCTAAAAGAGTAGTACACTGCCATAGCAGCTCGGACGCTGTCAGTTATTATTTTATACGTCTATTTTTATTTTACGCTGTATACTATTGTAACTTGTAAGTTACATATGCTCATCCCTATCTCGCTCGAGTCGAGTATATGTGTGTGAGGCTGTGAGCCTATATATGAGAGCGTCATCGCAGCCAACGACTCCTATATCTATATATTAATATGCCGTATGCGAAACTTCCTGCACACACTGACCAGGCTGGAAATGCTTACGCGACCCTTTCTTCCATGCCTGACTATATGGCTGTCCGCCCGTGCGCTCCGATGCCCTACCCTCGCATCCGCACCGAACTCATTTATTTTCCACGAGAGCTTTACCTCTAATCTACCCCTCACTCTCGTAAATGCAAACTCTTTTAAATAAAGTATAAAGAGATTTTTAATTTTTATGTAGAATACATAACGTTCATAAATCTTTTTATTTCCTGCCCTTTTTCTTGTTATGTGTACGATTTTTTCCTACTCTGGGGCTGCTTTTGCTTTCGTTTTTTTGCGTTTTTTGCGTTTTTTTTGCTTTTTTGAAAATTTATCCTGCATGCGAGCTTTTAGGTATTGTACGATTCGTTCGCACTGCACGATGCTGTATTTTTGATTGAATTTTTTTTTGCCTCTCTCTCTCTCCATTTACGTATTACCAAAATAAGGGTTGCTTAGAGCTTTTTTTTTTTTTTTTTTTTTTTTTTTTTTTTGTACAAATTCGAGTCAAAGACCAGGGAGTCAAGAGAGAGTTAATTAGTATAGTCGTACAGGAGCTGGTAGAAATGCCGACAATGCGTATTATAAGTCAATTCGAGAGTAAAATGATAGCATTATATTTTATACTTACAGAATGTTATGATCTTTTTCATCTTATGTTCAGCATTGAGCAACCATTTTTTAATGCTTTCTTGAAATTGGCGATAAAAGAAACAATTGAAGTAAAATTTGGGTAAAAGGGATTTAAATTAGTCTATTTTAAGATATTTTTTTGACGAAAAATCGCATTTCAACTCGAAAGGGACAAGGAAAAAAATCGTTGGATATAAAATATAAAGAGGACTTCACCACCCCCCCCCCTAAAAAAAAATTAAAAATTTCTGCAAAATTTCACACACTTTGAAAAAAAATTGCCGCAGTCTTATCTAAATTTTAAAAGAAATTTCAAAAATAAATAAATTTTTATAGCAAACAGAAAAATTCTCTTTAAAAAAAATGGAAAAATTAATGTTGAAAAAAATTATCAAAAATGAAGAATTTGCATATAATTTTTTCAACTATAATTTTTCCATTTTTTGTAGAGAATTTTTCATGTGTGCAAAAATGATTCTATCCAAGAATGGATATAATAGAAAAATTATGAATTTTTGGGTCATAATCTCTCAGAATGGACTCGATTATTGAGAATTTTTTCAAAGAAATTCAATTTTATAAAAAATGTGTGTTTCGCCATGTAATAAGTACCTACATTGCAAAAATGAATTTTTCCAAAAATGGATATAATTGAAAAATTGAGAATTTGTTGGTCGTAATCTCTCAGAATGGACCCGATTATTGAGAAAAAAATGTTGGACAATTTTTTTCAAAGAAATTCAATTTTAAGAAAAATATGCAATTCGACATGTAATAAGTACTTACCACTGGTACTTATTACATTGCAAGAATGATTTTATCCAAAAATGGAAATTAATTGAAAAATTAAGAATTTTTTGGTCATAATCTCTCAGAATGGACCCGAATATTAAGAAAAAAATTTTTGGCAATTTTTTCAAAGAAATTCAATTTTAAGAAAAATGTTGACACCTTAATTCTCAAACGTTGTATCTACATTTCGAAAATTCGTTTTTGGGACAAACTTGAATTACATTTTTTTCTTCAACCATTGGATACACTACAGTTTATGTTTCTTGAGGGGGACCTCATTCTATCTATCTTTTGATTAAGCTATGGTAAATCGCAGTGTGTTCAACGGTTCGAGAAAAAAATGTAATTCAAGTTTGCCCCAAACAAAAGTTTTTGAAATGTAGATACAACGTTTGAGAATTAAGGTGTCGATGTGTGATTCGCCATTGTAATTGTTTTACATGAAAAATTTTCTCACTTTCTATGTAATAAAAAAATAGCAATTTTAAAATTAATTTTTTCTTAATTTTTTGGAGTAAAAATTAAAGATAATTTGTTGAGATCAAAATCTTTCAATTTGTAAACAGGTTTTTTTTAAATTTATTTTCTGAGAAAGGAATTTTCATTTTTAGAGAAAACCCCTCAATTTTTGTCTCATTTTTATTAAGATTTTTTAAAAAATCTTTAAGTTCTTTGAAGCAGGTAGAAATATTCTTCGGCTAATTTTAGATGAGAAAATTTTGTCATTTCTTTTGAGGGGGAATTTCGAATATCCTTGAGTCACAAATATCTCAAATTTTTGGAGTCAGAATGAAAAAACGTCTATAAAATTTTTCATTTTCAATATAATATCCCAACTTTTGGAAAAAATCTCTGTTTTTTAAAAAATATTTCTGAAATTCATATGAGGAAAATAAAAGTTTTTTGCAAAAAAAAAATTATAACATTTTTCTTCGAGTAAAACATAAGTTAACTCGTTTTTTTATAAATAAACGAAAATTCTTAATTTTTTCAGCTCAATTTTTTCCAAATTTCTTCCGGAGAAAAGATCTTCTCAATTTGTTGAGAGCAGAAATTCGAGTTGAAACAAAAATGAAAAGTTTTCCATTTTTTGGAATACTGTTTTTCTTAATTTTTGGCGTAAGCATTTTTTTTTTTTTTTTTTACAAATCCCCAAATCTTTTTAGGGGAAATAATTTCCTTTTTTTTTTTTTTTTTTGCATAAAGAAGTCTTAATTTTTCATGAGTAAGCGTTTGGAATTTTTCAATATTTTCGGAGTAAAACAATTTTTCAATTTCTTTTGGAGAAAAAAATTCTTTCAATTTTTCGAGAATACGTAAAATAATTTCTTAATTTATTTTACTTGGAATAACTTTTTTTCTTAAATATTTTAAAGTGAAGGTTTTTTTGCGATCTTTTAATTTTGGCACAGAATTTTTTTTAGGAAAGAAACTTCTAAAAAATATATTTTTTCAAAATTTTTGAAGATCTTTTTGGAGAAAAATGCCTAGTGATAAAAATTCTTGAATTTTTTTTGAAGAAAGGATCTAAATTTTGATAAGGTGATTTTTTTTTATCTAATAATCTTTCAATTTTTATGAAGAAAAAAATCTCTTTTTTTAGGGAGAATTTTTTTATTTTGAAAATACAACTTGTTCGAAAAATTATTTTCATGAACATTTTGTGTGTCTTAATTTTGGTTCGCCAAAAATAGGGAGCCTTCGAAATTCCCCGAGTAAAATATGCGGGAGCAGTGGAGCACGCAGTCACTCCTCTCAAAGTTTGAAAAATTCATGCGAGCAGATATTTTTAAAACATTCATGGAGTAATTTTCATTGTGAGATTTCAAGATCTGTGGGAGGGGGCACAACGCCCCAAAATATGGGTTCAGATTCAAAAAACTCTATAAAAAACGTGTAGCAGGTCGATCCTTACATTTCTTCAAGCCCCTCACATGCCTCAAATTTTGGAGAAAAATTGACGAAATCAAAAAAAAAATTGTGACATACTTATGGTTCGTTATGTTTTTTTTTATAGTGCTGAATTCGAATATTCACTTACATTTTGAATTGAGATCTCCTAAAATCTCCTGATGGGCCCCTTTCAAGACTTAAGGGCTCAGCCGAGGCTTTGGATAACCTCAATTTGAAAAGTAAGTGAATATTCGCAATTTTGCATTCAGTATTGCCAAAAACATAACAAACACATATGTCACCACACCATTCTATGTACTTACTTTGTGAATTTTTTTTTCGAAATTCCAAGGCTTATGAAGGCCTTTGAGAGGGTCCTATTAAAGAATTGAGGCGATTTTTTTGATTAAATTATTTTTTTTTATTTACTTTTTTTTTAAATCAAAAAATCCAGAATAGCTAAAGAAAAAGTCTAAAATACAAGATTAAAAAAAAAAACTGAAAATAGTGTAAAATATCTAAAATTGAAATGAAGTTGAAAATAAAATTGAAATCCGGAAAATGTCTTAAATTTGAGCTTCTCTCACGGGAACTTTTCACCACCGTCTCACCAAACCATCATCATCCAAATACAATAAATTTATCTACCACAGGACGGAATGAACTTTTCGAATCCATAGGGACATCGGACACGACTACATGAATGTCATGTCGGAATACCACCACCGCGACGTCAATAACTCTGCTGCATTCGATGCAAGAGAACGAGAAGTCGAGGAGTATCACCTACGAGTACCTACACCTACATACATGCAATCCCTACACAATCTATTATGTAGGTAAAGGTATCTCTACGTACTCGGTACACATTTCGCCATTGTCGTCGTTTATCATCAAAAGCTCTCTCGTATTTACGAGCATATTCGACACCGGTGTTCTTGTCGATATCGATGTCGTCGATTTAGACGAGGCTATTGAACGGTTTAATACGACATGATGTAGCATCGCGTATACCCAGAGCTCAAAGCTGCAGCCCGACAGAGGGTACAATTTATGCATTGTTTCGCATCTTTCATTCGATTATTATCTACGAATATCTAGCAAATGGCACAAATACCTACGAAATTTTGGCACTATATTCGTTTCAAAAACAATGCACGATTTTCTATTTTCACATAGGTCATGGCTGTCTCTTAACCCTACTTCACGTCTCAATCGATTCGTCGCGAACTTCATTATAAAATGAGAAAAAATTGCCATGTACTTGCAAGTAACTACAGGTCTCGTAATCATGTCTAGTAAAGCTGTAGAAACTACCTACCTACAAGAGGCAAAATAAATAAAATAGGTCGTAAAAGGGATAAAAACGAATAGCAGGGATTTCAGTTTAATCTAACTTATCGCTAAAGTTTATGAAGTCGTTGGTCTCGCTATGGACGTCGTCGATTTGACGCCTTTTCCTCAAAAACCTACCCTCTAGGTGGAGAAAATTTTTATTATTTTTTTTTTACTATTAAGTATGTGAGATTATGAGTTCAATTTTCTGAAGTAGAAATCAAAAATAGCTATTGCTTTTTAATGGAATAAATTTTTTTCAATTATTTTTTCAAGATATTTGAGAATAGAATTTTTACCAAAATTTCTAAAGGAAATCAAAAAAAAAGAGGATACAAAATGTGAGATTCACAAAAAATTTGCAATATTTTTTTTAGATAATCATTAATCTCAATTTTTTGAAAAAAATGAATAAATTTAATACCTGAAGAATTTTTTTTTGATTTTTTCAAAATAAAAGTAATTTTAATATCAAATTTTTGGATTAAAAAAAATTCATCCATTCTTTTGAAAAAAATAAAAGAAAAAAAATTCTAAAAATGAATAAATCGTACATATTATATGAGAGAAAAAATCTTATTTTTTGTTTAGAATAAAATCAATCATTTTTGGAAAAAACAATTCAAATAAATTTCAATTTTTCAAAAAAAAAAAAATGATTAAATTTTCTAAAGTAAATGCAATTCTCAAATTTTTGAAGAAAAAAAATCTTAAATTTTTTGAAATAAATAATTCTTTTAAAATTATTTAGAATAGAATCTCTAAATTCCTATTTTTTCATGTTGAAAAAAAAATAAATCTTACATTTTATGAGAGAAAAAATCTTATTTTTTGTTTAGAATGAAATTCATCATTTTTGGAAAAAAACTAAATTAATCTCAATTGAAAAAAATGAATAAATTTATTACCTGAAGAATTTTTTTTGATTTTTTCAAAATAAAAATAATTTTATTATCAAATTTTTGGATTAAAAAAAATTCATCCATTCTTTTTTGAAAAAAATAAAAGAAAAAAAATTCTAAAAATGAATAAATCATACATACCTATTATGAGAGAAAAAATCTTATTTTTTGTTTAGAATGAAATCTATCATTTTTGGAAAAAACAATTCAAGTAAATTTCAATTTTTCAAAAAAAATGAATAAATTTTCCAAAATTTTTTTTTTTTAATTTTCCAAAGTAAATGCAATTCTTAAATTTTTAGAGAAAAAAATCTTGAATTTTTTGAAATAAATAATTCTTTTAAAATTATTTAGAATGGAATCTCTCATTTTTAAATAAAATATTCCTTACCTATTCGCATCATTTGTAAATTCATCATTCGATGTTACGGGTAGCTTGCGCGTAGTGCAAGACCCGTGGAAGTTTTTTTTTTATAAAAAAATGCGAGATTCACAAAAAATTTACAATTTTTTCGAGATAATTTTTCTAGAAATTATTTCAAGATTTTCCCTAAAAAAAATCTTGAGAATTTTTCAACTGATTTTTTGAGCAGTATTTTCAAAAAAAAATAAATAAAAAATGTGAAATTCACAAAAAATTTACAATTTTTTCGAGATAATTTTTCTAGAAATTATTTTAAGATTTTTCTTTAAAAAAATCTTGAGAATACTTCAACTAATTTTCGAACAGTATTTTCAAAGATTTTTTATTTATTTATTTATTTTTTTAATATGAGAATCACAAAAAAATTACAATTTTTTAGAGATAATTTTTCAAAAAATTATTTCAAGTTTTTTCTTTTAAAAAATCTTGAGAATTCTTCAACTAATTTTTTGAGCAGTAGGTAACTATTTTTTTTTAATAAAAAATGCGAGATACACAAAAAATTTACAATTTTTTTCAAGATAATTTTTCTAGAAATTATTTCATGATTTTTTCTAAAAAAAATCTTGAGAATTTTTCAACCGATTTTTTGAGCAGTATTTTCAAAGATTTTTTTAAAAATAAAAAATGTGAAATTCACAAAAAATTTACAATTTTTTTCGAGATAATTTTTCTAGAAATTATTTTAAGATTTTTCTTTAAAAAAATCTTGAGAATTCATCAACTAATTTTTTGAGCAGTATTTTCAAAAAAAATTTTTATAAAAAATGTGAGATTTACCAAAAATTTACAATTTTTTTCAAGATAGTTTTTCAAGAAACTATTTTAAGATTTTTCCTAAAAAAAATAAAAATCTTGAGAATTTTTCATCTGATTTTTTGAGCAGTATTTTCAAAGATTTTTTTTTTAAAATGAAAAATGTGAAATTCACAAAAAATTTACAATTTTTTTCGAGTTAATTTTTCAAGAAATTATTTTAAGATTTTTCCTAAAAAAAAAATCTTGAGGATTTTTCAACTGATTTTTTGAGTTATTTTTGAAGAAAAATTTTTATGAGAATATTTCAATTTCGAAGAACTATCAGAGACTTTTTTGGAGAAAATTCTTCTAAAATAATTTTTTGAAAGAATTTATAGAAAATTGAGATTTTGTAAAAAGATTTTGTTGAAACAAAAAAAAAACTGTGAAGCATGCACTGCATTCAAAAAAAAATAATTGGTGCGAATTGACACGAAATGTATTTACATTTACAGCTCACTTCACTTCATATAATAATATGAAATTTCAGTTCGTCGCGTCGCTTGCGGTAAACATACATATGTAGATGTGATTGATTTTGATTCATTTAGCAAGCCATAAAGTCATAGTTGAACGATAAAAAAAATACTCATATTTAGCTATTTCGAATTAGTATTCGTAGTTAATTATACCTGTAATAGCATCTGCGGCTATTGATGTAGGTAGAAATATTTCTAAGTTGTGCACTGTACACCAAGCACATAATTTAATTAATCAATTATTCTTCATTATGTTTGCAGTTATGAGCGCCGAAGGTTCGGTATTAAATATAACCAGAGTGAATCGCATGCATATGGGGCCATACTTATGTATCGCATCGAACGGAGTTCCTCCTTCGGTTAGCAAAAGGATTATGCTAATAGTAAATTGTGAGTGATTATATTTTAATCTCGTATTAGGTAGATATGGTTAATTTTATACTCGTAGTACGTGTGTACCTAACCTACTCTCTACCTACTCTTTCTCCCTCGGCCTCGCTCGTAACGAGTAAATCGAGCAGAGACTAGAGATGCATTCGAGAGAGAATGCAGTTTATAATCAAGAACGCTAAGAGGTCTCTCTTACTCGATGTTCATTTATTATAAACGTGATTTTCATTAAGACTTGGACCACTATACATTGTAGTATATGTACGAAAAAGGGTACTAAGCCTTTATTGTGCGTGTGTACCGTGTAACTGTTTACTCTTGTGTACTAAATATCCCCTATTTTATTAATGAGTGGTGCCAGTACCTTGTACATGGACGTATTCGATGAGATTCATTTAACAGGGTATGTTTTGGTTGAAGGTGGACGTCGAGGTTGCTCGTGTTGTAGTATTTTTCCCCTTATAAGTCTCGAGTATTTTGAACAGATTTGGTAACAAATCTCCTTGTCTTGAAAATCATTTGTAAGGGGTATCACTTCTGCAGAGTAAAATTAGACCATCACAAAATAGAGCGAATGAATATCTTAATTTTAAAATGTTCTATTTGGAGTCCTGATGAAACACCAAAAAGTCCCAGAACCGCAACACACGGCACCCCTCCCCCAAGATGGCCCCAAATAATCGATCATTTATTTGTTTTTCTGCTTATAAAATTTATAAACATTGAATTTTTGTCAAAATTTACAAAAATTAGGTCAAAAAGAAAAATACAAAAATTAATTTTCTAAAAGTGTAAAAATTGAATTTTATATAAAATTTACATTTTTTTTCAATTTGCACTAAAATGGATGAATAAAGAATTTAATAAAAAAGAAATGAATAAAGAAAGAGTGAAAATTTTCTAAATTTTTAAAAAGCTTTAAAATTACATCAAATTTTACAAATTGGATATTGTAAAAATTTTACTGCATTTTAGACATTAATTCCGCTGTACAAATTTATTAAAATTTCAAAATTACCAAAAATTCTGATTTTTGTAGAATTTTGAAATTTTTCCAAATTTGAATTTTTGATAAATTTTTAGATCTTCCCAGATTAGATTTTCTTGCAATGGAAATAAATTCAATTTTTCTTTCATTTTCAAGGTATTTTCTCATCTCATACAAAATTTAAAAAAAAAAAAATTCTTCAATCTGTAAAATTTAATTTTTGAAAAAATTCACATAAATCCATTCTTTTGATTTTAAAAATTTTCAAAAATTAATTTTATGAAAATTCCTGAATATTCTTAATTTTTAAAAAAAGTTACAAATCATTTTTTTATTTCACAAAAATGATTTTTTAAGTTTAAAAATTAACAAAAAAATATTTTTTCACCAAAAAAAAAAAAAAAAAAAAAAAAAAACTGTGTTTTCTCATTTTTTTCAGTTCAAATTTCCTTTTATATTTTGAAAAAAATTACTTTTTTATTTCTTAAAATTTTATGCAATTTGAATTTTCTTTTGTTTTGAATTTTTTTATTGTTATTTCGCTGAAACATAGAAAAATCATTTCCCTAATCAAAAAGATAAAACTCTTAAACTCCATCTATGGTCCCCTTTCGATGGGTTTAACACTCTAGATATTAAAAACACAAAAAAAAATCACAGTTAGATTTTTCTGTTTGATTTGCACACATCGATTTTTTGTGTATTTAAAATTTTACAAAAAATCTTCAAAAAGTAAAAATTTTATAACGTCTTTTCAAAAAGTGTTTTAAAAAAGTCATAATATTACATAGGTGTTCAATTGTTGAAAAAGTTTATATTTTTTCCAACGTAGCGCACAAATTTAATTTTTATTTGTTTGGTTTAAAAAATTCACAAAATACATTTTTCTGAAAATTCAAAAAATAAATAAATAAATAAGTAGATGAAGTTTCAAATACACAAAAAAGAATTTTTACAAATTAAACTTTTCAAAAAATAAATAACCCAGTTTTTTTTTTAATTTTCAAAAAAAATTTCAATTTATAAAAATTTAATTTTTGAAAGAAAATTACAGAAATGATTTCTTTTACATATTAAAGAAACTGAATTTAAAAAAAAATTACAAAAATTGAACTATATGTTCAAAAAATTTTCAAGCATAATTTTCAAGTAGGTAATTTACAATTTTTTCCTACCTATACAATTTGAGTCTTTGAAAAAATTTGCAAAATATTTTTTTTTTCAAATTTACACATACCTGTTGTACCTACTTGAATTGTTCAAAAACTTCATGAAATCTTTTTTTTTCATCATACACAAATTAAGTTTTTGTACCTACCTGTTTGAAAAATTGAAAAAAAGATTAAATCGTACCTACATACAAAATAATTGCTTTTTAATTTCAAAATTAAGGTGATACTAATATGTAGGTACTAGGTAATAAAAATAAAATAAATAATTCATTTTTTAAAAATTTACTAAAATTTATACTGACAGAAATTATTTTTTTTTAGAAAATTCACAAAAATTATTTTTTTGTTCTGTATAATTTTTTTGAAATTTAATTTTTTGAATACAGATTTTTTTAAGTTGCTTTTTAAAAATTTAATTCTCCATTTCAATTAAATACTTACCTTTTTTTTTGAATGAAGTTTTGTACAAAATTGAATATTGATTGTTTTTCAATTTTCAAAAAAATTAACTTTTTATATACTTGAGCCTAAATAAGTTATTTTTCGAATCTAGCCAATTTCAATGAATTTTGAAGGTACATAAAATTTTCCAAAAAAATTTGAAAATAAAATAGGTTCAAAGCATGATCTGAATTTTTCGATTAAATTTTTTGAATTTTTTTGTGAAGTTTTAATAAGTTTAAATCATGAAAATCCTATTTCACCCCCTAACAAAACTCAATTAATACAATTTTCATGGAAATTCAATATTACGAATCGATTTCGAGCATAAAAAAAACGCTTACCCATGTCACGAATACAAAACTTCCCTTTCAAAATATTTATCAACCTGTTACTTTTATTTCAGTCCCACCTATGATATGGATCCAAAACCAGCTAATAGGAGCTTACGAAGGACAGCAGTTGACGTTGGAATGTCATTCGGAAGCATACCCCAGGTCAATTAATTATTGGTCGAAAGGAGAAGCTATAGCTCACGGTAAGTTCACCATTACTCTTCTGCTTTCTTCCCCGACCCACTTGTTGCTAATTTCCACCCCTTATGGGAAAATAATCTCATAAAATCAAAGCTCGACTTTTTAATAATTCGACAAATAAAAAAATCTAGCCTAAGCGAAATTTTATCGGCATGAAATTCTTTTCATATGCTACACTTATTGAGGAAAAAGGCGCGTTTACTCGTACAAAGTTTAATCTTAAATAATTTAAAAGATGAAGACGAAGGCGAAGTAAAAAAAAAAAAAAAAAAAAAAAGACGTCGAAACGATAGGACAAATTCCAAACATCAAACTGACTCCGGAGTTGAGTTAATGAGGCGAATTTCGAACGAGAAAATTTCACCTTATATTGTCGAGCTGTTCTTATTTAACCCCTCCACGTTTCAACCTACCTTTCTCGTGCAGTTCTTTTTCGTCTTCGTCGTCGACGTCGAAAAATCTACGACAAGATGATTCAGTAAACCGTGAAATATTTTCTATTCTGTCGCTATGGCAATTACAGAAATCAAAAAAACATTATCTGGCGAGTGAGTGCCAGAGTAGCGGGTGGGAACTGGGGAGGTTTCGAAAAGCGCAGGTGTTTTTATGGATGATTCGCCTCTGGTAAAGTGATTTGGTATTTTGGTTTAGGTAGGTAACTCGTGTGGTTTCAATTTTTCGCAAAAAGACGTATCAAAAATTGATTGGTTAAAAGCTAGGTAATTTATTTAATGGATGTTCAAAGAGAGTATACGTAGAACCAACGAAGTGATGGAATTTTCTATTACGTTAGTTTTGCTGCACCAGGTACATATGCTGGGCTGAATCTTTGCGCAGTAATTAGTCGATTATTATCGAGGCGACCGAAAGGTCGTCCGAATTATGTATATTTTTTATTGCCTTCCTCTCTTCAGAGAGGCAGTGACAGTGAAAGCTGAGTGGAGGCCTAGTGCAATAATGATAATTTTTTACTCAGTTTCTTTTTAAAAAGTATCTCTAAATTTTTTTGAAGAAAATTTCTCTTGATTTTTTTTAATGCAGAATTTGTATTGTCTCATTTTCAATTTTAAAATTTTTTTTGAAATAAAAGTTTCGATTTTTCATTCTTCAAAAAAAAATAAAAAATAAATAAATCATTAGGTATTTTTGGAGAAAAATATTCAATTTTTGGTATTAATTTTTTTTTAAATTAAAATATTTTATTTTATTAGGTATTATTATTTTTCTTTTGGAGAGTACGTATGTAAAAGTTTCACAATTATTTAATTATAAATTTTAAAAAACTTTCAATTTTTTTTGAAGTGAAAATTAATTTTATTTACGTAGGTACCTATTTATTATTATTTTTTTTTTTGAGAAAGAAATCTTTTACTTTTAGAAAATTTCAATGAGAAAAAAAAATTAATTTCTTAAAGTAAAAATGTCTTAACTTATTTTTTCTGTTTTTTTTTTTTTTTTTTTTTTTTGAAAAAGAATTTCTCAGTTTTTTTGAAAAAAATCTCTTGATTTTTATACAGTTAGAAATCTCAATTTTTTGAAAAAAATCTAACGCACGAATGGTTTGTTTTGATTTGAGAAAAAACCTTTTCAATCGATGTTGTTGAAAAAAATCATTCAATTTTTTGAAGTAAGAAAATATCTCAATTTTTCTGTGATTTTTTTTTTGAAGATTGAAAAAGAAGAAGAATTTTTTAATTAAAAAAATATAATGTAGAATGTTTTGTTTTGATTTAAGAAAAAAAAAATTTCTTTCGTAATTTCTAATATTTTTGAGAAAAAAAAAACATTCAATTTTTTTAAGTAAAAAAAATCTCAATTTTTCTGCTTTTTTAGCATAGTATAAATGCTTTTACGGAGACCAAAATAGAAAAAAACGACACCAAAATCCGACCCCATTAGGTTAGGTTAGATTACCTATATTAGGTTAGGTTTGGATGACATAAAAAAACTTGGAAAATTTTTAATAAATTTGACTTTTTAGACATTATGTCAGACATTTCGAAACTTGTAAAAAATTTTGAAATTCTATGACTGTTAGACATTTTCTAGACATTTTGTCAGACATTCTGAAACTTGGAATTTTTTATGAAGATGACTTTCAGACATTTTGCTAGACATTTTGAAACTTTTAAATTTTTTTAAAATAAATTTTATGACTTTTTGACATTTTTGAATTATTATACTTTTTAGATAGGTATTTAAATTTCCATTGAAATTAATATTCGTGACTTTTAGACATTTTGTCACAGAGTAAAAGCATGTATATGTACGATGTTTCATACTTTCAAACGTAGTGTGGAAATAGAGCCAACCGAGGGGGGGGGGTGAGGGGGCAGGCGCCGAGTTTTTTTTCAATAACTTTTAATGATAACTTTTCTTAATTTTTAATAGACCTAACAAAACTTTCAATTTTCAATTTTTGAAATGATTTTTCATAATCTTTCAAAAAGAAAAATTGGATAATTTTCAATAGGTAACTATTTTATTATTTTATCAATGATATTTCTTCAATTTTCAGAGATTATATTTTTCTCTTGAATTTTCAGAAATGATATTTGTTACCTACTTAGGTACTTGAAAAAAAATAAGATGGATTTTTTTATGAGATTTTTTCTAGTTTCCAAAACTGGATTTTTTGATTTTACAATTCCAAAATTTCACTTCTCAATAATTTCTAATTTGGTATGATTTTTCAAAGAAATTAGTTACAGTCAAATTCTTCAACATATTGAATTTTTTCCAATTTTTTGGGAGATTTTCTTTGAATTCTCACGAATAGAAACAGTGTAATTTTTTGACTATTTCTAGAGATTTTTTGATTTTCTAAAATTAAAATCTAAAAATTTTGAAAAATACATTTGTTATTAGTGAAAGTTAAAAAAAAATTTCACAATAACCATTCTCGGAAACAAAATTTGAACCCACTCCATGATTTCATCCTAAATACGCCACTGATCAAGTGATCAGCATCGACTAACGTGAGCGACAAATGGGAAGCTGAAATAAAATGATCCCCCCATACTGATGAAAAATACTGTAAATAATATGACTATTGACCTTCTTGTTGATTTCAATGACAACCCGAGCGGCACACTCGGTCGATAATATCGAAAGATGTAACGTATCGATAAAAAATCGTTTGAAAATCTATAGATGTACTAACGATATTATAAAGATTTATCGGTACAATTTCATAGGCAAAAAATCTAAAAACTATCGAATTCGATATTATTAAGATTTTATGACGATATTTGTCAACGATACTATCGACAAAGAATATCAAATTTATCGATTCCGATTTTCCACCGATTTTGTGCAGATATTTGAAACTACATTATCGACAAAGAATATTAAATTTATCGAATTCGATTTTTTAACGATTTTGTAAAGATATTTAAAACTATATTATCGACAGATTATATGAAATTTCTCGACTTCGATATTTTACCGATTTTTGACGACATTTGAAACTATATTATCGACAGATTATATTAAATTTATCGAATCCGATTTTTTACCGATTTTGTAAAGATATTTGAAACTACATTATCGACAAAGAATATTAAATTTATCGAATTCGATTTTTTAACGATTTTGTAAAGATATTTAAAACTATATTATCGACAGATTATATGAAATTTCTACACTTCGATATTTTACCGATTTTTTGACGACATTTGAAACTATATTATCGACAGATTATATTAAATTTATCGAATCCGATTTTTTACCGATTTTGTAAAGATATTTGAAACTATATTATCGACATATAATATGCAATTTCTCGAATTCGATTTTCTAACGATTGCGTGAAGATATTTGAAACTATATTATCGACACGTAATATGAAATTTCTCGAATTCGATTTTTTAACGATTTTGTGAAGATATTTAAAACTTTATTATCGACACGTAATCTGAAATTTCTCGAATTCGATTTTTCAGGATTATCATGCAGGAGGTAGATGGTTCAAGCCCCACGGGTGGCAGATTTTTTATAATTTTTTTTGACTTTTTCTGAAATGATCCTCTTACCGTAACATGAATAATGTGTTTAGGCATAGTTTAATGTATTAATTATGCTAATTAATGATTTTTAATTATAGAAAAAAGCTAGTAAAAGACAAAAAATCGATAAAAAATCGACAGAATATCGAATTCGATAAAGTGTCGCGAAAGTTCCGCCTAAATCGTGAAATTATCTTTCCATATTATAGATATATTATGGATAAAATATCTTACTATAATCTCGAAATTTTTGCCAACTATAATTCGTCGATAATCTATCTATATATCGAAAGATAATTTCACGATTTAGGCGGAACTAACGCGACACTTTATCGAATTCGATATTCTGTCGATTTTTTATTTCGATAATTTGTCGATTGTGCTGCTCGGGAAAATTGTTAAGGAAAAACGTGAACGAGACTATACAAGCTTTATTTTCATTCGCTTCGCACCTGGCACCTGTTCAAATTAAAACGAGGGGTCTTGTGTTTTACGATGAATACTGCTATGATGTCGATGAGTAGTCCATGTCGTTTTTGTGTAATTTTTTTTCTATAATACGAATTTTCTTGTGCCTACCTACCTACCTACCTACCTATCTACCTAGTAATTAAACTTTTATGAAGTACTTTTTTTTCTCCTTTTTTTTCAAAAAAAAATTTTGCTTTAGACCATAGAAGTAGGAAACTTTTCATTCACTTCGTGGAAGTTACCTCAAAATTAGGATCGGTTTCCTCGATATTTCTTCCACCATCTCAATCGAGCTTTTAAAAATTTCCTGTACGAAAGTTCAAGCGATACTATGCGCTGTTTTTTAATCCATTCGATAACATTAAAAAATTGCTTTTTAACCAAATTTCTAACAAATTGTTGCTGATGAAAAAGTTCAAGAATTTATTTTATTTCAACTATACCTGTCTACTTAATCAAATACGAAAGATTTTCGTGTAAAATCTATGATATCTGAATTTTCTCGGCACCATTTTTATAACAACATTTTTGAAGAAAACAATGACCAAGAAAATTTTATAAAATGTATTTTTAAAATTACTATCATTACATATTTACATTAGTGTTAAATCTACGTACCGAAGTACGATTGACAGTTACTTAGGTATATACTTATGAATAAATTGATTAAAATTAGGTAATTTAAAAAAACTTTGGAAATGAATTTTTGGTGCTGTGATAGATAAAAATTCGATGATGAAAAAAATAAATTTTCACTTACTTCCTAGGAGCTTAGTGTTAGGATCCGCATCCTCGTTAGGTACTTTGACCACGCCAAAGAGCTTTGAAAAAATTTCTAACCAAAGGCTTTTTGTTATTTAAACATTCAATTCTGCCTACTGATGACGCGGATGTGCTCGCAACCGAATCTGTGGCACAATTCTGGACTAATGCTACGAAAAAATTAAGTCAACTTTAAAGTTTAAATTCTTAATTTTATAATTTTTCAATTCCACTACTGTACAATTAGTCAATTACCAAAAGTACACTTACTGTATAGTGGAATCTTATCCGTGTTTTCTGAAAATTTGAAATTGAAACAATTTTATGTACGTATGCTCAAAATAAATTATGATTCATATTGATTTTCTGGCTAACTTACTCAGACGACATTGTCGCTCAGCGCAGTGTTGGTAGAGTGAAAAGACAACTGTGATGGGAGGAAATTTATCAATTTGATTACCCTTTTGGATAACTGCGTAATTAGGATTTATGCTCTCAACTTACCGAATAAATTTCTATCGAGGTTTCCTGCGGCATTATTTGAATTTCTATCATTTTCGGTTAAATATTGATTCACATCGTTGTATACTTTGCCGTAGTCTTGCAAGTATTCTTTTCCCAATTTGGTCATCAGGTCCATTTGTTTATCGATTTCTATAACATTTTCGCTAAAATATGATATGTACTTAGGTTTTTTCAATATGTTTTCTGAAAGTTCTAGAGAAAAAAATACAAAAGAAATTGAAATAAAAGTCGGATGCTAAAATATCTACTTGATTGAAAATCTAGCAAGATTTACTTTCGATAAATTCTGCGGCTGGTTTGCTGATTTTCACTTTTTTCAATTTGGAAACGTTTTTTTGCTCTGATAATTTTTCTTCCAAGATTTTTATGGTTTCGATTTTTGCTATATTTACAACATGTTCAACTCTTTTGATGAATTTTCCTACGCACTGGCGGAAGCAGCTTATAGAGCCTGATGAAATAATTAGAAAAAAATACATATTATGTGTATAGAAAAACTTTCATTTGGTTCAAAAATTTCAAGATGATCATATCTATTCTCAACTTTTAGTTACCTACCCCTTACGCCGCTTGGTTCATCTGAAAAACAGGAAATTTATTTTTAAGAAAATTATGAGTCACAGTCTCATAGATACCTACTCACGTGTTTCTATTTCTGAAATAGGAAGCAGAATACATACCTTTTAGTTTATCTAAGTCAATTAATTCCACAGGTTTACATAGTCCTAAGAATAAATTCAAAATTAAATTAAATTTCTATTTTTTTTTTTAAATAGAAAAATTCAGCACCATCGATGAATTTGAGAATGGGGGTATCAAAAAAAGAGCCTATCGTTGTATTATCCTGTGCTGGTGAACCATTTTCGCGGAATTGATCAAAAATATACCCAAAACCGCGATGCTCAATATCATATTTTAGACACCAACTAATTGTTTCTCCCGTTTTATTCTGTTTGACTGAAATACAAAATAACCTTGAACATGTAACCGCATTATGATCCAGTTAAGTATGGTAATACAACTTTGTTTTACTTTTTTTAAATATTTCATTATCGATCGCTTTTGAAGAATAATCCGAACAAAAAGCTGAAAAAATGATTAAAACGATTTAGAAAAGGTTTAAAAAAATGTTTGAACTTCCAAGTTATTCATTTACCTCCAAGGTATTCTCCATTGGTTAGGATATCATCTTTATCTAGGGCAGACCTAACAACATTGCTCGTGTACTGTTCGAATAATCTCTTCAGACAAACGGTTGCGACTGCAAATAAATTCAATGTTTTTTCAGCAAAAAAGTTAACGAAGTGGCTTAGTATTAATCTAATTTGCTTACTTAGATCGTCATAATGGGCTAGAAAAAATACATAAAAAAATTATTTATCGGCTCGATCGATCGAAGTTTTCTAATTAATAAACGCGCAACTTACGTAAAACAGCACCAGCATCGACGAATGTGGGTGACAAACTGAAGGCTGAAATTGATTGAAAACAGAATCATTATTTCAAAATTTTTTTATACTATCACCTTTAAAAGACGATAAAATAATTCTTCCATACCGATGAGAAGTACATGAAAGGTGTTCATTTCAATGGCGGATTCTTTAAGGAATTTACACGAAACTATACGAGCTTTGCTTTCGTGATTTCGCGATTCAATGACAGACTTGTGTAGGAATAATATGCACGATACTTTACGAGCCTTGGCCTTGGAAGTAGGAAAGATATGTATTTTCGAAAAATTCGACGTGGAATGAATCTGGCACCTGTTCAAACAGACGATGCATGGGTTTTGTGTCGACGTCGTTTTACGTACAAGTCTTTGTAAATTTTCGAAGAAAATTTTGCGAAGGTTTAATAAATTGGGTTATGCAATTTTTTCGACGATTTCTTCAACTTATTTTTACCACGCTTTTATTAGCTTGGTATGTATGTTTGTTTGAATGTTTGTTTGTTTGTATGTTTGTATGTATGTCTCATGGAACCAAAAGTATGTTTTCAACCAATCCTCTTTCATTTAATATTTTACTGGAATTGAAAGAACATAGTGCTCACATTAGGGGTTTTCGAGGTCGCTGAATTCGATTTTCGAACTCAAATTTACCCCCGACCCCAAATTGAGCCCCTATGAGGGGGTTCAATTTTGAAAATTTCAGAAAATCACAACATTGGTATCGAAATGTAGGTTTTCGAGGTCGCTGAATTCGATTTTCGAACTCAAATTTACCCCCGACCCCAAATTGAGCCCCTATGAGGGGGTTCAATTTTGAAAATTTCAGAAAATCACAACATTGATATCAAAATGTAGGTTTTCGAGGTCGCTGAATTCGATTTTCGAACTCAAATTTACCCCCGACCCCAAATTGAGCCCCTATGAGGGGGTTCCATTTTGAAAATTTCAGAAAATCACAACATCGGTATCGAAATGTAGGTTTTCGAGGCCGCTGAATTCGATTTTCGGACTTAAATTTACCCTTGACCCCAATTTGGACCCCTATGAGGGGGTTCCATTTTGAAAATTTCAAACTTCACAACATTGATATCAAAATGTTGGTTTTCGAGGTAGCTGAATTCGATTTTCGAACTCAAATTTACCCCTGACCCCAAATTGAGCCCCTATGAGGGGGTTCAATTTTGAAAATTTTCAAATAAAATATTTTCAACGACAAAAAGAGTTAAATAAAAATGTAAAAAAATTTTAAAAAACCACGCTTTTATTTAAAGTTGGTCACTTTGTAAAATGTTATTCATAGGGAAAGAGTAATGCCTTAAAAACAAAAAATAAAATTTACTTGAATACAAAAATGTGTCATGAAAATTTTTTTTTCAAAAATTTTAATGATGAAAAGCGTGGTGGGGTGTGCGAGGAGCAAACGAATACCTTTTCAATTAACGCCCCACCACGATTTTCATCATTAAAATTTTTGAAAAAAAAATTTTCATGACACATTTTTGTATTCAAGTAAATTTTATTTTTTGTTTTTAAGGCATTACTCTTTCCCTATGAATAACATTTTACAAAGTGACCAACTTTAAATAAAAGCGTGGTTTTTAAAAAAAATTTTTTATCAAATGACTGAAAACTTGTGAAAAAACTACAAAATAAATGGATGTCATATGGGAACAGTGGTTGGTGCGGGGTCCAGGACTTTGTTTTAGAAAAAATTGCAGATGAATTTTCTTCTTACTTAATTAAATTTTTATTGACTAGGTACTTTTTTCTGTTTTTTTTTTCCTGAAAAAAATTTTAGCTCAGACCAAATTACACGATTTTCTTATTCTTTGAACAAAATTTGATATGATTACGAATAATTCTCAAGCGGTTAAAACTATTGTAAAAAATTCCAAAATATTTTATATCAAATTAAATTTTGAAAATTGATTTCAGCAACAAAAAAAAAATTGTAAAGTTGAACAAAATTTTTTTAAATTTATTTTGAAATACAAAACATTTTTAGCTTGTAAGTAAGTTTAGTTGAAGCAAGATTTAAAAAAATTGTTTCAGGAATCTAAAATAAACTCGGCGCTTCGCGCCTCGCCAGGGGGGCTAAGCCCCCTAGACCCCCTTGAAGCCTCTATTTTCACACTACGTTTGAAAGTATGAAACATAGTATACCGTAGAGTGGGGCTACTTTGAACAAAATTTCCACTTTTTTCGTATGTTTTTTGCTCGTAACTTTTTTTTTGAGTGAAGTTACAAAAAAAAACCTTTCACAGAAAGTTTCGTCATCGAATGCTCTATCTTTTGGTCTTTGTCCCATTTCGTTTAACTTTGTTGTCTTGCCTATGCAATTTTTCAAAATTTTGTTCGAAGTAGTTTCACGAGTGGGGCTACTTTGAACAAAACCCTTCTGTTGCAGATGGAGTAGTCGCGGTTGGGGGGATCGATGAGGGGTATCCTAAGTATGAACCTTACGAAGTTTTGTTGAAATCGGTTCACAAGAACGGGATCTAGAGACCTCAAAACAAAATTTCTTTCAAAAAAATCGTTATTTCATTAAAATTTTAAGAAAAAAATTGTTTTTTTGTGAAAATACGGACTTTTTTTCATCGAAATTCCTAAAAACTACATTTATGAAGATTACAAATAGAATTCATGCGCGATTACGTTACTTACACTCGTACTTGGCCACCATCGAACAGTTTTTAAGAAAGAAATCACAGTGTTCAAAGTAGCCCCACGACATAAATGTATTTTTCATACGCAGTATTCAAAAGCTAAAATTTTTTTAATGGGTGATTTGTACTCTTCGAACACCATAGAAAGGAATAAAAATGTTACCTAGTGCAATTTCAACCAAATTATATTTTTTCTAGACGCTCCTTTCTGGCGTTTTTTATTTTCGATTTTTTTTGAAGAAAATTTTTTTCTTTAGAGCTCGTGGGAGATACAAACTAAAGCTGATAACGATACAAAACATCACGATATATAAACTGGGTAGTATACTAGTCCACCTTTCTCAGTTGAAATCAAAAAAATTCAATTACAGGCCGCTGGAGCCCTACTTTTAACGACTCAAACGTGTTTTGTTCAAAGTAGCCCCACTCTACGGTATGCTTTTACTCCGTGACAAAATGTCTAAAAGTCACGAATATTAATTTCCATGGAAATTTAAAAACCTAAAAAGTATAATAAAAAAAAGTCCAAATTAATTTCCATGACAATTTAAAAATCAAATTTCATAATGTCGGACAAATATTTCCAAGAGTCACGAATATTAATTTCCATGGAAATTAAAAATTTACAAGTTTTAAAATGTCTAACAAAATGTCTTAAAGTCATCTTTCTAAAAAAAATTCTGAGTTTCAGAATGCCTGACAAAATGTCTATAAAATGTCTAAAAGTCATAAAATTTCAAAATTTAAAAAAATTACAAATTTCAAAATGTCTAACAAAATGTCTGAAAGTCATCTTTCTAAAAAAAAATTCTTAATTTCAGAATGATTGACAAAATGTCAATAAAATGTCTATAAGTCATGAAATTTCAAAAAATTTACGTTTCAAAATGTCTGACATAATGTCTAAAAAGTCGAATATTGAAAAATTTTTCCAAGTTTTTTTATGTCATCCAAACAACCTAATATAACCTAACCTAACCTAATCCAGGGGGGGGGGGGGTCGGAATTTGGGGTCGGATTTTGGGGTCGGTCGTTTTTTTCCATTTTGGTCTCCGTAAAAGCATATACTTCGCTAAAAATTGAGCAATCTTTACAACAAGAAACTTGAGCGAAATTCAAACCTATTTTTTCAAGCTTTGGATACCTACCTCATCGAGTTCTGGTAAATTTGTTTCCCATGTTTATAGAATTGAAATACAAATCGGCGGTTCGCGCCTCGCCGGGGGGATTCGCCCCTAACTTCCAGGAAATGAAAAAAATTGACCAAATTTGGTAAAATCTAATAAAGATTAGTTGGAAAAAAAATTTTTGGCCCAAAAAAATGAAATTTTCGTAAAATTGAAAAAAAAAATGAAAAAATCATTCGAGAAGCCCTATTATAGGGTGAAAAAATTGTAAAAATTGATAACCTCTAAAACTAGAAAAAATTGCCCAAATTTGGTCGAATCTAATAAAGATTGGTTGGAAAAAATTTATTTGGTCCAAAAAATTGAATCATAAAATAAAAAAAATAAAAATAAAAAAAACTGAAAAATTCACTCGAGAAGCACTACACTAATTTATCGGGTGAAAAAATTGTAAAAATTGCCAAAACTTCTGGAATTGAAAAAAATTGGCCGAATTTGGTAGAATTGAATTAAAATAGGTTGAAAAAAATTTATTTGGCCCCAAAAATTGAAATTTTCATAAAATTGAAAAAATCACTCGAAATGCCCTATACCTACTTATACCTATATAGGGTGAAAACATTGTAAAAATTTTCAAAACTTCTGGAACTGTAAAAAATTGCCCAAATATGGTCGAATCTAATAAAGATTGGTTGGAAAAAAATTTTTGGCTCAAAAATGGGTTGTTTTTTCCCTTTTTAGTCTCCGTAAAATTTTTTTACAAATAATTTCTCAATTTTTTGAAAAAAATCGTACGCACGAATGGTTTGTTTTGATTTGAGAAAAAACCTTTTACTTTTGGAGAATTTCAAATCGATGTTATTGAATAAAAAAAATCATTCGATTTTTTGGAGCAAGAAAACGTTTCAATTTTTCTGTGATTTCTTATTTTTTTCTTTTGAAGATTGAAGAAGTAGAAGAAGAATCTTTCAATTTTTTGAAAAAGTATTACCTTGTAGAATGTTTTGTTTTGATTTCAGAAAAAAAATCTTTCACTTTTTGAAAATATCAATTCGTATATTTTTGAATGAAAAAAAAGCATTTAATTTTTTAGAGTAGAAAATGTCTCAATTTTTCCGAATAAAAAATGTTGTCTTATTTTTGAGAAAGAAACTTTGAATTTTCCAAAAAGAATCTTGATTTCTATGCAGAATCTTCTATATGAGAAATGAATAGGTACTTATTTTAGGTACTTTTATAGGAATTTTAATTTTTGGTGTCGATTTTTTTGAAAAAAAAACTCCTAATTTTTATGCACAAAAAATCATATTTTTTAAAGAAAGAAAACTTATATTTTTAGAGAAAAAAATTTCAATTTTTGGTGTTAAATTTTTTTTAAATAAAAATCTTTTATTTTCTTTCTTTTTTTCTCTTTATTAATCAAAAAAATCTCACAATTACTAAATAAATTTTTTGCAATAAAAATTCCTTTATTTATTTATTTATTTGAGAAAGAAAACATTCACTTTCAGAGCAAAAATAATCAATTTTTCGAGGGAAAATCAATTTTCCCCAAAAGTTGATCTCATGTTTTGGAGAAAAAAAAATCTATCAATTTTTCAGAAAAAAACAAAAAAACAACCTCTAAAATATTTGAACCAGGGTAAAAATCTCTCGGTCGGGCTCTTGGGAAAACTAAAGGCCTGGTGCAATGCACCTTTTGCAACCTCTTTCTCGCCATCTCGTCGCTGCAGAGAGAGAGAGGTTGCCAGAAAAATGATTTAATTATTAGGAGACATTCGCATCTAAAAGGTAGTATCCTCGATGGGCTCGAGGCACATTCCATCGGACGAGTTTTTCCCTTTGAAACGAATCCATCATCCGTTTTAATTTTTTTGAGTTTTTATCTTTCTCCTTCTCTATATTTTTTTTTTGCGCTTGCCGAATGTTAGCTAAGCTTACAATTTATTATGACGGATAGGTAAGTTATAAAAAAGAATAAGCTGCAGAAATTCAAGAAAAGATTAATATCCGTCATAATGTAGAAAAAGAGAGTATCATTCATTTTAAGATGATAATAAATATGACAGTTTGTTTTATAATTGGATTATCGACTTTCTCGAAAATAAATTATCGCCAGAGAGTATCTCAACGACGCTAACTTGGTCGTCGCGCCATGCCACTGGCCGAGCGGGCTCCCACGAAGACAAATTGTACTCGAAATGAAAAATTAAGCAAGCTCGACGTATAGCATACCTATGCTATTTTTGTCCTCAATGTGGATACCTTTACCTATAGGCTACACGGATAAGTGCGTCCAAAGAGACGTGTTTAAATGGTCTTTGTCTAACCTATACGATGCGATGGCTTTTGCCCGGCTCAACTCGTCATTATTGATTCAATGGGTTTCATTTATTATGTAAGTGACGTTCACTAAAACTAACTTTTTAATACTCGAGTATAAAAGATAAACAAGCTTATGGAACTCGTTAAGTAAATAAACTTTTCATAGAATAAGTAGGTATGTTATACTTATACCATGTCGACGATGTGGGTAACTAAAATGTTTTTTAGTATACTCAAGTTACTCGAACTCAAAAATGCATAAATTTTGTACGTACTGGAGCCAACTGGAACGTGAAAATATGGGGTTAATTTTTTGAAGAGAGGTAAGCATAGATGAAGTGCAGTTTTAAAGGGGAGGACTTTTCAAAGGGTTCGGTGGATTTCGTTTTTTATGCGAGGGGTGCAGGGAGTTTTTCACTCGTATACGGTGTTAAGTGCAGATTGAACGAGTTGGTTCGTATTTTCAATTTTTAGGTTACTTTTGGAGAACAAAAATGTTCAACTTAGCCTGTACGAATATACGAGCAAGTATACTGACCCAGAAAATGTGAAATTTTCATTATATTTTTTTTCAAAAAATTTTAAGAAAACATAAATTGAGAAATAAGTTGTTTTTTTTTTAACTTAAATGTTGTACTTATTTCAAAAAGATTCTCGATTTGTTATCATAGGTAGTTTCCTTTATAAAAATTTTCATTTCCAGAACTTTGCTCCGTTGTTTTTTGAAAAATTTCAAAATCCATGCCTAAACCTTCTGAAAAATATTGCTTGCTCAATTTTTTTTCGGTCTTTTTTTGCTGAAATTTCAATTTTGAATTTTTTGAGAAAAATTTAATTGCTTAGGTATAAGTAAACAAAATAATTATGTCTAAAAAAATGCACGCCTAAATTGAAAAAAATCTTGCTCAATTTAAAAAATAAAAATAAAAACGAAAATGTTCCCTTGATTTTTTTTTCTATCGAAATTCATTTTTATTTTTTTTTTCAAACATTAGCTCAAAATTTTTGGTTTTTCAAAAAATGTTGTTCATTTCTTAAAATGTACTTTCGTACCTACTTATTCAAAAATGAAAATTTTTGTTCAAACTTTTTCATAGAATTATGGTCAATTTTTTAAATTGCCCTTTATTAATTACCTACTTTCAAATAAAATTTGAAAAAAAATGCTCTGCAATTTTTTCACATATTCTTTCTCACTTTTTAAAATTTTGACTGAAAAGATTTTCCATTTTCAATTTTTTTCAAGTTTTTGTAAAATTTTGTTTTGTAATTTTTTTTTTAATTTTCGACATAAAACTCGTTTATTGTGAATTTTATTTTATAGTTAAATTGCTCGAACATCAATGTTCTATTTGGTCAGTTTTCTTCAAATTAATTTGTAAAGAATTTTTAAAAATGTTCTCGCAATTTGTCTTGTGATTTTTTGCTTTTTCAAGAATATTTGCTTGAATTTTGCAAAAAGCATTCTTGCCCATTCTTTAAAGAATTTCACTCAAAGGTTTTTCCATTTAAAATTTTTTTTTTTAATTTTCTCTAAATAATCATCCTCTCAATTTTTTTAAGTTTTTGATTAAAAAATGCGCTCAAATTTTTATTTGTTCTTCTGTAAACAAAAAACAAAAAAAACGAATTCATGTTTTTTTTATTTTCGTAAAAATTATTCATTTTTTCAAATTTTTAAAATTGCTCGAGATTTTTGTTCAATTTATGACCATTTTTTAAATTTTTTTTAAAAAATATGTTAGTATTTAATCCGAAATTACATTAAAAATACTCCGCAATTTTTTTGAAAGTTTTTGCTTCTTTAAGAATGTTTTCTGGGATTTTTTGAAAGACATTCTTGCTCTTCTACGCATACTTCTATTTTTTCCAAAAAATTTCAAGTCAAGAGTTTTTTTAAATTATTTTTTTCATATTTTTTTTCCTGCTTCAAGTTTTTTTTATTTATTTTTTCTTAAATCAAAACATGCCCGAGCAGCACACTCGACAAATTATCGAAATAAAAAATCGACAGAATATCGAATTCGATAAAGTGTCGCGTTAGTTCCGCATAAATCGTGAAATTATCTTTCGATATATAGATAAATTATCGACGAATTATAGTTAGCAAAAATTTCGAGATTATAGTAAGATATTTTATCGATAATATATCTATAATATCGAAAGATAATTTCACGATTTAGGCGGAACTTTTGCGACACTTTATTGAATTCGATATTCTGTCGATTTTTTATCGATTTTTTTATTCCGATTTTTCGTCTTTTACTAGCTTTTTTCTATAATTAAAAATAATTAATTAGCATAATTATTACATTAAACTATGCCTAAACACATTATTCATGTTACGGTAAGAGGATCATTTCAGAAAAAGTCAAAAAAAATTATAAAAAATCTGCCACCCGTGGGGCTTGAACCTTCTACCTCCTGCATGGTAATCCTCTTCCTTAACCACTATGCCATACCTTATCGTTGAGAAATTAGCAATAAAACGCTTATAATAGGCAGTTTAGTACTTCCAGACGTGTTGGACTTAGAAAAATTTTCACCAATTTGGAAATAATTTCAAATATCGTCACAAAATCGTTGAAAAATCGTTCGACAAATTTCAGATTATTTGTCGATAATGTAGTTTCAAATATCGCCACAAAATCGTTGAAAAATCGAATTCGAGGAATTTCATATCACGTGTCGATAATATAGTTTCAAATATCGTCATAAAATCGTTGAAAAATCGAATTCGAGAAATTTCAGATTACGTGTCAATAATAATGTTTTAAATATCTTCACAAAATCGTTAAAAAATCGAATTCGAGAAATTTCAGATTATTTGTCAATAATATAGTTTCAAATATCGTCACAAAATCGTTAAAAAATCGAAATCGAGAAATTGCATATTATGTGTCGATAATATAGTTTCAAATATCTTTACAAAATCGGTAAAAAATCGGATTCGATAAATTTAATATAATCTGTCGATAATATAGTTTCAAATGTCGTCAAAAAATCGGTAAAATATCGAAGTCGAGAAATTTCATATAATCTGTCGATAATATAGTTTTAAATATCTTTACAAAATCGTTAAAAAATCGAATTCGATAAATTTAATATTCTTTGTCGATAATGTAGTTTCAAATATCTGCACAAAATCGGTGGAAAATCGGAATCGATAAATTTAATATTCTTTGTCGATAGTATCGTTGACGAATATCGTCATAAAATCTTAATAATATCGAATTCGATAGTTTTTAGATTTTTTGCCTATGAAGTTGTACCGATAAATCTTTATAATATCGTGAGAACATCTATAGATTTTCAAACGATTTTTTATCGATACGTTACATCTTCCGATATTATCGATCGAGTGTGCCGCTCGGGGCATATACTTAGTGTTCAAATAGAGTTTATGGTCATATTTTTTTGATTATTTCATTTTGATAATTCAGCAGTTTTTATTCATTTTTTATTTATTTAAAAAAATATTTGTTTTAATTTCCTTTTGAATATTTTTTCTTAACTTCCTTTTAAAATTCCAGTTCAAAAGTTCTTCAAAATAAAACTTTAATCTAGGTATTTTTCGATAATTTTGCATTTTTTCTCAAAGGAGTGCTTGAACTTTTTCATACAATTTGAGGTCATTTTTTAAAGTAGGTAGGTATTTCTTTTCTTTCTTTTTTTTTTTTTTTTAATTTTCACCCCAAAATTCAAAAGAAAGTTTTTCAGTTTTGGCTTCGGAATATTTTTGATATATTTTTTTGGATGCTGATTGCTTACATATTTCGATGTTTTCAACGAAATAAATAATTTTTGATAAAATATTTCCATTTTGGAATTTCATCTTGTAATTTTTCAAAAATTTCAACTTACAAATTATTTCTAAAATTCTTACTACATGAAATTGAAAAATAAAACAGCTTTTTCATAAGTTACGAATCATTTTTTTCAAATTGTTTTATTTATTAACTTTTTTTAAAAAACATATTTTATTTTTCAATGTCTTTTTGAAATTTATTGTTGAATTTTCTTCATTGAAAAAATGTTTACTAGGATTTTTTTCAGGAGTTTCAGTACATTTTTTCTTCAAGTGGTCCGAAAGAAGAATTTTCTACAAAAAATTATTTTACACCAAAAAAGTTTTTTTTTTTTTTTTTTTTTTTTTTTTTTAAATTCTGGCTAAAAACTTTTTCTATGATACTATGGTATATTGCCTTGAAATTTTTTTCTACAAATTTTGTTCGTTTCTTTCGGTCATTTCTCTCTTTTTTTTGATTTTGGAATTTTTTCAAAAATGACGGTTTAAATCTATTTAGGTACCTACTATTTTCGCTGAATTTTTATTTTTGTTGTTCGATTTTTTTTTCTTCAAAAATTATTGCTTAGTTTAAAAAAAATCATCACTTGAAAATTTGCTTCTAAAATAATATGTCTCTGGAGTTTTTCAAAAATTCTCCAGCAGTCTAAATTCTAGTAGAAAATTATTTCTTATTTTTTTTAAATTTTGAATTAGATGGATATTATTTTTTTTTTCAATTCTGTTTAAAAATCAGATCTTTGAACAAAAATCTGAAAAAATGAATTCTTTTTAAAATCCCATAATAATGTTTGAATTTTTATGAAATTGTTTAAATCTTTTAAAAAAAATTTTGATCAACTTTTTGTTCTCGGTTTCTTCATTAAAAATTTTTATTCGAAAATTTATTAAAAATTGTTCCTAATTTCTTCTTGCTCAATGTTTTCTGAAAAATATGTTATATTTCTTGAATTTTCTTCAAAAATTTTACTTTTAATTTTTCTATATGAATCTTCATCTCATATTTGTTCATTGTTTTTGTATGTTTCTTCCCTCATTTCTCAACTAACCAAACTCGATGCTTTCGTTTCGAATAAAATTACAAATTGATCATTCGTATTGTTCTGTAGGTAGTACTATCCCCAAAAAATTATAACCTCTTTGTAATAAAATCGCAATTAACGAAACAAAACCACGCACATACAGAGAGACATGTAACAAATTTTTCATCCACCCACGTCGTCATAAACCCTACTCGTTTTATTCGCATATCAGCGTCATTCACTTATCCCTCGGTTGGTGTCTGGTACCCAGATCTATGTACCTCCACCTCGAAAGCTTGACAAAAAATCCTCCCGTCGAGTATTTCTGTCAGTAAGCTGAGCTCTTTTTTCGACTGTACGAATACGACAGGACGCCGGTGGAGGGACGAACGTCTGCGACTAAAACAAACGAAAAAAAAAATCCTCGACTCTGTATAAGTAACAATGCTTTGTTAAATTCATAAAAAGATTATAAGGATTTAATGTATATACCGTGAGTTCTCATTAAAAGTATTAAAAACTTTTTGCGAAAAATATTCTAAAAATAAGTGTATCTAACTCTGGTGCGACGTTTGAAAAAAAAAAATACGAAAAAGGAAAACGAGCCAAAGGAGTAAGTAAATTTTCGACTGCTGCGTTTTCTTCTCTCGTTAGTACGAGTATATATAAACGGCGCGGCGTGCCCAGAAAATTGCACGAGGAGCGGTGGGAGGGGCAGAGGTGAGGCGAGGCGTTGAAAAAAGCAGCGTCGATTATTAAAATACCATTTGCCTAATCTGATAGTGTAAACAAGACTGGCAGTTTTTAAATTCGTGTTTATATAAGCGCGAGCTGAACTGCAAGCGCCACACAGCGAGCCTTTTATGCTTAGGAAGGCGGTGGTGGGGCGAGGGGGCGCAAAAAAGGGCGCTCGTTGCGCCCGAAAAAAAAAATACCGACTTTATAACGCTTTGTAAGTTATCAATGGGGTAGATTTTCAAGTGAAAATTGCGTTTATTTTTTTCTTTTCCAAAGATAACTCCGTTATAAACCGTACCATCGAGTATGATTGCACTCTTTATACACCACCCTCCCTCCCCCTCCCACCAACGGCCTCAATCCAAGGCTCGATCCGGTGAAAAAAAAATCAAATAATAATAACACGACGATGACAATGGCGATGTTTTTTCAGCCCATAAATCAAGAAATATTCGTACATACCATGGCGTGTACATATAATCAAACGGGTAAATACCCCACCGATCCCCTCGGCCCTTCGGGGTGACACTGGTTTACACGTAGGCCCGCGAAGCTTATGAAATTTCCAAAGATATTGTCACCCAGACCGAGAATCGTTTTAATCAAATAGCATTTATACTTCGACCCCTAAAGCATTTTTCAATTCACTAACCTGTATTTCATTATCGAAGCTTCACCCTTAATACCTTTTCTAGCCTCGATTTTTTTTGTGTTTTTTTTTTTTTTTTTTTGTTCTTTGAATGCCTATTTTTTTCATGTACTAGTTTGCACATGTCATTCAATGTAACCGCTGTGGCGACGTCTTTCGCTTGTACAAAGTATTATTAGGTGCATACGATTATTGTATATGTATCACTCGAACTATTTATAACTCTAGAAAAATGATTGCCCGGATTTAATTTGCTACTATGGTATCCATTGTTGGTGCTGTAAAACCGTTAATGTAATTGGGTTGCTATTCTGTTTGTCCTCGAGGTTGATTTACTACGTATTCACCTTCGGAGTAGGTACTCGTTGATACACGTGCCAATTGATGGCAAAATGTGGTGATTTTTTTTATTTGCTTTTTGAAAATGTGACTGGGATGTGTCAAGTCATCGAGGTTAATACATTTGTACGATTTTTCGATGATCTGGGTGACAAGTTGATGATGGGTTGATGGCAAGAGTTGCCATTTGGAATTTGTTTTGAGGAATTTTTTACTCGAGAATAAGTTTTTTTTTTTCTGATTTTTTGGTTGGAAATAATTATACTTACTCGTATATTTTTGATTTACCTACTTTGAATTATTTAAAGAGTCAAAACACAAAAATAAAATTGTTGAATTTCTTGAAAATGAAGCAAATATTCTGCCTTTTATAATTTTATGAAAAATTGATCCTTTCACGTAAAATTGAAATTTTTCAGGCAGTATAAAATTACATGACTTAATTTTTAGTCAAATTCATGTACAAATAAGACGTACTTAATCACATTGTGTTTGTAAATTATTTTTTTCCAAATTTTTTCCAATTTTTTTTCCAAAAACAATTTATTAGGTACCGGTACCTATTATTATTTATTCACAGATAATCTTCCTTATTTTTTTGAAAAGAAATTTTACCATTTTCTTAACTTTTTCTGAAAAATACTTTTTAAATTCATTTTTCAAAAACACTTTTTTAAAATAACAAATTTTTTCTGTTTTTTTTTTTTTTGGACAGATTCCAAAAATTAATTTTTTACCTACTAATAAACAATTTTCCAATTTTTTTGAAACTTATTTTCAACTTATTTGATTTTTTCTCAATACTAGGTAAGTTTTTAGATTTTTTAATTGGGTATCCAACAATTTTTTTAAGCAGTATTATTTTCTTAATTCTTTTTTCAGTAGTTTTTTTTTCGCCTTGCCACTGATTGAATTAAAATTTCCATTTTTTGAAATTGACTGAAAATAGAAATTTTCTAAAATTCAGTAAGGCTATGATTTTGCATTGGATCAAATGGTAGCCTTTTTAATTGATAAATGCAATTTCTCATTTTTTGAAAATTTCTGAAAATTAAAATTTTTAAAAATTTAGCCAGAGAACGATTTTGCATGGGAACTTGGAGTTGCTTTTTTCATTGATTAAAATGCGATTTTGCTAAAACTTTTAATTTTTGAAATTTACTAAAAATTAAAATTTTTTCAAATTCAGTAAGAGTAAGATTTTGCATTGGATCAAATGGTAGTCTTTGTCATTGATTAAAAATGGAATTTCTCATTTTTTGAAAAATAATGTGAAATAAAATTTTTAAAAATTTAGCCAGAGAACGATTTTGCATAGGATCTTAGGGTAGATTTTTTCATTGAATAAATGCAATTTTGCAAAAACTCTCATTTTTTGAAATTTACTGAAAATAGAAATTTTAACAATCCTCCAAGAATAAAATAATTATAATGTTTTAATGTTTTTAAAAAATTAAATAGATAAAAAATAATTAATGTCATAAAATCTTGTTATTTTTCACTTGAGTTTCATTTTAAATTACATTTTTTTCAATTTTTTTTTTCAAAAATTTTGTTTTGGTTTTCAAAAAACATTTTTTCCCATTTAAAAAAAAAAAAGAATTGATTGAAATAAAATAATGACGTGTGGCGTAATTTTTTGAAAATAGATTCTATCATATTTTTTCAAAGAATTTAGTCAGTTTTTCAATTTTTTCGGGAAATGAATATGTTGAAATTTTTCAATATTAGTTTCAATAGCAATAGTCATGTTTTTCTGAAAATAATTTTTTTATTTCATTTTTTCGAGTATTCATTTTTTTGTTTTTTATTTTGTCTTGGACAGATTTTTTGTAAAAATTATGTCAACTAAAAAAAAATTGCTTACCTAATTGATTTGAAAAAAAAAATATTTTTGTACTTTTTCATTGAAAACAATTTTTTTTCTGGGGTTTATTGAAACTAATTTGGAAATACCAATTTTTTAAATGTTTTATACTTTTTCTGGACAACAAATGTTTGTCATTTTTTCTTCAATAATGATTCATTCCAACTTTTTTCAGGGAATAAAATCTTGATTTTTTTTCCAAATTTTTTCAAAGTATTTTTTTTGTACCTAATAATTTTATTATTTTATTTCAAAAATTATTTTTTAGCATAGTATATGATTTTACGATGACCAAAATGAAAAAAAACGAGACTAAAATCCGACACTAAATTGGGTTAGGTTTGGATGACATAAAAAAACTTGGAAAATTTTTAATAAAAATTTGATTTTTTAGACATTATGTTAGACATTCTGAAACTTTAATTTATTATACTTTTTAGGTTTTTAATATTCGTGACTTTTAGACATTTTGTCACCGAGTAAAAGCATATACTATGTTTCATACTTTCAAACGTAGTGTGGAGATAGAGCCAACCAGGGAGTCCGGGGGGGGGCGAAGTCCCCCTGTTTATATTCAAAAACAAATTCTTTTATTTTATAGAATCAATAAAAAGAATGTTTTTTTTTAAACCTGATTTTAAACTTTTTTTTGCAAACTATTCCACGTACCTAACATCATTTTCTAAAACCATTTTTTAAAATGCTGACAATTAATTTTACAAAAAGTTGATTTGCAATTTTTTTTAGAAACTTATCTACACTTCTTAAGCTAAGTAAGTAGGTAGGTACTTGGTTTTTCCAATTTTTTTCCTCAAAACATAATTCTTTAAAATTTTATCTCAAAAACCATTTTAATGAAATTTTCAAGTAAAATTCAATTTTTTTTTTCAATGCTCTTATTCACAATGCATTTTTCTTTGTCGTAAAAAATAATGACAACTTTTTCATTTTCCCCCAATAAATTACCAACCAATTTTTTCTCAGAAACGATTTTTTAAATGTTTCTCAAAAACAATAAGTAGGTACTTCGCATCTTTCCTAAAAATGTATAATTTTTTCCAAATGTACTTAACTTAGTTTTTTGATTTTTTCCAATTTTTTCCTCATTTTTTAAAACAGTTTCTCATTTTTTTATGCTTAACAATTTTTCACAATTTTTCTCAAAACCACATTCCAACTTTCTTTATTCTCCCAAAAGCGTTTTTGATTTTTTTTTCTGAAGTTTTTCTTATTTTTTTCTCAAAAATGATTTCACAAAGTTTATTTTCAAAATCGTTTTAGAAAAATATCTTCTATAATAAATTAATAATCACTATAATTTTATTTTTGTTCAAAACTCAACTTTTTTTGTCGTTTCTATTTGGAACAGATTTTCAAGTGCCACTTTAATCTTTTTCAGTAATAATTTTTCTCAAAACCAATTATTAGAATTTTTCTTGATACCGAACAAATTTTTCATTTTTTTTTCAAATCGAATATTAAAAATTTTGGCCAATTTTTTCAAGAGCAAATTTTCAACTTCCTTTACAGCAACAGTTCGTTTATTTTTATTTATTTATTTTTTTAATCAAAAATAATTTTTCAACATAATTATTTTTTTTCAGAAATATTTAAAAAAATTTCAATTCTTGAAATTTTTTGAAAAAAAAAACACCTTTTCAACTTTTTCGTGAAAAGAGATTTTTTAATTTCAATTTTTAGTTTTTCTTAGATTTTTTTTTTGGATGATCATGATCTGCGAGCTCATGAATTTTGAGTTTTATTCTATTGAAAAAAATTCAACCAACACATGGAGCAATGAAAAGGTCAAACTTGACATAATTCAACTGAACTAACACCTTTGAAAAGTAATATAGATCAACGCTGCAATCAACGGCCACAATAATTATTATGTACCCTTCGTTTCGTCTATTTTTCAATCTTGGCCTAGTATTTGCATGCGCATACTCGCGAATAATAAATCAAAACGGGAATAATTGCATTTGCATGGTGCACTGGGCTTCTAAAAAGGCTGCAGAAGCAGAACCCTTCGATGGCCTCCTTGCGAATCAATTAATTTCACGTAAATGATATGCGAGAATGGCTTTCTCACATCGTATCCTTATCCACTCGGCACTCTGGCTCGCTGTCGCTGGTATTGCAACCCTTTGGCCACCAGCACGCTGACCACGAATCAATTAATAATTCCATGTGTAAAAACGAGCACCGCGTTTTGACAACGTTTAGCCAGAACCGCGGCGACGGCGGCCTTTTCGCTGAAAGGAACTGACCGATAAGACTATTTACCACCACGCGAGGCATTATCTAGATGCCAGGCACCGCTATTCGTGACTCTGACGGCGATAAAGAAACCGCAACCGGCCACGTGGCCCTTTTCTATAAAGGCAAAGGCAGGCAGCCCGATCTAAATGTGACATGATTTAAGTTCGACGCCGCGCTGCGCTGATTGAACCCTATTGTTAGCCAAATGATGGCTCTAGTTAAAAATGATCGTATATGTCACCTCTCAGGTCCCCCTTCATCGCCTCTTCCTCCCCCTTTCAACTCCAATTCGAATCTTTTTCAGTTGAAAAATATTCATTATCATCCCACTCGCACTATCCCCTTTAATATATCCGCTCCCTGCAGCGAAGTCGTGGACGAATTGCCATTTATTGAGATCTTTTTTCTTTTTTTTTTTTGGTGATTTTACTTGATGAGCGAGAGGACGTGCCCTTTTTAGTGGTGATTTTTTTTCTACGTACTTGGATGGCGACACGAGGACGCGTCATGTAGAGCGAAATGAAAATGTCACAGAGAAACAGAGTACGAAATTCGAGGGTATTGGACTTGGATTTTTGTAAAATTTAAGTCAACTAGATTTTATACGAGATTTTTCTAATTGAAACCTACGTACTAGGTAATCATTTATCTATCGAAAAAGTTTTTATTTTCTGCACTATTCGAGGTAGGTAGGTAGTTTCATTGGGAGCTTATAGAGGGAAGTGCTTTTCTACTGCTTGAAAACGAATACGCGACACGCGAAAAGCTAACTTACTCGGAAAGTGAATTCGCTTTCGTCGCTTTAATCGATAGTGTTTATTTTATTACCGCGAGCACTTACCTACTACTGTAGCAGAGAAGTTGGTATTTTGCATTTGTAAAATTTTAATCGAAAAACCGATACGAGCTTAATTAAAACAATTTCCTACCGTTACTAAATTAAGATTTCCAACCCCCTTTGGTATTGTTTTCAAAGCGCGGCCGGGCACGATACCTCAAACAACGTGATTAGAACTTTCATTGTGTACAATGTTAAATATTCATGGCTTACGATTTCTCGTGATTTTTTTAGTGGTTATGTAGATGA
Organism: Balanococcus diminutus; assembly: GCA_959613365.1. Lineage (NCBI taxonomy): Eukaryota > Metazoa > Arthropoda > Insecta > Hemiptera > Pseudococcidae > Balanococcus > Balanococcus diminutus. The sequence continues at coordinate 57,050,787 of OY390716.1, read as the reverse complement.
ATGAGGAAATTCGGTCAATTTTGAGCTGAGATTGGTAACATCGTGTTCAGGATCAGCAGCTATTTTTTGTGGGAGGGAGGGGGGGGGGTGTAAGGTACGTAAAATTTCACTCGTGGTTCGAAAAAAATCAAAAAAATTATTTTTACACGAAATTTCAAAAATCTGTTTTGGAAAAAAATACAGAAATTTTAAAATTTAGTTTTCAAAATAAATTTAAAAATTCATTGTTAAGAAAAGGTTGAAATTATTGTTTTTCTAATGATCTCTTTTTGCAGGAAAAAATAAGGTTTTTAAAAATCAATGACCAAGTTTTCAAATTTTTTTCACCAAAAGAAATTTTAAAAAATCAGCTAAAATTTGTTTTAAAAAAATTATAAAATTGTTTTCAATGCGAAAAAATAGGTCTACCTATTAAGAAAATATAATCACTCAAAAATAAAAGTTGAAAAAATTCTCTGAAAAAAATGACAAAAATTGCAATATTCGTTTCCTTAAAAAGTTTGAAAATTTATTTCTGAAAGTATTTTTGAAAAAATGATGTATAAATAATACACAACGCATTTCCGATTACAAATTTGTTTAAAACATGAGCAAATTTTTCTAAAATTTAATATCATTTAAAATAAAACAGAAAAATCTTTCTTTCGAAAATAATTTGAAAAAAAGTTTAAAAATTTGTCTATAAAAAATTCGAAAAAATTCTTCCCGAGAAATGGTGAAATTTTCTAAACAAAATTTTTAAAAAATCGATAAAAATTTGATTACAAAAAATCTATGAATTTGGAATTTTCGAGATCTTTTAAAGAACGATTTTTAGAATTGTGTCAAATAAATACTTAAATTTTTGTCGATTTTTTAAAAATTTTGTTTGAAAAATTTCACCATTTCTTGAGAACAATTTTTCCAACTTTTTTAGAGAAAAATTTGTCAACTCTTTTCAAATTATTTTCGAAATCGATAAAAATTTGGTTACAAAAAATTTATGATTTTGGAGTAAAAACGTTTTCAAGAACTAAGTACCTATTTGACACAATTCTAAAAATAGTTCTTTAAAAAATCTCGATTTTTTTTTTTTGAATTCAGTATTGTTTAAAATGAAACAGAAAAATCCGTCTTTCGAAAATGATTTGAAAAAAAGTTGAAAAATTTGTCTCTAAAAAATTTGAAAAAATTGTTCCTAAGAAATGGTAAAAATTTTCAAATAAGAGTTTTTTAAAATTTTGTTTGAAAAATTTCATCATTTTTGGGAACAATTTTTTCAACTTTTTTAGAGACAAATTTTTCAACATTTTTTTTCAAATTATACAAAAAAATCTGTCATTTGAAAATACCTAATTTGAAAAAAGTTAAAAAATTTGTCTATAAAAAATTAGAAAAAATAAAGAGAGGTCCGTTACATGTCGTAAAAAAATCAATGAAATTTTCAATATTCAAAAACTGAAACAAAAATTAAACTGAAAAATACAAAACACATTTTTAAGAATTGATTTTCAATGAAGTTTTTGTTCCAAAAAGATAACTAAAAAAATGTGATATTTTGAAAAAAATACTGTTTGTTTCTGAAGAAAAATCCCAAATTTGTTTTTTGAAAATTAATCGTCAAAAGTTGAATTACTGTTAAAAAAAAATAAAATAAAATAAAAGAAGATTGAAAAATGAAAAAATGAAAATGTAACTTGAAAAAAAAAAGGTTACAGGAAATAGTTCGCAAAAAAAAAACCAAACAAACAAACTTTGAAATCCGGTTTTCATACAAAAAATGATTAATTTTTCAAACTATTTTTGAAAAAAAAAATTGTTATTGAAAATAAACCAAAAAACTCAGTTCAAAAAAAAATTAAAATAATGCTTTTGAAAAGAAAAAAAAATGAAAAATTTGTTTTCAACAAAGGAACCTTGGAAACTTGTCAACTCCGATTAAGCTGGAATTTGGCTCACTGAAAGAACATGTCGTCCAAACTTCAGAAACAAATTTTTAGCTACCGAAGCTGATTTTTCAATTTTTGATGAATTTTTGAAAATGACAAAAATAGATTATGAGTAAATCAGTTTTTTACAAAAATTGTGAATTTTGAAGTAGCATTTTGAAAATTGGCTTATTTGGTAAAATCGTCTTCCCAAGTCGATTGCGGCCAATCTCAAAGCTATCTGGAATCACCAGCAAAAGTTGAATTTTCTCTTGTGCACTGGAACGGCTCCAGATTGAGCTATGTAATCAATTTTGACTGCTAAAAAATACAATCCTAGTTTGGGTGTGACTTTATCAGTCGATTAGAACAGTTAAACCCAAAATCTGAGGTGATGAATTGACTCTTGTAAGTATATTTTTTACAACTCGAAAATCTGGAAAATTCAAATTTCGTGTAGGGCTCCAGATCACCTTGAAAATGATCGTGATCGACTAAGGGGGGTCGACTTTGGTATATAAAACGATTTTAAGAATTTTATCTCAAAGTTTACAATTCAAAAAAAAAATTGATTCCCATCAATGGGCCATTTTCACCATTTTTAAAAATTCGTCAAAAATCGAAAAATAATTTCGGCAGCTAAAAATTTGGTTCCAAGGTCTGAGTGACATGCTTTTTCAATAAGTTAAATTTCAGCTCTGCCATAGTTGACGAGTTGTCGGGGTTTCCTTCTTAGAAATTTTTTTTTTCAAATATAAAAATTGTGAATATTTTTGAAAATAATTTTTTTTAAATCATAAGAAATGAAAAAATTTGTTTCAAAAATTTTGAACGATCTTGTTTTTGAGGAGAAACTAATGAAAAGGTTATTTTCAAAATATAAGTGGAAAAAAATGTTCCTGAAACAAAAACATAAATTTGAGAAAAAAGTTGTAGTTGAAATCTAAATTGAAAATATACAATATGCTTTAAAAAATGAAAAATCAAATTAAATAAAATAAAAATCGCCCGTGAAAAAAAAAATCGTGAAAAATAGAACTGATTCTTTTTTTTTTTTTTTGACAAAATTTTTTGAAGTGTTTTCCTTTGAGAGAGAAAAAAAATTAAAAATTTGTCCGAAGGGTAATAACCCGAGCGGCACACTCGATCGATAATATCGGAAGATGTAACGTATCGATAAAAAATTGTTGAAAATCTATAGATGTTCTCACGATATTATAAAGATTTATCGGTACAATTTCATACGCAAAAAATCTAAAAACTATCGAATTCGATATTATTTAGATTTTATGACGATATTTGTCAACGATACTATCGACAAAGAATATTAAATTTATCGATTCCGATTTTCCACCGATTTTGTGCAGATATTTGAAACTACATTATCGACAAAGAATATTATCGAATTCGATTTTTTAACAATTTTGTAAAGATATTTGAAACTATATTATCGACAGATTATATGAAATTTCTCGACTCCGATATTTTACCGATTTTTTGACGATATTTGAAACTATATTATCGACAGATTATATTAAATTTATCGAATCCGATTTTTTACCGATTCTGTAAAGATATTTAAAACTATATTATCGGCACATAATATGCAATTTCTCGAATTCGATTTTCTACCGATTGCGTGAAGATATTTGAAACTGTATTATCGACACGTAATATGAAATTTCTCGATTTCGATTTTTTAACGATTTTGTGACGAAATTTGAAACTATATTATCGACAAATAATCTGAAATTTCTCGAATTCGATTTTTTAACGATTTTGTGAAGATATTTAAAACTTTATTATCGACACGTAATCTGAAATTTCTCGAATTCGATTTTTCAACGATTTTATGACGATATTTGAAACTATATTATCGACACGTAATATGAAATTCCTCGAATTTGATTTTTCAACGATTTTGTGCAGATATTTGAAACTACATTATCGACAAAGAATATTAAATTTATTGAATTCGATTTTTTAACGATTTTGTAAAGATATTTAAAACTATATTATCGACAGATTATATGAAATTTCTCGACTCCGATATTTTACCGATTTTTTGACGATATTTGAAACTATATTATCGACAGATTATATTAAATTTATCGAATCCGATTTTTTACCGATTTTGTAAAGATATTTGAAACTATATTATCGACACGTAATATGAAATTTCTCGATTTCGATTTTTTTACGATTTTGTGACGATATTTGAAACTATATTATCGACAAATAATCTGAAATTTCTCGAATTCGATTTTTAACGATTTTGTGACGATATTTAAAACTTTATTATCGACACGTAATCTGAAATTTCTCGAATTCGATTTTTCAACGATTTTATGACGATATTTGAAACTATATTATCGACACGTGATATGAAATTCCTCGAATTCGATTTTTCAACGATTTTGTGGCGATATTTGAAACTACATTATCGACAAATAATCTGAAATTTGTCGAACGATTTTTCAACGATTTTGTGACGATATTTGAAATTATTTCCAAATTGGTGAAAATTTTTCTAAGTCCAACACGTCTGGAAGTACTAAACTGCCTATTATAAGCGTTTTATTGCTAATTCCTCAACGATAAGGTATGGCATAGTGGTTAAGGAAGAGGATTACCATGCAGGAGGTAGATGGTTCAAGCCCCACGGGTGGCAGATTTTTTATAATTTTTTTTGACTTTTTCTGAAATGATCCTCTTACCGCAACATGAATAATGTGTTTAGGCATAGTTTAATGTATTAATTATGCTAATTAAGGATTTTTAATTATAGAAAAAAGCTAGTAAAAGACGAAAAATCGGAATAAAAAGATCGATAAAAAATCGACAGAATATCGAATTTGATAAAGTGTCGCGTTAGTTCCGCCTAAATCGTGAAATTATCTTTCGATATTATAGATATATTATCGATAAAATATCTTACTATAATCTCGAGATTTTTGCTAACTATAATTCGTCGATAATCTATCTATATATCGAAAGATAATTTCACGTTTTAGGCGGAACTAACGCGACACTTTATCGAATTTGATATTCTGTCGATTTTTTATTTCGATTATTTGTCGATTGTGCTGCTCGGGGAAAAAAAATTGTTGAAAATAATTGAATGAAATTTGAAAAACAAAAAAAATCTATCCTGATTGAGATTTAATATCTTGTATTTTAATATCCTTCCACATCGAACGAAAACACCCCGGTGCAATTTTCTCGCAAACAATATAAAAGAGCGAACTTGATCGGTATACGTAGAAAATCTCGAAAGTATTTCACATACACGTAAGTACACTATACGTACAAATACGTGTATAATAAGGTCGTCAACATTTGAAAGCGAACGTACGTACGTACGTAACGTAAGTCTACGTATGTGTACCATACATATAACATAAATGTACGTACTATACGTAGTACGTACAATTCGTAACATGTGTTAACATATTATGTAAACGCGATTTTATTAAAATTTTCCAACGAGATAATATTTACGCAAACGTATAACTACACTACACATAGAGCACGGTGAGTTTAAAAAAATGTAGGGAAAGAAGAAGAGAGTGAATCCGGTGAACTCACACGGTAATATGATTAATGCGCTACCACACATCGTAAATATTTACCCGAGTAACTTTTAAGAAGGTTTTTTCTTTTATAATTGAGTGTCGGAAGTACCTACCTACTAATATCCTTAATGGTAAAGCGATTTTGTGGCTTGATTTTCTATTTCTAATACGTAGATACAAACGTCTAATTTTTTCTTCTTCTTTCTTTTTTTCCTGCTTTCTACAGGTACAAAATACGAACCGTCGATGTCAAATAACGCGTACAAAGTTCATATGAAATTGACCATCAAATCGGTCGGTCCCAGCGATTACGGAGCCTACAAATGCATATCGAGGAATTCCTTAGGCGAGACGGACGGAACCATTAAAGTTTATCGTAAGTGTACATATGCACATTTATACGTAAGACACACTCACTCGAACGATATAGTGCAACATTTTTTCTCCATCTCTATTCGGTTTACGAGTATTATCTCTTTTGCTTGTAAACATATGAAAGAGACAAAAAATCGCTACAATAATGTGGGACTAGACAGCAAATCTTGCTTTTTTTTGCTACTCGACGAGTTGACTGCGACTTGATAAATGATTCAGAGACGGCGACTGCCTCTGTTTGTTAACAGAAGCGTGCCAAGTTGTGTTTTTCGTTACGTAGTATACCAGAAATGTACTGGTATTCGTATAGTGTGTTGTCAGCTGATGCTAGAATCTGTGTTGAAAGGAGGAAGAGGGGAATTTTATTGAAGATACGTGCGTGTGTGCGAATAGATGAACGAGAGTTGGGTTGTTGGATTCTTGCATTCAAAAAAAATCAATTCTGTATTTTGTTTCAAATTAAAAAAAAATAATTTTAAAATGAATAATTTCTGGAACTAAACTTTTAATGATTTCTTCGACTTTTCAAACGGGCAATAATTTTTAACACAAAATGAATTTATTGAAATAAAATCAGAAAATAAATGTCAAAAAAAAATCAAAAAAAATCATGATTTTTTTTTGAAGAAAACTTTAAAAAAATTGTTTTTGAAAGTGAAAAAATTTCAAAATTTTACTCATGAAGAAGGATAAAAATTTATTGAATGAATTACAAACCAAGAACGAACAAAAAAAAAATAACTCAAACCAAATTTCTGAAAAGTATAATTTTTGAAAAATCGTTTTAGAATATTATTCAAAAATTTTCATCTTGGGTAAAAGTCTATTTTTTTTTCAAAATAAAAAAATAGTTTATGAACAAAATTTTAAAAAATTTTAAGTGACTTAAAAACTTTTTCAAATTTTCAATGGTGTCAAATTTTTTTATCTCCAAATTTTTCAATTTCTTCAATTTCTCAACTTTTTATGATTTCCATTTCTTAATTTAATTTTTTTAATATCTTTGACGTGTTTCAAATGTTTTGATCAATTTTCTTGTTTTTAAATGTTTAAATCTTCGCTTTCTCCAACATTTAAAATTTTTTATGGTTTCCTAATTTTTTAAGTATTCCAATTTGCTTTTCAATGTTGATCAATTGAATGAGTATCTAATTACTTGAATTTTATCATTTTTAAATTATTTTCTCAAAATTTTCCTTTTTTCATAATGTCTTGATTTCTTCAAATTTTTATTTATTTTTTATACATTTTTAAATGTTTTTTTTTATAAGTAGGTAGGTATTATTTTTACCAATTTTTTAAAATATTTTTTTGTTTTCAATTCCTCTGTTTTTTTGTTGAATTTTTCGGGATTTTTAAATTTTTTTAAATCTCAAATTTTCCCCATTTTTCAACGTTTAAATCAATTTTTTCCAAATGTTCCAATTTTTTGATTTATCAGGTTTTTTTTTCAAATTTTCAAATTGTTGATAACTTCTAGATTACTTATTTCAATTTTTTTATTTTTCGATTTCCAATATTTTTTTTTAATATTTCAAATTTATCTATTTTTTATAACTACCTATTGTTTATTAATTTTTTTGGGGTTTCAATTTGGAACGTTCCAATTTTTTCATTCTTCAATTTTCATAATTTTCATATTAGCCAAATTTTTCAATTTTTTCAAATTTTTATTTTCCAGATGCATTTTTAAAGTTTTTGATTATATTATATTCATAAATTTTTGAAAATAGCCAAGTATTATATTTCTTTATATTTTTTGAATTTTTCAGGATCTCTTTAATTTTTAGTGCAAAAAGTTTTTCTATTTTTGTTTTATGAGTATTTAATTTTTTCAAACATTTTATTTTTCAATGTACCTACGTAATTCTTAAATTTTCAAATTGTTGATAACTTATCAATTATTTCAAATTTATATTTCTTGATAGATTTTCTAATAACTTTTTCGAATTTTTTAAATTCTTTAATTTTTCACAAATTATTGTTCATTAAAAAAATTTGATTTTTAATTTCGAATGTTCTAATTTCTTGAATCTCCAATTTTCATAGTTTTCACATTTTCTCTAATTTTCTGATTTTTCAATTTTTTTTTTCAGGGACATATTTTTCTAGATTTTGATAATTTCATCAATTTTTGGAAATAGGTCGAATTTTCAAATCAATATTCTTTGAATTATTCAGAATCGTCAAAGTTTTTCTAATTTCTCATTAGCTGATTTTTTTTTTGATTATTTTTGCAGATGTTTCCGTTTTTAGTTTTTCAATTCATTCTCCAAATTTTCAGGTTTTTTTTTTGTTGTAATTTCTCGATTTTTTATTTTAGCCAATTTTTTCAAATGTTTCAATATCAGTACGAAATAAGTGTAGGTACCTTAGGGTGGCCCTTATTTTTCGAATTTTGGAAATGTTGTCGGGACGGAGGGTCAATTGGTGACATATTGGTAGAAAATAATTTCCTATTTTTTATTTTTCCTCTAACTGAATTTTAAGCCGTTTCTCAGGGGCCCCAAATTTGAAAAAATCAAAAAAAAGAAAAAATAGAACATTTTGAAAATTTTTGAAAATTTTAGCAAAATGGTCATAGGGATGGTATTTCTATAAGACAAGACCATTTTCGATTATTTCTTATCTTTACCCCCCTTTTCATGGGACATAAAAAAAACGTCATTTTTTACGTTTTTTAAAAAATTTGAAAAAAATGACTAAAAATTAAAGAAACATTTTTTTTTGAATAAAATGTTTTTAGCATACATGTTATCACCCAAAAAGGTCATTTACGGCGATTTTTCATCCCTACCTTAATTTTTGGGAACCTCATTTTTTTCAATTTTTGATAGTTTTTGACAAATTCTCACTGATACGGCAGTGGTGAAAAATCACCGTATATGACCTTTTTGGGTGATAACATGTATGTTGAAACCATTTTATTAAATTTTTTTTTTTTTTAAATTTGTAGCCATTTTTTTCAATTTTTTCAAAAAACGTAAAAAATTACGTTTTTTCATGTCCCATGAAAAGGGGGGTAAAGATAAGAAATCATCGAAAATGGTCTTGTCTTATAGAAATACCATCCCTATGACCATTTTGGTAAAAATTTTCAAAAATTTTCAAAATGTTCCATTTTTTCTATTTTTTTGATTTTTTCAAATTTGAGGGCCCCTGAGAAACGGCTTAAAATTCAGTTAGAGGAAAAATAAAAAATAGGGAATTATTTTCCACCAATATGTCACTAATTGACCCCCCGTCCCGACAACATTTTCAAAATTCGAAAAATAAGGGCCACCCTAAGGTACTTGCTTATTTATAAATTAGGGATTTTTACTCTCTGTGGGTCATTCTCAAAATACGCCGAACATTCGCTAGTAATTTTTTGGATTTTTCATCATGCAGTAAATAATTTTTTTTTTGAAAAAATATTGTATGATGTAGGAGACAACATCTGTGTAGTTGGACAAGCAGGAAACCCCACACAGGGGGACAGGGGGCGACTTTTGACCACGACGGTGAACATTATAGTGAAAATTCCATTTTATTAGCCCCCCCCCCCCCACCTAGAAAAATCCAAAACTTGTAAAACACAATCTTTACAAGGGGAACAAAATAAAAATGTCAAGTAATTCCAATTATTCAATAAAGTTTGAAAGAACGTCTGCATTAGACATTTTTTTCATTTTTAAGTTGTGGTGTCTATTGTTTTGAAATTAAACCAGCATTTTTGGGCAAAGAAAGGGTCATACAAAAAAAATGGTTAAAATCAACATTTAGATCACATTTAGAATGATGGAAGACTGTAGTGAGCAATGCATCAATAGCTGTCCTTAATTTTGGAAAAAAAAATTTACGCCACTACGGTGGACAAATATAGTGAAAACAAGATTTTCAAAATTTTCAAATTGTGAGAGATGGATTTGTTCATAGAAAAAACTGAATATCACGTTCCAATCAGGTCCACTTACTTGTTTCAACGCCGCTTAGTTGAAAATAAAATATTCACTCCCGGCCTCAAAATTGGGAGCCATTACGAAGACATGATAGCTGGCCAAATAGAGGTTTTTAAAAGATTTTCCGGTTTCTCAGCTGTCGCATTACTCAAGGATATGAAAATTGCACTGAATATTAATTTTAGGATGGTGAGGTGTCGGTTTGACCGATTTTCGCATTTGAAAGTATTCAATTACCCTCCCCTCCATCACGTTACAAAGTGCCACTACGAAGACAGGAATAACTGGGTTACAAACTTTGAGCTGTTCTGGATGTACCAAAATGATCTTGAAAATTCGTTTGAAATGCTCTAATATTTAATACACATCTCTGAGTGTTGTATCAGTGTGATAATTAAATCAACAAGCTATAATGAGATCAGAGAAATACAATTTATTATGTAGAAGTTGAGTGGTAACGCGCCACTACGGTGGACATTTCTCCACTATCTAATTTTTAGGGCGATGAGAATGTAGTTTAAAATTTCTTTTTAATATGGATTATTATAGCCCAGAGTGTACTCTATCCATACATAACAAAGAAAATTTTCTAGCATTAATACTTCGTGAGATATTTGAGCGTAACCTGAATGTTCGGCGTATTTTGAGAATGACCCCTATACATTCTTGATTTTGTAAAAATTTTCTTTTTTAAAATTATTGTGATCTTTCGATTCTTCCAATTTATCTATTTTTTTTCACGTTTTCGATGTTTTGATATTTTAAATAATTTTTGGATTTTTCAATTTTACTCAAATAATTGCTTTACTTTGAAATTTTTCAAAATATTTCATTTTTTTGATTTTTTGTAGTTCTTAAAATTCACGATTTCTCATTTTATTTTATTTTTCATTTTTTTTTTCAATTTTTTCATTTTTTGATGTTTCAATAGGTATTTATTTTCTAAATTTCACAGTTTTTTGTTATTTTTTTTTCTTTTTTCTCTGTTTTTGTTTGAAAACAAATGAGGTACTTACTTACTTACTTACTACAGTTTTATCGATTTCGTTGATTAGAATTTTTTTTGTCTCTAAAAAAATCTTCAAATTGAAAATTAAATAATTGTTTTTGTTCAGAACCTTCCCCAAAATTTTCAAATTTCTTTTATCCCAAATTCTCAGAACTGGTCGTATTTCTGCAACTAAAAACGTCGTATATGTCGAGCCTGGGACGCGTCGACTTTCCGGCGGCTACTGCGACAGCTACTGCGGCATCACATGCGCGAAAAATACCTAATTAAAAATATGAAAAAATTTAATTGCTCGTGCAGCCATTAAACGTTCGGTCACGCTATTCGGTATGATTTATAGAAGCTGGATTTTTTTACTTTGACTAGCTCGTGCCATCGAGCGTTAATGTATTTTTTTAGCAAGTACCTACGTACGAAATTCCCACCCCCACATCTCCAGTCGCATAACAGCAGGCTTATTTTAGGCTGTGAAATATGCGGACCAACGGATGCTAAGTCGTTACCTATTTGTTAATTGCCGAGTAGAAATTTTCGGGAACTGTGTGTTGTGCTGCTTTTCTCGCAGCTAGATACTTAATATATTTAAATAACGTTTTTTTTCCTTCCTAACCATCATCCTTGCCTCTGGCAAGGGAGAAAAAACCAAATACAGACTTTGAAGACGGGGGTAGTGAAAACGTTCACGCTAATATAATTTCTCGCAATGTGGAAAATTTTCTTGTGTAAAAACTTCGCCTTAGCTGAGAAGGTTAGGTACCACAATCCACTTAGCGAATTAGTTTCGGTTGTATAATGAACGAGCCAGCTAGGGCCAGGAGTAGGATATGCCATCACTTTACATACGATAAGGAGGACGCGACGCGACGCGCGACGTAGCGTCATCCTCGAGAAAACTTTACTTAGGAAATTTTCATTAAACAGGAGCGAACCTGGACCAGAAAGTACGAGGAAGATGAAGAAGAAAAAAAAAGTTATAAAAACGAATTACGAGACCGGTCACTCTTTTATTATTCCAGTTAATGAAATTTTTGCGCGACGAAAAAATTCCATTTTGGAAATCTCTCGTGTACGTACGTGCAGTGCACGTTTCATCCTTCGCAGAAATCTTCTGCGTGACGCAAAAAATAAAAGATTGGGAGCAGGGACGAGGGGTAGAGGTAGCTCGTATATCGATGGCGAACGCGCAATTTAGAAATTATGCGAGTAACCGCGATGGCGGAAGAGATATACTTCGGATTTCTTTTTGGATGAAGTGATACTCTCCTCTCTGATAGAGAGATTATTCTTGAAAAGAAAACAAAAAAAAAAGTTGATAATTTCAATATTGAAATCTTTTAACCCTCTCTCCAATTTTATGGCACGAGATTAAAAAAAAACAAAAAAAAAACAAAAAAAAAAACTTGAAAACACTGAAACAACAGAAAATACAAAAGTTATTTATTTAGATACCTACTCAAATCACATACCTAAAATATAAAAAAATTTCAAGTGACAAAAAAAGAACCAACATGATAGAAAATGCAAAAATTCGAAAAAAAAATGCTTTAAGAAATTAACAAAAAATTTCAGAAAATGAAAATGACCTGATAAATGACAGAAAACATTAAATGAAAAAAATTGTAAAAACTACAAAAATTCTACAAAATAAAAAAGGCATAGAAGTGACAAAAAACATAAAAATAATAGAAAGTGAAAAAAATGACAAAAATTCCAGAAATTAAAAAAGCCAAAAAAGTGACAGAGAGCAATAACAAAAATGACTGAATTCCCAAAAAAAGTTACAATAATGGGAGAAAACAAAAAAAAAAATGATAGAAAAGTGTAAAAAACAAAAATTAAAAAAATCCCAGAAAATAGGTAATAAATTTACCAAGGTGACTAGAACATGAAAACAAGAAAAAATGACAAAAAACAAGAATGAAAAAATTCTAGACAGTGAAAAATATCACAAAAAATGCAGAAAACATGAAAACAATAGAAATTGACAAAAAACAAAAATGATGAAAATTCCAAAAATAAATAATCACAAAGTGACAGAAAATCCAATATTGAATTAACAAAAACAAAAAATTACAATAGTCGCAGAAATCGCAAAAAATTATGGAAAATATCGAAACGGCAAAAAATAATAAAAGTGCAAAGTTGACAAAAAAAAAAAAACTACAAAAATCATGAAAGTTTTAAATGTTGTGACAAGTAAAAAAGTGGTAAAGAAATATTTTGAGGCAAAGACCAGAAAATTCAAAGGTTTCAAAATTGACTAAAAATTATAAAATTACAAAAATCATGAAAATTAAAATTTTGAAAAATAAGAAAAAACCTACTTAATACCTACCTACCTATTTCGAAATTTTCACAATTTTTTAAAAATGTGACATGACATGTGGAAAGTATGCTTAGACCAAAAAATATCTTCTTCTTTTTTTTTTTTTTTTTTTTGTTCTAGAAGACCTTCTCTATCCGATGGTAAGGTCAAAAAAAATCAAAAAAAATTCTAAAGTGCTGAAAAATGCACTCAAAGTGACCAATTTATACTACGAAATCGGTTTGTTTTTTTGGCTTTCCTGTAAAATTTACATTTTTGATCTAAGCATACTTTCCTCATGTCATGTCACAAATAAATAAATTACGACATTTTAAAAAATCACTCATTTTTTAAAGGAAACTCGCCTTAATTTTTTCAGAGAAAAAAAATCTCTTATTTTTAGAGAAGATCTCTTAGCTAGGGAGGGGCTTCAATTTTTTCAATAAAATCCCTCAATTAGAAAAAATCTCATTCATTTGGAATATTAATTTTTGGGGGGGAGGGGGGGAATTCAAGTTTTTTGAGAGAAAATTTTGAGTTGTTCTAGGGTGACAAAATTGCCTAATCCTTTTTGAAAAAAATTAAATATTTTCCCTTTTTTTAAATTAGAAATTTTCTTATCTAATTTTTTTTTTAAATATTTTTTTTTTAATTTTTAAAAAATAGAAAATCTTGTAATTTCAATACCTCCTAATTTTTTCACATAAAACTATTTTATTTTCAGGGGGAGAATTTTTTATCTAAGAAGAGGGGGCGTTCAATTTTTCCTGGAGGGGATCTCTCAATATTCTTTTTTCAGAATAATCTTTCACAACTGAAAAAATCCATACATTTTTTTGAAGAAAAAAATTCTCATTCATTTAGAGTAGGTACCTCACCTACCAAATTCGTGATGAAAAATCACAATTTTTTGGAGAGAGAATTTTTGAACTTTTTTCGATTAAAAAATACATAGGTATCTCAAGTTTTTGAAATCAGCGTAAGAAAACGTTTTTTTAGTGTTTAAAAAATTTCCTGAATCTTTTTGAGCGATAATAAAATATAGATTTTTTTTCAATTTTTTTTCAATTTTTTAGAATCAAATTTTTTCACACTATTTTGTTTAAAAAAAATTTAAAAAATATTGCAACTTAAAATCTCTTAATATTTTCTGATGAAAATCATTTTATTTTTGAGGAGTAAAACCTCTGGGCTTGAGGGGGAGGAGGCTTTCAAAAAAGATATTTATCAATTCTTTTCAGAAAAATCTTCCTACTGAAATAAATTCATAAAATTTTTTGAAGAAAAAAAATGTTCATTTCTTTAGAATAACATTATAAATTACTAAATTCTTGAGAAAATCTCAATTTTTTGGAGGGAAAATTTTAAATTTTTTTTTCGAATAAAAAATATCTGATTTTTTGGTGTTATAGAGTAAGACAATTACCTATTGTTTTCAGAGAGAAAAAAACCTCCAAGTTTTTTGGATGAAAAAAGTTCTCTTTTTTAGGAAAAATAAGTACCTGTTTTTTTGTTTTTTTCCGTAATTAAAAAAAAATTTCAACAAAAAAAAAATCATTTAAAAAAATAAAAGTCTCATAATAGGTATGTACCTATTTCTAGAAAAAGAAAAATTCCCTTTAAGCATAAGAATCTCTAATTTTCTTGTAAGTAGAAAATTATCTAATTTTATTCGAGTAATAAACTCCCAATTTCTTGCAGAAAAATTTTTTTTCTAGAATTTTTCAATTTTTTGTTTGATTTTTTAAAAAAATTTCAATTTTTTTGAAGTACGTAATTAAAAAATGTATTAAAAAAATGTAAAAAAATTATGTCAAAGATTAAAATTACTAAAGTAACAATAAATATCTATTAAATTTCTAGCAGTGACAAAAAATAACAAAATTTTTAAAAGTGACGAAAAAATACGTACAACAATAACAAGAAATAATTTCAAATAAAATGATGAGAGAAAATTGATACAGTGACAGAAAATTTAAAGATACCTACAGGTTTCACAATTTTATCAACAAAAATTCCAAAATTGCATATTTTTTTTTTTTTCAAATAAAAGACAAAAATCAAAATATGTGATAGATAAACTAAAAACCACAAAAAACACAAAAATGATAAAACTGCCTCCCTTCATACCATTATCTGTTCTCAAAAAAATGAGGTCATCTCCAATAGTTCGACATAGCACACCCCTCGAATACGTAAATTCGGCTAAAAACCTCGTTGATAAAATTCGTTCGCCATCTCTCCATCAGATTTTCATACTATAAGTACTCCTAGTACGTATAGAATATAGCAAAATACAAACATATACGCCGAGATTGGCGTTACGTTTATCGCCAAGGTATAACCTCTGAGAAGTGAGCGAGAGGGGAGCAGTAGATTGCTAACGAGACGAAGCAGTGGCGGGCAAAACTTATTTTTATAAGTACCCATTTATACAAGTGCAATATTTTATAGTAAATGTTCAACATAGATACCTCGTTTTATAGGCTTTATCTTATTTTCACAAGTAAAAGGCAGCCTCGCAAAACGATACCTACGTAAACAGGGCAAGGGCACCGGTTCAGTTGGCTCGCGAGAAGGAAAAAAGCCACCACGATACCGTGTGGAATCATAAACGTGCACGTATGACTGGTATTTACCCAGGCAAGGTGCGCGATTAAGAAAGAAGTAGACCATTTTTACAATTTACAATGCTCAAATCTCGAGAGCTCTGCGCGACTGTCAAAAGTATCTAAACAAGCCCAAAGAACTAGTACACAGCGGAACGTTTATATGGGAAATTATTACTAAAAGACATTTTCTCTCCGGGAGAAGGATTTTTTTCACCAGAGGGTTCATTTTCCCTGCTACTCATTCTGTCTGATTTTCAATCCGGAACGCGAGCCCTTCTTTTTCTCTTTTATTTTTTTTTAATACGATGATTTCTGTCAATAGGACTCGTTCATCTACATCACGTGTACGTATGTGTATCAATTTTATAGGTCAAAAGAGCCTTTGCCTTCGTTTAAAGTGATGGAAATTACGGTTAAAGCGAACGCAAGCGAATCACTAACGTCATTAACGCGCCTCTGATTATACGTACTTTAGTTCTCCGCAACGTCGTCGTTTTTTTTCTTCATTAATTTTTCTCTCTCCTCACAAAGGCAAATTTTTATTGCCAACGTTAAATCGAATAAAAACGAACGACGATTTGAATATCGTAAAGGAGTTTTACACGCCTAAAAAAAAATGAAAAAAAAAATGGCGAAAAACAAGAGCGGAAAAATTAACCCAACCTGGGTATTTTTTAACTATTTGTATAATGAGAATCGAGAAGACGATAATGCAGTTTGTATACAGCTTTGTGAGAAAATAGACGGAGAAAGGGGGAGAGGGCTGACTGCGGTATGATTAAAGAATCTTGTTTTTCTTTTTTCCAGTATAGTTATTACATGACAGGGGAAAAATTGTTGCTAAATGTTGCGAGAGAAGAAAACTTTCTCGAAAAGATTTGTTAATTATGGAAAATTATTTATCTTGAGATACTTCTCATGGTGGTTTTTTTGTACTTATTTTCTTTTCTTTTTTTTCTTTTTTTACAGCTATCGAGTACAAAGGTAAACCATCCACTTCGAAGCCACGAATTAAATGTGAGTATATTTTTTATCGTATTAATGAAGGATGCAAAAATTAAGATTTATTCGTTTTGTAATTTTATTCTGTGTTATCGTTAATTTTTTTTGCAGTCAATAACCGAAAGCACAGTGCAAGGAGAGGTTCCAAAGACTTTAAAAACAGTACCAGATCGAATAATATTACGCAAGCAGGTAATTTTTTTTTCTAATTGAAACCAATGTTCAAAATTTGTCTCATTTTAAATTATACCTATTCAACTACGTTTTCGAAAAAATTTTCAATCATTTTTTATTTATTTCAAATTTTCTTAAAAAATTATTATGGAAACCATTTTTATTAATTTTTTTCAAAATATTATTCGAACAAATTTTTTAAAAATTACATATTTTTTCAATCCTGTTTGATCAGAATTATTATACCGACTTTAACATATTCAAATAAATTATAAAAATACGAAGTAGGTACCTATCTCAAATATTGATTGGACTAAATTTATTATAATGGTATCAAAAATTTTCTAAACTTGTTGATTTTTTATCAAATTAGGAATAATGTTTGCAATCCGCTAGAATTAAATGACAATTGATTGAAAAAAAAAATCGACTCATAAATTCAAATTTTTATAAAATTCATAATTTTTTTTCGAAATAATTACTTGAGAAACCCTACAGTTGTAGGGCTTAAAAAACTGAAAAAATTGTTAAAACTGCTCAAATTGAAAAAAATTGCCCAAATCCACTAGAATTGGATAAAAATTGATAGAAATTTTTTTTTCGAATCATAAATTCTAAATTTCACAGAATTGATAATTTTTTTAAAAATGAACTCGAGAAACCCTAATATTGTAGGGTCGAAAAACCCTAAAAAATTGCCAAAACTCTGAAATTGAAAAAAATTGCCCAAATCCGCTAGAATTGAATGATAATTGATTGAAAAAAAAAATTTAGACTCAAAAATTCAAATTTTCTCAAAATTGATAATTTATAGGGTTGAAAAAACTGAAAAAGTTGTTAAAACTGCTCGAATTGAAAAATTGCCCAAATCCATTAGAATTAAACAAAAATTGATTGAATCATTTTTTTTTGTCTCAGAAATTCAAATTTTCACAAAATTGATATTTTTTTTTTCAAAATGATTGAAAAAACTGGAAAAATTGTTAAAAACTGCTCGAATTGAAAAAAATTGCTAAATCCACCAGAATTGGACAAAAATTGATTGAATGAATTTTTTGAATCATAGAAATAAATTCAAAATTTCACAAAATTGATATACAATATATATATATATATATATATATATTTTTTTTTTTTAAATAATCTCAAGAAACCCTACAGTTGTAGGGTCAAAAACCGAAAAATTTTCCAAAACTGCTGAAATTGAAAGAAATTGCCCAAACCCGCTAGAAATAAATGGCAATTGTTTGAAAAAAAAATCGATTCATAAATTCAAATTTTCACAAAATTGACAGTTGTAGGGTTGAAAAACTGAAAAAGTTGTCAAAACTGCTCGAATTGAAAAAAATTCCCCAAATCCACTAGAATTGGACAAAAATTGTTGAAAATTTGTTTTGAATCATAAGGTATAAATTCAAATTTTCACAAAATTAATAGTTGTAGGGTTGAAATAACTGAAAAAGTTGTTAAAACTGCTGAAATTAAAAAAATTGCCCAAATCCAACAAAAATTGATTGAATAAAATTGTTTTGCATCAGAAATTCAAATTTTCACAAAATTGATTATATTATATTTTTTTTTCGAAATGATTGAAAAAACTCGAAAAATTGTTGAATGTGCTCGAATTGAAAAAAATTGCCCAAATCCACTAGAATTGGACAAAAATTGATTGAAATTTTTTTTTGAATTATAGGTAGGTATAAATTCAAAATTTCACAAAATTTATAATTTTTTTTTTTTTTTGAAATAATCTCGAGAAATCCTACAGTTGTAGGTTCAAAAAACCAAAAAAATTTCCAAAACTGCTGAAATTGAAAGAAACTGCCCAAACCCGCTAGAAATAAATGACAATTGATTGAAAAAAAAAAATTCGATTCATAAATTTAAATTTTCACAAAATTGCCAATTTTGTTTTTGAAAAAAAAAATAATCTCGAAAAACCCTACAGTTGTAGGGTCAAAAAACCGAAAAAATTGCCAAAACTGCTGAAATTGTAAAAAAATTGTCTATGAAATCAAAATTTTTAAATTCCTGAATTTTCTAGTTATCTCAGTTTATTTTTTGAAATTACATATTTTATTTTCAGTTTTGTTAAAAACGTGTTCATTAAAAAAAAAAGAAATTGCTTAAAAATTTGTTTTAAAAAACTCTTGTTAAAGAGTTTTCCTTTTAATAAAATTTCAAGATTTTTTCAAAATTAATTTTTTAATAATTTTTTTTTTTTTTGAGAAACTTTTTCTTTTTTGATTTTGTCTATGTAAATGAATTTTTCAAAAAGAATTTCATCCCAAAATATTTTACAAATTTTGTTAAAATTGAATTTTTTGAAAATTTCTTCGAACATAAATTTTTGGATTTTTTTTCAACTTTTAAATTCAATTACATTATTATAAGTAATTTTGAATTTCATCATAAAATGATAATTTTTTCAACCCTTAAAATTCAATTTGAAATTCCTCGAAATTACAGATTACGAAGGAGACGAATTCGCAGAATCGGACGAAGACTACATCGACGCCACAGATTCGGCATCCGTTCGTGTACAAACGATTCCATATTTTCTAGTCATTTTTGCAACGTATAAATTAACAACGGTATGAGATGAATACATCCTATAATCCAATCCGAATACTTGCATATTTTTATATTTAAAAAATTCCTACGTAATAATGCTGATACTACCTACCTCGTGTATATAATTGTAAATACGTATTATCTAGATAAAATTGTACATTGTCGATGGGGAAAATTTTCTATAAAAATAAGTCTGACTTTTATATAGTAAATTTACATATTTATCTAGTCTTTGTTTAGGTAATTATTGTTTATATGGATAAGTGTCATCGCATTGCCTATATATGAATCCTCCTCTCTGTTTGAAAGCAATTGAAAATAAATGTTTTTTTTTCTACATTATTTATCTCGATTACGTAAAGTGTTTCATCGTTATATTATTCTAGGTCTACTTAGGTACTTTCTACTTCCTTTATTTTTTGAAGGGAGTGAAAAATTCAAATGAATAGGTAACATCGAGTGAACAAAATAAAAATAAAAAATTTTGCCAAATCTCATTCACTTGGATTTTTTTGGAAAATGAATTGAAGTGAGTACCTACTTACTTATTTCCTATTTTTTAAGACTTTCATCAAATTACAGACCCCTGATTTTTTTTTATCAAATTCAAGTGACTAAAATTTTGTTAGAAAATTTTTGTTTCACCCACTTGG
The DNA here is from genome assembly GCA_959613365.1 of Balanococcus diminutus. NCBI lineage: Eukaryota > Metazoa > Arthropoda > Insecta > Hemiptera > Pseudococcidae > Balanococcus > Balanococcus diminutus. The sequence continues at coordinate 57,030,660 of OY390716.1, read as the reverse complement.
ACATCCAAGTGAGCACAATGAATCTGAATTAGTTAAATTTCAAATTTCTGTTACTTGATTTTCTTCAAAAAAAAAAAATAAATAAATAAATACTTAAAATAAATAAATAAATAAATAAAAATACACTTGAGCATTAAAATGGTCACTTGAATTTTCCATACGCATCCAAGTGAAAAAAATATGTTTTATTTGAATTTAGGTTCTTTTTAATTTTAAAACTTAGGTAGTATTTTCAAATTTTTTGGTTATTATTGGTCCCATGGTCCCTTAATTTTTTGTTCGCATGCAAGTGAGAAAAATCAGTTGAATCCCACTTACTTGTTTTTTTTAAATGTTTCAAATTTTTTTTTTTAACATGAATTTAAGTGAGTATCAAGATTATTTTAATGAATATTGATCTTTTTTAAATTTTTCATATGCATCCGAGCAAAAAAAAAAATTGGATTTACGTCACTCGAATTTTCAAAGTGAATCCAATCCAAGTGAGTATTTTCAAGATTTCTTAAAAACTAGTAAGTGTTTTAGTCACTTGAATTTTTTTTGTACATACAAAGTCAACAGAAACAACTTGGTCAAATGTCGGTTATTATTTTCTTTTTTTCAGAAGTGAATCCAAGTGAGTATCAAGAATTTTAATTTTTTAATGAACATTGATCACTTTATTTTTTCATATGCTACCAAGTGAAAAAATTATTCATTGTTGAATAAAATTCACTTGAATTTTCAAATTGAATCCAAGTGAATATCCTCAAGATTTTTTAAAAACGAATATCTATTGATCACTTGAATTTTTTGTTTGCATACAAAGTGAACAGAAAACACTTGATCAAATGTCGATCACTTGTTTTTTTTTTCAAAAATGAATCTAAGTGAGTATAAATATTTTAAATGAAGATTTGGTCACTTTGATTCTTACTTTGATTCTTCATAAATGCTTCAAAGTGAGAAAATTATTTTTTAATAAATTTGAGGAACTTGAATTTTCAAAATGAATCCAAGTGAGTATTTTCAAGATTTTTGGCGAATATTAGTCCCTTGATTTTTTTTTACATTCAAGTGAGAAAAATCAGTTGAATTCCAGTCACTTGTTTTTTTTTACATGAATTCAAGTGAGTATCAAGATTTTTAATGAATATTGCGCACTTGAATTTTCCATATGCATCAAAGTGAGAAAATGATTTTTGTTTAAATTCGAGTCACTTGAATTTTCACAATGAATCCAAGTGAGTTTTTTCAAGATTTTTAACGATCTAATCACTTGGATTTTTTTTATTGGCATAAGTGAATAAAATAGAAAAATCTGTCGAATTTCAGTCACTTGAGTCTTATTTAAAGTGAGTCCAAGTGTTTGGAAAGTTTCATCAAATTGAAGATTTCAAATTTTTTTAATATTTAACCCAAGTGACCATAATCAGAAAAAAGTGCCATTTCACTCACTTTGATTTTCAAATACTTGAATTCAAGAGAGAAATTTCACTTTGTTAGCCAGATTTTACTCACTGGGATTCGACTGAGAAAATCATTTATGAATAAAATTACTTTTTCAACAAATATTTTGTCACTTTGATTTTTCACATGAATCTAAGTGAACAGAACTACAGAAAAATCTTGACCACTTTGTATTTTTTCTTTACTTAGATCAAAATCAAAAAATTGAAAACCTGACAATTTTTTCCATGTTATTCTGTTCGTCTCTGATTTTAAATGAAATGATTCACTTAGATTTCAAAATAGAGGGGAGCAATTAATAATTACGTAAATGAAAATTATCGAGACTTCAACTAAATTGTACACGATAAAGGAGGACAGATGAATAAGTTAATCATTTAGTTGGCTCACTTGGTAATTACACAATACTTGATTGATATTGTAGCCTCTCGTATTATCTCGTCTGCGTAATAAATTCAAATTCATTAATAAGCATCTAAATTAATAATCAGTCACGGACTATTAATGCAAGTTATCATTTGACGTTTTGAAATGAAATTCGTAACGTTCGCCAAATCCAGCCCCCAATTAGGTTTTTGATAATCGCGAGTGAACCCGTCAATTGTAACTTCTCGTGGGTACATTTCGAGTTCAGTAAAAAAGAAAATGATTTCGTGAAATTTTACCATCTTCGGACATCTGCAGCAAGCACAACAATGGTAAATCCGATGCTTTCAAAATGCGCTACATTGTATTCTTTAATTCTGCCACTCATTTCTCAAAGTCTATCCCACCACAGAACCTGGCACGACAAACTACTTTACGGAAATTACAACATGATGATAAAAGAAAGACCCAACACCATATTCCCGTCTTTACCAAATTACAACGAGAATCTAACCGAGCCAGGATTCGGACCCAGATACCCAGTTGCAGTCATAAGACATCATATAATACCCTACAATGTCCTACGTGATTTTTTCAACAACCTGACTCAACGAGGTGAAGCATTTCGTTTGAAACATTTCCTCAAAATGCTCGCTTCGAAATTTTCTCGCTACTATGACGACTCCATCTCCACACCCGGAGCTAGACACATTCATTCGAACGGTAACATCATCTCGAACGTGGAAAGTTTCATATTCAGTCTACTCTACAGATCGGTTAACCAAAACAATAAGGCAACTTACCCTCCTTGCTTCGAGATCTTCGAATCGTTCTACATCTTCCAACCAGGAAATTTATTCACAGGGCCTGCAAATCGGAGCGACGACCCTAAGGAAAATTTCGAACAAAGGGCCGCCCTCATCGTAGGAGATAAACGATTCAACACCCTGAGACAAGTTTATAACCAAATGATCGCTTATAATAAACACAAACCTGTCGATTTCGTAAAATTATCCGATGGATTGACCGATATTGCTAATTATCAAATGCCTGCATCGTTGAAGGCTTCAGATTGGCTGAATAATGGCGATAATACTTACAGCATCAGATCTTCAGTGTCCTCAGGTGTCGTATTCGACGAGTATCCGAATAATACCGAGAATAATATCGAAACTGCGAATGGAGGCGAGCCTCGTGTTTGTGATTATCTCGAGCTCAGATTGTTCAAAGTGATAATGCCAAAAATTGTGAAATTTGTCAATGGTCGAGATTAATTATTTTCGGTGATGGTATTGATGACCTCAGAAAAATTGTCCGTTTGATTTGCAAATTTTATAGAAATCTGCGGACATGGCCGGCGTCAGCCCAGTTGCTCTCGTGCTCGAACACCACGTGAGAAATCCCAAACTGTCGATGTCGTGAAAAGTCGGATAAGTAATAGATTATTCGTTTCTTTTTTTCAAATAATGCAACAAAAAACATTTCATAAAAATGGCTGAACAAACTAAAAAAAAAAAAAAAAGGGTGCAGTCCCTAAATAACTTTAAGTACTTCGGATTAATCTAAAATTAATAAAAAGTAAGTGAAAAAAAATTCTGAATTTTTTGAGGCCAGGTTTGAAAAAAAATGGAATGTGTGTAAGTTTTACTTTATTTTTTAGAATGCAAACAATTTTATTTTTTCTGAGGTTTGGGACTCTTTTTAAATTTTTTAGAATACATTTTTTTACAATTTTTAAAAAATTATTTTAAAAAAAATTTATAATGATTTTTTTTCAATTTTTTAGAATAAAATAAGATTTTTCAATTTTGTAATACTTAAGATGAAAAAAATTCCAATTTTTTTAGAACAATTTTTTTTTAATTTTTTAGGATAATTTTTTTCAATTTTTTAGAATGAAATTTTTTCTAAATTTTTCAAATGAAAGAAGGTTTCCCAATTTTTTAGGAAGAAAAATTCCAATTTTTTAGGATGAAAAAATTTCAATTTTTTAAAATAAACATTTTTTTACAATTTTTTTAGAACGATTTTTTAAAAATTTTTAGAATGGATTTTTTAAAAAATATTTTGTTAGAATGAATTTTTTTTTTAATTTTAGCATGGAATTTTTTCCAATTTTTTAGAATATAATAAGATTTTCCACTTTTTGAGGATGAAAAAAATTCTAATTTTTCGGAATAAAATTTTTCAAGTCCCTAATTTTTTTTGAAATAAATAATTTCTCATTAAAAAAAATATTTTTTCCAGATTTTGTTCAGTATTATTATTTTTTTTAAATAAAAAAATGATTTTTCAAATTTATCTAGAAAATTTTAAACATCAATATGAGGTCAGTCGTGTAGGACAAAATTGAAGAGAAATCGGGTAGTAAAAATATAACCGATTTTTGGACATCGAATAATCGTGGTTCTACTGTATAGTGTATAATATTTATGAAGTCTTTTCTTTTGTGTAAAAATTCACAACATTTTCACACCCTCACCCGGGCCCCACAATGTGAGCACCACTAGAGAAAAAAATGATTCGCTGGCTATGTCTGTGGAATGAATTATTTTCAAGTTAGATCGAGAATAAAATGACTGAGCTGGCGCTCTCTTTGTTCTCGCCATTGAATTACCAAATGTGAAACTTATTTCCAGATCTAATTGGTGTGGAAGAATAATTCCCAAGCTCTTATTTTTAAAAACTTTACTTCGTGATCTATTTTCAAACTGCAACTTTATCTTTATAGGTAGCAGTGGTAGAAGAATTTCCATAATTAAAAAAGAATGTCAGTGTTGTTATACTGATTTCATATGTGCAAATATTGTATGTACTTAATAAAGATAAAAGTTCACCTATTTAATCCAATTTCTTCTCATTATTTTTTTTACACGTTGATTGACCATCTCAAATTTTGTAAAAACACCCGAGTCACGTAATATCGACCAATAGGTATATTTATTACTTACGCTGCTTACCTCGAAGGTATGAAATTTTTGAAGAAATTAGAAATCTATAACAACACGTTTAAATTACTGTTACGTGTTTGTTACGTGCCTAGAAGATTCTTTCCCAATTAGTTTTCTCGGCTTGACCAAAAAAATGTTCGCTGTATCATTTGGTCTTTGAGAGCGCTATTACCTTGGCGAGTTAGGGAATTAATTTTTTTTGGTCAGATCTGAAATTAGTGAACAGACAACAGTTTAATTCTTGGTAATGTATGTAAATGTAACTTTGGGTTGATTGCTATTCGTAGAATATTCATATTTCAGTTTTATAACGTTTGTACGTAAGTACCTAGGCCCGAGCGACACACTCGATCGATAATATCGGAAGATGTAACGTATCGATAAAAAATCGTTTGAAAATCTATAGATGTTCTCACGATATTATAAAGATTTATCGGCACAACTTCATACGCAAAAAATCTAAAAACTATCGAATTCGATATTATTAAGATTTTATGACGATATTCGTCAACGATACTATCGACAAAGAATATTAAATTTATCGAATTCGATTTTTTAACGATTTTGTAAAGATATTTAAAACTATATTATCGACACGTAATATGAAATTTCTCGATTTCGATTTTTTAACGATTTTGTGACGATATTTGAAACTATATTATCGACAAATAATCTGAAATTTCTCGAATTCGATTTTTTAACGATTTTGTGAAGATATTTAAAACTTTATTATCGACACGTAATCTGAAATTTCTCGAATTCGATTTTTCAACGATTTTATGACGATATTTGAAACTATATTATCGTCACGTAATATGAAATTTCTCGATTTCGATTTTTTAACGATTTTATGACGATATTTGAAACTATATTATCGACACGTAATATGAAATTTCTCGATTTCGATTTTTTAACGATTTTGTGACGATATTTGAAACTATATTATCGACAAATAATCTGAAATTTCTCGAATTCGATTTTTTAACGATTTTGTGAAGATATTTAAAACTTTATTATCGACACGTAATCTGAAATTTCTCGAACGATTTTTCAACGAGTTTGTGACGATATTTGAAATTATTTCCAAATTGGTGAAAATTTTTTCAAGTCCAACACGTCTGGAAGTACTAAACTGCCTATTATAAGCATTTTATTGCTAATTCCTCAACGATAAAGTATGGCATAGTGGATAAGGAAGAGGATTACCATGCGGGAGGTAGAAGGTTCAAGCCCCACGGGTGGCAGATTTTTCATAATTTTTTTTGACTTTTTCTGAAATGATCCTCTTACCGTAACATGAATAATGTGTTTAGGCATAGTTTAATGTATGAATTATGCTAATTAATAATTTTTAATTATAGAAAAAAGCTAGTAAAAGACGAAAAATCGGAATAAAAAATCGATAAAAAATCGACAGAATATCGAATTCGATAAAGTGTTGCAAAAGTTCCGCCTAAATCGTGAAATTATCTTTCGATATTATAGATATATTATCGATAAAATATCTTACTATAATCTCGAAATTTTTGCTAACTATAATTCGTCGATAATCTATCTATATATAGAAAGATAATTTCACGATTTAGGCGGAACTAACGCGACAATTTATCGAATTCGATATTCTGTCGATTTTTTATTTCGATAATTTGTCGATTGTGCTGCTTGGGGGTAACAAATTTTACTAATTCACTTGCACTTTGAAAAATTCTACAAAAAAGTAGGTAGGTAAGTTTTAATTTTTATGAACAGGTATTTTACAAACATACCTACTTTGAGAAAAATCATTTTTAAACAAAATTTAAAATAAAATTGTGGTAAGAAAAATTTTTAAAAAAATGAGAATGCAAAAATTTTAAAACGTACATCGTTCTTCTCAAAAAAAAAAGTTCTAATAAAATTTTCCAATTTGGCAAAATAAGGGTAAATTGAAATTTGAAACGCCACTTCCTCGTTTTCAATTTAATACTTGGAAAAATTGTCTATCTGCTCCATTTCATCACTGTAGCATTTTTTTGAAACTGGAAGTTACCAGTAATGCAGGGCTAACGTTAAAAAGATAATAATTTCCGTATCATCACGTACGATTATTTTTGAAAGATTTTCAACGTTTTTTTCCAAATAATTTCAGATCAAATTCAAAATGAATAAATTATCCGCATTTGTTGTACCATTGGCTATCCTCATTTTGTGTAGTTTTACTCTGTTTGCAACCGGTGAAGACGACACTAAACCCCCAGTAGCACCCAGTGACGAATATGTCGTCATCGGGATTGGTGGAGGATGTCACTTTGATCATAACGTAAGTTCAGGCATTTTAACGGTCAAGTATACTGGTAAAAGGTCACCTAATGTAGCTGCGTATTTTTTCATCAGTAACTATTACCCACATACCTATGTGAATTTTTTAAATTCACAGGGTAAGAGACACTGCGAAAAGCCGTATTATAAAATTGTCCCCAAAGAAAAGCCAAATTCCGGATAAAATATTCAACTAAGTAAGTTTAGTATACGTTATTGGCAACAAAATAATTTTCTCAGTGTACAAAAATAAATAAGTAGATGATTCGTGCAAAATGTGTTTATCAACTAACTAATTTAATTTAATTTATGCAAAATTTAAAAAATATATAGCTAATTATTATGTCAATTTAGGTAGGTACCTAAGTATATTTTTTAAAAATCAGAATAAAACTTTGTTCTTTGATAGCAAATTTATGTACTTACTCGTTTTTCTCTTACGGTGCAATTTACTTCGTACAATTATAACAGCCAGTTGACAGATTGTTTCGCATTTTGAAGGAAACCAAAATAAGTAAAAAACTAGCGTCTGGTAATATTTATTTTCTAGTATTTGGTACACTTCGAATTGAAACCCATTGAGGAAATATTTACGGCGAAATGCATAGGCAATTTAATTAACATCTCGAAAAAAACTGGTACTGATTTTAGGCTCGTGATTAGGCAACTTCATTCACATCTAAGCTTTTGCGTAGTATATCAGATTATAATTGCTTAAAATTCTTCATTGATTTTTTTTTTCTACATTACGAACCCTTGTTTTGAATATTCCTTATGGAATGTTAGGTCTTTGCTGACTCCTAGGATCATTTTTGAAATGAATCCATAACTTCAAAGCTGTGTGAGTGCATAAAATGAATCAAAATAATAAAAAAAAGACTTAGATGGCGCTCTCTTTATGGTCACCATTGAAACACCGAAAGTTAATCTTTTTTCCAGACCTAATTGAGGTAGAAAAATTGTTTACCAGTAGGTACCATAAATTCCACAAATTTTACCAAATAAATTCAAGGGAATTTTTCTAAAAAAAAAAAAGAAAAAAAATCATGAGAATTTTTTCAAAAAATGTCTTTCAAAGCTTGTTTTACAAGATTTTTAATTTAATAATTTTATTTATTTATTTATTTATTTTGGAATTCGTAAAATATTTTTCATCTGCAAATTTCTTTTCAACAATCTTTTTCATAGAGAAAATATGTACCTCTACCTACCTACCTACTACCTCTTTCCTTTCTGCGAATTTCTTTTCAAGCGTATTTTTTACACCAATGAAATATTTTAGAAAGTTTTTTGATTTGATTTTTAATTTTATTTTTTCAACGAGAATTGATCAAATATTTCAAATATTTTTGATTTGATTTTTTCAATGATAATTAATCAAATATTTAAAATATGCAAATTCACTTCAGGGAGAATTTAAAAAAAAAAAAAAAAAAAGAAATTCAAAGGGTTTTCGATTTTTTCATGATATGAAAATTCTTCAAAAATTCCATCAGAGTAGGATTTTGCTTTGAAGTATAATAACTTTTTTCATTATTCGAATGCAATTTGGGTAAAATTTTCCATTTTTCAATTTAATTAAAATTTTAACATTCAATATTATTCAATATAACTACTACCTATTTGAAAAATCTTAAAGAATTTCATCAGAGTAGGAGTTTGCTTTGAAAGTAGTGGAGCTTATTTCATTATTCAAATGCAATGCGAGCAAAATTTTCAATTTTCAAGAATATTCTAAAAAATCTTCAAAAATTCCATCACAGTTGGATTTTGACTTGAAAGTACAGTAAGGCTAGGTTTTTTTTTTTTTTTTCTAATGAAATGCAATTAAAATAAAATTTTAGTTTCACAAACATTACATCAATAAATTTTTACTACTCTATTTACATCTCAATTATTACAAATGCAAACATTGTATCCCGAGCGGCACACTCGATCGATAATATCGGAAGATGTAACGTATCGATAAAAAATCGTTTGAAAATCTATAGATGTTCTCACGATATTATAAAGATTTATCGGTACAACTTCATAGGCAAAAAATCTAAAAACTATCGAATTCGATATTATTAAGATTTTATGACGATATTCGTCAACGATACTATCGACAAAGAATATTAAATTTATCGAATTCGATTTTTTAACGATTTTGTAAAGATATTTAAAACTATATTATCGACAGATTATATGAAATTTCTCGGCTTCGATATTTTACCGATTTTTTGACGACATTTGAAACTATATTATCGACAAATTATATTAAATTTATCGAATCCGATTTTTTACCGATTTTGTAAAGATATTTGAAACTATATTATCGACAAATAATCTGAAATTTCTCGAATTCGATTTTTTAACGATTTTGTGAAGATATTTAAAACTTTATTATCGACACGTAATCTGAAATTTCTCGAATTCGATTTTTCAACGATTTTATGACGATATTTGAAACTATATTATCGACACGTGATATGAAATTCCTCGAATTCGATTTTTCAACGATTTTGTGGCGATATTTGAAACTACATTATCGACAAATAATCTGAAATTTGTCGAACGATTTTTCAACGATTTTGTGACGATATTTGAAATTATTTCCAAATTGGTGAAAATTTTTCTAAGTCCAACACGTCTGGAAGTACTAAACTGCCTATTATAAGCGTTTTATTGCTAATTCCTCAACGATAAGGTATGGCATAGTGGTTAAGGAAGAGGATTACCATGCAGGAGGTAGATGGTTCAAGCCCCACGGGTGGCAGATTTTTTATAATTTTTTTTGACTTTTTCTGAAATGATCCTCTTACCGTAACATGAATAATGTGTTTAGGCATAGTTTAATGTATTAATTATGCTAATTAATGAGTTTTAATTATAGAAAAAAGCTAGTAAAAGACGAAAAATCGGAATAAAAAATCGATAAAAAATCGACAGAATATCGAATTTGATAAAGTTCCGCCTAAATCGTGAAATTATCTTTCGATATTATATATGTATTATCGATAAAATATTTTACTATAATCTCGAAATATTTGCTAACTATAATTCGTCGATAATCTATCTATATATCGAAAGATAATTTCACGATTTATGCGGAACTAACGCGACACTATCGAATTCGATATTCTGTCGATTTTTTATTTCGATAATTTGTCGAGTGTGCTGCTCGGGATGTAGTTGTCGAGAGATCGGAATTTAAGCATCGATAATATAAATTATTCATTGTCGTTTAACCTTTTTGGGTAGGGGTTCAATGCCACTACAACGATTAAAAATGGTCTATTTCGAGTTCAGTCAAATACTTGTTGCTTTAATTATTTTATTTTTCAATCTTAGTACTTCTACGACACTTGGAGGTTCAGAACGTGCGTATTACTGGCATTTTATCGTACCTTACAAATTTTATCAAATAAATAAGGGTAAGTTATTTGATTAAGTACTTATTTTTTATTGATTCTTCTTTTTTTTTAACAACAACAACAATAACAACAAGGAATTGCTCATTCGTGATTTATTCTGAGATTTTATATTGTTTAAAAGGAGCCCTTTTTCAGTAAATTGGAAAAAAAATTATTAAAAATCTGGTGGTTTTTTTTTTTATAGAATTTGAGAAAAAAATATGATGAGTCAAAATTAAATTTGAACTAGGCTTCTTGTGAAACTGCGTTATTATTATTCTGATTCGATTTTAATCAAGTTCAAAAGAAGTAATTTTTTGAAATCGCCACGAAAATTTTTTTAAAGGGAAGATTTTAGAGAAAATTTCAATTTTTTTTTTCTAAAATTAAAAAAAAAAACGTTTTAAAAAGACGCTGGAAAAATCAATATTTTGTTGAACAAAATTTTTGTATTTTTTTAATTTTTTTTTTTTTTTTAATAAAATGTTTAAAGATTAGTTTATAATTTAAAATTATATTTCAGTATTTTAAGAATTAGTTTTCCAATACCTAAGTACTAAAATAGAAAAACAATTCTAGCGAAAATCTTCTAAAATGTTGCTTATTCGTGTCAATTTTTTTTTCAAGAATCAAGATCATCAACCCAGCCTGTCTCAAATTTCGTCACAATGATCAAACCCTTGGTAATCCTGCTCGTACTATGCAGTATCAGCCCATTCGTAAAACCTGAATTAAAAAAACAGCTTCCTCACGACTACATAATGACTGGTTACATCGAAAATATCATGTTTCTAGATGCAGATGTTACCACAGGATGTGGTATATTTTGTTATATCGCTGTTAACGATAGAAATTCGAATCATAGTAGATATTACCATCAGTGCAGAGACGTGAATTTATGTAAATTCGCCAGTTCAGCGATAGCTGAGAGTCGTATAGTGAATTTGTTCGGTTGCTTGACTGATCATAGCTGCAGCTCAGGTCATAGAATAGCCGGAATCGAGTTCGCTGATAGAAAGGCCAAGTTCGAGCCATGGGCCTTCTAGTGAAGATCAAGTGCATATAATTATCTTATCATTTACCTGTGTAATATGTATATTGTATACACGTAAATATAAATGGTTTTAGTAATAGTTATGAAAAAATTTTATGACATTTTAAAATCAATTGAATGTCTAGATAAGAATACTCGTAAATTTTCAGGCACGTACTACTGTGTTGAATTTTCAATTTATGTATTTTTTTAAAAATTGCTTTACTTTTATAATATTTATTTGTAGAATTTTTATACTGGAGGGCGATGTTATTACACTTCCTCGATTTTTGAAAATTAAAGCAAAAAAAATCATCAGAAGTTTTTTTTCTAATGTCAAATAATGCTCAATTTTTTTGAATTTTGTTTAAGAGCAAATTTTAAAAATATTTTTGAAAAATTGATAAAAAATTTTTACTTACCTATTGAATAATTTGAAGTTGAACACATAGTTCATCGATTCAAATTATTCTAAAGAAATTTAATGTAGGTACTTAAAAATTTGAAAAAATTGATTTGGAATCAAATAATATCAAAATTTTTGTAGAAAGATTTTTTGAAATTTATTTTTCATTTGAAATTTTATTCAGAGACTTTTTCAACATTTTATTGCAAATTTTCAAAATTTTGGTCGACTTGATTTTTTTTTTTAAATTTAAAATCACACTGAAAATTTAATTTTTTTAGATGGATTGTTGTTACAAAGTTGAAAATATGTTTTAAAAAATTTTGTTCATCACATTATGCAAACGCGTCTCATAGCAAAATCGCCGTGCCCACGTTACTTACAAAGGTCAAGATTAAAAAAAAGAAAAGAAAAAGATACCAACTACTCGTATTTATTACGAGTTAAGCAATTAGGTATAATTCATTCGTTCCGATTTTTAATCGCGCAGTAGGTAGAGGTACTATTTGTATGTGAGACTTGACCACTTTATCAGTAGTGTTTATTTGATCCCGATTATCAACATTTTATCCAACTACTTTCATTGAAGATATTCTGCAACGAAAAGTAAGTTATAATTTTCACACTATTTTACTCTGAATGAAGTTTTAGGTAATAAAAATTTTTCTATCAAAATTCGAAAAAAAATCCAAAAAACCATCAAAAAAAATTTAAATGATTTTACTCAGAATAAATTGTTTTACGTAGGTAATAAAAAATTTTCTATCAAAATTCGAAAAAAATTTGAATGATAAAACGGTTTTTAAAAAAATTTTTTTTTAGCAAAAAACTTTTGAAAAATTCATACCTATTTTGAAAAAAAAAAACCTTCAGATTTTTACATTTTTAAATTTTTTTTTTTTTACAAAAATTATTCCTCTTTATTGCACGAGAAAATTTATTGAAATAGGAAGTCATCAAAAATGTCATATTTTCACTAACGACCTCTTTGTAAGGTCAGTTGGGGTAACTGGGCCACTCTTTTCCTAATCCCCTCCAAAATCACCTTGACGTAAATGGTTGGTTGCATGGTAACACTGACATCGTAAACCCACCATAACAATTATCATTCGGTTCCTAGCTCCCCCTGAGGAGGCCTCAGTAATTTGAGTAATATGACATGGCCCAGTTACCCTAAAACTCAGATTTGAGTGGGGGGAAGTGCATTACACATCTTGAATTTTCCTTAATAAAAAAAATTTTTGGTGGCCCAGTTACTCCATTTTTCGGGGTAACTGGGCCATCATTCTCTTTGTAGAGTGAGGTGTTCCTCAGCTCAGGTATGTGCTTCACCCTCAAAATCAACAAAGTGAGCGTACCTCTGACACCCCTCTACACGTCCCATTTGTAGATTTAAGGTTATTCTTCACTAGTGAGGCATTTTTGAATAAAGATTTTTAAGAGTTGTAAAAACGTGGCCCAGTTACCACAACTGACCTTAAAACATTTCAATATCTTTCAAAATAATTCTCATTTTTAATTAATTTCAGATCAAAATGAATAAATCATCAGTCTTAGCTGTATCACTGGCTATTCTACTTTTGTTTAGTTCCACTCTATTTGTAAGAAGTGAAGACGTGGACGACACCATACCACTGGAACCTAACGACGAATATGACGTGGTTGCTGTTACTGGCGGATGTTTCGCCTATCCTAATGTGAGTTCAGATTTCATAGAAACCATGTACGTACATGGTACGACATAATTATAATATGAATTTACGTTTACATATTCGCAGGGTACCTCATACTGTGACAACACAATACATTACAAACGAGTCCCGAAAATAAAACCAAAGTCCGAATAAAATTGTAAAAGCACCCGTCGGCGAAATTGAGCAGCATGTATTAGAAGTTTTGCTGTATTTTTATTGTCGATTAACTACTGTACTCGTATGTTTCGATCAAAGTTATATAGAAAACCTAGTTATGGAACTCTGCAAATGTGACTTTTTCCCGTTGGGAGCGCTAGCTTCGTTAACGCCCGTCGCTGATTGGCTGTTTCAAAATGCTGAATTCTCATTGGTGGATTTTGAAAATCGCGCAAATCGAGTGTGTATGTGGTGGTGTGTATTTATGCTGGTGTGTGTTGTTGTTGGGCAGTTAACGAAGCTACCGCTCCCAACGGGAAAAAGTCACTTTTGCGGAGTTCCATAACTAGGTATTCTATATAACTTTGGTTTCGATAATTGATTACATTGTATAATTATACGTATTTACAAATTTTAGATATTGTTGTTAATTTTTTTTTATCCGACGAAAACATTATGTTCATTATGATAACGAGTTTATTTTTCTCTCATTAAGCTAGGCGATTTGATTTTTTCAACAACTCGTTGTACATTGCTCGGGTCACTTAGTAATTCTTTCTCAACTAAATTCATCGAAAAATTTCTACGTTCTTGATAAAGTTTAAAAATTGAAATATCATTTTATCATGCATTTAATTGGTGATTATATACATACCTTTTGTAACGTAGGTAGGTATTTATGTTATTTTTTTTTTTTTCTAAAATTTATACAAACAAATTTTTTTGAGCAAATATTTTTTTAAATGTTTTAGAAAAATACGTAAGTATTGGTACCTAATTCAAGTTTTTGCGGAAAACATTTTTTTCTTCTTCTTTTTTTACAATTTAATATTTTCTGTAAGCAGATTTGTTTCGAATTTTGCCGATTTTGATGAAATTTTCTCCAAACAGAATTTCATTGAAATTTTTTTACAGCATAGAATTCTCCTCAAAACGTAATTCAATTTAAACTTCCGAATAATAAAAATATAATTTCTTTACAAAGGAACCTTGGCAACTCGTCAACTTCGATCGAGCTGAAATTCAGCTCACTGAAAGAATGTGTCATCCAGACCTCAGAATAAAATTATGAGCTTCTCAATTTGATTTTTTGATTAATGGCGAAATTTTAAAAACTGCAAAAATACCCCCCCCCCCCCCGAAAAATCATTTTTTTTACAAAAAAAAAATTGAACTTCAAGACACAATTCTGAAAACTGGTTTATACACATAAATACTAAAATCGTCCCCCTAAGTCGATTTCGACCATTTTCAAAGTGATTTGGGAGCCCCCAGAAAAAGTTCACTTTTCTCTAGCGCACTGGAATCACTCTAGATGGCGCTGTAATCAATTTCAGCAGCTAGTAAAAATGTAGTACCTGGATCTACCTTCTACCTACAAGATGATATCATCAGTTGTTTAGCAAGCACACTCGAATCCAAATCCAAGGTAGCAGGTTGTAGGGTATGGGTATTTTATTACGACTTGAAAATCTTGAAAGATTAACTTTTGTTGGAGGTTCAGATCGCTACGAAATTTTTGCAAAAAATTCATTCACCAACTAGGGTATTTTCTCTATTTTCAAAAATTCGCCAAAAAATCGAAAATTAATTTTAGTACCTGTAAATGTGTGGTTCAGAGGTTTGGGTAACATACTCTGTCAATGAGCCAAATTTAGCTTAATCAGAGTTGACATGTTAGAAAGGTTCCATTGTCGGAATTTTTCAACAAAATTTTTCAAAACTGTTCAAGTAAACATAAATTTTACAAATCAGATATTAATTTTTCGATAATTTACACAAGTAAAAATCATGAAATTTCAAAAAAAATTAAAAATTTTTTATAAAGTGGATGATAAATTTTGAAATTTTTTTGAATGTTTTTTTAAAAAAATTTTAAATTAATTTTTTTGTGGTGAGAAAACATGACAATTTTTTGACGAAAACCTCTTCAATTTTTCAGGTAGGTACGTTGATTAATTTTCAAATTTTGAAGAGAAAAAATAGTTATTTTCTTAACAAAAATCTCTGAATCACTTACGTAGGTGTTATTCGAAAAACAAAGTTTAAGAAATACAATAGGTAATATCTCAATTCTTTGGGATTTTTCTTTGGAATAAAAACATTTCCAATTATTCTGGAGTACAAAAATTTCTTAATTTTCTTGGAATAAAAATTTTCAAAATTTCTTGAGAACAAAAATTTCTCTCAATTTTTTGGAAAAAACAACATCTATCTACCAGATTTTTGGAATAAAAGTATTATTTTACCAAATTAATGACGAATACGATGTTGTTGGGGTTCCTGGAGGATGTTACGTAGATTTTAACGTAAGTTTAGACTTCATAATGATCTAGTATTCTGGTAAAAGCCACCTAATTGCATGTATTTTTTATCAGTACCAGTTTAGTAATCATAAGAATTTTTTCAACTCGCAGGGTAAGCAACACTGCGACAATACACCGCATTATAAAGTAGTCCTGAAAGTGAATCCAAAATCCGAATGAACTAATTATGTTGGCAAGAAAATAATTTTCATCGTGTTCAAAAATATATCTATATTATAAGTAGATTATACTTAATTGGTGCATAATGTGCTCCTCAACTATTGTAATTGATAATGAGAAATTTACAAAATATTAGGTATGTTGATAAAATATAACTATTTGATATATTTTTTAATCAGAATAAAACTTTGTTCTTTGATAGCGAATTTATGTAATTTCCCTTATCATGCAATTTACTCGATTTATAAGAGCTGTTTCATAGATTATTTTGCATTTCGTAGGAAAAGAAAAAAAGTACGAAACTGGCGTCTGGCAATTTTTTCTATCGTCATGATCGACCTACATCTCGCAAAAGTAATGAATAATTATACAGTTTGAATTAGTAGCGAGGCAATATTTACGGCGAAATGTATAGGCAATTGAATTGAATCGGCTCATGCAAAAACAGGTTAAGTCACATTTTTGAAAATGTCATCAAAAATGCACAGAAGGCAAAAAGAAGTGTATTGCACATGTTTTCTTCGTCTCCTCTAAAATTTAAAAAAAATGTGACTTAACCTGTTTTTGCATGAGCCGATTCAATTAACACCTCGAAAAACTGATATTTTAGGCTCGTGATAGGCAACTTCATTCACATTCAAGTATTTGTGTAGTAGATCCGGAGTATGTAATTAACTTGCATCTGTGTGCAGAAATATTTCGTCTCCAAATTAGCAAGTACACTTCGGACTTCGTCGGCAATGATCGAGGTTTTCAGTCTTGTAAAAATTTTTTACCAAGTCCAGTGCTACATAAATACTTTATATCCATAATTGGAGGGGAGGTAGGGGTCCAATCGAAATTTTTGTAATAACCAAAATTATTCCTAGGACTTCGAGCTACAACTTTTGTTTGAAAATTTTATCAATTGGGCCCCTTACCACTCCACAGTTTTTAATAATGTATTTTGAATAAGGGTGAATAAGTTAAATTACTCAAAATTGGTGGGGAAGGAGGGACCCGATTGAAATTTTTGTTATAACCAAAATTATTCCTAGTACTCCAAGCTACAACTTTTGTGTGACCATTTTTTCAATTTGGCCCCTCCCTCCCCTCCAATTTTGAATAATCCAACTTATTCAAAACACATTATTAAAAACAGGGATGAAGTAAAGGCCCAATTGAAAAAATGGTCACACAAAAGTTGTAGCTTGGAGTACTAGGAATAATTTTGGTTATAACAAAAATTTCAATCGGGCCCCTCCTTCCCCACCAATTTTGAGTAATTTAACTTATTCACCCTTATTCAAAATACATTATTAAAAACTGTGGAGTGGTAAGGGGCCCAATTGATAAAATTTTCAAACAAAAGTTGTAGCTCGAAGTCCTAGGAATAATTTCAGTTATTACAAAAATTTTGATTGGACCCCCACCTCTCCTCCAGTTATGGATATAAAGTATTTATGTAGCACTGGACTTGATAAAAAAATTTTACAAGACTGGAAACCTCGAACATAGCCGACGAAGTCCGAAGTGTACTTGCTAATTTGGAGACGAAATCTGTCTGCACACAGATGCAAGTTAAAAACACTTTACCTTTGCTTAGAATTCTTTATTGATTTTTTTCTTCCTCATTGCGAACCCTTGTTTTGGATATTCTTTATGGAATGTTGAGTCTTTGCTGACTTATAGATTCATTTTTGAAATGAACCCCGAATAATACATAACAAAATAACTTCCAAGCTGTAATGAGTACATAGAATGGAGCGAAATATAAATGACTCAGATGGCTCTCTCTTTATAGTCACAATCGAAGCACCGAAAGTGAACTTTTTTGCCAGACCTAATTGAGGTAAAAAAGTTGTTCACCAATAAGTACGATAAATTCCACAAATTTTTCTCAAAAAATTCACTATATAAGGGCATTTTTTCAAAAAAAAAAAAAAAAAAAAAAAAAATCATGAGAATAATTTTTGCAAAAAATTCAATTTAGGGAGAGGTACCTATACTTTATTTTACAATAATAATTTTTATTTTCTTACTAAAATTCCTAAGAAATTTCATCTGCAAATTTTTTTTTCAAAATTATTTTTCTTGAAAATTTTGACAATAATATGGTATGCACCTACCTCATTTCTTTCTGCGAATTCTTTTTCAAGCGTATTTTTTGTACAATAATGAATATTTTGCCAACTTTTCTTTGAATGTCTGCATTTATTCAGAAAGAAAATCAAACAAGCCTCCTCCTCCAAAAAATATATTTGGATTTTTTTTAAAAAGGATTTTTGATATTTTTATTTCTTCAACAAAAATTAATAAAATATATTACAAATCTGAAAATTTACTTCAGAAATAATTTCAAAAATATATTTTTTAAAGGGTTTCCAATTTTCATGATATTAAAATTCTTCAAAAATTCATCAATTCGAATTTTGCTTTGAAAGTACTACAGTTTTTTTTTCATCATTCAAATAAAATTTGGATTTTCCATTTTTCAATTTATTCAAAATTTCAACATTCAATTTTATTCAATATTCAAAACATCTTCAAAAATTTCATCGGAGAAGGATTTTGCCTTGAGAGTAGAGAAAATCTTATCTCATTATTCAAAATGCAATAATATGAACAAAATTTTCAATTTTTCAATTTTATCAAACTTTTAACTTGGGTATTAATATTATTTAATATTCGAAAAATCTTCAAAAATTCCATCAGAGTAGGATTCTGCCTCTAAAGTACAGTAAGTATCTTTTGGCATTAATGAAATGCAATTTAAATAATAAAATTTTCATAAATCGCAAAAATGATAAAAATTTTCAAATTTTTACATAACATTTACATATCAATTTTGGCATATGCGAACATTGTATGGTAGTTGACGAGAAATCGGAAATTTTAGGCGTCGATAATATGAATTATTCATTGTTATTTTTTTATCGTGTAACCTTTTTGGTTAGGGGTTCAATGCCACTAGAATGCTGAAAAATGGTCTATTTCGAGTTCGGTCGAATACTTGTTGCTTTTCATTATTTTATTTGTTAATCTTACATTAGTGCTTCTACGAAACTTGGTGGCACAAAACGTGCGTATTACTGACATTATATCGTATCTTTCAATTTTAGGCATCACTGAAATTGATAAATAAGGGTAAGTTATTTGATTAAGTATTCTTTTTGATTCTTATTTTGCCATCTCACTGAAAACCCGAGTGTGCTAGGTGTCTTCATTATTTTTATAAGTAGGTACCTAAGTATAATTTTTCAAAGTTCTGTAAACTAAATTTGAATTTTTCAAAATTTTTGGGAAAAACTAGTTTTATACTATCCAAAAATAAGAAAACATTTTTTGACAAAAATTCGAAAAATTGCTCTCTTGTAGAAATGAACGTTGCCAACTTCTGCTTATAGAAAAAAAAACAGTTTTCTAAGACGTATAGAATTCGGGAAGGGGGTTTAAAGAGTCAAAATTATATTTGAAAAATGCTTCTTGTAAAATTTGAATTATTATTTTTTTGATTCGCTTTTAATCATTTTTGAAAGAAGTGTTTTTTTTTGAAATCACCACGATTTTTTTTCAATAGAGAAGTGTTTTTTTTTTTTGAATGAAATGTTTGAAGATTGGTTTGTAAAAAAAATATTTAATATTTTTTAAGCACTAGTTTTCCAATAGTAAAATAGAAAAACAATTCCAGCGAAAATTTCTTAAAATGTTGCTTATTTGTGTCAATTTTATTTTCAAGAATCAAGATCATCAACACGGCCTGTCTCAAATTTCGTCACAATGATCAAACCCTTGGTAATCCTGCTCGTACTATGCAGTATCAGCCCATTCGTAAAACCTGAAAATAAAAAACAGCCACCTCACGATTACATAATGACTGGTTTGATCGAAAATATCATGTTTATAGATGCAAACGTTACTCCAGGATGTATGAATATACCAGCATTTTGTTTTATCGCTGTTAATGATGTAAAATCGAATCATAGTGGCTATTACCACGAAAGTTTCGTCGTGAATTTATGTGAATTCGCCAGTTCAGCGATGGCTGAGAATCGTACAGTGAATTTGTTTGGTGTCTTGAGTGCAACTCCTAATGCATGCAGGTTAGGTAATAAAATATCCGGAATCCAGTATGCTGATAGAAACGCCAAGTTCGAGGCATGGGCCTTCCAGTGGTAAAAAAAATTGTCTAAGTAATGGTTATGGAAAATTTTTATGATATTTTTTTAATCAATCGAATGTCTAGATAAGAATACATTTTCAGGCATATACTTAAATACTACTGGGCATGTTGAATTTTCCATTTAAGTATTTTCAAATTACTATACCTACATACCTATAGGTATCTATTCTCAATTCTAGAATTTTTATATTTGAAGGCCATGTTATTATAATATACTTCCTTATTTTTTGAAAATTAAAACAAAATAGGTATCAGAAGTTTTTTTTCCAAATGTCAAAAAAAACAAAATTAAAACTTTTTGAACAAAATAATTCAGTTGAGAGTTTTTAAAATTTTATTCGACAGCATTTTTTAACTGCGGCTAACCTAAAATTTTAAAAAATTAGCGTGGAAATAAATAATTTTAAAATTTTTGTAGTGAGAGATTTTTTGGAATTTGAATATTTTTTTATTCAGAGGCAAATTTCTCAAAATTGTTTGCAAATTTTAAAAATTTTGGTCAGTTTTTTTGTACATATTGCACTGAAAATTTCAAAATTAGCTACATTGAAAATTGATTTTCTTCTTCAAATTGTATTCAATGGTTTTTTGTTTTAAAGTTGAAAATAAATTTTTCAAACTTTTGTTCGACACATTATTTAAATGCATCTCCTATAGTAAAATCAACGTGCGCATGTTCATTGCAAAGGTTGAGATAAAAAAAAAAAAAATTGATACCAACTATTTATGAAGCAATCAAAATTTATCCGTTTGGTTTTTCAATCGCTCCTCATAGGTAGAGGTACTATTTGTATGTGAGACTAGATCACTTGGTCTGCAGTGGTGTTTATTTGATCGCGAATGTAAGAATTATTTTGTTAGGTAGAATGGAATGCATGTTTGCTCGATTAGCTACGGCATGTAGGGTAAGTTGCTTTACGAGGCTGTGCGACAGTTTACATATGGTAACTGGTTGCTGATGCAGTGGCCACCGCGGATGTCTTTGTTTCACACAAGGGTCGTTTTGTGTGCGACGGCTAAGAGTGTGAATGGACAGCGGCGGGCATACTGAAGTCGTTAAACTGATCCCAATGCGTAGATTTTGAGAGTATTTTGCATGGAACGTGCTAGTTGACGTTCAGCGGAATGCATGTGTTAATTTTACGACAGCTTTCAAACCGAGGGATCGAAGGGATCTCTCAACCTCTTATTTAGTCTGTCTACTGTGCCGGTGCAGTTCGCTTGCGTGTGTGTATTTTTGTTGTTGCTTACAAAGCCTACATAGTTTCGTATATTCGTATTGTATATTGCATTCTGAACTGTCTTACGCGAAGTGAACTGAGAGTACGCGTAGTGATTGTGCTATTGTGCTATTGGGATTGTACCTGCTTTACATATTTGGTGAGTTTATCAATGGATTTGATTTCTCACTGGGCATGACCCTGGTTTATATGATATACTATTGGCTTTTTGATTATGATATGCTTTCAGTGAAATAGTGTTATTGTGAAACTTCTTGCCAACGGGTGTCGTCCGGATTTGGAGACACTGGTGGCCACTATGCTGGGTGCTGAGTAGGTATCCTAGCGATTATGTGGTCACCTACCGGGCTAGTCTTTTGTAGACGGTAAACCTGGTACGGAGGTTGGCGCTAGGTGAGGGGTATACCTGTCTGTTTGTCATTCAGGCCCCCTAGGCAAATTCCTAGCTGGTACAGGAGTGGCTACCTGTGCCTGAGAAGGTACCTATCTAGTTAGTGTAGATTAGGTGTATGTAGTTTTTAGGGTGTGCTTACCCTTTTGTGTATTTTTTTTAGGTGTCTTGACGGGAGTTCTGTGTCTAGCCAGTGATCCAACAGCCCAGATGCCGACTGTAATATAGTATAGATTTAATGCTGACATTAGTGTAGATATTTGCTTCAATATAGGCATATTCCAGGCATCCCTATCATGTGTTTGTTTTTAGGGTAGGGTTCTTATTTTTCAGGCTCTAATATTTTTTTTTGGGGCGTCTTACATTTCAGAAGTGGGATCACACTGAGCTTTGACCGGAACTACCTACTTAATACTACGTATTTAAATATTACGTATTTCTTGGTATAGGTTTTTTTTTTATTATGCGTTTTTTTTTCTTATCTATTTGAACATCAGGTATGGAATTTTCAGGTCATATTTTTGTGCATTTTTTTTTGTTGACTTATGTAGGTCTGAAAATGTTGTAAATTTCTTCCCCTATTTAATAGGTAGATTTATTATTTTTTTTATGAAGGCTGGTTAGATTTTCATTTTCCCCTCGTTTTGTTTTATTATTTCGCTTTTAGAAAAATGAGTCAAGGACGTGGTACTCGAGGACGACGAGGAAGAAGTGGGGGTTCAATGTCAAATAATCCACCTCCTCCTCCCTCTCCCCCTCTCACCACTCAACCGAGCATCGATATTAAACAGCTAGCCGAAGCGATTCGTTCTCTCGCCGTGCCCCAGCCGCGATACTATCCTAATGCGGGGAACGCGATACCTATTTTTGATCCTTCCACGAAAGGACAATCAATTTTTAAATGGTGTCATAAAGTGGATGAGTTGCAAACCATTTACAAGTGGAATGATGAGGAGATCGTAAGCCATGCGTTGCCCAAGTTGAAAGGGTATGCTGAGATTTGGTATCAGAGTCTCCCTTCCATTAAGCTTACGTGGGAGCAGTGGAAGACCAAACTCTTTGAAAATTTCCCAACCAGTGAGGATTACTATGAACTCTTCTCGCAACTGATCGCTCGGAAAAAGAGGTCAAACGAGTCTTATACTCAATACTACTACGAAAAATTAGCTCTAATTCACGAATGTGAGTTAATGGGCAAGAAAGCCGTGTCCTTCATTATTGGAGGTATTGAAGACCCAGTGGTACATAATGGGGCTAAGGCTGGTAACTACGCTACACCAGAGGCTCTGTTTCGATTTCTTAGTACCTGCACCTCCAGTCATCCATACAAGCGGCCCAATAATTGGTCTTCTGGTAAACCCGACCAGAAAAAGTTCAAAACAGAGGAGCAAGGCAATTCAAAGGGTGTGACCTGTTTCAGGTGTAAGCAAACAGGACACTATAAGAAGGATTGCCCCTCAAGTACCCCACAGTCTGAGGGCAAGAATGGGAAGGAAGGTGAAGGAAACCCAAACCGCAAGGCTACCCGGAAATGCACTTTCTGTAAAAAGGATGGTCATGTAGAGTCTCATTGCTACACCAAACAGAATCTGGAGAAGAAAGCTGCTGCTGGTAGTGGTGGAACTGGGTATGACAAACCATCCTTCGCCAAACCTGAGCCGCGAGTCAAGTGACTAGCTGCAGCCCACACTGTTGATACTTCTGGAGAAAAATACCACAAATCAGTCCAAGTCAACAGTGTGAATAGTCATGCTTTCATCGATTTTGGCAGTACTTGTTCCATAATCAAATCCTCAGAGGCCAAACGTCTGAACTTAATCTGCGATTTTTCCAATAAGATAGCGTTGACAGGCTATGGCAATCATCGGGTCACTGGTCTAGGTGTGACGGAAGAGTTCGACCTGAGGATTGACCATGTTTCTGCCAGCATAGTTGCTTATGTTGTAGCCGATGAGGTTCAGAAGGAACCACTTCTCATTGGGCGCAACTTTACCGAATTACCACACGTCAACGTTATCAAAACCGCAGATAGTCTGACGTTTTACCAACAAGTACCCGATAATAGAATTTCTCAAATTGAAGTACCAGACTGTGAGAAATTTCCATTGCATGCAGTCAATGATGTTGTCATTTCCATTGGGCATTTGGCTCATGTTCCTGTGGAATGTGAATACAAAGGCAACCTGTTCATTCTATCCTGTAATCGTATCTATGACTCTTGCAAAAGCGCAATTCCCTGTGTTGTTATTCGCTGTGAATCAGAGGTATATCCGGTAATTCCTGTCATGAATCTGGGGAAGACTGAAGTTATACTGAAGAAAGGCCAAATTGTGGCTCGAGGATTCCCATGTGTTGAGGAGCCCCCTTCCCACCAAAAAGTCATGACAGTGGATCATTCCATCAGTAAGCCAATTGAACTTGGAGATCTCATCGTCGGGGATGATGTTCCCAAGGAAACCAAGCTCAAACTATTACAACTGCTCAACAATTACCGTGATTGCGTAGCCATGACGCTGAATGAGGTTGGTTGTGCACCCAATGCGAGTATGACCATCAAGTTAACTGATGAGCAGGCTTTTTCTTATCGACCTTATCGGATGGCGCCAAGTGAATAAGAGGCTCTCAAAAGCATCATTGATGAGCTACTCCAAGGCAATATTGTGCAACCGTCCAACTCAGAATACGCTTCACCTGTTCTTCTAGTGAAGAAGAAGGACTCTGGGTGGAGACTATGCATTGACTACCGGAAGCTCAACTCCAAGACAGTCAAGGATTGTCATCCCCTACCACGGATTGATGACCAGGTGGACAAGTTAGCATTTGGAATCTTCTTCACCAGCATGGACTTGAAGTCTGGCTATTATCAGATCCAAATGGCTGAAGATTCCAGGAAATATACAGCTTTTGTCACACCACAAGGCCAATACGAGTTCTTGCGGATGCCCTTTGGCCTTGCTAATGCACCAAGGGTGTTCCAACGGTTCATGAATCGGGCACTATCACCTGTAATGGACATCGCTCAAATTTACCTAGATGATATACTTCTTTATGCACTGACTTTGGAAAGTGCGACAGAGGGTATAGAGCGGGTCTTGAAGGTCCTTAGAGAAGAAAAACTGACTCTCAATCTCAAGAAATGTTCTTTTCTGATGACTACAATTACTTTCCTGGGTTATGAGATCAGCAAAGGAACAGTGAGACCAGGAAGCGAGAAAATTGAGGCCGTTGTGAAGTTCCCAACACCTGAGTCGGTACACAACATCCGTCAATTTCTGGGACTTACAGGTTTCTTCCGTCACTTTGTCCAAGATTACGCCAATATTGCTCGACCCCTGAATACGCTGACGCGGAAAGATGCTAAGTGGTTTTGGAACAACGAGCAGGAGGCAGCTTTTCAACACCTCAAGGACAAGCTGTGTAATCGACCAATACTAGCCATCTACAATCCGCAGGCATATACTGAAGTCCATACTGATGCGAGTGCCTTGGGATTAGGTGGAATACTCCTTCAGCAATTCGGTGGAAAACTACATCCTGTATCATATTTTAGCCGTCAGACTCATGGTGCTGAGTCTCGATACCATTCCTTTGAATTGGAGACTTTGGCTGTTGTAGAGTCCCTGAAGAAATTTCGATCTTATCTTCTTGGAATCCAGTTCACGGTTGTTACAGACTGTAATTCGCTGAAGATGTCTGCCAACAAGAAGGATCTACATCCCCGTATGGCGCGCTGGTGGCTTCAACTACAAGAATTCACTTTCGATGTAACTTATCGCCCTGGTGAACGAATGAAGCACGTGGATGCACTTAGCCGTAATCCAGTGGTGATGAGGATAACTACTGATGACCTGTTGCTGTCTTGTCAACTGACAGATTCATCATTGAAGGATATTCGAAAGATCTTGGCTTCTACACCAAAGACTGCCTATGAGAAGACTGTACATAAGGACTATGTATTAAAATCAAATAGGTTGTTTCGTAAATTGCCTCAAGGCTTGGTATGGGTAGTACCAAAAGGCATGAGACATGACGTTGTCCGAATTGCACATCAAAACACCGGGCACTGCGCTGCTGAAAAGACTATACAAAAACTTCGCGAGGCTTACTGGTTCCCAAAAATGAACGAGTACGTGGATAAATTCGTCAAGTGTTGCATCCCATGCCTGTTCAACCGCCGAAAAATGGGAAAACCGGACGGATTTTTACATCCGATCCCAAAAGGTGATCGTCCACTGGTAGCGTTCCATGTGGATCACCTTGGTCCTTTTCCAAGATCAAAGCGGGGAAATACTCATCTAATTGTCGGTATTGATGCATTCACCAAGTTTGCATTCCTGAAGGCTGTCAGGAGCACCAATACCAATTCAGTCATTGAGTATCTGCGTGACATCTTTGCTACCTATGGTTGTCCAGAAATGTTGATATCTGATCGTGGGAGTGCATTTACTGCTATTCGGTTCAAACAGTTTTGCGTTCAGAATGGAGTACAGTTGGTCCTGAATGCGTTGGCAACACCCAGGGCTAATGGCCAAGTAGAACGCTTGAACAGAACAGTTATGCATGCTCTGTTAACCACCATCGAAAATGAAAACAGCTGGGATGAGCACATACACAACATTAAATTCTGCATTAACACCACCATCAACAAAACAACAGGAAAAAGTCCAGCCATGTTATTATTAGGCTACCAACCACGGGGTGGTGAAGATGCTTTGCTGAGAGATGCTGTGGTGGAATGCTCTACTGCCCTTTGTGATTTTGTCACCCTGCGTGAGGAGGCAGCAAAAGCCACAGAGAAAGCCCAAGCGTCTCAGAAGAAATACTATGACAAGGATCGTAAACCCAGTCATAAGTACCAAATTGATGACATTGTTGTCATTGAAAAGGCAGCTGCTGCACCTACAGGTCCCAGTAGGAGCAGAAAAACATTACCTCCATTTCAGGGCCTATTCGTTGTTGAGGAGGTCCTACCTAATGATAGATATTGGGTAGTGGATATCTCTGGCTGCCATCGCACCACTAGATCTGGCAGATATTCCCAAGTCGTCACACCTGACAAGATGAAACCTTTTGGTGGTGGCTTCTCGGATGATGAGAATGATGATGGGTCTTATGCTGATGAGTAGCACTTTGATGCTGTTATTCTATTTGGTGAGTGGCGTCGGGACGACTTTTCGTCAGAACGGCCGAATGTAAGAATTATTTTGTTAGGTAGAATGGAATGCACGTTTGCTCGATTAGCTACGGCATGTAGGGTAAGTTGCTTTACGAGGCTGTGCGACAGTTTACATATGGTAACTGGTTGCTGATGCAGTGGCCACCGCGGATGTCTTTGTTTCACACAAGGGTCGTTTTGTGTGCGACGGCTAAGAGTGTGAATGGACAGCGGCGGGCATACTGAAGTCGTTAAACTGATCCCAATGCGTAGATTTTGAGAGTATTTTGCATGGAACGTGCTAGTTGACGTTCAGCGGAATGCATGTGTTAATTTTACGACAGCTTTCAAACCGAGGGATCGAAGGGATCTCTCAACCTCTTATTTAGTCTGTCTACTGTGCCGGTGCAGTTCGCTTGCGTGTGTGTATTTTTGTTGTTGCTTACAAAGCCTACATAGTTTCGTATATTCGTATTGTATATTGCATTCTGAACTGTCTTACGCGAAGTGAACTGAGAGTACGCGTAGTGATTGTGCTATTGTGCTATTGGGATTGTACCTGCTTTACATATTTGGTGAGTTTATCAATGGATTTGATTTCTCACTGGGCATGACCCTGGTTTATATGATATACTATTGGCTTTTTGATTATGATATGCTTTCAGTGAAATAGTGTTATTGTGAAACTTCTTGCCAACGGGTGTCGTCCGGATTTGGAGACACTGGTGGCCACTATGCTGGGTGCTGAGTAGGTATCCTAGCGATTATGTGGTCACCTACCGGGCTAGTCTTTTGTAGACGGTAAACCTGGTACGGAGGTTGGCGCTAGGTGAGGGGTATACCTGTCTGTTTGTCATTCAGGCCCCCTAGGCAAATTCCTAGCTGGTACAGGAGTGGCTACCTGTGCCTGAGAAGGTACCTATCTAGTTAGTGTAGATTAGGTGTATGTAGTTTTTAGGGTGTGCTTACCCTTTTGTGTATTTTTTTTAGGTGTCTTGACGGGAGTTCTGTGTCTAGCCAGTGATCCAACAGCCCAGATGCCGACTGTAATATAGTATAGATTTAATGCTGACATTAGTGTAGATATTTGCTTCAATATAGGCATATTCCAGGCATCCCTATCATGTGTTTGTTTTTAGGGTAGGGTTCTTATTTTTCAGGCTCTAATATTTTTTTTTGGGGCGTCTTACACGATATTCTACGACGTCCGTAGTAATTTCCAACATCAACTTGACTATTTACATTGAAGATATTCTGCAAAGAAAAGTAAATTATAATTATTTTTACAATAATTCACTAATCACTCTGAATAAAATTTCAATAAAAAATTCCCGAGCGGCACACTCGATCGATAATATTGGAAGATGTAACGTATCGATAAAAAATCGTTTGAAAATCTATAGATGTTCTCACGATATTATAAAGATTTATCGGTACAATTTCATAGGCAAAAAATCTAAAAACTATCGAATTCGATATTATTAAGATTTTATGACGATATTCGTCAACGATACTATCGACAAAGAATATTAAATTTATCGAATTTGATTTTTTAACGATTTTGTAAAGATTTTTAATACTATATTATCGACAGATTATATGAAATTTCTCGACTTCACTATATTTTACCGATTTTTTGACGACATTTGAAACTATATTATCGACAGATTATATTAAATTTATCGAATCCGATTTTTTACCGATTTTGTAAAGATATTTGAAACTATATTATCGACACATAATATGCAATTTCTCGAATTCGATTTTCTAACGATTGCGTGAAGATATTTGAAACTATATTATCGACACCTAATATGAAATTTCTCGATTTCGATTTTTTAACGATTTTGTGACGATATTTGAAACTATATTATCGACACCTAATATGAAATTTCTCGATTTCCATTTTTTAACGATTTTGTGACGATATTTGAAACTATATTATCGACACGTAATCTGAAATTTTTCGAATTCGATTTTTTAACGATTTTTGACGATATTTGAAACTATATTATCGACAAATTATCTGAAATTTCTCGAATTCAATTTTTTAACGATTTTGTGAAGATATTTAAAACTATATTATCGACAAATTATCTGAAATTACTCGAATTCAATTTTTTAACGATTTTGTGAAGATATTTAAAACTATATTATCGACACGTAATATGAAATTTCTCGAATTCGATTTTTCAACGATTTTGTGAAGATATTTGAAACTATATTATCGACACGTAATATGAAATTCCTCGAACTCGATTTTTCGACGATTTTGTGGCGATCTTTGAAACTATATTATCGACAAATAATCTGAAATTTGTCGAACGATTTTTCAACGATTTTGTGACGATATTTGAAATTATTTTCAAATTTTAAAAATTGGTGAAATTTTTTCTAAGTCCAACACGTCTGGAAGTACTAAAATGCCTATTATAAGCGTTTTATTGCTAACTTCTCAACGATAAGGTCATAGTGGCTAAGGTAGAGGAATACCATGCAGAAGGTGGATAGTTCAAGCCTATAATTTTTTTTGACTTTTTCTGAAATTATCCTCTTACCGTAACATGAATAATGTGTTTAGGCATAGTTTAATGTATTAATTATGCTAATTAATGATTTTTAATTATAGAAAAAAGCTAGTAAAAGACGAAAAATTGGAATAAAAAATCGATAAAAAATCGACAGAATATCGAATTCTATAAAGTGTCGCGAAAGTTCCGCCTAAATCGTGAAATTATCTTTCGATATTATAGATAGATTATCGATAAAATATCTTACTATAATCTCGAAATTTTTACTAACTATAATTCGTCGATAATCTATCTATAATGTCGAAAGATAATTTCACGATTTAGGCGGAACTTTCGCGACACTTTATCGAATTCGATATTCTGTCGATTTTTTATTTCGATAGTTTGTCGATTGTGCTGCTCGGGTTTTCTACCACAGTTCGAAAAAAGTGCCCGTTTGAAAAAAATTTCAAAAAATTTTTAGTAAAAAAAAAATTGAATAAAAAAACGATTTTAGAAAAAAAGTTATAATTTTTTAGCAAAAAACTTTTGAAGTGAAAAATTCATTATTTTGAAGAAACTCTACAAAATAAAAAGTAGCAACCAAGTTATCACCTTCGGTTATCTTATCACACGATTTTTTCATTTCTAATTCTGTATAAAAATTATTCATTTTCATTACGCGAGGAAATTTCTTGAAATATGAATTCATCAATAATGAAATTCCATACTGATTTTCACAAACGATCTCTTTGTAAAAAATTTCAATATTTTCCAGAAAAATTCACATTCTTAGTTAATTTCAGACCAAAATGAATAACTTATCCGCATTAATTGTACCACTGGCTATCCTGCTTTTGTTTGGTTCCACTCTATATTTGTAAGAAGTGAAGACGAAAGGGAAGACGACACCATACCACTGGTACCTAACGAGGAACATGACGTGATCGGTGTTACTGGCGGATGTTTTCACTATCCCAACGATGTAAGTTAAGTTCAGATTTCATAGAAACCATGTACAGGGTACGACATATAATTATGTAAGTACTTGTTAATTACATTTATGAATTTTCGTTTATATATTCGCAGACCACCCCATGCTGTGACAACACAATGCATTACAAACGAGTCCCGAGAGTAAAACCAGAATCTGAATAGAATTGTAAGTTTAGCAAACGTCTGCAAAATTGATCAGCACTTCAGCAGGTATAAGGTTTGCTGCATATTTATCATCGATTACTCATATATCTCGAATAATGACGCAAAATTCAAAGAACTTACCATAATGTTTCGTTGATTACATATAATTATTTTTATACGAATGTAAGATATTTTGTTAATTTCTTTATTGTGCACTGATAAGGAGTTCATTTTCTCTCATTAAGCTAATTATTTTTCGATTTTTTCAACTACTGTTGTACACTGCACACTGCACAGGTCACCTTTGCAATTCACTCTCGCTGCTTTAAATTGAATTTATAGAAACATTTCTACGTTTTTGATAAAGTTAAAAAATTGAACGTACATTTTTATCATGCATTTAATTAGTAAAAATTTATTTACCTTTTGTGACGTATTTGTGGTTTTTTCCTAGTTGAAGATTCTTGGAATTTCGGCACGCCCTATTGAAAAGGACTTCAGACACAAAATTTACCAATTTTAAAAAAATTGATACAAACAATTTTTTTTTGAGCAAATTTATGTTTTCTCAAAAAAAAATTATAATTTTTTTTTAAACTTGACATTTTAAAATATTTTGTAAGCAGAATTTCTTCAAATTTTATTGATTGTTATAAAATTTTCTCCAAATGAAATTTTTTTGGAGTGTAAAATTTTCCACAAATGTAAGTAATAATAAAATTACTATCGTAAACTTACGAAAAATAAAAATAGGTAAGTACAATTTGTTTACAAAGGAACCTTGGCAACTCGTCAACTTTGATTGAGCTGGTAGACCTCAGAACTAAACTTTGAGCTCCCGAAATTGATTTTTTGATTTTTTATGAATTTTTAAAAATGGCGAAAATATTGCTTTGAAAAATCAATTTTTTATAAAAATTTTAAATTCTGAGATAATATTCCGAAAATTAGTTTATAATATACTTACTTACTAAAGTCGACCCTCTAAGTCCATTTCAGCCATTTTCAAAGTAATCTAAGAGCTTCCAGCAAAATTTCACTTTCCTCTATCACGCTGAAAAAGGTCTAGATGGCGCTGCAATCAATTTCAGCAGCTAAAAATATATAATTTTAGTAGATATGGTAACTGGTAAGTGTCATCAGCTGATTAACACACTTGAATCCAATTCCAAGGTAACAAGTTCACTTGGTGTGCATTTTTTTACAACTTGAAAATATTGAAAAATCAACTTTTGTTGGAGGTCCAGATCGATTCGAAAATTTTGTAAAAAATTTATCTACCAAGGATATTATTTTTCTGTATTTTTAAAAATTCGCCAAAAAATCGAGGAATTACCGTTGACAACTGGTTCAGAGGTTTGGGTGACATGCTCTGTCAGTGAACCAAATTTAGCTTAATCAGAGTTGACATCTAAGAAACTTTATTTTTGTTAGAATTTTCAACAAAATTTTTCGAAATTGTTGAAGTTAAAGTACCCGAGCGGCACACTCGATCGATAACATCGGAAGATGTAACGTATCGATAAAAAATCGTTTGAAAATCTATAGATGTTCTCACGATATTATAAAGATTTATCGGTACAACTTCATAGGCAAAAAATCTAAAAACTATCGAATTCGATATTATTAAGATTTTATGACGATATTCGTCAACGATACTATCGACAAAAAATATTAAATTTATCGATTCCGATTTTCCACCGATTTTGTGCAGATATTTGAAACTACATTATCGGCAAAGAATATTAAATTTATCGAATTCGATTTTTTAACGATTTTGTAAAGATATTTAAAACTATATTATCGACAGATTATATGAAATTTCTCGACTTCGATATTTTACCGATTTTTTGACGACATTTGAAACTATATTATCGACAGATTATGTTAAATTTATCGAATCCAATTTTTTACCGATTTTGTAAAGATATTTGAAACTATATTATCAACACATAATATGCAATTTCTCGAATTCGATTTTCTAACGATTGCGTGAAGATATTTGAAACTATATTATCGACACATAATATGAAATTTCTCGATTTCGATTTTTTAACGATTTTGTGACGACATTTGAAACTATATTATCGACAAATAATCTGAAATTTCTCGAATTCGATTTTTTAACGATTTTGTGAAGATATTTGAAACTATATTATCGACACGTAATATGAAATTCCTCGAATTCGATTTTTCAACGATTTTGTGGCGATATTTGAAACTACATTATCGACAAATAATCTGAAATTTGTCGAACGATTTTTCAACGATTTTGTGACGATATTTGAAATTATTTCCAAATTGGTGAAAATTTTTCTAAGTCCAACACGTCTGGAAGTACTAAACTGCCTATTATAAGCGTTTTATTGCTAATTCCTCAACGATAAGGTATGGCATAGTGGTTAAGGAAGAGGATTACCATGCAGGAGGTAGATGGTTCAAGCCCCACGGGTGGCAGATTTTTTATAATTTTTTTTGACTTTCTCTGAAATGATCCTCTTACCGTAACATGAATAATGTGTTTAGGCATAGTTTAATGTATTAATTATGTTAATTAATGATTTTTAATTATAGAAAAAAGCTAGTAAAATACGAAAAATCGGAATAAAAAATCGATAAAAAATCGACAGAATATCGAATTCGATAAAGTGTCGCGTTAGTTCCGCCTAAATCGTGAAATTATCTTTCGATATTATAGATATACTATCGATAAAATATCTTACTATAATCTCGAAATTTTTGCTAACTATAATTCGTCGATAATCTATCTATATATCGAAAGATAATTTCACGATTTATGCGGAACTTTTGCGACACTTTATCGAATTCAATATTCTGTCGATTTTTTATTTCGATAATTTGTCGATTGTGCTGCTCGGGTAAACACAAATTTTACAAATTAAATATTAATTTTTCGATAATTTGCACAAGTATGTAAAAATTTTGAAATTTAAACAAAAAACTTTTAAATTTTTTTATAAAGGGGGTGACGAATTTTTTAATTTTTTTGAATTAAGTACTTTTTTATGAAACTTTTTTGGGAACATTGCAATTTTTTATGAAAAAAAACTCAATTTTTTAGGTAGGTACCTACATAAATTATTTTTCAAATTTCGAGTGGGAACGAGGAATCAGTTATTTTCATAACAGAAATCTTTCAGTTATTCGAAGAAGAAATATATTTCTTTACAAAAGCAATGATACCTATAGGTATCTTAATTTTTTTTGAATAAAAACATTTCTCAATTTTTTTTGAAAAAAAGTAAAAAAGGACCAGTACAATGACTTTTGTAATAACAAAAATTGTTCCTGAGATCAAAATATAGAACTTCTGTATGAAATTTTTTTGATTGAGACTTTGAAAATGTTTTTTAATACATTTATTTGCGCTTCAAAAATTTCCAATTTTTCAATGGATTTTCAACATCATTTTTTCGTTTTTCCAAAAAAATAAATAAATAAAAAAACACTCAAAAGAGTCGATACAACTTCTGTAATTTTTTTGGGTAAAAAACAATTTATAACACTTTTATTCCAAAAAATGAACATATTCACTATTCATAAGTGTAACATTATTATCAGATAAATTAAACAATCTAAACTATTGGGTACGTAAGAGTAAATAAATGCATAATAATTGAATAAAATGAATAGAAATATTGTGAATTATTATTTATGTAATTAGTAAATAGAATCATAGACGTAATTCTCAGCTTAGGCTAAATCATCCAAATCATTTGATCAAAACCTTCGACGCTTAGGAGGAGCAAACATTTTGAAAATATCCGCAAACCTGGTTTTAAATTCGTTTATTTTTTCCTCCGTATCAAAATACCATAACAAAAAATCATCCAGGGGTCGAGGATAGCACAACAAACCATCTTCAATTTCTCCATCTTCTTCATTTCCTTGCCGAGACTTGGCGTTCTCCAGCATGTTATGCAATACTTCATCGGGCGATATCGATTGCTCGAACTCGCTCACTTTATCGTCACTGCCCATACACCAGAGTAGAAATTCTCTCAACTCCTCGACGTCAATTTCCCAAACACTCCCTTCGATCAGGTATCCTCTCAATTCATCGACAAACCTCTTCTTTAATGGCTCAACATTGTGACCGAGAGATGCGAACGATTCGACGAACTCTTTCACACGATAAAAATACCCGTTTTTCATACAAAATAATAATTGATATTCGGTCCCCGGTGAGGACAAGAATTGATCCCGAAATTCGTTAGCCGAGTCTGCGTAAGCGTCTTCGATAAACTGGTGTAATGTTTCCCGTTTGCAGATAATATCGATACACAGAATAGAATGCTCGTTGAGGAAATTGGACTGAAGGCACTGTCGCTTCAAATCTCTTCTAGATTGCTCATCCTGCGAGCAAATGAAATCCAACGCGTTGGCCAGCTCTCCAAAATACCCTTGTCTGATCACAATGGTCACCATTTCGGCGAGATTTTCGTACTTGGCCATTGTGTTCTTTTTGAATAGATTGATTTCGTCTTCGTTGGCAAAACACAAATTCATAATTCGATGTAAATCTTTGGTCAACGTTGGGCAGAGCAAACTTCTCCAATTCTCCCTCCAGAATAAGCTTCTGTCCTCCAAACTGGCATCATGCAGCACTGTCATCAGAAGCTTTACTTCTCTGGGTTCGTTGATGTCATGCTCGTATTTCTGGAATATCCATTTTTTCGATAAAAGCTCTTTGATCGCAAATTGTCTTAATTCATCTGCAGCAGTTGTCCATATCTCGCAACACGTCGTCAAGTTTTCACTACTGTGGTAAATCTTATCATATTTTTCAACCAAAGAGTCATCAATGACGGAGTATTTAGTTTCATCATTCAACATTTTTTCAATCAGAGATGTAAAGGTGGTTTCATTCATTTTATCCTTAATGTAGGCCCAAACTGCTAGAGTGAGCTCACTTGTCCCACGATCACTCCACAAGTAATATATCAAATCACAGCCTTTCTCATCGACAAATGCGGTCAGTTGATCTTCACTCAACTTTGGTAACAACCTTCCACAAAATGATAAACGATCATCCATACAAAGTTCAACAGCCTTTTGGTATCGAGTTTCCGATCCGGCGAGATCCCAGAAATATTCGAATGAAGATCTACACTCGATTGGAGTATCATTGAGCACGAGATCGGCAATGGGGATATTGTCTTCATTCGGTATCTTATCGAATTCATTTCTAAGCCAACATACCCAATAATACAAAGGCGGGAAATCGTGGTAGTCGATTTCATCCAAATTCACTTTACCCAGAACTGATGGTGCAATTCGCCTGATGTCCTCCTCAAAACAATAAGCGCAAGCGATCTTGAACTTCTCGTCGAGGCTGATTCGGTCGCAAAGCATCATTCGTCGAGCTGTGCGAGCTTCATGAATGGTGCCGTCGTAATCGCATACGATGTCATCGAAATCTTTCAAAATTTCATTACGATTGTCGCGATGATACTTGGATATGCAATTGTAATGATAATACAGCCACATGTAGGTCGACGATACGAGGTTTTGTACGTATTTCTCGGTTATTTGGTATATCACAGAGGGCATTCCTGGAATGACTTTTCGTAATGTAACTCTTGGCTTCGGTTCGAAATGGTCGTAGAAGTCTTCGCTGAAATCCCCTATCTTCAGATACTGATTTAGATCTAAACGCCATAATTCGATGGCTACTGTGATGGCAGATAGGTCCTTTAGAGGTATCGGACTCGGGTACAGAATGTCGTACACTTTGTTAGCAGTTTCGGCCATCTCTGGTTATTTTTTCAGCGAAATCTAAAATCGAAATATCGAATTAGAAGACAGTTGGCTTGGGATTAGGTAATATAATATTAGTCTGGCAGATTTTTCATCTTTGCGAGTTTTCAACTGATTTCATTCGAAATTATTTCCAAAAATTGGAACATAAGTACTGAAGGGGCAACATTGTGAATTTTTTTTCCTTTTTTCAGTCTCAAAAGTGGCCTTGCATTTGACCTCAATGACTAACAGGGTTCTATGTAATTCAGCCGAGGAGCAACATTTTGTCACTGACAATTAGGGCCAGATTTCGGTGCTTCCAGAGCTTTTTATTTTTAGTAACACAAAATAATTACCTTGAAATCTAGAGCACAGAGAGATAAGTATCAATGATATAATCATTTCAACATTTTTCAAAATATCAGTTCTTTTCTCATCAAAAGTTTTATCTCTGATATAAAATCAGTTATATTCATAGGCCTTTAACCAAAACTTCATCGTAATCTATTTTATTTTTCATGAAATTAGAGTTTTCGGTTGACTTGTGCAAGAGGATTCTAATTCAAATATACTCGTGAAGTGGCCAAATGATGAAATTGATTAAATTTTTTATTTTAGGAGTTCATCATCTCAATTTTGAATTCGTGTACCACAATTTGGATCAAAATCAAATAAATGGACTTTTGTTTGGAACTCGTGAAAAAATGAAGAAGTATTTGTACTTAACGCAAATAAAAACGAGAATTTTGAAATTCAAAGCAAAATAGTAAGTAAACATGCCTTACAAGCTGGGCTTCCCAAATAGGCTTCCAGACTGAAATAATGAGTGACACGATCTCCGGGTAGTTTGAAATTGGAATCTGCGTGCATTCGATAATGAACATTAGTCAATTTGAAAATGAGAAATTTTTCATATTAAGTAGAACAGTAATTCATATATTATGCATTTTTAAGTATAATATTATATTTTTTGATGTAGGTTATAAGTATCCCAAGATTTAGGTAATTTCTTCAAATTTCTGGGCTTTCATAAAATATCGATCTCACAGAAGAATACTGCATACTTTATTACAAATCCATATTTTTCAAGAATATTCATTTTGTTAGAACAAGTAAAATAAATATAGGTATTTAAAAATTTTGATTTTTTTGGAAAAATTTAAAATTTTCCATTTCAGAGAAGCTCTTTTGAAGAACATTTTCAATGTCTCTTAAAAAAAATTTTCAATAGGAATGACTTTCTCAAAAAAATCGACGATTTTATTTATGGTTCTTTTGAAATAATTTTTAATGCTTAACGACGAACGTACTAATTTTTACACAAAAATTTTAAAAGTACCTAGGTATAAGTATTTTTTTTTACCAAGCGAATTTCTTGTCAGTAATTTTAAAAATTTTTAAGAGAGTTTCAGAATTTTTACAAAAGAATTTATAAGTGTTAGAACCAATGTTTTTGCAAGGTTCTTTCCTAGAGAATTTTTAATCCTCTTGTTTTCAAATTTTTTGAAAGGGAAACATTTCGAATTTGTTTGCAGGATTTTTGAATTCTTCCTCGTAAATTTTAAAATAATTTAAAATAGTTGAATTTTTTTCAAGAAAATTTGTACTACCTACTTAAAAAAAGTTAATTTTATTTTTGGCACTTTTTAAAGAAAATTTCCAAAATATTTTCATATTTGCATATCTCCTTCTCGGAAATTTTTCAAAAAAAATTCTTTCGAGGATTAAATAAGGTATACGAGTAAGTATTTGTAATTTTGGAAAACGAAAAAATTTTCAAATTTTCCCAAAAAAGTATTTTCCATTGTTCTTTTTGCAAAATTTTTGGATTTCTCCCAAAACAACTTTAAAAGTAGGTATTCATTTCTTGTAAATTTTTGACTAAAAGAATTTGTTGCACCAAAAAATACAAGATTGAATAATTTTTTTACAATTTTTGGAAAAAATGATTTTCTTACCATTCTTTAAGAATTTCGCAAATATCTTTCTACTTTATAGGAAAATTTATTGCACTTGGAAGTGCATTTTGTGCAGTAATTATTTATTGATCACGAACAATTTTCGAACTTTTCTCGAAAAAAAATTCCATTGTTCTTTTTGGAAGGAGTTTTGAATTTCTCTCAAACAAAATTATTGAAAAAAAAAACATTATATTCTTTGAGAAAAGCTTGCAACATTTTTAATGAGAAACATTTTTTATGCTTCTTCTCGCCACACAGTTCTATTAAGAAGATATAATAAATGTTATTAGATTTCATTTTTTTAAATAAGTACCTAATTCTAAATTTGGTATTGAGCAAAAATTCAAATCCAAATTTCAATAAATATTCCGCAATTTTGTAGTAAAAAAAGTAACCTTTATTACAAAAAAAAAAGGAACAAAATTTCTTCAAAGGTATAAAATAATTATAATTAAATTCATGTACCTAAATTATTCATTAACAATTGATTTATTGGTTTTTGGGTTTTTTCCTTATAGGTAAGGGCTTAGAACCATTCAAATATTAAGGAAATTTCAAGTTTAGAACTACTTATAAATTATGAGTAACTAATTTTAAAGTCTGCCAAAAAAATTGTAAAGGTCTTCCTCAATTTTTTGGGAAAGAGAAAGGGTACCTTCCGATATCATTTTTTCTTCAAAAGAATCTTATGATTTAAAAAAAAATAGAAATTAATATGAACAAAATAAAAATAAAGTGAGTACGTAATGTACAAAACATAGGTAAATAATGACACATCGCGTTACGATGGTTCACATCGGGTACATTGGTCTACTTCTTCCTCTACTTTTCGACGTTTTGTATGCAGTAAAACCCTGCTACGTGTACGTAAGCAAAGACAATAATTTCAAAGGGAGCTGCGCGATCAATATTGATAAAGACCTGATGTTAGTCATGTGTACGGTGCACTACCCGACTACAATGCAAAATTGGAGCCGAAAAAACCAAACGAAGCAGGGATAAATGTCTCGCGTCATCACATAATTCCATTCAACGTGTTGAGAGGTTTCCATAACGGGATGGTGGAATCTGGACAAGCAGAAAAATTTAAAAAATATTTCACAGCTTTCAATACGCTGTATCGGAAATTTTACGAAAAAAAGAGCAAGGAAGACTACAAAGAAAAGATTGAAAATTTGCAGAGATTTGTTAATGGCTTGTCTAAAAATGAAATGAAATATAAGCCAAAGGGAGACCCAGCAGAAGGCTTCGATAGTTACGAAGAGTTTTATGTGTGGTTACCGGGTAATTTATTCGTTGGTCCTAAAGATCGTACAGATGATCCTGGCGCGGGATTTGAAAACGGAGCCAAGACCATAGTTGGCAAAGAAATGTTTTCTCATTTTAAATATGCGAATGATGAAATGCAAAAATATGCGGAAAAAGGAACTGCTGATTGTAATAAATTGGCCAATACCTTGATACAGATACTCAACAGCAGACTAGAACCTTATCCGCTGGACAAGAATCAATGGACTATCGATAAAGGTCAAAAATATTCAATTAAACCGAGCGCCAGTTTACTTACGTGTGCGGAGTCGGAGAACAGCGAATATGAAGAGTTGCAGACCACCACTTTCACAACAGCCATAGATGAGTAGATTTTGCCAAAATCTAAAAGTATTTTATTTTCATTTTTTATTGTATGTAATTAGGTAGTAAGTACTAGGTACTAGGTACCTGTGCATTTTTTTTCTATGGTTCGGGTAAATTTTATATAATAGGGTTCGGGAAGGTTTTATTTTTTAAAACAGAAAAAAAAAAAACAATTTATTACGTTTTGTTCAAATTATAAATTTTTAAACCATTGTTCTATTTCATTGATATTCAATTTCATTCAACTGAAGTTCTACACATTAAGTATATTTTATTCAACAATGTGAAAAATTTGAAAAATAATAAAAATTATGATTCAAGTACTCGTTTCATCCAACTTGAAATCTTGTAGGTACTCCGAATAATCAATCAAAATCACTTCCAACGATTTGATTTTTTAAAAACTGGTTTAATTAAACAACAGGTAGGTACCGTAAATGGGGGCTACTTTGAACACTTTGGAGTATATTTTCCTCTGTTGCTGTGGCTACACTGATCATAGAAAAACGGTTTTCACGCCATTGTTTTGGGTCTAGCTTCTCGTATCAACTTCATTTTAAAAAAAAATTCCAACTCTCCTCAGAATGTATATAGCTCAATTTAAAGGGGGTGTTCAAAGTAGGCCTGGTTTTGGGTCTGCTTTGAACATTGCTCTGTGTCCTAGGTTAGAAATTTGAAATCTTTATAAATCGATTAAAGGGTGCTCAAGGACCCTAAATATCAAATTTCATCGAAATAGCTACATTTTTACCCATTTTGGAGCCACTTTTTCAATAAAATATGAAATTTAGGCGTTTTGAGGACTTATGTTAATATGCTTGCAATAAGTTTGAGAATTTTTTTTTTGTACTTTCGTACCAGTGTAGAACTGAAAACAAAATATTACATAAAAACAACTTGTACGATTCAAATTACTTAACTTATGGTTTTTTGTTCAACGTGTTCAAAGTAGCCCCATAACAAATTTCACTTTTTATAGGATGATAAACGCATTTTAAAAAATCGAAACCTATAAAATTAGAAGCTGGAGAGATACCCAA
Organism: Balanococcus diminutus; assembly: GCA_959613365.1. Taxonomy (NCBI): domain Eukaryota; kingdom Metazoa; phylum Arthropoda; class Insecta; order Hemiptera; family Pseudococcidae; genus Balanococcus; species Balanococcus diminutus. The sequence continues at coordinate 56,989,428 of OY390716.1, read as the reverse complement.
GTGTATTGAAAAAATCATTTTCCTCGAAAAATTGAAATTGAATTTTATAGAATAAAGTTCGCGCAGCTGTTAATTTTAACGAAATTTCCACGACAAATTCAAATAATTCACATTTCCACCAACAGCAGATAGAAATCGCAGATTACTGAATAGAAGTGTTCATTCAGGTTTCTAGAAGTCGGGTGTTAACAAAAAGCAGGGTAACAGTTCATAGATTCACCCTCAAAGGGCGTGAAAGCGTTAAAAAACGAGTGTTCAAATTAGCCCCTGTTGTTCAAAGTAGCCCCCATTTACGGTAGGTACATAACTACATATCTAGCGATTAATCAGAGAGCCCTTTTACACGTCTGCCTCTACTTAACTCACAAGGGAACCTCGCCAACTTGTCACCTCCGATTGAGCTGAAATTTGGCTCACTAAAAGTGCATGCCACCCAGACCTCATAACCAAATTTTTAGCAGCAGAAGTTGATTTTTCGATTTTTGGCGAATTTTTGAAAATGGCTAAAACCTCCTCTAAAAAACCATTTCTTGAAAAAAAATCGTAAATTTCAAGATAGAATCTTGAAAATCGGTTGTACACTAAAGTCGACCTCCTGAGTCGATTGGCACCATTTTCGAAGCGATCTGTAGCTTCCAGAAAAAGTTGACTTCCTACTTCCTCGAACAACTAGACTGTGTTACTGATTTTACGTTTAGGTAGGTACCTACCTATCACATTACCATCGTATGTCACTTTTTATGCCACGACACTGAAACATGTGATAAAATTGAATATTCGGTAAATGGGACAAGGTCTGGAGTGATTTCCTAGATTTTTTTTTTTTTTTTTTTTTAATGCAAAATTTTCAAGTTGTCAAGAAAAGACACGTGCGAACCCGTCACCTAGGATTTTGGATTCAACTACGTCAATCGATAAATGACATACTAACGCTAGGATTACATTTTCAGCTGCCGAAGTTAATTACAGCGCCGTCTGGAGCTATTCCAAAGCGCTGGAGAAAAATCAACTTTTTCTGGAGACTCCAGATCGCTTCGAAAATGGTGCCAATCGACTCGGGAGGTTGACTTTAGTGTGCAACCCGATTTTCAGGATTCTATCTTGAAATTTATACCTACAATTTTTTTTCAAAAAATGATTTTTGGAGGCGGTTTTAGCCATTTTCCAAAATTCACCAAAAATCGAAAAATCAACTTCGGCAGCTAAAAATTTAGTTGTGAGATCTGGATGGCATGCTCTTTCAGTGAGCCAAATTTCAGCTCAATCGGAAGTGACGAGTTGGCGAGGTTCCCTTGCCAGTTTTAATGGTACTATTATGATTATTGACGATTGGATCCTCGCAGTATTGATTTTTTAGCACCATCGAGAATTTGCCAAGTCCAATACTTCGTAGATACGTAAATCCAAAATTGGAGGTCAGGGAGGGGTCCAATCAAAATTTTTATAATAACCAAAATTATTCCTGGGACTTCAAGCTACAACACTTTTGTTTGAAATTTTTTTCAATTGGACCCCACCCTCTCCAAGTATTTTGCATAACGTACACTCCGAATACCAATTAAAAAATGAAACAGTGTAGGAGGAAGGGACTAGTTCGAAAAAATTTCCAGATAAAAGTTGTAGCTTGAAGTCCTAGAAATACATTTTGCTTATTACAAAAATTTCGATTGGATCTCTTTCTCTCTCCCCCTCCGGTTTCACATAACATCAGGACCTTTTCAAAGTAAAAAAGAAGGTGTCTAATTGAAAAAGTTTTCAGACAAAAGTTGTAGATTGAGGTTCTAAAAGTAATTTCAGTTATTATAAAATTATCAGTTCGACCCTCTCCTCCCCTAAAATTTAACATATTATGACAAAATTACTTATATTATTGAAAGCTGCAGGTGGAGGTAGGGGTCCAATTGAAAAATATTTCAAACAAAAGTTGTAGTTTGAAGTCTTAAAAATAATTTTGATCATCACAAAAATTGTGATTGGGCCCTTCCCTGCACTTCAATTTTAAATTTTTTGTACATAGTATTGGACTAAGCAAATTTTCAATGGTGCCAAAAAATCAGTACCTACGGCGAGGATCCAATCGTGATTATTGTAACATCAAATTGAAATTATATTCATTTGTGGTAAGTACGAGAACTAATTTGTGCGATAATGTCTATATCTTTATACAAAAATATCAAGATATAAAAATCAATATGCTGACAAACAACAGTGAAGTACATAAACAACCAATTATCAAAAATTTTCGAACAAGTTTTTCAAAATTTGATTGAAAATAATGTCTTACAAAATTTAAATTTGAAAAAAAAAATGTTGAAGTTGAAGCAAATGTTTTAAAAAAGTTGATCAACATAATATAGAAAAAATATTAGGCTCAGTTCAAGGTGAAAATTCAAAATTTAGTCATTTTCAAGTTATGATTGGGTAATTTCGAAGTTTTGGTAATTTTTTAAAACTAATTCGATTCTATAAACTCATCGATAAGTTTTCTAAAAAATTTTGAAGTTGAATTTTTCCGATTTGATAGGTACATTTTCAAAATTCAGTGAATATTTTAAAATTTGGTGAAAATTCAACTGACACATATTACTGAAAACTCAAAAGCATCTAGACAGTTTTTTAATTTCATGGAATTTTCAAATTTTCCAAATCATTTTGAACCTAACTATGGTTTAAAATTATGTAGATTTCATAATTTGGTGAAAAAATAAATATTATGGTAGTGTAATCGACTGCATTAGAAAAATTGAATATTAATTACACGTGGGGAGAGTTTCGCGAGTGTAATCAAGCGAGACTGAACCTTGAACTTGATAAGCTCGTTTATCCGACTTTTCGAGAGTGTGGTATACGGGCCCCATTACTACTTGCGATGCTTTTATTCGTACCGATTTTTCCGATGGATTAACATGTCGCGAGATTCCCAACAGTATCGAGCTTCATTAATTAAAAAGTAATTTTTTTCGGTTTTTTAAGTGACTATCCTTTACTATGGCCTCCATCGCGTATATACTTCTTCCCCTACTTTTCGGCGTTTTACAGGTGTTATCTGACTGCTATGTCGACAAAGGTGACCATTTCGAAGGAAGCTGCGCAATCAAAATTAAAAACAGACCGGGTGCTTATCTATACAACCCATTACCCGAGTACAATGAGCAGTTGGAGATGAAAAAACCAAACGAAAAAGCGACACCGGTCACTCGACATCACATAATTTCGTACGAATGGTTGCGAGATTTTTACAACAAATTAGTCGAATCCAAACAGGTAGATGAAGTTTCCAAATTTTTCACGACTTTCAAGAGCCAATATAACAGATACTTCGAAGCCAGGTCGAAAGATAAGTGCAAGCTGAGAAATGCAACCGAAAAAAAGATATGTTTTGAACAGTACCACGTTCAAATCGTGAATCTGGAGAAATTCGTCACTGGCTTGTACAAGAAGAAAATGACATTCAAGGAAAATGGAGAACAACCGGCGGGTTTTCAAGATTTTGTGGAGTTCCATGTGTGGTTACCTGCCAATTTATTCATTGGTCCTAACAATCGTAACGATGATCCTAAGGATTACCCAAAAAATGATCCTAACGAGGGGTTTGAAAAAAAAACGGCTCAGATCATTGGTAAAAATAAGTTTTCCAAGTTCGAAAAGGTGTATAATGGGATGAAGGAGTATGTAAAAAATGGAAATACCAATTTCGAAGATTTGGCGAATAATTGGATAGCGGTAACTACTGACATACAGCAACCATATGAATTGAAAAAGAATGATTGGATTGTTGATAAAGGTGTCAAGAAAGATTCGATTAGATAGAGCAAATATTTAGCAGCAAGCAACGGGTGCGAGGGAAATGAAAGCGAAGAGCTTCAGACCACTACTTTCGTACCTGCCGCAGAAGAGGAGATACCTAACTAAGATAGTCTCTACTCTCTAGATAGGTGCGTAGAAAACCCTTCTTACCCTACCTTTTAGATAAGTTCTGAACCAGTCTAATATTTTCCCTCTAAATCCACATTGTTCCAATTTTTTTAGTAATATTACTCTCTAGATAGGTGCGTAGAAAACCCTTCTTACCCTACCTTTTAGATAAGTTCTGAACCAGTCTAATATTTTCCCTCTAAATCCACATTGTTCCAATTTTTTTAGTAATATATTTAGATCAACTGTATCAAAAGCTTTAGAAACATCCATAAAAGTAGTTGACACCACATGTTGAGAGTCTAGGCAGCTGGTCAAATCTGTTATATAGTCATTTAGGGCATTTTCGATGTCTTTGTTGGGAATGAACCCATACTGCTTTTTACTAAAAAAATTTTGTTTCATAAGAAAATTTATTGTGCCTGATTTGATTATGGATTCAAAAATTTTTGAGATGGTGGATAGAACAGAAATAGGTCTATAGTTCCCAATTTCAGTTTTTTCCCCTTGTTTATAGATTGGCACTACTTCTGCGATTTTTAGGACCTCTGGAAAAACACCATTTTCTAAAGATAAATTAAACAAAAAAGTTAGAGGGGGGGGATTAAATGTATTTTATATTTTCTAAAGATGTCTATTTGTAGATTATCTGACCCTGAGCTCTTTTTATTTTTTATACTACATATCGCTTCATTTACATCATCTTCTAATATTTTTGCCACAAAGAAAGATTGTACATTCTGTTTTGGGGATGAAACGGGGTCTAAGTTTATTTCATCGAAAGATTTTGCAATATTTTCTACCAAAGTTGAGAAATATTCATTAAAACTATTTGCAATGGTCTCCTTATTATCTTCAACACTAAGTAGGGTTCCATTTATGTTTATTTTTTGTATGTTGTTTATTTGATTGCTGCCTCTAACTTTGTTTATTACTTCCCAATATTTTCTTGTGTCATTTTTAAATTTATTTAGCAAATCATCATAGTATGTTTTTTTATCAGACCTTCCAATTTTTTGTACTAATTTTGAGACAATTCTAAATTCTTTTTTTAAATTTTCGTCATTTGGATTTTTTTTAAGCGCAAGATACAGTTTTTCTTTGTTTTTAGAAAATTTTATGAGTTGAGGGGAAGCCCATTGGGTTTCTTTTACTTTTGCTTTTAGAAATTTTTTTAGTAACAGTAGCTTTAGTCTGTATTTCCTGTATTGTCTCTATGAATCTTTCGAATGCTACACTGACATCTCTTTCACAATCAATTTTGGTCCATTTTTCATCTGCAATTAATTGCTCGAATTTTTCTTCATTTATTTTACAGAAGTATTTAGTCGATTTTTGACTTTTAATCAAATCAATCCAAGATACATCAATTAGAATACCTTTGTGGTCAGTAAAAGAGGCATTCACCAACTCACAATTTAATAACATAGGATTATTTTTATTTTCTATCCCCTTTGCCATTACATGGTCAATACAAGAGTTTTTATGTATACCTGATCTAGTTGGCTCATTGTTGATACTTTTATACCCCTTCATCTGTAAGAAAGCCAAATATTCAATCGCACTAGGTGAATCCAAAATGTCAATATTTACATCCCCAGTTAGAATCGTATTTTTTTCACATTTTTCAAGCATGTTTCCTAATTCAGAGACAAATTTAGTATTATTCATTCCGCAATATTTGTAGATCCCAATCAGATTGATGATTTTATCTACATTAAGAAGAACACATTTAATTGCACCAAAAGTAGATTCAGTAATTTCAGTTATATCATGTGACAAAATTTCATTAACATACATCACTACCCCTCCTGATCTCTTTCCTTCTCTTTCTTGTACATACATGCAATAGTCATCTAGATGATATCTACAAGATTCACTTTTCGATATCCATGACTCTGTAAAAATCATAATGTCAAATTTTGTTTGAAGGCTATCTAAGAAAAGTAACATAGAATCAAAATTTTGCCTTAAAGATCTAACATTCAAAGATAAGATTTTCAAGGACATATCTGGTAATTTCTACACAAGAACAAGTAATAAAAACAAAAACGGAGACACAAAAAACTACAAGAAATAAAATAAAGAAATTAGAATACAAAAAAGTGGTTTGGTTATTAAAGGCAATGAATTATAAGATAATAACACGAAGAAAAATAATACAGTAACACTAACGATTTTTTTTTTTTTTTTTTTTAATTACTTATTTTCTTCGGAATTTAGATTACGTAGCTTCGAGATCGACGTAATCTTAACTGCTTTCGACTTTTCATCTTTACGAATAAATACATTGCAGTCTTTGGTCCATACTGTGGTATAATACACCATAGGGGTATTTGAGATTTTTATTTTAGAATCGATTTAGAACGAACGAATATTACCATCTTATCTTTTATTTCCCTCTACGGGTACCAGTCCCTTTCCTCCCTTCCCCTCATCGTTGATTTTAATTTCGTATCAATTTTCGAGATAAACCAGGATTATTATTTGGAAATATTTCTAAATAGGTATTGTGTAAAAATTAGGTGTAAATAATGCATTCTGGTAGAAATGGGAACAAAAAGTCATCACACATATCGTCAAGAAGAGTTAGCTTCAAATCAATTCGTATACGAATTTTTTGGTTTGTTTGGTATGCAAAAAGCATAGGGAAGTAGACGGTGTATGTAGGTTTTAATGTGTGATGATAGTCTGATTTTTGTTCTTGTTTGTACATGTACATAGGTTTAATGATAGAAGTAGGCTTAATTAGAATAGGTATTATTAATTTGTATTGGTGAAGAATTATTCGTGTCAAAAAGATTAGAATCATATACATAGGTATTTGGTTTTAAATCTGAGTATTAAATCGAGTTCATCTTTTTATTAGAAGTACTCTTTATTGTGTCAAAATTTAATGTTTAGGCGTACGAATATGTGTGTGTGTAGATAGAAAAAGATTTTTGGTACTCGCTTTTCGTTTGTACTGTTTGCTAATATTAACAGATAGGACATCATTGTCGATAGCTGATTATTTTCTTCACCAATACTAAATCTGTTACTTGAGACCTTATGCGTTACCTTGTCACAAAAATGATCAATAGTCATGTTGTTATTGTCTTATCCGTAATATTTTATTTTGGTCCAGCTATGTGCTAAGACAAGGGAACAAATACGAGCTCAATATTTTTTAGAGTAATTATGCTTCAACAGTGTTTAGTTATTTTTAGATAGCTATGTAAGCTAAGTAGGAATAGGTAAAATCGTGGGTTCGAGCCCCAGCGTTGGTTTCGTATACGTGGGTGGGTAGAACCTACCTAAGAATTATTTCTATAGGTACCTACTTAGCACCGACGTTAGGTGTTTTTGCACGTTTCAACGTTGAGATTTGTAGGCTATAATTGTGTACGTTACATATGTACATACGTATGCCGAGTACAAGTTGAAGAGTGAAGTTTGTAGCTTTCATCTTATCGCTGTAGGTACATGCATTTTCGTAGGTATATGCGCTCGTATGATCGTACGTAAGTACGTAAGTATGTACAGCGAAATGTTACCATACGTTATCTCTCTTTCGGTTCGTATTATTATTACCGGTTTTCAATTTTCAGATTTATACGTACGTATGCGAAGTGTGTGTGAGTACGAGAGAGAGTGATTGCGATGAGATATTTTCGGCGTGTATTTTTTTTCGTTCGCATTGGAATAATGTAATTGCTTGGGTGAGAAATTGATCACTTTGATCTGGCGCCCAGCATGGACGAATTGTTCCACATTTTCTTGGCCAGCCTGTGCAGTGACCAAGCAGTTACATTATCCATTATTGGTATTTTTATTTGCATAAATTAGTTGTTTTGTGTACTTTTCTATTTTCCTCCCTAGGCATCGTTGGTGGTTAAATAGGTAGTGTATAGTTAGGTATTTGTATACTTGCAATGTAAATTCTAAATATTGCAAAAATTGGCTGGTACATAAATGTGTGTTAGGTATTGTTCAGGTATCGATGATTAGAATTTGGACAATCTAGATTGTCTACTGGACTTATTAATAGGCTGATTTTTTATCAGATTGGTGTTGAACTTGTATCCTTATGCAAAGGTGACTGTGTGTTTTTAAATAGATTCTTGCAAAGAGTCTATCGATCGATTTGAGTTGGATTTATTTTCATACTCGTTTATTTTGTCACCTCAGTGGGAAGACTTCTTTCAATAGGTACATTTTCGTCTTGTAGATGAGGCCAAATTGGATTTGATTCTAGCTATTTTGTTTTCGTATGATTTTTTACATATATCAGAGTAGGTAATTGAATTGCTTTTGGAGATTTCCTGATGATTGTAGCTGTCGCCAAAATTCGTCTGTCTTAGTTTAGAGATTAACGTCAGATGTATTCTCATTTTGAAAAAAGCAGTGAGGAAGTCATTCATGAGAGAGGGTAATTTAGGTTTCTTTTTTGATCAACTTCACAAACGAATTCAATAGCTGAATGAATATTTATTATAGGTACGTAAGTGCAACTCTGTGGTAATCAAAATCATTTTTGAGTTACTGATTATTACTGTACATCCATGATTAACTTAAACAATAGTTTAGTAAACTGAAAATTTTAGTTTATTTTATTTTCATAACGAAAATAGAAGTTTAAAATCTTATCAAAATTTATTAGATTTTCAATGGTTGTTTTAGGTAGTCTGATCTAAAAGTGATGGAGGTAGTTTCTGGTTTATTTTTCAAAATTGTGCACTTTTGAATTGTAGATATTAAAATTATTTTCTGATCGGATTGGGCAAATAATTTGAGTAAATTTAATTAAAATAAAAAATTAATTGAAAAAAAAAATTAAAAAAAATAATAAAATAATTAAAAATTTATATGTTTTAGAATTTGTATTTAGAAAAAAATTAAATTGGATGATTTTCGACGTAATTATTTTTGGAATTTATTTTTTGATGTCGGATGAGTCAAAATTTGATTTTTTTGATTTGAGATGTACCTTCAAAAAACGTTGAAGACGCATTATTTTTACCGAGATGAAGCAAAAACTTCAGTTCTGTGTCATCCTGAATGTGTTCTTTCTGAGAGTGACTCCCATCACTGTTTTTGTAATTCCGGATGGTTTTCCCCAATTAAATTCAATTTACCCATGTATATGTTAATTTAGATATTGTATTTAAATTATTACCAAATATTCGAAGTTGTGTGCAAACCAATCATACGTATGTCATCGCCGAGGAAAATCTGGAATTTTGTATTATGGGTTCGACATGGACGGAAATTTCACCCAGTATCCAATCGACATCGCCATACCTATCTGAAGGATCTACATCCTTATGTGTTCAGAATCCGGTACCTGGTTATGTTTCTGACGTGATTATTTGGAGAATGTTTTAGTGAATTATGCCTGCAATTACTGTTTATGGAATTGCTACTTGGCAGTCAACTTATTTCTATCTGTACCTATGGTGGCCAAAGATTATCGCCAGTTACCAGTTTTGAAAGACCATTTGAGTTGCTATTGACCATTTTGTCAACTTTGGTCATTGGTCGTCGTCGTCAATCAATCCATTCAATCCATCTATCACAGATTCTAAAATTGGAGTTTTTTATCTCTGGAAACATAGTCGTTGGCTCCGAGTTGATTGCACTAGTTCTATCCTTACTAATCCCACCAACTGTCGTAATTCAGTTTCCTGCCTTATTATTTCTGAAAGATATTACTGTTCTGTTGCTGATTTTACCATCGTCAATTGTCAATCCTAGCTAATTCAGTCGCTGTAATTCCTAAAGTGATTAACAACAAATCTGAGTTTCCAGAAGAAGTAGTCTGAATCGCAGTGTATTTATGTCAAAGATGGCTAAAAAATTCAAGAATCGAATATCGATGTACAGTGTTGCCAAAGTCCTAAACGCGTATGTTTTTAAAACATCATTAATTAGAACGCTATTTCTTCTTGTTGTGAATGCGTCATTGGACTGATGCGGATCGGTTGTCAGCAGAAAGTTGTTTGGTGTTTAGATTGCCACTGAATTTGCTGACTGTTTCTATGTTGCGAATGATTTCTTGTGCAGTCTTTGGATAGCAAATGACTAATTCTATGAATAGTCTTCCAAAACGTCAGAAGAATTCAACTGTCAGAACTTTGGGTATCGTCGAAATCCTGATTGGGAAACTGATTTGATTTACATTTACTGATCCTGTCGTTGTGTGTCGTCATCATTTTGCGGAGCATCAATTACCTATTTACCAGAAATGGTTCCAACTCCATGTTCGCGATAGGTAGTCCAGATCCTGTGCAGTTTTGGAATTTATGTGTCAATGAAATTTCGTACTAATTTATGTAGCACCCTGTTTCTTGTGTACCACCGTGTTGTTGCATAACTGTGTACTGACTATATTCTTCTGTTTTTTGCGATGTCTTAAATTGTATAGTTTGAAATATTTTTCCAATCACTTGTATAGGTATTAGTTGCTTTTGTTCTTCTGCTTTACCCGAATCACAATTTTTTTATGTTGTATGTCTTTCATGTCATGCTGATTTACTTATTAATGTATCATTTTTTCTCTTAATTTAAATAATTAGGTACATAACTTTAATTTGTTAAGATTGTAATATTTAATCCCTTTTCAAAATCAATAATTTTTTTTGCAAATTTTTTCATTTGGTAAAAATTTTCCCTTTATGGGGGGAATATATGTGGTATAATACACCATAGGGGTATTTGAGATTTTTATTTTAGAATTGATTTAGAACGAACGAATATTACCATCTTATCTTTTATTTCCCTCTACCAGTACCGGTCCCTTTCCTCCCTTCCCCTCGTCGTTGATTTTAATTTCGTATCAATTTTCGAGATAAACCAGGATTATTATGTTTCTTATTTTTGTACTGTATAGTTGTATCGTTCGTATTTAATTTGTATCAATTTTTAAACCGCCTCATCATGTGGTTCGAGGTAGAGCGAGTGTTTGTCGGTGATTAATAAATGGGTAAATAATTATTTATTATTTATTTAGATTACTAACGATGCCTATACCTTTCCCTTGATGGGCTGACATTGAAGCCAATTCGATATGGTCTATCGAAAGATCCAAATTTGGCGACAATGCTCGCTCATCCCAACCATTTTACCTTATGGTCAATCAAATGATCGGTAAAATTGGTAACCCCTTTTTCTTTTCTTTTTTTTTTTACAGGTCAATTATCATATGATCAATTAAATGATCGGTAATTGATCCTAAATTTTCTGTTTATTTTTATTTTCCAAATTTCAACCCAGATTTAGCACTATGCCTGAATGGGTGGCTAAATCCCCGTTTTTTATTATTTTATACCAAATTAAATAGGTTTTTGTATGGTCAATCAAATGATCGGTAAAATTGGTAACCCCTTTTTCTTTTTTTTTTTTTTTACAGGTCAATTATCATATGATCAATTAAATGATCGGTAATTGATCCTAAATTTTCTGTTTATTTTTATTTTCCAAATTTCAACCCATATTTAGCACTATGCCCGAATGGGTGGCTAAATCCCCGTTTTTTATTATTTTATACCAAATTAAATAGGTTTTTGTATGGTCAATCAAATGATCTGTAAAATTGGTAACCCCTTTTTCTTTTCTTTTTTTTTTACAGGTCAATTATCATATGATCAATTAAATGATCGGTAATTGATCCTAAATTTTCTGTTTATTTTTATTTTCCAAATTTCAACCCATATTTAGCACTATGCCCGAATGGGTGGCTAAATCCCCGTTTTTTATTATTTTATACCAAATTAAATAGGTTTTTGTATGGTCAATCAAATGATCGGTAAAATTGGTAACCCCTTTTTCTTTTCTTTTTTTTTTACAGGTCAATTATCATATGATCAATTAAATGATCGGTAATTGATCCTAAATTTTCTGTTTATTTTTATTTTCCAAATTTCAACCCAGATTTAGCACTATGCCCGAATGGGTGGCTGAATCCCCGTTTTTTATTATTTTATACCAAATTAAATAGGTTTTTGTAGACTTTTGAGCCTTATAGTCAATCGAATGACTGGTGAAATTGTTTATATTTATCCAGATTTAGCACTATGCCAATGGGTGGCTAAATCACAGGTTTATTTCAATTTATTCTTTTCTATAACCATTATATTTACCTCTTTAGGTTTTCCCCACAATTTCTTACTTCGTTTAATTTTAAAGGTAGTTTTCGTACCTGGTTAAATACCTAGGTAATTGATCTAGGATCGATAAATTTATATACTTTTTGACTTGTAGTTTCGAGTCAGGCGAAATCATCCGGTAAGTGGATTTATTGCATAATTTGTGTCTTGTGTATCTAGCCCTTCTTGTCTATTATTTTTGATCTATTCGATAAATTTTGTTTATGTTTTTCCCACGTCCTTTTGAACCCAAAATTTTAAGGTAATTATGTTGTATCACAATACGTATTTATAACCACTTTTCTTCAATTTCAGGGACTCGTTGAGAATTTCAGTATTCTTGGTAGTAAGATGCTCATTTATGTAGATATTTTGATTTGATTTTCCACCAATTTGTCTCATGTTATTCTATTTTTCTTGGCTGCGTAGTATATCTCTTCTTTCATCCATCTGTTCACGAATTTTACGATGATCGGTCTGTCAGCTTCTTTGTTTTTAGATGGGAGTCTGTGGCATGTGGATATGTCAGAAGAAGTCAGCTTGATTTTCAGCTCTTTTGCGATATCAATCAGTTTTTTATATAGATCTTCTTGCTGTTCTTCTTCTACTCCAAATATCTTTAGATTATCTCTCCTACTGTACTGTTGCAAGTCTCTCAGCTCATTTATAGTATCTTCTTTTATCGCGTTTATAGTTTCCAAGCTTTGGCACTTCTGTTTTAAATCATCGACTTCATTTTTCAAGGTACTCAAATTATCAGATAGTTCATCAACTCGTTTAATCACAGGTTCAACATACTTTGCTGCAAAGTCTTGAAAAGCTTTTCCGATGGCAGTTGTTACGTGCTTTTCAATTGCTCTTTCGACTGCTTTTTCCACTGCATTTTCCACCATTTTTTCAATTGAGTCGCACGTATCATCGTTCTGGATCTGGTCATTATGAGGATCACCATTTTTCATCTGTTTATTTTCTTTACATTTCTTGCATTTCCATTCCTTTCGAACAGTACTGCTCATTTGTTTCCATGTAGTAGCGGCTATTCCAGCACACTTGAAGTGCAATTCGGCTTTACAGGTTCCACAGATAGCATTATCACCATCTGAGGGAAGGGGATCTTTACACGACTAATCGTCACAGTTTACAAACTTCCCTCCCCCCTGGGGTAAAGTGCGTCCTCGCACTTTCATTTTTTATTTCTCATTTTTTGTTTGTTCTCAATCGTTTTATTTTTACATTTTTATTTTTTTCAATTAAAATGTTTTACATTTTACAATCTTATAGTTATAATTATGTACCTACTTAATTTTTTGTAAATCTATTCCTAATATTTTACATCATCTTATAATTATTTTTCGTAATATTTTTATAACCTAATTTTCATTTCACACCCTTATACCTCTAAAAAAAATTTTTTTTTACATATTTTCTTACATATTATTGGTACTAAAATTTTTTTTTTTCTCTCTATCGTAGTTCGTTCATATTTTATTCTCCATTCAACTCATTTTGGGATTTGTATATTTGCCTGGGCAATGGTTTTGGGGTTCTTTTTTCTATTGAACGTATTATGAAAAGATACGTCAAAGAAATGGAATTTACAATTACCATTAGTGAAATTATGATTTTCCAGAATAATTCGAATAAATTTTCCCAAAAATTCGAATTTTTTGCGAAATTGGGTATTTTTAATTCAACTTTTTTCAATCTTGTTTCAAATTTTTCGTGAGAAGTTTTTATTTTGAAATTTAGTGTATTTTCCTTCCAATTTTCATTTATGATTTTTGAAATATTATCGAATGTTATTGCGTCAACCAAAAAATTATCAAAGGACATTGTCTCTAAGGTTGTCCACTGTAAAGGGACTATTAGGTGTATTTCTGCTTCGTTTCCAAGTTTTTTACATGGAATTAATGTGGGGATTATTGTTTCTTTATTTAATTTTTTTCGTAATTCCTGGTGACATGGCAGTTTAATTTTTAGAGCTCCAGCTGAATTTTATTCGTATATATTTATTTATTTATTTATTATTATTTTTTTTATTTTTATTTTTTTTTATTATTTTTTTTTCTCCGATTAATTTATAAAGTTAATGACGTTAAAATGAGATGCATGTGAGAAATTTTGATTTTTTCCATAGTGTTTTATGGTAATTTTTATGCCCTGAAGGAATACCTTCAATTTATTTCTTATGCTTTTTTTCTAACATAAAGTGTTTCACCGGTTTTTCGCGCTTTCTATACAGGCACGTATATGTACACATATTCTGGTTATTAACCAGTTTCTCTAACCACGCCCTAATCGCGATGGCCGCCGTGTATCAAGCATGTGTGAGTATCTGTTGCCTAGCAACGTTTTCTCAATACTCTTGGTCACCAGTTTGTCTGGTTGGACTGTTATTGTGCGCGGGTGGCGGGGTGATCAATCCCGTTACCTGCTTTCACTCAACTTGCTTGTATACATAATATGTATGTTCTCGTGTACATTTTTCCATATGCTTTTTATTTTCCCAGTGTTACCTATTTTAAAAAAAAATTATGTTTCGTTTCTAATTACGATTTTTTTCGTGAGACTTATTTTTTTAAACGTCGTACATGAATGGTCTCTTCTGTCTCTTTTCCTCTTAAAGGCATTTTTATTTTATAATTTAAATCGTTATAATTTAAATCGGAAATTTTTTCTGTTATGAGGTATGGGCCGTTGTATTTTTCTTCAAATGTTTTTTTATTTGGGTTCTCTACAAAAACTTCTTCCCCAATTTTAAAATCTACCGTTTTTCTCCCTTTGTCGTAATTTTCTTTGTTTTTTTCTTGATTTTTCTCAACACATTTTTGTACATCTTTCCTTATTTTTTCTAGTTTTCTGAGATCTCCAATTCTATCGATTTTTTCTCCCTCTGAGTCAATTTTGTTTGTTATTGGTAAATTTGGGTTTTTTCCCAAACATTAGGAAATATGGACTTAATCCATTTAAAGTCTCCATAGGGCTGATGTTATAAGAGAAAATTGTGAAGGGAAGATATTCTGCCCAATTTTTTGGCTCGTCATTCACGTAAGCAGACAAGGTATTTTTAATCGTCTGATTAGGACGTTCTACCCCTCCTTGACTTTGAGGTGAGTATGCTGTGCTGTGGCGTAATTCGATACCCAACCTCTTACACGCTGACAAAAGTTTCTCATTTTTAAAATGAGTCTCTCTGTCCCTACTTATGAGTTTTGGGCAGCTGTATGTGGTTATTATTTCGTTTAAAAATTTCAGAACTGAATCCCCATCCGCTTTTTTGCATGCTTTTGCAAATGCATATTTAGTACTTCTACACGATCCCACTATTATATATTGTTTACCTTGGCTGTTGGGTAATGGTCCTACAAAGTCGATTTCTAGGTGGGATAGGGGTGATGGGTCTGTAACTTTTATGGGTTTTAGGAGTCCATATTTTTGACCTTTTTGTTTTTAATTTTTTTGACAAATTTCACAAGTTTTCATATACTCTTCTACTTTTTTTTCTCATTTCTTCAAAGTAATATTCAGATTTTATTTTTTCGAGGGTTTTGTAAATTCCGAAATGTCCCCCTCCAAAAGCTTTATCGTGGAAATTTTCAATAATTTTATTTTGAATTTTTTCTGGAATTACGGGTAGTTTTTTCAGCCCTTGAGCTGTGTTTATTTTGTATTTCAACACTCCATCTTCACGAATAAAATTTCTTGTTTTTTTATGAATTTTTTCCACGTATTGTTTTCCACCTTTTAATTTTTTCATTTTTGCAAGTATTATTTCGTTGCAAAATTTATCATCCTTTTGCTCCTTTACTAAATTTATTTTTTCATTTTCTTCATTTTTCATTTCAATTTTTTCACCATTGTCTTTATTTCTTTTTTATCTTCAATTTTCTCATTTTTTTCGTTTATTTCCTCAGTGGCTGTACTATTAATAACTGTTCGGGATAGTGTATCGGGGACCACATTTTCCTTTCCCTTTATATGCCTAATATCAAACGTGTAATCACTGAGTTTTGTTACCATTCTCGCCATTCTGGCGTTTGGCTGATGGGAATTCCGAAAATGGGTCAATGCTGCATGGTCAGTTAATACTGTAAAATTTATACCATAGAGGTATTCCCGAAAACTGGTGACAGATTCAATGAGTGCTGTCAATTCTAAGTCATACGCCGAGTATTTTGTTTGTCTGGGTAATCATTTTTTGGAAAAATATGCAATAGGGTGTTTTTCCCTTCTTCGTTTTTCTGGCTAAGGACCGCTCCTACTGCTATGGCTGACCCGTCGATTTCTAAGAATGTTTCCCTCCCTTCTTTATAGATTCCTAAAACAGGTTGGGAAGTAAGAAGTTCTTTCAATTTTTCAAAACTTTCATTCAATTTTTGGTTCCATTTTACAGGTTTGTTATCTTTTGGGTCACCTTTTGTTTCGTCGGTTAATGGGGCAGCTATTTTTGCAAAATTTTTTATGAATTTTCTGTAATATCCACATAAGCCTAAAAAACTTCTGACTTTTTTTACAGTTTTTGGTATGGGTAATTTTTTTATTTTTTCTACATTTTTTTCCAAAGTTTGATTTTTTTCTCCGTTTATTTTATGCCCTAAAAGGTTGGTCTCATTATAGAAGAATTTGCATTTTGATGTTTTTAATTTTAGATTTAATGTATTTAGTCTTTCTAAAGTAATTTTTAGGTTTTCGAGGGTATCTTCGAAATTTTCACCAAATATGCAAATATCGTCCATATAAGCTGCCATGTTTTTGTACATAATATCCGAAAAAGGTTGGTAAATTGCCTTGCTGAATGCAGCAGGCAAAATTTTGAGGCCCTGCCGGAGAACGTTGAACTCAATATGAGTTCATTTTCAAAGATTATGGCAGTTATTTTTCTGTCATCGGGGTGAATGGGTATTTGAAAAAAGCCCTGATTCGCGTCTAGGGTAATAAAAAAAATTTTCCATGAATATATTATAGGACCTTGGGACCGCGTTTCGATCTATGGCTATGTTTTGATTTACTTTTTGGAAATTACAAAGGAAATGAAAAGTGCCATCAGATTTAAAAAAAAAAAATACAGGGGTCGCGTAAGGAGAAGAACTTCGTGATAAGATTCCCGCTTTTACCATTTTTTGAATTAGTTTTTTCATTTCTCTCCTTTCCAAAGGGGACAATTTATAAGCCCTACTCGCGACAGGGGTATTTTCCAACATATGGATTTTGTAGGGTTCTACATTAGCTACTCCTACATTTAAGGGATCAGTCGAAAAAAGGTGCAGGTATTTTTTTAGTATTTTTTTTATTTTTATTCTTTGGTGTTTCGGGAGATTTGGGTTGATATAGAGTGTTTTTCCATCCAAATCTTTTAATTCAGATTCGTCACTTTCGTTTTCATTGTTTTTTTCATTGTCATTTTCACTTTTTTTTTCTTGAATCATCGTTTTTTTCACTCTTGTTTTCATTATTGTGGGAACTAGGTGGTTTATCATGTAATACGCAAATTCGCTGATGTTTGAAGATTTTTTGGTGCGTGTTTGTAGTATTATGAAGTTCTAGTGTTATCGAATTATTCACTTCATTTAATTTACGTACACGTACACCCGTCTTTAAACTGAAATAGCGAAGTTGAGATATTTGCCTGTTTTGCGAATTTTTTTCCACATTTACAGTTAAGATTGTTGTCTGTTTTGGAGGTATCACGTAATTCTGTGCCATTCGTAAGTATTTGTCGCATATTCTTAATTCATTGTTCTCTTAATTCATTGTTCAGCATATCTTTTATACTACTCGCTGTGTATATTTTTATCGTATTACCTTCCCTTCCGAACTGAATCGTTTTATTTTTCAGGTCGATTACCGCCTGTTCTTTTTCGAGAAAATCAAGGCCCAGTAATAAGTCAGCGATTAGATTTTTTACTACATATGCTTGGAAATTAAAAATATTATCCCCATATTTAAATTTTTCTTCCGTTTTTCCTAGTATAGTTATGGGATCATTGCACAGACCTCCCGCGTTTATATCGTTTGGTTTTAGGGTCATGTTTTGAGTAAAGTGTTTTTCACTCAGACACGAGATGTTTGATCCTGTGTCTATTATAGCCTCAATAGGTTTTTCATTTTTGAGTAGTTTTACTTTTAATTTTAAATTTGGGGTACTTGTTGAATTTAATGTGACCGTTTTATTTTCTTGGATATTTTTTTCATTTATGGGGATTTTTGCGGTCACTTTTCTGATTGGCGAAGTACCCCTACTTATTGTTTTTTTTTTATTTTTTTCAGTTTTATTTTGTTTATTTTCGTCGTTAGTTGATTTTTTTCAGTTTTATTTTGTTTATTTTCGTCGTTAGTTGATTTTTTTCAGTTTTATTTTGTTTATTTTCGTCGTTAGTTTTTTTGTAATTTTTATACCAAGGGTTTTGGTAACCCCCTCTATTATTCTGATAGGAACAGGTTCCTCTTCCGTTTCCTCTCCAGTTTCCTCTTTGATTTTGATTACCTCTATAATTTCCCCTAAAATTTTGGTATCTTCTATTTCCATAGTTCCCTCTCGAATTATTATATGGATTGTTATAGTTATTGTATGAGTTATAGTAACCTCTATTTTGATTGTAATTTCCTCAGTTTTTATTGAAGTATGGTTTGTTGTTGTATCGTTGAGCGTTCACGTTATATATTTTGTTTTTATTTTCATTCTCTAATTCCATTTTTTTAATTTTTTCGCTCATGTCCTGTATTGTTTTTTTCAAATCCATATCCATTTGACTCTCTTTTAAGTAGTTCTTATTTTCATATCTATTTATATTTTCCCTCACTTTTTCTAGAGTCGAGTTGTCAAGCATGGATATGGCTTCGATTATTGAAACTCTTAATGTTTTTAAGATTTTTTTACACATTGATTGCTCTGCCATTTTTACAAATGGAAATTACTTCGGATATGTGGTTTTCAAGGTCTTCCCCTTCTTTGTATCTTTTTGTTTTAAGTTTGTTTCGTAGACTAAGCTCATTTGGTGTATATTTTGTTTCGAAAAGTTTTTTAATATCTACGTATGTTTTTATACCTTTGACATTAAAAATATGATTGAAATATTCGAGGGCTTCTTTTGTAAGGTAGTAGGGAAGGTATTCGATTTTAATCTCTGGTGTTTTCCATTCGTACAATTTTGCAGCCAACTCGAATTCCATTAAAAATATAGCAATGTCTTCATTTTTCGTTCCCCCAAAATTTTGAAGGGTAATTTTTGGAGTTTTTTGTGCCATAATTTCGTTAAGTTTTGCCTCTTTTTGTCTAAAAATTTCTAGTCGTAATTTCAAAATTTCGTAAATTTCAGAAAATCTTTTTGCTCTTTCTTTTCTTTTTTGTTTTTCGTCTTCACTTTCACTTCGTGATTTTTCGCTATCCAAACTTAAATTTATTTCTTCACTAGTGAAAGAGCTATCTTTTTCTACGTTTTCCCAAAATTTTGAATTTATAGTTTCGATTTTTTCTTCTTCTAAAAATTCCTCTATTTCTTTTACTTCTAAGGGGTCTGTTCTTTTTTTGTCAAAATCCTCAAATTTATTTTGTGATTTTAATCCGATTTTATCAGAAGTGGTGACGAAATTTTTTTAATTTTTTCTGAGTTCATCCAAAGTACCTTCTATGATTAATTGATATGCATTTAGAATTTTTTCGATTTCGTGTTTTTTTAATAGATAGATCCAGCTAGTTTTTATTTCCATTAATCATATTTTTTTATTTAATTTAATTTTAATTTTGTTTTATTTTATTTTAGGATTTTTCTGTTTTATTTTTATTTTTATTATTTTTTTATTTATATTTTATTTTATTTTTTTTTGTGATTTTTGAATGGACAATTTATTCAATTTGGAACGCTCAACGAATAGAGAGTACTTATGCTCACTGATTTTACGTTATTTTTTTACGTTACACACTTTTGATAGAGATAGATAGAAAAATAAAATTCTTAAAATAGTATAATATAACGATACCTTTTGGAATTTGGAATTATCTAGCTCTCGTAGAATGGATTCTATCTCTGGGATTTTGAAGGTGTTTTTCTTCTGAAATTTCGGATTTCTCTTTGGCTGATAGGAAAGCTTCACTGCGGCTCCTTTGGATTTCAGGTCTCGTCGTCGTTTTTTTGGGCCTTTGTTTTTGAGTCGTCGCTGGATGAGTTTGGAAATTTCTTCTTAGTAGCCTTGTTTTTTATTGAGGTTGGAAATTTTCGTCGTTTTTGGTCGCGTAACTTTTTCCTCGATTTTTTTCTCTTTGGATAATTATCTGACGTAATTTTCTTCGTAAACGTTGGTTTTAATTTAATTCCGAAATTTCTCTCAGGACCGGATTGCTCTTGGATTCGAGCGTTCGGGCGCCAATTGTGAGGAATGCTTCTCACTGATTTTTCCTGATTTTTGACGAATTTATTTTTCCTTTGGAAAACCCCGAGCGAGAGAATTCAACACTTTTTCGTAGTAAATTTGCGAGAAGTAAATTAATGCGACACATAAATAATTTAAAGAACACGATTATTTTTCTTTTGAAAAATAAGAACGATAGAGAACAATTCGTTATAAATGATGTTTCGGATTATTTTAACAATATCAATTCTTTTTCAACTAGGTCTTTTTTAAAGGCCGGAATGACGATTAGCGAGCGACTGAATTTATGTTTGTGGCTTCGCTAATCGTAGGTGACGAAATTTATTGATATGACCATATTTGGTCATTATAATTTCTTCCCTGTGTATTTTTCCACGGCCGAAGTAACTGTGAATTTCGTCGAGCTCGTGTCGAAGAAATTCATCGATTCTGCGATTTTATTCCAACGGGAATTTTCATATTTCGAACATACGTAATTTACGTACTTTTTACTCGTGACAAGGTAAATGGTTGATTTAAAATTTTCCTTATATTTAATTTCTTTGAAAAAATTGCTTAATTTTATTCTCATTATTCGGGTCCATTCTGACTTCTGTGAGGTTCTGATGAAAAAATTTGGAATTTTTTAATTATTTCCATTTTAAAAAAAAAAAATCATTTTGCCATGCAATACGAGTAAGTATACGTACCAGTGGTACTTACCCTATTATGGTGAATTTCAAATTTTCCTTAAATTTAATTTCTTTGAAAAAAATTTCAGAAATTTTTTTATCTCATTATTTGGGTCCATTCTGAGAGGTTCTGATGAAAAAATTTGAAACTTTTCAATTATTCCCATTTTTGAAAAAAAATCCTTTTGTCATACTCGTCCATTTTTGAAAAAAAATCCTTTTGTCATACTCGTAAGTGGTGAATTTCAAATTTTCCTTAAATTTAATTTCATTGAAAAAATTGCTCAAAAATTTTTTTTCTCTCAATTATTCCCATTTTTGAAAAACATTGATTTTGCCATGGATTAAATACCAGTGGTAGGTACAAAAATTTCTCAATTTTTTGAAAAAAAGCTCCCAATATTTTTGGAATAAAAATACTTATGATTTTCCCAAATTGTTGAAGATTAAAAGTTTTTTCCACAAAGAAAAATCGTTAATTCTTTCATTGAAGCAATATCTTAATTTTTACAGGATTAAAAATTTCCACAAATTTTTAAAGTAAAAATCACTTTATTCAAATTCGAACTTTTAAAAATTTTCCACTCGTCTCCCTTCAGAAAAAAAAATCGCACTAAATCCATTTGGTGTCGTTTTTTTCCATTTTGGTTATCGAACTAAACAGGAACTTTAAATTTTAGAAATTTAAACAAATAAGAACTGAACAACTTGGAAACATTTAGTAAAAACTAAAAATCAAAAATTACGTGAGTTTAAAAAGAAGGAAAAGAAAAGAAAAGAAAAGAAAGAAAAGAAAGAAAAGACAACTATTTATTTTTTAAAAAAATTAACAAAAAACTTTCTAAAAATTAGGTATAAAAATTATAAATAATACGAGTAATTATTGCTTTTATAAATAGGCAGGTACTCTGTGCAATTAACGTAGGACAAGAATAAATACTAATGCATTTGAAACAGAAAATTTTTCATTTACTATTTTAAAAATATATAAATTTTTATTATTGTTTATAAAATAATACAAAGGTGTATAAAATCAATAATCATGTCAAAAGAGAAAATTATTATTAATTTATATAATAAAGATTTTATTTCACATAATTAATTGAATAATTGAAGTACAAATTCTTCTTAAAAATGTTTTAAAAACTTCAACAAAAAAATCAACACATTTTTACAAAAAAAAAAAAAAAAAAAAAATTAAAATATAATTATATTGGTACCTACATTAAATCTTTGCGTGAAAATTTATAACAACTTATTTTAGAAAAAAAATCTATAAAATCGGAGGAATTGATAAAAAAATTGATCATATCTTTTTTAAATAGCAAAAAAATAAATAAAATAAAATAAAATAAAAACGTTTGAATTTTTTTCAGATAATAAATTTGGTTCTTTTTAAAAATTAAAATATTGTAATATAAAAATATCAGCTCAATTTTTTTTTTTTTTTTTTTGAAAATTATTTCGAAGCTCCAGCCAAATTATCCATATCAACCGATTACAACCTTCAACCAGTGTGAGAAGCAGAAAACATATTCAAAACATCTGCAGATCTATTTTTAAACTCGTTTATCTCCTCCAAAGTTTCAAAGTACCACAAAAAAAATTCATCGAGGATGCACGGATATGTTGATAATCCTTCATCATATTTTTGTTTCTCCAACATATTCAACAGTACTTGATCGGGCGATATCGATCGCTTGAATTCGATCACTCGATCATCATTGCCCAAGCACCACAACAGAAATGCTCGCAAACCTTCGACGTCAATCTGCAAAACACTGCCTTCGATCAGATATCTTCTCAATTGATCGACAATCCGCTGCTTCAATGGCTCAATATTCACATCACGTGACATGAACGAATCAACGAATTCGTTCACAGTAGAAAAATGACCATTCTTGATATACCATAATAATTGGTACTCGGTACCAGGTGCTGACAAAAATTGATTACGAAAATCAGTAGCCAAATTGGTTTCGCCAGAGTAAGCATCGTCGATGAATTCGTGCACTGATTCAAATTCGTAGATATTTTTGAATCCCAAAATAGAATCTTCGCCGAGGAAGTTGAGCTGTAAGCACTGTCGCTGCAAATCTGCACCAGTCTGCGTATCGGGGCAACACAAATTCAACACATTGATCAATTCTTTGAGATAACCCTCCTCAAAGCAATTTTCCACCACTTGGACAAGATTTTCGTACTTAGACATGATATCTTTTTTAATTTGATGAATTTCATTCTTTTCTGCATATCATAATACAATGCAAATCTCTAGTACGTGTCGAACGGAGCAAGTTGACCCAATAGCTTCGCCAAAATGTGTTCTTCTCCACCCAAGTGGCATCCATCAGCACTGTAAGTACTAAGAAGAAGTATTGCTCTAGATTGCCTAAGATCGTGGTTAACTTTCTGAAACAACCATTCCCTTGGTAAACCAATCTCGATTACACTTCGTTTAAAGTTATCAGGAGCACTGGCCCATATCTCGCAAGCTACTTTCAATTTTTCATTGTTGTGGTACTCTTGGACGTAATGTAATTTTTCAACCGAAGGATCATCAACAATGAAGTATCTAGTTTCATCCCACAGCATTTTTTCAATCGAAGCTGCGAAAGAAAAGTCGTGCATTTTGTCTTTTATGAGCATCCAGACGGGAAGAACGTACTCGGTGTCACGACATTTTGACCACAAGTTATATGTTAAATCGCCACCTTTCGTCATCACAAAAAACAACATCTGGTCTTCGTTCAACCTTGGAACAAGGAACCTGCCGCAAAAAGAAAAACCATCATTACACAAGCTCACAGCTTTGAAATATTGCCTTCCTCTTCCAGCGCGATTCCAAAAATACTTGAACGAGGAAACATTTTCAGCCGGCGTATTTTCTAGCATGAAATCTTCAATGGAGCGATTTCTACCAATATCTATTTGGACGACATAGTTTTCAAGACAACACACCCAGTAATACAAATGGGGACATAAGTCGAATTCATTTTTCTACAAATTCACTCTGTCCACATAGGATGCATCAAATTGCCTGATGTCTTCTACGAAACTGTAAGTGCAAGCGATCTTGAACTTCTCATCGAGGCTGATTTGGTCACAAAGCATCATGCGTCTTGCTGTACGAACGTAATCAATGGTGCCATCGTAATCGCACACGATATCGTCGAAATCTTTCAAAATCATATTCTGATTGTCGCGATGGAACCGGAAGACGTTGTCGAAATGATAACGTAGCCAGTCGCTCGTCTTGTCTACAAGATTTCTTAGATATCTATTGGTCTTTTTTTTTAGAAAAAAAAAAACGTTTCTTTTCCAAGAAAAAGGATGTTAAAAAAAATTGAAAAAATTTTCTGTGATTTTTATTCTCCGAGAATTTGAAGCATTTATATTTCGAAAAATTGAGATTTTTTTAGGTACACTTTCTATAATTAAAAAATTCCATGTAAAAAAAATGATTTTTGGGAAAAAATTTTTGATTTTTTTTTCTCGAAAAAAACGAGAAAATTTTATGAAATAAATCAAGGCAACTTTTTTAAGAAAATCGAGAAAGTTTTTAAAAATATTTTTAAAAAGAGAGAATCTCTTTCAAAAAAAGTAAATAAAATAATTTTTTTAAACTGATTAACAAAACATATTTACTTATTTTGTTTTAAAAAGTGTTGAGTAAACATTTTTTTAGAAAAAAAATGGAGAGCTTTTTCCAAAAAATTTGAGAATTGAAAAAAAAACATTTCGTTTTGAAAAATTCTGAAAATATTTCCCCAAAAAAAATGAACGGAGTTTTACAATAATTCCTAAAAAAAAATTGAACCCAAGAATATTTAATCATTTTTTTCAACTAAAAAATTGAGATTTCCCCCCAAGAATTTAAGCAATGCTTTCGTTCAAAAAAAAAAAAGTAGATAGGTAAATAAAAAAAAAATTGAAAAGTATATTTTTACTTTGAAAAATCAATTTTTTTTCTTTCGAAATAAATGGAATGTTTTTTGTTAAAAAGTTGAAAGATTTTTCTTCTCCGAACCAGAGAATTTTCTCCAAAGAAGTAGAGATTTTAATACTTAGGTAGGTACTGTGTCTTTAATGTTTTCCACTCAACCATTGTCGGAGTTTTCTATACCCAATGAAAGTATTTTTATGTAGATAGGTACAAATTTCATTTTCGAAATTCTATATGTATCTCAGGGACCTAAACTATATTGCTATGCTGTCGACCATGATATCACTCAAAATTGAAATAATCATTTTGGGCCAAGGTCCCCAAGGTTCCTTGAAAAGTGGAAAGCAATTTGAATAAAAATGTAAAGTTTCAAATTCCAAGCAAAAGAATAGTGTAATGTAAAGGTGTGTATCAAGCTAATAAGTAATTATAAGCATATTGTCTTACCTACTAAATTTTCAGAATAGGCATCCAGGTGTTAATCAATACGACCAGTAGGTAGTTATCAATTGGAATCAATGTGCACATTCGTTTAAAGCCAAATCTGTGGAGAAATGGAATCGTCATTAATTAACATGAAAATGACTAATTTTTCATTATTCAATAATCGACTAATCGAAGCGTCTATGGAATCGTCATTAATTAACATGAAAATGACTAATTTTTCATTATTCAATAATCGACTAATCGAAGCGTCTTCATGAAAGAAATTGAAAATTAAAAAATGAAGTTTTTAAGAATGAGGATTGAAGAAGTCTCCTCTGTACCAACGTTTGGGGTCGAGAAATTGACCTCAAGCAAGTTCCCACAGTAAATTCTCCGCTGTGAGAAATCTAAAAAAAGACCAGTACAATGAGCGATGTTTTCCAATACTTAATCAGAAAAAAACAATGAAATGAGTTTTTCAAAATATTTCTCTATAATACCTGTACAATTGAGGACCCAATTTAAAAAAATTTCGAACAAAAGTTGTAAATCAAAGTCTCTAGAACAATTTTTGTTATTACAAAAATGTTGATTGCATCACTCATTTCTCTCCAATTTTGTATTATACGTACACACGAATTATAATTTTGCATTATAGGTGAGTATGTGATTTTTATATGATTTTCATACGCGGAAATGGAGCTGATATGAAGGAGTGTTCCAATCAAAACTTTTGTAATAACAAAAATTGTTACTGAGATCAAAATACACAACTTTTGTATGAACATTTTTTCGATTGAGACTATAGAAATGTTTTTAATACACATTAATGTACTTTTAAAAAAATTCCAATTTTTCAATGGATTTTCAACATCATTTTTTCGCTTTTCCAAAAAAAAACACACTCAAAAGAGTCGATACAACTTCTGTAATTTTTTTTGGGTAAAAAACAATAACTTTTATTCCATAAAATGAACATAATTCACTATTTTAAAATTACACAAAATTATCATAATATTATCATAAGTGTTAAACGTAAGTTTCGGGTTGTTTTATTGTGAGTACATAATTATGTAGTATGGGTGCTCCTGTGCATCAAAATAATTTTTTCTGATTCATTGTTAAATGTTTTCAAAAGACTACATTTTTCAAAAAAAAAAAAAAAATTGAAGAAAATAAATTTTTGATTATGAGGTTTTTTCTTCATCGATAATAATTTTCAAGTGATTATATTATATAGGTGTATATATATACTATATATTTTACAAATTTGATTTTTCCTCAGGAGAACCCCCTTAAATTGTTCTTAATCTTCAAAGAAATTAATGCGAATACTCAGAATGTGATGGCGCATAGGGAAAGGAACCTAAGCGCCACGACCTAAAATTTTTTTTTTTTTTTTTTTTTTTGAAATTGGGGTAAAATTTATCGAGAAATCGAATGAAACCGGTTCGAGGTTTCTGAAATCATTTTTGACGAAGATATAGCCGCTTGAAGTGAGTAAAATAGAAGAGAAATATCAAAATTTTGGAAAATTTTGGAAAAAAATGTCTACCTTACTCACTTTAAGCGGCTATATCTTCGTCAAAAATGATTTCAGGAACCTCGGACCGGTTTCATTTCATTTCTCGAAAAATTTTACTCCAATTTCAAAAAAAACAAATCTTAAAAAATTTCAAAAATTTTTTTTTAATAAATTTTAATTTTTTGAAAAAAATTAAATTTGTTTGTTACGTGGATACAGAATTACAAAGAAAAAACGTCAAAAATTAATGGTAAACTTTGAAGTGCTCTCCCGTAAAGTTTTGTTTTTGGCGCTTTTAGGTCCCTTTCCCATGCGCCATCACAGATGGTAACTAAATAAAACTGTTATTTTCAACATTATCATTAGGTAAATTAAATAATCTAAACTATAGGTAGGTACGAGTAAATGCATGATAAATAAATAAAATGAATAGAAATATTGTGAATTATTATTTATGTAATAAAAAATAGAATCAGACGTAATTCTCAGCTCCGACTAAATCATCCAAATCATTCGATCAATACCTTCGACGCTTAGCAGGAGCAAACATTTTGAAAATATCCGCAAACCTGGTTTTAAATTCATTTATTTTTTTCTCCGTATCGAAATACCATAACAAAAAATCATCCAGGGTTCGAGGATAGCGCAATAAACCGCCTTCATTCTCTTCATTCTCTTCATTTTCTTGCGAAGACTTGGCATTCTCCAGCATATTATGCAATACTTCATCGGGCGATATCGATTGCTTGAACTCGGTCACTTTATCATCAATGGCCAAGCACCAGAGTAGAAATTCTCTCAACCCCTCGACGATAATCTCCCAAACACTCCCTTCGATCAGGTACCCTCTCAATTCATTGACAAACTTCTTCTTTAATGGCTCCACATTGCGACCGAGAGATTCGAACGATTCAACGAACTCTTGTACAAGATAAAAATACCCATTTTTCATACAAAATAATAATTGATATTCAGTCCCAGGTGAAGACAAGAATTGGTCCCGAAATTCGTTAGATAAGTCTGCGTAAGCGTCTTCGATAAATTCGTGTAATGTTTCCCATTGGCGGATAACATCGATGCGCAGAATGGAATCCTGGCTGAGGAAGTTGGACTGAAGGCATTTTCGCATCAAATCTCTTCTACATTGCTCATCCTGCGAGCAAATGAAATCCAACGCCTTGGTCAACTCTCCAAAATACCCCTCTCTGATAACATTGGTCATCATTTCGGCGAGGTTTTCGTACTTGGCCATTGTGTTCTTTTTGAATAGATTGATTTCGTCTTCGTTGGCAAAACACAAATTCATAATTCGATGTAAATCTTTGGTCAATGTTGGGCAGAGCAAACTTCTCCAATTCTCCCTCCAGAATAAGCTTCTGTCCTCCAAACTGGCATCATGCAGCACTGTCATCAGAAGCTTTACTTCTCTGGGTTCGTTGATTTTGTACTCGGGTTTCTCGAATATATATTTATTCGACAAAAGCTCTTTAATCGCAGATTGTCTTAATTTATCTGCTGCAGTTGTCCATATCTCGCAACACGTCGTCAAGTTTTCACTACTGTGGTAAATCTTATCGTATTCTGATTTTTCAACCAAAGAGTCATCAACGACGTAGTTTTTAGTTTCATCATTCAACATTTTTTCAATCAGAGATGTAAAGGTGGTTTCATGCATTTTATCCTTAATGTAGGCCCAAATCGCTAGAATGAGCTCACTTGTCCCACGATGATTACTCCACAAGTAATATATCAAATCACAGCCTTTCTCATCGACAAATGCGGTCAACTGGTCTTCACTCAACTTTGGTAACACAAACCTTCCACAAAATGATATTCGACTATTCATACAAAGTGCAACAGCCTTTTGGTATCGACTTTCTGATCCGGCGAGATCCCAGAAATATTCGAATGAAGATCTACACTCGATTGGAGTATCTTTGAGCATCAGATCGCCAATGGGGATAATGCCTTCATTAGGTATCTTATGGAATTCATTTCTAAGCCTACATACCCAAAAATACAAAGGCAGACATTCATTGTAGTCGATTTCATCCAAATTCACTTTACCCAGAGCAGATGGTGCAATTCGCCTGATGTCCTCCTCAAAACAATAAGCGCAAGCGATCTTAAACTTCTCGTCGAGGCTGATTCGGTCACAAAGCATCATTCGTCGAGCAGTACGAACGTAATGAATGGTGCCGTCGTAATCGCATACGATGTCATCGAAATCTTTCAAAATTTCATTATGATTGTCGCGATGATACTTGAATATGCTATCGTAATTATAATGCAGCCATATGTAGGTCGACGATACGAGGTTTTGTACATATTTCTCGGTTATTTGGTGTATCACAGAGGGCATTCCTGGAATGACTTTTCGTAATGTAACTCTTGGCTTCGCTTCGAAATGGTCGTAGAAGTCTTCGCTGAAATCCCCTATCTTCAGATACTGATTTAGATCTAAACGCCATAATTCGATGGCTACTGTGATGGATGATAAGTCTTTCAGAGGTATCGGACTCGGGTACAGAATGTCGTACACTTTGTTAGCAGTTTCTGCCATCTCTGGTTCTTTTCTTAGCGAAATCTAAAATCGAAATATCGAATTAGAAGACAGTTGGCTAGGGATCAATAATTAGTCTGGCAAATTTTTCATCTTTGCGAGTTTCCAACTGATGCCATTAAAAATTATTTTCAAAAATTGGAAGACAATTACTGAAGGGGCAGTGTTGTGAATTTTTTTTGTTGCATTTTTCAGTTCCAAAAGTGGTGCTTGCATTTGACCACAATGAGTTCAAATTTTTCTGAGGAGCAACATTTTGTCACTGACAATTAGAGCCAGATTTCGGTGCTTCCAGAGCTTTTTATTTTTTCTAACACAAATTTTCTTGACATCCGAAGCACAGAGAGATATCAATGATACAATCATTTCAACATTTTTCAAAATATCAGTTCTTTTCTGATTAAAAGTTTTCTCGCTGGCATAAAATTCAGTTAATATTGATGGACCTTTAACCGATACTTCGTCGTAATCTATTACATTTTTCATGAAATTAGAGTTTTTGGTTGACTTGTGCAAGGGGATTCTTATTCACATGATGAAATCGATCATAGTTTTGATTTTAGAAGTTCGTCAGCTCAATTTTGATGTACTATAATTTGGCTCAAAATGAAATAGATGGACTTTTTTTTGGAACTCGTAAAAAAATGAATAAGCATTTAGGTAAGTATATGTAGTGCAAATAAAAACGAGAATTCTGAAATTCTAAGCAAAATAGTAAGGTAACATTCTTACAAGATAGATTTCCGAAATAGGCTTCCAGACTGAAATAATGAGTGACACGTTCTCCGGGTAGTTCGCAATTGGAATCTGCGTGCATTCGATAATGAACATTAGTCAATTTTAAAATGACAAATTTTTCATAGTAAGTAAGTAGGACAGTAATTCATATTATGCTTTTTTAGGTATATTATAGATATTTTTTGATATAAGTATCCCACGATTTAGGTAACTTCTTCAAATTTCTTGCCTTTCATAACATATCGATCTCACAAAAGAATGCTGCATAATTTATTATAAATTAATATTTTTCAAGAATATTTATTTCGGTAGAACAAGCAGAATAAATATTTAAAAATTATGATTTTCTTTTTTTTGTTGAAAAAACTTAAAATGTTTTATTTCAGCGAAGCGCTTTTAAAGAACATTTTTAATGTCTCTTGAAAGGATTTCTTTAAAAGGAACAACTTTTTCGAGAGGATTTTCAGTAAATTCTCAAGAGGAATGACTTTCTCAAAAAAATAGAGGATTTTATTTATAGTTCTTTTGAAAGAATTTTTGAATGCTTAACGACCAACGTACTTATATCTTTACACAAAAATTTAAAAAATATATTTCTTCAAATTTTTATTTTTAATTTTGAGAGAATTTCAGAATTTTTTCAGAAAAATTTAGAAATAGATAGAACCAATATTTTTGCAAGGTTCTTTCCTAGAGAATTTTTAATACTGTCGTAAATTTTAAATTTTTCAAAAAAGAAACATTTCAAATTTGTTTGCAGGATTTTTGTATTCCTCCTCGTAAATTTTAAAATAATTTAAAATAGTTGACTTTTTTCTAGAAAAATTTTTTGTATTAAAAAGAAATGTTAATTTCACACTTTTCAATTTTTTTTCTTTCTTCAGATATAATACATAATTATATATTTTTTTGTTTACAAAAATAGTTTCCATAATTTTTTAAATAAATTTCGAATTTTTTTCAACAATAATTTTTTAATGCTTATAACTACGTGATCCAATCTAAAAATTTATTTTCATAGAAATTTCGTTTTTAATTCTCAGAAGAATCAATATTAGAATTGTTTAAGAAAAATGTTCATATACTTCCTTTCTACGAAAAATAAAAATTTGCATCATTTTAAAATATTTGGGAAGATTTTTTTTTTCAAAAAAAATAGTAGGTACCTACTCAGGGACTACCATTTTTTGTTTATAAATAAATAGGTATTTTTCGTAATTCTTTGAAAAGATTTACAAATTTTGAAGAAAACTTTTTGCACGAACCTACCTATAGGCTATATTTTTTATTTTTTATATTTTTTTAAGAAAATTTCCAGAATATATTCTATTTGCATATTTCTTTTCCAGAAATTTTTCCAAAGAAAAATTTTTTCGACGAGATTACCTATTTGCAATTTTTGAAAACGAACAATTTTCCAGATTTTCTCAAAAAAGTACTTTCCATTGTTCTTTTTGCTGAGTTTCTGAATTCCTTCCCAAAAAACGTTTAACATAGATATTCAAAACTTATAAATCTTTGACTAATTGTAAGAAAAATTTTTTCACCAAAAAATATGTTTAAATATCAATTTTAATCCGACGAAAAGAAATTTTTAAATAATTTTTCACAATTTTCGGAAATGATTTTCAAATTAATATTTAAAAAAAAAAAAATTAAAAGAACTTTTTACAAAAAAATAGTTTTTATACTTTTTTAAAAGATTTTTTGATTTAAAAAAAATATATATATATAAAATATTTTCTACTGATTTTTATGGGATTTATTTTTTGGAAAAATGTTGTAATTGTTACAAGAATTTGAATACCTACAATATATTTTTTACTAGCAACTGAAATTTTTCTGCGAAAATTTCAAAAAAAAAAAAAAAAAAAAAATGTATTTGCAAATTTATTATCTAATACCTAGAGATTTTTTTACTGATTTTTTTTTCAAAAATATTATTGATAATTTTTTAAAGCAAACAATAATTTATGAAATTTTCTCGAAAAAAATGTTCTTTTTGCAGGATTTTTGAATTTCTCCATAGAAATTTGTTGAAATATACAGTACTACCAAATTTCTTTCAAGGAGAATTTTTTGTACTAAAAAATAAATGATTCAAACATATTTTGAAGAAAATGCCAAAAAAAAAATTCAAAGAACTTTCTGTAATTTTTCGAAAGGATTTCCACTGCTTTTCCAAAAAAAAATGTTCTATTTCTTTTTTCAAAAAATATTCATTTTTTAAAAGCTTTTCAATTTTTTTTTAAAGTCAAAATTCAAAAATATTTCTTACCTGCCAATTCATTTTCATTGGAATTATTTTCTTAATTTTCGAAATAATGTTGAAATTGTTTTAGAATATTTTTTCAACACTTTATTTGTGTAATGGACATTTTATTTCTGCAACGTTCTTTCTCAGAGAATTTTTCGTACCTACCGAAATATATTTTCAAAACATATTTTCAGATAAAAACTTTTTTTGTAATTTTCACAAAAAATATTTCAATTTTTCTCAAAAAAAAAAAAAAAAAAAAAATGAAGAGATTTTTGACTTGAATTTTTTACAAGTTTTTTTTTTCATCAAATTGTAAAAAATTGTAAAAATTCATCTCAAATTAAAAAATCAACCATTTTTTTTTTTGACTAGTCAGCAATTGATTCAAAATTTAGAAACGAATAAATTTTAATAAATCCTCAAATTAAAATTATTCCAAACTCAGTAATTGATCAAAATTTTCAGATGTACAGATTTATTCGCTACCTATTTTCAATATTAGGAATTTAGAAACTAAACAAATTTTTTAATATTCTCAAATTTAATTTTTTTTTCAATTTTCGAAACATCAAAAATTTAATAAATTTATATTTGTAGGTACATAGGTAATTTTAAAAATTTATCAAGCTTCATCAATTACTAAATTCTAAAGTTGTGTAAAATTTTGAGTTTACTCGATTTTTTTGAATAAATAGGTAGATAAAAATAAATATTTATCGATAATATGGAAGCATCAAAAATTATCTAGGTAGGTACTCGTTTTTTTTTTTTTTTTTTTTTTTTTTTTGAGAATTTAGCTAGGTAAATTTTAAAAGTTATGGTCAACCTTTGAAAATTCATCAAAATTTTTAAATGATCAAAGTTCTATAGATCTATATTTTTTCAGTATAAAAAATGAATGTAAATGGTTCGGCAGAATTATAAAAAATTTTCAAATTAAAAAATATTAGGTACCAATTTTTAAAAAATTTCAAAAACTGACCACACATTAAAAATTCATTAAGATTCAAAAATTTCAAAAATCTATAATAGTTTGAGTTTTTTCAAATTTTTAACAAAAAAATGTACGCCTGTAAACGCTAAATTAAAAAAAAAAATCCAACCTCAAAAATTCAAGATCAAATTTCTATGTTTTTTTTTTTCATTAATATTATCACCAAAAATTTAGCAATTTTATTATTAAAATTTCACACTAGTTCCATCAAATTTTGAAAATTTCTTGATTCAAAAATTTTCACTACTTACCACTAAAATGTTCTTTAATTTCTAAAAACTGATCACATATTGAAACTTTTTGAAGAATTATGAAAATTAACATCATTAAAAAATTTATCTGAAATATTACCAAACTTTGAAGTTCTGAAAATAGTGAGTTTTTTCACAACCTAAAATTCAAAAATATTTTCTACCCGCTAATTTTTTTTTTCATTGGAGTTCTTTTCTTGATTTTCGAAATAATGTCAGTAAGTATTGTTTTAAAAAATTGTTTCAATACTTTCTTTCTACATCTTTTCAGGAAAATTGATTGCACCTAAAAATATTTTTCAAAAATTTATTTTTCTAAATGTTTTGAGGAGATTTTCTAATTTTGAAGAGACATTTTTTGCATAATTAGGTACCTAAATTTTTAATTTTTGAAAATTTTCTAATAAAATTACTTAAATATTTCACATCCGTAAATTTATTTCTCAGATTTTATTTTCGTTTTCTCAAGGGAGTATTTTTAATTCTTTGAAACAAAAATTTTCAAACTTTTCTAAAAAAAAGAAATTCTTTTGGAAAAAAAAAAAATTTGCTCCTGCTTTCAATATTTCTCGTAAGTACCTAGCCCATAGATTTTTCACTTGATTTCTTTTCAGGCGAATTTTTAAAAATTGGTTGAAAGAATTACAGAACTATGTACTTACAGGCAAATTCAGCGAACAGTTTATTTCTGCGACGTTCTTTCAAAGGAAAATTTTTCATATGTATTTTTTACAGATTTTTGTAGGTGTATTTTTTTTTCTCGAAAATATATACCTTCCTAAATTATTTTTTATTTTCCAAATTCTCTCATGAAATTTTTATTTTTATTTTAGCAATCAAAACTTTACCTATAACTTTTATTTTATTTTTTTTTAATATCGAGGCATTTTTCTAAGAAATTCAAATAGGAAGAATTTTTTCAAACAAAAAATATTTTTTAATCAGTTTTTGGAAAGATTTTGATTTCTTTTTTAAATTCTGAAATATTTTTTGTCTATTTTTTTTTTTTTTTTTTTGATGAAGCAAAAACATAGGTAAACATTTTTTATCTTTAGGTACATTTTTTATAAGATTTTTGAATTTTTTCTACCAAAATTATTGAAAAAAGTTAAATTCCTCGAGAAATAATTGCAACAATTCCAATGAATACAATTTTTATGCTTCTTCTCTTCACACAAATATTATTATTAATTTTATGATTTCATTTTATTTTTTTTAAGTATTTCAAAGCTTTGAAACTTTCAATTTTTGAAATAAAAACTGTTTCTAATTTTTTCTCTCCGAAAAGTAGGTAGGTAAATAAAAAAAAATGATTCAACTTAAAAAACTCTCAAAGTTTTGATTTTATAAAAACGTCATCAATTTAAAAATCACTAAATTTCAAAGTT
Source organism: Balanococcus diminutus (assembly GCA_959613365.1). Taxonomy (NCBI): domain Eukaryota; kingdom Metazoa; phylum Arthropoda; class Insecta; order Hemiptera; family Pseudococcidae; genus Balanococcus; species Balanococcus diminutus. The sequence continues at coordinate 56,954,258 of OY390716.1, read as the reverse complement.
TCGTCGAATTTTGAAAATTTTGAAAATTCAAAGTTTCCCGAGCGATTTTTTAACGATTTTGTGAAGATATTTAAAACTTTATTATCGACACGTGATATGAAATTCCTCGAATTCGATTTTTCAACGATTTTGTGGCGATATTTGAAACTACATTATCGACAAATAATCTGAAATTTGTCGAACGATTTTTCAACGATTTTGTGACGATATTTGAAATTATTTCCAAATTGGTGAAAATTCTTCTAAGTCCAACACGTCTGGAAGTACTAAACTGCCTATTATAAGCGTTTTATTGCTAATTCCTCAACGATAAGGTATGGCATAGTGGTTAAGGAAGAGGATTACCATGCAGGAGGTAGAAGGTTCAAGCCCCACGGGTGGCAGATTTTTTATAATTTTTTTTGACTTTTTCTGAAATGATCCTCGTGCCGTAACATGAATAATGTGTTTAGGCATAGTTTAATGTATTAATTATGCTAATTAATGAGTTTTAATTATAGAAAAAAGCTAGTAAAAGACGAAAAATCGGAATAAAAAATCGATAAAAAATCGACAGAATATCGAATTTGATAAAGTTCCGCCTAAATCGTGAAATTATCTTTCGATATTATAGATATATTATCGATAAAATATCTTACTATAATCTCGGAATTTTTGCTAACTATAATTCGTCGATAATCTATCTATATATCGAAAGATAATTTCACGATTTATGCGGAACTAACACGACACTTTATCGAATTCGATATTCTGTCGATTTTTTATTTCGATAATTTGTCGAGTGTGCTGCTCGGGTTTACTCCTTTTAAATTTTTTTAGCATTAATCATTTCATAAATTGAGAAAAATATTTACCAACTTGTAAAAAACTTATCTCAAAATAAAAAAGCAACCTTGTACAGTATTTCGAAAATGATGGGAAATAGACTTTCGACTTTTTTTTAAAGAGTCAGCAATAAAATTGATCAAAATTTTCAAATGAACAAATTCATACGCTATTTTATTTTCAATTTCGGAAATTTAGAAACGAACAAATGTTAATAAATTCTCGAGTTAAAATTATTCCAAACTTAGCAACGTTGATCCAAATTTTTAAATGTACATAATGTATACGCTACCTACGTACTTTTAATTTCATAAAATTAGAAACGAAACAAATTTTTAAAAATTCTCAAATTAAAAATGTTTACAAATTTTTGAAATTTTTTTCGAAACATTGAATTATTAATAAATAAAAAACTTGCAAATCGTAAAAATTGTAAAAACTTGTCACAAATTAAAACTTGACTTTTTGCATAAGTAAGTAAGTAATTTAAAAAATTTATCAAGATTCATCAATTACCAAACTCTAAACTTGTAAAAAATTTTGGTTTATTCAAATTTGAAAAATAAATACCAAAATAGGTAAAAGTAAAGTTCAGCTATCGATAATATGTAAACTTCAAAAATTATCCGTTGTAACTATTTGTTTTGAGAATTTAGTTAAATTTTAAAAGGTAGTCAAACTTCGAAAATTTTTAAATGATCGAAGTTTTATAGTCCTATATTTTTTTCAGTAGGTATAAAAAATTTAAAAATTATCAAATGTGGCATTATTTTGGAAAAGGTCCCACTTTGACTTGTCGGTCCAAAATGAGTTGAGACCGGGTCTTTATAGGGTAGAAAATTCTCTGTCCAATGAGATGTTTTCGAAGTCTGTTTGATAAGTTATGAGCGTTTTACAGCGCTACAAAGTTGAAAGTTCAGGAAATGAAAATTTTGGGGAAAAAGTTTTAAAATTTTGCTCCTAATTTTTCTTATTACTGTAGAATTGCCCCTATTATAGCTAAAAATTGCATTGACCAGTCATTTGAAAGGAAATTTTATGCTCTACAACATGGTGGTCTTGAAAATTTTCCTTGAGTCAAAATTGGACCTATCGTAATATGGATTTTGATGAATGGTCAACTTAAATGCCTTAGTTAACCGACTTCCCGCGAGTTGCGCTAGTGAATTCTTAGTCCACATGAAATAATACACCTTCCACTTACTGAATCCATAAATAACTCAAAACGTCCCACTTTGAACATTTTTACCTAAAAATGTGATTTTCTCAAAACTATGAAAAAACCAAACTGGGACCTTTTCCAAAATAATGCCACAAATGTTAAAGGTTCTATTGAATTATGAAAAATTTTCAAATTATAAAGTTTTCCCAATTCAAAAAAAAAAAAAAAAAAAAATTAAAAAACCGATCACACACGTGAAAAATTCGACTGATTTGAAAATTGCAAAATTCCAATGTTCGATAAAATTTTGGATTTTTTCAAATTTTCAACAAATAGGGTAGATGTGAAAGCTAAATTAAAAAATTTCCAACCTCAAAAATTCTTCAAAATTTTTAAATGATCAAATTTCTGTTTTTTTTTTTTTTTTCATTATTATTATCATCAAAAATTTAGGAATTACTTACCTACTAAAATTTCACGGTTCCATCAAATTTGAAAAATTTCTCAAATTAAAAATTTTCACTAGGTACTAGGTAGGTATAGGTATCTACTACTAAAAAGTTCTTTAATTTTTAAAAACTGATCACATAGGTATTGAAATTGGACGTTTTGAAAAATTATGAAATTAAGATCACTAAAAAAATTACCCAACTGTAGCGTTCTAAGTTCTTTCAAAACCTAAAATTCAAAAATATTTTCACACCCGCCATTTTATTTTTCATTGGAATAATTTTTTCAATTTTCGAAATAATGTCAGAATAATTGATTTAAAAAATTGCTTCAAGACGTTTTCCTTTCACAGTTTTTCAGAAAAATATATTGCACCTAAAAATATTTTTCAAAAATTTATTTTTCGAAATCTTTCGAAGAGGTTTTTAAAGTTTGAAAAGAAATTTTTTCATAATTAAAATTTTCAATTATCTACCATTAAAAAATTTCTATTAACACTACTTAAATATTTCACATCTGCAAATTTCTTTCTCAGCTTTCTTTCGTTTTTTCAGCGGTGTACTTACCTAAGTATTTTCAATTTTTTGGAACAAAAAACTTCGCAACGATTTTCACTTTTTTTTAAGTATGAATATACTGACATTTTTTTTTACACCTGCTTTCTTTTTAGATGAATTTTCAAAAATTTGTTGAAAGAATTTCAGAATTATGTACTTACAGAATAATTCAATGAGCTGTTATTCATTTCTGCAACGTTCTTTCTCAGATTTTTTTTTTTTAAATGTGCCTACCTATTTTTTACAAGATTTTTGTAGTTATATTTTTTAACTCGAAAATATAGGTACTCGTATAAATTATTTTTTATTTTTCAAATTTTTTCTTGAAGATTTTTCAATTTTTATTTTGACAATAATTAGAATTTAAAAAAAAAATAATACTTACCTATCCATGTTTTTTCTACAAACTTCAAATAGAAAGAATTTCTTCAAACAAAAAATATTTTTCATTTGGTTTTTGAAATGATTTTGATTTCTTTTTTAAATTTTAGAATTTTTTTCAGAAAATTTTTTTGATGAAGCAAAAACGTAGGTAAGCATTTTTCTTTTTTTTAAAAATATATTTATTTTACGTCGCTCTACCTGACGGTAATTTGCGACGCGATACTATTTTACAAGATAAGTATAACAGTTATTACAATAAGTGGTATAAATTACATTCTTTTAAGAAATTAAATATTTCAGAGTTTGAATCTCCTAGTATATCAGGTAATTGAAAGTTGTTGTCGAAATTTCTGGTCCTTTGATCATCATATTTTCTGCAGTGTAAAAGGAAGTGTTCAACTGTTATTCTTTCTTCGCATAGGTCACAGAGTGGTGCTGGTTGATTGTTCAATAGGTGCGAATGGGTGTTAACACAATGTCCAATTCTAAGTCTAGCAATTAGGGTTTCTTCTTTTCTAGATGACCTGTAAGATGTTGGCCAGTCTCCTAGGTAGGGTTTTATTTCATGTAGTTTGTTATCAGCATATTTAGTGCTCCAATCCGTCTGCCACTCGGATATGATCAAATTATTGATTATGTTTGATTCGATTTTCAATCGACGTTTTTGGATTTTAGAAGAAATTCTTTGATTCTGGTCGTATGTAGGTGGAGTGTAGTGGAGTTTTTCGTTATATAACAGACATCTAATACCAACTGGTTTGGGTTTTTTTGATCTTCTTGCGTATAGGTCGACAAATCTTGGTTGATAGGTGTTGGTGAATGTTGGTACTTGTCTTCGATTTGAAAGACTGACGAAGTATTTTACGCAGAGGTACATTCTTCTGAGATCTAGAGGTTGAATATTGGCTTCAACGTGTAGACTTGGAATTGGGCTTGTGTATATGGTGCCGGTAATTAGACGTATTGCTTTGTTTTGGATGACGTTTAGTTTCTGAAGCTCGGATTTTTTAGCGCTGTCGTACACTATTGAGCCATAGTCTAGTTTAGAGCGCACCAAAGATCCGTACAGTATCTTCAAGTGTTTTCTATCTGCTCCCCAGTCTCGATGAGCTACCATTTTTATGACGTTTAGAGAGTTATGACATTTTTCTTTTAGTGTTTCTATGTGCCTTTTCCAACTCATTTTCTGGTCAAACTGCATTCCCAGTATTTTAACAGATTCCGAGGCTTTGATGAGTACATTTCCCAGCTTGATGTCAATGGAGGGGGGAGGCTTCTTTTTGTTTGAAAAAATTATATACTCAGTTTTTTCTGGAGAGAACGACAGTCCGTGTTCAGCAGCCCATCTTGTAAGTTTGTCTGTAGTTTTTTGTAAAATTTGTTTATCGGAATGAATGTTTGTTGTTGTAATATAGATGTAGAGGTCATCAGCAAATATTCCATATTTTACAGGAGCTTCAATGATGTTTGCCAACTCCGTAATTCCAACGATGAATATGGTGGGGCTCAAGTTTGATCCTTGTGGTGTGCCATTTTCTTGAATTTCTGGTGGCGATAAAATATCCTGGATTCGAACTTGAAATGATCTGTCTGAAATGAGTTGTTCGATGAATTTGTATAAGTTGCCTTTTATTCCCATTTTTGCGAGTTGCTTCAAAATTAAATAGCGCCATATTCGATCGAAGGCTTTCTCTTGGTCAAAGCTGATTAGAATCGTTAACTGATCGTTGACGAATCCGTCGCATATCTCTTGTTGTAGTTTTACCAGGTGATCTGTGGTGCTTCTATTTGATCGAAAGCCGAACTGCATTGGATCAAGTAGATTATTTTCTTCCAAGTAGGTTTTAAGCCTGTTATTCACCATCTTTTCGAGAACTTTGCATAAAACATTGGTAAGAGAAATTGGTATGTAACTGCTAATTATTGATGGATTTTTGCCTGGTTTGAGTAATGGTATGATGTGGGCTGTTTTCCAAGAATCTGGTATGCGATTTTCAGACCAAATGATGTTGAAGAATTTTAGTAAATGATCTGCCTCGGTGTTTGGAAGTTTTTTGATCATGTCGATATGAATTGTATCCGGACCAGGGGCAGTTGATTTCATTGATTTTACTGCATTTGCGAGTTCTTTCTTGACGAATGAAGCGTTGTAATTTTCTGAGTTGTCGGAAGATGAATCGATGACATTTTGTTCTGCAGATTGTTTTATATTTATGAAGTTTTCGTCGTATATCTCATTTGATGACATTTTTCCAAAGTATTTCGCTATGGCTGCAGCAATTTCATTTTTTTCAGTTAGTAATTTTTGATCGGTTTCGATGGCTGATATACTAGTGAAAACATTTTTTTGTGAAATCATTTTGATTTTTGTCCAAATTTTTGATATTGGAGTGGAGTAGTTTATGGTTGTTGTGAATTTTTTCCAACTGTTTGTTTTTGCTTCTCGAATGGTTCGACGACATTTTGCACGTGCTATTTTGAAGTTATTTAGGTTCTCCTCTGTTGGATGGCGTTTAGCTTTCGAAAGTAATTTATTTTTGATTTTAATTGCTGTTCTACAGTCGTTATTCCACCATACAGTTTGTTTTCTATTTGTCAGTGTTGAATTTTTGGGGATAAAAATTGCGGCAGCATGAACTATGGCGTTGGTGATTTCTTCATTTAATTTATTTATGTCTTTTCTGGAGTAATCGAGATCAAGGGTGATGGAATCAGCAAACCCGGGCCAACCTGCGTCTTTTATTCTCCATGATGGATACTTGCACAGCTGTTGGTTGTTAATTAGTAGGTGTACATTTGAGATGATTGGATAATGATCGCTACCGTGAAGAGTTTCCAATGTGTCCCAGTCTACAATATGACCTATGGAATTCGAGCAAAGTGCTAGGTCAATTGCAGATGATGATCCATTGTGGACATTAAAATGGGTAGGCTTTCCATTGTTTAGCAAGATCAAATTTTGCCGATCGATGAATTTTTCTATATGTGTGCCTTTTGCATTGGTGATGGCTGAGCCCCATATAACATTGTGTGCGTTGAAATCTCCACACAAAATGAATGGTTGTGGTAGTTGACGAACTAATTCGTCGAGAGCTGTGTCACTAATGTCGTCGTCTTGATGAAGGTATAGTGAGCAGATTGTGATTTGGATGTGTAGTTTCAATGTGACTGCGCTTGCTTGTAAATTTGTTTGTAGGTTTACTTGAGTATTATGGATGGTGGTGTGCACTGCAGTTATGACGCCACCACTAGCTACTAGTCCATCAGTGAAATCTTTCCTATGAATATTGAAGTGTTTGAGATTGAACGGTTGATTTGGTTTTAGTTTGGTTTCTTGTATTAATATTACGTCTGGTTTGTTTTGTGCGATGAGAATTTGTAATTCTGGAAGTTTTGCTTTTATGCTGTTAATGTTCCAATTGAGAATCTTCATTTCTTTATTGATTCTAATTGGCTTATAATTTTTGTAATTTTAATTTTTGTTCCTCTGTCTTTCATTTCTTTGCAACTGTGTACAGCTTGCAACATGGATATCAGAGATGGAATTTTATTGTTCATCTGCCATTGTTCAACCGTTTGTACAGTGTTTTGAGCATTTGAACCAGAGCACATGTCGACGAATATTGCTAGGTTATCAATTGATAAAGGGTATTTATCTGTGTCGCTGTTTTGAGGTATGAGATCTTTGACTGGTTCGAAAATTTCTTTTAAAGTACGTGTTTTGTCATCGACACCTGTTACATTATCTGCGTCAGGTTTCGCTTTCTTTTTTTTTGTGTTCTTGCGTTTGAGATCATTATACTTGCTGCTAGGATTTTGCGTTGATGTGGAACTTTCAGAGAGCGGACGTTTTGTTGAGGTTTTATTTATTTCGAATTCCATTCTAGTCTCATCGTCGTCATCTTCTTCTTCGGCAGATGACTGGATGTCTGTTAATATAGCTTCGTTTGATGAATCTTCTGTGTGTTGGTTGGGAATTTGATTTGGCAAGTAGGGAAAATTGCTATTATATTCTGCTTCTTTTCGATTCGTAGCAGTGCAATATTCGGCTTTGTGCCCTGCGGCGTGGCATTTGAAACAGGTGAATACGTCGGTTGTGAGGAAGATATGATAATTTCTATTATCGTATTTTACTAGAAAAGATCCCGGTAAACTGTCTTTGATAATTTCAGTTGTTGTGAAAAACTGTCGGCGCCAGCTGATTACGTGATCGAATTCGTCATCACTCGGATCCACTCTTAGATAAGAGACTTCGCCTCTGTCGATTTCAAGTTTAAGTTCGTCTTTTATGTAATCTATTAAAACACTATCTGGGATACTGGGGTTTACGTGCGATAACATTATTTTCGTCTTTGGAGCGCTCAAACGTTTACATTGTATGACTTGTGAGTCGATTTCAAATTTACCGTCGTATTTGTTGAAGAATTCGTCGAGAACTTCCTTGGATTGCAAATGAATTACGTTTTGATTTTCTTCAATTTTCGAGGCTGCTATTATATTTTTTGGGCCACCCACGTAGGTTTTCAAGGCGTGAAGGTACTGTTTTACTTTGAGATCGGCTACACAATTGAAAATGAATGCTTGTTCGTCCACTGGATTTTTGAACTTTGTGATCCGACGAAGTTTTTTCACTGTATTTGCGTATGATTTGATGGAACTGGAACTGGGTCCATTTAGAGATGAATCTGTGTGGATTGACATTTTATCGCTTTCGGCAAAGCTTTGCCGATAAGCTGGTATACGAAAGTCTAATGACTGAACGGACGCGATAATCGTTTTTACGAAACAAGTTTTTACTTTACTCGAAATAGGTGTACCATACGATAACTAGCACCACAGAACGCATAAACACACGTCTAACTCGTACGAGACACGTAGTCCTTTTTCGCATTTTTCTTATTTACATCTTTTATAGGATTTTTGAATTTTTTTCTACCAAAATTATTGAAAAAAAGATATGAATACCATTTTAATGCTTCTTCTCGCCACACAACTACTTATTATTATAAATGTTATGATTCCCCCCTTTTTTTAAAATAACTTTTAGATTGAGCAAAAACTTGAAACCAAACTTTAATGAAAATTCGGCAGTTTTATAGTAAAAAAAAGTAACCTTTATTACAAAAAAAAGAAACAATATTTCTTCAAAAGTATAAAATAAATTGTAATTAAATTCATATATTGTGCCTAAATTAATAATTAACAATAAAATTGATCATTGGTTTTTGGATATTGTTTCCTTATACGTAGGGGCTTCGAGGCATTCAAATAAGGAAATTCCAATTTTAGAACTAATAATAGGTACATTATGAATAATTGTAAAGTAATGAATATTGCATATGCCAAAAAACATGTATATTTCAGTATGTTTTTTTTTTAATTTATACGTTTTTTGAAGGAAATACGTATATCCAATTTTTTTTTTTAAATCTCGTCGTGTTTCAAAAAAATAAATTCTTGGAAATTAATATGGAAACATATTTAGAAATTGTTTCAAACTTCGTTAACGAATAGGAGCACATCTAATCATCTGGTAAATTGATCAAATTTTTAAAAAGTGAGTATATAATGAACGTAAAAATAGGTAGGTAAATTATGGCACATGTGATAAACAAATAGGAATAAACTTGAATCCAAAATAAAAACATTCAATTAATTCAATGGCAATCAACGACGCGTGGGAGGAGCAAAAATATTAAAATAAATCGAAAACTTAAGCTTAAACGCCTTTACATCCTCCGGAGTATCGAAATACCACAACAAGAAATCGTCCAGGCTAGGAGGATAGCTCACTAAACCTTGGCCATTTTTTTCATTTTGTCGATGCTGCAGCACAACATGTAATACTATATCACGCGATATCGATTGCTTAAATTGTAAGACTTGATCGGCACTTCCCAAGCACCAAAGCAGTAGTTTTTGCCAATTTTCAGCGGCTGTTCTCGAAATGACGTCATAGATCAAATTTTTTTTCCAGCTCTCAACAATACACTTCTTCAATGACTCGACGTCGTGACCTCGCGATGTGAACGAATCGAGGAAGCGCATTACTTCGGAAATATGTCCCATTTGTATACCAATTAATAACCGGTGCTCTGTGCTACGGGCTGACAAAAATTGATTAATTTCGTATTCGTTTCCTAAACACAATGTCATAATTCGATGCAGATCTGTAGCAAGTGTCGAACACAGCAGGCTCAACCAATTGTTACGCCAGAATATCTCTCTATTCTCTGAAGACATATCAAGCAGAACCGTCAATAGAAACCTAACTCCTCTGGGCCGTCTAATATCACGCAAAGGTTTCTCAAATAACTTTTCTTTATGTATCAGCTGCTTAATCGCAGACTGTTTCAAATCGTCCGGAGAACTGGCCCATATTTCGCAGAAAGTCTTCAAAGTTTCATTTTCTAGGTTGTCCGGTGTTTTTTCAATTGAAGGATCATCCACGACATATTTTTTAGTTTCATCCGACAACATTTCTTCAATCATACTTACAAATTGCCTTTCATCCATTTTGTCCTTAATGTACATCCAGATCGGTAGAATTATCTCTTTTTTTACAGAATTATCACACAAGTTGGAAATTACATCGTAGCCGTTCTTTTTAACAAATTCGGTCAGCTGTTCTTCGTTCAACGTTGGAAAAAGGAACAGTCCAAAAAATGAAACGTGGGGATTGACGCACAATCTGTTAGCCGCACGGAGGCGACTTGTCGAATTGGCGAGATCAAAAAAATATTTCACAGAATATGGAAACCAACTTGGAGCCTCATCAAGCATCAGCTCGACAATTGGGATACCTCGTTCATTAGGTATTTTATCCAATTCATTTCTGAGCAAACACACCCAGTAATGTACATGTGGAAATTCGTAGTATTCTATTCCATTCAAATCCACTTTGCTCTGCACATATGGCCCAACTCGTCTGATATCGTCTTCCAAACAGAAAGCGCAAGCGATCAAGAACTTCTCATACAGGCTGATTCGGTCACAAAGCATCATACGCCTTGCTGTACGAACGCAATCAATGGTGCCATCGTTATCGCATACAATATCGTCGAAATCTTTCAAAAGCATGCTTTTACGATCGCGATGAAAAAATAATACATATTCGTGAAGATAACCTAGCCAAGGGTCCGTCGACTTTAGAAGTGCTTTTAAAAATTCATCAGTTTTTCGGTGGATCGCTGGAGGCAATTCTGGAATTATGTCTCGTAACTTCGTCGTATTCTCCCACTCGGAATTCTCGTAGAACTCCTTGTCGAAATCATTCTCCTTGAGATACTGGCTCAAATGCATACGCCATAATTCGATGGCTACAGCGATGGACGATAATTCTCTCAGAGGGATTGGACTCGGGTATGCGATGTCGTACACTTTGCACGCGGTTTCTGCCATTTCGAATTCTTCTCCGCGAGAAATCTAAAATCGAAAAGATCGAATTAGTTTGTACATCTGCATAAGTGATCAAGCAGAAGAAAATTTTTATCTCAGTGAGATTTCATCCGGATTTTTAAATTTTTTTTTCAAATTATTAGTTTTAAATGTGAATAAATGAAACACTTTAAGGGAACTTTATGATACATTTTCACATTTTTTCGTCTAAAAAACGCCAATCCGTAATTTGTCCTCATCAAATTCTTGCTTCAAACTTCCCTTTCGCACTTTTCTACAGTGTTTTTCAAAGCTTTGAAAATTTTAATTTTGAAAACTTCTTTGTTTCTATACATACTTTTGCCTCCTCATCAATACTTTAAAAGTTAACAAAATTTGATTTTTTTTTTTAAATTTTTGAGGAATAAATGTAAAAATATAAAAACTTCATAAATTTAAAAACTATACCAACTTTCAAAGTTTCATAAAATTCATAAAATTCAAAATTTTACCCACTTTTTAAAACTTTTTAACTTCAAATATTTCATAAATTGAGAAAAATAATATTACCTATACCTACCAAATTGTAAAAATTTGTAAGAACTTGAAGCGCGTTTGCTTCACGTAATCATTAAAGAACAAGAACGAAGTACAAGTAAACGATATATTTTATTAACTCGCGAGAGACGAACTAAGAACTAACTAACTAACAGAGTCTACTATCGCTAGAAAGTACGAGGGATGAACGGAGAGACGCGAAGGACGAAAGAAGAAACTTGTTGGCATGTTGACGGACGTAGAGGGATGAAGAAGCAGGATCAGGGAGAATAGAAAGTGAAAGTGGTTACAGAATACGTTTTAGGATGGACGCCACAGTGCTCCCCCTCTAGCGACAGTGTTAAAAAAAAATATGACAATGCTTAAAATAGATGAATACAGCTAGTCTTATATGTATAGAACGTATAGATGTAAGATAGAGCTAACATAAAAAAATGTACCTTTCCTTAGTGTAATAAAATGCAATAACTACAATAACAACAGAAAGAGAAAAAAAATTTTTAGTAGATAAAAAGATACACATGTATTTTCAAGTATTCTAAAAGCTAAAGCGTACAACTGGCTTGCTTATACGACCAGAACGTGTCTGCACAATAGTTGATTTGGCTGGTGAAGCCGATAAAGGGATGGGGACAGGACGAAGAGGACGAGGATTTTGGAAATTTTTTGTATTTGGATCGCAGAGAACAAAGGCTGGTTTTAGACAGTCTATTGAAACTGTGGTGTGTTTATTTTTTACTTTGATGATGAAGGTTTTATTATTATGTTCTAGGACTTCATATGGACCTTGGTATGTAGGTATGAATGGAGGAAGATATTTGTCGTCTCGAAGGACGAAAGAAGAAACTGGTTGGCATGTTGACGGACGTAGAGGGATGAAGAAGCAGGATCAGGGAGAATAGAAAGTGAAAGTGGTTACGGAATACGTTTTAGGATGGACGCCACAAACTCATCACAAATTAAAACTTGACTTTTTACATTAGAAAAAAAAATCAAGATTCATCAAATTACCAAATTCCAAAGTTGTGTAAAATTTTGAGTGTACTTATTCAAATTTGAAAAATAAACACCAAAATGCCAGTACACAATTATTGATAATATAATATGTGAACTTCAAAAATTTTCCGTTATACTTGTTTTGAGAACGTTAGTCGAACCTCGAAAATTCATCAAGATTTTTAAATGATCGAAGTTCTATAGGCCTATATATTTTTCAGTATATAGGTAGTAAGTGAAAATTTTGAAAATTATCGAATGTAAAGGTTCTATTGAATTATGAAAAATTTTCAAATTATAAACTTTTACCAATTTTTAATAAAACATAAAAACTGATCACGCACGTTAAAAATTCATCAAGATTCAAAAATGGCAAAATACCAAAGTTTTATAAAATTTTGAGGTTTTTTTTTTCAAATTTTTAATAAATAACCAAACTACGTAAATGTAAAAGCTTCCTAAAAAAAAAAAAAAATTCAATCTCAAAAATTCTTCAAAATTTTTAAAGGATAAAATTTTTATGTTTTTTTTTTCATTATTATAGCCTATCATCAAAAATTTAAGAAATTACTAAAATTCCACAGTTCCATCAAATTTTGAAAATTTCTAAAATTAAAAATTTTTACTACCACTAAAAACTTCTTTAATTTTTAAAAACTGATCACAAATAATTATTGAAATTAGACTTTTTGAAAAATTATGAAATTGAGATTATTAAAAAAATTACCCAACTTTGGAGTTCTGAAAAGCATGAGTTTTTTCAAAACCTAAAATTCATAAATATTTTCTACCCGTCAATTTTTTTTTTCATTGCAATTATTTTTTGAATTTTCGAAATAATGTCAGAATAGTTGTGTTAAAAAATTGTTTCAATACTTTCTTTCTACATCTTTTCAGAAAAAATGAAAATATTTTTCAAAAATTGATTTTTCGAAATATTTTGAAGAGGGTTTCAAATTTTGAAGAGAAATTTTCGCAAAATTATGTTTTTAGTTTTTGAAAATTTTCTATTAAAATTTCTAAAATATGCATTTCACATCTGCAAATTTCACTTTCAAAGATTTTTGTTTTTTTTTGATTTCTCAAAGGTGTAGGTATTTTTATTTTTTGAAACAAAAAACTTACAAACTTTTCGAAATAAAGAGATTTTTTGGAAAAAATTTTTCGCAATCAAGTATGAAATGAATATTATGCTGAATTTTTTCACCTGCTTTCTTTTTAGGTGAATTTTCAAAAAAAAAAAAAAAATTAAAGAATTCAAAAATTAAGTACTTATTATAGGAAAATTCAATGAGTAGTTTATTTCTGCAAAGTTCTTTCTCAGAAAATTTTCTATATGTATTTTTCACGAGATTTCTGTAGATATTTTTTTCCTCAAAAATATATAATTTTTTTTTTCATTTTCTAAATTCTTTCTTAATTTTTTTTTTTTTGCGATTGGAACATTTACGAACATTTTTTAATATCCATGTCTTTCGTACGAACTTCAAATAAGAAAAATTACGTATTTTTCCATCAGTTTGTGGCTTTATGGAATAATTTTGATTTCTTTTCGAAATTCTGAAAAATATTTTTTATTTGAAAATTTTTTTGATGAAGCAAAAACATAAATACAAGATCTTTTATAGGATTTTTGATTTTTTTTTATAATATATTCTTTGAGAAAAAATTGCAACAATTTTATGAATACCATTTTTATGCTTCTTCTCACCACACGACTATTATTATAAATTTTGCGAATTAATTTTTTTTTAAATACCCCGAGCAGCACACTCGACAAATTATCGAAATAAAAAATCGACAGAATATCGAATTCGATAAAGTGTCGCGTTAGTTCCGCATAAATCGTGAAATTATCTTTCGATATATAGATAGATTATCGACGAATTATAGTTAGCAAAAATTTCGAGATTATAGTAAGATATTTTATCGATAATATATCTATAATATCGAAAGATAATTTCACGATTTAGGCGGAACTTTATCGAATTCGATATTCTGTCGATTTTTTATTCCGATTTTTCGTCTTTTACTAGCTTTTTTCTATAATTAAAACTCATTAATTAGCATAATTAATACATTAAACTATGCCTAAACACATTATTCATGTTACGGTAAGAGGATCATTTCAGAAAAAGTCAAAAAAAATTATAAAAAATCTGCCACCCGTGGGGCTTGAACCTTCTACCTCCTGCATGGTAATCCTCTTCCTTAACCACTATGCCATACCTTATCGTTGAGGAATTAGCAATAAAACGCTTATAATAGGCAGTTTAGTACTTCCAGACGTGTTGGACTTAGAAAAATTTTCACCAATTTGGAAATAATTTCAAATATCGTCACAAAATCGTTGAAAAATCGTTCGACAAATTTCAGATTATTTGTCGATAATGTAGTTTCAAATATCGCCACAAAATCGTTGAAAAATCGAATTCGAGGAATTTCATATCACGTGTCGATAATAAAGTTTTAAATATCTTCACAAAATCGTTAAAAAATCGAATCGAGAAATTTCATATTACGTGTCGATAATATAGTTTCAAATATCTTTACAAAATCGGTAAAAAATCGGATTCGATAAATTTAATATAATTTGTCGATAATATAGTTTCAAATGTCGTCAAAAAATCGGTAAAATATCGAAGCCGAGAAATTTCATATAATCTGTCGATAATATAGTTTTAAATATCTTTACAAAATCGTTAAAAAATCGAATTCGATAAATTTAATATTCTTTGTCGATAATGTAGTTTCAAATAACTGCACAAAATCGGTGGAAAATCGGAATCGATAAATTTAATATTCTTTGTCGATAGTATCGTTGACGAATATCGTCATAAAATCTTAATAATATCGAATTCGATAGTTTTTAGATTTTTTGCCTATGAAGTTGTACCGATAAATCTTTATAATATCGTGAGAACATCTATAGATTTTCAAACGATTTTTTATCGATACGTTACATCTTCCGATATTATCGATCGAGTGTGCCGCTCGGGACCTAACTAAATTTAGCATTGAGTAAAAATTTAAAACCAAATTTCAATGAAAATTTCGCAATTTTATAGCAAAAAAAAGTAACTTTTATTACAAAAAAAAAAAGAAACAATATTTCTTCAAAAGTACCAAATAAAATTATCATTAAATTCATGTAGGTAGTAGGTAGCTAAATTATTAATTAACAACTGATCATTGGTTTTTGGGTAGTTTCCTTATACGTAGGGGCTTCGAGGCATTCAAACAAAGAAATCCCAAGTTTAAAACTATTAATAGATTATGAATAGCTGTAAAAGTCGAAGAAATTGTATATTTTTTCAGTATGTTCAAAAAAAAAATTACACTTTCTTTTAAAAGGAAATATGACCTAATTTTTTAAGGAGAGAAGGTATCTTCTAATATTATTTTTGCTTTAAAAAAATCTCATGTTGAAAAATAAAAAACACATGGAAATTAATATGGATAAGGTCCATATTTAGGAATTGTTCAAACTTCGTTAGCTGTTATACCTAAAATCATATTATGGTAGATTGAACAAATTTAAAAAAAGTATAAACGTACATAATGAACGTAAAAATAGGTAAATTATGATCACATGTGATATGTACACATAAACACATCATATCAACTTGCATTTAAAATCAAAATATCCAATTAATTCGATAGCAAATCGTCAACGAGCGAGAGGATCAAAAATTTCAAGAACATTGGCAAACTTGACCTTAAACTCGTTTATATCCTTCGGAGTATCAAAATACCACGACAAAAAATCATCGAGGCTACGAGGATAGCTCAATGAATCTTCATTTCCTACAACATATGCCTTGCACTTCAGCATATTTTGTACCACTTCATCAGGCGATATCGATTGCTTCAATTGCAACACTCGATCGGCACTGCCCAAGCACCAAAGCAGCATTTTTTGCAAATCTTCTACGATAACATTTTCCCAACCGCAACCAGCGATCAAATCTTTTTTCCAGTTATCGACTAAATACTCCTTCAATGAGTCGAAATTGTGACCTCGGAGTGTGAACGAATCGAGGAAGCGCATTACTTCGGAAAAACACTCAATTCGAATAGAAATAAGTAACTGGTCTTCGGGGCCAGGTGCTAATAAGAATTGATTACGAAAATCACTTGCCAGATCGTCGTACGCATCGTCGATAAATTTTTGCAATGATTCTTCGCAAGAGGCAGAGATGATGTATCCACTGAAAGTTTCGCCAAAGAGGTTCGATTGCAAGAACTGTCGCTGCAGATTTTTCCTAATCTGTACATCGTCCCCGCAAATGAAACTCAACAAGTTGTTCAGATTTTTGAAGTCACCACGCTCGAAATAATTTTGCATCACTTTCTCGAGATTTATATATCCAGCCATCGAGTTTCTTTTGAATTGGTTAATTTCGTATTTGTTTTCTAAACACAACTTCATAATTCTGTGTAGATCCGTAATACGTGTCGAACACAGCAGGCCCAACCAATTGCTATGCCAGAATATTTCTCTGTTGTTTGAAGTCATATCAAGCAGCACCGTCAATAGAAACCTAACTTCTCTAGGCCGTGTAACATCATGGAAAGGTTTCTCAAATAACCACTTTTTATGTATGAACTGCTCGATCGCCGATTGTTTAAAAACGTCCGGAGCTCTGGCCCATATTTCGCAGCAAGTTTCCAAATTTTCATTTTTTGGGTCATCTGGTCTTCTTAAAACCGAAGGATCACCCAAGACATAACGATGAGTTTCATCGATCAACATATCTTCAATTATACACACAAAATCTATTTCATCCATTTTGTCCTTAATGTACATCCAGATCGGTAGAATGATCTCTTTTCTTTCAGGCTCAGTCCACAAG
This sequence comes from Balanococcus diminutus, assembly GCA_959613365.1. Classification (NCBI taxonomy): domain Eukaryota; kingdom Metazoa; phylum Arthropoda; class Insecta; order Hemiptera; family Pseudococcidae; genus Balanococcus; species Balanococcus diminutus. Next base: position 56,937,093 of record OY390716.1, on the reverse strand, counting down.
TTATAAATCAAATTGTAACCGTTCTCTTTAACAAATTCGGTCAGCTGTTCTTCGTTCAACGTTGGTAAAAGGAACCGTCCAAAAAATTATATGCCCTCATACAAGCACATTATGGAAGCCTTACGCTGTCGACTTTCTGAACTGGCGAGACCCCAAAAAAATATTTCACAGAAGATTGAAACCAACTTGGAGTATCTTCAAGCATATCGGACTCGGGTAGACGATGTCGTACACTTTGCACGCGATTTCTGCCATTTCTTATTCTTCGCTGCGAGAAATCAAAACGATCGAATTAGCTTGTACTTCTAGGCAGAAGAAAATTTTCATTTCTGGAGGCCTCATGCGGATTTCATTCGAATTTAATTCTAAATGTGAATATGAAACACTCGAAGAGAACGCTAAAATCAATTTACACATTTTTTCATCTTAAAAATGATCTTGAATTTGTCTTCATCAAATTCAAATTCTTATTTGGTCACAGGTCACACACATAATTTAAACATCACTTTCACATTTTCCAATGTGTTTTTCAAAGCTTTGAAAACTTCTTTGTTTCTATTTTTCTTCTCTCCCCAAGTAGGTAAATAATAATTTCAAATTTTTATTCAAGTATTTAAAAAAACTAATGATAAAATAAAAACAGATTCAACTTTAAAAATTTGTCAAGTTTTCAGTTTGTTTTTACATTTTTGAAAAATAGATGTAAAAATATAAAAAATTCAAAAATTCAAAAATCACCTGATTTCCAAGTTTTATTATATTTTGAAAATTTCTCAAATTGAAAATTTTCACTACATTTTTAAAAAGTTCTTCAATTTTTAAAATCTGATCACATATTAAAGTTCGACTTTTTGAAAAATTATGAAATTAAGATCATTAAAAAATAAATTATTGAAAAATTACCCGATTTCGAAGTTCCATACCTAAATCTTGAGTTTTTTCAAATAAATGAAAATAAATAGGTATTTATTGGTCTTCAAATTTCAAAAATCGACCTTATAAATTATCCTCAAAATTAGGCTGAATTTAAAGAAAAAATCAACTTAAAATTAAGTACCCATGTAGAAAAACAATTGAAAAACTAAAACTTCTGAGAACTTATCACAAGTCGTCTGAAATTGGATTTTTATAAAATTAAGAGAAATTCAACAAAATTTTTAAAATGATCTAATTTCAAAATTTGGTCAAGATTCAAAAATTTCAACATTTTAAAGCCTTATAAAATTTTTAAAATTCGAGGTAATGCTTATTACTGAATTATGACAATGTAAAAATACATGAATATTTAAAAATTGATACAACGCAAGAATTTCATCTAAATTTTAAAACTTTCAAAAGTTTTAAATATTAACATTTTTAAAAATTCTTCCAGAGTTCATCAATTTAAAATTTTCAAAATTTTATTAAACTTTTTTTGGAATCAACTTTTTTTTTTTGGTTGAGAATTTGGATAAATTTGAAAAAATTTATTGACTAAATTTCGAAGATATAGGTATACCTAGGCCAAATTTTAAAAAAATTACATAAAAATCATGATGGAGAAAGTGTTTTAAATATCAAATAGTAATGCTTCAAAATTTTTATTCACTTTGAAAGAAATCATTTAGAAAAAATGTAAGCATTTTAAATCAGAAAATTATCTAGAAATTACTATTCAATAAATAATATTTAATACCTATTTCTTGAAATTTTTCAAAGAGATTATTTTCTCATCAAAAATACAAACATTTTACATGATTATTTCAACTCAAAAAAAAAATTCAGAATTCATTATCTAGGTATCATTTTAATTTCTTCTTCGTATCATTTTTCAAAGAAAATGAATGGATAAATAATAAAATAAAATATGGGCATGTCTAGCATGGGCTAAATTACTCAAATTTGTATTTTTTTTTTTTTTTGGTCATAATTTTCCTTGGTTTTAAACATTTTTTCGGTTCCTACAACAGTTTTTCCTTCTTTTTTTTAAATTTCAAAAATTGACATTTTCATTTTTTTTCCCCTCAAAATATTTGTTTCTTTTTCGCAAGTTTTTATCTACGTAATTAGCAGTTAAATAAAAATTAAAACGTCATTATTCTGTTGAACTTGGTTAAAAAATTCATTTACTGCAATTTTTTGTTCTTATGTGATCAAACGTCACGACATACGTTTAAAACTGAATTACAGGCAAAGAAAAATTTGCCATTTTCCCTTGGTTGTATATCGACTACTCAAGATGAAATACCTCGTAAACCACAAAAAAAGGAAAAAAAAATACAGGGAGACGAAATACACATTATGGAGATTATAAAAATAGGTTTTTCCATCTTCCCTAATTATTATTTTTTTTGTGGGTTACAAGGTGTTCGATTTAAGACGAGCGGATCGGGAGCACAACGGAGCCCTGCCATTTCCGTACATTTACGCTATGTATATGACGTCACGATTCTCTGGACTTGTAATTTTTTTCCATAACAATCATTTGATTCATTTTTATGAAATTGGAGGGAAGGGAGGGGTCCAAACGAAATTTTTATAATAACTAAAATTATTTTCAAAGTATTACTCTACAATTTTTGCCCCCTCTTCTCTTCGTATTTCGCATATTACTATTATAAATGCAAAATAAAAGAGGAGAGAGGGGTCCAATTGAAAAAATTTTCAAACAAAAGTTGTAGACTAAAATAAAAGGTATATTTTATGTTATTACAAAAATTTCGATTGGACATCTCCCTTCCCTCTTATTTTGCATAATACTACAATGTAGAATTGCAGACAATGACAATACGTAAAAATGGAGAGAAGGAAGATGTCCAATCGAAATTTTTGTGATAACATAAAATATACCTTTTATTTTAGTCTACAACTTTTGTTTGAAAATTTTTTCAATTGGACCCCTCTCTCTTCTCTTATTTTGCGTTTATAACAGTAATATGCGAAATCCGAAGGAAGGGGGGTCAAATTGAAAAAAAATCAAACAAAAGTTGCAGAGAAATACTTTAGGAATCATTTTTATTATTATGAAAATTTCGATTGGACCCCTCCCTGCCCTCCAATTTGAATAAAACAAATCAAATGAATGTGAATTGGAAAAAATATTACAAGTCCAGAGATTCGATCGTGACGTCATATTATATGTAGTCTAAACGTACGTAAATGGTAGGGCTCTGTTGTGCTCCCGATCCGCTCGTGATGTTACGCAATCGATCTGCAATATGCATGGAAGAAAGTGTTTTGATTAAAAAAATTTCAATCAAATGATTAGGTAGGTAGCTAGGTACATACATACATTACACAATACAAGTGAAGTAATATTTTCAATGAATAAATAAATAATTATATTGATGTATGTACCAGTTTAACTCATTTCAGTGATCAAAATTAGGAAAGTATGAAAGGGCTACCGTTAGACACGAGGGCAATATAGTTCGAGTCTACAGTTGTTTCACTTTCACAGCTAGATGCTGCTCGTATTATCATTTTGCAAAGAATATAGTTTCACTTATTCTAACACATAACATGATGACATTATACACGTTTTATATCTATGTAGGTACATGTAGCTACATTAGATATCAATACTCGAAAGTTTTTCAATAGCTATACATACTTTGACTTACTAAACAAGTCGTCGAAGCAGATGTTCGAAATTCGTCGAGATAAGAGACGCCTACGAAACGTTGTAGCGATCAAAACACCTTGAAAATGGAACTCTTCTATTTTAAAGATATATCCGCCACGTACACATAAGATAAGAACTGAAAAAAATACAAAATAAACTAAATAAAAAAGATGATGTAACTTTTCAAGTACTAGAATCGTGTTACTCACGAGCACGAATAATTAACGAAGCGATGGCCTAATGGCTACGTGTAATTAACACTGATGGGTATTCAAAAGTAATCGAGACTATTCTGCCGAATGATTCGAGTGACGGTAACAACGTGACAACTTCCAAGATGCAAGTCCGGCTACGAAACTATAAAAAATATAATCGCAATTTAGAGATGCATTTTGCATAGTTCATTTAATACAATATACTAAATGATTGAAACACTGGAACGAAGTAATGAACAAAGATTATACTTTAGCTACTTACAAGCTCGTATAATTTTACAGACGTAGGTACAGACTCGATACTTACTCAAGGAGAATGCTGTTTTCCTTACAAACCGAACTGAGCCGGTGTTGATTCCGACCAAAATGTAGAGTACTCGGTGACGAATTAAATACCATTAAAATCAACTTAATAACTTCCACTTTGTAAATGAAAACGAAACATCACGCCGGAAACATCAAAAATAAACAATATCACTGTTATCACTTCACAGACTAAAAATGAACATGGTATAAGTTTACAGACTAACGAATAACGGGAGTGGCCAGTGTTGTGAAAGTTCCCGGGAACGAAGTGTTGTTCCCGGGAATTCCCGGGAACAGGGAATTCCCGGGAATTCCCGGGAATTCTCAAAATTTTCCCACTGAAATTTGATTTTTTCTTCTTAAACGTTTATTTCGTTTTATTACTCATTTTTTAATTGAATTTGAAAGTTGGAAACTACAAAAACAAAAATACTACTAAATAAAAACGGATTAGATACGAATATTGTGTATATTTTTGAAAAATATTAAAAAAAATCACGTGGTAATAACCTGAAGAATTACCTTGAAATTACCATCTAAAAAAATAAAATATGGGATATCGATATCCCTGAATAATTTTATTAATTTCAAGTATTTCTAGGGTATCAATACCAATTTTCATTCAAATTGACATTTCTAAACATCATTACATCATTTACATCACTTAAATCTCGTTTTTGCTTCAAAAAAATAATTTATTTGAAAACGGGAATTCCCGGTTTTGATGAAGGTGGGAACGTTCCCGGGAATTCCCGGGAACAATTCCCATTCCCGCAAAATGGGAATTCCCGTTTCACAACACTGGGAGTGGCTAAATCCACAATAAGTAATCACATTGTAAGGGCGATGTCGTTCTTTTTCGTCCATCTTCTTTATTTTTGCACAAGTTTTTTTTTTTTTTTTTTCAAAGTTCAAACAAATTTTTTGCAAGCTGTTTTTCTCTGAAAACTTTGATGTTTTATTTAAAACAAAATAAATCTATATTCTTTCACAAAATTGTGTACTTAAAATGTTTTTCATTTTAGGTAAAATGCAGTATTTATCATTTTTTATGTTTTAATTGTTTAATTTTTTTTCAACAAGTCAATGAGTAATTAAGTACTTACTCAATTTTGAATTTCGTTTTAGGTACTTGAAAAAATTAATTTAAAATTTCAGTAAATTTGAAGAAAAAAATTGAAAAAAAATTTTTGAAGAAAAATTGGAATTTACTTGAAAAGAAAATAGAAATTACTTAATTAGAAGACAAATGTTGATAAAAATTATTAGAAAAATTCGAATGAGAAGTTAAGTTACCAGTTGGGAGATGAAATAAGAACATTTTGATGGTCAATTTGAGAATGAAATCAATTGACAGTTTTATTGGAAAATGAGGGAGGGATGATAAACAATTATTTTCCTAAAAAAAAAAAAAGTAGTAAAAAAGGTTGGAAAAAATTTAGATAAAAAACTCAGAAATAAACTTGATAAAAAATTTACTTGAGAAAAAAACTAAAAAGAAAACGAAATGGCAAGTGACAACAATGAGTTGAGTAACAAAAATTTTTGGATCTTTACTCGTTACTCTATACCTTTAACAGAGAATAAAGCTTTCATCCTTTCAAACTTCATAGTTTCAATCTAAATTCAAAATAAACAAAAATGAAATGAAACTTGTCAAAAATAATGTTAAAACTTGTAAAAAACGGGGAAAAATTTAAACAGTCAAAAATCATCAAAAATTTGAATTTTTTTCTACAGGAACCGAAACGCGTTTTGGTTCAAGAACCGAACCAAATAGGAACCGAAACCGCCGAAACGCGGTTTTGGTTCGGTTCTGGAACCGAAAACCTCCATTTTTCCGGTTTTAAGCGGTTCTGGTTCCCGTCTCGGAGCCCTGCTAAAGAGTTTAAAGGCAAGGCTTAGGCCCCCCAAATTAAAAAAAATAAAAATAATATTAAATGTTTAAAAAAATTTTGAATTTAGCAAAACGGTCATAGGGGTGGTATTTTTATAAGACAAGATAATTTTCGATGATTTCTCATCTTTACCCTCGTTTTCATTAGACAGGGGAAAACGTCATTTTTTATGTTAAAAAAAAAAAAAAAATATTGAAAAAATCACTAAAAGTTGAAAAACAAGTTTTTTTTGAATAAAATGATTTCAACATACATAATAATTATTGTTATCACCCATAAAGTTCATTTATGGCGATTTTTCACAACTGCCGTATCAGTGAGGATTTGTCAAAAAATATCAAAAATTGAAAAAAATCGAGATCCCTAAAAATTTTGAAAATGTTCTATTTTTTCAATTTTTTTAATTTTTTCGAATTTGGGGGACCCTGAGCGCCGGCTTAAAATTCATTTAGGGCAAAAATAAAAAATAGGGAATTATTTTCTACCTAATATATGTCCGGGGGGAGGGGGCAATTTTTTCAACTTTTCTGGAGTGGAGGTATTTTTTACGAAAACAATTCTCAATTTTTTTTTGAAATGAGAAATCTTAATTTTTTGCTCGTTTTTTTTTTGGATTACGCGGGTATAGAGTAATTTTTTGTTTTTCGTTTTTTTATTTTTTCGAACAAAGATTTTTTTTAAATAATTAGGATTACTTAGGTAGTAGGTACAGCAGCGAAAATTTCTCATTTTTTTGATTTTTTTTTTGATGAAAAAAGTTTTCAAGTAGGTACCTACTAGACCTATTAATTTTTTTTTTAGAATTCCCAAGTAAAGCAATTTTCCATAACAAATTTTATTTATTTATTTTTGGACAAAAAGTCCTTCAATGAGGGCCTTTCAATTCTATTGGAAATAAAAAATAGGTAAAAAATAGGTAATTTCTCACGAATGGGAATTTTTATTTTATTTTTGTGAAATAAAAATACATAAAAATTTCTCAAAGTTTCTTGAATAAAAATTTTTTCGTTTTTTTGGTGAAAAAATTCTTGATTTTTAGGAAATGAGAAATCTTTTATTTTTTTGGATTAAAGAATGTTTTTAATTTTTTTATTATTCTAATTTTTTTGAAAAGAGAATTTTTATGTTATTTTTAATTTTTATTTTTTGGTTGAGTACCTACCTTGAGTACGCAATTTTTTAATTTTTTTGGTCACTTGAAAAAAAAATTTTTTCAGAGATAAAACAGTTTTACATTTTTTTGGAATTTTTTTTTCAATTTTTGTAGAATGAAATTTCTCATTTTTTGGGACGAAAAGTTATTTTTCATTTCTTTAAAAATTATTCTCAAGTTTTTTTATTCGATGTAGGTAATGATATTTTTCATAAGAATATCACTTTCATCGAAAAAAAATTTCAATCAAAAAAAGGATTTTGAAATGTATTTTTAAAAAAAATGTTTTTATATTTTTTTGAGAGATTTCGAAAAGAATTGTAAGTATGCAAAATATGAAGATATTTTTTAGGATAACTTTTTTAGCTACAATTTAAAAAAAAAAATCATTTCGCAAAATTTTAAAAGATATTTTTTAAGAAAGGATTACTTCAAAAGAAACTTTTCAAGATTTACTCCTCATAAGAAAATGCTGCCAGCGATCATGAGTCACGTTGTAATGTAGTTTGTTTAGGAGAAAAATTGTATATGTGATCGTCCCAGACAAAACCGACCTTCGGTGCGAAAAAATGTTTTCGAGAAGGACGCGTTTAAATGAATTTTAAGTGAGCGGAGAGTGCGAATCAGGAAAAAATAAGAAAAAAATTTTTCGCACCGAAGGTCGGTTTTGTCTGGGACGATCACATATTTTAAATTTTTAAAAGGTTCGCTTATTCTAAAAAAAATCCATTTTTATAAAAAAATTCTCGGTCGCAACGTCCTCAACATTTTTTTGGTTTTTTGTATTCATACTTGTACTATTTCAACGATATGAAATTATAGCAAAACATGAGTACAAGGTATTCGTTGAGGAGGGTGGGGGAATGAAATAAGCGCTGTTTAGTGGATAAATTTCGGTAGGAAGGGTTAAAAAATAAATACTTAATTGATTTTTTTTTTAAACTCCTGACACTTTGTTCGGTTTTCCTCCAGCAAGGAAAAAATTTTGAGGCCTTTTTGGAGAAGATGTGGGGTCCCTTTAAAAGTTCTGCAATAATATTTTTCAAACCTGTGGACGTCGATGATTTTGGTGTATCTACCATTAAGAGTGTGCTCTGGAGGGCAAAATCAGTAAAAAATTTAGTTACGTGATTTCTCAGCGAATATTCAACGAAATGCCATGAAATTTTGATATTATGCTTCTTTATAATATTATCCAGGTGGGATATTTTCAATATTTTGGAAAATGTGTCTATTTATGGAAAAAAGTTGAATCCAAAAGTTTTTTTTGGACAAGTCAAGGTCATGATGAAGTTCCCAAAATTGATCGCTAAACGCAATTTTTTCCATAAATAGATACATTTTCCAAAATATTGAAAATATACCACCTGGATAATGTTATAAAGAAGCATAATATCAAAATTTCATGACATTTCGTTGAGTATTCGCTGAGAAATCACATAACTAAATTTTTTACTGATAATGCCCTCCAGAGCACACACTTAATTATAATGTCCTATACCTACGTGTGACATTAAAGCAAGAGTAATTCCAAGATCGACACGAATGGACAAAAATTCTACCTTTTTTTTTAAAAGCCATTCAACGACCCTGTCTAGCCTCCGGCTAATGATGATTGATCTCCAAAGTTGTACACAATCGTCAACGTGAGTATTATAAATAGAGAAAATATTCCTTCGTTCGAATTCAGTATTCTCGAGATGATGATGTTGTTTGCGAATGAAAATTTCTTCTCGATGAATTTTATAACAACTCGTTCGTAATTTTCAATATTTTTTTGCAGAGTGCTTTTCATTTGTCTGACAATCGTTTATCGAGACTGCGGTATCAAGCGAGACTGATAAGCTCGTTTATCGAGAGTGCGGTATACGGGCCCCATTACTACTCCTATAAATACAGAAAAATATATTTCCGCTTAAGTTAGTACAATCGAGGAGGTCAATTAGTTTGCAAATCAAAATATTTTTCTCTTCATGATATTATTTTAATAACTCGTTCTTAACTTTCAGTTCTTTCTTTTTGTTGCCAGCCTATATCGAATAGGTAGGTATTAAGTCAAAAGTGATATTTCGGTATTTCGAGTGATCTATACATTACAATGGTCTACATCGCGTTTCTTGGTGTGTTTCTTCTTCTCGTTCTACACGTACAATCAGATTGCTACGAATCTAAAGTCAACTACTTTGAAGGAAGCTGCTCGATCAAAATTACTCAGAGGCCCGGTGCCAATTTGTACGATGCATTACGAGTGGAGTACAATGAAAAGTTGGAGCCGAAAAAACCAGGCGAAAAATCGATTGAAATGAAACGACACCATGTAATCTCATTCAAAACGTTGCGAGCTTTCCACAATAAACTAGTGGAATCTAAAACAGGAGATGCGAGCAAACTGCAGAAATTCTCTCAGGCTTTTAAGATCCAATATCGGAAATATTTCGAAAACAGGGGCAAGGTTAAATATGAAACAGATATCAAAAATGTGGAGAAATTCGTAACGGGCTTGTTTGATAATAAAATGACTTTCAAGGAAGATGGAGGCACAGCGTTGGGCTTCGATAATTACCAAGAATTTTACGTCTGGTTACCTGGTAATGTATTCATCGGCCCCAATGATCGTACAGATGATCCTGGCGAAGGATTTGAAAACGGTGCCAAGACAATCGTTGGCGCCGTTAGGTTTTCTTATTTTCAATCCGCCAATGAAGAGATGGACAAGTATGTGACGACAGGGAAAGCTGATTTAGATAAATTGTCCAATAGTTTGATGCTGATTACTACCAGCAGATTGGAACCATACCCGTTGATCGCCAGTCAGTGGAGTATTATTAAAGGATCAAAGAAATATGGGATTAAATGAGAGTACGAAAACGAGGGTAGAACAGAAATGAAAGTAAGGAGCTGGAAACATCGATCTCTTAATTTTTTCCTTTCTAATCAGTACCTTTTAAATTATTTGTGTAAAAATGTGAATGATTAAAAAACTTTTCTTCTAACAAAACGACTTTAAATGCTCGAAATTACTTCTACCGATATTTTTTTTCATTTTCAACTCTGACTCAGTAACTTTCTCAGAGAAAATGATTTTCATCCTCAACTTCTAATACAAAATGTAGTTATTCTTCAAAAAATTTAGCACAACATGTTTAAAAATTTGCGAAACTTTTAATAAGAATTAAAAAATTGAAAATTTTGAAATTTCACTAAATTAAAAAAAAATAATTTCTTTGAATTCAGTCAAATTTTTTAAAATTAGAAAAAATAATTTTCAAATTCCGACAATATTACAATAATTATAAAAATTTGACGAGAATTCAAAATAATTTTTTTTTCGAGTATTGATGACAATTTGGTAATTTATTGATTTATTTTTTTTAATGGAAACAATTTCAAAGTTTTGCAAAGTTTTCAAAATTAAGGCAATTTCAAAATCAGTGTGGAACATTTTTTGATCACAGCATTGATTGCAAAAATTCAAAATTAAAGAAAAAAATTATTTTTAATACCTACCTAAACAAAAAAATAAAAATTTTGAACGATATTTATAAGTAAGGAGGAAAAGTTTTTCTAAAGAAAAATGAAAGAAAATTGAAAAAAATTCTTTCAACTGAAAATATTTTCAAAATTTTCCAAATGAAAAAAAAATTATTTTTAGTTCACAAAAATAAAAAAATAATTTCATTTCTCGCTGCAATAATTTTTCTAATCGGTAAAAATTTGAAATTCGAAAAAAAATTGTTTGCAAAAGAACTGGGTAGGTATTCCTGAATATTGAATTTCTTCAAGCCTTCGACTTAAAAAAAAATAAAAAATAATAATTTTCATTCAAATCATATGAAATTTTTTCTTGTCTATAAAAACAAATATGAAAATTTTAAATAAAGAGTCTAGCTTGGCTTATAGGGGTGATTTGGCCCTGAACATCGAATTTGAAATTATCCAGTAAAAATTGGATCTTATGGTCAAAAACCTCTGTGATAACATTTTTAGCTCGATATGTCACTTCTTACCTGGTCGTGGAGGGGGGGGGGGGGGGAGTTGAACGTGGATTTTTGTCAAACATTTTCTTTTTTGGCAATTTTCATCTGAATTTTTTCTAACTGGCAAGCATAGTTAGTGGATTGTACCACGAGTAATTAATTGAAATTTAAAAAAAAAATCGAACACTTTTTCAAGGTCAAATGGGCATTCTAAGATTTTTAAAAACCATTTTGGTGACCCCTTTCAGAGATTCAATTTTGAAAAAAATATATATTGCGTACGTGGTTCAGATGAAATACCTGATATTTTTTTAGGATTCCAAATCGTGGTGTGCCACATTGAAAAAATACAAAAACATTTTTTCCCGCCATTTTTTGCCCTTAAAATGGATATTTTTGGTCGATTTTTTTTTTAGTACAACTTGAAAAAATCAGAAAAAATCAATTGGAAATAAAAATTGTTTTCCTACAAAATTTTTGGAATACTTACTCGTATAGTTGAAAAAATGAAAAAAAAAAATTTCCCCAAAGCCTTTTCTTAAGAATAATTGTATTGATTGAGAATCTTTTCAAAGTAACGAATGACGAAAAACGCCCCAATTACTCGAGTGCTTAATGAATATACATAATTGATACGTAGAAAATTGAATGATTATAATGGATTTCGACGCGACGAACGTCACGTGCAAGTGTAATCAGTACCGTGTGCATAATAATTATATTTTTAAAATTATGTGGGTATTCGATGAATCATCTGAGCCAACTAAGATAAGAAATACGTAGGTACTTACGTCTTTCTCGTGGAATAAAATTACTAAAGAGAAAACAAAGATGGGAACATATTTCTCCGAAACTCAACTACAAAGTAAATGCAAATACGTACAGTCATATTATCTTGATTCGACTAAAACCTGATAATACGGCAATGAATTTTCTAGGTAGTCGCTACTTAGTTAGTTTACCTACCAATGCAGTTCAATGAGCGTGACGTTGATCAGTGATCACGTGTAGTTGAATTCGGAGGCACGTTCAGCTGAAGGTGGAAGAGTTTTTCGGTGCAGCTGGACCCCTTCGTTGTTTTAAAATTGTAAATTTAGATTATTATCATGGATGCCATGATCGACCTACCATGCAACATTGTTTGTGTTCGAATCATGAAGCGAATTTTTACAGTACCTTCATGTTGCGAATAAGAGTGATATACTGGCGGGTGCGTTGGTAAAAGTGTCCTAATGTTGGTGATCAAGGCTAACTGGTCATGTATTGCTATTTTTTAAAAATTGGTATGCGTTGATGGCCTGTTGCAATTTTTTTTTACGCACAGTTCTTGTTTTTTTGCGAAAACGTAAACTTCACTTGTTTATTGCAGTGTAATCGTGAATTAAAACACCAAAAAAAAAAAAAAAATGAAGCATTTCACATTGCGGCGCACAGTTCGAAAAAGGTTGTGTGCTCGAATGGGATTTCGGCAACATTTAATCAAAAGTCAAAACTGAGTGTTTTCAAAAATCTACATACAACTTGGTACGTACATTTTTTAAATTAAAAAAAAAATTTTATTTGAGTAGGCATTTATATTAAAAAATAAAAAATAAAAAGAAAGTCCAACGTGAATTATTCGAACGTACCTACTTATTTGATCAAAATATTAAAAAAATTCACCAGGAAAAATTTCAAAATAAGTATCTACTTTAGATCTGAAAAAAAAAAAAATCTAAATTTTCCAAAATTTGGAACACAGAGGATTTTGCACTGGAACTAATGGTATCGTTTTCAAATTCATTTTATGAAAATTACTGAAAATTAAAATTTTTAAAAATTCAACCAGGATAGGATTTTGCATGGTATTTATTTGGAACTTTTGTCATTAATTAAATGCAATTTCTCATTTTTTGAAAACTACTGAAAATTGAAATTTTTACAAATTTTTCCAGAGGAGAATTTTGCATTGGATCTTAGGGTAGCTTTTTTCATTGATTAAGTGCAATTTTGCAAAAACTCCCATTTTTTGACTTTTACTGAAAATAAAAAATTTCTCAAATTTAGTAAGGGAAGGATTTTGCATTGGAGCAAATTTTTTTCAAAAATGAGAATAATAGAAAAATTAAAAAAAAATTCGTCAAAACCTCTCAGAATGGCCGCTAATAATGAGAAAAAATTTATTTGAGCAACTTTTTTGAAGAAATTCAATTTAAGAAAAATTTGAAATTCTACATGTAATAAGTACCATGGGAAAATGATTTTTTTTTCAAAAATGGGAATACCCAAGCGGCACACTCGATCGATAATATCGGAAGATGTAACGTATCGATAAAAAATCGTTTGAAAATCTATAGATGTTCTCACGATATTATAAAGATTTATCGGTACAACTTCATAGGCAAAAAATCTAAAAACTATCGAATTCGATATTATTAAGATTTTATGACGATATTCGTCAACGATACTATCGACAAAGAATATTAAATTTATCGATTCCGATTTTCCACCGATTTTGTGCAGATATTTGAAACTACATTATCGACAAAGAATATTAAATTTATCGAATTCGATTTTTTAACGATTTTGTAAAGATATTTAAAACTATATTATCGACAGATTATATGAAATTTCTCGACTTCGATATTTTACCGATTTTTTGACGACATTTGAAACTATATTATCGACAGATTATATTAAATTTATCGAATCCGATTTTTTACCGATTTTGTAAAGATATTTGAAACTATATTATCGACACGTAATATTAAATTTCTCGATTTCGATTTTTTAACGATTTTGTGACGATATTTGAAACTATATTATCGACAAATAATCTGAAATTTCTCGAATTCGATTTTTTAACGATTTTGTGAAGATATTTAAAACTTTATTATAGACACGTAATCTGAAATTTCTCGAATTCGATTTTTCAACGATTTTATGACGATATTTGAAACTATATTATCGACACGTAATATGAAATTCCTCGAATTCGATTTTTCAACGATTTTGTGGCGATATTTGAAACTACATTATCGACAAATAATCTGAAATTTGTCGAACGATTTTTCAACGATTTTGTGACGATATTTGAAATTATTTCCAAATTGGTGACAATTTTTCCAAGTCCAACACGTCTGGAAGTACTAAACTGCCTATTATAAGGGTTTTATTGCTCGTAACATGAATAATGTGTTTAGGCATAGTTTAATGTATTAATTATGCTAATTAATGATTTTTAATTATAGAAAAAAGCTAGTAAAAGACGAAAAATCGGAATAAAAAATCGATAAAAAATCGACAGAATATCGAATTTGATAAAGTGTCGCAAAAGTTCCGCCTAAATCGTGAAATTATCTTTCGATATTATAGATATATTATCGATAAAATATCTTACTATAATCTCGAAATTTTTGCTAACTATAATTCGTCGATAATCTATCTATATATTGAAAGATAATTTCACGATTTAGGCGGAACTAACGCGACACTTTATCGAATTCGATATTCTGTCGATTTTTTATTTCGATAATTTGTCGATTGTGCTGCTCGGGTAATTGAAAAATTCAGATTTTTTTTTCATACCCTCTCAGAATGGACCCGACAAAAAATGAGAATAAAATTTATTTGAGCAACTTTTTTGAAGAAATTCAATTTAAGAAAAATTTGAAATTTTATTCACCTTGTACTAATTTAATGGAAATTGCCATTTTTTGAAATTTACTGAAGATAAAAATTTTAACAAATTCAGCCAGAAGAGGATTTTTTTAGGGAACTTAGGGAAGTCTTTTTCATTGGATAAGTCCAATTTTGCAAAAACTCACATTTTTTGAAATTTACTGAAATAAAATTTTCTCAAATTCAGTAAGGGTAGGATTTTGCATTGGACCACATGGTAGCCTTCGTCATTGATTAAATGCAATTTCTCATTTTTTGAAAATTACTGAAAATTAAAATTTTTACAAATTCTGCAAAAGGAGGATGTTGTAGTGATTTTTTCCGAAGCCTTTTGTCATTGATTAAATGCAATTTCTCATTTTATGAAAATCTCCTAAAATGAAAATTTTATCGAAGCTTTTTCCATAATATGTAGTCTCGGATTTTGGTATCAGAAAAATCGTAATTTTTCTTCATTTTGGTCATCGTGCTAGCATTATACTATAAAAAATAAGTTGAAAATTTTTGAAGTTTAATTCAAAATCCTGAAAACAAATTTTGAAAAATTGAAAAAAAATTAAAACTTTCAAAACAGGTAGGTAGGTGACATTATTTTCAGAAAAATAAAATCTTGAAAATTAAAAATAACTTTCAATTACTTACTCATTTGGAAAAAAAGAAACGAAACATCTATATCAAAATTCAGTTGAAAAATTTTCCAAAATATAGAAAAACAACAATTTATTTAATAAAATCCAAAACTGGTACAAAAATTGGAGAATTAAAAAAAATTGCAAAATTCAAAAGTTTTAAAATTATATTCGCGAAATTTCGAAAAAAATTATCTAGAGAGTAAAAGAAAGCCCTTAACATAGTTAATTGACAATAATATAAATAGTCAAAACATGAAGACCCGAGCAGCACACTCGACAAATTATCGAAATAAAAAATCGACAGAATATCGAATTCGATAAAGTGTCGCGTTAGTTCCGCATAAATCGTGAAATTATCTTTCGATATATAGATAGATTATCGACGAATTATAGTTAGCAAAAATTTCGAGATTATAGTAAGATATTTTATCGATAATATATCTATAATATCGAAAGATAATTTCACGATTTAGGCGGAACTTTCGCGACACTTTATAGAATTCGATATTCTGTCGATTTTTTATCGATTTTTTATTCCGATTTTTTGTCTTTTACTAGCTTCTTTCTATAATTAAAAATCATTAATTAGTATAATTAATACATTAAACTATGCCTAAACACATTATTCATGTTACGGTAAGAGGATCATTTCAGAAAAAGTCAAAAAAAATTATAAAAAATCTGCTACCCGTGGGGCTTGAACCTTCTACCTCCTGCATGGTAATCCTCTTCTTTAACCACTATGCCATACCTTATCGTTGAGGAATTAGCAATAAAACGCTTATAATAGGCAGTTTAGTACTTCCAGACGTGTTGGACTTAGAAAAATTTTCACCAATTTGGAAATAATTTCAAATATCGTCACCAAATCGTTGAAAAATCGTTCGACAAATTTCAGATTATTTGTCGATAATGTAGTTTCAAATATCGCCACAAAATCGTTGAAAAATCGAATTCGAGGAATTTCATATCACGTGTCGATAATATAGTTTCAAATATCGTCATAAAATCGTTGAAAAATCGAATTCGAGAAATTTCAGATTACGTGTCGATAATAAAGTTTTAAATATCTTCACAAAATCGTTAAAAAATCGAATTCGAGAAATTTCAGATTATTTGTCGATAATATAGTTTCAAATATCGTCACAAAATCGTTAAAAAATCGAAATCGAGAAATTGCATATTATGTGTCGATAATATAGTTTCAAATATCTTTACAAAATCGGTAAAAAATCGGATTCGATAAATTTAATATAATCTTTCGATAATATAGTTTCAAATGTCGTCAAAAAATCGGTAAAATATCGAAGTCGAGAAATTTCATATAATCTGTCGATAATATAGTTTTAAATATCTTTACAAAATCGTTAAAAAATCGAATTCGATAAATTTAATATTCTTTGTCGATAATGTAGTTTCAAATATCTGCACAAAATCGGTGGAAAATCGGAATCGATAAATTTAATATTCTTTGTCGATAGTATCGTTGACGAATATCGTCATAAAATCTTAATAATATCGAATTCGATAGTTTTTAGATTTTTTGCCTATGAAGTTGTACCGATAAATCTTTATAATATCGTGAGAACATCTATAGATTTTCAAACGATTTTTTATCGATACGTTACATCTTCCGACATTATCGATCGAGTGTGCCGCTCGGGGAGTTTGAATTGAAATTTTGTTCAAGTTTAAACAACCAAAAATTTGAAAGAATTTCAATCTAAAAAATCAAAAATTTAAAAATAATCGATGAAAAAATGAATTTTAAAACGCGAATATAAATTCAGAAATTTTCAAAAAAAATGTTACAAAATTTCAAAAAACTCTCGCCTTTCAACAAGATTTAAAAAATAATTGACAAATTATATGGAAAAATCGTATATTTCACAAAATACACTGATATGGCATCTTAATCAATACTGCACCTAGAAAAAAAAAATGCTAAAAATTCATTAAGAATATATAGGTAATGTGTAAATACAACAGCCATCAAATTACTGTTATATAAACGATCATAAATTCATAATAAATTAGGTATTCATTTTCACCATTATTTGATAATTTAAAAAAAAGTTATTTTCGAAGTTCGACCAACTTATGATTATAAAAATTGGACAAGAATTTGAAATTTGAGAAATTTTGAAATAAGGATTGAAATTTGGTTATTTGTTAATTTTAATCATTTTTTTGAATGGAAACAACTTCAAAAGTTTTGCACGGTTTTCACAATTAAGGCAACTTTAAAATCTGTTATGAAATTTTTTGATCATAGCATAGCACTTATTGAAAAAATTAAAAATCAAGTAAAAAGAAAAAAAATTAACAAACGAAGAGTTGAAATTTTGATCGAAAATTATAAAGAGGAAAAAAGTTATTCCAAAGAAAAATGAAAACAACATTCAGAAAAATTCTCTCAGCTGAACATATTCTCAAAATATTTCAAATGAAAAATAAAAAATAAAAAATTTAAAAAAAATAGAAAAATAATAATCAGAGTCAGTTTTAAAAAAAAAAAAAAAATTAAAATCTTTAAGTGATGATAAATGAAACGCAAAAAAAATACGAATGAAAAAAATGAAAATTTTTTAATTTGTAAAAAAAAATTACAAATTCAGCCAGGCTAGGATTTTACATTGAATTTTTTCGAAGCCTTTGTCATTGATTGAATACAATTTATCATTTTATTAAAATTTCTGAAAATGAAAATTTTTGCAAATTCAGACAGGGTAGGATTTTGCATTGAATTTTTTCGGAACTATTTTCATTGATTAAAAATAATTTTGCAAAAACTCTCATTTTTTGAAATTTTCTGGAAATGAAAATTTTCACAAATTTTGCCAGAGGAGAATTTTGCATTGTATCTTAGGGTACCTTTATTCATTGATTAAATGCAATTTTGCAAAAAATGCCATTTTTTGAAATTTTCTGTAAATATAAATTTTCTCAGGTTCAGCCAGAGGAGGATTTTGAATTGGAACTAATGGAATAGCGTTTTACACTGATTAAATGCAATTTCTCATTTCTTGAAAATTACTGAAAATTAATTTTTTTTTACAAGTTCAGCCAGGGTAAGATTTTACATTGAATTTTCGCGGAGCCTTTGTCATTGATTAAAGGCAATTTCTCATTCTATGAAAATTACTGAAAATTAAAATTTTTAAAAATTCAGTCGGATTTTGCATTAAATTTGTTCGGAGCGTTTGTCATTGATTGAATGCAATTTCTCATTCCATGAAAATTTCTGAAAATAAATATTTTTACAAAATTAGCCAGAGGAAGATTTTGCATTGGATATCAGGGTAGATTTTTTCATTGATTAAATGCAATTTCTCATATTTTAAAAATCACTGAAAATTTAAAGTTTTTACAAATTCAGCCAAGGTAGGATTTTGCATTAAATTTATTCGGAGCCTTGGTCATTGATTAAATGCAATTTCTACTTTTTTGAAAATTACTGAAAATTAAAATTTTTACAAATTCAGCCAACGTAGGATTTTGCATTGAATTTTTTCAGAGCCTTTGTCATTAATGGAATGCAATCGTACTAGCATATACCTACTATAAAAAATAAATTTAAAAATTTTAAATTTGAATTCAAAAACCTGAAAACAAAGTTTTGGAAGAAATTAAAACTTTAAAAATAACATTATTTTTAGAAAAATAAAATCTTGGAAATTAAAAATGACTTTCAATTACTTATATATGAAAAAAATGATACAAATATAGAAAAACAGTGATTTAATAAAATCCAGAACTGGTAAGAAAAATTGGGGAATTGAAAATGGGGGGAAAATGTAAAATTCAAAAGTATTAGAATTATACTTCGTATACCAGAAATTTTGAAAAAAATTATCTAAAAGAAACCCATTAACATTGGAAATTGGCAATGGAAATAGTCAAAAATTGAAGAATTTGAATTGAAATTTGGTTCAAGTTTAAACAAACAAAAATTTAAAAAAATTAAAATAACACTCAAAATTTAAAAAACTTCAATCTAAAAAATCAAAAATTTAAAAATGATCGATGAAAAAAAAATCAATTTGATTTTTAAAATGCGAATACAAATTTAGAAATTTTGAAGAAAAAATAAATAAATTTATTTTAAAAAACAATCGCCTTTCAACAGGATTTAAAAAAGAATAGACAAATTATTGGAAAAATCGTATATTTTACAAATACACTGATATGGCATGTTAATCAATACTACACCTAGAAAAAAAATTTTCGTAAACAATTACATAGGTACAAAAAAAACTTGTTCTGGTAACTAAATAAAACTGTTATTTTCAACATTATCATTAGGTAAATTAAATAATCTAAACTATAGGTAGGTACGAGTAAATGCATGATAAATAAATAAAATGAATAGAAATATTGTGAATTATTATTTATGTAATAAAAAATAGAATCAGACGTAATTCTCAGCTCCGACTAAATCATCCAAATCATTCGATCAATACCTTCGACGCTTAGCAGGAGCAAACATTTTGAAAATATCCGCAAACCTGGTTTTAAATTCATTTATTTTTTTCTCCGTATCGAAATACCATAACAAAAAATCATCCAGGGTTCGAGGATAGCGCAATAAACCGCCTTCATTCTCTTCATTCTCTTCATTTTCTTGCGAAGACTTGGCATTCTCCAGCATATTATGCAATACTTGATCGGGCGATATCGATTGCTTGAACTCGGTCACTTTATCATCACTGGCCAAGCACCAGAGTAGAAATTCTCTCAACCCCTCGACGCCAATGTCCCAAACACTCCCTTCGATCAGGTATCCTCTCAATTCATCGACAAACCTCTTCTTTAATGGCTCCACATTGTGACAGAGAGTTGAGAACGATTCAACGAACTCTGGTACACGATAAAAATACCCATGTTTGATACAAAATAATAATTCATATTCAGTCCCAGGTGAAGACAAGAATTGGTCCCGAAATTCGTTAGATAAGTCTGCGTAAGCGTCTTCGATAAATTCGTGTAATGTTTCCCATTTGCAGATAACATCGATGCGCAGAATGGAATGCTCGCCGAGGAAGTTGGACTGAAGGCATTGTCGCTTCAAATCTCTTCTACATTGCTCATCCTGCGAGCAAATGAAATCCAACGCCTTTGTCAACTCTCCAAAATAACCCTGCCTAATAACATTGGTCACCATTTCGGCGAGGTTTTCGTACTTGGCCATTGTGTTCTTTCTGAATAGATTGATTTCGTCTTCGTTGGCAAAACACAAATTCATAATTTGATGTAAATCTTTGGTCAACGTTGGGCAGAGCAAACTTCTCCAATTCTCCCTCCAGAATAAGCTTCTGTCCTCCAAACTGGCATCATGCAGCACTGTCAGCAGAAGCTTTACTTCTCTGGGTTCGTTGATCTTATACTCGGGTTTCTCGAATAACCATTTGTTCGATAAAAGCTCTTTGATCGCAAATTGTCTTAATTCATCTGCAGCAGTTGTCCATATCTCGCAACACGTCGTCAAGTTTCCACTACTGTGGTATATCTTATCGTATTCTGATTTTTCAACCAAAGCGTCATCAACAACGTAGTTTTTAGTTTCATCAGCCAACATTTTTTCAATCAGAGCTGCAAAGCTGGTTTCATGCATTTTATCCTTAATGTAGGCCCAAATCGCTAGAATGAGCTCACTTGTCCCACGATTACTCCACAAGTAATATATCAAATCACAGCCTTTCTCATCGACAAATTCGGTCAACTGGTCTTCACTCAACTTTGGTAACACAAACCTTCCACAAAATGATTTTCGACTATCCATACAAAGTGCAACAGCCTTTTGGTATCGACTTTCCGATCCGGCGAGATCCCAGAAATATTCGAATGAAGATCTACACTCGATTGGAGTATCTTTGAGCATCAGATCGCCAATAGGGATAATGCCTTCATTAGGTATCTTATGGAATTCATTTCTAAGCCTACATACCCAAAAATACAAAGGCAGACATTCATTGTAGTCGATTTCATCCAAATTCACTTTACCCAGAGCAGATGGTGCAATTCGTCTGATGTCCTCCTCAAAAAAATAAGTGCAAGCGATCTTAAACTTCTCGTCGAGGCTGATTCGGTCACAAAGCATCATTCGTCGAGCAGTACGAACGTAATGAATGGTGCCGTCGTAATCGCATACGATGTCATCGAAATCTTTCAAAATTTCATTATGATTGTCGCGATGATACTTGAATATGTTATCGTAATTATAATGCAGCCATACGTAGGTCGACGATACGAGGTTTTGTACATATTTCTCAGTTATTTGGTGTATCACAGAGGGCATTCCTGGAATGACTTTTCGTAGTGTAACTCTTGGCTTCGGTTCGAAATGGTCGTAGAAGTCTTCGCTGAAATCCCCTATCTTCAGATACTGATTTAGATCTAAACGCCATAATTCGATGGCTACTGTGATGGATGATAAGTCTTTCAGAGGTATCGGACTCGGGTACAGAATGTCGTACACTTTATTAGCAGTTTCTGCCATCTCTGGTTCTTTTCTCAGTGAAATCTAAAATCGAAATATCGAATTAGAAGACAGTTGGCTAGGGATCAATAATTAGTCTGGCAAATTTTTCATCTTTGCGAGTTTCCAACTGATGCCATTTAAAATTATTTTCAAAAATTGGAAGACAATTACTGAAGGGGCAGTGTTGTGAATTTTTTTTGTTGCATTTTTCAGTTCCAAAAGTGGCGCTTGCATTTGACCTCAATGAGTTCTAATTTTTCTGAGGAGCAACATTTTGTCCTGACAATTAGGGCCAGATTTCGGTGCTTCCAGAGCTTTTTATTTATAGATGAACTTTTTTTTGGAACTCGTAAAAAAATGAAGAAGCATTTAGGTATATGTAGTGCAAATAAAAACGAGAATTCTGAAATTCTAAGCAAAATAGTAAGGTAACATTCTTACAAGATAGATATCCGAAATAGGCTTCCAGTCTGATATAATGAGTGACACGATCTCCGGGTAGTTCGCAATTGGAATCTGCGTGCATTCGATAATGAACATTAGTCAATTTGAAAATGACAAATTTTTCATAGTAAATAAGTAGGACAGTAATTCATATTATGCATTTTTAGGTATATTATAGATATTTTTTGATATAAGTATCCTAAGATTTAGGTAACTTTTTCAAATTTCTTGCCTTTCATAACATATCGATCTCACAGAAGAATGCTCCATAATTTATTATAAATTAATATTTTTCAAGAATATTTATTTTGGTAGAACAAGCAGAATAAATATTTAAAAATTATGATTTTCTTTTTTTTGTTGAAAAAATTTAAAATGTTTTATTTCAGCGAAGTTCTTTTAAAAAACATTTTTAATGTCTCTTGAAAGGATTTCTTTAAAAGGAACAACTTTTTCGAGAGGATTTTCAGTAAATTCTTAAGAGGAATGACTTTCTCAAAAAAATGGAGGATTTTATTTATAGTTCTTTTGAAAGAATTTTTGAATGCTGAACGACCAACGTACTTATATCTTTACACAAAAATTTTAAAAATATATTTCTTCAAAATTTTTTTAAAAATTTGAGAGAATTTCAGAATTTTTTCAGAAAAATTTAGAAATAGATAGAACCAATATTTTTGCAAGGTTCTTTCCTAGAGAATTTTTAATACTGTCGTAAATTTTAAATTTTTCAAAAGGGAAACATTTCAAATTTGTTTGCAGGATTTTTGAATTCCTCCTCGTAAATTTTAAAATAATTTAAAACAGTTGAATTTTTTCTACCAAAATTATTGAAAAAAGTTAAATTCCTCGAGAAATAATTGCAACAATTCCAATGAATACAATTTGTATGCTTCTTCTCTTCACACAAATATTATTATAAATTTTATGATTTCATTTTCTTTTTTTTAAGTATTTCAAAGCTTTGAAACTTTCAATTTTTGAAATAAAAACTGTTTCTAATTTTTTCTCTCTGTAAAGTAGGTAGGTAAATAAAAAAAAAATGATTCAACTTTAAAAACTCTTAAAGTTTTGATTTTATAAAAACGTCATCAATTTAAAAATCACTAAATTTCAAAGTTTCGTCGAATTTTGAAAATTCAAAGTTTTAATCCTTTTAAAATTTTTTAGCATTAATCATTTCATAAATTGAGAAAAATATTTACCAAATTGTAAAAATTTGTAAAAAACTTATCTCAAAGTAAAAAAGCAACCTTGTACAGCATTTCGAAAATGATGGGAAATAGACTTTTGATTTTTTTTTTAAAGAGCCAGCAATAAAATTGATCAAAATTTTCAAATGAACAAATTCATACGCTATTTTATTTTCAATTTCGGAAATTTAGAAACGAACAAATGTTAATAAATTCTCGAGTTAAAATTATTCCAAACTTAGCAACGTTGATCCAAATTTTTAAATGTACATAATGTATACGCTACCCACGTACTATTAATTTCATAAAATTAGAAACGAAACAAATTTTTAAAAATTCTCAAATTAAAAATGTTTACAAATTTTTGAAAATTTTTTCGAAACATTGAATTATTAAGAAATAAAAAACTTGCAAATCGTAAAAATTGTAAAAACTTGTCACAAATTAAAACTTGACTTTTTGCATAAGTAAGTAATTTTAAAAATTTATCAAGATTCATCAATTACCAAATTCTAAACTTGTGAAAAATTTTGGTTTATTCAAATTTGAAAAATAAATACCAAAATAGGTAAAAGTAAAGTTCAGTTATCGATAATATGTAAACTTCAAAAATTATGCGTTGTAACTATTTGTTTTGAGAATTTAGCTAAATTTTAAAAGGTGGTCAAACTTTGAAAATTTTTAAATGATCGAAGTTTTATAGTCCTATATTTTTTTCAGTAGGTATAAAAAATTTAAAAATTATCAAATGTGGCATTATTTTGGAAAAGGTCCCACTTTGACTTGTCGGTCCAAAATGAGTTAAGACCGGGTCTTTATAGGGTAGAAAATTCTCTGTCCAATGAGATGTTTTCGAAGTCTGTTTGATAATTTTTGAGCATTTTACAGCGCTTCAAAGTTAAAAGTTCAGAAAATGAAAATTTTGCTCCTAATTTTTCTTATTACTGTAGAATTGCCCCTATTATAGCTAAAAATTGCATTGACCAGTCATTTGAAAGGAAATTTTATGCTCTACAACATGGTGGTCTTAAAAATTTTCCTTGAGTCAAAATTGGACCTGTCGTAATATGGATTTTGATGAATGGTCAACTTGAATGCCTTAGTTAACCGACTTCCCGCGAGTTGCGCTAGTGAATTCTTAGTCCACATGAAATAATACACCTTCCACTTACTGAATCCATCAATAACTCAAAACGTCCCACTTTGAACATTTTTACCTAAAAATGCGATTTTCTCAAAACTATGAAAAAACCAAAGTGGGACCTTTTCCAAAATAATGCCACAAATGTTAAAGGTTCTATTGAATTATGAAAAATTTTCAAATTATAAAGTTTTCCCAATTTAAAAAAAAAATAAATAAATAAAAAACCGATCACACACGTGAAAAATTCGACAGATTTAAAAATTGCAAAATTCCAATGTTCGATAAAATTTTGAATTTTTTCAAATTTTCAACAAATAGGGTAGATGTGAAAGCCAAATTAAAAAATTTTCAACCTCAAAAATTCTTCAAAATTTTTAAATGATCAAATTTCTGTTTTTTTTTTTTCATTATTATTATCATCAAAAATTTAGGAATTACTTACCTACTAAAATTTCACGGTTCCATCAAATTTGAAAAATTTCTCAAATTAAAAATTTTCACTAGGTACTAGGTAGGTATAGGTATCTACTACTAAAAAGTTCTTTAATTTTTAAAAACTGATCACATAGGTATTGAAATTGGACGTTTTGAAAAATTATGAAATTAAGATCACTAAAAAAATTACCCAACTGTAGCGTTCTAAGTTCTTTCAAAACCTAAAATTCAAAAATATTTTCACACTCGCCATTTTATTTTTCATTGGAATAATTTTTTCAATTTTCGAAATAATGTCAGAATAATTGATTTAAAAAATTGCTTCAAGACGTTTTCCTTTCACAGTTTTTCAGAAAAATATATTGCACCTAAAAATATTTTTCAAAAATTTATTTTTCGAAATCTTTCGAAGAGGTTTTTAAAGTTTGAAAATTTTATTTTTCATAATTAACATTTTCAATAATCTACCATTAAAAAATTTCTATTAAGATTACTTAAATATTTCACATCTGCAAATTTCTTTCTCAGCTTTCTTTCGTTTTCTCAGCGGTGTACTTACCTAAGTATTTTCAATTTTTTGGAACAAAAAACTTCGCAACGATTTTCACTTTTTTTTAAGTATGAATATACCGACATTTTTTTTACACCTGCTTTCTTTTTACATGAATTTTCAAAAATTTTTTGAAAGAATTTCAGAATTATGTACTTACAGAATAATTCAATGAGCTGTTATTCATTTCTGCAACGTTCTTTCTCAGATTTTTTTTTTTTTAAAATGTGCCTACCTATTTTTTACAAGATTTTTGTAGTTATATTTTTTTACTCAAAAATATAGGTACTCGTATAAATTATTTTTTATTTTTCAAATTTTTTCTTGAAGATTTTTTTTTTTTATTTTGAAAATAATTAGAATTAAAAAAAAAAAAATTTAATACATATCCATGTTTTTTCTACAAACTTCAAATAGAAAGAATTTCTTCAAACAAAAAATATTTTTCATTTGGTTTTTGAAATGATTTTGATTTCTTTTTTAAATTTTAGAATTTTTTTCAGAAAATTTTTTTGACGAAGCAAAAACGTAGGTAAGCATTTTTCTTATTTACATCTTTTATAGGATTTTTGAATTTTTTTCTACCAAAATTATTGAAAAAAAGATATGAATACCATTTTAATGCTTCTTCTCGCCACACAACTACGTATTATTATAAATGTTGTGATTCCCCCCCCTTTTTTTTAATAACTTTTAGATTGAGCAAAAACTTGAAACCAAACTTTAATGAAAATTCGGCAGTTTTATAGTAAAAAAAAGTAACCTTTATTACAAAAAAAAGGAACAATATTTCTTCAAAAGTATAAAATAAATTGCAATTAAATTCATATATTGTGCCTAAATTAATAATTAACAATAATATTGATCATTGGTTTTTGGATATTGTTTCCTTATACGTAGGGGCTTCGAGGCATTCAAATCTTGAATCCACATTTTTCCCAGCTCTCAACAAAACACTTCTTCAATGACTCGACGTCGTGACCTCGCGATGTGAACGAATCGAGGAAGCGCATTACTTCGGAAATATCTACCATTTCTATACCATTTAATAACCGGAGCTCTGTGCTACGGGCTGACAATAATTGATTACGAAAATCACTTGCAAGATCATCGTAAGCGTCGTCGATAAATTCTTGCAATGATTCCGGTTTGCAGAAAATAAGAGCTCCCGATAAATGACTCCCGCTGAGGAAGTTCGATTGTAAGCACTCTCGCTTCAGATCTTTTCTAGTATGCACATCATCGCCGCAAATGAAACTCAACAAGTTTGCTAGCTCACTGATGTAACCACCATCGCAATACTTCTTCATTACTTCTTCGAGATTTTCGTATTGAGCCATCGTGTTTCTTTTGAATTGGTTAATTTCGTATTCGTTTCCTAAACACAATGTCATAATTCGATGCAGATCTGTAGCAAGTGTCGAACACAGCAGGCTCAACCAATTGTTACGCCAGAATATCTCTCTATTCTCTGAAGACATATCAAGCAGAACCGTCAATAGAAACCTAACTCCTCTGGGCCGTCTAATCTCACGCAAAGTTATCTCAAATAACAATTTTTTATGTATCAGCTGCTCAATCGCAGATTGTTTCAAATCGTCCGGAGAACTGGCCCATATTTTGCAGAAAGTCTTCAAAGTTTCATTTTCGAGGTTGCCAGATCTTTTTTCAATTGAAGGATCATCCACGACAGAACGTCTGGTTTCATCCCACAACATTCTTTCAATCATACTTACAAAATCTATTTCATCCATTTTGTCCTTAATGTACATCCAGATCGGTAGAATGATCTCTTTTCTTTTAGGCTCAGTCCACAAGTTATAAATCAAATAGTAACCGTTCTCTTTAACAAATCCGGTTAGCTGTTCTTCGTTCAACGTTTGTAAAAGGAACCGTCCAAAAAATGATACGTTGGGACCGACGAACAAACTTTTAGCCCTACGGAGGCGACTTTCCGAACTGGCGAGATCACAAAAATATTTCACAGAAGATGGAAACCGAAATGGAGTCTGATCAAGTATCAGCTCGACAATCGGGATACCTCGTTCATTAGGTATTTTATCCAATTCATTTCTGAGCAAACACACCCAGTAATGTACATGTGGAAATTTATTGTATTTTATTTCATTCAAATCCACCTTGCTCTGAACATATGGCCCAACTCGTCTGATATCGTCTTCCAAACAGAAAGCGCAAGCGATCAAGAACTTCTCATACAGGCTGATTCGGTCACAAAGCATCATACGCCTCGCTGTACGAACGCAATCAATGGTGCCATCGATATCGCATACAATATCGTCGAAATCTTTCAAAAGCATGCATTTACGATGGCGATGAAAAAATAATACATATTGGTGAAGATAACCTAGCCAAGGGTCCGTCGACTTTAAAAGTGTTTCTAAAAACTCATCAGTTATTCGGTGCATAGCTGGAGGCAATTCTGGAATTATGTCTCGTAACTTGGTCGTGTTCTCCCACTCGGAATTTTCGTAGAACTTCTTGTTGAAATTATTCTCCTTGAGATACTGGCTCAGATGCATACGCCATAATTCGATGGCTACAGCGATGGACGATAATTCTCTCAGAGGGATCGGACTCGGGTATGCGATGTCGTACACTTTGCACGCGGTTTCTGCCATTTCGAATTCTTCTCCGCGAGAAATCTAAAATCGAAAAGATCAAATTAGCTTGTACACCTGCATAAGCAGAAGAAAATTTTTATCTCAGTGAGATTTTATCCGGATTTTTAAATTTTTTTTTTCAAATTATTAGTTCTAAATGTGAATAAATGAAACACTTTAAGGGAACTTTATGATACATTTTCACATTTTTTCGTCTAAAAAACGCCAATCCGTAATTTGTCCTCATCAAATTCAAATTCTTGCTTCAAACATCCCTTTCGCACTTTTCTACTGTGTTTTTCAAAGCTTTGAAAATTTTAATTTTGAAAACTTCTTTGTTTCTATACATACTTTTGCCTCCTCATCAACACTTTAAAAATTAACAAAATTTGATTTTTTTTTTAAATTTTTGAGGAATAAATGTAAAAATATAAAAACTTCATAAATTTAAAAACTATACCAACTTTCAAAGTTTCATAAAATTCATCAAATTCAAAATTTTACCCACTTTTTAAAACTTTTTAACTTCAAATATTTCATAAATTGAGAAAAAAAATATTACCTATACCTACCAAATTGTAAAAATTTGTAAGAACTCATCACAAATTAAAACTTGACTTTTTACATTAGAAAAAAAAATCCAGATTCATAAAATTACCAAATTCCAAAGTTGTGTAAAATTTTGAGTGTACTTACTCAAATTTGAAAAATAAACACCAAAATGCCAGTACACAATTATTGATAATATAATATGTGATTTTGCGTTATATTTGTTTTGAGAACGTTAGTCGAACCTCGAAAATTCATCAAGATTTTTAAATGATCGAAGTTCTATAGGCCTATATATTTTTCAGTATAGGTAGTAAGTGAAAATTTTGAAAATTATCGAATGTAAAGGTTCTATTGAATTATGAAAAATTTTCAAATTATAAACGTTTACCAATTTTTAATAAAACATAAAAACTGATCACGCACGTTAAAAATTCATCAAGATTCAAAAATGGCAAAATACCAAAGTTTTATAAAATTTTGAGTTTTTTTTTAAATTTTTAACAAATAACAGAACTACGTAAATGTAAAAGCTTCCTAAATTAAAAAAAAATTCAATCTCAAAAATTCTTCAAAATTTTTATGTTTTTTTTTCCTTATTATAGCCTATCATCAAAAATTTAAGAAATTACTAAAATTCCACAGTTCCATCAAATTTTGAAAATTTCTAAAATAAAAAATTTTTACTACCACTAAAAACTTCTTTAATTTTCAAAAACTGATCATAAATAATTATTGAAATTAGACTTTTTGAAAAATTATGAAATTGAGATTATTAAAAAAATTACCCAACTTTGGAGTTCTGAAAAGCATGAGTTTTTTCAAAACCTAAAATTCATAAACATTTTCTACCCGTCAATTTTTTTTTTCATTGCAATTATTTTTTGAATTTTCGAAATAATGTCAGAATAATTGTGTTAAAAAATTGTTTCAATACTTTCTTTCTACATCTTTTCAGAAAAAAAAATATATTTTTCAAAAATTTATTTTTCGAAATATTTTGAAAAGGGTTTCAAATTTTGAAGAGAAATTATGGCAAAATTATGTTTTTAGTTTTTGAAAATTTTTTATTAAAATTTCTAAAATATGCATTTCACATCTGCAAATTTCGCTTTCAAAGATTTTTTTTTTTTTGATTTCTCAAAGGTGTAGGTATTTTTATTTTTTGAAACAAAAAACTTACAAACTTTTCGAAATAAAGAGATTTTTTGGAAAAAAATTTTCGCAATCAAGTATGAAATGAATATTATGCTGAATTTTTTTCACCTACTTTCTTTTTAGGTGAATTTTCAAAAAAAAAAAAAAAAAAAAAAAAATTAAAGAATTCAAAAATTAAGTACCTACTTATTATAGGAAAATTCAATGAGCAGTTTATTTCTGCAAAGTTCTTTCTCAGAAAATTTTTTATATGTATTTTTTACGAGATTTCTGTAGATATTTTTTTCCTCAAAAATATATAATTTTTTTTATCATTTTATAAATTTTTTCTTAATTTTTTTTTTTTTTTTTTTGGCGATTGGAACATTTACGAACATTTTTTAATATCCATGTCTTTCCTACGAACTTCAAATAGGAAAAATTACGTATTTTTCGATCAGTTTGTGGCTTAATGGAATAATTTTTATTTCTTTTCGAAATTCTGAAAAATATTTTTTATTTGAAAATTTTTTTGATGAAGCAAAAACATAAATACAAGATCTTTTATAGGATTTTTGATTTTTTTTCACCAAAATTACTGAAAAAAGATAATATATTCTTTGAGAAAAAATTGCAACAATTTTATGAATACCATTTTTATGCTTCTTCTCACCACACGACTATTATTATAAATTTTGCGATTTAATTTTTTTTAAATACCTAACTAAATTTAGCATTGAGTAAAAATTTAAAACCAAATTTCAATGAAAATTTCGCAATTTTATAGCAAAAAAAGTAACTTTTATTACAAAAAAAAAGAAACAATATTTCTTCAAAAGTATCAAATAAAATTATCATTAAATTCATGTAGGTAGTAGGTAGGTACCTAAATTATTAATTAACAACTGATCATTGGTTTTTGGGTAGTTTCCTTATACGTAGGGGCTTCGAGGCATTCAAACAAAGAAATCCCAAGTTTAAAACTATTAATAGATTATGAATAGCTGTAAAATCAAGGATCCTCACACATGTCGAAGAAATTGTATATTTTTTCAGTATGTTCAACAAAAAAAATTACACTTTTTTTTAAAAGGAAATATGACCTAATTTTTTAAGAAGAGAAGGTATCTTCTAATATTATTTTTGCTTTAAAAAAATCTCATGTTGAAAAATAAAAAACACATGGAAATTAATATGGATAAGGTCCATATTTAGGAATTGTTCAAACTTCGTTAGCTGTTATACCTAAAATCATATTATGGTAGATTGAACAAATTTAAAAAAAAGTATAAACCTACATAATGAACGTAAAAATAGGTAAATTGTGATCACATGTGATGTGTACACATAAACACATCATATCAACTTGCATTTAAAATCAAAATATCCAATTAATTCGATGGCAAATCGTCAACGAGCGAGAGGATCAAACATTTCAAAAACATTGGCAAACTTGACCTTAAACTCGTTTATATCCTTCGGAGTATCAAAATACCACGACAAAAAATCATCGAGGCTACGAGGATAGCTCAATGAATCTTCATTTCCTACAACATATGCCTTGCACTTCAGCATATTTTGTACCACTTCATCAGGCGATATCGATTGCTTCAATTACAACACTCGATCGGCACTGCCCAGGCACCAAAGCAGCATTTTTTGCAAATCTTCTACGATAACATTTTCCCAACCGCAACCAGCGATCAAATCTTTTTTCCAGTTATCGACTAAATACTCCTTCAATGAGTCGAAATCGTGACCTCGGGATGTGAACGAATCGAGGAAGCGCATTACTTCGGAAAAACACCCAATTCGAATAGAAATAAGTAACTGGTCTTCGGGGCCAGGTGCTAATCAGAATTGATTACGAAAATCACTTGCCAGATCGTCGTACGCATCGTCGATAAATTCTTGCAATGATTCTTCGCAAGAGGCAGTGATGATGTATCCACTGAAAGTTTAGCCAAAGAGGTTCGATTGCAAGAACTGTCGCTGCAGATTTTTCCTAGTCTGTACATCGTCCTCGCAAATGAAACTCAACAAGTTGTTCAGATTTTTGAAGTCACCTCGATCGCCGATTGTTTAAAAACGTCCGGAGCTCTTGCCCATATTTCGCAGCAAGTTTCCAAATTTTCATTTTTTGGGTCATCTGGTCTTCTTAAAACCGAAGGATCATCCAAGACATAACGATGAGTTTCATCGATCAACATATCTTCAATTATACACACAAAATCTATTTCATCCATTTTGTCCTTAATGTACATCCAGATCGGTAGAATGATCTCTTTTCTTTCAGGCTCAGTCCACAAGTTATAAATCAAATTGTAACCGTTCTCTTTAACAAATTCGGTCAGCTGTTCTTCGTTCAACGTTGGTAAAAGGAACCGTCCAAAAAATTATATGCCCTCATACAAGCACATTATGGAAGCCTTACGCTGTCGACTTTCCGAACTGGCGAGATCCCAAAAATATTTCACAGAAGATTGAAACCAACTTGGAGTATCTTCAAGCATATCGGACTCGGGTAGACGATGTCGTACACTTTGCACGCGATTTCTGCCATTTCGTATTCTTCGCTGCGAGAAATCAAAACGATCGAATTAGCTTGTACTTCTGGGCAGAAGAAAATTTTCATTTCTGGAGGCTTCATGCCGATTTCATTCGAATTTAATTCTAAATGTGAATATGAAACACTCGAAGAGAACGCTAAAATCAATTTACACATTTTTTCATCATAAAAATGATCTTGAATTTGTCTTCATCAAATTCAAATTCTTATTTGGTCACAGGTCACACACATAGTTTAAACATCACTTTCACATTTTCCACTGTGTTTTTCAAAGCTTTGAAAACTTCTTTGTTTCTATTTTTCTTCTCTCCGTAGGTAAATAATAATTTCAAATTTTTTTTCAAGTATTTAAAAAAACTAATGATAAAATAAAAACAGATTCAACTTTAAAAATTGGCAAGTTTTCATTTTGTTTTTACATTTTTGAAAAATAGATGTAAAAATATCAAAAAATCAAAAATCACCTGATTTCCAAGTTCCATCATATTTTGAAAATTTCTCAAATTGAGAATTTTCACTACATTTTTAAAAAGTTCTTCAATTTTTAAAATCTGATCACATATTAAAATTCGACTTTTTGAAAAATTATGAAATTGGGTAAGATCATTAAAAAATAAATTATTGAAAAATTACTCGATTTCGAAGTTCCATACCTAAATCTTGAGTTTTTTCAAATAAATGAAAATAAATAGGTATTTATTGGTCTTCAAATTTCAAAAATCGACCTTATAAATTATCCTCAAAATTAGGCTGAATTTAAAAAAAAAAATCAACTTCAAATTAAGTACTCATGTAGAAAAACAATTGAAAAACTAAAACTTCTGAGAACTTATCACAAGTCGTTTGAAATTGGATTTTTATAAAATTAAGAGAAATTCAACAAAATTTTTAAAATGATCTAATTTCAAAATTTGGTCAAGATTCAAAAATTTCAACATTTTGAAGCCTTATCAAATTTTTAAAATTCGAGGTAATGCTTATTACTGAATTATGACAATGTAAAAATACATGAATATTTAAAAATTGATACAACGCCAGAATTTCATCTAAATTTTAAAAATTTCAAAAGTTTTAATTATTAACATTTTTAAAAATTCTTCCAGAGTTCATCAATTTAAAAAAATCACTATCAAGTAGGTACAACGTACTTTAAATATGACAAAATATAAAATCTTCAGTAAATTCTTAAAATTTTCAAAATTTTATTAAACTTTTTTTGGAATTAACTTTTTTTTTTGGTTGAGAATTTGGATAAATTTGAAAAAATTTATTGACTAAATTTCGAAGATATAGGTATATCTAGGCCAAATTTTAAAAAAAGTACATAAAAATCATGATGGAGAAAGTGTTTTAAATATCAAATAGTAATGCTTCAAAATTTTTATTCACTTTGAAAAAAATCATTTAGAAAAAATGTAAGCATTTTAAATCAGAAAATTATCTAGAAATTACTATTCAATAAATAATATTTAATACCTATTCATTGAAATTTTTCAAAGAGATTATTTTCTCATCAAAAATACAAACATTTTACATGATTATTTCAACTCAAATAAAAATTCAGAATTCATTATCTAGGTATCATTTTTATTTCTTCTTCGTATCATTTTTCAAAGAAAATGAATGGATAAATAATAAAATAAAATATGGGCATGTCTAACATTGGCTAAATTACTCAAATTTGTATTTTTTTTTTGGTCATAATTTTCTTTGGTTTTAAACATTTTTTTGGTTCCTAGAACAATTTTTCCTTCTTTTTTTGAATTTCAAAAATTGACATTTTCATTTTTTTTCTCAAAATATTTGTTTCTTTTTCGCAAGTTTTTATCTACGTAATTAGCAGTTAAATAAAAATTAAAACGTCATTATTCTGTTGAACTTGGTTAAAAAATTCATTTACTGCAATTTTTTTGTTCTTACGTGATCAAACGTCACGACATACGTTTAAAACTGAATTACAGGCAAAGAAAAATTTGCCATTTTCCCTTGGTTGTATATCGACTACTCAAGATGAAATACCTCGTAAACCACAAAAAAAGGAAAAAAAATACACATTATGGAGATTATAAAAATAGGTTTTTCCATCTTCCCTAATTATTATTATTTTTTTTGTGGGTTACAAGGTGTTCGATTTAAGACGAGCGGATCGGGAGCACAATGGAGCCCTGCCATTTCCGTACATTTACGCTATGTATATGACGTCACGATTCTCTGGACTTGTAATTTTTTTCCATAACATTCATTTGATTCATTTTTATGAAATTGGAGGGAAGGGAGGGGTCCAAACGAAATTTTTATAATAACTAAAATTATTCCTCAAGTATTACTCTACAACTTTTGTTTGAAATTTTTTTCAATTTGACCCCCTCTTCTCTTCGTATTTCGCATATTACTATTATAAATGCAAAGTAAGAGAGGAGAGAGGGGTCCAATTGAAAAAATTTTCAAACAAAAGTTATAGACTAAAATAAAAGGTATATTTTATGTTATTACAAAAATTTCGATAGGACATCTCCCTTCCCTCTTATTTCGCATAATACTACAATGTAGAATTGCAGACAATGACAATACGTAAAAATTGAGAGAAGGAAGATGTCCAATCGAAATTTTTGTGATAACATAAAATATACCTTTTATTTTAGTCTACAACTTTTGTTTGAAAATTTTTTCAATTGGACCCCTCTCTCTTCTCTTATTTTGCGTTTATAACAGTAATATGCGAAATCCGAAGGAAGGGGGGTCAAATTGAAAAAAAATCAAACAAAAGTTGCAGAGAAATACTTTAGGAATCATTTTTATTATTATGAAAATTTCGATTGGACCCCTCCCTGCCCTCCAATTTGAATAAAACAAATCAAATGAATGTGAATTGGAAAAAATATTACAAGTCCAGAGATTCGATCGTGACGTCATATTATATGTAGTCTAAACGTACGTAAATGGTAGGGCTCTGTTGTGCTCCCGATCCGCTCGTGATGTTACGCAATCGATCTGCAATATGCATGGAAGAAAGTGTTTTGATTAAAAAAATTTCAATCAAATGATTAGGTAGGTAGCTAGGTACATACATACATTACACAATACAAGTGAAGTAATATTTTCAATGAATAAATAAATAATTATATTGATGTATGTACCAGTTTAACTCATTTCAGTGATCAAAATTAGGAAAGTATGAAAGGGCTACCGTTAGACACGAGGGCAATATAGTTCGAGTCTACAGTTGTTTCACTTTCACAGCTAGATGCTGCTCGTATTATCATTTTGCAAAGAATATAGTTTCACTTATTCTAACACATAACATGATGACATTATACACGTTTTATATCTATGTAGGTACATGTAGCTACATTAGATATCAATACTCGAAAGTTTTTCAATAGCTATACATACTTTGACTTACTAAACAAGTCGTCGAAGCAGATGTTCGAAATTCGTCGAGATAAGAGACGCCTACGAAACGTTGTAGCGATCAAAACACCTTGAAAATGGAACTCTTCTATTTTAAAGATATATCCGCCACGTACACATAAGATAAGAACTGAAAAAAATACAAAATAAACTAAATAAAAAAGATGATGTAACTTTTCAAGTACTAGAATCGTGTTACTCACGAGCACGAATAATTAACGAAGCGATGGCCTAATGGCTACGTGTAATTAACACTGATGGGTATTCAAAAGTAATCGAGACTATTCTGCCGAATGATTCGAGTGACGGTAACAACGTGACAACTTCCAAGATGCAAGTCCGGCTACGAAACTATAAAAAATATAATCGCAATTTAGAGATGCATTTTGCATAGTTTATTTAATACAATATACTAAATGATTGAAACACTGGAACGAAGTAATGAACAAAGATTATACTTTAGCTACTTACAAGCTCGTATAATTTTACAGACGTAGGTACAGACTCGATACTTACTCAAGGAGAATGCTGTTTTCCTTACAAACCGAACTGAGCCGGTGTTGTTTCCGACCAAAATGTAGAGTACTCGGTGACGAATTAAATACCATTAAAATCAACTTAATAACTTTCAATTTGTAAATGAAAACGAAACATTTCGCCGGAAACATCAAAAATAAACAATATTATCACTTCACAGACTAAAAATGAACATGGTATAAGTTCACAGACTAATGAATAACGATGGTAAGTTCTCGTTTCCAATGTTGCCATGGCAAGGCAACTAAATTGAACTAAGAACCAAGGTTGTACATTATTGTAATAACAAAATACTTTTTTGTTATATTTTTTATTTTGTTATTATTTCATTATTATGCAATAAATTTTTCATCTATTTTTCGTTATCGTTCCGTTACAATATTTTGACATTTCATTTTTAGCCGAATTTTTTTAAAAATTTAGGCTATTGTGTCCGACCCTGATTTAGAAGGAGGGGGGTAGAAGAGTTCTGACCCCATTTGTTGACGTTTGGGACCAAAAGATGACGATCTGTCACATGTCACATATTTATATATATATATATATATATATATATTTATTTATTTATTTATTTATTTATTTATAATTTTACACCTACTTTTGGAACTCTGGGGCCGAGCCTAACAGGTCAAATGAGGTCAAACTTGATATGTAGGGTCCCCTCGGTGTAGGAATGATGCAAAAAATTTTTTGGGCCCTAACTCAAAATTGAGGATATGACCCCTTTTTGAGATACCATGAAATTTTTTGAAACTTGCCCCAGAGATGAGAATCCTAATTACCTGCACCATAGTCAAATTTCAGCCCCCTAAGTCATCCCACCCCATTTTAGGGCCCAAAAAGTGGATTTTGGGGTCATTTTTTCACGTTGATCAGGCTACAGACCCCCCCCCCAATAGGGCTGGGGGCCAAAATTTTCATCATGGATCAAGTTTGTGCCCCTGATGTGCCTTTTGTAGGTTTCAACTTTTGGGCCCCTTTGACCCCTGTCAAGGGTCAAAAATCAAGATTTTTCACAATTTTTCATGTTTTTTCTCACTTCCCGATACGTTGATCAGCCTGCAGCCCAAACCAAATGACCTTGGATGCTAAGATTTGATATTTAGGATAGGTAAGGGTCACTGAGGTGCCTTTTGGGGTTTTTGACCCTTGAGCCCCAAAATTGGAGGTGGCCTCTTTTTGAGGGGGGCTCTAAAGAGGCCCCAATTTGGCAAAATAATTTGAAATTTTGACCAACAATAGTGACTCTGATTGTCCCCATTGTGTCCAAATTTCAGCTTCCCAAGTCATCTCCACCCCATTTTAAGGCCCAAAAAGTGGATTTTGAGGTCATTTTTTCACGTTGATCAGGCTACAGACCCCCCAAATGGAGCTGGGGGCCCTAAATTGTTATCATAGATCGAGTTCATGCCCCTGATGTGCCTTTTGTAGGTTTTGACCTTTAAACCCCTTTTGACCTCGATACAGGGTCAAAAATCAATATTTTTCAAGTTTTAACCTGTTTTTTCTGACGCGTTGAACAGCCTACAGCCCAAACTAAAAGACTTAAACAATCGAAATTTGGGATGTAGGGTCAGTAGAGGTCACTGATGTGGCTTTTGGGGTTTCGACTTTTGAGCACCATTTGACCCCCGTACAGGGTCAAAAATCAGAAATTTTCACGTTTTAACCTCTTTTTTGGTGTGTTGGCCCTCGTCTGAAGAGCTGAAAGTGTGAAGGGGATTGAGAGCGAAGCCCTCAATCCTCTCCTGCCATGTCCCTATTGAGGGTAAAGACCCCCAATAGGGGCATGGGGGCGGAGCCCCCATCTGAAGAGTTGGAAGTGACGAGGTGGTTGGGGGCGAAGCCCCCAACGCGGGGGTATGGGGGCGGAGCCCCCATCCTAAGAGCCGAAAGTGATGAGGGGGTTGGGTCGGAGCCTCAACGGGGGTATGGGGGTGGAGCCCCCATCTGAAGATGAAATCTTCAATGCAGAGAGGAACTAAAACTGAAGACAAAAACCTGACATTTTTAAACTGAATTTGAAGTTAAAACTGATATTGAAACTGAAATACCATGGATGAAAACGTTTTCAAAGTGGTACACTAACTTGAAAAAAAAAATTCGGCTGTCGCGGAGCATTTTGACTGCTACGCGTTTTTTTTTTTTTTTCGTTTCGTTAACTTGAATCGTTAATTCGTTACTCCGTTATTTATTTATACATTATTAAATTATTAATTACATTTACCTCGATTTTGTCAATTATTCTTTAATTATTTTGTTATACTAATCGAAACCTTTTTTGCTATTTCGTTAGTGCATGTGTGGGCCTGTGTGGCCGTGTGGGTACTCAATATTCGAGAAATTTCACCTGGAAATTGAAATATAATTTGTCAGCTTATTTTTGAGTCAAAGTGTAATGTGTTAATTAGAGTGGCCCATATTTTGGGAATTTATGAAATGTTGTCGGGACCGGGCGTCAATTGGTGACATGGTATTAGAAAAATTATTTTGTCCCTAACAGGGCTCCGAGACCGGAACGGGAACCGCTTAAAACCGGAAAAATGGAGGTTTTCGGTTCCAGAACCGAAACGCGGTTTCGGTTCCTATTCGGTTCGGTTCTTGAACCAAAACGCGTTTCGGTTCGTAACCGGAACCAAAATAATACCGAACCGAAAAGGGATTTGGTTTCGGTTCCTGTAGAAAAAAAATTCAAATTTTTGATGATTTTTTACTGTTTAAGGAGCCCTGCTCTTAAGAGACTCCCTAAAGGAGCCCTGCTCTTAAGGGACTCCCTAAAGAGCAGGGCTCCAAGACCGAAATAAAATTATATTGGTTCCGGTTTCGATTCCAAACCGGAACCAATAAGAACCAAAACACAATTTTGCTATCGGTTTCGGTTCTTTCAGTATGGTTTTGAAACCGAAACGTTTGTATTGGTTTCGGTTTCGGTTTCAACAGTATTTTCAAACAAATAAAAAACCTTGACTTGACTTTGCTGAATTCAGAACCAGATTCTAAGCTGAGAAAAGTCAAGATTTTTTCAAATTGTTTAGAAAAAATTAAAAAATCTGTTGAAACCGAAACCGAAACCGGAACCAAAACCGGGCTGAAACCGGAACCGGTACAAATATTATTTCGGTTTCAGAGCCCTGCCTATCGGAAGTAATGAAATAACTAACGAAATGGCAAGTGACAACAATGAGTTGAGTAACGAAATTTTTATGATCTTTACTCGTTACTCTATACCTTTAACAGAGAATAAAGCTTTCATCCTTTCAAACTTCAAAGTTTCAATCTAATTTCAAAATAAACAAAAATGAAATGAAACTTGTCAAAAATAATGTTGAAACTTGTAAAAAACGGGGAAAAACAGTCAAAAATCATCAATAATTTGAATTTTTTTCTACAGGAACCGAAACCAAATCCCTTTTCGGTTCGGTATTATTTTGGTTCCGCTTTCGAACCGAAACGCGTTTTGGTTCAAGAACCGAGCTGAATAGGAACCGAAACCGCCGAAACGCGGTTTCGGTTCGGTTCTAGAACCGAAAACCTCCATTTTTCCGGTTTTAAGCGGTTCCGGTTCCGGTTCCCGTCTCGGAGCCCTGCTAAAGAGTTTTAAGGCAGCGCTTAGGCCCCCCAAATTTAAAAAAATTGAAAAAATTGAAAAAATATTAAATGTTTTAAAAAATTTTGAATTTAGCAAAACGGTCATAGGGGTGGTATTTTTATAAGACAAGACAATTTTCGATGATTTCTCATCTTTACCCTCGTTTTCATTAGACCGGGGAAAACGTCATTTTTTACGTTAAAAAAAAAATTGAAAAAATCACTAAAAGTTGAAAAACAAG
This sequence comes from Balanococcus diminutus, assembly GCA_959613365.1. Classification (NCBI taxonomy): domain Eukaryota; kingdom Metazoa; phylum Arthropoda; class Insecta; order Hemiptera; family Pseudococcidae; genus Balanococcus; species Balanococcus diminutus. Next base: position 56,896,747 of record OY390716.1, on the reverse strand, counting down.
TTTTTTTTGAATAAAATGACTTCAACATACATAATAATTAATGTTATCACCCATAAAGTGCATTTATGGCGATTTTTCACAACTGCCGTATCAATGAGGACTTGTCAAAAACTATCAAAAATTGAAAAAAATCGAGGTCCCTAAAAATTTTTAAAATGTTCTATTTTTTTAATTTTTTCGAATTTGAGGGACCCTGAGCGCCGGCTTAAAATTCATTTAGGGCAAAAATAAAAAATAGGGAATTATTTTCTACCTAATATATGTCCGGGGGGAGGGGGCAATTTTTTCAATTTTTCTGGAGTGGAGGTATTTTTTTACGAAAACAATTCTCAATTTTTTTTTGAAATGAGAAATCTTAACTTTTTGCTCGTTTTTTTGGATTACGCGGGTATAGAGCAATTTTCTGTTTTCCGTTTTTTTATTTTTTCGAACAAAGATTTTTTTTAAATAATTAGGCTTACTTAGGTAAGTAGGTACTGCAGAGAAAATTTCTCATTTTTTTGATTTTTTTTTTTTTTTGATGAAAAAAGTTTTCAAGTAGGTACCTACTAGACCTATTAATTTTTTTTTAGAATTCCCAAGTAAAGCAATTTTCCATAACAAATTTTATTTATTTATTTTTGGACAAAAAGTCCTTCAATAAGGGTCTTTCAATTCTATTGGAAATAAAAAATAGGTAAAAAATAGGTAATTTCTCACGAATGGAAATTTTTATTTTATTTTTGTGAAATAAAAATACATAAAAATTTCTCAAAGTTTCTTGAATAAAATTTTTTTTTCGTTTTTTTGGTGAAAAAATTCTTGATTTTTAGAAAATGAGAAATCTTTAATTTTTTTGGATTAAAGAATGTTTTTAATTTTTTTATTATTCCTATTTTTTTGAAAAGAGAATTTTCATGTTATTTTATATTTTTTATTTTTTTGTTGAGTACCTACCTTGAGCACGCAATTTTTTAATTTTTTGGTCAATTGAAAAAAATCTTTTTTCAGGGATAAAACAGTTTTACATTTTTTTTAAATTTTTTTTTTAAATTTTTGTAGAATGAAATTTCTTATTTTTTGGGACGAAAAGTTATTTTTCATTTCTTTAAAAATTATTCTCAAGTTTTTTTATTCGATGTAGGTAATGATATTTTTCATAAGAATATCACTTTCATCGAAAAAATTTTTCAATCAAAAAGAGGATTTTGAAATGTATTTTAAAAAAAAATGTTTTTATATTTATTTGAGAGATTTCGAAAAGAATTGTAAGAATGCAAAATATGAAGATATTTTTTAGGATAACTTTTTTAGCTACAATTAAAAAAAAAAAAAATTCATTTCGCAAAATTTTAAAAGATATTTTTTAAGAAAGGATTACTTCAAAAGAAACTTTTCAAGATTTACTCCGATCATGAGTCACGTTGTAATGTAATTTGTTTAGGAGAAAAATTGTATATTTTAAATTTTTAAAAGGTTCGCTTATTCTAAAAAAAATTCTCGGTCGCAACGTCCTCAACATTTTTTTGGTTTTTTGTATTCATACTTGTACTATTTCAACGATATGAAATTATAGCAAAACATGAGTATAAGGTATTCGTTGAGGAGGGTGGGGGAGTGAAATAAGCGCTGTTTAGTGGATAAATTTCGATAGGAAGGGTTAAAAAATAAATACTTAATTGAATTTTTTTTTAAACTCCTGACACTTCGTACGGTTTTTCTCCAGCAAGGAAAAAAATTTTGAGGCCTTTTTGGAGAAGATGTGGGGTTCCTTTAAAAGTTCTGCAATAATATTTTTCAAACCTGTGGACGTCGATGATTTTGGTGTATCTACCATTAAGAGTGTGCTCTGGAGGGCAAAATCAGTAAAAAATTTAGTTACGTGATTTCTCAGCGAATATTCAACGAAATTCCATGAAATTTTGATATTATGCTTCTTTATAACATTATCCAGGTGGGATATTTTCAATATTTTGGAAAAGTATCTATTTATGGAAAAAATTGCGTTTAGCGATCAATTTTGGGAACTTCATCATGACCTTGACTTGTCCAAAAAAAAAACTTTTGGATTCAACTTTTTTCCATAAATAGACACATTTTTCCAAAATATTGAAAATATCCCACTTGGATATTCTTATACAGAAGCATAATATCAAAATTTCATGACATTTCGTTGAGTATTCGCTGAGAAATCACGTAACTAAATTTTTTACTGATAATGCCCTCCAGAGCACACACTTAATTATGATGTCCTATACCTACGTGTGACATTAAAGCACGAGTAATTCCAAGATCGACACGAATGGACAAAAATTCTACCTTTTTTTTTAAAAGCCATTCAACGACCCTGTCTAGCCTCCGGCTGATGATGATTGATCTCCAAAGTTGTACACAATCGTCAACGTGAGTATTATAAATAGAGAAAATATTCCTTCGTTCGAATTAAGTATTCTCGAGATGATGATGTTGTTTGCGAATGAAAATTTCTTCTCGATGAATTTATAACAACTCGTTCGTAATTTTCAATATTTTTTTGCAGTGTGCTTTTCATTTGTCTGACAATTAAAAAGTGAAATTGTTCGGATTTTCGAGCAGTCTGCGCGTTACGATGGTTCACATCGGGTACATTGGTCTACTTCTTCCTCTACTTTTCGACGTTTTGTATGCAGAAGAACCCTGCTACGTGTACGTAAGCAAAGGCAACTATTTCGAAGGGAGCTGCGCGATCAATATTGATAAAAGACCTGGTTTTAATCATGTGTACGGTGCACTACCCGACTACAATGAAAAATTGGAGCCGAAAAAACCAAACGAAACAGGGATAAAGGTCTCGCGTCATCACATAATTCCATTCAACGTGTTGAGAGGTTTCCATAACAAGATGGTGGAATCTGGACAAGCAGAAAAATTTAAAAAATATTTCGCAGCTTTCAATACGCTATATCGGAAATTTTACGAAAAAAAGAGCAAGAAAGACTACAAAGAAAAGATTGAAAATTTGGAGAGATTTGTTAATGGCTTGTCTAAAAATGAAATGAAATATAAGTCAAAGGGAGGCTCAGCAGAAGGCTTCGATAGTTACGAAGAGTTTTATGTGTGGTTACCGGGTAATTTATTCGTTGGTCCTAACAATCGTACAGATGATCCTGACGAGGGATTTGAAAAAGGAGCCAAGACCATAGTTGGCAAAGAAATGTTTTCTCATTTTAAATATGCGAATGATGAAATGCAAAAATATGCGGAAAAAGGAACTGCTGATTATAATAAATTGACCAATACCTTGATAAAGATACTCAACAGCAGACTAGAACCTTATCCGCTGGACAAGAATCAATGGACTATCGATAAAGGTCATAAATATTCCATTAAACCGAGCGCCAGTTTACTTACGTGTGCGGAGTCGGAGAACAGCGAATATGAAGAGTTGCAGACCACCACTTTCACAACAGCCATAGATGAGTAGATTTTGCCAAAATCTAAAAGTATTTTATTTTCATTTTTTATTGTATGTAATTAGGTAGTAGGTACTAGGTACTAGGTACTAGGTACCTGTGCATTTTTTTTTCTATGGTTCGGGAAAATTTTATATAATAGGGTTCGGGAAGGTTTTATTTTTTAAAACAGAAAAAAAAAAACAATTTATCACGTTTTGTTCAAATTATAAATTTTTAAACCATTGTTCTATTTCATTGATATTCAATTTCATTCAACTGAAGTTCTACACTTTAAGTATATTTTATTCAACAATGTGAAAAATTTGAAAAATAATAAAAATTATCATTCAAGTACTCGTTTCATCCAACTTGAAATCTTGTAGGTACTCCGAATAATCAATCAAAATCACTTCCAACGATTTGATTTTTTAAAAACTGGTTTAATTAAGCAACAGGTAGGTACCTTAAATGGGGGCTACTTTGAACACTTTGGGGTATATTTTCCTCTGTTGCTGTGGCTACACTGATCATAGAAAAACGGTTTTCACGCCATTGTTTTGGGTCTAGCTTCTCGTATCAACTTCATTAAAAAAAAAAATTTCCAACTCTCCTCAGAATGTATATCTATAGCTCAACTTAAAGGGAGTGTTCAAAGTAGGCCTGGTTTTGGGTCTACTTTGAACATTGCTCTTTTTCCTAGGTTAGAAATTTGACATCTTTATAAATCGATTAAAGGGTGCTCAAGGACCCTAAATATCAAATTTCATCGAAATAGCTATATTTTTACCCATTTTGGGGCTACTTTTTCAATAAAATATGAAATTTAGGCTTTTTGAGGACTTATGTTAATATGCTTGCAATAAGTTTGAGAATTTTTTTTTTTGTACTTTCGTACCAGTGTAGAACTGAAAACAAAATATTACATAAAAACAACTTGTACGATTCAAATTACTGAACTTATGGTTTTTTGTTTAACGTGTTCAAAGTAGCCCCATAACAAATTTCACTTTTTATAGGATGATAAACGCATTCTAAAAAATCGAAACCTATGAAATTAGAAGCTGGAGAGATACCCATGTGTATTGAAAAAATCATTTTCCTTGAAAAATTGAAATTGAATTTTATAGAATAAAGTTCGCGCAGCTGTTAATTTTAACGAAATTTCCACGACAAATTCAAATAATTCACATTTCCACCAACAGCAGATAGAAATCGCAGATTACTGAATAGAAGTGTTCATTCAGGTTTCTAGAAGTCGGGTGTTAACAAAAAGCAGGGTAACAGTTCATAGATTCACCCTCAAAGGGCGTGAAAGCGTTAAAAAACGAGTGTTCAAATTAGCCCCTGTTGTTCAAAGTAGCCCCCATTTACGGTATGTACATATCTAGCGATTAATCAGAGAGCCCTTTTACACGTCTGCCTCAACTTAACTCACAAGGGAACCTCGCCAACTTGTCACCTCCGATTGAGCTGAAATTTGGCTCACTAAAAGTGCATGCCACCCAGACCTCATAACCAAATTTTTAGCAGCAGAAGTTGATTTTTCGATTTTTGGCGAATTTTTGAAAATGGCTAAATCCTCTTCTAAAAAACCATTTCTTGAAAAAAAATCGTAAATTTCAAGATAGAATCCTGAAAATCGGTTGTACACCAAAGTCGACCTCCTGAGTCGATTGGCACCATTTTCGAAGCGATCTGTAGCTTCCAGAAAAAGTTGACTTTTCTCCACCGCACTGGAAGCATAGCTGTTTTTATTTCATCATACCTACTTCCTCGAACAACTAGACTGTGTTACTGATTTTACGTTTAGGTAGGTACCTACCTATCACATTACCATCGTATGTCACTTTTTATGCTACGACACTGAAACATGTGATAAAATTGAATATTCGGTAAAAGGGACAAGGTCTGGAGTGATTTCCTAGATTTTTTTTTTTTTTAATGCAAAATTTTCAAGTTGTCAAGAAAAAACACGTGCGAACCCGTCACCTAGGATTTTGGATTCAACTACGTCAATCGATAAATGACATACTAACGCTAGGATTAAATTTTCAGCTGCCGAAGTTAATTACAGCGCCGTCTGGAGCTATTCCAAAGCGCTGGAGAAAAATAAACTTTTTCTGGAGACTCCAGATCGCTTCGAAAATGGTACCAATCGACTCGGAGGGTCGACATTAGTGTGCAACCCGATTTTCAGGATTCTATCTTGAAATTTATACCTACAATTTTTTTTTTCAAAAAATGATTTTTGGAGGCGGTTTTATCCATTTTCAAAAATTCACCAAAAATCGAAAAATCAACTTCGGCAGCTAAAAATTTAGTTGTGAGGTCTGGATGGCATGCTCTTTCAGTGAGCCAAATTTCAGCTCAATCGGAAGTGACGAATTGGCGAGGTTCCCTTGTCAGTTTTAATGGTACTATTATGATTATTGACGACGATGGGATCTTCGCAGTACTGATTTTTTGGCACCATCGAGAATTTGCCAAGTCCAATACTTCGTAGGTACGTAAATTCAAAATTGGAGGTCAGGGAGGGGTCCAATCAAAATTTTTATAATAACCAAAATTATTCCTGGGACTTCAAGCTACAACACTTTTGTTTGAAATTTTTTTCAATTGGACCCCACCCTCTCAAAGTATTTTGCATAACACTCCGAATACCAATTAAAAAATGAAACAATGTGGGAGGAAGGGACTAGTTCGAAAAAATTTTCAGATAAAAGTTGTAGCTTGAAGTCCTATAAATACATTTTGCTTATTGCAAAAATTTCGATTGGATCTCTCTCTATCTCTCCCCCCTCCGGTTTCACATAACATCAGGACCTTTTCAAAGTAAGAAAGAAGGTGTCTAATTGAAAAAGTTTTCAGACGAAAGTTGTACATTGAGGTTCTAAAAGTAATTTCAGTTATTATAAAATTATCAGTCAGACCCTCCCCTCCCCTCAAATTTAACATATTATGACAAAATTACTTATATTATTGAAAGCTGCAGGTGGAGTTAGGGGGTCCAATTGAAAAATATTTCAAACAAAAGTTGTAGTTTGAAGTCTTAAAAATAATTTTGATCATCACAAAAATTGTGATTGGACCCTTCCCTGCACTTCAATTTTAAATTTTTTGTACATAGTATTGGACTTAGCAAATTTTCAATGTACCTACTGCGAGGATCCAATCGTGATTATTGTAGCATCAAATTGAGATTATATTCATTTGTGCTAAGTACGAGAACTAATTTGTGCGATAATATCTATATCTTTACACAAAAATATCAAGATATAAAAATCAATTTGCTGATAAACAACAGTGAAGTACATAAACAACCAATTATCAAAAATTTTCGAACAAGTTTTTCAAAATTTGATTGAAAATAATGTCTTACAAAATTTAAATTTGAAATAAAAAATGTTGAAGTTGAAGCAAATGTTTTAAAAAAGTTGATCAGCATAATATAGAAAAAATATTAGGCTCAGTTCAAGGTGAAAATTCAATTCAGTAAAAATTCAAAATTTAGTCATTTTCAAGTTATGATTGGGTAATTTCGAAGTTTTGGTAATTTTTTAAAACTAATTCGATTCATTAAACTCATCGATAAGTTTTCTAAAAAATTTTGAAGTTGAATTTTTTCGATTTGATAGGTACATTTTCAAAATTCAGTGAATATTTTAAAATTTGGTGAAAATTCAACTGACACATATTACTGAAAACTCAAAAGCATCTAGACAGTTTTTTAATTTCATGGAATTTTCAAATTTTCCAAATCATTTTGAACCTAACTATGGTTTAAAATTATGTAGATTTCATAATTTGGTGACGATTTTTAATGAAAATTCAAAAGTTGGAAAATGTTAACGTTGAAATCAATTTTCGAATATTGGTGACAATTTGAAATTTTAAAATATGGATTATATTTTCTGTTTACATAGGTTTAAAATTCAGCTTTAGCAAAACGTTAAAAAGGTCAATTTTCCGGTTTCGATAAATTTTTACTGTTTTGAAAAATTTGGTTTGAATATAATTTTCAAAGTTTTGCGAAAGTTTGGAAGATTTTTAAAAACTGAAATATTTATAATTTTTTGAAATTAGTTCAATTTAAACCTTGGACCAAACTTTCTAAAAAAAAAAAAATTGAATCTGAATTTTTCGGACTCGTCAGGGAATTTTAATTTTGATTAATTTTTGAAATTTAATCAAGTTCAGAATCTGAAATAAAAAGTACTTTTAATCTGATAAATTTTCACATGTTCGAAAATTAGGTAGGTAGATTAAAAAAAAAATTAATTAGCAATTCTCCAATTTGTACACAAGATACGATTAGCTTCAAATGAACAGCCACATCTACGTATACCAATGAGAAAGAGGGTAGTTTTTTTCCACCCATTTGTGATCTTTAGCCACCCAACGACCCGGTCTAGCCTCCAGCTTGGATAATTGACCACGAAATTCGTAAACAATTTTTAGCATTTGCTATAAATATAAAAAAAATAAGTTCCTCTTAGCTTAGTGCTCTCGAGATTATCAAATTGTGCACAAGATGAAACTTCTTTATCGGTGAATTTTCAATAAATTGTTCGTGGTTTTCGAATAATTTATTTTTTCATTATTATTTTTTTTTTGTATCGAGCTTCATTAATTAAAAAGTAAATTTTTTCGGTTTTTTAAGTGATCTATCCTTTACTATGGCCTCCATCGCGTATATAAGTATACTTCTTCCGCTACTTTTCGGCGTTTTACAGGTGCTATCTGACTGCTATGTCGACAAAGGTGACCATTTCGAAGGAAGCTGCGCAATCAAAATTAAAAACAGACCGGGTGCTAATCTATACGACTCATTACCCGAGTACAATGAGCAGTTGGAGAAGAAAAAACCAAACGAAAAAGCGATACCAGTCACTCGACATCACATAATTTCGTACGAATGGTTGCGAGATTTTTACAACAGATTAGTCGAATCCAAACAGGTAGATAAACTTTCCAAATTTTTCACGTCTTTCAAGAGCCAATATAACAAATACTTCGAAGCCAGGTCGAAAAAGAAGTGCAAGTCAAGTAATGCAACCGCAGAAAAGATATGTTTTGAACAGTACCAAGTGCAAATCGTGAATCTGGAGAAATTCGTCACTGGCTTGTACAAGAAGAAAATGACATTCAAGGAAAATGGAGAACAACCGGCAGGTTTTCAAGATTTTGAGGAGTTCTACGTGTGGTTACCTGGCAATTTATTCGTTGGTCCTAACAAACGTAACGATGATCCTAAGGATTACCCAAAAAATGATCCTAACGAGGGGTTTGAAAATAAAACGGCCAAGATCGTTGGTAAAAATACGTTTTCCAAGTTCGAAAAGGTGTATAATAGGATGAAGGAGTATGTAAAAAATGGAAATACCGATTTCAAAGAATTGGAGAATAATTGGATAGCGGTAACTACTGCCAGGCAGCAACCATATGAATTGAAAAAGAATGATTGGATTTTTGATAAAGGTGACAAGACATATTCGATTAGATCGAGCAAATATTTAGCAGCAAGCAACGGGTGCGAGGGAAATGAAAGCGAAGAGCTTCAGACCACTACTTTCGTACCTGCCGCAGAAGAGGAGATACCTAACTAAGATAGTCTCTACTCTCTAGATAGGTGCGTAGAAAAACTCTGAAATTTATTTTTAATTCATGTTCAGTTCAAATTTTTTGTGTAGTTAATCCGTTGAGATGATTTTCATATAATAATAATAATAATAATAATAATAATAATAATAATAATAATAATAATTGGTTTCTAGGTTTATTTTTAACCCCTCCTACCAAAAATGCATTGTATCACGTTCTAATTTTAATTTTCCAAGCCATTTTTCTATTCGATTTCACCCTTCTTTATTTTAGTTAATAGGTATATTAGTTTATGTATTTTAGATAGATAGATTATTTTATTTTATTTAATGACGCCCGGCTTCTAGGCCATTAACGTCAGCTAACAAGTTTACAAGTTATGGGACATCGCAGAAAAAAATTTTTTAACATAAAAATAAGTACTTAGGTACTAATAATATTTTTGTTAGAACGTAAATCAATAAAACTTACAAATTTTTCATTCAATTCAAAACTGCTTTATATCTTCGAAATCACTTCCAACGATTTTAATTTTTATTTAAAATGATCACAAATAAAAACAGGTACCTAAGTGATTAATTAGATAGGTTGTTTAAAAGTGGTGATCACATTTAGTCGCAGTTCAGCTATAATGGTAATAGGGCTATAATTATACTCGGATACATCAATTCTACCTCCACATAATTTCTTCAACCTCGAGGTAACAATGTAAAATAATATTTGCACCCGGTAAGTTTAGTATCTAAATGCAACTTGACAAAACAATAATTACTTATGGAGGTAATGACACCACCATTCCAGTGATTCTGCGTGAATTTTAATTACATTGCTAGGAAAATGACTAGAAAAACAGTTAGACCAGGCATCATCTTCTCAAGATAAAAGAATACTTAAAAGGGAACCTCGCCAACTCGGCTCACTGCAAGAGCATGCCACCTAAACCTCACAACCAAATTTTTAGTTGCGGAAACTAATTTTTTGATTTTTGGCGAATTTTTAAAAATGGCTAAAATCACCTTCAAAAAAACATTATTTTTTTGAAAAAAAAAAAAATTGTAAATTTCTAGATAGAATCCTGAAAATTGGTTTGTACACTAAATTCGACCTCCCGAGTCGATTGGCACAATTTTCGAAGCGATCTGGAACCTCCAGAAAAAGTTGACTTTACTCCAGTGCTCTGGAATGTCTCCAGACGGCGCTGTAATCAACTTCGTCAGCTGAAAATTTATTACTAGCGTTAGTATGATGCCATCTATCGGTTGACGTATGTACAGAGGGTGGCCAAAATAAATAGAAACACTAGCCTATTTTTGTGAAATTTTGCCTATCGTTTTTTACATATTTTTCAACTACTACTCTCCTATGGTAGGTATGGTCAAAAACATTTTACTGCTGATTACCGAGGGGTCAAGTAACAGGGCTCTGCCGACGCGGTGGACCGGTGGTGCGAGGAGAAGGGGGAATAATCCTGCTGAAGTTGACATAGGGAAAACAAGTTTTATCAAACACTTTATTCGTTCCTAATTTGAAAAATAATGGTTGTAATGATCTGAAATTTTGGTGAGACGTGTACAAATAATGTATTTCTACATCGATATGGTTATTTCGAACATTTCATCTAAGGATTTTTTTCTTATTACATATTTTCTAGTAACGAAAAACTGGCAAATTGAGATTTCAAATGATTTCACCGCTCAAGTAATTTTTGACTACAAATAAAACAAAAACTAAGCCTTCTAGAAAAAACTTGTTGGTCACTACTGAAATAAAATTTTACGTTCTACAATTTTGGTTCTTATAATTTTTTTCATAGAACGCTTAGTTTTTTCAGAAAATCCATATTTATGAAAAAAAAAAACAGAATAAATGAAATCTGTAATTCGTTTTTGTTTTTCAAAAAATGTTTTTTTGGAGGCGGTTTTAGCCATTTCAAAAATTCGCCAAAAATCGAAAAATCCACTTCGACAGCTAAAAATTTGGTTGTGAGGTCTGGGTGGCATTCTCTTTCAGTGAGCCAAATTTAAGGTCAATCAGAGGTGACGAGTTGGCGAGGTTCTCTTGTCAAGGTAGGTATACAAACGAAACATTTCAAATTGATACAAATTTTGATCGAAATCATATTTCATTTTTTTTATTCATCCAAAAAACTGTGTTTTTAACAAAATTTCAAAAAATGGTTTAAAAACAATTGAAAAACTCGGCGCTTTGCACCTCGCCAGGGGGAGCTTCGCCTCCTGGATCCCCCTGGTTGGCTCTATTTTCACACTACGTTTGAAAGTATGAAACATAGTATATGCTTTTACTCTGTGACAAAATGTCTAAAAGTCACGAATGCGAATATTAATTTCCATGGAAATTAAAAAATCTAAAAAGTATAATTAATAAATTTTTTTTCAAGTTTCTGAATGCCTGACAAAAAGCCTAAAAGTCATAGAATTTCTAAAAAAAATTTCAAGTTTCAAAATGTCTGACAAAATGTCCAAAAGTCATAAATTCATTAAAAATTTCTTTAAAACAGAATGTCTGACAAAATGTATGAAAGTTATCTTTCTAAAAAAATTTCCAAGTTTCAGAATGTCTGACAAAATGTCTAAAAATTGTCTAAAAGTCATAAAATTTCAAAAAAAATTACAAGTTTCAAAATGTCTGACATAATGTCTAAAAAATCGAATTTATTAAAAATTTTCTAAGTTTTTTTATGACATCCAAACCTAACCTAATGTAACCTTTTTTTCCCCTTTTTTTTCAGTAACAAACCTAATGTAACCTAACCTAACCCAATTTGGTCTCGGATTTTGGTCTCGGATTTTTGAGTCGGATTTTCCTGTCGGATTTTCCTTGTCGTTTTTTTCCATTTTGATCATCGTAAAAGCATATACTATGCTAAAATAAAAATTGAATCAACTTTTGAGTAAAATTTTGATAATTTTTTGCGTAATATTTCTAAAAATTTTTTTAGGAAAAATGAAAAAAATCATTCTTTATAGATAAAGTTTTAAAAAATTGAAAAAACTAACGTTTTTAATAAATTCAATTTTTTATATGGAATTTAAAAAAATTTAAACAAAATTGGTGTGAAAAAAAACCGATTACCTATTGATAGAAATTAATTTTTAAAATTTAGTAGGTTATTCTTAGTAAGTACACCTGTCAAACAAAATTAGAAAATAAAAAAAATAAAAATATTACCTAAAACAAATTCGATTTTTTTTTTGTAAAAATTCGAAAGAAAAAAATTTTGGACACCATTTTAAAAATTATAAGAACTGGATTTTGCACATACTTATTTACCTAGGTATTAAAAAAATAACAAAAAAAAAAAATAACTAATTTATCAAAAAAAAAAAAAAATGAATTAGTTACTTACATTTTCAACATGAATTTTGAAAAATTAGTTTTTGACCATTTTTTTCAAGTTGTTACAAACACATCAAATTAATTAGATATTGAGTGATATTTTGAAAGCAATCTTGAGAAATATTTTGTAGGTTTTTTTGGTTTGAAATTATTATTTCGAGGAATCATCTTCTAAAAAGAATTATTACTTTTTAAAAATGGTTTTGAACAATTACACTGAAAAATAGATTTTAAAATCTTAAATTTTCATGTAATCCAAAATGCAATTTCTTTTCCTTATTTCACTGGCCTAATGGAAATTTCTAACTCAATAACTTTGATTAAAAATTCGGTAAATTTCAAAATTTGGTGAAAATTTTTGATAAATGTTCAAAAGTTTGAAAATGTTGAAATTAATTAAATCAATTTTTATCATTTTTAAAAATTTTTAAAATTTGGTGATAGTTTGCAAATTTGCACTTTTTAAACATTACTTATTCAATAATTTTTTTCATTTAGACTGGCTTAAAATTCAGCTTTTACAAAAATATGTTTAAAAAGTCAATTTTTCGAGTTAATTAATTTGTACCTACTGTTTTTGTTTCAAATGTAATTTTCAATATTTCGCAAAAATTTGGATATGTTGGCTCGAAATGTTTATAAATTTCTAAAATCAGTTCGATTTAAAAATTCAGCCAAATTTTCCTCAAAAAAAAGAGAGAGAAAAAAAAAAAAAAAAGAAGCCGAATTTTTTGGATTTAATAAATTTTTAAGTGGCGGGTACTCGAATCACTATTTTCAAAATTATCTGGGAATTTTCAAAATTTAGATAAATTTTTGAAATTCAATCAAGTTAAGAATTTAATAACGTAATTTTTTCCATTTGATGAATTTTTAGATACATATTTAAAAATTTGGTACCTAGGTATATTTAAAAAATTTAATTATCGATTCTCCAATTGCTACACAAGATACGATTAGCTTCAAAGGAACAGTCACCTTTACGTATAATAGCGATGAGAAAGAGGGTAGGTACAGGTAAGTAGGTAGTTATTTTCCACCCATTTGTGATTTTTAGCCACCCAATGACCTGGTCTAGCCTCCAGCTTTGATACTTGATCTTCAAATTCGTAAATAATTTTTAGCATTTGCTATAAATACAGTAAAAAAAAAAGTTTCCCTTAGCTTAGTGCACTTCAGAATGTATAGTTGTGCACGAAATGAAACTTCTATATTGGTGAATTTTTAATAAATTGTTCGTAGTTTACGAATAATTTTATTTTCTATTTTAATAGGTATTATTGTTTTTTCTATCGTGCTTCGCAAATTATTAAAAAGTAATTTTTTTTCTTTTTTCGAGTGATCTATCCGTTGCTATGGCCTACATCGCGTATGTAAGTATACTTGCTGCTCTACTTTTCGGCGTTTTACTCGCGCGGCCCGACTGCTTCGAGGACAAAGGTGACTTCTTGGAAGGAAAGTGCGCAATCGAAATTGATGGAAGACCTGATATTTATATGTACGACTCATTACCCGAATACAATAAAAATTTGGAGCCGAAAAAAGGAGGCGAAAAAGCGATAAAGCTTACTCGACATCACATAATTCCGTTCGAAATTTTGCGACCTTTTTTCAACAATTTAGTCAAATACGGAAAGGCAGATCAACTTACAAACTTTTTCACAAAATTTAAGAGCCAGTTTTCCAGTTATTTCGACGAAAGGAGCAAACAGAAGTGTGCGTCGAAGCCTTCAAGTGCGCGAGAGAAATGTTTAGCAGGATTCCAAACGCAAATCGCAAATCTGAAGAAATTCGTCACTGGCTTGTACAGGAAGAAAATGACATTCGAGGAAGATCAAGGCGTACCGGAGGGCTTTGATGATTTCCAAGAGTTCTACGTATGGATGCCTGGCAATTTATTGATTGGACCCAGTGCGCGTCTCGATGATCCTAGCACGGATAAGAATGGTGCTTTTAGGAAGGGGTTTGAAAGAAAGGCTGGCGTAATTGTTGGTGATAAAATTCCTTTTACCAAGTTCGAAAATGCGTATGATGCGATGGAGAAGTTCATAAGAACAAATGTTACCAATTTTAATGAATTGCAGGAGAATTTGATATCGATAATTGATAACACATTGCAACCATATCCGTTAAAGAAGGATAATTGGATTTTTGATGAAAGTGCCAATAAATATTCGATCAGATCAGGCAACTATTTAGCAGCAAGCTACGGGCACGAGGGAATAAGTGAAATTGACGAGCTTCAGACCACTACTTCCGCACCGGTCGTAGAAAAGGAGATACCTAACTAGGTAATCTCCACATAGGTGCGTAGAAAAGCACTAAAATTTATTAATTTTTTGTGTGGTTGACCCGTTGAGGCGATTTTCATATCATATAAGAAATGGTTTCAGGATTACGTTTAATCTCATTGCATCAATTCATAATTTTAATTTTCTAAGCCATTGTTCTTTTCGATTTTACCTTTCTCTATTTTATTCAGGGTTTATTAATTTATACCTATATTTTTGTTAGAATGTGAATCAATATACCCGAGCAGCACACTCGACAAATTATCGAAATAAAAAATCGACAGAATATCGAATTCGATAAAGTATCGCGTTAGTTCCGCCTAAATCGTGAAATTATCTTTCGATATATAGATAGATTTTCGACGAATTATAGTTAGCAAAAATTTCGAGATTATAGTAAGATATTTTATCGATAATATATCTATAATATCGAGAGATAATTTCACGATTTAGGCGGAACTTTATCGAATTCGATATTCTGTCGATTTTTTATCGATTTTTTTATTCCGATTTTTCGTCTTTTACTAGCTTTTTTCTATAATTAAAACTCATTAATTAGCATAATTAATACATTAAACTATGCCTAAACACATTATTCATGTTACGGTAAGAGGATCATTTCAGAAAAAGTCAAAAAAAATTATAAAAAATCTGCCACCCGTGGGGCTTGAACCTTCTACCTCCTGCATGGTAATCCTCTTCCTTAACCACTATGCCATACCTTATCGTTGAGGAATTAGCAATAAAACGCTTATAATAGGCAGTTTAGTACTTCCAGACGTGTTGGACTTAGAAAAATTTTCACCAATTTGGAAATAATTTCAAATATCGTCACAAAATCGTTGAAAAATCGTTCGACAAATTTCAGATTATTTGTCGATAATGTAGTTTCAAATATCGCCACAAAATCGTTGAAAAATCGAATTCGAGGAATTTCATATCACGTGTCGATAATATAGTTTCAAATATCGTCATAAAATCGTTGAAAAATCGAATTCGAGAAATTTCAGATTACGTGTCGATAATAAAGTTTTATATATCTTCACAAAATCGTTAAAAAATCGAATTCGAGAAATTTCAGATTATTTGTCGATAATATAGTTTCAAATATCGTCACAAAATCGTTAAAAAATCGAAATCGAGAAATTTCATATTACGTGTCGATAATATAGTTTCAAATATCTTTACAAAATCGGTAAAAAATCGGATTCGATAAATTTAATATAATTTGTCGATAATATAGTTTCAAATGTCGTCAAAAAATCGGTAAAATATCGAAGCCGAGAAATTTCATATAATCTGTCGATAATATAGTTTTAAATATCTTTACAAAATCGTTAAAAAATCGAATTCGATAAATTTAATATTCTTTGTCGATAATGTAGTTTCAAATAACTGCACAAAATCGGTGGAAAATCGGAATCGATAAATTTAATATTCTTTGTCGATAGTATCGTTGACGAATATCGTCATAAAATCTTAATAATATCGAATTCGATAGTTTTTAGATTTTTTGCCTATGAAGTTGTACCGATAAATCTTTATAATATCGTGAGAACATCTATAGATTTTCAAACGATTTTTTATCGATACGTTACATCTTCCGATATTATCGATCGAGTGTGCCGCTCGGGTAACGTACGAATTTTTCATTCAATTCAAAACTGCTTCATATCTTCGAAATCACTCTCAACGATTTTAATTTTTTATTTAAAATGGTTACAAAAAAAAACCAGATAGGTATCTAAGTGATTAATTAGGTAGGTTGTTTGCAAGTGGCGATCACTCCTACTCGCAGTTCAGCTCTAATGGTAATAGGGCTAATTATACTCGAGCACGTCAATTCCATCTCCACATAATTTCTTCAGCCTCGAGGTAACAATGTAAAATAATATTCGTACCCGGTAAGTATCTGAAGCCAACTTGACACAACAATAATTTACTAATGGAGATAACGACACGACCAATCCAGTGATTCTGCATGAATTTTTATAACATTATCAGGAAAATGACAAGAAAACCAGTTAGACCATGCATCATCTTCTCAAGATAAAATAATACTTAGGTAGGTATGTATAATTCCAAACGAAACAAAATTTCAAATTAATACATTTCGATCGAAGTCATATCTTATTCTTCTTATTCATCCAAAAAACTGTGTTTTTAACAAAATTTTAAAAATGGTTTAAAAACAATTGAAAAAAAATTGAATCAACTTTTGAGAAAAATTTTGATAATTTTTTGCGTAATATTTCTAAAACAAATTTTAGGAAAAATAAAAATAAAAATTCTTAGTTTTAGATAACATTTTAAAAAATTGAAAAAACTTACGTTTTTATTAAAATTTAATTTTTGATATGGAATTTTAAAAAATTTAAACAAAATTGGTGTGAAAAATTGATTATTGAGCAAAATTTAGTACGTAGTTGACCTGTTAAACAAAATTAGGAAATAAAAAATGAAGACACCATTTTAAAAAATTATAAAAACTGGGTTTTGCACGTACCTGTCTATTAAAAAAAAAAAAAATAAAAAAAATAATAAAAAAACTTTACAAAAAAAATGAGTTAGTTACCTACATTTTGAACAGAATTTTGAAAAATTGGTTTTTGACAATTTTTTTAAAAAGTTGTTACAAAAACACTAAATCATCTATTGAGCAATATTTTGAGAGCATTCTTGAGTAAAACAAGTTCTGGGAAAGATAAAAATAATAATTTTGGTCTTGAACAAAATTTTGAAAAATTGAAAAAAAAATCACAAATAATTGAATCACTTTCAAGTAAAATTTTTCAAAATTTCTTACGAAAGTTATTAAAACAATTTTTAAACAAACTAAAAAAATCTAAAAAATTTACAATGAACAAAATTTTGAAAAATTGAAAAAAAAATCACAAATAATTGAATCACTTTCAAGTAAAATTTTTCAAAATTTCTTACGAAAGTTATTAAAACAATTTTTAAACAAACTAAAAAATTCTAAAAAATTTACAATGAACAAAATTTTGAAAAAATTTTGTTTTTAATGAAATTTTAATAAGTACAATTACCTATTTTGGTTTAAAATTATTATTTCAAAGAATTATCTTATAAAAAAAATTACTTTTTAAAAAATAGTTTTGAACACCAACCCTGAAAGGTAGATTTTAAAATCATAAATTTTCATGTAATCCAAAATGCAATTTCATTTCTTTATTTCACTGGGCCAATGGAAATTTTTACCTAAATAACTCCCGATTTCATTCACAAATGTGTAGTTTATTCCTGGTATGAGATCCCCAAAAGTAGTGGGAATATTTTGGAGGTTTGATAAAAGATGGGGATTTCCTAGCAAGCTGAATTTTGGATAACTTGAAGATAATGTAAGTCTTCATTGCAAATGCAAATTTCAAGAAAAATCACAAAAATTTACCTACAGGACCTACACAAAAAAAGGATTTTGTAAAGCCTAAAGAGTGTGGGGTCGGTCGTGTTCGGTGGACGAGTCTGAAAATTTTTATTTTACTGCACCTTTTTTTCATGTTGTAGGTATACGTCACTGACGTTTACGACAGCGAATGGGAAAGTAGATTTTGTCCATTACTAAGACAATATACTCGTATCTACGTATAAGTGAACTTTATCTCATTTTTAAATTCTACTTTGAATGAATTTTTGAGAAATTTATATGACTTTTAAAATAGTAACTCCTAACTCGTGATATATTTACTACCTTTTCGATTAAAAAAATTGAATAATTACACGTCTCCGTCACTAATTTATGGTCTTGAATTAGAATTTTTGCAACTGAAACCTGTAGTTTTGTTGGTCTATATGCGTCCATTTTGACAACCATTTTACACGTAAATGTTTCTAATTCACTTCTAAAGTGCAGAATTCGTAATTATGCCAAAATGTTTCTAATTTACGACCATAAAGTAATGCTCATTAGTTGTAAATTAGAAACATTTTAAGACATTCTCGTACTTGGAATTTTTTTTTATTATTTAAAATTTTTAAATGTCCATTGAAATTGATATTCGTGACTTTTAGACATTTTTAAATTTTATTTGAAAGAAATTTTTAAATTTTTATGACTTTTAGGCTTTTTATCAGACATTCTTAAACTTGAGACATTTTGTCAGACATCCTGATTACCTATACTTTTTGGATTTTTAAACTATGGAAATTAATATTCGTGATTTTTAGACATTTTGTCACAGAGTAAAAGCATATACTATGTTTCATACTTTCAAACGTAGTGTGGAAATAGAGTCAACCAGGAGGGGTCCCCTTGGCGAGGCGCGAAGCGCCGAGTTTTTTCGTTTTTGCTTTTTTTGAAAAATTGGAGCGCCCCAAGGTACCACTTGAAAATGTATTTGGGGAAAAAGAAAAATCGGGGTCATTCTCATGACGAGGAACACCTCTGATTGCTTATAGATAGATAACCAAAAATAGGCAAGATTTTGAAAATCGACTCATTTTTTTCAATCACTTAACTAGATTCAAACACCAAGGTGAAAACTTAAAAAGAAAAATTTTCTTAAAATAATATAATACGAGTATAAATATAATTATGATAAAAAACGCAACTTACATGAACTTTAATTTAAAATCCGAATAAGGTTTTGGAATTTTTTTTAAATTTTACGTTTAGTAGGGGAGAGTGCCTTACAGTGAGACGGTAGACAGAGTGAAACAGCCTATTTTTTACCTACTTAATATTGCTAATTTTTGGGCTCCTTCAGACACAATATAGCTTTTAATCATATACATCACGTGAACTATCAAATGTTTCGTTTCGCTGAATGGTAAACCTGCTATTGCAATTTTTCTAAAAATCACGTTTTTTTCCTAATTTTGTAAAAAGTGGGTTTTTTTGAAAATTTAATTTTTCCTGTTGAGTTCGAGAATACCCTTATGGGTTGATGTGAAATATAACCAAATAAGTACGTTTTAACGTTAGAATCGTAATCCTAAGTATAAAATATCAAAAGTTATGAATTTTAGAAGAAGATAAAACGTGGGTCGACCACAGTGAGACAGTGTCCCATTGTGCACCATATCGGCAAAAATGTAATAGCAATAACATACAAAAAATTTCCAAGTCTGATTTTTAGATGTTATACTGCCTAATACTGCCAAATTATGTACACCTCATGGCAATAATGACAACAGAAAGAGCAAAATGAACAAAACAAGAAAAATTCATGCAATGCAAACTTTCTCAAATTATGAAATTTAAAAAAAAATTTATAGCTCCCCTTTTTCATTTATTGTTAATTTTTCAAGTTATAGCATATC
The DNA here is from genome assembly GCA_959613365.1 of Balanococcus diminutus. NCBI lineage: Eukaryota > Metazoa > Arthropoda > Insecta > Hemiptera > Pseudococcidae > Balanococcus > Balanococcus diminutus. Next base: position 56,876,802 of record OY390716.1, on the reverse strand, counting down.
TTGGACTTATGATTAAATATTATATTGGGTCAAGAGCACGTATTTCCATTTAATTATAACATTTTAGACACCGTCTCATAGTTCACCACGATCTGTCTTACTCTAAACTACCCGTGTACAGAGTGAGACAACTTGTCAAATTTTTTTTGAAAAATCATATGATGGTCCTAAAATGAAATTTTTTTACTTTTTATGTTTGCATTACGAGCTTGAATGATGTATTTTTCATTTAAGACCATAACCAACCATTTCGGATGAGAAATAGCAGAACTATGAATTTTCGACTTAAAAAGTGTCTCACTGTGGGGGACTCTCCCCTATATGATCAAGGTTGTATCGATCGCTGATTGAAATACATAATCGAAAGAAAAACCCAAACAAAATAATAATGAATAGAACGCGACGAACATCACAATCCCTCGTTGAGTCATATTTTGTTTCAGGTAAAGTAAGAAATACTGGTTTGCATATTTTCAACAAAAAACCCAATGAGCAAAAATTGATAAAGGAGATAAAAAAATTCAAAATACATAAGTAGGTACTTATTAGAAAAAATATGGTAAAAATTTGAAAAAAAAGGTTGAAAAAATGAAAAAAAATCGTAACAAAAAATCCCCAAGAAAAGATTTTTCAAAAAAAAAAAATTAGAAAAATTTCAACAGTTTTTTTTTTTTAGAAATAAGACGTAGGTAGTACCTAGGTACTTATGATTTTGGAAAATTTTAAATACAAAATTTTAAAAAATTCTCCTAAATTTGATAAGAATTATTGTAAAAAATGGTTGAAAAAAGAAAAAAAATCGTAGTAAAAAAATTTCCAAGAAAAGATTTTTCAAAAAAAATTAGAAAAATGTAGACGAGTTTTTACAAAACGGAATAATTTTGAAAAATTTTGAGTAAAATTCAAAAAAATTCTCCCGAATTCGATACAAATTTGAAAAACAGGGCTTGAAAAAAATGAAAAAAAAATCGCAGTAAAAAAATTCCCAAGGAAAGATTTTTCATAAAAAAGTAGAAAAATTTCTACAGGAGCAATACAAAAAAATAATCTCATAACAAAATTGCAAAATAAAATTGAAGAAAAAATTTTGAGCAAATAAATTACAGTCTGAAATGATACTAGTTCAACTGATTGAAAAATGGAGAAAAAAACACCTATTGGGAAAAAATTCTGGAAAGTTTCTATCGAAAAATATTCTGAAAAATTATTTTACACTCTAGATAAAAAAATTCGAACCTTATTAAGAAGTATAAACATCAAAATAAAAAAAATATACAAAAATATAGGCATAAATTAATTTATATTTCGTTTAATGTATGTATTTCTTTGAGTTCCATCAACTTTTAAAATTCAGTTGAATTTTAAAAGTGAACTTTAAATCAAAAATTTTGTAATTGATAAAATTATCAAATTAGTAAAATTAAAGTAATGAAAAATTATTTATGCAAATTTTTCAAGTTTCATGTATTTTTCAAATTCTAAAAATTGTGTAATTTTCCAACTAATAAAATGGTTTAAAATTGTATAAAATATTCGATAGGTAAGTCAGCTTTTGATTTTCAAGTTTCGAAAAAAATTATTAAATTTTTAAAATTTGAAGAACTGTAGGTATGAATATGCATGTTTACATAATGAACACTAATGGACGAACACTTTCCTCGCAATCGCTTATCTTTTAACCCCGCAACAGCCTTGTCTATATCCTTCAACTTGTGATACTCCGCCTTCTAGCTCACAAACAATCGTCATAATATCCTATAAATACAGAAAAATATATTTCCGCTCAAGTTAGTATAATCGAGGAGGTCAATTAGTTTGCAAATCAAAATATTTTTCTCTTCATGATATTATTTTAATAACTCGTTCGTAACTTTCAGTTCTTTCTTTTTGTCACCAGCCTATATCGAATAGGTATTAAGTCAAAAGTGATATTTCGGTATTTCGAGTGATCTATCCATTACAATGGTCTACATCGCGTTTCTTGGTGTGTTTCTTCTTCTCGTTCTACACGTACAATCAGCTTGCTACGTTGATAAAGTCAACTACTTCGAAGGAAGCTGCTCGATCAAAATTACTCAGAGGCCCGGTGCCAATTTGTACGATGCATTACCAGAGTACAATGAAAAGTTGGAGCCGAAAAAACCAGGCGAACAATCGATAGTAGTGACTCGACACCATGTAATCCCATTCAACACGTTGCGAGATTTCCACAATAAACTAGTGGAATCTAAAACAGGAGATGCGAGCAAAGTGCGGAAATACTTTCAGGCTTTTAAGGCCCAATATCGGAAATATTTCGAAAAAAGGAGCAAGGTCAAGTGCGGCAATAAAAGCTGTAGCGATAAATACGAAACAGATATCAAAAATGTGGAGAAATTCGTAACGGGCTTGTACGAAAATAAAATGACTTTCAAGCAAAATGGAGGCACAGCGGAGGGCTTCGATAATTACCAAGAATTTTACGTCTGGTTACCTGGTAATTTATTCGTCGGCCCCAATGATCGTACAGATGATCCTGGCGAAGGTTTTGAAAAAGGTGCCAAGACAATCGTTGGCGCCACTATGTTTTCTTATTTTCAATCCGCCTATGAAGAGATGGACAAGTATGTGAAGACAGGGAATGCTGATTTTAATAAATTGTCCAATAGTTTGACGCAGATTACTAACAGCAGATTGGAACCATACCCGTTGATCGCCAGTCAGTGGAGTATTAAAGGATCGAAGAAATATGCGATTAAATGAGAGTACGGAAACGAGGGTAGAACAGAAATGAAAGTAAGGAGCTGGAAACATTGATCTCCTAATTTTTTCCTTTCTAATCAGTACTTACCTTTTAAATTATTTGTGTAAAAATGTGAATGATTATAAAACTTTTCTTCTAACAAAACGACTTTAAATGCTCGAAATCACTTCTACCGATTTTTTTTTTCATTTTCAACTCTGACTCAGTAACTTTCTCAGAGAAAATGATTTTCATCCTCAACTTCTAATACAAAATGTAGTTATTCTTCAAAAAATTTAGCACAACATGTTTAAAAATTTGCGAAACTTTTAATAAGAATTCAAAAATTGAAAATTTTGAAATTTCACTAAATTAAAAAAAAATCATTTCTTTGAATTCAGTAAAATTTTTTAAAATTAGAAAAAATAATTTTCAAATTCCGTCAATATTGCAATAATTATAAAAATTTGACGAAAATTCAAAATAATTTTTTTTCGAGTATTGATGACAATTTGGTAATTTATTGATTTATTTTTTTTAATGGAAACAATTTCAAAGTTTTGCAAAGTTTTAGAAATTAAGGAAAGTTCAAAATCAGTGTGGAACATTTTTTGATCACAGCATGGATTGCAAAAATTCAAAATTGAAGAAAAAAATATTTTTAATACCTAAACAAAAAAATAAAAATTTTGAACGAAAATTATAAGTAAGGAGGAAAAGTTTTTCTAAAGAAAAATGAAAGAAAATTGAGAAAAATTCTTTCAACTGAAAATATTTTCAAAATTTTCCAAATGAAAAAAAAAAAAATTTTTAGTTCACAAAAATAAAAAAATAATTTCATTTCTCGCTGCAATAATTTTTCTAATTGGTAAAAATTTGAAATTCGAAAAAAAAAATTGTTTGCAAAAGAACTGGGTAGGTATTCCTGAATATTGAATTTCTTCAAGCCTTCGATTTAAAAAAAATTTTTAAAAATAAATAAATAATTTTCATTCAAATCATGTGAAATTTTTTCTTGTCTATAAAAAAAAAATATGAAAATTTTAAATAAAGAGTCTAGCTTGGCTTATAGGGGTGATTTGGCCCTGAACATCGAATTTGAAATTATCCAGTAAAAATAGGATCTTATGGTCAAAAACCTCTGTGATAACATTTTTAGCTCGATATGTCACTTCTTACCTGTTGGGGGGGGGGGGGGAGTTAAACGTGGATGTTTGTCAAACATTTTCTTTTTTGGCAATTTTCATCTGAATTTTTTCCATCTTGCAGACATAGTTAGTGGATTGTACTACGAGTAATTAATGGAAATTTAAAAAAAATCGAATACTTTTTCAAGGTCAAATGGGCATTCTAAGATTTTTAAAAACCATTTTGGTGACCCTTTTCAGAGATTCAATTCTGAAAAAAATATATATTGCGTACGTGGTTCAGATGAAATACCTGATATTTTTTTAGGATTACAAATCGTGGTGTGCCACCTTGAAAAAATACAAAAACATTTTTTCCCACCATTTTTTGCCCTTAAAATGAATATTTTTGGTCGATTTTTTTTTTTTAATACAACTTGAAAAAATCGGATAAAATCAATTTGAAATAAAAATTGTTTTCCTACAAAATTTTTGGAATACTTACTCGTATAGTTGAAAAAATGAAAAAAAAAAATTTCCCAAAGCCTTTTCCTAAGAATAATTGTATTGATTGAGAATCTTTTCAAAGTAACGAATGACGAAAAACGCCCCAATTACTCGAGTGCTTAATGAATATACATAATTGATACGTAGAAAATTGAATGATTATAATGGATTTCGACGCGACGAACGTCACGTGCAAGTGTAATCAGTACCGTGTGCATAATAATTATATTTTAAAAATTATGTGGGTATTCGATGGATCATCTGAGCCAACTAAGATAAGAAATACGTAGGTACTTACGTGTGGGTATTTCCAAAAAACCAAAAAAACAAGAACTTTCTCGTGGAATAAAATTACTAAAGAGAAAACAAAGATGGGAACATATTTCTCCGAAACTCAACTACAAAGTAAATGCAAATACGTACAGTCATATTATCTTGATTCGACTAAAACCTGATAATACGGCAATGAATTTTCTAGGTAGTCGCTACTTAGTTAGTTTACCTATCAATGCAGTTCAATTAGCGTGACGTTGATCAGTGATCACGTGTAGTTGAATTCGGAGGCACGTTCAGCTAAAGGTGGAAGAGTTTTTTTCTTTTTAAATAATAAATTTTATGACTTTTGGACATTTTTTATTACACTTTTTAGCATAGTATATGCTTTTACGGAGACCAAAATGGAAAAAAAAAACAGGAAAATCCGAGACCAAAATCCGACCCCATTGGGTTAGGTTAGGTTTGGATGACATAAAAAAACTTAAGAAAATTTTCAATAAATTTGACTTTTTAGACATTTTGTCAGACATTCTGAAACTTGGAAATTTTTTTTAGAAAGATGACTTTCTGACATTTGGTCAGACATTCTCGTACTTGGAATTTTTTTTTATTATTTAAAATTTTTAAATGTCCATTGAAATTGATATTCGTGACTTTTAGACATTTTTTAATTTTATTTGAAAGAAATTTTTAAATTTTAAAATTTTTATGACTTTTAGGCTTTTTATCAGACATTCTTAAACTTGAGACATTTTGTCAGACATCCTGATTACCTATACTTTTTGGATTTTTAAACTATGGAAATTAATATTCGTAATTTTTAGACATTTTGTCACAGATTAAAAGCATATACTATGTTTCATACTTTCAAACGTAGTGTGGAAATAGAGTCAACCAGGAGGGGACCCCTTGGCGAGGCGCGAAGCGCCGAGTTTTTTCGTTTTTGCTTTTTTTGAAAAATTGGAGCGCCCCAAGGTACCACTTGAAAATGTATTTGGGGAAAAAGAAAAATCGGGGTCATTCTCATGACGAGGAACACCTCTGATGGCTTATAGATAGATAACCAAAAATAGGCAAGATTTTGAAAATCGACTCATTTTTTTCAGTCACTTAACTAGATTTAAACACCAAGGTGAAAACTTAAAAAGAAAAATTTTCTTAAAATAATATAATACGAGTATAAATATAATTATGATAAAAAACGCAACTTACATGAACTTTAATTTAAAATCCGAATAAGGTTTTGGAATTTTTTAAAAATTTCACGTTTAGTATATGATCAAGGTTGTATCGATCGCTGATTGAAATACATAATCGAAAGAAAAACCCAAACAAAATAATAATGAATAGAACGCGACGAACATCACAATCCCTCGTTGAGTCATATTTTGTTTCAGGTAAAGTAAGAAATACTGGTTTGCATATTTTCAACAAAAAACCCAATGAGCGAAAATTAATAAAGGAGATAAAAAAATTCAAAATACATAAGTAGGTACTTATTTTCAACGAAATCTAATCTCAAGAAAAGAAAGTAGGCATGGTCATTGTACATTCACTTTTCAGGGAGAAACCTCAACAAAAAAAAGTAAATAATTTTCAACAAGTGATGTACATTTTTAATAAATGAACTTTTTCCTTTTTTTAAAAATTATTTATCTTGTTTTTTTTTTTTTTTTTTTTTTACAAATAAGACGTATGATTTTAGAAAAAATATGGTAAACATTTGAAAAAAAAGGTTGAAAAAATGAAAAAAAAAATCGTAACAAAAAATCCCCAAGAAAAAATTTTTCAAAAAAAAAATTAGAAAAATTTCAACAGTTTTTTTTTTCACAAATAAGACGTAGGTAGTAGGTACTTATGATTTTGGAAAATTTTGAATACAAATTTTAAAAAATTCTCATAAATTTGATAAGAATTATTGTAAAAAATGGTTGAAAAAATAAGAAAAAATCAAAAAAAATCGTAGTAAAAAAATTCCCAAGAAAAGATTTTTCAAAAAAAATTAGAAAAATGTTAACGAGTTTTTACAAAACGGAATAATTTTGAAAAATTTTGAGTAAAATTCAAAAAAAAAACTTCTAAATTTGATAAAAATTTAAAAAAAGGGTGGAAAAAAATGAAAAAAAATTGTAATAAAAAAATCTTCAAGAAAATATTTTTCAAAAAGAAAAAAAAATTAAAAAGTAGAAAAATTTCATCAGTTGTTTTTTACAAGAATAAGACGTTGGTAGTGTAGGTACCTAACCTACCTATGATTTCGGAAAATTTTGAATACAAATTCAAAAAAGTTTTCAAAAATTTGATAAACATTTGAAAAAAATAGAAAAATCGCAATAAAAAAATCCCCAAGAAACAATTTTTCAAAAAAAAATGTAGAAAAATTTCAACATGTTATTACAAATAAGACGTATAATTTTGAAAAATTTTGAATAAAATTCAAAAAAATTCTCCCGAATTCGATACAAATTCAAGAATAAGGAGTTGAAAAAAATGAAAAAGAAAATCGCAGTAAAAAAATTCCCAAGGAAAAATTTTTCAAAAAAAAGTAGAAAAATTTCTACAGGAGCAATACAAACAAATAATCTAATAACAAAATTGCAAAATAAGATTGAAGAAAAAATTTTGAGCAAATAAATTACAGTCTGAAACAATACTAGGTAGTTCAACTGATTGAAAAATGGAGAAAAAAACATGGCCTATTGGGAAAAAATTCTGGAAAATTTCTATCGAAAAATATTCTGAAAAATTATTTTACACTCTAGATAAAAAAATTTGAACCTTATTAAGAAGTATAAACATCAAAATAAAAAAAATATACAAAAATATAGGCATAAATTAATTTATATTTCGTTTAATGTATGTATTTCTTTGAGTTCCATCAACTTTTAAAATTCAGTTGAATTTCAAATTGAACTTTAAATCAAAAATTTTGTAATTGATAAAATTATCAAATTAGTAAAATTAAAGTTATGAAAAATTATTTATGCAAATTTTTCAAGTTTCATGTATTTTTTAAATTCTAAAAATTGCGTAATTTTCTAACTAATAAAATGGTTTAAAATTGTATAAAATATTCGATAGGTAAGTCAGCTTTTGATTTTCAAGTTTCGAAAAAAATTATTAAATTTTTAAAATTTGAAGAACTGTAGGTATGAATATGCATGTTTACATAATAAACACCAATGGACGAACACTTTCCTCCCATTCGCTTTTCTTTTAACCCCGCAACAGCCTTGTCTATATCCTTCAACTTGTGATACTCCGCCTTCTAGCTCACAAACAATCGTCATAATATCCTATAAATACAGAAAAATATATTTCCGCTCAAGTTAGTATAATCGAGGAGGTCAATTAGTTTGCAAATCAAAATATTTTTCTCTTCATGATATTATTTTAATAACTCGTTCGTAACTTTCAGTTCTTTCTTTTTGTCACCAGCCTATATCGAATAGGTATTAAGTCAAAAGTGATATTTCGGTATTTCGAGTGATCTATCCATTACAATGGTCTACATCGCGTTTCTTGGTGTATTTCTTCTTCTCGTTCTACACGTACAATCAGCTTGCTACGTTGTTAAAGTCAACTACTTCGAAGGAAGCTGCTCGATCAAAATTACTCAGAGGCCCGGTTCCAATTTGTACGATGCATTACCAGAGTACAATGAAAAGTTGGAGCCGAGAAAATCAGGCGAAAAATCGATAGTAATGACTCGACACCATGTAATCCCATTCAACACGTTGCGAGATTTCCACAATAAACTAGTGGAATCTAAAACAGAAGATGCGAGCAAAGTGCGGAAATTCTTTCAGGCTTTCAAGGCCCAATATCGGAAATATTTCGAAAAAAGGAGCAAGGTTAAGTGCGGCAATAAAAGCTGTAGCGATAAATATGAAACAGATATCAAAAATGTGGAGAAATTCGTAACGGGCTTGTACGAAAATAAAATGACTTTCAAGCAAAATGGAGGCACAGCGGAGGGCTTCGATAATTACGAAGAATTTTACGTCTGGTTACCTGGTAATTTATTCGTCGGCCCCAGCCCCAATGATCGTACAGATGATCCTGGCGAAGGTTTTGAAAAAGGGGCCAAGACAATCGTTGGCGCCACTATGTTTTCTTATTTTCAATCCGCCTATGAAGAGATGGACAAGTATGCGAGGACAGGGAATGCTGATTTTAATAAATTGTCCAATAGTTTGACGCAGATTACTAACAGCAGATTGGAACCATACCCGTTGATCGCCAGTCAGTGGAGTATTAAAGGATCGAAGAAATATGCGATTAAATGAGAGTACGAAAACGAGGGTAGAACAGAAATGAAAGTAAGGAGCTGGAAACATCGATCTCCTAATTTTTTCCTTTCTAATCAGTACTTACCTTTTAAATTATTTGTGTAAAAATGTGAATGATTAAAAAACTTTTCTTCTAACAAAACGACTTTAAATGCTCGAAATCACTTCTACCGATTTTTTTTTTTCATTTTCAACTCTGACTCAGTAACTTTCCCAGAGAAAATGATTTTCATCCTCAACTTCTAATACAAAATGTAGTTATTCTTCAAAAAATTTAGCACAACATGTTTAAAAATTTGCAAAACTTTTAATAAGAATTCAAAAATTGAAAATTTTGAAATTTCACTAAATTAAAAAAAATAAATTCTTTGAATTCAGTCAAATTTTTTAAAATTAGAAAAAATAATTTTCAAATTCCGACAATATTGCAATAATTATAAAAATTTGACGAAAATTCAAAATAATTTTTTTTCGAGCATTGATGACAATTTGGTTATTTATTGATTTATTTTTTTTAATGGAAACAATTTCAAAGTTTTGCAAAGTTTTCAAAATTAAGGCAATTTCAAAATCAGTGTGGAACATTTTTTGATCACAGCATTGATTGCAAAAATTCAAAATTAAAGAAAAAAATATTTTTAATATACCTAAACAAAAAAATAAAAATTTTGAACGAAAATTATAAGTAAGGAGGAAAAGTTTTTCTAAAGAAAAATGAAAGAAAATTGAGAAAAATTCTTTCAACTGAAAATATTTTCAAAATTTTCCAAATGAAAAAAAAATTATTTTTAGTTCACAAAAATAAAAAAATAATTTCATTTCTCGCTGCAATAATTTTTCTCATTGGTAAAAATTTGAAATTCGAAAAAAAAAATTGTTTGCAAAAGAACTGGGTAGGTATTCCTGAATATTGAATTTCTTCAAGCCTTCGATTTAAAAAAAAATTTTAAAAATAAATAAATAATTTTCATTCAAATCATGTGAAATTTTTTCTTGTCTATAAAAAAAAAATATGAAAATTTTAAATAAAGAGTCTAGCTTGGCTTATAGGGGTGATTTGGCCCTGAACATCGAATTTGAAATTATCCAGTAAAAATAGGATCTTATGGTCAAAAACCTCTGTGATAACATTTTTAGCTCGATATGTCACTTCTTACCTTTTCGGGGGGGGGGGGGGGGGGGGGGGGAGTTAAACGTGGATTTTTGTCAAACATTTTCTTTTTTGGCAATTTTCATCTGAATTTTTTCCAACTTGCAGACATAGTTAGTTTATTGTATTACGAGTAATTAATGGAAATTAAAAAAAAAATCGAACACTTTTTCAAGGTCAAATGGGCATTCTAAGATGTTTAAAAACCATTTTGGTAACCCCTTTCAGAGATTCAATTCTGAAAAAAATATATATTGCGTACGTGGTTCAGATGAAATACCTGATATTTTTTTAGGATTCCAAATCGTGGTGTGTCACCTTGAAAAAATACAAAAACATTTTTTCTCACCATTTTCCCCCCTAAAATGAATATTTTTGGTCGAATTTTTTTTTAATACAACTTGAAAAAATCGGAAAAAATCAATTTGAAATAAAAATTGTTTTCCTACAAAATTTTTGGAATACTTACTCGTATAGTTGAAAAAATGAAAAAAAAAATTTCCCAAAGCCTTTTCCTAAGAATAATTGTATTGATTGAGAATCTTTTCAAAGTAACGAATGACGAAAAACGCCCCAATTACTCGAGTGCTTAATGAATATACATAATTGATACGTAGAAAATTGAATGATTATAATGGATTTCGACGCGACGAACGTCACGTGCAAGTGTAATCAGTACCGTGTGCATAATAATTATATTTTAAAAATTATGTGGGTATTCGATGGATCATCTGAGCCAACTAAGATAAGAAATACGTAGGTACTTACGTGTGGGTATTTCCAAAAAACCAAAAAAACAAGAACTTTCTCGTGGAATAAAATTACTAAAGAGAAAACAAAGATGGGAACATATTTCTCCGAAACTCAACTACAAAGTAAATGCAAATACGTACAGTCATATTATCTTGATTCGACTAAAACCTGATAATACGGCAATGAATTTTCTAGGTAGTCGCTACTTAGTTAGTTTACCTATCAATGCAGTTCAATTAGCGTGACGTTGATCAGTGATCACGTGTAGTTGAATTCGGAGGCACGTTCAGCTAAAGGTGGAAGAGTTTTTCGGTGCAGCTGGACCCCTTCGTTGTTTTAAAATTGTAAATTTAGATTATTACCATGGATGCCACGATCGACCTACCTTGCAACATTGTTTGTGTTCGAATCATGAAGCGAATTTTTGCAGTACCTTCATGTTGCGAATAAGAGTGAGATACGGGCAGGTGCGTTGGTAAAAGTGTCCTAATGTTGGTGATCAAGGCTAACTGGTCATGTATTGCTTTTTCTTTAAAATTGATATGCGTTGATGGCCTGTTGCAATTTTTGTTTTACGCGCAGTTCTTGTTTTTTTGCGAAAACGTAAACTTCACTTGTTTATTGCAGTGTAATCGTGAATTAAAACACCAAAAAAAAAAATGAAGCATTTCACATTGCGGCGCACAGTTCGAAAAAGGTTGTGTGCTCGAATGGGATTTCGGCAACATTTAATCAAAAGTCAAAACTGAGTGTTTTCAAAAATCTGCATACAACTTGGTACGTACATTTTTTAAATTTAAAAAAAAAAAATTATTTGAGTAGGCATTTATATTAAAAAATAAAAAATAAAAAGAAAGTCCAACGTGAATTATTCGAACGTACCTACTTATTTGATCAAAATATTAAAAAAATTCACCAGGAAAAAATTTCAAAATAAGTATCTACTTTAGATCTGAAAAAAAAATCTAAATTTTCCAAAATTTGGAACACAGAGGATTTTGCACTGGAACTAATGGTATCGTTTTCAAATTCATTTTATGAAAATTACTGAAAATTAAAATTTTTAAAAATTCAACCAGGATAGGATTTCGCATGGTATTTATTTGGAACTTTTGTCATTAATTAAATTTCTCATTTTTTGAAAACTACTGAAAATTGAAATTTTTACAAATTTTTCCAGAGGAGAATTTTGCATTGGATCTTAGGGTAGATTTTTTCATTGATTAAGTGCAATTTTGCAAAAACTCCCATTTTTTGACTTTTACTAAAAATTAAAAATTTCTCAAATTCAGTAAGGGAAGGATTTTGCATTGGAGCAAATTTTTTTCAATAATGGGAATAATTGAAAAATTTAAAAAAATTTCGTCAAAATCTCTCAGAATGGCCCCTAATAATGAGAAAAAATTTATTTGAGCAACTTTTTTGAAGAAATTCAATTTAAGAAAAATTTGAAATTCACCATGTAATAAGTACCATGTGGTACTCATTACATGGGCAAAATGAGTTTTTTTTCCAAATATGGGAATAATTGAAAAATTCAGATTTTTTTTCATAACCTCTCAGAATGGACCCGACAAAAAATGAGAATAAAATTTATTTGAGCAACTTTTTTGAAGAAATTCAATTTAAGAAAAATTTGAAATTTTATTCACCTTGTACTAATTTAATGGAAATTGCCATTTTTTGAAATTTACTGAAGATAAAAATTTTGACAAAATGATTTTTAATGATGGTTCTCATTCACCACAAAAAGTAGAAAAGGTAAAGTACCATTTATGGATCGGAACCTCGTCAACTCGTTACCTCCGATTGAGCTGAAATTCGACTCACCGAAAGAGCATGCCACCCAGACCTCACAGCCAAATTTTTAGCCATCGAAGTTGATTTTTAGATTTTTGGTGAATTTTTGAAAATGGCTAAAACCGCCTCCAAAAAAACATTTTTTGAAAAAAAAAAATTGTAAATAATTTCAAGGCAGAATCCTGAAAATCGGTTTGATACTAAAGTCGACCTCCCGAGTCGATTGGCACCATTTTCAAAGCGATCTGGAGCCTCCAGAAAAACTTGACTTTTCTGCAGTGCACTGGAATAGCTCCAGACGGCGCTGTAATTAACTTCGGCAGCTGAAAATTTAATTATAGCGTTAGTATGATGCCATCTATCGATTGACGTAGTGGAATCCAAAATCCGAGGTGACGAGTTCGCACGTTTTTTTTTTTTTTTTTTTTTTTGACAACTTAAAAATTCTGGATTTTTAAAAAATTATTTCCGAAAAATCAATTTCTCCAGCATATTACCCGAAACTGTGTCTACCCCCTAAAGTCGACCTCGAGTAGATTGGCACCATTTTCGAAGCGATCTGGAGCCTCCAGAAAATTTTGACTTTTTCGGTCTGGAGAGATTCCAGTGTGCTGGAGAAAAGTCAACTTTTTCTGGAGGCTCCAGACTCCAGATCGCTTCGAAAATAGTGCTTATCGACTCAGGAAGTCGACTTTAGTATACGAAGCAATTTTCAGGATTCTATCTTGAAATTTACAAATTTTTTTTTTCAAAAAATTGTTTTTTGGAGGCGGTTTTAGCCATTTTCAAAAATTCGCCAAAAATCGAAAAATCAACTTCGACAGCTAAAAATTTGGCTGTGAAGTGTGGGTGGCATGCTCTTTCAGTGAGTCAAATTCCAGCTCAATCGGAGCTGACTAGTTGACGAGGTTCTCTTGTAAGCATATACGAGTAATATGATGCCTAATCAATCGTGTGTGTTAGTAGAGAGCTACCTAGTACCTACGTAGCATGTTCATCGATATTCTCTTAATAAAGTCAGTTCATACTCGTCGTTCATTTCAACAATAACTTCCTCAGAGAAGTGATTTTCATCATAAACTTCTAGACAATGTTTCAAAAAATTCATCACTTGTTCAAAAATTGTCAAAACTTTTGAAAAAAATTCATAAACTTAAAATTACGAGTATGTTTTTCAAATACCTATCACTAAATTTTTTAACATTTCTCCATTTCTTTAAATTCAGTCAAACTTACTAAAATTAAAAAAAAAGTTATTTTCGAAGTTCGACCAACTTATGATTATAAAAATTGGACAAGAATTTGAAATTTGAGAAATTTTGAAATAAGGATTGAAATTTGGTTATTTGTTAATTTTAATCATTTTTTTGAATGGAAACAACTTCAAAAGTGTTGCACGGTTTTCACAATTAAGGCAACTTTAAAATCTGTTATGAAATTTTTTGATCATAGCATAGTACTTATTGAAAAAATTAAAAATCAAGTGAAAAGAAAAAAAATTAACAAACGAAAAGTTGAAATTTTGATCGAAAATTATAAAGGGGAAAAAAGTTATTCCAAAGAAAAATGAAAACAACATTCAGAAAAATTCTCTCAGCTGAACATATTCTCAAAATATTTCAAATGAAAAAAAAAAAAAAAAAAAAAAAAAAAAAAAAATAGAAAAATAATAATCAGAGTCAGTTTTAAAACAAAACAAAAAAAATTAAAATCTTTAAGTGATGTAAATAAAATTTATAATAAAAATTAAATTTAAAATAATAATATTATTTATTGTTAAATTAATAATGAGACGCAAAAAAAATACGAATGAAAAAAATGAAAATTTTTTAATTTGTAAAAAAAATTTACAAATTCAGCCAGGCTAGGATTTTACATTGAATTTTTTCGAAGCCTTTGTCATTGATTGAATGCAATTTACAATTTTATGAAAATTTCTGAAAATAAAAATTTTTGCAAATTCAGACAGGGTAGGATTTTGCATTGAATTTTTTCGGAACTATTTTCATTGATTAAAAATAATTTTGCAAAAACTCTCATTTTTTGAAATTTTCTGGAAATGAAAATTTTCACAAATTTTGCCAGAGGAGAATTTTGCATTGTATCTTAGGGTAGCTTTATTCATTGATTAAATGCAATTTTGCAAAAACTTCCATTTTTTGAAATTTTCTGTAAATAGAAATTTTCTCAGGTTCAGCCAGAGGAGGATTTTGAATTGGAACTAATGGAATAGCTTTTTACACTGATTAAATGCAATTTCTCATTTTTTGAAAATTACTGAAAATTAAATTTTTTTTACAAATTCAGCCAGGGTAAGATTTTACATTGAATTTTCGCGGAGCCTTTGTCATTGATTAAAGGCAATTTCTCATTCTATGAAAATTACTTAAAATTAAAATTTTTAAAAATTCAGTCGGATTTTGCATTAAATTTTTTCGGAGCCTTTGTCATTGATTGAATGCAATTTCTCATTCCATGAAAATTTCTAAAAATAAATATTTTTACAAAATTAGCCAGAGGAAGATTTTGCATTGGATATCAGGGTAGATTTTTTCATTAATTAAATGCAATTTCTCATATTTTAAAAATCACTGAAAATTTAAAGTTTTTACAAATTCAGCCAAGGTAGGATTTTGCATTAAATTTATTCGGAGCCTTGGTCATTGATTAAATGCAATTTCTACTTTTTTGAAAATTACTGAAAATTAAAATTTTTACAAATTCAGCCAACGTAGGATTTTGCATTGAATTTTTTCAGAGCCTTTGTCATTAATGGAATGCAATCGTACTAGCATATACCTACTATAAAAAATAAGTTTAAAAATTTTAAATTTGAATTCAAAAACCTGAAAACAAAGTTTTGGAAGAAATTAAAACTTTAAAAATAACATTATTTTTAGAAAAATAAAATCTTGGAAATTAAAAATGACTTTCAATTACTTATATATGAAAAAAAGATACAAATATAGAAAAACAGTGATTTAATAAAATCCAGAACTGGTAAAAAAAATTGGGGAATTGAAAATGGGGAAAAAATGTAAAATTCAAAAGTATTAGAATATACTTCGTATACCAGAAATTTTGAAAAAAATTATCTAAAAGAAACCCATTAACATTGGAAATTGGCAATGGAAATAGTCAAAACTTGAAGAATTTGAATTGAAATTTGGTTCAAGTTTAAACAAACAAAAATTAAAAAAAATTAAAATAACACTCAAAATTTAAAAAACTTCAATCTAAAAAATCAAAAATTTAAAAATGATCGATGAAAAAAAATCAATTTGATTTTTAAAATGCGAATATAAATTTAGAAATTTTGAAGAAAAAATAAATAAGTTTACTTTAAAAAACAATCGCCTTTCAACAGGATTTAAAAAAGAATAGACAAATTATTGGAAAAATCGTATATTTTACAAATACACTGATATGGCATGTTAATCAATACTACACCTAGAAAAAAAAATTTCGTAAACAATTACATAGATACAAAAAAAACTTGTTCTCAAAATAAATAACAATATTTGCTATAACAAGAAGGGTCACAAAATTGCCAACGCCGAAATTAAACAAAAACAAAAAGAAAACGATAAAAAAAAGTAACGCTCGTTCTTGGTAATAACGAAGCTTAACTAAAGATGGCGTCCTTGTATCCTTCGTACGATTTATTCGCAAATCGAAAAAAGCTGTAAGGGCGAAATTTTGCACCGTAATAAAAAAAAATATAACCAAAATCGAAAAAAAATAAATAAATAAAAATAGGTTTGTCTACGTGTATACACTTATATCCTAATACAAATAAATATTTATATTACATATGAACAAAAATTTATGTATATGATATCACGCGTAACATATTTAACACATACGATAGGGCGTTACGAAGTTTTATACTCCATCGCTCGGATCGGAATCTATCCCTCAGCCACATACTTATGGCATATAATGGTATTTCTCTCTGATCTGTGGGGGTATGTTCAAAGTTCGACGAGGAGGGGGTAAGGGTTTCCAAAAAATAGGCATTTAGGACGATATTATAATATAAAAAAAGAAATTCTCGACTCGATGATTTTTTTTTCTCCTACAGCCTTACTCACACTCGAAACACCACACTTTACTTATATCACACGACGACTTCATCCATCCAAGACACACATAGTGGAGTTTTCATTCGTATAGGTTGGGGCATTGCGAACACCATTATTACAAAATTCTAGGTGTTTCGGTATCATCGGTTTAGCATATACTACATTTAAAATACGATAATAAATGCTTAGATAAGATAATACAAGTGGTAAATGCGGTAAACGTGGTAATACGATTCCATGTACAGCGCCCGCAACTGTTGGACGGCGGATGTAAAACCGTTCGCACGTGACCAGACTCGGCAATGGCTACTTCTTTCGACGGTTTACTGTTACCTCGTTCCGTGTATTCTGCAAATATCATTCACATGTACACTATGTCCGAGCAAATATTAAGATAGAAGTGCTTCGCCACCTTCCTGCATTCGCACACATGCCAGATCCCTATGATCTCATTAAATAAAATTTGAGAAGAATGATAAGTATGATTGTACCTGATTTAATACTTTTCTCGTTTATCCTAATGTTATTATTTATGTTGTTAATGTTCGTCTCTTGTTTCGGTTTCAGTATCTTTTTCTTCGGATCGACGCCTGCAAAAGAATAGCAAAAATGTGACATCGAAGAATACCTATACGATTAGTGCTTGATGAGCGAATGAATGACGACGAAGAATAAATTCAAGCAGCTTATCATAGGAATCTAATCTTTTTCAGAAAAATGTTTCAATTTTTGGGAGTAGAGATATTTGTCATTTAAAAATAATCATTTGGGGGGGGGGCGAGGGGATGAAAGTTGTTTCTCAATTTTTCCGTAGTGTATGTAATGCATTTTTAATTTTTGAGAAAAAAAATTTCGATTTTTTTTTTAGAATACAACGACTTTTTATTTTTCATTTTTTTAAAAATGAAAAATATTTTGAATAATACATAAATAATTTATTCTTATTTTTTGAATAAAAAGACTGTCAAATTATTGGAAAGATTTTTTTTTCTTTTTTGTTGAAAATAATTACCTACAATTTGATGAAAGTAAAAACTAGAAATACATAGGTAGTATTTTTCATTTAAAATTCTTTTTTTTTTTTTTTTTTTTTTTGAAATAAAGAATTTGTTTAACTTTTTAGATTGAAAAATATTTTGATTTTTTGAAAAAAATCTTCTATTTTCATGTGAATAAAAAAATCATTTTTTTCGAGTGAAAAATCATTTTTTTGAAGTGAAAATATCATTTTTTTTCAAGTGAAAAACATATATTTTTTTTCTAGTGAAAGAATCGTCATATTTTTTTCAAGTGAAAAAATCATACTTTTTTCAAGTGAAAAAATCATACTTTTTTCAAGTGAAAAAATCATACTTTTTTCAAGTGAAAAAATCATACTTTTTTCAAGTGAAAAAATCATACTTTTTTCAAGTGAAAAAATCATACTTTTTTCAAGTGAAAAAATCATACTTTTTTCAAGTGAAAAAATCATATTTTTTTCAAGTGAAAAAATCAATTTTTTCTCAAGAGAAAGATTTTTTCATTTTTTTTTTTAGGAAAAGATTTTCTCTATTTTTTTGGAATAAGAAATACCTATGTCAATTTTTTGGATGTTTTCAGTTCTTTTTCTAGAATGAAATTTATCGTTTTTTGAGAGGTATTTTTTTTCTTTCAATGAAAAACCTCTTTAATAAATTTTTTTTTACTTTTTAGAATAAGACGTAGTCTTTCAAATTTTAAAAAGAAAATTTTTCATTTTTTTTTTTTTTTTTGACAAAAATTTCCATTTTTTTGGGAGTAAAACTAAGAAATATAATTAGTGTTTTTCATTTATCAAGATATTATCTCGTTTTTTTCGAAATAAGAATTCTTTCAATTTTTCAGATAGCAGAATATTTTGATTTTTGGAGGAAAAAAAACTCGGGGTTTTCAAGTAAAAAAAAAACAACATTTTATTTTATTTCATTTTTGATTTCTCGAGTTATTTTTTATTTAGGTATTCTTTTTATAAAAAAATTTCACAGCTTTTCAGATGTTGGTTGTAATACTCATGTATTTCTCATAATGAGGATTTTCAAATGTGCTTTTTTGGATTCTTAAACGAATTTCATGCAAAAAGGTAAATTTTTTATCCCAAATAATTTTATTCTGAAAGAGTCAACTTTTTTGGTGGCTCCAGATCGCTTCGAAGATGGTCATAATCAATTTGGGGGTCGATTTAGGTATAAAAAACAAATTTCCAGAATTTTATTTTAAAATTTACAATTTTTGTAAAAAATTAACTCACCTACTTATGAATTATTTTTGCCATTTTCAAAAAATTCATGAAAAATCGAAAAATTACTTCAGCAGCCTAAAATTTGGTTCTGAGATCATTATTCAGTCTGCAAAAAGTTAAGTATTTAATATTTTTTTTGCCAAAAGAATTTTTCTGAGCTTATTTATTCATATTTTTTTCAACTTCTTGATAATAGAACTTTTTATTTTGAGAATTTATTTATTAGAGTAATTTTTCTTTACAGAAATTCTTCTTCTTTACTACAAGATTTTTTTCAGCAAAAAGTTTTCAGACAAATTTTTGTTTTCCATTTTTTTTGCTCAATTTTTTTCCTGCAAAAAGTTTTTCTATATTTTTCTTTATTTATTTTTTTTTTGATTTTCAAAAAGAGAATTTTTCTTGAAATTTTTTCTGACGGTATGATAGATATTTGACACATTTTTTTTTACTGAGGATTTCTTTGGTAGGTACATTTTTTCTTCCGAACAACTTCTTAAAATTTTTTTTCAACATTTAAAAAAACTGATATGGGAATTTTTTGTTAGGTTTTAAATACCTATGAATTGTTTTGGAAATGTTTTTCCAAAAAATAATAAATCCGTACATAAATATTTTTTCGACTTTTTTAAAAAAAATTATCTTTCGTGAGTTTTGTTATTATATTTTGAGTTTTCAAAATTTTCTAACATACCTATTGAACTATTTTTCAACATTTCGAGGAGTGATAGTAATTTTTGTCTTTTCGAGAATTTTACCTACTGAAAAAATTTGATGGGAAAATCACTTTTTCCCATCCCCTTCCTTCCCTTCATCAAAACTAAGCTAAAACGGTCAGTTCACTCGTTTCTACTCCACAAGCTTCAAATTAAGCAACTCCTCTCAATATCTGAAGCCAAATATCATCATCTGAATCAAGCTTGTCGAAGTGTTTTTTAGTTTCAGAACTCATTCATTCGCCTGACCAAACCAGACTATACCATAGTTCTGTAAGCCCAAGTAAAACCCAGCTTAATTACCTCGATTCTCAGGCGGTCTCGTCGTCGTCGTCGTCGTTGTCGTAGTCGAAGTCGTAGTCGGTGGATGTGTGGTAGGAGCGGGAATTTCTGTAAAACACCAGCATTCGGTTAATTTGCAAGATATTACTTTGAGTTTGAGTAGATCGAGAATATCCATATAAAGCCTATCAACACATTAACAAAATGTGCTTCCTTTTCTCCTCCTTGTTCCTCTTTCTCCACACATTACATCTATATCTAATATGACTTTGCCTGCGTATCGAAAATGGGCCAAAGTTTCCAAGTATAAGTATAACAGCCCCTCTCTTCCTCACGCAATCATCCTACCAATGTATTCGACTTTAAGAAGAGCCTAAATGTTGTAAACACAACTTGACGACGGTCGCGGCGCCGCCTTTGGCGGAAATTTATCAACTTGTAATAATTTTCTGCCATCTCGTATTTCGTCATTATGTACCACCCTACCTATTATATTTCCACTTCGTCTGGGACATATTTGTGTGAGTTTAAGAAGTACCTATATTCGAAATTTGAATGGATGGCAGGAAGTTGCCCTTGCAATTGGAGAAATTCGTAGATCTGTCTTTACATCAGGTTAACATGACTTTTACTTCAAAAAATCGGAAAGTAAAATTATTAAAAAAAATATAAGTATTTAGGTAGGTATAATAAATTAGTCTCAAAAAATTAAAAGGTTTTCTTCTGCTAAATAAATTGAAAAAATTTTTTTAATCTAAAAATATTGAGAATTTTTTATACTTACTTACTCATAAAAAAATTAAGATATTTTTGTCAAGAAAATTAATTTTTTCAAAATGAAAATTCTTTTTCTAGAAAAAAAAAAATTCTGTGTGAAAATTGAGATTTTATCGTAAAATTAAAAAAAAGAAAATTTAAAAAATGGAAACATTTTTATTTTTGTTCCAAAAAATTGAAAAAATTTTTACTCAAAAAAATTGAGAATTTTCTTAGGCCTACTCTTACTCATTAAGAATTGAGATGACCCCCTCCCCCCCGGAAGAACAACATAAATATTTTTATTTTAATAAAATTAATAAGAAATTTTTCATTTCAAATAGATACAATTTAATTTTTTTCATTGCAAAAATTTAGATTTTTTTTTTCAAAAAAGTGGGATTTAAAAATTTGTAATGGAGTATTTTTCTCCAAAAAAAAAATTTCCTCGAAAAAATTGAAAGAAAAAATGAAAAAAATCTAGGTGTATATTTTTTAATTTTGAAAAAAAAAATTCTGTCGAGATAAAAATAATTCAAGTATTTAAGAACCATTTTTTTCAAAAAAAAAAAAAAAAAAAAAAATTTCACTCTAAAACACAATTGAATTTTTTATTTGAAAAATGGAAAAAAAATTTTCTCAACAAAATATGATACCTAAAAATTTGTGAAATTTGTGTTTTTTCTCTCCAAAATTTTAGATTTTTTTCCCACGAAAAACTGAAAGAAAAAATGAAAAAATTTATATAATATATTTTTTCATTTTGAAAAAAATACTCTCATCAAGATAAAAATAATTCAGGTACCTACTCGAAAACCATTTTTTTTCTTCAAAAAAATTTAGATTTTGTTCCTCGAAAAAATTTGAAGAAAAAATGAAAAAATTTTATTTAGGTATCTATAAAGTATATTTTTATATTTTTAACAAAAGTTATCCCAAAATGAAAATAATTCAGGTATTTTAAAAATTGAGATTCTTTTTCTCCACAAAAAATTGGAAAATGTTTTTCAAATAAGTTGAAAGTTTTAAAAAAATAAATAAAAATTAAAAAAATATTTAGATGAAAACTTTTACTCTAAAAATATTCAAAAATTCAAAAATGTTCTAATGCAAAAAAAATTAAAAAATTTGTCATCATTATAAAAAATGGTTTAAAATGAAAAGCGATCTTCCATCTGACAAAATAGCGATTATTTTTCAACAACAGAAAACATTACCCCTCCTCCCCAACAAAAAATTTGCAAACATAAAAAAAAACTAGGCCTTAATGAATGAGCGCTGAGGCTCCCTAAAGTAGGAGCACGTCACTATTTTCAAAAATGGTCTTTTCTGAGTTATGCCATTAATGTTCTTCGGATGGTTTTCAAAATAGGAATTTTTAATTTAAAAAGTGGGATCTTTTTATGGAAGGGGAATAATAGATGGAAAATGTTACTTAATTTTTTTTAAAAATGACCTCATATTTTCAGAAAAAAGAGACCTGGTCAAATCACCTGTCTCAATTCTTAACCGAGAATATTTTTTGACAAGTTACCTACACCTTTGGATTCCATTAAGTATTTGAAACACGAGAGAGAGAAAATCGACGAAAACCTCGTCATATCTGCTGAAAATCGTACACAAAACATATTTCCTATACGTACAATGTACATAGCATGAAGAATCGAACTGTGGCGAATTTCAACGTGTTCAAAAATTACCTCTGTCACAGTAGAATTTTATTTCGCCGCAAAATTGTTCCCTCAAGGGTATAAATCATATCGACATGTTCGCACATTATACTTTATACTTTCGCATAATACAATTTTCTATTCGTTATCGAACCAATCCAACCAATTCCATTGGTATTGATCGAATTTCATCAAATTTACCGTTCGCTCTCGAAACAAACGCCAGATGAAAAAAACCATCGCAGGGCCTGGAGCCTGGATCCGGACCCGAGCCCATTAAAAACGTAAATATTTTACGATCATCTCGTATCGTTCGAATGAAAATATAAAACGAGCATTTCAATTATAAAATTTAAATACTTGGCCTTGGTATTGAAATTATTCTAAAAGGTTTCCATTTCGTTAAGTATAGATAGATTCGTTGGCTCTCGTAGGGAGGTAAAAATATATGCAGAAAGGAGAGTGGCAAATTAAGCGATATTTTGCCTTTTCTAAACACTCCATTTGGAGGGCAGATAAGAAACCCTCTTAATATTCTGAAAAATTAAACGTATCGTTTTCAATCTACCATACCATACGTATAAGTATACCCATGCTCCATGCTCGCTTATCAAGTTTTAAATGTATGGTATATGCACCTACAACATGTACGAAGTAGATAGAGATACTCGCGACGGGTTAAATCTTTACTACTTCGTGATACGTGTAATATTTTCTCGCAGTGTATTCCTTCTTCGTACCTACCTATATGTATTTTACCATAATTTATGTTCTTTAAACCTCTCTCTTTCTCTCTACGTCCTACTCCCCCTTTTGTGTCTTTCTTCTCCTTACACTGGAAACGTTTGCTCAGAGGAACGTGTTCTCTGTTCCTCTCTTTTTCTCTCTTTCTACCCTGAAAAAACCAAGACAGAGTGGCAAGGTTGGGGTGGAATGGTTATACATGTAAAAGTTTTACGAGATAAGGTACCTACATAATATTTTTAATGTGTATCGATAAGTTATTACGCTCGATTTTCGCGGTTATTCGTAGATATACATACACGTTTTAAAGTTTAATACAATATTTTTCACTACCTGGTATTTTTTTTCTAAGGTCGGTTTATGCTGCATGCTTTTTCACCGAACGATGCGACTCTTCCGAGGTAGATAGAGGTGAAATTAAAATTTTAACGTTTAAAGCGAGTTCTTTTTTTTATTCTCGGTTAGGCGACGCGAAACGTTATTATTCGGTTCGATAACCTTTATTCGAAATGTATACATTTAGGCGAGTTGTTTATAATCGGGTCGTCAAAAGATAAGGGATTAGTTTGGCCTGGTGATAAGAAAAATAGGTACACGAAAGTATATCAAATAGTTAATGTTTTTAGTTTTTTTTTTTTTTTTTTTTTTTTTTTTTTACTTGTAAAGTCTTATTTTTCCCTGCAGAAACCCATTCATTAATTTAAAATTGAAGAATTTCGGTGATAGACAAAAAAAAATGTTGAACAAAAAAATTGACTTTTTCATGTTTTCAAAAAAAATTATCCAATTCTAATTTCTAAATTAAAGAAATTTTTAATGGGCAAAACCAATAAGATTATTTTTTCCAACTTAAAACTGAAGGAATTTGTGTCAATAATTTTTTTTTTGGTCGATGAAGCTAATTTCATTGTTTTGAAATTTAAACGATTTTTTAACCAGTAAAAAACTAAATTTAACCAATTCAAAATTGAGGGAATTTGTTTCCAAAGAAAATACTTGGTGTTCTTAAATTAAAAATTTAAGCTTTTAATTTTCCAACAAAATTTTGTACAGGCAGTTTAAAAATTCAACATAAGAAATTTGTTGACAAGTAAAGAATTAATTGAGTCAATTTGAATTTTTAAAAATTAAATTTAATACAAATGTAAAATTCAATCAACTTGATTGCCAAAAAAAAATTGCCACAAACAAAATTAATTTAATTGATTAAGGTAAAGCAATTTTTTGGTAAAGATTAAATTTTATGAAAATCCTTCTCGATGAAATTAATCTAAAATCAATTTGAAATTTAGGTAATTTTTTAACCAGAAAAAAATGAATTCAATCAATTTAAAATTGATAAAATTTGATAAACAGAAATTCTTTTCACACACAAATTAAAATATTTTTACCCAAAAAATTAAAATAAAGTTTACTATTTTTTCAAACAAAAAATTAATGTTTTTGTTTTCAAAAAAATTGAAGATTTTTTTCACCAAAAAATTTACACCCTCCTCCTCATAAAAGGATTTTTTCTGCAGGTATTTTCTGCGAAAACATTGAAAGATTTTCCGAAAAAGCAGAAATGTTTTTACACAAGTAGATATTTAAAAAATTTTACTCAAAATAAAAAACTACTTACCTATTGAAAAAAAAACTTTGCTTCAAAAAGTTAAAAAATATGTATGTATAGGTACATTAGGACTACGTAAAGATTTTTTTTTGCTCCAAAAAAAATTAAAAGATTTTTTTGTCCTGATCTATTAATTAAAATTTTTTTCACTCCAAAAAATTGAAAATTTTCCAGGGCTAACCTTGTGTAAAAATCATTAAGGGTATTTTTTGTACCAAGAAAATTCGGGAAAATTTTTCTACAAAATTTAAAATTTTGCCACCAAGAATTTTATAGATATTTTTCAAAAACTGGCATTATGATTTTTTCTCAGAAAAAAAAAAATAAATAAAAAATTGAACAAAAAATTACGTTAAAAAAAATAAGAATGCAATATTCCATAAATTTACTTTCTATATGTTTACATAAAAATTAAAAGATTTTTGGTACTTAATTTTTTTTTTGAAATTTTCCCTACAAAAAATTGAAGAAATTTTTTTTTCTAAAATTGATTTTTTTTACTCTAAAGAAATTGAGAAAAATTTTCATATATAACACAACTGTTTAATGGATAGGCTTAGACAGAGGTACTTTTGGGGGGGGGGGGAGGCTACTACTATTTTTCAAAAATAACATTTAAAAAAAGGTTGCCGTGTAAAAAAAATTTGAGGTATCTAGTTTTTGAAGCATTCTAAAATCTTCAAAAGTAGAAGCACGTCACTTAATTACTGAGCAAAATGTGTTGCAAAATACTACCGACATATAATTAATTTCATCAATTTAATATTGAAATAGTTCTAATTGTAAAGGGAAAAAAGTTGCTACTCTCAAAATTAATTTAAACGCGAAATTTTGAAATTTTTGAAATTTTTTAATCAGTAAAAAATTAATTCATCAATTCAAGATTTTAAATTATTTTGTTTAACAACAAAATTTTTAAATTAAATCAATCGAAAATTTTCGAACTAACAAAATGTGTTGTTTAGTAAAATTAAGTTACAGCCCGGGAAAAAATCTGTTGGATCTAACCATATATGAAGTGGTCAGATCTAACCATATATGAATTTTATACCTATCAAATTTGATCTAATCATATTTAATTTGATCAAATCATATATAATTTGATCAAACTATACACAATTTGATCCAATGATGTATGATGAGATAAAATTAAATATGATTGGATCATATTTGATAGGTACATTTCCCATTTATTATGGTTAGATCTGACCATACCCATCCCAAATTTTTCTCAACGGTCACCCATCCAAGTAGTAACCAAACCCGAAGCTGCTTAACTTTTCCAATCAGATCAATGATGGTGCACTCAACTTGGTACGAACCATTTCATATATGATAAGACAGTTTAATTGTATTTATGTGACACACAATCAAAGATAACAATTACTCAAGGTTGTATAACTAAAAGTATCAGGAAAAATTCCTGTGAGTAGATAATTTCAACTTAAATTCAGAAATGATTTTTGTCGTGATACCTTCAGGACCCCATGGGGGCACTGCGCCCCAAAATTTTCGACCAAATCAAAAAAAAAATGTAAAAAAGCATGTAGCATGTCGTTTGTTACATTTTTAATAGTGCCTACTCCGAATTTTGCCTTACTTTTTTGATGGAACCCTATTCTGGCACTGCTCGTAGCCCCTAAAATTTTGAAATGAATCTGGGTTGACTCATTTTGATTTCACAGATATAACTTGATCCAATAATATCAAATTATATATGAGAGAATCTAATTTGATCCAATTTGATCCATTCGGATATAAGCATTTCTATACATATAACTGGATTTTCACTGATATGACTTGATCTAGTTGATATGTTTTGATCTATTTTGATATAATCATTTTAGATATCAGTGGATTTTCTCTGATATAACTAGATCCAATTTGACTAAATTTTATCCAATCAGATCAACATTTGGATCAAACTTGATCAAATCTGATCAGATTATCCATGAGATTTTTTCCCGGGAATGGTATATGAGAAAATCTATAATTGGATGTGTTTTGATACAGTTTGATATAAGTATTTTGGATATAAGTAGATTCTCATTGATATAAATTATTACAGTTTGATCAGTTTGTACACTTGAAGATCCAGTTGGATCTGATTTGATTTACTGTGATATAAATGTTTTGATGTAATTTGACTGTTCTTTGATATAACTCAATACAATCGGATCAAAGTATATCTGTAGAGATCTAGTTTAACCGAACTTGATCTACTTTGATATAAATACCTATCTTTCATACAACTGGATTCTTCTTGATATAACTTGATACAGTTTGATCAATTATATATGAAAGAATCAAGTTGGATCTAATTTTATTCATTTTGATATGATCTATTTGTATACAATCGGATTCTCACTGATATAACTTGATCTGATCATATCAAATTGAATATGAGAAATCTACTGGTGTATGATTATATCCATTTTGATCAAAACATTTTGTAAGAGAGTGGATTATCTCTGATATAACTGGATACGATTTGATCCAATCGGATTAACCTTTTTGACGAAATTTAATGATATTTGATCAAAATTGATCAAATCTGATCTAGATTGATGAAATTTGATCCGCGAGATTTTTTCCCGGGAGAATTAAAAAATTAATTTAATTTAATTGTCAAGAGGAAAGGTTCAAGTTTTATAAAAAAAAATTGCAAAATTTTCAAAAGATTCTTTTTTTTATTGAAATTATCACCTAGGTACTCGAGAAGTCCTACAATTGTAGGTTTGAATTTCACAAGAAAAAATGCCAAATCGGTTAGAATTTATAAAAATTGATCCCAAAAATTTCTCAATTCACAAATTCAAATTTCCATACATTATTAATATTGAATTTTACAAAAAAATTGTCAAATTTCCATAAGATTATTAATTTTTTTTCGAAATTATTACTTCCCTTTCGAGTACCAGTAGAGCGAATCATTCAAAAATGAATTTAATATTTTTCTGAAGAACAATTCACTCCACCACAACATTTTTTCAATCTTTCAAGTTCAAACCCTCAACCAGCATTTCCATTCAATTATCACTCGAAAAATTTAAACCTCACTCCAGAAATACCATTTGATAACAATTTAAAAATTATCCAACTGGTCAACTCACCGTATAATTTAATGGTACCATCGGTATCTCCGAGGGAGTTCTTCGAAACACATCGATATGTAGTAATATCACTCGACGTCACTGATTTTATTGTCAATTTCATCAAAATTTTGTACGCGTTGTCTGTAAACTCCGTATCGTACTTGGTACCTGCAACAACAACAACAGCATCCATAACTAAAAATGAAATACATCAGTGAAAAGAAAGTACAAGAAAAGAAGAAAGAGAGGAAATCATCACTTAAAAGGGTCATTGTTCGTTTTCTCCAATGACGACTTCTCTTCTGGAAGCTTTTGGGCAGTAAAATAAGTAGGTACGACGCACGTGTATGGTAGGTAAGTATATTTGTATTATTTGTGTTAGTATTATTTTACCCTAAAATTGTGCCTTGTGTTTCTTTTACTTTGCTTTTGTTTGAAAAGCTGGCGTGGCGCGTTCCAGGAAGTGAAAATAAAGAAAGAGAAGTAAGCCCTATGTAAAAATATTGTTCTTGTATTAAAGTCCCATGCTGGCTGGTTTTAGAGACTGTCATTGGGGGGGGGGGGGCTGATTGGACCAGATCGTTAATTGCAGCATTTTCGCAAAAACGTGCTTTAAAATCAATACCTGGTCTGGGTTTGGGTGCGTGTGATGTGTTTATTTTTGACTCATCTTTATACTCCTACTTTGATAAGAGAAAGTACGAGGTAGGTAAGTACGTATATCAGAAGTGAATTGCTTTTATTCTTAGGTAAATTGGCAGAGGTGTTTTTGATCATTTTGAGAGCAGAAGACAGATGAATGTCCCTGCAGGATTAAATTTGACATTTCCGCAATTTCTGCTGCTTAAAAAGTCTGGTGCTTCACTAGAATAAAATAAACGCCAAGTGTGAAATTTAGAAACACCCTGTGTAGTAGGCTCGAAGTGAAAAAAAAAATAATTGCAGGCTTGATAACACGATGAAGCTCGCGATTAGAAAAATATTTCAAAATTGATAACTGCTATCTCGTGATATTATGAGATTACCTCATCCACCGAGTTCATTCTCGTTCAACATTCAAATCTGTGTCAGTTTTCGAGCCGATAAAATGTTTAAAAAGGTGACATTTTTCGATCAAAGTGAATAATAAAATTTTAATTAGAACTTCAACCTCGAAATATCGTCTTAATCATCTCCTTTTTTTTTACAGCATCCGAATCGCTGAGCTGCAGTCTCGCCATGAATTTCTTCTATGCCTTAATTTTGCTGCTGTTCCAGTCTGGCTCGCCAATGCCTTGTGAACAAGTAGACCAGACCACGATTTCCGAAGGTTTCGACTCTTCATTCACCGAGGAATGTTTTTTCGTCGATAAATCCGAAATGATTGGCACATTCTTCAATCAACACAATGGTACATTCTCTTACATCACCTGCCCTTACGGTTTTGGCAAAACTCAGAGCTTACTGATGCTTAAATCGTTCGCCAATATCGAAGTAGATGAAGCTGCTTGCAGACCCAAAGCTCTAAGAATGTCCAGAAATTACCGATTATTCAAGGGATTGAAGATATTCCAAAATTCGGCGATCATCAACGCTCATATGGGCCAGTACGGTGTCATTCATTTGCATCTAAACATAACCTTTCGAAATAAGCCAATCACGATGCAAACTCTTATTCAAGAGATGAGAGAAAAGATACGTAACACTGTGTCCAATGATTTAGCCTGGCTGGTGAAGTTGATGGATCGAATGATCGCCAAAGAAGTCAATGTAACCGAGTACGTATTTAAAGGATCCGAATACTCGTTTCTGCATAAAGCTTTGGATGGTCTGTTGAACGAATACGAGATCAAATATTGTCTGCTCAGTTTGGCCGAAATTTATCACAATTTTTTCAAGAAACCGGTCATAGTTTTGATCGACGATTACGACTACGTTGCTCTCGAGTCTCTGACGAATAGTAAAATCAATCCTATCAATTATTATAAATTTATTAACGAAATGATCCGGATAGTTATACCATCTGGTAACCACTCCATAATCAGATATGGTTTACTATTGGGCAGAACTAGATTACCTTTGAATATCGGAGCCCTGGGTAAGAAAGTCATCCACTATAGATTCCTCAACCCACACAGATTCTCCAAACATTTCGGATTCTGCGAAAACGAAATCCAGAAAATCTACAAAAGGTATAATCTAACTGAAGAAGAAACCCAAAAAGCTCAAGTCCTCTACGACGGATACACCAATTCAAACGGATTCACCAAGGTGTACAATCCATACACCATCGTTCAGTACCTCGAGCAAAGGCAAACTAGCTCTGATAATTTGTATTGGTGTTATGGCCAACAACACACGTATATCTCCGCCTTCCTCAAATCATCCTTGTATCGTCAGGAAATATCTAAATTGTGCGATTTTCAAGCAGTCAAGTACGACTCGTTGGGACATTACATGCCCAATGCTTTGGAGGTTTTGATGGAGTTGAGGAACATCAAGTACACCATGATTGCTGACTCTCATTTACATCTTTTGCTTTCGTATTCGTTTGAGAATGGCTTGTTGTGTTATACAAGGCGTAGGAATTCGTATGTTTTACCTAATACCGAAGTCAGGGCTTTGCTTTTGGTAATGAACGATTTATACGAACAGAGTCAGAAAAGAACTACTAGTGCGATCAATTCGACAATGAATGCTGAATCGCCTAGAGTGGCTTAGGATTTTGTGAGTTCCTTATGATTTTTTATTTTCACATAATTTATGTGAACGATTCGATGAACGAATCGTTGTCTGAGGAATGCTTGAAACTGGGGGAACCAAATCTTGATCCACAATCATTTTGAAAAAAAAAAAAAAAAACGAAAAAGACAACATCAAGTCTTGGAGCGTTTAAATTATCTTGAAATTGGATTCTACTGGTTCAGAGAGTTTACTGAACCACTTAGAGCATACAAAATATGAAAAAACTGATCACTTCGTACATGACTACGACTCCAGAAGGAGAGGTATTAAGGAGAGGTATTATTTTATGAGGACACTGGAGCAACTTGAAAAATGGCAATTTAGTCAATGTCGAGATGAAGAACCAAGTTTCAAATTGATGAATAGAACAATGGAACAGCCCTCCCCAATGAAAAATTAGTGGTACCTACCTGAAAATATGTTTAATTTTTCAACGGAAAGCACAACAAAATTATTAAAATTCTGAAAATGAATTCTAATGTGACAAGTCTTCCATTAGATCTAAAAGAAATAAAATGACAATAAAACTTTTAACTTGCATGTAATAAATAAGATCTTCCAATGGAAGGCCATAAAATTTTATAGTGTTGTTGAAAAAAAAAACAATAAAACTATTCAGCGTTCTTATTATTCCATTAAATGGAAATTATACTTAGGTACTTTCAACTCCTTGCTCAATTTTTAAAGTGTAGGTGTTTGAATGAGTGAGAGGAATGTCCTTTGGTCATCAGATATCTACACACAACTTTTCAATTTCTTTGTGGAATAAAAAATTAATTCTAATACTTATCAAAGATTGGAAAATTCTTTCGAAGGCAAAATTTTTTATCGAAGTTTGTTTTCCCAAGATTTCATTGAGATAATTTTTTTCTTAGAGGACTTTTCCCAGCGAAAATTATGTTATAAAGGATTAATTTTCCCATAAATTTTTCAAGAGAAATTTTTTCCAAGAGCATTTTTTTCAGAGAGAATTTTAATTGCGGGATTAATTTCCAATAAAAAATTTTTGTTACTTTTTTAGAAAATTTTTTATTCTCAATGAATTTTTCTTGATTTTGTTGATAGATTTTTTGTGATTATTTTCGTCAAAATTTTAATTTTTTTCTATAGAATTTTCCTTGTGAGATTTCATGCAATACCTAATTTTTTCCAAGATAATTTTTGCTGAGAAGCTTCCATAAATAATTTTCAAGCGGAAATCCCTGAAATGTGATCACTGGGCCAGTAATTCAAAATCTCCCAAAAATGAATTGTTATCCTTTTGAAACTTTTGATTAAAAAAAAAATAATGAAGACAGTGTTGTTCTTGAAGGAGAAATTTTTCAAGTGTGAAAATTTAAAAAAAAATCAGAAGACAGTGTTTCAAAATGATTTTTTTTTCTAAATTTTTTCTGAAGATTTTTGCGAGATGATTGTTTTTCAAAAATTTTAATTTTTTCACAAATCTTTTTATTAGTTGATGTTTTCGAGTGGATTTTCAGCAATTTTTTCATAGCTTTATTTTTTAAGGTATTTTTTTCCCAAAAAAATTTCTAATGAATGGAAATTACAACCTCATCCTATATTTTGTGATAATCTTATCCCAAAATCGTTGATAACTGTATCCTCATCTCAAATTCTGTGATAAATAATAATCTCATATCTTAATTCTGTGGTGGCTTCATCCCTAATTCTGCAGAGATCTTAATCCAAATTCCTTGATACCCCCCCCCCCCAAATTCGGTGAAAATTTTATTCCCCTCTATTACTTAATATTTTTTTCACAGTTCCATGATAACCTCATCCTAAATTTTGTGATAACCATCCAAATTCTAGGAGAATCTCATCTCAAATTCTATGATAATCTTAATCAAATACGAATTATTTACAATACAGACATCATCCTGAATTTTGGGATCACTTTATCTCGAAGTCTGTGATCACCTCATCATCCTCAATAATTCCACGATGACGTACAAAATTTGAAGTATTTGGGAAAATCTCATCCTGAGTTTTGATAGAACTTATTCTGAATTTCTGTAATAACCTATTTCAAATTTTGTGATGACCTCATCGCAAATTTTGAAGTAATATCATCTCAAATTCTGCAGTAACATTATCTGAAATATGGGTAATTTAGATATGTAGCCCTGATCCTGAATTTTGAGATAACTTATAAACAATTTTTCATAGCATTATCTCAAACTCTGTGATAACCTTTACATAATCTTTACTGTATTTATCGCATATTCACGATGACTTGATCCCGGATCCTGTTATAACCACAACCTCCATTCCATGATATCTTCATACAAAATTTGGTGTGTTAATGGTAACCTTGACCTGAATTTTGAGATATTATTATCTTAAATATTTTGGGATAACTTTTTCCAAAATTTAGTGTATTTATGCTAATCCTCATACTAAGTTTTGAGATAACCTTATCCCAAATTTTGGTGTAGGTACTTACTTATGATAACTTAACTGTTATAGGTATCTATATTGAACATTTCATGAAGTATGTATCTATTTCGAGTTTTTAATTTTTTTATGAAGTGGGGGGGGGGAGCTGAAATCAATATTTCATTTTCTTCTCCAAGGTAATTAAAAATTTCATATATAGGAATAAATTCCAATAAAATTCAAACAGTTCGGATGAATGACGAATAGAAAAATGAGGATCCTACTAAAATATGAGGGTACCGAGGTTTTTTGAAAGCTGCAGAGCACATTAGTATACTATACAGATACACTATATATACGATGAATTGCGAATAATTTGGCGGTATTGGAAATTAATCACCAGTAAGATGACAACCAAAAGTGCCAACCCTACTGCACTGCCTCTTCCTACAGACAAATTGAATATCGCGCACAGTTACCTATCTGGAGCAAGCTATTCGCAAGATGTGTAGCTGGAAAGATGGTCTTAGGTATAGTTACGATATGATAAAAGCAAACTACACACTATACCTCGGCATCGCCATCCCATCGTTGGCGCGTATAATAGAAAATACGTATACGACATCTTTTAATAAAGCCCTGCTCGCTCATCTGCGTTGTCTCATAAATTTAAAGGCGTCTCTTTTTGGCGCTTTCGCAAAACACAGGGATTTGAATAAACACGACGGCGAAATCGCGCGGCGCGACGCGATGCAAAGCTCGCTGGTACAGTTTAAACGCGAGTTAAAATATATCATTTGCGAGTAATCTAGTCTCGTGTATCGGCTTCGGCAACAGGTAGCTCGGCGGTCCAGGTACAAGGGGGACGGGTCGGTATTTTCATTAGGAAACTCTCGACATATTGCAGATTAACAACTTTCGCCACTTTGTATTATCGAGACTAACCCTCGTGAGATTATGCAGCTATAAATTTGCGTCATCTTGGAAAAATTCCGCCTCGGAGTAAATCTCAGCTCGCGAATATGGCGAAGTCTGGGTACATGATTGATACACAAACTACCTATAAATTTCGGCGCGAATTTTAATTAACAATTTTTAATAAGGTACGTGCCACGGTGCTGCCAGTGCGTAGTTAAATTAAAAGCGTCACGTTTGAATGTCGTCGTGAATTCAATGTGTAGCTTCGTGCGAAATCGTATTCAAAATGTTGAACTGTTTTATGGACTTGTGTTTTTCATGCTCGTAATGTATTTTTCCCCCTTAGTTAGACTCGTTTATACTGTTCTATTTTTTTTATTTTTTTTATTTTTTTGCTTCCGAGTGTTTAATTTAACTGAGGAACAGAGAGCTACAGGGTGTCCTGGGGAAATTATATTTTTTCAAATTCGAATATCTGAGTCCAACTACTTTATAAATGCACATGGTGCCATCATTGTAAATGAAGTCGTTGCTGAGGTTTCAAAATTGGTGTTTTCTAACAAGAGAACCTTGCCAACTCATCACCTTAGATTCAGCTGAAATTTGGCTCACTAATAGAGCATGCCATCCGAACCTCAGAATCAAATTTTTAGCGGCCCAAGTTCATTTTTCGATTTTCGAAGAATTTTTGAAAATGAAGAAAGCCCGCACTGATGAGTAAATCAATTTTTTACAAAAATTGTAAATTTTGTGATAAAATTATAGAAATTGGATTATACACTTTTGATTCACCGAGTCGATTTCGATAACTTTGGAAGCGTTCTGGAGCCTCCTGCAAAAGTTGATTTTTCTCCATCACATTTGAATTGCTCCAGATGGCACTTTAATCAACATTGATTGTTAAAAATTTACAATTTTTATGAAAAAATTACATTTTTTGTAAGTGTAAAAAATCACAATTTTTGTGATCATTGTAAAAAATTTACAATTTTTGTAATAATTGTAAAAAATTTACAATTTTTGTAATTGTAAAAAATTTACAATTTTTGTAATTGTAAAAAATTTACAATTTTGTAATTGTAAAAAATTTACAATTTTTGTAATTGTAAAAAATTTACAATTTTTGTAATTGTAAAAAATTTACAATTTTTGTAATTGTAAAAAATTTACAATTTTTGTAAATTGTAAAAAATTTACAATTTTTGTAAATTGTAAAAAATTTACAATTTTTGTAAATTGTAAAAAATTTACAATTTTTGTAAATTGTAAAAAATTTATAATTTTTGTAAATTGTAAAAAATTTACAGTTTTTGTAAATTGTAAAAAAAATACAATTTTTTGTAATTGTAAAAAATTTACAATTTTTGTAATTAGAAAAAATTACAATTTTTGAGGGGGAAAAATTACAATTTTGTAATTGTAAAAAATTTAAAAATTTTGTAAAAAAAACTAAAATTTGTGTAGTTGTAAAAAATTTACAATTTTTGTACAAAATTGATTTATCTACCCATGGTACTAATGAGTCATTTTTGCCATTTTTCCCTTTGTAAGCAAAATTTATTGGCAACATTGCACTCAATAAATTTTCAGGTACAACCAATGAATAGTGCCTCGAAAATCCCAAAAAGTTCTCATCACATTGGGATGTCTATCTTTGAAATTGAAGGAGTTACAACAATAAGAAATTCTTGCCAAAAGTATTGCTGTCCTAAAATTATTAAGGGGCAATAGAAACCTACATGAAAATTTTAAAATTCCTTCGATGTTATAAAAGAAACAGGTGTAATTTTTCAAAATAAATCAAACAATTATGAGAAAAATTTGTCTAACATTGAAAATGAAGGCACTACACAGCCCCTTCAAATTCGAGATTGGCACCATTTATGTAGAGTGCAAATATGAAGTTTTTTGTTAGTTGATTGAACTCGGTTATATTCAAACCTCAAACAACACCCACCAGTCCCGAGACACCCTCAATGGCCGAAGTGAGGAAGTCAATAGAATGGAAGTACATTCGAATAATCTTCTCTATACAAGGCATGATGAAAACTACACCGATGATACCGCGCACTTCTGCTCCATCTGACGTGTTATCCTTATCCGTTTATTATATATTCATCCTATGGCGCGTCTATTATCTTCCTTATAACATCGTATTTTCGCCTTTGTCGACTACGTCAGCCTCGTCGTAGTATGGTGTTTATTTCGTTCGCCTTGCTGCAAGTTGTCTAAAGCTTCCCCCTCGATGTTTTTACGCCTTAACACGTTTTCAGTAATCGCATTAATATCCCTGGTTAAAATGCTGCTCCGCTCTCGCAGTACGATTTCTCACCTCGTGCCGGCCAGCCTTTTTGTCCCACGAGTCGAGTTGTAAAATTGATATTGATGATTATTGCATGTAGATACGGTGTATTTTCTCACTTTCCAAGCGTTTGTTATATGCAGTGATTTTTTTTATTGTCGTTAATGAAAACTCAGAAAAAAGAATTATTAGAATAAGAAAATTCCCTTTAAAAAATTTGAAATAGGTATTACTTAAGTAGGTAGATATAATTTTTGAAAAATTCACCAAAGGAGGATATGCATTGACTTTTAGGGTAGCTTTTTGCATTGGTTAAAATAATGCAAATTTGGAATTCTTCTCAATTTTTTGAATATTTAAATTTTTACAAAATTGATAATTTCATAATTATTCAAAAACTCACCAAAGGAGGGTAGCTTTTTGCATTGCTTGAATGCAAATTGGAATTTTTCTAAATTTTTTGAATATTTAAATGTTTACAAAATTGATAATTTTAAAATTTTTCAAAAATTCACCAAAGGAGGGTAGCTTTTTGCATTGGTTAAATGCAATTTGAAATTTTTCTCAATTTTATGAATATTTAAATTTTTACAAAATTATTAATTTTATGATTTTTCAAAAATTCACCATAGGAGGGTGGCTTTTTGCATTGCTTAAATGCAAATTGGATTTTTTTTTCAATTTTTTGAATATTTAAATTTTTACAAAATTGATAATTTAAAAATTTTTCAAAAATCGCCGAAGGAGGGTAGCATTTTGCATTGGGTAAGTAAATGAAATTTGGAATTTTACCCAATTTTTTGAATTATAGGTAAAATTTTTACAAAATTGATAATTTTGTAATTTTTCAAAAACTCACCTGAGGAGGATTTTACATTGATTTTTAGGGTAGCATTTTGCATTGGTAAAATAACATCTTCAGAAAAAAACTCCTTCAAACTTTTGAATTTTTGGAAAATTGAAAAAATAAATCTTCTCAGAAATATTTATTTGTGGAAACGATAACAAAGATCTCAAAAATATGAAAAAGTTGTGGAAACTTTTTAACAAAAAATAGCCTAAAAATTTTTCAATAAGAAATAACTAATCTAAGAAATTTTCTACCCAAAATTTTTGAAAAAATTGTAGAAAAATCGTCTTTGTAAAAAATAATTTTTTTGAATAAATGGTAAAAAAAAATTTTTCAAGAAATTTGAAAAAATCAATCTAATTTCAAAAAAAAGAAATCTTCGAAAAAAGTACAGGAATTTTTTTTTCCAATGAAACTTTTTAAAAAAAAGATTGTAAAAATGAAATCTTAAAAGACCTACCGTATATGGGGGCTACTTTGAACACTTTGGGGTATATTTTCCTCTGTTGCTGTGGCTACACTGATCATAGAAAAACGGTTTTTACGCCATTGTTTTGGGTCTAGCTTCTCGTATCAACTTCATTTTAAAAAAAATTTCCAACTCTCCTCTGAAAGTATATAGCTCAACTTAAAGGGGGTGTTCAAAGTAACCCCGGTTTTGGGGCTACTTTGAACATTGCTCTTTTTCCAAGCTTAGAATTTTGAAAACTTTATAAATCGATTAAAGGGTGCTCAAGAACCCTAAATATCAAATTTCATCGATATAGCTACACTTTTTATCCACGTTGGAGCCACTTTTTCAATAAAATATTAAATTTAGGCTTTTTGAGGACTTAATGTTAATATACTTGCAATAAGTTTAAGAATTTTTTTTTTTTTGAACTTTTGTACCAGTGTAGAACTGAAAACAAAATATTATACATAAAAACAACTTGTACGATTCAAATTACTTAACTTATGATTTTTTGTTCAACGTGTTCAAAGTAGCCCCATTACAAATTTCACTTTTTATAGGATGATAAACGCATCCTAAAAAATCGAAACCTATGAAATTAGAAGCGGGAGAGATACCCAAGTGTATTGAAAAAATCATTTTCTTCGAAAAATTGAAATTGAATTTTATAGAATAAAGTTCGCGCAGCTGTTAATTTTAACGAAATTTCCACGACAAATTCAAATAATTCACATTTCCACCAACAGCAGATAGAAATCGCAGATTACTGAATAGAAGTGTTCATTCAGGTGTCTAGAAGTCGAGTGTTAACAAAACGCAAGGTAACAGTTCATAGTTTCACACTCAAAGGGCGTGAAAGCGTTAAAACACGAGTGTTCAAAGTAGCCCCCATTTACGGTAAGTAGGTATTATAATTTTTTTTTTTTTTTTTTTTTTTATAAATCAAAATAAAAATGCCATTAAATTTATTGCAAAAGTGAACATTTTTAAAAAAAATTAGAAAATTTCTTAGCAAATTTTTTCACCAGGTAATTATACATTTTTTTCATATTGAAAAAGTTTTCAGGGAAATTCTCTCAAAAAATCTGCTGAAAAAAAATCTCATTGGAAAAAGTTTTAAAATACCTAATCATCTCAAAACAATTACCTAGGTATGGGAAATTTTTTGACAAAAAAAAAATATTCACCCAAGTTATATATATATAAAAAAATAAAAAAAAATTCTTAAAAATTTTTTGGGCAAAAATCCTTTTTGAAAAAAAATTTAAAATAGGTACCTATACTTAATGATTATGAAAAAATTCGCTGAAGAAAATTTTCTCGACAATTTTTTTTTTCAAATTTTTCAAAAAATAGTTAAACTGTTTCGCAGTAGTTTTTGCCTCATTGTGCTGAAATTGAGTTCATTTTGCGAATTTTCTGATAACCGACAATGAGATCAATTTTTGGGGATATTTAAATTATAAATCGCCTGGAAATTTATATTGGGTCAATTAAATCTGAAAGAACGATAAAAAAATAATCTCGTAAGTATCTACGTAAATTGATCAAATCTTTACAATGTTTGTTTGAAATAATATATTTCTTACTTGTAGGTATTTTCAATTGCTTCAGCACATCTTCGATCATAATTTTCGTCCATTTTAAATCAACACAAAACCCCACCCAACGCAAGTTCGAGAAAACAAACACATCGACACGACGATTACTACGAATTTACCTCGTCCATCCGCGCTCCTCAAAAGTGTATTATTTTAATAATAACAAAAATTAGCTGGGAAAAAAATTCCGATGAATTATTCATAGTAATCCTGGGGTATCGTAACGAACGTGAGCTTAAATTTAAAAAATTGCCTGGCGCCTTTTTTTTTCTAAATTTCCACCAACTCCGGCAAGATGGCGAAAGGTATTTGCATCCTTTGCTATCCGCTAATTTCCATAATAAAAGTAAACTAAAAACTATACCATTGTAATTTGAATTTTAATTAAAAAAGTTTTTTTATCTCATTAAGATTTTTTTTATGTATAAAAATGGAATGCGGCAAGCGAATACGTGGAAGAAGACCAAAAAACGAACGGCCAGATCGGACAATACGAAACAAAGAAAGGGTAGAAAAAGGCCTGTGATACTCGTAATTGATAAGAAATACGAAAGCATGCGACTGACATGTTTTCCATGTAAGTACATAAGTATGAACTTACCTTGAGAGATGATATCTCCGTTTTCTCTGGTCCAGTAATTTATCGATTTCGGATATGCCTCCGAAAGGCATTCTAACGTAACAGATTGTCCTATTTGCGCACCGACTAACTGGTTCTGTACCCATATCATCGGAGGAACTATAAAATGAACAAAAAAATAAATAAATAACGAAAAATTTTGAGTAACACGTCTGAAATAGAAATGACACTTGGAAATTGGAAAATTATTATATAGTTAAGGTTTCCTTTTTCATGACACGACGTCTTCCTTTTTCCCTTTTTTTTCTGTTTATCAGTATATACACACGACACGAAAGGGAGAACACGCACACCAGGATGACACGCCGAAGACACAATAATCCGCTAATTCGAAAAGTTAACGGTCCGAAACGTCGCTAAGTAGATGTCTCTCGCTTACTCTTCCCTTTGACAACTTAAAATGTCAAAGTGAACTGAAATATTACGAGGGTCCTATCGAAGGCGAATGTTTACCAAGTTATTGTCGGTCTTATTTTCATGTCACACAGATGCAGTCGTATGTTAACGCACCAACGACCACTGGTCAGCTATCCTGGCCCTGGCCGTGCCCCTTCCTTGTACCTGGTTTGCAACCAATTCGACGTCCGTGTGTTTCGTGTAAAATGAAAGGGTGGTCGGTATTCTCGAGCGAAGAGCTTGGGCCACATTTCAATATTGAAAATATCACTAATGTTGATGTCAATGCGAAGAGTGAAACTTTCCCTTCGTATTAGGACGTTGGTTCCAGTTCGTGGAAAATGTTTTTCTGCGTATTATACGTATGTGACCTTAATTTTCTCTTGAAAAAGATAGCCCAGTTGTAGTAAAATAAAGGTCATTACTGCGGCTTTCCTATTTTTCATATTCGCCCCTATAATATTGTGGGGGTTCTCAGCAAAGATACAATATTTTTTGGACAATCGATTTTTCCAAATTTATCAAATTATTTTCGAGTACAAAAAAATGTTTTTGTGAAGAATTGCTCTGAATTTTTGAGAAGGATTCGGGATTTAAAAAAAAAAAATCTGAATAATCCGTGCAAATTTTTCTAAAATTTTGTGAAAAGCTGAATGAGATTTTCAGAGAAACCTTTTGAATATTTTGTGAAGAAACCCTTTGAATATACTTTGTGTAAAAAATCGAGAATATTGTGAAAAACAAAATCAAATTTCTCAAAAATTTTGTAGCATTTTTATGAGATTTTAGGAAAAAAGTCTCTGAATATTCCGCGAGAAACATTGAAATTTAGATGACATTTTTCTGAAATTTTGAGAAAAATTCTTTGAGGAATGTTGAGTGATGAATTTTCACAAATTTTTTGAAAATCAGCAAAAATTATGTGAGAAGTACTCTGAAAATTCTGACAAAAGTCAGTAAAATTTTGTGGAAAATTCTGTTTTTTTTTGTTGTTGTTTTCTTTGGTGGTTTTTTTGAAATTTTGTAAAAAATATTCTGAGTGAAAAATCATTCTTTGCAACTTTGTGAAAAATTCCTTAAATATTCTGCGGATGATTTTGTGTATTTTGGATAAAAACACTCGATATTTCGAAAATATTTTAAGAGAAATTCACTTAATATTCAAAAAATAATTCTTTGAAATTCGTGGAATAATTTACTGGAATTTTGTGAAATATTTATAAGTATTCTGAATTTTTTTTTTTAGAATTTAGAGCAAAACCAATTAAATATGATTTTTTTAAAACCTTGAATTTTGTAAAATATGTATTTAAAAAAATATGAGAACTCTCTTTACTTTTCTTAATATTCTGTGAAAATTTTCTGAGATGCATCCAAAATTTTTTTTAATTCCATGAAAAATTGTCCGATATTTTGTGAAAAAACCTTTTTTTTTAATTTTGTGAAAAACAATAGGTACGATTAAAAAATGTCTCAAATTTCATGAGAAATTGGGTTCAAAATTTTTTTAAAGAAACGCTCTTAATATTTTTGAAAATCTTTAGAATTTGTGGGAAAGTTTTCTGAATTTTCTGAGAAAAATTTTTCATTGAAAAATTCTTCAGAAATTGTGAAAAATTGTCTATTTAATTTTTTTTTTGGAATTCTATGAAAAATTCTCTGAATTTCTGTGATTTTTTTTTTT
This sequence comes from Balanococcus diminutus, assembly GCA_959613365.1. Taxonomy (NCBI): domain Eukaryota; kingdom Metazoa; phylum Arthropoda; class Insecta; order Hemiptera; family Pseudococcidae; genus Balanococcus; species Balanococcus diminutus. The sequence continues at coordinate 56,835,010 of OY390716.1, read as the reverse complement.
TAATTCTGTAAAAAACTTTTTGAATATTTCATGAAAAAATGTCTTGAATTTTGTAGAAAAAAAGAACAAAAATCTGAAGTTCATCAAAATATTTTCTGAAATTTTCCTGGATTTTTTTTTTAATTTTCAAAGTATCATCTAAATATTTTGTAAAAAACTTGTGATCGTCTGAATATTCTGTGAAAATTTTTCTCATTTTGTCAAATTTGTAGGAAGTCATTTTGAATATTCACTGAAAAATTCTCAGAAAAAGGATTCTACAAGGAATTTTCTTTTACTTATTTTTTGAATACTCTGTGAAAAACATATTGAACATTTTGTGAAAAAGTTTCTAATATTTTGAGAAGACCACTAACATATGTTTTCTGTGAGAAGATATTCCAATATTCTACATTTATGAAAAATATTCTTAGGAATCAAAAGAATTTTTTTTTTTGAAATCTTATGAAATATTTGATGAATATTTGATGAAAATTTTTCAAAAATGTTGTGAAATTTTTTTGAAACAATCTATGTTAATTTTCTGAAATTTTATTTAAGAAAATATTTTTTTAAATTTTCCAAAAATTTTAAATGATAATTTTACAAATATTCATCATCCTGTAAAAAATGTGCAAGAAATAATTTTTAAGAAATTTTCAAAAATTTTGTAAAAAAAAATTTGACAATATTTTTTGAGATTTTAAAGGGAATCTTATAAATATTGTTTGAGGATCTGTACAATTCAGTGGAATATTTCTGAGAATAATGAAAAAGTGTTTTGAATATACTGTGAAAAATTTCATGAAATTTTTGGAAACCCCAAAATATTGTTTGAAAAACACTCTGAAAATTCAGCACAAAATTTTCTGAAGATCAAGAGAACTTTTTGCAAAATTTCGTGAAAATTCTGTTGAATATTCTGTGCAATATTCTCAGTACCTAATTTTTTGAAAAATTAAAAAAATATTCTATGAAAAATTTTCTAAAATTAAAAAAAAACATTCTGAAATTCCATGGAAAATCTTTTGAATATTCTGTGAAAAATTTTGTGAACCCGATATTTTGAAAAACACTGAATAATTTTCTTTATTTTGCAAAAAATCTACTGTTGTGAAAATCTTTTCAAAAGTTTGAAAATTTTCATAGAATTTTCTAATAAATTTTCACTATTTTGTTCCGAAATTTTGTGGAAAAATTTCTGAAAATTTTCTGAATTGTCCTTCGAATATTCATTCGGAAATCTCTTAAATATATTCAAAGAAAAAAAAATCAATTTTTTTTGTTCAAAATTTCTTAATATTCTGGGAAGATTTCACGTAAAAGACTTTCAGAAAAATTCTCTCAAATTTTGGAAAATTTTTTCAAGGGTTTGAGAAATTCCCTCAGTACAATCAAAGAAAAATTCTAAAATACACTATGGAAATTCCTTTGAATGTCTGTAAAAAATTTTGTTTTATTTTTGATTTTTCCAAATTCCCATTTCTCCACCCTATGCAAATTAAAAAGAAAATAATTACAGAATAGACTTTTCATTTTCAATTCCACAAGATCTCATGAGATACATTTGAAATGAAACCTGTAATTGAAACTCTTATATAGCCTCCCTCCTCTCACCTCACCCTTACTCAATCCACCCTCACGTCAAGTTTCTCTTCAAAATCACTCATCTACACGCTTTCTAGTCGAATAAAAGCGTTAGATTTAGTTTCGTTGAATGAAGTTCAACTCGTTGTTTCCTCCTTTGTCGCAGTCGCATTCCTCGAATACGACTATGACATAACTCTGGGTCACTGGGCACGACTTAAAAGTGTCTGTCTCCTAGAGCCTTTGAGCGAAAGCGATAATAACGTAAAAGCGACTGGAAAAAGCTCCAAACAAGGCGATACTTTCTCTCATTCGTTAATAAGCAGCATCTTCGTAACGTTCGGTAAGCTTCCGTTGGTTCATTATTTCAACAAAAATTTCGTCTCGACGCGACATCGTCGCCTTTTCGTCATTTTTAAACGTACCATGCGCTTTTATAACCCTCTCGTTGCTGCTTTTTTTTCTTCCAAAGATAGTCTTTTTATTTTGCGATATACGAGTATTTGTCGACAAATCGTTATTTTTCCTTTTACTGAAGGGAAAAAACTGTAGGTAGGGTATCTTGATTTTCTTTCAATCGTAAAATCTCTCTCTTGCTCCCATTCTAAACTACATAAGCTGCATTTTTGTACAGATTTCAGTCAACTTTGCCTTCTCTATTTCAGCTAACTAAACAATAAGCTCTCTGTGTGTGTATATGTTGAAACAAATAATAAAAATTAATTTATCAACTACCCGTTGTGCATGTGCTAAATGCACTAGTCGTCGTTGTATCGCATCGAACATTACAGTCGTAAAGCTCCGGTAACACCCATTAAATGAAAATGTTTCAGTCCCCCCCCCCCTCCCGTCCACCACGTTCATTTGGAGCAATCAGTGAAACTGCTTTTTTACTGCTTTTTCAACTCATTCGACGCCTTCCCACCTCTAAAAATCCTACCAGCAGAGTCAGTAGCCCAGCTCGAGGGTGAATTGGGAAAAATTGTACATTACACCACAGTCGGTGCCGGTGCCCCTCGTCCCCAGTCATCGACAATTACTAGTTTGGAAAAATATTTTAAAAAGTACACCGATAAAATCTTTATATCATCATAATCTCTGGCATTGCGTTTTATTGCCGTGTATTTATTTATTACTGCTTTTTTTTTGCTTTTTCTCTCCTACTCCGCCTCATGGTCTATAGTTACCAGACGGCGGACACGCACTCGAACCCGACAAATAACCCTTAAAAACAATGTAAATCGATACCTCGAACGACGCCACGATGGCCGAAAAAAATAAAAATCACTAGAGTAACTTACATTGTACAACGAGCATGATTCTTTTACTGACTGTAGGCGGAATACCGTTTGATGCTATGCATAGATAAGCTCCCATATGTAGCCGATTCACTCGGCTTATGTTTAATGTCGATCCTTCGACCGTCGAAACTGCGAACAAAAAAATTACAAAGATGGGTTAAAATGGGTGAAAAAAGTGGTGGGCATTCCTGAGTTTTCAGACTTGGTTAAAGTCTATTAAATCATTTGGAGTCTATTTTAAATATATTAGTATGTTAAAGCTGGGAAGGTTTGAAAAGTTTCAGTTTCTTATAAAAAGGATCACACTGACAGTAAAATTTATTTGGAAAATTTTGGAATAAAAAAACAGTGAGAACAATCCGAAACTTGAACAGATTTTTTTTTTTTTTTTTCAATGAATCTGGGCTCATTGTCGATGGAAATTTTTAAAATACTGCTCCGGAATTTAAAAAAAAATTGTATTTCAAAATAAACATTCAAAAATATAAGTTTTTGAATAAATTTATTCGTACAAAATTTTTTGAAAATTTTAATAAGTAAAAAGAGATTCATCAAAATGAAATCATGAAAAAATGTTGAAAAAAATAAAAATTAAATTTTTAACAAGATATAAGTCTTCTTAAGGAAATATTACGTAAATAAAATGTAGAAAGAAAAAAAATTAAGAAAAAAGTTTTCACATTAAAATAAACAGTTAAACAGTAAACAAATCAGAAAAAAAAGATTCACGTTGATATTAATTTCAAAAATTTTTAGTTTGAACAGAACTTGGAAAATTTTTCTCAATAAAAATTGAAAACCCTGCTAAAAATAATTTTTGAACAAAAATATTGAGTAAAAAATATCATTTTACAACAAAATTTGAAGGAAAAAAATCGAATTTGGTAGAAAAATTGCAAAACTGAACGAACAAAAGATTATGTTAATTTTGATGAATAGAATTTTAAAAAGTTCTATTCAACAACAGGAACTCAAAATTTTGTTCAATGTTTTTGAAATTTTTATTTTCAACAAATATTTGAAATAGTTTTCTCATCAAAACGAAAAAATAGAAATAAATTTATTTTGAATAAGTAATTTTTGAAAAAAAAAATTGAAATAAAATTTTAAAAAATTTATCGTAAATTTTTTCAATTTTTTTCCTTTAAAATTCGATTTTAAACGAAAAGTACGCAATACCTAATAATATGTTTTTTGAACAAAACTTCAAATGGAATAGAGAAGAATTATTTTTGACAAAATAAAAATAAATAATTACACTGAACAAATTTCAAAAAAAAAATAAAAAATTGTCGATATAAGTAATTTTTAGTAATTTCTGAAAATTTTGAGTTTGAACAGAATTGAGATAATTGCTCTCAATAATTAGAAAAAACAGACATTTTTGATAAGGCATTAAATTAAATTTTCTCACAAAAATCTAAAAAAAAAAAAAAAAAAAAAATCAGCTAAAAATGAAAAAATAGTTTTTATTACCTATCTGCAAATTGGTAAACAACAAAAGTGCCAAAAATTTGATTTTGAAAAGAAAAACGAAAGAATTTAATAAATGAGTACCTGAACAAAAATTTGACCCCTGAGGGAAATTCGAAACCTTGTTGGAACATAAAATTTTCTTTTCAAAATTTTAAAACAAATGTAGAATTTTTCAAAAAAATCAAATTAGAAAACACTTAATATGTTGGAGCAAAAATTTTTTGAATTTCTTTTTGGTAGATACCAATTTTTGAAATTTTGATTTTTGAAAAAACGTCAAAAAATGTTTTTGATAAGAAACTTTTTAAAAAATGCAAAAAAAATTTCGATGAAATTTTGAAAAATGATTTCGAAAAATTGAAAAATTTTCTCACCATAGAACTTTTTAAATATATTTTCTGAATAAAACAAAAAATATAGGGAATTATTTTTAATAAATTACTCAGAATAACATTTCAAAAAATTTGAAATCGTGTCTGCATTCAAAAAATTCTATTTTCAAATTGAAATTAAATAAACTTTTCAAAACTTTGATTGCAAGTACAAAATGATGGCATTATTTATGCTATATTTTTTAAATTATAATTTTCAACATGTGCTTAGAAAAAAAAAGTTTTTTGAACGAACAAAAAAAAAAATACACAAAAATTGTTTTTGAAAAATTAAATTAGATCCATAGAAAAATCATAGAAAAACTGAGATTGTTGTAAATAATGTCAATGATAAAATTTTCAAAATTACTTTTTTTTTGAAACAAAAATTTGAAATACAAAACATTTTTAAACAGTATTTTAAAATATACAATTTATTCATTTATGTGTACTTCTTTTTTTTTCAAACAAAATTAGAACAAATGAAGCAAGAAGTTTTAAACTAAATTTTGAACAATTTTGAATTTTGAAGAAATGAAGAATTGAATGGTGAAGTAGGTAAGTATGTTAATTTATATAAACAAAATTTTGGAAATTTTAATCATTTTATTTTATTTTAATTTTTTTGCAAAAATGATCTGCATTTTGTATCGAGTTTAAAATTAAAAATCTGTGTTTGAGCAATTTTTTTTTTTGGATTTTCAAAAAAAATATTTTGAAACGTTTTTCAAAAAAATTGAAAATTTAAAAAATGACACAATTCTAAAAAAAAAAAAAGGAAAATAATCAAAAGTTTTTGAAAAAATGGAATAAACTACTAACAACAAATTTCTAATTTCCAAAAGTTTTACTTAAAAAAAAAAAAAAACAAGTTCCCAAATAAATTTAGAATTTGAAATCTAACCGACTTTCGAAAAAATCGAATATGAAAATAAAATATAAAAATTAAAAGAATGGAAAATTTTGAAAATTTCTTATTCTCATTAAAACACACAACAAAAAATCAATTTCTCAACAAAAGAAAGAAAACTTAATAAATTAGTTTTTGCCAAAAATCAAAAAACAGAATGGAAATTTTTTTGAAAAATGTGCTACCGAACTGATTATTGAAAAATTTATTTAAAAAATATTCCCTCAAGTACCTAATACGAAGCACTATTTTGCAAAAATTTGAAGAAAAAAAATGTCACTCACTAAAATTAAAAAAATTGGTTTATGAAATAAAAATGTTGAGCATGGGCCGTTTGCGCACACTCATTGTTTATTCCGCCTTTTTGGGCAACCCGTTTGCGCACATTTTCAAATACAAAGGAGTGGATATGATTAATGACTTTTTCCAAAATTGTGGGTCGTTTGCGCACGTTCTTAGAATTTAGGGTAGCGCCTGTACTCCAATGCAGTGGTTCCCAAAATGCGAGGTAAATTTGAACTTTGATTTAATTAGAAGTGTTTAAAGGGACTAACCAAAACTGTCCCTCTCCGATCATCACGAATTTTTTTCAGTGAAAGGGGCAACACTGGGAGTTACCATGCTGCTGTCGGTTTACAAAATATTATGTTTGGTATTGGTGCCGCAGTGTTGCCAAATGTGAAAAATATACCAATTTCGAATTTTAAAAATTCGTAGCTCCTTCAAAATGCCGAGTAGGCAAAATTTGTACATAATCTCTTTTGCTTCTGATCATGAGTACTATCACATGAGCTAGTTTTTTTTTTCATTTCAACTTTTTTTTTTTTTTTAATTTCGAAAAAATTCAAAAATTTTTTTTTTAATTTTCAAAGTTGAAAAAAAAAAGTTAAAAATTACCCTTGAGCAGCATGGTAACTTCCAATGTTGATCCGATCATGAAAAAAAATTCGTGATGATCGGATCGACGGGGGGGGGGGGGAGGCAGTTCTGGTCGGTTCCTTAGAGATATTGGCATTGCTGGAAAGATCAAATTTTATAATATGTAAGTGTTGACTTCTGAACGTTTTCCCAAGTGTGGTACTTTGTTAAGATAAATTAGCTGCTAACCGCTGTTATTACTATACAGGGTGTCCCGTCACCAGTTGACACCCCTTCACCAGCGATATAGTCAACTCAAACTAAGCTCATGTATGCATGTTTGCCGACCCTGTGAATTGAAGGGGCAAAGATATGCTCAACTGAAAATTTTCATTTTTTAGTTTCGTTTCAGATTTTTAACCATGCGCTACTCGACAACCGAAATAGGTAGAAAGTTGCACTTTGCGGCGTTGGAAAGGAAATTTTGTGTAGAATTTTTTAGTGGGGTTGATCATTGAACTAGGTAATCAGGGGGGTCTGTGCTGCACTAATTATCTTGAAAAAGTGTTCAAAATTGGCGATTTTTTTTGCAATTTTTGGGGAAATCTCAAAAAAGTTTCATCATTTGGTATTAATATTATGGCTTCCCTTGGATGAAAAAAGTTTGACCTTTTGAATGCCGCAAACCAGACCCTTCTATCTCACTTCGTTAAAAAGTTATAGCAATTTCAATTTCAAAATCAGGTCTAAAAAAAAGAAATGAAAAAATTCAAAAAATTATTTTTTTTCTAAACTGTTGTTTACTTTATTTTAAACATCGAGTTTCACTCAAAATCATTAGTTATGTTAGGTATCAAGTTTCAAAAATAACATAAAAAGGAATTTTAAAATTTTTTCAAAAAATTATTTTTTTTTCTGCTAAGATTTTGAAATTGAAATTGCTATAACTTTTTAACCGAGAAAGATAGAAGAGTCCGGTTTGCGGCATTCAAAAGGTCAAACTGTTTTCATCCAAGGGAAACCATAATAATAATACCAAATGATGAAACTTTTTTGAGATTTCCTCAAAAATTCCAAAAAAATTGCAATTTTTGAACACGTTTTTTAAGATAATTAGTGCAGTACAGACCCCCCTGAATACCTAGTACAATTATCAACCCCACTAAAAAATTCTACACAAAATTTCCTTTCCAACGCCGCAAAGTGCAACTTTCTACCTATCTCGGCTGTCGAGTAGCGCATGGTTAAAAATCTGAAACGAAACTGAAAAATGAAAATTTTCAGTTGAGCATATCTTTGCCCCTTCAATTCACAGGGTCGGCAAACATGCATACATGAGCTTAGTTTGAGTTGACTATGTCGCTGGTGAAGGGGTGTCAACTGGTGACGGGACACCCTGTATGTTATGATTTAATGAATAAAACGTAAAACTTTCAAATACATAAAAATCATTTTGAGAACCCCTGATGTATAGATTTGAAAACGTGCGCAAACGAGCCCTATCAAACCACGGTCTATTCAATTTAAAAACGTGCGCAAACGACCTGCCGTTTAATGTTCAGCTTTAGGAAAGTGTGCGCAAACGGCCAATCCCCAAAAATGTTATGCAACGAAATCCCTAATTTTTCCTATAAAGAAACCACTCTATGGCTGATACTAAAAAAAAATAAAAAAATAAATTAATATATTTCAGTAGCCAAAATGAGCCCGGTAATCACTTTAAGAAAACTTATAATACGATACAGGTGGGCACAGCAAACAAAATATTCCCAGAACTTCTTCCTCTATAAAAATCTGTAATTCTCACTGCGGAAAAATTTCTTAAAAAACCGCAAAAATATCGAAAATAAACCCACCTAGCCTGGATAAAAAAGAAACTAAAAATCATCCAAACTCGCTAGAAAGAGATATAACTAGGAAAAAAAACTTGGCCAAAGAACAAATAAATTATAAATAAACTACGCGAATTCGAATAAGCACACAGCAAAAAAAAAAAAAAGATTAAACTCGTGCGCGAGAAAGTTTTTGTTTTACTACAGGATGGTTCGGTTCGGTAGGTATTTTTTTAATGCAAATATAGTAACTAAGAAGGTTCGATTTTTCAAAACTTTTCTCCAAGATGTGAACTCAATCATAACGGATTTTTTTCTGCCACTGCGATGACGACATTCTTTGCAATGATTAAGAAGAACCCGAGAAGAAAGAAGCAAAAAAAAAATACACTTCCACAAAGTAAACGTACGCATTCCATTATAATACACTGCAAAAACGTCCGCGACAATTAACTATTCGCCCGCTCGTAATAACCTCTTTGTTCCGGGCGAAATGAGAAATACTCATTACGTTGAACAATTTCGAAGCAGCGATATTTATGCAAGTTAACGAGACACAGTCGTACAACTGTGCAGTGCAGTACACTGTTCTCTTCGCCTTTGCCAGCTCAAAGAATACACCTCGATGCGACAATACACAGCCCGCGAAAAAATCCCTTCTGCTAACTCGTACCTACTCCTCGTGTTGCCGACAGAAAAAACAAATTCTAGGGCGAAGGATTAACGCCATCGGCCGCATCTACGTCAGCGTCCTCAAGAAAATCCTCATCGTGCTCATTCATAGCGCCGAGCAAAGTAAACAAACCAGAAAACTGCCCATTGTGCACAGAAACAGATACCGTACGTTTTAGAGACTCTTGTGTAGCTCTCCTCTCACCCTGTCCGTCTATCCAGTCGTGCTACATTCTGTAGACGTGAAAAAAAGCTTTTTTCGAACGCTTTCGCTTGCTCGCGTCTTTATGTACTCGTATACCTACTTCACGTATTGTTTCGTTTTAATCTCTAGCCTGCTGGGCCGATTCGGCCACTTATCAACGCGTAGCAATGATTTGTAGAAGAGCTTTCGTCTCAGATGCAGAAGGCAATTTCTATTCTTCTTTTCTTTTCCGGGGATTTTCTCCTCTATGGTGATTATTTCCTTATGAGGTGTGTATTTTGACGAGTTGAATGCTTTCAGAACTTTGTCTTTTAAATTTTTTTCCAAAAAATTGACTTTCATTTCTTTTTTTTTGAAAATTAATTAATGATAATGCATCAAAAATTACTTAAATGGACTGAATTTTTAAAAATTTGCTTTAAAGGTATTTTGAGGAGTTGAAAACTTTCAAAAATTCAACTATCAACAAATTCCCAATTTCCAATTCAATTTTCAATATTTTTCAAAATTTGACTTGTAATGTTGAAAAAAAAATAGTGGGACTTGAAAGTTTTTAAATATTTGACTTCCAAAAATTATCAGAAATGGGACCCAAAAAGATCGAATTTCAAGAACTTTTTGAAAACAACCTACGAAAATTTGACTACAAAAATGTTTAAAAATTGGATTTTTTGAATGAACTTCAAAAAATTTATTAATAAGTGTTACTTGAAAATTTTCAAGAGTTGACTTTGTAAAATTATCAGAAAATGGACTCGAATGAAAATTAAAAATTTGACTTTCGAGAAATCACTAAAAAATGAATTGAAGAAACTTGGAAAAAATCAACTTCAAAATTCAACATTTAAAAAAAAAATTAATTTCCTAAAATTTTATTAGTTTGAGGCACCTTTTAAGAAATTATTTAAAAATTCTTGTGGATTTTTTGAAAAAAAAACTCGAATTTTCCCCTTAATTTCATCTGTAGGTAAAAAATATTTATTTTTTAAAATTTATATGATTTTTTTTTTTTTTTTTAATTTGACTTGAAAATTGTTTTTAGAAATTTTCTCTTTTGAAAAATTATTATTAGAAGTTTTACTTGAAAATTTTTTTAAAATTGAGTTGAAGAAAATTTTTATTTCAAAAGACATCGTGATTTCAACTTACGAAATTGCTTGAAAATTTATTTGTGATATTTTTTAAAATGAAATATTTATGGCAGCAGTTGAAAGTTTACTTTTCAAAAAATTTGACTTCCAAAATTTGAAAGTTGAAAAATTATCAATAATATGAGTTCAATTTTTTTTTTGAAAATTTGACATTTGAAAATTGTTGAAAATTTTGTTTAAAAAAATTACAATACGAGAATTTTCATAAATTGTAGATACGTCCTTTGCGAAATAATTGAAAATTTTCTTAAATTATTTCTGAAATTGAACTATAAAGTTTTTTCTAAATTCAACTGGGAAAATTATTTCAAATTGCCACAAAAACTTTGAAAAAAAATTAAACTTGAAATTTTTTCAAACTTTATTTTTTTTAAATATGTACCAGAGGTACTCATTATTGAAATTTATTTTTTTGAAATAGGTACCTAATAATTCTTTTTTTCAAATTCAAATAGTCAATATTTCAATTTCAAAAAATTATTTAAAATTGACTTAGAAAGATTACTTAAAATAATTCTTCAATTTTTTTTAATATAAACTGAAATAATGCCAAATTATTTGAAAATACTTCATTCAGCATTTTTGTAATTTTTTTTCGAACGTGACTTTTAGAAAATCATGTAAAATTTTTTTTTAAAATTGATGACTTGAAATTTTTTGATAATTCAAGATTATTTTAAAAAATTATTACCTTAGGTATCCAATTTTGTACTTTTTTTAAAATTTTCACTTTTAAAAAACTTTTTTTTTTCAAAATTCAATTAAGAAAAATTATTGAAAGTTCAACTTGATTCATTTTTGTAAAAATTGACTCAATAATAAGTACAAAAACATATCATGCTCGTAACTTGAAAGAAGTTACTTAAAAATAATATTGAATTGAATTTTTTTTTTTAAATAATACAACTTTCAAAATTTTTCAAATTAAAAAAGTTCCAAAATTTACTACAAAAATTATCAAAAAAAAAAAAAAAAAATCAGAATGAGAAATCATTTTAAAAAATTGGCTTGAAATATTTTTGATGAATAATGGCTAATTCAAGTTGTCAAAAATTCTTGATAATTTTAGGAACAGTTCTTAATGTTATCGTGCAAAGAATTTTCGTTTGACTTGAGAATCATTTTCAAAACTTGAAAAATCAAAAATTAGTCATTTCAAAAAATAGTATCGCGTTGCAAATTGCTGCCAGCTAGAGTGACGTAAAATAAATATATTTAAAAAAAAAAAAAAACTCTAAAAATGATTTAATACTTTGAAATCAAATTTTCAAAAATGATATATTTTTTAATTTTGTATTTCAATTCCATTTCTGAAAATTGACTTATATCTTTTTTAAATAATTAATTTTAATTTACTTTTGAATTCTGATTTTGAAACAAAAAATAGTTTCAAAAAGGGTGTTATTGAAAAATTTATTTGAAAATGATAGATAGGTACCTACAAAATTCAAATTAAGAAAAAAAAAGTTTTAAAAAAAATTCTTCAAACATTTCAAAATAATATGAAACTTGAAAAATGATTAGGTAGGTAAGGAATTATTTTTTTATTTTTATTGTTTTTTTTTGTTGAAAATTCAACTTTTATAGAATCATTAATATTTTATTCAAAAAATTTTGAAAATTAAACTTGAAAATTTTTTAAAATTTCATTTAAAAAAATTTAGCATTTTAAAAAAATTTGACTTTGAAAAAATTATTGAAAGTTTGACGGTTTGAATTATGTATTTTTGAAAATTGAACTATCGGACATTTCCATAATTAAACTTGAAAAATTATTGAAGAATCGACTTGAAAATTAAAAAAATTAATTTACCTTCAAAAAAATAAAAATTTGCTCGGGAAAAATTATTCAACATTCCTCTAAAAAAAAATATTTTTCGAGAATTTTAAGTAAATTTTCTTTTGAAAACATCAAAGCCAGCAGTTCACCAACAAGGAAGATGCCCTTTTAAAGTTCGTCAAATCCACCTCTACGTGACAGTATTTCATTAATAATATTTTAATCGAAAAAAAAAAAAAAAAATACCAGAAGTAAAGTTATCTGGACGCTGCTGTCTATTTAAAAATTATAAGTACGCTGGATCGACGTACAAATTGAAATCATCGCGAGTTGAATACAAATTATGAACTCGTTTTCAAAGAATCTTCCATCATTCGTCGCGATACTTAACTTGAAAATATGGACAGAGTATTCGAAACATGAAAGAAAAGTTGCTCCTTCAAAGAATCACATCAAGCAATTAATATTTATACAAGCAAATTATTCTTCCTATTTATTATTTTTTTTAAATAATCCAACTTGAAAAATTATTGAGGAATCGACTTGAAATTAAAAAAAAAAAAAAGATTAATCTTAAAAATAAAATAAAATCGACTTGAAAAGATAAAACTTCGCTTCGGAAAAATAATTCAAAGTTAAACGACAACAAAAAAAAATCGTTTTCGATAATTTTTTAAAATTTTACTTTTTAAAAAAAAAATTATCCATTGACCAAATGATGAATTTTTAATTTCAAATTAAATCAAGAGAATTGTCACGACTAAAAAATACTTGTTTAATTTTCCTAATCGAGTCAATTATTCCATAAACTCGTCCAGAAGCCAACGTAAGCAGAAATGAACCCCTTTCTATCTCACGAAATACATAGAGAAAAGTTGATGCTAAGAAACTAACTATTCCATTAAATGAACCCTCCTGCTGCCTCGAAACTCACTATATACGATTATCAGTCCGTGCACTACCTACACGTCGCGTCGCGTCGAAGCTTCGTAAACGAAAAAGCGTACCATGGTAGGATTTGGAAAAAGTATATAAAGGCTAAATAAAGCACGCCATCGTCGACGATGAGAAAGAGTTAAACATATCTAAAGAAGAAAACTAACTCGACTAAGAAAAGTTTGCGCGTTTATGCGAAGGAGGAAGAAGTTATACTCGTATAGCGCAGCGACTTCAATCGCATTTAAAGCTGTTTACAAATTTCGTTTTCACTTTGCCTTTCGCGTGTATTAATTTCATTCATTTATTAGGCGTCCTAATCCGCTCGTATCGTATTTCTCATTAATATTCCCGAATCACATCGTGTTTTACAAAAGACACCAGCAGTACGATCTCCTCCGCCTGCCACGAGTGAAAGTTAAGTATCAGTGGTAACCAAAATTCTCAAATTTTTTTCAACTTCCATAAGCCAGAATTTTACCTTTAGGAGTAGGCACGTGTGACGCTGGAAAATTCGGCGTTCTTATTTTTTTGAACTCGAGATGCGTTACACACACGGATTTGCTTTTCATTTTGTTCATTTATGGCAAATTTCAAAGTTTCATTGAAGTAACTTCAAGTTTGAATAAATTTAAAACTGATAAATTTTCATGAAAGTAACTTTGGGAGAAGAGAAAAACAGATTTTTCTCCTTAGGGGTAACACCTACGATAAATTTTCGAGATTTTTTTTTCTCGAATTTTGAAGGGAGACTTTCAACAAAAAAATCTGAAGAGAAGGAGATTTTTGAAAAAATGTATACCTACTTAACATTTTTTTTTTCAACAAAAAAATTCAAAAATGTCTGCGAACAAAATTTCAAATTTTCTTTGAATTCTATTTTGCTTTAAGAAAATTTTTCAATCCTTAAAAAATATTTTTAAACGGATTCCAAATTTTTTAAAATGAATTTTATGAAAAAAAAATTCCTTGTGAATTAAATTTTTCTAGGAGACGTTTTAAAAAGAAAGTTCATTTCATGATAGGGAATTATCATGGAAAATTTTTTCAATATCTTTTTAATAACTAATAACCTGTGAATTTCGAAAAAACTTAGGAGGAACATCATAAAAAAATTTTGTTCAAAATTTTCCAAAAATTTTAGAAAAGGACATTTTCAACAACAAAAAAGCAATAGGTATGAAAATGAATGATTTTTTCCAACAAAAAATCCCAAAATTTTTACAAAAAAAATTTAGATTTTCTTTATGATTTTATTAAGAAAATCTTTAGAAAAACTTTAAAACCGATTCTGAATTTTTTTTAGTGAATTTTACGAAGATAATTTTGTTTGTGAATGACATTTTAGAAAAAATTTTCAAACTAAACTTTTCGAAGAATTTACCAAAAAAAAAATTGTTCATCTCATAAATTCAAATTTTCTCAAATTGAAGATTTTTTTCTCGAAATTATTACAGTTTTAGGGTTGACGATGTTTTGCCAAAATAATATTGAACAATGATATTTTTTTCTGGGAAAATTTCGCAATGAAAAATTTCAACTCGCATCAAAATTTTTTTAAATATTGTTTTTTTCTTGGTGAAAATTTTTTATTATTTCAAAAAAAAGTTCATGAAAGCATTTTTTTTTTAGTACCTACCTAAGTAAATAAATAAGTAAAAAATGATTGAAGTTTTTTCCAAGAGTTCAAAAGGGAATTTTAAAAATGAAACAAGAAAAAATAAAAGAGAAATGGAAGAGTTGGAGATTCAAACAGTGGTAAATTAATTTTTATAAAATTTATTTTGGTGAATTTGTTTTTCTAAAGTATTTTAGAGTGTCACATGATTACAGATGGGGGAGGAGGAGAAGAAGAAGGAGGAGTGGAGGGAGGGAGGGAGAGAAGAATTTCTATTCGCATAAAAAAATTTTAGGGTTGAAGAAATTTTTTTGAAACCATTTTTCAAACATTTTTGATGACTTTTTTTTGAACAAATTTTCTCCTAAGATTTATTTTTAATATTCAATGAAAGATTATTGATAAAATTTCGTCAGAATTTATTTCGACAAAAAAAAATCCAAGAATTTTTGCAAAAACCAAATTCCAAGAATAGAATTCAAGTGTATTAGATTTCGAAAAATTCTTCTCTTCTTTTAAACGATTTTTTTTTAATTTTTTGAAAGAATTTCCATTTAGAAAATTTTCTCAAAAAAAAAGACTTATTTCAATGCTTGGAATATTTTTCAACGATTTTCGTGGAAAATATTTTTCTAGATTTTTTTTTCTGAACTCTTGAAGTAAATTTGTTCAAAAATTAGAGAACTTTTTCAACAAAAAAATCCATAATTTCTAATTTTTTTTCTAGAAATAAAAAAAAAACTTAATAGGAAATTTTTAAAAACAGAATCTGAAGAAAAATTAGAAACAACGTACCCATTTTTAAAGAGTTTCGAAAAAAATTTCAGCAAAAAAGAAATTGAGAATTGAATTTTAATATAAAGTTTGTATCAAAAAATTTCTTTAGTTTTACTTAGGTACTTATAATTTATTTCTCTTTCATTCAATTTTTTAATTCCTTAAATTTCATTTTTTTAAATGATTTTTTAAAGCAATTTCAGGCAAAAAATTTCTTCTGAATTTCATGCAACATTTTTTAAAGAATTCTTTTTCAAAATAATTTTTCTAAATGAACAAATTAATTTTTTGTTTTTTAGGAATCGAAAAATTTCATAGACGAATAATTTTTGAAATAAAATCTGATAAAAATGAGAGATTCATACAAAAAATATTTTAACAAATTTTTTATCAATCAGTAATACAAGTAGGTTCCTACAATTATGCATAAAAAAACTATTTTCTAGAAGTTTTGTTTATTGGAATTTTTAAAAATGATTTTGCATAAGAAATTTTTCAAGAAATTTTTAAGGAATTTTAATGTGCTACGAGATTTTTTCGGAAGGATTTTTGATGAGATTTCAATTTCGACCAAAGATGTGGGAGGTGAATTTTATGGAGACATAATTTTTTAAAACTAAATCTTTCATGAAAGAATTTCTCGAAGAGCAACGTGATCAAGATGTAGAGAATTTTCTCCAAGAATTCAAAAGGAAATTGGTAAAAAAAATGAAGAAAATGCAAAATTAAAAAGTCTTGGAAATTTAAAAAAAAATAAAAATCCAATAATTTTTGGAAAGATTTTTCTGAAATATTTTTTTTAGAAAATTCTTTAACGAGGAAATTGTAATTCTCATGAAAAAAAAATCATAGAAATTATGTACATTAAAAAAAAAAAAAAAAAAAAAACTTTTCTCAAAATAATTTTCAAATCGACCAAGGAATTTAGTACCTACAGATAATTCTGTTTGGAAAAAAAAGTTGAAATCTGTTAACTACGCAAGTAACAAGACATGCAGATGACAATTATACAGATTAGTGAGCTTAAGGCGTTAATTTGACCATAACTCGGTTTGTTACGCACTCCGCGTTCAATAAAAAAAAGCCTAAATTGGCGATATAATTTCTACTTTATATAGTGGATTTGGTTGTTATATCTTTCGCGTTCGTTTTCGTTTTTGAGAAAGAAAAAGAGGAAGAATAAAACTCGTCGCGTGTGTATACATTCGAAAACATGAAACGTTTCCGTTTTGAAAAATATAAAACGAAAAATCCAAAATGAGCGCGAATTGACAAGGAGCTTTGTCTTTCGCTGTACTTGCCACACACAGTGGCACGTCAGGTAGGTGAAAAAAACAGAGAGGCGATGAACGAGACTACAATACAGAGTTGAAAAAAAACAACAACAAGCGAACAGAAAGATCTTTTCTTATAAAACCTTCCATTAAAAAAATCCCTGGAGATGGACTTTCTGCTCTACTCAATTCTTCATCACGCCCTTATTAAATCCTTAAAGACTTGTTATTTGTTTCGCAATTTTCAGGCACGATAACGTTTTTTAAAAAACAATACCGAGACGAATAAATAAAAGAGAATACGAAATTATATCGTCGTTTTAACGCCACCCCGCATCGCACCCTCCTACCCAAGAGTCATATAGTTCGAGCTCGAGATGAAGGCAGCAGCATTTTAGCAGGTCTTCGTCGTCGTCGCCACCACCTACCAAACATATTTCCCATTAATGTGGGATTCGATTTTCATTTATTACATTTTCTCATCATATGAGTATATAAAAATACGGTGTTGTCTCGTGCGACCTCTGGCCCTTCACCTATACATCTTTTAAAAGCTTCGATTCGACGAACGAGTGTAGCATTTTAAAAGCTCGATGCTCGTTCCACGTACAAGATATCGATACATAGCGATCCATAAATGAATACCAAAATACACTCTTCCTTTTTTCCCTCATCTCGCACCATCGAATACATATAAAATGCAATACGAGCCACAAACACATACCAGGCGTTAATTTGCCAACTAGAAGCTTTCGAACAATTGCGTGTTTTGAAATCACTTATAATATGAGCACACACATACACAATGTACCACGGTGCTATGGCTGAGGGAGGGGGGGGGGCTGAGGGACTTCATTGTCGTTATACGACCACCGATGGATAAACTCGTCAATTATAAAAGTTATACGACGACTTGGACATTATCACACGTAATATACGAGAGACGATAGTTTGATCATTACCTTCTTGACCATTGTTAAGGGCGATTAATTCTCCGCCTTCTTTGCGCCACGTTATGCGCGGAGTCGGCGACCCAGAAGCGGCGCATTTCAAAGTCACGTTGTTATTCTCTCGAACGACCATGTCGGTGCTGGTGGGATAATCTAAGATATCCGGAGGGACTGGAAACAAAAAAGGGGGATATAAATTAGTAAGGATACGATCGGGCTCGATTTCCTTACCAAATGGGTTGTGGAAGGGGTAGCAGAGGCAAGGAACTTACCTACGACGTCTAAATAGCCGGTTTGGCTTTTCATCGGATCTGTGTTTATCTGGCACATGTAGAATCCGCGATCTGATTCTTGTACTTCGCGTATATGCAAATACCACATACGACGGTCGCTTTGGGTGACCGCTATTCGGTGGTTTTTCGTGATCACGTGACTGTGTATGGTTAGTATGGTTTGGGTGTCGACACGCAGCCAAGCTACCTGTAATCAAAAAAAGAAAATATCAGGAGGAAATTAAACATTTGGTAGCGTTCAAGGGGTTGAGATTAGATCATTTTAATGTTATTGTTATTATTATTATGTAATTATGCCTTTAAAATTAGAATTAGGCAACTTGTTTGGCACGAGTGTATCAAATAATGCATAACTCAGGCCGTTAAAAGAGGCTGAGAATGGCATCGAGGGGTTGTGATTCTGCAATTTGTTCAACATCGGTGTGAAAAATTAACATACTCCGAGGTTAGCAGGAAAATTTTATTTTTCCTTCAAATCGAGAGTATGCAACTTATTTGACATATTCGTATCAAAAGCTGCATAAGTATTCGATTGAAGAAAAAATCTGGGAAAATTGAGTACGAGTGACTCTTCAAAACAAAAATTTAAAAAATGTTTCTAAATCTTTTTTTTAAATTTTTTTTAATTTAAGACCTTACATGTTCTGAATTTTGTTTAAAACTGAAAGTATTTTCCTCATTTTTTTTTCAAGTTTGGATAGAAAAAAACACCATGAATTTTTGTTGAATGTAATGTTTCAAATATCAGTTCAAAATTTAAAAAAAAATATACATTTGAAGAATATCGTTTTAAAAATATTTGTTCGAATGTGCGAAAATTCTATTAAAAATTATTCCATTTTCCTAATTTTGTGAAGAAAAAAGAAAATTTTAGAATTTTTTTCATCTTCTTTGTTTTGATTCAAATCACATTTTTAGAAATACCAATTTATAAAATTTCTATCAGAAACAGTTTTTTGATAAATTTGGTAAAAAATTCTAGTTCTTGTACTATCATACTTTCTTTTTTTTTAAATTTCTGTTGAAAATATTTTTTGATTTTTTTTTTTTTTTTTTTTTTTAAATATCTACAAAATAAATAAAGTAGGTAAGATGAATATTATTTTTCTGGACTTTATCGAACACTAATTTATTTAAATTCCTCGTCAATTTTTTCAATGTTTCCTAAAAAAAAAGATCCAATGTCCCGAGCAGCACACTCGACAAATTATCGAAATAAAAAATCGACAGAATATCGAATTCGATAAAGTGTCGCGTTAGTTCCGCATAAATCGTGAAATTATCTTTCGATATATAAATAGATTATCGACGAATTATAGTTAGTAAAAATTTCGACATTATAGTAAGATATTTTATCGATAATATATCTATAATATCGAAAGATAATTTCACGATTTAGGCGGAACTTTTGCCACACTTTATCGAATTCGATATTCTGTCGATTTTTTATCGATTTTTTATTCCGATTTTTCGTCTTTTACTAGCTTTTTTCTATAATTAAAAATCAATAATTAGCATAATTAATACATTAAACTATGCCTAAACACATTATTCATGTTACGGTAAGAGGATCATTTCAGAAAAAGTCAAAAAAAAATTATAAAAAATCTGCCACCCGTGGGGCTTGAACCTTCTACCTCCTGCATGGTAATCCTCTTCCTTAACCACTATGCCATACCTTATCGTTGAGGAATTAGCAATAAAACGCTTATAATAGGCAGTTTAGTACTTCCAGACGTGTTGGACTTGGAAAAATTTTCACCAATTTGGAAATAATTTCAAATATCGTCACAAAATCGTTGAAAAATCGTTCGACAAATTTCAGATTATTTGTCGATAATGTAGTTTCAAATATCGCCACAAAATCGTTGAAAAATCGAATTCGAGGAATTTCATATCACGTGTCGATAATATAGTTTCAAATATCGTCATAAAATCGTTGAAAAATCGAATTCGAGAAATTTCAGATTACGTGTCGATAATAAAGTTTTAAATATCTTCACAAAATCGTTAAAAAATCGAATTCGAGAAATTTCAGATTATTTGTCGATAATATAGTTTCAAATATCGTCACAAAATCGTTAAAAAATCGAAATCGAGAAATTTCATATTACGTGTCGATAATATAGTTTCAAATATCTTTACAAAATCGGTAAAAAATCGGATTCGATAAATTTAATATGATCTGTCGATAATATAGTTTCAAATGTCGTCAAAAAATCGGTAAAATATCGAAGCCGAGAAATTTCATATAATCTGTCGATAATATAGTTTTAAATATCTTTACAAAATCGTTAAAAAATCGAATTCGATAAATTTAATATTCTTTGTCGATAATGTAGTTTCAAATATCTGCACAAAATCGGTGGAAAATCGGAATCGATAAATTTAATATTCTTTGTCGATAGTATCGTTGACGAATATCGTCATAAAATCTTAATAATATCGAATTCGATAGTTTTTAGATTTTTTGCCTATGAAGTTGTACCGATAAATCTTTATAATATCGTGAGAACATCTATAGATTTTCAAACGATTTTTTATCGATACGTTACATCTTCCGATATTATCGATCGAGTGTGCCGCTCGGGGTTTTTGAATGTTTTCATATTTTTACTTTTAATCGAAATCAAGTCTTTGAATTTTTTTTTGCAATTTTTTTCAAAAATCTGACATATGTTAAAAAACAAAATTTTACATTTTGTTTTCAAAAAAAAGTTTTCTTGGTTTAATAAAAGTAAAATTTTGATTGTTTTGGATTTAAAAAAGTTATTGCCAAGATTTTTTTTTTAAATTTACCTACTTTTTATATTTTTTCATACAAAAACAAAACGCCATTTTAAAATTTTAGCACAAATACAAATAAAAATTACCTAGGTATGTTTTGAGACTGTTCAACAACAAATTCATCAGTTTCTACAATTTTTCACAAATTATGCCAAAACAGGAAATTCTCAAAAAAAAATTTCATTTAAAATGATTTTTTCAAATTTCTTTCACGAACCAAGTTTCTTAAATAAGTATTTCAGTTTTTTCCCAATAGCATTTCATCAAAATTTTTGCTTGAAACAACATTTTAAATACACTTTTTTTGGAAGTATCAACTCTCTAAATTTTTTTTAAAAGTGAATTCTCAAAATTTTATTCGGAAAAAATATTTCTTTCATTTTTTAAATTTTTCTTCAAAAATTTTGTTAACGAGTTTTTTAATGAAAATTACTGTTAAGAAAAAATTGGTTTAGATGAATACAAATACATTTTTTCTGAAGACTTTGTTCAACAAAAATTTTATTACATCTTTTTTATGTTGATTTGAATAAACTTTTAATTTTGTTCAGAAAATTTTTTTCAAACTTTTAAAAATTTTCCTATAGAGCAATTACACTTTTTGTTTGTTTACATTTTTCTTCCCCGGTAAACGTCATCAATTACGTCAGCTTTTCAAAAAACAAACTAAAACAGCATTTTGATTGGTATTTTGACTCCCTACAAAAGGCAGAACCAGCAGCCAACAAATTTTGAATTTTAATTTTCAAAAATTTTTGACTGTCTGTGACCAATCAAAATGCTGTTTTGAAAATCTGACGTAATTGATGACGTTTCCCGGGTCAAAAAAATGTAGACAAACAAAAAGTGTATGCTCTATAAATTTTTGTCAAGAATTTTTATAAGAATTTTTTTAATTCGTTTAAGTGCCTATAGTTTTTTAAAGATTCTTGTTCTGTAAAAATTTCATTTTGGCACTTAACCTCTATGTTGAACACTTTTTTAAACTTGGAAAATTCACATAGATATTTTATATTCATTTTTTTCAATTTTTATAATGAACAATTTTTGCAATGTTGTTGAAAAATCAACTTTTCAACTTTTTGTTGAAAAAGAACTAATCCAATTTTTTTGTTCAAATGTGAGAAGATTCTGTTCAACAATAATTTCATCATTCTTCTATTGTTTCTATAATTATTTGTATTTTTTTGGTATTTTTTAAAATTTTGAACCTTGTCTCAAAAACTTATTTTTAAATGTTTGTGGCAGTTGGAATTTTCAAATTTTCGTAATTTTTTTTAAATTTAAAAAATATTTATTTACGATTTTGGTTTGAACACGAATCAATTATTAGTAATGGACCTACTCAACACTTCAACCCCCCCCCCCCATTTTTCACAATTCTATCAAAAATTAAATATTCAACGCCTTCTTATTATACCTATTACACTCGTATTTCAAATTTAAATTTTCGAAATTTTATTCGAAATTTAATTCTCAAAATGAATTCCTCCCTTAATCCCTATTCCGATCACCCACAATTTCGTTTAAAAAAATGAAATTCTATTTTTATCATATAATAAAGAACAAAACCTTTTTTTTTGTCTCATGATAGAATAATTTTTCGTTTAAAACAATTTTCTATTTTTTATTTCTCAAAAAATATTTTTCTGAGTAGATAATAAAAAAATAAAATAAGAAAGAAAATTCAAAAATTTTCCAAAAAATTATTTTTCTAAGTATTTGAATGTTTTTTTATCTGAGAATCTGAAAAAAAAATCAAATCAGGTGTTACGTTTCTTAGGGTATTGCAGGAAATGAGCCCACCCTCAATTCATAAAACCAACAAACTATTGCAAATTTTCTCGTATTTTTTGAATTTTGAAGGGAATTTTTTCGACTCGTGAAATTCGACGCAATCCAAATATCAGCCCATATCTTCACTCAATATACGATGCCTGCCACGACTAACGATTTCCTTCGGCACCCAGCTTGGAAAGTTTATTAATAATATATCAATAGACGGTCTACTGAAGAAAAAAATTAATTCTCGGTTTAATACCTTTATCCGGCACATCCGATTATTTACTTCGAGATTTAATTAATTTACTTCGAAGAAGTTCAATACACGAACCAAGCTGGCGAATTTCATAACTCGGTGATCGGCTGGCTAGGCCGCGTTAAGCTCGCGAATACCTCCGCACCGCAGCCCGGATTAAAAATGAAAATGGACGTACGCGAAACGAAGAGAAATTAATATCTGCGGCGCGCAGAGAAAGAGAGCTTCTGGCGCCCACGTAGCTCTCGTGAAACCGATCTTAGCTCGAGCCTCGGTAGTAAAATTTTCTCTCGTGAAATTTGATTAAAACGCGACCAGCCTCTAGAAATGAGGGTTTTTTCTCAAGGACATCTCGGCTGAGTACAGAAATGTAATTGTATGTTTCGGTACGAGTTGGATATGAACTCGGTGCTTAGGAAAAAGGACGAATGTAGATGGAGAAAAAAATATCTACGTAAATGTAGCAAGAGTCAGCTTTTATTACTCGCGGTTTCTCTTCCGGCCTAAGCGAGTCGTTGGTATTCTATTCTCCGTCTTTCTCGCTCTCTCACTCTTGCTTTTTTCTTCCTAGCACGCTTTCACTGTTCGCGGTCGTATTCCATAAAATGCGATATAAAATGTTTATATGTTTGGTTTAGATAAAAAGCTGCCGCCGCGTACACTGTCGCAGAGAAAGCAGTGGACTGGGGACGGGTTCGTGTAATTTTTGAGAAAGCCTTTTTACATATATAGGAAAAATTTAATATATAAATATCGGTTCGGTCGAGAGCTCTTACGACGGGGGCGCGAGTTATTTCGGTGGTAATAAATAAGGCGACGACCAAACGACATACGTTCGATTTGATCTGACGATATTGCGGAGGTTACCTCGTCGAGAAATGTTTACCAAACGATAAGTTAAGCAGAATTTTTCCTTTACGAATACGCAAACTTCGCCGTGCATACATTTTCAAATTAACGTAAGAAATTTTCGACCGTCTTCGTTGGATTTTTCCATCTCTTTTTGACGAAATTCAATAGAGATACCTACATAATATTTGAAAAAGGTTGAGAAATTTCTCAAAGTTTGACAAAATATGAAACAGGTACGTAGATCTATTTTTAAAAAATTAAACGCAAAAAATAACGAATTTTTCCTTTGAAAATTACTAAAAAGAAAATGGAAGGAAAATATTCCAGTGAAAGACGTCTCCATTTCTACGATTTAAAAAATAATGAACGAAATCGTTCTCGTTCGTGAGTTGAACTTGCTCAAGTTTTTTTCTTGATTACCTATCGGTATTAGGTACAGAATGGTTCACGAACGACTATGCCCTTCTCACGAACGTGATTTCATACTTACTCAAGTGAACTTGAACGATTTCGTTCATTATTTTTTTTAACCGTAGAAATTACGGCGTATTTCACTCGAATATTTCCCTTCCATTCTTTTTAATTAATTTTCAAAGGAAAAATTTCGTTATTTTTTGCATTTAATTTTCAAGCCGTTTGCGAATGATTTGATACATGCACATAATAATTCAATCGTTTGCGAACGATTCACAAATTTTAATTGTTGATTTTTTTCGGAGGATGAGTAAACCTAGTAAAATATGGTAAAATTGACTTCTTAAGGGTGTTAACCTAATTTTCATAATCACGTCTTGTTTGTAACACGCTTTAAAGTTTCAAAAGAAAGAAAAGAAAAAAAAAAAAAAACTATAGAGAAAAAAATTATCAAAAAACAGATGTTTTGAAAATTTTATCAAAAAATTTAATCAAATTTTTTTTTTTACCTAGGTACATAAAATGTGTACGTTCATCTAACAAGGTCCCACTTTTGAGGCATAGTTTAGGAGATACAGCGATTTTTCTCAAGTTTGGTCCAAAACATCGATGTAGATATTTTAGCGTTTCAGATAGAGTGGACCCTGTTCTTTCGAATAACGCTTAGTGCAAGTCGATCCTACCTCGCGTTCGTGTGCTTTGACCAACTCAATAATAATCATATCAACTCAAAAAAAAAAAATCATGAAATTTATTTTTTTTAAATTAATAAAGAGCGATTTTCTGGCCGAACTAAGAGTCGTACGAAAAAAATGCTAAGAATCAAAATTGTAGATAATGGAATTTCCTTTCTGCAAAAAGCTATTAGTTTTTTTCTAACAGGCTTAGTTTTCGTGATATCTGCAGTCGAAGTTAGTAATTTCGAAAATTCAAATCGAATTTTTAATTTTAACTGGAAAAATCACGGAAACTAAGCCTCTTAGAGAAAAACTAATAGCTTTATGAAGAAAGAAAATTTCACTATCTACAACTTTGACTCTTAGCATTTTTATCGTAGGATCCTTAGTTCGGCCAGAAAATCGCTCTTTATTAAATTAAAACATAAAAAATTTCATTATTTTTTTCATTTTTTAGTTGATATGATTTTTATTTGAGTTACCCTGTATAATAAAGTTGAGCATCTGCGAAATATGACCTTTTCTAAAAAAAACTTTCAAGTTTCTACTTTTCAGTGATTTTTGTTTCATTCAAATCAGTTAATTCGTTTTCGAGTTACGAATTTTTAAAACGTGAATAGTTTTTCTGGCGGACCCTAAAAAACGTTGAACATGTTTTTCTCAAAACTATATTTTTTTAAAATTCAACTTCAAATGGGTACAGCTTAGCGAATTTTGCACTTAGAGGGCTCCACGAGGTCTCAATCGATCAGAAATTTCATCTAATATTACCAGATGGTCTTAACTCAATACCTCAGAAGTGGGACCTTGTTAGATGAACGTACACAAATCTTGGAAAAAGTCTCAAACATCTCAAAATGTTTCTTATGAAGAAATTCGTCCATAAAATATTTCTTTATAAAAATTTCGTTGGAAGAAATTATTTTCAAAAAAAAAAAATCTAAAAAATTCTTCATACAATTTTTTGAAGGTAGGTAGGTAGGTACATCTCAAAAAAAATTCTTTGAAATAATTTAAGAAAGATTTTTTTTTTAATTTTCTAGATTTTTTTAAGAATCTTTATTAAAATAAATAATAATAATTTCCTGTCATCTCAAAATGTTTATTTTAAAGAAATTCGTTCATAAAATAGTTCTTCAAAAATTTCGTTGAAAGAAATCATTTTCAAAAAAAAAAAAAAAAAAAATCTTCATAAAACTTTCTGACAAGAACCAAAAGTTTCTTATCAAAAAATTCAACTGGAAAAATCTCATTTCAGAAC
Organism: Balanococcus diminutus; assembly: GCA_959613365.1. Lineage (NCBI taxonomy): Eukaryota > Metazoa > Arthropoda > Insecta > Hemiptera > Pseudococcidae > Balanococcus > Balanococcus diminutus. The sequence goes on along the minus strand of OY390716.1, from coordinate 56,809,011 downwards.
AGTTTTTTTTTTTTGAAAAGAAAAATCGTGAAAAAATTCAATGAGAAATTTTTTGCATTTAAAATTGTTTTCAAAAAATCAGAAATAATATCCTTTTAAATAAATATGTACTTATCTCTTTTATTATTTACGTAGGTATAAAATAAATTGAAGATTTGTAAATTCAACTTTTTACATCAAACTTTCACTTTTCTTCAGATTTTATTTTGAAAAGTTTTTTCCGCAGAATTTTTGAAAATTGTCTGTTGTAAAAGTTCCTCAAATTTTTTACAGTTTCTTCTTAAAAATTGGCAAAAAAAAAAACGAAATAATCAAAAATCAATAAGAAATAATTTTTCAATTCGTTCGTGAATGATTCAGATCATAAATAAAATTTCCGAATAAATTCCAAAACGACGAAATAATTTTCTACTAAGTATTTGATTTGCAAACAAGTGAATCATTCATGAATGATTCTTCAATTTTTATGTTGGGTTCTTTCAAATTTTTCCAATAGAAATTCAATTATTCTATTTTAAAAAAATTATAAATATCCATAAACTACGTGTCCGAACGATTCATTACACAGGCAAATTGATTCATTCGTTCGCGAACGATTTCCTAAATAAAGCAGTTTTTAGATAAATTGCAAAATAAACTTCACCCGCTTCGAGAATTTTGTGGATTTCCAAGTCGTTCGCGAATGATTCACTTATTGTACCGGTCAATAGTTCAGGAACAAGTTTCAAATATGTACTTTTGAACAAATCGGTCTTTGAATGATTTGTAAAATAGTATTTAAAAAAGTTTCAGGTAAAAAAATTCACTTACATGTTCGCGAACGACTCACAAATGAAATTATTGAATCGTTCGAGAACGATTTCCCACATTTTTGAACAATTTTGTTCCAGAATGACGCGTAAGCGTAAAATCATGGAAAAATTCAGGAAAAAAATTGACAATTTTTTATTAGCTAAAAAATCGTTCGCAAATGAGTCAGTCATTTAGCTCGAGAAAATCGTTCGCAAGTGATTCAATCATTTTCTTTGTGCACAATTTTCAATGCATTTGAACGATTTTCTCCTTACCTTACCTTACCTTACCTTACCCATTATGAATGAAATACCTAGTTGAAAATTCAGAAAAAATTGTGATTTTTTTTCGTTCGTGAACGATTTATTGATGACTGAAAATGATTCTTGATAGACGAAATTTACCATATCTAAATCATTTTTTCAAAGTGTGAATAAAAAAATAATTCAGTGAGATAATTTTTACATACCACTGAAAAGTTCACTTAAAATTGAATTTTTTACAAGTGACCAAATCGTTCGCATGTGATTCAATCATTTTGTTTGTGAATCGTTCTCGAACAATTTTCAACGCATTTGAACGATTTTTTCCCTAAAATTAAGAATTAAAATACCTAGTGGAAAATTCAGGAAAAAATTGCGGCTTTTTTCGTTCGCGAATGATTCATTAATGATGAAGAATTATTCTTGATGAACGAAATTTCCCATAAACTTTTTTTTAAAGTATGAAAAAAAATTCAATTCAGTTGAATAATTTTTATTACCTATTGAAAAATTCACACAGAACTGAATTTTTCACAAATGAAAAAATCGTTCACAAATGATTCAATTTTTTCGTTTGTGAATCCTTCGCGAACGATTTTAAACGCATATATGAACAATTTTTTTCTTCTTTCAAACTTACGAATAAAATGGAAAAAAATTCAGAAAAAATTGTACGTATTTTTTTTCATTCGCGAACGATTCGTTGATGACTGAGAATGATTCTCGATGAACGAAACTTCACATCAATTTTTTTTTCGATGGAAAAATTCTATTCCTTCGGATAATTTCAACGTCGCCTGAGTCATTAATTTGGAATTAAATTTTTCCTCATCGAGGAAATCGTTCGCGAACGAGTATTTGGAAATATATATATCCTATTTACGTTCGATTCCTATCATAAGGAATTAATCCACAAAAAACACGAGTATATTTTGACAGAAAAGCAGCATATATAGAGAAACAACGCAAGCAATATCTAGGACCGTGGCAATTTAATACATCCCCCTTCACCCCCCTCGAGCCCTACTCCAAACAGGAAGCTTACGGCGGCGCGGCACTAAGCTCGAATAAATCGAACACACGGTATTATATAATTTGGGAGAAAAAGTATATCTGAAGCTACATTTTCGCACAGATATGGGTTCGACGAATGGCGAGTCGAAGCCGAACCCAAGCAAATCGCCGTCACGTTCCAAGGTTACAGTAATATTTCGTTTTAAACTCGTCCACGAGCAAATTAAAGCCCCCAAAAAATACCCTCATCGAGATACACAACTCGGACTATTCGTATGAACTCGCTGACTCTGCGCTTTTTTTTTCTTCTCTTTCGCTCCGATTTTCGTCGGCGTGGTACAAATATAAAACCTTTTTGTGGCGCGTGGTGAATCTCTACCCGACGCAAAGTAAAATAGTTACCGGTATTATTATGTTTTTCCTGTTGCAGATGTCTTAAATAGAAACATCTGACACCATAAGTCAGCTTATTCTTAACAACCGAAACATTTTTATGGCTCCGGTTGCTCTTCCCACGTTGCCTTTCGTGTTCACCTCACCTCACGCATACGTATGGCCACCTATCCCTCTAGGCGTACGTCTATTTTCCCTTTCGACGCTTTTTATTTTCTTTCTTTCTTTTTTTTTTTTCTATTCTTCTTCTAGGGTAATGACGAAATAACACTTCTGTTATACGCGTAATTTACCATGCCCCTGTTTTATTCGTTCACATATCCTATAACATACACCAGCGTAATATTATGAATTCGTGCAACGAGACTGGATAAAGATGGGCCGAGGAGGGGTCTACAAATATGAAGTATTTTTTGTTCAACTTGCCAGAACGAAGATATCGTACAAATACAAAGTCGTATTTACCAATTCGTTCAACATCTTCGTAGTAGTATAAAAGTGCAGAAGGAGAGTAGCAAATTACACTGCTCGAGTGTCGGCGCGATTTAGGCATCACTTCGCGTGCGAAAGCCATGAACAAAACTCGCGTTTCGTACTCGTACCTATAGTAAATTTCCATAATACAGCGGAACAAGATTAGAGCCGAGGAGAGAGCGGGGGGAGCGTTATTTTTTTCACGTGTGTCTTCTCATATCTCTTTAGGTACGTTTGCATTTTTTACTCACACAGCGAATCGAGAAACGAAAATACTGACTCGTTTTTAGTCTTACGTATCGAAGTGAGTTACTTTTTTATTTGCTGATTTGGAATATTTCGCCTCCGGTGTCGTGTATTTTTTACCTTCGTCGTAGTAACAAACGTGTAGCAGTCGAATGTAGAATGCGATAGGTTGACTTTCGTATAACAGAATTCGTCACAATGAACATAAGGGCTAAAGGTATAGGGTGTTTCGTAAAAAATATCGAAAATGGCCGCCATTGGATCTCAAAAAAATTGAAAAGTTTTCGAACTTAATTATAGATCTAAAATTGTCAAAAAAAAAAATCAAAATATAAAAATTTAAAAAGTTGAAAATTTTGAAAATGGTACCTAAATTTTGGAAATTTCATTTTCAAAAAACAAAAATTTAAAAAATTTCAAACATTGAAAAACTAACATACAAATATTTTGAAAAATCGAAAAAAATATTAGGTATGAAAGGAGGTGAAATACAAAAAAAAGGAAATTTTGAAAAATTCGCCAACTTTCAAAAATAACTTTTTAATTTTTCAAAATTTAAAAAAATGGTATTTTGTGAATTTTGAAAAAAAAACTCCTAAAATATTTGAAATTAAAAAAATTAGAGAGCTGGAAAATTTGGAATAATAAGCATTTTTCCTAATTTTTGAAAAGTAAGTATACAAACTTCAAAGTACTAAAAAACTGAGAATAATTGAAAAAATTGAAAAAAATTTAAGGGACTTTAAAAATAAGAAAAACTCAAAAATAATATACAAAATTGAAAAATTGCAATAATTTAAAAAAAAGACAAAATTTTTCAAGATACCCATAATAAAATATATAATATTAGATGGGTATGTAAAAATTGGAACTAATTGCAAATTTTTACAAAATTTCAATTCTTGTCAAATTGAAAAATTTGAAAAAATGACAAATGTATAAAAATGAGAAAAGGGTAAAATTTTGAGAATTTTAAAGAATAACAAAATCCATAAGATTCTTAAAAATAAAAAATTATACTTTGCATGCTCGAAAAATTCACAAAATTTCCAAAGCTTTGAAGATAAAATAAATTTAAAAAATTTTATACTTTTGAAAAACCGGAAAATTTTTGAAACACTGGTTTATATTATTAAAAATTTTACAAACTTTATAAGCCTAAATTTTTTCGAAAAATTGATGAACTCCAAAAAACAAAAAAAAAAAAATCATCAACTTGAAAATGAAGAGTTGAAAATAGTGAAAATGGGGAAAATTACAAATTTGAAAAAACTACCAAATTTTGAAAAATGTTCAAATCATTAAAATTGGAACTACTTGCAATTTTGTGCAAAATTCAAGCTTTTAAAAAATTGAAAAATTTTAAAATTCAAAAAAAAAAACATACCAAATGAGTAATGAACAAATATTAAAAATAAAATAAAACCTTTTGAATCTTGAAAATTTTTCAAACCTTAAAAAACTGGGTATAAAAAAAATCGAAAAACCTGAAATTTCGAAAAAATATTACCTACCTATAATTTTTAAAAACTGGAAAATTAAAAAAACAAAAAAAAAAACAGGTCACAGGTAAGCTAACTTTTAATTTTTTTTTCAATAATAACATTGAATTTTGAATAAATTGAAAATTTTTCAAAATTGATGAATTTATTCAAAAAAAAAAAAAAAAAAACAATTATATTTTTAGATATTACAAATTTTAAATTTTGGAAGACTGGAAAAGTTAAAGTTAGAATTATTTTCAAATGTTGAAAAAAATATGAAACTCAGAAAGGAATTTTGAAAATCTGACCAACTTCAAAAGAAAAACAATAAAAAACTTGAAACTTTTGTATGATTAAAAAATATGAAAATATTACAAATCTCAAATAATGGGGGAATCTTTTTAAAAAGTTTAAAATTGGAACTACTGGAAATTAAAATAGAGATTCAAAACACCGAAAAATGCAAAATTTAAAAAAATTAAAAAGGTAAACCTAATATTCGCACACTTTAAAAAATTTTCAAACTTAAAAATTTAGAAAAAATGAAATTTTTGTAAATAAAAAAAATATTGTGCTGCGTAAAGATGGGAATTTTTGAAAAATCAAAAAACATTTAAAAAAAACAAATTACAACATCTCGGGAATATTTTGAAAAAGGGCAGTAAACATTAAAAAATCTGCGAATTGTAAAATCTGCGTTTAAATCTGATACTTTTGTCAATGTGCAAAAATACAAAGTTTCAGAGTATTATCAAAATATTTATAAAATTTTTAAAAGTTTTCATTTATGCCAAATTTTTAAAAATACAAAAATTCTTTGAAACTTGAAGACCGATTCTTTATAATTTTAAAAATTTTAATGAATTTCAAGAACAACTGTTATTCTGTATTTTTTAGAAAAGTTTTAATTGCCTAACTATGTATTAAATTAATTGCATATACTACGAGTACAAATACAGAGGGTGTGGTGACCTTTGAGTTTTATCAGAGATTTATTATTTATGTAGAATGTCTTTTGTTTACTTTCCAAAACATCCAATTAATTTGAAGCGAATTTCTTCAAGTTGAAGGTCAAACAATTCACAGGGGGATTGTTCAAAAGAGGGTAATCTGCCAAGCATGGTAAATTATTCGAATGTGCGCCTACGTCTGATCGTTGTTTTTTGCTGAAACGATTTTCATAAAAAGAACGTGAAATATTTTTGATATAAGATATAACTCGTACTTAGAAATCCTCTCATTCATTTGAGATGGTTTCGTCATTTCATTTATTTAAATCCGATTATCTAAATGATTCAATCGACCAAATATTTCGTCACATAGAAAAATAAAGCATTCATCGACATTTTTTTCTACGAGCCAGACTTATTTACGATTTTCAACTGAACGCGAGATCAAAGTTTCAATGGTCTGTTGATAACAACTTGTTTGCTCTTGTGACTACGTTTACATATTTATAAAGTCGAAAATCCAGTGCTTTTTTTTTACACACAACAAACGTAAAAACGACAAAAATATTCGTCGCTACTTACCAACTTAATCGCCTTTCATCAAATAGGGCATTAGAAAAAAAAACCACTTTGTGACAATTCAAAAGTTGAAGGCTACGTGGGTTTTTGCTCCTTTTGTAGAAATTTCCTGTTCATAGCATTCGTATACGTCACGTCATCATTGGAAAATTGAAAAATATGCCATCGGTTTGAATTCTCGACCCGCCAGCCTATCAACACACTCTCTTCATACACGTATGGAAAACAAAAAGATCAGTAGTAAAAAAAATAATACATTCTAATGACAAAAGTTAACGTATTAACAATCGAATGTCAATTCATACGTCAATATCTGGTACCGATTTTATGCGCAGCTCGCGTACAGCCTAGCTGTACTCTCCTTGGCATAACATTTCATCTTTTTTTCTGGTATTCTGCCACGAACAGATGACTAAACAATAATATAATATAGCAATATGCACACTCGCACGCCCTCTCATATACCAACGTAACTGAGCAAGAAGCAAGAAAAAAACATCGTTTATAAATTGTCGTTGTCGAAGTCTTCGAATATTATCGATATTGTATAGCGAAGGAAAGACGATGGAAAAAAGAGGGACTTGAATTGGTATCTTGTGAATTTCTTCGGGTAGGTAATTCGTCCATGCTCATCTCTTTGACTTACACAAGCAGTATAGCATATTTCTTTCATTTTTTGAGTACCTAATTATATAATTTTTTTTTCCAATTTTTAATTTTTTTTTTTTCAATTAAAAAAAAAACAACGTAAAATATGACATTTTTCAAAGTCTTATAAATGCGACCATCTGATGAATTCTGGATTTTTTTTTTTCAAAAAATAATAATAACGATGATAATACTTACCAGCCAAAGGCATAAGGGAGGGCTGGGAAGGGCTTCGGGTGACCCCAATCCCAAAAGTAAGTGAATATTCGAATTCAGCACCCTCGAAAACATACCAAACGATATGCCGCACCCCACCATCGCCCTACCCCACATTTTTCGAAGTTTGAGGGGGTTGTGTAGGAGCGTGAGGGGGTTTTATCAAAAAATAAAGTCAAAATTCGAACTCAGCACTATAGAAAACATAAGAAACGATATGTCACACGATTTTTTTTCATTTGGATCAATCTTTCTCCAAATTTGGGGGGTTGTAGAGGGCTTGGTAAGGGTCCTATAAAAAAATCAAGGTAATATTCGATTTCAGCGCTATCAAAAACGTAACAAATGATATATCACTCATTTTTCAAAAAAAAAATTGAATTTGGGTCAAAATTTTGGAGAGCCATGCCCTGCAGGAGTCTTGAGATCTCACGACAAAAATCATTTTAATTATTGTAATATAAAAATACCCACTCACAGGAATTTTTTGAAATTTTTTAATTATAGCTCCGAAATTTGGTAAATTTTTGAAATTTGAGCTTTTCTCAAAAGAGCTCAACTTTTGATTTTTGCAACTTTCAATAATGATTCTGAATCACCTTTCAATGTTCTTCAAACCCCTGTTTACAGATTTTCTCTATCTATTATAGATCTTGACTTATGCTTCACCAAAGTTGGGTATCATAACAAGAAATCGTCAAAGTTAAAAAACAAAAGAGCCCCCCCCCCCCCCCCCCAAAAAAAAAACCAAGGGGGTTGAGGAGAAAAAACAGCGGTTCTCTTACTTTTGGGATTAGGAGAAGCCATAAAAAAATTTTGAACGAAAACCGAAGACCCAAGTGACAAAAAGGGCCATCTTGGTATAGAATGACCCATTTTGGTATTTTTTTTGCAAATTTTGATTTTTACAAATTTTCAAAAATTTGAGGGCTCTTGCGCAATCAGAAGATATTATTCGATTTGATTTTTTTTTCATGTAAGTATTGACTTCTACGGTCATACTCATAATTTATTCCAATATGAAACGCCGAGGTTGAATAACACAACTCCTACAAACCTCTACGATCAAGTAAAATTGAATAGCTGATTTTTTAATTCTGAGAAATTATCTGATAGCTGAAACTTTAATTTTCAATTTATTACCAGAAATGAAGGGACAGAGGGGAAGATTGAAATACCTAGTTGTGGTTGATATTAAGAAAATTTGATTTCTTTCGTGTTTCCATACTCCTGCCTTTTTGTATAACTCCTGCAAACCCTTACTGTCGCGGAACATAAGGTCGAAGATTATCTTATCTTGCTTTCATCTCGATGAAGTAATCTGTACCTCGCCTCTTCTGCACGACACAGCAGCGAAAAGATGCACTCAAGACCGAGAAAATTGTTTTCAATTACTTCGAAGACAGCGAGAGAGAAAGCAGAACGGTGTCCAAGGGCGAGGGATTCGGGTGGTGGCTTCAGCGCAGTGTTTTAATCGCGCAGTATCGACGCGGAATATAGTATTTGGGATATAAATGCGATATTTATTTAATTCTCGTCTTACCCCTTGCTGCTTCTCAGTTCGTATAGTTTTTCGGAAAAGATTACAGCGAGACGACGACGATAGCGTCAGTGGATTTTGGTTTAGAGGGGCTGGAATGTAAAGGGAGTGAGACTCGCGGGAGCAGGAAAAAAATTACTTTTCATTGACTTATAAAAATAACTATATGGAGATGCGAAGGGTGGTGGGGTGGAGACGAGTGTGTGTTTAGATGAGATACTAGAGCAGTACGTTTTTGGAAGAGAAGATTTTCAAAAATAATGCAAACTACGATAAATAAACGCTTTATTACACAATAAAAAACAAATGATTTTCACGACATAGGCGCTCTCTTTTCTTCTCTTGTTTACCATGTTGGAGGGTTTGAGCGGTAGCAGGCTAGGCAACGAATAGTGATACGAGCGAAATAAAAAGAGCCTAAGTTTTATTCATGTTGCGGTAAAATTTTATTCGCGAATTGTGCCCCCAGAACGTTCGCAGGGTATACCGACTTAGCACACATACGCTTCATTTCTTCGCCTTGTGCGCGCAGCAAAGGCACCATGTATTAAATTTTACCGCCACGATACGACCAGGTAGGAAATTTTTTACACAAGGCAACGAATCGGTAGTAAATTTAAAGTACGCTATTCGGACACCTTAACACGTCGCCGGGCCCAGACACAACAATGCTAATGAACGCGATAACTCGCACATCAATGCCCCCCAATGCTCCTATAATGCTTATCTGGTTCGTTACTCGAGCTCATCGATAAATTTACCCGAGCACGATTCGCTCGTCCGCAGAGTAATGGGACTTAAACGTATATAAAAGCCGACCTTATGGAAAGCTTTTACAAGCGTAGGTCGAGTTCACCCGAAGGTGTATATTACGCCTTACACGTATCTCTGTTTCGAGCAAATGATCGCCCTCCCTCGCTGTCGGCTACCGATAAAGAGTATATGGTTTGGAAACGTAATCGTCGACTTTTTCATATTCGCTTCTCACGCGATCGCGTTAAAATTTTCAAATAATAGAAAATTCTGATAGAAGAAAATTTTCTAATGTTTACCATCTCATCATTTATACCACACAAAACGAGCGAGACGAACGTGGGCGGTGTCGTTGATATTTTTCATACTCGCAGATCGCTTTTACTCTCTATCTTCTCGCCCCCAATGTCAATAGAAATATGATCTTTAGAGCCTCATTTATTGTACAAAGAAGTAAAAAAATCGTCGAGATGTCCACATCCACACGCTTCACCAAAAATGAAGCCCACCTCGTTTTTTTTTCTATAATATCCTCGCCTCAGGGTAAAGGTTCAGGCTTCGTAAGAGTGTTTAGTTTTTTCATAAATCTCATTGAGTATTGAGAGAGGGAAAAAAGGTACATTCTCATTCAACTTATTCAATTCTTCGTGAAATTACTCTTTATGTTATAGTCTCGCTGAATGAATATGTACTTTGAAAACCTCTCTCCCTCCTATCACTCTTTCTCTCTACTGCTCTCGTTCAGCATGGAACATTGTATTCGAGAGACCCATAGTGTAAGGTTCATTGAATCTTTCTCATCACACAAAAATGCTTCGCTCCATTTGGGCAGTGGTACAAGTTACCGAAATTATTACCATTTTCTTAAATGGAAAAACGCTCGTTTGTTCGCAGAGTGTCCGTTATGTTCGTGCCCCTGAAAAGACAACTATATATAAACGATATTTATAGGATATTTAATGGGCACGTGTGTATGATGTATTAAGGGCAGTATCATTGCGCCGTTTTGTCTTCGTCTTTGGCTTCAGCAAAATATTTAAGATACCTTTTTCTTTTCTCATGATGAAAAGTTGCATACGTGCTTTTCGAGGGTGCATAATAAATGCTAATGGGAGACCTTTGGAGATTAGATTAGGCTGCGTGGGGCTTTATGAGCAGGAGGTTTACCTCATAGATAATTCGAATTTGCTGGGTTTTTTTCTTGTACGTTTTCAAGGGTGAAATGCATACTGCGAGGAGAGTTTTTTGATTTATATTTTATGATGTAGTATATAGTTGGAAATCGAGAGTTAGTTTGAAATAAACTAAAGTAAGATTTTTTTTTTTTTTTTTTTCAAGTTTCTTAATTCAGATATTTTTGAACTCTAGATTATAAATTTTAGATTTTCAGGTCATCCCCGGCACTTTACAGGCCTCAAGAAGTGGATTTTGCGGAAATTGTTTCTTGGCTTGATCAGCCCAAGGTGCCCAAAATGGCATAGGGGCATGAGCATCAAAATATCAACGTAGGTTTAGTTCATGTTTTTGATGTGATTTTTATGTTTTGACTTTTGGACCCGCCCTTTAATCCTTGTATAGAGTGAAATATCCAAATTTTTCATGCTTTTTTTTTGTATGTCGGTTAATTAGCATGTTACAGCTGAAGCAAAAGACCCAGGAAGCCGAAACCATGATCCTACTTTGTACTTTAAGGACCACTACTCCATCACCTTTAAGATAGGAGTAAAACTTTTCTGTGAGGGTTCCAACTCAAATAAATATGAATCTCATCCAGTCATCCTTGCATATGTTTTTCACTCCACTTTAACGTGATATAATTAAATATTTCTTCTCTCTGGACATAAACAAGGAAATGATTCCAAAATGAAATCACGAAGAGGAAATACGATCCCTAGAGACAATATTATTAATTCTCGCGTTTACTCGTGAAATTCGAATAATACTGGAGGTGATAAGTACTACCTAGTTTGAATACAAAAATCGTAATCTCACAATCAGCCAAATAAATCTACTCGCAGCTAATCGTTCTATATTAAATAACCGTTTAATTCGTTATCAAAATTCAAAACGCGAGCATATATGCGAATATATAAGGAAATATGACGATAAGTCGGAGCGAGAGGAGATGAAGGCCAATGAAACCGTGAGAAAATACCATAATCCTTGGGACGTGATTAGTTCAACAACAATGTACTTATTTCGTTAACTTAATTCTGAATTTTGACTAAATATTACAATGTAGGTAAGGTTTGTTTAGGGCAACACGGAACTCCCTATACATAAATGAGGAAATTTATACAAGTACCTAGCTACCTACCTATCTACCTACCGCCTTCGCATATACACAGACTCGACATAATGTACATATAACCGAAGATGGCAACATATCTCTCTCTTAGCTCTCTAAATCTATATAACGAGTATCAACCCGACGCATATAGTACATTGTACACGACGACGATGATGATGATGATGACAATGAAGACGATGTTAATCTTCCAAATATAATAATGCGTATGTCGTGTATAGAGCTGTAAGTAATTTTAATGCAGATTTTATCATCTTGTTTGAGACAAGAGTTTATTTTTTTAAATCTTACTTTTTTGTTCTAATCTTTCTAGCAACACTGCCCATTAGAAATGTTCAAACATTTTCAGATCTGGTTAAGAATAACACAATACATACTAAAACATGCATTAAAACTTTTCAACATCTTTTCTACATTTTTTTTAGAGGAGTTTTGGTACTCAGAAATGTAATACTCGCATAATCCAGATGACATTAGAATAAAAATAAGCTCAGATTCGGACTTGTCGTGAAAAATTACCAAGAAATCTATATACAACTTGTATTTTTATCATTTCTCCCTATATTACCCATTTGAGGGGATGATTTTTTGAAAATAAGGGTAAAATTTCAAAAGTAGATAAAAATACAATATGGGTATCGTTTTCTAGGTTTTCAAGGATCCTGATTTCAAATCTTTGATTATTTTTTCGATTCGAGGTGATTTAAGGCTAAATTTTGACTCAAGATATATGTTAACTGGGCTAATAACACTTTAATCTTAATACCGAGTTGAAATTCAGCTTCAGCATGACAAGAAATTTAGAATTCGATATATAACACGTATTTTTATCATTTTCCATTCTACATCCCCCTGGAGGGTGTTTTTCAAGGTGTGAAGGGTGAAATCTTGAAAATTGATAAAATTGCAATATGGGTATGGTTTTCTAGGTTTTCAGGGATGCTGATTCCAAAATTTAGCAATATTTTACAAGTCTGAGTTGAAATTGATCATTTTTCAATCAATTATTTATGTAATTCCGCAAGATGATCAGTTGATTGACTCTTCTAGGCATTATATACTCTAAAAAATTGATTCTTCGTGAAGTCAAAATGTTCTATATTCCTACAAAGGTTTCCTAACTATCGATATTTCAATAAATTCTGTCTAAACTCATCGTTAACTCTTTGCTAATAATATGTTGAAACTTATACTGTAGTCAAATATGCTTCATTGAGAGGAGGCAATGTGGGACCGGGACGTTCCATGGGGGGGGGGGCATGGTATATATTAATAAAACACAAATATTTACAATTTAGCGGTAAGTAATACAGTTGCGAGCGCCACGCCGACAACAGCATAGCTGTGGAGCTTGGAACAAGCGCGGTATAAAGTTTATAAAAGTATAACGAAACCGCCTGTCTTTTCAGTTCGCAGATCATGTTTGCATTTTCTTGGCTTACAGTGTATTTCGGCAAACTTTACAACGCGAAAAAGCAAATATTAAATATGAAGAGGAAATCTCGGCGAGCGAAGGCGAAATTATGCAAAATTACTGGAAATTTTCGCGACGTCACTTGAATTAAAGTTTATGGCGTGGCTGCGGCGATGAACGTTTTGACGAACGCAGGTTTTATACAAGCAGTCGTAGATACGTATTAAACGTATGGTAAGAAAATACGAGGTTAAATTTTCTTCTGTCGGTTACGTTTGGCTCTTTATCGCGCGTATATTCCGTCTCCGGCACCGTCTCGCGTGTCTTGTACGATACTCAAAAACTAACAATATGTTTCGACGAGTGTAAACACCACTTTTAGAGCGCCAGCAAGTCATCGCCCGGGCTTACCCTTGGTTAAAAGTCTGTGTAACATGCACCGTGTCTCGTGTTTACCCTCGCCGCAAAACGATTTAATTATCAAAATATGCCACCGTAAGAGTGCTACTTTGCTGTTTATAGTATCTCCACATACTTGTATGCTGGTATTGTATGGTTATATACGCATCATGCACCCGTCATTCGTCATCCGAGTGTATGTAAGATGACGGCCAGCGAGCTGAGAAACCTTAACAAATCCTCCAAATAGTACATTGTGACGTTTTCAAATTTCAAACACTCTTACTTAGTATATTATGTGGGTAACAAAAATAGATCTAGTGTGTACTTGACTTTGTCTAGCGTTTCTAAATTCTCTCGAGAACACTCTCTCGCTTTATTTTTTGCACAATGTTGCAAATTCTGCGTACCGTTGGTGATATTGGATCTTGCGTGGGTTTTGTAGTGTGCACCTGGTTTCATGCCGTCTCTGAAGTGAGTACGTAGATAGATATTTCTGGCGAGAGAATGTGGAATTTGTGGTTTGAAATACGTAGTTTGTGCCTTGAAACGTAGCAAAAATGTTGGTAAGAAAAAAATAGAAACTGGGAATGAATCAAACGAAGTTCAGTTTAATAAAAAGAAGAAGAAGAAAAAATCAAAAGTTACAAAATATTTTAAAATTAATGATCATTTTTTGAAGAAGAAAAAATTGAACTCGTATATTATTTAAAATAAATAAATAAAATTCCTAAAAGCAGAAAAATTGCACTGAGAAAAAGAGTCTTGCAAAATCCAATGTCGAGTAACTTTTTTGATTAAAATATAATTTGCTTTCAAAAAATGCTTCAAAAGGAAAAATGGACGCTTTGAAATTGTTTTTTGGGAATACCTACCTATCTAAACAAGCGATTTTTTTATAATTTTTTCACAACTAAAACAAAAAAAAAGTTATTGTGCTTGGAATAAGATTTTTTGGAGAAATTTTTCTCGTCGGGAGTTTTCATTGGAAATTTTTTTAGGAAATTGCTTTAAAAATAACTTTTTTCATTTAAAGTTTTTAAAGCAAACGTCAATCAAAAAGTGACATTATATAAAAAACACTTTCAGAAAAAAAAAATATGAAACAAATTTGTATTAAAAAAAATTATCAAAAACCTGGGTCCTCCTCAAAAAATTTAAATAATTTTCAAAAAAATTTCCGAAAAAAAATGTATTTCATACACTCGTATACTCGACAAAAAAATGGTTCTCTCAAAAGAAAATCTCAAAAAAATTGGATTCGAAAAAAATCCCTAAAAGCTCACCTTTAAGAGAAAAAAAAACTCCCGCGAGAATAACTATTTGAGAATAAAATTCTAATATTAAAAAATAACCCAATGGAAGAACAAATTTCTTAGAAAAGTCGTGAAAGAGGTTCAAAAAAAAATTTTACTAACAAGAAAATCATTCCAAGATATTTTCTAAGGATGCAAAAAAAATTGAAATAAAAAACCAATGTGTAAACATTTCCTCAGCTGACAAAATCAATCTAAAAACTGGGTCAAAGAATCTTCGCAAAAAAAATCCAATTTGCAATAAATTTTCTCAAATATTTACCTAGGTCAAAAAAAACGCTTGCCAGATGAATACCAACAAAAATACGACCTGAAAAAAATAAACACTTGGAAAAAAATGTTTTCCAAATATCTTCAAAAAAATTAAAATTAAAATGTTACAATCAAAAATTCAATTTGTAAAACTTTTCTCAAAAATTTACCTCGTTTATAAAATTTCCTGCAGGAAAATTTTACTTCATAAAAATTTTTTAAAACCTACCTACTAGAATTTATTTAGTTTCTGAAATCATCACATAAAAAAAATGAAAAATAAGAAAAACTAAAAAAAATGTTGACTTTCCCAAAATTTCATAAAAAAAAATCAAAAATCAGAAAAATTTTAATAAATTTTTTCAAAAAAGTTTTTTAAAATTTGTTCGATTTAAAAAAAATAGATTGATTTTTAATGTTGAATTTTCAACTACTTACCTTCAAATTTCGAAAAAATTCAAGAGGTTGTTTTCAAAGTTGAGAAATATTTCATTATTTCAAAAATTCGATAAATTTTTCGAAATGTGACATATCTGTAAAATTTGATAATTTTCAAAGTTCAATTAATTTTTGAAATTTAATTCAGAAAAATTCTCTGAAAAATATCTTCAACAAGACTAATTTTGTAAGGAAAAATTCTGATGAGAAAAAATTACCTTTCAAAAAAATTCTCTACCAAAAAAAATTTCAGAACATTTTTCTTGAGAGGAAAATCTTTGTAGAAGAAGACCCTGCCAGTACAGAAATATTTCAAAAAAAAAAATCAAGTTTAAATCTGATTTTTGAGAATTTGGAGAATTGAAATGAATTTTGCTTAAAAACTAAGAGCATAGCTCCTTTGAGATATTTTACGAAAAAAAATTCAACAGTCCAATAAAAAAATTTCAAACTATAGTCTCTCTGCTCTTCTGAGGTTCTTTTGTGAAAATAAAGAATTTTTTTTGTAAAAAAATTCTGAAAAAAATTAAAAATTAAAAAAAAAAAAAAAAAAAAATTTTGACAATCTTTCTCACTGTTAAAAAAAAATACTTTCAAGAAATAGAAATTTTTCACAAAAAAAAAGAAAAAAAAATCTTTATACCATACCCACAAAAATTATTTTATGAACAAATTCATAACTTTCTACTCGTATGATTGGTTGACCCTCTCTCCCAATAAAAAACTGATGCTTGAATTCATTAAAAATTCAAAAATTCATTTTAACTCTTCACTTGAAAAATTCCACAAACAAAATTCTTTCCAGCTTCAAAATCATAGCCTTATCAACTCTCACCCTTCTCTCTTTTCTCACTCTGAAAATTTCATAATCTCTCTAATTATCTTCTCAATCACGTTATGAAAAAAATATTCAATTATAAAAAGCCACTGCACTGTACGATGAAAAGCGCAGGAAAATGCTCGTAATATAGACATCGATTACGTAAACGAAATAAACACGATTATTTTCTATCGTGTGCTCGTTTATATGCACATTTTTATTGCCGTTTTGACGCGAAGGGAGGACGACGACTTCGCTGACTAGAAAAATTAAAGGCAAAAAGTGGGAAATGGTATATACGCGCAACACTTTGGAGAAAAAACACATTTTTTACGGTTGGCGTGCTTTTTTTTTGCTCCGCTCGCTGCAACGAATCTCTCTCACCTTGTCTGTGCAACACATTGGAGTAAAAAAAACAATTCCCTGGGAGAGTTTCAACTTCGTATTAATATTCTAGCTTTGAAACGTGCACATGTAGCAATAAAGTACCATACACGTAATGTATAGTAAAACGCATGCAAAAAGAGTGGAACAGGGGTTCAAATAAAATTCGCAAAGTTTTCTTACCTTGTACGTGTTTAGATCGTCGACAACACAGACCAGCACTGCTTCCCGACCAATAGGTACGGTCAGGTTACTAATAGCTTGTCCAAATTTCGGTATATCTGAAACCAGAGAGTGAGAAAAATTCAATTAATAATTTTACCATCTTCTAATTTGGGAGGAGGGTGCTTTCGCAAGTCTTCTGAGACAAGGGAGGAAAAAACCAAGGCGTTTGGAGTTCGTATATCTTCATCGTCGTCGTCGTCGTCGTCGTCGTCGATTTTATAATACAATAAAATCGACGCGAGCGAGAGAGAAGACACAGGCACCAAAAACTTAGTATACACTTTAACGTTAATATTATATCAACAGAGGAGCTTGGGGAGGCGTCCGGGGGCACAGGAGGACGCTTTATACCGCGCCAAACTACACAAAAACAACCGACGAACGCATCGATTGCGAGCAAATAAGTTTTTTATAACATCGCACTGGGGACACGTTATTGCGAAATTTTAATGGTAATATAAATTTAAGATTTTTTCTCGCCACTCGTCCGCGTCCTCTTCGACCTCCCTCCACCTTCTGTGGAATTTTCCACTCGCTCGTGATAATTCTCAAATAGATGATAATTATTATATCGCGGTCGCTGCGTTTGGTTTTTTTCTAAACCCTTTGCTAAGCTGTATGTGTCGTGGTGCAATTTTCACATACCACAACACTACACACACCCACAAACATACCCGTACAACAAAAGTATACGTACGTAGACAGGAACTACAATGGTGGGAGGATAAGAAGGAAGGTACAAGAAGAGGGGCACTTTACGTAACAAAAAGCGAACTAGGTGTTGGAAAAATTCAATTTATGTACGTTTTCCTCATTTAAAGCGAGTAAAACCGACAAAGTTACACATTAACCCAATTAAAAACTCGTGTTTCGACGATGAGCCTTGGTAACTTACCCGTTGGTGGAAGGGGGTCAGGGAAGGTGCACCAGACTACAGCGCCAGATCCCGAGAAGCAGCTCAGCAGCAATCGTAAATATGAAAACTTCGCGGCTTTTACATGCAGCGAGGGCAAGGCAGGGAGGGGGAAACAATACGGTAATTGCAACGCAACTACTATATCGGATTAATGAAAGGAAATTTTATACAGAATCGAACGCCATCGCCACCCTTTTAGAGGGCTCGCGACCTCCACAAGAACAACAACAGCAACAACAACAAACGGCGTCGAGCAAAATTTAATCTCATTTCAAGTCGAAAAGGAGCGCTAACTAAATTAAAATCGCGTTTATAATTAATTGAGATTTTCTAATGATTTGTGGAGATTTCAATTACACTAAGAGTTAGCTACGGCCAAGGCAACGTTTCGCCTCGATGAAAGCTACCGGAGATATAAAGCGAGGGGAAAAAAAACAATCTGCGAGAATGAAACGAGCTAAATTGAATATTTTTTTTACTACGGTTTAAACTGTTAATATAGTCGGGCGATGGTAAACAAGTCCCTGGCCTATGTTTTACATGCTTTATAGGCACAATACTCTTCTTTGCACATAAATACGCGGACTATACAGGTACGATTCGTTTAAATTTTTTATTTATTTTTTGGAAATCCCAAAGGGTTTAAAGGATCATTGTTTTGTCATCTTGTCGTCTATTAATAGAAATCGTCTTGAAATTCTCGAGAAAAACAAAAAAAAGAACAAATTTTTTTTTAATGTACCTATTTTAAAAACAAAATACTTTTATGCAAAATTTTCAAGAATTCTGTTTCAAATAAAAAAATATATAGGTAGGTAGGTAGGTAGGTAGAGGTATTTGGTATACCTATATGTTTTCATTTTTGAATAAAATTTTGAAAAATATGTTTTTGTGAATACCTAAATGTAAAATTTCAAAAATATCGTATTTTTAAAAATATTTTTGAATTAAATTTGAGGTTGAACTCACAAAAAAAAGTTTGAATGAAATTTTAACGACTATAATATTCAAATGGAAATTGAAAAAAAAATAAAATAATGGTTCATATATTATTATAAGACGCCATCTGTGAACAAAATTTAAAAGAAATCAAATACGCTTTTATCACATTTTTGAATAAAATTGAAAAAAAAAAAAAAAAAAAAAAACTTAAAATTGTCCAAAATAAGTAAATTGAAATTTTGAACAAAAGCTATCGGGTTGCATTTTGAACATGGATAAAAAAATAGGTTTCAAAATATTGACATTTGAAAAAAAAAGTCTTTATAATTTTGATTAGAGAAATGTTTTTTTAGCTCGGTTTTTTCTTTCAAACATTTTTATTTTATATCAATCTTTAACATATACATACATTAGGTTTTCTACTTTTTTTTTTCTTTTTTGTAAAAGTTTTTTATGGCGGAGGAAGGGAGGGGGTAGAATGGCATTTTTTCGATATTTTTTTGATGATTCAAGAGTCATTTTGCTACATTTCTGTAAAATTTTTACGTGAAAAATGGCCTTGGCCATTATTTTTTTTTTAAATTACAAGTTTTATATAAAAATAAAATTAAAACAATATGGGGAAAACAAGTTAAATTCTAAAAAAAAAAAGGATGTACTTATTAGAGTTTAGGAATTGACAAAAAAATCTAGGCTACGTATTAATTATTTCACCAGATTTGAAAACCAGAAAATATAGAATTTATTCCAATGTATAATATGTTGCCTACTCAGTTTGCCGTAAATATGATGATGAGATGTACGTTAATTTGCCTACTTCGTTCGCCGTAAATATGAATCGGCAAGATTATGAAAAAATAATTAAGGTTTCAAAGTGAATACCTAATAAAAATAGGTATAACTATATGGAATATATTTACATATTTTTTTTAGTCAAAACCAAAAACTGGAATGAATTGAAAAATCTCGAACAATTTTTTTAAAAAACATTTCATCAATTTTTTACGAGATTTTAGAAAATATAAAATACTCGATGAAAATATTACCAGAATTTATTTTTATAAAATAATTAATTATTAAGAAATCACTCATAAAAACATAATTCATTCTTCGAACTTTTTTTTTTTTTTTTTTTAAATTTTTGCAAAAGCATTAGTTTACACAAAATGCTAAAAACCTGTTTTTTACCGAATTTAAAAAATCCATCTATATCTAGTTTTTTTTAATCTTAAAACCACAAAATTAAAAAAAAAAAAAAATGCTTTAAATATTTTAAACAAAATTTTACAAAAAGTAATTTTGAAAAATATTCAGAAATAGATATCTATTTTGCTTGGGAATACTCACTTTTGGAAAAAATTGTTTCGACCAGAAGTGTGCGAAGTGTCTCGTCCCCCCCCCCCCCCCAAAATCAATTTTTGGGGAAAATTAGGAAAAGTTGGGTAAAATGGGGAATTTTGGAGAAAACTTGAGAAATTAGGGAAAATTAGTTGAGAAAATTGGAGTTTAGACCCCCCACTACATAGTTCGAAGCCGGGTGTTCTTGCGTTTCGTTGCTTGGACAAAATTTTAAAGTTATCCATGTGTAATTAACTATACTGAATTTTAGCAAAATAATTCAATGATCTATTTAATATACCTACCTACTTAATGCAATGTTTACAATTATTTCTTTTCTGGAATTTTTTTTTTCAGTTTCATATTATAAAAAGAAAATTAAAAATTTCAAAAATTTCTTTTGAATAAAATTTGTGTTGGAACAAATTATTGAGAACTTGTCATTATAGGTAGATAGATTTTTTTTTTTTTCAAAGTACAGTCAAAATTTGAAAAAAAATCAAAATATTATTCACAATAAACCTAGTTTAAAATAAAATTTAATTATCAAAACAATGAAAAAAAAATGAAATTAGGTACTTACTGACTAATGAGGAATTTGGCGAAAAATTACATTATAAAATAATTACTATTTTTGAGCCCTGAAATTAATGAACAAAAAAAAATCAACTTAAAATTCCATGTCTATCTTGGAACTGGGAAACTAATACTTGAAAATTGTGTACCCAAGTAGAATAAGTTGCATACTTGGTTTGCCGTTAATTTGGTTACATGGTGTACGTTAATTTGCATACTCAGTTTGCCGTAAATATGAATTGGTAAACTATGCAAATAAAATTAGTTTTGAAATACTTAAATAAAAATTATTGTTGCGATGTTTTTACTCCCTCCCCCTCATTTTTCAGAGTAAAACACAAGATTTGAAAAATAAATTTAAAAAACTGACTAGGTATAGGTACATACCTATATTGAAAATAATTGAAAAAATGATTGATTTTCAGCACTAAAGTTGGATAAAAAACTTGAATTGTTTTTTTAATTTTTTTTTTTTTTTTAATTATTAGAGAATTCAATTTTAAATACAATGTAAATTTTTACGATGGGAAAAATTTAAAAATTTAAATTTTGTAATAGAATGATTGTTGGTCAAATCAAATTTGCAATTTTTTTAAACGAAGTTTGAAACAAAATATTTCTGGGCTAAATTTTACAGAAATTAAATCGGAATACCTTAAAAATATACATAGTTGCAAATATATTTTTCAACTCATAAACAAATTCAAAAATAAAATAAAAAATAAATTAAAAAATAATGAACAAAATTTGAAAAGTTCAAATCTGAACAATTCAAAAAAAAGGATTTTTTAATTAAAAGGTGAAAACTGAAAAATTAATCACCATCCAAAATTTCATTTTTCCCCATCTCCTCCTCCCCTCACTGACCGTTTCAATCCATACAACGCTAGACCATATGCCCCCCCCAAAAAAAAACCGCGAAAATAAACCAATTAAACCAGAGGTCGAAGTGATTAAACGTCGACCATCGTAAGCCTTTAATTTCGATCAAATTAACTTCCTACTATTGTAAATTTCACCTTCTTCGCATTGCTCGCTCGCTACACACGTTGCTGGCGCGAACGATGGCGAATGGAAAATTCGACGTAATGAACGATGTTTCTCGCAGCTCTCGTGTCGAAAATTGCCCGTCGACATGCAACCAGCTTCGCTCCGGCAAGTGTAGCGTGCTCGCGAGAAATTTACTTTTTACACGTCGATTCGACCTATCTTCGAGATTTATTAAAACGTTAACTCGTCCCTGCGAGCCCTCTCTACCTTTAAATACTACACACGTATGTGAAAATATTCACACTCTCGTAACCTCGCTTCGGTGCGGCAATCAACTCTTCACTTGAAGCAGTTGGAGAGATTGTTTCGTCACGCAGCACTCTACCGAAAATTCGATCAAATTGCCTCTCCGCTCGACGAGTCACCATATTGTGCCGATAAAGCAGAAAATGTCATCATGTGTATTGTAACCATTTACCAAGTTTACAAAGGTGAAAAGACAATGAGAGAGAAGTAAATCAAATTTAGTTACCGGGTAGACGAGATTTTCGAAAAAAAATATTTCATTTTTTTGTACTTTGCTTTTATTATTTTGGACAAAGCGACTTCTTTTAGGCGTTAAAATTGTTGTAGGTTATTTTCAACGTGACGTGTGAAATTTTATTCGAACGAGGAAATTCGAAAATAGGAAGAATCGAATAAAAAGTTGTTGTTTTATTTCGTATATTACGGATTGAAAGTAGTTCATATGAAGGAGAGGAGAGGTGAAGGTTGGAAATATTTGACGATTAAATTTTATTAGATGTTTAACACGTTGCTGTTGCTGCGTCAAAGAGCGAGGACGTGGAAATGGAGGAAGCCACAGTCGATGGAAGATGAAAGCAGGATATTATAAAGTTACATCACGCTCTCTCTCAGCCTTTCTATAGTCGTCCTGTTATGAAGACACGATGCACAAACAATATCACAGCACATCTAAGCTATATAACAGTGGAAGCTTTGTAAGAAAACCCGAAACGCGAAACCGAATCCAAAAGTCGTTAACAATTTAACCATTAAGCGGCGTTAATTCGTTTCAGTGAGCGAGTCGTTGGTTTGTTTAACGTTTTATCAGCTCGATGAGATATCCTCTCGTCTCCTTGCCTCGGACCATCCTATTCGAATCCGCCAGTTAAGAATATAATAATCTGATTCGCATTTTCGATATGTGCGAAATAGGTCAGCAAAGATAACTAATACATCGATACAGGATTTATTACAATACGATTCTAAGATCATATTGACTTGGACTTTATTGTACCCGAATCTTTTGACCAGTTCGACCCAACTATTTTGAAATTTCAACGTATAACCCACCAAAAGGCTTTAAATTAATTGCCCGAACGACACGTACACTACACACGACATCATATACTCGAGCAGTAAGAATAATGCGGTAACAAATTTAAATTTAAATAGTCCGCAGACCCGTCCTGATGCTTGTACTTGTAGCCGGTTAAATGAGCAAGCTGCTGCTCGCCGAAATAATACACTGGTGCAGAAATTGCCATAGGGTGTGGAGCTACGTCGTCGGCATCCTTTGTTCAGTCATTTTGGTCCTTTTCATTAGTGGCCCAAAGCAATCAATTATCGAATACCATTTATGCTAATTGTTCCAACATCGTCTCGTAAAATGAACTCCTTCTCTGTGTAGTTCGGTGAACCAATTTAACCGTGTAATACATGAATCATTTCCCCATTGTTACTTCATAATATTTTGAACTATTGGCGATGACTGATGTCGTTTAGGGTCGTGTCTTTGTAATCGTATCTCTCCGCTAATAATGGCTCTTGTATCGAAAGGGCTGCATGGCATTCTGCAGAAGTATAGGCTCAGATTATGCAATCGAGCAGAGATTCAATTGCCTGTGGGGTGTTTGGGTGCGTGTGCGATGGGTTTTAGTCAAGTCAAGAGTTATTGTTTGAGATGAAGAGGGAAATGAGGGTATTTACACAGAAGGTAAAAAATTCTTTCTTCATTCTGCGAAGGAATAGTTGGAATTTTTCAGGCAGAGATATCATTTTTATCAAATGTACCTAGACCTACTATTTTATCACAGTCATTGCATTTAAGAAATATAAAATTTGGTCAAAATTATTATTGTTCAGAGTTACTGCTTGTCAGAGGTATTTTTTGTGCCAGAATCATCATTTGTCAGAGTTATCAGTTTTCAGAGTAATTCAATGTCAGAATTATCACTTTCTTGAATAATCATTTTTCAGAGCATTAATATTTTGTCAAAATTATCACATTACCTATCAAAATTATTATTTTTCAGAATTTCAAAAATTATGAGAGGGCATTAGTCCAAATTCATCAGTTCCTAGAATCATCACTCGCAAAATTATATTTTTATCAAAAAAAAAAAAAAAAAAAAACAGAACATTTGCAGGTCCACAGAACTTTTTCATAATCAAAAAAAAAATGTTCCAAATTATTTCTAAATTGAAAAAAAAATAATAATAATTAGACTTCGAAAAAATGATGCATTTAAAAAAACTTGGGTATCAGTTTGAAATTACCAAAATTGGTATTTAATTTTACCAAATTATGAAAATGATATTTAATTTCAAACATTTACTGAACTGAAAAAATTTACCATATTTTAAAGATTTATTAAATTCAAAAATTATCAAAAATTGAATTTTAAAAATTAATTAAAAATCATAACAAAATTTTACAAATCTCAAATATTACCCATCAATCAACAACTCTTCATTTTTTTTTTTTTTCGAAAATTTTCCTTAAAAATTTTTATAACTTCTAAAAATTATTGAAAAAAAAAAATCACCAAAATTACACATTATATATAAAATTTTGAGATTTTCCAAGTTCCAAACTTTCAAGGTGAAATTCTCAAAATTTTCAAAATTTTTAAAATTTTAAATATCCACATTAGTACGTAACATATTTTAAAGGTTTTAAAAATGCCTAAAATTTTATCGACCAGAATTCTGAAATTGCTTTACGAATTTTCATTAAATTTTGAACTTTTAATACAAATAAAAATTGTCCACTTGATTTTGAAATTTTATCAATTTTTATTTTTATTATTTATATCACGACGGTGTTGTTTTAGTCTGTTACCTAATTTTTGTGAAGTTTTACCTACATAAACAGCCTTACAATGTTTACAATTATTTTATTGAAGATTGGAATTTTTACCAAATTTTGAAAATTTTATCAAACCTAACAAATTGCCCTACTTTCGGTTTTTGAAATTTTTGCTAAATTTTAAAAGATGATTCTGCTTCAATTTTTTTTCTTGAATCTCCAAAATTCCGGTCTTTCTGAAATTTTGAAATTTTTCAATATTTTGATTTTTGGCAAAATTAAAAAATTATTCCAATAAAATAAATATTAAAAATTCACCAAATTTTCTAAATTTAAAAAATGCTTCTAATTTCATTTATCAACGTTTAAAAGTTATCAAATTTCGAATTTTAGTCAAACTGGAAAAATTTCTTAAATTTTAAAAAACCCATAAATTAAAAAATGGTCTATCTAAATTTGTTTCGTTGATAAAAAATTTCCTGTGTGTTTGATTTTTATCAAAAACTAAAAAAATTTTTAATTCTCATCAAATTTCGAAATTTCAAAATGTGACTCTCTAAAAAAATTTTGAATCTGAATTTCAAAGAACGATTCAAACCACAAAAGTAATTGAAATTACAAAATACAAAATTTCTTGTTTGTTTCGATTTTTTGAGATTTTTTTAAACTTTAAAAATTTGTTGAATTTCAAAAATTTATTGAACTCTAAAA